>JAQPPZ010002072.1:2864470-5728940 GCA_028583015.1 Wollemia nobilis | reverse complement strand
CTTCCAAAATTTCCAGCACTAAATTTCAATGCATACCTTTTACTTCCCCCAAAAGGGGTTTCGGCATGATTTGATTCGCCGTCTCCCCAAGCCTAAGTGCCTTAGCACTTAGGAGTCCACCACGTGGGCTAGTGATGCCCACGTGAAGGAAGAAACGCTTCCTTCACCTTATGCCTTAGTACGCCATTGACTTCCATGAAAATCACAATGCTCACTCATTGCTTGGATGTAGCACGATTCACAAGGTTCGCATGTATTAAAAATTTAAGGCATGGTAATTTTTCTAAGGTGGGTTGATCCCCCTTTTTATACACCTTTTTTATTTTTTTCTCCCACGTCGGCACTTGGAATTCAAATTATAATTTGATAGCCCACCTTAGGGTTATAAAAATTAATATAAACTAACCTATAATTAATATTAAAATTAATTAATAATTAATTTAAATAGCATAAGTTAAGTAAATTAAATTATAAATTAATTTATAATAAAAATTATATTAATTAATTTAAAAATTCCCTTTATAATATTATTCACTTGGGCTCCTTCTTTTACACTTTGGACCACATATGACTTCCTAGAACCGGGTCTTGATTAACTGAAAATGGACTATCTGTTTTGCACTTACTGGAGAACCTAAAATTGATGATGCCCACTGAAACTGCCACTAACTGGTGTTGAAAGCTTGACATCAATGACCACTCACTCTTGACATCAATGAAAACTCATCTACTCAAAATGTCCAACACTTTATAAGGACCAAGCCATAACATCTTCAACTTACCAGGCTTGATTTCCCACTTCCCGTTAAACTTAGAACCAAGTCGTCTGGACTAAGTTCTAACTTCCTCAAGTGTTTGTCATGCCACACATTCTATCTTTTCTGATCTACTTCAATCGCCCATTGTGCCATGACTCTTCTTTCATCTAGTTTTATCAGTGTTATCAGACGCTCTTCCAAACTTTCTTGATCACCCAAGTGATGCTCTATCGCGACTCTCAAACTTTGTTACATACCTAACATAGCTAGTCGGCTATGTTAGGTTTCCAAGGATTTTTTATTAAATTTATTATTAACATAGGTTCTTGATTTAATTTGAAATCATATTTTATCCCTAATTATTCATTTATGCAATTGCAGAGGATTGAGCCATCCAAGTGGCTAGGACCAGCCCTCCTTAAGTGGCAGATTGAATTAAATATATTTCATTTATTTTTGCATCGATTCCATCTCTATTCGATTTGTGGCATTCAATTAGATATTATATTACTCGTGGTTTTGTTGGTTAATTATTAATTGATTGGATTCAAATCATGGATTATTGTTTGGCAAAACAAGGGTAGGAATACCCTTGCATGTGGTATCCAATTTTAAGCTGAGCAGGCAGGGTAGGGGTCTTCCATCCATTTACAACCTGTGCAATCATCTGGTAGTAATTGCAACAAGATTATAACTCATGATTCAACAACTGAAGTTCAAGGAAATATTTAGTGCAAGATTCAACAATCGAGGGTAGCGTGTAATTTCAACTGGAGATCATCAAAGACAAACGGTATCGATTCAGCGAAGATAAACGTCTTACCAGTCATTATAGAAGACATCGTAATAGCAGATGTATCTCCATAACATCACTACAACCTTATGCATTATCGGGTAGGAAGAATCAGGTATCAAATGGCACTCAAAACATCATCAAATCATCGAAACCATCATCGAATCATCGAGAAACTAGAGCAAATGCAGTATTCTATAGACGCAAAGCTGCCAGCTAATCATATTGCAAGGAAATTGCTTTATCATTTTATAACATAAGGTAAAAATTGCAATTTATTTTCTTTTATTATCTTTCAAGGACAATTATCCCACATACTCTATGTTGAGGGTAGAATAGTAGTTTATAACATGGACGTCGCACTTATCAAGGTGTAAATTTGGTTACACAGTCGCTAGTTTCTTCATGCACGTGTGTAACCTTTCACTTGTCTCCTATGTCATCCTCTCACTAGGTTCTGTGGGCTCAGCTATCTTCTATCTCTTGTGTCCTTCACTTGTTGGGTTCTATTGGCTTAGTTGTTCTTTATATTTCATGTTTCTATTCAGTGTCGATGTGGTCCCACCTATCTAGTCGATTGGGTGTTGTATCATTATTCTATATTATCGCTTGTCTGGTTCTATGTTGCTGGGTCCCGCTTGTCTCATCCAGTGTCTATCCTTCCTCCTATTTTCTAGTCATTGATCGTGTCCATCCTTGGGTCTAGTCACCATTTTATTTTCATCATTGGTCATGTTCGTCCTTAGGTCTAGTTTGTTTTGTTGGTTGTCATCGTGTCCCCTGAATCTTCATCGACTAGCCATGGTCATCGTGTCTCATGTGAATCATGTTGTTGTGCATCAAATTACCTGTTAGCCATTGAAAAAGTCATAGTAGCCATTGGAAAAGTCATAGTCAAAAGTAGTTGTTGGGAAAATTTAATTTCAAAAATAGTCGTTGGAGCTTCAAATTTCAATTGAAAGATAGTGGTTGAGGAAACTAGTCATTGAGTTCAAATTTCAAATAATCCATGTCGCAATTGGAGCGACAGTTGAAGTGGAAAACAAACAATTTTTGGCCTATTTAACCAAAATCAAATTTACAAAAATCAAAGGTGAAATTAAGTAGGACTTATTGACAAGTGCATGAGCGAGAAGTGGACCAAAGGACCAAATGGGAGATTATCTAGCACGGATAATACCAACGACGAGTTTTTGAAGTCTTCCAGAAGACCTCCATGAAACAAAGGTACACATTATAATTCCCCTTTACGCATTAATAGTTTTGATCCTGATCATCCACTTCTTAACACCATGGCTACCAATCCTTCTCCTACCTCTTCCCATGAGAATCTCACACATGAAGAAATGGAAAACCCTAACACAAACAACCCAAATATGCAAAAATTACTAGATGGTATGAATAAATTGACTGTATTGTTGAACAAACTAGTGGAAAACCAAAACCAAACAACCCCTCCTACCCCAAATCGCTTCCATAGACAATGGAACAATGAGGATCAGGATGGCGAGGATGTTTATGAAAAACAAAGATCTCCTACTAGTGGTGCCCAAAATTGCTTCCATAGATAGAGGAATAATGAGGATCAGGATAGCGAGGAAGTTTATGTACAACAAAGAGGTCCTACTAGAGGTGCCCAAAATCATTTCCGTAGGTAGAGAAATAATGAGGATCGGGATAATGAGAAAGTTTATGAATAGAAAAGAGGTCCTACTAGACGTACCCAAAATCACTTTCATAGACAAAGGAATAATGAGGATCAGGATAGAGAGGAAGTTTATTAACAACCAAGAGGTCCTAATGGTGTCAATTTTCCACACATTGATATGCCCACCTTTGAGGGTCATGATTCACATGGTTGGTTAGCTAAAATGGAAGGCATTTTAGATTTATATCGGATTCCCAATTTTGAGAAAGTTCCTTTTGCTTCCTCCAAACTTGGTACCGAAGCTTACCAATGGTTTGCATGGCACAAACGTGGCACTATGTAGCCCATATTTTGGGATGAATTCAACACACTTTTCCTTAATATATTTGATGAAGGATCCTCATCTTCATACATGGTTCGATTGTTATCACTTAAGAAAATAGGATCAGTAAGAGAGTATATTTTAGAATTCACCAGTATACTCTCCTACACAAGAAACTTACCATCCGATGTGGTGGTATCTACTTTTAGAAATAGATTGAAAGAGAATATTCAAATCGAAGTTGACCTACAAGATCCAACTTCTTTAGATACCTGTATAAAGATTGCCAAGTTGGCTAAGAAGAAGGTGCAATATGGAACATATGTCCATCGTGATTCCTATAATAGATATCAATATCGCAACTTTTTTTTGTAGAAATGACCAACCATCAAGATATTATTGCTTTAAATATCACAATCACCATCCAAAAGGCCAAGCATGTGTACCAAGACAAAACTTTCAAATAAAATATGCTGACAAAGAAGATGAGGAGGAAATAGTGGATATCAATTAACCTGAATCTCCCATAATAGAAGATAAAATTGAACAAGGGGAGGTGGTAGTTGAATAGGACAAAAGAAGGTAAATGTGTTGATTGATTCAGGAAGTACTCATAATTTTATTGATACAAAAATAGCCAGGGCATTAAACTTACACATTAACTCCTCCAATCAAGATAAGTTTCAAGTTATAATTGCAAACAGAGGAAATGCTCAATGTATCGGTAGAACATCTCCAATTTCATTACAAATGGGAAATTATACCTGGCATGGGCCTCTCTTTGTTATGAATTTAGGGAATTCAGAAGTCATTTTGGGATTTGAATGGTTAGAACAATTGGACACGATCAGTTTTAATTACAGACAACGCTTTGTGGAATGGAAAGAAAAGGGAAAGACCATTCACCTCCAAGGAATTCCAAAACCTCCATCAAGGGTAGTAAGTTCTCACAGCATGGAGAAAATATTAAGAAAGAAATTATGGATTCATTGCTCAAATTAATTGTATGGAATGACAAGCACAAGCCATGCCAAAAATTCAATCAAAAGATCTGCAAAACATTGTGGCTAACTATGATAATGTTTTATAAGAACCCAAGGGACTACCTCCCAAAATATCCCATGACCATACCATACACCTTGTTCTAGGAATTCTTCCTCCTAATGGTCGTCCTTATCGATATCCCCAACCTCAAAAAATAGAAATTGAGAAAATTATCCAATAACTATTAGAACATGGAGTCATCCATCACAGCACTAGTCCCTATTCCTCACCAGTAGTTTTGGCCCATCACAAAGACAATTCTTGGCGTATGTGTCTAGATTTTCATCCCCTTAAAAAACACCATCAAGGATAAATTCCCTATACCTATCATTGATGATTTACTAGATGAACTACATGGTGCAAATTATTTTACAAAATTGGATTTACGTTATGGATTTCACCAAATTAGAGTTAGGGAAGAGGATATTCACAAAACAACTTTTCATACTCATGAAGGTCACTATGAGTTTTTGGTCATTCCTTTTGGTCTCACTAATGCCCCATCTACATTCCAAAGTCTCATGAACCATGTGTTTCGTCCATTCCTTCGCAAATTTCTCCTAGTATTTTTCAATGACATACTCATATATAGTAAATCATGGAATGATCATCTGATGCATGTGGGAAGGGTTCTTCATATACTACACAAGAAAAATTTATTTGTCAAATGCTCTAAATGCTCTTTTGGTGTTCAATAAGTTGAGTACCTAGGTCATATAGTTTCTCAGGAAGGTGTTAAAGTGGATCCCAATAAGATAAAGGTAATTCAAGATTGGCCCTTACCTAAAACTATCAAGAAACTTCACGGTTTTTTGGGTCTCATCGGTTACTATCACAAGTTTGTGCGTAACTATGGAAAAATTGTAGCTCCTCTCACAGCTCTTATAAAAAATGATGATTTTCATTGGTCGAAAGCAACCACTCAAGCTTTCGAGGCTCTCAAAGAAGTAATGTGTACTACTCTAGTATTGGCAACTTTGGATTTTCACAAACCATTCGTGATCGAATGTCACTTCAGGAACAGGTATTGGGGAAGTATTAATGTAGGATGGTCATCCCCTGGCATTTGAAAGTAAACAAATTTCAAGAAAAATTTTGGGAAGGTCCACATATGAGAAATAAATATTGGCTATTCTACACGTAGTGGATAAATGGAGATATTACTTAATCAGTAGTCGTTTTATTATTAAAATCGATCATAGTAGTCTCAAGCATTTTCTAGAACAATGATTTTCTTATCCAGAGCAAAATAAGTGGTTAACAAAATTATTGGGATATGATTTCGTTATTGAGTAAAATAAAGGGAAAGAAAACGTGGAAGCAAATGCATTATCATGAAAATATGAAGATGAAGTGGTTATTAATGCTATTTCAGGTCCATGCTCCTAGTGGATTTCTCAACTGCAAGAAGAATGGTTGTCCAATATAGAAACTACTCAAATAATTCAGGAATTATTGTTGGGTTCATCCAAGCATCCTCTTTTTCCTATGATGACAAGGTGTTAAGAAGAAATAATTGCATTTACATTCCACACAATTCTACAATCAAATCAAGGATTCTAGACGAATCGCATGCTTCTCCATCAGTAGTATTTCTATATTGTGAATGGGAATATATTTCAATGGATTTTATTGAAGGTCTTCCTAAATTAGAAGGCAAAACAGTATTTTTTGTGGTAGTGGATCGCCTCTCCAAATATGCTCATTTCTAGGCTTTACAACATCCATTTTTCGTAAGCAAAGTGGCTAAGGTATTTATGGACTCAATTTTTAAATTGCATGGGCCAAAAAATATTGTAAGTGATCGTGATCCCATATTTACTAGCAATTTTTAGAAGGAATTATTTCATCTTAGTGATACCAAGTTGAATATGTCCTCTGCATACCATCCACAAACATACGGCCAAACTGAGGTAGTTAAAAAATATTTGGGTACCTATATAAGATGTTTTATTCAGGATAAACAATATCAATGGAGTCATTGGCTTTCCTTGGCAGAATGGTGGTACAACACTTTGTACCATTATTCCATTAAGATGTCTCCATTTGAAGCATTGTATGGAATTAAACCACCAACAATAGTAGATTATGTACCAGGATCTTCCAAAGTGGTCCAAGTAGATGATTGGTTCCAACACCGACAATCAATGCTCAACATTCTCAAAGATAACTTGGTCCAAGAACAAAAAAGTATGAAGCAACATCAAGACACACACCGTTCGAAAAGACAATTTAATACAGGTGATATGGTGTTCCTACATTTGCAACCCTACAAACAATTGTCATTGAAGATCAAGACCAATCAAAAGTTGGCTCCATGATTTTATGGCCCTTACAAAATAGTGCGTCGCATTGGAGAAGTGGTATATCAACTAGAGCTTCCTCCCTCATCTCGTATACATTCATTATTTCATATTTTCTATATCACAAAGGTCATTGACCAGAAAGTATAGTCTCATTTAGAGTTACCAATACTCGATGAAGAAAGACATATATATCTCCAACATGAAGTAATTTTACAAAGTATAACATGTATGCTAATATATCATCACATCCAAGAATTACTCATCAAATGGTAGGACCTACCTGAAGAAGATGCTACATGGAAACCTAAAAGTATTTTCTAGATATTTCTAGCTTTGAAGACAAATATTTTCAAGGAGGGGAGCCATGTTACATACCTAACATAGCTAGTCGGCTATGTTAGATTTCCAAGGATTTTTTATTAAATTTATTATTAACATAGGTTCTTTATTTAATTTGAAATCATATTTTATCCCTAATTATTCATTTGTGCAATTGCAGAGGACTGAGCCCTCCAAGTGGCGAGGACCAACCCTCCTTAAGTGGTAGATTGAATTAAATATATTTCATTTATTTTCGCATTGATTCCATCTATGTTCGATCTATGTCATTCAATTTGATATTCTATTACTCGTGGTTCTATTGGTTAATTATTTTTTTATTGGATTTGGATCATGGATTGTTGCTTGGCAAAACAAGGGTAGGAATAGCCTTGCAAACTTCGTATCAAGAATTCAACTGGCACCACTACCTCCTACCTATACATTAATTGGAAAGGTGTATGTTCTCTTGTAGGTTTAAAAGTTGTTCTATATACCCAGAAAATAGACGGTAGCCTTTCCTCCCAATCTTCTCCCTCTATTCTACAGGTTTTATATAGAGTAGATACCAGGACTTTATTTGTTGCTTTCACCTGCCCATTATCTCTGGGATAATACGGACTAGACAATGAGTGTAAAATCCTGAACTCTATCATCAGTGTTTTGATAATTTCATTGATAAAGTGTCCTCCTCGGTCACTTGTTATCTGTAGTAGAATATCAAATCTTGTGATCACCTGCTCATACAAAAATATTGCTATTTTTTTTCGAGTTGTCAGGTAATGCTCTTGCTTCGACCCATTTTGTTAAGTATTCCATTGCAACTACAATGTATCTACACTTCCTTCATCGAGATGTTTTCAATGGTCCAATGAAGTCTAATTCCCATCGCTCAATTTTTTCTTGGGGTTGCGATGGATGCAAAGGCATAAAGTTCCTCTTTACCAACTTCCCTGCCCTTTAGCACGTATCATATGCTTTCACATACTCTTTCGCATCATTATATAATGTGGGCCACCAAAGTCTAGCTAGTAATATTTTTCTAGCTATCGCATCTGGTCCTATGTGCCCTCTTGCTAAGCCTTCATGAGCTTCAATGTTGCTTCAATTTCTTCTTCCATCACATATCTTCGTATGATACCATCGCTTCCCATCTTATATAGCAATCCTGCTATCAACTAGAAGGGTGTTGACTTCATGATCACTTTATTTTTCTTGGTTGTCGTCATTTCTTGTGGCAACTCACGTGTGGATAGGTACTAGCCAATCAACTTGTACCATTATGGAATAATGTTGATGGTGAATAATTATGCATTTGGGAATCATCCAAAACTCCTGTTCCTACAAGCTCTCTTGATCGTATCTGAGATAACTGATCCACAATGACATGCTTCTTACCAGGTCTTACTACTACTCAAAATACGAACTCATGTAGGGTGAAAATCCTCCTACTGACCCATCCTTGTATCACCGGATTATTTATCAAGTACAATAGAGCTTGGTGATTGATGTAGAAGGCAAAGAGATTTTCCAATAGGTAATACCTAAACTTTTGAACTGCATATACCATTCCCAAAGCTTCTCTTTCTATTGTACTATAATTTCTCTTTGGCCTTGACAAAAGGTGACTAGCAAAGAAAATAGGTTGATCTAGCCTAAACTGCCCTTCTTGTACCAAAGCACATCCAATTGAAAATTTTGAAGCATCAATATGGACATGGAACTCCTTATCCCAGTTTGGGAACACCAAAATTGGACTACTCACAATCTTAGCCTTCAGCTCCTCAAAGGCTCCTTGGTGCTCCTTCATCCATCTGAAAGGAATATTCTTCTTTGTCAACAAATACAATGGGTAGGGTACATGTGCATAATTCCTTATAAACCTTTGATAATATCCCATCAATCCTAAGGAGGTTTTAAGTGAACTCACATCATATGGTTCTTCCATGTGCAATATCACACGGATCTTATCAAGATCTGTTTTCAATCCTTCACTACACACTATGTGTCCTAACAATTTTCCATATGGTACCATTAGGTAGCATTTCCCATGATTTAATGATATCTATGCATTTTTGCACCTACTCATACATTCATTGAGGGAAATAAGATGCTCCTTGATCTTCCCGTAAATGGACCAATCATCCAAAAATGCTTTAAAGTTCCCTATTACCAACTGATCAAATATATACATTATGATACACTAAAATGTAGCTGGGGTATTATAGAGCCTAAATGGCATTCGATTGTATGCATAGATGCCATTATCCACAATAAATGTGGTCTTAAATTTATCCTCCTCGGCTATGTTGATTTTATTGTACCCTAAAACCCATCCAAAAATGAATAGATCTCATGTTCGACGACTTCTTCCAAGATGGAATCTGTGAAGGGAATGGGGAAGAGTTCCCTAATAGTTACTACATTCAGACTCCTAAAGTCCATGCATATTATGATCTTGTCTACTTCCTTCTTCAAGGTGATCACTATAGGTGAGACCCATTCACTGGTTGTCACCCTAAAGATGATTCTTGCTTCCAACATCTTTTCTATCTCTGCATTCACTAATGCAGCATACTTTGGATTCATTCTATATGGCCTCCTCCTTATGGGTTGAGCTCTAGGCATTAGCGTAATATTGTGGACATATAATTCTAGTGGTACTCCCTTCAGATCCTTATATGTCTATGCAAAGCATCCTTATATTCTAATAATATCTTAAAAGCCATCACTTTTAGTACATGGTTCCAATCATCGCCACAGTGAATCATCCTAGGTTCCTCCTTTGTTCCTATATTGATGTCCATTATCTGAGGTCCTTCATATTTGATATTCTCCGGTGTGATTTGAGAGAATTTAGGAGCAAAAATTAGATAATCAATATTAATAACAACTTTTGAATTTTTTCGACTTAGATTTGAATAAAAATAGGAGGAAAGAGAAAAGAATTGATGGTTGAGCTTTCTTTTTTGCACAACTTTTTCCTTTTCCAGGAGTAAATGGGTAAGATCCAAAGCTTTAGTTCAACTTTTTACATCTTTTTTACTCCTTTTGGTTTTTACTGCTTTATTTCCAACATTCTCCCCTTAAAGTTGAGGGATGACTATCGTTCTCTTTATATATTGGCTTTAGCTATACATTTAGTTTTTTTTTTTCTCATTTTTGAGATGAGAAACAATAGAAGAGTTGCTCTTTTGTTCTTCTTTTCGTGTTTTCTTGTCTACGAAACTTAGTGTTGTCCAGTATGAAGGTTATGTGTAGCCCTCTTCTATTATGTCCCATAAACCTTTACCTATGATAAAGGTCTTCATATTTATAGACCAATACTCATAGTCATAACTGTTAAATTCTGGTATAGGTAAGCTATTTTTTGAGGCCATAGTTACCAAAAAACTCTCTTTATTTCACAGTTACAATAAAGTATTTTTGTTGAACGAAGGAAATAAGAAGAAGGAAGAAGGAAGAGATTCCAAATTTAATTCAAATTTGATTTTTTCTAATCTATCATGGACTTCTTGGTCCTCTTGATGTGGGGATGCGATCTCTTGAGTTACAAAGTTATCTACCACTTCTTCTTCGTCGTCACTTATCTGTATGATTTCCGATGATTCTGGTTCTAGGATTTCTACTGAATTACTATAGTGTGTATACTTTGATTCTTGTGCTTCAGCTTGTACTAATTCTGATTGTTCAAATTCACTCCTGAATGAGTTATCTTCAAAGTTTGCCTTGTACCCTACGTCAGGATGCCTTTGATGTGCTATCACTGCATTTTGAAGTTGACTAAACACAATATTGAGTCCATAACCTCTGTCTTTGTTATCAAAACTCTCTGCATCTTCTTGTGCTAAAATTGCACATAAGGCATGATAACAACCATTTGGTCTTATCATCAATGCCTTGTTACAATTTTACAATTTGATCCTTTGTCTCTTTTACAAAAAAACTAAGCATCTTAGGCTTATTACACACTCTTTATGATTCCCTGAATAAAAAAACTTTGCTTTTACAATGAATTGCCTCCTAGGCAATGTCCCCTTTTTTTATAATAAAAAATATATATATTTCTTATTTAATAAAAATAAAATAATTGCTTTAAAAAAAAATTAAAAAACAATTAAGTTTTAATTTATTAAATATAATATAATTATTTTTATTATAACAATTTTTAAAAAAAAATCAACTATAGAAATGAGGGCAAAGGGTTTCGAACCCTTGACATATGATGGCCTTGGGCCTTATAGCGTGTGTGTTTGCCATGACAGTAGCTCACCTGTCGTGAGCTAAGGAAGTCCAACTTCCTTATAAAGCCTAATTCGAACCCTTTTTAGCTTTTTTTTTTTTAACTAATAAAACTTGTCCTCACGGGATTCAAACCTGGGACATGTGATTCACAAATAATCTGCCTTCACTGATCGAGCTACCCACGTCTGGGTATGTAGGAGGAAGGTCATATATTTATTATGGATTTTTGTGCCAATTTCAAACAAAAAAGAATTTCACTATCGCTCGGTTTCGAACCTGCAATCTACAGGGGGTCGGGCAACTTATGGCTGGCTCCTTGAGCCAGTCGAGTTGCATGGCCCGACAGGAATCCAAAGGAGGCTTGCCTCCTTTATCTCGTCGACCATGCAAACAACTTTAAAAAATAATAATAATCCCACATCTGCTATGCAAAGGGGATTTTATGCTTTAAAAGCACAAAGAAGCAGTATGCTTCTCGATTACCTTTGGGTAATCGCTCGATCACCCCTTTTGCCTTCTGTCTGCCCACCTTTGTCTACCATGTTGCTCCTCCCTTCATGTACCATGTTCCTGCTTGCTTCAGCTCCTTGTGCCTCATTTTCTGTCTGCGTCAGCTCTGACTTGTCCTCCTATCGCCATGTGTCGCTCTGTGATTGGTCCTTCTACGTCGCTCTTGTCTCTGTTGGCTACTGTGTTGGCCTGCTTCAGTGTTTGCCTCGATCTGCATGCTTTCAAGCTTCTTTGGCCTCGAGGCCCCACCTTGGTCTAGCTACAAGCTATGCTCTAAGGTTTTCTCTCGCTTCGATCCTCGGGCTTCCTTTGCCTCAATTCTCGTGTTGTACTTGGCTTAGGCTCTCATTTTTTGGGCCTCCCTCACCTTTGGCTCTGATACCAAAGTGATTTGAGAGAATTTAGGAGTGAAAATTAGATAATCAATATTATATTCAACCTTTGAAAACCTCAGTTACATTGGAATATATACTCGTAGTATTAACTAAACTTAGGGAAGTTAGGGAAGTTAGGGAAATAGAAGAAATAGGGAGGAAAGGGAAAAAGGAAATTGAGTTGGTTCGCCTTGATGCCCTTGCCGTCCAATCCTACCCAATCAGCTGTCGTCCAAGCCAAACTTACCTGTCCAGTCAACTGCCGTCCAAGGAGGTAAAAGGGGTAAGATCCAAAGCTTATAGTTGAAACAAATTTTTACACCTTTTTTACTCCTTTTTGGTCTTTTTACTAGCTTTATTTCCAACATCCGACTCACTCACTACTTTCTCCACATTCTTCAAGTGTGCCGGTATTGTATCAATCTCTGCATCTCCTACTGTATGCTCTACAATTTTTTTTAGAAATGTCCATTTCTCTTCTACCTCCTTCTTAGGTTCTCGACTAACTTTTGGTTTATCTTGTTTTTCTTTAATCTCCTCTGACTCGATACAGAGGTAGTTGGGCTGAAAATTTTTATACTCCATTTTCCAATGAAGAAGTTCGCTATCATATCTAGGTTCATCTTCACTACATTCATATAGATACAACATTCCTTCTCCATCAGGTTCTTACCCTTCATCTCCTAAGGAATTTTTTTATTCATCCATCGTAGCTACATCTTCACCGACTTTTTGATTAGCTAGATTAATCATATATTTATGTTGTCCCTTCTTGAATATGATATGATTATTTTCTCAGTTGTGATAAACTTTGGCTACTCGCAGCCATCCTCTCCCCAAGAGAGCGTTGTATGCAGGCTTTTACATTGTAATCACAATGAAATCCAAGACAAACTCTTGGTCAGCTATCACCACTTGTGCTATCAATAATCCCTTTGTCTTGATACCATATTGTTCAACACCATATAATCAGAAGCTCGGTGTCCATAGAGATGGAGCACCTAGTTCTAGCCAAGTTCTTTTAGGTAGCACATTAATGTTGGATCCTCCATCCATAATTACTTGTGTTAATTTGTGCCCTAGGATATCCATATGAACTAATACGGGTTTCTTTCCCACATCAATCATCAATATAGTCTAATCCATGAATTGATCTTTCCTTTCCTTTTCCTAAATTGGCTGTCTTTATACTTCCATCACCTTATGTGGTTGTATTTCTTCCACCATTGCTTTCTACAATGTTGTAATAGCTTCCAACAAGTACGACACTTTAATCTCTACTATGGTGTCCAGAACTTGTGCTGCCAGAATTTGCACAATCACCTTCTCTTTTGATGGCTTTTCCAATTCCTTTCCTTCAGCTAACTTCACTTGTTTACCCTTTTGTGCTTCATCCTATAATATTTTCTTTGCTACTTGCTAGCATTGCTTTTCCTTTTCTAGATCTGGAAACTTATTCTTTTTAGCCTAATTCCTCATCATGGTTAATACTTCTTGGGTTTCCTCCTTAACTTGAGGAACCTCGATGTCTAAATAATTAACATTATGTGGGTTACTTGAACTTGCCTACTTTGGACAATTCACTTCTTTGTGGTTCCCCAGACCACACCATCTACACATATGTGTAGTACTTGCTTGTAGTGTTTCCTACCTCTGAGGTGAAGGATAATTTTTTGCAAAATACCCCCATTCTTGGTAATTGCAACACTATATGATCGACCTTCATTTCAAGTCATACTACAATCGGCCTTGGCCTCTTTATCGATTGCCCTGGTTTGATATTCTGCCTCACCTAATATTCCTATAACCACCACTTGTTGCTTATTGCCCACTCCCTTAGACATTTGGTTTCTATTCCTGCTCTTGGATTAACAGGACTTGTGGATGTACTCTTGCATTATATGGGTATAGAATTACCTCATGTCCCATTGCATTACAGATGTAGCAATAATCATTACATGGATACTTTACATTTGTATAACCTTCTATCTTGCATTTCGTGCACCAAATATCATTCCTATCAGGTTTTCTCCTTTGTTCTTTCATTACCTTGTCAAACTCTTGATGAAATGATGCTACTGTCCTATGTATAGTGTCATCTTATCCACTATCTAAATTATTAGCCTTGGGGTGATACAAAATTCCTATATACAGCTATTTTGATTCACTTTCGAAATTATTTGCATGCTTTAAAGCTTCTTCATATGTTTTTGATGGTACTACCTTCATATTTTTCTTATATTTTGGTAGTAATCCATCAACAAACCACCACTTTATCAGGACATCTACTAGAGTCATTTGCATCTTATCAACTAATTGCTTTAGTCCATGGTTGTATGATTTCACATCTTCATTAGATTTTTTCTTTGTTATGTAAAGTTTAGTAACAATGTCTTCGTCATCCTTCAAAGGTCAAAATTCTTCAATGAACTTCTCCTTTATCTGATTCCAAGTCTAGAAATCTATGGTAATTTCTCTCTTCAAATACCAATCAATTAGCAATCCTCTCAAAGTAGCAGGAAATAAAGTTACCCAGTCATCTGGTCTTTCTACATCATTTTCTCTCCAAATGGTTATACAAATTCCAATGTGTCTTGTGGGGTCTTCCTTACCCTCACCTGAAAATGGTGGACATCTCTGTTTGGCTGCCTTGTTAGCCATCTTCATAGAATCTTCACTATCACTTGATTTCTCTCATGGGATTTTTGTCTGATTCCTCCTTGGGGGTATCTTTCTACCATCGTTGTTAGAAGTTTCTTATTCGAGGTATCTTGTTCTATCCCACCACTCGTTGACCAAACTTTCGTATGTCTTCACTCTGAGACCTCCTTTGCTGATGTGAGATAGATGTTCTTGGTATTTCCTCCTGAGACCTTGCACCTTGTTGCTTTGGTGCCTGACTCCCATCCTTTGCACTCCCTTGCAACCCTTTCATCGCTTTCTCAAGTGTTACCATCCACTCTCTGTCCTCTTGCACTATCTCTCTATCAACTCTCACCTCTATGCTAGGTGGTTCTATTTCCTTGTCTTCTATCTCTATTAATAATACCTCAAAGTCTTCTTCTTTAGATTTCCAAACTTGCTCTATTTTTGGTTCATGTGTACTATGGTCTGAGTTACTTGCATTCTCTCTATGATCAATCCTTGTGCTCCTTCTTAATATAACGTTATGTCATACTTTCCATCTCCTATGCCTTTGTACACTGGTGTCTGTCATTCACCTCTAGAGTATTTTTGGACATATATATTAGTTTATCAATAAGGGTGTTTTGAAGAATATTAGAAATACCCTGAAGAACACAGGCTTATACTGAGAGGGGGGTGAACAATATAAGATCAAATTTTAATTTTCTTTCCCAAACAATATTATCCAATATTATCATTGATAATATCAACAAAAGTAATCAAATCAATGCACAAATTATCACACACAATAGAGACACCAATTCAACGTGGTTCATCCAATGTGGGCTACTCCATGGAGAAAATATTTCTACTAAAATTTTCTCAATAAATCTCTTGGGAATCACTTCCCTATTACAATGTTTATGGACATCTATCCAAAGGAGACACCAATCCCCTAATGCTCTGATTTGTGGATCTCTATCCACAGGAGAACTCTTTCCCCTTTTCTTGGTTCATGGAACTTGACCTAGGAGAACTCTATCTTCCTAGCTGGTTCGTGGATCACACTCCACAAGAGAAATCTTTCTCCTTGCTCTAGTTCATGGAACTCTATCCATAGGAGAACTCTTTCCCCTCTGCTCTTGTTTATGGATCTCTATCCATAGGAGAACTCTTTCTTCTCTTCTCTAGCTGGTGATCCTCTAAAATACCTCTGCCCCCACTACACTGGCTTGTGGATCTCTATCCATAGAATACCTCTATCCTCACTACCTTGGCTAATGGATATTTATCCATTGAAGACCGATGTCCTCTATTCTGTCACCTCCAAATATTTCTCTCAATTCTACTCAATCTCTATTTCAAATATGCACTAAACACTATCCTTGGTCTAGTACAAATATGCTTTAACTCTTTCTTAGGTCTAGCACAAATTTGCTCACAAATCTGCACCAAAATTTGTCCTCAAATATGTCCTCAAGCCTTAACACAAAGCTTGATCAAATCACCAATCAACTCTACTCAGATTTTCCCCAAGCCTTAACACAAAGCTTGAACAAATCACCAATCAACTCTGCTCAGATTTACCCTAAGCCTTAACACAAAGCTTGAACAAATCACCAAATTAACTCTGCATAGATCTACCTCTAAGCCTTCTCAAAGACTTTCTCAAATCTTCTTTCAAGTCCTCTCAAGAACTTACTCAGTTCTGCTCTCAAGCCTTCACAAAGACTTTCTTAAATCTACTCAAACACATGCTCAAAAATAGGTCACAATATATGCTCAATCAATCTCAAATCTTGCACACAATGCTATCAAATGCTTCGTCTAATCTTCAAAGTAATTCCTTTAACTTGAAGTAGTTTAGACATATTATATTCAAAATTCATTTAACCTCTGGAACATATAGAGAATGATGTACTCTATCAAAAACTCAATATGTTCTACTCAATCATTAAGTCTATTGCTTTCACAAATCTGATTTCAAATGTTTGCACATTCACTTTCAATATCACTCAAAACCAATGCTCAAGAATTTCACTCAATCATCCAACCAATGAAACACAACTTGCTTACAAACCCTAAACAAGTGTTTTCATACTACTTCAAACAAAGAGCACAATGTGGGTCTCAAACCCTAACTCAAATAATCTTCAATCTCTATCTCAAATGTTCTCTAAACATTCACCAATGAAGCATATAAAAACTCACTCAAATATTTCCAACAATGCTTATCAAACAATCCTTTTCACTCCACCTTATGTTTCATACTTTCATTCCAATCACTTCTAAACAAAAGATAATGTGCCCATACCTTTTTGCTTTGATGGAGATATGTCTTCAAAACCTGTTTTGCTCACAACAAATTCCTTTTGTTCCACTTCCAAGGTTAGATAACAAAAGTCTATCTCAAAACCTCAAAATGAATATTTCACAATATCCACAAAATATTCCTTCCAAAATGTGCTTAAAAACATACTCTAAAACCCTTCTTTTGATCTCAAGGAGAATGCATTAATGTTTCATCATAATCTCACAAATACTCTTCTTCATCATGCAAAAGGTACAATAAAATTCAAACCAATTTTACACCTTATAA
Organism: Wollemia nobilis; assembly: GCA_028583015.1. NCBI lineage: Eukaryota > Viridiplantae > Streptophyta > Pinopsida > Araucariales > Araucariaceae > Wollemia > Wollemia nobilis. Next base: position 5,711,398 of record JAQPPZ010002072.1, on the reverse strand, counting down.
CTCCTAATCTTGCAAATTAAATAAACCCAACAAGAACACAAATCACACAATTAATTTTTCACTATTACACCTTTTAACTCCTTTCTTAAAAATATTTTCAATCAAACTATTATACTCCAAATCCCTTTTCAAAATAACACCACATACTTTATTTCATGCATCCCTTTTATCAAAATTAAAATGTTTACCTTATAACTCCCAAAGCAACATTAATATATACATACCTTAGAACATAGTATTTAAGCATTAATTAAAAAATTAATGTGTGCGTTGCCTTTCGCAGGAATCGAACCCTCGTTGCACTCTACTGCCTACGTATTAGTTGCGGCCTAACCACCATGTGAGCTAAGCGCTCACTTGAAACCTTAACTGCGTCCACTATGCTTTGTCCTGGTTGTTGGTGCCAAAAACCTTAAAAAAATGAAACCTCACTTCTCTGCTGCCGTTGCATCTCGAACCCGAGACCTCCCTTCTGCAATGACCTAGCACCAAGGAAAACGTCGTCTGGGCTATCCACCCAAATGGAACCAAAATTTGATGCCACTTATCCTTGTCCTTTTCCTACCTTGAAGACTGAACCAATCGAACTTCTTCTTTATATTCTACGATTCGATCAACGATCAAGGCATATGATTTCTCGATTAATGCACAACTATCCACCTTTTTCTTTGCATTATTAATATGCCTTTTAAGGCATTTACCTCCAACGTTGGCGCATATTAAAAATCAAACTTTGGCTTTGATTTACATTATATTTTAATTATAATTAATTAAATTCAAATGAATTTAAATATTAAACTTCTTTTTGGGCCTTTCATTAATTTAAAATATTAAACCTCTTTTAGGCCTTTAAGGGAAAACTTTTGCCACCATCACCTTAGCAAAAATTCATCAAATAACCTTATTATTTTTCCTCAAACACCATGGAACGGAGTTATATTTTTCTTTGCTACCTTATGCTTCATGTGCCATATCAACCAATTTGGACATCAAACCTTTTGATACTAATCAAACCTCTTGACATTAATTCCATCAAATTTGGACATCAAACCTCTTGACATCAATGACAACAAAACTTGCTCAAATTTCCAATAATCTTCCCCTTTGTCATTGATGGCAACCCTTTTTCCTTTAAGCATTTCTTTTACCTTTTTCTAATTCTACTCCCATTGAGAAACTACTCCCCCTGATTGAATTCTCTCCCCCTAACTCAAATCTCTCCCCCTTTGACATCAATGGCAAAGGGACTCCTTTGGGGCTAAATATAAGACTCTTAGCTCAGCCTGCTCCCCACCTCCTTTACTTGAGGTGATTAATTTTGGGGTGGGAGTATCTCTACTCCCAGTATACAATGCTATTTTTCTTTTTCCACCTTCTTTCTCAATTGATTCTTTTTATTCTTTTGAATATCCTTGTTCTTGCTTGTCTCTGGAAATTCTGTTCTACGCCACTTGGCCATATGCCCAACATTATTGTACTTATAACACTTAATGTTGTGGTTCCTAGAAGGTGCAAATATCTTGAAGTTCCTCCTGGTTAAGTCATACCCATTCTTGTCATGAACCCTGCAATTAATTGCTTTATGACCAAAATGATTACAAGAGTAACAATACCCTTGAAAGAGATACCCATTTATGAAATTTCTCTTAGTGAAACCATATTCCTTCTTTTCATGTGTCCTGCATTGCATAGCCTTGTGACCAAACCTGTTACATGAGAAGCAATGTCCTTTGAAGAAATATTGCCTTGAACCCATTCATCTCTTAGTCCTTTCTTCCCTGTGATGTTTCATGTTCCATATGTTCCTTATTTGTACATTGTTTCCTTCCTTGGTGAGCCTTCTATTTTTTAACTTATCCTCATAAATCTCACTTTATCCTTCACTTTCTTCTTCTAAAGCTTCTTCTTCTTTGGAGCTTGAGCTTGAATCCTCTCCTTGTTCTCTTTGTCCCTCTTCAAAACCAAGTCTTGTCTCGTTTGATGAAGATCTTTGTGCACTGATAATCTTATCCAAGGTCTTTGAGCTTCTCCCAAACCTGTGTAGCTTATCTTTAGACTCTTTTACTTCTTTCCTTAGTGAAACTACCTCATGCTCTAATATTTCACATTCTAATACTTTTACCTCTAACTTTTCTTTAAATATCCTTGTCTTAGCTATTGAGTTTGTCAGATCTTGTATATGCTTTTTTTTTTCTTCATCACATTCCTGAAATTGAATCTTGAGTTTTGAACTCTGCTTTATAACCTTTCTTAATTCCTTAAGAGTAGAAATAAGCTTAGCTTCTAGATATATAACTTCATCCTCTTCATTTTATGATTCTTTCTCTACTTCTTTGTCTTCAAGAGCATCTTCATACTTTTCATATTTATCTTCAATATGAGCACTTCCTTCTTCCTGTATTGCCAAGAAGAGGATTTCTTCTTCTTCATTATCTGAGGATCTTCCATAACTATCACTTGAACTATTGCCTATCTTATATGCATAGAAACTCTTCTTATATCTTTTGAAAAACTTATTTTCATTCTTGCTTTGTCCATCCCTATTTTTCTTTTGATAACTAGATTTTCCTTCTTCCCTGTTCTTATGATCTTGTTTCTCTTCACCACTCCTTTCGAATTATATAAAGTTAGATGTATAATGACCATATTTACCACAATTGAAATATTTTACTATTTTCATACCTTTGTGCTTTCCTAAATTTCTCTTGTTCCTTCTGTCGTAGTTAGCTTCCTCATCACTGATTCACTCATCACTTGAAACATATTTCTTATCCTTTGCTTTCTTTACTGCTTTAAAAGTTGCCTCTTTCTTTGGGATAGGATCCTTTACAATTCTCATCTCATATGTTGTGAGTGTTCCTTTTAACTCATCCAAAGTCAATTTTTTAAGATCTCTTGTTTCTTCTATGGTTGAAATATTTCCATCAAACCTCATTGGAAGTGACCTTAGAACCTTTTGACAAACACTAGATTCTTCAACTTTAAACCCAAGTCCTCGCATGGAGTTAACATTAAAATGATTACAAGAGTACCCTTGAAAGAGATACCCATTTCTGAAATTTCTCTTAGTGAAACCATATTCCTTCTTTTTATGTGTCCTGCACTACATAGCCTTGTGACCAAACCTATTACATGAGAAGCAATGTCCTTTGAAGAAATCTTGCCTTGAACCCATTGATATCTTAGTCCTTTATTCCCTGTGATGTTTTATGTTCCATTTGTTCCTTATTTGTGCATTGTTTCCTTCCTTGGTGAGCCTTCTATTTTTTAACTTATCCTCATAAGTCTCACTTTCTCCTTCACTTTCTTCTTTTGAAGCTTCTTCTTATTTGGAGCTTGAGCTTGACTCCTCTCCTTGTTCTCTTTGTCCCTCTTCAAAACCAAGTCCTATCTTGTTTGATGAAGATCTTTGTGCATTGATAATCTTATCCAAGGTCTTTGAGCTTCTCCCAAACCTGTGTAGCTTATCTTTAGACTCTTTCACTTCTTTCCTTAGTGAAACTACCTCATGCTCTAATATATCACATTCTAAGACTTTTACCTCTATTTTTTCTTTAGATATCCTTGTCTTAGCTATTGAGTTTGTCAGATCTTGTATAAGCTTTTCTTTTTCTTCATCACATTCCTGAAATTGAATCTTCAGTTTTGAATTCTACTTTCTAACCTTTCTTAATTCCTTAAGAGTAGAAATAAGCTCATCTTCTAGATCTATAACTCCTTACTCTTCATTTTTTGATTCTTTTTCTACTTTTTTGTCTTCAAGAGCATCTTCATACTTTTTAGATTTATCTTCAATATGAGCACTTCCTTCTTCCTCTATTGCCAATAAGAGGATTTATTCTTCTTCATTATCTGAGAATATTCCATCACTATCACTTGAACTCTTGCCTAACTTATCTGTATAGAAACTCTTCTTATGTCTTTGAAAAAACTTATTTTCATGCTTGCTTTGTCCATCCCTATTTTTCTTTTGATAACTATATTTTCCTTCTTCCCTGTTCTTATAATCTTATTTCTCTTCACCACTACTGCTTTCAGATTCTGTAAAGTTAGATGCATAATGACAATATTTACCACAATTGAAACATTTTACTATTTTCATACCTTTGTGCTTTCCTGAATCCCTCTTGTTCCTTTTGTCATAGTTAGCTTTCTCATCACTGATTGACTCATCACTTGAAACAAGTTTCTTATCCTTTGCTTTATTTGTTGCTTTGAAAGTTACCTCTTTCTTTGGGATAGGATCCTTTACAATTCTCATCTCATATGTTGTGAGTGTTCCTTGTAACTCATCAAAAGTTAATTTTTCAAGATCTCTTATTTCTTCTATGGCTAAAATCTTTCCATTAAACCTCATAGGAAGTGACCTTAGAACCTTTTGACAAACATCAGATTCTTAAATTTTAAACCCAAGTCCTCGCATGGAGTTAACAACCTCATCCACATGAAGTAAGTATGTAGCAATGTCTTTCTCATCCTTCATCTTCAAATCTTCAAATATTTTCTTGTGATTTTGCAACTTTACCATCTTGACCTTTTTATCTCCCTCATATGCATTCTTTAACTTTTTCCATATCTCTTTTGCTGATGTGCAATGCATAACTTTTACAAATTCTACTTCACGTAATCCACCTAAGATTGCATTCATTGCCTTTGCGTTATACAAGTGTAAGAGCTTACCATATTTATCTATAGGAGGACTAGCTGGTGGTGTGTACCCATCCTCAACTGCTTGTCATATCTCAATTCCTTGTACCATCAGGTAAGTCTTCATTATTACACTCCAAAAAATATAATTGTTCCCATTGAACAATGGTGCCTTATTTGCTTAAGATCCACTTTAAGATGCCATATGTGTTCCTGTATACTCTTCCTTCAAGCTATTAAACTCTTCCAAAGGAACCCGCTCTGATACCAATTGAAGAACACAAGCTTATACTTGAGAGGGGGGTGAACAATATAAGACCAACTTTTACTTTTCTTTCCCAAACAATATTATCCAATATTATCAATGGTAATATCAACAGTAGTAATCAAAGCAATGCACAAATCATCACACACAATAGAGACACCAATTTAGCGTGGTTCACCCAATGTGGGCTACTCCATGGATAAAATATTTCCACTAAAATTTTCTCAACAAATCTCTTGGGAATCACTTCCCTATTACAATGTTTATGGACCTTTTTCCAAAGGAGACACCAATCCCCTAATACTTTGATTTGTGGATCTCTATCCATAGGAGAACTCTTTCCACTTCTCTTGGTTCATGGAACTTGACCTAGGAGAACTCTTTCTCCTCAACTGGTTCATGGATCTCTCTCCACAGAAGAACTCTATCTCCCCATCTAGTTTGTGAATCACACTCCATAAGAGAACTCTTTCCCCTTGCTCTAGTTTGTGGAACTCTATTCATAGGAGAACTCTTTCCCCTATGCTCTGGTTCATGGATCTCTATCCACATGATAACTCTTCCTTCTCTGCTATGGTTGGTGATCCTCTAGAAGACCTTTGCCCCCACTACACTGGCTTGTGGATATCTCTTCATAGAAGACCTCTATCCTCACTTCCATGGCTAATGGATCTCTATTCACTAGAGACTGTTATCCTATGCTCTATCACCTCCAAAGCTTACTCTTAACTCTGGTTAATCTTTGTCTCAAATCTATACTAAACATTGTCCTCGGTCTAGTACAAATCTACTTCAACTCTATCTCATGTCTAAGCACAAATTTACTCATAAATATGTACCAAAATTTATCCTCAAATTTGTCCTCAATCCTTAACACAAAGCCTGATCAAATCACCAATAAACTCTGCTTAGATTTACCCCAAGCCTTAACACAAAGCTTGAACAAGTCACCAATCAACTCTGCTCAGATTTACCCCAAGCCTTAACACAAAGCTTGAACAAATCACCAAATCAACTCTACATAGATCTGCCTCCAAGCCTTCTCAAAGACTTGCTCAAATTTACTTTCAAGTCCTCTCAAGAACTTGCTCAATTCTTCTCTCAAGCCTTCATAAAGACTTGCTCAAATATTCTCAAACACATGCTCAAAAATAGCTCACAAGATATGCTCAATCAATCTCAAATCTTGCACACAATGCTATCAAATGCTTTTTCTAATCTTCAAAGTAATTTCTTTAACTTGAAGTAGTTTAGACATATTCTATTCAGAATTCATTTAACCTCTGGAACATATAGAGAATGATGTACTCTATCAAAAACTTAATATGTTCTACTCAATCATTAAGTCTGTTGCTTTCACAAATTTGATTTCTAATGTTTGCACATTCACTTTCAATATCACTCAAAACCAATGCTCAAGAATTTCACTCAATCATCCAACCAATGAAACACAACTTGCTTACAAACCCTAAAAAAGTGTTTTCATACTACTTCAAGCAAAGAGCACAATGTGGGTCTCAAATCCTAACTCAAATAATCTTCAATCTCTATCTCAAATGTTCTCTAAATATTCACCAATGAAGCACATAGAAACTCACTCAAATATTTTTAACAATGCTTATCAAACAATCCTTTTCACTCCACCTTATGTTTCACACTTTCATTCCAATCACTTTTAAACAAAAGATAATGTGCCCATACCTTTTTTCTTTGATGGAGATATGTCTTCAAAACCTGTTTTGCTCACAACAAATTCCTTTTGTTCCACTTCCAAGGTTAGATAACAATGGTCTATCTCAAAACCTCAAAATGAATATTTCACAATATCCACAAAATATTCCTTCCAAAATGTGCTTAAAAACATACTCTAAAACCCTTCTTTTGATCTCAAGGAGAATGCATTAATGTTTCATCATAATCTCACAAATACTCTTCTTCATCATGAAAAAGGGACAATAAAATTCAAACCAATTTTACACCTTATAACTCCTAATCTTGCAAATTAAATCAACCCAACAAGATCACAAATCACATAATTAATTTTTCACTATTACACCTTTTAACTCCTTTCTTAAAAATATTTTCAATCAAACTATTATACTCTAAATCTCTTTTCAAGATAGCACCACATACTTTATTTCATGCATCCCTTTTATCAAAATTAAAAAGTTTACCTTATAACTCCCAAAGCAACATTAATATATGCATACCTTAGAACATAGTACCTTAAGCATTAATTAAAAAATTTATGTGTGCACTGCCTCCTGTAGGAATCGAACCCCCACTACGCTCTGCTACCTACGCCTTAGCCGTAGCCTAACCACCGTGTGAGCTAAGCGCTCACTTGAAATCTTAACTACACCCACTATGCTTTATCCTGGTCGTTGGTGCCAAAAACCTTAAAAAATGAAACCTCACTTCTTTGCCACTAATGCATCTCGAACCCGAGACCTCCCTTCTGCAACGACCTAGCGCCAAGGGAAACATCGTCTGGTCTATCCACCCAGATGGAACCAAACTTCGATGTCGCTTATCCTTGTCCTTTTCCTGCCTCAAAGACTGAACCAGTCAAACTTCTTCTTCTTTCTCTTCTGTGATTCGATCGATGATTAGGGCATATGATTTCTCGATTAATGCACAACTATCCACCTTTTTCTTTGCATTATTAATATGCCTTTTAAGGCATTTACCTCCAACGTTGGCGCATATTAAAAATCAAACTTTGGCTTTGATTTAAATTATATTTTAATTATAATTAATTAAATTCAAATGAATTTAAATATTATAATTTAAATATTAAACTTATTTTTGGGCATTTCATTAATTTAAAATATTAAACCTCTTTTAGGCATTTAAGGGAAAACTTTTACCACCATCATATTAGCACATACTATTTTTTAGAATATCCTAAGGCTATTCATAGCCTACAATTATATTATTTAAAATCATTTCATTCCTAATACAATGTTAATGTTTGTGCTTTGTTTCTCACATTGGTATCAGAGCAGCACTTACCTATTCCTGTGGGAGTGTTTTACAAGGCAGTGTTTTGCTGACAAGCTCAATGGGGCATAATTCTTGAGATTGGACCCCTTCCTATTGTAGTCTGCATTGACACATCCCAAGGTAATAATTCCTCAAGAATTTCTCAATGAACTTGTTGGGCACAAAATTTGAGGTATGGGGTCATCTAGTTGTACGATTCTTGAGGCATGAAATTACTCAACATCTGGAGCAAAAATCAAGGTGATCTTTTGTTGGTTCAAAATTCTACAATGAGATCTGGTTCAATTACAAAATATTTTTTGACATTTTTTTATAGATCTAACATCTGCGACATGTTAGCCCATAAAACTAACAACATTGACAACAAGGCTATCAGTACTAACAACCTGCAGGGCGGATGCCTCCCTGCAGCTACTAGCACATTGTCCATGAAATCCAATTTGGCGAGCACGATCTTACACCATCTCTAGGTGTTGATAGCATCCACTCAAGAACCACGATCCAACAACTACTGACACTATCATCTGACACAGGCAACACTAAAACCAGAGTTGAACTTCACACTTCTCTATCGAAGTTTACATCATCTTACCGAGGCACTAAAAACTATGCAACTATTGGAGATCATGATCTGATGAGCACAAATCTCGAGGTAGCCATGTGGTGAATCTGGATGATCTGTTGACTGGGCAGATATGTAGCATGATCTCTCGATCTGCTAAGTTGGTGGGCTCAAGTTTTGAGGTAGACAACTAGCACTGACATGGCACCACTTTGAGTCTGAAGTGGCATGACTGAAGAACACAAGCTTATACTGAGAGGGGGTGAACAGTATAAGACCACTTTTTACTTTCTTTCCAAACCAATATCAATTAATGTCCTTAATTGCAATAACCAAATATAGCAGTGTGCATTAATAACTTAGATAGCAGTAGTAAGCAAGAGCACAAGTCACCACACACAATTGAGACACAAGATTTAACGTGGTTCCCCCAATGTGAGGTACTCCACGGAGAAAATATTTTACTAAAACTTTCTCAATCAATCTCTTTGGGAATCACTCCCAATTACAATGTTTATGGATCTCTGTCCAAAGGAGATGTTGATCCCCTAATCTCAAGTTCATGGATCTCTTCCACAGGAGAACTCTTTCCCCTTCTGCTCTGGCTATGTGATCTTCTAGAAGACTCTGTCTCTCTACTGCACTGATTGGTGGACCTCTCTCCACTTGAAGACTCCTCACTCAGATCTGTCTTCAACTATGTTGGCTGTTGGATCTCTATCCACTGAGACTCTATCCTCTATACTCTGTCACCTCCAAAGATCTATCAATAGGCTCACTAAGAACCTGCTCAATAGGCTCACATAGAACCTGCTTAACAAGCTCACACAAAACTTTTCCAATGTTGAATAACAAGCTCACATAGAACTTGTCCAAATATGAATAACAAGCTCACACAAAACTTGTCCAAATCTGCTCTAGCAAGCTCACCAAGAACTTGCCCAAATCTTCTCTAGCAAGCTCACCAAGAACTTGCCCAAATATGCTCTAGCAAGCTCACCAAGAACTTGCCCAAATCTGCTCTAAACTATCCACAAATCTATCCAAAAACTATCCACAAAGTTTTCTCAAAACTATCCACAAATGCCTTCTCAAAGGCTCAATCAATCATGCTCAAGTAGCACTCAAATCTCATCCACAAATCTATCAAGGCAAATCTCAAATATGAACTCAACAATGAATGGCAATGTACTCTTCAATGGATGACAACAATGATCCACAATGATCTCAACTCAACTCAACTCATAGAAGCATAAAGAGAATTGTTAGAGACTCAATATGTTCTAATCTCAATCTCAACTCAACTCAACTCAAATCAACTCATAGAAGCATAAAGAGAATTGTTAGAGACTCAATATGTTCTAATCTCAATCTCAACTCAAATCAATCTCAACTCAACTCAAGTCAATCTCATAGAAGCATAAAGAGAATTGTTAGAGACTCAATATGTTCTAATATTACTCTCAACTCAAATCAGAATAATGGAATAGTTTGTTGTATAGGACTTGAACAATCACTTCACACATCACTTGACTAGGCTCAATCAACTCAACTCAACCAATCACCACAAGGGACAACTCTCTCACACAACCCTAGTCCAAGTATGTATCAACCAACTCAAATGTTTCCAACAATGCTCAACCACAAATCTCACATAACAATGATACTCATGTTCTTTTCTAACTCAAGTTCTTTCACAACCAATGGGCTTCAACAACTATGCTTATAAAACAAGGTTTAGACACAACTCTCAATTCAGAAAACCTTGAAGCATTCAACCAACCACTTTCGAAAAGGAAACCACAAACAATCCTTTTCCCTCCAATGATATTTCAGAAATCAACCACCATAAACAATCAATAGGAGAATGTGCCCATACCTTTTATGAAGATGAAAAAACCTCTTTGTAAATCTGCCACAATCACAAAATTCTTTTGCCAATCTTCACAAGGGTTAGTAGATCACAAAATAATCAACATTACTCCACTTTTCAATAATCATCACCAAGGCCTTTAATTGCACAACTTCCTTATCTCTCCTAAAACCACTTGTACCATAAAATAAAATAAATCAAAACATTGCATAACCTTTTCACTCCCAAAACCACTTATACCATAAAATAAAATAAATCACAATATTGCATACCTTGTCACCTCATGAAAGAATTAATCCTCTTGAAAAAGAACAAGGCAAACTTCACTTTTGGAACCCCTTTGCAAAATCAGAAATATCTCTTTACACACACCTTATTTCTCCTTCTAAATAAGTTAGTCAAATAGCCCTCGAAATAATATTTCCAATGATATATAATATGCCCCCTTTCCTAAATAAATTGAAACCTTTATAATAATAATATATATATATATATATATATATATATATATATATATGCCAACCTCCATTAATTGCACATAGGTCGGCCCTCCATTAATTTAAACTTAAACTTTAAACTTTAATATCTTCATCACTGGAGGTCCTTTTTCGATGAAACAAAATTCCACCTTGGATTTTAAGAAAATCCCTTTCCACATAAGCCCACCATGGTTTTAAATAAAACCTTTTATTTTGCCTGCCTTGGTTTTCATAAAAAACCCTGTATATATCCATGCTTTCCAAAATATCATAAATGCTTATTTATGAAATATTTTGGCCACCAAAACCAAATGTGATCCATGTGACATCAATGATCCATGTGACATCAATGACAACATAAAATACCTCAAATTAACTCAAATTTCCAACAATCTCCCCCTTTGTCATTGATGGCAACACCTCTAATGCAAACACCACAATCACTGCAAAAACCATCTCTGAGAATCAAAGTTGCTCCCCCTAACTCAATACTCTCTATGGAGGCTGCTCTCCCTAACTCAATACTCTCTTTGGAGGCTGCTCCCCCTTACTCAAATCTCTCCCCCTTTGACATCAATGGCAAAAGGGACACCTATGGGGCTAAAATATATGACTCTTAAGCTTAGCCCCCTCACCACCTTCTCTCTTGAGGTGATTAATTTTGGGGTGGGAGTACTTTTACTCCCATATCACTTTGATTCTTTCCTCTATCAACTTCCTTCCATGTTTTTTTGATATCCTTCTCTTGATGAATTACTTGATCTTCTTGTCTTGAACCTTTTTGACCTTCTTGCCTTGAACCTGTTTGGAATTGAGTCCTACACCATCTTGCAATATGCCCAAAGTTATTGCAATTAAAACACTTGATATTGTAGCCTTTGGATGGTGCCCATGTCCTGAAATTATTCTTGAAATAATTTCCATATCCATTCCTTTCCTGAACCCTGTATTGTGAAGCTCTATTTTCATGACCATTATGACCATGACTTCTGAATTGTGTAGCTCTAAAACCAAAACCATGTTGCTCATTTCCTTTGCACTGAAAATCTTTATGACCAATCCTGTTACATGAGAAGCAATGTCCCTGAAAACCATACCTTCTTCCTTTGAAGTTTCTTCTAGCAAAATCAAACTTCTTTGATCCATGGATCCTACAATGTATAGCCCTGTGTCCAAATCCATTACAAGAAAAACAATATCCTTGAAAAGCCCTTTGTTCATGCCTTGGTTCCTCATACCTTTCTTGACCATTATCCTTATGATCATCTTCAACTTGTGCATTGCATTCTTGAACCTTCTTTGTAGCATCTAAAACCTCTTCCTTGCCTTTCTCTTCAAGAATTTATTTTCCCTTTGATCTTGATTCACCTATCTCAAAACAAGAACCAAACTGAATATTTGGAGCCATAGGAACTTTGGAACTTTCCTCACAAATCTTAGGTGCTTCTTTGCTTTCATATTTTAGAACTTCCTTTCCTTTTGAGTGTGATTCCCCAAACCTAAAATATGGGACCTTTGGTGCTTTGGAATATTCCTCTTCTTTCTCTTCATTTGTGTCAAGTAGCAACTTGGCATCCATCTCTATAGCCTCTGAAATACATGTTTCCTTCTTAGTACAAATATCTTGACCTTTTGAGTCATGTGATGGATCAAACTTCTCATGTAGGGAACATCTCAATTCTTTTAGATTCTCCTTAACCTCTTGTAGTTGCTCATGGATAACATTGAAGTCTTCCTTTAGATCAACTGAGACATTATCCTCTTGTTTAACTTCTTCTGTTTGGAGTGAATGTTCTTCTTCTACTTCTTTTATTCCATAGAAAAACCCTTCTTCATCTTCACTGTCACTAAGATCATTATAATCTTCTATAGCAAACAAACTCTCAAGATTTCTTTGACCATGCCTGTTTCCTTGATGTGTCATCTCATCTTCACTATCATTGAAACCATTGCAATATCCTGATCTGTGATCTCTTTGACCACACACAAAACATTGTTCTCTTTCACCTTCTATTCCTAGGAATAAATGCTCTTCCTTTTCATCATCTGAATTGTCTCTATCATTATGATCTGAGCTATCACTTGCTTCTACAATGTAGTAAGATTTCTTTGCCTTACGAAAAATTTTCTTCTTCTCATACCTGTTTTGCTTGAATCTGTCATCTTTGTCATGCTTATGCTTTCCATCTTCTTTTCTTCTATGACCCTATTTTTCATCATCACTGATTTCTTCATGTGGACACTTGTATGCATAGTGACCAAGATCACCACACTTGTAGCACTTGACTTTCCTTATATCTCTGAAATTCCTTGAGTCCTTATTCCTTTTGATGAAGTTAGCTTCCTCATCATTTTCTAAAACTCTATCTATTTCTGAAACTTTCCCTTTCTCTTTTTCTGAAGCCTTGAATGCAATCTCTTTTATTGGAGCTTGATGCTTACTTACCCTCATCTCATAAGTTGTGAGAGTACCTTGCAATTCTTCCATTGTTAACTTGTTGATATCCATTGTTTCTTCTATTTCTGAAACCTTTGCATCATATTTCATGGGAAGTGATCTCAAAACCTTTTGAGTAACTTCTGATTCTTTCATCTCAAAACCTAGGCCTCTCATAGTGTTAGTAATCTCATCAACTCAAAGTAAGAACTTTGCAATATCTTCAGAATCTTCCATTTTCAATTCCTCAAATATTTTTCTATGAGTTTGTAGTTTTGCCAACTTTACCTTGGAATCTCCTTCATAAGTATTCCTCAACTTGGTCCACATCTCATTAGCTGAAGTACATACCATGACCTTTGCAAAATCTGTCTCACGTAGCCCACTCAAAATACAATTCATTGCTCTTGCATTGATCTCAACCAATTTCTTGGTAGTCTTATCTTCCTCGGGATCACCTTCAACCTTATACTCTTTTTCAACCATCTGCCATACCTCATATCCTTGTGATATCAAGTAGTTCTTCATTCTCATGCTCTAGAAAGCATAATTGTTACCATCAAATAATGGAGCCTTATTTGAAGATAATCCTTTCTATGAAGCCATCTGTGTTCTTTGTAGAATCTGCCCTCAAGTTGTTAGCCTTTTTGAAGGAACCCACTCTTATACCAATTGAAGAACACAAGCTTATACTGAGAGGGGGGTGAACAGTATAAGACCACTTTTTACTTTCTTTCCAAATCAATATCAATTAATGTCCTTAATTGTAATAACCAAATATAGTAGTGTGCATTAATAACTTAGATAACAGTAGTAATCAAGAGAACAAGTCACCATCACAATTGAGACACAATATTTAACGTGGTTCCCCCAATGTGAGGTACTCCATGGAGAAAATATTTTACTAAAACTTTCTCAATCAATCTCTTTGGGAATCACTCCCAATTACAATGTTTATGGATCTCTATCCAAAGGAGATGTTGATCCCCTAATCTCAAGTTCATGGATCTCTTCCATAGGAGAACTCTTTCCCCTTCTGCTCTAGCTATGTGATCTTCTAGAAGACTCTATCTCTCTATTGCACTAACTGGTGGACCTCTCTCCACTTGAAGACTCCTCACTCAGATCTATCTTCAACTATGTTGGTTGTTGGATCTCTATCCACTGAGACTCTATCCTCTGTACTCTATCACCTCCAAAGCTCTATCAATAGGCTCACTAAGAACCTGCTCAATAGGCTCACATAGAACTTACTTAACAAGCTCACATAGAACTTGTCCAATGTTGAATAACAAGCTCACACAAAATTTTTCCAATGCTTAATAACAAGCTCACATAGAACTTGTCCAAATATGAATAACAAGCTCACCAAGAACTTGCCCAAATATGCTCTAGCAAGCTCACCAAGAACTTGCCCAAATCTGCTCTAGCAAGCTCACCAAGAACTTGCCCAAATCTGCTCTAGCAAGCTCACCAAGAACTTGCCCAAATCTGCTCTAAAATCTATCCAAAAACTGTCCAAAAACTATCCACAAATCTTTCTCAAAACTATCCACAAATGCCTTCTCAAAGGCTCAATCAATCATGCTCAAGTAGCACTCAAATCTCATCCACAAATATATCAAGGCAAAGCTCAAATATGAACTCAACAATGAATGGCAATGTACTCTTCAATGGATGACAACAATGATCCACAATGATCTCAACTCAACTCAACTCATAGAAGCATAAAGAGAATTTTTAGAGACTCAATATGTTCTAATATCAATCTCAACTCAACTCAAATCAACTCATAGAAGCATAAAGAGAATTGTTAGAGACTCAATATGTTCTAATCTCAAATCAACTCAACTCAAATCAATCTCAACTCAACTCAAGTCAATCTTATAGAAGCATAAAGAGAATTGTTAGAGACTCAATATGTTCTAATATTACTCTCAACTCAAATCAGAATAATGGAATAGTTTGTTTCATAGGACTTGAACAATCACTTCACACATCACTTGACTAGGCTCAATCAACTCAACTCAACCAATCACCACAAGGGACAACTCTCTCTCACACAACCCTAGTCCAAGTATGTATCAACCAACTCAAATGTTTCCAACAATGCTCAACCACAAATCTCACATAACAATGATACTCATGTTCTTTTCTAACTCAAGTTCTTTCACAACCAATGGGCTTCAACAACTATGCTTATCAAACAAGGTTTAGACACAACTCTCAATTCAGAAAACCTTGAAGCATTCAACCAACCACTTTCGAAAAGGAAACCACAAACAATCCTTTTCCCTCCAATGATATTTCAGAAATCAACCACCATAAACAATCAATAGGAGAATGTGCCCATACCTTTTATGAAGATGAAAAAACCTCTTTGTAAATCTGCCACAATCACAAAATTCTTTTGCCAATCTTCACAAGGGTTAGTAGATCACAAAATAATCAACATTACTCCACTTTTCAATAATCATCACCAAGGCCTTTAATTGCACAACTTCCTTATCTCTCCTAAAACCACTTGTACCATAAAATAAAATAAATCAAAACATTGCATAACCTTTTCACTCCCAAAACCACTTATACCATAAAATAAAATAAATCACAATATTGCATACCTTGTCACCTCATGAAAGAATTAATCCTCTTGAAAAAGAACAAGGCAAACTTCACTTTTGGAACCCCTTTGCAAAATCAGAAATATCTCTTTACACACACCTTATTTCTCCTTCTAAATAAGTTAGTCAAATAGCCCTCGAAATAAGCTTTCCGACGATATATAATATGCCCCCTTTCCAAAATAAATTGAAACCTTTACATATATATATTTGCCAACCTCCATTAATTGCACATAGGTCGGCCCTCCATTAATTTAAACTTAAACTTTAAACTTTAATATCTTCATCACCGGAGGTCCTTTTTCGATGAAACAAAATTCCACCTTGGCTTTTAAGAAAATCCCTTTCCACATAAGCCCACCATGGTTTTAAATAAAAACCCTGTATATAGCCATGCTCTCCAAAATATCATAAATGCTTATTTATGAAATATTTTGGCCACCAAAACCAAATGTGATCCATGTGACATCAATGACAACATAAAATGCCTCAAATTAACTCAAATTTCCAACAATGACAACTGGTGAACGCATGGCATCCTACGTGGTGGCACTAACTGGGCAACGTGGTGATAAGTGGTGACTCCTCAATGGTTGTTAACATCGGCAAAAGAGGTTTGTAGTTGTCGTTGATTTACCGAAGGCAATTAAATTGAAAAAGATGCATCATAGTTTTTAAACAAGATTTGTGTGCCCGTAGGACGCATGTGGGATTTTATATCCCAAGACTTTCAAAAGGTTTTTCATCTGTTCGTGAGGCACGCACTCAATATTTAAAAAAAAGGGTAAAGGTTTATTTTTTAATATTTGTTTTAGTTTGTTTTTTATAAATTAAAAAATTTTCATATTTTTTTTTATAATTTAAATATAAAATATTTTTTAAATAATTTTTTTTAAATTAAATTGATTTTTTAACAAATATTTTATTTTTATTATTAATTAAAATGTTTGATTAATTTTGTTTTAAAATTTTGCAAATTAAAATCAAAGAAAATAAGACCATTTTTTTTACAATTTCTAATAAAAGAGTGTTTTTGTTTTCTCCAAACTGGGGATGTAACACAAAGAATAGCACTATTTTTTTACAAAATTAGGGAGTTCTCAAAACTTTCTCAAACTTTTTCTAACCCACTAGTTTTGCAAGTAAGAGTTTTTGCTCCTAAAAATTCATGAAGGTGAAGAATAGACCTTGGATCTCCAAAACTCTTCGTCGTCTAAGGACCATTCGAAAGAGGAACGAACTTCAACGATAGACCACAAGATCTCATTTTCATCGTATGCTTAGAGAGCATAGAAGAAGTTTACCTTGTTTTAATTCTTATATAGATCCTTGGAAGGGTTTGGATCACAACTATGGTCCCATGAGGATTAGAGAGCCTTTTAATCTTGATGCACCTCCAATTTTTGAATATTGAAGAATTACGGGTCCACTAAAACCAAGTCGTGTGTCGACTGGTTCTGGATTGCCTTTCAAAAGCTTATCGTGTGTCGACTTGGCTTGAAAGGTGTGCTACCTTGTTAATTTTGCAAAGCAAAGGGGGGACAAGAAATTGTATTTCTTTTTTGCAAAATTGTAACACAAGGGGGGGAGAAATTGAATATCAAAATTTTTGCAAATAAAAAAAAACTTTTGTTGCAAAAATTACTGTAATAAGGTGCATTTTCGATAGATTTCGACACCTTTTGTTAAAATTGGCATAGATAACTTAGGTGCATTTACGTAGAATCTGACACCTACAGTTCAAATTTGTGGGCACTTTTGAATATTTTATTGCACTTAAATTCCTATTTTCTGCAATTACATCTTAAGTTAAAAATAAAAAGCACTTAAGACCCCAAATTTCAAAACCTTTTTGTGTAAATTCATTTGCACTATAGTGTTCGGTATCAACGATACCTTTGGCCCACACTTACATGTAATGTTATCATGCCTTGTGGCTACTGTATTTACCACCTAAAATAGCTACAACAACAACGTTTGAGCTTGTTCTCTATAAATCATTGGGGAGAAATAAGGTAGAGCCAATTTTTTTTGATATTCACTCCATAAAAACCCTAATTCACTCTTCTTGTTTGGCTCAATTTCCTCAAACTAATCATCCTTCTTCGGGAGGATTTTTAGGCAGGTGCCATTAAATATCAATTAGAGTGAATTCTCTTTCAATACTTCTTGTTTGGCTTAAATTTCCTCAAACTGATCATCCTTCTTTAGGAGGGTTTTTAGGCAGGTGCCATTAAATATCAATTAGAGTGAAAGAGAGACCATTTTGGTGCAATAAGGAACCTTCACAATGGCTACAATAAACAAGTATCTCAATGATACCCAGTTGCTTAAAGGTTCTAATTATTCTGCATGGAAAACCAAAATGAAGGTCATTCTTACTATAGAGGAATTGTGGGATATAGTGACAAACACTATAAAAAGACCCACTACACTAGGAGCAGATCAGAATGCATGGGATAAAAAGGACAACAAACTTCTCATGCTGATTTTGCTAGCTACTACTGATGAAATTCAGCCTCACATTTGTGATGCTCAACATGGTAAAGAAGCGTGGGATGCTTTATCTACCATTTTTGAAGGGAAAAATGAAGCTACAATTCTTAACCTTCAATCACAAATTCATACTCTCCATATGAAGTCAGGTGAAATAGTAGAGTTATTCCTCTCTAGAGTGGCAAAAATAAAATCAAAACTGAATGCTTTGGGAGAAAAATTTGAAGATAAGGTCTTGAATTCGGTCATTTTAAGGGCTCTTCCAGACTCCTACAAAATGTTAATAACATCCCTTCAAGTCTCTCAAAGAAAAGTGACGTTTGTTGAGTTGGTAAATTTGCTTCAAACTGAGGAAGCAAATCAGCTACAAAGAGATGAAGTGTCCAACAGTGCACTTTACATAAACAAATAGGGTCCAAAGAAGAAGGGGGGTCATCTTCCAAAGATAAGGGCAAGCAACCTCAATCACAAAAGAAGTTTTGCACAAATTGTAAAAAGGACAACCATGACACCAATCGGTGTTGGTTTAAGAATAAGCAAGACAAAAAGGGCAAAGGCAAACCACAAAGGAAAAATAGACAACAAAGAGGACATGTTGCTATTGAGAATTTTGATTCTAATTCAGAAAGAGCACACAAAGTGCTCATGACCCATACAACTTCTACTCAAAAGGATTTTGTATGGTACATTGATTCAGGTGCCAACAAACACATGACTAGTGATAAGAAGTGGTTTGACACATTTGATGCAAAGGAAGGCAAACCAGTAACTATTGTTGATGATAAGACCTATCGTGTCCAAGGAGAAGGGAATGTTTCAGTTACCCTTCCAGATGGAAAGTGTCACATTCAAAATGTCCTTTATGTTCTAGGATTGGCAAATAACTTGTTGTTAGTTCCCCAAATCTTGGATAAAAACATGGTTGTTAACTTCATAATTGAGGGGGAAAGAAGCATTGCTATATCACCAAGAAAGGAAAACACATAGCAACGGGTTCTTACAAGCATGGCTTGTTCACCTTAGATGCAGTATCTACACCTCATGTTGCCATGGCGGTCAACACGAAGGAGGCCACTTCTCTTTGGCATAAGAGATTTGGGCATCTAAGTTCTGGATATTTACTTGAGCTAAGTAAATATGAAATGGTAAAAGGACTTCCTAACCTTTCACCTACATTGCCCGTGTGCTCAGATTGCTTAGCAGGAAAGCAACATAGAGTACCATTTGAAGCTAGCTCTTCATGAGCTAAGAATCCATTGGAGTTGGTTCATACCGATCTGTGTGGTCCTATGCCACATAGTTTTGGAGGAAAGAGGTATTTCCAATTTTTTTTTGATGATCACTCATGGAAAATGTGGGTTTTCTTCCTACAATTGAAGTCAGAGGTATTTGTGTACTTTCAGCAGTTCAAGAAACTTGTTGAGAAAGAGTCAGGATGCTACATCAAGACCCTCCACTCAGATCGAGGGGGGAATATACCTCAAATGAATTTTCTTCATTTCTAACTAAACATGGGATTAGAAGGCAGCTGACCACAACCTATACTCCATAGAAAAATGGAGTTGCTGAGAGGAGGAATCGTTCCATCATGGAGATGGTTCGTTGTATGCTTAAAGGAGCAAATCTTGAGCAATGATATTGGGTTGAAGCTATCACAACAACATCATACCTTTTGAATAGAGCTCCCACAAAAGCTCTTAAAGGTATGACTCCACAGGAAGCTTGGAGTGGTAGGAAACCCTCCATATCTCATCTAAGAATTTTTGGGTGTAAGGCATTTATGCATATACCAAAAGAAAAGAGAAATAAATTAGATGAGAAGACCTTGCAATGTATTTTTCTTGGATATGATGAATATTCTAAAGGCTATCGGTTGATAGACCCTATAACCAAGAAGATACACATAAGTAGAGATGTGGTGTTTGATGAGGCTTTCACATCAAATAACACATCTACTGTATACCTGGATGAAGAGGAGCCAAAGCAAGTAACTCCTCCCCCACAGAAAAAGACTCCAAAATGGTATACAAGTATGATGAGAGATTCAAAGTTGACCACACCTCCAGATCTTACCTTAGATCATCCTCAAACTCACAACATGACTCAATAGAAGAGGGCACAAGCATCAACTTCAGAGGTTGACAAGCTATACCAACACTTTGATGAGCTTTTTGTAGATCCAGAGGAAGATAGTAGAGAAGAGATGGAAGTGGATGATGAAAGGGTTTACATATCTTCATATGATGAACAAGAACCCACCAAGGTCGAAGAAGCACTTAGTGAGCCATAGTGGAAGGTGACTATGGATGCTGAATATACATCTCTCATTAAGAACAAAATATGGAAGCTAGTTGATTTACCTTCAGGAAAGAAACCCATTGGCTGCAAATGGATTTACAAAGTGAAATACAAGGTAGATGGAACTATTGATAAGCATAAGGCCCGTCTTGTGGCAAACGGCTATGCATAAAAAGAAGGTATCAACTATGAAGAGACTTTTGCACCTACTATTAGAATGACTACCATTCGTGTTCTTTGTGCTATGGCAACACAGTACGGATGGAAACTTCATCAAATGGATGTCAAAAGCACCTTCTTGAATGGTGATTTGAAAGAGGAAGTATACATGACTCAACCACAAGGATTTGTTGAGGAAGGCCAAGAACAAAAAGTTTGTAAATTGGTCAAATCCTTGTATGGGTTGAAACAAGCCCCACGAGCATGGTATATAAAGATAGACAATCACCTCCTACAGCATGGATTTAAGAGAAGTCCTTCTGATGCAAATATCTATTTTATGAATATTGGTTTAGAAATAGTGATCCTTGCACTCTATGTATATGATCTGATCATCACTAGCAGTTCAGATAAGTTGATTGACGCAATAAAGGGTGACTTGAAAGAGTCATTTGACATGACAAATCTAGGACTTCTCCACTATTGTCTTGGTTTAGAAGTGGAGCATAAAAAGAATCACCTTAGGGTGACACAAATGAAGTACACCAAGATATTGATCGACAAATATCGTATGACTGATAGCAAGCCTAAAGCAACACCTATGGAAACAAGGCTATAGTTGTCACAATATGATGATTCTCCACTGGTAGATGGTACTCTCTATCGACAGTTGATTGGGAGTCTTATATATCTGACCAACACTAGGCCAGATATTTGTTTTGTTGTAAATTATCTTTCAAGGTTCATGCAAGAACCTAAAGTTAGTCACTAGAAAGCAGTAAAATGGGTTCTCCACTATATCCATGGTACCATTGAATATGGCCTAGAGTACAAGAGGAATGATAAATTCTTCTTGCAAGGATACATGGATTCTGACTATGTTGGATCTGTAGATGACAGAAAATCAACTTTAGGGTATATTTTTCATCTAGGATCTGGACTTGTCTCTTAGCATAGCAAGAAGAAACAAATGGTTGCTTTATCTTCAACAGAGGTAGAATAGCGTGCAGTACGAGGAGCAGTGTGTGAGACGATATGGTTGAGTCGCATTTTAGAAAGTATGAGCCTTCCCAAGAAACTTCTAATTCACTTATTTTATGACAACAAAGGTGTTTTGAACTTAGTCAAGAATCCAACACATCACGAGTGCACCAAACATATTGACACACAATGTCATTTCATTTATGATGAAGTTCCAAAACACAACATCAAGCTCTAATACATTCCCACTAATGAACATGTTGCAGACATCTTCAA
The DNA here is from genome assembly GCA_028583015.1 of Wollemia nobilis. Classification (NCBI taxonomy): domain Eukaryota; kingdom Viridiplantae; phylum Streptophyta; class Pinopsida; order Araucariales; family Araucariaceae; genus Wollemia; species Wollemia nobilis. The sequence continues at coordinate 5,689,298 of JAQPPZ010002072.1, read as the reverse complement.
AAAGGTACTTGCATGTGTCAAATTTGAGTTGTTTTGCAACACTCTTTGTATGTCAAAGTAATGTAATAAAGGGGGGATGTTAGGGTAAAATGTAGTTTACTACTAGATTATTACATTTACTTTTTTACATTGAAGATATTCACTATTTGGAATATCTTGTGGTAAGTAGTTATAGTCAATTTGACTAGGTTGTTAGAACCTAGATATTTCACTAGGTTTGTTAGTAGGTTAGCACTATCACTTTTTTAGCGTTAATTAAGGATATTATTTCATAGAATATCCTAAGGCTATTCATAGCCTACAATTGTATTATTTAAACTCATTTCATTCCTAATACAATGTTAATGTTCGTGCTCTATTTCTCATATAGCTAAGGTATTCCGTGCTTTAGTAGAGGTTGCTACTAAACTGATGTAAGGTTGCATATCATCTGTAATTGCAAAAGTTATAATCATAAGTGCTTTTGCTTCATCTTCTTCATATTTTTTAATTTCCCTATCATCTTCAATAGATTTAAATTTTGCTCCCTTGATAATCTCCCAAAGCTTTTCTACTATAAGTATTGATCTCACCTTGTTTTCCATGAGGTATAATTAAGACCTTTGAGTAGTTGAGATTTTGAAAGAAATAACTTATTTGTTGTCATGAGTAGACTACCTTATATCTCCCTAGTTTAATTAATGTAGTCAAATTTTCTATTCTTTATTTTCTCCTTAGTTTTGAATGATAAGCTAAGGATAAATTTTCAATTGTTGATAACCTTTTATCTTCCTAGTGATAATATAATTATTCAACTTCTATAGCATTTTTTTTTATTGAAAAAATACATCATATTAATGAATAATAAATAAGGTACATCAATAGCAAGTAAGAGACAAGCCTTGCAAACTTACATCAGCTTGTGAAAAAGCAGCAAGTAATCCGCTCTAAGCCCCTTGTCAATTCTAAGGCAATATTTCAAGATATCAGACCTGATAGACTCTTTGTTTTGTTCATCTTATGGAAGGATAGATGTAATTTGGTCTTCAATAATGAAGACTATGTTGTTGCTCTCACTGTAACTTCTATAGCAATTTTACTTTCCTCTTATCAATCAATGCAATTTTAAATATTGTAAAATCTTTCAAATTTATATCTCTAATAATTTTGGATTAGATATTAATGCAATTTTTCTTTATCAAGTACTTCTATGTTAAATTCCTTTTATCTCCCAAATTTAAGATTATAAATTTTTACTTCTAAATCTCATAAACTCTGTTGATGTTGGATTCCTTATAACTCCAACTCTAGAAATTTAGAAATTCTAAAAATAATATTTGCAAGTTTTGTGTATTCCTAATTTGACGTAGAATACCTTATTTCTTCAAACTTATCAAATTGCAAATATCTAATTTATTTTGTAAATTCAAATGTGCAAATTACAAAACTCCAAAATCAATGCTTTAATTATCAAATTAGTCTTCAATATTTTAAAATTGCAAAATTTTGATTTCTAAGGTTTAAATAATACTTATCTCTCCAATAAAATACTTTCAACTTTAACCTTAGATAATATATTCCTTTACTCCTTATAACTCCTACTTATAAAATTAAATTCCAAAAGTAATAAATATTACCTTTAATATTCTAGGCACTCCCACATTAATGCTATGTTTAGTCTTTCTTTGAAATTGGGTGCTCTTTCTCTGGTCAACTTCCTTCAAACTGGTCAAGGTGCTTCTTCTTTGGTGTAGTGGAGTCCTTGTTGTGATTAATGAGACTATACCAAAGTAAATTCATCTCATGCACTAAATGGGCACTCAAAGATGTTTTTCCCTCCTTTGTAATATTTAATCTTTTGCAAGATGAGTGACAAGTATCACTAAAGTGCTTCCTCTACCCTTTTAACGTAGCTTGTTGTTTCTTTAAGACTTGTAGAGCTCCTCCTCTTACATAACAAGTAGAAAATGTATTTTGTGGCTCTTGGATGGCCTGTAGCACTGCTTCTTCATCCTGATAAGTGGCACCAACTGGGTTATAATGTTCATTTTCCTTGTAAATAGACCTATAATGATCTTTGATGCTTTATCTTACTAGTTGTGTTACATTTTTCTCCTGGGCACTTGGTTGTGTATGTAGGGAATATGTTATGCAAGTTTCCCTTTTTGTTGGTTGCACAAACCTATCCTTTGTTCTTTCTCAATGCCTTTGTACTTCCTTCTTGTTGCTTTATGTTTTTATATTTGCAGGTGGTGCTTCACTTTCTCCAATGGTGGCTCCTTTGCAAGTCCTTATTGTTTTATGTTTCTGTATTTGCAAGTGGTGCTTCACTTTCTTCAATGGTGACTCTGTATAATGTGGTGGCTCCTTTGCAAGTCCTTATTGTTTTACGTTTTTGTATTTGCAGGTGGCGCTTCACTTTCTTCAATGGTGACTCTGTCTAATGTGGTGGCTCCTCTCCTATCTAATGGCTACACTTTTAGACAACACTTGGATTCTTTTGGTGGTTGTGCTTCTAGATAATGCTTGGAGGCTTTCCCCCTTGTGTTTTTCTATCACTATTGCACTTATCTCTAGTGCTCAATCTGTGCAACTCGATGGTGATTTGAGTGGTGGATTTACCACTCTTTTTGGTGATTTCCTTCACCAATGTATTCTACTAGTTCAGTGCTCTTCTTGGTGTTTTTTAACACCTTAAATTTACCTTGGTTTTGAGGACTATTCAGCCTCACTATTACGTAGAATAAATCTACCTTTTCTATTATATAAAAATAGCATATGCTAGTTTCCTTATCACTCCTCTTTAACACTTTTTAAACTTTAATTCTAGCTGTTTAATTTGCAGATTCTATAATAATAATGGTGTGTAGATAAAATGACAATGGTGTCTCTTTTCTAAGCTTAGAGACACTTTACTAAAACTCTATTTTTCTAGCTCTTAATATCTCTAAAAATGATGCTCCTTAAAAATGTACAATAAGTACTTTCAAAACTTGTAAAATAGTACTTTGTATGGCATCAATATAACACACCTTTTATAAATTCTTTTGTAGCTCTCCTTCTTGATGGCTTGCTATCTTGAATTTGCAACAATAATCCTTTTTCTTTTGTTGTTTGTATACTCTTTATTTTGCAGTTGTAGTTGCTGCCCAAAATTAGCTCTCTTGCCTTCAGATGTGTGCTATCAATCTCCGAAGTTTGCAGTGATAAATGCTACCCTTTTGTTATACAAATCTGTAGTTAATATCCTCCTTAGATGCTACTAAATCCTCTTGATCTTTTTTGTTCAAATATTTTCTAAATATATTCTAAAACTCCTTCAAAATGCAACTTCCTTTACTGTTTCAATGCTTCTCAAATTTGTAACTTAAATTTTTTTCAATCGCTACTTATAAAAATATGATTTTTTGATGTCCATGAATCTTCAAATATGCTGCTCTCTTTTACTATCAAGCCTTTCTTTAATTGGCTATACAAAATTACTCGAAAAGCTTTTCAAAGCTTCTCCAAATTACAACTATATGCTTTCTTTAATTTGCTATCAACTTTTCCTATGAAAATCAGCAATTTTTTTTTTTTAAATCAACCTACAAACCTTTGTGGTTGTTCTCAAATATGTGGCCTCTTTAATCCTTCTTCTTTATTCAAGCTTCTTGTAAAATTTTGACTTCAGATCTATTCTTTTTCGTTGTCTTCTTCCTCAAAAATCTGAATATCTTGAGATCTTCAAAACTTCTCAAAATTTGGTAAACTTATTGCCAAATCCTTCTTTCCTTTTTGGGCTTGTTTTTGGATGGTGATAATTATCCCAAATTCCTTTTATTAGGATATTCTCCTACTTGCAATATTCTAACATTATTTTTTCTTCAAAACTCCTTCAATGACAATTGCTTCAAATCTGCAATGAAGTTTTCTCTAGCCTTCTTCTTTTCTAGAATCTTCCTAATATCTCTTCTCTTAGGTCTTCTAATTTTGCAATGAGGCTTTATATAACCTTCTTCTTCTATAAATATTCTTGAGACCTCTTTTGGGTCTTCAAATTTTGTAGCTACTCAAATATTCTTAATCAATTCTTTAATGAAACCTTACCTTGGTTTCTTCAATCTTCCAATTATGGAATTTTTGCAATGAGATCTCCTTTCTTGGATCTCAAAAATCTACTACTTCTCAACTCTGCAATAGGACCTTTTTGTAGTCCTCTTTATATTTAATCTTCAAACTTTAATCTTCAATCTTAAATCTTCCAAATCTAGAAGTTCTTCAATGTGACCTCTTTTCTAGGTCTCTTCAATCTTCAATTTGTAGTCTACAATATTCAATGAGAAATTCCTTCTTGGTTCTCCTCAATATTTAATGGGGCCTTCTTTCTTGGACCTCCTTAATATTCAATGAGGACTTCCTTCCTCAATATTCAATGAGGTCTTCTTTCTTGGACCTCCTTTAATATTCAATGTCTACTTTTCTGTAATAAATATTTAATCGATGCACGAGGAAAGCACATAGAATTTTACGCAATCAAAGGTAAAATTCTTCTCTATCCATTGTAAGAAGGTTCTCAACTTCTGAGAATTAATCTTCTGCAACAAAAAACTTAGACAATAATAATCAAATATATTCAAAGTTCCAGAATTATAAAATCAAACACTAGCTATCTCAAAAACCAGTGAAAGCAAATCTTTGTTGAATCCTAGTCTTCATGAGATTTTCTTTAACCTTGTGGAAATATTCTAGCCAAATACTAATCTAGAATCTTCTCTCTCTCTATCAAGCTTATCAATAGGACCTCCTTTAGGGGTCTCTTAATCTCTTCAATATCAAGATCTATCTTCAAGACCTATAAATCTTCTATTCCAACTTTGCTCTTGGAATAGGTAAATCCTTAATTATCACTGGTTTTTCTTCAACACAGTGAAATGCTATCTTCTCTAGTTTTCCTTTTCAGAGGTAATTCTTCTTTACAACTAAAAACCTATGCAAGACAAAACCTTGCTATAGCTCTAATATCATTGTTAGCTTTTGAAGCTAAATACATAGAAAAAAGTAATCTCAAGATCTAAAATAAAGTTACAATATGAAATATATGATAATGAAAATCTATTAAGCATATAAAACTTCATAAATGAATCATATAAATACCACTAATAAATGCTCATGAAAATATGATCTTTATTGAATAAAGACCTCAAATACATCATACTTCATCACTCTCCATTGTGATTGTATATGACCAATCACTCTATATCTTTCTATATGTTGCTCTCTATCCATATACCCATTTATAGGATGGAATGTGACTCTTCATATGGAGGACTCTTAGCCTTCACTCTTCCTATGACTCTTCATATTCCTATTCTATGGACACATGTACATAGGGACAACTATGCACATGTGCATTGCCAAAATACTTTGCACACTTGTGCATTTATTACATTGCATAAAGTAAATACTTTCATCCTAATATATGACACTCTTTCCTAATCTATAGATGTACCCATGGTGGTACATTGGTATGAACCAAATGATGTAATATATTCCAACAAAAAATAGGATGAAGTGGATTATAAAAATATTACATTTTGATATCGAATTGCTATGAGATTGGACACTAGGCAAGAGATTGCAAATGGAAAACAATGAAAAAGATATAAAATTCTAATCATGAGATAAAATTCAAGATAAATCAAGGAAATCATATTGTAATAGAAGTTGGACTAGATCAAGGAGATTCCACTCCAAACAAATAGGCAAAGAAAGAAGAAACAAAGAAATATATAAAGGGGTGAGAAAGTATATTGTACAAGTTCAACTTTAGAAGGAATAAAGGTGCAAAGGAATATGTGGAGGAAATTTTTTAAAGTAAAGATGATAGAAGAGATCAAGTTTATTCCAGGTAAATTATCTTAATTTTCGTCTAGTATAGATTCCTCTCTTCTCAATAGAAATGGAAGTAGTGTAGAGGTTATCCCTTGCACTTTAGGGTTTCAAGAGCAACACAATAAGAAAATGAGGATGAAAAATATAATTATGATAAAGGAGTGTCCTTGCACTTTAGGGTTTCTAGGGAAACATAAAGAAGAAAGTGTTTTTGAGGTTATTCCTTGCACTTTAAATCCTTCAAAGCAAGATAAACCCATAGATGATAAGTCTCACTATGAGCAATATACAAAAATTGAAGAGATTGATGAAGATGCAAGTGTTGGTGGGAATAGAAAAAGACAAGAATACCAAAGAAGCAAAAACAAAGAGAAAAATAAACTCATAGGGATATTGATACGAGAAAACAAAAGCAAATACCACAAGTGGTAACAAGAAGTGGGTCAAAACCACAAATAAAAAGTGATGATAAAAATGATATCTTGGAATATTAGGGGCATGAATAATGCCCATAAAAATTTAAGTATTAGGGAATTGACAACTTGTCATAGACAAAATATTTATAGAAATGGAAACTGAGTTGCAAATATTTTAGCCATTTGCAGTGTTGATTTACATCTTGGCAAAATTTAAATTTTAGAAAGCAATTGGATGAGTGAGATTTTATCTCTTAATATCAAGGAGTTGATTGTGGAAACATAATAGTTTGAGGAAGATGAAAAATATCTTTGATAGAAAGGTAAATTAAGAATATCTTTGATTGAAAAACAAGTTCAATATGGTTTAATTAACCTGATAGCAATATAATGAGAATAATATTTTTTTGGGTTAGTTTAACTGGAGTGGCCCCCAACAACAACCACACATAACTTAATAATAATAATAATAATTTTTAAAATATATGAATATCATAAGTAATATAAAAAGGAGTCTATAGTAAGTAGAGGGAGCAAGTGCAAGCTAGGAGCAAGGTGGAAGTGTTAGTAAGAAGTAGAAAGCATGAGTAGGAAGTAGGAAGCAAAGTGTTATCAAGGAGCAAGTACCACTTCTCTTGTTCTAGATCTTAGGAGAAATTCAAAAAGTAAAGGATTTATATGAAGAAAATCTAGGTAACATGGTAACAAAGTCATTTTTGAAAGTCCTTACTAGAAGTAAGGATGCCCTAGTTGGAAGTAAGGATGCCTTAGGTGGAAGTATGGATGCCCTAGTTAGTGATAAGAAAAAGAGCAAGTCTATGAAAAATCCTATCCAAGTAGCAGATACTACATCAGAGGTGATTATTAGGGGTGAGATGATTAATCATGATTTAATGGTTCTTAAAACTAAATGGTTAATATGTAAGTTCCATAGATACTGGCCAAGTTTTTTTGAGATTCAAAATTGGATCAAGTGAAAGTGAGGATTGAATTCAAACTACTCCATGAATTTTCTTTCGAAAGGATTTTTTTCTCATTATCTTCTCTAGTTCAAAAATAAGGGATAAAATAATGGATGGAGTCCCTTGGTTTAGGGGTAAAGATGCATTATATTTAAGACCATGAAGTGAGAATTTTTATATGGAGATAAAGACTATTAAAAGGCTTATGGTGTGGATTAGGCTTTTTGGACTTTCTTATCAACTCATCAATAAGGAGGTTTTAAAGAATATTGTTAATACTCTAAGTGAGTTCATCCAAGAGGGACCAAATACTAAGGAGAGAAGGCATGTTGGATACACTTGAATATGTGTTGCCATGGATATTTTAAAACCTTTACCATAGTCCATTAGGATTAAATCTAAGGCAAGAGAATGATTATGAAAACATTGCATTCTAATGTCACAAACATCATGAAATTGGACACATGGCAAGAGATTGTAAATTAAAAATGATGGAGAAAGAGATGGAAATTTTGGGCACGAGGCAAACTTTAATGTATAACAAGGAGCTTGTATCATAGGAGAAGTGGGATCAAAGCAAGGATTTTCCACTCCTAAGAAAGTGGCAAGAAAAATCCTTGTGTGTCATTAAATGACAAAGGCTATTATAGTTCACTCAAATAAACCATTAGAAGAAAAAATGACACAAGGTATGAGGAAGTACAATGTGCAAGTTTAAATATAGAAGGATTCAAAGGTGTGAAGGAATATGGAAAGGCAAATTTTAAAGCAAAGGAATATGGGGAGACAAATTTTAAAGCAAATAAGGTCAATGAGGTCAAGGTTAATATAGGGTTTCAAGAGCAACACAATAAAGAAAAGCATATGTAGGACATGCAAGGAAATTTAGGATTTCCAATGAAGCATAAGAAAGTAATGACTATGGAGGATCATCCATGCACTTTTAAGGTTTTTAGGACAACATACAAAAGAAAGTGTTTATGAGACTATTACTTGCATTTCACATTCTTTAGGGCAACATAAATCTTTAGAAGATAAGTCTCATTATGGACAATATGAAAAAGTAGAAGAGATTGATGAAGATGAGAGTGTTAGTGGGAACATGAAAAGGAGAGGAAGGTCATCAAAGCATGAACAAAGAGAAAAAGAAACTCAAAGGGATATTGATTTATGAAGCCAAATAAAAATATCATAGGTGTTAACAAGAAGTGGGGTTAAGCCCACTAAAATAAAAAAGTGCTGATGATGAAAATGATACCATAGAATATTAGGGGTATGAATAAGACCCCTAAAAAAGAGTTATTAAGGAATTAATAGGTTGTTATAGTCCTAAGCTTATTTAATAAAATAAAATAAAATAAGTAGTGAGGAATGTAAAGATGATTTTAAAAAGATTTAGAATATGAGTGATTGTCTAGTAGTTTCTTCTATAGGAGCCTCATGCAATATTGTAACAAAATAGGACAAATGAAAATGGGATGGGTAATTGTTAGAAGCAAAAAGTAAATGGGTTGCTAGACTATTTTGTAGGAAAGAGAAAAACATCAAAGTTAGGTTTATAAATGTATATGATCCAACTATATTTACTTGTGAAAGATGTTAGAAGGACCTCAACATACTTTTATCAAACACAATGAATGATTCATTGTAATCTATGGATTCTTGGGGGTGATTTCAACATTGTTTTATCTCCTTTGGAAATGAAGGGTGGTATTCCAGGATGGTCTAAATCAATGTAATATTTTGCTTCATTTTTCAATTCAAATAGACTTTAGGATGCCAGTCCTTCAAGTTTTCAATATGAATGGGATAATAGATGCATTGGGAAAACTCTAGAAATTGAATCCAAGCTCAAAAATTTACAAGAGATAGTAGAAACCAATGGAATGTATTATGATTCTTATATGAGAGGAAAACAACTACTTTTCAATTATCATAATGCATTGAAAAAGGAATCATATTGGTTCCAAAAATCTAAGAAGAAATGGCTTAAGAAAGGAGATAGAAATGGTAAAAATAAATTTTTATTTTCATTACATCAAAAATATTTTATCTCTAGATGGAAGAAATATTGAGGAAGAAGAAGATATAAGAAAGGAAGCAATTAATTATTTCAAAAATATTTTGTTAGATACTAGGCAAGATAAGGAGCCATAGGATAAGCTTGTGCAAAATATTACATCAATTATCACACAAGGAAAAAATAAAAATTTGATGAAGATATCTATGGAGGAGCTACATGAAGCAATTTTCTCTTTCCATCCTAACAAGGCACCTAGCCCTAATGGATTTCCTACAATTTTCTTTCAAAAAATTTGGGATTTATTGAAGAGTGATATATTAGTTGTAGTTGAAGAGGTTTGGAAAAGGAAGGGTATAATAAATGATGTCACTTTTATTACATCAGTTCCCAAGAAATGCAAGACAAAATATTTTGATAATTTTCATCCAATAAGCCTTTATAATATGATTTATAATATTATTTTAAAAATTATGCCAAACAAGTTGAAAGGTATTCTAGATTTTGTTATCTCAAAGGAACAATGTGGTTTTGTTCATGGTAAAAAATTCTTGATGGTATAAATATTACACAGGAGGCTATACATTCTCTTCATTCCATGAAAAAATCAAGTATGCTTACGAAATTAGATATGAACAAAGCACATGATAGGGTTTCCTAGAGTTTTCATGTACATGATATTCTCAAAAGGTTTGATTTTGATTATAGTTGGTATGAATTGACTAAATATTGTTATAGCATTGCAAAATATTCTATTTTGATCAATGGTTCTACTTCTCCTCTTGATTACTTTAAGTCATCTTGTGGACTTTGCCAAGGTGATCCACTATCTCCTTGTCTATTCATTATTCTTGTGGAGGCATTAAGGAGAGATTTCTCCAAGGAAAAAATGGAAGGAAAAATCAAAGGTATTCAAGTTGCAAAAAATGGTCTCTTTGAATCTCATCTCCAATTTATTGATGACGTTTTTTTTGGGCCATCTCTCAGTTGATAAGGCCATGGAGTTTAAATCAATATTATCATTATATGAGAAGGTTAGTGGACAATTGGTTAGTACTAAAAAACCCTAGATTTTTCATTAAAAGTACCCTATTTTTATAATGAATTATTGTGAATATTTTAAGGTTTAAAATTGAAAAAATTATATTAACCTACTTGAGTATTCTTTTATCTCATAAAGGAAATAAAAATGAGCTTTAGGTCTCTTATTTGGATAGAATGAAAGCTTGTTTGGTAGGTTGGAAAGGTAAGTTCTTAAACATGGTAGGAAGGCTACAACTCATACAAACTACATTACAATCCATCCCTATTTATATGATGCCACTTTCAAGATTACTAGCAGGTATAACATCAAATATTGATAAAATTTAAAGACTCTCTTTGAAAAGGATGCAAGGAAAAATTTTGGTTTCCTCTTTGTAAGTGGGATAGGTTTTGTAAAGGAAAGAATGTTGGAGGAACAAGCTTGTCGAATTATAGACTTATGAGTTTGGCATTAGCGGCAAATCTTGGGTGGAGACTATTTAGAGATCAAGGAAAGAATTGGGCAAAAGAATTATTTCAAAAATATATAGGTTCTATTGATGTAATGAAGTTATCGAGGAAAATAACCCTACCCAAAGGATCATCAATATGGAACTTCATATTAAATAGTTTATAATTGATAAAAAAAACATATTAGATGGTTAGTTAATGAGGGAAATTATGCAAATATTTATTTTGATGTTTGGCTAAAGCCTTATCTTCTTAACTTTGACTCAAAATGACATGCCTAGATTGTAAAGATCCAAAGGTCAAAGACTATATTATTATGAGCAACAATAATAAGCAACAAATCCAGATCATGGATTTCTATTAGTAATCTTGTTGAAGGAGAGGAACTCAAATAAATTATAGATGAACTTCAAAGTATGCTTCAAAAGTTTTATTTACGAATTTTTACAAGAAAGGATGAGTTGGCTTGGAATCTATCAAAAGATGTTGGATGCTCAGTAAAGTTGAGATATGAGGATTTAGAGCAATCAAAATTTCTCTATCAAATATTTTCCTTGAAGAATAATTGGTCACTAGAAACTCTCCCTAAGGCCTCAACATTCCTTTGGTTAATAGTTCAAAGCAAGATTCTTACAGGAGAGAGTTTGCAAAGAAGAGGTATCATGAACCTTTTAGATGTGCCTTGTGTGAGAAGAATTTATAAACATTAGATCATTTACTTCTTCATTGTCCCTTTGCTCACATCGTTTGAGATTATTTTTAAAAATATGAAAATATATTAGATAGCTCCATCAACATTGAAAGAGTTGAAATGTTGGATTAATTATTTCAAAGCTAAAGCATTAAGTATCCTCACACCATTTGGGATTATTTTTAAAAATATGAAAATATATTAGATAGCTCCATCAACATCAAAAGAGTTGATGAAATGTTGGATTAATTATTTCAAAGCTAAAGCATTAAGTATTCTGTGGAGAATTAGAACTAGCCTTGTCATTATTTGTAAGAATCTATGGCTTGAAAGAAATAATAGAATTTTTAAAAATAAATCTCAATGCTCAAGTTTGAAACTGTATTATTGCCTTTATTGTAGAATGCTTATAGATATGGTGTTCATCATAGGAAGTTTCAAGTGCAAAAAATAAGTGGTAACAAATTGGTTATAGGATTTGAACTACATGGAAGAGTCATATGTGATAATGACATTAAAACAAATGATCTACTTTGATCTAGGGTAAAGTGATAATGTTTGAAAATTAGGTTTATCAAAGTTAATATCATGGTGCTTTTAAAGGAAATCCAAGAAAAATCAATGGAGGTGGTGTTTTTCAAGATAATAAAGGTAAACTTCTCCTCACATACTCAAAATCATATGGAACTGTAACTAATAACTATGCATTATTGGGAGGGAAAACTGAAGGGATTTTATTATTCATAAAATGAGTTACATATATAGGCAGAAGGCCTATATGATAAACTGACAAGTGTCAAAACAGAGGCATAGTGCACTTTAACTCTAACATTCCCCCTTAAAGTGCACTATCCTAACTAAAGAAGAAAAACAAGTCAACATTAGGTAACATTCCCCCTTAATGTTGACGTCTCTAAAACAACCTATCATCCTCTCTTATTGCTGATTGGGTCTAGGCTCGTGCTCTTTGCGCTTGGCTCTCCAACTGTGAATAATGCTAGATTCACTGTGTATACATCTTGGTTTGTTGCCTCAGGGTCAGCCACTTTCACAGGTCTGTTGCCACTAGGTCAGTCGTCTAAGTGCCTCAGGGTCATCATGGGTGCCTCAGGGTCGCCCACTTCTGGGTCTATTGCCTCTGCAGGTCATCCTCAGAGGATGTTGCCTCTCGTAGGTCACTGACTAGATTCACCACGAATATCAAATCCCTCCTCATGGTGAACTCAATCTAGAAGGTGTCGGTCTCTGCCGAAAATGCACCTAATTAAAGGAAAAACGAGCCATATAAGAGTGTCGGTCTCTGCCGAAAATGCACTCAATACAATAAAATGAACCATAGATCCAAATAGGAGGAGAGAAGAAGAAAAGAAGAGAATCTTCTGAAGTGTCTTCGTCTGTAGTCTTCAGAAGTAGATCCGAAAAACCTCGGATAGAGTCTAGGGTGTCTTTGTCTATAGTCCCTAGTATAAGTGTCCTTATGGTGACCATGTCATCCCATCGAAATGCATGGGTAACCAGCCGCTGCATTCGCCAAGTGTATAGAAAAGATCACTAGGTACAAGGATCACATATGAAATTACCTTGGGAGTGTCGGGTACAACCGAAAGTGCACTCCAAGGTAGAAAAGTTTGAGGCTTAAAAAATGCAAATGAAACAACCTCAGAATGACAAATGGACACCACCATTGTGTCCATCGCGGAAAACCGTTTCCAACGACTATAAATACCCTTATATTTGTGTTTGAATGGGGCCTTCAACTTGCTGAAACAACAATAGCATAGCCAAATAGACCTCTTACATTAAAAATTTGCATATTAAATGCATAATGTGGCCCTGATTCGTCGGGGTTCACTACACCCACAAATTGGCCAGATCTCGTAGTTTACAAGAGATCGCGGCAGCGTGCATTGAAACAAACAGTTCCACTGCGAGGAAAAATCGGATCTGAGCAATTCCTTGTGTTAACCTACCACAACGGTCCTCTGCTGTCATGATGAATACGTCATCGTGGGCTTGGCGAACAGGAGCAGTTTTCCACTATCTTCGAAAATGAAAGCAAAACAAAGACGAACAAAGCCTTGGCAGTCTCGATGCCTCCATTTTGTATTGCAGGACCATAATTAACAATGACAATGGCATAATAAGTGGCTCCAACGATCCCTAACACTAATATGACCATGAAAGAACCCAGTCCTCTCAGAGCCGTGCAATACTTGAATACGTTCCATGCCATCAAGGATACGTCTGCCCCCCAGATTTCCTAGAAATTGGTTCCTTTGCAAACCCCCGAGCCAAAATAGAAGCTTTCCTACTTAATTAATAGGTCCAATACTTTAAAATATGAATAACAATGCTATTTTCCCTTAAATTTTATGACGCTCTGGTTTTCATTCAACCTACAAAGATATTAACCGCGCAGTTTATAGAACTCCATGGGCTTCGACCTCGTAACCAAGCAAACATCAGATTGACATTAAATATTAAATCTTTGGGGCCACTTACGAGGGAGACCGTTCAAATGTCAAGTGCAGATGAAATGGAAAGCAATGAATGAAATGCCGCGGTTGACGAATTGAGGATTTACAAATTGTGCGAAGCATGGAAACCATGGAATCGTCAGCGGCGGAGCAGGTTTTCCAAGTCTGGGTGTCTCCCTGTCAAAGAACCCTGTAAATCCAAGCTTTCTAACGCGAACGGTAATCAGTCCTCCAAATAGATCGTGGTGTGGTCTCTCCTCATTGTTGCTGCTTTTCAACGCATATACTTCCCCCTTAATGCAGGACATCCACCGGCTCACATTCTTTGCACAGGGAAAAATACCTCTGAGGCTGTGAACAGGAAATTTTTGTCAGCCTCGACATCGCCATCGTGAAACAGCAGAAACAACACTAGTGACGCTCCCGCCTCCAACGGATGTTTCCAATAAACCCCTCCCAAACATATCGTGACAGAAGGGCCACAATCTCATTGCGGTGCTTGGAGAGCAGCTACAACCAAAAAACGTAACTCTTGCTTTGTTGATCTCCCACGAAAAACCATCTTTGGCATTATAGAGGTCGTTGGTGCATGATACAGGATCAAAATGAAGATTGCAGCAGACAAAAAAAAAAGAAAAAATACGAAACAGTCCTCTTCTCTGCCAACTGAGATTTCATCTCCTCCACGATGTGCACAATCATGAGAACAACATCAGGATCTGAATGCACTCCCCCCATTCGCACTCGCATCGTATAATCGCACCTTTCTATCCCAGGATGAAACGAGCAAATGATCGCTGTGGTTGGAGAATCGAAGGTTTGATATTCCGTCAGTCGGAGGATTTGCCAGCTCTCGCCCCGAGCCGATGCCTGCACCTGGTGTTGCCTTTGCCGCTCCGTCTGGCATCGAGCCGCCCTGGGACTTGGGCTCTGTCATGCGCAAGCTGAACTTACAACTAGGGAAAAAATTGTGCTTCGATCAACTTCTTCCAAGAAGCCTCATAAAAAAATCATCACCCCTCCATTCTTGTGACAGAACTGCACTGATGCGGCTGCAGAGCTCTCCATGAGCCTCAACACCATATAATATTTGCGTGAGCAAGATACAAAGAAGTGACCCAATATAATCTTCCTCCTCCATCGTTAACTCCAGCAACCGAGGATTCAAAATGACAGAGGAAAAATAACCACTAAAAAAAAACTCCCAAACTAAATTTTTTTATCCATCTAGTTTTGATCCATCAAAAGATGGAGAGCATACTCCCTATATCAAATGTTGGGAGGGAAAACTGAAGGGATTTTATTATTCATAAAATGAGTTACATATATAGGCAGAAGGCCTATATGATAAACTGACAAGTGTCAGTATAAACTGACAAGTGTCAGAGGCATAGTGCATTTTAACTCTAACATGCATAGTCTAGGGCACTTCTTATAGGGATTATAATTGCAACAAATAATGGATAGAAAGATTTCAACTAAAGAAAATTCATAAATTAATTTTAATGCTATCAACAACAATAGATGTGAAGATTGGATAAAAATAAGGTTATTGCTAATATCCATCATTTATTGTTGGAGGTAATCTCTTGGAAATGTGACCATATTTATAGAGAAGGAAATCACCTAGCAAATAATTTAACTAAATATAATATTCTTCGTATTGGTGAAATTCAAACTTTAGAAGGCAACTTGACCAAGTGAGACTTTATCTCTTAATCAAAATGATGTCAAGGAGTTGATTACGAAAACATAGCACTTCAAACAAGTTAAAGAATATACTTATAGAAAAAATTTGTGATAAAAAGACATACTCCATATAGTTTAATCTATGTAACAACAAATATAATATTTTGATATTTTTATGGGAATGACCCCTAATAAAAACCACATATAACTTATTAAAAAATATATATTTTATAAAGTTTTATTTGTTTAGTTGTTATAATAAGATAAGAAAATGTATTGGGGGACAACGTAACGGTTCAAGCTTTGGCTCTGTTTTTGGAAGGTCCAAGGTTCAAACTACGACGTGTGGGATGGGTGTGTGTTAAATTTGATAAGCTCATCACTCCCCCTTATAAGAGGTCATGGTGGGATGGGGATGCCCAACCATGAGTGTGGGTTTCTCACACTAACCAAATCTTAAAAAAAATATTAAGATAAGAAAATCATAAATAAATTTTTTTTAGAGGAGTTTAATAATTTTATTTACATGGTTATTATGATAAAATATAATATAATATTTGATATAATATCTATTATACTTTTATTTTATTTTTTATTTTTTAGATTTGGTTATTGTGAGAAACCCTAATCTCCTCCCAACTATAACCCCTTGTAAAGTCGAGAGCTATACTTATCAATAGGGAATTTAACACAAAGCCACCACACATCCACCCTCTCACACACTTGCCCACGCCACGATTTGAACCTTGGACCTTCTGAAAAAGAGCCAAAAATCGAACCGTTGCGTTGCACCCCCAGGTGCTTATTATACTTTTATTTTATTGATTAAAAATAAATACATTAAAAATATATATTTAAAAAAACATAAATATTTTTATATAGAAAAAGCTTTATCTATTAAATTTTTATTTTTTATTTTCAATGGTTAAATTATTTAACATTTAACTAAGAAAAAATTAAATTTTCTCAAACAATCCTTACACATAATTATCAAATTATTATAATATTACTATAAGATCACAATGTTAAACCCATTTAAATATCATATAATCAATTAAAAAGAAAAAGTTATAGAGTCGTTTTCTACGCGTAAATATTATCCTTATCCTTCCTATGGAGAACGTCTAATCATAATTATAGTAATACTGACATACTAAACTCGGAGAGACGCCGATATTTATTTTCTTCTAGCTTGTGGAAGAGCCATTTTTTTATATATTCTCTTTAAGGTTTAAAAAGAAACGGGGTGAAATAAAATAAAAACAAAAAATTAAATAATTTATGTGGTATTTTGGGTAACTTTAATTAGCTATATAAGAGTTGGTTATAATAAAAAAATAAAGGTAGAGTTCAAAGTATAAGGATGTTTTTATCAAATTTATTTCAGCTGAAAGTTTAGATCATATTACTACATTACAAACAGATTACCTTCGAAGTTTTTTAGTAATACTTTTTATAGGCATCCGACGTGGGGATTGAATCTTCGAAGTTTTTTAGTAATTCTTAACTTCATAAAAACGTCATGAGAGGGACCCTAGAATAATAAGGGGCATCTCTATGTAATCAATTAAATTTAGAAGTGTGGATATGGTGATACTGAAGCAGAGCACGGGGATACTATAAGATACTGAAGTAGGACTGAAGCAGAGCACGGGGATACTGAAGCAGAGCCGATAGAACGAAGAATATTTGAACTGTACACTCCAGACAAGAAATATCGGCACAAAAAAAAATTAAAGGGTTTGCGGCAAAGGGTTTTTGCGAGCAAGGAGGGTTTGCGGCGGAGTATTGTATTAAACATCTATTTCATCGGGTAAGCATATTTTTTTGTCCTCTTTCGATTTATAAAACAATTTAAGTAGGTAGGAGAAATACATTCGTTATAGGGGTTTGCGGCGAGAAGGTTTTATTATCGGCAAGGGTTTGCGGCGAGAGGGTTTGCGAGCAAGAGGGTTTTATTACACATTTATTTCATCGGATCAATAGTACGAGAGGGTTCGGCTATAAAGGGTTTGAAAATGGAAGAAGGGAAGCAACAATTGCAAGAACCAATATATGTCAATGAGAAACAGTATTGGAGGATATTAAGGCGTCGACAAGCTCGAGCAAGGGCAACAACAATGAAAAGGGCATATCAAAAAATAAAAATAAAAAATATTCTACCACATAAACAGGTGGAGAATAAGGAACAATCAAAGGCAAATCACCAAAATGAGTTTTCGAGATGAGGAAGAAACTTACGGTCCCACAACTACACCACTCATGTGGGCACCAAGACTTTATGTGCAAGAGCTAATGAAGATGAAAGAGAAACTTGAAAGCATGGAAAGGAGGGAGAAATTAAGAGAAACTAAATCGAGATGAGGTTATAAACACCATTCGGAGGTTGGAAAAAGAAAACAACCAACTCAAGGAGCAAGTGTCAAAGCTACAAAACCTTGCAAACATGGGTCAACGTGAATGGCATGTCCTCAAACAAGCCATCCATCCCCCAATCAATGATGCAATAGAGGTGGAAAAAACAAATGCAAATCAAATAAAAGAGGTAGAGAAAACACTCCAAAACATTGAAACAAGAGAAAATGAGCTACGAAATGAATTAGCAAAGGCAAAGACATGGTCTCAAGTAGTAAAAGAACCAGTCAATCAACAAAAAGAGTTGATAGAGAAGCAAGTAAAAATTCAAATAACGAGAAGAGAAAGAAAGACATGAGAAGTTAACAAATATAATCATCAAAGGGTTGAAAGATTATGGGGACGGGGAAGACACAAATCGTTTAACCGGGGACTTCTTGTCGGATCGATTACAATGGAAGGGTCGGATAAAAAAAGTAAGCGAGAATTGGCGAGTGAGAGAAGGAGGCGAGAGATAGACATATTCGGGTCACATTGATGAGCTACGAGGATAAAATAAGGTTACTTAAAAACGAGAGGCATCTTTGAGAGGGTCACAATTTTATTTAGATGATGACCTAACATTTTTACGACGAGGAAGAAAGAAATAAGGAATGGGAAAAGGTGAGGGCGACAAGGAATGAAGGGAAACGAGGCATATTTAAGAAATGGAAAGGCATACATCACATCTAAACAAATCCAAAATAAATAGGGAGTATGGCCCGCCGAGAACATCTTACAATGGTTAGTTGGAGCTGTAGAGGTTTCCCTTGGAGAAGAGGACCCGGGTTAGGGCCCATTGCTAGAGACAAAGATATAATCATATTGACGAAACACATGAACACGATGGATGTAGGACTCCAGAATTTGTGGGATACAAAAAAATAACAATATGGAATAAAGCGACAGAAAATGACAAAGGGCATGGGGGTATTATGGTTTTAATAAAAGAGGAATGGGATAGGGTCATTAAAATTGAAAAACAAGACGAAAACAAACGATACATTTGGATAAAGATCCTAGAAAATAAGTCGGTTATTAGCATAGCGGCATGTTATTTTGCTCCCAAGAATTCTAAATTCTATAAGAAACATGACCTTAAGAGAGAAGACCCATACTCCTCCCTAAAAAGAGACATTTCAATATACGAGTAAGTTGGGGGAGATTATATTAATT
The DNA here is from genome assembly GCA_028583015.1 of Wollemia nobilis. Taxonomy (NCBI): domain Eukaryota; kingdom Viridiplantae; phylum Streptophyta; class Pinopsida; order Araucariales; family Araucariaceae; genus Wollemia; species Wollemia nobilis. The sequence continues at coordinate 5,670,126 of JAQPPZ010002072.1, read as the reverse complement.
GGAGATTTCAATGCAAGGACAACAAATAAGCAAGCTAACATTCTAGAAGGTAACGAAGATATTGAGATTAATCCTCTTTGGATGCCGGAAGAGGAAAATCAACGAGTGGACCGGGACTTGAGAAGATGAGCATGGGGCTATCACACAATATGGAGAAGAGTTGTTAGGTCTTTGCGGCATATACAATTTGATTATTTGTAATGGGATGAACAAATGGAAAAATTCGAGGAAAGTATACATGCAAAACATATAAGGGACAAAGTGTAATAGACTATGTAATATGCTCAGAGAATTACATACCAAAAATAGAGGAGCTAGAAGTGGAAGATTCTCCGAGTGGAACTTAAGTCGAGATCACAACCCAATTGTTATGAAACTTCGAATGCATGGAGACAAACCAAGGGAAAAACACTTGCAAGGCAATCAAAATAAATATCCTCACAAGGGAAACATTCTCTTAAGAGATGAAAATCGACAAAATTTTAGAGCGGTATTAAATAATAAGTTACGGGAAAGGGAAGAACTACATCACGGTAGTAGAGATTACGGTAAGAGTGAATGGTTAATGCAAGTTATTCAAGAAGCTCTAAACAAATGCAAGAGAGCTAAACCTAAAAAGAAAGAAAGGAATAGCTTCCCAACCAACCCATGGTTCGATGAAGATTGCAAAAAAATGCGAAGATTACTAAAGGAACCAACGGGTAAAACAAGAGCAAACAAAAAAGCATATGAGAAGCTGGTAAGGGCAAAAAAAGAAGAATACACTAGAACAAGGAGGGAAGAATTGATTTATTTAGGGAAGCATGAACCAAAGAAATTTTGGAAGGAACTAAGCGTGAAAAGGATGCAAACTGAAAATAACATAACGAGTTAATCGGTGGTTGGAGTATTCAAAACAAGCTGTATCGAGCGTAGTAACCAGCGAGGAGACACCCCCTACTATCATTGTCAAGAAAGAACTTTTCACAATTGAAGACATTATTCAAGGGATAAAAAAGTTAGCAGCTGGAAAAGCCCGTGACATAGACAATCTTCAAGTCGAGCATATAAAATGGGGGGTAGATATCTTGGCACCGCAAATCAAAGAAATTTTCAATGAGGTCATACAAAATGGCTTCCCTAGTGAGTGGACAACTAGCTTGACCATTCCTTTGTTTAAAAGTGGAGATGTAAATAATCCCTCAAACTATCGAACTATCATGATCAACCCTCTCTTTGCAAAGTTGTTTGGGAGTATGATAGAGCGTAGGATCGGCATATGGGCAGAAGAAAAGGGAAAGAGAGCAAAGGGGCAAGCGGGTTTTAGGCCCAAGCACTCAACTATTGATCACTGTATCACGCTTAGACACATAGTGGAAAAAATATGGGACAAAAAAGAGGAGGCTTTTTGTTGTTTTGTAGACTTCAAAAAGGCATTTGACACGGTGCCTAGGAAAAAATTATGGAGCGAGAATGGAAGAGCTAGAGGTTCCAATTCACTACGAGGCAGCGAGTTCACGAGACTATATGAGCATGTAAAGGCTAGAATCGAGAACACGGGAAGGGTTATCCGAATGTTTTGGTAGTGACATAGGTGTCAAACAAGGTTGCCCTCTATCTCCGACCTTATTTGGGTTGTACATTGACAAGTTAGAAGAATGGATAAACAAATTTGGGGGAGAGGGTGTGCATTTAGCCAAATATGTGGTAAAACTCCTCATGTATGGAGATGATGTAATTCTTGTGGCCAAAACGGCCAAAGATCTAGAAGATCACCTTCAAGCTCTAGAACTCTTTTGTAAAGAAGTTGGGATGCGGGTGAACACGAGCAAAACAAAAATTATGATTTTTTCAGCAAAAAGAAGAAGCAACAACTCAAATTTCGGTTTGCGGGAGAACCGCTTGATGTAGTAGTAGAATACAAATACCCAGGCATAGACTTTCATGACAAACTTAATTGGAATACATGTAGGATGAAAAGAACTCAAAGTGGGTGGAGAGCACTATATGCACTTCAAAGCAGGTGTAGGAATGCCGAGTTGTGGGAGTGGAAGACCACCAAGGTCTTATTTGGCTTACTTGTTACACGGTTCTGTTGTATGGTTGCGAGGTGTGGGCTAGTGGCACAACAAATGCAAAATGGAGGCAAATAGAAAGGATTCAAAAATATCTAATCACAAACTTTCTCAAAATTAAGGCCACAACCCCTTATGAAATTATTCTAGCTGAAGCTGGAATGTTCCCTTTAGAAGCAATTGCTATGACCAAGTTGTTATGTTACTTGAAAAAAGCAGAAAACATGACAAATGATAGATGGCCTAGAGCAATTAGGGACGAAGAGTTGCATAGGCGAAAGAATACGTGGATGAAACAAAATCGAGAAATGGATGAAACGTTGGGAAATCAACATAAATGAATGCCCAAATGTCAACAAAGACATAAAAAATTATGTGAATGAAAAGTTCGGAAGTGGAATGTGGAAAAATGCAAGCGAGGAAAAGACAATATTATATTGCAAATTTTAACCCAACGTATGACCACAAGGAAAAAAGCGTATATAGGCGCTGAAATCAAGTGGAAGGAAAAAATACTCATTGCTCGAGATAAGGACTAGCTCTCATAGGCTTAGATGTGAAACAGGGAGATGGACAACGCCCAAAGAACAATGGGAAGAAAGGATATGTACTCTATGCGGCACAGGGGCGGTAGAGACAGAGGAACACTTCATCTATAAATGCCCGAGTTTTTCAGATATCCGTGACAAATACAAAGAAACACTTGGGAACGAGTTTATTACAGATTTATTTGAAGACAGGAAAATAAAAAAAGTTGGAGAATTGCTAACACAAATCAGCGGGAGAAGGAACAACCTTCTCAAAGATATTAAAGATCATATGATATGATTTGAGTAATTGTACTTCCATATTTGAGGTCCCATAGACCATATTTGGGTCTCGCGGACGTAATTAAAATCTTTCATTCATTCATATAGGCATCCGACGTGAAGATTGAATCCGAGAAGTGGTCACACGAACCTAATGTCTTCTTGATAACTAAACTACGCAACCTTAATTTTTAGTAAGACTAAAATTTATATAATCTTAATTATTAATTATAAAAATAATTACCTCAAACATCGATATCCTACGCCTAAAATGTCAGGAGGGATCATGGGTGATCACGTAAACAATACATATTATTATTTTTAATTTAAATTTATTAAACTACAAATCAAATTTAATTTAAATCTATTAATCTAAAGGATTAGCGATGAATAATTAGAGATTCTAGTGACTTCAACTGTATTTTTATTTTTTTAAATCCGCATTTCGAAAAAGAAGTAATTTTTTAATTAAACTTGATCGTTTAGAGGAAATGACTTGTGTCTTACGCAAGCTGTCCACAGAGGTTTAATCCGTTGGCCACTCGAACTTTTAAATCGCCCCCTCGGATTCGCAGGACACGCTTTTCGACAACATGGGGATTGGGGAGGCATTTCTTCTGGCGCTGATTATTATTACTGTCATCGTCTCCACGGATAAGATTGGCTTGCTCTTGGGCTTTAGCACAAATGTGTTAATACAAATGATTTTTCCTTACTGAATTTATATCGATTTCTTCAGGTAATAGATTTTTCTAGGGTTTAGCAGGTCTCAGAGAAAAAATCGAAAGAAAATAATTGACGGTAAAATTTTCTCTTCATTTTTTGAATTCAGAGGAGATTTTTGGCTCGGGATTAATTGTTGATGGTTTTGGCGGACCCACACTCCCTTCCTTCTATATTTGAAAGATAAGTACCTTTTATGCGTCTTCTGTTATAATTTTTTTTATTATGAATAAATGAATTAAATATTTTTTTAATATATATTTTAAATTTTAGTTATAAATTTAAAAAGATAATTATAAAAATCCTAATTAATATAAAATTATATATTTATATAAGATTTTAGATGTGTTTTAAGTAATTTCAGATGTGTTTTACAGTATTATTTTCAAGTTTTAAGAGATTTTTAAATTCGTTTTTCTTCTTAAAAATTAAACTTTAAATCAACATTTCTTATACATAATTTATAAATCAAAATTTAAATAATTTATAGATAAACAAGACTAGTAACCCACAAAAATAATCTTTAGATATTTGTTAGTTAAACTGTGGTTTAGTTATGATGCGAAATAGGTTGTGCACGTGAAATGCAACTTACGATTTGGTAACAGCAGGTTAGGTCAAATATTCGTTAGTTACTGAACATTGGTAAGGTCAAATATTACAGATGGAATTTCAGTTGGCAATTATACCTTTGGTAGACAGAGAGAGGCAACCTACACTATATTAGAAAAATTAACCCAGATTTCACGCCTGTGCCCAACTGCGCTCCGAACCTTGGGCGAAACCGGATTGCGCTCCAGACATGGGCGAAGTCGGACTGCGCTGCCGCAGTCCGGGATCCCGGCAAAAGTGTGACATGACGTCACACCTACCTTCTGACAGATTTGACACCTGACAGATCCGATCTCCGCAGGAGTTAATGCCAAGTCGGCGTTTGTCAGAAACCCTAGATGAGGGCCGGTCAGAGGATAACCCTTATCCTCCTCTCCCCGCGGCTATAAAAGGGCAGTTCGGGTCTTCAGACGAAAAAGAAGAGTGCGTGTGTGAGAGAAGTTCGTGAAAGAGGAAGCGGAGAATAGAGCAGAGAAAGGAGGGCGAGCGATTCAGTGAGCAGTGTGGCTCAGCTGATTAATGTTCGAGCAGCAGACTCGACATTTCCCCTTTTAGTTTATCCTGCAGCGTAGCCTGCAGATGTTATTTCCTCGGTTGAGGAATACTGTAACCCTAGTTTCATATAAATAAACTTTGCTGTTGTTTGTGGCATCTTTAGGGTTTGCAGTAGTTTATTTGCTAACGTTTGTTGTTCTCTGTTCCGGCGTTTCTCTCCTCTCATACGGGTCTTGCCAAGCCAGGCAAACCCAGCGGCAGCCGCGGAAGACGAAGAAGTCGAAGGCCAAAGTTGGCCAAGTCTGAAGCTTGTCAGTCTGCGCTGAGTGAAGTTCGTCAGCCAGCGAAGTTCGCACTTCACTGTCGACTTCCCTCCTACGTTCGGCGAAGTTCGTGATCCGGCGAAGTTCGTACTTCGCACGAAGTCCGCACTTCGCTGTGTGAAGTGCTTGTGAGCGGGGGACTGGGGTGATGCGCTCGGAGTGACGGACTTCGCCATGAGGGGGGTTGCGGGCGCAGGTGGAGGAAAATTGAAAATTCTATTCCTTCAAATTGGTATCAGAGCTGATTGAGCCGTGACGCGGAGATAGAAGCATGGATTTCGAAAAGAATTCCCTGCAGTTGCAGATCCCACGATTTAATGGCAAGAACTACGATTCTTGGAGCATCTAGATGAAGATCCTGTTCGGATCTCAGGAGCTATGGGAGTTAGTCGAGAACGGCTACCTAGAACCGGCAGATGCGGCGGCGATCGGCCGCCCTCTCTCAAGCGAGACAAGGATCCGTTGAAAGAGCACAAGAAGAAGGACCGGAAGGCCCTCTTCTACATCATGCAAGCGGTTGAGGAGACCATCTTCCCACGGATTGCATCGGCCACCAAGGCCAAGCGGGCACAGGAAACCCCGGCAAGTTCGTATCGGGGCACCGACAAAGTGAAGTTGGTGAAACTGCGGATGCTCGGGAGAGAGTTTGAGAATCTACAGATGAGTGAGTCAGATTCCATGAGTGACTTCTTCACCAGAACAACGAACATTATCAACCGGATGCGGTTGAATGGAGAAAATGTGCAGAGCCAGAGAATCGTGGAGAAGATTCTCGAAGTCTGCTGCCAAGTTCGACTCGGTTGTGATAGCAATCGAAGAGTCGAGGGATTTGACAACCCTCTCGACAGACGAACTCATGGGTTCCCTGCAGACCCATGAACAGAGGTTGAGCCGCTCAACTCAGTCTTCTTTGGAGCAAGCCTTCAAAGCGCAAGTCTCAGTCCGAGACAGCGGCAGACAAGACTCCCACCATGGCGCTTCTAGTTCTCAAGGAGGAAGAGGCAGAAGCAGGCGTGGGAGAAGGAACAAGCAAGGAGGGAGATCAAACCCTCAGGACGCTGAGCCAAGTTGCAACTTTCATCAGCAAGGAGGAAGAGGCACTGCAAGAAATCAGCAAGGTGGCTCTCGGCAGAAGGACATGTCAAAGGTCCAATGCTACTACTGCAGCAAGTTCGGCCATTATGCCACACAGTGCAAAAAGAAGATGGCAAACGAGAATCACAGCAAGCCCATTATACGGAGGAACCTAAAAATGCGGTAGGAGGAAATGTGCTTGCTGACTTGCAGTATTGAAGAGGAGAGCAAGAAAAACATCTGGTATCTTGACAGTGGTTGCAGCAACCATATGACTGGGAACAGGGAGATGTTCTCACAACTGGATGAAACAGTCCAGTCCGAAGTCAAGATGGGGAACAACATCAAAGTTCCTGTGATGGGGAAAGGAAAGATCCTCATCCGCACCCGGCACGGTGAAAGAAAAACAATTCAAGATGTTTTTTATGTGCCTGGGTTGAAGCACAATCTGCTAAGTGTTGGACAGCTTGTGCGAAAGGGGCACACTATATTGTTCAAAGATGGTGTCTGTTCCATCAGAGACAAAGTCCATGGACAAATCGCAATCGTGTCCATGACGAAAAACAAAATGTTTCAGCTGCAGATTCAGAATGAATCTTTGATGTCTCTGAGTGCAGTTGAGAAGGATGCTACCTGGTTGTGGCATCTCGGATTCGGTCACCTGAGTTTCAGTGGCCTGAATCTGCTGCACAAGAAGCAGATGGTGAAGGGTTTACCCCTTATAGAGCAACCAAACCAAGTTTGTGAAGGTTGCCTGGTCGGCAAGCAGCACAGGGATGCATTCCCTGTAGGACAGTCTTGGAGAGCATCACGGCCTTTGGAGCTGGTGCACTCAGACATCTGTGGTCCCATGCAGACCACCTCATATGCCGGCAACAAGTATTTCTTGACCTTCATTGATGACTTCAGCCGGAAGACTTGGATTTATCCAATCAAGTTGAAGTCAGAGGCATTTGCAAGGTTTAAGGAGTTCAAGGCTCTGGTTGAGAAACAGAGCGGTCATTATGTGAAGACTCTCAGAACTGATGGAGGTGGAGAGTACATCTCCAATGAATTCCACAACTTTTGCAAGCAACATGGAATTCGAAGGCAGTTCACTGCCAGATACACACCGCAGTAGAATGGCGTAGCTGAGAGGAAGAACAGAACAATCATGGAGATGGCACGGAGCATGCTGAAGGCAAAAAGTTTGCCACATGAGTTCTAGGCAGAAGCTGTAAGTTGTGCAGTTTATCTGCTGAACCGATGTCCCACCAAGAGTGTGAGGGACAAAATTCCAGAGGAAGCCTGGAGCAAGTTGAAGCCAAGTGTGGCTCATTTGCGAGTTTTCGGGTGCATAGCATATGCACATGTTCCAGATGAGAAAAGGCAAAAGTTGGATGACAAAGCTGAAAGATGCATCTTCACAGGGTACAACGAACCATCAAAGGCATACGAGTTGTACAATCCTGTGACAAAGAAACTTGTCATCAGTCGAGATGTGAAGTTCCTGGAGGATGAAGCCTGGAACGGAATTCAAAGACTGGTCAGTCTGAACCAGCAACTGTTGAATCTGTAGACTTGGAGGAAGACAGTGTCCAACCACCTGTGCCTTCAAGCAGCAACAGTGGTGCCAGCAGTAGCACACCCTCATCATCCCGGTCACCTCCACTTGCAAGCAGAATTCAAAACCTGAGGACTCCTGCGAAGACTCGGAGCTTGCAAGACATTTATGAGGTAACCCGTAATCAGTTAGATGAAGATTATTCTGATTTTGCTCTCTTTACTGAATGTGATCCAGTGGAGTTTGAAGAGGCAAGTCGGAATCACAAATGGGTGAATGCGATGGATGAGGAGATAGCGACCATTGAGAAGAATGAGACATGGCAGCTAACAGATCTTCCAGCACGAAAGAAGACCATTGGGGTCAAGTGGGTATATAAAACGAAGTTTAATGCCCAAGGAGAAGTTGACAGGCATAAGGCCAGATTAGTGGCGAAAGGCTACAAGCAGAAGTCGGGAGTTGACTATCATGAGGTGTATGCACCTGTAGCCCGACTTGACACAGTCGAGAATGATTACGGCACTGGCAGCTCAGAAAGGATGGAGCGTGTACCAGATGGATGTCAAGTCTGCCTTCCTCAACGGAGTGTTGGAAGAAGAGGTCTACATAGACCAGCCGCTCGGTTATGAAATACAAGGGCAAGAAGGCAAAGTCCTGAAGCTGAAGAAGGCCCTGTATGGGTTGAAGCAAGCACCCCGGGCATGGTACAGCCGTATTGACGGCTATTTTCAGGAGAATGGGTTTCAAAAATGCCCATATGAGCACTCCCTGTACATGAAGACAAATGGAGCAGGTGAGCTCATCATCGTCTGCTCGTACGTAGACGATCCGATATATACTGGCAATAGCAGCAGCCTATTTGCGCAGTTTAGAACAGCCATGAAGTCCGAGTTTGAAATGACTGACATGGGGCTGATGAAATATTTTCTCGGCATTGAAGTTGACCAATCAGCAGATGGCATCTTCATTTCTCAGGGCAAGTATGCGAAGGATGTCTTGAAGCGCTTCAAGATGGAGGACAGCAAACCTGCCATCACACCTGTAGCCACGGGTTTGAAGCTGAGCAAGTTGGATACAGGGAGGAATGTAGATCCAACCTTGTTCAAGAGGCTAGTTGGCAATCTGATGTATTTGACTGCAACTCGGCCAGATCTGATGTTCGGAGTCAGTCTGATCAGTCGTTTCATGGAGACTCCGAAGGACACGCACTGGCAAGCAGGCAAGAGGATCTTGCGCTATGTCAGCGGGACGCGAAACCATGGCCTATTTTACGCCAGACGGGACCAGTTGGAACTGGTCGGCTACACAGACAGTGACTGGGCTGGCAGTACCGATGATCGGAAGAGCACCTCCGGGTATGCTTTCCATCTCGGATCGAGGCGATCTCATGGGCGTCCAAGAAGCAACCCATTGTTGCGTTGTCCACAACCGAAGCAGAATATGTCGCCGCCACGACAGCCGCATGCCGAGCAGTATGGCTGCGAAGAGTTCTGAGTGAACTGCACAATCCTCCGGAAGGCGCGACAACAATTTTTTGTGATAACAATTCGGCCATTGCACTCTCAAAGGATCCCGTGTTCCATGGCCGGACGAAGCACATTGATATTCGTTATCACTTCATCAGAGAGTTGGTGAAGTCCGGAGAAATTCATCTACAGTTTTGCAGATCCAAGGAGCGGTTGGCGAAATATCTTCACGAAGCCTTTGAAGGAGGAAGACTTCAGCAGATTGCGAGAGCAGCTTGGAGTCAAAGCGCTCGTGAAATCAGGTTTAAAGGAGGGTGTTAGAAAAATTAACCCAGATTTCACGCCTGTGCCCAACTGCGCTCCGAACCTTGGGCGAAACCGGATTGCGCTCCAGACATGGGCGAAGTCGGACTGCGTTGCCGCAATCCGGGATCCCGGCAAAAGTGTGACATGACGTCACACCTACCTTCGACGATTTGACACCTGACAGATCCGATCTCCGCAGGAGTTAATGCCAAGTCGGCGTTTGTCAGAAACCCTAGATGAGGGCCGGTCAGAGGATAACCCTTATCCGAAGCTGTCAGAGGATAACCCTTATCCTCCTCTCCCCGCGGCTATAAAAGGGCAGTTCGGGTCTTCAGACAAAAAGGAAGAGTGCGTGTGTGAGAGAAGTTCTTGAAAGAGGAAGCGAAGAGAATAGAGCAGAGAAAGGAGGGCGAGCGATTCAGTGAGCAGTGTGGCTCAGCTGATTAATGTCCGAGCAGCAGACTCGACATTTCCCCTGTTTAGTTTATCTTGCAGCGTAGCCTGCAGATGTTGTTATTTCCTCGGTTGAGGAATACTGTAACCCTAGTTTCATATAAATAAACTTTGTTGTTGTTTGTGGCATCTTTAGGGTTTGCAGTAGTTTATTTGCTAACGTTTGTTGTTCTCTGTTCCGGCGTTTCTCTCCTCTCATACGGGTCTTGCCAAGCCAGGCAAACCCAGCGGCAGCCGCGGAAGACGAAGAAGTCGAAGGCCAAAGTTGGCCAAGTCTGAAGCTTGTCAGTCTGCGCTGAGCGAAGTTCGTCAGCCAGCGAAGTTCGCACTTCGCTGCCGACTTCCCTCCTGCGTTCGGCAAAGTTCGTGATCCGGCGAAGTTCGCACTTCGCGCGAAGTCCGCACTTCGCCAGTTTATCCAGCGCAGTCCGCACTGCGCGCGAAGTGCGCACTTCGCCAGTTTAGCCAGCGCAGTCCGCACTGCGCGCGAAGTGCGCACTTCGCCAGTTTTTCCAGCGCAGTCCGCACTGCGCGCGAAGTGCGCACTTCGGCAGCATTTCCAGCGCAGTCCGCACTGCGCTCGCGAGTGACGGACTTCGCTCATGAGCCGGCGACGACCGCACTTCGCCCTGTGAACTGGCGCTGTTCGAACTTCGCTCCCGTCGCCTGGAGCTCGCCCTGCGCGCGACGCTGTCCGCATTTCGGCCGACGGAAAATTAAAATCGGGAAATCTTTCCTTCACACTAGAGCTGGTTTCTAGCCTTCTTCACCAGTCAACAACAGAATTGGAACGTGCTGTAGAAGAGAAGTGTCTACTTTTTTCCAAGGTCTAGTTCGTTACATTTTCTATGATTTATTGGTCGATGGTTTTGATTGTAAGGCTTTCAAATTTCATTTCTCCATTTTCACTAAGATCTTGGGTTTTGTAGATTCAAGATGTAAATGAGCTTTCAAGACATGAGGTTGATGAAATCATCGAAGTTTATGGCCGTCAGGATTATTTGTTAGCATCTGATAGTATTCGTAAAAGGTAAGATGAAACAAATAATTTAGCATTGACTTCTGTATTTATATCTGTATTTAGAAAACTTGAAAGAGAACTTGATATCATTTTATTGCAATTGGACTAAAGTGAAGTTAAAATATATGACTATCCATTGTTTTTTCTCTTTTTTTTCTCTTTTGATTTTTTTGTTAGTTGTCTTTAAATATTTAAAAGTAATAATTGAAAGTTGGAAAGCATCCATGTCCTAGATCTTTTTCTCTTTCTGTACATTAAAGTCTGAAGTCAGGATCACTTTTCATGCCTACATAAATCATTATTCCATGATCTTATACCTAGTGGCTACTTCTGTGTTAGCTTGCGTTTATAAGTCCGGTTTCTACTATTTCTGTAAAATGTGATTAAAATATGCAGTTTTCTAGAAATGCTTCATAAAATTTTTAAATATCTTTCTGCTGAAGGAGGGAAAGATGATTTATCATGAACTATGTCCCACCAAGTCCCCTTTTAGAAGGGGTAAGAAAACGTGGGGATGCAAAAGGGAGAGGCTTGGAAGTTCTCCCAAAATATTAGGGAAAAAAAATGGTAAAGGAGACTGACATACACAGTTCATTCTACTATTAACTGAGAAGTTTCAGAAAAAACAATGAAAGTTCATCCTCATTTATGGTGATGCATGATTTATTATGGTGTATCTATGTTCAACCATGGGGAAGGGATGGGGATGGTACCCATGGGTATCCAGTGTAAGGGATGCATCCTGTGGGACATAGAATAAGGAATATAAAGGTTTATAACAGCCAGTCAATTATCATCGTGACTACTCTCATTCAAAAGACATATTTTCAATGTTCTAGAGGCGCGAGTCATTTGCTGCTGACAGAATTTGGCCATATGTTTCAATCTTCCATCATTTACCAAATTGCTTCTTCAATGTGGATCCATTGCATTAGTGTTACAACAAGGCCCAAAGATAGTTTCTCCATGGTAACATGAAAGATGGCATCATTTAGCATTAGATGCAAATGACCTTACCAATGTTCAGTGCTGTTACCACCTAACTGATGATGGTCGTGTTTGCAGTTGCCAACACTTGATATTAGTCATAACTTCCTTTTGACTTTGAAGCACCACATTAGTAGTCAAAACGGCAGACCTTCATGATATCAAAGGCATGTCAACAACGTGTTGCATTGATGGGTTTTAGAAGCAATCCCGAAGACATCATACTCAGGGTTATATGATTTCATGCTTACAGTTTATTGTCTTTCTCGACTCTGGTTGAGTAGAATTGTATCATGAAACAGTAGCCTTCTCTCCTTTTTCTTCCATGGGTTCTTTTCAGTATTCTGTATAGTGGAAAACGTCAACATCTCTTGCCTGCCTTGTGAACTGCAGCCATAGTCAATGTCAGTCAAAGACTGCTCTTCTATAATCATGAACTTAGATACATTTTAATCGTATATAACTTTATTTCCACGAACCTTCTATTTAAAACTTATTTAAACATCTAAAAAATCTTATTTAAAATTTTAAAATCTTTTCTTTAATCTACTTTAATTATATTTAAAAACCCTGAACCTTGTCCGGTCACATCATACAAAAAAGACCACTCAAATTTTACTAAAAAAAAAAAAACAAAGTTTTTGACAAAGAGGTCCACTCAGGTTGTCTTAAAGAGGCAAGTTTGAGCTTTTTTTTTTAAACTAAGAAGTCCATTAAGGTTGCAGTTAATTTTTTTTTCTAAATTGAAGTTAGTGTAAGAAACCTTATGCCCAACATTTAGGGTTGGGCATCCTCATCCTAACCATGACCTCTGATAAAGGATACTTGTCCACATCGCTGTTTGAATCTTGGTTTAAACCGGACTACGAGGGGTCTTAATCTTCTCATACTGAGTGAGGTTTGAATTTTGGACTTCTTGAAGAGAGGTCAAAACCCTTACCATTGGAATAAGCTTGCAGTTCAAAACTTTTAGGTTAGAAAAAAACCTTTAGAGCTGCTCTTAAATGGTCGGCAATACCATCCCATCATAAGTGACTAGCAATGTTGTCTTGCAAAGTTGTCCAACATGCTAGAAGAATATATTTTTTTAAAGCTAGATTAAATTATATCATTGATGAGAACATTACAATGTTTTGGTGTTAACCCTGATAAATATACATGAGTTAAACGCGTAAAAGAGCTTAAAGTTTTTTGCATGGACTACTAGTGTTTAGTGTTGTCTGTCGACAAGGAGACCACATTGTCAATTGTGTATAAGAAGTATTGATTTAGGGTTTTAGGTTTTCTTATTTTAGGGTTTGATTTATATAAACATCGTATTTTGCTTCTTAGTAACATTCCATTAGAAAGAAGCTCAACTTAAATTGTGTGTTTTTCTTTGTATTTACACTATAAATACACTACTACTTTACTGCGTAAATATTATAGATATTATAACTCGTATAATTTATAAATTCAAAGAACTGTTTTTTCAAATATTATTGGTATTTAGATAGTAACCAAAAAATTCAGTGATAAATTGCTCCAACATAATGATTACATTATTTGTGATGAATTGTTAGTCATTGTCCGCAAAATTGCTTCTGTTGAAAATGTTTGCACCATACTTTTAATTTAAAAGGATAAAAGGTAAATAGTTTTTATATATTTTTTTATATATAGAATTGTCAACTTTTTATACATAGAATTCTCAACGTCTCCATCATTTTATCTTGTTGGCTTGGTTTCAAATTTGAAAAGTTACCTCATTTTATCTTGTTGGCTTGGATTCAAATTTGAGAAGCTATCACTATACCACATCCCACCAACCTCAAGTTGGCAAATACTTAGCCAAAACAACCCAGTATTAGAACCGACCAACCTGACAAACACTTAGGGGAAACAGGTCTATCTACTACCTTTGTCCAACTTTTAACATTTATGAGTGATAGGTTATGTAAGATGGATTAGAGTAAAATAGTTTATATAATATATAGTTATTTCCATTGTATAATCTATTTTTTAAAGATTTGAATGAAAACTTTATTCATATTTTTAAAGTCTTCATTTTTAAAAGCAAAATATTATGTGAGTTTAAAAATTTATATATAGAAGGATATGGTCATCTAGTATATAGTATATCAGACTATTTAAAATTTTAAAATCTAAATTTAAAACATGCAATTTACCATTTAAATACTCTCAAATTGGTGATCAAAAAGTGGTGAATTATTTAGGGTTATTTTTGCTTTAGATTATAAAAAATAAAATATATAAAATAAAATATTTTCCTCTTATTTTTAGTTTTGTAGGATCCTATTTTCGGTGCTTCATAAGCGTCTGCATTAGGCTAATAACCTATTGCAGGATCGGGTGTAAGTCCCGACCGCTGAACTAGGGGAAGTAATTGGGCCAACATTTGCCCTAAAACTCATTGTGAGGAGTACCCTAGGAAGTTTTTTTTTTAATATTCATTTATTTTTAATATTATTTATTAAATTATTTACATAAATATTTATTGTATTATGATATTATTTTTTAAAATTTGTTATGTAGGATTGATATTGACCCTAATTGTATTATCTTATAACCACACAATGATATTACAACTTTACATGTAATTATTAGAACCTTTATCCTAACATTCTATTAATTTGTAATGATATCACATGTTGATGTTGATGGGAAGTTTGGGAAAGCGTGGTATACGGTTCCCATTGGATGACCTTTGGGGATTTTTACCCAAGGTTGACTCCTTGCTTTGGATGTGATCTTTGGTGCTTGTCTTTCCTTTATTGCGCTAACCTATTCTAATCAACTTCTTTAGGGAAAAAGAAAAATGAAAGAAAACATGAAATAATGTAGAAAGTAAATTGCAGAAAGAGAAATCTACCTAGCCTATCTAAGGGTGGCAATGCGTCAAAGACCTATTAAGACCCTCTCGTGTCGTGATAGGTTGAGTGAACACATGCGTAGTGGTTGACAGTGCACGAGGAACATAGGCCCCCCAAGATCGTGTGATAAAATAGAACACCCGCACTAGAACCAGGACAAGGATTTCATAATTATTCACAAATTCTTATTAGTGCGAACTCTGAGTTACATACATGCAAAGAAAAGAGGTTTGGAAACTCCTCGACCGACTACACAAGGCTTGAGCTAGGCCAAGACATAGGAGAGAATAAAAGAAAGCACCCCTTAGGAGAACGAGTGGTTTTTCAATAAATTACAATCAGAAGAATAATACATATTTATAGATAATACATGAGGCCCTTTTCCCTCAAATATTCAAAATGCCCCCTTTCAAAATTTGTGCTTACAATACTTTTGCATTAATGACGTATAATATCAAGGCTTTAAAATATGTAATTGCTTGAGATTTCTTGCTTACAATACTTTTGCATTAATGATGTATAATCTCGAGGCTTCAGAATATAGAGTTGCTTGAGATGGTCTTCGCCCATGATAGAGATTTGCTACAGGGATCTACCATTAATGAGCTTGAATTTGTAACCACCTCTTTGGAGAACTCGTGATAGTGTCTTAGATGTTATGCCTTCTCATGGAGAAAATACCACCCATCTAGGGAACTGTACACCCCCACAAAATATGTTGGGCTTGTGTTGTTTGTGCATTCCTCGACCTCATTGGCACTCTTCATGATAGTTTCTCCTTTCTGCTTCACCTCGTTATTCTGGTTACTACCACTAGCTGGATGATCGGTTATTTGATTTGGTCGGGCATCCCCGGGCCAAACATCTCTTTTGGGCTTGACCACACGGTATGCTATGGTGCCCTAGAACTTTATTGAAACTTTGATTATGCTTTCTTGATGTGAGCCTTCATCATGTGGGTTTGATTATTGGGCTTTTGTGCTTGCATTCGCTTGCACTCTTCTTTAAGGGGGGTTCGTTCGGTTTCACTTGAACTTCACCCTAACCTAGGATATTTTGAGCTTCTACCGAAACCAACCTTCAAAAAGGGGCCAATTGGCCTTACTCCACCCAAGTGTAGTGAGAACTCACTATAGTTTTGGTAACTCATGGGGGATCCTCAACTCAATGAGGACAAGGAACCCAAGAAGCCATCGCCTTATCCTTTGGGCATAGAGTCAAAAATTGGGGAAATCCTTGTTTTTGTGAAACTGGAAATTTCTTTAAGGCCCACTTATTCTCGAAAGGTGTGAGGAGATCGGGTTGCACCCTTTTTGTTGATCCCTCTTCCTAGCACAATTCTGCCTTTCTGGCTGCTCTTCCCTTCTTATTTTTGGTGTTGCATTGATGCTTCTATGTTGTACCTATGGGTCGCTTTCTCACTTGGGTTGGTGGATTAGCTTGTCTCTGTGTTGCAAGGAGCTTTAGGATGTGCCTTTCGAAACCTTCCCTTATCAGTATTTTAAGCATATTTGAGTCATTGACTACTTGGAACATAAAAGGGGCTCTTGGTCTTCTCATTTTGTCTTGCCCCAAAGCTTTCTTCCTTTTGTGGTATGGAGGTGCAACCAGATAGGAAGGCAAATATTTTGCTAGAAAGGTCACTCTACTAGAAAGCGAATGGGATGCCTAGAGAAGGTCATCCTTATATAGGCTCACCCAAATTAGGTAAGTCATTTATCATTTTCTGCTCTAGTTTGTGTGGTGGTCTTTTGCTACAAGTGAATCAATGATGACAAGATTTTATGCGTTCCTAGTTATTTTGTTGATGTCCATCTTTTGTGGTCCATGTAGCCTTCTCTCATGTGAACTCCTTGGCACACCCTCCTATACCTTTCATGCGTGGGTTGGCCTTGTCTATTTATCCTCTTTACATGTCGCTACTTGGTTTCACCAATGTAGAATGACGCTTGGTGACACTAGCTTTATTTGTAATGGCCGAGTATTTATACTATGGTATGCAAAACTTGATGCCTTATCTTATGTCATATTTGTCATGTGTCATTCCTTCATTAGAATTTGCAATGTCTGGACCAAAGTGATCTGAACTTCTACTTTTCCCTCATGTTCATCTTCTTGAATACGTGACTTGCTTTTTTCCAAGGCCCTTTGTCTTTTGGCCACATCAGAGAATGAGTCCATAGGTTCATGCAAAATATTGCATCTGGATTTGGTATGGGCAAGTCATACACTTGGAGACTTGGGTCCCTCATGTTGTTGCTAGACATGTGCAGGTTTTGCTCCTTGGACCATCAACTTTCAACATTTATCGCTCCTTTTGGATTGATTGGTTGGCTCATTTTTTCCTGAGCAATAAAGGCGTCCGATTGGAACTGAAATGCTTCCCCGGAGTGGATGTGAGCAATGGGTTTAGGTTCTCCTAGGGATGGGTTTGATTGGACATCTACCTTTTGATTGTTCATCTTTTGCACTAGAGTGATCTCCTTGTGGGAAGTAGTGGGCTCTTGCTAAGGAGGCATTGGTGTTGGCACCTCCTATTTGTGCCAATCCTTTTTGGTAGTTGTCTTCATCTTGAACCCGTCCATGAGGAGAGTAGCCAGTTGATCCCAATTAGTGATGGAATGGGGAGGGAGGAAGTCAAAAACCTAATGAACATTCCCTTAGAGAGAGGCTACCAATAGCTTTGTAGACAATGGTGAGGACTTCTTGAGATGAGGGAATGATAGTTTTAGTGGGAGGGGATTGGCAATACATGCTAAGGAGCATGTCAATGTCGGCTTGATATTCCTTGTGTTAATGTTGTTCAGACAACAAACTCCTGATGACGGATCAACTTGTGATGGATTGCTTCAAGATGAAACTGTTCCTGATGGAATGACTATTGTCGAATGTGCTATGATGGATGTTGGCACCTCAAGACGACATGATGGTACATGCATGACGACAAGATGGATGTTGGCACTTCAACAAGATGGATGTCGACACTTCATGTCAGCATAGCCCATGTCAGCTCAAGCTATGATGGCTAGCTGCATGTTGACAATAGAGTGACGACTTGTCTATGTTGGTTGGCTTGTGTTGGCAAGTTTATATCGGCTCCTTGGATAGTTAGATGGTGTCGTCCCTACAACTGCTATGTTCCATCTGAGCACTCCTTCCTGTAATACTGTAACACAACATCGATTCTAACACATACAAGTATTCAAAGAGACATAATTGGCACAAAATAGCACATATAGCACTATCCTAGTTATGTGACTGCAACAATCTCACATATAGCACTATCTCCTTACAATGGTTGCTCTCCTCTACAATGGATATGTATCTAGATGGATTCCTTTACAAAATGAAAGGGGTCTATATATAGTATGGCTCTAGTAATTACCATAATCAACCAGGCCTCAACTACCAAAACTACTTTTCATTTCAGCCTTAACAACGCAATTAACAAATCAGTTAACCATTTGCAAATGACGTCTGATTACATACATTTGATTACATTGCAATTATTATTGCTAATTACTAAATGACATTACATTTGACCACTTTGACTATTTTGCATGCCATTCCTACATAAAAGCAATGTACAATGTTTTGATGCATAGACATTCTGTCAAACACTTCATTTCTTTTTGGAATTGTTGTCTACATCTATCCTCCCCTTTACATTGGTCGATGTCCTCAACGACTTCCTACATTGTTTTGTTGGGGACTCGACCTCCTTTGGCTCTGATGCTTGAAGTCCTTCCAATTCTTGAACGTGAAGTTTGAAGGTTTCTCGTTCATCTTGGAGCTTCTTTGCATAATTGTAGTACTTGGCCCATTCTACACCATATGCATTGGCCTTATCTTCCATTTCTTGCAATTGTTTCAAAAGTTCCTCCTCACATCTGACAAAGATGTCCTTCATTCGCTGTTGTGTTAGAGTAGAGGAAGTTGGTTTCCTATGTTCCAATTCAGTTTTGAGAGTTGCTTCATGTTGTTGTCTGAGCCAACTCTCTAAGCAATGTCTGCTTTTGTTTGGCCTGTTCCATCTCCTTCAACAAGGCATTCTCATGTTGGTTTTTCTAGAGCCAATAACTCTGCTTGTTGTTGCAGCAATAGTGCCTTCGTCGATTGTTGTTGCAACAATTTCTCATCCATTTCCATAATAATTTGTTTCCTATTTTTGAGCTGAGCATGAAGATCTTGTAATTCCTTTTGCTTTACCTAAATTTGTTCCATAGTCTCTTGCAGTTGAATTACATCATTATCCAACTTTTATTCTATTTCTTACAGTTTTTCCTTTGTGACCTGCAGTTGTCCTTCCATACCTTGCAATCGTTGGACCAGAGTCCTTTTAGTCATGTGAATCTGCTTGATCCCCTCGACTAGCCAATATAGCTAATGTGCTACAAAGTTGATCTGGCTTTACATTGGGAATAATTCGGGTACCAGTTCCACCTGTGACCTACTTCCTGTCATGCTTCGGGAAGATGTATGAGTACTATGTCCCACCACATACACTTGAGCTGGTTCAAGATAAAGTGTCGGTATCCCCTCAAGCAGTTTCTCCATTCCCTCCATTGTCTTGAGATGTTCAGTGGGCAGATCCCATGACTGTTCTTGGTAAATATTAGAAATATTTGCTCGCCAGTTACCTTTTCCAGCCTATTGTACCAATTTATCTAGCTCCTCTTTTGCCATCAACTACCATTGTTTCCAATGTCTGACACAACCCACTTCAAACTCTAGCCTCATTCTATCCATCACATGGGTTAACTTGGTAAAACAAGCAACCGCTTGTTGATTAATGTGTACCCCTAATTTCGGTGGATCTTGAAAATTAGGCACTTCTATCATTATGTGGTTAGACAGGTCCTCATCTTCTACATCAAATTCATCTTCTTCAGAATTTACCTCTGGCTCTTTTCCTTTTCCTGAAAGGTCAATTGGCTTCTTAGCCGCTTTCCCTTCTGTAATCATCTTTTGCTCTGAAGGTAAATATGACTAGCTACTTTTTCCAGTAGTTGGTACCGGTTCCCTTTCAGGTATGCTCTATTGTGGATTCTCTTCTTGTGCTGTCGTCACTTCCTGCTGCACATTGGTCAATTCTTCCTCCACTAAAATAGGATTCAACTGAGTTCCTACCAGGTCCTCTTACCTTTTTAAGTGGTGTTGCTTCTTCACTCTTCTCTTGTTCTACCTCCTTTGTTGTGTCTGGCTCTACAATTTGTCCTATTTCCTCTACTTTAGTAGCTGCGAGCATTTCTTCAAATGAATAAGCTCATAATATTTACGTGACTGAGGTTCTTTCATACCAAAATTTTGAGGGTACATCAGGTGATGCCAAGGATTCCCGAACTTGGGCTTCTGCCAAAACTTTTATAGGCCCAACATGAACAACACTACTTGTTCCCTCTGTTGGTACTGCCTTAAGAGGCTCTGGGATCTCAAAGTCTTCCTCGTGTATCCCCATCACTTCTTGCAATGGTATAGTTTGTGCTTGTTGCAATGATTGCTCAATGTTACGCACCACCGCTTGACTTTTGGTGATTTTCTCCATTGTCATCCTTTAAATAGACTTTGGCGACTATGATGGCGATGGTACGGGTGGCAAAAACTTCCTCCTCTACCTTGTTGGTGGTGCAACTTCCTTTTCTCTTGGTGCAGTTTCCTCCCCTTCGAATTCCTTGACAGGTCCTTCAAGTGAAGCTTTTTTAAACTGTTGTTTTACTCTCTGCTTTTTACTTGGAGTAGGCTTCTTCACTTGTGGTTTAGCATCCATCCACCTCAAAATTGATGGTGCTAACTCTAGTAAGTCCTTGGGAGGGTCCAATCCTGGAATCTACACACCTACCCTGTATACGACATCCAAAAATAGGCCAATCACATGGAAGACCATTGAGAAGTTCTTGGTGGTACGCATCAAAAAGTTCTAGATACGTATTGCCAAGTAGGCTGCCCAGTCATAAGCTACCCCCTTCTCGATGCCTTGTAAGTAGGGTATCAACCAAATCAATAGTTTTGAAGATCGTTGCTCCCTAGATAGTCTGGCCATCAGTACATTCATAATGCATTGAAGTCCCTTATGCAACAATTGAGTCGGTTTGACCCCACGACTTCCATGTGACAATAGATTGTCAAGTTCTCCTTCAGAGTCGTGACACTCTAGATCAATTGTTGACTTTTCTTAGGGTTGACTCGTTCATTTACCATAGGTTGTCTCCCTTTCAACAATCCAAATGTTCTTTTGAACACCTCAGCTAAATACACCACTCGTATCTCCTTGTCTCCCACTTGTACTATACTGGTATGCTTGATCGGATCATACGTTACCAACATTTGCAACATATACTCCTTATAAAATTCCTTATCAAAATTAGGGACTTGCAAGATAAAATTTGCTTTGGCCTCCTTTAACTTTTGCTTGAGTGCATCCTTGGGTGGTGTTTGCTCCCACCATTGTCTGCAATAGTCCCTAGTGGCATGGATCCACGTAATCTCCTTAAGGGGTATCCGGTCTTTATCAGATTGTCATATCTCCTTTTCTTTTGTTTCTGACACCACTATTTGTGAGCGCATTTGCTTTCCTTGATTTTGCCCCTTCTCAAGATTTGGTACTTGTTTGTGTGCCTCCCCTTCAGTGCGGGAGTGTTCTTGGTGGTGTCGGAGTCGTTTTCTAGACACTGACTTTGGTTGTGCTTCTTATTGTAGATTTACATGTGCTCTTTCACCTCCAGAGTGCTCTGAATCAGTCACTCCGATTTGACTCGATCGACTTCGACTCATCCTTCCTGATGATGATAATTATTTCTCCCTAACTTTGTGATGGTTGTAGCATTGGTGGCTCTCCTTGGTTGACTACTACGGACCTATGACGACTTCCTTTGTTTTTGTTTTCATTAGATGACGATAATGCTTTGATTACAACCTCTCAATTGACGCTTTTGATGGCTCCCTCCTTACCGACCTACTTAATGACAACTTTCGATGCATATGATGACTCCTTCCTTGTCAATGTGTTTGATGATAATTGTCGATGTGTCTAACGACTCCTTCCTTATCGACCTGCCTGACGACAACCTGCCAATGTGTCTAATGACTTCTTCCTTGTCGACCTACCTAACGACAACTATTGACGCATCTAACGACTCCCTCCTTGTCGACCTTCTTGACAACTATTGGCATGTATGATGGCTAGGTCGCTTGTTTTGGAAGAAAAATTATGATAGAAGATGTGACTCCTTGCAATCACAAACAAATTGCTTGTTCTTCCATCTCCTTGTGTTTCGGTTGCAATTCTTTGATAAGGTTGTCCAATTGTGAATGTCGTAGCAGAAATATCTTGCAAATGCATAGTAAATTTGGAAATCTCCACGAAGACTTATTATCTGCCAATTGTCTACGACTTAGGGCATCCTTCATTTTGTTTGAAAATTTTTGATGCACAGATTTCCTGCTAGCGAATCTCCAGCTCTAGCTTCACTCGTGCAAATGCTTCAATCTGTAAACAATGAGCATTCCTTTCCTTGGTCATCCTATTTATAACTTGTGCCCATTGTCGTTGTCGCCCATGCAACTGTTTAGCAATTGCCACTTCTTGCTTCAACTATTGCACTTTGCCACTTTTGCATGTAATTGTTATCCTTTTCTAATTGTCTTTTCCTTATTTCATCTTTTTCCTTATTTTATATTTTTTTACTTGCAACTTCTTCCCTTAAGTCACCGGCGTTGCGTGAAGCGCATGGCAATGCCTATGCGAACTTCCAACATTTTTGTTGACACTCCTTCCTATCGATGACTACCATTTTTCTCATTTACTGAGTCCTCATTGTCATAAATTGATTCTGTCTGCTGCCTACTACGATGGTTCCCTTGACTTCAGGGTATCTTTGATTATTGATCTTACCTTTGATCATGTCTAGTCCTCATAATACGCCAATCCATCCTATCCTCCTCTCCTTGTCGACATCTTCTATCCATCGATAGACAACGAGAAGATTGAGGATCTATTCTATTATCGTCATCATGATGGATCTCCTATCTATCGTTATCAAGATGAAACGTTTGCTTATTGTCATCATGATGGATCTATTGCTTGTCGTCATCATGATGGATCTGCTACCTGTCGTCATCATGACAATACTATGTCATTGACATAACAAAATTCTACCCTGTCCTATCCTTTGATGATGGTTGCCCTATCTACCATCATTTTGATGGATTACTATCGTCCTATTTGCAAGTTGTCTCCTACCTCTAAGTCTGTTGTGATGTCTTCTCAATTCTACTTCCTCTTGGTGTATCGAATTTTGAACTAGATTTCTTGGAGGTGCTTGATCCCTATTTTGAAATCCTTATCTTCCTTGAAATCGTTCGAAGCGTTCTCTTCTTTTTGGTATAATCTCCCTTGCGTTGGATTGTTGAACTCCTAGCTATTTGGGATTCATCTGGTTCCTCAATCATTCTTGATGACATCTTTGGTTCCCACGGGCTCGATGAGGTAGGCCTAGTAGCCCATCCTCATGAACTTGTGTTTGCTTATTTTGTACTGTATCTGTGAATAATCTTGATGGCCTATTCTACTGAGCAGTCGATCTATGGGTAGCAAGAGGGTAATTTATTCTCCTCGAGCTACTAGGAAGGAGACCAACCGAACTCCCCCCTTGGTTAGGTACACTTGGGTTACCCAAAAGTCTTGTCGAACTCCTTGGATTACTCATGTTACCTTGTTCCTTGCTTGATTAATTGATTCTCCTGTTGTATGTTGTCCTTCATGATTTTGGGTTTCGGGTGACATTTGCCTTAGGAGTCTCAACCTCCTATCTGCTCACAACAATCTTCTTTGCCACCTTGCCTCTTCAAAGTGTCTTTATGGTTCACATTGTGCTAATGCATCCCTATACTGATTTGAGAAGGTAGAGTCAGTGCTTGAATCATTCCCTTTGCCTATTGTGTGCATAGGCCACCTAGACATTTCTTGCACTCTCCTTTGCAATATCCTAATTTACTCTTGACCTGTCTCCCTTGTGGTCCTCTTATTGATTCATTATCACCATTTGAATCATTTTCCATTCTTTCTTCCTCCTCCTGAGGCATTAATGGTTCATTATTTTCAATCACTTGAACCATTTCGAGAAATCGTACCCCGACTTGTTGACTTCAAGCTTCATCTCTTTGTCTTCTCCGCTCAATATTGGGACTTGGGTATGGAGTGTTAGGATCCCTAGGAAAGTTTTCATTGCTGCTTGAATCTTCTATCCATCCTCCATTCCTAGGTTGTTCACGTACTTCTCTAACATCTCTCCATAAAATGGTAGTAGTTTGTTCTTTGCTCACCCGATGTTCTATACAATCAGCAAGACCTTGTTGAGATTTATTCTTGATTCTTCCTTGAAGTTCAATTGTCTCCTCTTGCTCTGGTGGCATCATGTTCCTTTATCTCCTAGAACGTCTTGTCAATGGGGAGGTAGTACTAGAAGATTTTTTTGTATTCAATTGAATTCTCAACGTCTTTGAAGAGGAACTACTAGAGTCTAAGGAAAATAGGCTACTTTCCGAAGGTGCTTTCTCATTGCTATTTGCACTTTCCCTTAACTCCATCGTTTGTCTCTCCAACTGTTGATCAAATTTGTTCAACTCTACTCTTCGTAATTCTTCTCTTTTGTTCATTCTCTGCATTTGTTTCATCTAGCTTGTGAATCACCTATTCTCTCATTCGTGCATTATGTATTCTTAGGGTTTCATATTCTTCCTGTAACTAATGCATCTCCTTAATCATTTGTTGCAGAATCCTTGATTCTTCATTTTGAATCTCATCCCCTTCATTCTCAGAGACTAGGGTCTTGTTCATGTAATGTGACATCTGTGAGGGTTTGATGTCTTTCTTCTCCTTCATTATTTAGAAACCTTATGTGAACTTGTAATCGTCTACATTCCCTGTCTCAAGGTTCCAACTTCCTCTGTTCGATTACAGGTTCCCCTTTTGCTCCAAATAGTCATTCTAGGTTCATTTGATCTTCTTCTCTAGTGATTCTACTCGGCTCTCCATGTTCGTAAAATCACATCCCTGGTCGTAGCTCTTTTGTCATTCTTCCAAAAGTTTCTCTTGATGATTCCAAGTTGATTACATTCACCTGTGATTGTGCCTTATACACCTTCAAATTAGAACCATTTACATTTTTGAGGTAAACTATACCATCCAATTTCCTTATTCGAACAACCCCATTGTCCAATGCTTCTTCCACTTTGAAGGATCCAAGCCATAAGGTCTTCCATTTTCTTGTCTTGACTTCTTGTTTCCCATTATATTTGAGCACTAAATCACCAGCTTTCAAGTCCTTTTTTCATAAATGTTTGTCATGCCAAAATTTATGTCGTCGTTGGGCAAATATTTGTCGCCCATTGTGCCATCACCCTCTTTTCTCCTAGTTGTATGAGTGTTGTGAGCCTCTCTTCCATGCTCTCCTCATCACTCAGGCGATTCTCAACTGTTACTCTCAAACTCGGTACTAAGAATTCAACTGGTACAATCACGTCTTGTCCATATATCAATTGAAAGGGTGTATGATTTGTTGTTGGCTTGAAATTTATCCTGTACGCCTACAAGACTGATGGTAATCGTTCTTCCCAATTGGCGTCCTTCGCACCGCATGTCTTGTACATGATGGAAACCAAGACCTTATTCATTGCCTCTGCTTGCCCATTCGCCCTAGGGCAGTACGGGCTAGATAACGAGTGGAAAATCTTGAATTTTGTGGTTAGGTTTTGTATAATCTCATTGACGAAACAACCTCTCCTATCACTCGTCAATTGTAGGAGAATTCCAAACCTGGTAATAACCTGTTCATACAAGAAATGAGCAGTACTTCTTGCAGAATTATCTGGTAAAGCCCTTACTTCTACCCATTTCATCAAGTATCCTGTCACCACTACAATATATTGACATCTCCCTTTTTGACTTGTTCAAAGTGGGTCCCACAAAATCCAATCCCCACCTTTCAAAAAGTTCTTGGGGTCGAAAAGGATGTAATGGCATGAAATCTATTTTTAATGGCTTCCCCATTCTCTGGCACGTATCACATGCCTTCACATACTCTTTGGCATCGTGATAAAGGGTGGGCCACCACAATCTTGCCAACAACACTTTCTTTGTTGTTGCATCTGGCCCCATATGACCTCCAACCAATCCCTCATGTGCCTCCTTTAATATTTGTTGTACTTCATCCTCCATCACGCACCTTCTCAAGATGTGGTCTTTGCCCATCTTATATAACAAGTCTACAATCAACGTAAATGATGTCAATTTTGTAATGATCTTCTATCGATAGATATTCCCTAATATGTTTATACCATGTTGGTATCACACTTATCATAAATAGTTGTGCATCGGGGAATTCATCTTATATTCCTCCTTTTGCAGGTTCTCATGAGCAAGTCCTCAGTAGTTGGTCCGCTATTACATGCTTCTTTCCTAGCCTTATTACCACTCAAAACATGAACTCTTGCAGTGTGAGGAGCCACCTACTCACTCATCCATATATCATTGACTTGTTAATCAAGTATAACAACACCTAATGTTCTATGTAAAAAGCAAATAGGTTGGCTACTAGGTAATGCCTAAACTTTTATATTGCATAAACCATCTCCAATGCTTCTTGTTTCATTGTGCTATAATTCTTTTTCACTCTTTTCAACAACTGAATTGCGAAATAAATAGGTTGGTCCAATCTAAACTGCCCTTCTCCCAAGGCATAGCCAATCGCAAAGTTTGAGGGATCTACGTGAACAAGGAACCTTTCGGTTGTCGTGCCGTGGGGGTTGCGGTGGTGGTCTTGTGGGGGGCTCCTGTCGCGCGGCGTGTGGGTGCTCGGGGCTTTCCCGCCCGCCGGTGGCGGGTTGGGTTGTGTGGCGCTCCCGGGCTCGCGTTCCGCGCGCCCCGGGATCTCTTTGAGCTGGCCCCTGCTGCGCGACAGTGCTTGGTTTTTTTGTTTTTTTTTTTTTGGTTTTTTTTTTTTTCTTTTTTTTCTCTTTTTGTCCCTGCGTTTTTGAACTCCTCCCAATTTGGATAAACTAGGATAGGTGCTTTCGCAAAATGTACCTTCAATCCTTGAAAAGCCTCTTGGTGCTCCACCCACTTGAAAGACACTCTTATGCGTGAGAGCATCTAGTGGATGGGCAATTTGTGCATAGTTCTTGATAAACCTCCAGTAATAGCCAACCATTCCTAAGAAGGTTTTCATGGAACTTACAACATATGGTTCTTCCATCAACAATATTACCCGAATCTTATCTGGATATGGCTTCAAGCCTTCTTGACATACAATATGTCCCAATAGTTTCTCATATGGCATAATCAAGACATATTTTCTGGATTCAGTGTGATCCGTGCTCTCCACAAACTCATGCATTCTTCCAATGCCTTCAAGTGTTCTAATTGTCGACCATACAAGGACCAATCATCCAAAAGGCTTTGAAATTTCCTATGAACATTTTATCAAAAATATACAAGATGATTCTTTAAAAGGTAGTCGATGCATTACATAATCCAAAAGGCATGCGATTATATGCATTTATACCATTTTCACTAAGAAAGTAGTCTTCAATTTATCTTCTTCTGCAATGCTGATTTGGTTATAGATAAAAAATCCATCCAAAAATAAATAGATCTCGTGTTCGGCTACTTCCTCTAATATGGAATCTGTGAAAGGAATCGAGCAGGGATCTTTTATAGTTACGACATTCAGATTATGAAAATCCACACAAATTCGAATCTTATTTGCTTCTCTTTTCAGGGTAATCACTATAGGTAACGCCCATTCACTTTTTATAACTTTGAAGATAATGTCCGTGTCTAGCATCTTCTCTATCTCGACATTCACCAAAGCTACATAGTTTGGATTCATTTTGTATGGTCTTCTTCGTACTAGTTGTGCACCTTCGATCAAAGGAATCTTGTGTACACATAGTTCTGGTGGTATTTCTTTCAAATATTTGTAGGTCCATGCAACCACATCTTTATACTTCATAAAGATCTTAAATGTTGCTGCTTTGAGCACAAGATCCCAATCATCTCCACACTTGATCACCTTCTCCTCGCCTTCCTCGCTAAGGTTAATTTGCACCATCATTGGTCCTTTGTATTTGATATATTTAGGCTCTTATACCGCCTTTAGAACATAAATGGGATGAGTTGGTTTGTCTTCAATTACCGCATCACCCATAGTATATTCTAAAAGTTTTTGGAAATGTCCACTTTTCATTATTCTGGTCCTTCTCTATTGTTGATCTATTTTTGCTACTCTGACCTTCTTTTGGTTCCTTTTCTCTTGGATTTCATCTTCTATGTGGATGCATAAGCATTGAGTTTTGAATACGTCATACTCATACTCTTCCATTTGCCAATGAAGTAGACCTCTGTCGTCATCCCTCTCGTCTT
This sequence comes from Wollemia nobilis, assembly GCA_028583015.1. Taxonomy (NCBI): domain Eukaryota; kingdom Viridiplantae; phylum Streptophyta; class Pinopsida; order Araucariales; family Araucariaceae; genus Wollemia; species Wollemia nobilis. Next base: position 5,641,967 of record JAQPPZ010002072.1, on the reverse strand, counting down.
CCATGTACTCCAATTGCAACACTCCATTAGGTTCATATGTTGTTTCGCCATTTGATGATGAACTTCCTGATTCGTTTGAGGTTGCATGGTCTTGGCTGAAAGACTAATTCTTCAAGTTAATCACGTACTTACATTAGCCTTTCTTAAAAGTGAGATGTTTCTCCTAGTTATGGTTTACCCTCGCCATTCTTAACCATCCATGTCCAAGCAATATGTCATAAGTAGGTTTTTGCATGACCATCACTACGAAATCCAAGGTGAAATATTGCTCCGCTATCTGCACTCTTTGATTCATCAGTACGCCTCTCATCTCTATTCCATACTAGTCTACTCCATACAATTTGAAATTTGAAGATCACAATGTGGGTTGTCCAATGCTTTTCCATGTCTTCTTCGGCATCATGTTCACACTTGATCCTCCATCTACGATAACTTGAGTTAGCTTGTGGTCCAATATCTCCATGTGAACCAAGGATGGCTTTTATTTGGCTTCGATCATTAGGATTGTGGGATTAATGAATTGCTCCTGTTTGATGTTGGCTACTTCCCAAACTTCTTTTTTCCTTGTCTTTTATCATTTCACCAACCATGGTGTATAATTCGGGCACTGCACTAAGTAGACTTGATACAACTTCCATGGTTGTGCTCAGTACTTGTATCGCCAAGTGTTCCACAGATGCTTGCTTACTTGTCACTATCTCCAACCTTTACAAGGCTTTCTCTTAGAGTAATATTTCATGTTTCTCCTTCTCCAACTCTTCCTTTACCACTTCGTGGGCTTCTTGTCATCGCTCTTTTTCCTTAGCAGGGTTTGGATACTGCTCCATTTTTCTAGCGTGAGCTCTTGTCATTGCTAGTACTTGCTTTTCTTTTTCTTTTTATTGGGTATCACTAACTTCGCCAATGACAATTATATTGACATTCTGTGTGTTACCGGTACTTGCTTTGTTTAGGTAATTTACTTCCTTATGGTTACCCGATCCATACCATCGATACATATGAGTGGCATTGTTTGTGTTTCCTCCAGCCTACGACTTAGAGCAACTTTTTGTAAAGTGTCCCCACTCTTAGCAGTTTTGACATTGTATGATAGGTCTTCCATCTGAATCATACTGTAGTCGACTTTGTCTTCCCTATCTTCCACCTCGGCGGTTGTTCCTATATTCACCACTAGTTGCGCCTTATCCATTTCTTGAGGTATTTATTTATTCCACCTGTTGCACCATCATGGTTTGGTGCCTTGCTCCCTTCAAATTGAATGGACAATTGGAGATTGGATGGCCTACCACATCGCATATATTGTAATACGTATTCTTAGGACAATTGATATTTGTGTGACCTTATTTGCAATCCAAACACCAAATATCTTTTCGTTCATTTTGTACTTCTTTGACTTCTTTCATGTTCTTGTCAAACTCTTTTCTAAAAGAGTAGATAGCACTTTGCACCTTGTCCTCTGTATCGTTATCTGAATTGACATTCCTTCGGATGCCCCACGACTCTAGTTATCGTTTGTTTTGCTTGGCTCTCAAAATTCTTTGCATTTTTTAGAGCTTCAGCATATGTGTAGGACGACACAACCTTCATCTTCTTCTTGTATTTAGGTAGAAGTTCATCTATGAACCAACATTTTACTAGTCCATCTCCAACTGGCATCTGCATTTTATTGACCAATTGCTTTAGTCTTCTATTATAATTGTTAACATCTTTTGACTTTTTTTTCGTGGCATAAATCCTTGTTTTAATTTCAATTTCATCATAGAGTGGTCATAATTAATTGATGAATTCATCCTGCATTGTCTCCCATCACCTGAATGGTTGTGTACTTTCCCTCTTCAAGTACCAATCAATTGTCATGCCTCGTAGGGTAGCGGTAAATAATTATAACCATTCAGCAGGTTGCGTTACTCCATTTGCCTTCAAAATTGTGGTACAAGTACCAATATGGCATGTTCGATATTCTTTCCCTTCCCTAGTGAAGGGTGGGTATTTTTGTTTACCCGCTCTATTAGCAATGTGTATTATTGGGTCTCTCTCAACCTCCACAGTTTGTATTTGATTCCTCCATCGTCGACCATGAAACCTTGAATTTTGTCATTCACTTCATCTTATCATGCTCACTTCTCTCAACCCGAACTTGATCTAGGAAACGATGCCAAATGTAGACAACGGTGAGGACTTTTTGAGATGAGGAAATGATAGTTTTAGTGGGAGGAAAATTGGCAATACATGCTAAGGAGCATGTCAATATCAGTTTGATATTGTGTTAATGTTGTTCAAACGAAAAACTCTTGATGATGGATTAACTTGTGATAGATTGCTTCAAGATGAAACTATTTTTGATAGAATGACTGCTGTCAGATGGGCTATGACGGATGTCGACACTTCAAGGCGACATGATGGTACAGGCATGACGACAAGATGGATGTTGGAGCTTTAGCAAGATGATTATCGACACTTCATGTCGGTATATCCCATGCTAGCTCTAGCTATGACGACTAGCTGCATGTTGGCAACAGAGTGAGGGCTTGTCTATGTTGGTTGACTTGTGTCAACAAATTTGTGTCGGCTTCCCTGTACAGTTAGACAATGTCATCCTTGCAATTGCTACGTTCCATTTCAGCATTCCTCCCTACAATACTGAAACACAACATAGATTCTAACATATACAAGCATTCAAAGAGATATAGTTGGCACAAAATAACATCCTTGCATTATCATGAGAACAATTACATCCCAGTTATGTGATTGTAACAATCTCGCGTACAACACTATCTTCTTATAGTGGTTGCTCTCCTTTGTAATGGATATGGATCTGGATGAATTCCTTTACAAAATGAAAGGGGTTTATATATACTTATAGTGTGGCTTTGGTAGTTACCATAACCAACCAAGACTCAACTACCAAAACTTCTTTTCATTTCATCCTTAACTACACAATTAACAATTTAGTTAACCGTTTGCAAATGACGGTTGATTACATACGTTTGATTACATTACAATTATTATTGCTAATTACTAAATGGTATTACATTTGATCACTTTGACTATTTGCATGCCATTCCTACGTAAAAGTAATGTACAATGTTTTGATGCGTAGATATTTCATCAAACACTTCATTTCTTTTTGGAATTATTGTCTACAAGCTTGAGTGCTACATCCTACTTGGTGATACAGTGTATATGATATGTGAAGACCATCTCCTGCAGGTGCTCCAATAGAGTGATTAGTCCTTGTCATATTTTGACAGGACTTCCAGTGCTAATGTTGTTAGCTTTCCCCATTCAACTAGTGGCTCAAGCATCTTGGTTGGAAGTCGTTGATGGAACAACCATGTTGGGTGTCCTTTTGGTTGCAACAAAGGTCAATGTGTTTTTTGCTCTTGAAAGTAGGTGGAGCCTTCATCAGAATCTTGATCTTGTGCTCTTCTCGATGAATTCTTTGGGTTCTTCTTTACAATAGAGTCGCCAAGTAATGTCTTGAGAGCTTCAAAAAGATGATGACCATGGCCTTCATCTGAACCACGACGTGACTTCTAAATCAGAAGATTGATTTTTTCTTATTCATGTCCCATCGAGCATGTTAGCTTGAATTATTGGGGCTAGATGCGACCCCTATGCTCTGTAGGCATCGTGACCACCGAGGTTGCGGTTTGACCCTTCGTCTTCCCAAGCGGGTGCGTTCCATGCCCTGCAAATTTCAGGGAAGCGTGGGACACAACTCCTGTCAGACAACCTTTAGGGGTTTTTACACAAGGCTGGCTCCTTGCTTTGGGTGTGATCTTTGACACTCATCTTTCCTTTGCTACACTAACCTATTTTAATCAACTTCTTTAGGGAAAAGAGAAAATGAAAGAAAATATGAAATAATGTGAAAAGTAAATTGCAAAAAGTGAAATCTAACTAGCCTAAGAATGGCAATGCACCAAAGACCTAATAAGACCCTTCTGTGTCGTGGTGGGTTGAGTGGACACATGCGCATTGACTGATAATGCACAAGGAACACAAGTCCCCTCAAGATCATGTAATAAAACAGAACACCCGCATTAGAACTAGGACATGGATTTCATAAGTAGTCACAAATTCTTATAGTTACATACATATAGAGGAAAGAGATTTAAAAACTCTTGGTTGGCTATGCAAGGCTTGAGCTAGGTTGAGATAAGAGAAAATAAAAGAAAGCACCCCTTAGGAGAATGGGTGGCTTTTCAATAAATTACAATGAGAAGAATGATACATATTAATAGACTAAGATAATACATGAGGTCTTTTTCCCCCAAATATTCAACATACCCCCTTTCAAAATTCCTACTTACAATTCTTTGCATTGATGATGTATAATATTGAGGCCTCAAAATTTGGAGCTGCTTGAGATGGTCTTATCACCCATGCTAGAGATCTGTTGCAGGGATCTTTTGTCATTAATGAGCTCGAGTCGGTAATTGTTTTTTTAGAGAACTCATGATAATGTCTTAGATGTTGTACCTTCTCATAGAGGAAAGACCACCCATTTAGGGACCGTACACCCCCGCATAATATGTGGGGCCTAGGTTGCTTGTGCATTCCTCGACCTGATTAGCACTCTTTATGGTAGTTTCACCTTTCTGCTTCATCTCATTATTCCAATCACTACCACTAGTTGGATGACCAGTTATTTGATTTGTTCGGACATCCTTGGGCCAAACTTCTTTTTTGTGCTCAAACACTCAGTGTGTTGTGGTGCCTTGGGATTTTATTGGAACTCTAATTATAGCAGGACTTCACAACCTCCCCCAATGTAGATTGCAGTGAGGACTTCCTGAGACGAGGGAATGACAGTTTAGTGGGAGGGGAATTGGTAATACATGGTGAAGAACATATCAATGTCGTCTCAATACTCCTTATGCTAGTATCACTTAGATGACAAGTATCTGACGACTAGCTTATGATGGCTTGCTCTAATATGACACTGATCATGATGACAATAGCTGATGTCAGATGGCTAATGACATGTTGACTTCCTATGACGACATTGCGATGACGGCAAGACGGTATATCAGAACCTCAACAAGATGGCATGACAACATGTTCCATGTCTTCACCGATTATTGTTGCAACATTTTGTCTTCCATTTCCACAATGATCTGCTCCCTGTCCTTGAGATATTCATGCAAATCTTTCAGTTTATGTGTTGCCTAAATTCGTACCATGGTTGCATTTAGTTCTGCCAGATCAGTCCACAACTTCTATTTTATTTCATGTAGCTTTTCCTCCAAACTTCCCTAATGACTACTTCTAGTCGACTGGCCTAGTGGAAGAAAAAAATATGACAACTGGTGATTCCTCACAGTCATGAACAATTAGTTTTCAGTGGCCTACTCCTTCGTCTGTATCTCCTTGTTTCTGGCTACAATCATTCCTAGGCGACTACGAATATGTTAACAGAATTACCCTTCAAAGATATGGTTAACTGTTGAAAATCTCCACGAAGCCTTATTGTTCGTCAATTGTCTGTGGCTTATGGCGTCCTTTGTTTTGTGCGAAAATCATTGATGCATAGGTAATTTTCTGCTAGCGAATCTCTAGCTATGGCTTCATACTCATGCAAATATTTCAATTTGCTCTACAAACAACGAGCGTTCCTTCCCTTGGTTGTCTTATTTTTAACATTCGCCCGTTTTCGTTGCCTCCCATGCAACCGTCTAGCAACTACCATTGCATGCTCAAACTGTTGCATGTGCATCACCTTGCATGCAATTGTCGTCCTCTTCTAATTTTGTCATATTTTTTATTTTTGTAATTTTTTTCAAATTTTTCTTTTCCTTTTCCCATGTCATCGACATCGTGTGAAGCACATAACAATGCCTATGTGGACCTCCAACGTCTCTGTCGACGCTTCCTCCTGTCGATGACTACGGTTTTCCTCACTTGCTGAGTCCTCATCATCATAGATTGATTTCATCTGCTATCTATCGCAACGATTTCCTCGGCTTTGGGGTGTCTTTGGTTGTTCTTACCATTGATTATTTCCAGTCCTCACAATACATCAATCCATCCTGTTCTCTCCCTGTTGGTATCTATTTTTATCGATAGACGATAAAAAGACCGATGATTTGCTCCATTACGGTCACCATGATGGGTGCCTTGTCTACCATCATCATGATGGGTACCTTGCCTGTTGTTATCATGATGGATTTCCTGTCTGTCGTCATCATGATGAATCTCTACCCTACCGTTTGCATAATGGATTTCTACTTTGTCATTTGCATAACGGATCTCTGTTATGATATTGTGATGACGATGATCTGGTTTGCCGTCATTTTAATAAAAAATTGTCGTCATGTTTGCAAGTTGTCTCCTTCCTCTGAAATTGCTGACTTGCCTTCTGAATTTTGCTTCTTCTTGGCATATTGGACTTGGAATTAGAGTTCTTGGAGGTGCTTGGTTTCTATTTTGGAATCCTTGTCTTCCCTAAAATATTTCGAAATGTCCTCCCCTAATCTTCGAGTGAATCTCCCTTGTGTTACGCTGCTAAACTCCCAATTGTTCGTAATTCATCTGGTTCCTCAGTTGTTCAACATGATATCTTCGGTTTCCATGGGCTCGACGAGGTAGGTCTAGTGGCCCATCCCCATGAAATTGTGGTTGCTATTTATTTTGTATTACATTTGCAAATAGTCCTTGCGGCCTATTTTGTTGATTAGTTGACCTATGGATAGTAGAAAGGATATTTCTCCCCCTTGAGCTATCGAGAAGGAGATCAATCGGACTCCCCCTTGGTTAGGTATGCTCGGGTTACCCATAAGTCTTGTCGAACTCCTTGGATTACTCAAGTTACCTTTGTTTCTTGATCCATTGATTCTGCTCTCATAGGTTGTCCTTTACGATTTTGGATTCTTGGTGAAAATACCTTAGGATTCTCAACCTCCGATTTACCTACAACAATTGTCTATGCCATCTTGCCTCTTCAAAATACCTCTATGGTTCACACTGTGCTAGTGCACTCCTATACTAATCTGAGAAGGCAGATTCAATGCTTGAATCATTCCCTTCACCTGTTGTGTGAATAGGCCACCTGGATGTTTCCTGCACTCTCCTTTGCAACCTCCTAACTTATTTTATCTATATTCTCAATTATCTTGTAGCGATTCAATATTTTTGTACCTTTGGTCTCCCTTGTGGTCCTCTTATCGATTCATTATCACCACTTGAATTATCTTCCATTCTTTCTTCCTCCTCTTGAGGCATTAGTGGTTCATTATTTTCAATTACTTGAATCGTTTTGAGGAATTATACCCTGACTTGCTAACTTCAAGCTTTGTCCCTTTGTCTTCTCCACTCAAGGTTGGGACTTGGGTATGGAGTGTTAGGGTCCCTAGGAAGGTTTTCATCATTGCTTAAATCTTCTATCCATCCTCTGTTCCTAGGTTGTTTTGGCACTTCCCTAACATCTCTCCATAAGACTGCAACAGTTTGTTCTCTGCTCACCCGATGTTCTATACAATCAATAAGACCTTGTTGTGGTCCATCCTTGCTTCTTTGAAGTTCAACTATCTCTTCTTGCGTTGGTGGCATCAAGTTCCTTTATCTTCTAAAACACCTTGTCAATTGGGAAGTAGTATTAGAAGAATTTTTAGTATTCAATTGGATTCTCAACGTCTCTAAAGAGGAACTACTAAAGTCTAAGGAGAAGAGGCTACTTTGCGAAGGTGCTTCCTCATTGCCATTAGCACTACCCCTTAACTCTTCCCTTTGTCTCTCTAGTTGATCAAATTCATCCAATTCTGCTCTTCATAATTCTTCTCTTTCGTTTATCCATTGCATTGTTTCATCCAATTCGTGAACCACTTGTTCTCTCAATTGCGTATTATACATTCTCAGGGTCTTGTATTCTTCCTGTAACTGATGTCTCCTTGATCATCTGTTGCAGAATCCTTGATTCTTCATTTTGAGTCTCATCCCCCTCTTCTCCTACACCAAGTTCTTGTTCCTGTAATGCGACATTCGTGAGGGTTCAAAGTTGTTCTTCTCCTTCATTATTCAGAAACCTTACATGAACTTGTAATCGTCTATGTTCCTTGTGTTGAGGTTCCAACTCCCTTTGTTCAATTACAAGTACCCCTTCTATTCTGAATAGCCATTCTAGGTTCGTTCGCTCTTCTCTAGTGATTCTATTAGGTTCTCCGTGTTCGTGAAATCGAATCCCTAGTTGTGGTTCTTTTGTCCTTCTAGAAGTTTATCTTGATGATTCTAAGTTAATGATATTCATCTACACCTTTGCCTTATATACCTTCAACTTAGAACCATTTACAATTTTGAGGCAAATAGTACCATCCAATTTCTTTAGTCGGGTAACCCCATTGTCCAGTATTTCTTCCACTTGGAAGGGCCCAAGCCATAAGGTCTTCAATTTTACTGGCTTGATTTCTCGTTTCCCATCAAATTTCAGCATTAGATAGCCAGCTTTCAATTCCATCTTCTATAAATGTTTATCATGCCAAAATTTACGTCGTCGTTGGGCAATCTTCATTTCCCATTGTGCAATCATCCTATTTTCTCCTAGTTGCACTAGTGTTGGACAAGCCTTTCCTCCATGCTCTCCTCATCACTCAGGCGATTCTTCACTGCTTCCTACAAGATGGGTACCAAGAACTCAATTGGTACGACTGCCTCCTATCCATACATTAACTAAAAGGGTGTATGATTCGTTGTTGGCTTGAAAGTTGTCTTGCATGCCATAGGACTGCTAGCAATCATTCTTCCTAATCGATGCCTTCCACGCCGCATGTCTTGTACATGATGGAAACCAGGACCTTATTCATTGCCTCCACTTGCCGATTTGGTACCGTACTTAACATAGATAGTTATGCCTCCTACAGGTTCTCCAGAGTGAATCTTCGACAATTGGTCTGTTATTACATGCTTCTTTCTTGGTCTCACAACCACTTAAAACACAAAATCTTGCAATGTGACAAGCCACCTGCTCATTCGTCTACATGTCATCGGTTTGTTAATCAAGTATAGCAATGCTTGATGGTGTACGTAAAAAGCAAATGAGTTGGCTAGCAGGTAGTATCTAAAATTTGTATTGCATAAACCATCCCCAATGCTTCTTGTTCCGTCATGCTATAATTCTTCTTCGCTTTAGACAACAACTGACTTGCAAAATAAATGGGTTGGTCCAATCCAAATCGTTCTTCTTGAGCTATGGCACATTCGATCATAAAATTCGAGGTATCTACATGAACATGAAACTCCTCCCAATTTGGATAAACCAGGATATGTGCTTTCACAAAATGCACATTCAATCCTTGGAAAGCCTCTTGGTGTTCCTTCGTCCACATGAAAGAAATATTCTTACATGTGAGAGCGTCTAGCAGATAGGCAATTTTTGCATAGTTCCTGATAAACCTCCTGTAATAGTCCATTTTTAAGAAGGTTTTAATAGAACTTACGTCATGTGGTTCTTCCATCAACAATATCACCCGTATCTTATATGGGTTTGGTTTCAAGTCTTCTTGACATACAATGTGTCCCAGTAGTTTCCCATATGACACCAACAACACACTTCCTTGGATTCAGTGTAATTTGAACTCTTCTGCACAAACTCATGCATTCGTCCAATGCCTTCAAATGTTCTAGTGCTTGGCCATATAGGGACCAATCATTCAAAAAGGCTTTGAAATTTCTTGTGGATATTTTATCAAAAATATACAAGATGATCCTTTGAAAGGTAGCCAACATGTTACGTAATCCGAATGGCATACGGTTGTATGTATATATGTTATTCTCCACTATGAAGGTAGTCTTCAATTTATCTTCCTCCACAATACAAATTTGATTATAGCTCAAAAATCCATCCAAAAATGAATATATTTTGTGCCCGACTACTTCCTCTAGTATAGAGTCTGTGAATGGGATCGACAAGGGATATTTTATAGTTATGACATTCAGACTCTGGAAATCCACACAAATCCGGATCTTGTTTGCTTCTCTTTTCAAGGTAATCACTATAGGTGACACCCATTCACTTGTCGTAACTTTGAAGATAATACCTGTGTCCAACATCTTCTCTATCTCAGCATTCACCAGAGCTGCATACTTTGGATTCATTCTATATGGTTGTCTCCTCATTGGTTGCGCACCTTAAATCAAAGGAATCTTGTGTATACACAGTTTTGGTGGTATTTCCTTCAAATCCTTGTAGGTCCATGCAAACACATATTTATACTCCATAAAGATCTTGAAGGTTGTTGCTTTGAGCACAGGATCCCAATCGTCTCCACATTTGATCATCTTCTCCTCACCTTCCTCGCCAAGGTTAACTTACACCATCCTTGGTCCTTCGTATTTGATGGATTCGGGTTCTTCTACCGCCTTTGGAACATCAATGAGATGAGCTGGTTTATCTTCAATTACCACATCACCCATAGTATATTTTGCAAAAAAATCAAAAATATCCACTTTTCATTTTCTTGGTCCTCTATTGCAGATTTCTTTTGGCTACTCTGACCTTTCTCTAGTTCCTTCTTTTCTTCATCTCGGGTTTTGTCTTCTATGTGGATGCATAAGCATTGAGGTGTGAATACCTCAGAGTGTTCCATTTGCCAATGAAGTAGACCTTTGTTGTCATCCATCTCATCTTCCATGCACTCCTGCAATTGCAACACTCCATCAAGTTCATATCTCATTTTGCCATTTGATGATGAACTTCTTGATTCATCTGAGGTTGCGAGGTCTTGGCTAACAGATTGATTTTTCAGGTTAATCGTGTTCTTATGCTGGTCTTTCTTGAAAGTAAGATGTTCTTTCTCCTAGTTATGGTTTACTTTACCAATTCTCATCCATCCACGTCCAAGCAATGAGTCATAAGTTGGTTTTTGTATGGCAATTAGTACAAAATCCAAGGTGAAATCTTGCTCTTCTATCCACAACTTTTGATTCATTAGTACGCATCTTGTCTCTATTTCGTATTGGTTTACTCCATACAATATGAAATTTGAAGATCGCAATGCAAGTTGTTTGATGCTTTTCCATGTCATTTCAGGCATCACATTCACACTTGATCCTCCATCTACACTTGATAGTTCCAACAAGTAACAGAAAGGCTACTATTACCTATTGGGACCCAAGAACACCTTCATTTTACAAGCCAAGGATGCGACCACCATGAAGGAGAGTCACGAATCATAATATTTTTGGTCACAAATAGTTGCCCACTTGTCCTTTTGAGTAGCTATCACTTGCACACATGCTTTTTATGGTTCCTCCATCTGAAGATGTGTGAGGTCCTCATCCAAGTAATTTTTGTGGATAAAGTAAAAAGTTTCTTCTTGTCTCTTAAAGCCCTCAAACGTTCTTCAAATGAGTGGAATCGGATAAGAAGAGTTCCATCAGGGACTACCCAAGCTAGATCAAAGATAACATCCTTCATATACAATGTGTTATGCAAAAAATCATGGCCTACCTTTAAGGGATCAATGGGCTTTGGAAGGTCTCGAACTCGAAGGTTGCGTTTTTTGGCTTGATGTGCCCTTTCCTCATCAAATTTGGCTTGCATTGAAGTCTTTTTCCCCTTAAACACTTGAATCCAAGAATTATGTTCTTCAACCTATTTTTTAAGGGACAGTTGATGAGTATTTATCTCATTTTTGAGATTCTGATGTTGGACAAGGATCTCTATTTGCTTATGTTGTATATCACAAACAACCTCTTGAAGATGGTGATGATCATTAGTTGGAGATGCATGAGTTTGTTTAGATTTTTCTATTTTGACAATCTTTTCACCTTGTTCTTGGATTTGATGTTGTAGGGCCTCAATGGTAGCGTCCTTCAACTGAAGTTGGTTTTGGAGTTATGATATTTGTCGTTGAAGCTTAATGCAAAAATTCTTGACTTCTACAATCCATTTGGTGGGGTGATTGTACTTGAGTTTTGGACTTAACATTCTCTGAAGAGCATGGGAAGGTGGAGTTTTTATGTTGGATTAGAAACCCCAACTCTAGTTAAACCCAAGCTCCAGTTTTCATTGGAAAAGCAAACCCAAAAAACCCTAGCTCTGGTGTCCATAGGAGAAGCAAACCCAGGAAATCCTGGCTTCAATTTTTGCTAGAAAAGCAAACCCAAAAAACCCTAGCTCTAGTTTTTGCTATAGAAGCAAACCCATGAAACCTTGGCTCCATTTTTTGTTGGAGACTCAAGGTGAAAATCCCTTTGGCTCTTATTCTCATTGGAGTAGCAAACCCAAAAATTCCTAGCTCAGTTCCTATTGGAGAAGCAAACCTATAAAACCTTGGCTTTGATTCCAAGCCCTAGCTTTAGATCCTATGGAGAAGCAAACCTAGAAAACCTTGGATCTAGTTCCCACTGGAGAAGCAAATCTAGAAAAACCCTACCCAACTCTCAATGGAGAAGCAAACCCAAAAAACCGTGTCTCCGGTTCCAATTGGAGAAGCAAACCCAGAAAATTTTCTCTTTGGTTCTGGCTACAGAAGTAAACCAAGAAAATCTTATCTCTGGTTTCAACTGGAGAAGCAAACCTAGAAAATTCTAGCTCTGGTTCTCGAAGAAGCAAACCAACAAGACCCTAGCTCAGGTTTCAATTAGAGAAGCAAACCCAAAAGAACCTTGGCTTTGGTTTCGGCTAGAGAAGCAAACCTAGAAAACCCTCATTTTGGTTCCTATTGGAGAAGTAAACCTAGAAATCCTACTCGCTTCCCATTGGAGAAGCAAACTTAGAAAACCTTACCTCTAGTTCTGATTGAAGAAGCAAACCCAAAAAATCTTGATTCCAATTCGCATTTGGGAATCAAACCTAGAAAACCATACCTAGTTCTTGGTAGAGAAGCAAGCCCAAAAAACCTTGCTCTTGTTTCGATTGGAGAAGCAAACCTAGAAAACCCTAGCTTCGTTTTGACTAGAGAAGAAAATCCAAAAAAACCTTGGCTCTAGTTTTCTATTGGAGAAGCAAACCCAAAAAACCTTGGCTTTGGTTTTGGCTAGAGAAGCAAACCCAAAAATCCCTGGCTTGGATTACCATTGGAGAAGCAAACTCATAAAACCCTACCGAGTTCCCATTGGAGAAGCAAACCTAGAAAACCTTGGCTCCAATTCTATAGAAAAGAGAAAAAAATAAAGTATGATCATCCTTACTCTCATAATGGCCTCTTAGCAAGGATCAACTTTTGTTAGAGGTTCCCCTCCATATTTTAGGGACTTTTGATACCTCAAGCTGAGCTAAGGTATTTAGGTAGTATGCAACCAAAAGTGGGGTTTAGAAGAGCATCATTTTGTCATCACTTTTGATTTTTAAGATGTAAACGGGAAACAACAAAGGAAAAAATTATTAAGAAATTAAAATAAAAACTGTAGATGGAATTTACTAGAGAATATGAAAAATGCATGAAAAACATTTAGAATTATAATGCTTTACGTAGAAAGTCAGCCTTTGTATACAAAACTATACGGATCATGTCAAAAAGCACTACATAGAATGTATCATAAACTTATCTTTGAGTATTTGAGGTAGTTAAACAATAGCAACAGAACCATACAACCCAGCTCCAATAGAAGGTGCATGAGGATGTTCATCCTCCTTAATAGCACTTGCAGCCAAGTAAAGGTCTATGTTGAGGTTCATAATCCAATATTTTGATTCTATATTGTGATTCCTGAACTCTTCTTTCTTGGAGGACTCGAGACAAAGATTAAAATGTGCAATAACTAGATTCTTTGGCTGCTTTGATCCCAACTTGTTCCATCTTCATGTTATATAATAAAAGTCAAAAGGTCTGACCCCTCTTTTGGAATTTCTGCTTTGTATAGTTAATTGTATTAATTTAATAAAATATCTGTTTTCCTACCATAGAAAAGGCACAAATTGCTTTTTGTTGTTGTTCAAACCTTAGTAGGAGCTTTAATTGCATCTGTCAATGTTGCTTATTTCATGTAACTTTTGATAATGCATTAGGATACAATTTTTTTGCTTGAAGTTGCTTTATTGTTGCATTGAATAATGAATGCCATTTTTGAAACTTTACCCTTAAAATGATTTTGTTTGTTTATTTGGAATCCATATGGAGTCCTTTGTGATTTAAATGTTGGGTTTTTATATATGAAGTTTTGTAATTTGTTGTGAAGTTGTAACATGGAATTTATTGAATGTTAATGATACCAAAAAGTGTCAATTGGACCTCAATATGAAGCTTGAAACCTAATTAATGAATATTGAATTGAATTCTTAGGTATTGTGATTACATTCATCCCTCATAACCTCTCAATTTATATATGATATCTGCATCTTTTCAATAGTGAGATTTAACTAAGGCTTTGTCCACTTCACATTAAATTATATTTTTGAGGATTATTATTGCATTCATTCTTCATTACCTCTCAATTTATATGGGATACCTACATTTGTTGTACCTCTAGGCCAAGCGGAGTATTTTCTTGTATGAAACATTGTGGAGAAATTTTATTACATTCATATTAATGCTCACATTGTAACCAAAATAAATCTCTTATTAGCATTACCTGACAACCATTAGCATGATGATGGAGATCAAGTTCCATTTGAGTCTAGGATATGCATATATGACCATATGATGTTAATAAACAAGGCATTTATATAAAAATATGTAGTTTGAAATGTTGTGATTGGACAGACCAATCTTATCTTTAGGAAGGATAATATCAACAATAAGATCTTATGCTATAGGATATAGAAAAGAAAGTATACATACATATTTCAAAGAAAGTGCTTTAGGGACAATTGCGCAATAATCATGTTTTACCTTCAAAATTGTGATGTTTCAAAATTGTTTCTATGATCAAAATATGATGACAGATAAAATTATGTATTTTGGTAATTAGCTTTAGGAGAACACTTGGACACATTTATGTTTTGAAAAAGAATATGCTATTGATCAAGAATAATGTTTTTATAACATAGTTTCTCTTTATATAATAACATGATGAAGGAATATTTATAGGAAATTGATAATACTAAATGGAAGTAAATATGATTCAACCATATTTTTTTTATGTTTGAAGATCATGAAGGTTAGATTGGTGAGCTATAGAAGGACCATGATGCAGATATATTTCAAGAAACTTTTTAATATACATGACATTTTTGTGATCCAACAAAAATATGTTGTTACTTGTGAAATTTAGATAACTTTGTAAACTATTGTTGATATTCCATGGGAAATTGGTAGTATTGCATGGAACCAGATATGAACCAACCATGTTTTTTATATTTGAGAAGCATGAAGGTGAGATTTGTGAACTAGAATAATCGTAATGGATTTTCCTTATAGAATTTTTTTTAATGCCCATGAAGCTCTTGTGATCGAATAACAATATGATTTATTTGTGAATCCGAAATAACTTTATAAAGTATTGTTGATATTCTAGGGTCTAGAGAAAACATGTTTGTTTATAATTTTAATTTTCTTTAAATCATGCAAGGTACATGTGGATGGTGGCTTCCCATAGTTCTATGTTAATTCTTAGGTAAGCATAAGAAATTTATGAGAATAGATTTTGGGCTAGATTGAACCTTTGAATTTTGCATAATATATCATACTAAGAATAATTTTTATAGATTTAATTCAATGCTTAAATATTTGGGATGGGTTGTGCTCATTTCAAATTATTTGCCCTTTTTTGTATAGCCTTCCAAAAGCTATAGAATTTATTGGTATGTAATTCTAATTACTTGAAAATTTTCCGACTTCTTTTCTTTAGTATAATGGATATCAAATTGACATTTATAACAATTACTTGTCAAGGTAGATTTATGAGCATTCTAAACTCCAAAGTTTTACCAATTGGAAGTAAGCAATGGGGTGGAAGTCCTTAGGTTGTCATATTATGCTTCTATAAGAAATATCCCTTTCTCTAGTATGAATGATTCTTAGTGACATTTGTCCATATTTTCTATTGGGGGTGGTTGTCTTATATATTTGTATCTTAATCACAAGCTATTAGCATGTTGTGTGGCACATACAGGTTCCATACTTCTATTTTATGATGGTTGTTTTGGTGATGTAATTTTAATTTTAGTTTATTTACTTTCCATGTGGTCTATCTCTTTTCTGTATTTTACTCTATGTATATCATCCTTCCATGTGTTGGATGTGTGAGTAGAAATTGCATATTAATAATAATAATGGAGTAAATTTTTGATTATCTATTTGGTGCAAAGTCCAATTTATACTTGAGATTAAGCAATTACCATGTGATGCCCCAAAATATTGTGATACTATGGAATAAGACCCATATAGATAACAATTGTGAATCAAAATTATAATGGGGCACTTCATGAACCAAAAGTTTTACCAATCTAGAAGTAACCATTGAAGTGCAAGTCCTTGGTTGTTGTGTTAGGCTTTGTTGAGAAACCTTCTCTTGTATGATAGTAACAATACTTTGTAATGCCCATCCATACATATTGAGAACTATTTAATTTATTAAAGTTGTTACAAAAAATGTTCATATGACTATTATATGAAAAGAACAAAAAGAGAGAAGTTTACCTGTATGATGTTAGATCTTGTGGAAGAAAAGAAATTTAGATTCTATGAAGATCACTAACAATATGGTATTAGTAAATGATAACTAATATTGGAAGAGATATTATTTCAAATTTTATGTGAACTGGCCATTTTATGTCTTGTTATTGCTAAATAGTTTTCTATGTTTTGCTTCTACCATGCAAAGTAGACTTTTCCCATAAGAAAATATATCTCAACCAAGGCATATATTAATATCATCTTGGATAGGATCATGTACTTCGATTTCTATATCATTGATTTATGGTCAGTGTCTTCTCTTTGAAATTATCATGTTCTAAAATTTGAAAAATATTAGTTGTTTTGATTTTGCAGTTCATTAAGAAAGTCATTACAAAGAATTGTTTGACAGATGTTAAAGAACTAGAAAATAATATCAAGCAAATGATAATCCTTGAAAATGAACATATTCGAGAATTAGTGGTGTCATTATTTGTTAACCTATGGAAAGCAGAGGAAGAAGCTGCAAAAAAAACTTCTGAGGAAGATGCTAAAGAATAATCTAATGAAGTGGATTCTGACCAAAATTTTAAGATCATATCAAAGGAAGAAATAAAGGAATGAATGAGCATTGTTAAACCATCAATATTGGTGTGCATGGGTAGCTTACGTGTTATTTTTGGCCATGTAGTCAATGGAATTGTAGAAATACATATTAAAATTGTAAAGGAAGAGATATTCAAGGATATTTATCTAGTATTTGCCTTTAGTTTTTTATTCTTGTATAGTGTTCTTTTATAGTAAGGGCTATGGAGAGCTATTTTTTTACCTATTGCAATTGACCATTATATTCCACTATTTTTTCTTGTTCTTATTATGTTTATATTGCTTAAACATATCTCCAAGTATCGAGGTGTTCAAGGAATTGTAATAAATATAATATTTGTAGAAATCATTTTTATGAAATAAATATAAAATATGATATAGTGTTTTGCATCGCTCTTGTTGAATGTTTTAATTCTGAAAAAAAAGCATACTTGTAGCTAAATAGTAGACAATACATAAATAATTTTGAATAGTTCCAATATGTTTTACAGGAAACCAGATTTTAGTGCATTGAATTTTTGTATGATAGCCAAAACCCAAGAAAGGAGCCATTTTATTGGTAGTACTAGGCTTTTTTTGACCATAGAATTAATTCATATATTTTTATAGACAACTTATGTCAAACTTGCATGTTTTTGCTACTATGTTGTTTATCTAATCACTATTTTTTACAAGTAGTAGAAAGAGTTCTATTGGATTGAGGGAAATTTAATTATAATGTTTCTCATTTTTTAACTCTTTTGGAACTAGCTGTGGCCTGAGAAATTTCAAAATAAGACCAATGAGGTGACTCCCAGGCAATGGATTCGATTTTGCAATCCAGAGTTGAGTAAAATTATCACTAAGCGGCTTGGAACAGAAGATTGGATTCTTTAGACTGAATGACTAGCAGAGCTTCGAAAGGTGAAACACATTTCTTTACTAGGATTTTTTCATTCAGTTATATTAAATGTTTACACTTTATTCTTACGGTTTTCTTGTTTCCATTTCATGTATCTATTCAAGTAAAAAGCCTTTCTTGATCTCTGCACTGAATGTTGACAATTCATTTTTTTGCAGTTTGCTAACAACAAAGATCTCCATAAAGAATGGAGGGCTGCAAAAAGAGCCAACAAACTCAAGCTTGTTTCATATATTAAAGAGAAAACTGGATATATAATCAATCCAGATGCTATGTTTGACATACAGGTACATTATTGAAATCTAGGAAGTCTTCTTGTTCAAGAAGGCTTAATGAAGTTAGGAGAGAGATTATAAGATATTCTTGTGGTATTGATATTTATGTTTCTCTGCAGGTTAAACGTATCCATGAGGACAAGAGACAACTAATGAACATTCTGGGAGTTGTATACCGATACAAGAAGATGAAGGAAATGACTCCAAGAGAAGGGAAATCAAAATTTATCCCTTGTGTATGCATATTTGGAGGCAAAGCATTTGCAACATATGTACAAACAAAAAGGATTGTGAAACTGATAACCAATGTTGGAGTTACCATAAATCATGACACTGTGATAGGAGATTTGCTAAAGGTCTCCTCTTTTCTGATGTACCTGCATTGTTTATGTCTTAGTTGCAGAGATACAAATAGTGTCAATCTTTGTTCTCCCTTTATATTAAAAGTTGTTTACCAAGAATGATGTGATGTGGATATGTTGGTTGGTTTTTGCCCTCAGAGATACAAATGCTCTCTCTACTTGAGAGTACGACTAACTGAGTTCATTTATCAATATTTTAACCAGTGTATCCAGTTTTCTTTTTAAGTACATAACAAATCCAGTTTCAACAATCTGAAACCAACACAAGAAAATAATATCACCTTTACATACATGGTTAGGCAGGATTTCATCCAAATGTGTTAATTGTTGCATTTTTTTTCACTCTATTTATCATGCTATCATATATTGGGATGTGTGTAGTCATCAAAATCAAGTATATTCGAATGTTTTCAAGTATCCTCTATGCTGGAAAACATGCTTAAATAAGACAAAATCTAGTTTAAATTTTGAGTTTCTGATGTGTGAGGCTGAAATGCATGCCCTACCTTTTTCTATTGGTCCAAATTCTAAAGTCATTTTTAGGGAAGACACCTTGACCTAATGGGATCCTTCTGTTACAAGGAATTTTTCAGTGGTAAAGACAACCCCCTTAGTCACATGTTTTGATGACTGCTAAGAACATGTGAATACCATCTCTAACTTAAAGGAATCTAGTCCTATCCTAATGAGAAATGCCTAATTTCACTGGTTATCTGTATTGTTTGAGATAAGAGGGTATCTATGCATGGACATCTGCTGTTCAGGTGGTACTTTGATATTATTGGCATTGTATGGTTTATGATGTGTTTTACCTCCATTCATAACGTTACAACAATTTTTATGCGTTTTAAGAAGAAGAAAAAGAGGTAATAATGTGGAACAAAATTCCATCTAGGTATTAAGGGAGAGGATAGGAAAGTAAATGTCATTTTTATATTTCAGTTAATTTTTGTTCCAGATTATAATGTCAATGTTGCAGAAATGCTTATTCCTGCCAGTAAACTTTCTCAACATATCAGGTACATTCTGTTTAAATTAATTTGTTCTTTCTTTTTTTCCTTTATAATTAAGCTTTCCATAACCATGCATGTCCATTCACCAATTCAAGTTCTTAATAACATCATTTTAAATCTCTTTGTAGCACAGCTGGAATGGAAGCCAGTGGAACCAGCAACATGAAATTATCTATGAATGGATGTATCTTGATTGGGACATTGGATGGTGGGCATGTTGAAATACATGAAGAAGAAAAGTTTTTTTTTTGGTGCTAGGGCTAATGAAATTGCTGGATTAAGAAAAGACAGAGCAGAAGGCAAGGTATATGTTCTCCCAACTTCTCAAGCCTCTCAAGTTCTGCAACTCAAAACATTGAATTCTGTTTCTTCTATGCGCTGTTTTATATTTCTCAATATTTTAATAAAAACACTTTTTTTCTGGATCTCTCAACGCCTAAGTTCACTTGTGTTATGCTATTACATGATATATACCCAGATAAAGACATGTTCATCATCTATCGCAGAATACATTTATTAGTTCTTCTAATACATTTATTAGTTCTTCTAAATGCATAATCACATCAAAGTTGTGATCAATGGACGTAAAGCTTGAGACTGAAAAGGCACAATGAAGCTTTCAATTGGTTTTAATAACTTTTCACCTCGGTCTAATATATTTGCAATTTACTAATTTCTATTTTGTTTTTTAAAACTGTAGATTTATCATAACCTAAACAACAAGATTACATAGTTCATATAAAAGTAACCATTCATTGGTTTTTTCTTTTCTGAGTTCTTCTCAATGGAATTGCTCATTATAACCACCATTTCTTGGTCGCATGCAACATCACAAATCATAATTGCTTTTATCAAACTTATAAGCGATAACAGCAGATGCACAACATAATTTGGGACAGAGATTCAGAATATTAGACTGTACATGGTTCGAAATAGACATAAGCATATTGCATGATTGAGGGGACAGAATTCGTTGTCGATGGCCAGTTTCTGGCTAAGAGTTCTTTATGCAATGACAAGTTAGAAAGTAGAAGCAGTCCTGGCAGATAAATGGGAAACACATATTTTTTGTAGTTTTATTAATTTTTTAAATGTTAAAAGTAAGTAGAAGCTTTCACTCTTATATAATGAATTTTATTCGATCCAATACCAAGTCTTTGTTGATGACCTAATTTGATGACGTGGCGGCAGTTATGAAATACTTATTTTGGTTTGACTTGGAAGGGCAGGTCAAGGTAAGGACGAGTAACCGACATTTAGGGTTTTTATTTTCTATATATACATTTGGTATCGCATTGAATTTTGGGTTTAAAGATTTATTTTTCAATAAAATAATGTAGTTTATAGATTATATGAAATACATGTGGTTATTTAATCTTATGATTTAGAATAATTTTTTTTTTTTTTTTTAAGAATTTTAAAGTTTTAATTATTAAGGTATTTGTTTTTAATGTAGATTTAAATTTGTGTAAAAATAAATCTTAATGTGATGATGCTGCATTGTTATCTTGATTTTTTTCTTTAAAAAAAATCTTTTATATCAGCTTTTTATTGGTGTTTTGTCATGAACCTAGGGTATGCAACCGTAAAATTTAATAATGTTTTTAACGGTGCATTTTTTTTAGGAAAATTTTATTGTAGATGAATTTTAGTTGCAAAATATTTGAGGTGGAAGAAAGTATTTAAAAATGAATTAGAAGAGTATATCATATTGTTCCAAAATATAAATCCTATTATCCCAAAATATAAATCCTGTTATATATTCCACATCATTTGAAGATAAATAAACTTGAACAAAGAAAATTAGGGAAAGAATGTGTAGATAATGTCTTTGCATAAATTGCACTAAGCATGTTATCGAGTCAAACATTCTGGTTGAACATTATAATGTATAATAAAATGATGGAAAATTATCCTTAGAAGATAGAAAATGGAGGGAATCATATTGACCATAGATGATGAAAGGCACTCATGGAATGATTATGTAGAACATATCTGAGATATTGCTATGGGTAGCTCTCGCTTGAGGAATGACTATACAATAACAATACTAGTAATCATCAATGAATGTGAAATACACTTCAGTAGTTTACAAGCATAGATAACCAATGTTGTGGATATAATGAGATAATTCAATTGTGGGTTCATATCTAGCCCTTCCTTTCATCCAATTATTGTTGTAAGATTTCAAGATGGGTGTAAAAAAACCTAACTACACTTTTAGGCTCTTTTTTTTTGTTATACTATCACCTAGACTATGCTCTTACTAATGTAATTTCTAGAAATAAGTTACTAAGATTTCCCTATAAAATTTGCGGACATCTCTTAGAGGATGATGCTTAAGTTTTGCATGGCTTTAAAAATACCTCCATTCGTCCCAAATTGGACCTATGAGAGGTTTATTGTCTGCATACTTTTCATCTGACATATCTTATTTGTCAATATGAAAGAGGAATGGTTGAATACTTGTTTCTCATTGGTGAGCGCTTGTTAATTCTCACATGTATGAATGATAACTTTTGGTTATTTTACTACCTAAACTAGTTACGATACAAGGTTAAAATTATAGTCTATTTAGATGTATTTGGCATCTAAGATCACATTTTATTGAGAGATAATAATCTACATCTAGACACCAACATTTTGTTTCATGACAAAACATTGCTAAACTTATAAAAGAAGTTGTCAATAAGAAGGTTTATCAATAATAAAAAACTTGGATTGATGGATAAGGATGACCATCAAATTCCAAGGTTTCTTGAATATGGAATGGTTGGAACATGGCCTTTGCAACCCTCCAATAGAGGCATTTGGAAAGACTTTTGGATTAAACAATGACCATTGTTGGTAGCCTCTAGTGATTGCAAATATGGTTGGTGTTTATATGTAGATTTATAAATTCATTTAAAAGTTGTGTTCTACTTGGATGCATTCCTAGGGATCAAGGATGTCAAAGGGCATGGTTGGGGATATGCTCATTGTGTTCCTCATTATCCTCATTTGTGCAAGATATAGAGGGGATGCCTAGGCATCCCCTTGAGGGAGGGGGGAGGTTTAGGTATCCCTTGTATCTGTCCCCATAAATCTAAAAGCTATTTAATTAAACTCGACATTTTCCAAAAAAACAAATAATAATAGTAGAGACAATGCAAGTTTATGTGCAGATGATTACTTTTTTAGAGAGTGCCAATTAGGAGCGACTTGCTCCTCAAGAGCAAGCCTCACCTTTTCTTATTTTAGATCTTTGGAGAAGAGTGGGGAATGATTGTTGAAGTGAAAGCAAGAAGTGAGTGTAAGGAGTGAGCCTCTACTTTTTGGTTCTAGATCTTTGGGGAAATTTAAAAAATGAAGTATTCTTATGAGGAAAAGCTAGGTAGCATGAGAGAAAAGTCATTTTTGAAATTCCTAACTAGAAATAAAAATTTCCTAATTGGAAGCATGGATATCCTATTTAGAGAAAGGAGGAAGAGTGAATATACAACAAACCCTATCGAGGTAGTAGATGTCATCATAAGTGATTATCAAGGATAAGATGATCGAGCATGACATAATGGTTCTTATAAAGTAAATGGTTAATCTCGAAGTTCCATGGATACTAGCCACATTTTTTAGAAATTTAAAACTTAATCAAGTGGAAGCAGGGATTGAATTCAAATTACTCCATATTTTTATTTTCAAATGATTTTTATCTCATCATCTTGCTTGGAAACTAGGAATAAAATAATGGGTGTTGGACCATGGTTAGAACTTATATTTTAAACTTTGGGGTTTCATGAGCAACATAATAAGGAAGTTAGTATGGAGGATATCCATGGAAATTTAGGGTTTTTAGGGCAACATAAGCAAATAATTATAATGAAGATATTTTTTAGCTCAGGAAAGGTACTTATTATTCAATAAAGATTAGAAGATATATAAGCTATAATTTAGTCTCTACAAGAAGATAAAGAACAAAGGGCTAAAGAAGGTAGAGAACATAGATCTAAAGGTATAACATAGAGAAATGTGAAAAGAACAAGATGTATGGTCATCTCCAGAGAAGAGATATCTAGTTGTCATTAAGAAAACAAAGATACTTAGCCATTAGAAGGTGCAAGTTGCTTAGCCATTTGGCCACCATTATAAGGTACAAGTTGCCTAGTCATTCAAACACCATTAAAAGGTGCAAGAGTAACTGACCATTTAGCCACCATTAGAAGAAGCAAGTTGCTTGGTTATTCGGTCATCATCAAAATATTAGGAAGACATTTGACCTCCAGTGAAGAAAATATCGAGAGACATTTGGTCTCTTCCAGCAAAGAGAAGACCATGAATACATTTGGCCTCTAGTGAAGAAAAACCAAGAGACATTTGGCCTCCTCCAACAAAGAGAAGACCAAGAAGACATTTGATCTCTAGTGAAGAAAATATTGGAAGATGTTCAGCCTCCTCCAACAAAGAGAAGACTAGGAAACATCTAGCATCTAGCAAAGAGAAGACCAAGAGATGTTTGTCCTCTAGCAAAGAGAATATTGGGAGATGTTCAACCTCTAGCAAAGAGAAGACTAGGAGATATTTGGCCTCCAACAAAGCCTAACGAAGAGAAGTTTGGGAGATGTTTAACCTCCAATGAAGAGAAAGACATTCAAAGCTCTCACAACAAGTAATAATCTACTTTCATCAAGATAAAGGTATTCAAGACCCTTACAACAAGTAATGATTGGCCTTCAAGGAGAGATAAACATTTGAGACGAGTAGTGGAAAGAGCATTCAAGGAGAGACAAGTATTTGAGATGAGTAGTGGAAAAAACATCCAAGGAAAGACAAGCATTCAAGGTGAGGTAGTGGAAAGAGCATTCGAGGTAGGACAGTGGAAAGAGTGAGCAACATTCAAGGTGAGATAGTCAAAGTCATTGAGAAGAAGCATGTAGTGGTAATGCTTCTTTCACAATAGCAAAATCAAAGTTGAGAGGCTTAGGTAACATTATTTAATGGTACATTCTATTTCCATATCATAGTGGAGATTTGAAGGGAAATAGATGTGAATTTGACTTTTTGAAAACCTAGATAGAGTAATAAGGGTTAAGTATTATTAAGGTTTTAAAAAATAAATTTTAATTTGAATTTATGATTTTTATGGAGTGATAAGGTTTGAAGAGTTTAATTTTTTCAAAGGTTGAAGACTAGGAAAAATTAAAATATTGATTGAAGTTAAAAGGGTTTTTAAGGTTTTTGAAATTTTTAGAGAGTGGAGTTATTTTTAAGCTTTTGAAGATTGTTTACGTTTTTTGAATGAAGTTTTTAGCTTGAAGTAATTTAAGAATTTTAAAGTTTTTTTTTTTTTTGAAAATTTTGAAATTTGAAATTTAGCAAATTTTATATACTTGGAGAGTTAAAAGGTTTTCAACATTAAAGGATTAGAAATTTTAAAATTTGCAAATTTTATATTTGAGTTACTAATTTTTTAATTAGGGAGATAAAAGGATTACTGCTTCAAAGGAAATTAAAATTATCAATTTGAATAATTATGGAAGAAATTATTAGAAATGCATTAAGTGAGGACAATGAAGAAATGGTGAACAAGCTTAAGTTTTATTCTCAAAACTTAATAAATGATTTTGATAGAAAGAAGAAAATGACAAATGGTTAAATAGAAAATTATTATTATTTCTTAAAGATGCAAAAGATGAAAAATTCACAACTCTTATAAGCTATCTTCATGAAATATTTTTAGAACATGGTAGAATTCATAAAGCACCATTATAAATTTCCTCAGAAGAATGCTTAATGATGTATTTGCCATTACTCACCTTTGAGATATTTTAATAAAAAGGTCAAAAAGAAGAAAAATGGTAATGATGACTCATATAACTTGAATAAAGTGTATGTCAACTTCAACAAGGAATCATTGAAATCAAGATTGTATTATTATGATGATTTACTAACTCAATGTTTAGAAGACATATCATCAGGTACATCAAAATTAAAGATGAAGAAGAGAAGAGGCAAGAAGAAGAAGAGAGGAAAGCACACAAGGAAGGCTAATGGAAAACCTGGATCCAAAGCCAAAGAAGAATCATATACTGAAGATTTAGATAAAGAATTGAAAGAGGTAGATTAAAGTTGAATATGAATCTTAGATAGAGGTTCATGAACAATGCAAGATCACTTGAAGATTGAAGATAAATATGAATACTAAAGTATTCAATAAGCAAATAATATAATACAAGGGGGTGTTGAGGAATATTACATTATTTAGTACATGCTAATGTAGCCCCATGGTACCTTTATGGTACAATTGTAAATATGTAATAGATTAGTTTTGAGTCTATAATTTAGAAGTTTGATTTATATTTTCCCTTTTATGTAAGTGTCAATATGCAAGAAATGCATGTGCCATGTAAGAGTGCAATGTGTATAAATGCACAAGTATCATGTAAGAGTGCAATGTGTAAAAATATACAAGTATCATGTAAGTTAGAGTGCAAGTGTAGATTGAGAGAATGTGCACAAGTATCATGTATGTAAAATTACAAATATGTAATGTGAGGATGTGCACAAGTGTCTTAGGTTAGGAGTGCATTGTAACGACCCTACTTGGTAGGACTCATTATTGACAATGAATTATGTATTGGTGTGGATGTCTAATGCATAACTTTATTTTATATGTCAATATGATTGGGTAATTGCACTTTATGCTTTGATTCTACTCTTGTAATATGGTATTGCTAATGCGTTTGTGGTTGTAGGACCAGATGATCTCATTGATTGAATAACAAGGATAACCACCTAAGTTGAGATAAACTTTGGGAAATTATGGTGATGACTTGCTCATTGACATCTTAGGGTAGAAAAATACCCTTCATATAGATGCATTACATTATGCTTATTTCATGTTTACACCATTGGATTGGGAAGTTTCTTGTGCAATGAGTCTCCTTAATAGGTTGGCAATAGCAATAGACTATCTTAAAAGGACCACCTACTTAAGGATAAAATAATGGTGTGTAATAATATTAGTGTAAATGACATGTATGCTTGTGTGTGGTATGCATAGATTTATGGATGAGAACTATTAAAGTATTAATTTATTGGTAACCTTAATACTTGAGAATATTAGTATCAATGCTAATAATTAATATTAGCAATTGAAACTAATAAAGTGAATTATCAAATTAATTCTTGAGGATGCTTTAATTATTGCTATATTTTTCCTAATATTAAAACATTAAGGAATATTGCATTATGGGTTTGAAAAGCATTAAAGAAAATTAATAATCCATGCTTTATTAATCCCCATAAGTGTTTCAATATTGGCAACATTCTAGAAATAATGTTATGAGTTGAAGGTGGACAACTCGAGTGAAGCTCATGGGAAGAACATTAGGTTCTTGGAGAACCACCTCAAGGTATTTATAGGGAGCCTTAGATGAGTTTTGGGGCATCTTTTGGAGGTAAAAAGAAGGAATTAGGAGTTAGAAGGGAAGCACATGCATTAGAGGAATTAACTAGGACAAGCATAGAGATGTAAGCACCATAGGTGTTGAAGCTTTCCTCTATTGAGGGATGCTATCATATGTGTTGTTTCACCTTGCTCTTTGGTTATATGTTGGTTGTGTTTTAGCACTTCCTCCTTTGATTTATTGAATTATTTTTAAAATCTTGCTTTTGAGATTACTTGGCGAGATTGTCTTGGTTTGCATTTAGCCTTACTATTGTTGGTGCAACCTCATGTTTACTCGGTATGCTTGATGTGTTGCTATCTGAAGCAATGAATACCATCTTAATGCCAAGATTTTAGGGTACTTTCGAGTGCAAGAATTTGTCTAGATTCATGTATAGTATCTCAGGCACCTTCTAGTAGGTTCTTCTTGCTTCTTGAGACTTTACGTTGAGGTGGGGGTTATTAAAACCCAATAATTATGTGTATTTATTTGTTGAGCATTCTTTTCTTTAGCCATGAATGGAGATACTGCATGTAATGTTGGTCCCAGTTGCCCAAAAATATTATTTTGCTTTTACTAAGATCTGGTTTGGTTTTACTGCATGTAATGTTAAGCTATGTTTAGCTTTTGCATGTTGGTTTCTATTTGAGTATGTTTCCTTGTAAGTCATACTTGGGAGGAATGCATGGAAGGTCATGGATGCATATTTTATGGTTTGATTACTCATTAGAACCCAAGAATACCTTTTATCTAGAAAATGAAATACATAGGCATGAATGCATTAAGCAATGAAATACGTAGGCATGAATGCATTAAGCAATGAAATGTAGGCATGAATGCATTAAGCAATGGAATATGTAGTTATGAATGCTTTAAGTATATGGAGGGTGTAGGCATGGATGTAAATGGAATGAGTAAGCTTGAATGCTCTAAATGAAAAACATAGATTGTTATAGGGAAAGAAGCCTTATTTTAAAAATTACATTAGGGTAGTAAGGAGTGTTCTTTTTGGTAATAATGTTGGTTTCCAAAAATAAGAGATAAAACTATTAAGTTGTTCTTCTTCATGTTGATGTTTCTTAATAAAATGCTAGTAGAGAAAAGTTGGTTTTTCTATTTGATAGTGTTTCTCTTATGGAAAAGCTAGTAGAGAAGAGCTATGATTTTTCTACTTGTTGCTCGAATTTGGGAAAAGGATTTTGGTAGAAGGAATAATAATTATAATGGACTCTTGAGACTTGAGTAGGTAAGGGGGCCATTATAGAGAGAAGTATGGGATTCTCTCCTTGTTGCTATAGTTTGTTTGCTTGCATCTTATTTTGGAAGCATGTTACAATTTTGGTTTGAAATTATAATGGACTCCTGATACTTGAGTAGGTAAGGGGGCCATTATAGAGAGAAGTATGGGATTTTCTCTTTGTTGCTATAGTTTGTTTGCTTGCATCTTATTTTGGAAGCATGTTATAATTTTAGTTTGAAATTATAATGGATTCTTGAGACTTGAGTAGGTAAGGGGGCCATTATACAAAGAAGTATAGGATTCTCTCCTTGTTGCTATAGGTTATTTGCTTGCATCTTATTTTGAAAGCATGTTATAATTTTGGTTTGAAATTATAATGAACTACTGAGACTTGAGTAGGTAAGGGGGACATTATAGAGAGAAGTATGAGATTCTCTCATCGGATGTTTTCTTTATTTTAAAAATATGTATTGTGCATGTTTTCTTGTAAATATATAGAGCATGTTAAGTTGCATTACATCATGAGTTGTCCTAATCCCTAAGTGTTCCTCAAGATCATGGGAAATTCCTAGCATGACGAGGATCATGGAAAGAAGATGGTGTAAATACCACTTAGATAGAATGGCTTTGATGCACTTTGGAATGAAAAATAGATATGTAAATGAGTATTTGCTTTGTATGGTTTAAAAGAAATATTCCAATGACATTTAGAAAATGGTAATTTTTGTAAAAGAAAATAGTTTGAAGGAGGTTATGGAATATGATAGTTATCATGCCAATGTGTTCTTATTGCTATTAGAAAATAAATGTTCTTGTGATCTATATTTAATGGGATAATTTTATATGATCTCTAAGTGGAAATTTATAGCATTTATGAATATTGGATTGGTGTTCTATTGAGATGCCTTCTTTTACATAGATTTATATTAGCACTTAGATCAATTTAACTTTGGATTTGATAGATTTATATTGAAGCTTATGTTCATTGATAATGTGATGTATCAATCTATCCTTCCAAGTTTGAGATTGTCACAGCCCGCCCGTTGGGACTTCCTAGAAGATATTAATTGATCTAAAGGATCAATTAATACTTGAATTTTAACAATAACCAAACCTTACTTATGTTGCCAAGCATTAATAAAAAGGGATCTAAGTGATAAAATCTAGGGATTGGTAAACCCTAATTATTCTATAAAATATCTAATTAAAAACTAATTACACTCTACCAGGTTAACTGGGAGAGAATTGGAAAACAATAAGGATTTTGTAAGGTTTGAAGAAATTAAAAATAAGGCTTTTTTGAAAAGATTAATTTGGGAAAATTATCTTTTACAAAAAGTGACTTAGTTAGGATAAACCTAATTCATTACAATTAGGTGTCCACAAAGATTTATCCAATTTTAAATTGGGCCCAAAAAGAGCAAGGTCATGATTTAATAATAAAAATATACATGTTTGACTAGTGGATGAACTATTCTCCATTCCACATGACTACTTCCAAATAGTGGTAAAGTTGACCTTGTAAGTGGCCCTAGGAAAAAGGGAAGGCAAAAAATGAGTAAGGTACTCCAACCTTATCCTCTCTTGCCCCTTCCCCTAATTTTAAAATAATAAAAAGGAATCTCACTATTTGGGGTGACTCCAAAATGGCTCCTTTTAAGTATTTTAATAATAAATCCACCTTCTTGCTCATAAAGGAAGAGGAGCTGGAAAAATTATAAAAGGGGAGACAAGCAATGGAATGGAGGAGGAAATCTTGGGGGCTTAAGGAGTATGCTCTCTACCTTGGTAGATCAGAAACCAAAAATCCCTAAGAAAGTACTAAGTATTTAGCTAAAGGTATTTGGGCCAATATGAGTAAAATTAGAAGGCAAATTGGAGAAAAATCTTGGAGAATTTGAGGAAGAGATAGAGATCGAAGGTAGGATATTTTCAGGTTGGCTCTTTCATACATTTACTCTGCCTGGTTTACCTTTCTCATAATAAATCATTGACTATACTTAAAGAGTACTATGGGTCTTTTATTGATGAAAGGGGGCAGATTGGATTAATTTATTTAAAGTTAAGTAACGATCGGTCACAACTTTGTTTTACGAATTTGTTAAACCTTTGATTACAAAATTGTTATCTTTATTCCTGCGAAGGCAGGTGTATGCTTTAGATTTTTGAAAATAGGTGTGTATGTAATCGACCTATGATTGGTCCTCTTTTCATCCTTTGACTTGAGACAAGTAATCCAAAATACTGTAGTCTCACCTGGAAGCTGCTAGTCACCCAACCCATTTAAATGGAACAACGAAAGCAGAGAGCCCTATAACACCATTTTAACCACCGATGGTGGCCACCGCTTGGTGGTTACCACCTCATATACATATTAGCACCTTTATTTTATACATTACCCACAATGCAAGGAATGTGGAATTTGAGTTTAAAATTTCCTCGGACTCACAACACCTACTCTTATGTTGTGAATCCTTGACTGGGATATTCCCGTGTACCTCCATGGAAGAATGTGTTAATTCACTTATGATGATTAGAAATTTAAACATTCACTATTTCCCATGGGATGGGGTCAACATATCACGTAGAATTTAGAAAGAATTAGAGTGAGGACCAATGGAATTCATCTTCGTGTATTTGACCTCGTTTTGATAGCTTTCAAACGTAGTTGAAACCCGTTGTAACCTCAAATAACTAGATCAAAACCACAAGATAATTAAGTTTAGTCGTAGATGATAAGAATCATTTGTGTTCAACCATAGTTGCATCTCGACCATCCTCGCAAATATTTTTATGACACCATACAAGGGAAAGGATCTTTGAATACTCATTTTTGGGTGTTGATGAGGGCACTCTATGCTATAAAAGAACCCTAGGTACCGTAGACACGCTTAACAAAGGATTTAAACCCCAATCATAACCAAATTATTTGTGATTTGAACCTTAGATTTAGTTTCATAGGAGGAGATATGGCAAAATCTAGATCCATGGTCGATTCTTAACGTCAGTCATACCCTCTGGTGATTTCACAAATAAAATTTTACCATGTGGTCCCACATGGGGTATATCGGGATGATAAACCAGTGTAAGTTAAATAGGCGCCCATATTATAGAATAGCTAAGCATGATGCTTGGTCGTCTCGCGCTGACTTCTTTCTAGGGCCTCGTAATAGTCGCACTACCCTTGTGATCTACTTGCTATAGTCGGGATGTGATAAAATGATTGGTAAACATTTTTTTATAGCCATCCCACATGTTCTTCGCTGGAGCATGTAGTAGTATTTTTATGGAAAAAGTGATCCTATCGTAACGACCACGATATGGTGGTCAATCTAGCCAAGAAGGGCTAGGGCATGAGATACTAGGTGCTTAAAGGAATTTTTGTTGAGGTTTCAGATCCTTGACGTGTTTATAGGGAGCAGACCTCCATAAAATCTCAACCACGTGGTTGGCTTAGTGCCAGGTGGAGGCACTTTACAAGACACATGTTGAAGCACCCTTCGATCTTATGTTACCCTTGGTTAGCCCCTATATGGCATGTATGGAGTGGTTAGTCGTCGATATTTATGGTTTATCGATGCTCGATTGCAAACTAGGCCTTTTAAAACTAATAATAGGATTTATCCCATATTGCTCCTCCGGGAGCACATGAGGGAATTTAAATAGGGAAAGGCTTCCCTATTTGAATGACCACATGATGGTGATCATGCTAGAGTCTAGTGAGAAGATTATGGCATGGTTGATAGGCGCTGGTTGACTTGCTATTGATTGAATTGAGGATTGTTTGCTTTGTTGTCTTGTCTTTTATTAAGGTGATTGACCCTCTAAAAACTATTTTGATCAAGCAATATGTAAACCTCGAGAATGGAAGGTATTTTGACATGCATATTTATAGCCAATTTAAACAGAACCATAGTACAATCAGAAGGAGAAATTGTAGGTTATTATAGTATAAAAAAAAATTATAAATTCGAAATGGAAATATTATGGAAAATTTATGAAGGGGTTCATTGATAGGAAACTTGGATTGCTATTAATGATGTTACTGAAATCCTCATTAATTAATAAATTCTATATGGATGGACTTATGATTTGAGGAAAGACTGAAATCCTCTTTTATTTATACTAGTATGTGCTCATGGCATGATTTGATCAAAGGAATATTATTGGGAAAAAAGAATAGGAATAAATGGGGGATTTATTCTTAGAAATTTATGGAGTTTCCTTCCCTTGGGGGATAAAATTGAATCAAATTTTGGAGGCATATTTGGTATCATTTGAAGGTTGATTGGGTATAATCTTGGATCATATTTTAAATAAGTTTGATAAATTAGCGAAATAATAGAATGCATCTATGGATCACATTTTGAAAACAAATTGGATTACAATTTGAGAATCAATTGAATGAATTGAATTTTAAAACTATAGAGTAATCTTGTGTGATAGATTATGAGACAAATTTGTGACAAAATATGTGGGACAAATTAGTGTCAGAATTTGTAGAAACTATAGTATAATCTTGTTTGATAGATTACTTGGGGGCCAAATTTGTAAAGACTATAGTTTAATCATGTTGTAAGATTATATTGCAAATTAAGGCAAAATTTGTGGAGGCTGTAATATAATCTTATGGATTGATCATGAAATAAATTGACGATCAAACTGCGAAAGGTGAGCTTTGGCTAAATATCCTATTAGGTATATCAACTACTTGAGTGTCATCTGCAGTGACCAATTCTCAAGTAAGGAATATCTTGGATGATAAGAAGGGATATTTTGGGATATATCTGAGTCAAAGCCCAATGAGTTTAATGAAAGAAAACCTTACTCTAAGACTTAAAAATTAACTTAAATAAGCAAGGTTAGACATGAAAATTCTAGATAATATTGGAACACTCTTAGGAGATATAAGAAGAGTGTATGATCCTCTCTTACAATAGAAGAAATCATGTTCTAATGACTGGTATGACACCTTACATGGAGTAAGTGTGGTCATAGGTACTATCGGTGAATGATAGTATGATTGGTATGACACCTTACATGGAGTAAGTGTGGTCATAGGTACTATCGATGAATGATAGTATGATTGGTATGACACCTTACATGGAGTAAGTGTGGTCATAGGTACTATCGGTAAATGATAGTATGACTAGTGTGACACCTTGCATGGAATAAGTGTGGTCATAGGTACTGTCAGTGAATGAAGTATGATTGGTATACATGGAAAGAAAGATGAAAACTTTTGCATGGTAGTTGGTACCTTACAAGGGGTAAGTGTGACAATGAGTATCAATATGGCATCGTAAGCATAGTAAAGATGATTATTGCTATTGGATTTTTTTACTTAGAGACTACACATGTTCAAGTTCTTCTCCTCCCACTATTGAACCACTAGTAAATCAAAGTGGAAGAGCTAAGCGAGCCCTCCAAATTTTGTGGGTCCTAAGCGGTGTACCTAAGGCTCTTTTGAGGATTGCACTTGACATTTGTGTCTCTTGAGATACGAATCTTGAGAAATGATCATGAGTAAGATTTTATTTCATTGAACTCATTGGGCTTTCACTCAGATGTATCCCAAAGTACCCCATATTATCATCCAAGATATTCCAACTTGAGAATTGATCGTTGCAGATGACACTCAAGTAGTTGATATACCTGATAGGATATTTAGCCCAAGCTCCCAATATGATTGGTATGACACCTTACATGGAGTAAGTGTGGTCATAGGTACTATCGGTGAATGATAGTATGACTAGTGTGACACCTTACATGGAATAAGTGTGGTCATAGGTACTATCAATGAATGATAGTATGAATGGTATACATGGAAAGAAAGATGAAAACTTTTGCATGAGGTGCTTAAAGGAAGTTTTTCTATGAGGTTTCAGACCCTCAACGTGTTTATAGGGAGTAGACCTCCATAAACCCTCAACCACATGGTTGGCTCAGTGCTAGGTGGAGGCACTTTACAAGACACATGTTGATGCACCCTTCGATCTTATGTTGCCCTTGGTTAACCGCCATATGGTGTGTATGGAGTGGTCGTTAGTCATTGATATTTATGGTTTGTTAGTGCTCGATTGCAAACTAGGCCTTTTAAAACTAAATGGAATTTATCCCACATTGCTCCTACGGAAGCACATGAGGGAATATATATAGGGAAATGCTTCCCTATTTGAATGACCACATGATGGTGGTCATGCTAGAGTTTAGTGAGAAGATTATGGTGCTATTGATAGGCACTGGTTGACTTGCTATTGATTGACTTGAGGATTGTTTGCTTCGTTGCCTTGTCTTTGATTAAGGTGATTGACCCTCTGAAAAATATTTTGACCAAGCAATATGTAAACCTCAGGAATGGAAGGTATTTTGGTATACATATTTATAGCCAATTTAAATGGAACCATAGTACAATTAGAAGGAGAAATTATAAGGTGTTATAATGGAAGAAAAGTTATAAATTCGAAATGAAAATATTATGAAAATTTTATGAAGGGGTTCATTGATAGGAAACTTGGATTGCTATTAATGATGTTACTAAAATCATCATTAATTACTAAATTCTATATGGATGGGCTTATGATTTGAGGAAAGATTGAAATACTCTTTTATTTATACTAGTATGTGCTCATGGCATGATTTGATCAAAGGAATATTCTTGGGGAAAAGAATAGGAATAAATGGGGAATTTATTCTTGGAAATTTATGGGGTTTCCTTCCCTTGGGGGATAAAATTGAATCAAATTTTGGAGGTAAATTTGGTATCATTTGAAGGTTGATTGGGTATAATATTGGATCAAATTTTGAATAAGTTTGATGAATTGGCGAAATAATAGAATGCATCTATGAATCAAATTTTGAAAACAAATTGGATTACAATTTGAGAATCAATTGAATGAAATGAATTTTAAAACTATAGTGTAATTGTAGTCCTAAAATTTTTGCACTCCTTTCCTTCAGGCTAATGGATCCGCGCCTTGAAGGGGAATGGTAAAATAATGGGTCTACACCTCGAAGGAGAAGCACTTGATGTCGTGCCCTCTTTGGTGATTGTTGACGAATTGGGTGGGTTCACCAGGAAACATTTGTATGGTAGTTTCCATGCCTAGGTTGGGAGTTGTTTGATGGATTTGTTTTAATTCACTCACATTCACCTAGTTTGGCCAAATGCAACTAAACCTATACTATATGTAATTTTGATTTAAATGAATACAACACACAGTAGAATACAAAAGATAAAATAGATGCAATACTTAGTATTAAAGAAATTTCAAAAGCTTACTCAATTTGAATGGTTGATTTAAAGTCTTTTTCTTGATATAGGCAATATCAGACATTGCAGGGTGATATCGGATGTTCGATCTGGTATTGGGTGATCCGATTTGATATTGGAAGACCCGATACAGTCAGAAACCTACAATTTCATAGATTGACACTGAAATACAGATTTGCAGCATAATATGCATTCAATTAAACATGAATTGAACTAAATGAAATACATTATTTGTAACACTTGCATGAAATTGATATGAATCTATATTTTGATTGCAATTAATGATGTAAATAAGATGTTTAAATGAGATGATAAGTAGCAGATATGATCTTGTAAGTGCAAAATGGAGGGATAGAAATACAAACATTAGTCGAAAGGTACCCCAAGCAGCCTGCAGACGATATCGAACATTACAGGGTGATATCAAACATTGCAAAGCGATATCGGATGTCTAATATCGTATCATACCAACTGATACGCAGCTCTATACCTGCAAACTTGCAACAAACATAGAGATAACTAAAATGTAAATGAAAACAAGGGGACAAGAAATGCTTAAGGATCAAGGGGAATCTAGGGAGAGTGTCTGGATTAAATAGACAAAGGTAAGTTAGGGGGTTTGGGCTAAAAAAAAGGGGAGTTATGATTTCTCCTATTTTGGATGATATCGGTTGATCCGATACCGTAACATCTGCACCATTGGCCAGGTACGGATAAGGGGTGTTAGAACAAATTTTGTCATTTTGCTATTCTAGGCACTTTTTAGTTTTGGATGAAATCGAACATCCGATTTCGTACAAAAAAGTCTGATATTGTATCGAACGACCTATATCGTTCAAATAGAGCCGATATTGTCAGGCGATTAGAAAAAAACTTGATACGAGCGTAAACATCGACGTAGGAGGTTAGAAAGCAGTTTTAATTAAATTTTTAAATTTTTTTGACTTAGGGTAAATTGACATGGGTCAATTTTAGCCTATTACATTTTGTCCCCTCTTTAACGCATTTTTGAAAAAAATGCTTTAAAGAAAAGATAGAATATTTTACGAGAAAATAAGATTTTATTGTAAAAATTGTTGAAGTTTCAAGTTTTAATATAAATTGCATTAGGTGTGAATACCCCCTTCGATTTTTTGCGCCAAATTCTATAGTTGGTGGAAAACTCTATTTTTTTGAAATTTAGAGTAATATAGGGGTGATATACCGAGATTGATTTTGTGGTATATACCTTAGTGACTAAGTATGCCGATTTTAGAGATTGTGGCATACCATTTGGCTTCATTTTGTACTTATATGTTTTGAGATATATATATTGATCCTTTTTGTTTATGCAACATTGTATGAATTAATTGGATGATTTATTGCATTTTCTTATGATGGTTATGTTACATAATATTTTGTAATTATGCTTTGATTTTTTTGAACATTTTTTATCATGCTTAACTTGAAAGGAAATGATTTTGCAAAGTGTTTTTTTTTTGGAAAATAAAAGATGTTTTTGTGAAGTGATAAATTTAATGGATTAGCAATGAACCTCAAAAGGATATTGTGTTGTTATATGACTATTCATGGAGATCAATGCTCGCTAGGTCATGAAGTGTATCCTGTTGTGAGGAAGTTTTGTATTGCTAATACCAAAAAATATTGTGGGCTCAAGAGTAACCTTGAGGCTTATGATGATGCAAGGGGATGTCGATTCTATAAGAGAAATTAATTTTGAGAAAATGGCTTGATAAATATTGTGTTTGTGAGGAATATAGAGTGATTTAAGCATTAAAAATTGGGAAGGATGACTTACGCTAGGCATAGAATTCCTAGTATGAATTTTGAAGGGAGAGTTATTACTAGGAATTATACCATCATTGCGAAGTCAAAAATGCAATGCATGATAAAATGATTATGTGTGATTTGAAATGCAATTTTTATTGGAAATAAATCATTATGTTGCATGTTGAAATTTTTTTAGAAACAATAAATATGTAGTTTCTAAAATTAATGCAAATAAATTATAGAAACCGATGTTTTCTAGCAAAATTTCAAAGAAATATTTTAGATCATTTTAAGGATAAAGTTAAATTTATCAAGAACCAGTGTGTGATGTGTGAGTTCATTATCCATATTGATTCACATAATGATACAAAATCTCTCAAGGATCAAATGCATGTGCTTTGTGAGGTTAATTTACCAATTTTTGAGTGAGGTAATGATACAAGCCAGTTTTTATGAACCAATGTGTGTGCAAGTGAAAGATTCGTTAACCATGATTTTGTGCATGCAATTATACTAAACTATTATGTAAGTCAAGTCACCAAAAGCTAGATGATCCACAAGCTGACATTGGTCTATAAAAAATAAGGTCACTAATATGACAGACATATCACCACGCGTAAGTATACTGCCATTGCCAAGCTGACTTGATGCCACCTAACCTGTAATCAGGATCACCTAATGGTGTTCGAATAACTGAGGAATTCCAGGGATTCAAGCTCATTACCCCCTTCTTTTCTTTTGATTTATTTGAGTAGGGATTCTTGTTCATTTTGTTTGTGAACAAGGGTATTTTATTGCTTTTGTAGTAAAACTACTTTTCTTTTTCTTTGTGCTTTTCTTTTTCGGGGTACTTGCTTAGATTAGACGAGGAGCAAGGTATTTTATTCGAGTAGGGGGGAGCTTGTCCTTTTGCCAATTCCCAGTATTCTAGAACATGTGCATAATAGGATAGCAAGGGAAACTTTTCTCTTAAAGAGCTAAGACTACTATGTAGTATCATCTTTCAAATTTGCAAAAATCATTTTAAGATGTGAAATGTGTTCTTGGTTCATAAAGGTAGCAAGACCAGTTCCCAAAATTCAAAATTTTGTTTAGTGAAGTAATAGTAATTTTGGTTCAAGAGAGATTTATAATCAAAATAACAAAATCAAGATTTAGTAGAAATGTGAATTAGTTAAGTGACTCAAGATAACTTTTGAGTTTATCCGAAAGAAAATGAAATATAACTTGAATTTTGAGAAACAATAATTAATGATGCAAAATGATGATTTAACATTAATTTAACATATTTTTTTATTTTTTGATTCTTTTTTATTGTTTTGATGAAATTGATAATATATACAAAAATGTTGTATATACACTATACAAAGTAATTTATGCATAACATTTCGAAGGTGGTTTCAAAATCAAAGGAGGTTTTAAAGGATAACTTGGTTGTGGTGAAGGTGATTGAAGTTGATTTGTTGACGTTTGATATTGTTGTGATGAAGGATGATGATCATATGAAGAAATGCGATGAATAGAAAGTGATGAAGAGGAAAATAAGAGAGAACACGATGTGATAATGATAAATAAAGAGAGAATGAAGAATAAAAGGTGTCAATGATGATAAAGAGGAAAATAATGGAGAACTTAATGTAGTGATGATAAAGAAAGAGAGAATGAGGAACAAAGATTCCCTATGAATGGGATAGGTTCGCAAAATTTTTAAAAATGATATCTTAGTTGGAATATTGACCCACTGTTGTTGAATATTGAAGGAGACTTTAAGTTGAGACTTCAACGCTAAATATGGGTTTTCTATGCTTGTATCTTCTTTTTTATTATTCTTTAGAGCCAAGAGAGATATTGAAGGTTGGTTGGATGAAGAATTTATCTCCTGCTTGTCAAGATGATTTAGTTGGGCAAGAACTTGCTTTGTTGTTGTCTCTACTACTAAACTAATAATATCATTGTGATGAGGCACATTATGATATGACAATTGATTATTTTCCTATTGTTGATGATTGGGTAAGGGATTTTGTAAGATCCCCATATCTTGATTAGTTGTTTGAGTTTATGATTGAGAATTTTTATTTTGAGCTTGTTGCCTGGTGATGGTTCCTATAGTACCTACAATGTTGTTATTTTATGAGTAACTAAAGTGGGGTCTAGCATTCACTGTTTGTTCAATTGGAAGTATTTGTTGAGATGAAGGGTGTGTAGTCATTCTTTTAGGAAATGACTCTTCTGGAACTAATGTCCGTGATAGGAAGGATTGGGTATAACTCATCTTCAAAACTATTTGAATCATTAGAAATAATGTCCATTTCGCTTTTTGTTTCACTTTCTGAATTACTTCTTGTATCTTCTGAAGATTAAAATTGAAAATATTGAATTGGCCTAATTGTGATTGCAGATTGAGTAGTCACATAAGAAGTTTACGAATTTTGATATGGTAAGAAATTACTGATGGTTCCCACATATCGAGTTGGGGGAGGGACATTCTTATGATCTAGTTGATTCATAACTTCTTTACCATGATTGGGTAAAGGATGTTGGAAGATGTCTAAGTTTTGATTAGCATTTTGTGTTTGTTTCTTTTGAGCATTGTTTGGAGGATTACTGTTTGGAGGGAATTTTTTTACTTCCATGGCACCTTTACCAATTAGATCTTGTATCAAATATTTTAATCTTTTGCAAGATTTGGTTGAATGTCCATCCACTCGATGAAAATTGCAATGTAAATCAGCTCTATATCCAGGTAAAGTGGTGTTTGGTTGTCGTATTTTTGGCAATCGTATCAAACCTTCTTCTAATAATTGGGGTAGAATCAAGGTTAAAGGCTGGTTTGATCTTGTGAATTCTCATGGAGGTTTATCAAGAACCTTTAATATAAATTTCTTTATGGCTTCGATAGTATTGATATTTGGAGTGTTTCTATTGTCAATAACTCTGTCACCAACCACTTGTTCTTATATTGGTTTTTGGAAGATTTATCTTCATCCTTCTTCTTGAATTATCTTCTTATAATAAGGGCTTCTTCTACCCTTCTTGCTAGGTCTATAGCTTGATCAAAATAAGTTACTATAGCAGTGGCTAGTTCATAATATAACTGCTCTTATAAGTTATCGATGAAGATTTCTAATATTTCTCGATGAGGTAAAGCAAAGTGTAGTTTCCCTAGAAGTTGTCTCCATTTAGCTAGGAATTCTGCAAAACTTTCATCTTTTCCTTGTTTTAAATTATATAAGTCTTTAATGGTAACATGCCTTTCTATGTAAGCACCAAATTGATGAACAAACATTTTTGCAGTTTCTTCAAAATTTCTCAAGGAATTGGTTGGTAATTGATAATACCATTCTAAAGCCATGCCTCCGAGACTTTTAGGAAAAATATTTAGTAACAGCAAATCATCATATGAAATATCATGATGATATGTCCTAAACATACGAAGATGTTCAATAGGATCTTTGGTCCCTTTATATATCGAAAGAATTGACATGGGGAAATGTTTAGGATAAGGTTGGGCAACAACAATGGAATCCAATGATTGACTACACATCTCCCTATAACTATATATGGGATGATAAGGATCTATTTGATCTAAGCATGAAGCTAATTGTTTGACTATAGCTTCAAGTCCTTGTGTCTGCCCACTAAATTGATTTTGTGTTATCATACTATTATGCATTTGATGATATGGTTGTATCGCTATATGAGGATTTCTAGTAGAAACACTATTATGTAGAGTATTTGTAGGAAGAGTATCGTGAAGTTTATACAAAATTGCATTTTTTTGAATTTTTTGTTGATTTTGTATTTTTTAACCTTTTGTGATGTGGATGCTTGTTGATTAAGAGCTTGAGAGAAAAGTGAAAAAAAGAGTTGTTTTTGTTTGGTGTGCACAACAGTAGATTGTGTTGCCATATTTTGACTGATATTTTAAGATGGATCATCTTGATCGACATCTTGATCTGTTCTATTCATGTATGTCAATAGATTTACATGCATTCAGAAAGTAGATTCTAGAGTTACCTCCATTGAATAATCTCCTTTTGGGAGTAAATATTTTGTTTTTAACACTTGATTGATATCATCTATATTACATTTTAGAAATTTAGTAAAATATTGGACGGATTTGAAACATACATTGCCTTGAGGGTCTATTGTAGGCTTCATAGGATCTTCTTCTTGTACTTCTTTATTGTCATCCTCATCTTGCTCCGTGAGCTTATCATCTTCAATATGTATCCTATGATCGAGATTTCCTTGATCTGGCTCTTCAGCTGAGCCAGATTCTATTTATTTACCATTTCTCAGGATTCTAGGCATTTTGCCTTTGGGTGTTTTGTCTTTCAGTGGTATATATATATATATATATATTTTTTTATATATATATATATTTGTGTGTTGTTGTGTGTGGGTGTGTGTGTGTGTGTGTGTGTGTGTTTTGAAATTTTGGGTATATATGTTATATATACCTATATGAAATATTGTAGATATTTAGATATTTTTTTTGTTTTTGTTTTTGTTTTGAGCAGAAAGTAAAAACAATAATTATAATATTCTAGATAATAAGCTTAGTCATCCGGGAATAGTTTATGAATGTCATTGATAGGTTCAAGTTCTTTAGGAGTCATATAATGCTCTTCTTCAAATTGAAAGTTTGCTTTTAGGAATTTGACAAAGTGAGCTATAGTAATGCTATCAATTTCAGAATCTTGAGAATAAAAATATATTTTGTGATAATATTCATGAAAATGGACAACTCTAGGAGTTCTTCAAAATCTTTTTTTTGTTTTCCAAAACTATCTCTTGATCTTCTATGTATGCAAGAAATCGGTGTACAGTTATGGCATTTTCAATGTAATCATCAAAAGTGTAGATAGATGAAGAGATGCTTGCTCTCTTATCAGCTAACCACCTCTCACATGATCTTTGAATATCAAAGTATGGAGAATAGTGATCGGGTCCCAGAATTCTAGCTATGTTGAATCTCTTGATTTGACTAAGTTTTTATGTGTTGGCTTTAATGATGTCAAGTCTTTTCCAAAGTTCAACCCATTGTTCTTGAGATGGGCTACTAGAGCGTTCAACTACTAGAGATATTTCTTGTGTAGATAATAGTGTTCTAATGACTATAATTACAACTTTTTTTATATTGGTATCTACCATTTAAGAGGTGAATCTAAAACATGCAAGTTTAACTGATGATTTTTTTTTTTTTTTATGTTTTATGTTTTATAAATCAGAATGATAATTATATGGTTCACATCGGGTTCACCAAAGAATGTAGTCCTAAAGTTTTGTACTCCTTTCCTTTATGCTAATGGATCCGCATATCGAAGGGGAATGGTAAAATAATGGGTCTATATGTCAAAGGAGAAGCACTTGATGTCGTACCCTCTTTGGTGATTGTCGACGAATTGGGTGGGTTCACCAAAAAACATTTGTATGGAAGTTTTCATGCCCAG
This sequence comes from Wollemia nobilis, assembly GCA_028583015.1. Taxonomy (NCBI): domain Eukaryota; kingdom Viridiplantae; phylum Streptophyta; class Pinopsida; order Araucariales; family Araucariaceae; genus Wollemia; species Wollemia nobilis. The sequence goes on along the minus strand of JAQPPZ010002072.1, from coordinate 5,599,151 downwards.
GTTGGGAGTTGTTTGATGGATTCATTTTAATTCACTCACATTCACCTAGTTTGGCCAAATGCAACTAAACCTATACTATATGTAATTTTGATTTAAATGAATACAACACACAACAAAATATAGAAGATAAAATAGATGCAATGCTTAGTATTAAAGAAATTTCAAAGCTTACTCAATTCGGATGGTTGATTTATAGTCTTTTTGCTTGATGTAGGTGATATCAAACGTTGTAGGGTGATATCGGACGTCCGATCTGGTATCGCACGATCTGATCTAATATCGGGAGACCTGATACAGTAAAAAACCTGCAATTTCATAGATTAACACCGAAATATAGATTTGCAACATAATATACATTCAAGTAAACATACATTGAACTAAATGACATACATTATTTGTAACACTTGCATGAAATCGATATGAATCTATATTTTGATTGCAATTAATGATGTAAATAAGATGTTTAAATTGATAGAAGTGTGATGTAACTACAAAAGCTATATTTAAATGAGATGATAAGTAGCAGATATGATCTTATAAGTGCAAAATGGAGGGATAGAAATGCAAACAACAGTCAGAAGGTACCCCCAAGCAACTTGCAGATGATATTAGATGTTGCAGGGTGATATCGGACGTTACAGAGCGATATCAAATGTTCGATATCATATCGTACCAACCGATATGCAGCTTTGGACCTGCAAACCTGCAATAAACACTGAGATAACTAGAATTCAAAGAGAAACGAAAGGGCGAGAAATGCTTAAGGATCCAAGAGGAATCCAAAGGGGGTAGACCAAGTGCAATCCTTGGGCATATTTTAGAAGAATAGATACCCCTACCTCCTTGGGTCTTACCTAAAAGTAGCACCTCAAAAGGGGTGTTTTCCAAAAAAAATGCATCCTATTCACATGAAGTCAACAATAGACCATTCATCTCAACTTATCATGAATGCTTTCTATTTATATGAAATTAATCATTAAGTCATGTAATTAGCAAACATAAGTATTACTTATATCCTAGCTTGACCAAGATTTCATCTAAAAGTCCACCCAATTTGTTCCTTAGGGTATAATTTTATTATAATTATAACATGCATATATCAATGCTCATTCACTAAAATGCTATCCCTATGTTCACCCATGTAGGACTTGAATTACAAATACCTTCTAGAATTAATCCATGTTCTATCACTTAGTATCATCTCATCCTCTCACTTACATAAGATCTAAGCATTTTAAGTGTTGGCCTATTAAGTGTACTATCACAAAGTGAGTTGATATTATTTTAACATATATAGGCAAAAGTGCAACCAAATTAAGGCTTCCATAGTATATTCTTACATCTAGAAGTCAAGTTAAATACAACCATAAATCAAAGTTTTGCAATGAGCAACTAATAATAGGTTTATAACGTAGTGGTGTTGAATCCCGTACAACATCAAATATGGATTCCAACTTGTATAGTGACAAACAACATTGATGAGTCACATTACAACCAAGAAGAGTCAAACTACATCATTGATTGACAAATGCAATAATATTTTCAAGGGATAAACTACAATATCAAATGCCAATATTGATTTAAGAAGCAAGATACAACAACTTATTTTGATATATCAAAGGAATGACCTCTAACCATGAGCAAAATTACTTTGTATGAATATTTAATATTAAAAGTCTAGAAAACTAGCTATTGTCATAAGCAACAATTGGTCGTGTATTATCAAATATTAAGAAGACTTGATCTATAGTAGAAATTGTGAATATGCCATTGTACATATATAGAAATAAGTGATAATATTTGTCTTAGATGTGTTACAACTCACTATGTTGTCCTATCAAGTCAACTTGTCCATCAATACAACATTTGGTATATTTAGCTACCAAAACATACATATAGTTAATTGGGACAACTTCAAAACTTTAAACTTTAAGAGTATACAAAGTACAAGTTAAGTTATAGCCAATAGGGTGGTTGTAGCCCTATTAAAGGTAAAATTATCTTTGTAAAATAGTCCCATACTAAAATTTAAAAAGAGAAAAAGTGAACATGAATTAGATATGTATTTTACACCACTATGGAATTTTCCAATTTATAACTAACTTGTGAATAATTTCCATGCTCTATGAAAATTACAAAGTCTTGTAAGTTCATATTTGGTTTGGAGAAATTCACATTTGGAATACCCTATTCAATTTTAAGAATAAATTCTCTCTTTTTTTATAGAGGATTTAATTACCGTATTTGATGAAAAAAATCAAGGCTTCTCAAAATTTTGACAAGATGTAGAAGATTACATGGTTTGTTTCCAAGCACATAGGATTTCCATTTTAAAATCCATTGCAAAGGATTTTATAACTTCCAAAAGTCTATACTCTAGATATCCTAGTTCTAGCTGGGGTTTACCCATAATTACACATAAAATCCATAAATAAAAGAGGCAACAATGCCATGAAGATGAAGCCACTCGTAAAGCAAATTGTGCATTCTTCTTCAAAGCTTCATTAAACAAGAAATATCCATTTTGCCTTTTTATGATTAAAAAATATTGTAGAGAAAATATTTTCTAATCATTTGGGATTCCTTTAAAATAAAAATGAACAATAGAGAGGAAAACATAATTTTATAGGGTTTGGACAATAAAAAGGGACTCAATGATACCTTTTTATTCAATAGAAACTTTGTAGCACCAAAAATCACTTTGGAAGACTCCCTTCTTCCCTTTTTTATTATGCAATTTTATTCCTTCATGTGTGTCTTTGTGCCTCTACTTTTAACACACAATAAGTTTTTTATGACTTTAAGACTCATTCTAGCCCACTATTTTCATTGTTTGGTAAAATCCCCTTTTGAAATATCCATCTAAAAATAGAGGGTATTCACCAAAATTACAAGGTTAGTGTTAGAAATTAATTTATGCAGCTATTCCATTGATTTATTGCCATGGAACAACTATTTCTTCTTTACTAGTTTCTCTTCCAACTCTAAATTGCATGTCAAAATGAGAATACTACAAAAAGAAATGGTTTTTGTATTAGAGGTTTTAGGGCTTTGTTGCTTGAATTCTCAATTGTTGAAAGGTGTTTCTGATCCTTGGTTCCTTATTCATAAGGTGTGACTTAGAGGTCCTATCCCCAAAGTCAATCTATTACTCCAGCTTGCCATTCAAAATAAAGTTCTTACCATTGATCATCTCCATAAGAGAGGTATGTGCATTCCAAATAGGTGTTACCTTTGCAGGCTCACTAATGAGTCCTAGTCTCATTTTGGGTTTAGGTTTTTTTTCTCCCTTTAAGTAAATAACTAAATATTACTTAATATCACTTGATAACTATGTATGCAAGACCAATTTTTAATTGTTAATGTTTGAACTTTGAAGTTTTAACCCTAAACCCTAGTCTAGGGTTTTGGGTTTAATTTCTTTTTCCTCCTCTTCTAAAGTAAATATTGTTGCCTGATAACTATGTATGCAATCCCATTTTTCAATTTTCAATTTTCAATGTTTCAATTTTAAACCCTAAAACCTAGCCTTTTGGTTTAGGGTTTAGTTTTTTTTAAGTAGTTTATAACTTTGTTGTTACTTGTTTCCATGTGCAGGCATAGAAAAAATGAAACCAAAAGATCCAACATGGGCATATGGAATTCCAAGGGAAAGGAAAGGGGATGTTACGTGTAATTTTTGTAACAAACATCTTACTGGAGGTGTTTTCTACCTTAAATTCCATTTGGCAAAGAGAGTTTGCAGAGATGTCAATATATGCTCTAAGGTGCCAAATGAAATTAAAAATAAAGTAGAGGCCATGGTCTTTGAATTAGAGGAAAAAATTAATCTCAAAAGAAGTCATATTGATGCCATGTCAACCCCTCCTTCCCAAATTCCCCACACCAGAAATAACTTTAGCCAGTTTTAGTAAGAGAGTTCGAGTTCATCATGTACACAAGCAGCTAGTGGGATAGAAGAATCCCATTTTATAAAGTGTTCCATGCCAAGGGAACAACCCATGCTTGAGGGTATGGTTGCATAGAACCAGAAGAAGCACAATGCAACAAGGACAACCATTGCCACTTTTTGGTATTATTTTGACATTCCCTTCAATGTGGCAAGGTCTGAATACTAGCGACTCATGATAGATATCATCGTAAGTTGCACCATAGGTATTAAGGTGCCAACTTACGATGACCTTAAGGACCCTCTCCTTCAAAAATCTATGGACAACATTAAAATTGTGCTTTGACTATATATATATAGCATGACTAGTTTTTTTATATATATGATAATATGCAATGTGCATGACTAAATGTTTTTTATACTTCAGGTTGTGCGTGAAGACCAACGTAGGGTGTGGAGGAACAAAGGTTGCAATATAATGTCTAATGGTGGAATGGATGGGAGGGAAAGAACCTTGATTATTTTTTTGGTTTCTTCTATTGGAGGAACTGCATTCCTCATGTTAGCAGATGCATCAACACAAGTTAAGAGTGTCAAAATGTTTGTATGGTTGGTGGAGAAGATTGTGTTGGAGGTCGAGGAGGATAATGTTGTCCAAATCATCATGGAAAATGCAATAACATATAAGACAACCAATAGGATTTTGGAGCAAAGATTACCCACTATTTTTTGGACCCCATGTGCAACCCGTTGTCTCGATTTGCTCCTCAAGGACAATGGGAAATTTCCTTGGGTGGCAAAGGTTGTAAGGAAGGCTAAGGCTATCACAAAATTCATTTACAACCATACATGGGTCCTCAACCTTATGAGTCAATTTACTAATGGGAGGGAGCTAGTGTGGCTTGGAATTACTAGCTTCACCATAAAATTTGTAACATCACAGAACATTTATGATGCAAGAGGGTCATTGAAGCAAATGTTTGTGAGTGATGATTGGAATTTTGAAGCAGCTACAAGAACTAAATATCACTTGAGGGGAATAATTTATATACTTATTTGTTTGAGGAATTTTGTATGGACATGGATGAGGCCATCAAGGTACAAGACTAATTGTATTAATTTATTTTATTTTATTTTTGTTGTAAAATATTTTCCTTTTTTTTTCAGGTGTTAGAGCCTTTGGTGAAGGTTCTTCATCTTGTTAACAGAGAACTATTTCCAATGGGATTTGTATATGAGGCTATGGACATGGAAAAAGAGGCAATTATTGCATTTTATGGATATGCCTGCACCAAATACGATGCCAATTAGACTATCATTGATAACCGATGGACATCATAAATCCATAGCCCTCTTCATGTAGAAGGTTACTACTTGAACCCCCAATTTTTTTATTCACATACATTTGGTACTGATTATGAGGTGAAGGTTGGTGTTCAAGATTGCATTGACCACATGTTCTCAACTAATAAACAATTGCACAATAAAATGCATGCAAAGATAAAATATTATAAGAAATGTTGTGGCTGCCAATTCCCATTCGAGCAATGCAAGAGTGCTACGTCAACATTGAGGCTAAGTAACCCTCATCAAATTATTATTTTTTGTCTTTTAATTTTGTTTTAAAAATAATTTCAATTTACTATTTTACATGTGAATTTTTTTTTTCTAGATTTATGGTAGGACGAATTTGGTGGTTTTACACCCAATTTGCAACACACAACCCTCAAAATCTTATCTCAACCATGCATCGCTTTAGGTTGTGAGCACAATTAGAGTATGTTTAAGCACATACACTCCAAGAAGCACAACCGAATTACACAAGAAAAGTTAATGATCTTGTGTCTGTGCATTACAACCTTTGTCTCCACCAAAGAAATTTTGAAAAAATAAGTACTCAATCCATTGACCTAAGTGACATTGATCCATCATTTGAATGGATCACAAATGCAGTGAAGGAGTAGCAGGATGAGCCTCTCTTCTCCCTAGATGAATTACATAACTTTGAAGACCTAGCGGAGGAGATAACATGTAAGGACCAAGAAGAGTCTCATGCACAAGAAGCGACAAGGGCATGTCAACAAAGAGAGACGAGGTCTTTTGCTAGGACAAAGGGAAAATAAATTGCAAGACACTAGATAGTGGGCCTATTGAGGCATTTTGACACATTTTGTAATTTGTACCTTTTCATATTATAAGCAACACAAAATGTGTTTTATCACTTTCATGTGTAGTTAAATCTTGTTTTATCACTTTCATGTGTAGTTAAAGCTTGAGTCTTGTATGATGTCCTGGCATGAATTACTACTTTTATTGCAATATTTGATTTGCATAATGTTTTTTTGGTAGTATTAAGAATATTTTATTTGCATAATGTTACTTCATTGTAATATGCATGAAAAATATTTTTCAATGAAATTTTGTGTTTTCTTTGGTTTTGTTTTTTTGCCGATTTTTTTCTTGATTCTTTCTGAGTCAATCATTTGTCAATTCTATGTTGATTTTGATTTTCTCAGCTATGCAGAAAATGTTTGCTTTGATTGTACATAATGTGTTGATCAAAATGAAGGCCAAATTGCTAGAGTTAATGGACAATGTATTGTTAATGGTTTGTAATCTTCAAATACTAACAAGGATAATGATGAATTTGAAAGACACAAAATCAATTGGTACCAAACTAGGATATAATGAAACAGGGCAAGGAATGAAAAATATTTTGCTTCAAGAATAAGCCAAAAACACAAAGACCCTAAATTTATAGGACAAGTTGATGAGAGTAATTTTGTGATAAGAAATACTAATAGCAATTTTGTAACAAAAAATGTTGAGACAGATCACAACAAGACAAAATTCATTAAAAAGGAATCAAGAAAAATAACAGTTGTAACAAACATGGACTTAAAACAGAGAAATGTTGGAATCTCTATTGTTGTAAAATTTGTGAAGAAAATATTTATTCTCAAAAAAATTGTCAATATAAAGAAAATACATACTACAAAATAGATGTGAAGTATGGATGGATAAATATGGCAAAATGGAATAAAATAGTAGAAATGTTGAAGTGTTTCCACAAATGGAAAAGGAGTTTGTTAAGTATTGGTTCATCTTTAAATGATGATTTGTATAAAAAATGCCCTACAAATATTGTGTTTGTAGAGGAAATAACATTTAAACATGCAAGAAATAAAGAATATGATAGTTTAGCAATTGATCTAGACATAAAGTTCAATCTAAAATTAGAAAGATAAAATTAGAAGAGCAAGAGTCAGTTAGTACCAAAGTCAAAGATTAACATCATACCAAATAATGTAATACATGGGGTGTTGGAGACTATTATATTATTTGGTACTTTGTAAGTACCTTGCAAGTATCTTATAAATGCTTTGTAACTATTTAGTGTTTATGAGTCTTGTAAATAGTTGACATTTAGTAATCATTAGATGTTTGTAATTATTGAGTGAATAATTATATTTCTCCTATGAGAAATATAGTCATATCTCCTGGGAGTTTGAGGATATTAAGAGTTAGTTGAAAATGAAATGTCAAAAGCCTCTTTATAAAGGCTATTTGTAGGAACAACATATGAGTTGGTTTGTAAGGAGAAATTGTAGTGCATCATTTGTATTGTAATACATTGTAATTTGTTATCCATGTGAATATCGTGAGTTTGCTTATTTTGAGTTATAAATTGAATATATTGTGTGAGATCTTTAACCTTGTTGATTATATAATCTAGCTTATTTGCTAACAACCATACATTTTCTATATTCCAGAAAAAAAGGGGGATATGCTTGTAAAAATAGATATAAATAAATTGTATGATAGGGTTTGCTAGAGTTTTCTATATTCTCAAAAAAATTGGTTTCAATCAATGTTGGTGTAAATGGATTACATGTTATTATAACACTCTAAATTATTCTATTTTCAGCAATGGATTTCCTACTAGATATTTTGAGTCATTTTTGGGACTTCACCAAGATGACCCACTATCTCCTTATTTCTTCATTATTCTTGTTGAGGTATTAGGAAGAGCTTTCTCAAAAAAAAGGTAAATCAAAGATATTTGAGTTGCAAAAAATGGTCCCTTTTAATCTCATCTCCAACTTCTTGATGATATTTAATTTGGGTCATCTCTTAGATAATAAGGCCATGGAATTTAAATTAATATTATCATGTTATAAGGATATTGTTGGATAGTTGGTTAATACTACAAAATTCAAGATCTTATTTATTAACACTCCCCTAGATCTACAATGGATACTATGGAGATTTTAATTTTTAAAGTTGAAAATTGCCACCAACATATCTAGGTATTCCTTTGTTTGATAAAGGAAATGAGCTTTGGGACTCAAGAATAGAATGAAACCCTATTTGATTGATTGGAAAGGTAACTTCAAAGTCTTGCTAAAAGGCTACAACTTGTAAGTACTACATTCTAATCTCTCTCTCTCTCTCTCTCTCTCTCTCTCTCTCTCTCTCTCTCTCTATATATATATATATATATATATATATATATATATATATATATATATATAATGCCACTCTCATGATGGCCAACTACAACATCTGAAAAAAATAAAAAATCTTTGAAAAATATTTTGGTTCCTCTGTATGAATGGGATAAGGTTTGCAAAGGAAATAGTACTAGAGGGGATGGCTTGCAAAATTATAAACTTATGAGTTTGGCGTTAATGAAAACCATGGTTGGATTTTATTCAAAGATCAAGGAAAGAAGTGGGAAAAAATGTTCAAATAGATATAGATTTTGGGGATGCAATAAAATTGTCAAGGAAACAAACCTTGTTTAGAGGTTCAATAACATAAAACTCCATATCAAGGAGTTTGTCATAAATATACAATGAGGAGCATTCTAAGATTTTTTGTTCTAATGACTAGTTGAAGCCTTATCCTCTTATTTCATATCCAAAATTAAAAGCATTGGCATGGGCATGTTTACCTTGTATAGGTCCAATAAAAAAGAAATATTTTGATGTGACCAACAAATCTAGGTTATGGATTTTTATTAGCAATGTGGGTGATGGAGAGAATCTCAAACAAATAGTGAATGAGCTTCAAAATATGCTTCAAGAGTTCTATTTGCCTATTTTTACATGAAAGGATGATTTGGTTTGAGATGTTCCAAAAGATGGTGATAATCAATCAAGTTGGGATATAAGGATTCAGAGAAATCTTAATTTTCTACTTCCAAATATTTCCCTTGGAAGACTCTTAATCAATTGAACCCTTCCTAAGACCTCAATGTTTCTTTGCTTAGCAATCCAAACTAAAATTGTTACAAGTGATAGTATGCAAAGAGGAGGATATCATGGAGCTTTTAGATGTGTCTTTTGTAAGAAGGATCTAGAAATATTGGATCATATGCTTCTTCACTATCCCTTTGCTTACACCATTTTGGGATACATTTTCAAGAGGATAAGAATATATTGGGTAGTTCCATCAACATTGAAAGAGTTTATGGAATGATGGACTAATTGTTTCAAAGTTAAAACATTAATATTTCTATGGAGGATTTGTCTTATATTTGTTGAAATGTGTGGCTTGAAAGAAATAATAGAATGTTAAAAAACAAAGCTCATAATCATAGCAAAGTTTGGAATCATATTACTATCTCTTAGAAAATGTTCACAAGAATGGTGCTCATTATCAAATCTCTCGAGTGTGAAAAAATAAGCTAGCATTGTAGTTACAAGATTTAAATATGCATATAAGGGTTATATGCAACAATGGAGTTCACACAAAGGACCTACATTGATCTATGGTGAAATGGAAATATCCAAAAATTGGGTTCATCAAAATTATTTTGGACGATGCTTCTAAAGGAAATATTGAAAAGAATAGTAGAGGTGGTGTTTTTCAAAACAATGAAAGTAAATTTCTCCTCACTCAAAATTGTATGGAAATTCAACTAACAATGCAAAGACTAGGGCACTTCTTGTAGGGATCAAGATTGCTATTGAAAAGGATGAAGATATACTTCAATTGAGGATATTTACAAATCAATATGAATGTTATTAAGAATAATGGATGTGGGATTTAAATTAACAATAGCATTTCTATGTCCATCAACTATTGCTAGAGGCTCTTTCTTAGAGATGTTAATATATCTATAGAGAAGGAAACAATGCAATAAATAATTTAATCAATCATGGTGTTGATCTTCATCATGGAAAATTTTAAATTTTATGAGGTAACTAACCAAGAGATATTATATCTCTTAATGAAAATTATATCAAGGATTTGATAGAAAAAATGTAGCAATTTGAGTAAGGTGTATAATATCTTTGATAGAAACACAAGTTGAATATGATATTACTAACCTAATAACAAATGTAGTTTTCTGATATTTGGATGGGAGTGCCCCCAATAAAAGCCACATATAATTGTTAAGAACACACATATAAGAAAGCCCAAAATGATAACATATTCATTAATTATACTCATGTCTCATTTTATGTGTATGTATTTACCTTTTTGTGTTTAGCCCTAGTAGTCACAATCTTTACATATTTAAATTAATAGAAAGAGTTAGAGGTTAAATCATATGATGAAATATTAACTAAATTACAATATCAATAAAATTAAGTTGAAAATTTCAAAATCTCATACATATATGCAGCCAAATTATATCTATCTATCACTAATATCAAATCCCCTATAATCCTCAATTGAAATGCTCCCCATTTAACTGATACCATAAAAAACTAGAGAGAATGCCTTTACTTCTTTTTCAAAATGTAATTCCATGAGAGAGGATCTTGCATTAATTTATTATGATGCATGTAAAGAATGCATTCGTTTCAAATCCTTCTGAGTGAATTAATAACTTATGATTGTAAAGATCTCATATTGTATCTTATAGAATTAATGAAAATAGATACCAAATCCAAAGACCGTTCTTTACGATCAAAATTTTCCCTTCTAGGGAAATACCCTCAACATTCCTCCCTTCTAGGGAAACACTCTCAACACCCTACTTTAGGGCAAAAGCAAAATCCTCGTAATCCCTTGTGTTAAGTGCCATGACCAATGTGTAAAGAACATTGATTACTTATGGGTTAATATATACAAAGATTGAAGCCCCATGAAATGTAAGATTACTGCTATAAGAAAATCCTCGTAATCCCTTGTGTTAAGTGCCAAACCAATGTGTAAAGAACATTTATTACTTATGGCTTAATATATACAAAAATTTAAGCCCCGTGAAATGTAAGATTATTGCTACACGAAAAGTGGATCAAACAAGATATTGTCATTGTGTAGATGTTCACAATTGATTTTTTTAAATTTTTACATATATTAATATTCGCCATAAGTCACGTGAACTTATAGTAGCCATCACATGAAAACCTGCAATTAATAAAATTTGCAACAAACTAAAAATCAGCAATTCTATTATTTAAAATATTAGCTACAAAATAAGAGGTATTACGTCTTGGAAATCCTTATTCGTCTAATTAGGGACAACATAAATTGAGTTTTAAAATATTGCAAATTAAATAATAAATAAAATACTATTAGTTTAGTTCTAAAACTTTCATAAAAGTGAAAATGTATGAATTTGATTGGTTTTTGAGGATCAAAATAGTTAGATAGTTGGATTCCTTTAGCATCCTTGCAAACAAAGGACTAACAATTAGATGTTAAAAAATTGCATGTACAAATAAAGGATATGAATTTTTTAGCCCAACCATGATAGTTGTAAGTCAATATAATGGATTTCTATTTATTTCATCCATATATTTAAATTAAGTTAGTTCTTTAATAGTTGTACTTTTTTCATCTTGGAGATTTAAACTTTTGCAAAATCTTGATCACTATATACTCCTATCAAGTGATAGATTCAACAATCATCCCATCATGTGATTCTAAACTAAAAGACAATATTTTTGCAATAACATTATCAAACTCTATTTGAGTACAACTATATTAAAAACACGTGTAACATTTTCTTTGGACAACCATCAAGTTAATATAGGTAATCATCACTACTACAAGATATCGTAATGACTATACAACCTAGCTCATAATGTTATGGACAAACCATACAAAAAAACACTATATATTGTCATGTTTCTAATTTCGAGCAAGTGGAGTTCCAAATAAATGCATGGCATAATATGATAAAAATGAGTTGTTTGGGCATATTCTTTGTTTCACAACTCAAAATAAATAAGGATCAAATTAATGTTGTACATTTGTCAAAGATCAAGGTTTATGTATCTCAACCCTATGTGTTTTGTCTCTTGAAGAAGCCCAATGCCTTCCTTGTTATAGTCGGTTTTATATCAACAAGCATTAATGATTGTGAGTGTGAAAAACTTAGTATGGTTTTGTTCTTTGCTCTAAATTCAAGTTTCTTGAACTTTGAGATACTTTTTGGTATGAAGAAATTTTAAGTTCATTCTAAATATCTCATGCAAATCTTACATCTTGGCCAACCAATACTTCTATTTGATCTTGCAAGAATCATGTACTATGCAAGGCTTACCATGATGCAAACACAATATCATCATTATCAATTTCATAATACAATACACTTTCATGAGGTCAATTACCATTTGCATTGTATATAACATGGATTACAGAGTTCTCATTCCATGTCCACATTCTATATTTTACCCCAAAAAAATAAGGTATGCCATAAGGTCCACTAAAGATACTTTTCAAGCAGATAAAATTCGATATTTTCAACCCCAAGGCCTCCCATAACAAGAGGAAGACCATTTTTAAATAAATAATTGTTTTCCTTATTACAATAGGGCTAAACACCTCTTGAGGTTTCCCATGTGGTTATAAACTATAACAACATGGCCTACCCTCCTCGAGGAATACAAATCCCTAGCATGTTATGCCCATAGCTCCATTTAGGCCTTCCAACTAGTTCAAGAAAATGACTAATCCCAAAGGGGGGTCTAAAGTTTCAATATTTCATCAATAAATTTTTTTTTAATAAATCAACAAAATATTATTAGTTATAAATGTTTTATTTTGTAACTCCATAATATGGGACTAAGATCTATTTTCTTTAAATATAGTATATTGTTTCCAAAATCCAAAATATATGGGGAGTATATTCATTCCTATGCCAAATTTATTTTTAAGAATGAGAACAAATAATGAGCAAGTAGCTACGGGTTTAGGCTATCCAAATCTTGTATTCAATTTTTCTTGTTCTATTTTTATGATATATCTTCGTTAGTCCAACATTAGAATCCTAAATCTATTATTTCCTAGCTAAATACAAACATGTAGGGGTCGTCCACATTCTAGTCTCAATGATTGACAAAGGAAAGAAATCCAAACTAATTAAACTTTAAGTACAATGCAAATCAATGAATGCCTAATCTATCATGATATAGTGCTCTTTCCTAAACTCACATGGGACCCACCACCATGAAAATTATTAAAAAAATTAATACATTGTCACTTAGCTTCTTCATTCCTCCTTTATTCCATTCAGCATCATATAATCTCTAAAAAATCTATCCCTTTCTGTCATTGATTTCAGAGGTTATCCATCCTCTGTTGCAATTGCTCTCTCCCATTCGTCATTTACTCAATATCAGGGAGCATAATGGGTGCACTAGTTCCATCATCCACTTCATTGATGCTAGTGTTGTCATTTGTCTTTGTCGTTTTGATGGTGTATTCCATCTCCCTCATAATACACAAATTAATATGTGCATGATTCTTCTTCTTAAGAAACCACACATGGACACCTCTTTTCTAGGTAATCAATCTCAAGCTCAATGTGCTCGATTATCAACCATCATGCCATTTGGTTCACTCCTCTAGAACATATATCCCATTCTAATGGACACAATCATTGTTAGCTTCATCATTTGGCCTTCTATGATGCCAATGGTATCTTGTGCAATCCATTCCACATCCCTAGAGCAATTACACACTCCAAATTAAAGAATTATGATTCCCTCAAATGATTTTTTTATGGACTAAAAGGATATGTTAAGAAGCACATATGAACTTTGTCTCTTTTATTCCCAAATGAGGCATTATGGATGAAACAACTTGAAATATTCCATCTGAAAATATAAGACACCTTTTTCGAAGCAATACTTGTCCTTCAAAAAATTTTCAACTTCTAAGACACCATCATCACCCTCTTCCATGTCTATCCTCTATGTACTTTGACCTTGAACGTGGAGAAGTCCAACTTATTGGAGAAACAATATCCTCACCCACAAATTGGTTTCTTAAGTAGATGATATATTTGTATCATCTTTTCTTAAATATTAGGTGGTATTTTTCCTAGTTATGATTGACCCTTGCTATCCTCAAACCAGCCACAACTAAATGAGAAATCATAGGCTCCATTCTATAAGGTAATCACTTTAATGTCCAAGACAAATGCATGTTTTGAAATCATAAATATTTGCCCTATCAACACTCTTGTTGTCTTGATACCATATTGATCTACTCGCAAGATTGAAAGTGGGATGGCCATAGAGTTGGCATGCTCAATTCTCAACCACTCTTCTCCAAAAGCACATTTACACTTGACCCTTATTGACAATGATATGCATCAATGTGTGCCCCAATAACTCAACATGCAACTATGCTATCCATTTCCTAATATAAATTAGCAACATTTTTGGATTAATGTGTTGATCCTTTATTGGAGTCTTCTCCTTCAACGAAAATACCTTCCAATTATTCATATCACACCTAAATGATTGCACTATTTTCTTGATGGTATTATACAAGTCGGGTGTCACCTTTAGTAGCATGGCCACCTTCACTAGGACACTTAATTATAGAAATTGACAAGCTATGCTCCAAGATGTCAATGCTTTATTGTTCATGGGCATGGTCTACATCCTCTTGGTCTTGTCATTGTCACATTCATTTACCATTTCATATTCAACACTTGTACAAGCTTCCTACCATTGCTCTCACTCAATGGATGGATCAACATATTTAGATTTCTACTTAGGCTAGACCCATGTCATGGCCAAAATGTGTTGTCTATCTTTTTTTTTCTTCTATATCAATCAAGTTGACGAAATTCTAGTTGACCCTTTCTTGCTACTTGGGACAACAATCTTCATGATTGTTTCATTGACCACAACATTTGCACATAATCAACACATTAGGGATAGTGGCAAAGAGCCCTCATTCTTGGCACTTGTGGCATTCAACAACATGCCTATCATGTTGTATTGTATGCAATTTCCTTGCTTCTTGCTCTTGCATTGTGTTGATTATTATTCTTCTCACCTTGTTGGTTCTTTTGATATTTTTCAATGGTCATGCAACCCTTTGTATTGTTAGGCTTGTCAGTATTCTGATTGAACTTCTTTTACAGTGTGTAATTTTGGTGCTTTTCTCTTTATATTTAAGTTTCTCTTTATATTTAAGATCTCTAATAACAAGTTTCCATGCACATTGCATATGCTGCAATAGGTAAGTTTAGGATAATTAGCACTGGTCTCCTTAAGTTATGCATTTTGTGCACCATATATTTACTTTCCTCCTTTTTATGTTTTACGTCACAAGTTATTCATTTCATGTCCCTCTTGAGTGCATAAATTAATGGTCTTTCTCTAATCATAATCATAGTTGGAGTCACTCATTGGACCACTATGATTCCCACCACCCATAGCCTTATACTAATTCTCAAGGTTAATGGATCTATTAATAGCCTCCTTGCATTTTGTGAGTAGGAACACATGCATCTTTTGTCAAAACCTTAAAATAAGCCTCTATTAAACCATTGACCTTGCAACCCATCTGCCAGTTAAATATTCATCTTTCCATGCAACTCCTTAAGTCAAAAATTATATTACTTCAAATCCTTGTTCTTTTCTTACTTCGTGTTGTACAATTCCATGACAATCTCTTTATCATAGCATAGGATATAGAATTCCTTCTCAAATGCTTTTTTTAGTTTGCCCCATGTGGCATAAAGTATTTGAAACTAAAGTTACCAATCAATTGCTATGGTCCTCATGGTTACAAAAAACACCTACATCTGCTATGCCTCCTCATGATTACCATTGGCATGCCACATGGTGATATTTTTTGCAATGATTAATTAGATCTCTTATGTTGTCTCTATGGAATCGAGGACATATTATCTTACCTCCCACATTTCCCATTGTCTAGTCCATTGTACTCATGTTTGTTTTAGCTTGATTAGTCTATGGTTGGGTCAAAGTAACTAGTGTTTTCACATCATTCTCTTGTTGTTCCTAACTCATGACATTCATTATTATTGGTTTTGGTGTGTTGGTTGATCTCTCAAAATTTGCATTGAGTGATCTTCCAATGCTTGCATTCAATCTTTGTGAATTTCATTGTCTATACACTTGCATCAACTCTAATTGACTCTCCTTATTCCATGCACTCCAAGCTACACTCCTTTGTGGTTGCTTCCATATCAAAATTTCATCCCATGCACCTCTATATGCAATCAAATGTCAATAGCCTTCACTATATCCTAGGATTTCATCATAGATAATGTTATCATGCACTACTTCATCATGGATGCCCTCATCACACACCTTTGCCATGAATCATATTATCAACTTTATCATGCCTTGGGTTTTCACACATATCTTCACAATGTATTATGTCATCGTGTTTGGGTCAACATCTTTCACCAGCAATGACAAAGTTTCTAACCAATCTTGATTCACACGATAAAAACTTTGTTGGTTATAGAACAAGTATTATGAATGAGAACTTCCCTCTTTCTAAGAGGACCACACACATGGGATCTTTGGTAAGAAGATTCCCTCCACCATGTGGTTCATTAGGATGGTATTCTCACTAGTCATTGCATTTTTTCATTTGTTAGGCCTATAGGGTTACCATAGATATTTCGTAATATTTGTATATATATGTTGTCCGGTGTTATCACATTTGCATAGGCACATGAAGAGATGATAGATATTTTTAATAAGTATGTCAAACATTATATATGAGGCACTTTATTTTACTTGTTTAATGTAGATTAATAGAAAGCAATAAGGTTATTAGGGATATAACCTTTACATCATGTTATAATCCTACGTTCAAAGGCTTATGTTTTATTCTCATGAGAATAATGAAGAGAATTCTCCTACACATATTTTATCCTTTAATGAGTGTAAGATGTCACATTTCTCATAAGAAGATACAATAGGAGTGACACACATATAAGAAGAGCACTCCAAAAAGTAATAAAAGGACATTGAGGTTCTTGATTTTTCTCAACAATTTTATATATTTTGTGAACATATTTATTGTTGGTTTTTTCTTGGATGTTAAACCTTATCATTCCATAGATTGTTGTAGTCTTATGGGCTTAATTAAAAACATTTAATTTCATAACTACTTGTACTCGTCACTTTAGGACACATTTACACACACTTACCATTAAGAGTGTGTAACTCTTTATGCTTTCTTTTTCATTTAAGAAGGTTTATATCATAGGCTTGAGCATGGACTGTTTTCCACGTTTGCTTGCGTATGTCTCATTTCTTGTAAATTATTGAGCAATAGTTTTTTTAATGACATAAGTGGTTTTCTTCCTGTGAGGGTTTCCTCTCAAAATTTTGTTACCATTATTTTATGCATGCTTTCACTTGCTTGTGTTGAGTTTAAACTTGGTGAGTTCATGAATATTATTAGAATATGTTACATGGTATCAAAGGCCTACACCTTGTTGATTCAAAAGAAGGGTGGGTGAGCTAAGCTCAATTTGGAGGTATTTTTAAAAGAATTAAGTTGGCTATATTAAGTTTTTTCTCTTTCTAATTTCTATATGTTTTTTAAATTAACTTTTTGTGCTCTTTAATATATATATATATATATATATATAACAATTTGCTCAAAGTTTAAAAGTTAAAAACACTTTGTCAAATGACATTAGATCAATTGGTTATATTCCTCAACTTTCAAGGAGGAGACCCAAGTTCAAATCTTGTCAAGCGATATATTCATAATTGCCAGTGGTCATGATGTAATACGAGTGGGGCCCATTTCAATTCCATATAACTAATTTTAAAAATAAAAATAAAAAGTAAAAAATATTATGTGATTCACAAGGAATAGGCTATCATGGACCTTTGAGGTGTACCTTGTATGAGAAGGATCTAGAAACATTAGATTGTTTACTTCTTCATTGTCCCTTTCCTTATACCATTTGGGGAATTTTTTTTTTTAATTTAAGAATATAATTCCATCAAAATTGAAAGAGATGTTGGATTTATTATTTCAAGCTAAAACATTATGCATTTTGTGAAGGATTGGTCTTGTCATTATTTGTTAGAATTTATGTCTTGGAAGGAATTAAAATAAAATATAGATCTCACAATCATGCCCAAGTCTAGAATCATATTATTGTCTCTCTTGCACAATGTTTACAAACACGGTGCTTATCATGGGAAGTATTAAGTGCCAAAAAAGAGGTCTTTACCTCTTGGTTACATGATTTAATACACATGGAAAGAATCATATATGACAATGGATTTAACACCTAAGTGGACCTGACAGTTAAGGATTGGGTACCTCACATAAGGGGTCCAAGGTTCAAACTTGGAGAGCAATGGGGTACATATGCCCTATAGGTGTATGATACAACATGGTGTCGCCTCAAACACATAGTGGACTCAAGGAGTGCAAGGTGGTCTAATATGCGTAATGATCATGGACCTTACAAATTACTTTATGTAACAAAGAACATGCTTCTATCTATGGTAAAATGGAAATGTCAAGAAGTTATGTCTATTAAAATTAAATTTGATGGTGCTTCCAAAGGAAATCTAGGAGTGAGTGTGAGCTAGAAGAAAGCCCCACTAGGTAGTATGGAAGGAAATTCATCTTTTAAAGCCTTGATGGGAAGTCAAGATGCTCAAGATGGAAGTTCAGATGCCCAAGTTGGAGATAAGAGGAAGAGAAAATATATGGCAATTTCAATACAGGTAGCAGATGTTACACCAAAAGTGATTATCAAGGATGAGATGATGGAGCATGATATAATGGTTCTTAAAGGTAGAGGATTAATATGTAAGTTCCATTGATATTGGCCATACTTTTTGAAGATTCAAAATTGGATCAAGTGGAAGTGGGGATTCAATTCAAATTACTTTGTCTTTTCTTCCTAAAGTTTTTTTCCTCGTCATCTTTTCCAATTCAAAAATTAGGGATAAAATAATGGGTGGTGGCCCATGGTTTAGGGGGAGAGATGTCCTTTGTTTAAGACCGTGGAGTATTAAAAGGCCTCCAATTTGGGTTAGGCTTTTTGGACTTTCATATTAGCTTATAAATAAAGATGTTTTAAAGATAATGAAAATAACCAAGGAAAATTCATTGAGGGGCAAACTGTTAAGGAGCGAAAGCATGTTGTATCTATTTGAATATGTGTTGATATGGATATTTCAAAACCTTTGTCATAACAAATTAATATTAAATCTGAATCAATAGAATGGGATCAACAAGTGGATTATCAAAATATTGCATTTTGATGCCACAATTATTATGAGACTAGACACATGGAAATAGATTGCAAAGTAAAAATTATGAAGAAAGAAAGATTTTTGGTCATGAGATCAACTTCAAGACAAAACAAGTAAATCATACTGTAATAGGAGTTGCATTTGATCAAGGATATTCCACTTCTAAAGAAGAGGTAAATAAATCCTATCTACAACATCATATGTCAAAGGCCACCATAGCTTGCTTGGATCAACTATTAGAAAAAACAATGAAGGATATGAGGAACAAGAAAATACAATGTGCAAGTTCTAGTTCAAAAAATAATTAAAGATGCAAAGGAAGATGTGGAGAAAATCTCTAAATAAAAAACGACAGAAGAGGGCAAGTTTTTTCCAAATAAATCCATTTTCCTCAAGTAGTATAGAATCCTCTCCTAGTAATAAAAATGAAAGTGGTGTAGAGGTTATACCTTGCACTTTAGGGTTTCAAGAGTAGCATAATAAAGAAATGAGGATGGAGGAAATCCATAGTAATTTAGGGTTTTTATGGTAGCATAAGAAGGTAATTGCTTTGGAAGAGTGTCCTTGCACTTTAGGGTTTTCGTAACAACATAAAGAAGAATGTGCTTTTGAGGTTATTCCTTGTACTTTGGATCCTTTAGAGCAAGACAAACTTATAGATGATAAGTCTTACTATGAGCAATGTGAGAAGATTGAAGATATTTATAAAGATGAAAGCGTTGGTGGGAATAAAAAAAAGAGAGGAACATCCAAGAAGCAAAAACAAAGGGAAAAAACTCATAAGGATATTGATATGGGAAAACAAAAACAAATATTGTAAGTGTTAACAAGAAGTGGACTAAACTAACAAATAAACATAAAAAGTGATGAAAAAAATAAGATTTTGGAATATTAAGGACTTGAATAAGACCCCCTAAAAAAAAGTACTAAGAAATTATCAGGTTGTTATAGACAAAATATTTTTAGATATGGAAATCAAGTAGCAAATATTTTAGCCATTTGCGATGAATTTTATCTTGGCAAAATTTGAACTTTTATCTCTTAATAAAAATGATATCAAGCTAATTACGGAAACTTAGCAGTTTGAGGAAGATGACAAATATCTTTCATAGAAAGGAATATGAAGAATATCTTTGATAAAAATGCAAGTTGGATATGGTTTAATTAAATTGATAGCAATGTAATGTTTTGTTATTTTAATAGGAGTGGCCTTCAATAGAAGCCACATATAGCTTATGAAAGAAAAAAAAAATGAAATTTGAGAAAACTTGATGGAGGTTGTGTTTTTAAGGCAAAATTATCCTTTTTCAAAATCATATGGAACTTTAGCTAACAACTATACAAAGGTTATCAAATAGCATTAGCTCAACTGGTTGAAATCCTCAACTTTCAAGGAGGAGACCCAGGTAATACCAACCTGTGGTAATACCACTATGTGGTCATGATGAAGGACAAGATTGAACAACTCTCATTAAAAATGATGGAAATTTATTTCAATTGAGGGGGATTTACAAATTATTATTGATGACATTATAATTATCAAATTATTATTAATATCATTATAATTACCAAGTTATTGTAATACCACTGTATGGTCAATGATGTAGTATGAGTGGGGCATATTTCAATCCCATATAACCAAAAACAAAACAAAAAAAAACTATACAAACCTAAGGTACTTCTTACAAGGATCAAATTTATAACTAGACTAGATATAAAGGATATATATCTAAAAACGTCGAGAGTTATCAATCTCGAGGCGCCTATCTCATTTCTTGGGGGTGTGATCTCCAAGATAGGTGCCTCGGGATTGATAACTCTCGGCGTTTTTAGATATATATCCTTTATATCTAAGCTAGTTTAAATGTTTTTGTTAATGTCAACTTTTTTAATAAAAAAAAAAAATTGTTTACGGCATGACATGTATGACCTCTTTGCGTCCCACCCCCCTCTCCTCCTTAATGTTGAGGAATCTAACCGGTTGAGCTAATGTCACTTAATGATTCACAAATTATTATTAATACTATACAAAAAGAAATATAGAGATTAGATAAACAATGACATTATTTCTAATGTCATCAACTATTTTTAAACATAATATCTTGGAAATGACTACGTACCTACGAAGAAAGAAATTAGGTACCAGATAATTTAATCAATCAGAGTGTTGGTCTTTGTCTTGGTAAAGTCAATTATAGAAGACAATTGGCCAAGTAAGGTTTTATCTCCTAATGAAATTGATGTCAAGGAGTTAAAATTAAGTTGCACATATTTTAACCACTTGTGTTGATTTTCATCTTATGAAATTCAAATTTTAGAATATGATGGGTCGAGTAAGATTTTATATCTTAATGAAAAGTCAAGGAGTTAAAACTAAGTAATAGATAATTTAGTCCATCGCAATGTTGATCTTTCTCTAAGTGATGTACAAATTTTAGAAAATGACACTTCAAGTGAGATTTTATTGCTTAATAAAAATGATGCTAAGGAGTTGATTGCAAAAATATAGTTGTTTAAAGAATATAAAAAATATTTTTGATTAAAAAACAAAAAACATATTTTTAATAAAAATTCAAGTTAAATATAAATTAATTGACATGTCAAAACATTTTTTTTTAATAAGCTGTGTGTGGCTTCTATTGGGGGCCACTTCCATTACAAAAACAAAACATTGCATTACTCTCATTACATTTCTAACAAGTTAATTAAAGCATATCCATATTTGCCTTTCTATCAAAGATATTCTCCATCTTCCTCAAATTGCTATGTTTCCATAATCAACTTTTTTTTTAAGAACCAACAACAAGAACAACCTTTACATGACACATAACTCCAAAAAATAGAAGGAAAACAAACATAACAGTCATCCATCAAAGAGGAAATCGGTTTGATTATTTTTCTTCTATAGCAGAGGTTCTTCCTCCTTTAGAGTGGCAAGACTTGAGAATGCATTTTTGCACTTCAAACTCCTGAGGTAATATCTACTTGTAACATATTTTGTAGGATCTTCATTTTCAGAAAACTAACTTTCACCGATTGTTTCATAATTAGCTTCAAGAATACCATATGAGGTGCTAATATTTTCCATGGAACCGTCTAGATGGTCTTTAGTAACCATTTGGATTTTATCAATGATCTGATTCAAATTCTCCTTTTGGGGTTGAGTCTTTTGTTGCTTGCATGATTTTTATTGGACAATTGGTGCATCTGGAGGATGAGCTTCTTTCTTTTGAATTGGTACATTTGAAGGTTTCAAATCATTCACATGTAGGGCCTTCTCCTCCACCAAGGAGGAATCAGAGCATGATCGGATGACCAAGCATCTCTTCTTCATGTGACCATATTGCTAACAACCATAACATCTTAGGGAGAAGTTTTTGTTGGAAATATGTTGAATATTTTCCATATTATTCTAGTGGGGTTAACACTAAAAGGTTCTGGACACTCTATACCTATACTTGTCGAGGTTTGGGGCTGGGTCGGGCCCCGAACAAGGGTTCAGGAGCGGTAGCCCTCCTAAAAGCAAGGGTCCGAGGGCGGCAACCCTTGGCTAAAATAATTAAAAAATTTAAAGTTATTTTTAGATCCATATGGGCTTTTAGGGTTATTATATTTGAACCCATGTTTTTTCGCCCATGATATTATAAAACCCGTGCATGTGCCTTTGTTATATATATCACACTTACATTAGGTTTTGAGGGAGATAAAAGAAGAATATTATTGTATTGGAGACGGTCAAGTTAATGCAATAATAAGATAATATTATGTTGGTTTTTTCCTAGTTGAGGGTTTCCAGGATAAATATTGTGT
Source organism: Wollemia nobilis (assembly GCA_028583015.1). Lineage (NCBI taxonomy): Eukaryota > Viridiplantae > Streptophyta > Pinopsida > Araucariales > Araucariaceae > Wollemia > Wollemia nobilis. The sequence continues at coordinate 5,575,970 of JAQPPZ010002072.1, read as the reverse complement.
AATGTGTGAATCTACGATTGTCCTCTTTTGATTATGTTATTACTGTTTTTCTGATTTAGTTTATTCGGGCTCTTTATTACTCTTCAGTTTTCATATTCAATATTTTGGATCCATTCCCCTTTGCTTGAGGAGATAATATTGGATTGAGGTCCAGGAATTTAAACATCCATCTAAATAGCCAATCTTGCTTTACTCATTAATTTTATTGGACAATTTTTTCTTTGTTTGGGCATCCATATACTGGAATGCACCAATGGCTTACCAATTTTGGTGAATATCTTCTCTTCCCAAAACTCCATAGGGAGCATAAAGATTCACCCAGATTGGGAAGCCATTAACTTCTTTTGTAAAGGGGTTGAAACTAGGAGTCCAAGGTCTTATATAAACACCCATTTGTTCGAAAAACCAATTATATCTATAATCCATTACTCTATCTCTATCCGCTAATTTAGAAAATGAAACAAAAAAGAAATTTTTGGGCAAGATAGTTACTTGGAATTTTGTACTAGTCCACCAATTTTTAATATATCCTTTGAGCTCCTTCAAGCTTGGTCTTTTGCCCTTGATTTTGCAAATAATTGTTCGGGCTTCATGATCAATCATATTCGACCCAAATATCCCTGAGAGATATTTCTTCTGACTGAAGAGGCTTTTTCACAGACTAAAGAGAAGGTCTGTGAACAACTCTATTCCTTCAATGCTTGACTACACCTAGGGTTTACACCTCTTTCGCCATGTGACGACATGTCAAAACATTCACATATTTCTACTTTTTGTTTTAATTAATGTATAAGCTTTTAAAAAATAATAAATTTTATTATCAAATTTTATTACTTACATATTGTGAGCATTATTAATCACTACCTATCACTTACTATTATTTAACAAGAATTTACATTGCAAAAGAATATCTTAAATAACTTTCGGAGTTTTTTTGAAGTTTTAGGGTAATTTTTGCATTGTTTTTCAGTTGTTATTTTTTAGCAGTTAATTATTACATTTACTCATTACAATATAGGCATTAATGACTTTTCAAGGTGGGATGTTTAAATTACAATGTCCCATCCATTAAAGGTTTCTCCAGATCTTAAGGAAGACACTAAAAGAATTTCTATAGAGAGGAAGATACTTAATTTATTGAAAGTTGAGTGAGTATAATGGTGAAGAATTTGGAAATCCAAATAGGACGTTCAAGATTTGAATCCTCTACAGTTGTAAACCATGTTTCAAAGTTTGGTTGAATAAACGCATGTTGGATAAATAATATCATTTTCCCCTCTTTTATTGGCAAGTATCTGATTTTTCTAACACTAATTGAAATAGGTCAAGGTAAGGTAGTTTTTAGCATCCACGAGACCATAGATTATATGAGACTACCTTCATAGAGGATGTTGTTTACTCAATATATGTTTATCCAACCAAGCTCCAATTACTGGAGTATGATGTACAACTCTACCCTCCTTTGGATTCAAACCTTAAACCTCCTATACAAAGTTCCAAAGTCTTACAATTAGACCCACCCAAATTGTACATGAAATTCCTTTTATTACATTTTGGTATTATTTCTATTTCCCTACCACCCTCCCCGTGATTCAAAATTGGGTCTTCTTGATGAAAGTCCAAAGCCATACCAACTTGGATGTCCCCATGGGGACTATAGTTATTATTGATTAAGAACATTATTGGTTTTAGAAACTTTCTTTAAGTTGTAAATTTTAACTATAGTTATTATTGATTAAGAACATTATTGGTTCTAGAAACTTTCTTTAAGTTGTAAATTTTAACTAGTAGTTAATTATTTGTTGCGGTGGATGAGTAATTTATAAAAGTTTGTTCAAACAAATAACTTTAAAAAAAAATTTAACTTTGGTTTTCATTACAGCTTGAATGGAAAGACTTTGGAACATGGAATAGGAGGTTCATGGTTTGAATCCCATAGAAGGTAGAGTTCTAAACCATGCTTTGGTAAGTAGAGTTACATCCTTTATAAGTATTGTCCCATATGACCTGACCTAAGGCCTTGTGGATGTTAAAAACTATTTTAATTAGTCGATTGCTATTACTTAATCTATTAAATTATTTATTTTTAAAACGTTTATATTAATTGAGTCAAGCAACAAAATTAACAAATTTGAAATATGTTTTATTGAATTTATATGAATACTAAATTATGTGTTTTTTTTATTAGGTGGAAGAATGGGTTTTGAAAGGATCCCCAAATCTTTACAAATCCAAGAAGGGTTTTAAGGGTCCCCAAACCTTATACAACAACAAAAGCCTCAAGAAGATGACAACTAGAGAAACCAAGAAGAGAAGAGAAGACGACAACTAGATAAACTAAGAAGAGAAGTTGAGCGAGAAGAAACATAATCCAATAATAGGATCCAAGAACAATAGGAAGAACCAGATCCCCAAGATCCTAACTGACCTTTAATAGATAAAATCTAACAGGACTAAAATCTCGAGGAGAAACTCAGGATTCGCCCAAAACACCCAGACTTCAAAAAAAAAAAATTTTTTTAGAAAGGTTTTCCGCCTAAGCCAAGAAACACAAGCCTAAGGAGAAACATGGGATATGCCCAAACTTCTAAGACCCAATACATAAAATATCCAAAAGTATAGAGAAAAGTTCCCCACCAGTAACACAAACCTTCTCCAAGGAAATTCAAAAAAATTATATTAAAAATTTTCTTGCCCAAGCAAGGAAACACACTCTCATTCCAAGCAATTTTTAAAAAATCAATTTGAAATTCTTTTGCCCAAGCCATGGGGAAAGAGATTATTTGTAGTCCTGCAAGCACCCACTCAAATTTGAATCAAAAGAAAGGTGGGGACTCCCATATCCAAGGTGCAACAAAACCATTTCAAAAAGCAAAGTCCTAGGGAAAATCAGCGAAGGCAAATACAGATTCACAAATCCTGGAACTCTTAAACCCAATACCACCTGACAAAGATTCACCATAACCACAAACCCTAGGACCCCAGCCGTAGGTCCAACTTGCCTAATATTTCCTAGCTCCCAGCCACTTAGAAAATCCATGGACCTAAGAGGGGAGAGAAAAAAAAAATACAACCAAAAGGCATAAGATCAACAAGTGGTCCACCATCGGGGTTATTGAACAAAAAACTCGAAAGCCAACTCAAGATCCAAACCATCCCAACTGGCTGCTTTGCCTTAGCAATTTGATTTTTATCTAAACCTAGCATAGAGGCATCAAGAGGGAAAGCCTACCATAGAATCACAGGAATCACAAGACGATCTCCATTCTCCTATAATAAAACACTAGAGCCAACATTAAAACCCTTGAAAGCTGGAACCCTGCTCACAACAACAAATAGAATTTGCACCATATTCTGGCCTAGATCAGAGACCTTGCTCTCCTCTACCTTAGCAATTTGATTCTTTTCCCAACTTGACACAGAGGCCTCGGAAGGGAATGTCTGCCATAGAACCACAGGGAATCATGAGACAATCTCCATTCTCCAGCAGTAAAACACCAGGGCCAGCAGTAAAACCCTTGCAAGCTAGAACTCTACTCATAACAACAAATAGAATTTGCACCATCTTTCATCTCAAAACAAAGATCGCAAAAGGGAAATCCCACAAGTACAACTTAGGATCCACACTCTTAGGATCCATGTTCATAGGCAGAACATCTCCAAGATCATCTAAAAAAGCATCAACAACGGAGATCCTGCATATAAAAACCCTAAAAAATTGGGGAACGCTCCTTCACACAATAGACTTCCCACACACTTCCAAACTCTCATCCAAAAACAACAAAAGAAAAAGCTTCTCACCTAAGACAAGAAACAAGCACAAGACTTCCAGAAAGGACTCCTTAGGGTCCACAGAATCTGGAGGATCCGGATCAATGCCAATCCCAATCGGAACCAGACCTACCTACACGCGGAAACAACACCACTCTCTGTCCCTCTCCCTCTCACCATTTCCTTCTATGTTATATGTTCATTTTAATTTTTAATTAGCATTAATTTCTTTTTAAATTTGTGTACTACTTTTTCTTTAATTTATAATGTTTTATAAAGTTTATTTTAAGGTTGCTTTAAGTCAATCTCAATTATTTTTATTTTTTTGATTAGGGTAGAAGAAGGGGTTTTGAAAGGTTTTCCAAACCTTTTACAAATTTTTACAAGAAGATAAGCCCAGACACTTCTAAGAGAAACACAAACATTACAAACAAGCATCCTTCCATGCCATACAAACATAAAAAACTTAGAAAAACAGCCTACATCAAATAAAAGCTATCACCTATTGAACACAACAAAAACTACAACAATTTGAAGCAACAGAGGAACAAACTTCCTTTTCCTATCTTGAGTTTTGATCCCACTATCTGCACACCTGATTGAGCTTTATGGGTAACATGCTCTGCACCAGTCCCAATAACCTACTATCCTCGAAAAAGTGAAGATGAGTTCCCCATAACCAAATCCAACCAATAGTTGGATAGGGGTTGTTCTCCCAAGCCACCATGGGAATTACTACCAAGTCATTCTAGACACCACCATAAGCATCAAATCTCGGTTTCATGGCAGCTTTATTCTAGATAAATTCTATTAGACAATGAACCTTGAATTCCTGGTAATCTGTTTCCATATACTCAAAGTCTCTAACCCACAGGAGACAGTCCCAATGCAAAACATCCAATAAAATACCATTAGTGAAACATGTGGGCTTCATATCATCCAAAACAAGGATCATAAGCTGTAATCTAGATAACACAAATATGCACATATGGATAATCTTTATGGGAAAAACTCTATGAATCTGCCCCACCAGCCTTCTGTCCTTGGAATTGCAACATACATTAGCCACTAACATAGTCCAACTGGGGTGGAATACCTAGGTCAAAACAACCTAGGGAAGGTACTCACCTACACAACATATTCAAACCAAATATTTTGAAAGCAAATGTTAACAAAAAGGAGGCTAGAATGACCAGGGTGCCAAAAATGGGAATTTGTTTTTGAAAATAGTGGTACAAATAGGAGTCAACATCACCAAAGTTCCTTATTCTGACAACCATGCAAAAAAGGGGGCATTGGTGTTACCATATTCTATTTTCAAACTTTCTCCCAAACATCAATTCTTAGGACCAATCTACCATATTACTACTTCCAAGATCCCACCACATCCTTCTATGAAATAAACCAAACAAATTGTTAAGGAATGAAAGATTAATCATTGTGAACCCCATTTCTTTTTTCATGATCAACAATTGCAATAACTTGTTGGGGGAAGTCTCCTTCCCAAACACTGAGCCCTTCTTGCGTTATTCCAAAATTAGCCATATAGTCTACTCCACTATTTCCTTCCCTCTTGAGGCCACGAATCCGGGCAGGCTGTCCAGCTTTTATGGCCGCCACAATATTCTACGTTGTCCACCCCGGGAGCCACCACACAGTTCTTCGCGCAATCCGCCCCTATAACCACCAAGCCACAATCATTTTAAACCTTTTACGCCGCTGAAAGCACCAGGAAAGGGACAAGTGTTCAATCCGGTGAGGCCTGAGATTTGATATTAGTTTAGTTGTTAATTTGTAATATAATTATTTTATGTATGGATGCCCAATTTTATTAACAATTTGCACAATTCAATATTTTTAGTGAATGATTTCAGTTTTAATAGCTATAGTCAAATGTTAAAAGAATGTTGCCTTTTTCATATGATTTATAAGACCATTTAAAAAATTATGGCAAATAGGTTGAAAGGCAAATAGGTTGAAAGGTATTCTAGATTGTGTTAATTCTTAGAAATAAGACAATTTTTTTTGTCTTAAACAAATTCTTGATGGTATAATCATTGCAAAAGAGGCCATACATTCTCTTCATTCCATGAAAAACCAAGTATGCTTATGAAATTAGATATGAACAAATCTTGTGATAGGGTACGCAATTGTTGCAATCGCATGTATTGGTCTTCATAGGCTCCTACAAGACAATAGTCTTCCTTGATAGACTCCATGAAATTATCTCATGTGAATGCTACTTCATCTTCAATATCTTTTGTAACCCTGTTATAATATGCTTCCTACCAATTTCAAACAAGTAATGAAGCTTTAAAGAGTGCAAAATCAATTTTCTCATTGTCAAATTTATATACAGAGAAGTATGAAGATATTTGATCCAACTTTCAAGGGCATCAACATTATTTTTTCATTCAAATGTAGGAATATCAAAATTCACCTACACCTTAGAATGTGTGGGAGTACTAAATGGTGCTAGGGCAATAAGAGGTTGTGTAGAGGAGGTTGCATAAGTTGCAACAAGGAGTTATAATTTGAGCAAATTGGTCCATCATCTCATTCCTCTATTTCATGAGGGCTTCATTCATCATCTTTTTGAAAGTATCGATTGTCTCAATGTTGTCCATTCTACTTCCCATTTGAGACCGTTTGGGATGGCAAGGGAGGTAATCAAAGGGATATCACATATAATATGCAAGATGTTTATATTCTAATCTTGTGTTTATGGACATACACTCAAAAGACCAACCGTTTTGATACCACTGATCCATAACTTAGAATTTCAAGTGATCCAAAACTTAGAATTTAGAGTTAAGGAAGATTGTGAAGAAGTGCAATTCAAAAACAATAGAATATAACAAATCAGAACACAAATATACATAACCAAAATAACATAATGATTTTATTGCTCAAAAAAATAGAGTACAATGCAAGCAATCTCTAAGAAGAGATTTGAGGCTAAAACATTGCATCCATTACTCATGTTTTGTATAGTCAGGGATGTATATATCTTTATACAAGAATTGGTGTGTTGGAAATCCATCGTATTGAATATGGAAGGTCACCCTTATGGAAATGTGGTGCTTCACCTTCTATGAGTTAGAAGGTCACCCATATGGAAATGTGGCGATTCACCTTTCATGAGTTACAAAGTGCATATTAAATGAAATGTGACTTGTCCTTTTGTGTTTTGTCCTCTATTGATGTGTCAACAATAGCTAGAGATGCATTTTGGCTACAAAAAATTAAAATAGAAAATTATTATTTTTGCTAAGTATTTTGTTTTGTATTTTTGAGGGCCTTCGGACATTTTTCCACAAAGTTATCATTGACTTGTTTGTGACAAAGTTGCCTACAAAAATTGTTGTTCTCTCTCTAATATTTCCAACACTTCTTGAATGGATCAAAATGAAGTCACAAAGGTATGCCCCTAACAATGCGGTTAGGATCAAAAAAATAGATTTTCAGGCATTTTTGGGCATAAAGCCATGCCGCAAAAAGGTCACATCCCTGGATCACGTTGAATTGAGTATGACATAAAGGGTAGAATCATGCACTATTAGAGATGCCATTTGTGGAGTGCTTTGCACATTAATGTGAAAGTACTATAAGTTGAGATGAAACAATGATGTGTAGAGGGTTCAAAGATTCAAAGAAGAGCCACAAATCTAGTTGGGAAGCAGAGGAGGTGAATTTTATGAACTTGATTCCAATTGAGAAGGTTGATATGATGAATTGATTCCAATTGAGGAGGTGAACTTGATAATAATTGAATATGCAGAGACTATGCAAATGGTTAAGGTTGTGCATGAACAAGAGGTTGCGCAAGTGGCTGAGACTATGTAGGAGGTTGAGATTGGATAGTAGGATGAGATTGCACAACTAGTTTAGATTGAGTAGGTGGTTGAAATTGTGCAATTGGGTGGAATTGTGTAGGTGTTGGATGAAGAGATTGTGGTCAATGATGGAATGACCATGCAACTCAATTCAAATCTAGAAGAATGACATGCACAAGCCTCCAAAGGAGAAATTCACTAATTGCTCGGTGGAGATGACAAAATGGTGATGCAAAAAATGGAGTGATGTAGATGGTGAAGAGAGGGTTTTTTGGAGTTTGAACATTTGCCAAGGTCATCTAGCCATTGGGAATTGAGTCGTCTAGACCTAGTCCACAGTTGTCAAGACTTGGGTCATTTGGATCAAGGCTATTTCAGTTGGGACCTAGGTCAGAGGGCATGAGGGAGGGTTTTGCGGGAGTGAAACCAAAATTTTAGAGGGAAGAGGAACAAGCATCCATTTTGAAGAGAATTTTACCACAACAAAGCAAGAGCTAGGGTACAAAGTTGTAGAAAAGCATACAACGTTTTTGCAAAATATATCAATACAAAAGTAAACTGTCAAATCAAGTCGCAAAGCCTAATAAATATCTTGAGACAAGGGTTTCTCCACCACAGTTAAAGTGTTGGAAAAAGGAACCGTAGCCATAAAATTATTGAGAAAAGAAAACCTAGCCATCCAAAATAGGAAAGAAATCATGTGAATGTAATGAATGACTGTTTGGATTCAAATCCTAGGTGCCCAAACCAAAAAATTGGTCATACAAAAGTTGGATTCTACAAGTGGAGAAGAGTTATTTGAAGGAATTGTTCTTTGGGATTAAGATGTTTGAAGATAAGAGAGAATCATTCAGATGACTACCTATTTCAAGAAAATTGTCTGATATGACAAGGGAATGATTCTATAGGCCATTGGCGAATTCAAAGGAATAGTCCAAACACAATGAGGGTTTGGTTGTATAGTACAAGGAAAAAGTAAGACCATTTGGTCATCTTGGTGAAGAAAGGAAACATCTACAAAATTAAAGACAAAGGCAATGTTTTTTGAACAAAATATAGGGATGTCTAGTGTTTGGAAGACATCAACCACTAGCATGGGACCGCATGGAGTGTGCAACTAACCATCCAAAACAAGGCAAGAGTCATTCAATCAAAAGAGAGAGTTGTGTTCCAAGAAGGTCATTTACATGAGATATATTATTCGAATGGGATGTCGAATCACAAGAAGGTTTGGTCAAGACTCAATCATCTGAGGCATAATCTAGGCCATCAAGGGTTGACCATCTAAGATTGGTCAAGTGTGACAACCATTTGGAATGGGTCGTAAATTTCGTTTTCCATGACCCTCCTAAATGGGCCAATGAAGCAAATTGTTCAAGCTAACTAGACAACGACAATGACCCTCCAAAATGGGTCAATGAAGTTGATCATTAGGTTTGTTTGGTCAATGGCGATGACTGCCTAGAATAGAGCATTAAGGCTAGGCATCTAGATCATCTGACTGATGACAACGGTCCTTAGATCCAATTGCATGGGTCTGGCCAATAACAATGGTCCTTAGAGCCAATCATCTGGGCCTGGACGATGGCAATGGTCATTTGGAGCAAGCCATCAAGGCCAATCATCTAGGTCTAGCTGACGACGATGGTCATCTAGAATGTGTCAGGGCTAGCAAACACGTCCATCCAACCAAGTTGTCTGGAGTTGGACGATGGGGTATACTTCTTGGTATCAACCATTTGATCCAATTGTTTAAATTGTGTTGTCTAGCAATGTCGTCAAGGTTATTTGAATTCAAAATGTGGGTCAACAAAAGGCCACCAAAATGTAGGAAAAAAATCAGTTTGACACTGAATGTTTCAGTGGTTCGATCGTTGAGGGAAAAATGCAAAAAATGGCTACACACAAAAGGTGTTGCCCCTCTACCCCACAAGGGATACCACCCCTTGAACCCAACATAAGCGACGATAGGCATAGCCAATCATGTTGGTAATGTGGCCATGTAGGAGTGAAGCAAGCAATCAGAGAGCAATATTTTGTTGGAAGCAGCCTAATGTGAAGCCAACTATTGAAGATGTACATAATAGATGAAAGTGATGAGTTCAATACTCTTATCCCCAGAGTTCAATACATGTGTTGATGAGGACGCCACCAAGTCTAGAGGATAGGATAGACATAGACAAATTATTTGACACATCTACATGGGTGCCATGTAAGAGTGTATGTGTAGATACATAAATGTGTGCACACAAAGTGTTTGTAATAATTCACACATGACAAAATGTTTGCAATAATGCCACATAATGAGGTATTTTTAATGTTTTAAATAAACGAGTAGTTTGGAGGTAGATGGGTAGTTGCCAACCGCCTGTCGATGCCATTATATCTATAAGTATGCATCTATGTGAGAGAAGTAGGAGTTCTTGTTGTTGGCCAAAGTGCATTGTTGGTGAAAGTTGCTTGTTAACAAAGTGTTCATCAAAGTATAATGTATTGCAAATAGTTGTGTAGGATAATATCGGGTGTGCAGTGTATCTATTTGTATTTGTAAGTATTCCCATTGTGTACTTTTGTTTATATAAGTGGTAATGAAATTGTATTGCAATATGTTGTATTCCATTTCTATAGAGGATTGAACACAATGTTGTGTGTGTGTTGAGTATTTAACTATGTCCACTATCGGCCAAGGGAGGAGAAACATTAATGTTGATGATGCAAGCAAAGGAATATTCATCACCTAATTTCCTTAAAGCAGCTAGAGGGTAGGCTAGAAGTATCTCAGAATTTAAGCTCTCATGGTACTAACCCAACACTAGAAGAAACCTTGTTGAGAGAGAAGAGAGTTATTGCAGCTACAATTGGGAGACCAACTGCCGAACATTCAACAATTACTCTCAGGATTTGTTGGTTTCCAACTACAAGGGGTGTTGGATACTTGAGAATGCAAGATTGAGGGCTTGTTGAGGCAATGAAAAAAGCATGTTTTGACATGACAGAGCCAGATAAATATTCGATGTTGCAATGAGTCCCAATGCTAGCAACACAAGTGGCATCCCCCCAAGTGGTGTCCCATCAAGTGGCATCATGCCATGAGGTGTACCATTGAGTAACGTTTGACCATATGCACAACTATGACACTCATCACACTAGGCGTAGGAGCAACAACTAGAGCACACCTAACATTACGTCATATGATTTCAATGTTGCTAGTGCCAACACTACAAAGGTACAACATCATGTAATGCTAAAGTCAAAGATACTAAGTGGAAGCATGCACTTTATTCGAGAAACCAAAATCTCATCTATGCCTTTGTAGGAATTGATATAGAGCCAACATGACGAACAAGCATCACCATTCTCTACAATGCAAAAAGGGCAAGGCCTAGAAAAGTTGCAATGATGATAAACCAAATATTTGACCTGATAATGTTACGTAGAAGATATTGCTAGCTGATCGATGCTACGAGTTGCTGGATTTGCATAGCAACAACAATGAGTTGAAGAAAGAAATATGAAGGTTTTTTGCACAATATTTTATAGGTCCTAGACTTCAAATGGGAACCATTTTAGGGATATTTCCTCAAGATGCTTAGTCATAGAACCCACGCACTAGGAAGAGCAAGCTCAACATAGGGTCATGTACACTACATATGACATTCAAAGTTTAGGATTCTTTGAAAGTGGATTTGAAGATGCACACATTGTTGGATTCTTTGACAAGTTTTTGGATGTTAATTTTAGAGCATGTGAGGATTTCCTTTCTAGTCCTATGTCACAATTGAGGATGAGGGCCATGCATATGACTTGCAAAGTAAACAAGTTGTATACATGGACACACATAGGCAAACAAATTTATTTGGATCAGATGGTTGATAGAATGCATGGGAGATTTACACCTAGAGCTTGCTACACATGGAGGCATTATCACTTGACACTATAGTGTTCTCATGCCATCCTCTAGTTATGTACCATATGTAGGCTTAAGCATCATTGAAAATGGATTCTAAAGCTCAATGCCATCTCATTCCCAAGTATCTTGAGTTTCCTTCTCAACAACTCAATTTTCTTGCCTACTAGAGTTAATGCTATCTAGCTAAACTTCACTTTTAGTTGGATAGGAACAAATGATTTCATGGGATAATCGAATTCAAGAGGTATAGGGCTCAACATTTTGTGTAGGATCTGTGATTGTTAACTGAGAGAGCCACAACTAAGGCGACAGTGTTAGAAAGAGATTGTTCTCTGTGTCTCCAAACCAAGGCACAAACTTGTCATTTGGCTGCCAATGATTCTCATATGGAGAAGATGGAGCATAAGCTAGGGTTGACTCTAAGAATCTAGATGAGAACCTGTGAGAGTTAGATGGAACCATAGCAGTTGGAGACAACACAACAAAAGCTGGATGAAGTGGAGAGACAACAGGTAATGAGCAACCGTTTCGACAAACATATGCAGAATAAGTACAGAAATGCATGTTGAAGCATTCAGAGCTTGGAGGTTGCCACTTACCAGTTGGTCTTTTCAGCCACCACCTCCTCCAGTAGTTCAGTCTGCCCCAAGGTTGTTGCAATCATGTAGTTGGAAAGGATGCTGAATAGTATAAAGGAGGCAGATGTAGGAAGACTTGGTGATGTGGCACCATCTCAAGTGCCAATGCAACCATGAGCTTTTATGTATATAGTGTTGTCATCAATATTTTGTTGTACACGTGCTTAGTAACTCATCACTTCATTGTTGTCACATGTGCATGGGTATCACAATATGATATGTGTTTGTATTAAGTATGTCAACTATAATATATGCAGCACTTTTAATTGTTTTCTATGTAAGTGTGTCAGGTGAGGTAGTTGGCCAGTTGTCAACTGCCTACCAAACACTCCCTATCTTATATAGCTGCCTCATTCTAGTCTCTTCTAGTATCATGACCGTGATTGTGTATGTATTGTGTTTTGCTGTCATAAATTGTGTGCATGTGCATGAGATTGCATCATGGATGTAATTTATTTCAGAGACAATGACATACTCTTTGATGTGGTGAGTTATATTATTATTCCTGATCTGTTCACTTTACAGTGCATGATTATTCTGTTTTTATTATTCTCTTAGTGTGTGATTGGAAACTCCAAACCTGTACTACAGAGTGTGTGCTGGGAAAATATGAATAGATATGTATTATATTTTACAATTTTGATGGGAACATGGGTAAAAATATGAATCCCTTCTGATTGCACCACAATCTAACCCTACTCCTACTTGACACGAAATTATAAGATTCTCTATAACAGCATGCTAGAGGGTGTAGAGTGGAGTCTTTAGAATTTTCAGACTAGTGGATGTTTATTGGGCACTTGTTTCCTTCCCTCTATCCTGGGTGTTTGAGCCACCCATTTATGGCATGCACTCATAAATAGTTTTTCTTGCAGGATTCATATTTGAAAATCAATTATATTGAGAATTGGAATATTATTTCAGATTATAACTGTCCTTCGAATGGACTAAGAAGCTAACAGATTCTAGAAGTTTTCATGAAGCTCAAAGTCTTTCCAAACATATTTTACAAAACTGAATTCACCAGAAGAAAGTAGCTGAAGTTCAGAGAAATTTTCTAAAATTTTTGTTTTCTTTTCTGAAATGGGAAACAGTTTAAATTTGCACTTAGGGCTTTAGGCAGAATGGCAAGATTCATGATTGATTATGACATTGATCAAAGGCTTGAAACCTATAGAGATACACTATTGAATTGATAATACAAGGTAAAGCGATGACTTTCCCTTTGCTTGCATGAGATTCTTATACCCCTAGAGGCATGTTAGCTTTGTTATGACCTTAAAGACCACCTTTACCTTTACACACGCATATATATATGTCTGTGCATGAGTGCACAAAAGATTCCTATTATCTATCTCTGCAAATCTAAGTCCTATAGACAAAGAAATTTATATAAGTTCAAATTTTCCAGTAACTAGAGAACTTTATTTTCTTATTTGTATACCTTTTACATTCTCCATATGAGAATACATTATCTCTTTCATTATTTTTAACTTTACCTCAAGAAAGGAACTCCTTAAAGATTAAGATTTTAGCAGAGGACGCTGACTTAGTGGCATCTTCCAAAAATGAACTGGCTGTACACAAATAATTTGGTGTCAAATTTTCATTCAGAATAGTTGCTGGCAAGAAATCGCATAGTGTTGGAATATATCTAAAGATATATTGTTTGTTACATTTGTCAGAATTGCAATCATAAGCACCTGCTTGCTATGCTTATATTGTATTTTATTTGATTCCTGAGTATTAGAAATTTAGGATTATCACATTGACCATTGAGGATTGGATTATGCCTATTCGCTTGCTTTCTACGATGTGAATTGTATATTGTTACTTGTTGCATGATTACTGAAAGCAGTTGAGTCATCAATCAATGGGAAGTAAGTAGAACTCATGGTTGAAGATTTTCTTTCCAGTTTTTTTACTTCTTTTATTTTTTAGATATGAAAAATGATTCTTATAAAAATTGTTTTTAACCTTCTTATTTTATTTTTCCTTCCACAATTCAGGACACCATATTATAGGCAAAGACCCAATAGTAGTTTTTATCATTTTTTCTTTTTTCTTCCTAAAATAAGAAAAGATCTTGGTGAAGGAAAGGATACCACAATAAAAAATTGAGTCATTATGGAAAAATCCTTGTTGCTATGCATACGAGTTGAATTTGGGAACAGTGTCAATCAATCATAGTCAAAGACTGAAAGTGTACTCCACGAGATGTCCACTGAATTTATTGCAAACCACCATGGATAAAAATCAAATGAGGTAAGTGGCATGATGCTAATTTTTTATCTAAGTAATTGTAGATCTTATTGCTGAAATTTATCTGGTATGGATGGGTTTGAAAGCATTTCTATTTCAAGTCATGTTTAGGATTCCATAATTGTATGGCTCAACACTGAAACTTATTAGATATGGACGGGTTTAAAAGCCTTTGTATTTCAAGTTATGTTTAATATTTCATTTATTGCTTTCATATGGATATTTGAAACAATTTAAAACTTGCTTGAAACCTCTTCTTAGAATGGGAAGAGAAGCGTAATGACCATGTGATTGGGAAAAGGGAGCCCTACCTGCTTGTTGCTTGCGCTGTTGCTTTTCTAGTACCAGAGGAGCACTATAGTCAATCAGCCAGTTCATATCAAATGATTGATGCACTTTGGAAAAGTTGATAGGGGTGAGGGGTAATTATGTGCACCAGCATGGGACACAACCTAGTAAAACTGGGTAACTACCCAATAGATAATCCAAACCTGTAAGCACTTTGTTTTGCAATGGAGAGCAGTGTTGGGAGTTTGATACCATCTCAAAGAAATGGGAGATTTCATTGAACCCCCTTAAAGAAAAAGAAGATTAAAAAAAAAACCTCTTCCTTACACCTTAAGTTCTGTTTATTAGACATGGACATTCAATGTATCCTACAAGATGCTTTAGATAAGCATAAAGAGAACCTTACCTCATGGGTCTATTGTTGATAGTTTTAGTTTTTCCTCCTTAATTTGCATTCGTTTTTCAGCTTCTTGTACCTGAAATAATACCAAAAAAGGAATTTAGACACGCTTCTAATGGAAGGGAATTTTATCATGATAAGCTTTGGTTTTATGGGAAAGAATAGAAAGAAGTTAGCAAGACATACACGGTTATTAATTTCTTGACATAAAAATTCTCTTTTAATCTAACCAAACATTTTCTCATGCATGACAATGAAATTTAACAATGCCAAATTCATCTCAATCATATGCAACTAATCTTGTACATGACTTCATGAATACTGCCTCTAATAATGAGTTTCATTTAAAAGGAAAGATCCCTGGAACTTGTTACAGGAAAAAATGATAAAATGATGTTTGATTCATATTCATGCGATGAAACTATATGCAAATGATTCATGCTTCTATCATCTATGACAGTCAAATCAATAATTCTAGTATCATTGTGGAAGGTACTACTTAGAAGAATCATCTGATTGGATTTGAAAAGTAGCATTGTCCTAACTCACAAACACATGGATGACAATTTAGAAAAGAAAAAAAAGAGAAAAAAAATGTAAGAAATTATATGGTGTAGATCACAATGTAGTATACCAAATTTATATTCCACTATGTGTAGAGAAATAACACAAATAATATTAAACAGAGTTGAACAATAACTCAAAGGAAATCACAACATATATACGTCATTATCTTCTTGCAATAAATTTGACAATCCAATCTCGTACATGCACAACAACATCGTACAATGCTTAGAACAAGTAAAAACATCACAATAGCACTATCATATGTCACATACTCCTCCCTAAAGACTACTAAGCAAAGAATATATACAAGGTGGTTAAGGGGCAGTTGGCAACCGCCCAAGTAAATATATCCATCTATGTACAAGACAAAATGCTCATTTACGTAACAATATGTACATAACGACTCATCTACCCCTCTCTAAACTGGTCAGTGTCCCTGCTGACTATGACACCGGTACTTGTAGGTGGGCAGGCTAAATAGCAGGAGTTGATCTTGGCTGTGCAAATGCTCTAGCAAGAAGGGCCTGCAACTGTTGATGCACTATGTGATACTTCTGCTGTATTTTCTTCCCAAAGTCCATGTGCTTGGCCCACTGCCTCCCTCACTTCTACAAATCATGATCGAGATACAATACATTGGTCCTTCTTCCTCTTTTCAATTCAGAGTGTTGATCCATTGATTTCTCTCTATCAGTTGCTCCTATGTTGGTGACAAAAGGACTCAATCTCTATCTGTAATAGAGCCGCCTCTGCTTCAAATCTCTTTCCCAAGAGTCACAAATCCTTGTCAAGCTGCTGAGCTTGCAGACTCTCAACATCAGCCAACCCTTATAATTGCTTGGACAATTCCTTTAACAATCAAGTCCTAGCAAACAACTACTATATGAGATATGCTAAGTAATTGAGCTACCAAAAAGGCACCTCAAGATCCTCTAGAATCATATGCCTCTTAGCAATCGGTGGAAGAAGGTACTCGACTACCTATGCATTCGTCAAATAGATGCACAAGCGAAATCTATACAACACCAGCATGCCAAGTGACAACTCTTGCTTCATGAACAAAGATTAGGTCTATGTGTCTGTTTGTGTTTGCCATGCTCAACTCTCTATAAGGTTTTTGAACTAGTTATGCCTATCACAATATGACCAATTATACAATTTTGTGTTCTCATTGTCCATGTGCATTTCCATATATGCCACTACTCAAGAGAGCTTGCTAAAACATAGTCATGCATTACTGCCAATAACTCAATCATTTGGTTAAAAATCGGGAAATGCATGTATCTGCCACCCTTGCTGACACATTAGGATTACTCAATAGGGGTAACTCCACCATATGTGTAGCTTCTAGTTCTGATATGGTGCCACCCCAAGCACCACCTTGTGCTTAGGATGCGTAACAACATGAGTTGGAATATGCATTTTGTTTGTATATTTCCTTTTATAAATTGTAAATAATGATTTATGTGTGCAAAATGTTTGTAGCAAGTCGCCATGTAAGCATACATGGCAAGTGTTTGTCATTATGTGCACACACTTGCGTAATTTGTCATGTAATAGTCATTTGTCATGTTAGAGGCCATTAGTTGTCAATTGGCAAATAGGTACAAGGGTGGTTGCGAAGTTATGCAACCACATCGCCTATTGAGTTCCTTATTTATAGGGCCCTTAAATTTAAGCAAGATATTGTAGGCTGTAAATCTGCCTCTCAGAAGAAAAAGAAATAAAGTGTGTAAATTTGCTAATTTTTGACAAAGTTTTGTACAATTTTGACAAAGTTTGTAAAATGAAATGTAAATGAAATGATGTGTAATTAATATGAAATGCAAATTAGGCTTAAATGAAATTAGACACCAAATTAGCCGAAATGAGGGAAATGAAAGTGAAATTGAGTTTAATAAAAATTAAAAGTAACCTTAGGAAAAATTAAAGGTACATGTTATACGATGGTTGCATGGTGACGATTGTGAATAATGCGTTGTATTAGGAACCGCTTGGAACGGCTTGGACAAGCATTATATAGCCCCCCCTTAATTTTTGAGCAATATCCTTTTGTTGTGTATGTAGGAGAACGAAGGTATAGAGTACGAGATACCATTGTATGCAATTGGAGTGTTACTAGGATTGTTGGACCTGGCTAATTCGTGTTGTCTGTGCATGCTGTATTCTGCAGCCATTACCAATACAAATCCGTTCTGAGTACAACTGTGTGTGCATGTGATGGCACTTGAATGCTTTTATGGTAATAGTATCATTTGTGTTGTTATGTGAAATATATAATGAATAATGTAGGTAGAAGTCCTTGTTAGAGCAAGTGTTTATTGCAGGTTTGGAGGAACAAGGTTACTACCAGAAACCGTACATATCTTGCAGCGGATATAATACCCAACCGAGGCATTCGATATGGTTTGCAACATTGTAGACATCGCGTTGTTGACTATTGGCAATAAATTCAATTGCTAAGTAAATCATGCAAATTGTTGGTAAACGTATAGTTTGAACTACGGCTTAGGAAGAATGGTAACCGTACAAGAAGCATAGTTGTTGTCAATATTATGCTC
This sequence comes from Wollemia nobilis, assembly GCA_028583015.1. Taxonomy (NCBI): domain Eukaryota; kingdom Viridiplantae; phylum Streptophyta; class Pinopsida; order Araucariales; family Araucariaceae; genus Wollemia; species Wollemia nobilis. The sequence continues at coordinate 5,557,737 of JAQPPZ010002072.1, read as the reverse complement.
AATTGAATAAATTGCTATGGTTATGGTGAATTGCCAACATGACAAACCATACAATCAACAAACGCCAGATTGTGAATCCAAGAATAGTGGAACTAATCCCTTGTACGAATTGCTAAATCATACAACTAGACATTTGAACGATTCTGCATAAATTGTACAATCACCCAGAAGTGTGCGATTTGGTGAAATTGTATGTTTTCACTAGACTGTACGGTTGTGGACTATACGTTTTGTGATCGTACGGTTGTACAATTGTACATTGTAAGATTTTAGTCAATGTACGTTTTGGCAGCATTTATTGTACATTTGCTAAGATGAAGAAGTTGAGATTTCATGTCTGAATCTGTCACCACGTCCCCTACTGGGAATACCGCCACTCAAGCTACAGATAAGTCATATAATATGATATCTATTGAAACTAAAATTCATTTTTGCAATCTTGCTTCATCATGATATTGTTGTTATGTATATTGAATATATACATGAAGATGCTCTATTCATATTGATAGTTCTTGTCTCTGAATGTTTCATTGCATGTATGGATTATTATTGCTAACATTTGTTTGTGTCAATTACTGTGTTCCTTCATATCCGGAATACAATTTCTATACTACACTTGTCACCATTGCCATAGCAAAGTCTAGATTGAAGACAATGGTGACATTGAAGAAAAGAAGGTGAATAACAAATAATCCAACATAAGGATGTGGTAGATGTAGATGTGGATGGACAAGGGAAGAGTTGTAGTAGCTCAATACTACCATTGTGCTCCGAACAGAGGTCCGTCACATAAGCTAGGGCAAAAGACAAAGCAGGGTAGAAATCATCAAGAATTGGCTAAGTGTTTGGAAGAGGGAGATCCACTCACCAAAATGACTCGCTCATTCAACACCCTGTTGTAGCACAGTAGTGAGTATCCCAACAGTGGAGGAACAAAATGACAAAATTTAGAGGCCAAGCAAGACTGCAGTAAATGCAAATTCACACTAACTCAACATTCCACTTGAAAGGTAGTGAAATGACAATGAACTTGTATCGCAGTCAAGTGATCCACTTGTACGACACGTTAAAGTCTTCACTTGTATGAAAAGTGCTTGTACGCCAACACTTGAACAACAACTAACTTGCTCACTTGTACGACAATTTAGCAAGTGACTTGTATGGCATTCACTTGTACAACAACTATGCAATCCACTTGTACGACACTCCTTATTGCTCCATTCATACAACTCTTGTACGACGTTTCTGGACCGCAACTCCTCATACAATGGTCTTGGTTACAACTCTTCTTCACACTTGCACACAAAACTTGATACAACTACAACCTACCAATCTACTAGCAAAAATATCATACAAAACACATATATCACATAGATGAAGGATGAATCATCATTGTATTACTCTGCCTATATGACATTAACATTACAGGACATCTACCTTGGCAATACAATGCAACAATGGATACACAGACTATACAAGCCTAGATGCTCTCTTGTACTCCCCTGGTGTCATCATACAATGGCACTGCACAAATGAATAGGGGGGCCTATTTAATTTTGGGGCTGGCAATTACCCACAATTGTTGCCCGGGACACCTCACTTGTAACTACTTTCCCAATTGCATATGCATTACATAATTTAGTCGCACTTTACATTTGCAATTAATCAAATAATGATGTCATCACCCTTGACATTGCACTACAAAATTGCATTTCATTTACATTTACATTTGCATTTCATGCATGTACCCATACCTTTGCCAATCCCTTTGCTTTCTATGTACACCATCAGAAATTGTTGTATTTGATCAACAAGTCGACCATTCACAAACAAGTTAGTAGGTGGCTCGTCACATTGCAGGAGTTTGTGTTTCATGTGGTGGTCAAACCAGGGAAGAGACACGTAATAGCGGATCAATTGTCAAGGATTTGTTAAGGAGAACCTATGGAGGGAGGAATGTCGAACAAATTTCCAAAAGCTCATTTGTTTGCAATAACTATGCTGTCGTTGTGGTACAAGGACATGGGAGAACACTTGTCTAGGGGGGAGCTAGCACAGGAGTTGACAACATCCGAGAGGAAGAAATCCATCATCAAATCAGCACCATTTCAGTTGATAATTGGTTTATTATACAAAATCAGACCTGATGGAGTATTGAGAAGATGCATGATGGACATGTTGCCACATTTTGCACAGGAGTGCCATGTTTTTAGTTTCTGCATGTATGCTGCTCTTTTCCTTTCCTTCTCCTCATTTTCCCCTTTCTTCATTTCTCCCTTTCTCCCTCTTCCTCGCAGTTTCATTCCCTCTTCTTCTTTCCCCCTTTCTTCCCCCAGTAAAACTTCAGCAGGTGTTCCTTGAAAAGTTTCTAAGTGTTGGGGCGACACCCGACTTCACAGCGAAGTCAGAGTGCGCCCCTCAGTTGGAGCGCAGTAGGGAACCCGAAGTGCGCAACAGGACAGGATATAATTGAAAATTTAACTAAGTGTCAAGGGCGACACCCGACTTCGCAGCGAAGTCGGGGTGCGCCCTTCTTCCTGGGCGCACTAAGGGAGCGGTAAGTGCTGGGGCGACACCCGACTTCGCAGCGAAGTCGGAGTGCGCCCCTTTTCCAGTGCGCAGTCTGAGCAGCAGAAGAAGATGGCAAGCACCGGTGCGACACCCGACTTCGCAGCGAAGTCGGAGTGCGCCCTTTGACCGGTGCGCAGTTGGATTAAGTCAACTCAGAAAACGCTAAGGCAAGAAGACCTTCCAACTGCGCTGTTCTCCTCCTGCGCAACCCGATAGCGCCCGAATTCCTGGCGAAGTTGGATAAACTGCCTTTCAAGGCAGACACGTGTCACACTTCAGCATCCGACAAGTATCCATCTCCGGGATTCGAGCCAAGACTTGACCGCGCAAGGACAAAGCATGGGCTACACTATCGGCGCCATCTGTCACCATTTAAGCCGATGTGAAGTGCCATCTGCCGCACCTACCCGCATTCCTGTTGATCGGAGATTTGACCCAATGCACTGCCACGTAGCCACACCGCCTTCAGGGATACCATGTTGCAAGTACAGTCCGGCCCGACAGAAGTCAGCATCAGCAGCTCCTCAGCCGCTCGTGTCAGCTACTGTCTTGTCTGGGACTTCGTGCCCATGAATGTAATCGGGGGGAATTTTGGGCTATAAATACCCACCACGTTTTGATTGTAAGTGGTGGAAGGGGAATATATTGCTAGGGAAAAATTGTAGCTGTGCGTTTACCTCAAATATAAACATACACTTGGCTCTGCTTACTGTCTTTTATCTTGCATGTTGCCTCTCCTTGTCATTTTTGCCTCATGTTTCTTGTGTCATTGCTTGCTGTTGTACTGAACTCTGGACTCCAGCATTTGGTGGCTAGGTATTCCTAGAATGCATAGATAGAGGATACATGGGATCGCTGATAGCTGTAGTTTCAATGTATGTTTGTAGATGAATGCTGTTAGTAGTGGTGATTGATTCGTTGTTGTGCTGCTTATTCCCCCCACCCAACTCCAATCACATTTGGAATCCCTTTCTGCAGTTTTATCTCTTTCTGCATTTTTATCTCTTTCCTTGCACTCTTATCTTGACAAAACCCCACAGGAAGCCGGCCTTCTCCGGAGATTGGCACAGGAGGCATTCCTTCCCCCCGGCCTTTCAATTTGGTGGGCGAATATGGGCGCAATAACAACAAATTCTTTCCTCATGGCAAATTCGTAACCAACAGTTTCTCTGGCACGCCCGGTGGGACATGGTAGTTTCCCACCCCCAAACAGAATCGAAGTACTAGTGCTCGCTTCATTGCTGTTCAAAATCAGAGCACCTGGCGACTCTGCATACCTGAACATTCTCTGAGTCCATGAAGACCGGTCCTAACGCCTTCATGCTAACAAGAAGGTGGCGAGCAAGGAACCTGGGAAACCCGCCTGACTTTTACGAAATCGACATTGCCGTTCCAGGCGAGCGCGTCAGGCTGGCTGATTACCAAGCTCGCGAAGAAGAAATCCAAGAAGAAGCCGAGGCTGAAACTGAAGAAGTTGAGGCTGAAGAAGAATCTACATCTTCAGACAGTTCCGATACTGAGTACACTACCGGGTCAGAGGAAGACATGGCTGCTCAGCAAGATGATGATGACCTCTTCCCAGCGGTGGACTCTACGGGGCCCTTGGCCCTAGCCGGACAGCAAGCTGTGCCCCTGCTGCCTTAAAGTCTATCCCTACGTACGACGACTACGGCAAGACAGCGTATGAACACATCCAGGACATTCTCGCCCTGGCTGCGCTACACTCCATTACTGATGAAAGTGTGAAGACCCGTCTGCTGGCCCTTTCCCTAAGGGGGAAGCTTCTCTACTGGTGGAGATCACTGCCAGAGGGATCTATCACGGGGTGGCGACAGTTAGCCGGCAGGCTCGTGAAAGGATGCAACGAGTCTGCTGATCCCTTGTAATAAGACCAAGTGGAGCATCAAATTATTCACCAAGCGCTTGGTAGCACAAGCGGCGATTGGCGGCTGGTTTAGACGTTGTGCAAGGTGTAGTTTTAAAAAGAATTTACACGAGAATCGAAAAAATGCAGTCAGATCATAAAAACGTAAACAGGAAGCAATTAAAATGTTTTATTTAATAATCTTTCCAACACCAAACATTACAATAGGAAAGCCTTATATAGGCTTAGGGAGTGCGGGGAAGTAGGAAAAGGAAGTTGGCCGGAGTTGAGGAAGAGGAGAGGATGAAAGAGTAGGGGAAGGAGAGGGATGCGGCTAGAAGATAGGTGGCCGAGGGTGTGGGGAGAGGAAGGGTGTGGAGCGATAAGGGAAAATGGACGGCAGGGGATAGGAGGAAGAACAATGGAGGGATAAGGAGAAATTAGAGGAAGGAATATAGGGATAGGACGTAGGAAAAATAAAACCATAAGAAAAATCATGGCGACCTTGTTAAAACATTGTGCTGACATCTATCAGGAGATTTCAAATTGAGGATTTTTCTAAGCTACTCAAAAAAATCCTCTTTCACATTGGTAACATTCTCCCCCTTAAAGTTGAGAGGACTGACTATACAGTCTCTTAACTTTACAAATTGAGCTTTGGCCATTGCTTTGGTGAATATGTCAGCAACATTTTCCAAAGTATGGCAATATTGAAGCTCAACAACTTCAATTTCCACCATATCTCTGATGAAGTGGTACTTCATATCAAAATGCTTTGATCTACTATGGTGGACAGGATTGTATGCCAACTGAATGGCACTGATGTTGTCACAGTATATTCTAGTTGGACCACTTTGCTTCTCTCCAATCTCTTCCAATACCTTTCGTAGCCATAGAGCTTGAGTACTAGCATGAGTGACTGCTATATACTCAGCTTCTGTTGAATATAGTGCTACTACTGTCTGCTTCTTGGAACTCCAAGTTATTAGTCCCGAACCAAGACTAAAACAGTTTCCTGATGTGGATTTTCTGTCATCAATATTGCTGCCCCAATCACTATCACTGAAGCCTTTAAGCTTGATAGTATCACTTTTGTTGTACTGGATTCCAAAATCCAATGTACCCTTCACATATCTCAAAATTATTTTAGCTGCCTGCAAATGCAGCTCAGATGGGTTAGACATAACTCTAGAGACAAGAGACACAACATACTGAATATCTGGTCCGGTGTTGGCGAGAAACATCAAACTCCCAACAATGCTTCGAAAGTGGTCACGTCAACTTTCGGTGCTCCATCATCCTTGCTTAATTGGATCCCATGTCCAACTGGAGTTGCAACTGATTTGCATTGCTCCATAGCAAACTTCTTAATCATATCTCGAGCATACTTAAGTTGACAGATGAAGATCCCTGAATGCCTGCGATGGACTTCCATTCCAAAGACAGTGCATTAAGCCAAGATCCTTCATCTCAAATTCCTGCATCATGGAGTGCTTGAACTCCATATTAACTTTTTCATTACTACCCATAAAAATGAGATCATCCACATACAAACAAACTATGAGGATGCCATTACCTTGATTCAGGTAGTAGAGCGTCGGTTCATTTTTTACTTCTGATGAACCCAAAAAATTTAAAGTACCCATCAATGCGTGAGTACCAAGCTCTCGGTGCCTGCTTGAGGCCATAGAGTGCCTTCTTCAGTTTGTAAACAAGGTTCTCCTTATCTTTCTCTTCAAATCCCTGCGGTTGCTCAACGTACACTTCTTCTGTCAAGTAACCATTCAGAAATGCACTCTTTACATCCATGTGTTGGACTTTCCATCCCTTATGTGCAACTAAGGCAAGAACTGTTCTGATAGTCTCCTGTCTGGCTACAAGAGAAAAAGTCTCTTCATAATCAATTCCATATTTCTGAGTGAATCCTTGCAACAAATCTTGCCTTGTGCCTCTCAATGCTACCATCAGCATTAAACTTGGTCTTGAAGACCCACTTACATCCAACACGTTTTTTTTCCTTTAGGAAGCTTCACCAGCTCCCAAGTGTCGTTGTTTTTTATAGAGGTTATCTCCTCTTTCATGGCATCTTGCAAAATCTTTTGGGTACAAGCCTTCTCATAACTAGAAGGTTCAAGCTGTGCACTAGTTAACAAGGCATAGTTAACTAGATCTCCCCTAGGTTCTTTCTGGGAGACATCATCACCATACAAGTGCATATTTTCTAATCTTTGTAGAACATAATTCATTTCACTAGCTTGACTCCTAGTGTATCTTTTTGAAATTTTTTTATCCAACATCTGATATGATGGATGATTCTGTAGAGTTCTCTTACCTCTGGATGGAGAATCGATGTCCATTGGTGAGGAACTTATTGATCTCTGAGGAGGACTTGGTGAAGAAGTTGAACTAGAAGATGAACTTGGGCTTGTGGGTGGAGACTTCTTACCTTTCTGCGGTGACTGCTGCTGCACCTGCTTAGAAACTACATCATTGGATTCATCATCATTGAATATTTGGGGCTTACCCCATTCTCCCCCTTCATCAAAAATCACATCCCTGGAGAGCACAATCTTTCGAGTCCTGGGATTGTAGAGTCTGTAAGCTTTTGTGTTCTCACAGTACCCTATAAATATGCATGCTTGACTCTTTGGATCGAGCTTCTTTCTCAGCTCATCAGGAATGTGAGAATATGCCAGTGAACCAAACACTGTACAATACTTAACATTTGGCTTCTTACCATACCAGGCTTGGTAAGGTGTTTGCCCTTCCAAACTTGAAGTAGAACTTCTGTTCAAGATATGTACACTGGTCCTGGCTGCATCTGCCCAATATGAATTAGTCAAATGCTTCGTCTGAAGCATAGACCTTGCCATCTCCACAATGGTGCGATTCTTCCTCTCTGCGACACCATTTTGTTGTGGAGTGTAGGCAGCCGTGAACTGCCTCTTAATGCCATGTTGCTTACAGAAATTCAAAAACTCATTAGAGGAGTATGTTGCATCAGACCACAGATGTCTGTATGCACTAGCTGAAGTGGATGACTGGCCCGCCATGCTTGTCCATGAGGAAATTTTGATCTGGCATGCTTGCCCAAGGCACACCCTTCACAGACTTCCTTACTATCTTGAACTTTGGGAAGTCCGGTTACCATTGCTTGTGAAGTTAGCATTTTCAAACTAGCTGAATTCAAATGACCATATCTCAAGTGCCATAGGACACTTGGATTGGTAATAGCAACATTTGCTAACTTATCTCTCCTTGGCTGGCCAAACTTTAAAGGAAACAATCTATTCTTTGACATTGGCACTTGTGTAATGATTCTATTAGTATTATTTTGATCAAAAATGGTGCATGTACCTCATCAAAAAGCAACTTGTAGTTCTTTTCTAACATTTGACCAACACTTAAAATATTGTGTTGGAGATGGGGTATGTAATAGATATCACTTACTTGCTTGACGCCTTCTTTAGTTGGAACCGCCATGGCTCCAATGCCTTCAACCGTCAATGATTTGTCATCTCCCAATCGGATGCTGGATTTGTATGAGGAGTCTAGAGTAGCAAAGAGTTCTACTTGGCCACTCATATGGTTGGAACACCCAATGTCCAAAATCCATGTATCATTCATGTTCTGATTTGCCTGACCATATGAGAGAGAGATTTGTGGCCTCAACCGCCAATGATTTGTCATCTCCCAATCGGATGCTGGATTTGTATGAGGAGTCTGGAGTAGCAAAGAGTTCTTCTTTGCCACTCATATGGTTGGAACACCCAATGTCCAAAATCCATGTATCATTCATGTTCTGATTTGCCTGACCATATGAGAGAAAGAGATTTGTGGCCTCTTCCTCTTCTCCAAAATTGCCAAACTAACTGCTCTGGCTGCTGCTGCTGCCTTGTGAAGGCTTTGACCAACAGTCACGAGCATAATGGCCAGGTTTGCCACAATTGTAGCAAGATTGTTTTGATTTATCTCCTCATTTTCCTCTACCTGATTGTTTCCCTTTGTTTTGTTGTCCTCTATTCTGATGTTCTCCTCTGTTTGAGAATCCTCCTCTGTTAGGAGTTCCACCTCTCTGATTATTTCTGCCTCTACCTCTATACTGTCCTCTCCCACGACCTCTACCTCTGCCTTCATGAGAAGCAAAGGATTTTTCATCTCCTCCGTAACTTGTGGAAGGAGATTGTTGTAACGTCTCTTCATGTGAGAGAAGTGAACCAATGAGGGCTTCAAAAGACAGAGAGGTTAGGTCTTTGGATTCTTCTATAATTATGGCAACTGAATTCCACTTAGGAAGAAGTGTTCTCAACACTTTCTTCACTATAACTTCAGGCTTGACTTCTTCTCCTAAAGTGACCATCTTATCTACTATGGCTTTTACACGCACGCAGTAATCACCAACCTTTTCACTCTTCTGCATTTTAAGAGTTCCAAAATCTCGTTTCAAGGTTTGTAGTTTTACTTGTTTGACTTGGTCACTACCCCTATAGCTTTCTTTTAAAGCATTCCAAGTAGATTCAGCAGTTATAAAAGAAGCTATTCTAGGAAAAATACTTCTATCAAGGGCAGCTTGGATGTGATAAAGGGCGGAAGAATTATTCTTCTGGGATTCCTTTTTAGCCCTTTTATCGGCAACATTCAAAGCGGCCCATTCAGCAGCAGTAGGTTCAGTATATCCATCTTCAATCACATCCCATAGACCTTTGTTGAGCAAGGTGTTGCAGGAGTTTTGTCATTGTTGTCAACACAGGCAATTAGATCTAATGATGCAGTGGACAGGCAGTTCAGAAGTCATTCAGATGCAGAGGGCAGAAGTTCAAAGGTTATTCAAAGCTTGGACAGTGAGTTTCCAAGAAGACCATAGTTGCCTATTTGCAAAAAATCAAAGAAAAAGACAAGTAAGAAAAGTGTCGCGATATCGCGACATATTCAGCAGGCAAGAAAAACTGTCGCGATTTCGTGACATATTAGAGGAGAGAGAAAGTGCAAGCAAAATTGTCACGATTTCGCGACATGGCCGAGGAGAGAGAAGGCGCAAAGAAAACTGTCGCGATTTCGCGACATGTTTGGAGAAAAAGCGCTAAGGAAGAAAACTGTCGCGATTTCGCGACATGTTCGAAGAAAAAGCGCTAAGGAAGAAAACTATCGCGATTTCGCGACATGTTCGAAGAAAAAGCGCTAAGGAAGAAAACAGTCGCGATTTCGCGACATGTTCGGAGAAAAAGTGCTAAGGAAGAAAACAGTCGCGATTTCGCGACATGTTCGGAGAAAAAGCGTTAAGGAAGAAAACAGTCACGATTTCGCGACATGTTCGGAGAAAAAGCGCCAAGGAGGAAAAGTGTCGCGATATCGTGACATGTCGGGTTTTCGCGACCCGAAGGGAAGAAAAACGCCAAGGAGGAAAAGTGTCGCGATATCGTGACACGTCGGGTTTTCGCGACCCGAAGAGGAGAGAGAAAGCTCGGAGGCAAAAGTGTCGCGATTTCGCGACATGTTCTATTTTCGCTGGTGCAAGCCGAGAAAAGGTTGAGAAAGCGAGGAACGTCGCGATTTCGCGACAGAAGTAAGGATGACGTCAGCAATAGTTAGAAGTGTCGCGATTTCGCGACAAAAACGTTGTCAAAGCAAACAAAGGCCAAAAGTGTCGCGATTTCGCGACAGCAGGGATAAGAAGGCGTACGGATGTAAAAGGTGTCGCGATATCGTGACATGTAGTTTCGCGGCAGAAGCTACAGGAAAGTGACAGAGGTGGCAGAGGCGGTTGAAGCCGACAAAGTTGAATCTGGGCCGACGGAATTTAGGGTTTTGTAGCCGACGATCTTTAGGGTTGAAGCCGACAAAGTTGAATCTGGGCCGACAGAATTTAGGGTTTTGCAGCCGACGATCTTTAGGGTTACAGCCGACTATTTCAAGTTTTAAATTTCTATTATTTAAGGAGGGCTGTTTTGGAGTTTGATGATTGAAGCGTGCGTCTCGATTTTGTGCGAATTAAGTCTGCAGTGCGCAGTAAGCGAATCGTGTCGAACCAAGTCTAGTGCGAAGAAAAATTTGCACAAGTGAAGTCCGCAGAGAGCTGAGAGCGCGTCGTATCGAATTAAGCTGAGTGTGAAGCAAGAGCGTACAGAAAGCAGAAAAAGCGCACAGGAGCAGAAGCGATAGTTTGGTTGTGACGAAGCGTAGTGTGAGAGGCTGTTGCGCAGAAGTAGACTGATGGTGCGAAGCATTTGCACAGCAGAAGTAGAGTGCATAGAATCTGCAGACTGTGAGCAATAAGGTGAAGGTATTATTCAGTTATTTTCATTGTTTCTATTGAAGTCCAAGTTGCAGCTTGGCATAAGGGGTTGGTGCTCCTCCCGATGAGGTGCTTGGTGAATTAGGGGTTGGTGCTCCTTTCTGTTGGTGCAGAAAAATTGAGGGGTTGGTGCTCCTTCCAGTTGGTGCTAGTAAATAAGTTGTAAAGTTGTTGCTTTGCAAAGGCTGGATTTGGATGGTAGTCCAAGCAGCCCTTTTTGAGGAGTAGCCACATTGGTGAACCTCGTTAAATCTGTGTTGTGTGTGATGCTCTTTTGTTCTATCTGGTTTAAATTTGCTTTATTTCAGCTTTAAGTATTGCAAGTTTAAATTATTAAAAGATCACACTGATTCACCCCCCTCTCAGTGTCACTGTGATTATAACAACCTTTGCCTATCAAAAGGGTTTTCATTTTAATTGACCAATACTCGTAATCACCACCATTGAACTCAGGGATAGGTAGACTAGTATTGGATGCCATTTTAGAAAACAAACTTTATTTTACTAGTAAACAAGAAGTACAAAGCAGTACAAAGTGATCAATGATTTAAATCAAATCTAGCCTTTTTAAAACGCTCACTGATTTGGCGTTCTTCTTGAGGATTGCCCAAACACTGGAGGGGCGAAGTTGTCTGCTTCTTCGTCACTAATCACAATGACTTTTGGTTCTGCTTCTGGCTCGAAACTCTGTTGATGACTATAACATCTGGTTCTTCAGTTTCAAGTTCCACTTCCACTGGTTCTTCTTCCCCTTCCTCTTCTTCTTCTTCTTCTTCTTCTTCTACTGGTTCTGGATCAGGAGAGCGTGGTGTATATCTCTCACTTGATTCTACTTCAGGCACTGCAGGAGTATAACTTTCACTTGATTGTCCTTCAGGTACTAATTCAACCGTCTCGGACTCTTCTATTCTTTGCCCGAAGATATTATCTTCAGAATCCGCCTCGTATCCAGAGTCCGGATTCCTCAGATGAGCAATCACCTGATTTTCCAACTGGTAGAAAACTACGTGGAGACTAGTCTGACGGACCTTCTCGTCGAATGATTCCGGGGTCTCTCTTCTCAAGAGAGAGTAGTGCATTATAGCATCCGACTGACCGGATCATCTACTCATAATCACACCGCATGAACTGGGTTACAACATTAATTTTTTATGGTGCCAAAAAAAACTTTTACCTCCGAAAAAAATATCTTTTCACTTTAAAAATTTTCAAAAAAAATTTATAAAGTTTTTTTTTTTTTTAAATTTAATAATTTTTTTTATATTTTTTAAAAAAATAATTAAAATATAAATTAAAACCATTAAATTAAATTTTTTAAAACTTTAATAAAAATAATTTAAAAAACAAAAAAAAAAAATTATATATCAAAAAACCTTTTTGAAGTTCGAACCCGCGACCTTGTCTGTTCGGATGGGCGTCTTAACCGCTGCACCAAGCGGCCTCTTTGAAAGAATTACCACTCTTCTTTATTTTAACTTCTCCTTGGTGGCAATTTAAAAAAAATAACAAAAAACTTTGTACTTTGAACCCGGCGGGTTTCGACCCTGGTTCTCTTCTCTGCTGGCGGGAAGCTTTGACCGCTAGGCCACGCCTGTCGGACGAGAGGAAAGGGTAGTGGGGGCCTCTATATCATCATGCGGCGGATTTTTAAAAAAAAAAAATTATGCCTTTATCCCACATGCAGCGGGAGAGAGGCGATATAATACCTTTTATACTCGCGCCCTCGCGTATCCTCTTGATTGCCTTCGGGCAATCGCTCCTTCGAAATTTTGCCCTTCTGAACAGTCTGCCACGCAAACCAACCGGATTCTGCCACGTTTCACAAACAAAAGTTTTCCAGCCACCTGCTAGTGAGCGCCACGTCTTTCTATCGGCCTCAAAATCTACGACCGCCTTGGGATTCGTGCCCTTGTGTCTGCTGTATGTCTTGTTGGATTTCCTCGAAATCCGAGCCGAGCGCTGATTGGACCTCCTGTCCAGTCACGCCACGTCTGCTGCTGCCCTCCTGCCACGTCACACCTTCGATCCTCGTCAGCTCCTTGAGCTGCGTGCTCACGCTCGCTCTCGTGTCTCGAACTACGTGCCGCCTGGGGTTCCGTGCCACGTCAGTTGCGAGCCCCACAGAGCTTCGGCTCTGATACCAAATGCAGTTTTAAAAAGAATTTACACGAGAATTGAAAAAATGCAGTCAGATCATAAAAACGTAAACAGGAAGCAATTAAAATGTTTTATTTAATAATCTTTCCAACAACAAACATTACAATGGGAAAGCCTTATATAGGCTTAGGGAGTGCAGGGAAGTAGGAAAAGGAAGTTGGCGGGAGTTGAGGAAGAGGAGAGGACGAAAGCGTAGGGGAAGGAGAGGGAGGCGGCTAGGAGATAGGTGGCCGAGGGTGTGGGGAGAGGAAGGGTGTGGAGCAATAAGGGAAAATGGACAGCAGGGGATAGGAGGAAGAACCATGGAGGGATAAGGAGAAATTAGAGGAAGGAATATAGGGATAGGACGTAGGAAAAATAAAACCATAAGAAAAATCATGCCGACCTTGTTAAAACATTGTGCCGACATCTACCAGGAGATTTCACATTGAGGATTTTTCTAAGCTACTTAGAAAAATCCTCTTTCACATTGGTAACACAAGGCAGGTCAGGGGTTCGATTCACATCCCCTTCATTTTGAGCGTGGCAAAGGTTTTCGTTTGATTTCGAAAGGCACCGAGAGCAAGAAGTAAAAGGCGCATCGTGCACCTTTGGTTTTGTCTTGGGCGTGTGGCCCAATGACAGCCAAGCCTCGGGGCTTAGACGTCGTGGCAACAACTGGTCGCGGGTTCTAGTCGAGTGCAGTCTTTGAGGGTGCTAATTTTAACGTGGGCCATCATTGAGGTAAGCGCTTGATTTATTTTTGCCAAAAGTTGAATAGCGCTAGGGGCCACGTGATGTTTGTGAAGGTGCTTTGATTAATTTTTGCTAAGGAGTAAGATAGGGAGTCATAAGGGTGTTTAATATTTTTTTTTATTAGCATTAAAAATAAAATATTGGAGATATAAGGTGTTTGAAAGGATTTAATTGTGTTGAATATAATTGTGTGAATATTGGAGTTAAAAGTGTTAAATAAAGGAATTAAGTTTTATTGTTGATAAGTGTGAAAATTGGGTTTATAAAGTGTTATCAAAGGAGTTTTGATTGTTTGTGAATTGAATATTATTTTGTGAAGTTTGGAGATTATAAGGTGTACTTGAGAGCTAATATTTTTGTATGGTGAATTAATTATTGGAGAGAATAATTCTGTGAAGATTTTGAGATAGGTTGTTGGTTTCTAACCTTGAAATTGGCAAAGAGAATTTGATTGTGATTAAGACAGGTTTTGAAGACATATCTCCATCAAAACAAAAGGTATGGGCACATCTTCCTTGTGAGTGAAATAATGTTTGATTGAATGTTGTGAGATGCAAAGTTGGAGTGAAAAGGTTTGTTTGATAAGCATTGTTGGAAATATTTGAGTAAGCCTTCATGTGCATGATTAGGGTTTGTGAAAGAACATGAGTATCATTGTTATGTGAGATTGTTTGATAAGCATTGTTGGAAATATTTGAGTGAGCCTTCATGTGCATGATTAGGGTTTGTGAAAGAACATGAGTATCATTGTTATGTGAAATTGAGAACTATCTTGAGTTAGGGTTTGTGAAAGAACATGAGTATCATTGTTATGTGAAATTGAGAACTATCTTGAGTTGGGGTTTGTGAAAGAACATGAGTATCATTGTTATGTGAAATTGAGAACTATCTTGAGTTGGGGTTTGTGAAAGAACATGAGTATCATTGTTATGTGAAATTGAGAACTATCTTGAGCTAGAGTTTGTGAAAGAACATGAGTATCATTGTTATGTGACATTGGAATTATCTTGAGTCAAGGTTTATAGTGTGAGTTGTTGGAAGTAAAGTGAAACACTTGGTTAGGGTTTGTAAGCAAGTTGTGTTTCATTGAGTGGATGCTTTGAGTGAAGTTGATTGAGCATTATTGGTTGAGAGCATTGGAGTGATAGTTCAAGATTTGTGAAACAAATTATTCTTTATTTCTGAATTGATTTGAAAGTGAGTTTGAAAGTGATAAAGTGATTTGTGAGTGTGAAACATATTGAGTCTCTTACCATTCTCTATATGTTTCTATGGTTAAGCAAGATTCTGAGTGAAACTTGTTTGTGTGATTGAAGAGGTTTTCTGAAAAGATTAAGTTGAGTTGTGTATGCAAGTTTTGCAATTGATTTGAATAAGCTTTGGTGAAAGCTAGCGGATTGTTTTGAGTAAGTCCTAGAGGGGACTTAAGTATAGAGTTAAGCAAGTTTTTGTGAAAGCCTGTGAGTAGAATTGAGTAAGTCCTAGAAGGGACTTAAGGACAAGATTGAGAAAAGCTTTTGTGAAAGCTTAAGGACAGATTTGTGTGAGCTTTTGTGGAAGCTTACAAGCAGATTTGAGGCAAGTCTTAGTGAAGACTTGTTGAGCAGATTGGACAAGTTCTAGAGAGGACTTGTTGGACAGATTTGAGGCAAGTCTTAGTGAAGACTTGTTGAGCAGATTGGACAAGTTCTAGAGAGGACTTGTTGAGCAGATTTGAGGCAAGTCTTAGTGAAGACTTGTTGAGCAGATTGGACAAAGTTCTAGAGAGGACTTGTTGAGCAGTTTTGATGCAAGTCTTGGTGAAGACTTGTGGACAGATTTGAGGCGTCTTAGAGAAGACTTAAGAGCAGATTAGACAAGTTCTAGAGAGGACTTGTTGAGCAGTTTTGAGGCAAGTCTTGGTGAAGACTTGTGGACAGATTTGAGGCAAGTCTTGGAGAAGACTTGAGAGCAGATTAAGCAAGTTCTTGAGAGGACTTGTGGACATATTTGAGGCAAGTCTTTAAGAAGACTTGAGAGCAGAATTGATTGATTGATTTGTTCAAGCCTTGAGTTAAGGCTTGGGGCAGATCTAGCAGAGTTGATTTGTGATTGGATCAAGCTTTGTGTTAAGGCTTGAGAATAGATTTGAGGACAAAGTATGGTGCAGATTTGAGGACAGAATTGTGCCATAGCAGAAACAGATTTTGGTACAGATTTGAGGGCTGATTTGTGCCAGACCAGAGATAGAATTGTAAGCAGATTTGTGCTAGACTGAAGGACAGTGTTTAGTTTAGATTTGAGACAGAATTTGAGCAGAGCTGAGAAGCAAGCTCTGGAATTGACAAAGCAGAGGACAGTAGTCTCTAGTGGATAGAGATCCATTAGCCAAGGCATTGAGGACAGAGGTCTTCTGAGTGAGGACAGAGGTCTTCAATGGAAAGAGATCCACAAGCCAGTGCAGTGGAGGCAGTAGTCTTCTAGAGGATCACCAGCCAGAGCAGAGGATAAGGAGTTCTCCTGTGGATAGAGATCCACGAACTAGCAGAGGGGAAAGAGTTCTCCTGTGGATAGATATCCACGAACTTGATTAGGGGATTGGTGTCTCCTTTGGACAGAGGTCTATAAACATTGTAATAAGGAAGGATTCCCAAGAGATTTGTTGAGAAAAATTTAGTGAAAGATTTTCTTCGTGGAGTAGCCCACATTGGGTGAACCACGTTAAATTGGTGTCTCTATTGAGTGTGATGATTTGTGCATTGCTTTGATTACTGCTATTGATATCGCCATTGATTATATTGGATAATATTGTTTGGGAAAGAAAAGTAAAAGTGGGTCTTATACTGTTCACCCCCCTCTCAATATAAGCTTGTGTTCTTCAAGCATTTGTTGTACAAGCAAGTGATTACAGGATTTGGCGTACCTCTGCAGATGACAAGTGACCGCGAAGGGCACTTTGTCAATGATATTATTCAAAAGCTCACCATGGAATTTAAGATTTTGCACTCATTGTCTAATTCGTATTACCCTAGAGCAAATGGGCAAGTAGAGGCAATGAACAAGTTCTCAATTTCAATAATGTATAAGACGTGCGAAATGGAGGATGCTGATTTGGAGAAGAAATTACCAACAGTTATGTTGGCATACATGACTACATATAAGCCAACGACGAACCACACGCCATTCTAGTTGATGTATGGTTGAGAAGCAATTGTGTCGGTTGGATTTTTGGTACCAAGTTTGAGAGTGGCGATACAAAACCGTCTAGGTGACTAGGAGAGCCTGGAAGAGAGGCTAACAACACTCATCCAATTAGACGAGAAAAGAGTGATGGCTCAATGGGCAACAGAGATTTCCCAATGACAGAGGAAGTCGTGGCATAACAAGCACCTAAGGAGGATGAATTTGAAGCCAAGTGACTTGGTCCTGGAGTACAATGGCATAAGAGAGATCAAGCCAGGAAAATTGAAGAATTTATGGCTTGGGCCCTTCGAAGTAGAAGAGATGGTGACAAATGGCACAATTAGATTGAAGAAACTAGATGGGACATTGTGTTCTGAGATAGTTAATGGCTCAAAGTTAAAACCATATAAAATAAAAGCACAAGTTAATACAATAATCTTTGAATCAACTAGAAAAAAAGTAAGCATAGGAAGGCTAACAATGACACGAAATCAGTCTTTAGAACCTTTTGAGGGAATCCTGGTCCAAGAATTTGAAGAGTCAAGTTGGACCAAGGACCAAGGAGGTAACAGTGACTCAAACAATGAAAAACTAGCTTGGTGGTTTGGAGGAGAAAATGCAAGAAGGGAAGACAACATGCAACTTGTGATTGAACAAGAGGAATTGCAACCTCAGCCTACAGAGCATAGATGAATTTAGGTACATGTTCGATTTCCAAAAGTAGAAGAGGAAAGACTAAGATCACTGAATGCGGATAACATACAACGGACGGTGATGGTGTATGTTGGGCAGGAAGAACCACCAAAACAAGAGCCTCAAATTGAAAGCAAAGAATATGAAGGAATGAATTTACTTGCAACTATTGGTCGTGCACAATAGAGAATGAGAGAGGAAACACAATAGTTGCATAAGCAAAGTGAGCAACTGAACAGAAGAATGGAAGAGTTAAGGAGACAATGTGCACAAGAGCAACAAGATATTCAATTATTGGATAGAAGTTCTTTTGGAAATGGAACAAGTCCAAAAGAAGCATCCTTGACAAGTAGTGCAACCTTCATGAGTTCAAGCAAAGATGAAAAAAATTGGACTATTGGGAATCCAGGCTTGGAACTCAGAAGAAGAGTGAGGGATGAGCAACAAACATTTCAGAAACAAAATGCCTCCAAGGCAGGTAGGCAGACAATTGGGAGGAATCATGATCCACCAATAAATTTGATCAGTTCCTTGGGAATTCGAAATAGTTTGCAAAGGCTACCAAACAACCCAAGACGTGCATATGAATTAGGAAATTTAGGCAGTTTGTGAGGGCCGTTAGGTCCCTCGAGCCATTTGGGTTTGCCTGGCCAAGTGGGGATGCCATATGACCTCTTTTCTAGCCATTCGTGAAGCAACCCAACACCATACAACTAGCAGGGTGGCCCGTCAATACCACCCTCTAGCTGTTGGAGAAACAAGAGACCTCAAACAGTAGTCGAACAATCCTATAGGCACCAATCCAAGAAGCAGAAATGAAAGTGTTTGTGAAAATGTCCAAGTAGCAAACACTAAATTGTAATAAAATGAAATGCAATCAAATGTAATGAAATCCAATCAAAATGAAATGTGCCTAAATGAAATGTAATGCAACGACCATTGCAAATTTTAATAAATCAATTAATTATAAGGTTTGCTAAGGTAATTAGAATAGGAAGTTTGGGCAGTTTTGTAATGACGTCCTAGGAATTGGTTATGTCAACCGCCAGGACATTGCTTTAAATAGCCCCCTTACTTCATTTTGATCATCATGCTAGATGTGTATGCAATGCAAGACAATGCCATGTGTTGTAATAGCATGTATGCTTGGTTGACGAGAGAAGTCTGAGCGCAGTCACAGAGAATGGAATCTCTGCCATGATTGTATGCCATGGAATTCTAATAATGAAGATATACTCATTTTGCTCTCCAATTGTGTCCAATGATGTGGTGATGTCTATGGTAGAATGTTAGATTCTTGTGCAAGTGTTGGTGTTGATTGCAGGTTGACAAACATAGACGTTATGGGAATTATAGTTGTCGTTGTAATTCTGATTGCAATTAGAATTATAGTCACTAACACCATCAGGAGTGCAATCGTCGTCAAGAGTG
Source organism: Wollemia nobilis (assembly GCA_028583015.1). Lineage (NCBI taxonomy): Eukaryota > Viridiplantae > Streptophyta > Pinopsida > Araucariales > Araucariaceae > Wollemia > Wollemia nobilis. The sequence goes on along the minus strand of JAQPPZ010002072.1, from coordinate 5,538,832 downwards.
TCGTCGTTGTCAAACCCAAGCCAACATTGGAGTAAGTCAATGTAGAGTGAAGTGTTTTCTGTGACATTTCCATCAAATACTGCTGACATATCATGTCATCATGCCATTAGGGATGTTGTCATGTCGTCATGAGAATCGCTATTTGAGACTATAGCTACAATCAAGCCAGTGTGTCGATTGTTAGGTGATGTTAGACCAAAGTGCCAACGGATGCCTATCGTCTAAGTTATGTTGTCATCTAAGATCAATCTGCCGACTGAAGTTGGACTTGTCGTCTGAATCATGATGCCATCTTGGATAGAGAATTCTCCCATGAACCACATTTCCTTGGCCTAATAACTATCATTCCCTCATCCCTGGGAGCCCTCATCGTTGTGCTACATTTTGCGTCCTTGCCTAATCAAGTACAAGTCAATAAAAAGTGAAGCATTAGGCTGAGCAAGCGTGAAGAACAAAGAGGTGAATGACAGATTCAAGGTTGTGTGGATGAAGGAGGAACCAGAGAATATCTTCAGAGCAACCTGTAAGGAGAAGCGTAAGACTTGCAAGCCAAGGAATGCAGCTAGGATAAGAGCTTACACAGTCGGAAGTAGAAAAATTTTGGAACCCTCAGGAAGAAGAAATTACGAGAGAAGAAAGCGAAATATGGCAAACATTGTTGCTAACAATGGAGAACGAAGTACAAGAAGAGCAAAACCAAATAGTCAATGAAAATGTTTGCGGAAGTAAAGACGCTAACATAGGAAGTCTGCAAGGAAACGAAGGGTGGATGGTGACACCTAAGCCAGCAGAAAGGAGTTTGCCAACGGGTGCAGAGGACAAGATTCAAGCACTAAAGCAACCACACCTGGATACTTGGGGAGGTAGATTGGAGCCACATAGCGTTTATTCACGAAGTATAGACACACAAGAACTTGGAAAAGACTATTTGGAGCAGACAAAGTGCTTAGGACTGAATCACGAGAACAAGAGCAGCAAGTAGAGCCACCAACGACAAAAAAGGGTTACGTGGAGATCCCAAGCGTGCCATAATCAAGTGACAAGGAAGTGGAAAACCACTCAATGGCAAACATTGCAAATAGGGCGAGCAAGCAAAAATGCCCACCCTTCACTAGAGAGCGGAAAGAAGATCCAGCAAGACACATAGATACTTGCACCACCATTTGGAAAGCAAATGGGGTAAGGCAACTCGATGAATGGTTGCAGTTGTTTCCTACTACATTGTGAGGAATCGCAATAGATTGGTACCTAAAAGGAGAAACTACACCAGCCTTTTGTGAATGATTCATAAGTAAATTCCGACCCTTGAGGGATGATACTGAGTTCATAACAAAAATATACGCCATGAAGCAAAAGAAATATAAAGATGTCAAAACCTACAATAGAAGATTAAAGCAATTAATTGATAAAATGGAAATGCCACCAACTGATGGGTTGGTTAGGAGACAATTTATTGCTTGAATATAGGAAGAAAATGAAAGTTGTACCATCTTCAACATATGCAAAAGTGTTAGAGAAGGCAATTTTTTCTTAAAGTGAAACAAAACAAATAGCGGCCGAAATCGTAGGGCATCCCAGGAGTGAAGAGTCGGATAGCGACATTGATGAAAAGGTACAAAGTGCTATCCACTCTACGAGGAAAGAGTTCGATAAGGTGATGAAGAAAGTTAAAGGCGAAGTGAAAGAGGACCGAAAAGATATAGGGTGTTCAGATTGTAAACCTGAGGGACACACCATTGTAAACTTTCCTAAGAATACATATTGCAATATATGCGATGCAGCAGGACATCTAGTCACCGATTGTTTATTTAATTTGAAGGAAGCGAGGCACCAAACCATGATAGTGCAAGAAGAAGAAAAAACAAATACTCCAAGGAATGGACAAGGAAAAACAAGTGGCGGCTACAGGAATAACCGCCAGGGTGGAAGGCAATATTAAGGTAATTGACAAGGAGGCCAAAGTCAATTACAGTACAATTCGGACGGAAAACTGATCATTAAGTGTTGATATTGCCAATAGTGGGGACATTTTGTAAAGAATTGTCCCAAGCCGCAAACTCGAGGAACAAATGGGAACAATGTGACCCATATGTGTAAATGGTGCAGTCTTAGCAACCATAAGAAAATGAATTGCCCAATTAAAGCAAGTACAAGTAGGACACAAAATGTCAATTTGATTGACATTGGTGAATCATTAGACCAACAAGAGAAAGATAAGATGATGCTAGCAATGACTAGAGCTCAAGGAAAGAAGACTGAACACTATCCCAATCCTGCTAAGGAGGAATGATGGAAGGATGCCCAAGACATGATAAAGGACAAACTCAAGAAAACAAAGCAAGAAAAGCTACTCCACGATAAACCTTTGAAGAAGCCTGAGGGAACATTGAACAAGCAATCATCAATAGAACGGCTGGCAGCACAAGTATTGAACATGACAGTTGAAGTGAAAGTGTCCAATTTACTTAGTGCAATACCAGAATTGTATGCAAAAGTAGGAGAGATGGCAAGGACCAAGAAGGTAGATGAATCAAGAGAGGTCACCATAATGAAGCAAGAACAATTCATTGATCTTACAATAATGATGATTGAAGCAGGGAAGAAGCCAAATTTGATTCATATGGAGCTATTAGATCATAAGCTGACACAAGTGAGTAGACGAAGGATCAAGTGTTAATGTCATGCGTGAGAAGACATGGAAAGACATTGGGGCATCATTTTTATGGGTTCAAAATTTTTGGTTGTATGGAGCAGATCACTATGGAATAGTCAATAGAAACAAAAGATCAAATCCGTAGTGCAATTGGTTATAAATTGACCGGATAGGGATCAGATGGTATAGTCTATTGAATCTGTTGGAAGCTTTTAAGATCACAACCATGACTATTGCTTTCCAATCGTCTGTATTTGCATTAATTGCAATTTCATTTCTCCTAGTGATTGGTGTACCTGTCGCACTTGCCTCTCCTAATGGTTGGTCAAGTAGCAAAAATGTTTTATTTTCGGGTGTATCATTATGGATTGGATTAGTCTTTTTAGTAGGTATCCTTAATTCTTTCATATCTTAGATATGCTCTAGATCTTTTTGTGAAAATCTCTCCCCCCCCCTCCCCGAAGGAGATTATAGTTCGGAAGGGTATTTCCGACAAGTCCCAAGAAACCAAAAGAAAGTGCTCAGGGGAGGGGTTATTTCAATGATGAAATAATGAAAATTTCGTTATTTCATAAAATAGATCTGCGTACAAATATATGGCATAATATATATATATATTATGCCAAGAACGAGTCAAATGCGGGTATGGTTGAATGGTAAAATTTCTCTTTGCCAGGGAGAAGATGCGGGTTCGATCCCCGCTACCCGCCCATCCGAAGGATGGAATAGAGCCAGGAATAGTTATGGGTTTGGTCGTAACTTTTTCTTTAAGAACTAGAAAGTAAGAATAGCGGATCAAGACTTCATCTTGGATTTTGTAGTAGTTGCAATGCAAAAAGTAACCTATGATGCATTACTAGGATGTGGGTGGTTGAGAATGACAAAGGTGAATCATAATTGGGGGAAGGAACATCTTTCTTTCAAGAAAGACCAACACAAATACATGATAAATCTAAAGAATCAGTTCGTAAGTCAGGACATAGCAACTTCGGATGAATCAAGAAGCTCGTCATCAGACAAAGAAGCGGGATACGAGCCTGATGGAGTGTCGGAGCTCAAGGATTGTACGGTAGATGAGCAAGAAAATGATAAGGGACTTCTCCATTGGCAGATGGAATATTATGAAGTATTCACACCACACCGTTTTTGCCTACATACGGAAAGGGAAAACTAGGATTAAAAGGAAAAGGAGCCAAAAGTTGGCTAGAGTAGTCAAAGAAAACTGCAATAAAAAGGACGAAGAAAGAGAAAAGTGGACATTTCTGAAGAACTTTGCAGAGTACACGATAGGTGACGCGGTCATTGAAGACAAACCAGCCCACCCGATTGATGTACTCAAGGCAACAAAAGAGCCAGACACGGTGAAGTATGAAGGACCAAAGATGGTACAGATGAACGTCGGGGAAAAAGGGGAAGAAAAGATTGTATACTGTAGAGACGAATGGGACCCGGTGTTGAAAGCAATAGCTTTCAAGATCTTCATGGAATACATGGACGTATTTGCATGGACCTATAAGGATTTGACAAAAATACCACCAAAATTGTGCATACACCGAATTCCTTTTATTGCGGATGTGTAGTCGGTGATAAGACAGCCATATAGGATGAATTTGAAATATGCAGCTCTGGTGAATGCCGAGATTGAGAAGATGGTGGAAGCAGGTATTATCTTCAAAGTTACAATAAGTGAATGGGTGTCACCAATGGTCATCACCTTGAAGAAAGAAGCAAAATGGATTTGGATTTGTGTGGACTTCTAGATCCTGAATGCCATAACTACAAAATATCCCTTCCCCATCCCCTTAACAAATTCCATATTGGAAGAAGTAGAGGGGCACGAGATCTATTCATTTTTGGATGGATTCTTGGGCTGTAACTGTAGACAGCGAGTTCTAAGCCCTAGGACTGGCTGGAACATCTCATCCATCAATTTTGAATTGTACATAGCAATTTTGGTATGTTAATGTTTTGATTTGATAGGAAAAACAACCAATGAAATAAAGGCTGAAATGTAATCGCATATGGCATAAAAGGACAAAAACAACCGCCTTTGTTAATGTTGTAGTTAAGGCTCTAGACGGATTGTTAGACGTCAAGTTGTTAGACGTCTAAGCATTGTGTTAAGCAAGTGTTAAGGGCACGGTTGGGGTGGTTTGGGAATTGGTTGGGGAACCAATTTACCCCCTCCTATTTAAACCCTCCTCTTCAAACATTGTAAGCATATGCGATGGATGTTGTAGAAGCTTTGGATGTTATTCATTCTACGTAATATCAATGTTGTTATGTTGTTTCCATGTTCTGCGTGTATGGTGATTGTGTTGTGAGTTACAGATTGTAAGCCATTAATGGAGTGATTGCAGGTTGTTTTGTGTTAACCAATATTGCAGGTTCTATCATTAAAGACTGCAGGAGACAAGCACTAAAACAGGGGACCAGTTCTGTGTTTTGCAGGTTTACTAGGCGAGAAGATGAACCGGACGTCACTGGTAGCCGCTAGACGGCTAGCCATCAGCCCACCAGCCTGACGTCTGGATCTAGACTGGACGTCTAGAACCTGCCTGACGTCTGAACACCCATGACGTCTTCCCCTGCAGGCCTGACGTCTAGCACCCTGACGTCCGCTCCTGACGTCTAGACCTGCTGATCCGACGTCTAGACTCCTGACGTCTAGACCTAGCCGTCAACTAGCAGAGTTAGAATATTGACTGATAAACTTGTATACCCATTGCTTGGAGCCTGATACTGACTTGTCATCACCCCATCCCGGGAATGTACTCACCCCTGTCTACATTTGGCGTCGTTGCCTAATTAAAAACCCGGAGTTTAAACGACAAGTGATAGGAAGAATAGGTGAATGACTGGTTTCAGGTCACGGAATAAAGAGCAAATACCGGTAAGAAGAAGCGCACGACTGGAAAACATAAGGACACACGAGGCCGCAAAGGTGTCTCACCCTGAGGTGGAGAGAGTATGGAACATTAAAGAGGAGAGTTGGTGACTGCAGAAAACGAGGGAGAGCAAATGGCTGAGGAAGAGCCCATCGTTGAAGACTGGACGGCAACACCAGAACCAGCGAGGGAAGGGTGGCCAGAGGATACTGAAGGAGAGAACGTTGTATCAAGGCACCTACGCGAAGGTTCGTGGGGAGGAAGGCCGGAGCCACGTGTGGTATATTCGCGAAGGAGGTTGTGAAGCAGAGACCAATTGGAGACAGGAAGAAGGCTATTTGAGTACAACTTTGCACCACCAACAGTAGACAGACAACCGAATCAACCACTACAACCATCAACACCAGGAAGTCAGAATACCATGGCGAATCCCGCCAATAGGACGATACAGCAGAAATGCCCACCCTTCTCAGGTGAAGGGAAGGAGGATCCATCACGACATGTGGGAACTTGCATTACCATTTGGGGAGCAAATGGAGTCACACAGGACACACAATGGTTGCAACTGTTTCCAGCCACATTGCGAGGCATGGTGATAGACTGGTACTTGAAGAGACAAAGTACGCAAGCATTTACACAATGGGATGACCTGAAGAATGCATTCATAGAAGAATTTCGACCCATGAGGGATGACACTGACATAATTACAGAAATTTGTGTCACTAAACAAAAAATGGATGAGGATGTCAAAAGCTACAATAGAAGATTGAAACAACTGACAGACAAAATGGAGATGACACCTGCCAACGATATGATAAAGCGGTGGTTTTTGGATGGGCTACTACCAAGGTTCAAGAAGAAAATGAAGGCAGTACCATCCTCAACGTATGCAGAAGCACTGAAGAAGGCTAAAAACTTCGAAAGTGAAGGCAAACAAACGACCGCAGGTATCGGCGGATACTTAAAGCAAACCGAAGATTCGGACAGTGAAGCTGAAGACAAAGTACAAAGCACGATCCACACCTTTCGGAGGGAATTTGATAAAATTCTAAAAGAAGCAAAAGGAGAAGGTCGAAAGGATCGGAAAGAAATTTGGTGTTCAGACTGCAAGGCAGAGGGACATTCAAATGTAAACTGTCCAAAGAAAGCATACTGCAATATATGTGAAATTGCAGGACATCCTGTCGTCGACTGTCCATTCAACCTGAAGTAAGAGATATCAGACTTTGGCAATACAACAGGAAGAGCAGCCAAATGCACAAAGGAATGGACAAGGAGCTACTAGTGGAGGATACACGAATAGTCGTCGAGGAGGAAAACAAGGAGGTCAGAGTCGACTACAATACGATTCTGACGGTCAACCGATTATTCAATGTCGAAATTGTCAAGAATGGGGCCATTTTGCGAAAAATTGTTCCAAACCCCAGAATGCAAGTAATAACAATGGTAACAACACCACTCAAATGTGTAAATGGTGTGGTCCAGGAAACCACAAGGAGGCTAATTGCCCGAACAAAGCAAGTACCAGTGGAACCCAGAATATCAACCTCATCGGTATTGGAGAAGTAACAAAAGTTGATAAAGAAGTCTTGGCTGTAACAAGAGCACAAACCAAGAAAACAGAACAGTATCCTAACCCTGCCAAGGAAAAGGAATAATGGTAGGAAGCCCAAAAATTAATTAAAACAAAACTAGCAAAGGAGAAACACCCCCTCATGAGGCCATTTTGACTTAGTAAATTTTGTCTCCCCTCCTGGCCTTCATTTCGGGCCTTAACCCAACGAAGCAGATACTTCGGATGTAAACGGGGCGAACCTCCCCCTTTTGTTGCGATTCAGGCCATATTCTAGCGAAGCTTCCCCGAAGCCGCTTCTGACCACGGTGCTACTCCCGAGGGGCACACATCCAAAGGCTGGGTATGAATTCTAGGCATTCTCGCGGCGCATAAATGCAAATTTCCCCGCCTAATGCGGCCCTGCAACTAATTGTAGTAATAGGATGGGAAGTTTCAATTGTAGAAAGTGGCGAGCGTCTTTTTTGGAGCCGCCTTATCATCCTTGTAGATCTGATTCATTAATGGCTCAGAGGGAGGGTCCTCTATAAAAACCCATGTATTGTAATGAAAAAGGGGGGGAACATATTGCTAAAGAGCTGCTGTAGCTAAACGTTTTGCATCAATATAGAGGATCTTTGGCTCTGAATCTGCGTCTTCTTTGTATGCTGCCTCTGGCAAGTATTTCTGTTTTTCATTTATTTTTCTGATTGCTGTAATTCTGAAAGCTGGATTTTAGCATTAGAAGATAAGTGTGTTTGGAATTCTTTTAGAGGATACATAGAGAAGCGTATGCAGTTTCAATTTTTGTTACATTTTCTGTATTGATTGCTGTTGGTTTAGATATAGACCAATTATTATGCTGCTTGTTCTTTCTCACTGCAATATCAAGTTATTTACATCTCTTTCTGTACTTTTTAATCTCTTTCTTGTACCCTTATCTTAAAACCCTCAGTAGTTTAGCATAGGAGCCGACCTTCTCCGGAGATTGGCACGGAGGGCATTCCTTCCTTCCGGCCTTTCAAGGTTGGTCCAGGTCTAGGGCGTGTAGACATACAAAATCCTTTCCTGTGGCATATTTGTGACCAACAGTTTCTGGCACGCTCGGTGGGACAAAATCAATCTCACCTTCTGAGTGGTATTGAGAACTGACGCTCGTCTCAGTACTATAAGACTCGAGCATCTGGTGACTCTGTTCAACGTGAAAATATTAAGTCTAGAGACAGGTACTAAAATATCCATACCTTCATGCATACGAGATGGAGAGTTAGGAACATCGGAGAGGAAACCGAGTTCTACGAGCTTGACATTGATGCCTTTGGGGAGCGTCTTAGGTTAGTCAGACCAAATATCTCTCTAAACGAGGGGTCATCGCAAGAGGCTGTTATTGACAACCAAGGTCCAACTTCGGACAGCACAACAACTAGCATCCCTCCTAACCCTCCGAACTCTCCAGATCACCAAAGCACTACAGTTTTACCTGGAAACCAGTTAGGCGCTTCAGGAATTTTAGTTCAGCCGAACCAGCTGTTGCTCACCCCTAACCAGCCAAATCAAAATGCAAACATGGCACAACAATAACAACAACAACAATAGCAATAGCAGTCGCTACCGCAACCTCCGTCTAGGCTATTCCCATCCTGGAATTCTACAGGACCATTAAATCTGGCAGGACAGGAACAAATCCCACCTGTTGCTCTGAAGTCAATACCCACGTTCGATGGTACGGGGAAGACAGCCTTCGAACACATCTAGGGCATCGCTTCTCTGGCTACGCTTCACAGTATCACGGATGATGAGGTTATCATCCGGCTGTTAATCTTGTCCCTCCAAGGAAAACTTCTTTACTGGTATAGATCCCTGCCACCCGAAACTATCACTGGATGGGATCAGTTAGCAGGAAAGTTGATGAGGGGATTTAATGAATCTGCCGATCCTTCCTCCCTACTGCACCAATTTACATCTATCCAAAGGCACCCACAGGAGGAGATAGCCGATTTTAATGTTAGGTTCGCCCGAACCTGGCAAAGGGTACTCGTCGGTCTGCGGCCAACTGAGGAACAAGCAGCCTATTATTACCTCAAGGCCTTCAATTCTTATATTAGCATGATGATCAGATTCTCCAATGTCAATACCTTCCCTGAGCTATACGAGTTGGCCCAAAAGGCGGAGACAGATTTGATTGCCATCGGTAAACTACCACCAAGAATGTCGACGCCAATATTCCCTGATTTCCCTCAGTCGCAATACCCCAGCGCTGCTACCCCGCAACCTTCAACATCTTCCGCCTACCCGATTCCGCCTTGGAATCCGAACCCGACTGTGTCTCAATTTTCTACTCCACAGATACATTTCCCCATGCTTCAAGTACACAACCTACGGTTCCTCCACCATTTTCGGCATCACCTGCACCGTCTCAGTATCCCGTTTTGCCTCCACCCCCAACAATGGCCCATTACCGCCTCCAGCAGTATTGGCACGCGCAGTCGTAGATGTGCAAGTTAAGTTGTTGCAGGAAGTCCAATATTTGAACTCTACTGTGCGAACATTATCTAACGATATGGCTGTCATGAAGAAGAAACAAGCACAACAAGAGTTTCTTCCAAGAAGGCCCTATCCTCCTCCAGCGCTCACAAAAGACCAGGCAGCTCAGCCAGGCAGACCCCCTGCAAGGAATGCTGCCATCAACGAAGAGCCAAGCACTTCAGATTATGTGCACTGGTGTTCCACATGTAATGACCCACACGAAGAAGATACTTGTATGTTACATCAGCACTACGTTCAAACGCTGGCAGGCAGCACCTCTGGCGGTCAAGTTAACATAATTATGGAGGCAGATCATAACCTTGTGATCGCGGAAGAAGAACAAGTTTCCATTCTCACCAAGGGTGGGAAAAAACCGATCGAGGTGGACGCGGCCCAAATGGGTCCTCTGAAAGTATATACCCGCCGTGAAAAGGAACGGCCTTCGGTTAAAGCTCCAGATAAAGCCCCTCAGCTGCCATCAGCGAAGAAAAAGCCCCAGCAAGCTGCTACAGCTCCGCCACAGTTCGAGACCAAAGAGCAAGCTAGGGAGAAGCTCAAGTACCTGTCATTAACAAAACGGCAAAGGGTCGAAGCTACACAGCAATATCGTACTAAGTATGAGACAGCGAAGGAGCCCGAGGTACCTACTACTACAGCATTCAACATTGTTGATGAGCTAAGAAAGACTCCTGCCAAGATCAGCCTCTATGATGCCCTGCAACTTCCAGGACAAGTGGACCTGCTACAAGAATCGCTGAAATCAGCAAAAGCAGGGAAATCAACGCAGCCCGTCCTGGCTCAGCCCTTACCCACTTCGATCACAAGAAAAAACAGGCCTCCTCCATTCTATCTGTCTCTTCAGATGGAAGGGTGCATTGTTCATAACTGCATGATTGTCTCCGGTGCAGCAACCACTGTCATGCCGAAGGCCGTTTGCAAAGAAATAGGCATGGAGTATACACGAAGCAGCCAGGGCATCCTTCAACTTTGTAATGTCCCCTTCTTAGTCGGACAACAGGAGATGAGTGAACTTGCCTACTCAAGGGTTCCCGTAGGCAGTGTCGGTTGGGAGCCCACCGAGTGACGTGGATTGTTGTTTGGACGAGCAGAATTTTCCATTGCCATCTTTTCAGGCCGTTTCGGACACTTGTGGGAGGACTTACTATTTTTAGTAAGTCAGTCAGCTGGGGAATCGGTGGAAACGGACAGTACGATTGAATACCTTGGCGAAATGGTTATCCGTTTCCATAATTTTTTTGGGATTCCGGGGTTCAAGAGGCAGATATTTTAATGTGTAAAGTTAATTATATTAAATTAAATATTTAATATAGTTTAACTTTATAATATTTCATATGTGGGAGATATAAGGTTTATTAGTCACTTAAAAAACAAGTAGAAATATAAAGGTGACTTATAATATTCAATTGTTAATATGGTCGGCCAAGTTATGAGAATTAAAATTAAAATGTTTTATTTTAATGTTGCTTTGGAAAGAGGAAAAAAGAGGTCGACCCCTCTTGGAGAGTTATAAAAAGAGCAATGAAACTTCATTTTCATCATCTTTGGCTATTCATTCTCTTGGAGCAATTTTGAGGAGTTCTTGCAAAGTTGCAGGGGTTTCGAATTCAGCTTGTTGTGTGATGAAAATCACCAGCAGGGACAACATCCTCGGAGTTGAAAGATATTCTCAGGGTGTTCATGAGCAGCTCTACTTCAGGGGTTGCATTGGAGCTTTATATCTGTAGATTTACAGTGGTTTTTAGGGGGTTTGGAAGGGATTTCGAAGCATATTTTGCATACATTGTTGTAGCATTCATTCCTCAGCATAGCCGTACAAGTGGAGTCATTTATTGTATGTGATTTCTTGATTTGAGTTGGGGTTTCAAGGTGACTTGGTTATTTTGCTTCTACAGTTCCAGCCGTTCCATTTAGAGTGGATTTCTTATGGTTTCAGGGCAGATTTCAGACATTTCTTGCTGGCCATAATTTCCTCTAGCCTGGCCGTACCATATCTTGCCTGGCATTGAAGGTGGTTTTTAATATTCAGAGTTTGGGTGCCAATTAATGATTGTAATTGAGGCGTCTAAGGATTGGAAGCTTTCCTTTGCATTGATATTGTAAAAAGACATCTTTTATTTGTTGCTGGGAAAGAAATACATATATTCCTGTGTTATTGTTCAGCTATAAAGTCGCCATTTTCAGTCTTGTACAGCTTCCGGGTATTTTGATACTTTCCAAAGTCCTTTAGAGGGTTTATAGTTTTATATAAATATTATCTAAATTCCAAGTTTCATTGATTCCCGCCAAGTAGTTTGCTAGATATTATTTGTTCAAGTTGGCAGTTTAACTTTTTCTGCATATTCTGTACTTAAATAAAAAAATACAAAAAAATCAGAATATTGCACAAAAATCGAAAACCTTGCAAATTTCCAAATTAACAAAACAAGGCAGAAATTTTGTATCTCAGCTTGGGTGGGATATTACAAAATTTATGGCACTCCAATGAAGACAGTCGGCGTGATTAAAGATATACCCATTCAACTACACAAGGTACCCCAGATCGTAGTGATACAAGAAGTGGTAGTTGTTGACTTGGAGCCATATTTTAGCATGTGTCTCTCAAGGGAGTTCACAGCCAAGCTTGGCGGTTACCTTTCTATGGATTACTCACACCTAGAAGTCCCATTCAAGGGGAGGAAAGTCAAAATCTATAATGAAAAGCCCTCTACGTTTCTTGTAGAGAAGATGGCCAAGGAAGGGGAGCACGATGATTCGGTTCGCTTGATGACCGAGGAATTAGAACAGGTGGACCTAGTGGAGGAGTCTTTGGGAGAGCTGTGTATGGAGGATGAATTTTCATTAACTGATTTTAATGCTATGATCGAGACAGAGATGGGATGTTATTCCATCACTAAACCTGAGAAGCCCATAGTGCCGGCACAAATGAGTAAGGGCCCTGCCCAGAATGAGCTATGGAAGTTGTTTTTCGACGGCGCTCGATGCAAAAATGGCGTCGAGGCAGGAGTACTCCTGGTTTCACCTTCCGGCGAACAAAAGGACTATTGTTACAGGCTCACCTGGAGCTGTACCAACAATGCAGCCGAATACGAAGCTTTATGCTTAGGACTGAAGAAGGCTGAGAAATTGGGAATAAAGCACCTACATATTTTTGGGGATTCAGAGCTAGTTTGCAAGCAAATCACTAACAAGTGCATCTCCAAAAAGCACTATCTTAAGGCCTATCGCAACAGGGTATGGGACCTATTGGAACATTTTGAATCGTTGAACGTCCAGTCCATCCCGCGAGAGAAGAACAGGCATGCTGATATCCTAGCCTCTATCGGGGCCAGATTCTCTCCAGCTGATGAAATGGTGCATAAGCCCAAGGCGGTGAGGACTGTTTACAGACCTTCCGTACCCGATAAAGATACTCACTGGCAGGTTTTTGACAGTGATGAGCAGATTATCAACTTTCTGGTTCAAGAGGCAGCCACCATCGAAGGAAGAAGCCCCGAGGACGAAGAGTATGAAGGGCTGATACAGCTACAAAATAATCATGTCCCGAAGGGACTAATCACTCTGGAGAGCCTGTTTGATCAGAATGACAAGGCAATCTCCCACAGGATCAAGGTGGATGCAAGACAGTACAGAGACCTTGAGCTCGAACTCGAGAAGGTGATAAAAAGTTGGGATATATTTTACCTCAACAGAGCTCGAACAAATTCGGTCTTTATGCAAAAAATACCCACACATCATGGCATGGTGTTATCAGGACCTGAAGGGTTATGACCGAGATATTATTCAACATACAATTGAATTGCAAGAAGGAGTCAGGCCTTGCAGACAAAAACAGAGGCCAGTTAATCCGAAGATAGAAGTCTTAATGAAGGTCGAACACTTGAAGATGCTTGAGGCTAAAATTATGTACCCAATAAAGCATTCTTCTTGGGTCGCAAATCTGGTCCCGACCAGGAAAAAGAATGGGGACATTTGCCTATGCGTCAACTTCCACAATCTGAATTAGGCCTCCTTGAAATATCACTACCCGCTCTCACAGATTGACCAGATACTCCATGTAGTGGCAGAAGCACAACGCTTCTCCCTTCTGGATGGTTTTTTAGGATATAATCAGATCTGGGTCAGGGACGAAGACCAACATAAAACAACATTCACCACCAAATGGGGAACGTTCGCCTATCAGCGTATGCCATTTGGTCTGTCAAACGCAGGGGCCACGTTCCAAAGGGCCATGGACTTAGCATTCAGCGAGCTGTTAAATAAAATCATCGTCATCTATTTAGATGACATGACCGTATTTTCATATAAGAGGGAAGATCATGCCTCACACTTACAACAGATATTTGAAAGATGTGATGCAGGAGCATCCGGAGGCAAAGCTGGCAATCTTGCGTCACCCAAAATGTATTTTTTTTCTTAAGTACTAAAACTGTCGCGATATCGCGACGCTTTTTGAAGAAGGGCACCAACGGGCCAAACCGTCGCGATATCGCGACGTATTTTTGAAAAGCACAGTCGGGACGCCAAACTGTCGCGAAATCGTGACATTTCTAAGACGCACGGTCGGGACGCCAAACTGTCGCGAAATCGCGACATTTCTAAAGCAGCAGTCGGGACGCCAAACTGTCGCGAAATCGTGACATTTCTGAAGACGCACGGTCGGGACGCCAAACTGTCGCGAAATCGCGACATTTCTGTTGCAACGTGGTCTGGACGCACAATGGTCGCGAAATCGCGACACTTTCGGAAGCAGGATTTGAAGGCACAGGGACATCTTTGACAAAAAGGTTCTAAGGCACAAGAATGGTCACGAAATCGCGACACCTTCAAAGGCAAGCTTAAAGGACGTCGCGAAATCGCGACACTTCTGGGAGGCAAGACTTGGAAGCATAAAGACATCGCAACACCTTCGAAGGCAGAGCTCAAAGATGTCGCGAAATCGCGACATATCCGGAGGTAAGGTTCCACAATGCAAAGATGTCACGAAATCGCGACACTTCCGATCCAAGGACGTACGGAATGAAAAGATGTCGCGAAATCGTGACATATCCGGGGCAAGGTTCCACAATGCAAAGATGTCGCGAAATCGCGACATGTCGCGGTTTCGCGGCCCAAGGGAGGAAGGCGAGTAAGAAAGGCCTAGACGTCGCGATATCGCGACGTGTAGCGGAATCGCGGTCCCAAGGAGGAGAGAGAAGCCTAACGTCAAAACGTCGCGATATCGCGACCAAAGAGGAGAGAGAAAGTGTTGGGGCAAATACGTCGCGATATCGCGACAAGACGCTCACGACATTGACCAGCCGGTGACTGCAGGGACTAGTGTAGAGGGACACGTGGCGTGAAGTTACAGGTGGCTCGAGAGTATGAAGCGGTTACAGGAAGCATGGCAACAGGACACGTGGCATCAACTGCAAACGACCATGGCGCATTCTTATGAATGATTGACTTGGCAGTGGATCGACAGGCGGCTGCAGGGCATACCGCCACTACAGGCTATGATGTTTTGATGCACCTAGCAGCATCATGCAGGCGGGACAGAGCATTCGTGCGGGCGGTATGGGGAGTCTCGCATTCAAGTAATGATGGTCCAAAGAGAGTCGGGCCTGGGGATGAAAAGGACCCGCACTTTGCGTAATGAAAAGAAGGAGGTGGCGGCCGAGGAGAAGAGGCGCATGCATTGTATTAAAAAAAAAAAAAGACCTTTTGGCCAGGGATTTATTTTTTTTTGGTTTTTGCATAGCTGTGTATTGGAGGAGAGACCTCTGTTTTAATGAAACTTGCTGAAATTTCGTCTGTGCATGGTTAATTCTGCATTCTTGTTGTGTGTTGTGTGCGGTCCTATACCAAGTGGTATCAGAGCAGGTTGGTTCTGAGAGTGCAAACCGATCGCCGAACAGAGAGGCAGTTTGCGCCAGGACCGTGGTTGTGGGGTTGTGAAGAAGAAGCAAGATGCCTCCGCGAAGAGACCGTGGTGGTATAAGGCACAGACGAGCAAGAAGGGAGGAGGTCGATTTGAGAGCCCTGCAGAGGCAAGTTGAGGCTCTACAAGAGGAAATTAGAAGAGGAGTCGAGCCGAGAAGGGAAGAACCCAGCGAAGATGAAGTGTGGGAAGAAGAAGTTCCATCTGAGGATGAAGAGGCTTTGGAGCCAGCAGAGGCTAGGCTATACAGGGCTATCTCCCAGATTGGGAAGAAGCTAAAATTTGACGTCTCGACTTACTCTGGAAACCTCAACCCTGAGGAATTAATAGACTGGATCAACGACATGGAGGAGTACTTCGAATACGAAGAGATCGCAGATCCAAATCGGATCAAATTCGCAAAAACCAAGCTGAAGGGGCATGCTAGCATCTGGTGGAAAGGAGTGCAGTTAGAAAGAAACAGGAGGGGAAAGGAAAGGATCACCAGATGGGATAGGATGGTAGAGAAACTAAAGAGGCAGTTCATCCCCGCAGATTATGAGCTGGATTTATTGAAGAAAATGCAGAGTCTTCGACAGGCTAGTAAGTCTGTCAAGGAATATACAAGAGGAGTTCTACCAGATTTCAATCAGAACCGGCCATTCGGAGGCAAACAAAGAGAAGGTCGCACGTTACATAAATGGATTGCGAACCAGCATTCAAGAAGAGTTGGGGCTGGTTAGAATGAGCACAGTGGAGGATGCATATCAGTTTGCATTAAAAGTGGAAGAGAAACTAAATAGAAGGTTTGATGGTAAGCAGAGAGGGAAGGATAGGGGTGGAAGAGCTGGTGGAAGAGGCAGTGGTGGAAGATACAAAGATTTTGGAAAAGCTGCGGAAGCTAGTAGCAGCCAGAAATAGAAAGAGGTGAGAGAAGAGGATGACCGACGCCCACGCAATCAGAGCAACAACTACCCAAGAGGAAGAGGTAGGTCTGGGCGAGGGTTTGGAAGAGGTGTTTTTAGAGGAGCCTGCTTCAACTGCGGTGAAGAAGGACACAGGGCATACAACTGCCCACAGCATCAAGAGAGGCCAAATCGAAGACCTGAGGGTCAGGCCCGAGCTGCTGTAGCAGACGAAGGTGTAGAGTCTGAGCATTCAGAGGAAGCAGAAAGAGGGGAAACCATGATTATCAGAAGAGTCTTGCTGAATGAAGAAGAAAAGGCAGACCAAAGGAACAGCCTGTTTCGAACAAGATGCAAGTGCGCAGGCAAGGTCTGTAATATCATCATTGATAATGGAAGCACTGACAATTTGGTTTCCGAGGAAATGGTTTCCAAGCTGCGGTTGGAAAGGAGAAAACACCCGCACCCTTATCGGATTGCATGGCTGCAAAAGGACCATCGGGCACTAGTAAGCGAGCAATGTCTGGTGAAGTTCAATATTGGAACTTACCGAGATGAGGTTTTATGTGACATCTTACCTATGGATGCATGTCACTTGCTGCTTGGGAGACCTTGGCAGTTTGACCGAAGTGTTGTTCATGATGGTCGAGCCAACACATATTCTCTGTCAAAGAATGGAGTTCGCCATAAGTTAAAACCCCTGAAAGAGGCGGATGAGAAAGTATGCAGCAGTGCACGAGTCTGTCTAGTTGATGGCAGAAGATTCTTGGAAGGCCTGAAGCCGGATCATGTGTGTTATGCTATAATCCCCAGAGTTAGGGAAGAAGGATGCAAGGAGATTCCAATGGAAGTCATGGGACTGTTAGAAGAATTCCCTGATATCATTTCTGACAATGTTCCCGAAGGTTTACCACTCGTTAGGAGGATCAGTCATCACATCGACTTGGTGCCCGGATCGAGCTTGCCAAACAAGGCCGCACATCGAATGACACCGGTGGAAATTGAAGAATTAAATCGGCAAGTTCAAGATCTGTTGAAGAAAGGCCTGATAAGGGAGAGTCTTAGTCCTTGTGCTGTACCAGCAGTATTAGCACCCAAGAAGGATGGAGAATGGAGGATGTGCACCGACTCTCGGGCAATCAACAAGATCACCATTAAATACAGGTTTCCTCTGCCGAGAATGGATGATATCATGGACTGCTTGAGTGGAGCTGAGTACTTCACAAAAATTGATTTGAAAAGTGGATACCATCGGATCCGCATTAGAGAAGGGGATGAATGGAATACAGCTTTCAAAACCGAGAGAAGGGTTGTATGAGTGGTTGGTTATGCCATTTGGATTAACCAATGCACCTAGTACCTTTATGAGGTTAATGAATGAAGTTCTGAAGGAATTTCTGGGCAAATTTGTTATTGTTTACTTGGATGATATACTGATTTTTAGCAGAACCTTAGAGGAGCACCTGATGCACATCAGGAAGGTTCTTGAGAAACTGCGGGAGGAGCAATTATTGATCAATCTAGAAGTGCAACTTTGTGAAGAAGGACCTGGTATACCTGGGATTTGTCATATCAGCAAATGGTCTCAAGATGGACCCCGAAAAGGTGAAGGCTATCCTCGAATGGCCTGTCCCAAGGAGTGTGACCGAGGTTAGATCATTTCATGGTCTGGCCAGTTTCTACAGAAAATTTATTAGAAACTTCAGCAGTATTTGTGCATCTCTTACTGAGACAATGAAGGGAAACAAGAAGGAATTCCAATGGACAGTTGGAGCCAATAAAAGCTTTGCTATGCTGAAGAAGAAGGTCACTGAGCAACCCATTTTAGCACTTCCAGATTTCAATAAGGTGTTTCAGGTAGACTGCGATGCGAGTGGCAGTGCGATAGGAGCCGTCTTGAGCCAAGAAGGTAGGCCTGTAGCTTATTTCAGCGAGAAGCTCAATGATGCCAGGAGAAAATATTCGGTATATGATCAAGAGTTTTACGCCATAGTTCAAGCACTCAAGAAATGGAGGCACTATCTATTGCTGAAAGAGTTTGTTCTCTATACCGACCATCAAGCGCTGCAGCTTTATTAACAATCAGGGAAAATTGAATCGAGAGACACCCGAAATGGGTAGAGTTCCTGCAGAGCTATACCTTTGTGCTGAAGCATCGAAGTGGAAGATCCAATAGGGTGGCAGATGCATTGAGTAGGAGGCAATGTCTGATGACAGAAATGAGAGTGGAGGTTGTAGGGTTTGCTGAGCTCAAGAACTTATACCCTGCAGACCCCGATTTCGTAGAAGCTTGGAAAGCCTGCACTGCGCCTGTTGCGTTGGACAGGACTAGATGGTTAGATTACCTGATTCAAGATGAAATGTTGTTTAAGGGGAATCAATTGTGCATTCCGAGGAGCTCAATGAGAGAGAACCTCATTAAAGAAAAGCACAGTGGGGGTTTAGCTGGACACTTTGGCCGTGACAAGACCATCTCATTGGTTAGTGAAAACTATTACTGGCCACAATTGCAGCAGGATGTGGCAAAGTTTGTGCAGAGTTGCAGGATTTGCCAGATGGCAAAGGGCGTGAGGCAGCCTACTGGTTTGTATCAACCACTACCTATACCTGAGCGGCCGTGGGAAGATATTAGTATGGATTTTGTGCTCGGTTTACCCAGGACGCAGAGGGGGCACGATTCCATATTTGTGGTAGTGGACAGATTTTTGAAAATGGCACATTTTATCCCGTGCCATAAGACTAGCGATGCGGTCCATGTAGCTGGTCTGTTCTTTAAGGAAGTGGTACGCCTTCATGGGCTACCAAGAAGCATTGTGTCGGACAGGGATACCAAGTTTGTAGGTTATTTTTGGAAGACCCTGTGGAAGAAGCTGAGGACGGAGTTAAAGTTCAGTTCTGCTTACCACCCGCAAACAGATGGCCAAACAGAGGTGGTTAATCGGAGTTTGGGCAACCTAATGCGATGCTTGGTAGGGGACAAGCCCAAGGGATGGGATCTAATTCTGCCGCAAGCTGAGTTTGCGTATAACAGCTCGGTCAATCGGAGTACCAACAAGTCACCATTCCAGATTATCTATGGGAGCAGCCCACGAAACGCTTCAGAGTTAAGAAGGCTGGAGACAAGGGAGAAATGCAGTGCTGAGGCATAAGACTTTGCCGAACACTTGAAAGGAGTGCATGAGGAAGTGACAAGACACATTGCCAAGATGAATGCTCAATATAAGGCGAGGGCGGATCAAAAACGCAGAGCTAAGGAGTTCCAAGTAGGAGATTCTGTCATGGTCCATCTACGGAAGGAACGGTTCCCTCGCCAAGACATACAACAAACTCAAAATGAAGAAATTTGGGCCATGCAAAATCATTGGCAAACGGGATTCGGGTAATGCCTACGAGGTGGAGTTACCAAGTGAACTTAACATCTCCCCCATGTTTAACATCTCGGATTTGGTTGAGTATCATGAAGGAGAAAGCAATGAGATACCCAATCCGGAGTTATGGAGCATTCCAGCAGCCATCCCGAGGTTGTGGACGAGATAGAAGAAGTTCTGGATATGCGTGAGGGCCGGAGTACTCGGAACAGGAGTTATTCTGAGTATTTAATCAAATGGAAGGGCCGACCCATAGAAGATGCGACTTGGCTATCCGAGGCGGAGGTTGATCGTTTGGGTCTACCTTGATCAAATCAGAAGTGAGGTCACTTCTCAAACCCACCCCGGGTGTCTGATGCAGGAGCATCTGGAGGCAAAGCTGGCAATCTTGCGTCACCCAAAATGTATTTTTTTTCTTAAGTACTAAAACTGTCGCGATATCGCGACGCTTTTTGAAGAAGGGCACCAGCGGGCCAAACCGTCGCGATATCGCGACGTATTTTTGAAAAGCACAGTCGGGACGCCAAACTGTCGCGAAATCGTGACATTTCTGAAGACGCACGGTCGGGACGCCAAACTGTCGCGAAATCGTGACATTTCTAATGCAACGTGGTCTGGACGCACAATGGTCGCGAAATCGCGACACTTCCAAAAGTAGGATTTGAAAGCACAGGGACATATTTGACAAAAAGGCTCTAAGGCACAAGAATGGTCGCGAAATCGCGACACCTTCAAAGGCAAGCTTAAAGGACGTCGCGAAATCGCGACACTTCTGGGAGGCAAGACTTGGAAGCATAAAGACATCGCAACACCTTCGAAGGCCGAGCTCAAAGATGTCGCGAAATCGCGACATATCCGAGGTAAGGTTCCACAATGCAAAGATGTCGCGAAACGACAACTTCCGATCCAAGGACGTACGGAATGAAAAGATGTCGGAAAATCGTGACATATCCGGGGCAAGGTTCCACAATGCAAAGATGTCACGAAATCGTGACATGTCACGGTTTCGCGGCCCAAGGGAGGAAGGCGAGTAAGAAAGGCCTAGACATCGCGATATCGCGACGTGTAGCGGAATCGCGGTCCCAAGGAGGAGAGAGAAGCCTAACGTCAAAACGTCGCGATATCGCGACCAAAGAGGAGAGAGAAAGTGCTGGGGCAAATACGTCGCGATATCGCGACAAGACGCTCACGACATTGACCAGCCGGTGACTGCAGGGACCAGTGCAGAGGGACACGTGGCGTGAAGTTACAGGTGGCTCGAGAGTATGAAGCGGTTACAGGAAGCATGGCAACAGGACACGTGGCATCAACTGCAAACGACCATGGCGCATTCTTATGAATGATTGACTTGGCAGTGGATCGACAGGCGGCTGCAGGGCATACCGCCACTACAGGCTATGATGTTTTGATGCACCTAGCAGCATCATGCAGGCGGGACAGAGCATTCGTGCGGGCGGTATGGGGAGTCTCGCATTCAAGTAATGATGGTCCAAAGAGAGTCGGGCCTGGGGATGAAAAGGACCCGCACTTTGCGTAATGAAAAGAAGGAGGTGGCGGCCGAGGAGAAGAGGCGCATGCATTGTATTAAAAAAAAAAAAAAGACCTTTTGGCCAGGGATTTATTTTTTTTTTGGTCTTTGCATAGCTGTGTATTGAAGGAGAGACCTCTGTTTTAATGAAACTTGCTGAAATTTCGTCTGTGCATGGTTAATTCTGCATTCTTGCTGTGTGTTGTGTGCGGTCCTATACCAAGATGTCGGGAGTTCGGCATCTCTATTAACCCGAAGAAGTCTGTCTTCGCGGTGAAAGAAGGGAAACTGCTAGGCCATGTCATCTCAGAAAGAGGACTCGCTGTTGACCCTGACAGAGCAGAAGCACTCCTCAGGCTCCCGCTCCCAATGAACAAGAAAGGGCTGCAGTCGTTCTTCGGCCAAATTAATTTCGTCAGAAAATTTATCCCCGACTTCGCCCAAGTCATCAAGCCGATGGCCGAGCTCTTGAAGAAAAATGCTGAGTTCGTCTGGACAGAGGAAGGATCAATGTAATAAGCCACAAAGATCATTCGTTGATCAGGCAAGAAACAATCAAGTTGGACATGAACTTCGGGTTGGACCATTTAGACCACCTCGAGGACCACATTCAAACCAAGGAAGTCGTCCACGATGACCGAGGTCGGATGAATCTCGGACAGCCCGGTGTTGGAAAAGGGTAGTTCCAAGCTACAGAGATTCATCCGATGAATAGAGGAAGAGCCAAGGTGCGGGTGTGTGGTCACAGAAGGAATTGGCAAGGAAATGAAAGAAAGTTTGCGTAGGCAAACATGAGTCCAGTGAGTTCATGGAGTTAGAAGACAAACTTGGCCGCCAAGTTTGGAAGCAGACTTAGTGTAGGGAAATCCAAGTAGGAGTTGTACAAACGAAGAAAACTGTACAAGGCATCGTACAGATCAGGAACGACAAAGGGACTATACGACAAGGTGTCGTACAAGTCTAATACAAGAATCGGGTGTTACGACAGAAAGTCATACAAACCAAAACGATGGTGATAATTGTATGACAGTTTATCGTACAAGCTCAGAACAAGACAATCATACAAATCAAGTGGAAGAGGATTGTACGAATCCTACGAAAAAGAATGAAGATGAGAATCATATGACAGAAATGTGGAAGAGGATTGTACAACAAGTAATCGTATGACCTATGTAGTAGAAGAATCACCTGAACGACAAAATGACACATTGGTAGCGGACATCATAAAGTTCAATTGTATGTCTTCCGACTCGTACAATGACCCTGACACATCACCAAGTGGATGCATATAAAATTACATTTGAAAAAAAAAAAAATAGAAAAGCAAAAAGTGAAAAAACGCATGCAGAATATGACGTGGTGGTCAAAGGAGCGGTTATAACCGCTTTCCTACCCAAATTGAAAATTATAAATAAGGTAGAGAAGTTTCATGCAACCATTTGAATGCAAGAAGAAGGACGAAGAGGAGGACGTTTCAAATAAGAGAAAACCGCCGAAGGATGCCACCGAAGCTGAAATACCACAGAAATGGGGAAAATGCAGTTGAGATCTAGGAAAACTTACAACAAAAGGAAGCATAGTTAGGAAGTCGGTTAGTGCCTTAACTATTGAAAAATTTTGCACTGTACAACCATACGAAAGTTTGGGAGGGGAAACGAAAATTGGAAGCAAGGGCTTGTGTAGCTAAAGTGGAAAAAAAAATTGCAAACTGAAACGGAGAAGGGAAAATGCCAAACAGAGTCAAGAGAGGACAACTGAATTTTTCTCAAAAACCCCCATATAAAAATCTACACAAGGAAGGGCACCTACGGTTCAAAATTTTTCTAGTGAGTTGCAATCAAAAGGTTTTTAAAATTGCGCAAGAAGGCAGAAGAAAACTTCCATACAAACGAAGTGGGTCGAAAGGCAAGTGAAAGAAGAGTCATACGAAAAGAGAAAAGTGATTGTATGATGTAAGGGAGTTGTCGTATGAAAACTCTCGTAGATTGGTAGGAGCATCATACGATTGAGAGGAACGTCGTACAATTGCAGAAGTCGTATAATTGAATGATTGTTGTACAAGTGTAAGTATTGGGCCATACGGGTGACAGCAAACTGACTGACCAGTCAGTGTAGGACAGGAACAAAAGATGTACGACAAATGAAGTATGAATGGAAGAAGAGATTTTTGTGAGCACTTACAAAGGATTGCTACACAAAGAATTGAGCGCTCACTTGGCCCGCTACATTAAAGGGAGTATGGACCGAGGAGAGAAGAGAAGATCTAGTTGAAGGCTAAAACTGGTAGAGTATATGCATAGACAAGGACATAGTTACAAGATGGCGGAGGAAACTCAGTCTCCGAGAAGGCATAGGAGTGAACCTAAGAAGGAGAATATACCACTAAATGAGATAACATGGACTCAACCTTCGGGAGAATTCTGCTGCAAGTGGTGGCAAGAGACCCCACCAAATCATGAGTTGAAGGCTAAATGCAAGCAAGAGTGAGTTGCATTGCATAGGTTCCATTTTTCGATAAAGACTTCTTCAAATAATACTTGTTGCAAATGCTTGAGTCCTATGATGCAAAAGAGAATGTGAGCTTTGTTAGGATTGGCAATCGACACTTCAAGGTGATGTTCTCCATGAACAATTTTCAACGAACATTTGGGTTGTCACAACAAGGAATTGTAGTAAAGGAGCATCCAGACCAAAAGGAATGGACCAAGATAATTTAGACAATGACAAGTATTAAACCTGACAATGTCAGTAAGACTTTCGGTTTAGGAGGTTATGAGATTAAACAAAGTCAATTGAAAAATGACGAATTACAATGTGTCATGAACATCGTTATGTTGAAGCTCTCAGGAGAAACAAGATCATCAAAGATACCAGTGTGGTTAGCACAGTATATGTAGGGCATGATGGAGGGTGTACAATACGATTTCTAACAACCCAAGTTCTACCCACTTGGTTGTCCTTCCTAAAAATCTCACATGGAAAAAAAAAATTCAACCAATTCCATAATTTACACTAGTACGAGGCATGCTAAATCTTCGTGAGTATCCATTCCACTGTAGACGAAAAACACTCACGAGACTGAGACTAGCCAGATCTCGCTACATCGCCTTCAGTTAACTTCTCTCTCATTCCCGAGATTCCAAGTTCAGGCAGGGTTTCTCCTCTAGGGCCCATTTCTCCTAGAGGTTAGACGTGTACTTTCCCATTCCTTAACATGACTTCAAGTCATGCAGGAGTTAGCGTATGCATGCCAGAGTTAGACGAACACACATCTTCCCTGAATTTCATCTAGGGTCTACCAATACCCTAGTATCTACCCGGTGTCTTGTCTTGTTTGTCAACATAATGTCCCATTCCATTATGTTGATGGTATTCCTCCTACAATTCAAACAAAAAATTCACCACTCCATACCAACAGGGATTAACCTAGGAGTGATGCCCATTTCATCCTCCGTTACCTCCCATCCTGACCCTTCTCGTCAAAAATACGGTTTACCGTGGTTATTGGTGATTTTTGTAGACAGCAGTTCTAAGCAAGACAAATCCTAGAACTGGCTGGAATAATGTTGTCCACCAATTTTGATTGTACATAGCAATTTTGGAATATATATGTTGCATGTGATTTTGTAAAATCAGCCAATGAAAAGGAAGGCTTGATTGTAAACGTACAGGACACTAGATGACAAAACTAGCCGCCATTGTTAATGGGCTAACTAGTGTGTTAGACGTCTAGTTAGACGTCCATGGTTAGACGTCTAGTTGTTAGACGTCCAGGATTAGTTAGCGTCTAATTATGTTAAGGCAAGACGGTTGGGGTAGTTGAGAGCGAAGTAGTTGCAGTAACTACTTCGCCTCCCTATTTATACCCCCCTCTTCAAACATTGTAGATATATCATCATGATCACATTTTGCTATGAATGCCAATGCTCTTGTACGGAAGTTCTGTTCTGTGTATGGTGATGTTGTGAGTTTATGAGATTGCAGGTTGTATTGCACTGATTAGTGATTGCAGGTTTCCATCTTGATAAGCATTGCAGGTTGATGGTTGCAGCAAGGACAAGGTTGGGTGAGGTTTATTGCAGGTACAAGGTGAACAAACTGGAGACGTCTAGCCTTTGACGTCTGGGCAGCCGTCAGATGGCTAGCCATCCAAACTAACTACTTGTGTGACATCTAGCTAACGGTGTGACGTCTACCTACCTGGCGTAACGTCTAGCTATCTGTGTGATGTCTACCCACCTAGCATGACGTCTACCTACCTGGCGTAACGTCTAGCTATATGTGTGATGTCTACCCACCTAGCATGACGTCTACCCACCCGGTGTGTCTAGCTTTCCGTGACGTCTAGCTGGCCTGTGACGTCAAGCACCTGTGACGTCTGGTTGCTGGTGACGTCAAGCCTCTGTGACGTCTAGTCTTAGACGTCTATCTACTGCCTCTAGACACTTGATCCTTTGACGTCCATAACTAGTCTATAGGTGTATAAGTTGGAACCTGACTGTCCTGATTGTCATCACCCCTATCCCGGGAATGTACTCACCCTTGTCTACATTTGGCGTCGTTGCCTAAGTGAACTCAGAGTCTAGCGACATAAGTGATAGGTGTAAAAGGTGAATGACTGATTCCAGGTCACAAAGCAAAAATCAAATACCGGTAAGAAGAAGCGCACGACTGGCGAACTTAAGGACACAAGAGGCAACAAAAGTCTCTCACCCGAAAGTGGAGAGAGTCTGGAACCTAGAAGACGAGGATAATCCGAGCATTGAAACATTGTTGGTGACTGCAGAAAACGAGGAAGAACAAATAGTTGAGGAAGAGCCCATCATTGAGAACTGGACGGCAACACCAGAACCAGCGAGGGAGAGTTGGCCAGAGGATACTGAAGGAGAGAACCTTGTATCAGGACAACTACGCGGAGGTTCGTGGGGAGGAAGACCGGAGCCACGTTTGGTATATTCGCGGAGGAGGTCGCGAAGTAGAGACCAATTGGAGTCGGGTAGAAGGCTATTTGAGTACAATTTTGCACCACCAACAATAGACAGACAACTAAATCGAACTCCACAACCACCAACACCAGGGAATACGAACAACAGAACAAATACTATGGCGGCAAATCTCGCCAATAGAACAATACAACAGAAATGCCCACCTTTTTTAGGTGAAGGAAAGGAGGACCCATCTCGGCATGTGGGAACTTGCATTACCATTTGGGGAGCAAATGGGGTCACACAAGACACACAATGGTTGCAACTATTCCCAGCCACATTGCGAGGCATGGCGATAGACTGGTACTTGAAAAGACAAAGTACGCAAGCATTTACACAATGGGAGGATTTGAAGACTGCATTCATAGAAGAATTCCGACCACTGAGGGATGACACTGACATCATCACAGAAATCTGCGTCACTAAGCAAAAACCGGATGAGGATGTCAAAAGCTACAATAGAAGATTGAAACAATTGACAGATAAAATGGAGATGACACCTGCCGACGGTATGATAAAGCGGTGGTTTTTGGATGGGTTACTACCAAAATTCAAGAAGAAGATGAAGGCAGTACCATCCTCAACATATGCGGAAGCACTGGAGAAGGCTAAAAACTTCGAAAGTGAAGGCAAACAAACGACCGCAGGTATCGGAGGTTACTTAAAGCATAACGATGATTCGGACAGTGAAGCAGAAGATAAAGTTCAGAGCACAATTCACACCTTCCGGAGAGAATTTGACAAAATTCTAAAGGAAGCGAAAGGAGAAGGCCGCAAGGATCGGAAAGAGATTTGGTGCTCAGACTGCAAGGCAGAAGGACATTCAAATGTAAACTGTCCAAAGAACGCATACTGTAACATATGTGAGATAGCGGGACATCCTGTAGCCGATTGTCCATTCAACCTGAAAAGCAAGAGGCATCAGACATTGGCTATACAACAGGAGGAGCAGCCAAATACGCCAAGGAATGGACAAGGAGCCACTAGCGGAGGATATAGGAATAGTCGCCGAGGAGGAAGACAAGGAGGCCAGAGTCGACTACAGTACGACTCTGATGGTCGGCCGGTTATTCAATGTCGGAATTGTCAAGAATGGGGCCATTTTGCGAAGAATTGTTCCAAACCCCAGAATGCAGGTAACAATAGTGGTAACAACACTACCCAAATGTGTAAATGGTGTGGTCCAGGAAACCACAAGGAAGCTAATTGTCCGAAGAAGGCAAGTACCAGTGGAACTCAGAATATCAACCTCATTGGCATTGGAGAAGTGACAGAGGTAGACAAAGAAGTCTTGGCTGTAACAAGAGCACAGACCAAGAAAACGGAACAGTACCCAAACCCTGCCAAGGAGAAAGAACGATGGCAGGAAGCCCAAGAATTAATCAAAACAGAACTAGCAAAGGAGAAGCAGGGACAACTAGTTCTGGAGAAAGTATTGAAGAGACCGGAGATCACCAAGAAGGCATCAGTAGAAGGCTTGGTAACAGAGGTACTAAACACGAAGGTGGAAATGAAGGTAGCCAACCTGTTTAGTATAGTACCTGAGTTGTATGCTACGATCGGGGAAGCCATCAAGAGGAAGGATGAAACTCGACAGGTAGCAACCATCAAGCAAGGACAATTCATCGATCCGACAATCCTGATGATTGAAGCCGGGAGAAGGCCAGCTATAGTCCAGATGGAAGTTTTGGACCATAGACTGAATCAGGTGATTGTAGATGGAGGGTCTAGTGTGAACGTGATGCCAGAGAAGACATGGCGGATTCTGGGGCAACCCGCCTTACGGTCTCCAAATTTCAAACTATATGGCGCTGATCAATATGGCATTGAAACAATAGGCGTTTTGATGAATCGGAAGGTACGCATAGCGAAGCAGGACTTCATCTTGGATTTTGTTGTCATTGCTATGCAGAAACCCGCATATGATGCACTGCTAGGACGAGGATGGTTGAGAACAGCAAAAGTCAACCACAATTGGGAGAAAGAACGTCTATCCTTCAAGCAGGGGCAGCACAAGTATATAATCAATCTGAAGAATCAAACTGTGAGTCAAGACATAGCCACTTCAGATGATTCGGGATCCTCTTCATCAGATGGTGAGACGGGATATGAACCAGATGAGGAAGGAGTGTTGCACCTTGAAGACTGCACGGAAGATGAATATGATCAGGACAAGGGTCTATTACACTGGCAGTTGGAAGACTACGAGATATTCTCTCCCCAATGTTTTTGCATCGATGCGGAGAAGGAGATTCAAAAGGATGAGATACAAGAACCTGAAAAGGGAACTAGCAATAGAAGACAAACAGCAACAGAGAAGGACAAGGAAAGGGAGAAGTGGACATTTCCCAAGAATTTTGCAGAATTCACAATGGGGGAGGCAGTTATTGAAGATAAACCAGCCCACCCCATTGCTGCACTAAAAGCAGCAAATGACCCTGAATCCATCAAATATGAAGGTCCTAAAATGATTCAGGTAAACTTGGGAGAAAATGGCGAGGAGAAGATGATCAAATGTGGAGATGATTGGGATCCAGTCCTGAAAGCAGCAGCATTTAAGATTTTTTTGGACTATAAGGATGTTTTTGCTTGGACATATAAGGACTTGAAGGGAGTACCACCAGAACTCTGCGTACACAAGATTCCTCTGATTGAAGGTGCGCAACCTGTAAGAAGGCGACCTTACAGAATGAATCCCAAATACGCAGCAAGGGTGAATGCCGAAATTGAGAAAATGTTGGATGCAGGCATTATCTTCAAAGTTACGACAAGCGAATGGGTTTCACCGATTGTGATTACTCTAAAAAGAGAAGTAGATAAAATCCGAATCTGTGTGGATTTTAGAAGTTTGAATGCCGTAACCATAAAGGATCCCTTCCCGATCCCTTTCACAGACTCCATATTAGAAGAAGTAGCCGGCCATGAGATATATTCATTTTTGGATGGATTCTCGGGCTATAACCAGATTAGCATAGCGGAAGAAGACAAGTTGAAGACCACTTTTGTTGTGGAAAACGGGATATACGCATATAACCGCATGCCATTTGGACTATGCAATGCACCAACTACTTTTCAGAGAATCATATTGTACATTTTTGATAAGATGTCCACAGGGAACTTCAAAGCTTTCCTAGATGATTGGTCACTGTATGGCAGGACACAAGAACATTTAAAAGCCTTAGAAGAATGTATGGGATTGTGCAGGAAAGCACGAATATCATTGAATCCAAATAAATGTGTCTTATTGGTGCCATACGGAAAGCTGTTGGGGCATATAGTATGCCAAGAGGGTTTGAAACCCGACCCAGATAAGATACGGGTAATATTGCTAATGGAGGAGCCACATGATGTGAGCTCAGTCAGAACCTTTTTAGGGACAGTCGGATATTACAGGAGGTTTATCCGGAACTATGCCCTGACATCTCATCCACTAGACGCACTTACACGAAAGGGTGTTCCATTCAAATGGACAGAGGAGCACCAGGGAGCGTTTGAGGGATTGAAAGGACACTTGGTGAAAGCACCTATCCTAGTTTACCCAGACTGGGAGAAGGAATTCCATGTGCATGTGGATGCCTCAAACTTCGCCATTGGATGTGCATTGGCACAAGAAGGCCAATTCGGGTTAGATCAGCCCATATACTTTGCAAGTCGGCTATTGTCCAGAGCCGAGAAGAATTACAGCACAACAGAGCGAGAAGCACTGGGAATGGTGTATGCGGTGCAGAAGTATAGACACTATTTACTAGCAAACCCCTTTGCTTTCTATGTGGATCATCAGGCTCTGTTGTACTTGATCAATAAACCAACAATCTATGGACGAGTGAGTCGATGGCTCGTCACCCTGCAGGAATTTGTGTTTAGAGTGGTAGTAAGACCAGGGAAGAAACACGTAATAGCGGACCAATTGTCAAGGATTCGCTCCGGAGAACCTGCAGAGGGAGGAATACCAGATGAATTCCCCGATGCCCAGTTGTTTATGATTAGTGCAATACCAGGATGGTACAAGCATATAGGGGAATATTTGTCGACAGGAGAGCTGCCAAAGGAACTAACGGCAGCCGAACGGAGAAAAGTGATTACGAAATCAGCACCTTTCACCTTGATTGCAGGATTGCTCTACAAGATGGGGGAGGACCACATATTGCGAAGATGCATAATGGAGGATGAAGTACAACAAACCCTGAAAGAGACACATGAGGGATTGGCAGGAGGACACATGGGACCAGATGCGACAACCAGGAAAGTATTGTTGGCAGGTCTATGGTGGCCCACCCTCTTTCACGATGCAAAGAATTTTGTGACAGCATGTGATACGTGTCAAAGAACAGGGAAACCATTGAAAAGAGACTTCATGCCATTACATCCATCCCAGCCTCAGGAACTCTTTGAGAGATGGGGACTGGATTTTGTAGGTCCTTTAAAAACAAGTCGAAGGAGGAAATGCCGATATATCGTAGTTGCTACGGAGTACCTTACAAAATGGGTAGAAGCAAGAGCTTTACCGGACAACTCGGCAAAAAGTACGGCTCACTTTTTGTACGAACAAGTGATTACAAGGTTCGGGATACCTCTACAATTGACAAGTGACAGAGGAGGCCATTTTGTGAATGCAATTATCCAGAACTTGATGGAAGAATTCAGAATTTTTCACTCCTTGTCAAGTCCGTATTACCCCAGAGCAAATGGGCAGGCGGAAGCAACAAATAAAATTTTGGTTTCAATCATGTATAAGACATGTGGAGTAGAAGGAGCCAACTGGGAGGAATGGTTACCAGCAGTGTTATGGGCATACAGAACCACCTTCAAGCCCACTACGAACCACACACCCTTTCAATTGATGTACGGACAAGAGGCAGTAGTACCAGTTGAATTCCTTGTACCTAGCTTAAGGGTAGCAGTCAACAATCGGCTGAATGACGAAGATAGCATGAAAGAGCGATTGACAACTTTGGTACAGTTGGATGAGAAGAGGGTAATGGCACAATGGGCAACGGAGATCGCACAGAAAAGAAGGAAATTCTGGCATGATAAGCATCTCCGGAAAATGGATCTTAAAGTTGGTGAATTAGTTCTCAAATACAATGGTAAGAGAGAACTCAAGCCCAGAAAATTAAAAACCCTGTGGCTTGGACCCTTCCAGGTAGAAGAAGTACTAGAGAATGGGGCAGTGAAACTAAGAAAACTGGATGGAACACTATGCCCCGAGGTAATTAATGGTTCTAAGTTGAAGGTATACAAGCCACATGTTCAGGTAAATATGATCAACCTAGAACAATCAGGAACTTCCGAAACAAGGACGGATCCAGGAATACAATCCCAGGAAACTGACGAGCAGAGTAGATAGGGGTACAACTCACTAGTCCTTCAAACGTTGTTTTGATATTGATGGAACGGTTGTAGCTTTCTGTGCCAACTGCTGTTTCGCCAGCCGCAGTTCTTTCAAGGCTGCCTGTTATGAATGCCAATGCTCTTGTACGGAAGTTCTGTCCTATGTATGGTGATGTTGTGAGATTATGAGATTGCAGGTTGTATTGCACTGACTAGTGAGTTGCAGGTGTCCATCTTGACAAATCATTGCAGGTTGATTGTTGCAACAAGGGCAAGGTTGGGCGAGGTTTATTGTAGGTACAAGGTGAAGGGAAACCGGAGACGTCTAGCCTTTGACGTATGGGCAGCCGTCAGACGACTAGCCGTCCAAACTAACTACCTGTGTGAAGTATACCCACCTAGTGTGACGTCTAGCTAACGGTGTGACATCTACCCACCTGGTATGACATCTAGCTATCTGTGTGACATCTACCCACCTGGCGTGACGTCTAGCTACCTGTGTGACATCTACCCACCCGGTGTGACGTCTAGCTTTCTGTGACATCTAGCTGGCCTATGACGTCAAGCACCTGTGACGTTTGGTTGTTGGTGGCGTCAAGCCTCTATGACGTCTGGTCTTAGATGTCTATCTACTACCCCTAGACACCTGACCCTTTGACGTCCATAACCAGTCTATAGGTGTATAAGTTGGAACTTGACTGTCCTGATTGTCATCACCCCTATCCCGGGAATGTACTCACCCCTGTCTACAATTGTCTTCCCACAAGCACCATTAATGGTTGAGAATGAGACAATATTGTCTTACCCACAATATTGAAAGACATGGTTGTCCTACCCACAACCTTAAATTATATTCCGCCTTAGGTTTACTAAAATTTAAAAGTTATTGTTTCCTAATCCATAAGTTTCCTAAAACTAAGTTGTACAAATAAAAAGTTATTATTCCATTGATATTAAGTGTGTGGCATATATTAAATTATTACATCATGAATCAACAACTCTAAATAATCCAACATAAAATAACAAGCAAGACAATAAATACTTTTTAATACTCATCCAAGCAAATTCCATGTATTTATTGAGTTGAACTATAATGTTAATCAACACTATGTAAGTTTCATAATATTCAAAGATAACTATACCAAGAAGGAATTTCGATTTCTATGTCGTAAATTGACTAAGGAGATTATTTGAAAGCTATGTAAATATAATTCATTGCAACATTATGTAGACATTGTTTTTTTTTTTTTAAAAAGATAAACGGGAATGTTATTGTCCACCTCCTATTAACTGTTTTACTTAAATTCGGATATCTCTATGTTGTCAACAAAGGTTTTCGTTTAGAATATATGTCTTATTGGTTATAATACAGCCACGACCATACTTGATGTGTCGGCGGTCTCTACTATTGAGCAATTTATAAAGTGAACTGGCCATTTTGCTACAAATTATATTTTTTTTATGATTCAAGACGACTAGCTAAGCTTTTAGGGTTTCACGAACGTTCATGAGACAAGAAAGCTAATGTAAAGCTTATGTTAACAAGGATATAAGATACAACCTTCTTCTCATAATATTTCATACCTAAAGAAAAAGTTTTACTCTTCCACTACTCTATCATAGCCTTTGCTTAACTTATTCTTTCGCTTAGTTTATCACTTCCATAAAAGGCCACAGGAAATCACCATTCAAGCACGCATAATGGTTCTACTACCCAGTGCAGATCTTATAAGCCTTAGTCTATGAGACAGAGAAACATAATAAACGAAAGAGACTTTGGCATATGGTTATTTAAAATTTGGTCTGTCCTATCGCTAAGATATCCAAACGATAGTTACCGAGGACGAAACTAGTGTAATTGCGCTGCAACATAAAGAAATAAAGTATGATCCTCTGTAACTAATGACGGCAATAGATATACTTTAATAAGCATGGAAAAGAGAAGTTCAGGTTCGTATTCCAAAACAAAGGCAGAGTGGTATTCGAGAATTCACTTTATAAAATATACAATATAAAACTAAAAAGAGAAAATGTTTTCTTTCGCCATTGTTCCAACTTAATCAGGTTCATTCTCAGCCAAAGAACGCCTTCCAGAAGCGCGTCCAGACCAGATACACTTTAAGCATTTTTCAATAGTTATGCAAGGATAAAATATGATCATATTTTGGAAGTCTATCACTTCAAAGTATTAATTTACGTTCTCTGAACAAATAAGACCCATTTGTTTAAAATCTCCAGACTATTATGGAACGATTCCCAAAGGATATAAGCTACGTCTAGATTAAATTTTTGTCACTGACAAAAGATGAAACAAAAGTTTCCTTAATAAAAATACCTTGCTATAATATATAACGTCAGCCTTCATATAAACATCAAATTTATCAGCTTCACTATGCCAAGGAAATTTCGAATTTAAATCAGAAGCAAATTCATTTTCCGCAGTTGCAATTTGACTATTGGCTTGACAATATTTATCTTAAAACAAAATGATTCATAAATTGACATTCATTTAAATACATGACGTCTTGCTTAACCAGAGCTTTATCTAATGAACAACATCCATAATCCCAATATACTTATGGGTACAAACAATATCTATTAAGGAATTCTGAGTTCTCCTATCCTACACTCCAAAAGAAAGAATGTACACAAAATTTACAAAAGCTGTCTAAGTCCAGGCAGCGCTACGATTTCAGGACAAAGCGCTACTCCTTGAAAACGAACGTAGGTAAGGCTATATATGTTTGCTGAGGTTTTGAACTATAATTTAAGCAGCTTACATCTTCGAATTTTCTCCAAGCCGTTTCAAGGTTCGCCGGTGTAAACAAGGGTCAAAGCGGCCAACACTAATATGACATGCAACTAATCCTTTAAATGCAATCAATCATGCAGTATCCATTTCAACATGCAATTCACTATTTCAAAATAAAATAACATACGCTTCAAATAGTTCCACTCCATTTTAGATATATATATTTTTTATTCATCAGATTAATATCATCAATCATTTTGTAGTAAAGAAATTCCAAACCTAAACAAATTCATTGTTAAACTGACAAACATATTAATAATTATTTCTGACAGTAAAACATTATATTATCAATGGAAATTGTTTCAGAGAGCTTTCCTTACCGAGGAACGCTTATCCCTTCCTCTGCTCTAAAAGTCTCTTCGAAACGCTTTCCCCTTACTCTCTACTCCAAGTCACTCTCCTCTCCCAGACCATTCTTTCCCTCCAAATAAGATGATCCACCGTTATTTTCCCACTTAGATTTCTAGAAGAAAATGGTTTCACTCATGCATTACATTTGTTGAGCACATATGGGACTTCTCTCCCAAGATTGCCATGTGTAGTCCACGACTT
The DNA here is from genome assembly GCA_028583015.1 of Wollemia nobilis. Taxonomy (NCBI): domain Eukaryota; kingdom Viridiplantae; phylum Streptophyta; class Pinopsida; order Araucariales; family Araucariaceae; genus Wollemia; species Wollemia nobilis. Next base: position 5,503,815 of record JAQPPZ010002072.1, on the reverse strand, counting down.
ATCCACGATCAAAACCAGTTCCTTAATGCATAATATTTCAATTCAATTTGTTTTAATAAAATATCATTGTTTTATTTTCATATTTAGTATTTTATATTCGTATAATGTTGCTTTTAATTTCTTCTTATTATTATTATAAATATTTTCATTATTATTATTAATTTTTAATATATATATATAAAATAAATTCCAAAATAAAACACACAATCATACCTATTAATGCAACTACATGATATGCATCTATATGGACCGCTGGCGGATGCACTGCCAGTAGAGTTCTTTGCCCCTAACAACAGTAAATACTCCGCCGCTCATCATTTCCCTTGACTTACCTTCCACCGGTCTACCTTTTCTGCCAACTAAAGGAGCCATCTATCTTTCAGATTGCTTCCGCCAATGATGGTACCTGTCCTTGCATCCACAAATAAATTAGCAGTATCTCATCCTTGCAAAAAAATTAGGTATATAAGAAGCTAGGTTTTGGAGGGATATTACACGATTGGACATCATATTTGTCATCCGAAATCAAGAATAAACTGAAGCGGCAGACAAAGAATTTTTCGATGGCTATTCATGCCATTGGAATTATGCTTAAGGCAATATCTTATGCTAATTTGGAATTCCATGGACTAACAACTGCGAGAGCAACAACCCTTTGAAGAAATTGCGCAGCAGCAAGAAGTAAGGGCACAACCAGTCAAAGAGGTCCAAGAAGAATTAAAGGTGACGGACCATATGAAGGTATTTCTAACAAGAATTGTTGAATGGGCACAACAAATGAATTTTTGTGCATCACCTTCTTTTATAAGTATGGAACTGTTTGAGTTATGAGAAAGAGCTCAAGGGTCAAAAAAATATCCTGGAAGAGGCAAGCAGGTTGAGATTGCACCAAAGGAACCTCAGAAAAAGAGGAAAAAGATCAGAGTGATTAGGAGAGGAGGCAGTAGTCAACGATCAGCTAGTGGAGAAAGTCTATCAAATATGCCAAATATAGTGCAGCATTATCAGCTGGAAGGTACGCAGAAGCAAACTGTAGAGCAGCCTAATCAGCAAGAATAGAATAGGGAAATGCAGGAGGACTAAGAGGAAGAAAATAAAGAACATAATATAGGACAGGAAGAAGAAGAAACTGATCAAGGGATAGATAAGCATTTTATCATTGAAGTGCCTAGTTTTGGGTTGACCGATGAAGGAGCCCAAACTGATGATCAAGTTGATGAGTTCTTCGGGAAAATGATGCAGGTCCTAGATAATGCATGACTACAGTTTTGGATAGGTTGTGTAGGACAGTTAAGGCAGTGGGCTCAGGATGAAAGAAGAATAAAGAAACTCGCTGAAATTCATGGAAAATAACCATGGGAGATACCAGCTGGAAAGTAACTAGTATGATCGGAGTAAGGGAGCTGCTAGAAGGTGCAATGACCAACTACAGGGTACCTCGAAGAGTGTATATAGATGCAGGTACCTTGCAACCTTGTCCACCATACACAGCAGAGGTGGAGTACAAGAAACTACCAGCGGAGTTGGCATCATTGTATAGTAAGTTTAATTTTTTGACATATTGGATAGACTAGTTAACAGTTGGGTTGGAAGGGATTTACCAATCCAAGGAACAAGTTAACCAACATAGGGAAGAGAAGGAAGCAATGAGAAAAGAAATGGAAGTTGTAAAGGAAGAAGCTGAGGCAATGAAGAGGGAAGCAAAAGTAATGAGAAAGGACATTGAAGAAGAAATCGCCAGCTTTAAACAGAGCTATGAAGAGCAGCTAAAGGCCAAAGATGAACAGCTGAAGGATAAGGATGAACAGTTGAAGGCCAAAGACGACGAACTTGCTGCAATGAAGAAAGACAGAGAGAAATATAATGACATCATTATAATATACAAGGCAGAAAAAGAGATAAAGTCCCAGATAAATGAGGCTTGAGAGAAAGAGTTAGACCATAAGGATCAGCTCGTTGTCGAAAGGGATGAACAGTTGGCTATTGCAACCAAGACTAAGGTTGATCTGAAAAAACGAATACAGAAGGGTGCTACAGAACGAAAAAAAGAGCTGATAGTACAATTAGTTGAAATGGAGAAGAAATCTAATCATTATGGTTGCAATGACTTCATATCAGTAGATATGCAGAGAGATTGAAGGATGAACAAGAGGCTTTACGACTCCAGATAGCTAACATGGATGAAGCACCTATCCTTGGATCTCAGCAACAACAGCCAAGTACAGGAATGCAGCAAGCGTTAGCAAGGACACTGACTGATTTAAAGGGGAGGACAAATGTAGGCAGCAGATCTGCTTCCTAGAAAAAAAAATGAAAAGTTACTTAAAAAGTTGTTTGCAATTTTGATAAGTTTTGTTGATGAATTGTATGTGAAATGAATGTAAATAAAGTTCTAAGAAATTAAAATGCAAATTAAATGAAATGAGGTGAATTTAGGCAAAATGTGCGAAATTCGATTTTAATAAAAATATCTTAGAACTTTAGAAAATGGAATTAATTCATGTAAGTCGAAGGGTTCAGGGTGGCGGTTGTATATGTCGTGTTGTCCCAGGAACCTCTTGGAACATCCTAGGCAGGCTTCATAAGGTCCCCCTTCAATTTGGAATGAAGCATCTTGAGAGAGAGAGAGATTGATCCCGAGAGCAGGCAAGGATTATTGTGCATGTCTGATAGAGTTCAATGCAAGTATGGATTATGGTTGTTTATTGTAGACAGGGGTGGGTACATTCCCTGCTACAATAATTTCTCTTCAGCAACATAGCTAACAGTAAGTCAATCTGAAGAATCAAACAGTAAGTCAAGACATAGCTACTTCAGATGATTCGGGATCCTCTTCGTTGGATAGTGAAATGGAATATGAACCAGATGAGGAGGGAGTGTTGCACCTGACCCGACGGCTGCACTACCTGACGGCTGGCAGCACCCGATGGCTGCAGCACCTGATGGCTGCAGAACTGGACGGCTAGCGTCCCTGATGGCTCGCAGCACCTGACGGCTAAGGAGACTGGACGACTAGGAGGCAGATTGGACAAAGAGTCCAGGGCAGAAGCCGAAAACTTAGAAGAGGGAAAAGTAAGGTAGATGGCACATCAAAATTTTGGAAAAATTCCAGTCCGCAGTGAGCCCGAACCGGAATCAGTGGTTGCTAAGAGATTAAGGCACCAACAGGAAATTGAGATGAAAGGACAAGTCAAAAGCTCAGAAGGGGGACAGAGTCGGAGTAGAAGAGAAGCAGTAGAAGTAGCAACCTGCAATAATAAGGAGATTCATCCAAGCAGCAGGGCACCCGTACCACTGGAGGAAATCACTTGGGTATGCCCAATAGGAGAATATTGCCGCCAATGGTGGGCAGATGCACCAGCTAACCACCCAACACGGAAAAAGCTGAAGGAGGCGGGAGTGCACTTCATCCTATAGGCTCCTCATTTTGAGAAGGAAATTTTTAAGGAGTACCTGCTATAGATGTTGGAGACATATGATGCTAGGAGGCACAGCAGTCTCGTGGAAATAGACGGTACTGCGCTAGTAATTGATTTTTCTCCGGGGTCTTTCAGTGTACTTTTGGACTTCCACGGAAGGGCAAGCCAGTGTCGAACGAGAGGGTGGATCCGAAGAAATCACCAGAATTAATCATGGAAGTCACCACCCTGAAGAAGGAAGAGGTGGAGGCTATGCTGAGTGTCCATGGTGGAAGAGGAGTTAAGCAGGGACAACTCCAGAATGACGGACTGGAAGTGATCATGAACGTAATTATGCAAGGTTGTCAGAAGAGCAACGAAGCGCAGACTTGCCCATATGGTTGATTCCGTATCTGCAAGGAATAGCACAGGGCATACAGTATGATTGGGCGACATATTTGTCAACACGGATACAAGCTTTCCTGATGAGAACAACAAAGAATTTTTCTATGACTTTTCATGCCATTGGATTGATTTTGAATGCGGTAGGAAGAGCGGAGATCCCGATCCCGGATTTTGATGCTCCAAAAGAATTACCACCTCTAGCACCATCTATCTGCAGGTGGATGGAGGCCCAACCAACAAAGAAGACGACGCCGACAAAGAAGGTACGGGTCAAACAGATTTCACACAAACCAAGTCAGGAGAAGCTGGTGGCTGCACTAGAAGGGGAGAATGGGAGAGCAGCACAAGCTCGGGAGGAGGAAGCACATAAACAGAAAGAGGCTCAATCTCCAGAAGAGCCTAGACAGAAGAAGAAGAAGGGGCGATTTGACGTACCACCTCTAGCTTTCTCACAAGAAGCACTGCAAAAGATAGTTGAAAATCTGGAGACAGTTCGTAGCCGGGAGCAACATCAGCCAGCACAGGAAGAAGTAGATTTTTCTATACCGTCAGCCCTTCATAATCTGGAAGTTGGGACCAGTGCGGCTGAACGGTTTGGACCCACCGAATATCTACCGAAGGCTGAGCATATAGCCTACATAGGCTCACCGGACCTGACAGAAATAGACTTGGCAAGACCAACATCACTAGCAGCTACTTTAGGCACAATTTCTATAGATGCTATGTTTGATGCAGCAGCTAAGGAAACGATCATCATAGACGCTCCAGAAATCAGCAGTAACCCTCGGGTAGAGGAAGGCCTGCCACCACAGGTTACAGAACAGTCAAAGCATGAGGCAAAAAAAGCCGATGATGGAGAAAGCAATAGGGAGTACAGAGGAAGAAATTCCCACAAATAAAGGGAAACAGTCCCTGGAGGTAATAGACTGAGAAAATATGGAGGAACAGGAAGAACAAGAAAAACAGAGTCTTGTATAGGATACAGCAATAAACAAACCACCTATTCACCAGGAGGAGAGAGGCAAGGGAATTGCACATGAACAGACGGACACTTGGTCCCAAGAAATTATCCTTAAAATACCGAATTTTATGGACCCTTCAGATGAAATGGATGAGCAAGCAACAGTATGTTTTGAAAGGTTGGTCAAAGTCATGAATAGCCTTAGCTTGCAGTTCAGTAGTGCATGCATGGGACAATGGAAAAAGTGGCAATGCATGGTTGAGGAGGAATTGGAACGATTGGTTAAGTGGGCAGCCCAAGGCCCATGGCGGAAGGACATCTCGAACATTTATGCGAGACAACCTTGGTCATTACCCACTGGCCGGTTGCAAACAATGGAGGGCATTGAGATGTTGCCAGAAAAGACACCTAGCCTTTATCTGGAAATAGAGCAGGTATATGTTTGCGGCCATGGCAAAAATCCCCCTCAACATTCTGTGGAACATGGCACACAGGTGGAAGTGGTGCCAAAATTAATGCCATTATACACGCAGTGAACTTCCTCGCACATCTGTTGACTTGGTTGGGCGAAGGAATCAAACATGTCAATTCAGCTAAAGAGGCCGTGGAACGCGAAGTAGCGGGAGTTTTGGAAAAGAAGGATCAAATCTTAGATGAAGGAATGGCCCGAATGGAGAGAGTCACAGAAGAAATGCGGAAGTTGGGACAAGCAATGGAAGAACTGAAAGCTGATTTGGAGCAAAAGGGCCAGCAGTTATCTGAATCGGCAGCAGAAATAACCCAACTAAAAAGTGCGAGAACCCAACTAAAAAGTGCGAAGGAGCTTTTGATTAAGCAAGAAGATGCATTCTCGGTAAATAGGAGCCAGCAGGAATAGGCTTGGGCTCAGGAATAGATTATGGTGATGTCTAACTCTGCTAGTAGGCGTCAAGGTATAGACGTCAAGTGAGCAGGGCTAGACATCAGGAGCAGACATCAGGATGCTAGACGTCAGGTATGTCGAGGTAGGCGTAAAGGCACCAGACGTCAGGGATTCTCTAGACGTCAAGCTCAAGTCTAGACATCAGGTCTGTCCTAGACGTCAGGCTTAGGGGATGACGGCTAGCCGTCTGACGATTTCCAGACGTCAAGGGCTAGACGTCATGTGTCTGGTTCAGCATCTCGTCTAAAAAACCTGCAATAACACAACTATTTTCCCTACTACAGTACTTGCTCTTCAGCAACTCTCAATGACAAAACCTGCAATAACAATTAGCATGGTACAACCTGCAATTCCTCCTTTAATGCATTACAACTTGCAACTCACAACACAATCACCAATTCACCATACACGCAGAACATGTGAACAACATAACTGCATTGGCATTTACGTAGAATGAATAGCATCAATAGCATATACAATGTTTGGAAGGGGGTGTTTAAATAGGAGGGGTAAATTGGTTCCCCAACCGATTCCCAAACCACCCCAACCGTTTCTCTTAACACTTGCTAACAAAGTGCTTTAGACGTCTAACTACTTGACCTCTTCTAACTAGACGTCTAACAACTCGTCTACAGCCTTAACCAAAGCATTAACAAAAGCGACTGTTTTTATCCTTTTATGCCATATGCATTAGCCTTCATTTCATTGGCTGTTTTTCCAATCAAATCAACACAACTATAGTAGTTATTCCTACCATAATACAACTGTTTTCCCTGCTATAGGACTTGCTCTTCAGCAACTCTCAATGACAAAACCTGCAATAACAATTAGCATGGTACAACCTGCAATTCCTCCTTTAATGCATTACAACTTGCAACTCACAACACAATCACCAATTCACCATACACGCAGAACATGTGAACAACATAACAACATTGGCATTTACGTAGAATGAATAGCATCAATAGCATATACAATGTTTGGAAGGGGGTGTTTAAATAGGAGGGGTAAATTGGTTCCCCAACCGATTCCCAAACCACCCCAACCGTTTCTCTTAACACTTGCTAACAAAATGCTTTAGACGTCTAACTACTTGACGTCTTCTAACTAGACGTCTAACAACTCGTCTAGAGCCTTAACCAAAGCATTAACAAAGGCGGTTGTTTTTGTCCTTTTATGCCATATGCATTTACAATTCAGCCTTCATTTCATTGGCTGTTTTTCCAATCAAATCAAAACATTAACATACCAAAATTGCTATGTACAATTCAAAATTGATGGACATGATGTTCCAGCCAGTCCTAGGGCTTAGAACTGCTGTCTACATCTATCCTCCCCTTCGAAGAAGTCGATGTCCTCAACGACTTTCTCCGTTCTGCTGCAGGAGTTTCAGCATCCATGGGTGTTGAGCTCTGTGGATTTGCAGCCTGCAATGCCTTCGTGTACTCTTGAAGTTGTTCTCGGTAGTGGTCCCGTTCGTCCTTGAGCCTCTTTGAATAGTTAAAGTACTTGGCCCACTCCACTCCTAAGGCATTGGCTCGGTCTTCTGTCTGCTTTAGGCTGGTCAGCAGTTCTGTTTCCCTACTTTGGAACATCTCTTTCAACCGTTGTTCTGAAACTGGTGCAGCTGTTGTACCCTTCTGCTGTTTTGCCAGCCGCAGTTCTTCTTGCAAGGCTGCCTTTTCTTTCTGCCAGTTCTCCCTTTCCTGAGCCCAAGCCCGTTCCTGCTGGCTCCTATTGACTGAGAATGCTTCTGCTTGCTTAATCAGAAGCTCCTTCGCACTTTTTAGTTGGGCTATTTCTGCTGCAGATTTAGATAACTGCTGGTCCTTTTGCTCCAAATCAGCTTTCAGTTCTTCCATAGCTTGTCCCAACTTCTGCATTTCTTCTGTGACTCTCTCCATTCGGGCCATTCCTTCAGCTAAGAGTTGATCCTTCTTTTCCAAAGCTTCCGCGACTTCTCGTTCCACGACCTCTTTAGCTGAATTCACATGTTTGATTCCTTCGCCCAACCAAGTCAACAGGTGTGCGAGGAAGTTCAGCTGTGTGTACAATGGCAGTAATTCTGGCACCACTTCCACCTGTGTGCCATGTTCCACGGAATGCTGAGGGGGATTTTTGCCATGGCCGCAAACATATACCTGCTCCGTTTCCAGATAAAGGCTAGGTGTCTTTTCTGGCAACATCTCAATGCCCTCCATTGTTTGCAACCGGCCAGTGGGTAATGACCAAGGCTGTCTCGCATAAATGTTCGAGATGTCCTTCCTCCATGGACCTTGGGCTGCCCACTTGACCAATCTGTCCAGTTCCTCCTCAACCATGCATTGCCACTTTTTCCATTGTCCCATGCATGCACTACTGAACTGCAAGCTAAGGCTATTCATGACTTTGCCCAACCTTTCAAAACATACTGCTGCTTGCTCATCCATTTCATCCGAAGGGTCCATAAAATTCGGTATTTTGAGGAGAATTTCTTGGGACCAAGTGTCCGTCTGTTCTTCTTCATGTGCAATTCCCTTGCCTCTCTCCTCTTGGTGAACAGGTGGTCTTTTTATTGTTGTATCCTGTACAAGACTCTTGCTGACTTGTTCTTGTTCCTCCATCTTCTCTAAGTCTATTACCTCCAGGGGTTGTTTCCCTTTATTTGTGGGAGTTTCTTCCTCTGTACTCCCCGTTGCTTTCTCCATCATCGGCTTTTCTGCCTCATGCTGTAACCTGTGGTGGTAGGCCTTCCTCTACCCCAGGGTTACTGCTGATTTCTGGAGCGTCTATGGTGCCTGTTTCCCTAGCTGCTGCGTCAAACATAGCATCTATAGAAAATGTGCTCAAAGTAGCTGCTAGTGATGTCGGTCTTGCCAAGTCTATCTCTGTCAGGTCCGGTGAGCCTATGCGGGCTATATGCTCAGCCTCTGCCAGATATTCGGTGGGTCCAAACCGTTCAGCCGCACTGGTCCCAGCCGCTAGATTATGAAGGGATGACGGTATAGAAAAATCTGCTTCTTCCTGTGCTGGCTGATGTTGCTCCCGGCTACGAACTGTCTCCAGATTTTCAGCTATCTTTTGCAGTGCTTCCTGTGAGAAAGTTGGGGGTGGTATGTCAAATCGCCCCTTCTTCTTCCGTTTAGGCTCTTCTGGAGATTGAGCCTCTTTCTGTTTCTGTGCTTCCTCCTCCCGAGCTTGTGCTGCTCTCTTATCCTCCCCTTCTAGTGCAGCCACCAGCTTCTCCTGACTTGGTTTGTGTGAAATCTGCTTGACCCGTATCTTCTTTGCCGGCGTCGTCTTCTTTGCTGGTTGGGCCTCCATCCACCTGCAGATAGATGGTGCTAGGGGTGGTAATTCTTTTGGAGCATCAAAATCCGGGATCGGGATCTCCGCTCTTCCTGCCGCATCCAAGATCAAGCCAATGGCATGAAAAGTCATAGAAAAATTCTTTGTTGTTCTCATCAGGAAAGCCTGTATCCGTGTTGACAAATATGTCGCCCAATCATACTGTATGCCCTGTGCTATTCCTTGCAGATACGGAATCAACCATATGGGCAAGTTTGTGCTTCGTTGCTCTCCTGACAACCTTGCCATAATTACGTTCATGATCACTTCCAGTCCGTCATTCTGGAGTTGTCCCTGCTTAACTCCTCTTCCACCATGGACACTCAACATAGCCTCCACCTCTTCCCTCTTCAGGGTGGTGACATCCATGATTAATTCTGGTGACTTCTTCGGATCCACCCTCTCGTTCAACACCGGCTTGCCCTTCCGTGGAAGTCCAAAAGTGCTCTGAAAGACCTCGGGAGAAAAATCAATTACTAGTGCAGTACCCTCTATTTCCACGAGACTGTTGTGCCTCCCAACATCATATGTCTCCAGCATCTGTAGCAGGTACTCCTTAAAAATTTCCTTCTCAAAATGAGGAGCCTGTAGGATGAAGTGCACTCCCGCCTCCTTCAGCTTTTTCCGTGTTGGGTGGTTAGCTGGTGCATCTGCCCACCATTGGCGGCAATATTCTCCTGTTGGGCATACCCATGTGATTTCCTCCAGTGGTACGGGTGCCTTGCCGCTCGGATGAATCTCCTTATTCTTGCGGGTTGCTACTTCTGTTGCTTCTCTTCTACTCCGACTTTGTCCCCCTTCTGAGCTTTTGACTTGTCCTTTCATCTCAATTTCCTGTTGGTGCCTTAATCTCTTAGCAACCACTGATTCCGGTTCGGGCTCACTGCGGACTGGAATTTTTCCTGACTTTTGATGTGCCATCTGCCTTACTTTTCCCTCTTCTAAGTTGTCGGCTTCTGCCCTGGACTCCCTGTCCAATCTGCCTCCTAGCCGTCCAGTTTACCTTACCGTCACTGGATCGGTCTCCTGGCGGGTGTCTTGCCGTTGGGTGAGGTGCGTCGAGGAGCTAGCCGTCGGTTTGAGCCGTCGGGTGGTGCGCCATCGGGTGGAGTCGTCGGGTGGGCGCCGTGGAGTGGGAGCGTCGGGTGAGGGGAGCGTCGGGTGGGAGCCGTCGGTGGGCTAGTCGTCGGGTGACCAACCGTCAGGTGGGCTAGCCATCGGGTGACCAGCCGTCAAAATGGGCTAGACTTCCCTCTTGCTCGCCGTTTGTTGCTACCTAGCCGTCTGCTGATGTTTCTAGCCGCTGCGCTTCTCTACTGCGTGCTTCTCGCCTTCTCCTTCTCCTTCTCCTTCTTGCCTGAGAGTGATGTTGCAAATGAATGGCCTCCTCTCCTTTTATAGTTGCTTCTCCATCCCTAAAACCGTTATGCAACCGCCACCTTGCAACTAACTTCTTGCATGCGCGACACGTCGGCTAGCTAGACGTCTAGGTGTCCCTTTTTGTCTTATTCTTATTTTGTCTTATTCTCTTTTGACTTTTTATTTGACTTTTCAAATTTTCTTATTTTTATTTATTTTTTCCATATTTTTTCAAAACTGCATGTGACGTCTCCTTTTTAACGTCGACGGGTGAACCGTATGGCCAAGCCAATACGCAGTTCCCATGCATCTGGCGTCTCATTTCGATGATGACGGCTGTTTTCTCCGAAACTGCTGAAGTCATCATCACTGTCACTGTTTATTTCCTCCGTCGCCTGACGTCTTCGGCGATTATTTCGTCTTGGGGGAGTTTTCGGGCGTGACTGTTGCTGATGTCTTGTCCTATCCCGTGGCATAATGCGCCAGTCTTGTTGTTCTGTCTCTTCCATCTGATGCCTTATTTCTGGCTCACGGGACTGATTTATGTTGGGCCGTCGTCTGACATTATTAGTGGCTTGTTCATTTCTTTCCGCTGCCAGACGCGTTTGTTCCATCCATTCTTCCGCCATGCGAACTTCTCCTTCCTCTGGGTTAGCATTATTATCCAGGTGTTCTGCTACTTCTTCCCGGTGTCTGCTATTCGGGCGTTGTGGATGGGCGGGCACCAGTGGAATTCGTTCAGTACTTCCATCATTACGCCGGATTATTATATAGTCATCCAAATAGTTAAACCTCTCCCCTTCTTGTGTCTGTTGATCAAGTTCATGTTGCCTGGGTTGTTGCCGTCTTTGATGTTCCCTGTTTTGGTGGGGTCGTCTAGTTCTTAGACCTCGTCCTCGACCTCTATCGTTTCCTGCAACTGCCCGCTCTTGATCCCTATGTTCTAGATTGGGGTTTCTATCCCAATCTCTCCTTCCGCGGACCTGGTTACCGCGTCCTCGACCTCTTTCCGATCGAATCTCTCTAATGTTGGGCTGCCGTACTCCCAGCTGCCCGAGATTCGGTCGGTCCCTCAGTCGTTCCTGACGACGTCTTCGGTTCCTACGAGCTCGCTGAGACGGACCTATCGGTCTGTTCTCAGGAGCACGTAGTAATGGGTTGGCTTGGACTAGGTTCTCAGATGGCCCTTGCGGTCCAAACTGAGAACCAATCGACCTATTGGTAGCCGGAGGGGAATTTCTTCCTCTCAAGCTACCGGGACGGAGGTCAACCACGCTCCTCCCTTGGTCAGGTGCTCTCGGAATTCCTTGCGGTCTTCCGAGAGTACCTAAGTTGTCTCTGCTACGGGCCTCGTTTATCAGTTGTGCTCTTGTCTCCGGTGGGTGGTGTAAATGCGCAGGTGTTAATTGGTGTAAGATCCTCAGTCTCCTATCGGCCCTTATCAGTCTTCGTCTCCATCTGCTTTCCTCAAAGTGTCGTTGCATGGCACAATGAGCTAAATTTTCCTGGTACTCTTCTGAAAAGACTGAATCGGTACTTGAGTCATTTCCCTCTCCTGCCGTGTTCATGGGCCATTCCGAGGTTTCTTGAACCCGTTGCTGCAATCTTCTTACTTCCCTTCTATGCGCTCGTAAGTCAAGTGCAGCCATCCGATACCTGGCTACCTCCTCCCGTTCGGTTGGACGTCTCATGGCTCCAGCATATGGTGTTCTCCATTCACGATGTGGTGGTAATTCTGGCATAACGTCCTCATTTAATCCTCCATTGTATTCGTCTTGTGGACTCAGTGAAGCATCATCTTCAATTATCTGTGCAGTTTCCAGAAATCTGACACCTGCTTGTCGATTGCGATCTTCATCCCTTTGTCTCCTACGGTCTGGGTTAGGACTGGCATATGGAATATCTGGATTCTGAGGTAGGTTGTCGTCACTGCTTGATTCTTCCAACCACCCTCCAGTTTTTGGTTTCTCTGGTACCGTCTCGATATCCTTCCATAATATGGCTGCCATTTCCTCCCTGCTTATCTGATATTTAGCAGTCGAGCTTTGTCCTGCTTCCCATATCCTGGGTCTTTCTGGAGACTCTCTCATCTCCTGATGGTTCACTGATTCCGCGCTTGAGGATTCTTCCGAATTTAGCACAATTTTCAATGTGGCTGAAGAAGAACTCCTAGAATGTGCACCTGTTGCTATTGCTTTTCCTCTTCCACTTTCCCTTGGGCTTACCGTATCTTCCTGTTCTTCCTCCAAGGAAAATAAACTGCCTTCTGAAGAGTTTCCTGTCGCACTTCTTCTTCTGAGTTCCCCCTGCTCTAGCTCTGCCCATTCCGCTAGGCGAGCTTCGTGCCTTTCGTTTACTCGTTGCATGGTTGTGTCCAACTCCTGGATCACCTGTTCCCGTAGCTGATTATTGTACTGTCTCAAAGTTTCATATTCTCCCTGCAACCTTTGTGTTTCCGATCTCATTCGTTGCAGAAGTCTAACTCCTTCCTCATCTTCTTCTTCTTCTTCTCCCAGAACTTCCTGTTGAGCGACCTCCGTCAGAACTTGGAGTCGGTCCTCTTCGTTGTTATTTGAGAGTTCCATTGCCTGCCTTTCTTCACTCCCAAACAACCAATCCAGGTTATGAGTTTCCTCCTCTCGAACAGCGCTACCCTGCTCGTTGCTTCCAGAAGGTTGTGTACCCGGATCTTCCTCTTCTGTTCTGGAAGTTCCCGTTTGTCCCAAGTTGATCATATTCACTTGAGCACGTGGTTTGTATACTTTCAACTTGGAACCATTTATTACCTCGGGGCATAACGTTCCATCCAATTTCCTCAACTTTACTGCCCCGTTCTCGAGTACTTCTTCTACCTGGAAGGGTCCAAGCCACAAGGTTTTTAACTTTCCTGGCTTGAGTTCTCTCTTACCATTGTATTTGAGAACTAGTCCACCAGCTTTGAGATCCAATTTCCGGAGATGTTTATCATGCCAGAATTTCCTCCTCTTCTGTGCGATCTCCGTTGCCCATTGCGCCATCACCCTCTTTTCGTCCAGTTGTACCAAAGCTGTCAGTCGTTCTCGAGTGCTTTCCTCGTCATTCAATCGATTGTCGACTGCCACCCTCAAACTAGGTACAAGGAATTCAACTGGTACAACTGCTTCCTGTCCGTACATCAGTTGAAAGGGTGTGTGATTCGTAGTGGGCTTGAAAGTGGTCCTGTATGCCCATAAAACTGCTGGTAACCGCTCCTCCCAGTCGGCTCCTTCTACTCCGCATGTCTTGTACATGATCGAAACCAGGACTTTATTTGTTGCCTCCGCCTGCCCATTTGCTCTTGGGTAGTACGGACTTGACAAGGAGTGAAAAATCCTGAATTCTTCCGTCAAGTTCTGGATAATCGCATTCACAAAATGGCCTCCTCTGTCACTTGTCAACTGTAGAGGTATCCCGAACCTTGTAATCACTTGTTCGTACAAAAAGCGAGCCGTGCTTTTTGCCGAGTTGTCCGGTAAAGCCCTTGCTTCTACCCATTTTGTGAGATATTCCGTGGCAACCACGATGTATCGACATCTTCTCCTTCGACTTGTTTTTAGAGGACCTACAAAATCCAGTCCCCATCTTTCAAAGAGTTCCTGAGGCTGGGACGGATGTAATGGCATGAAGTCTCTCTTCAAGGGTTTCCCCGTTCTTTGACACGTATCACATGCTACCACAAAATTCTTTGCATCGTGAAAGAGGGTGGGCCACCATAGACCTGCCAACAACACTTTCCTGGTTGTCGCATCTGGTCCCATGTGTCCTCCTGCCAATCCCTCATGTGTCTCCCTCAGGGTTTGTTGTACTTCATCCTCCATTATACACCTTCGCAATACATGGTCCTCCCCCATCTTGTAAAGCAATCCTGCAATCAAGGTGAAGGGTGCTGATTTCGTGATTACTTTTCTCCGCTCAGCTGCCGTTAACTCTTCTGGCAGTTGCCCTGTCGACAGATATTCCCCTATATGCTTATACCATCCTGGTATGGCATTAATCATGAACAACTGTGCATCGGGGAATTCATCTGGTATTCCTCCCTCTGCAGGTTCTCCTGAGCGAATCCTTGACAACTGGTCCGCTATTACGTGTTTCTTCCCTGGCCTGACTACCACTCTAAACACGAATTCCTGCAGAGTGACGAGCCATCGACTCACTCGTCCGTAGATCGTTGGTTTGTTGATCAAGTACAACAGAGCCTGATGATCTACATAAAAAGCAAAGGGGTTAGCCAGTAGATAGTGTCTATACTTTTGTACTGCATACACCATTCCCAGTGCTTCCCGCTCCGTTGTGCTGTAATTCTTCTCGGCTCTGGACAGTAGCCGACTTGCAAAGTATATGGGCTGATCCAACCCGTATTGGCCTTCTTGTGCCAATGCACATCCAATGGCAAAATTTGAGGCATCCACATGCACATGGAATTCTTTCTCCCAGTCTGGGTAAACCAGGATAGGTGCTTTCACCAAGTGCCCTTTCAATCCCTCAAATGCCCCCTGGTGTTCCTCTGTCCATCTGAATGGAACACCCTTACGTGTAAGCGCGTCTAGTGGATGAGATGTTAATGCATAATTCCGGATAAACCTCCTGTAATATCCGACAGTTCCCAGAAAGGTCTTAACCGAGCTCACATCATGTGGCTCCTCCATCAGCAATACTACCCTTATTTTATCTGGGTCGGGCTTCAAACCCTCTTGGCATACTATATGCCCCAACAGCTTCCCGTATGGTACCAGTAATACGCATTTGCTTGGGTTAAGCGATATTCGTGCCTTCCTGCATAAACCCATGCATTCCTCCAAAGCCTTTAAATGTTCTTGCGTCTTCCCATACAGTGACCAATCATCTAGGAAAGCTTTAAAATTTCCTGTGGACATCTTATCAAAAATATACAATATGATCCTCTGAAAAGTAGCGGGCGCATTGCATAGTCCAAATGGCATGCGATTGTATGCATATATTCCATTTTCTACCACAAAAGTAGTCTTCAACTTGTCTTCTTCTGCTATGCTAATCTGATTGTACCCCGAGAATCCATCCAGAAATGAATATATCTCGTGGCCGGCTACCTCTTCCAGTATGGAGTCTGTGAATGGGATTGGGAAGGGATCTTTTACGGTTACGACATTCAAACTTCTAAAATCCACACAGATTCGGATTTTATCTACTTCTCGTTTTAGAGTGATCACAATTGGTGAGACCCACTCGCTTGTCGTAACTTTGAATATAATGCCTGCATCTAGCATCTTTTCGATTTCGGAATTCACCTTTGTTGCATATTTGGGATTCATTCTGTAAGGACGCCTTCTTACTGGTTGCGCACCTTCTATCAGAGGAATCTTGTGTACGCAGAGTTCGGGTGGTACTCCCTTCAAATCTTTATATGTCCAAGCAAAAACATCCTTATAGTCCATAAAAATCTTGAATGCTGCTGCTTTTAGGACTGGATCCCAATCATCTCCACATTTGATCATCTTCTCCTCGCCTTTTTCTCCCAAGTTTACCTGAATCATTCTTGGACCTTCATATTTGATTGACTCAGGTTCATTTGCTGCCTTTAGTGCAGCGATGGGGTGTGCTGGTTTGTCTTCTATGACTGCCTCCCCCATCGTGAATTCTGCAAAATTCTTGGGAAATGTCCACTTTTCCCTTTCCTTGTCCTTCTCTGCTGCTGTCTGTCTTTTGTTGCTGGTTTCTTTTTCTGGTTCCTGCATCTCATCCTCTTGAATCTCCTTTTCCGCATCTATGCAAAGACATTGGGGAGGGAAGATCTCATAATCTTCCAACTGCCAATGTAGTAAACCTTTATCTTGGTCATACTCATCTTCCGTGCAGTCGTCAAGGTGCAACACTCCCTCCTCATCTGGTTCATATCCCGTTTCACCATCTGACGAAGAGGATCCCGAATCATCTGAAGTAGCTATGTCCTGACTTACTGTTTGATTCTTCAGATTGATTATATACTTGTGCTGCCCCTGCTTGAAAGATAGACGTTCTTTCTCCCAATTGTGGTTGACTTTTGCTGTCCTCAACCATCCTCGTCCCAACAGTGCATCATATGCGGGTTTCTGCATAGCAATGACAACAAAATCCAAGATGAAGTCCTGCTCTGCTATGCGTACCTTCTGATTCATCAAAACGCCTATTGTTTCAATGCCATATTGATCAGCGCCATATAGTTTGAAATTTGGAGACCGTAAGGCGGGTTGCCCCAGAATCCGCCATGTCTTCTCTGGCATCACGTTCACACTAGACCCTCCATCTACAATCACCTGATTCAGCCTATGGTTCAAAACCTCCATTTGAACAATAGCTGGCCTCCGCCCGACTTCAATCATCAGGATTGTTGGATCGATAAATTGTCCTTGCTTGATAGTTGCTACCTGTCGAGTTTCATCCTTCTTCTTGATGACTTCCCCGATCGTAGCATACAACTCAGGTATTACGCTAAACAGGTTGGCGACCTTCATCTCCACCTTCGTGTTTAGTACCTCTGTTACCAAGCCTTCTACTGATGCCTTCTTAGTGATTTCTGGTCTCTTTAACACTTTCTCCAGAACTAGTTGTCCCTGTTTCTCCTTTGCTAGTTCTGTTTCAATCAATTTTTGGGCTTCCTGCCATCGTTCCTTTTCCTTGGCAGGGTTTGGATACTGTTCCGTTTTCTTGGTCTGTGCTCTTGTTACAGCCAAGACTTCTTTGTCTACCTCTGTCACTTCTCCAATGCCGATGAGGTTGATATTCTGAGTTCCACTGGTACTTGCCTTGTTCGGGCAATTAGCCTCCTTGTGGTTTCCCGGACCACACCATTTACACATTTGAGTGGTGTTGTTACCACTGTTATTACCTGCATTCTAGGGTTTGGAACAATTCTTCGCAAAATGGCCCCATTCTTGACAATTCCGACATTGAATAATCGGTCGACCATCAGAGTCGTATTGTAGTCGACTCTGGCCTCCTTGTCTTCCTCCTCGACGACTATTCCTGTATCCTCCGCTAGTAGCTCCTTGTCCATTCCTTTGTGCATTTGGCTGCTCTTCCTGTTGTATTGCCAATGTCTGATGTCTCTTGCTTTTCAGGTTGAATGGACAGTCGACGACAGGATGTCCTGCAATTTCACATATATTGCAATATGCTTTCTTTGGACAGTTTACATTTGAATGTCCCTCTGCCTTGCAGTCTGAACACCAAATTTCTTTCCGATCCTTTCGACCTTCTCCTTTTGCTTCTTTTAGAATTTTATCAAATTCCCTCCGGAAGGTGTGAATCGTGCTCTGTAGACAGGCATATTGAGATATCCTTAATTGCAGAACCAGTTTTGATATCATGTGTTTTATTGTAAATGCACGCAAAGTGTTTGACGAAACGCCCGTGCATATATTTTAATGTTGTAAAGTGCAATTTAATATTGTACGTAAAGAATAAAGTCATGTAAAGTCATATTAAATCATGTAAGTCGGCTAAATAAGCTATTTCGTCCTGTAGTGCAAATGAAATGTAAATGCAAAGCAAATGCACATAAAATGTAATTTGAGGGTAGTTGCAAGGTAGTTGGAGAAAGTAACTACTTGGTGGGTGTATAAATAAACCCCCCCTCATTCATTAGAGTTGCTCCAGATTGGTACATGTGAGGATTGAAGTCTATGGGCAGAATGCAGTCTAGCATGATATGCAGCCATGAAGGATGTTCAGCCTAGGGTTGAATGGTGGATACTTAGAGGAGATATTGCAGGGCATTCATGCAGATTGATGGAAAAGTGCAGCCCAGTCCTGTGTACAGCCATGGATATGCTGGCTGTAGATTGTATTGATCAAACTGTAATGCTGTATCACACATACCATTATTAATATAGAACTGATATAATTACTGTTAACTGTCATTGCTGTATTTTCTGCCATTACTGCTGTTATTTAATGCTGTTGCAGAATTTCTGCGTATTATTATTGATATACTACAATGCTTGCAGATCTGTAGATCGTGGAAAGGGAACTGTTGGGATATGTAAAAACCCTTTCTACATGCTCTGCACTTTATCTTCAGCTTCATTGTCCGAATCTTCAGTATGCTTTAAGTATCCTCCGATACCTGCGGTCGTTTGTTTGCCTTCACTTTCAAATTTTTTAGCCTTCTCTAGTGCTTCTGCATACGTTGAGGATGGTACTGCCTTCATTTTCTTCTTGAATTTTTGTAGTAGCCCATCCAAAAACCACCGCTTTATTATACCGTCAACAGGTGTCATCTCCATTTTGTCTGTCAGTTGTTTCAATCTTCTATTGTAGCTTTTGACATCCTCATACAATTTTTGTTTAGTGATTATCAATGTGGGATTATCTTCTTGTAAAACCTTCTTTGGCTTCTTGACCTTTGCACAAATTTAATTTTAATTGTTGATGATTTTTTAATTTCTACGCCCATACTTTTTTGATATGTGTGTTTTAACTCCATTTCTTTCAAAAAATGTTGTGTCACAACAATAAATCCAACTCGCTTTTACGATGACTTTTTATTTTTCTCCACAAAGTTTGTGATTTTTAGTACAATATTTAATGATTGCTCTCGATCTTTAGCCTACATGATGAATATTTTTGTGAAAGATGCTTTTTTTGATAATTTCTTCTCCGAGCCTACACGCTTTCTTGTTGGGACTCTCATTCATTGAACCAAGCTATCATCTCAAATTTTGATCTTCGTCTTAGAGTGAATATTTCTGGGCATTAATACTCTTAATGTCTAGACTAGACGATTTCTATTGCTCATGAAAGATTGCACCGCAACACATTCTTTCATGTGTCCAATGCGCTTTGCTCGTTCTTTGTTTCTTTTAATTGGAATCTCTTATTCACTCTAAAAACGTCAGGTTTCCTGATGCAAAGGTCATTCTGCTGTATATCGCTTCTTCTAGGAAGAGCTCAGGCAGGCCCTTGCACTATGTGAACTATGAAGATTGTGTAATCGTCCTTGCACATCCAATGTGCTTTGTGAAAATATCTCGAGCAGTGCCTCTTTATTCTAATTTCCTGAATTGAATTTCTTTTGCTTGTATCGTGCTCGGCTTTCTTTCTAGCGTATGACGTATCTCTCTTCAAGGCAATGAGTCTCCTTCGTGTACATCATAGGTGCTTCTCTAATGGTGATGCACTTTCTATGAGGGTGATCAATTATCACCTTCTTCTTTGGACCCTTCTATTATATAATGTTGGTTTCCTTGTTTCCCACATGGGATTTTTCAAGCCTAGTCATTTGTTAAAACATGCAAACCCTGCACAATTTGTTCTATTTTTAGAACGGTTAACTCATGTTATTCTTTTTCTGAAGTTGTCCTTTATCTTTTTCTTGTTTCTTCAGTCAGGCATCTTGCCTTGTTCTTTTCTCAATATTCATTCCAACTGGATCATTCACACGAAACTGTTTGCTGGTTGTTTGATGGCTTATGTGCCAATTATCTTCTATGTCTCACATGTTTGCAGTATCCTTTGGCTTGGATTTGTAAATGTACTTCTCCATGTTGTCTCTTGACATTCTTCAATGGCATCTCCTTGAGAGCCACCTGCAATTCTGTTCTTAGGACAAAGATGATAACAATTGTCACCTTTTAATGATAGCTTCAACAGTAGATCTCTTTATCTTGTTGATAGTGCTTCTCTTTGCAAAAAAAAAATTAAGGAGCTTTAATGGCTTCCTCATTGCTAGTTATCTTCTTGCAATTTTCTAAGAAGCTTCAATGGCTTCCTTATCTTCTTGTAATTTTGAAGGAGCTTCTATGGCTTCCTTATCTTCTTGTAATTTTGAAGGAGCTTCTATGGCTTCCTTAATGCCTTTTGAAATAACAATTGATTCTTTAGGGGAAAATTATGACCCCTTTCCTTTTTGTTGAACTTGACCTTGTTGTCACTTGTAGGCTTATGACCTTATTGGTCTTAGAAGGGATTGAGACCCTTTTTAATGCTTGAAGGCTTTTTCCTTTCTAGTCTTTGGTAGGGGTTTTTCACCCTAGGACCTTTGAATCCACCGTGGAATTTTGCTTCACGAAGATGATTACCTCTATTTTGAAATTTGTCTTTAAACAAATTTTATACAAGGCAAATTTACCCTTGAAACTTCTTTTCTCAAACAGAGTGCTTTTTGAGTCTTCTCTGTGTTAAACCTAGAGGAGGATTAGAAGGAGAATTTTTCTTCTACCTGCTCTGATACCACATTAGAACTCAATGCTTTGATATTTTACATTATGCAATGATAGGTATTTAAGTACGTAGAATGCCTATTTTAGGAATAACAAACTCTTAACCAATCTTGCAACTACTTCTATCCTATACTACATGCATATACCTTGTGAGGGGTGGTTATCATACTTGTCACTTCACATGGGCTATGATGTAATAACTCCTAACATTAACGAGCATAAAGTTTCATAATAGTAGGGGGAAACTTGGCTTGCATGCGACAACTCCCACTTAACTACCACTTCACCTTCCTTAACTACCTTGCATACAACTGTTCATTCTGTGTGTTTCTTTCATCTTTTTCTAGGTGTTTGTCTCCTTACACCATACGCATGGCAATCCCACTAGGAAGGCATGCGCACTTGCGTCTGGATGGAAAATCTGGTTTGGCCCAAGCAACCAGACAGCCTGCCTTGTTGTCTAGATGACCTACCTTTTCGCTAGTTTGGGTGGCCTAGGAGGCCAAACAATCTTCCTATTGGCCCAAATGGCCGACTACATAGGCTTAGACGACCTAGTATAAAAGACACCAAAGTATAGAAGATTTACATTTTTGTAACAACACCAATAGTCAATTTGGATAATCAATAAGATGAGATACAACTCGAATTGTCTAAGGCACAACCCTCAACTCGATATATCCCATAGCCGGCCTAACATATATTAATTAACAAAAACATGTAGGCATCATGAATTCTTGTAACCACCGATGCCTGCACGACAAAAAAAGGTGTTTATTGGGGCCCAAATACATAAAACAATGTGGTGGATCATAGGTAACCACAACACACAATTGTATTATTGAGATCCCATTGACTACCACAAAGCTGGTATCTCATTGTACTCCGATTTACCCATGAATACACATAAGGGCTTGCAAGAGCAGGATTTACCAAGATGCCAAATCTACATCAACAAGTTTGACCCTTCAATAAAAATTTAAATTAAATTTATTATGTTTAGTCCTATTTTCATTTAGGCGACTTGTAAAGGAAACATAGATGATGGAATAAATACAAAAAAATATAAATTATGCCTGACCTATTTCTCATGGCATAGACAATGCTATAATCAAAATAAAATAAATTATGCCAATAACAAATGTCAACAAAACTAACTAAGCATGTATCTTGATGTTTCAAATATAGTTTGCAAGAATAGTTATTTTTTATTGTGTTGGAATTCATTGATATTACCAGCTTACTCCAATTTGTAAAGAAAAGCGTAATGAATAATAGGATGCAAGTCTGGCTTGAGATGCCGCAAACTAATCCTGTCCATAAACCCTACAAACAGATACATTAATGGAGTAAGAAATGGGTAACATTAAAATAATCTTGCAGAATCACATTCACAATTATTATAGCACATGTAGAAAGGAAAATTACCATTCCCTTATAATTAAAAAATAATGGAGCAATATTGAAGATAAACTTATTGTTGACACAAGTTATTATCAAACTGGTAGTATAAACAAGTTCATGTTTTACACCTAACTAGTGTCAAAACTGTCCAAAAGTTATAATTTTATCAATATTCAAGAGGTTGATTGTAAGATAAAGTTGGAAAGACCAAGAAAGAGCAGGAAATATATTAAAGGGCACTTTTCAGCACCGTATACTCTGTAACAAACTGGTGTGGCAGAATGAAAAAATCAGTTTACAGTGGAAATGGCATGAAGCAGAATACAAGATGCTCAGTTGTTATGTCAATTTTGGGCAGAAGTTACTTGGACTACTGTATATCTTCTAAATAGGAGCCCAACCAAATCATTACAAGGTATTACACTAGAGGAGGCTTGGACAGGAAGAAAGGCCCAGGAATTCATTTAAGTGTTTTTGGTTGTACAACTTAATGTTTAGCATCAGAAAATATAACTTGGAAAGATATTTGAATAAATGCATCTATTTTGGGGTATAGTTATGAGTCAAAAGCATTTCAAGTATGTTATCTTGATTCAAAGGGAGTGTTTTGTAGCACAGTGGTTTGCTATTCCATACACAATGCAAAGAATCTAAAATGCAACGAACAAAATAACTCAAACACAAATACTAACATTAATAATAATCCATTTCTATGCATAGCAATGATCACATAAAGCAAACATTAGATTACCAAAGCAATGTACAATGAATCCAATGTCTGCAATAATTGAACCACAACTAGTACAATCAAGATGATACTCACATGCTTGCCATAATCATCTCAACCATAGTTGAGAAACTTGGACTCAGCTCGAACTCGGCAAGGCCCACTCAGTACTAAGCAAAAAAGGGGAAAAACTTGGCAAAAAAAACCCGAAGAAATTGCGATTTTTCATTGAAAAAAAACCTTTTCATGCATATCACAATGAATTAACATTATGCAAATAAAAAATTAATACTGTAAGTGATACAAGCTTAAACTACACATGAAAGTGACAAAACACATCTTAAATAAAGAAATTTTAATGCGTCCAAAATTCAAATATTCTTATATTGCTTATAATATAAAAAATGTACAAATTACAAAATGTGTCATAAGTCATGACAATGCCTCAAGATCTTGCAATGCCTTTGTCCTTTGCCCTAGCAGAAGCTCTAGTCTCTCTTTGTTGCTATGCCTGTGCCTCTTCATATGCCTATGCCTCTTCCTGTGCCTTGGTTACTAACTCCTCCACTATGTTTTCAAAGTTTTCAAAATCATCCATGGAGAAGAGAGGCTCTTGGATGGATCAATCTTGTCTAGATCAATGGCCTCGTTACTTGATCTTTTATGGTGGAGGCAAAGGTTGTAATGAACAAACACAAGATCATTCAACTTTTCTTGTGTAAGTTTGTTGTGCTTCTTGGAGTGTATGTGCTCAAACATACTCCAATTGCACTCACAACCTGAAGCGCTGCATGGTTGACATAAAATTTTGATGGCAAAGCATTATAGATTGGGCGTATATGCACCAAAGTCCTCCCACCATAATTCTAAAAAAAGCCAAGAAAAAGGAAATTTAATAGTTCACATGTAAAATCATAAACTGAGATTATTTTTTAAAAACAAAATGAAAAGACAAAATAAATAATGATTCGATGAGGGTTACCTGGCCTCATAGTTGACCTTGCTCGAATGCACTACAAGGATGGGAAAAGGATGGCAATTTACCTTTTTATGGTTGCCTGGTCCACACCATCGGCACATTTGGGTAACAATGTTACCATTGGTATTACCTCCATTCTGAGATTTGGGGCAATTTTTCGCAAAATATGCCCATTCTTGACAATTTCGGCATTGGATAATCAGTCTTCCATCGGAGTCATATTGTAGACAACTCTGTCCACCCTGTCTTCCACCTTGGTGGTTATTCCTATATCCGCAACTTGTTGCACTTGTTCACTTCTCCTGGTGTTAGGTTGTTCTTCCTGGTGTACTATCATCATTTGATGCCTTGCTCCTCTCAGATTAAACGAACAGTGCAAGAGGATGTCCTACCACATCGCATATATTGCAATACGTACTCTTGGACAGTTGATATTTGTGTGTCCTTTTGATTTGCACTCCAAACACTAGATGTCTTTTTGGTATTTCCTAACTTCGCCTTTCACTTCTTTCATTATTTTCTTAAATTATTTCCGAAAGGAATGTATAGCACTTTGGACCTTGTCTTGTGCATCACTGTCATAATCGTCATTCCTTGAATGCCCTATGATTGCAGCTGCCGTTTTTTTGGCTTTGCTCTCAAAATTCTTCGTTTTTTCAAGAGCTTCTTCATATGTGGAGGATGGTACTGCCTTCATCTTCTTCCTATACTTCGGCAGAAGTCCGTCTATAAACCAACGTTTCACCAGTCCATCTGCTGGTGGCATTTGCATTTTTTCAGCCAATTTTTTTAGTCTTCTATTATAGTTCTTCACATCTTCATCTGGCTTTTGTTTTGTTGCATAAATTTCAGTTATAATCTCCATATCATCTCTCAATGGCCTAAATTATTCTATAAATGCATCTCGCATAGTATTCCATTGTGTGAATGGTTGGGTACTTTGTTTCTTTAAGTACCAATCTATAGCCATTCCTCGTAAGGTGGCCGGAAATAATTGCAACCATTCTGTCGGTTGTGTTACTTCATTTTCCCCCCCAAATCGTAATACAAGTACTTATGTGATGTGATGGGTCTTCTTTCCCTTCTCCTGTGAAGGGTGGGCATTTTTGTTTTCCCGCTTTATTGGCAATGTTTGCCATTGGAACTCTTCCAATAACCATGTCACTTGATGACGACTCTTGTGGAGTTCTATTCCATTCCCTCTCCGCTATAGGTGGTTCAAATTCTCGTTCAAGTACCTGTTCAAATAGCCTTCTCCCAAATTCACATACGTCACTACTTCACGACCTTCTTTGTGAGTAAATGAGATGCGGTTCTGGTCTTCCTCCCCAAGAACCCACGCGTGGTTGCTCCGGTTCAAAACTTCGATCTTCTGCACCCATTGGCCAACTCCTCTCCGTTGGATCAGGTGTTACCATCTGCTCTTCGCTTACAATGTTAGGCTCAACTGCGTCCCTAATATCTTCCTCTGCTATTTGATTTTGTATTTTGTTCTTTGTTGTCAACAATAATGTTTCCCACCTTTCTCGCTTTGCTCTTGGACTCACATCATCTAAGGGATTCCACACTCGTTCCACCTTAGGTTCTGAAACTTCGTCTTGAATTCGTGTTCTTTGGTTTGCCAGCCTTGCACTTCTCCTAAGTGGTATCCGATTCCTTCCTCATTGGCCTTGTAGCCTAGAATCTGTCATTCACCTCCTTGCCTTGTCAAGTTTAGTTCTTCCTTGACCCGAAGCTAATCTAGGCAACGACACCAAATGTAGACAAGGATGAGTACTTCCTGAGACGAGGGAATGAGAGTGTTCAAGAGGGAAGGGAATGGCAACTCATTCTTAGGAATATACTGTATTGAGATCACTCAAACAGATAACTACTGATAGCTATACACCTAACAAGCTAGCCTGACAGATGCCTCTCTAACTAGTAACTTGATGACGGATTGACCACTGACGGATGATTGATAGCAAGCGATTGATGACTGATTGATCAGTCTTGACAGATTGGCGCTGACAAACTGCCACCTAATGGATTGGTACCTGACGGATTGTTGCCTGACGAATTGGTACCTGACGGATTAGTACCTGATGGATGAGCCCAAACAAATGAGCCTTGACGGCTAACGGATGGGCTCAGACAAATTCTGTCGGATGACCTACATGACTGATGCTCCTAACAGTTAATTAGTTTCGTCCCTGCAATCCTCGTACTCCGTCTGCGTGCTCCTTCCTACAATACTGTAACAAAACATGCATCCAACATACAAGCAAACATTCACAGAGACAAGATTGACACCAAAGTATATCTTTGCATTGTCATGAAGATTATTACATTCAGTCTAATGACTATAGCACATCACTTCCTTCTACAGCGACTACTTCTCAAACAACTCATGGATCTTATCTATATCTGGACTGATAAGAATATGGATGATGATCTACAAAAATGAAAGGGGTGTGTATTTATAGGGTGGCTCTAGTGGTTACAGTAACCAACCAGGCCCCAACTTCCCCAACTGCCTTTGTTACAACGCTAACTAATCAGTCTAACTAGTCCGTCTGTCTGACAAATCATGATGGCTGATTACATAATATATGACTGATTACATTTAATGCGCTAAACACAATACATTTGACCGGTTTGATGATTTATATATTTTTTCATACAAACAATGCATAAAACAGTCATTTTGTCAAACACTTATGATTTCACTTCTGTTTGGAACTGCTGTCTACAGTGGCAACAAAGCACTTGACAAAGTGGGTCATGGTTAGAGAATTGCCCAACAATTCAGTGAGGAGTACAACATAATTTCTGTATGAGCAGGTGATTACCAGATTTGGTGTACCCTTGCAGTTGACGAGTGATCGAGGACACTTTGTTAATGAAATAATCTAGAAACTTCCCATAGAGTTCAAGTTCTTGCATTCATTGTCAAGCCCATACTACCCAAGGGCAAACGGGCAAGCAAAGGCAACTAACAAGATTTTGGTTTCCATAATCTACAAGACGTGAAGTTGAAGGTGTTGACTGGAAGGAGAAATTGCCAACAGTTTTGTGGGCGTACAAAAAAACATTCAAGCCAACAACAAACCATACACCATTCCAGTTGATGTACGAGGAGGCAATTGTGCCAGTGGAGTTCCTAGTGCCAAGTCTGTGAGTGGTAGTGTAGAACTGTTTGGGTTACTAGGAGAGGTTAGTGGCACTAGTGAAACTGGATGAAAAGAGGGTAATGGCATAGTGGGAAATGGAGATTGCCCAATGTTAAAGGAAGCTTTGGCATGACAAGCACCTAAGGAAGATAAAGTTGAAGCCAGGTGACTTCGTATTGAAATTCTATGGCAAGCGAGAGATCAAGCTAGGTAAGTCGAAGACCTTGTGGCTTGGACCCTTGTAGGTACTAGAGATGATGGAAAACAATGCAGTGAAATTGTAGAAACTAGATGGGACATTGTGTCCTAAGACAATTAATGGCTCAAGATTAAAGCCATATAAAGTGAAAGCCTAAGTCAATATGATTAATCTTGAACCAATAGAAGAGAAGGAAAGTGTAGGAAGGCTGACCATGACACCAAATCAACCTTTAGAACCTTTTGATGGAATATTGGTCCACGAAGAAGGTGAGTCGAGTCGGACCAAAGTAGAAGATGGTGTAGAGGAGGAAGACAGTGACTTAGACTTACTTTGGTCATTTGGAAATGGAAATGGTGAACAACTCGTCATTAAATAGGAGGAACTAGAACTCCTTCCTAATGAACAAAGATGATTACGGATATATTTAAGATTTTTGGACACAAGAAGAAAACAAGTTGAGAACACTTCATGAAGAAGACACACAACAGGAGGTGGCAACGGAGAATGGACAGGAAGAGCCACTAGATTACAAACCTTGGAATGATGGAAGAAAAAATATGAAGGAATGAGTTTGTTGGCAAGAATTGGCCTTGCACAACAAAGAATGCATAGGGAAATGCAACAACTACAAGAGTAGAGTGAATAGTTGCATAGGAGAAACGAAGAGTTGAGAGAACAAGCTAATCAAGAAATAGTAATACCGCAAGATGATCTTCAAGCCAAAAGAGCCAAAAGACTTGCAACAATGAAGTGCTATGGAGAGACATATTTGACATACCTTCATCAACAAAAGGAGAAGTAAGGAACTGGAGAACAAACTCCAATAGAATGTCTTTCACGAGTTCTAATTGAGAAAAATCAAGCAATGACAAATCAAGAAGAGAACTCAAAAGAAGAGTATGAAGGGAAACCCCAAGAGCACAAGTCCCCAAGTTGCAGGAAATGAAAGACAACAAACCATTTCTAAGGAAGTAAGGCGGACAAGGAGGACTGGAGATCTGCCATTAAATTTGAATGATTCATTGGGAAGTCAAAGTAGTTCAAAAGGATGACTAGACAACCCAGGCGTATACAGGGAATAGAGAATTTATGTAGTTTAGGAGGATCCTTAGGTTCCATGGACTGCCTAAGTTTGCCCGGACAAGGGGGGAGGTTGGTTGGTCTATTTTTTCCCTTCGACTACCCCAAAGTCATGTAGTCAGTAGGTTGGCCCATCAAGACCACCCTTTGACCATGTAGGAAACAACCACATGTCGCACAACCATTAGGTTGGCTTGTTAGGACCACCTCTTGGTTGTCGCCCAAATGAAAGGCAATGTAGGAATAGGATATGTCGAAATAGGAGACCCCAGATGAACCTCGAACAATCTGGAGTAAGGAGTAGATAGTCCAAAGTCATGGAAGGTCACTCAAGAGGAGTGAGTAGAAAACGAGATGCATGTGAGTTTGGGAGATTGTCGCGGAGAAGAAGGTGAGGACAAAAGTGGTGCATAGTCAGAACACCTACACCAAACAAGGCAGAATGGATGACGAAAACGGAAGGAAGATAGAGGAAGAGACAAGGAAACTGCCATACAAGTGAGGGAAGAATAGCAAATCGTCATACAAATGGTATTTCTACAATAGACTGTCATACAAATAGGGCATGTTGTACAAGTGCAAGCGGTCGTATAGATGAGCCTTGTACTACAAATCATTATACAAATGAAGCGCAAACGACAAGCCACCATACAATGCAACCTCATACGACCAGACATCGTACAACGCAAATGCAAAGGGAATTTCAACACTATTAGGAGGAGATTGAGGAGAAATATTTGTCGACAGGGCAAACAATTCGATTGGATGCTTGTGTCACTGTACGAATGATGTGGCAAAGATAAACTTAGATGCATGTTAAAAAAAAGAGGGAAAAAACACAACATTCAGTTACATGCAAGGGTGGCGAAGTGGCAATAAAGAGACAATTAAAGCATGAATGCCAGATGTCCTCCCCACTTTGCCAACCTTATAAATACATGCATATGAAAGGCTTTGAGCATTGCATCGCTCATTGCTTAAAGGAGAGGAAGAGAAGCCAATGTGT
This sequence comes from Wollemia nobilis, assembly GCA_028583015.1. Classification (NCBI taxonomy): domain Eukaryota; kingdom Viridiplantae; phylum Streptophyta; class Pinopsida; order Araucariales; family Araucariaceae; genus Wollemia; species Wollemia nobilis. The sequence continues at coordinate 5,474,700 of JAQPPZ010002072.1, read as the reverse complement.
ACGAAGTTGCTAAGGGAGGCATACAAAGCTGCCGACATAGACATACAAAGTTGCCAACGGTGAGTGCAAAGTTGAATGGATGCGCCCTGAGGTGGAAGTTGTTGTGGTGCCAGGAAAGGAAGACATTCAGGAGGACGGCACTATAGACAAAAGTGAAGAGCTGCAGACGACCGAACTTTGCAAGTGTACAGGCCATATGGACGGTTGCCCAACAGGAGAAATCAAAGTTGTAGTCGAGTGCATGAGGGATTGCAAAGTCAAATGAGAGTGTCATACAGACGAGGAATTGAAGAACAGTAGAAAAGAGGTCATACAATAGGGTGACAACATCGTACAAGTCGCACGTAGAAGGACAAGTGCAAAGGAGGTTGTCATACAAGTCATACATACGAGATGTCATACAAACGAAGATCTATACAACAATGTTGTACAAGTAGTTCATTATTGTACAAACAAAGGATCTGTTCAATAGCACCATACAAGTCAAAATCTAACAATAGTGTCGTACAAATTGAAGTGTGACAGTAACTATTATACAAACTGAGGATGTGTACAATAGGGCCATACAAGCGCAAGGAGTAGTAGTTGTAGTTGGAGTTGCTAGAGGTAGACATGATGCACAAACGACTAAGGATTGTGGAGATGATCTAGTGTGTGGAACAACAACAGAGGAGGGTTCCACCAAAACCAGTGTTGCACTCAAAACCTCGCTCACAAGGAGAGGGCATCAGAGTTGGCCCCTAGAGAGGCCTTGTAGAACGCTTGCGTGTCACAAAGAGATAATGTGGTACGAACGTTGAGCAGGACAAGAGTAGGCAACATGATGGACAGTTAAGGGAAAGACTGAGAAACAACACTCTAGAAGAGAGAGAAATGGAGGCTTTGCCTCAAGAGAGGAAGAGAGGCAAGGGAAGAGAAAGAATGTAAATACCCTTGCAAGAGATGTCATGGCAGCAACCAGCAGGAACTAGTGATAGGATAATCTGCTAAAGATTGCATTCAAGAACATAGGCGTCCACCATATTTTGTAGGATCCCAATTTTGACAAGGAGTTTTTCAAGTCATTTTTGCTATAGATGCTCTACATGTATGATTCAAAGCATCATTTGAGTAGAGTTATGATTGGTGATAAGGAGGTTTGAGTAGTATTCTCCCCCAACAATTTTCGAAAAACTTTCAGATTACTAAACTCTAATGTACCAATGGAGGCATTTGATCTCCATCGGTGGAAGAATTTGATAGATGAGGTTACCAATCTTAGTCTGGAAGAGGCAAAATTGTTGAAGCATGGGAGCTATAGACTAAAAATGCAGCAGTTGAAGACAAAGGAATTGCAATGCACCATGAATGTGATCATGTCAAAACTCTCTGAAGAAAAACGAGCCTCAAAGATGCCCACTTGGCTCATACCATACATGGAAGGAATCGTGATAGGCATAGCATATGATTGGGCATAATACTTTCTAATGTAGTACACCGGAAACGTTTCTATGGTTTTCCATGCCATTGCTTTGATGATCAATGTTGTGACGCAAGAGAAGCTGCAGTTTCTAGGGTCGTATCCCCATCGGGTGATTCTGAAGCAAGCATTGAGCATATTCAAGTGGGTTCATGTGATGCCACTGACAAATCCAAGCACTTTGGTGAAGAAGTATTCCAAGGAAGAGGAAGGTTCGAGAAGCCTTGGGAGATGAGGGAAGTGAGGATTTAAAGGAAGCTAAGGAGCAACTACGTGCTGAGAAGTTGGTGCGTAGAGAAAAGCGGCGTAGTAGGTTGGAGTAGCAGTGGATGGGAGCCCAAGCGCAGCATTAGAAGGACCAATAAGAATCACACAAGGAAATCCCACAACAAGCCACAACAGAAGGTGGTGGCAATGCATGGCAGATGGTTGAGGGTCAAAACAAGATGCATAGGATACCATAGGAGGCGGTGCAAGAGGAGGTTTTTGCACAATCAAGGAGTCAGACTGTGCAAGGAGGCACTACAGGTAATGGTTCGGGTACCAGGAGATTGATTTCAGATAGGGATGCAGTGGGAGAACAACAACCAAAGGAGTCTATTCAACATGCGGTACAAGTTGAGGAGAGGAGAATGCAATAGTCAAACAAGAGGACTGCATAGTAGCAGGTGTAGGATCATGTTGTTGCTGATGTAGGTGATGAGATCCAAAGTGTAGAGGACGTAGTGTGAGCGCCCCATAGGTAGAAGGAGGATGTGTGGGGAACATGTGGGTAAAGAATGTCAACTCACTTGAAAATTTTGATAATATGCCTATGCAGTTTGTGCAGCAAGTGGATCCATGTGGATTACCTCCATTAGACAAGGACACACGTATTGAGATCACATCTAGAGTTGGCACCAAGTTCAGTTGTGCCAGAAGAAAGGAGTGATAAGGGAAAACAAGACGCATCATTTGGTAGAAAGGAGAAGGTAGACAACCGTCAGAAGAACTAGAGAAGAGACAAGGGGCAGTGGTTGCAAAAGGAAGACTACTAATGTAGGCCAAGTGATATAAGAGGGCAAGGCAGCCAAATGACCAATCAACTTGACAGGTCACAGTGGAGAAGATAGGGAGGAGACTACCACTGGAAACAACAATGGCACAAAACAAGCTGAAGAGATGAGCGAGCATTTCATTTTGGAAGTGTCAAATTTGAGGAGACCTCTAGTTTTGGGTGAGAGCATCAATGAATAGGTTGATACCTTAGTTATCAAATTCGTCGATTTTTTAAGATGAAGTTCGAAATTTGTTGAATTTAAAATCCTAACGAATAAATTCGGTGAACAAACAATAAATTTGACATCCATATAAAATCGACATCCGCATGGAAAAAGATTAGAGTGAAAACCCTAAATTCAGCATCCGCATGGAGAAAGAATGAGTGGAAACGAACCAAGAAAAAAATGTTGTTAAGATTCGACATCCATATAAAATCGACATCCGCATGGAAAAATATTTGAGTGAAAACCCTAAATTCATCATCCGCGTGGAGAAGGAATGAGTGGAAACGAACCAAGAAAAAAATGCCGTTAAGAATTTTTCTGGTCCTGAGAAATACAGTGTTAATGTATTTTTACGATGGAAAAAGATGGAAACCCTAAATTCCGCATTGGCATCGAAAAAAATTGAGTGGAATTTTTTTTTTTTCTAAGAATACGAATTTTATATATAAAACAAATATGAAATTTAAAATTATTAAAAATTGTATAAATTTTTTTGGAAGGTTTTTAAGAAGTTTTTAAGAATATAAGAATACGAATTATATATAAAAAGAAATTATAAAATTTAAGACCATTAAAAATAGGAATATGAGAATAGGAATTATATATAATAAAAAAAAAAATTATGAAATTTAAGACTATTAAAAATTGTATAAGTTAAGCAATTTATACGGTGCAAAGTAAAAAAAAGAAGTCAGTCCATTCAATGCTTGGGCACCAAAATTGCAGACATACATATTCAGTTTTATTATTTTGAATGATTTAGTTTGGTAAAGTAGATGAGCACCCAATTCTCAGAGTTTATTATTGTTATTTTTATTTTCAGTTAGTGTTGGGCAATTGGAAAATGTTGGTTTTATATCGATCAAAAAACATGTTATGTGCATACACTCAAGTTCATATATGCACACATTTATAATATATCAAATTTTATCTCGAATTTTATTCTGAATTTATAAAAAAGACGAATTTCTTTCGAACTTCAAGAGTGTCGAATTCGAGATAACTAAGGTTGATACCTTCTTCGATATGTTGATTGGAGCACTAGAGAGAGTGTGCAAGAGTTCTAAGTTGGTTGCATCGGAGACTGGCGATAATGGCAGTTGAAAGTGGAGAATGAACTAGGCAAGTTGGTGCATTGGGCTCGAGATGAGCGGAAGAAGCTTGTTGGCTTTCATCAGACGCAGCCATGGGAGCTAGAAACTGGGAGTGTAAAATCAATGTTGGGAGTGAAGAACCTACTAGAAAAGAACTCAAGCACTCTACTAGCATCCAGCACAAATGTATGTGGACAAAGGAAGCACTCTACTAGCATCCAGCACAAATGTATGTGGACAAAGGGAGTTTTGCAGCCTTACCTGATAAGGAATTAGGTGTCAAGTATGTCAAACTTGCACCTGATTTGGTGAGGAATTTCTTGCCATAATTGATCCAATGGTTGGTCATTCGATTGAAGAAGTTCCAACAAACGATTTCTAGCCTGAAGCTGAAGGAGGAACAGGCTAACCAATTGCAAGTAATGGAGGCCTGATTTCGATAGGAGTAGGAAGGAGCCGAAGCAAAACTAGCACAGTTGAAAAAGGAGGGAAAAGAAGAAGACACAAGAAGAATCCATTGATCAGACAGCTGAAATCTGGATGTACAATGAGGGAGCAGTTGCTGGAAGCAAAGAACGTTGAAGTCACTCATTGAGATCAGCTGATAGCAAAGAAGGATGAGCAGCTGGCAATTGCAGCAAGAAGGGAAGCAGAAGCAGTGAGGAAAAGCCGCAAAAGTAGCAAGGAAGGAAGCTGAGATTGAAGCTGCAAAGAGAGAGGTGAAAGCTAGGCTGGTGTAAAGCGAGCAGAGGTCAAATCACTATGATTTGTAGTGGGCTCAATACCAAGCATACACAAAAAGGTTGAAGGGAGAAAATGAGGCCTTAAATATGCAAATCCAAGAGCTTGAGGTATACCTGTTCCCATGCCTCAATCTCAGTTTAAAGGGGAGGGCAGATGTTGGAGCTAATTCTAATCAGCCTCAAACAAAGTAGCGTAAATAGTAAAATAAGTGCAAATAATGTACCATACAAATGTAAATGTAAATGCAAATGAAATGCAGTTTTGTAAAGGGAAATGACATAAGCATTTGTAAATGCAAGTTTGTAATGTATGACATTATGTATGTAATTAGTATGTGCAAATGGAAGGTTGTTAGATGAGGTGTTCTGGGTGGCAGTTGCTATTAACTGCCAGCCTTCAAGGATAAATAGGACCCCCCATTCATTTGTGCAGGTACCAGAGGGATCCATTGAGTATCACCCATGATTATGTAATGCAAGTGCCATATAGTCAGAAGTAATGCAATGATTATTCATCCTTCATCTATGTGATTGTGTACATGTTTTATGTGATGTGATTGTTGTAGCAAGTAGATTGTAGGTTGTTTTCCCAAGTTCTATGTGCAGGTTGTATCTGAGTTGCGGTCCAGAGTTGCTGTATGAGGAGCACTGTCAGTAGTGTCATACAAGGAATACTGTATGAGAGGAAGTGTTGTATGAGGGATACCGTATGAGAGGAAGTATTGTACAAGGAGTGCCGATGAGAGGTACCGTACAAGTCTTGTCAACGAAAGTTGGCATACAAGTGGAGCCACTGCTGTTTGAGTGAATTGAGTGGATTTTCATTGAAGTGTTAGTCATACAAGTGACTATTATACAAGTCACTTGCCATACAAGTGAAAGCAACTGTTGTACAAGCAAATTGTCGTACAAATGAAATGTTGTATAAGTGGGAGATGATTGCAGTTTGGGTTGACTACTGAATCTGTCATATCAGTTTGTTCCTCCAAATATTGGAGTACTCACCGTAGACAGGCAAATTGATATGTCTGAATTTAGTAAACCCGTTTTGGTATTCTGTGTTATTTTGTAGTTGTACGCAAAGTGTTTGATGAAATGTGCATACATATATTTAATAATATTATAAAGTGACAATATAATATTGTACATAATAATAAAGTGATGTTAAGTCATGTATGTCGACAAAATCATACATCATAAGCTAGTTTGTCCTGTAGTGGGAAATGTTATGTAAATGCAAAGATTAAATGCATATGAAAAGTAATTAAGAAGAATGATGAGGTGTTAGGTAGTTGGAGGGTAACTACTTTTTGGGTGTATAAATAAGCCCCTCCCTTCATTCATTTAGTCATGCAGGTTGATGGATTGATAGAAGAGCATTGGTATGTGTGAAGGTTGATGCATATGTGTGTAGGGCATGATGTAGTCACGCTATGGATGCAATTATGAAGAGTATTCTGCATAGGGTTTGCAAACTTCATATTGTAATGTTGTACTGTATATGCCATTGTTAATATAAAACTGCTTGTATTTATTGTCATCTACCATTGTTGTTGTGGTTGCTATTGTTGTTGCAGGTTCTGTGCATTGTTATTGCTCATGACTGCAGATTTGTAGAATTATTTAAGTAGAAATGGAATTGTGTGTAAGCATGTTAAATTACATTTCTACATTGGCGCCATTGACTATACAAAGTTGGGTCAAATTTGGGGACATGGAGTTTTGAGAAGCAAAACCCTTGGGAAGATGTGCAACAAGAACACTGGAATGTAGCCAAACAAGTAGGTGAAGATGCACCAGATTTGTTTGTTGATGTAGACGAAGGGCCATCCAATGAAACATGCATAATAGATGTGCAAACAGGATGCAAAAATGTAGATGAAGACTCTGCAGATCGAGGATTTGCAGACACAAAAGCTTTAATCACAGACGCAGAAATTTCAGTCATAGACGCGAGAAATTCTGTCACAGACACAAGATTTGCAAACACGAGGATTGTCATTGCAGATGTTAATGACAGAGAATCTGCAGTCCGAGAAGTTGCTGTCAGCCGTCATAATAGGTAGATCAGACGAAACCCGACAGGAAGACAGTAGGATTGGAAGCAGTCGTCTTGGTGTCGGCAAGACTCTGATGGAATCAATTTGGATGTCGCCAGGACAGATGGAATCAGTCTGGACAATGGAAAGACTGATGGAATCAGTCAGAACATGAGCAGGAATGATGGCATCAGTCAAGATGTTGGCAGGACTGATAAAATCAGTCTGGATGTTGATAGGACCAATGGAACTAGTCAGAACGTGGGCAGGACTGATGGCATCAGTCAGGACATTGGCAAGATTGATGGAATCAGTCAAGATGACGAAAGGACTGATAGGATCCGTCCATATGAAGGCAGAATAGTCAGCCGTCAGACTGATGGCACAAGTGCAATTTGTCGTCAGGATTACGACAACAATGTAATCAGCTGTCGGGAAGACAACAAAACAAAAAGTGGAGCAGTCAATGAGAAGTTGCATGCCGACGTAGAATGTTTGTTGTTGAAGCAGTTACAAGTTGTGGTGCACGATGGTAAGTGGGACACGAGTTCAACATCGATGCAAAGGACAAACGACATGTCCAATAGTGCGCAAGACGGGAGTTCGGCACTAGAGAAACTGCAGTTGCAGGTTGGAATTGTTGGTTACGAATCTGCCATGAGGAAAGGATTTGTTGTTATTGCGCCCAGATTCGCCCACCAGATTGAAAGGCCGGAAGGAAGGAATGCCTTCCGTGCCAATCTCCGGAGAAGGCCGGCTTCCTGTGGGGTTTTGTTAAGATAAGAGTGCAGGGAAAGAGATAAAAATGCGGAAAGAGATAAAAGTGCAGAAAGGGATTCCAAATGTGATTGGAGTTGGGTGGGGGGAATAAGCAAAGACGGCAACGAATCAATCACCACTACTAACAACATTCATCTACAAACATACATTGAAACTACAACTATCGCCGATCCCATGTATCCTCTATCTATGCATTCCAGGAATACTTGGCCACCAAATGCTGGAGTCCAGAGTTCAGGACAACAACAAGCAATGACACAAGAAACATGAGGCAGAAATGACAAGGAGAGGCAGCATGCAAGATAAAAGACAGGAAGCAGAGCCAAGTGTATGTCTATATTTGAGGCAAACGCACAACTACAATTGTCCCCTAGCAATATATTCCCCTTCCACCACCTTACAATCAAAATGTGGTGGGTATTTATAGCCCAAAATTCCCCCGATTACATTCATGGGCACGAAGTCCCAGACAAGACAGTAGCTGACACGAGCGGCTGAGGAGCTGCTGATGCTGACTTCTGTCGGGCCGGACTGTCCTTGCAGCATGGTGTCCCTGAAGGCGGTACAGCTACGTGGCAGCGCGTTGGGTCAAGTCTTCGGTCAACAGGAATGCGGGTAGGTGCGGCAGATGGCACTTCACATCGGCTTAAATGGTGACAGATGGCGCCGGTAGTGTAGCCCATGCTTTGTCCTTGCGCGGTCAAGTCTTGGCTCGAATCCCGAAGATGGATACTTGTCGGATGCTGATGTGTGACACGTGTCTGCCTTGAAAGGCAGCTTATCCAACTTCGCCAGGAATTCGGGCGCTATCGGGTTGCGCAAGATGAAAACAGCGCAGTTGGAAGGCCTTCTTGCCTTAGCATTTTCTGAGTTGACTTTATCCAACTGCGCACCGGTCAAGGGCGCACTCCGACTTCGCTGCGAAGTCGGGTGTCGCACCGGTGCTTGTCTTCTTTCGCTGCTCGGACTTCGCATCGGAAGAGGGGCGCACTCCGACTTCGCTGCGATGTCGGGTGTCGCCCCAAACTTAGCTGTTTTCCTGACCGTCTCCTAGTGCGCCCAGAAGAAGGGCGCACCCCGACTTCGCCGCGAGTCGGGTGTCGCCTGACACTTAGTCAAATTTTCAATTTCCTGTCCTGCTGCGCACTTCGGGTTCCCTATTGCGCTCCAACTGAGGGGCGCACTCCGACTTCGCTGCGAAGTCGGGTGTCGCCCCAACACTTAGAAATTTTTCAAGGAACACCTGCTGAAGTTTTACTGGGGGAAGAAAGGGGGAAAGAAGAAGAGGGAATGAAACTGCGAGGAAGAGGGAGAAAGGGAGAAATGAAGAAAGGGGAAGATGAGGAGAAGGAAAGGAAAAGAGCAGCCTACATGCAGAAACTAAAAACATGGCACCCCTGTGCAAAATGTGGCAACATTCCTGGCGGCTCGCGGGGTGTCGAGCTCGCCTCGACGCAATGAACCATGCCTTTATCCTTTGGGTGCAGAGGAACTTCCTTCCCCCGTCTTTTGCTGCTCCGGTCGCTTCCCTTGGGGCAACCGTTCTTCTTCGAGTTCACTTTCACCGCTTGCCTCCTCGCCTCGCCTTCTGAATCTGAAGGCTCTCCACTTTCGGCCTCTAGCTTGCTTATGCGTTCGACCACAGCCTTAGCTTGATCCCAGACCGCGGCTTGGAAGGGAGAGGGGTCGCTGATTTCTCTGAGTACCGCGTGAAATGCAGCGACCGCGTGCAGGTCAATGGTGTTATATCTTTTTCCCAACTCCCCAAGGGAAGAGTTGATTTTGCAGTATTTTGCCACCATTTGAGCGACCTGCGCTTCTTGAACTGGCTCTGTCCAGCTATCGATTTCAGCTGTATCTGCCTCGAAGGACAGCCAGTTCTTCTTTACCTGCTCAAGGGTGAGGAACTCACCATCTCTGATGTAGCTCGGGCACCCGTGCTCGGACAGAATGTGAAAGGGAGCCAGGAGAATGTGTCTTTCATGCTCTAAGGCGTCCAGCGCCTTCCTGGCCGTTCTGATCCTTTCTGTCCTCGCAAAATAAGTGTGCAAGGTTACCCTTGCATTTGCCCACTCTGAGGCAAGTTGTGACATGGGGGCGATTTGGAAGCCATCGCGCTCTAATTCCTCAAGTTTCATAGCCAGGTCTAGCCATTGCCTCGCCTGGTGTTCGGCTTCCTCTACCACAGGCTTTCCCTGGGCAGATACCTCTTCGATCCTGGATACGAAATCCAGAACTGACAAGGATTTGACAAGGTTGGGCTTGCAACCTTGTAGCAGACTTGCGCGCATCTCCTTCGCCTTGCTCTTGGAAAAGGCCGTCGCTTGTGATGCTTTCTCTGCGAGCTGCGACTGCGCCTGTTTCAGCGAATCCTGCAGTTGTGAAATCTGCTCTAGCGCTGCTTTTCTCTCTTGCTCGACTGTCTACTGGGAGGCGGCCAGCTGAGCCTTAAGATCTTCAACTTCTTGCTGCGCTGACCCCAATTGCGCGGTAGCCCTAGCCAAGTCTTCTTCGAGCTGCCTTGTGGTATTCTGCAGCTGGAAAAGCGCTTCCTGGGTCTCGAGATGCTTGACAAGGAGGCTGTCTGTTTTACGACGAATACCGTGGATCTCGTATTCTTCGTTGATATCATCAAAGTTCTTCTCCTTCGTCTGAAGCTCATAGTCTGCCTCGGTCATGTCACGGAGAGGCTTCTTCACCTTAGGAATCAGCTTTTCTGTCGTAAGCACTCTCCGATCTAGGTCAAACTTTGTGCGCTTGACCGGGGCGGCTATCTCTTCGGCCCTTCTGCGCTTAACGCCTTGAAGAAAGGAGGCTGATCCTCCCACGGCTCTTACTGCCAGAGGCTGGTCCTCGGTGATACTCATGAAATCGAGGTCTTCCAGCTCCTGGGCATGTTGCGGCATCTTTCCTGCGAACAGTGAAGTAGGAGGGATACCAGAGGGGGTAGCAGCCTTTGAGGGCGACTGGGTCCTAGGAGTGACAGGAGTCTGCGTGGATGGCGCTGGTAGGGTTTCGAGCGGCTGGGGCAAAGGATGCGGAGATGAGGGAGCAGCTTCAGCACTAACTGCGGGTGAGGGCTCTAGGGTTTGACTCAGGGATTGAAAAGCGTTGGGATCCTGAGCAAACTGGTCAAATGAGTGCAGGCCGCTAGACGGCGGGGTAGCTTGAGAAGCGGAAGACACGGCTACGGCTTGCCCTGATGAAGTGGAAGATGGGGTTTTTGCAGGGCCGACGCGGACTTGGGCGATAGGAACAGAGGACGTACCTGCGGGCTCCGCCTGAGCCGACGCTGGAGGGATGGTCGCGGCCTGTTCAGGGCTGTCTAAAGAGACAACCTCCGGCGCTGCTGCTTGCGGCTGTTCTACGGCCGATTGCTGCACTGGCTCCTTAGGACGTTTGGTCCTCTCGACCCTTTTCTTTTTCTTTTCTGCTGACGCTGACCCAGAAGGAAGCGGCAATAAAGGGGCGGCAGGCGCTGATGTCCCCACGGTAAACTTGTACCGGGGTCGTGCTGGAAGAATGCCTGCCGCACTCGGTCTACTGGCTGGCAGCGCGGACGCCTTTTCTGCTGGAGGGGCCAGCTCAGGAGTTGACCTTTCTGAACTTTGCGCCGCTTCGGGCACTGCCTCAGGAGCTACAGGCTGCATCGGGCCCACTTGGCTGCTGGTTGGAGTCGCGCTGGAAGTCGCGGGAGTTGACAATGACTGAGAGGTGGCCCTTCTTTATACCTTATTTTTGCGCCTCGGGGAACGCAATTGCCAAAGTCGAAGGGCTGCCACGTGTCGACATGTTCATCATAAAGTGCCGAAAACTCATCATCAACGGCAAGGTTCTTCCGGCTTGATTTGTCGTGCTGCGTGCGACACCTCATCTTCCAACATTCGAGGATTTTGTCCTTATGCCAGTTGAGCGGCGCCACCTTAGCGAGGAACCTTTTGAAACCAGCTGACTCCATCCGATGGTCCGGGTTTCGCTCAGGATCGTAAGTGACCTCCTCACAGTAAAATTCATGCCATGGTGGCCATGATTGCATTAAGTGAATGCGCCAGTGGAGGTCCGCACCTGTCCTGTTTCTTCTTTCTTGCATGATTTCAGGTCTAGGACAGATGTGTGTGAACTTTCCCCGGACCCCGATTGGGTCGTACTTCCAGCGTTGCGGCAGCATAATCAGGCCCATATCAATGAGCTCTTGTTCAAGATAAACGTGCTGCCCTATTTCGAAGACTTGAATATTGGCCCAGGTCATTGGATATTGAAATATGTGACCTTTCTTTTTTCCCTGGCCAAATTCCTCTTCGACGTAATCCATTTGCCGCGCCACCTCCATCCCGAACTGGTGGTCAGTGCAGAAGTAGGGCAGCAAACACGGCTTTCCCTTGAACCCGTAGATTCGGACAATAATGCCCTGAGTCAGCCTGAAGGTATCCCCGAACTCATTGCTCCACAGATACTTCGTCATAGCCGCCGGTGGGCGAGTCGCGCCACGGTTGAACAATCCCATTGCCTGGCCTATAAATTGAATATTAAAATCATAAAATGAGCCCTTCCGGTATAGGACCTCAGTCCACTCGTACACGGGGAGCGGCTCTCCTTGTTCGCTCACTTTCTTCAGGTTGGGGACGTTCATCCGGTAATGCATATGGTACAGGCATAGCCATGTGAGGAATGAGCAAAACCGGAAATCCGTGGACTGCTTCTGCTGCAGTCTCACCAGGCTCGCATGAATTGCGTAGGCCAACCAGTCCGCCCAGTCGTAGAAGATTGGGCGCTTCCCGCTTTTCTGCGCCGTGGAGTCGTAGAACTCTCCGTGCAGGATACACTCGGCCATCGCCAGCTGGAAAGGCCGTACCACTCTGTCTGAGTCGCAGCCGAGGACCCATGCCAGGATGATATAGATATATCTGTTTTCAAATCGGTCCAGCGGTATGGGGCCAGTCGGCCACTGTCCAGCCGTTAGCGGAGTCTTCAGCTCTGAATCCAGAAATTCTCTCATCCGCTTCGTCTGAGAAAACCTGCCGGTCTGCTTCTTCGATGTTCACCCTTCTGATAATTGCGTCTGGGCTGTACTGAAGCCCTGGGGCGAACGCTGGCTGGACGCTCTCTCGGAAAAGAGTGAACAACACCCTTCCTTTGTTATCGCATACCTGCCGCGCAGCTGGTTTGTAGTATTCAGCAATCACTTCAACCAGCTCCGGGCACCAGTGGGTCGGAGGGCACAGGAACCAGTAAAGATTTGAATTATATGCGGCTCCGAGGTGGTGGGAAGGCGAAACCTTACCCACCCACTTTGCGATAGTCAGACGTAGCTTCGTGAGACTGATAGAGAACGAACCATCTTTGTACCCGGACAAACGATTGATTGGTGGCGGCGGAGTCTGGCCAGCTACGCGCCTCTTCGTTCTGGATTTCGCTTTCTTGCCCTTCCGAGGCGCTGCGCTCTCATGGGCGCTAGACTCCGGAGACTCGTCAGCTTCGCGCGGATCTTCACTAGATTGCGCCTGTACGGGCGCTTTCCCCTTATCCATCCTTGTTGAAACAATCAGAGACAGGAACAACAACTTCAGAGCTTGTCAGGTTTATTCTTTGCAGTCCGGGAGTCAGCTTCGAACACTATGAATTTTCTGGCCGTGCCAGGGTCCTTTTGTAGACAGCGACTCGCAACATTAATGGCGCGAGGGAGGGAGTTAGGGCAGTTAGCTTTGGGTTGGTGGAGGCGTTATGATCTTGGCGGCTGCGCATGGGACTTTTTCTTTTAGGAAAGCGTGCTTTATTAGTTGTTGGCCCAAACGCGCCTTACCCTTTAAATGCATCTTTTTTGGTAATTGCGCAATCATTTAAACCTCCTTGAACGTTGTGCCGTTGCTGACGTCACCGCCACCATTTGGGCACACTTTTCAAAGAACTTTATAATCCAATTTAGCCATGTGCCGAACTTCGCCCTGGGCCCACACTTATGATTTTTCTTTCTCCGTGGTGAGCTGTTCGGACTTCGCCCGAAATTCGGGGCGCACTCCGACTTCGCTCAAAATAGGGGCGCAATTCGAACTTCGCCCGAAAAATGGGCGCATCTTGGATTTTACAGCTTTCTCGGATTACCTAGGGTGCGCCCAAGAATGGGAGCGCACTCGGACTTCGCCCAAAAATGGGCGCAATCCGACTTCGCCCACCAAAATGGGCGCAGTTCGACACTTGGCATTTCCTTGTAGTCCGCTACCCGACTGCGCCCTTTGGAGAAGGCGCAGCCCGACTTCGCAGCGAAGTCGGGTTGGGCAGCCAAACTTAGACATTTTAGCTCTTTTTCAACCGCTTTCTTCCCTTCTTCGCCCCATTCGATGAGCGCTACCCGACTTCGCCGCGAAGTCGGGGATTTGCCTCAGACCTACTTGGGCTACTTGGAAAACCTAAAACTAAAAACTGAAATATTTACATGCTGAAAACTTAAAATACAAAAAGGGAAATCTGTACAAGGAAGGACCCCTTCGGGCGCCTTCAGTGGTGGTACATCTTCAGGTGGAACCCGTTGACGGGAATGGGGAGAGGATGTCCCTCCATGTCCCGAAGCACATATGCGTTGAACTGATTAACCCGGGCAATTTGATAGGGGCCCTCCCAGAGGGCATCAAACTTTCCGTGGTTGCCGGGTTTCGCCTTCAACGAGTCCCATTTCAGCACCAGGTCCCCGATTTTGAAAACTCGGGCAGTGGTGCCTTTCGCGAACCAGCCTTGTGTTGCTTCAGCGTGTTTTGTGAAGGCCTGGTACGCTTTCTCTCGTCTTCCTCCAACTGCAGCAGTTGGCAAAGTCTGTCCTCCACCGGATCCCCGCTGCCTCTTTCCTCATCAAGCATCCAGAGAGCGGGTATTTCAATGTGCGTTGGCAAGACAGCCTCTTTGCCATACACGAGCGCATAAGGGGACGTTTTGATGGACTTTTTGAATGAAATTCTGTCCGCCCATAGCGCCCGATCCAGGAGTAGGTGCCAAGTCCTCTTGTTCTTCTCTACCGTCCTTCGAATGATCTTCAGTAGATTCTTATTGGTGGACTCGGCGAGACCGTTCCCTTGCGGGTAGTAGTTGGAAGACATCTTGTGATAGATGCCAAATTTGCTGGTGTACTCCGTGAGTACTGCGCCTGCGAACCCCGGACCATTGTCCGTCACTATTGATTCTGGGACCCCGAAACGGGTAATCAGGCTTTCAAGGAACCTGATGACCGTCTCTTGGTCGGCGTTCTTTGTGGGGATCGCCTCTGCCCACCGCGTGAAGTAGTCGGTGGCGGTTAAGATAAACTTGTGGCCCGCTGCAGAGTTCGGCGAAATCACCTCGATGAAATCCAGACCCCATTGCTGAAACGGAGTCTCGGCTTGGATCAGTTGAAGGGGCAGGGGTGCTTTTCTCGTTCTCGCCAACGAAATCTCCGGCATTGATCACACTTGGTACAGACTGCATGAGCGTCTGTAAATAGAGTGGGCCAGTAGTACCCAACTCTGATTATTTTTAAGGCCGTAGGCCTTGCGGAATGATGACCTCCAGGCATCCCGGAGTGAAATTCTCCAAGGACCCTAGACTGGTCTGATTTTCTGACGCACCGCAACAGGATGCCGTCGATGTTTTTAAAGTAAAGCCCCTCGGGGCGAAGAGTGTACTTCAAAGCACCTAACCGAAACCTCCTTCTTTGTGAGGCGTTCATGTGGTCTGGACATCTTCCGGTGCATAAGTATCTCACCAGGTCATCTGTCCGTCGCACTCCTCGGGTAAGGAGTTGGCTAGGTTGATGCGTGTTGCTGGATCCTCCCACTCGCAGCGGATATCTCGGCTGCCGCGCTTCGGGCCAGCTCCTGGCACAAGGCTCGGCCTCTGATTAACTTGGTTGGCCGCACTTCGATGTCGAACTCCTGGATTTTAGCAATCCATCCCGCTCTCTTGTGACCCGGCTCTCCTTGAATGATGAAGCTTCGAACGTCCGGGTGGATCACAAAGATAGTGATCTTGCTCTGGGAGACAAAGTGCCTGAACTTTCGGAGAGATTTCATGACAGCGTGAACCTGCCGCTCTATAAAGTTGTACTTTTCTTCGTGTGGCTGGATTACTTGGCTCAAGAACGCAATGGGGCGCTCCTCGCCATCATCTCCCTTTTGGGTCAGGATTGCGGCGTAACTCTCTGGTTCTCCCACCGCGTATAGGATGAAATCCTTGGAGTAGTCCGGGTTTATCAACACCGGTGCTTGTGCAATGCGAGCTTTGATCTCCTCGAAGGCTTGCCCCCTTTCTTCAGTCCATAAGAATTCTGTATTCTTTTTCAGCAACTCGGCCATGGGCTTGATTACTTGTGCGAAGTCCGGTATGAACTTCCGCACGAAGTTGATTTGGCCGAAGAAGGACTGCAGCCCTTTCTTGTCGATTGGGGCGGGCAAGCGGAGGAGGGCCTCTGCTCTGTCAGGGTCTATAGCTAGGCCTTTCTCTGAGATGACATGCCCCAGCAATTTTCCTTCTTTCACCGCGAAGACAGACTTCTTCGGGTTTATGGAGATGCCGAATTCACGACACCTTTCGAATATTTGCCGCAGTGGGGAACATGATCTTCTCGCTTGTGAGAGAAAATACCATGTCATCCAAGTAGATGACAATCACTTTGTTGAGCAGCTCTCGGAAGGCCAGGTCCATGGCTCTTTGGAATGTGGCGCCAGCATTGGATAAGCCGAAAGGCATGCGCTGATAGGCGAACGTTCCCCATTTGGTGGTGAACGCCGTCTTGTGCTGGTCCTCATCCTTGACCCATATCTGGTTGTAGCCGGAAAAACCGTCTAAGAGGGAAAATCTCTGGGCTCCAGCAACTATATGGAGGATCTGATCAATTTGGGGCAGCGGGTAATGGTCCTTGAGGGAGGCCTGATTCAGATTTCTGAAGTCCACACAGAGACGAATGTCTCCGTTCTTCTTCCTCACAGGAACCAAGTTCGCAACCCAGGATGAATGCTTGATGGGGTAGATGATCTTGGCCTCCAGCATCTTCAAGAGCTCGGCCTTCATCATGGCCTCGATTTTTGGATTGACGGCCCTCTGCTTTTGCCGGAATGGCTTGGCGCCATCTTCTAGCTCAATGGTATGCTGGATTATTTCTCTGTCATACCCCTTCAAGTCCTGGTAGCTCCAGGCTACTATGTCAGGGAACTCTCGACACAATGCTCTGATCTGCTCGAGTTCCTCTGTGGTGCAGTCTGTCCCGACCTTGATTGATTTACCAGGTTCCAGCTCCAGGTCGGCATACTGCTTCGGGTCTACTTTGATCCGATGAGATATGGCTCTGTCATTTCGATCAAATAGACTCTCAAGAGTAATCAGTCCTTTTGGGACATGATTATTTTTCAACCGTATCAACCCCTCATATTGCTCGTCATCAGGGTCTCTACCTTCGATTGAACAGGCTTCATTTACCAAAAATGTGACGATCTCCTCGTCACAGTCAAACACCTGCCAGTGGGTGTCCTTATCAGGCACAGAAGGCCTGTAAATAGTACGAACCGGCTTCGGCTTCTGGATAGTGTCATCAGCCGGAATGTACCTGGCTCCAACAGACGCCAAAATGTCAGCATGCTTGTTTTTCTCTCGTGAAATAGCCTTGACATTCAACGAGTCAAAAGACTCCATCAGATCCCGCACCCGATTTCGGTACGCCTTGAGATAGTGCTTTTTGGAGGCGCACTTGTTCGTGACCTGGTGGCACACCAACTCTGAGTCTCCGTAGATCTGCAGATGTTTAATCCCTAGTCTCTCCGCCTTTCGCAAACCCAAGCACAGGGCTTCGTACTCCGCCGCGTTGTTGGTACAGCTCCAAGCCAGCCTGTAGGTGTAATCCTTCTGGATCCCGGTTGGGGAAACCAAAAGTACTCCAGCACCGGCGCCATTTTTGCATCGTGCGCCGTCAAAGAAAAGCTTCCACAGCTTTTCAGGTGCTGGTCCCACTTCTCTTCTGGCCGACTTGTCAAGCCTCTCGAGCTGAACAATAGTGTAGCAGCCTTGCTCGTTTCAATCACAGCGTTGAAGTCCCGCAAGGAGAATTCATCTTCTACTTGCAGCTGCTCGAGAGCTTGCTCCGTCATGTCCACTGTCACCAGTTCTTCCTCCGTCAGCTGAACCATGCAATCCTCAGGCTCTTCTCCGGGTATCTTCTCTACTAAGTAGGTGGAAGGCTTCTCATTGAAAATCTTCAGTCTCCTTCCTTTGAAGGGCACTTCCATGTGCGAGTAGTCCAGAGAGAGATACCCTCCCAACTTCGCAGTGAACTCCCTGGAGAGACACATGCCGAAGTAGGGTTCCAAGTCAACGACCACAACCTCCTGGATGACCACGATGTCGAGAGCTTTGTGCAGCCGAATGGGGATGTCTTTTATGACACCGACTGTCTTGACAGGGGTGCCGTCTAGTTGCAGCACGCCTTGGCTGCTCCTTGTGTACTCCATCCCGATTTCATCGCAGACGGCTCTCGGCATTACGGTCGTGGAAGCACCGTAGTCCACCATGCAATTGTGTACTATGTACCCTTGCATCCATAATGACAGATAGAAGGGAGGTGGTCTGTTCTTCCCAGTGGCTGAGACTGTCAGGGGTTGCACCAGGACAGCGGGCTGTATCTGCTTGCCATTCTTCATGATCTTCAGGGATTCTTGCAGCAGATCAACCTGGCCTGGGAGCTGAAGAGCATCATACATGCTGATTCTTGCGGGAGTTCTCTTCAACTCGTCTACTATGCTGTAGCCCGAAGTGCTCGCTCCTTCCGCTTCTTTC
Organism: Wollemia nobilis; assembly: GCA_028583015.1. Lineage (NCBI taxonomy): Eukaryota > Viridiplantae > Streptophyta > Pinopsida > Araucariales > Araucariaceae > Wollemia > Wollemia nobilis. The sequence continues at coordinate 5,456,535 of JAQPPZ010002072.1, read as the reverse complement.
GCCGGCTCATACTTCGTCCGGTACTGTTGAGTGGCCTCAACTCTCTGTCTCTTGGTCAGAGACGGATATCTCAACCTTCTCCTGAGCTTGTTCTTTTGTTTCAGCTGGAGGCTGAGCAGCGGGAGCTTTAGCCGGAAGAGGTTTGGCTACAGGAGGCTTGACTGCGGGAGTCTTCGCCGGAGGAGCCTTGTCTTTGGCTGTGTAGGGCCACAGCCTCTTGTAGGGTGGTAGCTCCTCAGGTTGCGCCTTATCTCTTCTGGCGTACACCTTTAAGGGTTTGGCTGCAGCTTCGGCAGACTTCTTGTTTTCCTTGGCAGGAGGCGGCATCGGAACTTCATCTGAGACGGCGAAATTGCTTTCGTCGCCCAGGATCATGTAGAGCTCTTCGTCCTCAATGGCGCTGCCGGCCAAAGTCTGGAGGTAGTGTTGATGCAGTGTACAGTCATCCTCGTCATGCGGGTCGTTGCACGTGGTGCACCAGTTGACCTGGTCAGAAGTACCAGGTTCATCTTCAATGGCAGCATTCCTCGGAGGGGGCCGCCGTTGCAAATGTTGCTCGGGGGCCGATCTTTTGTCAACGCCGGGGCGGATATGGCCTCCTTGGAGCCAGGTCCATCTGGGCCTGCTTCTTTTTCAGAACAGTCATGTCGTTAGACATGGTATGATAGCCAGAGGCCAGAGCCCGTACCTCCTGAAGGATTTGATTCTGAATATCATGGTCGGGAGGCGGCGGCAACTGAGCTGGGGGAGGCAATGCAGCCAATGGAGGAGGAGTTGAATATTGTGCATGCTGCGGAGGAGCAGGAAGTGCTGGAAAACGTGGAGGACGAGGAGGCGGATAATGAATCTGCGGCGGGCCGTAAGGGTTCACGACCGGCGCCGGGTTCCATTGCTGCTGGGGTTGCTGTCCTGAAGTGGACGGCTCCGAACCGTGAGCTGACGGATACTGTGATCGGGGAAAATCAGGGTAGATGGGCGGTTGCACTCTGTGTGGAAGCCTGCCGATGGAAATGATATCCATTTCAGCTTGTTGGGCAGCTTCGTACAGAGCGGGAACGTGTTGATTCTGGCAACCTTCAGCAGCAGGCAAATGTCTGAGTTGAAAGATCTCAGGTAGTAGTAGGCGGCCTGACCCGCTGACGGTCGGAGTTCGCGAGGCACTCGTTTCCAAGACCTCGCAAACCTGATGTTGAAGTCTGACACCTCCTCTTGGGGGTGTCTCTCGAATACTTTGGAATTGATGCAGCAAAGAAGAGGGATCAGCAGACTCGTTGCATCCTTTCACGAGCCTGCCGGCTAACTGTCGCCACCCTGTGATGGATCCCTCTGGCAGTGATCTCCACCAGTAGAGAAGCTTTCCCCTTAGGGAAAGGGCCAGCAGACGGGTCTTCACACTTTCATCAGTAATGGAGTGTAGCGCAGCCAGGGCAAGAATGTCCTGGATGTGTTCATACGCCGTCTTGCCGTAGCCGTCGTACGTAGGGATAGACTTTAAGGCAGCAGGGGGCACAGCTTGCTGTCCGGCTAGGGCCAAGGGCCCCGTAGAGTCCACCGCCGGGAAGAGGTCATCATCATCTTGCTGAGCAGCCATGTCTTCCTCTGACCCGGTAGTGTACTCGGTATCGGAACTGTCCGAAGATGTGGATTCTTCTTCGGCCTCAACTTCTTCAATTTCAGCCTCGGCTTCTTGGATTTCAGCCTCGGCTTCTTCTTGGATTTCTTCTTCGCGAGCTTGGTAATCAGCCAGCCTGACGCGCTCTCCTGGAGCGGCAATGTCGATTTCGTAAAGGTCAGACCGATCTCCCGGATTCCTTGCTCGCCACCTTCTTGTTTGCATGAAGGCGTTAGGACCGGTCTTCACGGACTCAGAGAATATTCAGATTTGCAGAGTCGCCAGGTGCTCTGATTTTGAACAGCAATGAAGCGAGCACTAGTACTTCGATTCTCGTTTGGGGGTGGGAAACTACCATGTCCCACCGGGCGTGCCGAGAAACCGTTGGTTACGAATCTGCCATGAGGAAAGGATTTGTTGTTATTGCGCCCAGATTCGCCCACCAGATTGAAAGGCCGGAAGGAAGGAATGCCTTCCGTGCCAATCTCCGGAGAAGGCCGGCTTCCTGTGGGGTTGTGTTAAGATAAGAGTGCAGGGAAAGAGATAAAAATGCAGAAAGAGATAAAAGTGCAGAAAGGGATTCCAAATGTGATTGGAGTTGGGTGGGGGGAATAAGCAGCACGGCAACGAATCAATCACCACTACTAACAACATTCATCTACAAACATACATTGAAACTACAGCTATCAGCGATCCCATGTATCCTCTATCTATGCATTCCAGGAATACCTGGCCACCAAATGCTGGAGTCCAGAGTTCAGTACAACAACAAGCAATGACACAAGAAACATGAGGCAGAAATGACAAGGAGAGGCAGCATGCAAGATAAAAGACAGTAAGCAGAGCCAAGTATATGTTTATATTTGAGGCAAACGCACAGCTACAATTGTCCCCTAGCAATATATTCCCCTTCCACCACTTACAATCAAAACGTGGTGGGTATTTATAGCCCAAAATTCCCCCCGATTACATTCATGGGCACGAAGTCCCAGACAAGACAGTAGCTGACACGAGCGGCTGAGGAGCTGCTGATGCTGACTTCTGTCGGGCCGGACTGTCCTTGCAGCATGGTGTCCCCGAAGGCGGTACAGCTACGTGGCAGCGCATTGGGTCAAGTCTCCGGTCAACAGGAATGCGGGTAGGTGCGGCAGATGGCACTTCACATCGGCTTAAATGGTGACAGATGGCGCCGGTAGTGTAGCCCATGCTTTGTCCTTGCGCGGTCAAGTCTTGGCTCGAATCCCGAAGATGGATACTTGTCGGATGCTGATGCGTGACACGTGTCTGCCTTGAAAGGCAGTTTATCCAACTTCGCCAGGAATTCGGGCGCTATCGGGTTGCGCAGAGGAAAACAACGCAGTTGGAAGGCCTTCTTGCCTTAGCATTTTCTGAGTTGACTTTACCCAACTGCGCACCGGTCAAAGGGCGCACTCCGACTTCGCTGCGAAGTCGGGTGTCGCACCGGTGCTTGCCTTCTTCCGCTGCTCGGACTTCGCACTGGAAAAGGGGCGCACTCCGACTTCGCTGCGAAGTCGGGTGTCGCCCCAGCACTTACCGCTCCCCTAGTGCGCCCAGGAAGAAGGGCGCACCCCGACTTCGCTGCGAAGTCGGGTGTCGCCCTTGACACTTAGTCAAATTTTCAATTATTTCCTGTCCTGCTGCGCACTTCGGGTTCCCTATTGCGCTCCAACTGAGGGGCGCACTCCGACTTCGCTGCGAAGTCGGGTGTCGCCCCAACACTTAGAAACTTTTCAAGGAACACCTGCTGAAGTTTTACTGGGGGAAGAAAGGGGGAAAGAAGAAGAGGGAATGAAACTGCGAGGAAGAGGGAGAAAGGGAGAAATGAAGAAAGGGGAAAATGAGGAGAAGGAAAGGAAAAGAGCAGCATACATGCAGAAACTAAAAACATGGCACCCCTGTGCAAAATGTGGCAATAGGAATGTTTCATGGTATGAACGAGAGTACAACGAAAGAGCAATTGAAAGGTGATGTGCGTTACAAATTTGCATAAGGGAGAGATACGCAAACGATTGCAACCAATAACAGGCCAACCTATCAAACCAAAGGCCAATTTGGGCATATCGTGTAAGTGTCCACTATTTCATGGCAAATCAAGAGAAGACCCAAGTAGGCATTGGAGAATCTATCGTCTGATGTGGACAGCAGTTGAACAAAATAATGAAACAGATTGGAGGAAATGGTTTCCTACGACATTTTGTGGATTCGCAATGGATAGGTACATGAAATTCCCCGCAGACAAGTACCCGACATGGGGAGAATTGCGTGATGCTTTTGTGCAACAATTTCGGTTGTTTGACAATAACAATGCAGTCATTTCTGAAATCTATGGACTGAAACAGGGTGAGAACGAGTCTATTCATTCCTATAACTGGAAGTTGAGTGGGCTATTTGACCATTTTGAGAAAGACCAATCAAACGCATTGAAGAGGAGATGGTTCATAGATGGACTTCTCCCTCCATATCGGAAGAATATGAGCATGGTCCCTCCGACATCATACCAAGAGGCTCTGAAATACGCCTTGATTTGGGAAAGTGATGCAAAAACATCGAAGTATTTGCATCATGTTAATACCGATGAGAGTGACAGTGAGGATGAAAGTGATTCTGAAATTAAGCAGGATTTAGACGTCGAGAGTGATGATTTTGGGTAGAGTAGTTCATCGCTAAAGTACTGGGGTTGAGAAGTCAAGGAAGGAAGCGACTCCCAAGAGACGACTGATGAATTTGAGGATGAGTATGACTCAGAGAGTGCAAGATCATCACTACCGGTATATGCAACACCAAGGGATATTATACAAGTACGAGATACCACTAATGAACTAGTCTATAACAACCGTCAGAGAACTTGCAGAAGAAGAATTCAATATGATAGTGAGGGTAGACCTATTGTACAATGTTGGCAATGCCAATTGTGGGGGCACTTTGCACGAGACTGCCAAAATGCTGCAAAGCAAATTGAACCAGTGATTCATCAAGAGTTTGACGAGTCGAAGAAGAGTTATAGCCCTTACTAGGAAGCAGCGATGGTGAAGCCAATTGCATTTGAGGAAGTAAACCTGCTTGAGATAGTGAACTTGATGAGCTTAATTCAAATTGAGCAAGTGAATCTGAAATCCAACTGAGGACGAAAACTTTCTGCAAGAAGTTGAAACATTTCAGGAAGACAGTCAGATGGCAAAGTACCATCAAGAGGGTGATATTTAGACAGGTCATCAGATAGAATAACACAGTCATTCAAGTCACCAAATGGAAGAATGCAATCAATCAAGTCACCAGACAAAAAACTGCAGTCAGCAAGGAGAAGGCCTGACTGCAGAATGCAATCAGGAAGAAAGCTAGACGATAGGGCTTTGTCAGGAGACTAGTCAGATGGATGAGGCTAGGATGGCTGGAGAATACAATCATATGGCAAAGGAGTCGTTTAAGGAGGAGCCACTTGTGGAGGATAAATCTGAGTTGAAGTCATCTGAGGAGGATCTGTCTGAGGAGAAGCCATTTGAGGAGGATCCGTCTGAGGAGAAGCCGTTTGAGGAGGATCCATCTGAGGAGAAGTCGTTTGAGAGAAGCCATTTGAAGAGGATCCATCTGAGAATTCGTCTGAGGAGAAGTCCTCTAAGGAGGAGCCATCTGAAGAGGAGTTGTCTGAGAAGGAGCCGTCTAGGACAATCTGTCAGGTCAATCTGTCTGGGACAATCCGTAAGGTCAATCCGTCTAAGACAATCAGTCGGCAGGACTGATGGAATCAGTTTGGACGTCGACAAGACTGATGGAATTAGTTTGGACGCTGATAGGACTGGTGGAATCAGTCAAGACATTGGCAGGACTGATGGAATCAGTCTGGACAATGGCAGGACTGATGGCATCAGTCAAGACATTGGCAGGACTGATGGAATCAGTCTCGATGTTGATAGGATTGATGGAACCAGTCAGAACGTGGGCAGGATTTATGGCATCAGTCAGGACATTGGCAAGACTGATGAAATCGATCAAGATGACGAAAGGACTGATAGGATCCGTCCAGATGAAGGTAGAATAATCAGTCATCATACTGATGGCACAAGTGCAGTTTGTCGTCAAGATGACGACAACAATGCAATCAGCCGTCCGGAAGACAGTGTAGAAAGGAATTTTACATATTCACAACAGTTTCATTTCCACTTAAATAATTTACATGTCTGCAGTTATTGTAGTATAGTAATAATAATACACAGAAATCTGCAATAGCAATAACAACAGCAGCAATGACAGAAACACAACAACAATGGTAGACACAGTAAATACAACAGTTTTATATTAGCAATGGCATGTATGATACAGCATTACAATACAGCCTGCAAACCCTAGGCTGATTAATCTCCATGGCTGCATCAATCACCCTGCATTATCTCCTTACTGTCTGCACATCTCCTATGGGTGAACGAACAACTTGAATGAATGAGGGGGGCTTATTTATACACCCACAAAGTGGTTATGTCCCAACTACCTTGTAACTACCCTCAAATTACATTTCATTTGCATTTGCTTTGCATTTACATGTCATTTGCACTACAGGACGAAATAGCTTATTTAGCCGACATAAATGACTTAATATGACTTTACATGACTTTATTCTTTACGTACAATATTAAATTGCACTTTACAACATTATTAAATATATATGCACGCGTATTTCGTCAAATACTTTGCGTACATTTACAATACCAAAACTGATTCAGCAAATAAGGACGTATTAATTGCCTGTCTACATCTATCCCCTCCTCTAAACTGGTCGTTGTCCTCAACGACATGAGCTAAATACTAGGAATAGAAGTACTGAATAATGTAAGAGGATCTCTTGTCACTCTCCTTCCTCTTTCTCCTATTCCATACATCTTTAGAAATAACCTTCACTTGAGACTGCTCGCAATACCTTATTCTCTGATTGTGCACTCCTCTTGCTGCAAGCAATTGTAATATCATCATGATCAACATTCTCTGAATAGGCACTTCACTTTTTGTAATAAGCCATATTATCAGCATGAGCAATGCCATCAGCATCATGAACATGACAGGTAACACCTTCCGCCATCTGTGTCGGGGGTCAAGGGGGCGGGAGCCCCCTTGCAGGGTCAAGGGACAGCGTCCCTTGCGGGGTCGAGGGGCAGCGTCCCTCGTGGGGTCCGACAGACAAAACAAAAAGTGGAGTAGTCAATGAGAAGTTGCATACCGACGCCGAATGTTTGTTGTTGAAGCAGTTGCAAGTTGTGGTGCACGATAGTGAGCGGGACACGAGTTCGACATCGATGCAAAAGACAAATGAGATGTCCAACAGTGCACAAGACGGGAGTTCGGCACTAGAGAAACTGTAGTTGCAAGTTGGAATGTTTCATGGTATGAACGAGAGTACAACGAAAGAGCAATTGAAAGGTGATGTGCATTAAGGATTTGCGTAAGGGAGAAATACGCAAACGATTGCAGCCAATAACAGACCAACCTATCAAACCGAAGGCCAATTTGGGCATATCGTGTAAGTGTCCACTATTTCATGGCAAATCAAGAGAAGACCCAGTAAGGCATTGGAGAATCTGTCACCTGATGTGGACAGTAGTTGAACAAAATAATGAAGCTGATTGGAGGAAATGGTTTCCTACGACATTTTGTGGATTCGCAATGGATTGGTACATGAAATTCCCTGCAGACAAGTACCAGACATGGGAAGAATTGTGTGATGCTTTTGTGCAAGAATTTCGGTTGTTTGACAATAACAATGCAGTCATTGCTGAAATCTATGGACTAAAACAGGGTGAGAACGAGTCTGTTCATTCCTATAACTAGAAGTTGAGTGGGCTATTTGACCATTTTGAGGAAGACCAATCAAACGCATTGAAGAGGAGATGGTTCATAGATGGACTTCTTCCTCCATATCGGAAGAAGATGAGCATGGTCCCTCCGACATCATACCAAGAGGCTCTGAAATACGCCTTGATTTGGGAAAGTGATGCAAAAACATCGAAGTATTGGCATCATGTTAATACCGATGAGAGTGACCCTGAGGATGAAAGTGATTCTGATATTGAGAAGGATTTAGACATCGAGAGTGATGATTTTGGGGAGGAGAGTAGTTCATCGCTAAAGTACTGGGGTCGAGAAGTCAAGGAAGGAAGCGACTCCCAAGAGACGACTGATGACTCTGAGGATGAGTATGACTCAAAGAGTGCAAGATCATCACTACCGGTATATGCAACACCAAGGGAGATTGTACAAAGACGAGATACCACTAATGAACTACTCTATAACAACCGTCAGAGAACTTGCAGACGAAGAATTCAATATGATAGTGAGGGTAGACCTATTGTACAATGTTGGCAATGCCAATTGTGGGGGCACTTTGCATGAGATTGCCAAAATGCTGCAAAGCGAATTGAACTAGTAATTCATCAAGAGTTTGACGAGTCGAAGAAGAGTTATAGCCCTTACTAGGAAGCAACGATGGTGAAGCCAATTGCATTTGAGGAAGTGAACCTTCTTGAGATGGTGTACTTGATGAGATTAATTCAAATTGAGCAAGTGAATCTGATTTCAATTGAGGACAAAAACTTTCTACAAGAAGTTGAAACATTTCAGGAAGACGGTCAGATGGCAAAGTGCCATCAGGAGGGTGATATTTAGACAGGTTATCAGATAGAAGAAAACAGTCATTCAAGTCACCAAATGGAAGAATGCAATTAGTCAAGTCACCAAACAAAAAACTGCAGTCAGCAAGGAGAAGGCTTGACGGCAGAATGCAATCAGGAAGAAAGCTAGACGATAGGGCTTTGTCAGGAGACTGGTCAGACGGATGAGGCTAGGACGGTTGGAGAATGCAATCATATGGCAGAGGAGTCGTCTAAGGAGGAGCCACTTGCAGAGGATCCGTGAGGAGAAGTCGTCTGAGGAGGATCTGTCTGAGGAGAAGTCGTTTGAGGAGGATCCGTTTGAGGAGAAGTCGTTTGAGGAGAAGCCATTTGAAGAGGATCCATCTGAGGAGAAGTCGTCTGAGGAGAATATGTATGAGGAGCCATCTAAAGAGGAGTCGTCTGAGAAGGAGCCGTCTGGGACAATCTGTCAGGTCAATCTGTCTGGGACAATCCATCTGAGACAATCCATCAAGCTTCTCAATCCATCATCCATCAAGACCAATCCGTTCGAGCTCATCAGTCATCCATCAAGACTGATCCATTTGAGCCAATCCGTCAGGAGGAACTTGTCATTCATGAGGACCAATCCGTAAGAGCTCATCAGTCAATCCGTCAGGATGAATCCGTCTGTGTTGATCCATCCTAGATTGATCCGTCATAGATTGAGTCGTCAGGGCAATCCGACATAGCCTAATCCATCAGGGATTGTCGTCAGAGAAAGTGTTGTCTGAGGCAATGCAGTCAAACAAGTTGTTGTTAGAAATACTGTCCAATGAGGGAGATGTCTGTCAGAGGTTGACAAGTGGTGAGTTGGATCAAGAAAGTAGTGAATTGAAGCTAAAGGGAAGTTGTTTTAGGTCAAGTGAAGGCTCCTAAAATGCTGATGAGGAGCAAACTTTAGTTCAAACAGTTATGGTTTTAGTGGTTTTTCCATTGAGGTTTTGGGGCGTTGCCCCAAACCCTACGAGGGCTCTGCCCGTCGACCCCGCAAGGGACGTTGTCCCTTGACCCTGCAAGGGGTCTCCCGCCCCCTTGACCCTCAACACAGGTGGCGACGAGCGTTGCCCGTCATGTTCATGATGTTGATAGCGTTGCTCATGTTGATGATATGGCTAATTGCCAAAAGTGAAGTGAAGTGTTTGATGAAATGTGTGTACATATATTTAATAATGTTATAAAGTGGCAATATAATATTGTACGTAATAATAAAGTGATGTTAAGTCATGTATGTCGACAAAATCTTACATCATAAGCTAGTTTGTCCTGTAGTGGGAAATGTTATGTAAATGCAAAGATTAAATGCATATGAAATGTTATTAAGAAGAATGATGAGGTGTCAGGTAGCTGGAGGGTAACTACTTTTTGGGTGTATAAATAAGCCCCTCCCTTCAATAATTCATTCAGTCATGCAGGTTGATGGATTGATAGAAGAGCATTGGTACGTGTGAAGGTTGGTGCATATGTGTGTAGGGCATGATGCAGTCATGCTATGGATGCAGTTATGAAGAGTATTCTGCATAGGGTTTGCAAACTGCAGATTGTAATGTTGTACTGTATATGCCATTGTTAATATAAAATTGCTTGTATTTATTGTCATCTACCATTGCTGCTGTGGTTGCTATTATTATTGCAGGTTTTGTGCATTGTTATTGCTCATGTCTGCAGATTTGTAGAATTATTAAAGTAGAAATGGAATTGTGTGTAAGCATGTTAAATTACATTTCTACACTCACCACTATGCTACACAGCTTTGCCTAGAGAATCTGTAAAGGAGTCATAGACTATATTGACTTGTACTTCCATAGATCACCATTCATTATATCTTGGTAATTTAATTCATAATGATCCCTATTTAGACAATCATGGTGTCACATGTGAAAGAAAAAAGATCATTTCAAACTAGACTACTGGCTAGGTAAGTTATTTCACTGTGTAAGAATTGTAAATGTTTAATTTTTTTATGTCATCAGATCTTGCATTTCCCACTTTTTCTCAAAATATATAGTACAATGTACCTTTGAATGTAACTTTAGTACAAATGCAAGGAATACAGCTATTGGCATGCCAATGACATAAAATCCCAACAAGTTGGTCCATGCTGCCAGATGCTGCCAGCCACATCATCTTGCTACACCTGTGGAGTACATGATTGTCAATGCTTACAGCATACAAAGAAAACAGCATATTTCCCTAAAATATAATTTGATTAATTTCTGTTTTAGTTTTGATGTCTCATTGAAATAAGTGACAATAAGTAGCTTGTGATGAGTACAAGGTTAACTAGAAGGTATTTTCTAATGAACTATAAAGTAGGAAAACATCTTCCATGTGGAACCTGAAAGAACTCCTTGAATTGCATCAAAGAATATGGAAGTTGCAAGTAATGGTGTCATAGCTGCAAAGTTTTCCTTAATTCTCCAACTGTCACTGAAGGCAGCTGCCCAGGTATCACGACCAATCAGCAATAGTACCGCAATTGTGGCAGCTAGCAGAACTGCAAATTTGATTGTAAGAGTAACTGCTGACTTTGCTTTGTGTTCATGTCCAGCACCAAGTTCATTTGACACCCGGGTGCTGTTAATATCAAAACACAAGTGACTTCAAGAAAATGTAGCAGAGAAAAAGTGATCACCAAAAAAACATGGCTGAAATCTAGTAGTGACGTTGGTCATAATTTGTTATAATATACAACCTAAAGATACCCATATCATATACCTGACAGCAGCACTGAAGCCAAATGTAACCATATAAGCAAGTGCTTCTGTATTTACACTGCAAGCAGACCACTTAACAAATTAATATCAATAATTTATTTTTTTTGGCATCAAAGGGCATGAGAGCTCATAAGCCACCAGGAAACTAAGGAAACAATAGTAAGGTTTTGATCAGTTTAGAAGCATACCAAATAGCAACCAGTGAGGTATTCATCCCAGAATCTGGTAAGAGCCCAGCAACTAAAACAAGGAATTCAAAGGCCCAGAACTCCAAGCTGGAGGACAAATTTGAAAAGCACAATTTAGGTTATGGAATTTCCAAGCAAACATGGAACAATTTCTCCACTAACAATGCCACACTACCAAAAGACACGACAAATAATTCTATCAGATTCCATGTAAATCATGTTTGAAAATGAACAGGCAGATCAGAATAATTGAAATAGATTCATATCATATTAATAATTAGTATAGCAGAGTGATAGTTATCTTCAAAGTCCATGGGGAAATAAGAGTTCTCAATAAAGTGAATATATAGTAGATTCTGTGGTTCAGACCAAGCATTTTTTTCTCCAAGTAGGTAAAGTTGATGTGCAGACCTGGAAAGAGATAGAGGGTAAGATGTTGGTCAAAGCATCACTATGGAAGACAAATGCAGATATTTTTTAAAGACCTGATCCCAAATTAAAAACTGAATAATCAATGGAATCAAAGAAAGAATCAACTTGACAGCCAACAAAGAAAACTTGGATAAAAATGCATATAATTTCCCTTGAAAAGCAAGTGCGATATAATAGTAAAGGAAATGAAATGAAGAATGTGGATGGAGTCGTCTGGAAGGCTGGAACAAATTGGCAGAGATCTCCATTTTCAACTCTGGTACAGCCCCCAAGTTTTATTATCTATGCACTTGTATCTAGAGTTTGAACACAGCAATTGCACCAAGTTGGAAGTATAAATGCAAAAGCTGTCAGAATTGTTTATATATCTCAAAAACATTGATCAAGCATGAAAATTTAAGATTTCACATCAAACATTATTTGTAACAGCACAAGCACATACTGATATTTGTATATAAAGGACTTAGCATCTATAACAATGTAATAGGGAAGATTAGAGTCAAAAGGTCAAAATAATACATTAAATTGATGAGAAGAAGATTATTCAGAAAAACAACTAATATAAAAAAAATTGTATTCTGCTCATGGGGTTGTACTCCAACTGATGAGAATGTTTGGATCACAAACATCCCACCACAGTTCAATTCCCACAGATACTGTGATAATATGGTGTGTTGTAGTAGCACTATGTTGTTCATTGAAATACCATAGTAACATGATCATGGTGTAAAATGGGTGGGATCCATTTCAATATCCATACAACCGATTAGGGAAAAAAAGAAAAAAAAAAGGAAGCATTGAAGCCTCCAATGATGAAATGTGGGGGAGCATTGTTTTTTAAGTTTGTATGACTATCACCTAGACAAAATGGAAGCAAGAGAAAATAAAAAACAATAAAAATATAACCTTGAGTACCTTCACCTGAAAATCTACAATGAAGGCAACAAATTTCAATGAAGAATTAACAGAAGAGGGGGGGAAATGTTAGGATCCCATCCTAACGTTATTTTGTAATTCTTATTTGCTTATGTAATGACCCACTTCCAACGTAGCATGAAAGTAACATTATTGGTGGGACTAGATGTCCACTAAAAGTCTTGACACGTTGCACTCTTACAACTCACACCTCACACCTTGCACACTTAATTACATAACACTTGGACTCTTCTCACACATTGACACATACATTAGAGAAATATAACTCACACTCCCTAATCTAATATTTACAAATGTACCACATGCTACCAAATAATGTAATATCTCTAACAAATTATCCCTAATACATGTGATGCAAGATAAAGTACAAATAAATAGTCATGTGAGGGAAAGAATCCTTGATAGACTAATAGCTAATGAAGTCCAATGTTGGAACACAGGGAAGTGAGGTTGGGGCCAGGGACTGGCCTCATGTTCCATCACATTTAAGGGGCCAATGCAAGATCTAATAATATCAATCAGGAAATGCCCAAGGCTAAGTGTCCTAAGTTAGGTGATCCTTGACTGATACAAGGTACTCCCCCAACACCTCTTCTAACATCTAAGGTTATCTAGCCTCTAGTGATAGAGAGGAAACCAGTTATGTGTGCTCCCCCTCGGGGAGGTCTAGGAGGACCATAGTGCAACAAGGAATAGTGACACAATATTTGGAGGAAGGGTGCTTTGTTGTCATGGTGGTAGTTTACAAAGAGCAACTTATTGATCTGTCTTCATTTGTATGTGGTATTGCAGCATCAAGAGGATGCTTCATGCCTCCAATATTTGAAACAAAATGAAAGAAAGATATAATTGAATTGGTGGTACTAGATGTCCACTGTACTGTCTTATAACAGAAGGTGGCAACTTCTCAGAAAAAGAGAGACAAAGAACACTTTATCATGGTAGTGGAAGAAGGTTGAGAACAATCCTCCAAATTCTCTATACAACAATGATAAACCCCTAGGACCTTTTAGTAGACAAAGAACTGAAAAAATACATGCTCCTCATTCTACACTTCATGTAGAGACTAGAGGTGACTAATCCTGTCATTTTGAGGGAAACAGTGGTCAGTCTCAGCACAGGCTAGTGAAAGCAGACCCTCAACATGGTTAATGAAGTTTGGGTTCCATTTTGTAATTTTGTATTTCTCGATTTTGTATTTTGACTTTGGAGCACTTACCTTGGCTCCCCTCATGCTAATGTCACCAAGTGTACTTTTCGAGTCACAGGCAAGTCTTATATGGCTCAATGTAGCAACAACCTTGAAGTGAAATGCAGGTAGGCTCTAAATGTATTTGTGCAATCTACTTAATCATTATTGTTTTTCCTTTTCTCCATCTCATGGATCATATACAATCTCTAGGTGACAAAATTAAAAATTACTGTTATTTATATATTATTTTATTTACTGACCTACTTTGGTCAAATTGTGTTCTTTCTTTCTAAGATCTAAGATTGTCTAAACTTCCTCCAACAGTCTTACAAGTTGTTCTAAGGCTCAAAATTTGTCTAGAATACAGCAAGCCAAAGATGCTCTGCAAGTTACAGGTTACTCTAAGATCCAAGATCCGCCCTGAATGCTTCTCCAGCAAACCAATCTGCATGCTAGATTGCAGGTTATGGAACCTCCTCTAGATGTCTCCAGACATAAAATAAGAATCCATCACAAGGAGGCCTGTTACACATCGCTGCTGGTCTGATAAGCTAGGCCACAAAGATGCACACAGAAAAGCTGGGACAACTCTCCTAAAGTTCGAAACAACTCTACCTTGAACTTAGTGGAAGCAAGTTCTGCCTAGCAGAAACCTACAGATAGTTCTGCAAATTCCTACAGGAAATTCAAGTTTCTCTGATGTGTTTCTTCTTCCTGCAGAAGACCCTTCACAAACAAAAAGGTCTATGCACCCTGTATGCAGGATGATTTAGTCCAATCTGTTAGAGTTGATAAAAATTCTTCCCAGAAAGAATATTGAAATCCAAATTGAGATGAAAACCAAGCTGAGTTTTTCTGTTTGTTTTTTAATTTTCAGTTGTTGTTTTCCGCTTCAGGTTTTCGTTTTCTTTGTTTGGATCTATATTGTTTGCATTTTCTACAGTTTCATCCCAGGCTCATGAAACCTCCACAACTTCACAAATTTATAAAACATAGAAACAAGAGGACGAGAGGGATAAAGGGATGTGACAGACCCACAAGGTGGGAGAAGGGAAGATATGGAGGGGAAAAGGGGCCCCTAGCTATGTTTCACACCCATGGATGGGGTGGTGATCAGAGGACAGTGACTTGTAATGAGCATTGCAACTTAACTTGGAAAAGGAAAATGGAAAAAGCTAGAAGAATGGAAAAATTTTCAAATACAGCATGAAATTCCAAGTTGAGACTGAGAAGGAATATATTAGAGTTCATTTTTCCACATACAACAAAGGAAAGAGGAATTTTGTGAAGTGACAAAGGAAAACCTTGCGTATAAAGAAGTTGTTCGACAAAGTCAATCTCCAGGTTTCAAACAGTAATACCACGCCCATCATGAAACCCACCAAATAAGATAAAATTTATCTCAACAACCATATGATAATGATACTCAATACAAAAAACAATCTAATAAGTGGTGACAAAGAAATACCTATCAATAGGACACTATGCAGGATCAAATTGGCAAAGGAATGACCATAATTGGAACCAAGATAGTCCATTCATAAGGCATGATATCATGAAAGATTGGCTCCAATAAAAATAGATTATGGATGCATTGATGGTGAAGAAATACGAAACTTCAATGTGAACTCAAGGACACGTCAATAATATCAGTAATTGTGGCATCACCAAGTGAGAAATCAAACTTCTATTGATGCTTCAGGAGTAAGCTTTTCAAGGAAATGGTATATACCCTTCTAGAATCAGCCAAATTGATAAAAATAATTACATTTTAAAATTAGTTATATTCAGATCCATCTTGGATATTGACAAGCACCATCTTTCATTTAATCAATTGACCCTTTATACCTTAATATCTAATATTAAAAATGTACACCATCAGGTATCATTTAGTGTGACACTGCGATACTTTACTGGATTCATGCAAGGTACACTAGTGACTATCTTATGCGAGGATTTAGACAAGTACTTCAAAATTTGTGACAATGTTCAGATCTTAAACCTTATAAAAGGCCCTTACAAACGCCCTTTGTTCGAGGAGACCAAGACATTTGTTTATCTAATCATGTTGCAAATTACAACACTGTTCATAAGTTTATGAAAATGAAATAGATTCCTTATGGCAAACAATGGATATGAAACATTACTTATTAGGTAGCATAAATAAATAGAAAAACTAGAGTAGCTGACCATATCCACATTGTATGTGAAATTCAGTATTTAATCCAGTTATCCAAGGGAAAGAATTCATCTTCTGACATTCGTTCTATTCCATCTCTCCCTATTCATGGTACACAAAACATATGGGAAAGCACATGTTCAATTTCACTAACTTCTAAGGAAATGGCATCTGGTTAGATTCTTATGGAATTATTACCCCTCTTCATGTACTAGAGGAGGTCAAAGACTTACCACACCATGACTGCAGATTGAATTCCCAGACTTAGAAAAGGTCCAACAACCTTGAAAGCTTTAGGTGAAAATCCTCCCCAAGTATTCTGACAGCTTCTTGCCAGATTCATATAAAGTATTAAACAAAGGACCATCAACCAAAGGGTTATCGAGTTTGCAAATGCAGCTCCTCGAAAGCCCAATCTTGTCTGATGAACTAACAGATAACAAAGGAAAAAGTGGATAATCAAAGGGAAAACTGTGCACATGGTCAAAGGTATCACAATACTTTGGGTCTGCAAGAATCTTGTTAAGGACTGCAGCAAAGCATTTGCATAAAGTCCAGGAATCAAACACGTGAGATACATTGTTGCCATAGCAGATACATCAGCATCTTGCCCAATGAATATGAGTATCGGCTCTGAATATAGCCAAAATATTGATAAAAGAATTGCACAAACAAATGTGAAAAACATCGATGCTTGCAAGTAAACCCCTAACATCAGATATTCCTTTGCCCCATATGCTTGTCCACACAAAGTCTCCAAGGCACCAGTCATTCCAATCTACAACAACAAATAAAGTTTCATTAAGAAAACAAAAGATCTCATAGAAACATTTTGCCAAATTCAGAAACAACAATTTATCTAGGATAAAATTACATCAAGTCAAGAATATCTTGTTCTTCCACATGAAACAAGAACCAAGGCCTTAGATTTTTTCCCCCTATCTGAAATATACTTTTGTAAAAAATTTTAATTTAAAATGGGGAGTTTGCTTATCATGTTCTGCAATCTTAAAATAAAATTTTATCCTCATTGTTGAGATTCTTATAGTTTGCAGACACAAAAAGCAAGTTTCCACCATGTAAAAGTATGTCAAAATGTTCAAATATTAATCGTTCATGTCTATGAATATAGATACAGAGATATATAGATACACATAATCGCTATTAAAAGATTGTATGTTTCTAAAAAAGGGCATGAAATTGGTATATTTCTAGAAGTTTTGTTTCTAAAGGGATATGATCCATGCTATGAGAGACCAAGATGGCAGCACAGAGGACAACTCCCCAGCTCAGCTGATGAGGTTGGATAAATTATGCTTCAAAGTTTAAAGTTGTGTAGCAGAAACAGGGCACAACAAGTACTTCCTTAAACATCAAGGCGTTAGATGAAAGATGTTGATCAAGCAAAGTCGAGAAAATAAGGAAGCATGTGAATAAATTATAAAATTTATATATAGATAACATAAATGTAAATGAACAACAAAATACAAAGGACTTATGTAGAAAAATTGGTAACAATACCAAACTTAGGCTATAGTTTGCAAGCTTTGGGCTAAAATGGGTGTCTTCTAATACTAATAGTGCTGAAGCATTGATTTTTAGTAAGCTTTCCTAATCCTGACTACAAGATCTAATGTTAAGATCTCCACAACATCCTTTGTCTTAGATGTCTCTTTTATTGATGCAAAAAGGTATGGTATTGCATCCACCAAACTAGACACCTTGACTTCCACTTGCTTGTTTAATACTTGTGCTGCTAATTTTTCTGTTGGTGATCTTTTGTCTTGTGCCTTTTCCACCTCGATTGGCTTCTTCAATTGTTTCACTTGGATGATCCTTTCTTGCTTCATCTTTTGCATTTCTTCTTCTAACAAATCATGCATCTCCTGCCATCTTTCCTTCTCCTTAGTAGGATTAGGGTATTGGTCGGCTTTCCTTGCCTGTGCCCTGCACCCTTGTGAGGTGATGCATGTGGGTAAAAACAAGCTCATTGCTCTTAGTATAGGTGAGAAGAGGCTATACAAGTCAATTGATGTCAAGTCTGCCAATTCATTTACCTTGGCAATTGAAGACAATAGTTCTATTCTTTGGCATGAGAAGTTTGGTCACCTCAATTATAAGTATTTTTCAATTCTTACTAACATGGTTCATGGATTGCCATCCATTCAAGAGCAACAATATTCCTGTGCAAGATTTCAACTTGGGAAATGTTGCCACATTTTGCTAAGGGGTAGAAATTCTGAAAAATTTGATAATTTGCTGCTGCCATCCTCCTCCCTTTCCAGCTTTGCTCAGGCAGTTTTCCATGTTTCCTGTTTTTTGTTTTCATGCTTTGTTTTCCAAGTGTTCCAGCAGCTTAGACAGGTTTGGGTAAGTCTGGGGCACTCCCGTGGTCGCTCCATTTCGGAGCGATTCCGGGAGTCGCTCACTCTTTTAGGCGATTCCCAGCTTCGCCTCTCCCCTCTAGCCACCGACGGCATTTCCAAGCAGCAATTCAGACAAGGAGAAAATGATGAAATTCGGCTAAGTATCGAAGCTCCCACGGTCGCTCCATTCTAGAGCGACCCCCGTCGTCGCCAGTGTTTTTCAGCAATGCCCGTCGTCGCTACAGTCTTCAAGCGAATTGCGGTCGGGGGGAAAGGTCTCAAATAATTTCTAAGTGTTGGGGTAGCGACAGACGTTGATCGCTCATTTTCACCAGAAACGCTCGTCGTCGCTCCCATTTTTGAGCGACCATGGGAAAAAGGTAAAAACGTTGCCAAAAATTCTAAGTATTGGACGACGCCGGTCGCTCCATTTTGGAGCAACTCCTGTCGTCGCTCAAAACCGCCAGCGACTCCCGTCGTCGCCCGTTCCCCCAAGCGATCTTCAGCAAAGGCAGCTATCAATTGTTGACGTCGGTCGCTCCGTTTCGGAGCGATTCTCGGCATCGCTGCCATTTTTCAGAGACCACGGGCGAGGAGTTTCCAGAATTCTGCTAAGGCACCAAGGCAGCGACCGACGTTGGACGCTCATTTCTTGAGTGACTCCCGTCATCGCTGCTAGTTTTCAGCGACCGTCGTCGTCTCCCTCCCCCATTCAGCGACTGTGAGAAAGGAGAACCAAGTTGTCAAATATTCTAAGGCAAGGTGCAGCCCGGGTTCGCTCCGTTTCAGAGCAACTCCCGATGTCACTGTATTTTCTCAGCGACTTTGGTCAACTCTCCCCACTGTAGCGAACCTAAGATCCAGGCCAGACCACGCAGGATTTCGGGATTCGGACCTATCAAGATGGGACAGAAGGTGTGCATTGAAGGTACAGGGTAGGTGATCATTGATGAATCCTCAGAGGCAAACTGTACTGAACCTACCACATTTATCAGACCTGACTTCTCATCCACCAAACCTGTCCTGAGCTATACCAGAATTCAGATGGACCTTGCTGCAGGTACACTCGTAGCCAACAGAGGTCTAATCCCAACACTTTTTGCAGGTTTTGGGTTCTATGCATAATTGTAATTTGGGGGGAAATCTCTGCTATAAATAGCAGTTGAACTTCATTGTAAATGGTTGGAAGGGAACATATTGCTAGAGAACTCTGTTGTATCAAACATTTGCTTCCAATATAAAGCATCCTTGGCTCTGATAACTGTCTCTTTCTTTTATGCTGCCTTCTGCAAGTATTTCTGCTTATGTTCATTTATTTTTCTGATTGTTGTAATTCTGCATCATGGATTAGAGCATTGGCAATTATTTGAATCTGGAATACTTAAGGAAGGATACATAGGAAGGAACAACAGTGTTAGTTTCTGTTACATGCTTTGTTTTTATTGTTGTTGGTTTGTGTACTTGCTATTAATCGTGCTGCTTGTTCTTTCCCACCAGAAACACATGCTATTTACATCCCTTTCTGCAATTTACAATTTCTTTCCTGTTCTCTCATCTAAAAACCCCCAAATAGATTCGTATAGGAGCCGGATTTCTCCGGAGATCGGCATAGAAGGCATCCCTTCCTTCCGGCCTTTCAATCTGTTGGGCGAATCTAGGGCGCAAAAGACTAAAATCCTTTCCTAATGGAAGATTCGTAACCAACAGGAAACAGAGTCATCAACTGTTTGAGATGGGTAAGTCTTGGCGTGCACAAGTTATTTTGGATTTACTGCACATTGATTTGTGTGGTCCAATGAATACACCTTTTGTTTGTGGTGGAAAATATTTTCTATTGATGGTGGATGATCATTTGAGGAAGATGTGGATATACTTCCTTAAGTGTAAGTCAATGTATTTTGTACTTCCAAAATTTTAAGGCCCTTGTAGAGAGACAATCTAGAAAGCAAACCAAGGTCTTAGGGTCAAATAATGGAGGCGAGTTTACCTCAAAATAGTTTCAAGATTTCTACAAGCATGAGGGTATACACAGGCAATATACAACTCCTTACCCTCCACAACAAAATGGCGTAGAAGAGAGGAGAAACAAGACAATCATAGAGATCATAGTTGACAAAATCGGCAAAAAAATCGGCGGACTCCCGATTTTTTGTCAATTTTTCACTGGTCAATTCAATCAGTAAACTATCGTGAGTACAGTGATTTATTGCCGATTTTTTCAAAAAATTTGCAATTTTTTTTTTATAATAATTTTTTTTTTTTTAAGGTTGTGGCCGATTTAGGGTTTTTTTATGCAAGCCCATTTTTCAGCTGTTAATGTTTGAACTTCGAAGTTTAAAGTTTAAACCCTAAATCTAAAACCCTAGTTTAAGGTTTCAGGTTTTTCTTTTTCCTCTTTTAAAGTAAATATTGCTACCTAATAACTATGTATGCAAGCCCATTTTTCAGTTGTTAATGTTTGAAACTTTAAAGTTTAAACCCTAAACACTAGGCTAGGCCCTAGGGTTTGGGTTTAGGGTTTGTTTTTTTTTCCTCCTCTTTTAAAGTAAATAAGTAAATATTGTTGCTTGGTAACTATATATGTAAGCCTATTTTTCAGATGTTAGTGTTTGAATTTGAATCTTTGAACTTTGAACTTGAAGTTTAAACCCTAAACCCTAGTCTAGACCCTAGGGTTTTGGGTTTAGGGTTTTTTTCCCTCCTCTTTTTAAGTAAAATATTGTTGCTTGATAATGCAAGCCCATTTTTCAGCTGTCAATGTTTCAATTTTAAACCCTAAACCCTAGACTTTTGGTTTAGGGTTTAGGTTTTTTTGCCTTTTTCTTAAGTGATTGTAACTTTGTTGTTACTTGTTTCCATGTGCAGGCATATAAAAAATGAAAACTTTTTTTCCTTGTTGTTACTTGTAACTTTGTACCTTTTCATATTATAAGCAATACAGGATGTGTTTTGTCACTTTCATGTGTACTTAAAGCTTGAGCCTTGTATGATGTCTTGACTTGAATTGTTGCTTTTATTGCAATATTTGATTTGCATAATGTTAATTCATTGTAATATGCATGAAAAAAAAAAATAATTCAAGAAAAAAAATCGTTTTCTTCGGTTTTGTTTTTGCCAATTCATTGTCGATTTTTTCCCCGATTGTTTGCCAATTTTTAAAACTGTCGATTCACTCCTGATTCCGATTTTCTCAACTAAGATGGAGATGGCCAAATGCATGGTGCATAGCCAAAAATTTAGCATATTGTTATTGGGGAGAAGCAGTAAATACTGGAGTCGTCATTCTCAACAAGTGTCCATGTAAATCCTGCAAAATGTTACTCCAAAAGAAGCTTGGTCTAGAAGAAAACCTTTGGTTTGTCATTTCCGTATTTTTGGTTGTGTTGCTTTTGCATTAATTCTTAAGAAGAAAAGAAATAAGATAGATGCAAAAAACAGATAGTTCATGTTTGTTGGCTATAGTAAACAATCCAAGGCCTAGATTGCTTGATGTCTCTACTAACAAGATTGTAATTAGTAGAGATATCATTGTACATGAGAAGACTCTTTTCTTCTCCTATGATGGTAAACCTATTGAGATATTTATATGTTTTAGAACTATTGATGGTACTATAATAGGTAGTGAAATTCACTTGGATTCAGATACATCATAGACTGATGATGAAAAGAAGGATGCGAAGACTCAGCCCCATTGGTATATGGAAAATCCACTTTGGGGTTACCTTGGAGAATAGAACTTAACAGAGGTAGACCCAAGTGAAGTTTGGTAGCAAAGAGAGCCACATCAATGTCCAAAATGGTATACACAGACAATGAAAGGTGTCGAGGAGAAGAAAGCGGTAGTTGGGTGATCTAGGTGAGCTGGAAAAGAGCCTAGAAAAATGAACAAGCAGGCAAATTTTGCTTTAGTTTCGTAATTTTTTGAACTCAAAAGTTATGAAGAGGCGAAAGGTAGACCACTTTCGGAAGCTTCCATGGAGGCTGAATTTGACTTGTTGATGAAGAATAAAACATGGGGATTGTGTGAATTACCCCATGGAAAGAAACCCATTAAATGTAAATGGGTTTATAAGGTAAAATGTAAATCAAATGGTTCAACTAACAAATTTAAAGCCCGTGTTGTTGCTAAAGGGTATGCATAAATAGGAAGGTATAAACTATGGAGAGACATTTGCTCCAATTGCGAAGATGGTAGTTTTTCAATTAGTTCTCTCCATTGCATCATAGTTTGGTTGGTAGGTATATCAAATGGACGTTAAGAGTGCCTTCTTGAATGGATATTTGGAAGAGGACGTCCATGTGGTGCAGCTACAATGGTTTCAGGTATTAGAAAAAGAACATCTAGTTTGCAGATTGATTAAGTCCCTACACGAACTTAAGCAAGCTCCTTGAGTCTATTATTTTAAAATTGATAAACATCTTAGAGATTTAGGATAAAGTCGGAGCTTTTCTAATTCTAATCTCTATATAAAAAGTACAAGTAATAATATTATCATTCTCATTGTGTATGTTGATGACCTTGTTATTACTAGTAGTGGAGTCCACCTGATTCAACAAGTAAAATCTTATTTGTGTTTAGTTTTTGATATGAAAGATTTAGGGCTCCTTCACTACTGCCTAAGTGCAGAATTTTGGCATCTTGATCATACTATATTTATATCACAAAGCAAGTATGCCAAAACACTCTTGGAAAGATTTCAAATGACAGATTGTAACTCCGATATCTACACCTATGGAAGTTGGGCTGAAATTGTCGGCCTACTTTAATTCATCTTCGGTCAATGAGACTATAGACAGTAGTTCTAAGAAACAAAAATAAAAGTGTTTGTAGAAATGTCCAAACACTAAAATATAATGTAATGAAATGCAATTGAAATAAAGTGAAATGTAAGGAAATGCATGTAAATGAAATGTAAATGCAGCCGTCATTGCAATCCTTAATAAATCAAATTAATTATAAGGTTTGCTAAGGTTGACAATGTAATTAGTTGGGGCAGTTTTGTAACGACGTCCTGGGAATTGGTTATGGCAACCACCAGGACAGCGCTTTAAATAGCCCCCTATTTTCATTTTTTAGAATCCATCCATGCTAGAGACATGCAGTGCAAATTGTAAGTCTGAACGCAATCATAGAATTGTGACTTTTGTATCTTGTGCAATTCTGATAATGCAGACATAACCATCTTGTTCTCCAAATTGTGTCTCATGTGTGATGATGAATATTGTGGTAGAATATTGCACAAGTATTGATATTGTTTGCAGGTTGACGGGCTTAGACGCAGAAGGGTTATAGGCGTTGTCCGGATTGTAGTCAGGGTGAAGTTGCAAACACCATCAAGTATTGTCGATGCCATCAAAATGAGCTAATGCAATCAGGAAATATTGCCGCCATCGGGACGTGTCATCACCCTCATGGAGACAGTCATGTCGTCATGCTATCAGGATGATGTCATGTCGTCATGAAGTCTGCCAACTAACCATTGTCGTCATGTCTGACCAACTTGTCATATCCAAGTGTCGTCAGTAGTTTGCCGTCATACTGAATGCCGTCACATATGTATATCGTCATGTCGAAGAGTTTCCATCTAAGTTGTGTTGCTATCTAAGGATACACCTACCGACTGAAGCTCAGTTACCGTCATGAAGAAGATGCCATCTGGAATAGTCTTCTCCCGAATACTGCAACTCCTTGGTCCAATAATTGTCATTCCCTCATCCCTGGGAATCCTCATTGTTGTGCTACATTTGGCGTCATTGCCTAAACAAGTATGGGTCGATAGGGAGCAGCAAGCGTGACAAACAAGGAGGTGAATGATAGATTCAAGGTTGCATGGACGACGAAGAAGGAATCAAGGACGAACTTCGGAGCAACCTGTGAGGAGAAGTGCAAGACTAGCTAACCAAGGAGTGCAACTTGGAGAAGAGCTTACACAACCAGAGGTGGAAAGAGTGTGGAACCCTCTGGAAGACGAGAGTACGAGGGACGAAAGCAAAAGGTGGCAAACATTGTTGCTAACAATGGAGAATGAGGTGCAAGAGGAGCAACACCAAATAGTCGAGGAGAACGTTCACGTAACTGAAGATGCTAACATAGGAAGTGCACAAAGAAACGAAGGGTGGATGGTAACACCTGAGCCAACGGAGAGGAGTTTGCCAATGGGTGTGGAGGACGGGAGTCAGGCACCAGAGCAACCACGCGTGGGCACTTGGGAAGGTAGACCAGAGCCACATATCGTTTATTCGCGAAGGAGGTCACGAAGCATAGACGCACGAGAACTGGGACGAAGACTATTTGGAGGAGAAGCACGAGAGCAAGAGCAACAAGTCGAGCCACCAACGGTAGAAAGAGAGTGGGGTAAGATCCCACAAGAACCATCATCAAGCGACGAAGAGGTAGAAATTGACCTAATGGCGAACGTTGCAAATAGAGTGGGCAAGCAAAAATGCCCACCCTTTACTGGAGAGGGAAAAGAAGATCCAGCGAGACATATAGGTACTTGCACCACCATCTGGAGAGCAAATGGGGTGACGCAACCCGATGAATGGTTGCAATTGTTTCCTGCTACGTTGCGAGGAATGGCAATAGATTGGTATCTGAAAAGAGAAAGTACACAAGCCTTTCGACAATGGAATACTATGGCAAAAGAATTTATAAATGAATTCCGACCATTGAGGGATGATACTGAGATTATAACAGAAATATATGCCACGAAACAAAAGAAGGACGAAGATGTCAAGACCTATAATAGAAGACTAAAGCAGTTAACCAATAAAATGCAGATGCCACCTGTTGATGGGTTGGTAAGAAGATGGTTCATTGATGGGTTACTGCCTAAATATAGGAAGAAAATGAAGGTCGTACCATCTTCCACATATGCAGAAGCATTAGAGAAGGCGAAGAATTTTGAAAGCGAAGCAAAACAAACAACGACCGGAATTGTAGGACATCCTCGAAGTGAAGAATCAGATAGCGACACCGATGACAAGGTACAAAGTGCTATCCATTCTTTTAGGAAGGAGTTCGATAAGATGATGAAAGAAGTGAAAGGCGAAGCAAAGAAGGACCGAAAAGACATTTGGTGCTCGGATTGTAAGGCTGAAGGACACACCAATGTCAATTGTCCTAAAAATGCATATTGCAATATATGCGATGTAGCAAGACATCCAGTCTTGGATTGTCCATTTAACTTGAAGGGAGCAAGGCACTAGACCATGACAGTGCAGGAAGAGGAAAAAACAAATACCCCAAGGAATGGACAAGGAGCAACAAGTGGCGGCTATAGGAATAACCGTCGAGGTGGAAGGCAATATCAAGGTAATCGACAAGGAGGGCAAAGTCGATTACAGTATGATTTGGATGGGAGACCAATCATCCAATGCCGAAATTGCCAGGAATGGGGGCATTTTGTGAAGAATTGTCCCAAACCATAGACTGGAGGAACAAATGGGAATAATATCACCCATATGTGTAGATGGTGTGGACCAGGCAACCACAAGGAGGTAAATTGCCCAAATAAAGCAAGTACTAATGGGACATAGAATGTCAATTTGATTGACATTGGTGAAGTGATTGACCATCAAGAAAATGAGAAACAAGTGCTAGCGGTAACAAGAGCTCAAGCTAGGAAGGTTGAGCAATACCCAAATCTTGCCAAGGAGAAGAAGCGATGGCAGGAAGCCCATGACATGGTGAAGGAAGAGCTCGAGAAAGCAAAGCAAGAAAGATTGCTCTAGGAGAAACCCCTGAAAAAGCTTGAGGTGATATTAAGCAAGCAATCATCAATGGAACGGTTGGCAGCACAAGTACTAAGCATGATAGTTGAAGTGAAAGTGTCTAATTTACTTGGTGCAATACTAGAGTTATATGCCATAGTAGGAGAAATGGTGAAGACCAAGAAAGTAGAAGAATCAAGAGAGGTTGCCACCATAAAGCAAGAACAATTTATTGACCCTATGATATTGATGATTGAAGCAGGGAAGAAGCCAACTTTGGTTCACATGGAGATATTGGATCATAAGCTAACTTAGGTAATCGTAGATGGAGGATCGAGCATAAATGTCATGCTTGAAAAGACATGGAAGGACATTGGGGCACCATTTTTACGGTCCCCAAATTTTCGGTTGTATGGAGCAGATCAATACGGGATAGAAACAAAAGGCGTACTGACAAACCAGAAAGTAAGAATAGCAGATCAAGACTTTATCTTGGATTTTGTAATAATCGCAATGCAAAAACCTACTTATGATGCATTGTTGGGACGTGGATGGCTGCAGATGGCAAAAGTGAACCATAATTGGGAGAAGGAACGCCTTACATTTAAGAAGGGCCAACATAAGTACATGATAAATCTCAAGAATCAGTCCGTAAGTCAAGACATTGCAACTTTGAACGAATCAGGAAGCTCATCATCAGACGATGAAACAGGATACGAGCCTGATGAAGGAGTGTTGCAACTCGAGGATTGTATGGAAGATGAACAAGATGATGATAAAGGACTTCTCCATTGGCAAATGGAAGATTATGAAGTGTTCACACCACAATGTTTTTGCATCCATGCAGAAGAGGAAGACCAGGATGAAGAAAAGGAGTCAGAAGTTGGCCAAAGTAGTCGAAGAAGATCTGCGATAAAGAAGGACCAGGAAAACAAGAAGTGGACATTCCCGAAGAACTTCGCAGAGTACACAATAGGTGATGCAGTTATTGAAGATAAACCAGCCCACCCGATTGATGTACTCAAAGCAGTAGAAGAGCCAGATACAGTAAAGTATGAAGGACCAAGGATGGTGCAAATGAACCTTGGCAAAGATGGGGAAGCAAAGATGATACAATGTGGAGATGATTGGGATCCTGTACTGAAAGCAACAACTTTCAAAATTTTCATGAAGTACAAGGATGTGTTTGCATGGACTTATAAAGATTTGAAGGGAATACCACCAAAGTTGTGCGTACATCGGATACCTTTGATTGAAGGTGCGTAGCTAGTGAGGAGACGACCATATAGAATGAACCCGAAATATGCAGCTCTGGTGAATGCTGAAATTGAGAAAATGTTGGAGGCTGGCATTATTTTCAAAGTTACGATGAGTGAATGGGTGTCACCAATAGTGATCACCTTGAAGAAAGAAGCAAACAAAATCCGGATTTGTGTAGATTTGGAGCTTGAACGTCGTAACTATAAAAGATCCCTTCCCAATCCCATTCATAGACTCCATACTGGAAGAGGTAGTCCGAACATGAGATCTATTCATTTTTGGATGGATTCTCGGGTTATAATCAGATCAGCATTGCTGAGGAGGATAAGTTGAAGACTACTTTCGTAGTAGAGAATGGCATATACGCATATAATCGAATGCCATTTGGGTTATGCAATGCACCTGCTACCTTTCAAAGAATCATTTTGTATATCTTTGATCAAATGTCCACAGGAAACTTCAAAGCTTTCCTCGATGATTGGTCTTTGTATGGCAAAACAACCGAACATTTACAGGCGTTAGAAGAATGTATGGGCTTGTGTCGAAATGCCCGAATAGCACTAAATCCTGGAAAATGTGTATTGATGGTACCTTACGGCAAGTTGTTGGGGCATATTGTCTGTAAGGAAGGACTGAAGCCTGATCCGGATAAGATACGTGTCGTATTGTTGATGGAGGAACCATACGACGTAAGTTCCATGAAGACCTTCTTAGGAACAGTGGGATACTATAGAAGGTTTATAAGGAACTATGCATAGATCGCTTATCCGTTAGATGCCCTCACACGCAAGAGTGTTCCTTTCAAGTGGATGGAGGAACATCAAAAGGCCTTTGAAGGATTGAAGGCAAATTTGGTAAGCGCGCCCATTTTGGTATTTCCAAATTGGGAAAAGGAATTTCATGTCCATGTTGACGCATCAAATTTTGCTATTGGATGCGCCTTGGCCCAAGAGGGGTAATTTGGGCTAGATCAGCCCATTTATTTTGCAAGTCGGTTGTTGTCAAGGGCGGAGAAAAATTACAACACTACAGAACGAGAAGCCTTGGGGATGGTATATGCAGTACAAAAATTTCGACACTATCTACTAGCCAACCCATTCGCTTTCTATGTAGACCATCAGGCATTGTTGTATCTAATCAATAAACCGACGATATATGGGCGAGTGAGCAGGTGGCTCATCACATTACAAGAATTCGTGTTTTGAGTGGTAGTGAGACCTAGGAAGAAACACGTGATAGCGGATCAACTGTCAAGGATTCACTCAGGAGAACTTGCACAAGGAGTACTAGATGAATTCCTAGATGCACAATTGTTCATGATAAGTGCAGTACCAGCTTGGTATAAACAAATAGGGGAATATCTGTCGATAGGAGAGCTACCAAAGGAGATGATGACAGCTGAAAAACGTAAGATCATTGCAAAAGCGGCACCATTTTCACTTATTGCAAGCTTGTATAAATTGGGATCTGACCAAATCCTGAGGTGTGTCATGGAGGAGGAAGTACAAGCAACATTGAAAGAAGCGCATGAAGGATTAGCTAGAGGACATATGGGACCAGATGCAACAGCAAGAAAAGTGTTGTTAGCTGGATTATGGTGGCCTACCCTTTATCACGATGCCAAAGAGTATGTTAAGGCATGTGATACGTGCCAAAGAACGGGGAAGCCATTAAAGAGAGACTTCATGCCATTATACCCTTCTCAACCACAAGAGCTTTTTGAAAGATGGGGTTTGGACTTTGTGGGACCATTCAGAACAAGCAAGAAGAAGAGGTGTCGATACATTGTGGTAGCTATTGAATATTTGACAAAATGGGTGGAAGCGAGAGCTCTACCAGATAACTCTACAAGGAGCATTACCCGTTTCTTGTACGAACAAGTCATTACAAGGTTCGGGATCCCCCTACAATTGACAAGTGATAGGGGAGGACATTTTGTCAATGAGATTATTCAGAACTTGACCACCGAATTCAGGATCTTTCATTCTTTGTCTAGCTTGTATTATCCTAGAGCTAATGGACAAGCTGAGGCAATGAATAAGGTCCTGGTTTCTATAATGTACAAAACATGTGGAGTGGAAGGAGCCGATTGGGAAGAAAGATTGCCAACAGTCCTATGGGCATACAGGACAACCTTCAAGCCAACAACGAACCACACACCCTTCCAGTTGATGTATGGACAGGAGGTTGTAGTGTCGGTTGAATTCCTGGTACCTAGTTTAAGGGTAGCAGTGGAGAATCGTCTGAGTGACGAAGAGAGCCTAGAGGAGAGGCTCACGACACTCGTACAACTGGAAGAAAAGAGGGTTATGGCACAATGGGCAACAAAGATTGCCCAATGTCGAAGGAAACTATGGCATGATAAGCACCTACGAAAGATGGACTTGAAGAAAAGTGACTTATTGCTTAAATTTAATGACAAAAGAGAGATCAAGTCGGGTAAGTTGAAGACCTTATGGCTTGGGCCCTTCCAAGTAGAAGAAGTGTTGAACAATGGGGTTGTTCGACTTAAGAAATTGGATGGGACAGTTTGCCCCGAGACAGTAAATGGTTCTAAGTTGAAGGTGTATAAGGCAAAGGCACACGTGAATGTGATCAACTTAGAATCATCGCAAGGAGAAACTTCTGGAAGATCAATGGAAGCACCACATCAAGGAATACGGTTCTATGAACGAGAACCTAGTGGAACCGCTAATCCAGGTGTAGCTCGCGAGGACGAGCAAATGAATTTAGAATGGTTATTTGAGATAGGAAGAGAACCTGTGATTGAACAAAGGGAGTTGGAACCTAGACCAACAGAACGAAGAAGGTTGCAAGTTCATGTGAGATTCTCGGATAATGAGGAAGAAATGAGACTCCGAACTCTAACCAATGTAGCATTGCAAGGAAGAGAGTCAAGCACGAGGGAATCGGAGGACGAGACTCAAAATGTAGAAAATGGAGATGAGCCACGCCAACCAACAGAATCTAGAGTTCTGCAACAAATGATCAGAGAAATGCAACAATTACAAGAGTATGAAACTCTGAGAATGTATAATACAAGATTGAGAGAACAAGTGGTTCAAGAATTGGAAGAAACAATGCAACGAATGAATGAAAGGGAAGAACTAAGACGAGCAAAGTTAGATGAACTTGAACAAGGGATAGAAAGGCAAACAAATGAGTTAAGGAGAAATGTCGATGGCAATGAAGGATCACCTTCAGAAAGTAGCCTTTTCTCCTTAAGCTCAAGTAGCTCGTCTTCGGACACATTAAGAATTTGATTGAACAGTAGTAGTACTACTAGTTCAAGTTCCCCATTGACAAGAAGATCAAGAAGGAATAGAAACCTGGCTCAACCAAATCCTCAAAGGCAAGGACAAGAGGAAGCACTTGAACAATAGGAGAGGATTGAGGAAAGACCATGACAAAACTAGGAAGAACTTGCTGATCCAGTAGAATATTGGCTAAGTAGAGAACAAACTGCTGAAATATTATGGAGAGATATTAGGGAAGTACTGATATGAGGTAATAGAGGAGGCTGGATTGAAGATTCAAGTAGTGATGAAAACCTTCCTGATAGAATAATCCATATCCAAGTCCCAATCCTTTGAGAAGGAGACAAAGAGACGAAACTCAAGCCAAAGAGCAGGTGTAAGATTCCTTGAAATGGTTCAAGAGGATGCAAATAATGAACAAGTAATCCCTCAAGAAGAAGAAGAAAGAACGGGGAATAGCTCAAGTAGCAATAATGATCTTGTACCGAATTGCAACTAGACAATTGAGAAGGCAAAGGAGAGAAGTGAGAAGGCTACAAAGATGAGTGCAAGAAACATCTAGATGGCCTATGCACACAACAGTGAAGGAAATGACTCAAGCACTGACTCTGATTTCTCAATACAATATAGGGGAGCATTGGCAGATTGTGAACCACAAAGGCAGTTTGAGGAATCAAGATGGCGGAGACGATTGCTGCGAGCAGATCGAAGATTGAGGACCTTAAGGCAATTGTCGCCAGGAACTCAAAACAGAGAAGGACAAGCAACAAGAGCAGAACTACTTGAGAGAGAGCGGAGTGGAGGTAACTTGGGCAATCCGAGAGGATCGACAGGTCTTCTTGGTAACCCAAGTATACCGGCCAAGGGAGGAGTTCGGTTGATCTCCCTCCCAGTGGCTCGAGGGGAAGAAATTCCCTTCCTGCTACCCGTAGGTCGTCTGATCGGCATAATAGGCCGCAAGGACTATTCGCAGATCTAGTACAAAACAACCAACATCCACGAGATCATGAGGTTGGGCCATCAGGACCACCTCGTGGGACCCGTGGAATCCGAAGAGGTCGCCTTGAGCGGCCGAGGAACTAGACGAATCCCGGACAACTAGGAGTAAGGCAGTCCCAAACAAGGGAGATTTGCCCGAAAACAAGGGGAGAAATATGGAAAGGTTTCGAGGAGACACGGATTCCGGAACAAAAGTCAAGTGCCAACAAGAACTCCAACTGCAAGTCCGACATGCCAAAGTTTTGTCAACGAAAGACTGGAGTGTATTCGGAATGACAACAAGAACTCCAGCTCGAATTTTGACACGCAAAAGTTTTTCCAACGAAATACTGGAGAATAGTTGGAATGACAACAATCACCAAAGAGGCCGTCAAGCTGCTGACAAAATGATAGTGTACTATCAGGAAGACGATAGAATAACAAGCCCTCAACATGACAATAGGGAACACAGCTGATAGAAGGCCACTATCGGTAGGAAAATTTGCCATTAGTCAAGCAATAGAATGGGCAACCATCAACAAGAGGAAGGCTGACATGAGGATGACAATATCCAACGCAGACGAGTGGGTGACAAAATGGAAAGAAACCAACGTATTGGAAAAAAGGTGAGACGCCATCAACAAGATGAAGAAATGGTAGATTGGCGCATAGTAAGGAGTGCTCCAAGAAATGGGCGTTAAGCAATTCAATAGTCAAAAACACCCTGAAGCCGAGGAAACCGTCAAAGTAGACAACAGACGAAAGCAATGCATGACGATGACGGATCGAGTGAAAGGAATCGTTGTCACAGGCAAGAGGATGTGTCATCGGTAGACATGTTGGAATTTTGCATTGGCGTTGCCATGCGATTTACATGCCGAAGGTGACACATGGCAGGGCCATGATGTACATAGTGCAAAAAAAAAAGTAGAAAAAGACAAAAAACAAGAAAAAGATAAAAATAGAAAAGGACGACAAATGCATGGAAGGTGACGAGGTGGCAAGCATGTGGCAGTTAGAACACGCAATGGTGGTTAGGCAATGGTTTGCATGGGCGGCAATTTCAAGAGGCAAAGAGTATAAATAGAGGCAAAGGGGAAGGCAATGCACAATGCAAATAGAGCTGCAGAGGAAGCATAGATCAGATACACTTCTAGTAATTGCCAGAGTTGCTAAAGCATGGATGACACTAAAGATTTGAAGACTATGCCAGCAAAGAATACCTGTGCACTAGATTCTTGACAAACCAAGACGGACGCCATAGCTGTAGCAGTGAAAGAAACAGAAAAAGCATGCAAACTTCATGAGATTTACGAGATAACTATGCACATAAGGGTAATTTTGCTGACAAACTCATAGTCAAACAAAGACCAGTTGGGGGTTGCTGCCAATATTGACAAGAGCCAAAGGCCGAAGAAGCTGTCGTTGAAGGACGAAGTGCTATTGTCTATGCGGTGCTATCTGCGAAAAAAATTTGGAGTGCCGCCATCAAAAGAATTTCGAGATTGCGAGGAGATGCGAATTCTGGAAATTGCGATGTCATCAACATTGTCATCATAAAACCAACAAATTGTCGTCACAGAAGTTGGCCAGTAAACTGTCATCACAAAAGACAGATTGTCACCACAGAAGTTAGACAATAAACTGTCATCACAGAAGTTGGCCAAGCAAGAGGAGCCATCATAGAAGTCGGCCAAGTAGGAGGAGCCATCACAGAAGTCGGCCAAGCAGGAGGAGCCATCACAAATGTCGGCCAAGCAAGAGGTGCTATCATAAAAGTCGGCCAAGCAGGAGGCACTATCACAAAAATCAGCCAAGCAAGAGGCATCATCATAGAAATCGGCCAATAGACTGTCGTCACAGCTTTCGGCAAAAGAAGTGTCATCCTAAATAGTAAATAACCGCCATCATAAGCAAACTGTTCTTTGCAAATTCAGATAGTTATCGTCTGGAGGACGAAGTGACAAAAAGGATACGACATGACATCAACTGTTGACCAAGATGAGTAGAAATCATCCAATCCATGAAAGGATCACATACCCGAAACAACAATGAAGGGGAATGCCACAAGAGTCTGTGTCTGAAAAGCGACTTAGGCATCAACAAGAACATTCTCGAGCCAGTGGAGCCATAGAATGGGAACACAATCTTGATATGGGACAAGCTCAAGGAAGGCAAACACGACACCAAGGAAAAGTTATTCCAAAAGGAAAAGGGAAGGAGGTCCGACAGAATGAACAAGAGCAAATACCTCTCAAAGACATCACTTGGATTCATGCCACAGGAGATTATTGCCAACAATGGTGGGAACAAGCACCTAAAGAGCATGTGTTGCAGCAAATATTGATGGAAGCAAGAGTCAATTTTATCTTGCAAGTGCCAAATTTTGACAAGGATCTCTATAAGAAATACTTGTTATAGATGCTATAGACTTACGATCCCAAAACGAATGTAAGCACAATGCAGGTAGGGGAGAGGCAGATAACCATTGTTTTTTCTACCGAAAGCTTCAAAAGAATGTTCGGGCTACCCAGAAAGGGGAAAGCAATTGTTAAAGAAGTGATAGATTCTAGGAAGAGCCGACAACTATTTCAAAATGTCACAGATTTGGAGGAGGATGTGGACACATTAATGTCGCATGGAAGCAGAGGAGTCAAGCAGCACCAGTTGAAAGATGTAGGGCTGCAATGCATCATGAATGTGCTCATGGCAAGATTGTCTAGAGAGCAGAGGGCCTCGGAGTTGCCTATTTGGCTGATACCATACCTGCAAGGTATAGAAGATGGTATAGCCTATGATTGGGCAACCTATTTGTCATCACGCATTCAGAATTTCTTGATGCATACAACAAAGAACTTCTCAATGGTATTCCATGCTATTGGGTTGTTTTTGGATGTTGCATCTCAAGAAGGTGTGGAAATTCCTGGATTGGATCCTCCCAAAAAACTATCGGAGTTGGCACCAATGGCGCTAAAGTGGATGAATGCAAAACCTCAACAAATGAAGAATACTCCACAGAAACAGCAAAGGGTGAAACAAAGGTTTAGTAAGGAGTCACTCTTGGACAAACCTTTGGAAGAATTGAAAGAGGGAGAAGCAACAGCCAAAGAAGAACCACTTCTGAAGAAAAGAAGTTTGTACCACTAAAACCATCATCATCTCCACCACGAGGTTCAGTTCAACAAATAGTAACAAAACAAATTGCAAGGAGTCATGCTTTAATGCTGGAAATACAACAAACTTTGGAACAAGCACACCACCAAATAGGCGACAAAGTAACAGATATGGGAATGGAAGCTATAGATGATAAGAAGCAAGAGGAGGACTTTAAAATAGAGGAGCCCATTGGTAGAACCCTGAAGGTTCTAGCACAATAATTTAATAAATAAATAAAAATAACACCTAAATTAAGAGAATCATTGTTTGATAGAATCACTGTTGCACTGGAATAGGGAATCCCTCCAATGGGTTAAACATATGTTTTAATATTTAATCCTGGATGCCTACTTACACCCACTTGCATGATTATAAATACCTACCCTATAGTTGTGAATGAAAGGACACAATGGTCCATAAACATAATGAGTGATTTGATGAATGGTTAATGGTTAGGATTAGGATCCTAACATGCCACCCTCCTTAAAAAGAGCTTTGTCCTCAAAGATCAAAGTGAGGAGCTTCGTCCCTTGTTTTCCAAGTAGCATTTGCTCATGTTCTTGCACATGTCAAATTTCCGTAAGCAGGGATATCAAGAAGGTGGAATAGTTAGAGGTGGATTGCCAAGAAGAGGAGTAAGAGCGAGACGACGGTGGGGGGGCAACCCTTGGGGTTCCTCAAACACTTTAGAATGATGCATCAAAAGTGGTGGTAACGCGTCTACATTGTTCTGGTGTTCCCTGGGAGAGTCAACGAAAAATGAGTGTGGAGTCCCCTTTCGGCCTTGTTTTCGAATAGGTTTGACCATGTGGTGACAACTCACTAACGGTGAGGAGCTTGTGTGTAATTCTTGTGGAGTGTATATCTAGCCATCATTGGTCATGTCATGTATGTCTACCTCATCCTTGCCTAAGGCATCGATCACTTCTGGCACATCAACCTTATTGCCTTCATTGTGATTAGGTGCTTTGGTCACGGCATGCAATTCTTCCTCATCATCAGTGCTATCCTTAGGTGTATCCGTCCATAGGTGGTTTTGTGATTCCCACATAGGAGGTTTTGTGATTTGGTCCTTCCATTGGCGGAACTCCTCCTTTTGTATAGTATTATTTCTAAGTTCTTCCCTCCACTAGCGTACTTCCAGGATAAATTCTTGAAGGGTAGGGTCGTGCGATTGCGATCTCCTGCCATCAGCCATTTTAGGGCTGGTTTGTAAAATGTAAGTCCTCTTAGGTGAATGAAATTAGATTTTATTCAAAAAAAATTGCAAAAATTATGTAATTTTAGCAAAAAAATTGTGTAATTTTGACAATTTTTCTCGCCAAAATTGTCGATTAGTTGACAAAATTTGCAAAAATAACTTTAAAAATTTGCAAAATAAATTTTGCCAAAAAATTGGTTTTGTCCAACAGTCGAATTTTTGAATTACTCGAATTCAAATTTAAGCTGATATCCAACGGTCACAGTAGTCACGGCGCACAATGCACAATGGCGGGTAACACAACTGTCCGAATTTGAATTTGATCGTGCAATTGGCAGTTGGCAGCTATAACACAACGCTTGGCGAATAACACACAGTCACAGTTGCGGGTTGACTAAGGACAAACAATGCACAATGGCGGGTAACACAACTGTCCGAATTTGAATTTGATCGTGCAATTGGCAGTTGGCAGCTATAACACAACGCTTGGCGAATAACACACAGTCACAGTTGCGGGTTGACTAAGGACAAACGTCTTGGAAAATTGGGAAGAGTGGTAAGGCCGCGTGCGGGCGTGACTAGCTGAAGCTAGTCAAGTCCTTACGTGACCACCTTGATATTTATTTTGCTTTGTTTCACTCCTGCTTGCGAATGTGGGAGAATTAGCAGGCGTCTGTGATACAAATAAAAAAAATTAATTTAATTAACTGCGATCAATTAATTCTTCCACTTAGGTATCAAATGACTAAGACATGCGACGAATTTTTGTTGTCCGGAGAAGATGTAGAGTTTAAAAAATCGCCTGCGAATGGATTTAAATTGGACGAGAAGGTGTATTCACGTTTCGGGACCTTGGGAGCACGAATAAAACCAGAGACCTTTGTCCGAAAGATGCAAGCTGGTTTGTTCGCAGGATTCTCGGACTTTGTGAGGAAAACGCACAGCAACCAGTCCTGTACTATTATAGGACGTGCTCACCTTTAGGTTTTTCCACCTGATGTTTTAATTGTTTCCGCTTAACACTTGCTCGAATGAGTTCGGTTCACCGCAGATGCCTGACGGGGCACAAAAAAATATTTTTGTATAAACAGAATTTCAGTACCGACTGTTACAACTGCCAACGAAATATTTGTGGTTCGTTAGTCATCTGTTGTGTTATTGGTGAAGGTTATGCTAGAATGTCTGCACTCCAATTTCGACTCACTACTACCTGCCCGAATTTCCTGCTAAACGACGGGAATGAATATTAGGAGCTGAACAGTGTTTAACTGTACGTCTTTGCTTAAGTTTACTGCCTTTCAAAACCGAGCTTTGCCTTTCAAAACCAAGCTTCAGAACACGTAAGGATATCCGTGTTTTTTGTCACAACCGAGAAGGAAAACCTAGTATGTCGCCTTCAATAAATGATCGGAAGCTCCAAAATTTTTAAGCTTTGATACCAGTTGGTAGAACCCTGAAGGTTCTAACACAATAATTTAATAAATAAATAAAAATAACACCTAAATTAAGAGAATCACTACTGTTGCACTGGAATAGGGAATCCCTCCAATGGGTTAATCATATGTTTTAATATTTCATCCTGGATGCCTACTTACGCCCACTTGCATGATTATAAATAGTAAATACCTACCCTGTAGTTGTGAATGAAAGGACACAACGGTCCATAAACATAATCAGTGATTTAATGAATGGTTAATGGTTAGATTTAGGATCCTAACACTCATGAACATAGCAGTTGGAAGCGGAGATGTTTGGATTGGACCAACTGAATTCTTGGCATAAGCTTAGCACAGAGATCCACTGGCATCCCCAGAACTGAAGGAAGAATTTCATTTCCAGAAGACATCTGTTATAGAGGAGCTACGAGCTCAAGATGACCATATCTGTGATAGTGCTTGAAGAAAAGAACCTGACTGAACAAAAAGAGGAAAAGGTAGTTGAAGAAGAACAAAGGTGGTGGAAGAAGAAAAAGTAGTGGAGGAAGAAAAGACTGTAGAAGAAGATACATAGTTAGGCACCATGCAAAATCCAATTGAATTAGAAGAAGGGAAAGACTCAAAACAACAAGTACTGCCAAAAAAGCAAAAGATAGACCCACAAGAGGGTAAATATTTTGGTAAATCAGAATCGGTCAAAGGGGAAAGTAGTCAGACAAACAAATACAGGTCTGGACAGGCAATAATAGAAGGAAAGGCAGCAAAGAAACAGATTGACCGAAAAGGGAAGTATACAATCCTCGAGGAAGAAGAAACCAAACAGGAGGAGAGAGAAGATGGCTTAAGTGAACATGTGCTAATAGAGGTACCAAATTTTCAGTTTCCACCAAAATTTGGGGCATGCATTAATGAGCAAGTTGTTACTTGTTTTACTAAGTTGACCCAAGTAATGGATAGAATAAAGCTGGAATTTGAAGTAGGCTGCGTAGGACAGTGGAAACAATGGCAGTTAATGGCGGAAGAACTCGAAAAGTTGGTGCAATGGGCTTGGAAAGGACAATGGAGGACTGAAATTTCCAGCATCTATCAAGAGCAGCCATGGTAATTGCTAGCCGGGAGCATTGGAACCATGGAAGGAGTGGAAAAGCTGCCAGGAGTACCAACACTGTACTTGGAGCCAACCTGCATATATATACATGTCCATAGGAATCGCAGTTTGTCAACCCTAGCTAACAAGGAGAGGGTACAACAGGTGGAGCTAGTACCTAATTATTCACAATGTATGCTCATATGAATTTTGTGGTGCATTCGGTGCAATGGTTAGTTGAGGAGATAAAGAAGTTGCATATTGTGAAATTGAATCTCAAAGAAGAACTGCAAAGTTTTGAAGCAAAATACCGGAGAGCAAAACAACAGATAGAAGAAAATATATCCCTGATGGAAGAACAACTTCAAAGGATAAGAGCAGTTCAAAGTGAACTACACTGAATGAATGAGCAAATAAACGATAGAGAAGCCATTATTGTGAATATGGAGGAACAACTGGTACAACAAAAATCGGAAAACACACTTCAACAACAAAGGGAGGAGAAATTACTGAAGACGTTGGACCTGAAAAACCAACGAGAAGAAGCCTTGTTGAAGGAGCTGGAACAGAAAATTCAAAGAGAGGAAGCACTGTTAAAGGAATTGGAGCAAAAAAATCAGCAAGAAGCGGAACTGTTAAATGAGTTGGACTTGAAGAACCAACAAACTGCAGCACTGATGCAGGGGACTGCACAGGAGGCCTTCGCAAAAAGGGAGGAGATCTTGACACAGTTGGCAGTGGAAGAAAAATCCAAACACTACAGTGTGGAATGGGCCAATTACAACTATGCCAAACAACTCAAGTACGAGAGAGAGGCCTTAAAACTAAAAGTCACTGATTTGAAAAGCCTGCATGCTCCAGCACATAAAGAAGCTAACACCCCGACAGAACAGAGAAGAAAGTTGCTGACAACAGCAACCAATGTAAAGGGGAGGACAGATGTAGACAGTAATTCTAAGAAACAAAGTACAAATGTCCAAACACTAAAATATAATTTCATAAAATGCAATTGAAATAAAGTGAAATGAAATTCGCCGGACTGAACGCTTGTCCCTTTCCTGGTGCTTTCAGCGGCGTAATAGGTTTAAATGATTGTGGCATGGCGGTTATAGGGGCGGACTGCGTGAAGATTTGTGTGGCGGCTTCCGGGGCGGACTGCGCAGAATACTGTGGCGGCCATAAAATCTGGACAGTCTGCCCTGATTCGTGGCGGCTACCGATTCCACCATGTTAAAAAAATAAAAAATAAAAAATAAATAAAATAAAAATAAATAAAGTGAAATGAAATATAAAGAAATGCACATAAATGATATGTAAATGTAGTCGTCATGCAAATATTAACAAATCAAAATTAAATCATAAGGTTTGCTAAGGTTGACAATGTAATTAGTTGGGTAGTTTTGTAAAAACATCTTGGAATTGGTTATGGCAACCACCAGGACAGCGCTTTAAATAGCCCCCTATTTTCATTTTTTAGAATCCATCCATGCTAGAGACATGTAGTGCAAATTGTAAGTTTGAACGTAGTCATAGAACTGTGACTTTTGCATCTCATACAATTCTGATAATACGGACATAACCATCTTATTCTCCCAAATTGTGTCTCGTGTGTGATGATGAATACTGTGGTAGAATATTGCATAAGTATTGATGTTGTTGCCGGTTGACTTGCTTATACGCAAAAAGGTTATTAGCGTCGTCTGAATTGCAACTAGGGTGAAGTCGCAAACGCCGTCAAGTAGTGCCTGTTGGTTACGAATCTGCCATGAGGAAAGGATTTTTGGTTAATGCGCCCAGATTCGCCCACCAGCATGAAAGGCCGGAAGGAAGAGATGCCTTCCGAGCCAATCTCCGGAGAAGGCCGGCTCCTTTTGGGGGGTTTGATTTAAGCCAAAGGGAACAGGAAAGAAATAAATGAACGGAAAGAGATAAATGTACAGAAAGAGATTACAAATATGTCCAAAGGTTGGTGGGGGGAACTAACAGTACGGGAACACACCAATCACCGCTACTTACTGCATACGAACACAGAGCATGACAAGGAACTACAAAACCTAGGCGTACTTCCGATACACCAGCAGCGTATGCACAGCTTCAATAGCTCCCTAGCAAACATTCCCTACAAGGAACTAACAGCAGGGGATCGTATCAATCACCAGATACTTACACTGACAGGGGTAGAAAGTAAACTTAGAGATGTCAGAGCCAGGTATATGTGTTAGGCAGAGA
Organism: Wollemia nobilis; assembly: GCA_028583015.1. Classification (NCBI taxonomy): domain Eukaryota; kingdom Viridiplantae; phylum Streptophyta; class Pinopsida; order Araucariales; family Araucariaceae; genus Wollemia; species Wollemia nobilis. The sequence continues at coordinate 5,415,922 of JAQPPZ010002072.1, read as the reverse complement.
GTTTAACCGCACAGCTTCAATGGCTCCCTAGCAAACATTCCCTACAAGGAACTAACAGCAGGGGATCGCATCAATCACCAGATACGGGCCAGCAACGTCACACATAACTGATGGAACTGCTACCACATCTATTATATGAATGCTTTAAAATAATGAAGTACAGAAGGTGCTTTAAATAAGCAATGCTAGAGGAACCTGATCGCCAAATGCCGAAATGAATCAACGAGCCGCGACACAGGTGGGCCTAAGGCATATAATGAAAGACAAAGATAAAAGAATAAAGACAAGAGAATGGAACCAGGCATACAGATTGTATTCATAAGCAGAAGCACGGTTACAGTAAGCACAGTAGTTCCCTAACAAACATTCCCCTTCCACACTTTACAATGAATTTAAGATGGGCTTTTATAGCCCGAGTCCCACCCGTTACATTAATGGGCACAGAGTCCCAGTCAAACATAAGCTGACAGAAGCGGCGAAAGAGCTGCAAATGCTGACCTTTTGTCGGACTGGGCTGTACCCGCAGCATGGTCTTCCTGGAAGCTGGGCAGCTACGTGGCGGAGTGCTGGGCAAAACTTCAAGTCGGCAGGCTCGCTGGTAGCTGGAGCAGGTGAAACCTCAGATCAGCTTTGAATGAGGATATTAACGCAGGCGGTGCAGGCAGCCCATGCTTATCCCTTTTTGGTCGGCAGTCTTGGTTCAAATCACGAAGCTGGACACTTGTTTGATGATGGGTTATGCTGTGTGACACATGCCTGCCTTAGAGGGCAGTCTATCCATCTTCGCTTGGGATCGGGGCTCCTTGGGATGCGTGCAAAAATCAGTGCAGTCGGGGAAGGCCTTCAAGCCTTGGTCAAATTCCGGGTTTGTTCCCCTACCGCACACCTGTCAAGGGCGCATTCCGACTCTGTTGAGAAGTCGAACTGCGCACAGGCGAACACTGGTGTCTGCCGCCATATGGACCTGCTCCGGCATTTTATCTTTCTTCTACGTTGACCCGCCGCCGTCTCAGTGCAAGGTGCGCCCAGAAAGTGGGGCGAAGTCGGACTTCGCACCAAAACTGGGCGAAGTACGCACTTCGCACCAAAACTGGGCGAAGTACGCACTTCGCACCAAAACTGGGCGAAGTACGCACTTCGCACCCAGACTTAGCCAATTTCAGATAGACCTGCTGGAAAGTTGGAAAATCAACTGGGGGACTTCAAGGAAAAAAATGGGGGAGAGAAAGAGAATGGGAAAGAAAAGGAAAGGGAGAGAAGGAAGAAAAAACGGAAGGAGGAAAAGAAGAGCAGCACTGTTACAAAACAATATTGAAGACATTGCACCCCGTGCAAAATGTGACAACATTTCTGGCGGCTCGCGGGGTGTCGAGCTCGCCTCGGCGCAAAGAATCCATGCCTTCATCCTTTGGGTGCAGAGGAACTTACCTCCCCTGCCTTTTGCTGCTCTAACTGTTCTCCTTGCGGCAACTGTTCTTCAGATTCATCTTTGTCAGTTGCCTCATCAGTATCTCCTTTCGAAAGTTCTCCATTTCCTGCTTCTGCCTCGCACATGCGAGTGTACGCCTCTTGGGCTGAGCGCCAGGCTTCCGCTTCGAATGGCTTGCGGTCAGCTATATCTTCTAATGCTCCGTGAAAAGCAGCGACCGCGTGCAGGTCGATGGTGAGGTATCTTTTCTCTAACTCCTGAAAATAGGAGCGGATCCTGGAATATCTGGACACCATCTGAGTGACCTGACTGTCTTGAATTGGCTCAGTCCAGCTATCAATTTCAGTCGTATCCGCTTCAAAGGACTGCCAATTCTTCTTTACCCGATCTAGGGTGAGGAGCTCGCCATTCTCAACAAAACCTGGACACCCAAGTTCCGAAAGAGCGTGAAAGGGGGCCGACAGGATATCTCTTTCATGTCCGAATGCGTCAAGCATTCGTCTGGCCACTCTCACCTCTTCAACTTTTCTGAAATATTTGTGCAAGGTCACCCTTGCACCTGCCCATTCTGCAGCGAATGAGGACACGGGGGAAAAAAGGACGCCGTCGCGCTCGCGCTCTCGAAGATTTATCGCCAGGTCCAGCCATTGCTTTGCCTGGCGCTCGTCCTCCTCTACCACGAGCTTTCCCGGCGGAAACTTCTTGAATCTCGGATGCGAAGTCCAGGACCGCCATCGCCTTAAAGGTATGGGGCTTGCATTCCCTCAGCAAACTAGCCCTCATTTCCTTAACTTTTGTCTTTGAAAAGACAGCCGCTTGAGATGTTTTCTCCGCAAGTCGCGATCGCGCTCGCTTCAAAGACTCTTGGAGCTGAGAAATTTGCTCCGAGGCTGCTTTCTTTTCGGTTGCGGCCTGTTGCTGAGAAGCGGCCAGCCGGGCTTTGAATTCATCTGTTTCTCGCCGCGCCGCTTCCAGCTGCTCAGTGGACCTAGATAGGTCCTCTTCAAGTTGCCTTACTTTGTCCTGCAACGCAAAAGTTCTTCCCGCTCCTCCGGACTCTTGACAAAGAGATTGTCAGCTTTGCGCATGATCGTCTGAATCTCATACCGTTTATCAATGTCGTCAAAGCTTTTCTCCTTTGTCTGGAGCACGTAGTCCGCCTTAGTCATTTCTCGGAGAGGCTTCTTCACTATTGGGATTATTTTCTCCGTTGTAATCACTCTCCTTCCGAAATCATACTTTGCGCGTTTTGCCGGGGCGGCTATCTCTTCGTGTCTCCTCCGCTTCAGGTCTTGGCGGAAAGAGACAGAATACTCTACGGCTCTCGTTGCCAGGGGCAAGTCATCTGAGTTCTGAAGGTCGTCCATAAAATCTGGTTCCCCCAGCCTAGGGATCTGCTGAGACATCTCTCCTGCGGGGATGGGATCAGGAGGAACCGGATAGACCTTGGAAGAATCGGTCGCTTGTGGGGGCGACCGGGAAATGGAAATGGGAGCGGCTGACACTGTGAGGATTTGAAGCGGCTGAGGCGGAGGATGTGATGGTGAACGGACAGCCTCAGCACCGACCTCGGGCGAAGGGTTTGGAGTTGTGCTCAGAGAAAGAGAGACGTTAGGGTTCTGAGCAAACTGATCGAAAGAATGGGGACCGCTAGAAGGACGCGGAGACGGGGAGGAGGATGTGGTCATGGCTCGCCCAGATTGAGCGGGGGACTGAGTGGAAGTAGAACTGGGTGAGACTAGAGAGACAGGGACAGCAAACGTACCTGCGGGCTCCGCCTGAGCCGATGCCGGGTGAATGTCTTCGCTTCTTGTCTTGGCGGCTGGCTTGGGACTGCCCAAAGGAATTGCCTCCGTGGCGGCAGGACGCGGCTGCGGCTCTGCGACTGGCTGCTGCACTATCAGGCTAGGTCGCCTGATTTTCTCAACTCTCCTCCGCTTCTTCTCTTCTGGAACAACTGTCGGATCAGGGGAAGGAGACGAAGCAGGTGCAGCAGGCACTGATGCTCCCACGGTAAACTTGTACCGAGGTTTGACTTGCAGAAGGTCTGCCGCGACCGGTCTGCTTTCTGGCGGCGCTGGCGCTTTTCTTGCCTCGAGGAAGTGCCTCGGCGCTGCCTTGACTAACTCTTTCGCCTTTTCATGCGCCGCCTTAGGAGCCACGGGCTGCATTGGATCGGCCTGGGTACTTGCTGGGCCGGCGCTGGCAGTTGCCGAAGTGTACAACTGTTTGGGAGGAGACCTACTTTTATAATCCTCAAAGGGGCCTCGGGGAACGTAACCTTGATATGCGAACGACCGCCAACTGTCATGATGATGGTCATAGAGAACCGAGAAGTCGTCATCTACGGCCAGGTTTCTCCTTGTGGATTTATCGTGCTGCGTGCGGCATCTCATTTTCCAGCATTCAATAATCTTTTCTTTAGACCAGTTAAGGCCTGCAATCTTGGACAGAAATTTTTTGAACCCTGGAGATGAGAAGTGATGGTCCGGGTTTCGCTTGGGGTCATATGTCACCTCCTCGCAGTAGAAATCCTACCAGGGGGGAGAAGATTCCATTAATTCAATCTCCCAGTCAAGGTCCACATGGACCACATCGCATCTATCTTCGGTTATATCCCGGGGGCACAAATGTGCAAACTTTCCCCTTATCCCATGAGGGTCATACTTCCAGCGTTGCGGCAGCAAAACCAGGCCAATCCGGGACAGCGCTTGCTCTAGGTAGACATGTTGTCCTACCTCAGTAATCTCAACGTTGGCCCAGGAAAGAGGGTATTGGAAAATCTGTCCTCTTTTCTTCCCTAGGCCAAACTCTTCTTCCACATAGTCCATCCGTCGGGCAACCTCCATCCCGAACGGATGCTCGAGCACCAATAGGGCAGCAAATAGGGTTTGCCCTTGAATCCGTAGATTCCGATCACAATCCCTCGCGTCGATCGAAAACGTCCCCGAGCTTCCGATTTATCAAAGCACTCGTCATTTCTCTCGGGGGACGGGGATTTCACTTTCGGTGAAGACTGACATGACGAATCCCAGAAAGTTGAAGTTGAACTTGTAGTAGGACCCTTTCCGGTATAAGTCATCCGTCCAGTTATAGACGGGCTGGGGCTCTCCCTTCTCGTTAACCTTCTTTAGGTTCAGGATCGGCATTTGGGGGTGCAGATGGTACAAACAAAGCCAGGCCAGAACGGAACTGAAACGAAAATCGGTTGACTGCCTCTTCTGAATCTTCAACAGGCTGGAATGAATGGCGTAAGCCACACCGTCTGCCTGACCGAAAGAGATGGGGCGCTTTCGCTCCGCTGCGCCGCCGGTTCGTAAGATTCTCCACACAGGAGGCATTCTCGCGGCGCCACTGGTACAGTGCACCGACTCATCGGAGTCGCAGCCGAGGATCCATGCCAAGATGGTATATAGATACTTGCTCTGAAATTTCGCCAAAGGCATGGGGCCAGTCGGCCATTGTCCGGCTGGAAGCGAGGCGTTGAGCTCTGAATTGAGGAAATCCCTCATTCGCTTGGTATGCGTGAAACGTCCCGCTTGTTCGCCCGTATTGATTTTTTTCGAGGATGGTGCCGGAGTCATACTCCACCCTGGGCGAAAGTCGGGTCATGATACTCCCTCTGCGCAGTGCGAACAAGGGTTTGCCAACGGAACTGCAGATTTGCCGGGAAGCTGGTTTATAATGTCTAACAATTAAGTCTATCAGCTCCGGGCATTGGTGGACAGGAGGGCACATGAATCTAAAGAGATTTGATTTGTACGCCGCTCCAAAATGATGGGAGGGCGAAACTTTGTCAGCCCAGTTCTCCACATTTGCTCGCAGCTGAGTTAGGCTCATGGAAAACAAGTCGTCCACATATCCCGCCAGGAAATTCATCGGAGGTGGTGGGGCTTGCCCACGCTGTACCTTCTTCATCCGGGTCTTTGACTTTTTCTCTCGGCGGAGGATTGCCTTTGAAAACTCCCCGGCCGCGGAAAATCCCCCGGTTCATTGCTACTGGATCGCGCCGACACGGGCCTTTTTCCCTTGTCCATCTCTCCGAGTCAGCAATAATGATAGGTTCAGGCTGTCCGCAACAAATTTCGCTATCAGAGGAATAATTAGCACTGTCCGAGGAATAATCTCTGCAATCTGGAATGTTGGCATGATTCTGACCCCCTTTTCTAGATAAAAACAGCGCCATTAATGCAACGCAGGAGGGGTAGGTCGGCTGAGTTAAAACCCTTGGTGGCTACGCAGGAGAACGTTTGAGAAAAGACGCGCCTCGGCGGACGTGCCTTGCTTCTTTAGTTGCATTTTTCCTTGAAAAACGCGCAATCATTAATTCAGCGTTGGGGACTGCACCATGGCTGACGTTGTTGCCACCACTTGGGCACACTGCTCAAGACAAAACCTTTGGCGCGGAAACCCAGATTAAAACAAGTGCAAGCGCCCTTGGGCCCAGCTTGGGGGTTTTTGAATTTTTCGTTATTATTTTTTTTTTTGAAACGCGTCCCAACGCTGGCTCGGAAAACTAGGCATAGCCGGGCTTCGCCCGAAGTTGGGCGCGGCCCGACCTCGCCGGCGAAGCCGGACTTTGCCCGAATTTCGGGCGAAGTTCGAACTTCGCGCGAAGCGCGTGCTTGAACTCTTTTGCTTGCTTGCTGCGCCCAAGGCTTCGGGCGCGGTCCTGGTCTTTGCCGCCTTTGGGCTTCACACATCTTTGCAACCTTCGCCCGTTGACCGAACTGCGCAATGCGATGCCGACTTTGTTCGGACTTCGGCCGAGCTTGGTGCGAAGTGCAAACTTCGAGCGAGTTCGCGCTTCGCACGAGAATAGAGCGCAGCGCGCACTTCGCGCGAGCGCTGGCCGAAGTCAGGCTTCGCTGCGAAGTTCGCACTTCGCGCAAACTTTGCGCGCAGTGCGTACTTCGCACGAAGGGTTGCGCAGTGCGTACTTCGGTCAAAGGATGAGCGGAGCTTCTTCTTGGTGTGCTTCAGTGTTTTCTCGAACAAACTTCGCAATTCGGCTGGGCCGAAGTCAGGCTTCGCTGCGAAGTCGGGCTTCGGCCAAAACTTAGTCGATTTTTTTGCTCTTTTTTCTCCTTTCTTTCTCTGCATAGCCGAACTTCGCCCCTCTTGCGGGGCAACGACAGACTTCACTGCGAAGTCTGTCCTTCTCTCCCATGCCGCATTTAAGCTCAAAGAAGGAAAAATAAACTGAAAGCTAAAACTGGAAACTATACATGCGGGGAAAAATAAAAAACACAAGGAAAAATTTTTACAAGGAAGGGCCACTCGGGCGCCTTCAACAGCGATAAAGCTTCAGGTGGAACCCGTTGACGGGGATGGGGAGGAGCTGACCCTCCATATCCGAAAGTATGTAGGCATTGAACTGATTCACCCGGGCAATCTGATAAGGGCCCTCCCAGAGAGCGTCAAATTTTCCGTGATTACCCGGTTTTGCCTTGTATGAGTCCCACTTCAGCACCAGGTCCCCGACTTCGAAAACTCGGGCAGTGGTGCCTTTGGCAAACCAGCCTTTAGTGGCTGCAATGTGATCCGCGAAGGCCTGGTATGCACTTTCTATGTCTTCTTCCAACTGCAGGAGTTGGCACAATCTGTCGTCTACCGGGTCTCCGCTGCTCCTGTCTTCATCAACCATCCACAGGGCGGGGATTTCAATGTGTGACGGCATAACAGCTTGCTTGCCATAGACGAGCGCGTAGGGGGACGTCTTGAGGGATTTCTTGAACGCAACTCTGTCCGCCCACAGCGCCCGGTTCAGGAGCAAGTGCCAAGTCCGCTTATTCTTTTCAATGGTCCTCCGGAGAATTTTCAGGAGGTTCTTGTTAGTAGACTCGGCAAGGCCATTCCCCTGCGGGTAGTAATTAGAAGACATCTTGTGATAGATGCCAAGTCTGTCGGTGTACTCCGTGAGTACAGCGCCTACAAATCTCGGACCGTTGTCTGTCACAATCGACTCTGGAACCCCGAAGCGGGTAATCAGGCTCTCAATGAACCTGATGACCGTTTCTTGGTCGGGATCGCCTCCGTCCACCATGTGAAATAGTCAGTAGCTGTGAGAATAAACTTGTGGCCGGCGGAGGAGTTAGGAGAAATCACCCCAATGAAGTCTAGACCCCATTGCTGGAACGGAGCTTCGGCTTGAATCGGTTGAAGGGGCAGGGGTGCTTTTCTGTTTTGGCCAGCATACCTGCGCATTGATCACATTTGGCGCGGACCGCATACGCGTCTCACGAACGAGTGGGCCAATAGTATCCAGCCCTTATTATTTTTAAGGCCGTTGGCCTTGAAGAATGGTGACCCCCGGGCATCCCGGAATGAAAATCCCCGAGGATCCTAGGCTGGTCGGATTTTATGACGCACCGCAACAGGATGCCGTCAATGTTTTTGAAGTAAAGCCCTCTGGGCGAAGAGTGTACCTTAGTGCACCTAGCCAAAATCTCCTTCGTTGTGAGGCGTTCGAGTGATCGGGACATCTTCCGGTGTAGAAGTATCTCACCAGTTCATCTGTCCAATCACTCCCCTCCGATAAGGAGTTGGCTAGGTAGATGCGTGTCGCTGTGTCCTCCCACTTACAGGCGGAGATGCCGGCTACAGCGCTTCGAGCCAATTCCTTACACAAGGCTCGGCCTCCGATAAGCTTGGTGGGCCGTACTTCGATGTCAAACTCCCGGATCTTGGCAATCCATCCCGCTCTCTTGTGACCCGGTTCTCCTTGCAAGATGAAACTGCGAACATCGGGGTGAATCACAAAAACAGTGGTCTTACTCTGGGAAACAAAGTGCCTGAACTTTCGAAGGGACTTCATGACCGCATGGACCTGCCGCTTTATAAAATTGTACTTCTCTTCGTGCGGCAAAATCACTTGGCTTAGGAACGCAATGGGGCGCTCCTCACCGTCGTCTCCCTCTCGAGTCGGGACTCGCAGCGTAACTTTCGGGTTCTCCCACTGCATACGGGATGAAGTCCTTGGAGTAGTCCGGGTTTGTCAACATCGGAGCTTGCGCAATTCGAGCCTTGATTTCCTCGAAAGCTTGCTCTCTCTCGTCAGTCCATTCGTAAGGTGTATCTTTCTTCAACAGTTCGGCCATAGGCTTGATCACCTGTGCGAAGTCCGGGATGAACTTCCGCACGGAGTTAATCCGACCGAAGAAGGACCGCAGCCCTTTTTATCGAGCAATGGGTGCTGTAACGAGGGCTTCGCTTTGTCGGGGTCAATGGCGAGGCCTTCCTCGGAGATGACATGTCCCAACGAGCTTTTCCTTCCTTTACCGTGAAGACAGACTTCTTCGGGTTTATAGAGATGCCGAACTCTCGACAACTTTCAAATATCCGCCGCAGTGCGAAACATGATCTTCTCGTCGATGAGAGAAATCAGTCATGTCATCAAGGTAGATGACAATAATCTTGTTGAGCAGCTCTCGGAAGGCCAGGTCCATGGCCCTTTGGAACGTGGCACCAACATTGGATAAGCCAAACGGCATGCGCTGATAGGCGAACGTCCCCCACTTCGTGGTAAACGCCGTCTTATGCTGGTCTTCGTCTTTGACCCAAATCTGGTTGTAGCCGGAAAATCCATCTAAAAGTGAAAATCTCTGGGCTCCAGCAACGATATGTAGAATCTGGTCGATTTGGGGAAGCGGATAGTGGTCCCTGAGGGAAGCCTGATTTAGGTTTCTGAAGTCGACACAGAGACGTATGTCGCCATTCTTTTTCCTCACGGGCACCAAATTCGCGACCCAGGATGAATGTTTGATGGGGTAGATGATCTTGGCCTCCAGCATCTTCAAGAGCTCGGTCTTCATCATGGCCTCAATCTTTGGATTTACGGCCCTTTGCTTTTGTCGGAACGGCTTGGCGCCATCCTCTAGCTCGATGGTATGCTGGATGACAGATCTGTCATACCCCCTCAAATCCTCGTAGCACGAGGCCACGATGTCGGGGAACTCCCGGCACGGTGATCTAATCTGCACTCGCCTCCTCCGACGTGCGATCTGTTCCGACCTTGATGGTTTTACCGAGTTCGAGCTCCAGTGTCGGCATATCGCCTCGGGTCTACTTTGATCCCGTGGGATATTGCTCTGTCATTTCGATCAAAGAGACTCTCTAATGTAATCAGTCCTTTTGGGACGTGATTATTCCAGAATCGTATCAACCCCTCATATTGCTCGTCATCATGGTCTCTACCTTCGATTACACACACTTCGTTAACCAGGAATGTGACGATCTCCTCGTCACAGCTGAATACCTGCCAGAAGGTATCCCTATCAGGCACAGAAGGCCTGTAAACGGTGCGGACCGGCTTCAGTTTCTGGACGACGTTTTCAGCCGGAACGTACCTGGCTCCAACAGACGCCAGAATATTAGCGTGCTTGTTTCTCTCACGTGATATTTCCCAACGTTCAATGAGTCAAACGATTCCATCAGGTCCCAGACCCGATTGCGGTACGCTCTAAGATAGTGATGCTTAGACGCGCATTTATTCGTAACTTGATGACACACTAACTCTGAATCTCCGAAAATTTGGAGATGCTTGATTCCGAGCCTTTTCGCCTTTCGCAGACCCAAGCACAGGGCTTCGTATTCTGCCGAATTGTTAGTACATCTCCAGGCCAGCTTGTAGGCATAGTCCCTCTGGACTCCGGTTGGGGAAACCAGGAGGACCCCTGCACCGGCGCCATTCTTGCAACGCGCGCCGTCAAAGAAAAGCTTCCACAGCTCTTCGGGTGCAGGTCCTACTTCCTTCGCAACGGACACGTCAAGCTCCTCGGGCTGCTTAATGGAGTAACAGCCCTGCTCCGTCCCGATTACAGCGTTGAAGTCTTGCAACGAGAACTCGTCTTCAAGCTGTAGCACTTCGAGAGCTTGCTCGGTCGGCTTCTACTCGTCACCAGCTTCTTCCTTTGACAATCGGACCATGCAGTCCATCTCTCCTCCGGTATCTTGTCTACTAGAAAAGGGGAAGGCTTCTCATTGAAAATTTTCAGTCTCCTTCCTTTGAAGGGCACTTCCATGTGCGAGTAGTCTAGAGACAGTACCCGCCCAACTTGGAAGTTGAACTCTCGAGAGAGACACATGCTGAAGTAAGGCTCCGAGTCAACAATCACGACCTCTTGGATGACCACAATGTCGAGAGCTTTGTGCAGCCGGATAGGGATGTCCTTTATGACACCAATTGTCTTGACAGGGGTGCCGTCTAATTGCAGCACACCTTGGCTGCTCCGTGTGTATTCCATCCCGATCTCATCGCAGACGGCCTTCGGCATCACGATCGAGGAAGCACCGTAATCCACCATGCAGTTGTGAACTATGTGCCCTTGCATCCGTAATGACGGATAAAAGGGTGGCGGTCCTGTTCTTCCCAGTGGCGTCGATCATCAAAGGTTGAACCAGGACAGCAGGCTGCATCTGGCTGCCGTTCTTCATGTTCTTCAGTGATTCTTGCAGCAGATCTACCTGGCCTGGAAGCAAAAGAGCATCGTATATGCTGATTCTGGCAGGAGTCTTCTTTAACTCGTCTACAATGCTGTAGCCCGAGGTACTAACTCCTTTCGCTGGTTTAGCCGGTTCATACCTGGTCCGGTACTGTTGGGTGGCCTCAACTCGCTGTCTCTTGGTCAGATACGGGTACTTCAACTTCTCCTGGGCTTGTTCTTTGGTTTCGGCTGGGGGCTGAAGTATAGGAAGCTTAGTGGGAGTTGGGGCCTTTGTCGGAGGTTTAGCTGGAACAGCAGCGGCCTTTGCTGGAGAAGGTTTAGCGGGAGCTTTATCTTTGGACGCCTTCTCCCGGGCCGTGTAAGGCCGCACCGCTAGTATGGTGGCAGCCCATCGGGCCGCGGTTTTTCTCTTCTCGCGTATACTCGCAAAGGTTTAGCCGCGTCCGCAGCCTTTTTTTCTTCCTTGGCGGGCGTCACCGGATTCTCTTTTGGCAGGGGCAAAATTGGCCTCGCCGTCCAAGATCATGTACAACTCATCATCTTCTATAGTGTTGCCGGCCAAGGTCTGGATGTAGTGCTGGTGCAAAGTGCGCTCTTCCTCCGAATGCGGGTCATTGCACGTAGTGCACCAGTTGACCTGGTCAGGAGGACCAGGTGGGTCATCTATAGCAGCATTTCTCGGAGGCGGACGCCTCTGCGGTTGGTTTTCTGGGGCTTTATCTTTTGTCAGCGCCGGTGGCGCATACGGCCTTCTAGGAGCAAAGTCCATTTGGGCTTGCTTCTTTTTCATAGCGGTCATGTCATTGGACATGGCATGATATCCGGAGGCCAAAGCCCGCACTTCTTGTAGAATCGTGTTTTGGATGCTGCTGTCGGGAGGCGGCAACTGTGCCGGTGGAGGCAAAGCGGCCAATGGAGGAGGGTTAGAATAAGACGCATACTGCGGGGGAGCAGGAAGCGCTGGAAAATGCGGAGCGGGAGGAGGCGGATGAGGGTAATGCAACTGAGGCGGGCCGTATTGAGTTACGACCGGCACCGGATTCCACTGCGGTTGGGGTTGTTGCCCTGAAGTAGACGGCACACCACCGTAGGCGGGAAGGATACCGCGATCCGGGAAAGTCGGGATGAATCGGCTCCCGCACTCGGACGGAAGCCTCGCCGATGGAGATAATGTCGCCTTCAGCTTGTCGGGCGGCTTCGTATAGTGCGGGAATTCGTCAATTCGGGCGATCTTCAAGAAGAGGCATATGTCCGAGTTGAAAGACCTCGGATAGTAGTGAGCAGCCATGCCGGCTGAAGGCCGAAGTTCGCGAGGTACCCGTTTCCAGGATCTCGCAAACCTAATGTTAAAATCAGACACCTCCTCTTGAGGATGCCTCTGGATTGCTTGGAACTGATGCAGTAGAGAGGTAGGATCAGCAAACTCGTTGCATCCTTTTACGAGCCTCCTGGCAAGCTGGGGCCACCCAGTGATGGATCCCTCTGGCAGCGATCTCCACCAGTAGAGAAGCTTTCTCCTCAGGGAAATGGCCAGCAGACGGGTCTTCACACTTTCATTGGTGATGGTATGCAGTGCGGCCAGGGCAAGGATGTCCTGGATGTGCTCGTACGCCGTCTTACCGTAGCCGTCGTATGTGGGAATAGACTTTAAAGCAGCAGGGGGCACAACTTGCTGACCGATCAGGGCCAAAGGCCCTGTAGAGTCCACCGTCGGGAAGAGATCATCGTCGTTCGGCTGTTGAGCAGCCATTTCTTCTTCTTCTCCGCCGTCGGTTGTGTACTCGGTGTCGGTACTTTCCGAGGATGCAGGATTTTCCTCTTCCTCGGCCTCTTCTACTTCGTACTCGGCTCTTCCGACCTCAGCTTCGGCCTCTTCTTGGATCTCAGCCTCGGCTTCGTCGAAACGAGCTCGCGGATCAGCCAGCCTGGGTATCTCGCCTCTAGCGTGGATGTCTAGTTCGTAGAACTCGTGTGGGCTTCTCGGATTTCTTGTTCGCCACCTTCTCGTGTGCATGAAGGTGACGAGACCGGTCTTCTAGACTCAGAGGATTTGTTCGTGCAGAGTCGCCAGGTGTTCAGATTTGGAACAGCAATGAAGCGAACACCGGTGCTTCGATTCTGTCGGGGGTGAGAAACTTCCTTGTCTCACCAAGAGCTCAGGAACTGTCAGCGCCAGGTGGAGACTGATCGGAAAATCTCTCGTCAGATGTGGGACCCGTGTTCCACCGAGCGGGTCAGAAGAATTGTTGCGCTAGGTGGAAACTGGACGGGTACTCTTTCTTTAAATTGTGGGACAAGCATCCCACCGGGCGTGCCAGAGAAACTATTGGTTACGAATCTGCCATGAGGAAAGGATTTTTGGTTAATGCGCCCAGATTCGCCCACTCGAAGATGAAAGGCCGGAAGGAAGAGATGCCTTCCGAGCCAATCTCCGGAGAAGGCCGGCTCCTTTTGGGGGGTTTGATTTAAGCCAAAGGGAACAGGAAAGAAATAAATGAACGGAAAGAGATAAATGTACAGAAAGAGATTACAAATATGTCCAAAGGTTGGTGGGGGGGAACTAACAGTACGGGAACACACAAATCACCGCTACTTACTGCATACGAACACAGAGCATGACAAGGAACTGCAAAACCTAGGCGTACTTCCGATACACCAGCAGCGTATGCACAACTTCAATAGCTCCCTAGCAAACATTCCCTACAAGGAACTAACAGTAGGGGATCGTATCAATCACCAGATACTTACACTGACAGGGGTAGAAAGTAAACTTAGAGATGTCAGAGCCAGGTATATGTGTTAGGCAGAGAGTTTAACCGCACAGCTTCAATGGCTCCCTAGCAAACATTCCCTACAAGGAACTAACAGCAGGGGATCGCATCAATCACCAGATACGAGCCAGCAACGTCACACATAACTGATGGAACTGCTACCACATCTATTATATGAATGCTTTAAAATAATGAAGTACAGAAGGTGCTTTAAACAAGCAATGCTAGAGGAACCTGATCGCCAAATGCCGAAGTGAATCAACGAGCCGCGACACAGGTGGGCCTAAGGCATATAATGAAAGACAACATAAAAGAATAAAGACAGTAGAACAGAACCAGGCATACAGATTGTATTCATAAGCAGAAGCACGGTTACAGTAAGCACAGTAGTTCCCTAACAAACATTCCCCTTCCACACTTTACAATGAATTTAAGATGGGCTTTTATAGCCCGAGTCCCACCCGTTACATTAATGGGCACAGAGTCCCAGTCAAACATAAGCTGACAGAAGCGGCGAAAGAGCTGCAAATGCTGACCTTTTGTCGGATCGGGCTGTACCCAGCAGATGGTCTTCCTGGAAGCTGGGCAGCTACGTGGCGGAGTGCTGGGCAAAACTTCAAGTCGGCAGGCTCGTCGGTAGCTGGAGCAGGTGAAACCTTAGATCAGCTTTGAATGAGGATATTAACGCAGGCGGTGCAGGCAGCCCATGCTTATCCCTTTTTGGTTGGCAGTCTTGGTTCAAATCCCGAAGCTGGACACTTGTCTGATGATGGGTTATGCTGTGTGACACATGCCTGCCTTAGAGGGCAGTCTATCCATCTTCGCTTGGGATCGGGGCTCCTTGGGATGCATGCAGAAATCAGTGCAGTCGGGGAAGGCCTCCAAGCCTTGGTCAAATTCCGGGTTTGTTCCCCTACCGCACACCTGTCAAGGGCGCATTCCGACTCTGTTGAGAAGTCGAACTGCGCACAAGCGAACACTGGTGTCTGCCACCATATGGACCTGCTCCGGCATTTTATCTTTCTTCTATGTTGACCTGCCACCTGCCCGGTGCAAGGTGCGCCCAGAAAGTGGGGCGAAGTCGGACTTCGCACCAAAACTGGGCGAAGTACGCACTTCGCACCCAGACTTAGCCAATTTCAGATAGACCTGCTGGAAAGTTGGAAAATCAACTGGGGGACTCCAAGGAAAAAAGGGGGGAGAGAAAGAGAATGGGAAAGAAAAGGAAAGGGAGAGAAGGAAGAAAAACGGAAGGAGGAAAAGAAGAGCAGCACTGTTACAAAACAATATTGAAGACATTGCACCCCGTGCAAAATGTGACAACAGTGCCAACGTCATTAGAAGGAGCCAACGCAATCAGAAGAAGCCAACGCCATCAGAAAGAGCCAACATTGTTAGGAAGTATTACTACCGTCAGGAAATGTTGTCGCCATCAGGACGTGTCATCACCATCATGGAGCCAGTCATGCCATCATGTCATCAGGATGACATCATGCCATCATGAAGTCTGTTGAATAACCACTATCGTCATGTCTAAGCAACTTGCGCTCATATCCAAGTGTCGTCAGTAGTATGCCATCATACTGAACGTCGTCACATCTGGATGTCGTCATGTCGAAGAGTTGTCTAAATATACGCCTGCCAACTGAAGCTCAATTACCGTCATGAAGGAGATGTCGTCTAGAATACGGTCTTTTGTTGACTGCAACTCCTTGGTCCCATAATTGTCATTCCCTCATTCCAAGGAATTCTCATTGTTATGCTACAGAGACAACACATCATCAATTGGTGGGCAGCTTGATTTATCGAATTTATGTTTTGTAGTGAGTTATTTGTCTCATTTCGTTTCAAATCCCCGAAGAGAGTATTGGCAAGCTACAAAACATATTCTCAAATATATAAAAGTACCCTTGACTTTTGTATATTGTACCAACAATCTCATGATTTTCAGTTGGTTGGATACACTGGTGCAGATTGGAAAGGATCAATTGATGATTGGAAATCTACCACTGCCTATATGTTTGCTCTTGGATCAAGGGCTATTTCTTGGCAGAGCAAACTTCAGCATACAGTTGCTTTGTCATCAACTGAAGCAGAATATAAGGCAGCATGTAGTGCAGGTTGTGAATTTGTTTGGTTGCGACGCATATTGTATGATCTTCGGATAGATCAAATAGCATCAACATTGCTTCATTGTGATAATCAAAGTGTGCTCAAGTTGGTGAAGAATTCAGTATATCATGCTAGAACAAAACATATTGAAGTTCATCATCACTATATCCAGCAGTTGGTGGAGCATGAAGAACTTTGCCTAAATTATTGTCCAACTTCTGAACAAATTGGTGATGTAATGGCTAAACCCTTAAGTAGAGAAAATTTTGTAAAATTTAGAGAAACACTTGAGATTGTATCAAGGGTAGTCATTAAGGGGGTGTTAGAATAAATAGATATGCTAGGGATTTATACTATTGTAATGTTTGTTACAACGTTTTAGGGATAGCTTGTTAAGATTTGTAGGGTTAAGTTGTTAAGATTTGTAGGGATAAGTTGTTGAGATTTTTAGGGATAAGTAGTTAGAATATGTAGAGATAATTTGTTAGGATTTTTAGAATCTGGTTTTATCAGCATCAATTGATTACCAGATTGTAAATCATTATAAATTGGAGCTCAGATATGCAAATAGAGCAGTCTGTGTTAAGAACCTAACTTAGATGCTTTGCTAGATGTGTCCATCTACTGTGGAATCCTTGCGGAATATTTATTGATTTGATCTCCTTACAAAGTTGACAATGATGTTGAATATAAACTCCAAATGTGGATGCAAAACAATGGGATATTTGAAGGAAAATGTTTGGAGTATAGTAGCTTTGTTATTCTAGGAACCATGGTTGTTACAATTCAAAAGTATGAGAGTCCAATTGTGACAATTGAAATTACATTATGTTGGATTCCATTTTTGTGCTCATAGCAAAGACAAAGCATAGAGTCGAAGTCTTTCGCATATAACAATGTTTGTGTAGCATCCTTGGGTGTGGGTTCATGCTTAGATTTACCTAGTGATGTGAATATTTCTTACAAGTTGGAATTGATGGATGAAGTACTGGATTATTTAGTTATGGATTTAAAATATTAATTTCTTAATCTGCTTCTCAAAAGAATCATGGTTATTTGTACTCAAAATCTAATAACATCAAGCTGCATTGGATCCAACAACCTTCTTTCCTCTATTTTAAATAAATCTGCATACCAAATAAAAGTCCAGGATACCAAACACTTATTAGAAACAATAATAATTTGGCTTCAACATTATGTTATGTCGCATAGTCATGCTTAAAAATCCAATTTGAAGCTTAAATTTGTTTTATATTTATATATATATAAACCATCCATCCGCCTTCCCAGATTTTGGGGCCAAACCCCTTTTGTCCTGAAGACTAGTATCATTATACTATGTTGTCCCATTTTAGAAACTCCAGGGGCCACAGTTTATTTTCCTTCTCTTTATAATTGCTATACATGTTTCTAATAGGTTCCAGTATCCATTATTTACCTATATCCTGATATTGCATTGTATCTTTCAAGTTTTATCACATCAAAGTCTTTGTAATTTTACAATTATGTATTTAACATCTACAAATGGTATCTTAGCATAAAGTTCTTTTCCATAGGAGTTTTAATATATAAGAATATGGTGCCTCTTCAATCTATGCAATTGCTTCTACAGCAATGTTCAAGAGCAATAAACCATTTTTCTTTTATGGTGCACTTAAAGCAAAAAACATTTTTTTAATCAAAATGTTGAGGTTATTAGAAAACCTCGTTCTAGAAAATGCCTCTCTGATTGGCCCCTTAGATTCTAATGGGGTCAAAGGTGGTCAAATTATAACACTTCTCCACTCTAGACTAAAGCTTTTACATTTTTTTTTAATAAGCTATGTGTGGCTTCTATTGGGGCCACTCTATTAGACTAACAAAACATTAAATTGTTCTCATTACATTGCTATGAGGTTAAATAAACCATATCCAGCTTGCCTTTTTATCAAAGATATCCTTCATTTGCCTTTATATCAAAGATATTTGTCATCTTTCTCAAATTGTTACATTTCGGCAATCATCTCCTTGATATCAGTTTTATTGAGAGAAAATCTCACTCATCCAAAATATAATCTTTATCATCGCTTTTTATTTGTGGTTTTCGCCCCACTTCTTGTTAACATTTGTATTTGCTTTTGTTTTCCTATATCAATATCCCCATTTGCTTTTGTTTTCCTATATCAATATCCCTATGAGTTTCTTTTTCTCTTTGTTTTGCTTGTTGGGTTTTCCTCTTTTTTTTCCATTTGCACCAATACTTTCATCTTCATCAATCTCTTCAATTTTTTCACAGCACTCATAATAAGATAAGCTTTTACATTTTAAAGGGTGCTCTCTACGTCATTTATTTTTGTAGAGGCATTCTCTGTTAGGATGTGAAGTCACTATGCATGACAGGCAGCTAGAAAAAGGATTGTAGCAGGTTAAAGCAGGCCAGACATCTAGGCTGGTAGACGTCTGGGCGACCAGACGTCTAGGTTGGTAGACGTCTGGGCCTGACATCTGGGCTGCCAGACGTTTAGGCTGGTAGACGTCTGGGCCTGTCGTTTGGGCTGCCAGACGTCCAAGCCTGACGTCTAACCAAGTAGCCGTCTAGGCCAGACGTCAAGCCAAGTAGACGTCAAAGCGATGGATGTCTACGTAGACGACAGGTTGCGGAAGACGAACCGTTTTGGTTCCATATGAAGACGAACAGTTTTGCGGAGGTCTCCTTGGGGAGAGGAAACGAACGGTTGGGGCCTTCCTTGTCTGCTCTATAAAAGGGACTTGATCCCTTGCATATGTGAGGTTGTTGAAAACGTTGAAAGACGTGGATGTAAATTTTGCTAAAAATAATAGAAGAGAAGTTGTCACTGCCCCATGGTTTTTCCTGCACATTGCAGGTTTCCACGTAAATCTCTGTGTCACTTGTGTTACTGTTTCCGTGTTCTATATTTTATGTTATTGTGCTTCCTCTTGCAGGTATAAATATGAAGTTTTTATTAACATCTGGTATCAAAGCTTAAGGTTTTGTGCGAGTGGAAGTTGCAACAATGACAAAAGGTGTAACCAAGTTCGAAATTGAGAAATTTGATGGCAGGAACTGTTGCCACATTTTTGATAGGGGCATAAATTTTATCAGGTTGTTGCCACTCTCCTTCTTCCCCGTTCTTTCCTCATATGTTATGATGATCTTCCTTGGTGCTTCTGCAAGTGTTCTGTTTTCGGTCCCCAGCTTCCATCAGATCCGATGCCAGCATCGGCATAAAAAATTGCAAAATTTTACCAAGTGTTAGCCCTTTCCCGAGATCGTTGTTGTTGTTGCGCGATTTCTGGCGCAGGCAGGTTTTTGAGCGACTAAGGGTCATGTTTCAAAGTGGCAGATTTGCCTAAGTCCTTTGAACCCGAAGTCGCTACCGCGCGCACCATCCGCCCGTCGCTATAGCACGTTTTGAGCGAAAAGGGGCATCAGAAAAGAGTAGGCAGGCTCGAGATCGCCGTCGCGGAGGGAAAAGCTCCCCAGCGCGCAAGAGTTTCCAGCGCTTTTGAGCTTGCGAGGCTGCTAAGAGTTTGAGCCCGAGATCGCTGTCGCTACCCCTCCAGACCCGAAATCGCTCAGCTCTCCCAGCGACATCCAGCAAAGAGACTTCCCCCCGAGCCCGGAATCGCCGTCGCCAAGCAGAAAAGCCCGAAATCGCTCATTTTGTGAGCGCTTTCGAGCTCAAGCCAAGGATTGCCTTGGGTTATCATTCCCAAGATCGTCGTCGCTCTTTAGCGATTCTGGGCGCATCTTCCCCATTTCAGCGATTTTCGGCTGCAGTCAAAGAGAATGTTTGGGATGATTTTCCCTCCTTCTCCGGGTCAGATTTTGGAGTTCGCGCCAGTTGGACTTTGAGGAAGAGTGGGTGGGCATTGAAAGATAATTGTACCCCATCTACCAAAACTAGACAATAGTCCCCTTTCAGCGACCAAGACTGTCAGAAGTTGTACAAGATCAAGTGAGAGCATGCTGCAAGTACAGGGATGGCCGACCAAGATCAAATCTCTCCCCTTTTTGCAGCTTTTGGCAGGTTTGGGGATCTGCGCTTCTCATTGTAATTGGGAGGGAAAAATGCTATAAATAGCAAGTGCGTCTCATTGTAAAAGGGGGGAAAAGGGGATATCTTGCTAAGAAACTTCTCTAGCTGTACATCTGCTCTTAATCCAAAAGTATACTTGGCTCATTAGTTGCGTCTATCTTGTATGCTGCCTTTCTTTAGTATTTCTGCTTCATGTTGCTTATTTTTCTGATTGTTGTCATTCTGCATATCTGGATCTCAGCATTGGCAATTAAGTGTATTTGGAATAAGATAGAAAGGATACATAGGGTAGGAAAGTGCTAATGTTTCTAGGTATACATTGTTTTGATTGTTGTTGGTAAAAGTGTCTGGTTAGTAACTGTGCTGCTTATCTCCTTCACCCGAAGTACATCACATTTACATCTCTTTCTGCACTTTTAAATCTCTTTCAGCACCCTAAACTAAATTAAAAAACATAGGAAGCCGGCCTTCTCCGGAGATTGGCACGGAAGGCATTCCTTCCTTCCGGCCTTTCAATCTGTTGGGCGAATCTAGGGCGCAAAGACCTAAAACCTTTCCTAGTGGCGGATTCGTAACCAACATTTTCTCTGGCACGCCGGTGGGACACGAAGGTTTCCCACCCCAAAACAGAATCGAAGCATCGGTGTTCGCTTCATTGTTGTCAAATCAGAACACTTGGCGACTCTGCATTACCTGAATATTCTCTGAGTCTGTAAGACTGGTCCAATACCAAAAGTGCCTTCATGCATACGAGAAGGTGGAGAGCTAGGAATCCGGGACAAGAGCCCGAGTTTTACGAAATCGACATCAACGCCGTTGGAGAGCACCCGAGGGTAGCCGATTACCAAGCTCAACAAGAAGTGGAACCTATAATTGAAGAGGTGGAAGAAATAGAGGAAGTTGAAGAGGCTGAAATTGAAGAACAACCTACAACCTCGGACGATACTGATACCGACTATACCACCGATCAGCTCGAAGAGGAGGAAGGAGACATGGCAGCTCAGAATCAACAAAATGCCGCTGATCTATTCCCGGCCGTTGACTCCACTGGGCCTCTTGCTCTAGCGGGACAAGATGCCGTCCCACCTGCTGCTTTAAAAGCTATTCCAACTTATGATGGGACTCGAAAGACGGCGTATGAGCACATTCAAGACATTCTGGCCTTGGCTGCGCTTCACTCCATTACCAATGAAAGTGTCAAGACTCGTCTGTTGGCGCTCTCCTTGCGAGGCAAGTTGCTATATTGGTACAGATCCCTGCCTGAAGGTGTCATTACTGGATGGCCTGCACTCGCTGGTCGACTATGTAAGGGATTCAATGAATCCGTAGACCCATCTTCGTTGTTACATCAATTCCAAACTATCCAGCGGCACCCGCAGGAGGAAATCTCAGATTTTAATGTGAGATTTGCGCGGTCATTGAAAAGAGTTCCTCCTGAGCTTCGTCCTTCTGATGGACAAGCTGCTCACTACTACGTTAGGGCATTTGGCCCAGATATCAGCCTGGTCATTAAGTTGGCCCGCGTGAACACTTTCCCGGATTTGTATGAAGCAGCTCAAAGAGCGGAACTAGATATGATAAGTATAGGTAGGCTCCCGCACAAGGTGCAACCGCCCATCTACCCGGACTTTCCACAATCGCAGTATCCGCCAACATCCGCCTCATCTTCTTCATATCCCGATCCATCCTGGAACCCCGCTCCGACAATCACTCATTATCCACCTAAGGTGCATCTCCCGGCTCAGTCTGTTCCTCCGCTTTCATCTCAGCCGCCATTAGCTCCGTTACCCCCACCAGCCCAACCGGTGCAAACCGTGGATGTACAGTCCAAGATCCTGAAGCAAATGGAGTCACTGACCACCGTCTGTCAGACACTGTCTAATGACATGGCCGTGATGAAGAAGAAGCAAGCCCAACAGGAGTTCGTTCCCAGGAGGCCATACCCTCCTCCGGCGCTGACAAGAGAACAGGCCGCCCAGAACCAGAGACCTCCAGCGAGGAATGCAGTCACCAACGCAGGACTCAGCGCTGCAGACCAAGTAACCTGGTGCTCTACCTGCAATGACCCTCATGGAGAGGATAGTTGTATGTTGCACCAACACTACGTCCAGACCCTCGCCGGTAGCAGCCCGGAGGATGAAGATGATCAAGTAAATATGATCCGAGAAGAAGAGCGAAACTTTGTTGTTTCCGAGGAGGATCCCGTTTCACTTCTAACTAAAGAAGGCAAGAGACCGATTGAGGTCGAACCGGCCCAAATGAAGCCATTGAAGGTATATGCTCGGAGGGAAAGGACACAGCCTGCTGCAGGTGCGACCGCAAATGCTCCCAACAAAACACCTCCGCTGCCATCGGCCAAGGAGAAAGTACCTCTCACTAAAGCTCCAATAAACCAGCCGCCTGCCGAAACACAGGAGCAGGCCCGAGAAAAGCTTCGGTACCCATCATTGACAAAACGACAAAGGGTCGAGGCAACTCAACAGTACCGTACTAAATATGAGTCAGCAAAGGAGGTTGAGGAATCATCCACTGCCAAATATAATATTGTTGATGAGCTCAAGAGAACTCCAGCAAAGATTAGTATGTACGATGCCCTTCAGCTCCCGGGACAAGTGGACTTATTGCAAGAGTCCTTAAAGACCGTAAAAGGGGCAAAGTCGTCACAACCCGTGCTGGCTCAACCCCTGACAACGTCAATCACTGGCAAAAATAGACCACCCCCTTTCTATTTGTCTTTACGAATGGAAGGGCATGTGGTACACAACTACATGGTCGACTCCGACGCATCAACTACCGTCATGCCAAGAGCAGTTTGTGAAGAAATGGGCATGGAATACACCCGGAGTAGTCAGGGTGTTCTGCAACTAGACGACACTCTTGTAAAGACGGTGGGTGTCATCAAGGACATCCCCATTCAGTTACATAAGGCCCCAGATATAACAGTGATTCAGGAAGTTGTGGTTGTTGATTTAGAGCCCTACTTTGGCATGTGCCTCTCAAGGGAGTTCACCGCCAAGCTCGGGGGATACCTCTCGCTAGATTATTCTCACATGGAAGTCCCTTTCAAAGGAAGAAAAGTCAAAATATACAATGAAAATCCTTCCACTTTTCTGGTCGGGAAGATACCCGGAGAAGAACAACAGGGAGAAATGATCCATCTAATGTCTGAGGAACTTGAGGAAATGGACCTGGTAGAGGAAACTATGGAACAGTTGAGAGCAGAAGACGAATTCTCCTTGTTGGATTTCAATGCCATGATTGAGACCGACATAGCCTGCTACTCAGTTACCCAACTTGAGAAGCCAAAGGAGACGATGAAAGAAGACATAGGTCCTGCAACTGATGAGTTATGGAAGCTGTATTTTGACGGTGCCAGATGCAAGAATGGCGTCGGAGCAAGCGTCCTCCTAGTCTCTCCCTCTGGTATACAAAAGGACTACTGCTACAGACTGGCCTGGAGTTGCACCAACAATGCAGAAGAATATGAAGCCCTATGCTTGGGTTTGAAGAAAGCAGAAAGGCTCGGGATCAAACAGCTGCAGATCTTCGGAGACTCAGAGCTGGTGTGCAATCAGATCACCAACAAATGTGCCTCAAAAAAGCATTATCTCAAAGCTTACCGCAACCGTGTCTGGGATCTGATGGAGTCATTTGACTCCTTGAATGTCAAAGCTATCTCTAGAGAGAAAAACAAACACGCTAACATATTGGCTTCTGTTGGAGCCAGATACGTCCCGGCTGATGACACTATGCAAAAGCCGAAGCCGGTTCGTACTATTTATAGGCCTTCTGTGCCTGATAAAGACACCCATTGGCAGGTGTTTGATTGTGATGAAGATATCGTCACTTTTATGATACACGAAGCAAGTTCAATCGAAGGTAGAGACCCTGATGACGAGCAATATGAGGGGTTGATACAGCTGAAGAACAATCATGTCCCAAAGGGACTAATAACCCTTGAGAGCTTGTTTGACCAAAATGACAGAGCTATATCTCACAGAATCAAGGTCGACGCCAAGCAGTATAGAGAGTTGGAACTGGAACCAGGAAAGACAATCAAAGTAGGGATAGACTGCACCGCAGAAGAGCTGGAACAGATTCGAGCCTTGTGTAAGAGATATCCAGACATTGTGGCTTGGTGTTATCAAGATCTCAAGGGGTATGACAGAGAAATAATCCAACACACCATAGAGTTGGAAGAAGGGGTTAAGCCTTTCAGGCAGAAGCAGAGAGCAGTTAACCCCAAGATCGAAGCTATGATGAAGGCAGAATTGATGAAAATGCTGGAAGCCAAGATCATATACCCTATCAAGCATTCCTCCTGGGTCGCCAATTTGGTCCCGGTTAGAAAGAAGAACGGGGACATCCGCCTCTGCGTTGATTTTCGCAATCTAAACAAGGCCTCTCTCAAAGATCACTACCCGCTCCCGCAGATCGACCAGATTCTCCATGTGGTCGCGGGAGCCCAGCGGTTTTCCCTCTTAGACGGATTTTCTGGCTACAACCAAGTATGGGTGAAAGATGAAGATCAGCACAAGACAACGTTCACCACTAAATGGGGGACGTTTGCTTATCAACGCATGCCTTTTGGCTTGTCTAATGTCGGGGCCACATTTCAGAGGGCCATGGACCTCGCCTTTCGAGAACTGCTGAACAAAATTATTGTCATTTATTTAGATGACATGACTGTGTTCTCCCACAAACGGGAGGAGCACACCTCTCACCTGGAGCAAGTGTTCGAGAGATGCCGAGAATTTGGCATATCCATCAACCCCAAGAAATCTGTTTTCGCAGTCAAGGAAGGGAAATTGTTAGGCCACGTTATTTCTGAAAAGGGACTATCAATTGACCCCGATAGAGCGGAAGCCCTTCTGAAGCTTCCTCTTCCAGTCAACAAAAAAGGGCTCCAATCCTTTTTTGGCCAAATCAACTTTGTGAGGAAGTTCGTTCCTGATTTCGCTCAAGTCATCAAACCTATGGCTGAACTATTAAAGAAGGATGTTGATTTTCTTTGGACTGAAGAAAGAAAGAAAGCATTCGAAGAAATCAAAACTAGAATCTCTCAAGCACCTGTGCTAGTAAACCCGGACTATTCGAAAGATTTTATCCTATATGCGGTTGGGGAACCTGAGAGCTATGTTGCAGTCCTAACCCAAAAAGGAGATGATGGCGAGGAGCGTCCAATAGCCTTCTTAAGCCAGGTGATACAACCACATGAGGAGAGATATAATTTCATCGAGCGGCAAGTGCATGCAGTCATGAGATCCTTGAGAAAGTTTAAGCACTTTGTCTCTCAAAGCCGGATCACAGTCTTCGTGATTCACCCGGACGTCAGAAGTTTCATCATTCAGGGTGAACCAGGCCACAAGAGAGCAGGGTGGATTACCAAAATCCAAGAATTCGACATAGAGGTTCGACCCACCAAACTTGTCCGAGGGCGGGCACTATGCCAGGAGTTAGCTAGAAGCGCCGCCGCCGAAGTGTCTGCTTGTCAATGGGAAGACCCAGTGATGGAGGTTAACCTTGTCAACTCATTGCCCGAGGAAAGCGACTGGGCTGATGAAATAATGTGGTATTTCAACACAGGGAAGTGTCCAGACCAGCTCACCGCCTCGCAAAGGAGGAGGTTCCGGCTTAATGCTCTAAAGTACGTTCTACGCCCCGAGGGGCTGTTTTATAAAAATATTGATGGTATCCTTCTGCGTTGTGTCAAGGGAGCTGAAAAACAGAAAATCCTTGACGAATTCCATTCTGGAATGTCAGGGGGACATCTTTCGGGAAGGCCTACGGCCTTAAAGATAATAAAAGCAGGCTACTATTGGCCCACCATCTTCGCGGACACCCAGAAGGCTTGCCAGAAGTGCGAAAAGTGTCAAAGGTTTGCCGGCCGGAACAAAAATGCTCCAATGCCCTTACAACCCATACAGGTGGAGTTCCCTTTCCAGCAGTGGGGATTGGACTTCGTGGGCAAAATCTCCCCAGAATCCTCAGCAGGGCACAAATTCATTTTGACTGCCACAGATTACTTCACTCGCTGGGCCGAGGCTATACCCACAAAACATGCTGATCAAGAGACAGTCGTCGCCTTCCTGGAAAGTTTGATAACTCGCTTCGGGATTCCGGAGGCGATTGTGACGGACAATGGTCCAGGGTTTAAGGGGGCTATACTGACAGAATTCACTTGCAAATATAGCATTTATCATAAAGCTTCCTCCAATTATTACCCACAGGGAAATGGCCTCGCAGAGTCTACAAATAAAAAACTGATGAATATTATAAGGAAGACTCTTGAGAGGAATAAGAGGTCATGGCACTTGCACCTGGATCGAGCTCTGTGGGCAGATCGCATATCCATAAAGAAATCCATTAGAACATCGCCATATGCGTTAGTCTATGGGAAAGAGGCGGTTTTGCCTACCCACATTGAGATGCCTGCACTCTGGTTGCTTGATGATGAAAAGGACAACCTGGATCCCCTTGATGCCAGATTAGCTCAGTTATTGCAGCTTGAGGAGCAGAGGGAGAAAGCTCACGAAGCTTTCATGAAGCACGCTAACACTACACGAAATTGGTTCTCTAAAGGGACCACAGCCCGAATTTTCAAAATTGGTGACCTAGTGCTCAAATGGGATGCATTAAAGGCAAAACCGGGCAATCATGATAAATTTGACGCCTTCTGGGAAGGCCCCTTTCAGATTGCCAGAGTCAATCAATTCAATGCGTTCGTCCTGAGGGACATGGAGGGTCATATCCTCCCCATTCCTGTCAATGGCTTTCATCTGAAAGCCTATCGCCACTGAAACTCTCAGTTGAAGTTTCCCCCTTGTACATATTTTCCTTTATGCTTTTCCTTTTTATCTGTCTGTAAATATGCTTTTAAGTTGTTTTTGTTTTTAGGCTGTTGAGCCAAGTAGTTCGCCGGACCTGTGGGTCCGCAAGCTTTTGATGTTAAGATGCAGAAGCAGTCTCCTTCGCAAAAGGAAGATATGGAGATAGCCGAGAAGAGAAGTAAAAATCTGCCTGCCCGCCTTCGCTCGCTAAGGTGCCAAAGCCCTGAAGTCGCTTCGCCTTTTGGGCGAAAACGGGAATCCCTTCCAAGCTACGGCCAAATTAGGGAGAAACAAAAGAGAGTTTGCCAAGTGAAAATGCCCGAGATCGCTCAGATTTTAAGCGATCCCGGAAGCGTTGTCGATATTTGGGCGATTCAGAGCGCAGAGGAGGACGAGTAAAAGAGGCCCGAAAATCTGCTAAGTGTGGGCGGTCTCGCTTTCGCTCGCTAAGTGTGTAAACCCTCGAGAGCGCTACAAAGTTTCGGCGACGGCGGGAACGGGTGAATTAAAAGGAGCTATATGCAAAATCCCGTCCGCGCTCGCTTTTAAGAAAAAAGCTCGAAGTCGCTCAACTTTGGAGCGATCTCGGGAGCGCTCGAGAGTTTCGAGCGATATCAAGGAAAAGCGCCCGAGCGTTTTAGACATAAAAGTCTCCCCGTCGCCCAAGTTTTCGAATAAGCTCGAAGTCGCTTCTACTTTTTAGCGACGGCGGGAGTTCAAGACAGGCGTCGCCAAGAAAAGAAAAGGGTTTAGAATTTCCCCAAGTGTGGGTTGCTCGCTTTCGCTCGCCAAGCACTACTTTCCCCAAAGCGCGCACGTCAAGTCAGCGACAACGGGTAAGGGAAAAGGTCAAACATTTGCTTTGAATGGATAAAGTCCCTCCTTCGCTCGCTATGAGGGCCCAAACCCGAAATCGCTCGGATTTTGAGCGATATAGAGGAAAGCATGAAATTATAAAGTGGGCCCCGTTTTTCGAGCTAGCGGCATAGAAAAGCGTGCCAAAAGGGAACGATTTGCACGTGTTCCATAAGTACTTATTAAAAGGTGGGCATTCTAAGGAGGCAAAGGTTTAAATGTTTACACTCCCAAGGGAGATCGTGTGCATGGCCACCCTAGCTCAATATCAACTCCTACCAACCCCGCGCTCCTCGCATTGAATTTAAAGTACTCGGCTGCGCCACCTATTGAAGTTTCTCCCTCGAACTCTCCATTATAAAATAGCGCTCTCGCGAGGGCACTTGGTCAGTTGAATTCCAGCGCACTCTGGACTGTATTATACTAGCGCCATGGGAAAGAAGGAAGGACAGCAGAAAGCTGCGGCGCAGGCGCCAGCGGCGTCGGGCACGCCTGCAAGTGGGCAGAAGAAGGAGCAGAAAGACAAAGGGAAAGCTAGGTCGGCCGAGGCAGGGGAAGAAAAGAAGCCCCGAGTCGCGAAGCCGAAGCCGATTCCTCCTCCGCCCTCTGACAGTTGGGTCAAGCTCAGAGATGGGATTTACTCCCAGAGTACCAGCCAGATAAGGCAGACAATTGACAAATGGCGGAATAAGTTTTCCCCTTCAAATCCTTATGCTGCGGCGTACTCGTCTAATCTCTACTGGTTCTTATACCCGGAGGTACATCACTGCCCTGAGCTAATAGCGGCGATTGCCGAATACTACAGGTCGAACACAAGGCAAGTATGTGACCACCAGGGCAATGTCTTGTTTTCACTCTACTCTGACACCGTTGAAACGGCCTTCGCGCCGGGCATACAGTTGAATAAGGAAGACTATATTGTTAAAGGCGTCAACTTGGGAGAACAGACAGATAGGTATTCAGATAACCAGAGGATGCGGGACTTTATGAGCTCTCAGCTTCATGAGCCTATTCCGCCGCGGCAATGGCCAAAACAAGGAAGGCCTTTGAGCGAATTCAAGAGCACTAGCATATATACTATGCTGGCTTGGGTCTTAGGTCTCGGCACGGACGCGAAAGTCCTCCCATACCAGATTTCCCTCGCCGAGTGTATTCTAAGGGGAGAGTTCTATGACCCAAAGGAGATGACAGATAAGACCAAGCCGGTTTTCTTCAATTGGGCGGATTGCGTCACCCGGGGGATGCACCAGCAGCTGCGAGAGTATAAGACCGGCGCGCGAGATGGTTTCAGGTACTGCTCGGCTTTGGCCTGGTTATTTTTATTTCATATGCACAGCCGCCTGCGGTCGCTCCCCGTACAGCACGAAGATGACAAAGGCGCACGGCTACCGGTCTATGAGTGGACCAGGGTTCTATGGAAGGAGGAATCGTACTACCAATTCAATATATCCTTCTTGGGCCCAGCTCTCGCCCTCCTTCACGGTTCATGCCCGCGCGTCCCGCAAACATTGAGGGACCAATTCAGTGATCAGAATTACGGCGACACTTTTCGCCTAACGCAGGGACTTGTGATAAGGGTTTTCGGCTTCACGGGCAAACCTTTCTTACTGCCCTATTATGCATCAGAATATCAGTTCGGCCTAGAGGCGTCTCGGTAGATGGACTATACAGACGCAAAATATGGTCAGGGAAGGAGAAAAGGCCACTTGTTTGAATACCCCATCACCTGGGCCGGGATCGAAGTTGACACCAATGGACAACATCAGTACTTGCATGCCACGCTCTCAAGTTTCGGCTTGGTGGAGCTACCGCAAAAGTGGAAATACGACCCCTTGGACATCATAAAAGACTTTACATCTCGCCAGGAGTTTCACGTCTGTCCTCAATTGGGGATTCTGGAGGAGCGTAATAACCAAGACGAAGATCTGGAGTGGTATATCGAGGACATGCAGTCCTTCCCGCCTTGGCATGACTTCTACTGCGTAGAGGTCGAGTTTGACCCTGGCCGAAATATGGAGCACAGGCCGAATACAGATGTATACAAGAGATTAGAGGCAAGACTGCAAAAGAGGGGTTGGAGACTGGACAAAATAGAAGAGTGGTGGAAAATGCGTGTCAGGACCGGAAAAGACAAATCTGTGAAGGACATAAAAGACGACGACACCTTTTCCGACCTCTATGACAAACATCACGCCACGTGGCGGCCAGTAGTGTTTCGTCATATAGTACCCCCAGGCCCTCGCCTACAAAAGGGGCAGGTCCCACCTAAGCAGTTGCAAGCGAGTGGTGAGGGCTCCAGTCAGCAGTCGCGGGAAGAGAAGATTGAGGAGCCCAAAATGCAGCAAACGGCCGAGAAGCAACATGCTAAGGCCGCGTCATCCAAAGGAGAAGTACCCACGCACGTGACCCAAGCAAAGCAGACTTCCTCGATAGAAGTGTCCCCCGTGCTTCGAAAGAAAAAGGCTGTCAAGGTGACCGTGAAGCCCCCTAAAGCCCCAAAGAGTTCTATTAGTTTAACACCTATCACCCAAGAGGAGGAGCTCGCCCCTCTTAAGAGGAAGAGGTCAGAGAGGCCTAAAGAGCAAGGGCCTGCGCCTGAGAAGGAGGTAGCACCACAACCGGATACCACTCCGCCGCCCAAGAAAAGCAGGGTCTTAGAGACTGCTACGGAGAAGGACGATATATCTACATTTGCGGGCGACCAGTGGATAGACCACGTCTTCGACTCACCGGCTCGGGCGGAGCCCGTAGGTACGTTTTCTGCCCCCTCACATACTGCCGAGTCAATGTCTGTGGCATCCTTAACCCTTGCTGCCTCATCCATCCCCGCCAATATTCCATTAGCCCCCAGCGCACCAGCCGCTCCCTCTCTCACTGAGCCCCACGCCGGTCAAAAGGAGGTTTCACCAGTCATACCCGAGCAGTCCCATCGTGGCCTATCCTCCACAAGGCCCGATACCCTTCAAGCCCTGACCGAGACTCAGTTGGACGCCACCGTTTCGGGCTCGCCTCCCTCCCCCCACATTTCATCCGAACATCCCGAGGACTCATCTGTCGCTCCCGCCCAGACCGAGTCACCCCACAAAGAAGAGGAGCACCCTTCCGTCGGTTCTTCATGCCTGTTCATGAAAGGGGAGGTGTCACAACAAGGTCTGCCCCTGGCCAGGTCTCTTTTTGGAGACACAAGTCTGATCCAGATAATGGAGAGTCAATCCCTCATATCGCGGCCTAATCAGCCCGCTACATCTCGGCCAAAGCGCTCCTCAGGCAAATGGATGCAGAATGCAATAAAGCGAAGAGGCGAAGAGATCGCCACGGTCGAGAAGCGCATCAGGTTTGATTCGGAGAGCATGCTCCTGTATAAGGAGAAGAAGATTCCAAGAGTGAAGAAGCCCGTAAAGGACATGCTTCCTGGAGATTATGAGTATAAGAGCACGGCCAAAAATCTGGATGAGGTCAGCTTCGAGAATGAGGCACTAGCTGTCCATGATGGGACTGATACACTACGCCTGAAATATTTCCAGTTGCAAGAGCGTTATTATGAGATGGAAAACAAGAAAATGAAGCTAGAAGAGGGCATGGCCAAGACGCAGGCTCAGTTCGAGAGTTCTGAAAAGGAGCGCCTGCAACTAAGAGAGCAGCTGGCGAGCCTTCAGAAGGAGGCATCGGATCAGAAAGAAGCTGTCGAACGTCAAATCAAAGAGCTTCAAGATCAGCTTCAGCAGACAAAGCAGGAGCTAGAAGAAAAGATTGTGGAGACGTTCTCCAAAGACAATGTCAAAAGGATCCGAGCCAGGTTGTTGAAAAATTTCAGGCCGCGGGCTTCTAAAGCCCTCAGGGTGTTTGCATTTCTCACCCAGGTTCAAGAGGCATCCGCACAGGGTAAGCCTGTGTTGGAGGAGGCAGAGCGTGAGGCAGATCGCTGGCTCGATCTGGCAGTCAGGGCAGGAAACCTTGAGCGCCAGAACCTCCAAGTTCCTGCTACAGATTCCGTTGCCTTTGATTGGGCAGCCGCAAGGGCCACCTTGCACACCTTCTTTGAAAGATTTCAGAAGATTCAGAGAGCCAGGGCATTGCTGGACCTATTGGACCAAGAAAAGGACATATGCTCGTCCCCTTTCCTGACTCTCTCCGCACACGGATTCCCAAACTTCACCGATAGCGAAGGCGAGTGCTTGCCAAAAGAAGCTCTGCGCCAGTTGTGGGATGCCTTCGCTGATGACACTTCTGAGATTGATGCATGGGAGGATCCTATCCAGCAAGAGCAAGTGATGGAGCTCACTTCAAAATTCTGTATGATTCGTTCTTGTTTGCTGGATTTGGGCCAGAGGGCCGAGCAGATGGGTATAGTTCAGGTGGAGACCTTCAAGCACCTAACTAGCGATATCCGCAGTATGGAGCCCTTCTCTGAAAATGCCTGGGCTCAGGTGCAAGAGACATATGAGCGCATTAAGGCTCGCCTTGCCTCCGGGGAGTTCACTCCAGACGAAGATCCAGAGGAAGGAGAAGAGCCATCAGCAGAAGGGTCTCAAGGAGAAAAGAACGAAAATCAATCCGAGGAGGAAAGTCCTTCGAAGGAGGAGCAACAGGATACAGAGCAGCAGGACCAGGGCCTACAGGAAAAGGAAACAGAGTCCGGGGGTGACTCCGGGCCCAAGGGATAAAGGCATGGATTCTTGCATCGAGGCGAGCTCGATACCCCGCGAGCCGCCAGAATGTTGCCACATTTTTGATAGGGGCATAAATTTTATCAGGTTGTTGCCACTCTCCTTCTTCCCCGTTCTTTCCTCATATGTTATGATGATCTTCCTTGGTGCTTCTGCAAGTGTCCTGTTTTCAGTCCCCAGCTTCCATCAGGTCCGATGCCAGCATTGGCATAAAAAATTGCAAAATTTTACCAAGTGTTAGCCCTTTCCCGAGATCGTTGTTGTTGTTGCGCGATTTCTGGCGCAGGCAGGTTTTTGAGCGACTAAGGGTCGTGTTTCAAAGTGGCAGATTTGCCTAAGTCCTTTGAACCCGAAGTCGCTACCGCGCGCACTATCCGCCCGTCGCTATAGCACGTTTTGAGCGAAAAGGGGCATCAGAAAAGAGTAGGCAGGCTCGAGATCGCCGTCGCGGAGGGAAAAGCTCCCCAGCGCGCAAGAGTTTCCAGCGCTTTTGAGCTTGCGAGGCTGCTAAGAGTTTGAGCCCGAGATCGCTGTCGCTACCCCTCCAAACCCGAAATCGCTCAGCTCTCCCAGCGACATCCAGCAAAGAAGTTTCCCCGAGCTCGAAATCGCCGTCGCCAAGCAGAAAAGCCCGAAATCGCTCATTTTGTGAGCGCTTTCGAGCTCAAGCCAAGGATTGCCTTGGGTTATCATTCCCAAGATCGCCGTCGCTCTTTAGCGATTCTGGGCGCATCTTCCCCATTTCAGCGATTTTCGGCTGCAGTCAAAGAGAATGTTTGGGATGATTTTCCCTCCTTCTCCAGGTCAGATTTTGGAGTTCGCGCCAGTTGGACTTTGAGGAAGAGTAGGTGGGCATTGAAAGATAATTGTACCCCATCTACCAAAACTAGACAATAGTCCCTTTTCAGCGACCAAGACTGTCAGAAGTTGTACAAGATCAAGTGAGAGCATGCTGCAAGTACAGGGATGGCCGACCAAGATCAAATCTCTCCCCTTTTTGCAGCTTTTGCAGCTTTTGGCAGGTTTGGGGATCTGCGCTTCTCATTGTAATTGGGAGGGAAAAATGCTATAAATAGCAAGTGCGTCTCATTGTAAAAGGGGGGAAAAAGGGGATATCTTGCTAAGAAACTTCTCTAGTTGTACATCTGCTCTTAATCCAAAAGTATACTTGGCTCATTAGTTGCGTCTATCTTGTATGCTGCCTTTCTTTAGTATTTCTGCTTCATGTTGCTTATTTTTCTGATTGCTGTCATTCTGCATATTTGGATCTCAGCATTGGCAATTAAGTGTATTTGGAATAAGATAGAAAGGATACATAGGGTAGGAAAGTGCTAATGTTTCTAGGTATACATTGTTTTGATTGTTGTTGGTAAAAGTGTCTGGTTAGTAACTGTGCTGCTTATCTCCTTCACCCGAAGTACATCACATTTACATCTCTTTCTGCACTTTTAAATCTCTTTCAGCACCCTAAACTAAATTAAAAAACATAGGAAGCCGGCCTTCTCCGGAGATTGGCACGGAAGGCATTCCTTCCTTCCGGCCTTTCAATCTGTTGGGCGAATCTAGGGCGCAAAGACCTAAAACCTTTCCTAGTGGCAGATTCGTAACCAACAGGAACTTCACTCTATGGAAGATTAAGGTGAAGGATTTGTTGGTTCAGAATGACCAAGCTCAAGACTTGGAAGGGGTCGCGAATAAACCGAGCAGCATGAAAGATGAGGAGTGGACAAGGCTTGACAGGAAGGCGGTTTCTACAATCTGTCTCTGCCTAGTGGACTCCGTCTTGTTCAATGTAGCTGAAGAGAAGACCGCGGAAGCCCTTTGGTAAAAGCTTGAAAAGTTGTATGAAACAAAATTAGCAACTAAAAAGGTTTTTCTGAAAAAGCAGCTTTATAGCTTGAGGATGAAGGAAAGTTCATCCGTGGTAGATCATTTGAATGAGTTTAATACTCGATCAATAAACTGGTTTTAGTTAATGTGAAGATGGAGGATGAAGATAGGGCTATCACCCTACTTTGTTCCCTCCCGGACACTTGGTATCATATGGTGATGACCATCAATAATTCATCATCAGGAACTCTCAAATTTGATGATGTGGTAGCCGCTTTGTTGGCGGAAGAGTTGAGGCGAAAAACGTCTCTGAACCCTCAACCAATGAAGCCCTATCTGTGAGAGGTCGATCGTTCGAGGGGAGTAAACAAGGTAAAAAACAGTCCAGATCTAAATCTAAAGGACATAAGCAGAAAGGGAAGTGTTGGCATTGTGGGAAGCCAAGACACTCCAAGAAGGACTGTTGGCAATTAAAGAATGGTGAAAAGCAAAATCAGCCATCAGCTGAGGCCAGTGCAGTAGATTCACGAGAGACGACAACATGTGAAGCCTTTTGTATCAGTAACAACAGATCAGTTTTATATACTTGGGTTTTGGACTCGGGTGCATCCTTCCACATGTCTCCCCACAGAGACTGGTTTGACAAACATCAACCATACTGTGGTGGAAAGGTCTATTTGGGTGATGATCATCCTTTAGAAATTGTGGGAAGAGGGGATATAAGGATCAGGCTGGACGATGGTAGAGAAAGGATGTTATGTGATGTGTGACATGTGCCCGATTTGAGGAAGAATTTGCTCTCAATCAAAATGATGGATAAGCTAGGGTATTCTATCACCTTCAGTAACAACTACTGCAAGATTACCAAAGGAGCTCTTGTAGTAGCAAAGGGAGAATCTTATGGGACTTTATACCATTTATGCGGTGATACGGTGACAAACCATGCAGCAGCAACAAATTCTGTTCAAGATGCAGTAATGCTATGGCATCAATGCCTAGGCCATATGAGTGAAAAAGGCCTGAAAATTCTACATGACAGAGGTATGCTTTTTGGGATTAAGTCTTGTAATTTAGACTTATGTGAGCACTGTATTTTTGGTAAAAAGAAGAGGGTTCGGTTTACTGCAAGTCCTAGTAAGAGTTTTGATTTTCTGCAACTTATACATTCGGATATATTTGGACCTGTCCCCACTCAGTCCTTGAATGGCGCCATCTATTTTCTAACTTTTATAGATGATTACTCTAGGATAGTGTGGGTTTACTTTCTGAAGAAGAAGTCGGAAGCTTTGTAGAAATTTAAGTAGTTCAAAGCACGGGTAGAATAGAGTTTGGGCAAGTCAATTTTGTTTCTCAGGTCAGATAATGGGGGTGAATATTGCTCCAAGGAATTTGATAAATTTTGTATGCAGTAAGGTATTAAGCACTAAAATATTGTACCATACACTCCACAAAAAAATGGTGTGGTTGAGAGGATGAATCGCACAATCATGGAACGTACAAGAAGCATGCTTAGCGCAGCCATGTTGGAGAAAACGTTCTGGGCGAAGGCTGTTAATACAGTTGTTTATCTTATTAACAGGTCACCTACAGCCGCATTGGATGGACAGATTCCGGAGGAGGTTTGGTGTTGTAAGTCAGTTGATTACTCTCATTTGCGCACCTTTGGTTGTGACGCGTTTGCCCATGTACCCAAATAAAAAAGGTCCAAGCTTGACCCGAAGTCAAGCAAATGTGTTTTTCTCGGCTATGGAGATATAGTGAAGGGGTATAGACTGTGGGATCCTACTGCCCACAAGGTAATTATTAGTCGGGATGTAATTGTTGATGAAAAATCCATGCAAAGGAAGGAGGTACAGCAAAATCCTAATGTTGTACCTGTTGAAGTAGAATTGAGTGAAGATAAACATGCTGAAGTTTTTGATCAGCATGTAGAACAACAAGTAGAACAAGAAGTAGAGCAGCCACAACGGTCACAAGACCAAGAGCCACAACCGACAAATCATTGGGTTAGAAGATCTACACGTCCACAAAAGTGTCCGAAAAGGTATTCTCATGTGTATCAGTCCTCTTTTGCTTTGTTAATTGATGATGGTGAACCTAGTTCATTTCAGGAAGCTAGAGAGTTTGAGAATGCAGCAAAGTGGAGGAAATCCATGGAGGAGGAAATCGAGGCACTTCACAAGAATAAAACTTGGGAACTTGTGGATCTCCCACCTAGAAGAAAGACTGTTGGAAACAAGTGGGTGTACAAAGTGAAGAAGAACAGCGATGGGCTGTTGGAATGCTATAAAGTTTTCTTGGTGGCAAAGGGATATGTGTAGAAGTCAGGTGTTGACTTTAATGAAATTTTCTCTCCAATTGTGAAGATGACTACTATTAGAGTTCTACTTACACTTGTAGCTGCACAGGTTTTGGAACTGGAGCAGCTTGATGTAAAGACTGCTTTCTTGCATGGTGATCTCGAGGAAGAGATATATATGGATCAGCTTGAGGGCTATGAAGAAAGAGGCAAAGAGCATTTGGTTTGCAGACTAAAGAAATCACTGTACGGGTTGAAACAGGCGCCAAGGATGTGGTACAGGAAATTTGACACCTTCATGAAGAGCCAAGGTTTCAGCAGGAGTGAAGCTGACCATTGTGCATACTATAAGAAGTTTGACAATGGCAGTTTTATTATTTTGCTATTGTATGTTGATGATATGTTGGTTGCAGGCCCCAACATGAAGAAAATCATTGATCTTAAGGCTCAGTTGGCGAGGACGTTTGAAATGAAGGATTTAGGAGCTACAAACCAAATTTTAGGGATGAAGATACATAGGGACAGAAAAGGAAGAAAGATTTGGTTAGGTCAAAAGTCATATGTGGAAAATATTCTGCAGCGCTTCAATATGCAGAATGCTAAACCAGTTAGTACCCCACTTCTTCCACACTTAAAGTTGTCTTCTAACCAGTGTCCTAGAACGGAAGCAGAGAAGACAAGCATGTCTCATGTACCGTATTCATCAGCAGTAGGAAGCCTCATGTATGCCATGGTGAGCACCAGACCGGATATTGCCCAAGCAGTGGGAGTAGTCAGCCGGTACATGGCAAATCCTGGTAAGGAGCATTGGAATGCGATGAAGTGGATATTCAGATATTTAAGAGCCACTTCAAATGTTGCCATTTACTTTGGATAGGCAGATTTGCAAGTTACAAGTTTTGTGGATTCTAATTATGGTGGAGATAGAGATGGGAGAAAATCCACTATAGGATATACCTTCACTCTTGCAGGAGGAGCAATGAGTTGGGCTTCAAAGTTGCAGTATGTTGTGGCTTTATCAACCACTGAAGCAGAATACATTGCAACAACTCATGCCAAAAAAGAGGCAATTTGGCTAGAGCGATTGTTGGGTGACTTCAAGGTAATGCAAGAGAAAATTACACTACATTGTGATAGCCAGAGTGCTATTCAGCTAGTGAAGAATCCAACATTCCATGATTGCATGAAACACATTGATTGTTGAGCAAGGTGCAGCAAAAGTATTGTCATTGTTGTCAACACAGACAGAAATTGATGCAGTTGAAGCAATGGACAAGAATTCAGAAGTCAGTCAGATCAAGTACAGTGAATTTCCAGGAAAACAGAAGTGACCCAGATTCAAAAATTTGCAGAAAAAGACAAGTAAGAAAACTGTCGCGATATCGCGACAAAAAAGAGGAGAGAGAAAGCGTAGTCGAAAATGTCATGATTTCACGACAAAAAGGAGGAGAGAGAAAGCACAGCAAAAATGTCATGATTTCGTGACAAAAAGGAGGAGAGAGAAAGCACAACTGAAAATGTCATGATTTCGTGACAAAAAGGAGGAGAGAGAAGGCATAGCCAAAAGTGTCATGATTTCGTGACATATCGGAGGAGAGAGAAAAATATGGAGAAACTGTCATGATTTCGTGACATGTTTGGGTAAAGGCACAGCAATGAAAAGTGTCACGATTTCGCGACAGGATCGGAGTGGAAGCAACAAGGCGAAAAAGTGTAGCGATTTCGCTACATGTCGGAGTTTCGCGAAGCAAAGAAAAGGGCTAAGTCAAGAAGGTGTAGCGATTTGCTACAAGTCAAAATGGTCAAAAAGGTGTAGGATTTTACTAATAAATAAAAAGGTAGAAAGAGGCAACAAAGGTGTAGCGATTTGTGCATGTCAAAATGCAAGGCAACAAAGTTGTAGCGATTTCGCTACATGTCTTGATTTCGCTAGTGCATGAAGCAAGAAATGTACGGATGCGAAAGATGTCACGATTTCGCGACATGTTGCATTTTCATGGGCGAATAGCAAAGAACAGCGCTAAGGCAGAAAAGCGTCGCGATTTCGTGACATGTTTCGATTTCGCTGAAGCTTGCGGAGAAAAGTGTACGAGAAAAGCGTCAGGATTTCGTGACATGTTTCGATTTGAAGCTTGCGGAGAAAAGTGTACGAGAAAAAGTGTCACGATTTCGTGACATGTTTCGATTTGAGGCTTGCGGAGAAAAGTGTACGGTAGCAAAAAGTGTCACGATTTCGTGACATGTTCCATTTTCGTGGGTGCAAGTGAAGGATAGTGCAGGAAAGCGAAAAGTGTCACGATTTCGTGACATGTCCCGTTTTCGTGGGCAAGAAGCAGAAAAGAGCGAGAGGCTGCGAATGTGTCACGATTTCGTGACATGTCTCGTTTTCGCGGGTAGGAGACAGAAGAGAGCTGGAGGCAGCAAATGTGTCACGATTTCGTGACATGTTCTATTTTCGTGAGTGCATGCCAAGATAAGGTCGAGGAGGCGAAAAACGTCGTGATATCATGACAGGTCAGGTTTTCACGGTCAACAGTCCAAAAAAAGTCAAATGGGCAAAAATGTCACGATTTCGCGACAGGTAACAGTTTGGCGGGTAAAAGCCGAAGGAGCATGCACGGTGACAGGTGTCGAAAAAGCATAAAGGAAAATCATGCAGCCAGTTACGTAAGAATTAACTGGAGTCAGATCTACAGTTACACAGTGACAGGTGTTGGAAATGCATTGGAACAGTTGTATATGCATGATTGGAAAAGCATTCGAACAACCGCATATGGAGAATCAAAAATGTATTCGAACACGTATTTGCAGAATTCGAACAGGATATGAGGATCGTAAAAGCATTGAAAGATGAGAAAAAGGATATAGGATCGAAAAGCATTCGAACAGCCGTATTTGTAGGATTCGAACAACCGCTTATGGAGAAGAGAAAAGAATTCGAACAGCCGCTTATGGAGAAGAAGAAAAGGAATTCGAACAGCCGCTTATGGAGAAGAGAAAAGAATTCGAACAGTTAGAGAATGTCATTCGACTGCATGCAGGATTAGAAAAGTGATAGAAGACGAGGAGTCTCGATGAGGAAAAGGGGTTATAAAAGGACAGTCGTGCAGAGAATTAGGTTGCTGCTGTTAGAGTGAAATTACAGTGAAAAGAGGGTTAGAAGAGGGCCAAGAGAGAAATAAGCAGAGCCGTGAGTGTGTGCAGAGTGTGTTTAATTGCAGACCAATCAGGGTGGTGCAAACAGTGAAGACATTTTTATGTCATTTTAAATTGCTCAGAATTGCAGTCCAAGTTGGTGCTTGGTACTAGGGGTTGGTGCTCCTATCTGTTGCAGCAGAAAATTAAGGGGTTGGTGCTCCTTCCGGTAGATCTTTGGTAAAGTGTTTGTAAAATTGGTATTTTGCAAAGACTGGATTTGGATTGGAGTCCAAGCAGTCATTTTTGAGGAGTAGCCAAATTGGTGAACCTCGGTATATTGTGTGTTGTGGTGTGCTCTCTTGTTCAATTTGCTTTTCTGGTTTTCAAGTTCTCTTTGCTTCAATTTTAAATGTTGTAGATTTGAATATTAATAGCTACACTGATTCACCCCCCCTCTCAGTGTCATTGTGTGAATATCAATTGGTATCAGAGCTAGGTTTCTTGAACAAGCTTAATTAGCTAAGGTGATCTTGGAAGAAACACAATGGCAAGCGGTGAAGGATTCTCATCCAACAAAGCTCCCTTGTTTGATGGAACTAATTACACTTTCTGGAAACTCGGGATGCGAGACATATCCGAGTGCATTGGGATACGACATTTGGGATTCTGTAGATAGTGGATACACAACACCCACTACTCCTCCAACAGATACTGCTGAGAAGAAAAAATTTGAGAACAACTCCAAAGCAAAGAATGCCATAATGTGTGGGCTTGTAGACAGTGAAATGATAAGAGTCATGAGCTGTAAATCGGCAAAAGACATGTGGGATAAACTGAAGAGCATCCATGAAGGAGACAACAAGATCAAGGAAGCCAAGCTGCAAACTCATCGAGCACAGTTCGAAGCACTACAAATGAATGAAGATGAGAACATAGAGGCTTATATGCTTGAGAGTCAATGGAATCATTAATGCAATCAGAGGACTCGGTGAAGAAATTGATGATGCGGTTGTCATGAAAAAGGTTCTCAGAACACTTCACAAAAGATTTAACTCCAAAGTTTCTGCAATAGAAGAGGCGAAAGATCTAAACAATTTCAGCATGGATGAGATGCATGGTTCCCTGACTGCATACGAAATGAGAATAGGACAAACTAAGTCTATAGACAGAGAAGCTGCTTTTAAAGCACACAAGAATATAAAAGCTGAACATGAATCTGAGGATGAAGAGACACTGGATGAAATAGAAGCTAATTTTGTTCGAAAACTCACAAAGGGAAAAGGAAAATATAGAGGAAAGCTACCTTTTAAGTGCTTCAATTGTGGAGGAGTCGGTCATTTTGCAGCCAAATGTCCAATGCATGAGAAAACCAAAAATGGTGAAGGGTCACACCAAGAAAAAGGTGACTGGAAGAAGAAACAAAATTTTAGAAAGAACAACTTCAAGAAGAAAAGCTTCATATCCAAGAATGTCAGCACTTCTGAAGAAAGCTCAGGTGAGGATTCTGAAGAAGAAACAGGTGAAGCTCTGTTCATGGCACTTGAAGAAGAAAGAACAGAGGAAAATCAGGAAGGTGATGAAAACTTTAAGGATGAGGCTGAAGTGTATCTGGAAGGAGAATTGGTTGCTGCACTTGAAGAGTTGAGTGCAGAAAGGAAAAAGAATAAAAAATTTTCAAAGAAACTAGAGGATGCCACTGACATAATAAACAATCTGAAAATACAGACAGAGGAATTCAAGAAAATGTCTGAAGTTCTTGATGAACAATTAACTGTAAAGACAGTTGAATGCAGCAAGCTCGAAGAAGACATTGTTAAGTTAAGGATGCAGCTAGAGGAGATGAATAGGAAATTGAGCTATTTTCATAAGTTTGAAGAAAGTACTGTAAAGCTGGATAAAATGTTAAATAACCAAAGGCCTTCCGGCATCAAATTTGGTTTAGGCTTCGATGAAGGAGAATCATCAAAGGGTTCAAAGGCCTTAAATGTAGAATCCATAAAGAAAGAAGAAAAGATCAGGGTTGATCAAGAAAAAACAAATCATGCCAAAGAAAGCAATAATGCCAGACTCAAGAAGAGTATTGACAAAGATGGATTCACAAAAGTCACACATTCAAGAAGGAGAAGATTCATGGCTCCTACTTCAAACCGGCAAAGACCTGCACCCAGGTTTAATCATTCCTTTTCTGGTTATTGTTTTAAATGCAATGCTTATGGCCATAAGATTTCAGATTGCAGTCATAATGTACCTCAAAGGAATTTCACCAGTAGAAATATTTTTTCTCCTTTAATGAATTATGCAGTTGAATGTTATAATTGTCATAATTTTGGACATATTGCAAGAAACTGTAGAAGCACTTTTGCATCAAAGAATTATCAGGGTAGAAAATCTAAACCAAATGGGTTGAACCAAAACAAGAAATTTCTTGAAAAACAGGCACATGCTAATGAAAGGGCACAGGCAAAACAAGTAGCAAAATCTGCTATCAAACCAGAATGGAAAGAAAAGGAATCTTTGATTGTTCAGATCGCCTTTAAAGCACGAGAACAAATCTGCACCTTGGATACTTGACAGTGGATGCTCCGAGTCACATGACGGGTGACAAGCAAAAATTTGAGAAGTTACGAGAATTATGAAGGTGGTTCTGTGAAATTTGGAAATAATGATGGAGCAAAGATAGTTGGAAAAGGATCAGTCAAGATCAGTGATGGAAAGATAAAATCAAAAGAAGTCTTGTTTGTGATTGGTCTAAAGCACAACTTGCTGAGTGTAAGTCAAATCTGTGACCGAGGTCATGAAGTCATTTTTAAGAAGGAGGGCTGTGAAGTGAGAAAAGCACACAGTGGGAAACTGATAGCTACTGGATCAAGGACTTACGGTAATCTATATACTCTCTCAGAAACTGCAGAAGGAACATGCTTGATTGGACAGGGAAGATGAAAATTGGCTATGGCACAAGAGGCTCGGTCATATTAGTTTTGACAATCTGGCAAAAATAAGTTCAAAAAGAGCAGTAAGAGATATACCAACCATTGGCAAACCAGTAAATAGCATCCGTGCTTCATGTCAAAAAGGAAAGCAAACCCAGATCCACATTTAAATCAAAGGAATACTTCACCAGCAAACCGTTGGAGATAATTCATACTGATTTGTGTGGACCCATGAGAACTCAAAGCATAAATGGTGACAAATACTTTATGTTGTTCATAGATGACTACTCCAGGATGACATGGGTATTATTTTTAAAGATTAAATCAGATGCCTTTGAGATGTTTAAGATTTTTAAAAAATAGGTTGAAAATCAAAGCTGGAAAGAGGATTAAATGCCTAAGATCGGACGAGAGGGGAGAGTTTATTTCAGAAGAATTTGCAGAATACTGTCAAAAATATGGGATAAGAAGACAGTTTTCAGCGGCAAGGACACCTCAGCAGAATGGTGTTGTAGAAAGGAAGAACAGGACAGTGCAGGAAATGGCACGGACAATGCTGGCTGAGAACAAAATAGCTGACAGATTTTGGAAAGAGGCAGTCCATACTGCAGTTTACATTCAAAACAGGTGCATGCTAAGACCGCATGAAAGCAAAACACCGTATGAGCTGTGGTTCGGCAGAAAGGCAACTGCAAGATATTTCAAAGTATTTGGCAGCAAGTGCTACATCAAACGGACTGAAGATAATCTCGGTAAATTTGAAGATAGAGCTGATGAAGGGATTTTTCTTGGTTACTCAACAAAAAGCAAAGCCTACACATGTTACAACAAGAGGCTAAAGAAAATTGTTGAGAGTGCTGATGTTAAAGTTGATGAAGGTAGAGAGCAAGAAATTTCTTATCAAGAAAAATACCCTATTTATGAAGAAGTCATTGAAGGAGATGATGAAAAGGAAATAGAAGAGAATCAGAAAATTGATCCGGATGTTTTAAAAACTGACTCGAGAGGAAGAAGAAAACAAGAAATTTAAAATAGGCGAGTGGCAGAAAAATCATCCCAGTGAACAGATTATTGGGGACCCCACAGATGGTATTCAGACAAGAAGAGCAGTAGTGCGGAACTATTCTCTGTTATCTAGCATTGAACCTAAAAATGTTGCCGAAGCAAGCACAGATGAAAGTTGGATGAAGGCAATTAATGAAGAACTAGATCAGATTGAGAAAAACAAAACCCAGGGAATTAGTACCTCGGCCAACAAATAAAAACATAATTGGCACTAAATGGATTTTTTGAAATAAATTAAATGAAGATGGACGGGTTGTCGAGAAATAAGGCAAGATTGGTGCAGTAAAGGCTATGCTCGGGTTGAAGGCATTGATTTTGAGGAAACCTTTGCACCGGTAGCCGGACTAGAGGCAATCGGAATGTTTTACGGCTTTAGCGAGTCCATAAAAACTTCAAAGTATATCAAATGGATGTAAAATCAGCATTTCTGAATGGAAAAGCTGGAAGAAGAGGTTTACATTGAACAGCCGGATGGCTTTCAACTTGGTGACAATCCAAATTTTGTTTACAGGTTAAAGAAAGCTTTATATGGTTTGAAACAGGCACCCATAGCATGGTATGCAAGGTTGGATAACTATCTAATTAAACAAGGGTTCAAGAAAGGTTTGGTGGACATCAATTTATATGTCAAAGCAGAGAAGGGCCATCTTATTGTTCTTGTTGTTTATGTAGATGATATAATATTTAGCGGGACATGGATGAATATTGCAAAGACATATCAACTAAAATGAAGAAAGAATTTGAGATGTCTATGATTGGTGAACTTTCTTATTTCCTAGGATTGCAGGTCAATCAAAATGAAAAGGGCATTTTTATTTCTCAAGTTAAATATGTAAAAGAAATGCTGAAAAAGTTCACAATGGAAGATAGTAAACTCTGTTAGCACTCCCATGACAACGAGTGCCAAGTTGAGCAAGGATGATAAATCTCCAGGATGTAGATCAAACAATGTACGGGTCTATGATTGGAAGCCTGCTTGTATTTAACGACCACTAGACCGGATATATTACGAGGCGGTATGCATGGTTGCAATATTTTAGGCTAGTCCCAAAGAAACTCATGTGACAGTTGTAAAGAGGATCTTCAGGTACCTCAAGGGTACTATGGAATATGGGTTGTGGTACCCAAAAGGTAAAGACTTCACTTTGATTGCATATTCTGATGCAGATTGGGCAGGATGTATTGATGAAAGAAAGAGTACCGGTGGAGGAGCATTTTATCTTGGAGACAGAGTGGTAGCATGGCACGACAAGAAACAAGAATCGGTCTCTCTATCCACAGCGAGAGCGAGAATACATTGCAGCAACAACATGCTTGTACACTAGATATTATGGATGAGACAAACGTTGAAAGATCTTGGTATTCACTTCAAAGAGCCAATATCAATAAAATGTGATAACACTAGTGCTATCAACATATCCAAGAATCCGGTTATGCATTCTAGAACCAAACATATTGCGATCCGGTATCATTTCTTGAAGGATAAAGTTCTTGAAGGAGAGGTCAAATTGGACTTTGTTCCAACTACAGAGCGGGTAGCTGATATATTCACAAAACCATTGCCCAAGGAAGTTTTTGAGTACCTTC
This sequence comes from Wollemia nobilis, assembly GCA_028583015.1. Lineage (NCBI taxonomy): Eukaryota > Viridiplantae > Streptophyta > Pinopsida > Araucariales > Araucariaceae > Wollemia > Wollemia nobilis. The sequence goes on along the minus strand of JAQPPZ010002072.1, from coordinate 5,370,923 downwards.
GAAATAAGTTGGGAGTGGTCACAATTCCCAAGAACTGACTATCATTTGGGATCACATTCTCAGGGGGTGCATTTATGCCTATACTTATAGTTTTGCTTATATTTATGATTTTTGCTAACTATAACAACATTTGTCTGAGAGTGGTGTGCATAGACTCGGGGGAGTCCACAGTGACCCTTTGGTATTATTGTCAAAGGGGGAGAAGAATTACAGGAGAGTGCATAAGTGTTGCCAACAATTCCAAAGGGGAGATTGTTGAGCAAGGTGCAGCAAAAGTATTGTCATTGTTGTCAACACGGACAGAAATTGATGCAGTTGAAGCAATGGACAAGATTTTGAAGTCAGTCAGATCAAGTACAGTGAATTTCCAGGAAAACGAAGTGACCCAGATTCAAAAATTTGCAGAAAAAGACAAGTAAGAAAAGCGTCGCGATATCGCGACATGTTTTTATCGGATTTCAGACAAAAAGGAGGAGAGAGAAAGCAAGCGAAAATGTCATGATTTCGTGACAAAAAGGAGGAGAGAGAAAGCATAGCCGAAAATGTCACGATTTCATGACAAAAAGGAGGAGAGAGAAAGCATAGTCGAAAATGTCATGATTTCATGACAAAAAGGAGGAGAGAGAAGGCACAGCCAAAAGTGTCATGATTTCGTGACATATCGAAGGAGAGAGAAAAATATGGAGAAACTATCACGATTTCGTGACATGTTTCGGGTAAAGGCGAGCAATGAAAAGTGTCACGATTTCGCGACAGGATCGGAGTGGAAGCAACAAGGCGAAAAAGTGTAGCGATTTCGCTACATGTCAAAATGCTAAGTCAAGAAGGTGTAGCGATTTCGCTACAAGTCAAAATGCTAAGTCAAGAAGGTGTAGCGATTTGTCAAGTCAAAATGAAGGCAAAAGGTGTAGGATTTAAAAAAAAAAGTGAAAAAAAAGGGCGTTGCATGTCAAAATGCAAGGCAACAAAGTTGTAGCGATTTCGCTACATGTCTTGATTTCGCTAGTGCATGAAGCAAGAAATGTACGGATGCGAAAGATGTCACGATTTCGTGACATGTTGCATTTTCGCGGGCGAATAGCAAAGAACAACGCTAAGGCAGAAAAGCGTCGCGATTTCGTGACATGTTTCGATTTCGCTGAAGCTTGCGGAGAAAAGTGTACGGTAGCAAAAAGCGTCACGATTTCGTGACATGTTTCGATTTCGTTGAAGCTTGCGGAGAAAAGTGTATGGAGAAAAAGTGTCGTGATTTCGTGACATGTTTCGATTTGAGGCTTGCGGAGAAAAGTGTACGATAGAAAAAAGTGTCATGATTTCGTGACGTGTTCCATTTTTGTGGGTGCAAGTGAAGGATAGTGCGAGAAAGCGAAAAGTGTCACGATTTCGTGACATGTCTCATTTCGTGGGCAAGAAGCAGAAAAGGGTGAGAGGCTGCGAATGTGTCACGATTTCGTGACATGTCTCGTTTTCGCAGGTAGGAGATAGAAGAGAGCTGGAGGCAGCAAATGTGTCACGATTTCGTGACATGTTCTGTTTTTGCGAGTGCATGCCAAGATAAGGTCGAGGAGGCGAAAAACGTCGTGATATCGCGACAGGTCAAGTTTTCGCGGTCAACAGTCTAGAAAAAGTCAAATGGGCAGAAATGTCACGATTTCGCGACAGGTAACAGTTTGGCGGGTAAAAGCCGAAGGAGCATGCACGGTGACAGGTGTCGAAAAAGCATAAAGGAAAATCATGCGACCAGTTACGTAAGAATTAACTGGAGTCAGATCTACGGTTACATAGGTGAGAGTGTTGGAAATGCATTGGAACAGCTGTATATGCATGATTGGAAAAGCATTCGAACAACCGCATATGGAGAATCGAAAATGTATTCGAAACAGTCGTATTTGTAGAATTCGAACAGTCGAATATGTAGGATCGTAAAAGCATTCGAACAGCGTATTTGAGATTAAAAGATATGGAGGATGAAAGCATTGAAAATGAGAAAAGAGGAGAAAGATTGAACAATTGACCGCTTATGGAGAAGAGAAAAGAATTCGAACAGTTAGAGAATGTCATTCGATTGCATGAAGGATTAGAAAAGTGATAGAAGACGAGGAGTCTCGATGAGGAAAAGGGGTTATAAAAGGACAGTCGTGCAGAGAATTAGGTTGCTGCTGTTAGAGTGAAATTACAGTGAAAAGAGGGTTAGAAGAGGGCCAAGAGAGAAATAAGCAGAGCCGTGAGTGTGTGCGAGTGTGTTTAATTGCAGACCAATCAGGGTGGTGCAAACAGTGAAGACATTTTTATGTCATTTTAAATTGCTCAGAATTGCAGTCCAAGTTGGTGCTTGGTACTAGGGGTTGGTGCTCCTATCTCATTGCAGCAGAAAATTAAGGGGTTGGTGCTCCTTCCGGTAGATGTTGGTAAAGTGTTTGTAAAATTGGTATTTTGCAAAGACTGGATTTGGATTGGAGTCCAAGCGGTCATTTTTGAGGAGTAGCCAAATTGGTGAACCTCGGTATATTGTGTGTTGTGGTGTGCTCTCTTGTTCAATTTGCTTTTCTGGTTTTCAAGTTCTCTTTGCTTCAATTTTAAATGCTATAGATTTGAATATTAATAGCTACACTGATTCACCCCCCCCTCTCAGTGTCATTGTGTGAATATCATTGATGTCAAGTACTACTTTATCAGAAATGTGGTGGAAGAACGTAGGATCCTGTTGCAGAAAATCGACTTTGAAGTGAATCCTGAAGATATGCTTACAAAGCCGGTCAAGGAAGAGAAGTTTGAGTGGTGGAGAATTGTTGGTTACGAATCTGCCACTAGGATAGGATTTAGTGTAATGCGCCCTAGATTCGCCCAACAGATTGAAAGGCCGGAAGGAAGGAATGCCTTCCGCGCCAATCTCCGGAGGAGGCCGGCTTCCTATGTTTTCTCAATTTGGTTTAAGCTCAGAGTGCAGGAAAGAAAAAAAGGGGGAAAAAAAAAAAATTTTTTTTGGGGGGGGGGAAAGCGCGCACCCATCCCCTACTACGACATTAAATACAAAATATGTTGCAGAAACTATCAACACCATTCATCCTATGTATCCTTCACTTTTGCATTCCAGGAATACTTAACTATCAAATACCGATAAAGACATGAGGCAGAATAACAGTAAGCAGAATAACAATAAGCAATAACATAAGCAACATGAGGCAGAAATACTCAGTAAAGGCAGCATACAAGACAAAGACAATCAATAGAGCCAAGTATATTTTGTATTCAGAAGCAAACGCACAGCTACAGCAGTTCCCTAGCAATATATCCCCCTTCCACCCTTTTACAATGATATGGCGCAGCTATTTATAGCGCAATTTTCCCCCCATTACAACTTTGGGCACAGGATCCCAGACCTGACAATAGCTGACAAAGCTGACAAAAGCGGCAAAAAGCGGCTGATGTTGACCTCTGCGGGCATGGAACGTACTTGCAGCAAGGTCCACCTGAAAACTTAGCAGCTACGTGGCAGTGCGGTAGATGACGCTTCGAGTCGGCTTGACTGAGGGTAGTTGAGGTACAATAAGTCAGTTCACGCTCGCACACCTCCCGTCGCATCTCTGACTCGAATCTCGAGGCTGGACACCTGTCGGAATCTGATAAGGGGAAAAATCTGCCTTTGAAGCTCATACTTTCTCTCCTGCCCGACTTCGCCCAAAATTGGAGCGCAACCGGGCAGCGCAGGGGGGAAGTAGCGCAGTTGGGAAGGCCTTCGTGCCTTAGAAATTTTCTGGGCAGTTTTCAACGTTCTTTGCCCGAGTGCGCACAAGTCAGTGAGCGCAGCCCGACTTCGCTGCGAAGTCGGGCGGCTCAACACTTAGCCGATTTTCTGGAGTCACCATGATAAGTCCCGACCTGGGGACTTCGAGCCAGAAACTTGAGGGCGCCGCCCGACTTCGCTGCGAAGTCGGGTGGTCCCAACACTTAACCATTTTCTGGATCTCTCTCATTGACATTGCCCAGGTGCGCACAAAATTGAGAGCGCAGCCCGACTTCGCTGCGAAGTCGGGCGGCTCAAGACTTAGTATTTTTTGGGCTCAGCTCCACACATCAGCTTCCCAAGTGCGCATGAAACTAGGAGCGCAGCCCGACTTCGCTGCGAAGTCGGGCGAACAACAACACTTAGAAAATTTTGGGCTCTTTGCCCTCTCAGAGAAACAGCCAGAAGTATGGGGGGGGAATGGAGAGAATGAAACTGATGGCAGGGAAGATAGGGGATAGTGGAGAAAGGGAGAGAAGGAAGAGGGAAGGGAAAGCAACATCCTTACAAAAAATCCGAAGACATGGCACCCCGTGCAAAATATGGCAACATTCCTGGCGGCTCGCGGGGTGTCGAGCTCGCCTCGATGCAACGAACCAGGCCTTTATCCTTTGGGCGCAGAGGAACTCCCTTCCCCTGCATCCTGCTGCTCCTGCTGCTGTTGAGCCCCCTTTCTGGGTAACTGTTCTTCTTCGGGCTCGCTTTCAGCAGTCTCTTCTTCTGATCCTTCCTCTTCTTCTCTTTCTGAGCCTGACTGCTCAGCACCACCATCGCCCTCTTGTTCGGCAGGCTGCTCCCGCTCGCGGACGTGCTCGTATGCGGTCTTGGCCTGATCCCAAGCTGCTGCTGGAAGGGCTCTAAATCGCTGATATCCTTCAGCGTTGCTTTGAATGCCGCAACCATGTGCACGTCAATGGTGTCATACCTCTCTCCCAGCTCCTGGAGGGAGGTGTTAATTTTGCAAAATCTCGACACCATTTGGGTCACCTGTGCCTCTTGGACTGGTTCAGTCCAGCCATCAATCTCTGATGTGTCTGCCTCAAAAGACAGCCAGTCTTGCTTTACCTGTTCTAGGGGCAGAAATTCCCCATCCTTGACAAAGCTCGGAAATCCGAGCGCAGAAAGAGTGTTGAAGGGGGCCAGGCAGATATTCATTTCGTGGTTCAGTACATCCAACATCTTCCTGGCGGCCCTAATCTTCTCAGTTTTTTCAAAGTAATTTTGCAAGGTTACCCTCGCATCCGCCCAATCTAGGGCAATCTGGGACATAGGAGGAAATCGGAGGCCCTTGCGCGCAAATTCTTCAAGTTTTATTGCCAAGTCCAGCCACTGCCTCGCTTGGCGTTCAGCCTCCTCTACCGCAGGCTTTCCCTGGGCAGATACTTCTTGAATTCTGGATGCGAAATCCAGGACGGACAGGGACCTGACCACATTAGTCCTGCAGCCCTGCAGCAAACTAGCCCGCATCTCCTTGATCTTGTCCTTTGAAAAGGCAGCCGCCTGGGACGCCTTCTCCTTCAGCTGAGATTGAGTCTGCTTCAGCAAATCTTGCAACTGGGAAACATGCTCCAGTGCTGCCCTCTTCTCTTCTGACAGTTGTTCGGCTGTCTTCCTCTGTGTTGCCGCCTCCTGCTGGGACGCGGCAAGCTGATCTTTTAAATCTTTAATCTCTTTCTGAGCAGACTCCAGCCGCGTGGTGGCCTTGGCCAGATCCTCTTCCAGCTGTCTTGAATTGTTTTGAAGCTGAAACAACTTCTCCTGATTCTCGAGCCGCTTAACAAGGAGATTATCAGTCCTCCGACGAATACCATTGATTTCGTATTCTTCGCTTATATCGTCGAAACTCTTCTCCTTGGTTCGGTGCTCATAATCTGCCTCAGTCATCTCCCGGAGAGGCTTCTTAACTTTCGGGATTAACTTCTCTGTTCGTAGCACCCTCCTGTCCAAGTCAAACTTGGTGCGCTTCACAGGGGTGGCTATTTCCTCGGCTCTTCTCTTTTTTACGCCCTGGAGGAAAGAGGCAGAACATCCTGCGGCCTTCGCGGCTAGAGGTTGGTCGTCCGTAACTTGCAGTTGTTCTCCCATTAGGTCCAGCTCTGCCAGCATAGGGTATGCCGAGGCCAAATCCTGCTGCGGCATCCTTCCTGAAAACAATGAAGCAGGAGATATTCCAGAAGATAAGGCCGCTTTTGAGGGCGACCGGGTCCTAGGGGAAACGGGCGGTTGCGTAGGAGGTGGAGATGGGGTTTTGAATGCGGCGGGTGAGCGGCGCGGCGATGTAGATACAGCTTCAGCGCTGGCCGCGGGTGAGAGGTTTAGGGTTTGACCCAGGGTTTGGAAAACGTTAGGGTCCTGGGCAAAACGTCCAAAGGAATGGGGACTGTGGAGGGACTGGGCGATAGGCGATATGGATGATGTGACTAAGGCGTGCCCTGATGCAGAGGAGGAAGGCGTTATGGCAGGGCTAACTGGGGTTTGTGAAACAGGGGAAGAGGACGTACCTGCGTGCTCCGCCTGAGCCGGTGCTTGGATGACGCCTCGCTGCCCAGACCTCTGCTTCCTTCTCTGGACTATCCAGAGAGATTATTTCGGGTGCAACCGCTCCTGCCCGTGGGGCCGCTACTATCTGCTGCTTTGTCTCCTTTTTCGGCCGCTTTATCTTGGTCTTCTCGCCCCTTTTTCTTTTCTTTTCTCCTGGAGCGGCAGTTTGTTCGGTGGAGGCAGAGGCGGTTGGTGCGGCGGGTAATGAGGCTCCCACGGTAAACTTGTACTTGGGCTTTGACGGAGGGATGCCCGCTACTGCTGGCTCACCGGTTGACCTTTCTGGCTCCTCTGTTTGAGGCGACTTTTCGGGAGCTGGAGACAACATTGGGCCCACCTGACTGCTTGTTGGCGCCTTGGTGCTGGGTGGCTTTCGAATGGACAAATGTTGTGGTGGGGGTTTCCTTTTATATCTCTTCCTGGCGCCTAGGGGGACGCAATCTCGAAATGCGAACGACTCCCATTTGCCGGCGTATTTATCATACAAGGCCGAAAACTCATCATCTATGGCCAATGTCTTTTTGTTGGATTTATCGTGTTGCGTGCGACACCTCATCTTCCAGCATTCAATGATTTTGTCCTTTTCCCAGCCGAGGGGCGCCACCTTCGTGAGGAATTTTCTGAAACCGGCCGAGTCTAGCCTGTGATCTGGATTATGCTCTGGATCGTAATCCACCTCCACACAGTAGAAGTCATGCCATGGTGGCCATGACTGCATTCGCTCAATGTGCCACTCCAGGTCTGCCCCTGTCTTGTTGCACCTCTCCTCCATGATTTCTGCTCGAGGGCAAACATGTACAAATTTTCCCCTGACCCCAATCGGGTCGTATTTCCAGCGCTGCGGTAATTGTATCAGGCCTATGTTGAGGAGTGCCTGCTCTAGGTAGATGTGCTGCCCAATTTCATGGACTTGAATGTTCGCCCAGGTAAAAGGATATTTGAAAATATGGCCCCTCTTCTTTCCCTGGCCAAATTCCTCCTCGACGTAGTCCATCTGCCGCGCTGTCTCCATGCCGAATTGATGCTCAGTGCAAAAATAGGGCAGCAAGAACGGCTTCCCTTTGAATCCGTAGATTCTGATAACGACGCCCTGGGTCAACCGGAAAGTATCCCCGTATTTGTATTTCCTCAGGTAGTTCGTCATGGCCAGGGGAGGGCGAGACGCCTTGCCGTTGAACAGTGCCAGGGTCATACCCAAAAATTTGAAATTGAAATCATAATAAGACCCCCTTCTATACAGGGCTTCCGTCCACTCGTATACCGGCAGCGGTGCTCCCTTCTCATCTACCCTCTTAAGATCAGGCACCCTTATTCGGTAATGCGTATGGTAAAGGCACAACCATGTGAGGAATGAGCAGTGCCGGAATTCAGTTGTCTGCTTCTGCTGTATCCTGACCAGGTTTGAATGTATGGCATACGCCACCCAGTCTGCCCAATCAAAAAAGATTGGGCGCCTTCCGCTTCTCTGCGCAGTAGGGTCATAAAATTCTCCATGCAAAATACACTCTGCGAGTGCCAGCTGATACGGGTGCACCACCCTGTCCGTGCCGCAGCCAAGGACCCATGCAAGGATAATATAAATATATCTGTTTTCGAACCTTTCCAGGGGTATGGGACCTGATGGCCATTGTCCAGCTGGTAGTGGGCACTTCAGCTCTGAATTGAGAAATTCCCTCATCCTTCTGCTCTGACTGAATCTGCCCGCCTGCTCTTCCAAATTAATTTTTCTGACGATGGCATCGGGGTCGTACTGGAGCCCCGGGGCGAAGGCTGGCTGTACGCTTTCTTTAAAGAGGGTGAACAACACCCTTCCTTGGCAGTCGCAGACCTGCCGGGTGGCTGGTTTGTAATATGTCACAATTGACTCAACCAGCTCCGGGCAGTGGTGGACGGGAGGGCACAAGAACCAGTACAGGTTCGATTTATATGCGGCCCCAATGTGGTGCGAGGATGAGACTTTGCCTGCCCACTTCGCGATATTGGGACGCAGCTTGGTGAGACTAATGGAGTACTCGCCATCTTTGTATTCGGCCAGGCGGTTGATGGGCGGCGGCGGAGGACCTTGCTTTTTACTTCGCCTCGACCTGGATTTCTCTCTTTGCTCTTGTGGTGCCTCGCTCTCATGAGCGCTAGACTCTGTGCGTTCCTCGGCTTCCTGCTCTGTATCACTGGATTGCGCCTGCATTGGCGCCTTCCCCTTGTCCATTCTCTGTCCTTCACTCATGGTGCCAGAGATAGGAATTACAGTCGCTGCAGACCTTAATTTCGCACTTCTCTTCCTTTTTACTGCGCAGCTCTGATTTACACTGGTAATTCTGGTGTTCTGAGTAAGCAAGGGCCCTTTTCTAGGAATGGAAAAACAGCATTAATGGCGCGAGGGGGAATTTAAAGTGATTTGCCCGAAGTAGGTAGAAAGCGCCGTTATTCCTCGACGGCCGCGCGTGGGATCTTCTATTGGAAAGCGCACCTCGTACGCGGTTGGCCCCAATGCGCTCACTTCTTAATGACATCTGCTTTGAAATCCGCGCAATCATTCCTTAAAATCTTTGAACTTCGTGCTTTCAATGACGTCACCGCCGCCATCTGGGCACACGCTTCGAGGTACCAAACTTGAGGAAGACTCTGACCAAGTGCGCTCAAAAAGGAGCGCGGTCCAACTTCGCGCTATGCACGGTGCGCCCTCGGGGACCCATACTTAGAAATATTTCGTCATGCACCTTGCTCTCCATGATGCGTCGGTCGAAGTGCGCAAAAATTTGAGTGCGCAACCGGGCTTCGCTCGAAAAATTTGCGCAGTCGGGCAAGGACACTTAGATAATTTTTCCCATTTCTTTATCCTTTCTGCCCGACTGCGCTCCGAAAAGGGTGCGCAGCCCGACTTCGCTGCGAAGTCGGGTGGCGCGCCCAACACTTAGAAATTTTTCGGATTTCTCTTGGTCGCTTTCTCTCTTCTTAAGCTCCCGACGTCGCACAATGCAAAGAGCGAAGCCCGACTTCGCTGCGAAGTCGGGCGATTTTCCGCCTTGGTCAGACTTGAATCAGCAACGCAAAATTTTGCTTCTTTTTTCATACTTAGCCTTCTTTGGACTTAAAAGCTGAAAACTAAATGACTGAAAGAAATATTTACATTCTGAAATAAACTGAACTGCAGGAAATAAATAAGAAAAATATGTACAAGGAAGGACCTCTTGGCAACCTTCAGTGATGATAGGCCTTCAGGTGGAAGCCATTAACAGGGATCGGGAGAAGTTGTCCCTCCATGTCCCTGAGCACGAATGCGTTGAATTGGTTTACCCGAGCGATCTGATAGGGGCCTTCCCAGAAGGCATCAAATTTGTCATGATTGCCCGGCTTCGCTTTGAGTGAATCCCATTTGAGCACTAAGTCCCCGATTTTGAAAACTCGGGTGGTGGTCCCCTTTGCAAACCAGCTCTGAGTTGCCTCGGCGTGCTTGGTAAAGGCCTGATATGCCTTCTCCCTTTCCTCTTCTAGCTGCAACAGTTGACAAAGTCTGGCATCCACTGGATCCCCGTCGCCTTTCTCATCTTCTAACAACCAGAGTGCGGGCATTTCTATGTGGGTGGGCAGGACCGCCTCCTTGCCGTATACAAGCGCGTAGGGAGACGTCTTGATGGATTTTTTGAAAGATATGCGATCCGCCCATAACGCTCGGTCCAGAAGTAGGTGCCACGACCTCTTATTCTTCTCCACAGTTTTCTTTATTATTTTCAAGAGGTTCTTATTGGTAGATTCTGCCAGGCCATTTCCCTGCGGATAGTAATTTGAAGACATCTTGTGGTAAATGCCATACTTGCTGGTAAACTCAGTGAGCACCGCACCTGCAAATCCTGGACCGTTATCTGTAACAATTGCCTCTGGAATCCCGAAACGGGTAATGAGGCTCTCAAGGAACCCAATGACCGTCTCTTGGTCAGCGTGCTTTGTAGGCAATGCCTCAGCCCATCGGGTAAAGTAATCTGTGGCGGTTAGGATAAACTTGTGTCCCGCCGAAGAGTTGGGCGTTATTGTCCCGATGAAGTCCAGACCCCACTGCTGAAACGGAGTCTCGGCTTGAATTGGCTGGAGGGGCAAGGGTGCCTTCCTATTTCTGCCGGCGAACCTCTGGCATTTTTCGCATTTTACACAGATTGCATGTGCGTCTGTGAAGAGGGTGGGCCAATAATAGCCGGCTCTGATAATTTTTAAGGCTGTAGGCCTTCCCGAATGATGTCCTCCGGGCATCCCAGAGTGGAACTCTCCGAGAACCTTTGGCTTGTCTGATTCCTTGACGCACCGCAACAAGATGCCGTCAATATTTCTAAAATACAGCCCCTCGGGGCGCAGTACATACTTCAAGGCGTTCAGCCTAAACCTCCTTCTCTGTGAGGCGTTGAGATGGTCTGGACATCTCCCTGTGTTGAAGTACCACACTAGATCATGTGTCCAATCATCCTCCTCTGATAAGGAGTTGGAAAGGTTGGCCTCTGTTACTGGATCCTCCCACTGGCAGGCAGAGATTTCGGCTGCAGCACTCCGGGCCAACTCTTGGCATAGAGCCCGACCTCGGATTAGCTTCGTTGGCCGTACCTCTATGTCAAACTCTTGTATCTTGGCTATCCATCCTGCCCTCTTGTGACCTGGCTCCCCTTGGATGATGAAATTTCTGACGTCCGGATGTATCACGAAGACAGTTATCCGACTCTGGGAGACAAAGTGCTTGAACTTTTTGAGGGATCTCATGACTGCGTGCACTTGCCGCTCAATAAAATTGTATCTTTCTTCGTGCGGTTGAATCACCTGGCTTAGGAATGCTATGGGGCGCTCCTCGCCATCATCTCCCTTCTGAGTCAGGACTGCAGCGTAGCTTTCGGGCTCTCCCACCGCGTACAGGATGAAATCCTTGGAGTAGTCTGGATTTATTAACACTGGAGCTTGGGCAATTCTGGCCTTGATTTCTTCAAAGGCTTGCTTCCTTTCGTCAATCCATACGAATTCAGCATTCTTTTTTAGGAGCTCGGCCATGGGCTTGATTACTTGTGCAAAGTCTGGGACAAACTTCCTCACGAAGTTGATTTGGCCAAAAAATGATTGTAGCCCCTTTTTGTCAACTGGGATGGACAAGCGAAGAAGAGCTTCTGCTCTGTCAGGATCGACTGCAAGGCCCTTCTCAGAAATAACGTGTCCTAGCAGCTTGCCTTCCTTCACCGCGAAGACTGACTTCTTCGGGTTGATGGAAATGCCGAATTCACGACATCTCTCAAATACTTGCCGCAAGTGGGAGGCATGGTCCTCTCTTTTATGTGAAAACACAGTCATGTCATCCAAGTAGATGACAATGATCTTGTTGAGCAGCTCTCGGAACGCCAAGTCCATAGCCCTTTGAAATGTAGCCCCGGCGTTAGAAAGGCCGAAGGGCATGCGCTGATATGCAAACGTTCCCCATTTGGTGGTGAACGTTGTCTTGTGCTGATCTTCGTCTTTCACCCATATTTGGTTATAGCCGGAGAAACCGTCCAAGAGAGAGAATCTCTGAGCTCCAACAACTACGTGGAGGATTTGATCAATTTGGGGGAGCGGATAATGATCCTTCAATGAAGCTTGATTGAGGTTTCTGAAATCCACGCAGAGGCGGATGTCTCCATTCTTTTTCCTCACAGGGACCAGATTTGCGACCCAAGAAGAGTGCTTGATGGGGTAGATGATCTTGGCCTCCAGCATCTTCAAGAGTTCAGCTTTCATCATGGCTTCAATTTTTGGGTTCACCGCCCTTTGCTTCTGCCGGAAAGGCTTTGCATTATCTTCCAGTTCTATAGTATGCTGGATCATCTCTCTGTCGTACCCCTTCAGGTCTTGGTAGCACCAGGCCACGATATCTGGGAACTCTTCGCATAGAGATCGGATCTGCTCTAACTCCTCATCAGTGCAATCCGTCCCGACCTTAATCACCTTTCCAGGTTCCAGTTCCAGGTCCATGTACTGCTTGGGGTCCACTTTGATCCTGTGGGATATGGCTCTATCGTTCTGATCAAAGAGGCTCTCCAGAGTAATCAGTCCTTTCGGGACATGATTATTTTTTAACTGTATCAACCCCTCATATTGCTCGTCATCAGGGTCTCTACCTTCGATTGTACTAGCTTCATTTATCAAAAAGGTGACGATATCTTCGTCACAGTCGAACACCTGCCAGTGGGTGTCCTTGTCAGGCACAGAAGGCCTGTAAATGGTACGAACCGGCTTCGGCTTCTGGACAGTGTCATCAGTCGGGACGTACCTGGCTCCAACAGACGCCAGAATGTCAACATGCTTATTCTTTTCACGAGATATGGCTTTGACATTCAAAGAGTCAAATGACTCCATCAGATCCCAGACACGGTTGCGGTACGCCTTGAGGTAATGCTTCTTGGAGGCGCACTTATTGGTAATCTGGTTGCACACCAGCTCGAGTCGCCAAAGATCTGCAAATGCTTTATCCCAAGTCTCTCTGCCTTTCTCAAGCCCAAACACAAGGCTTCATACTCCGCCGCATTGTTAGTGCAACTCCAAGCCAGCCTATAAGTGTAGTCCTTTTGAATCCCGGATGGCGAAACCAGAAGTACACCTGCACCGGCGCCATTCTTACATCGGGCGCCATCAAAGTACAACTTCCATAGCTTTTCTGGGGCAGGCCCAACATCTTTCTTTGCAGACTGATCAAGTCTTTCAGGCTGGGTGACAGAGTAGCAACCTTGTTCGGTCTCAATCATGGCATTGAAGTCTAGTAAGGAGAACTCATCCTCCACTTGTAACAGCTCGAGGGCCTCTTCTGCCAAATCTACCTCTACCAATTCTTCAATCGTCAGATGAACCATGTCGTTCTGTTGTTCTTCCCCAGGTATCTTCTCGACCAGAAACGTGGAAGGCTTTTCATTATAGATCTTCAATCTCCTTCCTTTAAAAGGCACTTCCATATGTGAATAATCTAGCGACAGATATCCACCCAGCTTCGCAGTGAACTCCCTAGAGAGACACATGCCGAAGTAGGGTTCCAAGTCAACCACCACGACCTCTTGGATGACCACTATGTCGAGCGCTTTATGCAGTCGGATTGGGATGTCTTTGATGACACCAACTGTCTTGACAGGAGTGCCGTCTAGCTGCAGCACACCTTGGCTGCTCCTTGTGTATTCCATACCAATCTCTTCGCAGACAGCCCTCGGCATGACAATAGTGGAGGCACCGGAGTCCACCATGCAATTGTGTACTATATGGCCCTCCATTCGCAAAGACAGATAGAAAGGTGGCGGCCTGTTTTTCCCAGTAGCAGATACTGTCAAGGGCTGAGCTAACACAGCAGGCTGCGTCGGCTTTCCATCTTTCACGCTCTTCAAGGATTCTTGCAACAGGTCTACTTGTCCTGGGAGCAGAAGAGCCTCATACATGCTTATCTTCGCCGGAGTCTTCTTGAGCTCATCAACTATATTGTAAGTTGAAGTGTCGGCTCCCTCTATCTCTTTCGCTGGCTCGTACCTGGTTCGGTATTGTTGCGTGGCTTCAACCCTCTGTCTCTTCGTCAGCGATGGATACCTCAGCTTTTCTTGAGCTTGTTCTTTTGTTTCGGCTAGAGGTTGGGCCACAGGAGCCTTTACCGCAGGAGCCTTGAGCGTCGGGAACCTTTCTTTGGCTGTAGGAGGTAAAGGTGACTTGTCAGGTGCTAGCACAGTAGGCTGCGCCCTCTCCCTTCTGGCGTATACTTTCAACAGTTTCTCTGGCACGCCTGGTGGGACACGGGAGTTTCCCACCCCAAAACAGAATCAAAGCATCGACGTTCGCTTCATTGCTGTCAAATCGGAACACTGGCGACTCTGCAATACCCGAATATTCTCCGAGTCCGTGAGGACCGGTCCAATATCAAAGCGCCTTCATGCATAAAAGAAGGTGGAGAGCAAGGAACCCGGGACGATGCACCGATCTCTACGAAATCGAAATCAACGCTCCTGGAGAGCCCATAAGGCTGGCTGACTACCAAGCTCACCAAAACGAACTCGAAGCTGAAGTTGAGGTAGAAGAAGCTAAGATTGAAGAAGCTGAAGTTGGAGAGGCCGAAATTGAAGAACAGCCTACAACTTCGGACAACACTGATACTGATTATACTACTGAAGAGGAAGAAAACATGGCTGCCCAACAAAATGATGACGACCTCTTCCCAACAGTTGATTCCTTAGGGCCCTTGGCTCTAGTTGGACAAGAAGCTGTACCCCTTGCTGCCTTGAAATCCATTCCTACTTACGATGGCTCTGAGAAAACAGCATATGAGCACATTCAAGATATTCTGGACTTGGCTGCACTGCACTCTATCACTAGTGAGAGTGTTAAGACCCGTCTATTAGCCCATTCTCTGAGAGGGAAGCTTCTCTACTGGTGGAGATCTTTTCTAGAAGGAGCTATCACGGGATGGCCCCAGTTAGCAGGCAGGCTAGTGAAGGGATCCAACGAGTTCGTTGATCCCTCTTCATTGCTGCACCAGTTTCAAAGTATTCAACGCCATCCACAAGAGGAGATATCGGACTTCAACGTGAGGTTTGCGAGGTCCTGGAAGAGAGTACCTCGCGAGCTGCGACCTCCCGCGGGACAAGCTGCGCACTATTACCTGAGGTCTTTCAATTCAGACATTTGTCTGCTTCTTAAGATAGCCCGGGTCAACACTTTTCCTGCCTTATATGAAGCTACCCAAAAAGCAGAATTAGACAATTTCTATAGGCAGACTTCCTCATAGAATGCAGCCTCCCATCTACCCTAATTTCCCTCAATCACAATACCCACCCGCGTCTAGTGTGACGCCATCCTCATCAAATCAGTACCCCCAGCAGCCATGGAATCCAGTGCCAGTTATAAACTTGTATGGTCAGCCCCAGATCCATTATCCTAATCCACCACCTCCACCTCTGCAATATCCCGCACTCCCAGCTCCCCCTCATTACGTGGCATATTCTGCACCTCCACCATTAGCTGCAATACCTCCTCCGGTCCGATCGGCGCCTGCTGATAATGATATTCAGAATAAGATTCTTCAGGAGGTCCGGGCTCTGGCCTCTGGTTACCATACTATTTCCAACGATATGACAATCATGAAGAAGAAGCAAGCCCAGATGGAGTTTCTTCCGAGGAGACCATATCCTCCCCCTGCGCTGACAAAAGATCAAGCTGCTTAAGCGCAAAGGCCCCCGACGAGGAATGCTGCCAATGAGGTTCAACCGGGCACTTCTGACCATGTTAACTGGTGCTCTACATGCAACGATCCACATGGAGAGGAGTGTTGCATGTTGCATCGGCTTATATTCAGACCCTTGCGGGCAACGCCATGGAGGACAAGGCATACATGATCCTTGACGATGAAGGTAACTTTGCAGTCCCAGAAGAAGATCCCGTGTCTCTCTTGACCAAGGAGGGCAAAAGGCCCATTGAGGCCCCCATAGCCTAGATGAATCCGTTGAAAGTATATGCCAGAAGGGAGAGGGCGCAGCCTGCTGTGCTAGCACCTAACAAGTCACCTTTACCTCCTACAGCCAAAGAAAGGTTCCCGACGCTCAGGCTCCCGCGATAAAGGCTCCCGTGGCCCAACCTCTAGCCGAAAAAGTAACAAGGGCAGAATTGAAGCAATTGGCACTGGATGAAGACCTTTGGCAAAAGAATTCTTGAATATTGACTTCAAGTGGGAGAATGTTAGGAAGTGAAGTCACTATGTAGTACAGGCAGCCAAAAAAATGATTGCAACAGGTTAAAGCAGGCCAGACGTCTATGTTGGTAGACGTCTAGGTTGCCAGACGTCTGGGCCTGACGTTTGGGCTGACAGAGGTCTAGGCTGGTAGACGTCTAGGCTGCCAGACGTCTAGGTTGGTAGACGTCCAAGCCTGACGTCTAACCAAGTAGCAGTTTAGGCCAAACGTCAAGCCAAGTAGACGTCAAAGCAGTGGACGTCTAGGTAGACGACAGGTTGCGGAAGACGAACCGTTTCGGTTCCATATGAAGACGAACAGTTTTGCGGAGGTCTCCTTGGGGAGAGGAAACGAACGGTTGGGGCCTTCCTTGTCTGCTCTATAAAAAGGACTTGATCCCTTGCATATGTGAAGTGGGTTGAGAACGTTGAAGACGTAGATGTAAATTTTGCTAAAAATAATAGAAGAGAAGTTGCCATTGCCCCGTGGTTTTTCCTGCACATTGCAGGTTTCCACGTAAATCTCTGTGTCACTTGTGTTACTGTTTCCGTGTTCTATATTTTTGTTATTGTGCTTCCTCTTGCAAGTATAAATCTGAAGTTTTTTTCTTAACATTCTCAAGACCTCACTCCGACTTTCTGTAAGTAATTTCCCTTTTTTATCGTAAAACTTGGGACATTGATCTCTAACATTCTATCCATTATTAGGCATTAAGTGTTAAAATAAGAGGGAATAGTCAGTCCCAAAAAGCGTTAAAGGTTACTAAGTATGCAAAGAATATAATGGAACATAATCTTGAATACCCAACTCTATAACAAGAGATAAATGATTGGATATAATCGAAAAGTTACCAAAAGGACACTTTTCAATCAATCAAAAAAAAATGCCCAAGGATAGAAGAATTGTGTGATGTAAAAATAATTGACTGATGAGTCTTAACATGTGCTAGTTCTACTTGTAATATTTATAAAACATTGTGCAAAATGTATTCCTCAAATAATTAAGCATGTAGCAAACTAGTTAGAAAGATAAATAATGGTATAAATGTTCAAAATGCCTTTTATAGAGGTCTTTATTCATTCAAAAGAAAGCAAGAAATTTTATTAATCACCATTGTGTATAGATGATCGAAGGAGGTTAATAGGATTCAAACAGTGCACTTGGTTAAAAAAAAGCCTCGAGGAAGCCTTATATACTACTCCAGAAAGTGCAAAATTATAAAATACAAAATACAAACTCCCACTGGGAAAAAGCAAATTTTATCTTGATGTAAAATTGCATCATGTGGAGCATATATATACTTATTAAATATAACACAGGTCATAATACAGCCATGGTACAATGGAGGCGCATACTAACCTTGGAAACCCACTATGGAGTATGAGTAAGGATAATAACCTGAAAGCAATGGGTCTATATTCATCTGTGCTAAATCAGCGTAACCATTGTTGATCAGATAGTGTACAATCGGAGGGTTCTAAAAGAGACTAATCAAGGCAAAGTGGACCAAGCTGGATCTCATGGAACTCTGCTATAATCCAAGATCAAAGATCCTCCAGAGACAGAAAAGAATGTGGGAATGCCTACCCATCTGTACCTCCTGGTATGTGGACATAAGCAATTTTGCCTAGCTTGTCCTGTGTGCGGTGCAGGTCCCTTGGTAGTTGCTATATGGGGAGGCAGCCATCTCATATGGCCAGTCCTATCTGAGGAGGATGCAATAGTATCATCCCAGGGGTGCTTGGTGTCTCTCACTGTTGGAAGGGAAGGATCGAAGTAGACACCGCCCTGCTGACTGCTTTTTAAACATGGTCAACATTGGTATCAATGTAATTACATTTTTATTTTTATTTTTATATACCTTATTTCTTATTTTGTTTCATGCAGCATTCCAAGACCTTTCAAAGAACATAGATGTGAGTAAGTCATAGCACATATATTCGTTCATGCTTTATATCAAATGGAGAGCAACGATGCTCTATCAAATGGTCAGCATAGATGCCTATAACTCAATGGAGAAGTGGTTCACATCAACTCATATATCAGAAAAGCGTTAACAAGAAATGAGAAGAGAATATGTACTTACTGTATTTTAGGACAGTGGAAACAAAAGAAACATTTTATCTTGGAATGTAAAGTTTATAATGATATTCAACATAGTTATATATTGACATTCATAGTGGATTCTCTTTCTAAATTGTTTGAAGAAACTGTAAGAATATTTCAGCAAGATCAGTAACAAAAATCAGTTCTTCAAAAGAGAGAATGGTGACTCAATTTTGATTTTTCAAATAAACTTGTTTTCTTTGATAAGGAGACTTCATTTTTCCATTGGTTAGTTTGGCCCTCGGCACATGAAAAGCTTTCTATTCTATGCTATATGCTTCAGCTTTCGGCTGGATGAAATCATAACATTGAACACTTAGTAGAGGGTGTTAAACCAAGAGACAGAGCAACTAGAGATCAGCATGGCAAGAAAGCTTACGATGATAACATAACCAGTGGCCAAGGCCCAAGAGTTGGCAAGAGCTGCACCAGCTAGCTCATGTTCACCCATGTGCCCTGCGAACATGAGGGACACCAAATTTACTCCATACTGACAAACATTTGTTATGATCATAGGCACTGCTATTTTCATCTGCAACTTCACTTCTTCCATGTCAAGCCTAAAAAATGCCCATGAGCCACTCTCTCCTTCACAATGGTGATGCTCTAACAGTGGTCTCTCCATTGCTGGTGTCGGATTCGCCTCCATGCTTATGGTCCTCCTTACCTAGTGCACACTTTCATGCTCAGCGTTTTGATCAGGGACGCTCAACATAACGCTAAATTTGATTCTAAATAAAATATTCCATGGATTTCGATCAGCGCGTCTGTGTAGTGTTTTAATTTTATGGGTTTTTAAACGCACAACTGTTGCCACAGGATTTGTGATAATTTGGTCAAGTGTCAAGTGATAAACTCGTCGACTTCTCTTTTAACGTATGTACGTGAGGACTGACGTTAGCCAATGTACCGCCAATTGTAAAGTAAAATTCTTATTCCTCTTTAATAGATTCTAATCATTTAAAGAATTATGGTAGTTCATTTATAAATATTATTAACTGGTTTAAATGGTTTATTTTTTCGATTAAATGTCAAGTGCAAAGTTAAATTAGTTTAATGAATACTACATTTCAAGTTAAAAGTACTAATGATGCAATGTATTTTGTTTTTTTGAATAGGTTGAAAAGTTAAAAGTATATTGGGACTATCTTTAGTGAATTAAATTTGGATCTTTGTTAAAACATTCAATACCTTTTAAAATTATGGTATCTTTTATAATTGTAATGTCCATATAAATGATAAAAGAAGTTAAAGTATATTGGGACCATCTGTCGTGAATTAAATTTGGATCTTTGTTAAAAATCAATACCTTTTGAAATTATGGTATCTTTTATAATTGTGATGTCCATAGATGATAAAAGAATATATATATATATATATATATATATATATATATATATATATAATTTAAATTTAAATTTAAATTTAAATGAATGATTAGATAATAATAAAGATTAAAGGTCCTTGTATTAAAAAAAATAAGAATAGATATATACATGAAAAAATAAAAAATTAAGAAAAAATATCTTTATTTAAGTTTGTATAAAATTATTATTAAAAGACATAGATAACCATAAATATCAATTAAAAAACAAAATATTATTCAATTAAGTATTAATTTAAATTTATTTAGACATGAAACAAGAATATAAAAGAAATTAGAAGAGAAATGGAAAGAAAGAATATGTATATTTTTAATAATAATAGAAATAAAAAATATTTTATTTTGAAAAAGAAATGAGGGGATTGGGCGTTTACTGTAGTAGTAGTAAGGGCTTTGGCTTCTTTTGAGAGGTCCAAGGTTCAAACCCCACTCAGTATGAGGGGACCATGATCCCTCATAAAAGCATGTGTAAACTTAATGAAAAAAATGAGGGAATTATGTTTAGTGAAGTGGTAAGGGCTCTCTCTTTGAGAGGTTGAAGGTTCAAACCCCACTCATAAAAACATGTGCAAACTCATTGAAAAAATATATGATTAAGAGAATTAAAAAGATTTTATAATATTTAATAAAAAGTTATTTTTTCTTTACTATCTTAAATATATTTTCAAAATTGATTACAAAACATATACATCTTTGTTGTATACACTTACACTTAATAATATTTAAAATTAATTCATTTTTTACCTTAATTATTTTTTATCTTTTGAAAAAGTAATTTTAATTACCAAGAAGGTGTTGTAGGTGAGTTGGAGAGGAGAGAGCAATCCACCCTACCAAAAAATTGAATTGGCTACCCAAAATCCAATTGATAATGTTGGTGCGGGCAGGGACAGGTGCGACTTCCGGATGACTTTGACGGTGTAGAACCCCTTGGGCTTGGTCTCTCAGACTAAGGCGATCCTTAAGGGATTTTTCGCTTTAAAAAAAAAAAAAAAAAATTTATTCTAATTTCACTATATAGTTTATATAAATACCATAATATATATTACAATTAATATCCATTTTAATATCATATTATTTACTAAAAAATAAATAGTAATTATAATTTATAGAACTTTTAAATTTCTATCTATTTTGATTTCCTTTAAGATTTTTCTTCCTTAAATGTCACAAATAATTTTGGTTAAAGTAATTATTAATTTAATGGATAATTATATCAATCCTAACTTTAAGCCCAAAAAAAAAAAATCTTTTATTTTTAAAGTTGTACAGCATATCTCAATAAAAACAATTATCAATAAAGATTTATTGCAATATAATTTGACAAACAACTTAAATAAAATCATTTAATACATATGCATCTAAAATTTTATTTTGAAACATGATTGATATTAAAACTTGAAGCTTGAATTGGAAGGTTATGTAGTTTATTCTTTTCACAATTTTGAAAGCCTAATAAGCAATCCTTCCGCCCTTGTTTGCATCCATTTTTCATATTGCAATTGTCAACCAAAAAAATAGAAAAAAAAAGTTTTCTTGTGAGAATTTATGAGACCCTTATACTATTTTTTATGCATTTTTTTTGTTTGTTTAATTTGGTTATTGAGAAATCTCTATGACCGAATACTTATCAATATAGAATTTAACACAAAGCCACCACACACCACCCTTCACACATCCTCACCCATTCTTATTTTACGTATAACTTAAATACATATTAAATATATATCACAATGGTATATTGTTGAACTCTCATTCAAAGTACCCAAGTTCACTAAGCAGATCCCAATAACTCCTATTATAGCTTAAAGATGGTGGAGTGCCCTTAATTGTACCCTTAAGTTCATACTTTTTAAAATTTATTGAGCAAAGGCGGCGACTTAAGAATAACACAATATCAAAGCCATGAATAGTTGAAAATATCTATCTCTATCATCCATTCATACACTAGTGGCTCTTTAACTTTGTATAAGCTAGTTCAATGTTTTCATACCAAATCATTTTTTTAGCCCAATCCACTGATTACCTACACATTTTCCTAAAAAAAGTAGGGGAAAACGATGTGTGTCCCCACTTTGTACTTCACTCTCATTAATGTCTTGGAGTTCTTTCCAACGAATTGGATGAGTACCTGCATAGACAAAAATATTGGATGAGTACCTGCACATTGTCAAACACACACAAAAATAAGGGAAAAGTGGTCATACACGGACAAAAATAAGGGAAAAGTGGTGCAATTTAGGAGTTATAAAATTAAAAAAGTAAACCACTATATAATAATGTGTAAGTTGTGTCCGTGGTCTCATCAAAATTGTGTTAGGTCTCACACGGTCACTTTGCACCCTGCTCTCACTACACTTGTCAAATGTCACAGTCCCACTTTGTATATTATTCTTATTAAACTCGTGTAAAATCTCGCAGCCCCAGTTGATACCCTTAGTAAATGCCCATTACTCACGTGAAGGAAGGAGGACCGTTAGTAGGCCTACAATTTAGGTGAGGGCTGACGTTAGCCTATTTAGAGGACTAGGTCAATGGATTTTAATTATTTAAAGAATTAAGATATTTTTTTTTGGTAAATGTTAAGTTAAATTAGTTTGACTAATAAATGAGGCAATGCATCTTTTAATAGTTTGCAAAGTTGAGGCATATCATCATCTTCCATGAATTAAACTTGGTCTCCCTTAAAAAGCTCATCACTTTTTGTTATTGTAATGTCTTTTGAAAAGATGATGAAAAAAATTATAAAGATTAATGAAAAAATAAAAATTATTTTAATTTAAGTTTTTATAAAATTATTATAAAAAACATAGATAGTAGTAAATATTAATTGAAGAACAAAAGTTTATTTAATTAAGTATTAATTTAAATTTATTTAGACATGAAACAAGAATATAAAAGAAACTAAAAGAGGAATGGAAAAAAAGAAATAATATGTATATTTTACATAATAATAATAGAAATAAAAAATATTTTATCTAAAAAAAAGAAATTAGAGAAGAGAATAAGTATGTTTTGTAGATTATAAACAATTGAAATAGAAAAGCATTTTTGTTTGAAAGGCATCCCTAAACCTTAGATCTAGCAATAAGACATCAAGAAAGATTGAGTTGGAAACAACGAATCAAACCCGAAAATCTAATGAAACCTCCTAGTAAATAAGTTGCAGATTTTTATTAAGAAAATACAAGAGATTGTTCTATGGTCAAACCACCGTGTGCTCTGAGTCTAAAGCAACGAAGAAAAATAGCAGAATAATGAAAATGCTATCGGTTAAAAATAAATTTACAAATAAAAACTGTCCAAACCAAAGCATTTGTTGCCTAACATGAAAGGATAACATAGGAATCATGTCATCACAATCAACAAATATATCCAACAAAGCACATAACAGGAGAACCCCTCATGAGAATAGTCTGTTTAAGAAAACAACACTAGAAATACCGACCAACAAAATCCACAACATAAAAACCATCCAAGAGATCTACACAAGAAATTCCATGAAACTCGCAAATCTCGCTGGAGCCAACCAAAAAAGTTTCAAGAACAACCGCTCTTAGGTACAAGAAAAAGGAGATAGCAACATTTGCTCTCAGGTACAAGAAAAAGGAGATAGCAACATTCTGCATCGCACCTGAGAGGGAGAAGGGTAAGATCCAAAAAAAAAAAACCTTAGAACCCTGGGATCAAACACACCACCACTGCTAGAACTGGATAAAAAGATCTTTGCAGACCACTGAAAGCTAGGAAACCCACTAGAGACATGGGGTCAACAGCTAAAAACCACCATAGCATAACAACCCACTTTTACCCCAACTGGTTTGGGTCGGTATTTGGCTCTGTTTCCCCAGAACAACTAGATACAACAAAAAATTACGGATCCCAGAAGAAAGCGACACAAACCAACCACGAACCCACTACTGGTAGAGAACCCTAGCAATAGAGTCATCCAAGAACCATCCAACCAGAGTAGCCAACCCATAAGAGTCGAAGCCAGCCAAGGGAACCTCGTCATATTTCTACAACCAAACACTATACCAAGCTCACCCCAACGGATTTGGGTCGATAGATGGCCCTTTCCTCTCCTTGGAAAGCCAAAAAAAACATGAAACTACCCAACCCAGAAGAAATGTTGCACAATCTAACCAAGTCTCCGAAACTAGCAAACAATCAAAAAACACAACCATCCAACCCACCCACCAACCAAAGCGAAAGCCAGCCAAGGGGTCAACAGCCAAAATTTTTTGCTGCATTATAACGGCCCAAGATCACCCCTACAGGTTTGGGTCAGCATTCGATCCTCTGCCCTAGATAAGAGTGATAATGCCAAACCCATAAGAGAGCAAAACATACCAACAAGATCCCCAACAAGCAAAACACCCTAGTCATGAACCACAATAGAGAAACTAAGCATGACTAGCAGCCAGATCTAGAATGAAAGAAAAGGGACCTCATGCTCAAAGGGTTTTAGAGCGTCGAAGCCAAAGTGGGAGTGAAACCCTCACAGAGAAAGCCCTCACAGAGGAAATCCTCGCGAGCTCTCTCTGCCATGGTGAGGCTCAGGCCCTCTCAGCCATGGTGAGGCTTAGGCCTAAGGAAGCCCTGGAATGTGAGGGATGTAGTAATTTTAGAGCTACCAACAATGAGTGTTCTAAATCATTATTAGGAATGTGAGGGATATAGTAATATTCAAGCTACATTCTAAATCATTGTAAGAATTGTTAGAAGATAAGAGAAAAGAAAAATAAGAGAATTTGTCATCAAAAATAAATAAAAAGGAATAACATTTAAAACGAACAATAATTAAATCAAATTTTAAAATTGACAATTAAAATTCTTTTAAAGCTCATGCCCCGTTAATTATTTTTCATCTCATATATATATTAAATCTCTTATATTCTATTATATATTTAAATTATAACTTAATATATTTTTTAATAATTATTTAGAAGTTATTATCAATACTTGGTTTGACTTTGAATTTTGATGGGGCATCTAAAAGAAATCTAAGACCAAGAGGAGGAGGAATTATTAGAAATAATATAGGAGAGATTTTGTTTCATTACACTTTCCATAGTGGATTTAAGACAAATAATGAAGCTAAAGCTTGGGTGGTTTTGGAAGGGTTAAAAAATATTGCAAACAAATGAAATGGAACAAAGTATGGTTGGAAGGTGATTCACTCATAGTTATAAATGCAATTTTGAGGAAAGCAAAGGCTCAATGAAATATACAAGAGATAATTGTGGAAATTCAAGACCTAGCTATAGAGTTTCAAGAAATGAAGCTTACACATACATTAAGGGAAATGTATCCGCTCATGTGGAGGAGTTGGAGAGCAAGTGGGTAGTTAAAACTCTCCAGTTATCGAGAGGCCCAAGTTCAAATCTCTCCCCTCACATGTTGCGGATATGTTGTATATAAAATATTCCTCATCAAAAAAAAAAAAAAAAACAAATGTGCATATATGCTAGACAATAGAGGGGTTTTAATTGAGTATCGTGAAGTTAAATTCTCTTTTCCTTAGTTAGAGGAAGTAGAAAGTTTAGGTAAAACTGAAAATTAAATATTGGTTGCCTGAATCAAATAATGATTAACTTTTACTTTAATGTTTTCCATTGGTAATATCTGCTTTATTTTATTACATTAATGTGCTTTCATATATACTATTTATTATAATTTTTGTGGTTGCACTTGTGTTTCATCAAGGAAACTAGCAATCTAGATCTAGTAAAGTGGGCTATGATAGTGTGATGTTTTGGAAATGTTACTCTACTAAGATGCAATGCATAGATAGTAGAGGTGAAGTTTTGGTATTGTGAAGGTTGTTATAGAAAAATGTCAAGAAGATGTTGAACTCTAGAATATTGGTATTCACACAGAAAATTGAAAAGTTTCAAAAAGTAAAAATAAAAATTCATACATTTTATGTAAAATAATGTAGGTTTCTAGCTACAACAACTTAATTGAGATGAGAATTGAATATGTTTGTAAAGTCTCATGCTCTAAAGAAGAGAGTTGTGATTTGTCAAGGGTGGGGGCTCGAGTACAACCCCTTGTTCTCCAACAAAAAAAAACCTGGTTTCACTTTAGGTATTGATTGTGTATCGAGTCTTAACACACGAAACCTTTGTGATATGCTAACTAGTTAATTAATAGTTACATAAAGCAATAATCTTAAAATTATGATGAGTTTTAAAAACATACAAAATAAATAATTTAATTAATAATATAAAATAATGTTTAGTTGATCAAATGACATTACTTCAAAAAGTTAGATTCTTCAACATTTAAGGAGGAGACCTAGGCTCAAATTTTATCAAATAATATATGGATAATATTCAAGCTATTGTAATACCATTACGCAGATGGGGTTCTATAATCAACTAAAAATAAAAATTAGTGGTTAATTGGGTTTAAGGTAAGTGATATGTTATGAACCTCCTTGCTCATCCACGAACAATATTAACAATTTATAAAATATTAAATAAACAATTACAATGAATAATCTCACAATTTATGAAATTAATGGAAATTACTCAAATGCTTTCAATTTATAATTCAAACCCTTAAGGTAGGGCAACATCGTACAATGCTCCTTATTGGAAGGAAGTCACTTCTTAATTTATCTCAACTTGAGATAAAAACAAAATTCTTCTCTTCATGTCCTCTCTAAGAAGTCTTTGCCCATATTTATAATGTATGACTACCTACCACTCTCACTTATCTATACATGTGGGATAATTACATCTAATATCATATTATAATATTCATACAATATTATAATATTAAATACTTATCTTGGGTACGTAACATTCCACCCCCTTACAAAATTCATCCTCGAAATATAAGAAGAGACTAAACAATATGATCTTCTGAGCATTGATGTGAACTAATACCGATTTTGATTATGTATCCATCATAGTGAAACCTTGATTGGTGGTGATATTTGATGAAGTTAATATGCTCTTCTACCATTTGAATTTTTGGAAGTAATTCTTTGGTTCCATGTGTTGGAGGTATATTTCTACTGACAATAAATATCACTCTATTTCATCCACATTTGCTTGCTTTTGCCACCTGAGTATCTAAGACTGCTTTGTTGGCTCCATGATTTTGTTGTTCTATTGTGGTAACTCGAATGATGGGTCCATTTGTTCCTTTATGTTGCTACACAAATCTAATAACTACTATGCTTTCTTTTCCAGACATTGCCATAGTTGATGCCCTTCTGTTTCAATGTAGTGCCATAAGTATTGTTGCCTTAAGTTATGCTTCCAAAATTATTATCGTTCTTGGTGGTGTGGATGTGATATGTTCTAAATTTTTCTCCTCTATTTTAAAATATTTTGCATTATGTTCTAATTTTGTTGGCTCTTTAACATCTTGTTCCTCTATTTTATGCTCTATTTTTATACTCACATCTTTTTGTTTGTCCTTGAAAAGAAAAACAAAGCATATGCTAAAACAAACACAGAATAAAAATTACAAGCAAAAACATGAACAACAGATAAAAGGAGGACTCAATATTTTTAGAAAAACATATATTTATTCAGAGGAACTCTCCAATGCTATGTTACATACATGCAACTCTCTTTTTATAATCACAAAATGGGAGGGTTTTCTAATTTTCCCACCCAAACAATCTTCTGGAATTTTCTAGGGCTTACTAGTCTTCTGGAATCTTCCAGGTCATACCAAAAAACATGAAGTCTCCAAAAAAGGGTTTTGTGAAATTCAAAAAGAAAAGGTGAACTTTCTAGAAGATTCCATCATTAAACAGGAAAATCATGCAACACTTGCACATTGTAACAAACTCCCACTTGATGCAGGATTTTTTTGCAATCTTTTATCCCAATCTCATTGCTGCAAAATTGGTGCTTTTGAGTTGTGACAACCTTAGTAAGTGCATCTGCTGCATTCTCTTGGGTTTTGCATTTGATCAGGTTGATCATTCCACTCTCCACCATATCACGCACAAAATGATATTTCACTGCAATGTGTTTTGTCCTTTCATGGAATGATGAAGAATATGCAAGTGCTATTGCACTTTGGCTGTCACATTTTATTCCAACATATTCTTGGTTCAAATGCAAACCTTTGCACAACCTCATCAACCAAACAACTTCTTTTGCAACATCAGTTGCAACGATATATTCTACTTCAGCACTTGACAAAGCTACAACAATTTACTTTTTACTCCTCCAGCTCACTGCACCACCATACAAAGTGAAGACATATCCTCCTGTTGACTTACGGTTGTCCAAGTCACCTACCCAATCTGCATCTACATGTCCCTGCAAACAAAACTCTTCATTCTTCTTGGGTTGATAACACAAAACATGATCTTTAGTACCCTGTAAATATCTAAAAATTCTTTTTACAACAATCCAATGTTCCTTTCTAGGATTGGACATATATCTGTTGACCATACCAACAACATGAGCAATATCAGGCCTGGTACATACCATTGCATACATCAATGAGCCCACAACCTCTGCATATGGAATTTTCTTCATCCTCTCCTTTTCTTCAGTTGTAGTTGGACACATTTTTGTAGATAATTTAACTCCAGGATGCATAGGAGTTTTGGTAGGTTTACTATCCTGCATTTCAAATTCTTTCAAAATTTGGTTAATGTAATCCTTTTGGGAAAGCCATAATTATCTGCTCTTGTGATCTCTGACAATATCAATGCCCAAGCAATGGCGTGCCTGACCCAAGTCCTTCATATCAAAGTTCTTTGACAATAACTCCTTAGTTTTTAAAATCAATTGTTTATTATTTCCAATCAGGAGGATGTCATCCACATACAAAACCAAAATTACAAAACTTTTACTTTTTATTTTGTAATACACACATGGATCTGTAGGGTTACAAAAAAATCCAATCTACAACATGTAACTATCAAAATTTTGGTACCATTCTCTAGGAGACTACTTCAATCCATAGAGGGATTTCTTCAACCTACAAACAACACCTGCACCTCCTACTTCAAAACCTTTAGGCTGCTGCATGTATATTTCCTCCTTCAAATATCCATGCAGGAATGCAGTTTTTACATCCATTTGTTCAACTTCTAAATCAAAAGCAACAACATATGCAAGCAAAAGTCTAATAGAAGATAACTTCATAGTGGGAGCATAAGTTTGATGAAAATCGATACCTGGGATCTGAGAGAACCCTTTTGCAACCAACCTGGCCTTGTATCTTTCCACAGACCCATCAAGCCTTAACTTCTTTCTAAACACCCATTTGTTGCCTACTATATTTCTCCCAATAGGTTGTTGAACTAAATCCCATGCATGGTTCTTCTTCATTGAATCCATTTCTTCTTGCATGGCCTTCTTCCAATGCTCTTTCTCTAGACTATTCATGGCATCTTCAAATGTGAGAGGATCATCACAAGCAACTATAAATCCATAAAAATAATCTTGAAACCTATTGGGAAGATGTCTCTCTCTTCTAGTTCTTCTAGGCTGCTCCACTGATTCTTGGACCTCTTCTATGCAAGGTGGAGAATCAGGCTGCAAAATTTGTTGATCCTCTTGATGCACCTCTTTAGGTACATAAGAAGGCAAATCTTCACCAGGTCTTTGTAGGCTAGAAACTCTATCTAAAATATCAAAAGATATTGTTTCTTGAGGTTGATAGGGTTGAGCATGTGCTTCACTTGAAGGTTGACCTATCATAGTGCATTCATGCACACTAACCTTCTCTTTCAACTATTGTTGTAATTCTTGTTGTTGAATATCTCCAACTGTCTTAATTTCTTTAAAAATCACATCTCTACTGAAAACACTTTTGTGTTCATCCGGAATCCATAATTTATATCCTTTTGTTCCAACAACTTCTCCATAACCAACAAGAATGCATTTCTTAGATTTTTCATCCAACTTTTTCCTCTTTTTAGTAGGAATGTGCATAAAGGCCTCACAACCAAAAACCCTCAGGTGAGAGATTGATGGTTTTCTCCCACTCCAAGCCTCTTCTGGTGTCTTGTCATTCAAAGCAATGCATGGTGATAAATTAACCAAATAGCTGGCAGTTGAAATTGCTTCAACCCAAAACCCTTTACTAAGATTTGCATCTGACAACATGCTCCTCATCTTCTCCAATAATGTTCTATTCATTCTCTCTGCTACTCCATTCTGTTGAGGAGAATAAGGTGTAGTCTTTTGTCTAGAGATGCCTTTCTACCTACAAAACTCTTCAAATTTAGTAGAACAATATTCTCCTCCATTGTCACTACGCAATATCTTAAGTTGCCTACTTGTCTACCTTTCTACATTAGCAACAAACCTTTTAAAATGATCAAGTATGTCACTCTTTTTCTTCAAAAATACAGTCCATACTTTTCTACTATGATCATCAATAAAAGTGGTAAAATACAATGCACCACCAATAGATGGAGTATCCATAGGACCACAAATGTCTGAATGAACAAGATCCAAAGTAGATTTAGCTCTATGTGGGTGATAAGAGAAGCTTACCCTTTTTTTTGCCCATCACACATGATTCACAAAAGCTGAGAGTGTTGGAGCTGATATCCTTGAGGCCATGCACCATGCCTTTGCTGACCAACTACTTCAAGCTAGTTTCTCCCAAATGGCCAAGTCTTCTTGTGCCAAAGAAGACAATCTCCAACATCTGCTTCATCATTTTTCTCAGCTGCATTAGCTTCTTTTATAGAGGAAACATTGCAATGGATTTTCTCACAAGGGCTGACATCTAGTTTAAACAAAGTACCTTTCTTCTTTCCTTTTGCAAGCACTAGTGCACCTCTGGTGAGCTTGCATCCTTCATCTGAGAAGGTAACAATTACTCCTTTTTTAGTTAGTTGTCCAACTGAGAGAATATTTCTTCTCAGCTGAGGGACATATCTAACTCTTTGTAAATACTTGACTTTTCCACCTAAATCCTTCACAGGAATTGTACCTTCTCCTTCTACATCACAAAAGGCATTATCACCCATATAAAATTTTACACCATTTACCTCTTTATAATTGACAAACCACTCATGGTGTGGTGTCATGTGGAAAGAAGCTCCTGAATCTATAATCCAGTCTTCAGGACACCCTTCAATTGATAGACAAGAAGAAGCAAGAAACATGGAGGAGTTTTCATCTACAACTTTATCAGTTGTCTCTTCTTCTACTACCTTTTCATTCTTCTTCTTCAACAAGGGACAATGAAACTTGATATGCCCCTTTTTGTGATAGTAGTAGCATTCCACATTGCTAAAATATTTCTTTCCTATGTTGGATGATCTGCCTCTGCCTCTAGACTTGCTTCTCCCACTGGATCTACCTTTTCCTCTTTCTTTTGAGCATCCACATGCTAAATAGACCTCTAGAGTGGATGCTTCACTAGTAGATATCCTTCTTGTCTCCTCATTCAACAGTTGGCTAACCACTAACTCCATTTACAACTGTAGACACCCAATTTTTACACGCTTATTATGACCTTTCGAGATTAATCACAAACACTCCAAAACTTCCAAAACCTGGCCTAATATTCACAAAACTTCAAAATTAGCATTCACCGTCACTCCAAATGTCTGAAAACACCTTTACAAAATTTTCCAATGGTAAATTTGGCAAACTGAGTGACAAATTTGGCAAAACTACAAAATAAGGTTTTTTTCTAACCAAAAAGTTAGTTTTACCAAATTTGCCACCCCTGTGGAAAATTTTGCTAGTGGAAAATTTGGTAGCCCCTTTTTAAAATTGAAAAATTTAAAATCCAATCTGACTGGTCGCCAAATTTACCACTCTAAACCAAATTTGCCACACCTGTGGAAAATTTGGCAAACAGTGGCAAATTTAGGAAAACGATTGAGAATCTTCCATATGAACCAGGAAACCATGGATCAATCATCTTTTTACCTTCACCATCAATTCCACATGCTCCAACAAGGTCTGAGATTTTTTTTTTTTGAATTCATGTTTATCCAATTCTCCTTCCAATCCCTCCAAATCCTATTTAAGGACCCCTTGGGTAGGCATTTGGCAGGGAAAAATACTGTAACAAAGATTTGTCCGCTTTACTCCAACATTTTAATTTCTTCTCTAAGCTCTTCTCAAGCATATAATAGACTTTTTTCAAGCATTAGAGTGTCCTTTACAAGCATTGGAGGCAAGCCAAGCAAGGCTAGGGAGGACTTGGGAGCAAGGAGGTCACCATTGGAGGTAATAAGGGAAGCTCTCCTAGCTTCCTTCTTCTCTCCTTTCACCTTGATTCCACTACATTTAGTCCCCTATGGTTGTAGTCTTGCTAGCTTAATATTTATCCTTTTATTTCTATGCATTCTATTTCATATGCTAAATATTTCATCATATTATCTCTAACTTCTTCTTTGGCAGCCTCTAACTTTGTTTTGCAATGCTCTAACAGTCTTTTGGCTCCTCTTTTTATCTCATATTTTCATTCTTATTGTTATTTCTAACCTTTATTTTGCATGCTATCTTAGTTTACCATTTCTTTTACCTTGTTTTTTTTTCTAATCCTCTGTTTTGCAAGATTTTTGCCATATTCCTATTTACATATTTCATATAATATCTTTACTAATCCTTTTGTCTACAATATTTTTAGCCTATCTACGACATACCAATCCATTTTTTTTTCTTCCATGATACTTTATTTTCATATATTTAGCATTCTTACATACTGTCTCTTTTAATTCAAGCATTTACATAGCATTTCCTTCTATTTTACATGTAAAATCTCTCACCATTTAAAAGGATAACTTGTATCCTTATTTGAGTTGATTGTAATTGGTATTTCTTGTTACATAGCATCTAATTTAACATACATTTGTGCTTCTGTTGAATCTAATTTTAGTTTCATGCTTTTACATTTACTTATTATTGTTCATTTCCTTTAAATTTTGGACAATTTCTTAACATATTTTGTCAATTTCTTAAATCAGTCCTCTAATCCACCCTTATAACACTATTAGGAAGTGGTTTTACCTTAATCTAGAATTTTATAAACCTATGCTCTCCTTCCAGAATCTATTATAAGTTTAATCCCTTGTTACGAAGTGGTTTTACCTTAATCTAGGATTTCACTCTTTTTCCACTGTTAATACAACCACAGTTTGCTATTTCTCTAATTTAAGAGCTTAATCCCTTGATTTCTTTATATACAAATCTTTTGGAGTATATTAGGGCCCTTTCCTATCAATCTCTGATCAAACCTTGCTCAAATATACCCCCAATTGGTTTTGAAAGCTTAAAAACCTTGTCCAAAACCAAATTCACCACCTAAAAAACCTATTTATAGACTTTGATCTTTGATTTTTTTTACTCATAGGCCTTCTAGACCATAGTAGGGACTCTCTGACAAACTTTTAGCTCAAAAAAATTGATAAAACCCACTAAAATCAACCTTGAAAACCCATTTTCTTTGCCTAGGAGCAAATTTACCACTCCTATGGTGAATTTGGTAAACTATTTTACAGAACCAGATTCACCACTTAGACCAAATTTTCCAATGGCAAATTTGGCAAGACCTAGTGGTAAATTTGGCAAGAGGCCAAAATCCACCACAAGAAGGCAATCAGACTCATTTTTTTTACAAAACAAGGGATCTGATCAATAGCAGAGATAACTTGTCAACCTCACTACCCTCAGACAGGACCCCAAAAATAGAAAACCTATTTTTTTTAGTTTTTGTGTAGGTTTTACCAAATTTGCCACCCTTATGGTGAATTTGGTTCTGTGTTGTGGAAAATTTGGCAAACATGCTTCAATAGAGGTAACCCAACCACTTGGCCCTTCCCTAGCTCTATTATTTTATTTTTGTATATTATGTTTTTTATTTTTCATTGTTTTGAAACCTAAAATATATTTACTTTGGAAAATTAAGGAATCTAGTTAGATAACACAAATAGTTTACAAAACCTTGATAAATCTTTACAAAACATAGTAGTTTCTTTACAAAACATTAAAAGATAAGTCAATCAAGGAATCCTAGGCTTGGTTTTAGCATATCTTTCATATTTAAGCACTTAGGCAAGAAATAAAATAGCATATAGATGCATTTAGGCTAACTTGTTTGATTGCATCCTTCCTTGTTTGCCCTGAAATCGAAATCTCCTTAGACTAGTGCATTCAAAACTTGAAGTGCATTTAGGTTAGCTCTTGTTTGCTTGCATTTGTGTGGATTAAACTAAGCATTGCATTTTATATGGTTTTAATGATTTAGGTTCAAATAATTGTTAAGGCTCGATAAAGAGTCAAGATTAATAGAGATCCAAACATTTTAGGTGATTGTCCTAATTGAACACATAAACATTGTAAAACAAGCATTACACCAATATTTTTACAATCTTGATAAAACATGAACCGTAGGGGTCTAGTTGTGTTAAGGATTTTCACATCCTCAAGGTATCCTTTGGAAAGAGACCCTCAAGTGGGGAAGCAAATATTCTAACGAATCTCTCTCACGCACACTTGACATTAATTAGATTTAAAAGGGAAAAGAACACGAGGTTTTCTCGCCACCTACATAAATTGGTGAAATCGACATGAACACTCCTTTTGCCTTAACTAAGATAAAATTTTGTTGAACTTAAATAGACCACTTAATTTGTTTTCTTAGTTACATCACATTAAATTAAGATAACAAGAACATAACCAATTGCTAATCCTCCTGGGGGAAGGATAACGACCCCTTGAGTAAATCGAAGTATGAACCTTAGGGGAGAAATCTTCTTTGGCAAGTATATCATGGTGGATTAGTGGGAGTCACAAGAAGGGTTTCTTATCTGGGTGATATACGGATCTCAAACATCTTCTCTTCTTTTCTATAAGTACTATGGAAATAAAACTCTAATAAATTAACCTCCTCTTTGAAGCTAAGTCTTCTAACTATGTCTCAACATCCATATAACACCTGAAACAAGGGTGTCCCTATTCCTTCACAAGAAGGATCCTCTTCTCAAGAGAAAATTGAACTAGAAGTAAATCCTTGGTCACAAAAAGGGCCAAGAGAACAATTGATTGTTGAACAAATTTCTCATCAAACTTTGGACCATGTTCGAGATTATATCAAAAGAAACAAAGATATCATATTAGATGTTCTTAAAGAAGAACTTAGAGAACAAGCAGAAGTGGAATCCACCATAATGCATGAAAAATTAGGTTATTCTAACTAACAATCAATAGTCATCCAAGCTAATGAAATTCAAAATAATTTTTTAAGTCTCAATGTGGCTATGACATGACCTACTGATTCTACAACACCTCCCACCTTATCCATAGAAATACCCACTTCTATAAATCCTTTTTCTAATGAAGCAACCAATACCACAAACCCCTTTCTCACTCACAACATGGGAGCTAATAAAATTTCTCAAATCACAACTTCAAACCAAAACATTTCAACTCTTACGAGCATGCCTTTTGCAACACATACATTCACCCAATCACAAACTCAAACTCCATCAAATAACATTCAAGATATTAACACCAAAATTCTAGACTTGGAAAAGAGAGATGCCAAGTTTGAATACCTTGAGTGCCAAATCACCTCCCTTCAAGGAACATCTAAACTTAAATACTCCTTTGAGGAATTCTACAATGAACCTCTAGATCCTAAAATTCTTAACCACCCATTTCCAAATAATTTTGAAACTCCTAAGTTCCAAATGTATAATGGAAAACAAGATCCCATCAATCATTTGAGGCTATTTCAAATAGCCTGCAATGACATCAACCATGATGAAAAACTTCTCCTTAGGTTATTCCCAAAAAGCCTTAGCGGATTAGCCTTAGAATGGTATTTCCAAATACCTCATCATTCCATTAAAAGGTTCAAAGAACTTATGGAAGCCTTTGTTAAACAATTTTTGATCTATATAGAATATAAGGTTACCATAGACGACCTTTACCAACTTAAACAATGAAAGAACAATAAATTCATGGATTTCTTGGCCAAATGGAGAGCCTAAGTAGGGAGACTCCAATACATCCCTCCTCCCAAATAACTCTTAAACATATTCTTATAAATCATTCACGAACAATTGTCATATCCTTTGGAAATGATAAACTTGACCTCCTTTGAATAAGTCATCGACATGGCTAAAATAGTAGAGGCCATCCTTATAAGGCGATGCCAACTCAACTATAACAAGAAAGAAGATGAGAAGCTCCCTAAC
Source organism: Wollemia nobilis (assembly GCA_028583015.1). Taxonomy (NCBI): domain Eukaryota; kingdom Viridiplantae; phylum Streptophyta; class Pinopsida; order Araucariales; family Araucariaceae; genus Wollemia; species Wollemia nobilis. The sequence continues at coordinate 5,335,251 of JAQPPZ010002072.1, read as the reverse complement.
AAAGGGAAATACAAAAACAAACATGTTGTAGGATATGACGTAACTAATTATCAAAAAAATAACAATGTAAATGCTACTCAAAACGCTCCTCAGAAGTTAGTCATCCAAAAGGAAGAAAAACCTCAAAGGCAATACACAAACATGGGACAAAGTCAAACTACCATGTTAAAAATACTCCTAGAATCTAAACTAATAGAAATTCCACTTGTTAGGCCTTAGGACTTATCAAAGGGAGCACCCACATGGTATAGAAAAGATAAATATTGTGACTATCACCAAATAGAAGGACATACTACCAAAAAATGTAGAACCTTTAAGAACATTATCCAAGACCTCATTGAGGAAGGAAAAGTGACAATAAATAGAAAACAAAACCCTAATAAATATATTGGTATCTTTCAAAATCCTCTACCAACACATGATCAAAATATGTTCAAATTTGTAGATGCCATCCATCTATCAAGATCTTTCCTACGCCATAACAAGACAACAAGCAAAGAGTCAACCTTTGGACCAACCCCCAATGGCTACTGTCCTGAAGGCAAAAATCAACATCCCCAATAAATCACCTTTAGTGGTTACACCTTCTCAAAACACATTACATACCTTTGATCTTCACCTACAATTAGAAGAAATACTTGCCAAAATCTCCCTTCTAGAACTCTTGAAGACATCACCCACGCATAGAGAAATATTGATAAAACTCTTGAGTGAACAAGAAGTCCCACAAGACTTATCTCCAAATGACATCGCCAACATAGTTGGATTTACCATAATTAAAAATATCATTCTAGCCTTCCATGAAAAATACATTCCTCTCAAAACCATATCAAGGGACTCTCCCCTCTATATCATAACCCAAATAGGTGATAAATACATTAAGAGAGTCTTGGTAGATAAAGGATCAACCTTAAATGTTTGTAACATCAAGTTCCTACGAAAATTTGACCTAACCGAAAATGACTTGCAAAAAATGGACCTCATTATTAGGGCCTTTGATAATGAAGAACGAGAAGTAACGAGTACCATTACTTTACCCATCAAAGTAGGACCTCGTGTCTTGAATACCCTCTTTTACATCATATCATGTGATGTAACCTATAATATGCTCCTTGGAAGACCTTGGATACATGCCATGAGGGTCGTCCCCTCTACCTTACACCAATGCCTTAAGTACGAGTATCAAGGAAGGGTTATCCACATTCTTGGAGACCCAGAACCTTTCACCATGTGCAACTCCATAGACTTACAAGAACTCAACCTCTATCCTTCCATACAATCAGCCAAGTCAAATGATCAAACAAAAGCTGATAAAGGGAAGGAAATATTATAGGAACCTCTTATAGACTTAGAGAAAATACCTCGGTCTTCCCTCAACAATAACCAAATTAATTACATTTGTCATAAACCAGACCCTTTCATGGAATTAGTAAGCATGTTCCTTTTTCCTCAGGATATAGGTATGCCTAGGGGACTCAAAATTCATATAGGATCCTACACCTTCATCCACAGTGGAACCACCTTCGATGAGAAAATTCAAGGACATAACTTCTCTCCCATTGAATGAAACTATGTCACATGTTAAATGTCACCTGCCTACCCCCTAGTCAAACAAATGCTTACCAACATGGGATATCAAGGTAAGAGCTTAGGTCATTATGAATAATGCATTAAATAACCTGTGGAAGTCATACCTTGACCTACATGATGTGGGATCATGTTCATCCTCAACAAAAATTAACCCTCTTCTTTATCTGGAGAAGAAAATGAAGATGACCACTCATGATCAATACATGGCTTCCAATTGGACGAGGAAGACGGAGAACTTTGGTCACTCCTCAATAAAACCCCCCATAAAACCATACAATTTGTTAGCATCAATATATTAGAATTGGTCCATCCGGAGGCCATTTCAATTAATGAAAGCCTTGAAGAATCTCTAGATAATTTCCATATAGAAAAATATCTAGATCATATTTTCAACCTAAACGCAGTTCAAACTTTAGATCCAGAACAAACACCTATAGATCCTCAAGAACTTAAAGAACTAGAGATTATAGATGCCCCCTCCATTTTGAAGATGAGTCACAATATTTAATTGAAGAAACCATAGTGAAGAGTTTATTCCCAAACATATTCTAGAATAATAAAGAAAAATTAAATAAATTAGAAGAAAATAACAACTCACAATAAATCACGCACATAGAACACACGAGATTTACCCTGATTCACCTAATATGGGCTACTCGAGCAAATAAGAGCCTCACCTCCTTTGATATTATTATTCACTCATTGTTCGTAATGGTATATTACAATCAATATAAAAGAAAAATCTTACAACCCTAAACCACAATGTGGTATTAGAATACCATGGGCTAAAACCACCCATACCCACCAATCACGAGAATCCTAGAAACCGCTTTACAAATTGCTCTGAAAAAAATTGGTAGCTCCTTTGGATAATGGCTAATTTGGTAGCTCCTTTTCAAAATTCAAAATACAATATGATTGGTCATAAAATTTGCCACTCTGAACCAAATTTGCCACACTTGTGGTGAATTTGGCAAACAGTGGCGAATTTGGCAAAACAACCAAAAATATTCCACACAAACTAGGTAGCCATGGATCAAGTATCTTTTAACCTCCACCATCGATTCCACATGCTCCAACAAGGTCTGAGATTTTATGGTTTGAATTCACGTTTATCCAATTCTCCCTCCAACCCCTCAAAATCCTATTTAACGATCCCCTTGGGTAGACATTTGGCAAGGAAAATTACTGTAGCAAATCTCTGTCCACTTTACTCCAGCATTTACATTTCTTATTTAAGATCTTCTCAAGCATAGCATAGAATTTTGTCAAGTATTAGAGTGTCATTTACAAGCATTGGAGGTAAGCCAAGTAAGGTTAGGGAAGACTTGGGAGCAAGGAGCTCACCATTGGAGGTAAGAAGGAAAGCTCTCCTAGCTTCCATATTCTCTCCTTTCACCTTGATTCCACTGCATTTAGTCCCCTATGGTTGTAGCCTTGCTAGCTTAATACTTCTCATTTTCTTTCTATACATTCTATTTCATATGCTAAATATTTCATCATATTATCCCTAACTTCTTCTTTAGTAGCCTCTAAATTTGTTTTGCAGTTCTCTAACAGTGTTTTGGCTTCCCTTTTTATCCCATATTTGCATTCTTATTGTTATTTCTAACCTTTATTTTACAGGCCATCTTAGTTTGCCATTTATTTTACCTTATTTTTTAATCTAATCCTCCATTTTGTAGGATTTTTACCATATTCCTATGTACATATTTTGTATAAGATATTTACTAATACTTTTTTCTACAAGATTTTTGGCCTATCTACGACATACTAATCCATTTTTTTTCCTTCCATGCTACTTTATTTTCATAGATTTAGCATTCTTACATACTGTATCTTTTAATTCAAGCATTTACATAGCATTTCCTTCTATTTTACATGCAAAATCTCTCACCATTTAAAAGGATAACTTGTCTCCTTACTTGAGTTGATTGCATATAATTTCACATACATTTGTTCTTCTATTGAATCTAATTTTAGTTTCATGCTTTTACATTTACGTATTAATGTTCATTTCCTTTAAATTTTGGATAATTTCTTAACATATTTTGTCAATTGCTTAAATCAGTCCTCTAATACACCCTTATAACATTGTTAGGAAGTGGTTTTACCTTAATCTAGAATTTCCTAAACCTTTTATCTCCTTCCACAGTCTGTTATAAGTTTAATTTTTAGATTTATAGATCTCTCCTTGGGGATTTCACTCTTATTCCACTGTAAATATAATCTCAGTCTATTAATTCTATGATTTAAAAGCTTAATCCCCTTATTTCTTTACATACAGATCTTCTAGAGTATTAGGACCCTTCTCTGGCAATTTCCAATCAAACCTTGCTCAAATCTGCCTCAAATTGGCTCTAAAAGCTTAAAAACCCCATCCATAACCAAATTCACCACCCCTGTGGTGAATTTTGTAAAACCCTTATTTAGAGACTTTGTTCTCTAAATTTTTTTACTCACAAACCTTCTAGACTACAGTAGAAACTCTCTGACAAACTTTCAACTCAAAAACATCGATAAAAACCATTGAAATCAACCCTGAAAACCCATTTTCTTCGCCTAGGGCCAAATTAAACACCCCTGTGGTAAATTTGGTAGACTATTTTACATAACCAGATTCACCACTCAGACCAAATTTTCCAGTGATGAATTTGGCAAGACCTAGTGGAAAATTTGGCAATAGCCCAAAATCCACCCAAGAAAGGTAATCAGACTCATTTGATTTACAAAATAGGGGGTCTGATCAACAACAAAGATAGCTTGTCAACCTCACTACCCTTAGACAAACCCCAAAAAATAGAAAACCTAATTTTTTAAAATTTTTGTGTAGGTTTTACCAAATTCACCACCCTTGTGGTGAATTTGGCTTCTGTGGCAAATTTAGCTATATGCTATGGAAAATTTGGTAGACAGGCTCTGATATAGGTTACCCAGCCACTTGGCTCTTCCCTAGCTCTATTATTTCATTTTTGTATGTTTTGTTTCTTATTTTTTACTGTTATGAAACCTAAAACACATTTACTTTGGAAAATTAAATAATCTAGTTAGATAACACAAATCGTTTACAAAATATTGACAAATCTTTACAAAATGTAGTAGTTTATTTACAAAACATTAAAATACAAGTCAATCAAGGAATCCTAGGCTTGGTTTTAGCATATCCTTTATATATAAGCACTTAGGCAAGAAATTGAATAGCATATAGATGCATTTAAGCTAATTTGTTTGATTGCATCCTTCCTTGTTGAAATCAAAATCTTCTTAGACTAGTGTATTCAAAACTTGAAGTGCATTTAGGTTAGCTCTTGTTTTCTTGTATTTATGTGGATTAAACTAAGCATTGCATTTTAGATGGTATTGACGACTTAGGTTCAAATAATTGTTAAGTCTCGATAAAGAGTCAAGATTAGTAGAGATCCAAAACATTTAGGTGATTGTCCTTGAACACATAAACACTGCAAAACAAGCATTACATCAACCTTTTTATAACCTTGATAAAACACGAATCGTAGGGATCTAGTTGTGTTGAGTATTTTTACATCCTTGAGGTCTCCTTTGGAAAGAGGTCCTCAAGTGGGGAAGCAGAGATTATAATGAATCTCCCCCGCACACGCTTGAAATTAATTAGATTTAAAAGGGAAAAGAACACGAGGTTTTCCCGTCACCTACAACAACTTATCAGAAGCAACACTTATGGCAGTAATAATATTCTTCCATGAGTTTGGCATATTTATTAACAGTGCTAGACATTGATCTTCATCACTCCATTTATGACCAATGGAGTTTAGCTACTTCCTTAGCATATTAAAATCATTCAAGTGGTTTGATAACTTACCATTCTTCTTCATATTTAGATTTTCTAGCTTCTTTCGCAACATTAACTTCTTCGCTATTAACTTGGAAGTGTAGATGTTCTCCAAACTTTTCCATATATCTTGAGAAGAATGTGCTTATGTCACATTTAAAATCATAGTTTGCTAAACTCAGTCCAATAAGGGCTATTACTTTTCTATCCATATTATTAAACTCCTCTTGTGCCATCCTAGCGGGTTTTACAGGGACTACAACCCAAAAGTCCCTTTCCACCAGTTTGTCCTCTATTTTGATCTTCCACAATGTGAAGTTTGATTTGTTGAACTTCTTAATCTCCAGTTTGTTGCTCATTTTCTGTGAATCGTGCTCTTCTCCCACTCAAACTATGAAAAAATGCACCAACCCTTAGGATAACTACAAAATAAAGATACAACAACCAATGTTGTAGAGAGGAAGACCATGATTCACTACCAAAGAATATACAAATGCCTCTCTTCCACTATAGTGCTCTAATACCTTGAAAAGAAAAATAGAGCATGTGCTAAACAAACACAGAATAAAAAATACAAGAAAAAATATGAACAATAGATAAAAGGACTCAATAAACATATACTTATTCAGAGGAACTCTCCAATGCTATGTTATATACATGCAACTCTTGTTTATAATCACAAAATAGAAGGGTTTTCTAATTTTCTCACCCAAACAACCTTCTAGAATTTTCTAGGGTTTACTAGTCTTATGCAATCTTCTAGGTCATACCAAAAAATATAGTCTCCATGAAAGGGTTTTCGTGCACTTTCTAGATGATTCTCCAAAAATGGGGTTTTCGTAAACTTTCTAGAAAATTCCATCATTAAACAGGAAACTCATGCAGCACTTGCACATTGTAACAAACTCCCACTTGATGCAGGATTTTTCTCCAATATTTTATCCAAATCTCATTGCTGCAAAATTGGTGCTTTTGAGCTGTGACAACCTTAGTAAGTACATTTGTTGCATTCTCTTGAGTTTTGCATTTAATCAGGTTGATCATTCCACTCTCCACCATATCACACACAAAATGATATGGAACCATATTATTACCTCTCTTGCAGAATGTCTACAAATATGGTGCTCATCATAGGAAGTCTCAATTGCAAAAAAATAGGTGCTAATAACTTGGCTACAAGATTTGAACATATATGGAAGAGTCATCTACGACAATAGAATTAAAAAAAAGGATCTACTTTGATCTATGGTAAAATAAAAATGTCCAAAAAATGGGTTTATCAAAATTAATTTTTATGATGATTTTAAAGAAAATCTAAGAAAAGTTAGCAGAGGTGGTGTTTTTATAAATAGTGAAAAAAAATTCTCCTTACTTATTCATAATCATATGGAACTTCAACTAACAACTATGTAGAGGCCAGGACACTTCTTACAAGGATTAAAATTACAGTAGAAAAATATGAAAATATATTTCAATTGAGGACTTTCAAATTATCATTAATGCTATTAACAAAAATGGATGTGGAGGATGGATAAAAAATGATATTATTACTGGTGTTCATCATCTATTACTAGAGGCAATCTCCTGGCAGTGTCAGCATAATTATAGAGAAAAGAAACTAGATAACAGATAAATTAATAAATTATGGTGTTGATCTTCATCTGAGAAAAATTCAAATTTTAGAAGGTAATTGACCAAGTGAGATTTAATATCTTAATCAAAATGATGTCAAAGAACTGATTGTCAATACATAGTACTTCGAGGAAGTTGAAGAATATATTTAAGAGAAAAAAGAAATGAAAAAACTGTGATAAAAATGTATGCTGCAACAAATGTAATATTTTGGTATTTTGATGGGAGTGGCCCCAATAGAAGCCACATATAACTTATTAAAAAAAATTGTTAAAAAAAAAATTATTAACCAGGAATAAAACTTGGAGAAATTATTTTTTTTCTTACCTTCCTTTATATTTTATTGGTTATGTAAGATTGAAATGGGCTCCACACGTATTTCTTTATTATTGTGTTAAGTTAATTTCGATATATAGAGAGCTTGGTGAGCTCATGTCATTTTTCTTAGGATTGTGATATTTTAACTTTAGAATATAATTTATACATTAATATCTTTAAATTTTAATTAATTTCTATGTTTTTTTAATTATATGCATATTTTATGATAAATATATATTTTTTTCAATTGGTTATCTGAGATTGAAACAATATATTACATCATCATCATAGAGGTATTACAACAAAGCTTGGATATTATCGTGTATCACTTGGTAATATTGAACCTTAATCTCCTCTTTAAATATTGAGGAATCTAACCAATTGATTTTAAAATTTAAGTTTACATGGGTTTTTATGAAGGGTCTCAGTTCGCTCGTACGGACCAAGATTTGAACTTGAGTCTCCTAAATGAAAACCTAAGAACTTTTACCATTGTGATAAGCTTGCAACTCCTAATAAATATTAACTTTATAATGTTTTAAGATTTTAATATTTTTAATTGGAAGAGATCAAAGTCTAGCTACATGGAAATGGTTTCCAAAATAGGTGGTTGGCTTGAAACCACCTATATTATAATATTCTAAATACAATAAAAAATAAAACAAATAAGGTAATAAGTCTTGTTAACAAACCTTAATAATGCGACAAAGAAAGCAAACCTAAATGATGCATGATTCACAACTATAATATAAGGAGACTATCTATTATAAAATGAAATTCAAGATGAATCTTAAATGCTAGAAAACTATCATGGACATAACCCATCATAATATAGATGTGTTGAAATGCATAAATGTCCAGTTTTTATACACTCATAGTTTTATTTCAACAAATTGGAAGAAAGTGGAGAGTGCTCCTTTCAACCTTTCGATTTAGGTTTACTCCCCCAATATTTTCATTAAAGTTAATCTATTCTAAGCTAAGTGTGGAAAGTAAATATAAAAAAAAAAAGTATGGAAGAGGTGGGAGAAACTAAAGTAAAATATAATTACAATGATAGCAAGGATAATGTGTGATCAACAAACACATGAGAAAAATAAATAATAATAATGCATCCCATGCATATGAAATTGAATTAACCAAGAATGATAAGAGAATAAAAGGATAGTGCTACAATCATTACACATTCCATAATCTAGGAGGGGAGTGTTGAGAATGGAAAGCAAAAAGTCTTCCACAATCTTAGTATTCTATAAATAATTAAGAGCAATTACAATGTGGGACTCACAAAGTGTAGCTTTGATTTTCTTAATACCAAAATATGTTTTTACAATAGAACCCATCACTCCTATTTATAGAAATAATTCACCCTTGAGTTACCTTTGATGAAAATTTTGTACTTCTAGTAAAAGTAAATATTTTGGAACATCTTTAGCAAAATGATGCAACTTCAAATACTATGTGCCTTTAAATACATCCCTAAACAAATTGGAATCCTTTTAAAATGCTTATTGGTGTCACCATAAAATATTAATTTCAAAATATCTTCCTCGAGATTTGGGTGCTCCTTGCCTTGTTTTAGTTGTTAATGAGTGATTCATTCTAGGAAGGGGAGAAATTTGCTCCTCCTTGGGAGTGCTTTGATCCACTAGAACCAATTGCATCACTTTTTCAATGAGTTTACACAGGTTTTTATGAGGGGTCCTAGTCCCCTTATACTAAGTGGGGTTTGAACCTTAGACCTATCAAAGAGAGGACAAAGCCCTTACCATTGTAGTAAGCTTGCAACTTACCAATTGCATCACTTAGAGCAAATTGCATCTATGATTTTGACATTGTAAAATGAACTTCCTAGAGGCTTAAATTGCTTGGTTCTTTGGTTTTGAGAGTCTTCAATTTGTTAGAAAAACAAGGGAGTAACTAAGATACTACATATCTTGTGGCTTGGGCACTAAGATTGACTAGTGAGAAATCCAATTCCTACATCTATCCTTGGGCATGAAGTCCACAAAATTGGGATCACACTGTAGGAAAATTATAAAATTGTGATTCTCCTTAATCTTCTCATGGAAGTTCCTTTAGAAACTTTTTCCACCCCTCATCTTCAGGAAACCTAAAGTCTATAAGATTTTCTACATCTCGTGCAAGATCCTCATAAGGATTTTCAGACAACCATCTTGTTGTTTCATAATATTTTGTAATTAACTCAATAATGTCTTCAATTGTTCTATTCGTTTTGGTGCCACTTTGAGCTTTATATTTGGATTTTTCCTCTTTTAATATTGTTTGCACAACATCATCCTTGAGGAGTTTCTTTTGATCGTTAAACACCTCAGACAAACTAACATTCACTAACCCCTATATTTTAGCTACCATTTCTTGCATTTGGATCTATAAAGCAACCATTGTATTTTTACAAATTTGTAGGTTTCTTTAGGCATCAAGATTATTTTCAATTTTCTATCCATTTATTTTTTATCTATCCCCAATTTTTATGCCTATCATGTCAAAATTATTACCAATTTCTTTATACCTTTTGGTATCTTGCTTTCACAACCAATTCATCATTGATTTATTGAACGATCTTTGTGGTCTGATCAATAACTGTATCTACATTGGCTATGAATTGAAAATACCTTTTTTCATTTGTCACCTTGATTTTAATATCATCATTGGTTTATTTCTAAGGCATACCCAAGGTTTATCACTACTCCTTTAAATTTTGCAATTTTTTCCTGAAGTTCAACAATCTCTTGATATCTCCTCTATTGAACAATGTGCATCTCAAGTTGTTATATCAACTCTTTATTTTCTTGTTCAAATTTTTATCTTAGCTGGTTTTGCCCTTGAATGAGATGCTTTAAGAGATATTCCAACTACTTTTCTATTTCTAACCCTCAACAAGTTTTATCTACAATTGTTCTACTCATTATCATAGTTGGAATTTTTTGAGGATATTCTTCATAAGGGCCTCAACTTCCTGTTTAAATCACAATTTTTTAACTGAAAGTTGGATTTTTTGCTAAAGAATTATTTTTCACCTTCTTATTTTCTTTATTCTCCCTCACCAATCAGTAGAATTGCATGGTCACTCTAATTGATAACTGGTTAAATAATTGGATCATTTGGAATGGATCCATTCTTTCATGGTACAACTTTGAGAATCTTGCAATGAAGTTATAGAAGAGGTAGATGGTCTAGATGGATTGCTTTGAAGGGATTGTGTTATCATGATCTTTTTTTCAATCACAACTAGCTATGATAACATGATCACTGGTACCTTTAAGGATTGGTATTTTAAGTATTTATACTCCCTTGTGATTTTTCTTTCTTTCTCTTGAAGTGAGTACAATACTTCTTGTATATATTTGGCTCCTCAAATGTTAGTGAGCTACCATATGTAAGCTTGGATAGGTCTTATTGTTGATCGATGTTCTAGGGTGGTTCTAATGGACTCAATCACATAAGTCTATGTTGAATATTTCATTGTATTAAGCAAGAATTCTAGAGTAGAAAAACTTGGAAAAAATGAAGTACAAGAGAACATAGTGGATGGGGTGAATTGTTTGGATATGGAAATGAATGGTGATGTGATAACTGATACATTAGTTGTCATATATGCTAGTGTGTCAACTAGTGTTGATATTGGTTGTGGTGGTGATAGACTCTCGACATATGATACTAATGAACATGTGGTGGTGATCTTGATGGTGAGAGATGAAAAAAGCGATGGGTGTTGTTCTAAGAGTTTGATCAACTATGGGAGGTGGTGTGTTTCCTAGAGAATTTACGACTACACTCATAGCAGAAATAGTTGGTATTGAAGAACCAAGAGTAGAATAAATAGGTGGGAAGAAAGAAGTAAAAATGAAAGAAGTGAAGAGGACTAGAAGGGTAATGCTAGAGTGTCTAGTGGTTATTGCCTTCAAGATTACTCTTATGATTATTTATTTTTCCTTTTAAGGGCACATGATGACTTATATGATCACTAGATCTTGGCTCCTTTACTTCCATTGAGCTTAATTGAGTGCTTTGAGTTTTTTGTCACTTGCACTCTCAGTAAAATTAGACAACACCCTCCACTACTTTTTAGTGGATGTTATCTTGGGAAGGGGCCATTCTTGAGGGATCTTCCTTTCTTCAATTTGTGTAAACTCATGTATAGAATATTTTTTGTATATTGCTTTGAATTCTTGTGGAGCTATCCATATCTCCTAAATCAGGCCTGCACTTGGTGCTCTTTCAACCTACGTGGCCACTTTCCAAAAAATGACATGCGAGGATATCCTTGTTGCTTTTCTAACTAGTTTTTTGAAATGTAACACTAACTATTACTAAGGTTGACAATGCTATAGAAATTGTAATCTCGAGAGTAGTGGTGGAGGACCTTCTAATATTTGGGTTGCTATTTGGAGATTCTTCTATAATCCTTAGACTTTGTTGACCTTTTATGATTTTGATCCCAAATGGTTGATAAGTGCTCATCAAACGAAACTTGCCACATTGGTTTCTTTATGGTGTCTATTTTGTATTACATCTTTTGCTAGGTGAGGATCCTTCTTCTAGTGCAACCCAGGTTTTCTAAGGCCTTCATTGCCTAATAATTGATTTTAAAGTCATGTTTAACTTTGGCCTCTATGTAGAAGGAAAACCATTCTAGTGGGTGTGTGTACCACTACTAGATTCATATGCATATCCACATACTTTCCCTAGTTTGGCCATGGATACCTCCTATGATGTGTTAGTATCCTTGATTTTATCTCTTTTCATGCACATAGTAGGTGTCTAACCGCTTATTCTCTAGTTGTCTTCTAAAGTGATCCTAGAAATCCCTTAGTTGTTTGAAATCCACACTTATTAGTTTCTCCTCTATGAAATGGCTTAAATATCATAAAATGGATATGATGTGCATTATGATGTTTGAGGGGTTAAAGGTTTCCTTATTTTGACCCTTAAAATACTTTATTTTAACAAAATTCAACTATCACATATATTCCAAACTTAAGAGATAGGTACAAATGCAAGTAACCCAAAGGGCATAGTGGACAAATCAAAGAGGGGGATGATTCCATTGAAAAAATTCCTCACTCGACCATTCTTCTAATTTTAACAAGTTCCTAACCTCTTTGGACAACCTCAATACCTCTACTTTAGCTTCAATAGGATTGGATGGTACATTATATCATATAAGTCATATGAAGTTTTCCCTCTTCTTAATAGGGTATGTTTGTATAACCATGATGGGAAGATGTTTACCATTGGCTCCTACTTGGTTTAGTTATATTGAGGGGAACCACTCCTTTCATTATTGGATAAGACACACCAATTAGGATGTGTAGGTGAATTTCTTTGTTTCCTTTAAGTCCCTTAGTTTTTATCCCCTTGACCTCTAGATTTAGGTCAACTTCAAACTACCCTATATTGATCTAATATAATTCTACTCTATTACATAAAGTAAATACAAGGAAATAAATGTTTTAAGATAAGAGTGTGCATAAAAGTAAATATGATCCATGACTAGAGCAAGGATAGTGTGTGATCATTTGCACTAAATAAGGAAGGTTGAATAACTATAGTTAGAATCAGTTTCAAATATAAACTTAAAGTGTTTAGAGGACCAACAGATATACATAAGGCATCACCTCTCACACATACACATAAGAAGATGTATAACCAATAAAGATACACTTATGTATGAAGTCCAAGAACAATTATTATTAATCAAAGAGTATGAGACTAAATTCCAATAGTGTAGCTCTAACCTTTCCCAATATTGCCAAAAAATATTTACAATGAGCCATGCGATCTTATTTATAGTAAGGGATTTATCCTTTTTATTGTGAGTGAAAGGATATTGTATTTAAAATTTATAGTAAAAGAAAAAAAATGTAACTTTCCATCTATATTTCCTTGGGCAGGTTGCTATGTTGCCAATTCACCAGAATTTTGACAAATCGGAGCTTGACAAGTTATAATTCAATAAATCATCGATTGTATCACTTAATTACCTTAAAATTGGTAAAATTATTGACTCCTTATACAATATGGGACTTAATCCTTCCCATGCCTAATATCCACTGTCAAGCTACTTGTTATGCAATAAAGATAGTATTGTTGAGCATGCAAATGACACACTCTAGATTTTCCCTTCCAAGTGCATATTTTGGATAGACATGAATAGGCAAAAGTAAATTGTTGATATATCAAAAGTAAGCCAACGTCCTTGGAAAGGAGTTTGTTCCCTCTTGAAAGGGAAATCATTTTACCTAAGGTTTAGGTATGCTAGGTCTTGGCCAATGCGGATAAAATTAGAAGTCATAGATAAATATTCCTTCAAGGTTCCTTTGCTAGTATGACTAAAAGAGATTTTTTTTGGGCACAATGTCTTAAAATAAAATGCTTAACTATCAAAAAATTAATTCCACTATAATGATATTATAATATACAAGATCTAAGTAGAATTTTAACTACTACAAACTAAAAATGTATTTAAACTATGCAATCTATGATTGCCAAATTAACATACACTACATTCAAATGATCAACTTGTAACATAAATCAAAATTTGCACAACAAAAAATCAACTTCAAATATTTTAAACTAAAATTAATCTACTAATCTAAATGAGCTCCAAAAAAAAATCAAAGGTTTTATAGGTAAGAGAAAAGAAAATAAAACAATCCAATATTACCCTAAACTTTAGTCCCAATCCAGTAAAGCGATAATTTCAATTTAAAACCAACCTTGACTTGACTAGTATTCACACAACCTAAGGTTCGAGATGATGCAATCTTCAAAGGAGAAATAGACTGAATACAACCACCATCTACATACATAGATTGAACACAAAAAATTTCAAAAGCCTTGTATTTAAAGATATGTCATTAAGTACATTTGATTCATATTTGCTCATCTCAATGGATTACAAGAGTAGAGCTTATAACAATAGCAACTTGTTTTAGAAAATCCATCCAACTACAAACATAAAAGTCAAAGAAAGAAGAAAGCTAAAAGAGCATGCTACTGGATGGATTTTGACCCCTGTAATAGACTAGTGAGCCATATTTATACAATTTCTGGTACCCCACAGTGTTACTTTAACAATAAATTACTATCCATTTCCATGACATGCTCCTTGGGATTGCTTTCAGCCATACTTTGGCCATACCTCATTAAACATCTATTTACATGATGCTTGGGGTCTCTTGATCCTAATTGGTTAGGTGATTCAATGCTTGATCTACCAATCACAACAAGTGGGCTAGGCATTAATTTCATCACATTTGTCACTCTGAACCTCTACGTTTGTTGGGTCAACATTAATGCTCCCACTTTTGTTGTATTTAAATTTCAAGTATCCATGTTATATTTCCTATAATATAAAGTCAAAAGTTGTAGGCATTAGAATTTATTATTAATATTACTATTTTTAATATTTTTAAATTTTAATTATTTTTTATTATATTATATTATATTATTTATTTATTTTGTTTCTCTCTCTGTATGCATTCTTTCAAACAAGCTCTGCATTTTCTAGAAACAAGTTTTTGGTATTTTTTTACATTTTTCGATAATTTTTATTCTTTTCGAAAATTTTTGCATTTTTTAGAAAATTTTACCCTTGGCAATCTTTTTTTGTGTTTTGTATTTTTTTTACCCTTTGCACCTTGAATTTTATTTCTAGGCTTCAGGCCTAGCTAATTTCCAATTGTTAGGATTGATTTCCAATAGCTTGAGATTTAATTTCTTTTTGTCAGACTTGATTTTTTAATGGCCCCCACTTTAAATTTCCAATTGTCGGGGCAATTTCCATTGGTCTGGGCTTTGAATTTTCAATGGTCTGGGATTGATCTTTGTTGCTTCTCTACAAGTTTTTAAGGATTTTGGTTGGAATTTTTTAAAACTTTTCACACGAGTGACCAGGTTCTAGTTGGGCAATTTTCACTTAGTGTATACTGGCTTCACTTGGATTTTTATTTCCTTGCGAGTGGCCCAATTTCGGTCAAGGCAATTTCTAATGGTTTGGGCTTTAAATTTCAAATTATCAGAGTTTATTTCCAATGGCTAAGGTTTAAATTCCAATGTTCAGGGCTAATTTCCAAATAGTTTGAGTTTTAAATTTTCTATTTTTGGGGTAATTTCCTATTGTCATGCTGATTTCCAAATTTCCTCATGCTTTCCCGCTAGTGTTTGGAATTTCCAATTGCATTGGGTTTTAGTCCAAGATTTTGCTTTTCCTGACTTTTTTGATGTTTCTATTAACATTAACAATTGAAAAGTCCGACATTTTTCTTGTCCAAGCTTTTGCTTTTTAGGATTGGATTTCTAAGATTTTAAATGGTTATGCTTACCCTGGTCCGAGCTTTTGGCTTCCAAATTTTTTAAAATGGTTATGCTTACGTAATATTGGAAAAAAACCTTAGTCTGGGCTTTTGGCTTCCTAGGATTTTAAAATATTTCTACTTATGTCATCTCCAAAAAACTTTGGGCTGGCCATTTTCTTCCATTATTAAGGTCGGTATTTTAAAACTTATTGGTGACATCATTGCCAAAAAAAATCTAGGCCTAGGCTTTTTCTTCCACTTACCAGGCTTCAAGAATTTTTCTTCTCAAAGTAATTTTCACTTGAGTGTTGGATATGGGA
The DNA here is from genome assembly GCA_028583015.1 of Wollemia nobilis. Classification (NCBI taxonomy): domain Eukaryota; kingdom Viridiplantae; phylum Streptophyta; class Pinopsida; order Araucariales; family Araucariaceae; genus Wollemia; species Wollemia nobilis. The sequence goes on along the minus strand of JAQPPZ010002072.1, from coordinate 5,319,259 downwards.
TTTTAAAACTTATCGTTGACATCATTGCCAAAAAAAAATCGAAACCCAAGATTTTTCTACTTATAGGACTTTCAGTATTTCCTTCATGGGGTAGTTTTGACTTGAGTATCATGGTTCCAGTATTACATAGCATTCCATATTGTCAGTAGCTTTAACTTTACCTACTTTAAAACTACCCCTTGAGTGGATGGACTTTCAGTTGGGGCAAAATTATCACTTAGTGTTTGGACTTATAGCCACTTCCTATATTTTTTCATGAGTGAAAAAAATTCCAGTCCTTTTTTATTTTGACTTGCACCTGCACTAACCTTGGTTGCAACAACTTAGATAGCCTATAGAAAACAAGCAATCCCTATCTTCAAATCTCCTTGGAACATAGGTAAATTTATACTTCTTGAAAATCTCTTTTTGAGAAGCATCTAATAAAATTGGTTTCTTAAAATTTCACTAAGTATTTGAAGAGATGAGGTTCGTAAGTGAGTGTTGCATGATTAATGCAAGCATTATAGCTAATCAAAGTAGCCAAATATCTTGCTAAAAATAAACCATCCAGGAGATCAATTCTTCTCAAAACATAGGTAAGTTTATACATTTTGGAAATCTATTTTGGAGGACAATCTAATGAAATTAGTTTCACAAAATTTTAGTAAATAATGAAAGATATATAGGGTCCATAAGTGAAGCCATCTGTGTTGCCAAGGGGAAATCCAAGTTTTTAGTACTTGGATTTGAGTAGGTTTAGGGTGCTAAGGCTATGAGAATTATTGAAAATCTTATTCCAATCTTGGTTTAATAAGAGAGGTTATTTGCCATTTTAAAAAATTTATCATACACAACAATGACAATAAACATCATAACAAACTCAAGGTGTGCAAAAAAGAAGGCATATATGATTGGAAGCTTTAAATTGAAAACTTGAGCTTTTGGATGACTAAAAATTGTAAATAAACCTAAAAAAAGTAAAAATGCTTACCAAAATAAAAAAATGGTTCCCTAGTCCATGCAGACTAGGGTGTGTTTTGGAGGCACAACAACAACAGACAAATCTGTTGAGAAATGCTTCTGAGCATTTGGGAATGAACAAACCCTTTCTGAAACAATGAAACTATAAGACCAAAATATAAAAAAAATTGGTATCTATTTGAAACTTGGTTTAATCCATTAATCTAAAATCAATAATCCATTTTGTTTCAACAAAACCGTGTGCATATGAATTCATTCTTATTCTAGATTCAGTTAAAATTTTCCACCATTGTTCAGAAATCAAGGTAGTTCACCCTTGAGTGAACATTGGTCTACTAATGAATGAGTTCTGCTACATAGAAAAACATATCACTAACTACCAAATATTGCTCCATTGCTAGCTAGAAATTTATCTCTGATAAAGTTATCTCAGATCCCACTCTAGACCTTGCTCTACTACCAACTAAGCATTCATAGCCTCAATAGAGGCTGTTTGAATCACCCAAGCACTTGAGCCCTCTTTTTGTTTTTTTTAGCACATATTTATTTATTTATTTTCTCAAATTTACAAGCACTAGGGTTTAATTTTGAGTTGGGTATCACTATGACAAATAGGAGGGTGAACATCTAAATGACTTTCGCATCTAAATGACTTTTGCTTGAGAACTAAACCATAATGGTTTCATTCCTCCTGATCTAGAATCCTTTTAAAGTATTTTCATTGTGAAGTTGCAACATCCTTTTGCATTACTTTTAGATTGATTTGTTTTATCCCAAGATAATGGACATACACCAAATGAATGATTAATCCAATCTTGACTTCATTGAGTTCATAGTAAGACCTTTTATCTCTAAATTGTGCAAGAAAAACACTCCCTTATTATTATGCATCACTAAAGGACCACTCAAGAGACAAGATAGACACAAAATTGCCTAAGAATTTCATTGATCAATCATGAATTTATAGGCTAGGAAGCCTTTACAAAACTACTAGAGAGTTATAACCCATGGCAAAAAATCTACGTATGTATTTACAAAAGGTTACCAAAAAGGCTACAACTCAGACAACCAAAAAGGCTACAAACTCACAAAAATCTTACGAAGGATTTTTAAACTTTAATTAATTAATTTTAATTAAACCTAATTTTAATTAAAAATTAATCAATCCCTATCATTCCTTCCAACCATAAAAGCATTGGATTCCAATGCGTACAAAAGGATAGGAAGATGGTGTTGAAGGTAAAAGCTAGAAATAACCCAGGTGGACTTGGTGGATCTCCATAATGATGAGTTCCCATGTAGAACCAAGAGTTACCTCCAAGTTGAACATTATTTTTATTCATGGATGGTGATTGTTGAAGAATAATAGGAGATGTTATCAGTAGCTAAATATGTTACAAGGTGGAGGAGGCAGGATGTAGAATGGTGTGAACAAAATATAGAACTAGAGTTGGAGTAGTAGGAGGAGGAGGAGAAACGACAAGAGCAACAATAGTAACAAGAGCAAGAATAGGAATAGGTGCTCAAGGAAATTTTTACTCTAGAGGTGCAACATGCAGAGTTGCCAAAAGTGATTTTGCTTGTGTGTCCTCATGTTGTGGGGTACTGAAAACTAAGGTAATATTTCATGCCTAGTGTATATTAGTATGAGCTTGATGTATAGTGAGTTGAGTACTATGAATAAGGAAATTTGCTCATGCTAAAAAGTATGTGTTCTGATATGCATCATCCTAAGCCCTTTTGTCATATTGATAAGATTTACCTAGCAACAAACCACAATGATCCATATGAGTGACAACATAGATAATAATATCTATATACTTTGGACCAAATGCAAAATATAAAGTGCAAGTGTGTGTGATCATGGAAGTAGTATCACTGTCCTTCCATCCAAGTGAGTATGGACAAGGATGAGGATGTGTAGGCAGCTATAACTTATCAATAATGGGCTTCACAATCGAGTTTTTTTGTGAGCCATTATGAATGATACAATCCTCAAATAAATTAGGTGTAAGATGAGCACAAGTAACAAACATATTATCACGACCTCCTACAAAATATTGATGATTGAGTAAGGTGACATTATTGAGTCAACCTTTTAACTCAGGATACATATGAGATTATTTACAAGTCTTTATGGAATTTTTTAAAATTCTCTCAAAAAATTTCCCTCAAGAGATTGTACAAGCAATTGTTTATTTTTCTTCTCTAGACAAGCATATCTCATATGTCCATTTTGTTTACAATAATGATAAAATATATTTGAAAGAAGCTAGAGAAGGAGAAGATAAAGGAGAGTTAGAAGAATGAGGAAAGTACTTCTTAATATAGGAGGAATTTTGTTGATGTGAAGAACTCGAAGGTCTGGAAGTGTCTGTTGAAAAAGAAGATCAAGAAGTTGTTGAAAAAGATTATCGATGTTTTTCTTATCTAGAAAAGCATATCTCATATGTCCATTTTGTTTACAATAATGATAAAATACATTAGAAGAAGATAGATAAGGAGAAGAGAAAGGAGAGCAAGAAGAATTAGGAAAGGACTTCTTCATATAGGAGGAATGTTGTTGATGTGGAGAACTCGAAGGTCTAGAAGTGTTTGTTGAAAAATAAGATCAAGAAGTTGCTGAAAAAGATGATTGATGAGCACTTGGTGAAAAGGAAGACCGAAGTGCGCGAGATTGAGTAGAAAGTTTCTCCTCTACAAGATGAGCTTGATTAAAAGCTATATAAAGTTTGTAAAGTGGAGTATATTTCAACTCTTGAAACAAGTGTGTTTGAAGACCACTCTTAAACTTAGCAATAAGAGTAGGTGTAGGGTCTTGTGCATGAAGCAAGATGTGCAAGTGGTTGAATTGGTAGATATAATCTTGGATAGACATGTGGCTTCCTTGTCTCAATTGAAGCCATTGGATGAGTAAATAATCATCATAATTATATGGATAGAATATAGCCTTTAAGGATGTGACCAATTAATTACAAGTGGTGATGGAATTTTGTGTAGTTTGCCACTCAATGATCAAAATTTTAGAAAATTTTGAAATTTTCAATTTAGCAAAGGGGACCTTATTATCAATAGGGATTTGGATATAAGTAAACCAAGTTTCCATGTCTAGAATATAACTATTCAAAACTTCAAGATTCCTAGACTTGTTATATATTTTAACCTCACATTTGATATGAGAACGAGTGTCAGGAGTGTGGACCCAAGGTGAGAGAGGGTGAATTTGCATGTTATTAACTTTATTAACCATATTACTAACCATATCAGCTACTGTTGTCATTTGTTCTTTTTTCCAATGTGCCATAGCTCTTCTAGTGAATGTTAGGGAGGAAGTGTGACCAAATGAGCAAGGAGATCATTGCTTTGTTTATGAGTGTCAAGCACTATTGAAAATGCACTCATTTTTACAAGATAAATTTTGAGGCATAATTAAACATATCAAATGGTTACAAAACTAAAAATATAACTTCCATGGACCTGGCTTAGAAAAATATTTTCAATGAGTATAAACAAGGGTATATTGAAGGAAAAATGAGTGCCTTAAAATACAAAAAATCAATGATGCTCTAGTAGAAAAAAGGGTGAAAACGTTTTTCTTCCAAAGAGATTATATATTCCCTCCCTCCTAGAATAATATTTTTCTAATGCATTTAAAATTTCATATGGCCTTTACATTTTCATATACATGCAAGTGATTAGACAAAACAAGCATATAAATAAAATTTACAAGTTCTTCTCAATGAATATGGAAGAAGCAAGTAGAAAACAACAACATATATCTACTGATTTGCTTTGACAAAGAAGACACATATGTGTCCACATTAGCATGTCACATCTAGGCTTTGTTGCATGAGGTCATGTGGCAGCAACTTGGAAGAGCTCTCATGATGAGAGAAATCTCCTTTTGTCCTTGAGGAGTGCCATAATGTGGTCCAACCATGAAAAATCCTTGTGTTGTTCCCCAACAATGTTAGGGATCATGTTTGCACTACAAGCTTCGATGGTTGACAATGAAGGTAAAATCCAGTGGTTGAAGCACTAATATCCCTTCATGACCAGAGGCCATAGTAAGGTATTAATGCTCAAGAAGCAGAATAACAATGATAAGAAATTTAAGACTTTTAGTGATTTGTCATCCATCGGGGTGGGGTGCATGATGTCCAAGGTGTCACGATTAGGGCATCCTACACCAAGGAGAAAAAATATCCTTATTTTTTTCCAAAGATGTCATATTTTGAGAATGGTCCACAATTACTGTAATTAGAAAATTTAACTACAGACCATGGAGAAGGTAGCAAGAATGCAAAACTTGGTACACTATGATCAAATTAGACCAATGTTCATGAGGAGGGGGGACTAAGCTTGACTATTTAGAAAATCTCCATGTAAGAATTTAGAATAGGAAATCATATAATAGGATAACTACTTGAAACCCGTGCATAAGAGAAATTTATTATGGATGACATGGCCAGGGCATATAGAAAATATGTTTTGCTAATTGCCACAATGAGAAAACAATGTTGCTAGAAAATATGTTTGCCAATTTCCACGATGAGAAAACAATGTTGCTAGAAAATATGTGTGGCATGTGGACGGAATATGGCCAAAGAAAACATAGAACTAGGGAGTGATATGCAATATTATTCATGTACGTAATTAGAAAACATGTCATGAAAAGTAGTTTACAAAAATGAAATTTCCTTTATTGCACCAAGAAAATGATTTCTAGAAACATTGAGGGAGTAGAGGCAGGGGCCATGAAGGATGTTGGAAACCATGAGAAAACTAGTGTGCAAAGAGATCCAAATGATTGAAAGGGAGAAGGGCCTAGACTTAAGGTGATGAATAGGTGGTCAAATTATTGTGATTGTAGAGGTACAATAAGAGTATAAAGAGGCCCTCAATCCAAGATAGACTCTAGAGGGAATAAAGCTATAGGAACTACTAGCAAAGGGCCAGAGATGGAGAAATTCTCATAGTGATGTGTTGCAAAGCAAAATCACAATGGTAACATGATAGGATTGGTGGTGAAATGATTGATGAAGCGAAACCCATGATCTATGTTTGGCCATGTTCTTAGAGGTATCAAGTTCTCTCTTGGAATAGGGACATGCTTTAGGAATAGGGACACGCTAAAACTCCAGGGGATCTAGCCATGTCAAGAACTAGTGCAGACTGTATTGCAATAAATTAAATCCCACAAATTGAATATCAATCCATAATGTAAAATAATCTAATGTTGCATGGATAGCATCACCATCAAATTTAATAGGACCTTGCTAAATATCGAATCCAAGAAGAGCAAGAGGCTCGATAGCTTTAGAAAAATAGGTGGCTGGAGTGTTATTGCCCTTCATGTTGTTATTATCACATGGCATGTTCACTTCAAGCCACTGGTTTCTTTTTCCCAAAGTAGATGGAAAGGTCTAGGTGGGACCTTTTTTAGTTACAAACTAGAGGGGTTCAGGCCTTTGATGAAGTAAAACTCAAAGGTATGAAAACACAAGGCTTTTGTTATGCCTATCTCCTTGCATAACTAGGACGACCAATTTTACAAAGTTTTGGACACGAGATTTTTCAAAAGAGAAACAAATGCAAAGGTAAAACAAAAAATAAAAGAAAAATAATTCAAAAAATAAAAATAGCATAGGATTAGACAAGAAATTGTAAAAAATCAACCTCCTCAACACATACCAAACATATTAGAGCAAAATCGACCTCTTTGATACCAGATGATACAGGTTACCAAAGGACCACTCACGAGACAAGACAAACACAAACTTACCTAAGAATTTCATTGATCAATCATGAATTTATAGGTTGGGAAGCCTTTACAAAACCATTGGAGAATCAAAACCCATGGCTGAAAAACTATGTATGGATTTACAAAAGGTTCTAACTTTAAGAATCCAGTAGGCTACATATTGACAAAAATATTACAAAGGATTTTAAAACTTTGATTTATTAATTTTAATTAAACATTAATTAAAAATTAATTAATCCCTATCACTTATCACAGTAACCAAAAGTTGGTTGCACTTGATAAATTCAAGCCAAACAAAAGGAAAACACAAGAAAGAGCAAAATTAAAAGCAAAAAGCAAAGCAAAAACAGAAATGGAATGAAACAAAACCAACACACCAAAAACTCAAAACACAAAACTATGTACAGGGTTTATTTACATGGTAGTACTAGAATACTCTCAGGCACTAAAGTAGTGTTTGAGGAATTTTCTATTCACTGGTAATGGAACATCCTCTCTAGTTAGGCTTTTTAGCCTAAAGGTATTCTCTCCTAGGATCTTTGATATTTGAAAGGACCTAGCCAAAGGGTGTCAAATTTTCCATGCTCTCCCTTCTCTTTATGAACTTTATCCCATAGTAACACTAGATCAACAATTTTAAAGGTTTTTATTTTGGCCCTCTTATCAAACTATCATTTTATCATTTTTTTTAATGCTTATTAAAATGTTGTAGTGTATATTCCTTTTTCTCATTCAAACTCATTAAATTTAATAGCTTAGCTTCCATGCCGTCATCTATTTTTAAGTAGTCTTTCATGAATTGTAAGGTAAGGATCTTGACGCTGGTGGGAAAGATAGGATCTTGACCATCTATTTTAAGTAGTCTTTCATGAATTGTAAGGTAAGGATCTTGAGGCTGGTGGGAAAGATAGGATCTTGACCATCTATTTTAAGTAGTCTTTCATGAATTATAAAGTAAGGATCTTGAGGCGGTGGAAAAGATAGGATCTTGACCATAAATCAAATGACAGAGAGATGTTCCTAATGAAGACTTAATTGATAAAAAATCATATCATATTAAATAAAATCTACTTAAAAAATCATATGATATTAAATAATTTTAAAAAATCTTAAAACTTAAAAAATATTGGGTAGCATTTATTAGGTTCGTTGGCCATTGAATAGCATTTAATAAATTAGTTTGCCATTGAATGATTTTGTTCGATGGTTTTCATCCAAACTGGTGGTTTGTAATAGGCTCTTAATGTCTATGTTTTTGATCAATAAAATGCATTCTAGATTTGGGTTTCTTCTATCTTATTAGTTGGTATTCAGAGCCAAACAAACATTAGGTTAAAAAGTATCTCTTCCTTAGGCCAAGTCTGATTAAAAAAATAATGATAAATTTCCTAGTCGATCTTGGCAATATCCCTGTCTGGTTTGATAGATTCTGTCTAGCCTAAAGCCTCTGCAACCAGCCTTTCCCAGCTAAAAGTCATCATGAAACATTTTCATACGTAAAACCTACGTCGTCTGTGTTTTGCTAAGTAAATCTATGTCCATATTTCATAGTAGCGTTGTGATCATCTGTCTCTTTGGTGTCTTCTATCCGCACAGAGGAGCTATTTACTGCTGTCACTATTCAAGAGCAGCATTTGATTAGCCCTCCGTCCCTTCCCGTCAGCCCCTCTGGCTTTTCCTGCCTGGGCAGCATCCAATTTACTCTGTTGTGCCCTGTGGCAAACGAAAACCTCCGTCTACCAACATTCTGCAGGCGAAGGTGATATTGCAAGGATGTTGAAGCATCCGCATGATGAACCTATTCCGAGCACCATCTTCACTCGCTGCAATATTAACATTACAGGTCGGTATAGGAGATATTTTTTTGCCATCACGTCCCTCTTCATAGTTTGCTGCAGCACCCAGAATAAATCTTCGCCTGATTCCGTCCGCGGTAGAAGTTTCATGAAGGCAGTTTTAATTTATTGAAGCCCCAAAAGCTATTTTAAAACTGCACCCATCACTTTGATTATTCAGGCCTTCCGGCAATGTGGTTTCATTTATTCGGTGGACGTTCTTTTCTGCGGGGAGCCACTTAACGATCCTTGCCTGCCTACATTAACCGTTTGTTTCAGAAAATTACAATCACCTCACCTCGCGGGCCAATTCGCTTGCTCTGCCCCGTAAGGTGGATTTTTCCAATCCGAAGACTATCAGGTGGAGGCCGAAGATTTTATTTTATTTTATTTTTGCTCTGTTTGGTGTTTTCCTTTGGACCTTCTTCATCACCATTGCCCTATGCACTCAGCCGACGTGGACGTCCCCTGCCATTGGAAGTCGTGTCTCACCGCCAGCTGTAGCCGTTCCACCACGCCAGCCAATCAAAATCCTCCCCCTGACGCTATTCATGTCCATCGGGAGGCCTTCCTCAGCCCGACGACCTGTCTACGTGTGCATCCCCTGTGATGCCTCTCAAAGGGTGATCGTTGACTGGACAGTCAGCAACGCGCCTCTCTTTGTCTTAGGTGCGTACTATTTTTCTTCGTTAAGGTTATAGGTAAAACTTATTAGGAGGAGGTCTTGTTTGTTTTTTTAAGTCCATATAATATCTTTTAATAAATAATAATAATTAAAAAAAAAAAAAAATGTAAATAGGAGTGCATTGTTGGTTGTGCCCAATACTCCTTGAAAATTTGGTAATCATTTGATTTTCTTATTGATTTAATATACTAGAAATATGGTAGCAGTTTTAGCAAATAAATTGGTTAAAGTTACTTTTTTAGTTATCTTCTTGGCTGACACCATTAAAGACCTCAAAATGCGGTCTTCTTCGTCTCATCATGTAAAGTGTGAAGTCAAAATTTACGAGGGCTCTAGGGATCCCGATGTCCTCAATAGTTGGATCCTATATATGGAGACCTAGTTTACATTTAGTCAAATATGAGATGATGATAAAGTTCCATTTGCTAAGCTCAAAATTTTTGGCATGGCTAAGGTTCTTATCACCGAACGCCAAGGAACTCAAAATACCATCATCATCATCATCTTGAAGGACACCTTCTATCCGTCCAAATATGATGATGACTTGCTTAACCAATGGCCCCGCCTTAAACAAGGAAAGTACCAATCTGTGTTGGATTGATTTTATCCATCAATTCAACCGACTATGTGTCTTGCTTCACGTGTCCCGATCCTACAACTTCTCTCATTGCTAAGTTTAAAAGTGGACTTCTAGCACATTTATATCGAGAGTTGAAATACACTCCTTGCACTACTCTTGATGTTGTTTTCAATCATGCACAACTCGCAGAGGAGAAGTTCACAACACGAACTCAATACTCTTTAGAAGGTTCCACGCCATCGCCTCCTCCACATCAATAGGCATCGAAGAAATATTCTACTTCCTCCCCTACTCAATCTTATGCCTCTTCTCATTCTTCCTCCCCTACTCAATCCTATGCCTCTACGCATACATTCCATACTTCTTCTTCTTCTCATCCTAAGTCTAATAAATATTGTGATTATTGTGAAAGGAAGGGGTATGATCGATTTGAATGTAGACAATTACAAAAATATAAGAACAAACAATTGCTTGTCTAGTCTTCTGAGGAGGAAACTTTTGAGGAGGGCACTCAACAAAATCCCATTAGGACTTGTGGAGAAGATTGTACTTATCCTGAGTTAGAAGGTCAACTCAATAAGGTCACCTTACTTAGCCATCACTCTTTTGTAGGAGATAATTTGTTTGTTACTCATGCTCATTTGACACCTAGTTTCTCAGTTGATTGTATCATTGATAATGGCTCACAGAAAAACTTGATTGCATAGTCCATTATTGATAAGTTGCACCTGCCTACACATCCTCATCCTCGTCCATACTCACTTGGATGGAAGGATAGTGCTACTACTTTTGTGATCACACACACTTGCACTTTATCTTTTGATTTTGATCCTAAGTATGTAGACACTGTCACATGTGATGTCACTCCTATAAATTTTTGTGGTCTGTTACTAGGTGAAACTTATCAATATGCCAAACGCGTTCAGTATGATGCATATCATAATACCTATACTTTTTAGCATGAGCAACAAACTTTTTTTTATTTGTAGTGTTCAAATCACTTTACATCAAGCTTACACTAATTTCCATCAGGCATGAAAGATTGCATTAATTTTTAGCACCCCACAACATGAAGCCACACAAGCAAAAGCACTTTTGACCACTCAGCTTCCTACACCTCGTGAGCACCCAATTCATCGGGCACCTATTCTTGTTACACCAACACCTATTCTTGTTGCACCAACATAAGTTCTTGTGGTTACTCTTGTTGCTCCTCCTCCTCCTCCTGCTTCAATTCTAGCTCCAACTCCAATTCCAAATTTGGTTCACACCATTCAGCATCCTGCCTCCACATTGCAAGGATTCCAATGTTTGACAATATATCCTCTCATATTTCAGTAGCTGCCTTCCATGCACCAACATCATATTTAGCTTGGAGGTCACCCTTGCATCTACACGACCACTCATTATGGATATTCACCACGACCTCTTGGGTTCTTACCAACTTCCACATTTAGTATGATCTCCTTCCCCTTTTGTATGCATTAGAGTCCAATGCTTCTATGGTGGGGAGGAATTATGAGGAATCATATCATATTAAATAAAGTCTATGTAAAAAAATCATATGATATTAAATAATTTTAGAAAATCTTAGAACTTCTTAGAATTCAAAAAATATTAGGTAGCATTTAATAGGTTGGTTGGCCATTTTGATGGTTTTGCCCGAACTAGTGGTTTTTAACAGGCTCTTAATGCCTATAAATACATATTTTTGATTAATAAAATGCATTCTGGATTTTGGGTTCTTCTATCCTTATCATTAATCCTTATTTTATTTGACCATAATGCATACTTCAATTTATTATGCCAGTCCTTAGGATTTTTGTCCAAAATTTTCTCAATTATTTCTAGAAGGTTTTTGTTAGTTGATTCTACTACTCCATTACCTTGAGGATAATAATTAGAAGAAAAATTTATAGTTACCTTATTATCATAAGCCCATTCAACAAATTGCAAAGAAGAGAAATCAGTGCCATTACTACATACTAGAGCATATGGTATTCCAAACCTGGTCACGATGTTATCTTCAAGGAATTGGATCAAGATATCTATTGTGCAATTTTTGGATGCTTACGCCTCTTTCCAATGAGTGCAATATTAGTGGAAGTTAGGATGAATTTATGGCTAGTTGATGAATTAGTATTAATAATGCCAACAAAGTCCAACTGTCATTGTGCAAATAGATAAGCTTCAATCACTGACTATAATGGCATGGGAAAGTTCCTTACTTGGTGAGCTGCAATCTAGAAAACATGACAAGATTGAACATGTGCATGTATATCTTTAAAGACATGGAGCCAGTAGTAACCAACTCTCATTATTTGGTGTGTTGTGGCATTTCCTAAGCCATGTCCTATTCTATATTTTCCATGAAAATCTTTAAGGACTTTAGAAGCTTCTTGTTTGTTTAAATATTTCAAGTAGATTCCCTCATGATATTTTTGGTACAAAATGCTTGATTTTATCATGAAGTTTACACTTTTGAGATGCAACACTCTTCTTTGGGTGGAATCTAAGTGATAAAGGTATACTTTGTTTAAGAAATAATAAACAATGTCTGGATAATATTCATCGTTTGTAATTTTTTCCATCGAATACTGTTGGCATGAAATGTGAGAGTCAATTTCAACCAATGTTTAACTTAGTCCCTATCTTTGACAATTCTCATAGACTAAATTTCTAGATCAAAATCTTGCAATATAGACATCTACTTTCCTCTACATTCTCCTAGCTCATTCCACATCAACATTGTTTTCATAGCTTTATTAGGCACTATTGTAAACACTTTGCTATGTAAGATATAGTGCCAAAATTTCTTCACAACTTTGATCAAAGCAAATGATTGTTTGTCAATGATTGAGTATTTGAGTTGAGCATCCTTTAAAGGTGAGCTTATGAAAGCTCCTAGTCTTTCATCACCAACCTGCTTCCTCTAAGTTAAAATACCAACAATTAAATGCTTGGATGCAAATAAATAAATATAAATAAGGTTGAGCATAATCAAGATTGATTAATATAGGAGCATTCATGATTGCCTTTTCAGTTTCCTAAAAAGTAGCTTGCAATTCCCCAGTCCATAAAATCTTGGCATCCTTTTTTAGCATAGCATTTAGAGGTCAGACTATTTATGCAAAGCTAGAAATAAATTTTCTTACATAATTTATTTTTCCAAAGACTTTAACTCCTTTTTACTTTTAGGAAGGGGAATGTTTTGAATTGCTTCAATTCTATTTGGATTAATGGAAATACCAACTTCGAAAATGACATGCCCTAGGAGTTTTCCTTCTATAACTCCAAAAATGCACTTTTTGGAATTTAATGAAATTACATGCTCTTGATATCCTTGTAGTATTCTTTTCAAGTATTCCACATGGTCTCCATGTATTTTAGAAAAATAGCAAGGCGATACATTTCCCAATGAGGTCCTTGAAGGCAATGTCCATAGCTTTTTGGAAAGTTGCTCTTGCATTAATCAAACCAAACACCATCCTCCTATATGTAAATATTTCCTATTTTGTAGTGAATGTAGCTTTAATCGAGTCCTTGGGGTCTACCACTACTTGATTGTATCCAAAGTAACCATCCAAGAAGGACATCATCTCAAAGCTATTCATTGTTTGTAGCACTTCATCCAAAGAAGGAATAGAATAGTTATCCTTCTTAGATGCTCTATTAAGGTTCTAAAATCTACATAGACATATTTCTCCATTCTTCTTAAAAACTAGTACTAGATTTGCAACCGAGGTAGAATGTCTTACTAGGAAAATAATGTAGGCTATTAATAACTTTTGTATCTTCTTGATAATGAGAGGCTCTTGCAATATATTCATTGGAATCTGCTTTTTTCGAAATGGTCTTGTTATTGGCTTCAAGGGAATGGTGTGGGTGATGCAAATCTTCATAGCTCCATGCTATAACATCTTTGAATCCTTTAGAGCTTAGAATATTCCCATTTTTACCTCATCAATACAGGCCTTTCCCAAGATTTTTTTCTAGGGATTCTTAATATTTTCCAGATTGTAGGCTTCATATGCCTCCTTTTTAGATGAAGCAGTTTGTTCCTTGTGGGTATGATAATCCATATCAAATAGTAATTCCAAAGAAATCATCCATTTGGGAATGGTATTTCTTTTCAAATTTAATTCACCTTCTTCATCCATATCTGCACTTTGTCTTCTCATCTATTATTTGTCTCAAATATACCCAAATTAATAATAAAATCAATTATGTGTCAATCGTCTTCAATTAACTAAAAAGTTTTAGATTTTATTTGGTATAAATGGAGTGGCAACCAATTCTACTAAGAACTTCTATATTTTGGAATGAGCAACTAGTTCTAGAGTGCTTGTTGCTACTACCGATGAATCTGCAATGTGATTCTATTTACATGAAACAATTTGAATATGGAAAGCATCAAAATCTTTGATTAAATCTCACACACAACTATAGTAATTTGAGAGACGTTTGTCATGAAAGACATATCAGTTTCGCACTTGCTTGATCACCAATTCAAAATATCCTAAAACATATACATATTTGACTTCCTTATTGATGGAAAAGTGTAATCCGTGAATCAAACTTGATACTCAATATCATTGCAGGTGCAAGGAAATTGCAATTGGTAAGCAACAAGATGTGATTTGCCTTTAGGGTTGACTCATTCAATTCTAGTGCCATTATCATGCTTACATTTTGATCCATCAAACTTGAGAGTCCATAATTTATCTTTAGTTACTTTTTATTTACTTGGTGGGGCCTCTTCTACCAAATTATTCTCGTCAGGTCAGGTTTCCACTACCATAGTGTAGACTTCCAATTTTGGCTTAGTGTATAGAATCTCGTTGATATTGTTATACTCAGTAAGGAGCTCCTTCAACCTCGAATCTCTTTTGATATAAATATAATTAGCTATGCCATACCAAGGAAGCCATATATGCAAATAATCTATTTCCATATAACCATTCAATGTTCTTGACCAATCATAATTGAGCAACATCCCATATGCATCTAGGATATCCACAACTTGAATATCAATACATTGTTATATCTTAGGTTTAATAGCCAACTATATATACCACCCCAACCACATTTACCTCTATCTTATCCAACTAAACCACCTTCTTATTTGAGAGAATAGGGCCTAATCTTAATTTTGGTTGACCACATATGCCATCATATTTCCAGAAGCACCTAAATCCACAAGACAATTATGTAAGTTTTTACTAGCAATTCTAATAGTTAAAAGGAAAGGTGGAGACTACTTTTCTTTGTATATGGTCACCTGAGCATCAATAGTCATTTTAATATTATTTTATTTTAGGCAAAGAAAGTTTTAAGAAACAAATCCTTATGTCCAGTTAACTGAGCTACCTTAAACAAAGAAATATTTTCCTTGGTTTTCTTAAGATCTTCAATAATATTAAATCCAACCTTATTTTGCAGTGTGATTCTCTCTGTTTGTGGTAATGGTATATTGTATTTTGGCTATGTAGGCAATAGGGGTCCCTTAGGTGGGACTAGATTTTTATTGGTCTACTCATCAGGTGGGATAGACGTTTTGTTGGGAGAAGTGGAAGAAGTCATTGGTGTTTTTTATTTACTACGAAGAATACAATGTTACCTATTTGAAACTATCGGTAAGCTTGCACCTCTTCTTTCGAGCTTTCTTCAGGTTCCTCTTCATCCACTCCTAAGTGTTCATAGGTCTTTAGAGCTAATGTTGTTCTTATATTTTGATTGGATTGATTCTTACAATCCTCATTGGTGGGTACTAACTCAAAAAATGCCATCTCTTTTGGACAATATCTAGAGCAATTTTAAATTTTGAACATTCAGTTTCACCATGTTGAGCTGTAAAATAGACCCTACATCAATTGAGCAGAGCAAGATCTGCAAAATTCACTAAAGTACCTAGATTATTATTTGATTGATTTTGGTTGCTAGTAGGATTTGAGACTCCATTATTTGGATGAGTATTCCATTGGCAATTAGTCCTTTGGAAGTTAAAGTTCATATTCTAATTATTATTTGTAGGTGGGTTTTGAGGAACTTGCCTTTGTAGTTGAAGCATATAATTACTCAATTTTTGAACCATACTTTGTATGTTGTCTAACTCAAGATTTGAGTTATTAGATTGACTTGGTCTTGGTTGACCTCTTATATCATTTATCAAGGTTTCTAGGTGTGCAGGTGCACATGCAATGGGAATCATGGGTGCGGGTGCAAGTGAGGCCCCTACCAAAAATAGGGTTCGTCAGGTGCGGGTGCGGGTGCGGCTATTTTTAATTAAAAAAACATATATGTATTTTTAATCCAAAAAAATAAAAATAAAATAAAATAAATCATACACATTGTGAAATAATTAAATAAATTACACACATTGTGAAATAAAATAAATCATACACATTACAAAATATTTAAATATGACATTATAAAAGCATATATGATATTCAGGTAGAAAACATTTAAACTTTAAAAAGAATTTAAAATATTTTTTTGGCCTGTATGGGCTAGCTGCGACTGGGACCCACTTAAATATATATTTTTTAAATTTTATGCTCAAAATGGGTTGGGCGTAGCTAGCCAAATCCTGCGGCTCATTGGGGTTCGATTGACCTCGCACTCGAGTACAGGTTCGCACACCTAGGTTGTCGAGTGCACAAACCCTATTATATTGTTATTTAGAGATGCAGATGTATTAAAAAATGTGGGTAAATTCGATTGATTATTTATTGGTGTATGGCTGAGAATATTGTTTGTGGTCACCTAATTATTCAAATATGTTAGAATGGTCTGTTGATTGCTCACATTAAACATCATTTGATATAGAGATACTAGATTGAAAGGTTGATTAAGGTTTAGATACATGACTCTTGGTTATGGATTCAAAATGGGAAGGTGTTGTGTAAGGGCTTGATTTATTAGCCGTTTCTGATTATAAGATCCTGGTTGTCCAAGTAAAGGTAATTGACCAAAACCTTGAGGTATAAATTGTTGTTCAATTGCTAGAGCCTCACTATAGACCATGGGAAAGGATGTGATTTGAGGGGATTTCCTTACAAACACAAAAGTTAATGGGTCTAAATATCTAAGATATATTTGGATGGCTACTTTTGCTATGAGGGTGGAAGGTGCCACCAACCTAGTATATAGTTTATGGAACCTAGTGCTGAATAGTCTCAAGGTTTCACCAAGTTCTCTATGGGAAGAAGCAAACGGATATGTACCATAATTGGATCGATAACTAATATGAAATAACTGATAAATGCTACCTCTAGTTGATCCCATGAAGTAATAGAGCATGAAGGTAAGCTGATATACCAATTATATATAAATTCATCCAGTGTGTATGGAAATATCCTATAGACAACATCCTCATGTTTAATCCATAAAAAAATTAAATTATCTTTGTATGCTTGTATATGTTCTTCAAATAATCTTATTTCATCATGCCTATTCCTAGAGAGATATCTTTCAACAATATTAGGAATATCATATGCAGGCCCTACTATGTTCAAAGGGTTGCTTCCTACTAACCATGGAGTAGGAGTTGCCATTGGTGGACCTTGGGGAATGATAAAAGGATAAAAAAAGGGATAATAGCTCTAGGAGAACTATTGGCAACCTGAGGGGTATTGGGTCTACCTTTATCAACTTTGGATCTTCTATATTAGGAAATGCTAAGAAACTCAATGCCACCTACAAATGTCTTAGATCTATGACGATAACCTTTGGTTCCAACTTTGATAGTCAAGATGTATAATATAAACACTACATCAAAAAAACTTAATTTTTAGAGTTTACAACCCTCCTTCTAGTGCCAGTTCCATTGAGCGTGCCAATGACACATTCTAGATTTTCTCCTCAAGTGTTAGATTTGGTTAGACATGAATAGGCAGAAGTCAATTGTTGGTATGTCAAGGGTAAGCCAACATACTTGGAATATATTTTTTTCCCTCTTGAAAATCTCTATCCATTTCCATGATGTGCTCTTTGGGATTGATTTTAGCTATACTTTAGCCATGCCTCATTAAACCTGAATGTGCATGATGCTTGGGGTCTCTTGATATTGATTGGTTAGGTGATTCAATGCTTTATCCACTAATCACAACAAGTGGGTTGGGAATTTATTTCACCATATCCATCACTCTGCATCTCTACGTTCGAGTCAAAATTAAAACTCCCACTTATGTTGTCTTTAAATTTTGAGCAAACATGTCAGATTTCCAGCAAGGTAAAATAAAAAATTTCAGGCGTTAGAATTTATTATTAGTATTATTATTAATATATTTTAAAATTTAATTATATATTATTTATTTATTATTTTCTGCTTTGTTTCTCTCTTTTTGCATTATTTTAGTTTTCGGTAATTTTTTGCATTTTTCTAACAATTTTTACCATTTTCGACAATTTTTACATTTTTTAAAAAAAATTACTCTTCCCTAGAAAATTTTTCTTTTTGGTATTCTTTTTGCACTTTGTACCTTGCATTTTATTTTTGGCCTTTTCGCCTAACTAATTTCCAATTTCCAAGGTTGATTTCCGTTAGCCCAGGCTTTAATTTCTTTTTGTCGGGATTGATTTTTTAATGGTCCTTGCTTTAAATTTCCAATTACTAGGGCAATTTCCAATGGTTTGGGCTTTGAATTTCCAATGGCCCGAGATTGATCTCTAATGATCTGGGATTGATATTTGTTGCTTCTCCACAAGTGTCTGAAGGCTTTCAACTAGGCTTTTTTAAATTTTTCCCATGAGTGGTTGGGTTCTGGCTAGGCAATTTTTCATTGTCGAGTTGATTTTCAATTTCCTTATGCAAACTTGCAACTTAGCAACATTAGGTGTCTTTAGATAGTCATACCTACCCAATGACCTCCACAAGTTCTTTTTTCACTTAAAACTAGATTATCGATTTGGTAGTTTATACATACAAAGGAAATCCTTCTAATAATGATATTTAAATTAACAAGGCAAATCCTAGCTTGTTTTGCTCATAAACAAACTATGCCTAATCCTAATAAGATTTTGATATTAGTAAGGCATTATAAGCCTTAATGGGTTCCTGTCTTCTTTTCTGGACTTGTTGACATTAAGTAGATTATTGAAAGAAGAATAAACTAATTCAAGTAAATTAATTAATCACACTTCAATAGTTTTCATCTTTAGAATCCGATTAGCCTAGAGAGAAATCTAAAGAATCAGCCACTAAAACTTTACTCAATATCTCTACTAGTTTACATTTATAATACAACTTCCAAAAGTTCATGTATCAACTATGAAATATTTTCTTTCTTTATGTTAAATAATAGGTTTATTTTTAGCATTTCACCCTTATGAAGCATATGTTTTTAGCTTAAGAAATTGCACAAAGGTTTGAATTTCACATAAAGGAGTCGTTCTCAACTATGCGACCAGGCGACCTTTTTTCAATTAATTCAAATCCTTCTTTAGCACTTTATATACAACGATCACCTCACTATGATGGAAGTGTGTCTACACTCAACTAAATATGATGTTATTTCCATCATTGAGGTTCTAGACCTTGATTAACATAGTTTAGAAAGAAACATAAATGTTTAGCATTTGGTAGGTACTTCACTTGTGAGTACACCATTTGTTTTAGGTTCGCCTATTCATTTATTTGATTAAATTTTGAAACTGTTCAAAGTTCACTATTAAACCTAAACTGCTACCAAGACATTACGACGTCACCAAAGTAAATTTAATCTAAACCAGGGTAACACAAAGTTTACTATAGTCTATTTATAAAATCAAGATAAATTCTTCCATAAGCTTCTATAAAATTGGTCAAGCAATGGATATAGACTTCATATAGAAAAGATGTTGGCAATTTGAGTTATTTTATGTTGTCATTGATGTCACATGAATCATTGATGTCATATGGATCACATTGAGTTTTGATGGGCAAATGATATTTTGGAAAGCATGGATAAAATCAGGGTTTTTGTGAAAACCAAGGCAGGAAAAATAAAAGGTTTTATTTAAAACCATGGATGGCAGATTTGAAATGGGTTTTTCTTAAAACCCAGGTTGGCCTTTCGTTTCATCGAAAAAGGTGCCCCGATGATGGAGATATTTAATTTTAAATATTTAGTTTAAATTTTAATTATTTAAAATTTAAATTTTAATTTTAAAATTAAAATTAAAGTTAGCACCGACGTCTAAAGAAAGAGGGAAAATCAATAATGCGCCGACGTCATCGAAAATGAGGAGAAGACTATATAAAGGGGGATCCTAAGGTTCATTTGAAATTAATCCTTGCTCGTGTTAATCGTTGGCTAAGCATCCGAAGAGAGCTCGTGCGAAAATCATTTTGAAAAGGGAGACAACGAATAAATCCAAGGTTGGTCGAAAGCCCAAGACATTGTGGGCAGAGTGGCGCATTGGCAATTGGCTTTTTGTTAAGGTGTGTGGCAGCGCTTTACGTCAAGGTTCGAATCTCCTTGACTGCATTCGAAGGCATTGGAAGGAAAGTGCTCGAAGCGCTTTTGGTTTGCGTGGAAGGGAGGAAGGACTTAAGGCACGTCGTGCCTTTTCCTTTCGAACGAGCGGCTAGCTCGTGTGGCAACCTTAGCCACGGCTAAGGCGCTCGCGGTGTGTGCAAGTTGGGGGTTCGAATCCCCTTGAGGAGGTAATTACGTTTTGCTCTAATTCAATTTGGTTGATGCCCTAGGATAGGAGTTATAAGGTGGTTAAGGAATAATTAAAGTTTTTAATTAAACTTTATTTTTATAAGGGTTGTGATTATTATTTCAGAGGTGGATGAGTTGTTGATTTAATTTGATATTCATGAAATTGAAAAATTAAGATTTAGGAGAAATAAGGAGTTGTTATAAAATATTTTTGAGAGCCTTATTGATTATTATTTTTGATAAGGGTTTTTATTAAAAAGGACTTTGGTGGATGTGTTTATTAAGTTGGAGTAAAAAGGTGTAAATTGAGTTATGCTTATCTTGTGATTATTATTTGAAGTCCACTAACCCTTATTGAGATTGGAAAGGAAAGTTGTGTTTAGTGTGGCAGATTTTGTGGACAACTTCTTGGCATCAAAAAGGTATGGGCACATTCTCCTATTGATTGTTTATGGTGGTTGATTTCTGAAATATCATTGGAGTGAAAAGGATTGATTGTGGTTTCCTTTTCAAAAGTGGTTGGTTGAATGCTTCAAGGTTTTCTGGTTTGAGAGTTGTGTTTAAACCTTGTTTTATAAGCATAGTTGTTGAAGCCCATTGGTTGTGAAAGAACTTGAAAAGAACATGAGTATCATTGTTATGTGAGATTTGTGGTTGAGCATTGTTGGAAACATTTGAGTTGGTTGATACATGCTTGGACTAGGGTTTTTGTGAGAAAGAGTAGTCCCTTGTGGTGATTGGTTGAGTTGAGTTGATTGAGCCTAGTCAAGTGATTGTGTGAGGTGATTGGTCAAGTTCCATGAAACAAACTATTCCATAATTCTGATTTGAGTTGAGATTGAGATTAGAACATATTGAGTCTCTAACAATTCTCTTTATGCTTCTATGAGTTGATTTGAGTTGAGTTGAGTTGAGATCATTGTGGATCATTGTTGTCATCCATTGAAGAGTACATTGCCATTCATTGTTGAGTTCATATTTGAGCTTTGCCTTGATAGATTTGTGGATGATATTTGAGTGCTACTTGAGCATGATTGATTGAGCCTTTGAGAAGGCCTTTGTGGATAGTTTTGGGACAACTTTGTGGATAGTTTTGGGACAGCTTTGTGGATAGTTTTGGGATAGCTTTGTGGATAGCTTTGTGGATAGTTTTGGGATAGATTTGTGGAAATATTTGAGCAAGTTCTTGGTGAGATTTGCTAGAGCATATTTGGGCAAGTTCTTGGTGAGCTTGCTAGAGCAGATTTGGACAAGTTCTTGGTGAGCTTGCTAGAGCAGATTTGGACAAGTTCTTGGTGAGCTTGTTGGAGCAGATTTGGACAAGTTCTTGGTGAGCTTGTTATTCAGTTTTGGACAAGTTCTGTGTGAGCTTGTTATTCATATTTGGACAAGTTCTGTGTGAGCTTGTTATTCAGTTTTGGACAAGTTCTGTGAACTTGTTATTCAGTTTTGGACAAGTTCTGTGTGAGCTTGTTATTCAGATTTGGACAAGTTCTGTGTGAACTTGTTATTGCCTAGCTTTGAGCAGATCAAAGAAATCATTGTATTGGATAAGGATCCTTATTTTTGTGTGAAATATTATAAGGAGATTATCTGGTGGAGTACCCCACATTGGGGGAACCACGTTAAATCTTGTGTCTCAATTGTGTGTGGTGACTTGTGCTCTTGCTTACTACTATTATCTGAGTTATTAATGCACACTACTATATTTGGTTATTGTAATTAAGGACATTAATTGATATTGATTTGGAAAGAAAGTAAAAAGTGATCTTATACTGTTCACCCCCTCTCAGTATAAGCTTGTGTTCTTCAATTGGTATCAGAGCGGGTTCCTTCGAAAAGGCTAACAACTTGAGGGAAGATTCTATTGGGTTACATGATGGAAAAATGGTATATTGATAGTGGGTGCTCTAGTCATATGATTGGGTATAAGAATAAGTTCATTTCTTTAAAAGGAAACAACAATGGATCTATGAGATTTGGTGATAATGCTTCAACTAAAATCAAAGGGAAAGGAACTTTAAGTTTGGATGATGGAAAGACAACTACACAAGGTGTACTCTATGTTGAGGGTCTAAAACACAACCTACTGAGTGTAAGTCAGCTTTGTGATCGAGGGTACACAATTACTTTTTCCTCTACAGGATGCAAAATCAGGGAAACAAAAACAGGGAAGCTTGTTGCAACTGCAGAAAGAACCAATAACAATCTCTACATGTTCAGTGAAATAAAAAAGGAAAAATGTCTTCTATCTCAAGAAGAAGAGAGTTGGTTATGGCATAAAAGGTTGTGTCACTTGAAATTTGATAACATAGTAAGGATAAGCAACAAAAAAATTGTCAGAGATCTACCAAAGATAAAAAGACCTTCAAATACAATTTGTGCACAATGTCAGTATGGAAAGCAAACAAGATCAAGTTTCAAGGCAAAAGAATATTCCTCTTCCAAGGTATTAGAATTGATTCATACTGATTTATGTGGGCCTATGAGAACTAAAAGTCTACAAGGTGAAAGCTACTTCATGTTGTTCATAGATGATTATTCTAGAATGACTTGGGTTGTTTTTCTGAAAGAGAAATCAGAGGCATTTGAGCATTTCAAAGTATTCAAAGAAATGGTAGAAAATGAAATAGGAAAGAAGATCAAGTGTTTGCGATCAGATAGAGGAGGGGAATTCATCTCTACAGAATTCATTGAGTTTTGTGCAGAACATGGAATCAAAAAAGAATATTCAGCAGCCATGACTCCTCAAAAAAATGGAGTAGTAGAAAGAAAGAATAGAACTCTTGAGAATATGGCCAGAGCAATGCTAAATGAATCAAAAAATTTAGATGGATTTTGGAAGGAAGCAATCAGTACAACAATCTATGTTATGAATAGAGCTCAAGTTAGAACAAAGCAACATAAGACTCCATATGAGTTTTGGAAAGGAAGACCTCCCACGGTAAACTACTTCAGAGTTTTTGGAAGTAAGTGTTATATCAAAAGAGAGAATAAGGACTTGGGCAAGTTTGATCCTAGATGTGATGAAGGTATTTTTCTTGGATACTCTACAAAAATTAAGGCCTACAGATGCTACAATAAAAGAACACATACCATGGTGGAAAGTATAAATGTCAGAGTTGATGAAAGAACAGGAATAAATGAGCCACCTCAGGAAGATATTCCTGAAGAAGAAGAAAGTTGTCAGGAAGAAATGGGTGAAGATTCAGATGAAGAAGATTTGCAGAATATACCTTCCAAAACTACATCAAGATATATTCAAAAAAATCATCCAGAGGACTTGATCATTGGCAGTCCTGATGTAAGACGGACAAGAAGAGGAATCATAGGCTCAACAGAACAAGCAGATGTTTCACTATTATCCAAGATAGAACCAAAGGATTTCAGAGAGGCAGAAAATGATGAATGTTGGATTAAGGCAATGAAGGAAGAACTAGATCAGATTGAAAAAAGTAAGACTTGGGAATTAGTTCCAAGACCAAAAGGAAAAAATGTAATTGGTACTAAATGGGTCTACAGGAACAAACTAAATGAAGATGGTCAAGTCATCAAAAACAAGGCAATATTGGTGTGTAAAGGATATGCACAAGTAGAAGGAATTGATTTTGATGAGACCTTTGCACCAGTTGCAATATTGGAAGCTATACGGATGTTTTTGGCACTTTCAAGCTACAGGAATTTCAAAGTATATCATATGGATGTCAAATCAGCTTTTTTGAATGGTCATTTAGAAGAAGAAGTTTACATTGAACAACCTGATGGGTTTAATCAAGCAGATAAGCCAGATTATGTGTGTAAATTGAAAAAGGCTCTCTATGGCTTAAAGCAAGCCCCTAGAGCATGGTATTCAAGACTGGATAAATATCTTCGAGAGCAAGGTTTCAGAAAGGGAACAATTGATAGCAATATGTATATTAAAAATAAGGGAAATGATTTGATGATTGTGGAAGTGTATGTGGATGATATCATTTTTGGGGGTAGCAATGATAGAATGTGTCAAGAATTTGCAAGAAACATGACTAATGAGTTTGAAATGTCTATGCTTGGTGAATTAACCTTTTTCCTCGGATTACAGATTTCACAATTAGAAAAAGGGATATTTCTTTCACAAACAAAGTATATAAAGGAGATGTTGAAGAAATTCAAAATGGAAGATAGTAAGCCAGTTAGTACTCCAATGGTCATAGGGTGTAAATTAAGCAAAGATGATGAATCTCCTGATGCAAATCAAACTCTATACAGATCTATGATTGGTAGCCTATTATATGTTACAACCACAAGACCAGATATAATACAGGCAGTTGGTTTAGTGGGAAGATTTCAAGCAGCTCCAAAAGAATCACATGTGACAGCAGTGAAAAGAATTCTCAGATATCTCAAAGGAACAATGGAGTATGGTCTATGGTATCCTAGAAGCAGTAAGTTTACTCTCACAACCTACACAGATGCAGATTGGGCAGGAAATATTGATGATAGAAAAAGCACAAGCGGAGGAGCATTCTTTCTTGGTGATTGCCTAGTTTCTTGGCTAAGTAAGAAACAACCATCAATGTCACTTTCCACAAC
Source organism: Wollemia nobilis (assembly GCA_028583015.1). NCBI lineage: Eukaryota > Viridiplantae > Streptophyta > Pinopsida > Araucariales > Araucariaceae > Wollemia > Wollemia nobilis. The sequence goes on along the minus strand of JAQPPZ010002072.1, from coordinate 5,294,214 downwards.
AGAGGCAAAATATATTGCAGCAGCAGCATGTTGTTCACAAGTATTATGGATGAAACAGACTCTTAAATATTTCAGCATAGAACATGATCATCCCATTCCTATTCTATGTGATAATACTAGTGCTATAAGTATCTCGAAGAATCCAGTAATGCATGCCAAAACAAAGCACATTCCAATCAAGTATCACTTTTTAAGAGAACAGGTTACAGAGCAACAAGTAAGATTGGAATATGTTCCTACAAAAGATCAGATTGCAGACATCTTTACAAAACCATTACCAAGAGAAGCGTTTGAGCGTTTAAGAGAACATCTAGGAGTAAAGGTACTCCCACCCCAAAATTAATCACCTCAAGAGAGAAGGTGGTGAGGGGGCTATGCTTAAGAGTCATATATTTTAGCCCCATAGGTGTCCCTTTTGCCATTGATGTCAAAGGGGGAGAGATTTGAGTAAGGGGGAGAGCATTGAGTTAGGGGGAGCAACCTCCAAAGAGAGCATTGAGTTAGGGGGAGCAGCCTCCATAGAGAGTATTGAGTCAGGGGGAGCAACTTTGATTCTCAGAGATGGTTTTTGTATGTGGTTTTTTTTTTCTTTAGAGGTGTTGCCATCAATGACAAAGGGGGATATTGTTGGCAATTTGAGTTATTTTATGTTGTCATTGATGTCACATGAATCATTGATGTCATATGGATCACATTGAGTTTTGATGGGCAAATGATATTTTGGAAAGCATGGATAAAATCAGGGTTTTTGTGAAAACCAAGGTAGGCAAAATAAAAGGTTTTATTTAAAACCATGGATGGTAGATTTGAAATGGGTTTTTCTTAAAACCCAGGTTGGCCTTTCGTTTCATCGAAAAAGGTGCCCCGGTGATGGAGATATTTAATTTTAAATATTTAGTTTAAATTTTAATTATTTAAAATTTAAATTTAAATTTTAAAATTAAAATTAAAGTTAGCGCCGACGTCTAAAGAAAGAGGGAAAATCAATAATGCACCGACGTCATCGAAAATGAGGAGAAGACTATATAAAGGGGGATCCTAAGGTTCATTTGAAATTAATCCTTGCTCGTGTTAATCGTTGGCTAAGCATCCGAAGAGAGCTCGTGCGAAAATCATTTTGAAAAGGGAGACAACGAATAAATCCAAGGTTGGTCGAAAGCCCAAGACATTGTGGGCAGAGTGGCGCATTGGCAATTGGCTTTTTGTTAAGGTGTGTGGCAGCGCTTTACGTCAAGGTTCGAATCTCCTTGACTGCATTCGAAGGCATTGGAAGGAAAGTGCTCGAAGCGCTTTTGGTTTGCGTGGAAGGGAGGAAGGACTTAAGGCACGTCGTGCCTTTTCCTTTCGAATGAGCGGCTAGCTCGTGTGGCAACCTTAGCCGCGGCTAAGGCACTCGCGGTGTGTGCAAGTTGGGGGTTCGAATCCCCTTGAGGAGGTAATTACGTTTTGCTCTAATTAATTTCGTTGATGCCCTAGGATAGGAGTTATAAGGTGGTTAAGGAATAATTAAAGTTTTTAATTAAACTTTATTTTTATAAGGGTTGTGATTATTATTTCAGAGGTGGATGAGTTGTTGATTTAATTTGATATTCATGAAATTGAAAATTAAGATTTAGGAGAAATAAGGAGTTGTTATAAAATATTTTTGAGAGCCTTATTGATTATTATTTTTGATAAGGGTTTTTATTAAAAAGGACTTTGGTGGATGTGTTTATTAAGTTGGAGTAAAAAGGTGTAAATTGAGTTATGCTTATCTTGTGATTATTATTTGAAGTCCACTAACCCTTATTGAGATTGGAAAGGAAAGTTGTGTTTAGTGTGGCAGATTTTGTGGACAACTTCTTGGCATCAAAAAGGTATGGGCACATTCTCCTATTGATTGTTTATGGTGGTTGATTTCTGAAATATCATTGGAGTGAAAAGGATTGATTGTGGTTTCCTTTTCGAAAGTGGTTGGTTGAATGCTTCAAGGTTTTCTGGTTTGAGAGTTGTGTTTAAACCTTGTTTTATAAGCATAGTTGTTGAAGCCCATTGGTTGTGAAAGAACTTGAAAAGAACATGAGTATCATTGTTATGTGAGATTTGTGGTTGAGCATTGTTGGAAACATTTGAGTTGGTTGATACATGCTTGGACTAGGGTTTTTGTGAGAAAGAGTAGTCCCTTGTGGTGATTGGTTGAGTTGAGTTGATTGAGCCTAGTCAAGTGATTGTGTGAGGTGATTGGTCAAGTTCCATGAAACAAACTATTCCATAATTCTGATTTGAGTTGAGATTGAGCTTAGAACATATTGAGTCTCTAACAATTCTCTTTATGCTTCTATGAGTTGATTTGAGTTGAGTTGAGTTGAGATCATTGTGGATCATTGTTGTCATCCATTGAAGAGTACATTGCCATTCATTGTTGAGTTCATATTTGAGCTTTGCCTTGATAGATTTGTGGATGATATTTGAGTGCTACTTGAGCATGATTGATTGAGCCTTTGAGAAGGCCTTTGTGGACAGTTTTGGGACAGCTTTGTGGACAGTTTTGGGACAGCTTTGTGGACAGTTTTGGGACAGCTTTGTGGATAGCTTTGTGGACAGCTTTGTGGACAGTTTTGGGACAGATTTGTGGACAGATTTGAGCAAGTTCTTGGTGAGCTTGCTAGAGCAGATTTGGACAAGTTCTTGGTGAGCTTGCTGGAGCAGATTTGGACAAGTTCTTGGTGAGCTTGCTAGAGATTTGGACAAGTTCTTGTGTGAGCTTGTTAGTAGTATTTGGACAAGTTCTGTGTGAGCTTGTTATTCAGTTTTGGACAAGTTCTGTGTGAGCTTGTTATTCAGATTTGGACAAGTTCTGTGTGAACTTGTTATTCAGTTTTGGACAAGTTCTATGTGAGCTTGTTATTCATATTTGGACAAGTTCTGTGTGAACTTGTTATTGCCTAGCTTTGAGCAGATCAAAGAAATCATTGTATTGGATAAGGATCCTTATTTCTGTGTGAAATATTATAAGGAGATTATCTAGTGGAGTACCCCACATTGGGGGAACCACGTTAAATCTTGTGTCTCAATTGTGTGTGGTGACTTGTGCTCTTGCTTACTACTACTATCCGAGTTATTAATGCACACTGCTATATTTGGTTATTGCAATTAAGGACATTAATTGATATTGATTTGGAAAGAAAGTAAAAAGTGGTCTTATACTGTTCACCCGCCCTCTCAGTATAAGCTTGTGTTCTTCAAAAGAAGCATATGTTTTAATAGTCACATATTCACAGCCAAGGGTAGACTTACACAACACTTTAACCGGACAAAAATGATTCTATCTAGCTATATTAAACATTAAATTTCCCAAATACATTTCTCGTAGAGAGGTATAAACCTTTAACAAATAAACTATGAATTATCTCACGACATAATATAATTTTCTACTAAGGATATCTATTACAAGAATTCCAAAAATATATGCAGGGTGGCAAAATATTTATTCTATTTTCCATTCAGTTTACAACAACTATATTTCAACATATTTCACATGCTAGCTCTCCAACCTGTTACAACCAAAATTCAAATTTTTGACAATCAATCCCTCTTGCAATAATGAGTTGAGCATACTTTTTTTTATAACTAACACAAAAAACATGTTGGTGTCCATATTTGGAAGAGGTACAAATTCATCTAAGCATTGACTATAGCTGAATTCTAGCCAAATGCTGGCTACTCATACCCAAGCGAGCATAATACCTCAAATTTTGCTTAGAATAGCTCTCAACACTGTCAACTCGGTTATAAATATGGATAGAGATCAGAGATAACTTTAATATGAATGCAGTCTAATTGTGAAATTATTTTATCATGTTGTACAACTTGGTTTGCAAAAGCAACATCTAGACTGTAAAACTATACATACCACATGATTTAGCTATTCAAACATTCATTCTGTTACTAAATAACTCTCGCTACCATTTTATTTCTCATAATATAACACAACACTCTCTTCGCTTCATGTTCAAAGATAAAGTACAAGCTATATAATTTAGAAAAACATCACACACTTTACTTTCTTTCTCAAGAAAAGTTCCAACAAATGTTTACAACACCCACTTTACTTCCTTTCACAAGAAAAGTTCCAAGAAAACATTTAGAGCACCCACTTTAGTTCCTTTCACAAGCAAAGTTCCAATAAAACATTTACAGTAATTCAACCTTTAAAGTTCATTTTAGGTTCTTTATTCAGGTATACATACAATATTACTAAATCATTCGATATTTAGCAACAACATGCAATGCATTTTTCCAACAAACAATATAATTCATATTTTCAAGCAACTCATGACAAAAGACCCAAGAATCCAACCTAGAATATATCGTGTAGTCCTCTTGTCCATAGTGCCTTCCAAGGTAAGCAATTTATATTCTCTACACTCATTTACCGTGATACCCAAATCTTCCAAGAATTATTTTATTAAACTAACTACTTCCTTTTCTTCTCCTCCTGACTTTGAAAACCCGGGATCACTTTAACAAACAACACTCGCATGCACAACGCCCAGTTGGAAGGGATTTATTGACGTTCATAGACACACGTTCTTTACCATCATGACAAGATGTTGAAAGAATAAAATTTTGGCTTAAACTTTATCTTTCCTATGAATTCCTTTATTTCAAAGTAACCACCACCAAAACATAAAATATATTCTATAATCCAACTTAATATTTATCTTTTTCCAATGTAACCTTCACATAATATTTTCAAATCATCACAACTTTTATAAAAGGTGGCTCCCATGACATAGCATCTTCATTGCCACATAAGAAAATAAAATAGATCAATAAGCCAATACAAACATTGTGCAAACATTAAAACAAGATATATGCCTAATGCAGTCCTACATGAACTCTTTCTCAATGTGAACTTCCATGTGTTCACAATCCGAATCATCACTTCCCAACTTACCCTTTTTCCTTAAAATTTTCCTTTGTCAATCGAAGGATTATTCTTGATCCTGCATACACCAAACCATTAGCAGTACCAGATTTCGAAATAAAAGGGCAAGTAAAATCATCAATTCAATTTGCTATTTCAAGGTTGTGTGAGGAGGGTCGTTACATCCTCCCCCACTAAGAATAAACATAGTCCCTATGTTTTAGACAAGGTTAATCAAGAAAAACTTTTGCATATTCTTCATACAAATGTCAAAAGTAATCAAACAAATCCATTATTCCCTTTTTCACATAAAATATCCCAATCATCATAATCATCATTGTATCACAATTGTTCAAATCGGGCATATAACCAAATCATGCAATATTTCATATTGTATTCTATCATATATCCATGAATGAATTAAAACATACACCATCACAAGTTCAAAAACTACTTTACTCAGTAATGCAAAATATAGACAAGCTACTCTACTCAGTATCCAGTCTTATATTCATTGCATATATACACATATCATCAAATCATATGATAGTTTTTTTTTGTAAAAGTCTATATCTACTCAAATAGATAAGGAAATTATTGTTGCATATCTACCATGTTCTCCCATGTGGCATTTCTATCTGAGTAGTGGTCCCACTGGACCCGACATTGCTCTATGCTTCTTTTCCTCAAATTCTTGGTTCTAAAACCAAGTATGCGAATAGGTCAAACTTCAATATTTAGTGGATTGGTCATCTATAATTTGGAGACATCCAAAACATGAGTAGGATCAAAAATATATTTTCTCAAGAGGGACACATGGAAGACATTGTGAATTTTGGATAGGCTTGGTGGTAGAGCAAGTCTATAGGTGACCAAGATCATCTTGGCCACAATTTCAAATGGACCCACATATCTGGAGTCAAGTTTGGAATATTTTATAGAAATTTTAGTTGGTTTCACCCTTAAGAATACCCTATCTCCCACAAAATATTTCCTCAGTGTTCTTTTGAGGTTCACGTAGCTCTTCTGGTGATCTATGACCTCTTTCAGCTTCTATTAAATTATTTTTAGTTTTTCTTCCATTTATTTTATCATTTTCGATCTGATCACTACCCGATCCTCTAGATTATCCCAAGTCAAGGGAGTTCTACACCTTCTCCCATATAGGGCTTCAAAAGGTGCCATACCTAGTGATGCATGGTAACTATTATTATATGTGAATTCCATTAGGTATAAATAGTTTTCCCACTTTGTATGCTGATCCATGCAGTACATTCTTAGCATATCTTCTAGTACCTGATTCACCCTCTCAGTTTTCCCATCTATCTTAGGGTGATAAGCAATACTAATATTTAATTTGGTCCCCAATTCTTGATGCAATGCTTGCCAAAATTTAGAGGTAAAGCGAGAATATCTATCAGAGATTATCACCTCTAGAAATCCATGCAGTCTTACCACTTCCCTGGAAAACTTACTCGCTACAATAGGTGCATCATCTTGCACATTGCCTGGTATAAAATGTGCAACCTTGGTTAACTTATCCACAACTACCAAGATCGTATCATGCCTGAACCTTGTTTTAGGCAATCCCACTATAAAATCCATTGATACCACTTGCCATTTTTGCGTAGGTATCTCATGTGGGTACAACTTTCCTATTGGATGAAGATGTTCTACTTTCACTCTTTGACATTCCAAACATTTGGCCACATAATTAGTGATATCCTTTTTCATTCCTAGCCAATAGTAAGCTTTTCTCAAATTCTCGTGCATTTTTGCCCCTCCTAGGTGCACAGAATAAGGAGTATTGTGAGCCTCCTTAAGGATTATTTCTCTCAACCCTCCTATGCTTGGCACTACTAATCTATTTTTATAAAATAATAGATCATATTTATATATAAAATCTATATTATTTTTAGGTTCTTGCTCAACATGAACACTACAAGACTGGAAAAATTCATATTTTTCTTGCATTTCTTTAATTTGATCTAAAATATGATCATAATGACATTTTGTCATAGCATTAATGCACCCTCTCCTACTCAGAGCATCGATGACCTTATTCTCCTTATCCTTAATATACTCAATGCCAAATTCATACTCAGCTAGAAATTCTATCCAACATCTTTTCCTGGCATTTAATAAGAGTTTAGTAAATAGGTACCTTAGACTTTGGTGATCTATTTTTAACTCAAATGGCTTCCCCAATAAATAATGCCTCCAAATATTTAAGGCATGTACTACCACTTCCAACTCTAAATCATGAGTGACATAATTTACCTCATGCCTCTTAAGTTTCCTAGACTCATAGGTAATAACCACATCATCTTGGGTCAAGACCCCACCTAACCCTTCAATTGATGCATCTGTACATACTGTAAACTACTTATTAGGGTCAAGCAATTGTAGGATTGGTGTAGTCGTCAACCTTTCTTTCAAAACTCAAAAATCCTCTTCACATTGATCTATCCATTTGAAAGCTTTTCCTTTCCTTTGAAGGTTTGTGATGGGTTGGGCAATTCTTGAAAAACCTCTGACGAATCACCTATAATATCCTGCAATACCCATAAAAATTCGTACCTCTATCACATTAGTAGGTGTTGGCCAATCAATGATTGCTTCAATTTTCTTGGGATCTATCGCTATCTCTTCAATAGAGATAATATGTCCTAGATACTGTACTTGTAGAGTATAAAACTCACACTTTGATAATTTTCCATATAATTGATTCTTTCTCAGAATCTCAAGCACAATTCTCATATGTTGGTCATGTTCCTCCTTGTTCTTGGAATAGACCAATATATCATCCAAAAATATGAGTACAAATCGGTCCAACTGCTCTCTAAATATGCTATTCATGAGATTCATGAATATGGCTAGGGCATTAGTTAGCCCAAAAGGTAGGATAGTAAATTCAAAATATCCATATCTTGTTCTAAATGTTGTTTTAGAAGTATCTTCTTCTTGTATTCTCAACTAATGATAACCAGATCTTAAATCAATATTTGAGAATATGGTTGCTCCTTTTAATTGATCAAATAAATCATCAATTCTAGGTAATGAATACCTATTCTTGATAGTTACCTTGTTCAACATCCGATAATCTATGCACATCCTCAAGGTACCATCTTTCTTCTTAACAAATAAGATAGGAGCTCCCCAAGGTGACACACTTGGCTTGATTAGCCTTTTTCTAGCAAATCTTGAAGTTGCATTTTGAGCTCTTGTAACTCGATAGGAGTCATTCTATATGGTGCTCTTGCAATAGGTGCAGCTCCAGGTAATAATTCAATAGAAAAATCAAATTCCCTCTAAGGAGGTAACCCTAGAAGGTCCTCTAGAAACACATCCTTGTATTCTCCCAATATAAGATGTTTTTGGAAGAGGTCAGATTCCAATTCAATCTCTTCTTTCCTATTCATCTTAACTATGAAGATCATTCCCCTCTTCCTGATGACTTTCTTTATTTGCATTGCAGATAGTAAATGTGGTTTAACTTCACCTCGACCACAATAAATCCTAATCCTTTGGTTAGACTCATCCATAAATTCCACCCATATCTCTTCAAAATTCAGAAGAGCCTTATGTGCCTTTAACCAATCAACTCCCAAAATGATATCAAACACATGCAAAGGTGCCACATACAGATTCCAATTAGTTTTTCCTTGTGGCAAAGTGATATGAGAGTCAAACAGATATTGGTTAACTTGGTAGGTTTACCCTAATCCATACTCTACCTTCCAACCATTGGCTAAAAACCCAAGTCTAATAGGTATGTCCCTCACTAATCTAGTAGAGATAAAGCTATCAGTTGATCCACTATCTATCAAAATTTGCACATCTTTATCAAAAATTTTTCCATTTATTAAGAAAGGAGTAATTTGACCATCAAGTTTAGAACTACCTATGGTTGCATAGATCCTGTGGGTGGCCTCCTCTGGTGCTTTCTGACGTCGATCAGCTCTATGGGGGCATTTTTTGGCATAATGAGCTCCTTGACATATATAACATCCATTTGGTGGAGCTCTATTTCCCCTGCTACTACTCTCATTTCTATCCAGAGGTGTAGTTTCCCTAGTCTTTTCTTGACCTACTGGTTTTTGATCTTATCTTTTGGAAAACTCTTTACCATCCCTTTTGAATTTACCACTCTGATAATTGGGTTTATTTTTGCCACCTTGCCTATTTAGCTCTTCCTCCTTTGGGTTTCTTATTTTGATCTTTCTCCCATCTCATAAACCCAACACTTTTTTGCTTCCTGAGTTCATCTTTTTCCTTCTCAGATAGATTTTGATAGTTAAAATATGCTTTTCTAGTTTCCTGATTGGCTTCCTCTTTTCTTGCCAAGTCAAAAGTAGTGGGTAGATTGTTAGGGTTGTGCATGTTTACCACCATCATAATTCTAGGATGCAATCCCAGAATAAATTTTTGAGTCTTCATTTCCTCATTGCTTTCATATTGAGATGCATATCACACTAACATGCCTTCCTGACGCAAATTGGAGAACTCTCCAAACTTCTCTACATAATATTGCTTAGTCAAAAACCTATCCCAAAATTCTTTGGCAAACTCCTCCCACCTAAGGTCTGCAACTTCAATTTTATGCCCTCTATTATATGATTTCCACCAATCTAGGGCTACTTCAGTCATATTCATTACTACCAAAGTAGTCTTAGATTCAAAAGATAAAACTACTAGAGAAAAATATGACTCTAGTTCATTTAGCCAATTTTTTGCTAAATCACCATCACCCTTTCCATTGAACTTGGATATTACAACCTTTTTTAGGTTTCTATCCAACTCTTTACTCACCCTGGCCCTTCTAGTACTGGATCCCTCAGGTTCTCTAGGTGCTTCCTTAGCCCTGCCCGATCCAGTTTCTCTTCCCCTAGCTAAGTCTTCAATGACCCGCTGTTGTTGGAAAATAAATTCTTATTGTTGGGCCATATGGGTTTTCTGTTGGGCCATCTCTTCCCTTTTTTGTTCCATGTGAGTTTGCAATAATTGAACAACTTTGGCAAGATTTCCTCCTCTCTGATAGTTTCATTGGGAGGAGGTTCATTCAGTCATTTCATCCTTCTTTCATGTTGAGGACCTTCTCATCTTAATCCTAACCTTGGTCCCCTAGTAGGTCCTTCAATGGTTTCTTCCTCCCTACCTCCCGTAGGATTTCTTGAAGACCCACCTCGCAGCATTCATGCCATTGACCTGTAGGTGAAAGAGGTAAATTATTAGTTTTTAAATTATATTAGACGAGTTTCACAATCAGAGTCTACAACTTAGAATCACTTTTGCTCTGATACCATATGTAACAACCCAAGTCTACTCACTTGGTTGTACCACTAAAAAAAACAATTGCCATCATAGGGTAATTTTTTTTTTATTTTCAACTACACTATTGTTCATAAGAATGCTTTCAGGTTCATAGAAAATTTGTTCCACCCAATAAAATATTACTATAATATTTATTTAGTATAGGTATATTATACCACTTTTGGGTTCTAGACTACTACAGATAGTCACCCAAGTGGACGAGATTGGCCAAATCCTGTGAAGGTGCCATTAGTGGAGTCGACTTGTCTCATTTATCATCCTCGTGTTCTGGCATGAGGGTCGATCCATGACATGGGTTATCCTCTAGGACCCATAACACCTAGAGGGTGGATGCTTACTTCCCTATCCCATATCATACTGAGCCCTCGACTACTTGGTCGACTTGCTCTTTCACATGTATGAAAGGAATTAGCATACATATACCTTTGTGACTAACTATTATCCCCTTACCTAGAGTTAGTTAGCACCATGTCAATTCCCTGACCTTGGTCTTCATCATGCATGCCCATTATAACTCATGGTCATTTATCCCATACCAAACTTTGTGGCTCATCTAGAAAAGTTAAATGGTCATGGGACTTACCACAATACTACCTAGTGGCAACCTGGAGGTAGCATCCCATATGCGTCCCTCTTTACTATTTCTGAACTAGTCACATTTTTTGATCGATTCCATCAAAAATACAATTGCCCCAAGACTTTCTCTGTGCAAACTCGCACCTTAGCAACATTGGGTGTCTTCAGACACTCATCCCTACAGATGACCTTTGCAAGTTTTTTTTTACTCTTAAAACTAGATTATCGGTTTGGTAGTTTATACATACAAAGGAAATCCTTCTAATAATGATCCTTAGATTTACCAAGGAAAATCCTAGCTTATGTTGCTCATAAAAAAACTATGCCTAATCCCAACAAGATTTTGATATTAATAAGGCATTATAAGACTTAATGGATTCCCATATTATTTTCTAAACTTGTTGACATAAAGTAGATTATTGAAATAAAACTAAACTAATTCAAGTAAATTAATTAATCACACTTCAATAGTTTTCATCTTTAGAAGTTGATTAGCCTAGAGAGAACTCTAAAGAATCTTGCTCTCTATAAGCCACTAAAACTTTACTCAATCTCACTATTAGTTTACATTCATAATACAACTTCCAAAAGTTTATGTTATCAACCATGAAGGATTTTCTTTCTTTATGTTCAATAATAGGTTTGCTTTTAGCATTTCACCCTTATGAAGCATACTTTTTAGCTTAAGAAATTGCACAAAGGTTTGACTTTCACATAATGGAGTCATTCTCAACTATGTGATCATGCGACCCTTTTCAATTAATTAAAACCCTTCTTTAGCACTTTATATACAGTGATCGCCTCACTGTAATGGAAGTGCACCTGCACTCGGCTAAATATGATGTTATTTCAATGATTGAGGTTCTAGACCTTGATTAAAATAGTTTAGAAAAAAACATAAATATTTAGCATTTGGTAGATATTTCACTTATGAGTACACCATTTATTTTAGGTTCTTTTATTCATTTATTTTATTAAATTTTGAAATTATTCAAAGTTCACCATTAAACCTAAACTGCTACCAAGATGTTATGACGTCACCAAAGTAACTTTAATCTAAACTAGGGTAGCACAAAGTTTACCATAATCTATTTATTAAATCAAGATAAATTCTTCCATTGGCTTCTGCAAAACTACTTGAGCAATGGATATAGACTTCATATAGAAAAGAAGCATGTGCTTTAATAGTCACATGTTCACAGCCAAGGGTAAACTTACACAACATTTTAACCAGATGAAAATGATTTTATCCAACTATATTCAACATTAAATTTTCCCAAATACATTTCTCGTAGAGGGGTATAAACCATTAACAAAGTAACTATGAATTATCTCATGACATAGCACAATTGTCCACTAAGGATATCTATCACAATATTTCTAGAAAAATATGCAGGGCGACAAAATAGTTACGTTGTTTTCCATTCAGGTTAGAACAACCATCTTTCAACATATTTCACATGCCAACTCTCCAACCTGTTACAGGTAGAATACAAATTGTTGATAATCAATCCCTCCTGTCGTAATGAGCTAAGCATTTTTTTTTTTTTACAACTAACATAGAAAACATTTTGGTGTCCATATTTGAAAGAGGTACAACTTCATCTAAGCATTGAATGTAGCCTATTTCTAGCCAAATTTTGGCTACTCACGCCCAAGTGAGCATAGCACCTCAAATTTTGCTTAGAATAGCTCTCAACACCATAAAATTGGTTATAAATATGGATAGGGATCAAAGATGGCTTTAATATGAATGCAGTCTAAATGTGCCATAATTTTATCATGTCATACAACATGGTTTGCAAAAGGAACATCCATAATATAAAACTATACAGACCACATGCATGGATTCATTCAGTTATTTAAACATTCATTCTATTACTAAAGAAATCTCGCTACCATTCTATTTATCATAATATAACACAACACTCTCTTCGCTTCATGTTCACAGGTAAAGTACAAGCTATATAATTTATATAAACATCACATACTTTACTTCCTTTCTCAAGAAAAATTCTAGCAAATATTTACAACACCCACTTTACTTCCTTTCACAAGCAAAATTCCAGCAAAACGTTTACAACACCCACTTTACTTCCTTTCACAAGCAAAGTCCCAACAAAACATTTACAGTAATTCAACCATTAAAGTTCTTTTTAGGTTCTTTATTCAAGTATACATAAAGTATTACTAAATCATTCAACATTTAGCAACAACACACAATGCATTTTTCTAGCAAACAATACAATTCATCTTTTCAAGCAACTCAAGACAAAAGACCCAAGAATCCAACCTAGAATATATCGTGTAGTCCTCTTGTCCATAGTGCCTTCCAAGGTAAACAATTTGGCTTCTCTACAATCATTTCCCGTGATACCCAAACCTTCCAAAAATTATTTTATTAAACTAACTACTTCTCTTTCTTCTCCACTTGACTCGAAAACCTGGGGTCACTTTAACAAACACTACTTGCATGCACAATGCCCAGTTGGAAGGGAGTTATTGACGTTCATAGACACACGTTCTTTATGACAAGATGTTGAAAGAATAAAATTTTTATTTAAAATCTATATTTCCTATGAATTCCTTTATTTCAAAGTAACCACCACCAAAACATAAAATATATTCTATAATCCAACTTCCTAACCCATATTAATATTTATCTTTTTCCAATGTAAGCTTCACATAATATTTTCAAATCATCACAACTTTTATAAAAGGTGGCTCCCATGACATAGCATCTTCATTGCCACATAAGAAAATAAAATAGATCAATAAGCCAATACAAACATTGTGCAAACATTAAAACAAGACATATGCCTAATGCAGTCCTACATGAACTCTTTCTCAATGTGAACTTCCATGTGTTCACAAGCCGAATCATCACTTCCCAACTTACCCTTTTTCCTTCAACTATTCCTTTGTCAACCGAAGGATTATTCCTAATCCTGCATACACCAAACCATCAACAATACCATATTTTGAAATAAAAGGGCAAGTAAAATCATCAATTCAATTTGATATTTCAAGGTTGTGTGAGGAGGGTCGTCACATTTGCATTTTTCTTGTTTGGGCTTTTGCTTTCTAGGATTGAATTTCAAGGATTTTAAAAATATTTTTCTTGTTTGGGATTTTACATTCTAGGATTTTAAAATGATTATGCTTACCCTGGTCCAAGATTTGTACTTCCTAGGATTTTAAAATGGTTATGCTTACATAATATTGGAAAAAACCTCAGTCTCTGCTTTTGGCTTTCCAAGATTTTAAAATGTTTTTACTTACATCATCTTCAAAAAACTCTAAGCTGGTCATTTTATTATAGTCTAGTATTTTAAAACTTATTAGTAATGTCATTTCCAAAAAAAATACCTTGGACTGAAGCTTTTTCTTCCACTTATCGAGCTTTCAACATTTTTCTTCCTAGGGTAATTTTCACTTAAGTGCCAAGTCTAACATTTTAAAACTTATTGTTGAATTCATTGACAAAAAATGTTTTGGGTCACTTACTAGAATTTCAATATTTTTCTTTCCAAGTTCTAGCATTTTTCTTCTTGGGGTAATTTTCTCTTGCATGTCTAGATTTTGGTATTGCATAACATTTCAAGTTGTCAATAGAATTAACTTTACCTACTTTAAAACTATCCTTTGAGTGGTCAAAATTCTAACTGGAGCAACTTCCTCACTTGGTGTTTGAATGTATAGCCACTTCCTATATCCTCATGAGTGATCGAACTGCTGGTCATTTATTATTCACCCTGCACTTGCATTGACCTTGGTCATAGCGACTTAGATAGCCTGCAGAAAATAAGCAATTTTAATCCTTAATTCTCCTTAAAGCATAGGTAAATTTATACTTTTTAGAAATCCCTTTTCAAGAAGCATATAATGAAATTGGTTTTTTAAAATTTCACTAGGTATTGAAAGAGATATAGGGTCCAAAAGTGAGTCTTATGTGATTTATGCAAGCATTATAGCTAATTAGTGTAGTCAGATATCTTGCTAAAAATAATCCATTTGGGAGATAAATTCTTCTCAAAATATAGGTAAGTTTATACTTTTTAGAAATATCTTTTTGAGGAGCATCTAATAAAATTGGTTTCACAAAATTTTACTAAATATTGAAAGATATATATGCTGAGGAATATTGTATTATTTGGTACATGCAAATGTACCCCCATGGTACAAATATAAATATGTAGTAGATTAGGGTTGAGTATTTAGTTTAGATGAGTGATTTATATTTTTGATTTTATGCAAGTTTCAATGTATAAGAAATGCATAAGTTTCATGTAAGAATACAATGTGCAAGAAATGCACAAGTATCATGTAAGTTAGAGTGCAAGTGTGGATTAAGAGAATGTGCACAAGTGTCATGTATGTAAGTGTGCAAATATCTAATGTGAGGATGTGCACAAGTGTCTTATATTATGAGTGCATGTAGGAGAGTAAGAGTCATGTAGAAGTGTGCAAGTGTCATAGAGTCAAGTATGCATGTAAGAAGAAAGTGAAGAGTCTAGTATACAAGTGGTAAGATGATAAGCCAAAGGTCATGGGAGCTATCATATGGAGAGAAATAGTCAAGTATGTGAAGAGTCATATTACTATGTCTATATTATGGAGGTAAAACTCTATCAATGTAACACAAACGAATACATCACAAGGAAAATAAGAAACAATTAAGAATAAAGTTTGTATATAGATTTTGAGCAATTAATATTGTAAGTATTCTGCTTGTACATGAATGATTATTGGCCATTTTACATTCATATTTTATATTATAAGTGAATATTATTTTATTATTATATTGGCCTAGATATATAATTGATTGCTCATAAATATAACTCTACTCTTGATATTAATATTTTTACCTTTAATATTGTGGCTTATTTACTTTTGGACTTGTGATATTTTTGAGATAGTAAGACATAAAAGCCAACAATATAGGGTCTGAAAGTGAAGCCATATGTGCTGCCAGGGGGAAATCCAAGTCTTTAATGCCTGAAATTGAGCAGGTTTGGGATGCTAAGGCTATGGGAACATAGTCATGTGGCTACTTGAAAATCTTATTCCAATCTTAATTTAATAGGAGAAGCTATTTATCATTTTAAAAAGTTATACACAACAATGACAATAATTTTCATAACAAACTCAAGGTATGCAAAAATTATACATCTATGATTAGAATCTTTCTGTAACACCCCTCCTTGGCAGAAATTTTATGAATAATGAACTATGTATTGATGTGAAGGTTTAATGACATAGTTTACTTTATCTATATGAATGAATGTTTGCCTTATTTTGAAAACTTGGAATATGGTACTGTTGATATATTTGTGGGTGAAGGACTAGGTGCTCTCGTTGTTGGGACCATATGGGTGAACCACCTACAAGAGAGAGATATTTAGGAAAATAATTATGATGACTTGTTCATTGGTAGCTCAGGGTTACAAGGAAAAATACCTTTCATGGCATTGCATTTTGTTTGTTTGTATGTTCTCACCATTGGGCCAGGAAGTTGCTTGCAATGAGTCTTATTAAGAAGGATTGGTAATAGCATTCGTATATCTTAATAGATATAACCAACTTAAGGATAAAAAAATGGTGAGAAGCATTGATATAAATCTATGTTTGTCTATGCTTTGGAAAATATGTTTATAATTTTAACACCTTTGTTTTATTAAGTTACTTGAATGTTAGCTTTAATACTTTAGATGAGTAAGGTATTAAATAGATTATTAACATTTAAGTTTAAAGAAAATTAATGGAGCTAACGTGGTGTTGAATGTAAATTAGTATTTATTTTTTTATAAATTCAAAGGAAGGGAACTAGAGTTATTATTGCTCCTTCTCGATGGATTAAGGTTTGCTTCAGTTTCAATAAAGACTAGGGTAATTGATTCTCTTGAGTGCTCACATTAAGGTGGCAAGTAATGCCCTCTTGAATATTTTCTCTCATGTTTTCCCCATGTAAGACCTTGCTCCTTGATTAAATTATGTGGATGATGGACAAATGAGGGGTTAATGAGTGCTGGAGATAGTAGAGGCAGAACAAAAGAGAGGGTGAGAAGGCTTGGACATGACCAGCTTTGAAAAATGAACAAAGAGCTTATGATATCAGGTGTTATCCATTTGTAAACCTTTTGAAGTATACAATGATGTTATTATTTCTTGTTTAGATTCCTTTTTATGCCTTTATCTTCTTTGTGAGCAGTATTATTGTTGTTGTCTCCATGAAGATGCCTTTCATTTTATGATGTGGCTTGTGTTTAGCTTATGATCTTAGTGCTTCTTTTGTTTAGTCGTGGCCTATATGCACCCCCTTAATTTTTGTAGCTTGTGTGTTACTTTGGATAGTTGAATGTGGCATGTGTGTAGTGCCCTAACCGTGTTTGTTTCTCTAAGTGGATCATGTTGTTTGAATCGCCTTCTTATGATTTTATAGATTATTTGCATGTGTTGAGGTTGGATGCAGGTCAATCTCTATGTGCGTTGTGTAATAAACTTTGGTTCACCCATAAATTCTCCATATTGCTAATTCTTTGAGAGAAACATCCCTATGGTTTTTGAGAATGGGTTTGATGTTGCCTTTTGGGTATTGTTGGGTCTGTGGCCCTGTTGATGAGCTATCAGGTTGGTTATTTGGGTGTTTGGAGTGTGTTGCCTACTATGTTGTTGGTTTGGGTTGTGCCTTTGTTTCATGGTCCTTTCTTGTTTCACCTCTTTTAGTGGTGCACCTTGTTTTATTTTTTTAGTTCTTAAATTAAGCTTATTAATACTTTTGACGCATAGCTTAAGGTGATAATAGAGAAGTATTAAAGTATTGATTTGAACTTTAATTTAATTATTTGGAAGAACCTTAGAGTAAATGTACTAAAGGTTAATTATTTGAAAGAACCTTAGAGTAAGTTTACTAAAGGTTATTTATTTGAAATAACCATAGAGTAAATGTTCTTTTGATTATTTATTTGAAATAAAAATTAGAGTAAATGGATTCATGGAACCTTTGGTAAGAAGAATGTTTTATGTGGTTTTGAAAGAGAAACTTAAATAATATTTTTTGAGACTCTTGTGAGTTAAATAATCATTATAAGAGAAGTATGGGATTAATTATAAGAGAAACTACTATTTGATTCTTGAGACTTGTGATAGTTAAGGAATCAATGGACTATTGCATGTAGGTTTTGAAAGAGAAACTACTAAATGATTTTTGAGACTTGAGATAGTTAAGTAAACAATTTTTTTTTTTTGAGAAACACTTCTTATACACATCTGTCGTGGGGATTGAACCCGGGTCACATAATCGATAATGCAAGTGGCATCATTGCCGGTAGACCACATCACATGGATGTTAAGGAAACATTTTAAGAGAAGTATGAGATTATCTTTATTTCAAATTGGTTTATAGTATGTGATTTTTGAAAAGGAAAATAATATAATGATTCTCAAGACTTCTATGGGTTAAGGGATCATTATAAAGACAAGAAGGGTTCTCTCCTTATAGCTTGCTTATGTTATATGCATGGATTGCATAATTAGAATATGGTATAACTTAATTTACATTACATGAAGAGTTGTTTTGATCCCTAAGTATACCTCATAAAATTGTGGGTGGTTTCCCCATCACAAAGAGGTTTACTGACTTGTGATTGGATCAAGGATCTTTGGGAATGGCTTCATAGAACTTTGAATGTTTAGAAGTTGTGGAAATTAAAGGCTTTGTAATGATTGAGTTGAACAATAAGTTTTGTATATTTGATTATTGTACAAACTGAGAGATTATGTTGCTTAATGATAACTTGGGTTTTTGTACTTTATGTGATTTTGAGTAATATTTTTGGATAGTTATTATTGAGTTCTATCAACTGCGGAAAATGCATATTATATTAGAGATATAGATTATCTTGTCTATACATTTATGTTGTTAGAAGGTATTTGAATCAAACATTAGATATTTGAATATTTGTTGCACATTTTGATTTTATGGATTATGTACTACTTGTTATTATGCTAAGTGCATTGTTTAATTTTATGGTAAATACAATAATATTTATCTATCCTTGGGGTGGGTAGAATCATCCTCTTATAAACCATAGAACCCAATCCTAGAAGGAGTTGCATGAATGCAATAGCCAGGTAGACATGAGTCCTAGAAGGAGTTGTAATAATGCAATAGCTAGGATCTCATGAACCTGGGAGGCGTTATGTGTATACAATAGCCAAGATACTTTTGAATAGTCACACATTGAACGAGTAGGATCAGGTGTATGGAAAAATCTATTCACAAGACAACAATGGTGATTCCTCGATCGTGTATAGAATTTTGAGCCTTGAATTGATGTGCCACTATAGGTTTGAAACCTTGCATGAAGACAAGAGTGATCTTACGACTTTATCAACTAAGTAATGATAATGTGTGTTAGTTCATAACTAGTACGAAGCTTACAAAATGTAAGTTCAATTATGGAAAAATTATAGCCTCTCCAACTCATTTTTGTGATAGGAAATGATGCATGTTCGAAAAGGAAGTTTGTCAAATAAAACCAAAATAGTTGCACAAGAAGGAAGTGTAGCACCAAATTTTGCGTAAGTTAGGGGCCTTGACAAAAAAACTAGGAAAACAATAACTCCTAGTGAAAGTCCTGAGACAAGAGTGAACCCTTATCAAAATATCAGAGAAACAGTGGGATCTGATGAAAGAGCAGAAGATATCTCATCCATAGTTAAGTTACTTCAAGAATATTTGGAGCAACAATAAAAAATGATAGATACTTTGGTCAATAGAGAGGCCAGTACTAGAAATATGGAGGATCGACAAGAAGAAAATCCTATCCAAAGAAGCCAAGAGGGCAGAGCATGGATTGAGACTAAGTTAGAAAGATACCTTAAGAATTTTAAGGTAAAAAAATTTAATGGAAAATAATGAGGGGATGCGACCAAGTCATGGCTGAAGGAAATAGAGACCTTATTTTCCATGAAGATTTACTCTTCTGAGACTCATATTGTGTGGTCTACCCTTCATATTTTGGATGCAACCCTAGAATAGTGAGACACCTTTACTTTGGGTAAGAAGATCCAAGCTACAGAGCTTAAATGGGATATATTTACAGAGGCTTTTAAGAAAATGCTTCTTACAAAACAATTTTATGTAGAGAAGTTTGAAGAGTTTTCTACTCTTTAACAAGGGACACTCTTAATAGAGGTGTTTTTTAAAAGATATATGAAATTTTTGAAGTATGTTTAGAGTATGAGAACAATGAACATCTTAAGGTGCATAAGTTTATTCTAGGGTTAGAATCTAAAATAAGGATAATAATTATTTTTCTTAAGCCAAAAACTGTGCAAGGCGTTTATGACCTGGCTAGATAGGAAGAATATAATATTCAAACTAAAAATATGTTCTTCAATTATTCAAGAGCAATAGAGTCTAAAAGAAAAAATAATAAAGAGAAAAATTATAGGATTCATGAAATGGGCGAAGGATCAAAATTAGAGGATCAAGGGTAAAACGAAGTTCAACAATAGGAACAACGAAAGTAAGAAGAAATTTCATAAGAAATACAACTCTAATCCTAATCCTCCAAATCAAAATGAATCGACACAAAAATATGAGATAGAGAAAAATAAATCGGAAAGAGCCCAAGCACCTAGGATAGGATGCTACATCTATGAGAGTCCTCACTATGCCAATAAGTACTCCCAAAGAACAAATTCTAGTCATTGAGCAGAGGAGGCATTGCACCAAATTTATACCACTATAGGAAATAAAGACTTAGATGGGCAAGCAATGCAAATGCTGCTAAATGGTAAGCTTTTTGATAAAGATGTAAAAGTTCTAATAGATAGTGGAGCTACAAATTGTTCTATTTCCGCTAGTATTATCAGGGATATGTTGGAAAGACTTGGATTTTTACTAGAAAGGTGGAAAGTCAAGTATGGTTATGGGAAAACCTACTCAGTGGTTCAATGCTTACATGTGGTAGAGATAACTCTACCTGAAGGGTCTACTATATCATACTTGTATGTGGTACCCCTTCATGCTTTTGATATCATCTTGGGGATAGATTGGTTGAAGGCTCATGGAGCCTTAATAAAATTTCAAGATAGGTTGATGGATTATACTAATAATTATAAGATGAGGGTAAGATTTCAAAGTAGACAAGGTTCTTTTCAACCCCACTTACATTTAGCTATGCAGTAAAAGAAAGCCATAAAAAGAGGTAGCATGCTCTACATAGTGAAGATCAATGGTAAGACTGGAGAGAAAGGGGATGAAGAAGTTTTTAAGAAGCATCCAATTCTTCAATAATTTTAGGATGTATTCCTTGAAGACCTTCTAGGTATATCTCCTCAAAGGGAATTCAATTTTACTATTGAGTTAATGCCTAGAGTTGAACCCATTTCTAGGACACCTTACAAAATAACTCCAATTGAGTGCAGGAGCTAAAGGAATAACTACAAGACTTATTGGATAAAGGTATAATCAAATCAAGTGTATCATAAAAACTATGATACCTAGAAGACAACCTTTAAGACCATATATAGGTACTACGAGTTCACATTACAGCCATTTGGGATGACAAATGCACCAACTTTTATGAATCTAATGAATAACATGTTCAAAAAATATATGGATCAGTTTGTATTAGTATTCTTGGATGATATTTTTATTTATTACCATTATAAAGAGGAACATGACCAACATATTAGGTTAGTATTGGAAGTTCTGAGGAAGAATCATCTATATGGCAAATTGTCCAAGTGCAAGTTTTATACTTAGCAATTTCAGTATTTGAAGCACATTATCTTCATAGAAGGAATTGATATGTATCCAAAGAATATTGAGGCTATATTAAGTTGGGCTCAAGCTACAAATGTGACTAAAGTAAGGATATCATGGGACTCATAGGCTATTATAGATATTTTGTGTAAGATTACTCTAAAATTATCTATTCAATCACCAACCTTAAGAAGAAGGGAAAGGAGTTAAAATGGATGGATAAGTGTGAGACTGCATTTGAAGCTCTAAATAATAAATTGAAAACAACATCAATACTCAATATTTTGGATCCTCTTGGAAAATTTACTATGTGTACAAATGCTTCTTTAGAAGGTTTTGGTGGATTTTTGTCTCAGGAAGAAGCCATAGTGGCCTATGAGTCTAGAAAACTCAAGAAGCATGAGGTAAAATATACCATTCATGATTTGAAATCGGTAGTAGTTGTACATGCCCTAAAGGATTAAAATAATTACTTGTTGAGTGGGCCATTCGAGCTAAGAACAAACTATCAAATTTTGAGGTATATGTTTACTTAACCTATGTTGAATATAAGATAAAGAATATGGGTAGAATCTTAGATGAATATGATTTTGGTATTGAGTATATCAAGGGAAATAAAATAAGGTTATTGATGCTTTGAGTAGGAGAAGGCATATATCCACCTTAACTTGGAGCCATATTGATTTGATGGATAGGGTCAAGGAAATGCAACTATAGGACCCATATTGCATAGAAATACAGGTTAAAGCAGAAGGAAATCCTAAAGATAGCAAGGGTTTCAACCTAAAATATGAGATTTTATGCTTTAAATATTGGGTAGTTATACCCAAAATGGGTGACTTAAGGAGGATGATTATGCAAGAGGTACATAATAATCCCTATTTCGCTCATCCATGAGGGTAAAAAATGAGAGAAAATATGAAAAATACCTATTGGTTTGGGATGAGGTAAGATATTGTTCAGTTCGTTGCAACATGTTTAGAATACTAGAAAGTGAAGGTAGAACATCATCACCCAATTGGAAAGTTATACCCACATGAGATGCCTATGCATAAATGGCAAGTAATATCTATGGATTTTATCGTGGGGTTACCGAAGAATAGGTTCCAACATGATGCTATCTTGGTAGTGGTTGATAATTTAACCAAGGTTGCACACTTCATGCTGGGGAACATCAAGGATGATGCACCAATGGTGGCAAATAAGTTTACCAAAGAAATTTTTAGGTTACATGGGTTTCCTGAGGTGATCATATCAGTTAGGGACTCTAGGTTCATATCAAAATTTTGGTAGGCTCTACACTATGCAATGAGCACTATGTTGAATATTAGTTCTCCATATCATCCTAAAATAGATAGTTAGACCAAGAGGGTAAACCAAGTTTTAGAAGATATACTACACATGTATTACATAGATTAGAAGTCAAAATGGGAAGACTTCTTGCATATCGTATAGTTTACATATAATAATGGCTACCATGCATCATTGGGAATGACCCCATTTGAAGCCTTGTATGACAATCCAAAGGATCATATATCGATCATACTGGACATTGTCTAAGAGATGGAGGAGCAGCTGAAAGCAATTAGACTTAGGCTCAAGGAAGCAACTGATCGTCAAAAGAGCCATGCTAATTTGAATACATCACCAAGAGAATTCTCTATAGGAGATAAAGTCTTCTTGAGAGTAAGAACCATGGAAAGTACCATTAAGTCAACCAAGTTGGATCCTCACTATGTTGGGCCTTTTGAGATCATTGGTAAGATCAACCTAGGAGCCTATAGGCTTGCATAGTATCCTATAGGCTTACTTTACCACACAACCTATCAAATATCCATGATACTTTCCACACATCCTTGCTTAGGAAGAATGTTGCTAATCCTACTCATGTATGGAATATTTCTAAATTGTAGATGATATAATCTACAATCATTGAGGTATGAATAGTTAATATTTTAGGATTTCTTTCCAAGAGGTTAAGAAAACGAACCTTAGATTAATGTAAGGTCAACCAATACTTTGAGAATTACACCACATGAAAAAATACTGAAGTTATGAGATAAATTTGAATAAATTATGAATGCTTATCTTGTATGAAACATAGAGGATTTTATTTACTCCAAGGGGGAGTATGTAACACCCCTCCTTGGCAGAACTTTTATGGACAATGAACTATGTATTGATGTGAAGGTTTAATGACATAGTTTCCTTTATCTATATGATGGAATATTTGCATTCTTTTGAAAACTTGGAATATGGTACTACTGATGTATTTGTGGGTGTAGGACCAGATGATCTCTTTGGTGGGACCATATGGGTGAACCACCTATAAGAGATATATTTAGAGAAATTATGATGGTGACTTGTTCATCGATAGCTTAGGGTAACAAGGAAAATTACCTTTCATGTAGATGCATTTCATTTTATTTGTTCACATATTCTCATCATTGGGTCAGGAAGTTGCTTACAATGAGTCCCCTTAAAAAGGATTGATGATAGAATTAGTCCATATTAATAGAGGCTATCAACTTAAGGATAAAACAATTATGAGAAGTATTGATATAAATTTATGTTTGCGTATGCTTTGGTAAGTACTATTTATTAATGTCAAAATCTTTGTTTTATTAAGTTACTTGAATGTTAACTTTAATACTTTAGATGAATAAGATATAGTTTAAAGAAAATTAATGGAGCTAACGTGGTGTTGAATGTAAATTAGTATTTGGTTTTTTTATGAATTCAAAGTGAACTAGAGTTATTACTACTCCTTCTCATTGGATTAAGGTTTGCTTCAGTTTCAACAAAGACCAGGGCAATTGATTCTCTTGAGTGCTCACGTTAAGGTGGCAAGTAATGCCCTCTTGAATATTTTCTCTCACATTCACTCCCATGCAAGGCCTTGCTCCTTGCTTAAATTATATGGAATATGGATGAAGGAGGGGGTTAATGAGTGTTGGAGATAGTAGAGGTAGAACAAAAGAGAGGGCAAGAAGGCTTGGGCATGACCAACTTCAAAAAATGAACAAAGAGCTTATGATCTTAGGTGTTTTCCATTTGTAAACCTTTTGAAGTTTATAACAATGTTGTTATTACTTTTTTAGCTTCCTTTTTTTGCCTTTATCTTCTTTGTGAGTTGTATTGTTGTCGCTATATCCATGAAGATGCATTTTTTTATGATGTGGCTTATGTTTAGCTCGTGATCTAAGTGATTCTTTTGTTTAGTCATGGTTTGTGTGCACCGCATTGCTTTTAATAGCTTGTTTGTTGCTTTGGATAGTTGGTTGTGGTCTATGTGTAGCGCCCTAATAATATTTGTTTCTCCAAGTGGGTCATGTTGTTTGAATCACCTTCATGTGCTTTTGTAGCATGTTTGTGTGTGTTGAGGTTGGATGTAGGTCGATCCCTGTGTGCATTATGTAATCAAAATTTGGTCCACACGTAAGTTCTCCATTTTGCTCATGCTTTGAGAGAAACATCCCTATGGTTTTCAAGCAGAGATTTGACATTGCCTTTCGGGTAGTGTTGGGTCTATGGCCCTATTATCAAGCTCTTGGATTGGTTTTTCATGTGCTTGGAGTGTGTTTCTTGCTATATTATCAGTTTGGGTTGCACCTTTGTTTCATGGTCCTTTCTTGTTCACCTATTTTAGTGGCATGCCTTGTTTTGTTTTTTTTTTTAATTCTAAAATTAAGCTTATTAATACTTTTGGCACATAGCTTAAGGTGATAATAGAGAAGTATTAAAGTATTGATTTGAACTTTAAATTAATTATTTGAAAGAACCTTAGAGTAAATGTACTAAAGGTTAATTATTTGAAAGAACCTTAGAGTAAGTGTACTAAAGGTTATTTATTTGAAAGAACCATAGAGTAAATGTTCTTTTGATTATTTATTTGAAAGAAAACTTAGAGTAAATGGATTCATGGAACCTTTGGTAAGATGAATGTTTTATGTGGTTTTGAAAGAGAAACTTAAATAATATTTTTTGAGACTCTTGTGAGTTAGGGAATCATTATAAGAGAAGTAAAGGATTCTATTCTATTGTTTTTGAATGTATGATTTTGGTTTTGAAAGAGAAACTACTATTTTATTCTTAAGACTTATGATCGTTAAGGAATAAATGGACTATTGCATGTAGGTTTTGAAATAGAAACTACTAAATAATTTTTGAGACTTGAGATAGTTAAGAAATCATTTTAAGAGAAGTATGGGATTCTCTTTATTTCAAATTGGTTTATTGTATGTGAGTTTTGAAAAGGAAACTAATATAATGATTCCTGAGACTTTTGTGGGTTAAGGGATCATTATAAAGAGAAGAAGGATTCTCTTCTTATAGCTTGCTTATGTTATGTGCATGGTTGTTTGCATAATAGAACATGACATGATTTAAATTGCATTGCATGAAGAGTTGTTATGATCCCTAAGTATACCTCATAAAATTGTGGGTGGTTTCCCCATCATGAAGAGGTTTGTTGACTTGTGGTTGGATCAAGGATATTTATAGTTTGTATGCTAAGTGTTTGATGAAATGATTGTAAAAAATTATTAGCATGTGAGTAATTAGAATGTACGTGTAATTTGAATGTACATGTAATTATGATGTTCATGTAATTTAGATATACACATGATTCATAATTCATGTACTTAGGATTTATTGTAAATAAAAGTATCATATAAGGGTAGTTAGGTTTAGCTATGAGGAAGTTGCCAAAGTTGGCACCTACCTTCCCTATCCTAGGAATAGTATAAATAAACCCCTTACATTTTTTGAACAGATTCATTATTCATTGAACCATTTAATTGTGTGTATATAGGAACATATTTGTGTGTGTGCTAATAGTTCCATGTGACTATAAGTGATTGTAGTGAATAGTATTGATGTTGTGTATGAATGTACATTGTTGTTCATATATAATGTAAATGATAGTGTAATTTATTCCATTACAGTTCTAAATATTTCTTCTCATACATGTTAAATGTTGTTTACTATTTATAATTATTGTTATTTACTCTTCTATAGTCTTTCAATCATGGAACATCATTGTTGTATTATATTTAGTTTTTTTGTTGTCTAAAGTTCAAACCAATGATCACAAAGATAGTTAAAGAAGGGAGGAAGCAAAAAACATAAAATCTATCACAATGACACGAAAGGATGAGTAAAAGAACAAGCAAGGGATCTATAAGAATTAGTTAAAGGATTATAAAATACTAAGAATAGAGGATTCTTTCATGTGTAATGTGTGTAGAAGAGTTACATGATGATGGTGAGGAGTTATATGATGTCAATGAATTACATGATGATGGTAGAGAGTTATGTGATGGTAGTGAGTTACATGATGATGAACTTAGTGATGCATAAATTATCAAAGTGATAACAAAAAATATTGGAGAAAAGATACACATAGAAGATAGTGACAAAGTTGAATTTTTATAGCCAAAAGTAGAATGTATGTGGAACCCTCGAGAGGAAAGTAGTCCAAATAAAGAATAAACTAAACAATGGTAGATATTATTTTTGATAACAGAGGAAGTTGAAAAGTGGAGACACAACAAGAAAATGAGAGTTGGGCCAAAGATAACATTCATAAATATGATGAAGAAGGTTCTAATGTGGAGCATGCACAAGATAAAATAAAGCAACTGGTAACTCCAATAAAAGTGCAAGGGAAGTGCCTATAGGTAGAAAGGACAAGAGTCAAGCATAAAGGTAACCATGATAAAGTGTGATGAAAAGACTAGAAATAATGATCAAGTATTCATGAAGGATATCAAGGAGTACAAGTACAATAGAGAGCAACAAATTATTTTTTGAAGAGGATCAATTATTAGCAAAAAATTCATTAAATGGAGAGGGAATTGATGAACATTTGCTACCAATAGTAGACTTGGCTATAGTAGAAATGAGCAAGTATAATTGCATAAAATTTATTGGAGATACAAAGGAGGATCCCTAACTCCATATTGAAACATGCGATACGATATGAAAAGTGAATTTAGTCATAGATGAATATGAATGGTTGTAATTATTCCCAATAATTTTTTTGGAGTAGCAATTGATTAGAATTTAAAGAGAGAAGATCCCTTCATTGACCAGGATAATATAGAAGAAGAATTCAAGGATTTAAGACTACTTCGGGATGACTCATAGATCAATATCAAGATATAATATATGAATATATAAAAAATAAAAATATAAATTCATACAACCATGATCAATATCAAGATATAATCTATGAATATATATAAAAAACAAAAATATAAATTCATACAACCACATGTAAAGGAACTAATTGGAAATATGAAGGTCAAAATTCTCAAAAAATTATAGAAACAATGGTTTATGGATGGATTGTTGCCATGTTATAAGAATAAGATGAAGGTTGTACCACTAGCCTAACAAGAAGCCTTTGACTTTTTTGAACTTGGAAAATGAGATGAAGATGACAATAGTAGGTGGTGGAAGTATAAGCTATAAACAAGATGATGACTTAGACAAGGACTAAGATGATCTTAGCATACTGATCTAGGTAATGAAGAAGGACCTAGAATGAATGATAAATGACATGAAAGATAAAAATAAGAACAAGGAAAAGGCATTTGGTATTCAAACTATAAATAAGGACACACAAAGACAAATAGTCCAAAAAAACATATTGCATTATTTACAAATTTGTTGGACATGCAATTGTAGAATGATTGTTCAAATTACAGAGTGCAAAGCTCCAAACTTTGATAATGTAAAAGGAGAAGAAAGAGGAGAAACCAAGCACTTACAAGAGAGAATAAGGAGTAATGAGTGATGAATACCATAATAGTCACCAAGGGATAAGATAACCACAATGAGGAAACTAGTTTAAGGGAGGTGACAATAAAAGACAATTGCAATATGATTCAGATAGAAGGCCAATCATTCAAAATCAAAGATGTCAAGAGTGAGGACACTTCACATGTAGTTGAATGAACATATCAATTGGAGGAAACATGAAAAAATGACCATGATGTGTTGATGGTGTAGATTTGACAACTATAAGGAGTTGAGCTGTCTATAGAAGATGAGTACTAGTAACTTGCAAAATGTTCATTTTATTGAAATTGAAGAGTCTTAGATGGACTAGTAGAAGGAAAAGGAGAAGTATGGGTATAGGCAAAAAAGGTGGAGCAGTAATCAAACCTTGCTAAGGAGAAGTAGAAATGGTAGGAGATATATGTTCAACTATAAGAGAAAAGACACAAGACCAATGAAGAAAGGAAGAATATAAAGGAACCCATCATGGTTGAAGAGGAGGAGATGTCAAATAAGCAATTGTTAACATAAGTACTAGATATAAATATTGTAGTCAAAATTTCTACTTTATTTTATGTAGTACTAGAGCTTTATGTGATGATCAAATAAATGATGTAGAGGAAGAACATAATGGAGTTGCATCACTAACAAGAAGCAAGGGAGATTATGAAGGATCAATATATTGAATGAATGGTGCTTATGATAGATCTCAAGAAGAATACAACATTGAGCCATGTCAAATTGGTTGATCATAAGAGAGTGTGAGTAATTGTAGATGTGGGCTCAATTGTGAACATATTACCTACAAAAACCTAGAAAGACTTGGGGGCACCAGTTTGATGGTTTCTCAAATTTTAACTATATGACATAGATCAATATGGAATCAAGATGAAAGGTGTTTTGAATACACAAAATGTGAAGATCATGTAATCATCATAATGCAAAAACTTACCTATGATGAATTGTGGGTGAGGGTGGTTACACACAATGAAATTGAATCACAATTGAGAGAAGGATAAACTAACATTCAAGAAAGACCAAGATAAGTATGTTATTTTAAGAATCCATCAATCAGTGAGAAGTAGGAAATATATGATGATTTAAATGAATATCCATTATATGAAGAATATTATATGAGAGGATGAGGACTAAAAAAAGGTGTTTTAGCATTAGAAAAGCACATGAAAGATGAAGGGCACCTTGGCAATAGACTAATTGGAGATGTGAAGTCTTCTATCCAAGTTGTATGTGCATAATCATAGAATAAAACTAGGATGATGGAATTCATAGTATGTACAAAGAATGTAAAGTTAGTCAAATGTCAAAGACAATTATAAGAGTCAAGAGAAAGAGATGTATTTTCCACAAAACTTTGCTAAGTATACAGTCAATGATGTACAAATTGATAAGAGGCTTACACATTACATAAGAGCTTAAAAGTATCAAGTACAAAGGTATAAGAGTGGTGTAGGTAAACTTGGTGAAGGCGAGGAAGAGAATATGATCCATTGTGGGGATGAGCGGAAACTAGTTTTAAAAGTGAATTTTTTTGAAATATTCATGCAATATAATGAAGTCTTTGCATGGAAGTACACATCAAATTCTATTGAATCTAAGTGCACAATGTATGAGAAGAAGGCCATACAATATGAAACCAAAATTAGGTAGCCTTAGTCAACAAAAAGATCAAGAATATGCTAGGAGGCATAAATTTTCAAAATGACAATGAGTGAATGGGTGCCTCCCATTGTCATCAATTTAAAGAAGCAAAGTAGTTAGATCCCAATTTGCATGGATTTTAAAATCTTGAAAAAATTTACTATAAAGGATCCCTTTATGGTCCCTTTCATTATTTAATTTTGAAGGAGGTAGCATACCATGAAATATATTTATTTCTAGATGGCATTTTAGGCTACAATCAAATCAATGTTGTTGACGAGGATCAATTAAAAACCATTTTTATTGTTAAAAATGAAATTTATGTATATAATTAAATTCCCTTTGGTTTATAGAATATCCCTACTATGATTTAAAAAATTGCTTTGTAAAATTTTGGGCAAATGCTAATTAGATAAGTTCAATATGGTCATATTGAAAGAAGGATGATTTTTTATAGGTGCTAGTGTAATGAATGAGACTATGCATGAATGCTTGATTTTCCTTGAACTCAAAGAAGTGTAAGTTTCTAGAACTATAAGGGAAGTTTCTTAGCCATGTGGTGCACAAGAAAGCCTAAATATTGATCCTAATAAGATTCACATTATGATGAGCATGGAAGGACCATACAATGTGAGTTCATTAAAGTCATTTTTGGGGCATGTTAGGCACTATTGGTACTACATCAAAAATTTACCTAGATGTTACACCTACTTGATCCACTAATATATAAAGGTGTTCCTTTTAAGTAGACGAAGGATATCTAAAAGACCTTCGAGGAGTTGCAAGTAAAGTTGGGTTATGCACCCATTCTAGTGTTTCTAGATTAGAAGAAGGAGGAGTTTCATATCCATGTGTATGCATCTAATTTTACAATTAGATATGGAATAGCACAAGAGGGGCAATATGATATGGATTAACCCTTATACTTTTCAAGTCAAATGTTGTCTAGGATAGAGAAGAATTACAACATGATGAAGAGGAAAACATTAGGAATGATATATATGTTGGAAATTTGAGTTAATTTGAGGCATTTTGTGTTGTCATTGATGTCACATGGATCATTGATGTCACATGGATCACATGGATACAGGGTTTTTATGAAAACCAAGGCAGGAAAAATAAAATATTTTATTTAAAACCATGGTGGGCTTATGTGGAAATGGTTTTTATTAAAAGCCAATGTGGAATTTTGTTTCATCGAAAAAGGACCTCTGATGTTGAAGATGTTAAAGTTTAAAGTTTAAATTTAAATTAATGGAGGGCCGACCTATGTGCAATTAATGGAGGGTGGCATATATATACATGTAAAGGTTTCAATTTATTTTGGAAATGGGGCATATTATATATCGTCGAAAAGCTTATTTCGAGGGCTATTTGACTAACTTATTTAGAAGGAGAAATAAGGTGTGTGTAAAGATATTATGATTTTGCAAAGGGTTCCAAAACTGAAGTTTACCTCGTTCTTTTTCAAGAGGATTAATTCTTTCATGAGGTGACAAGGTATGCAATATTGTGATTTATTTTATTTTATGGTATAAGTGGTTTTGGGAGTGAAAAGGTTATGCAATGTTTTGATTTATTTTATTTTATGGTACAAGCGGTTTTAGGAGAGATAAGGAAGTTGTGCAATTAAAGGCCTTGGTGATGATTATTGAAAAGTGGAGTACTATTGATTATTTTGTGATCTACTAACCCTTGTGAAGATTGGCAAAATAATTTTGTAATTGTGGCGGATTTACAAAGAGGTTTTTTCATATTCATAAAAGGTATGGGCACATTCTCCTATTGATTGTTTATGATGGTTGATTTCTGAAATATCATTGGAGGGAAAAGGATTGTTTGTGGTTTCCTTTTCGAAAGTGGTTGGTTGAATGCTTCAAGGTTTTTTGAATTGAGAGTTGTGTCTAAACCTTGTTTGATAAGCATAGTTGTTGAAGCCCATTGGTTGTGAAAGAACTTGAGTTAGAAAATAACATGAGTATCATTGTTATGTGAGATTTGTGGTTGAGCATTGTTGGAAAAATTTGAGTTGGTTGATACATACTTGGACTAGGATTGTGTGAGAGAGAGTTATCCCTTGTGATGATTGGTTGAGTTGAGTTGATTGAGCCTAGTCAAGTGATGTGTGAAGTGATTTTTCAAGTTCTATAAAACAAACTATTCCATCATTCTATGTTGAGTTGATATTAAGGTTAGAACATATTGAGTCTCTAAAAATTCTTTGTATGGTTCTATAAGACTTGAATTGCGTTGAGGTTGATTTGGATTGAGAGTGAAATTAGAACATATTGAGTCTCTAACAATTCTCTTTATGCTTCTATGAGATTGACTTGAGTTGATTTGAGATTGATTTGAGTTGAGTTGAGTTGAGATTGATTTGGGTTGAGAGTGAGATTAGAACATATTAAGTCTCTAAAAATTCTCTTTATGCTTCTATGAAGTTAATTTGAGTTGAGATTACCACTCATTGTTGAGTTCATTTTGAGTACTACTTGAGCATGATTGATTGAGCCTTTGAGAAGGCCTTTGGGATATATTTGAGGACAATGTTGAGACAGATTTGTGGAAAGTTTTGGGCAAGTTCTTGGTGAGCTTTCTAGAGAAGTTTTGGGCAAGTTCTTGGTGAGCTTTCTAGAGAATATTTTGGCAAGTTATTGGTGAGCTTGCTAGAGATTTGGGCAAGTTCTTGGTGAGCTTGCTAGAGCATATTTGGATAAGTTCTATGTGAGCTTGTTATTAAGCATTGGACAAGTTTTGTATGAGCTTGTTAAGCAGGTTCTATGTGAGCCTATTGACCAGGTTATTAGGGAGCCTATTGATAGAGCTTTGGAGGTGACAGAGTATAGAGGACAGAGTATCAGTGGATAGAGATCCAATAGCCAACACAATTGAAGATAAACATGAGTGAGGAGTCTTCAAGTGGAGAGAGGTCCACCAGTTAGTGCAGTAGAGAGACAGAGTCTTCTAGAAGATCACATAGCTAGAGCATAAGGGGAAAGAGTTCTCCTGTGGAAGAGATCCACGAACTTGAGATTAGGGAATCAACATCTCCTTTGGATAAAGATCCATAAACATTGTAATTGTGAGTGATTCCCAAAGATATTGATTGAGAAAGTTTGAGTAAAATATTTTCTTCGTGGAGTACCTCACATTGGGAGAACCACGTTAAATATTATGTCTCAATTGTGTGTGGTAACTTGTGCTCTTGCTTACTACTGTTATCTGAGTTATTAATGCACACTGCTATATTTGGTTATTTCAATTAAGGACATTAATTGATATTGGTTTGGAAAGAAAGTAAAAAGTGATCTTATACTATTCACCCCCCCTCTAAGTATAAGCTAGTGTTCTTCAACATACGCTATAGAAATTCATACATGACTTGCTTGTGAATCTCTTTGTTGTCCATGTTGATCATTAGGTGCTACTATATCTAATTAGTAAACAAATAATTCATAGTCGAGTCAATAGGTGGCCCATTACATTGTAAGAATTTATATTCTAGGTAGTGGTCAAACTAAGAAAGAAACACATCATAGTATATTTGCTATCAATAATTTTCTCAAGAGGACCTATAGATGGAAAAGAGTTAGATGAATTTCCATAAAACACTTTTATTTTTAATCACTATGCTACCATCATGGTGTAAGTATGTTGAAGAGTACTTGTAAATAGGAGAGCTTCCAAAGGAGTCATCAACAACTATGAAGAAGAAGATAATAAAGTTAGCACCATTCCAATTGATTGTTGGGTTGTTATATGATTGGATTAGATGTAATTTTTTGCAGAGGTGTAATGGAAAAGGAGGTGGAAACAACACTGAAGGAGGCTCATGAAGAGTTGGTGAGAGGACATATGAGGATAAATTCTACTATGAGGATGGTTATTCTAGGAGTCTATGGTGGTCCACCCTCTATTGTGATGCAATGGAGTTTGTGACCACATGCAATACATGCCAACAATCCAGGAATCCATTATAGAGGGACTTCATGCCATTATACCCATTTAAATTGTAAGAGTTGTTTGAATGTTAGGGTCTAGATTTTATTGGACTATTGAAAACTAATATAAAAATGTGTAGGTACATTATTGTAGTAGCTAAGTATTTAATGAATTGGGTAGAGGCAAGAGAATTACTGAGAACTTCATGAGCAACATTACATAATTCCTATATAAGCAAATTAGTACAAGATTTAGAGTACCTCTTCAATTGACAAGTGATTGTAGAGGACACTTTTCTAAAGAAATTATTCAAAACTTGATATTAGAGCTCAAAATTTTGCATTTGTTATCAAGTTTATACTATGCAAGGAAAAATAGGTAGGCAGGGGTAACGAATAAAGTTTTGGTCTCTATAGTGTACAAGATTTATAGAATAGGGGATTTTTACTGGGTGAGAAATTGCCAATTATATTATGGGCATACAAGATGATAGACAATCTAATGACAAATCATATGCCATTCCATTTGATGTTTAGGTAGGAAGTAGTAGTGTCAATCAAGTTTATGGTGCTAAGCCTAATACTGCTGATACAAAACAATATTGGCAACTAGGAGATCCTAGAGGAGAGGCTAAAAAAATCAATTTGGATGAGAAGAGAGTAATAGCATAGTTGACCATAGAGGTTGCTTGTTTTCAATGCAATATTTGACATGACAAACATCTATGAAAGATGAATTTGAAGGTATGTGACCTTGTGTTAAAGTACAATGACAAGAAAGAGATCAAAGAAGGGAAGTTAAATACCCTATGGCTTGGATCCTTCCAAGTTGAGAACTATTGGATAATAATACAATCTGATTTAAGAGATAATATGGGACACAATATACTAAGACATTCAATTATTCAAAATTAAATTTGAATAAGGTTAGAGCACATGTGAACCTTGTAAATTATGAACCAAATGAAGAAGAAAAAAGTATGGATAGGCTAATAGTTGTATCAAGTCAGTCTTCACAATCCTTTGAGGTAATATTAATATATGAAGTTGGAGAATATAGTCATGCAGGAGAAGACAATATAGAGGAAATAATTGACTCTAGATATAGTGAACTTGTAAAGCAGTTGGCATGGTCGTATGAGCAAGAATCTATAAGAAATATATAACAAATAATGAAGGAGGAAGAGTTGGTTCTTAAACACACCAAATGTAGGAGATTGTGTTTACACGTCAGATTTCATTTTTTGAAGAAATAAAAAGTTCACTTGGTTATGAAAACATGTAGTGAAAGACAATAAGGTGTGTTGGACAAGAAAAACTACTAGAAGAGGAACCTTGTAGTGATGGAAGAAAATATGAAGGGATGAGCACTTTGGAAACTATTGAATATATAATATATAATATGTGCTAAAACACAACAATTGAATGAAAGGAATGAATAATTGAATGTTCAAATTGTTGAATTATTGAGACAAAATGTACAAGTATTGATGTAACTGTGATAAGATATGTAAGGAAATAATAGATAAATTTTTTGATGAAGGGGTAAGTTTGGAGGATACTTCCTAAAGATTTCAACAAACACGTAAATTTTTGAAAGGTTGATAACTACAAGACATAAGTTGAACTTCTAAAAGAAGACTAGTAGGAGTTCCAACTTGGTAAGTGATGCAAGGGCAAGCAAATTGATAGTTCTACCGAGTAGAATATTGATAGAAAATGAATGGAGAGACATGCATGAAACACCACATGACTTATTCACAAAAGTAATTTTTCTAAATAGGCATTACCAAGTGAAGGGATAAATAATGGAAACTTGGTAGAAGAAGGAATTATTAGTACATCCTTGATAAATTTGAGTAGTGAAGAGGAAGATTGGAGTTCTACCAATCCCAACTCAAATTTTGAGAAAATTTAGATAAAAAAATACCAAATATAGTATTGAGAGTTTTCAATGATGAATTAGTGAACATGTACTAGGTAATGATAATTTATTGTTAAATATTTTATAGGAAGAACATGAAGGTAATCTCAAGATGAATTTCAAGGATGAGGAAGCAATAGCAACATGGTGGATAATTAGACAAAGGTGAACTAGGAAATCCAAACTTAGTTGGAGCCTAAGATAAAAAAGGAGTAGACCATAATAAAGAATGACTAAATCATATAGATATGGTATTGGAAAAAGTACTAGCTATCACCATCCACTATTTTTAAATGATTCCTTCGGAAGTTTGAGCAAGTCACCAGATCCATTATATTATACAAAGACAACTTGCAATGAAGGTTTCTTGCATTGTCTAGGTGGGATGTGGATGTTTGAGATAACCTAGCCAAGGGGGAGGTTGTATGGCCTTATTTTTAGCCATCTAGTGGAATAATAGATTTGAAATAGTCCATAGTCTATCTAGCTAATAAGGTGGGTTGTCTAAGCCACCCCTTGATCATCTGGTAAGGATATTAGATCCCTAGACAACCCTTGGACTATCAAGCCCAAGGGGAGGACCATTTTGGACTTTCCTAGGCCATATAGAGAGGATGCTTAAGAACTAGATGATCCATAGGATGTGAAATGAATAATCTAGGTCATATGACCTTGATTCTTCTATTTGTCTTTGGGCATATGCTTCCTCGGTTGAGGCCTCAATTGTTTTTTCAACTACCAATATTTTCAGGCTAATAGATACTTAGAGAGGAGGAGTCTATGCATGCGTATGTTTTTGATTATTTCTAATATCCACATCCAATGGATGTTGATCATCCAAGTTGATGATAAAGCCTCATTAAAGTGCCCCTTCTTTGGCCTTAATTTATTTTTAAGTATGGGGTACTTTATTTCATATCTCATTCTAGTGTAGGTTGTTGTTAGAATTAAAGTGCACTATGTCTCTTTAGTTTGACACTTGTCAGTTTCCTTGACAAGTGTCATGTCTTTCTTATAGGCTCCTACCTATATATTGTAACCTTTTGTATCAATAATATATCTCATCTATTTTCCTCCTAACATTTGGTATCAGAGCTCTAGGCTTTCCTTGCCCTGTGAGCTTGAGGGAGGATTTCCCTCATGGAAATCTCCCCCTCATTTTTTCCTCATTCCCTCTCCCCATTTTTTTTTCCTCCATTTTTTTCCAAGCTAGGGAGTATGCTCTCCATCCATGAGATGGATCAGAAACCAGAAGCTTGAAAAAATTAATGGCTGCCAATTCCTATGTATCCGTCCGCAGAAGTAGTTTCTTGAAAAATAAACGAAAAACAGGATACTAAATTTTTTTAATATTGCAGCCATTTTATTTTTTAACAGATGTATGAGGGTTTAATCGTTGTTCCATAGTCAGGACTCAGAACAACCCAATATTTGGCTTCCATTCTTACCGTTTTTCACAGTATTGTGTTTCTGCTATTATTTTTTTATTTTTTATTGCAGGTCTATGAGACAAAAGGTATTTCTTTTGTGAATGGTGGATGTCATTAAGAAAGTCCATGTTTCAGCTTGTGGACACCCAACACAACCATATTTTGCTATTACGCATAAGTTGCTTGGTGAGGATCCCACTAGTGTTGCGATGGAGGCATTGTTGTCGCAAAGTCTTCCGCTGTTGACGATGATGGATGGTGCATCGTAGGAGAAAATATGCCACGGCCCGGTCGTTCATTGCAGCGTCTCGGGTGACACCAGGCGGTAGATCTATTTTTTTTTGGCGCTCTTAAAATTTTCTATTGATGCAGCTCAAGGAGATAGTGAACGTATCCTCGTGGAGAGAGCCCAATCATTGTGGGTTGGCTGTTTGCCGAAGACCTGGCCTACGTAGTTGACGGACAGTGATGAAACAACAAATAGATGCTACAAATTGAGAGAAGATCAGGTTGCGGTTGCTGTCTCTTAGATCGTAGAGTACCAAACTGTCAAGTCGGTTAATCTATTGGTGAGTGTATTAAATATGGATATGCAGCTAAAAATTGGCGCTGTTGAAACCAGTTTCGCAAATGAGAAGCTGGAGGAGCTCATTTTTTTTCGAAGTTTAAGATCATCCCATAATTCCCAAAGTTGATGGCCCCGATGCCACGAAGGTGGAATGTGTTCGAAGTCGCACTGAGATCTGATTTCCTGAAAAGGCTGCGTGGATGTATCCATGATGGCCCATAATTTTTTTTTGACGACGAGATTGGTGGGATTGCCCTGTTGGTGGGATTTGCAGCAGTTCGTAGTATGTTGTAGTTGATGTGGTGTATGCGTAAAAATATGCCGTGGATATAGCAACAAAGCACGACAAAGATGGAGAGCATGTGGAGGCTAAGAAGCCCGAAGAACTATCAAAATTATTATTTTTTACTTTCCCGTGAATGAACGTGATCAAATGATTGTCATTTTGAGTTCTAAAATAATGCAACGACAGTCTCAGGTTCCCCGTACGGGAATATCACGCTGCTATTAAAATTTATATTTTCTGTTGAGCTTTGTGAAGAGCTCATTACGGCTATTTTGTTCGATAGTCAGATCCAAGAATCTGTCGCATGAGTTGAATCAGGCGAGATTGGGTCCGCAATGCAGATTGATTTGTTGTTCAATGCAAGGGTAGTCTATTTTTCACGTAATCTTCTTACAAGCTTTGATTGTACTTACGCAGTAGAGACTGAATTTGTTTATGTTGGCAAGCATGTGAAGGACGACCAGAAACTCGTGCTTCGGATGGCGAGTATGATGGAGCGGTAGGAAATTACGTTGGATTCTCCAACATCATGGCGGTCTATCAAAGATTTTAAGCATATTCTGAGTGAGCGTATTCAGAGCTGGTGCTGCCCAATGATTTTTTTTTGTGATTCTCTTTGATGCCTGGCAATATCCTCCAATATCCTCCGAATCTGCAATCCGACGAAATGTGCACGGAAGTCGATGATGCTTCAGTGAGCTGGTAATAGCGAACGTGATTGCAATTTTTTTAATGTGCAGGGGCCCATTTTAGTCAGACAGTGAGTTGTTGAAGATGCTGCTATGCGGGAGTTCTGGAAGGATTTGCTAGCCCCAAATAATGTGAGCAGTTAAGAGATATTTGCTATTTTGTGGCGAACGATGCTGAAAATTTGAAGGATAAATGTTGCATCGCCTGCGAAAATTTTTATGGATAATATTGTACAGTCCCCGGAGGGATTTGGGCTTATTGTTTTTTCCGAATACGAGCTGTTGTTTCTTGCAGATGACAGGAATGTTCGTGGAGCTACTTCGATTCCTCGGCCGACGACGAAGATTGCAATGTGATACGCTATGCTTTGAGGGCGATCTGAGTCTAGAAACATCGCGGTGAAAGTGAAGTTTAGTCTCGTGATTTGATAACCATTTGGAAGCTGACGTCTTCGTGTGGCTGCACATTTTTTGGAGGAGATGCAGCGCCCTGGTATTTTTTCGGATATTTTTTTGTGGGAAAACAAACAGTGCCAGCACAATGGTAGTATGCATGCTTTGATGATTGTTTTCAAAACAAAGAAGAGATGGTTTGAGGGCGTCCCGATTTACGAAGGAAAGTTCATTTTGTCATTTGTTGCTTTGGTCTTCGTCATGTGGCCCCCGTAGAGGTGCGTATGTGTGCATCTGTGATTGATGTGCAGTCGTTCGTGTTCGAATACCGAGTGGAGGTTCATATTTTTTTAAGAGGCTTTGCTTTAAGGCAAAATTATAAGGGCCCAAATATTTTTATTTTAATATCATGGGAAGGGGCCACTTTAATAATATTTAATTAAAAAGCAAGGGGGCTTCTTTTTTAAATAAAGTGGAAGGGACCACTTTTAATATTGTTTGGGGATGCTACTTTAATATTGTTATCCACATGGTTTTATGTAATTTCTTCTGCAAGGTAAAATTTAAATGTTGTTATTTTATTCCGCCGTAGTGCGATGTCCCTATTGAGCGATGCTAGGAGAATATTCCTGATGTTATTTTTTTTCTCACAGATGAAGGCTTCTTTGAGACACAAACATAGGGGTATTTATAGTCGTTGGAAAGTTTTTTCTGAGACGGACACAATGGTGGTGTTGTTTTTCAATTTTGAGGTAGTTTGGCAAGATTTTTTAGCCTCAAACATTGTTGTATTCTAGAGTGCATTTTCGGTTGAACCCGACACTCTATGTAAGTGAACCTAGTATCTAGTATTCTCCTCTATCAAACTTAGCAGATGCAGCGATTGGTTACCCATGCATTTTGGTAAGATGAGGTGATTACCATAAGGACACTTACTCTAGGGACTACAGAAAAAGACACCCTAGACTCTATCCGAGGGCTTTTACGGATCAACTTCTGAAGACTACAGACGAAGACACTTTAGGAGATTCTATTCTCTTATTCTTTCTTCTTCTCCTCCACATTTTGGATCTATGGCTCATTGTTTATTATATTTTCATGGCTCATTTTTCTATTGTATTAAGGTGCATTTTCGGCAAAGACCGACACCTTCTAGATCGAGTTCACCATGAGGGGAGATTTGATATTCATGGTGAACCTAGTCAGTGACCTATAAATGGCAACATCCTCTGAGGATGACCTGCAGAGGCAACAAACCTAGAAGTGGCTGACCTTGAGGCACCCATGATGACCCTAAGGCACTTAGATGGCTGACCCAGTGGCAAAAGATCCAAGGAGTGGCTAACCCTGTGGCAACAAACCGAGATGTATACATTGTTGATCTAGTATTATTCACAGCTGGAGAGCCAAGTGCAAAGAGTGCGAGCCTAGACCAAATCATGTAATAAAGGAGGATGATAAGGTTTTTTTAGTGAATTCAACATTAAGGGGGAATGTTACCTAATGTTGACTTGTTTTTTTCTTCTTCTTTAGTTAGGATAGTGCACTTTAATGGGGAATGTTAGAATTAAAGTGTACTATGTCTCTTTAGTTTGACACTTGTCAGTTTCCTTGACAAGTGTCATGTCGTTCTTATAGGCTCCTGCCTATATATTGTAACCTTTTGTATCAATAATATATCTTATCTATTTTCATATCGGTCTGAAAGTTTAAGGAAAATGACTGTCAAATCTAATTTTTTAGAGTGAATTATTGACGTATCTGATCAAAGAAGTAGTTTCTCACCAGAGAAACGAAAAATGGGATACTCTTTGGGTTAAATTTTTTTTTACAGGCATGTTCGTGAAGGACAGTTTCATGGAACACAGCCAGATCACAGTGTATTTTTGATCTGCAATGAAAAGACAATGTGAGCTACAGAGCCACAAAGATGAGATCAATGAATGTTGTGCATTTAAAAGGAGTCCGCATAGAAGCATTGCACCTGATGGGCAGCAGTTCCAAGCTAGTGCCAGTACCTCACGAAGTCCCCCACGAGCAACAAGCATAGATCGCGTACGTGATTCCAGTGCGAACTGGAGTTGTGATTAACACTTTAAAATTGCTAAGAATAGAGTTGGGATTCCCGAATTTTGGTGACTGTTGAGCTAACCCGTGGAGTCAAATGCCATTCTATTTGTTAGAAGGGCCAGAAAAGGAGGAGTTAATGTTATTTCAGATTTTCTACAACTGCAATAATAGAGCACAGTGGGCCATGAGGAGAAGCCAAAGAAAATGATTGATATGCTGAAGAATATATTGGAGGATTTGCAGCGTTGATACCGCTTCCAAAGGGTCAAAATGCCCCTTGATGATGTCGAAGTAGATGAGCGCATCAGATACAGCAAGAAAGCATGGGAAGGTAAACGTGACAGTAAAAAGGAAGCTCCATGGTGGAGCAGTGTGCGTAGATCCCCACTGTGAAAATAGTATTGGTGGAGCAGTGTGCGCAGATTCCTGCTATGAAAGCAATATTTTTTACTGTCCTTGGAGCACAAAGAAGGGTGAGCAAAATTGTGGTAATACAGTTTGAAGTTCTCAAGGGCTGCATCTACAGCGCCATTGTGATATCAGTGCGCACAACAAACAACCTAGAAAACAAACATAAATCTGTGATAGTGGATGCATTTGTTAACGCATCTTTAAGAGCAGATCCATGTTGGAAAATATAAATTAATCTAAATTCCGCATGCGTCTTCGTCGTTGGAACGTCCTGTCATCTGGTCATCTGGCAGTAGAAGCATGGGTTGAGTTAATGTAGTAGGTGAGCTCCGTAAGTTTCCAGCTGGCCTCGAGATTCCTGCCAAGCCAGCCTGAGCTCCTCTGCATTCTATAAATGCAAGCTTTGGGTTCTTATTCTGCAATATGGGTGTAGCAGCACCAGGTTCCCTGCACACCAACAGTGCAGGCCCTTCGGCGGTCCAATTCACATTCGACAGATCAGTCTACATTCGACAGTGTTAACTGCAATCTGGCGATGTATTTCACAGGCGATTATTCCGCGTTTGTAAGCTCTGAGGAGCCCCTTTGTAATATTTTGCCTTATTAATAAAATTATTGTGTTTCTCTACCTGTCTGCATTTTGTGAGCCT
This sequence comes from Wollemia nobilis, assembly GCA_028583015.1. NCBI lineage: Eukaryota > Viridiplantae > Streptophyta > Pinopsida > Araucariales > Araucariaceae > Wollemia > Wollemia nobilis. Next base: position 5,251,811 of record JAQPPZ010002072.1, on the reverse strand, counting down.
CTAACGAGGTTGTCTAGATCCTGTGTGATTTATATTTTCGACATGGTATCAGAGCTTGGAGACAGGACCACCAAGCAGAGGTCGTGGAATAGTGATGGAGATTGTGATAACTTTTGCGTTGGTGTACACGGTGTATGCCACTGCGGCTAACCCAAGAAGGGAGATTTAGGGATCGTTGCACTCATTGCAATCATCGTTACACTCATTACGATCGGGTTCATCGTGGGTGCCAACATTTTGGCGATGACAGCCATTGGGTTGGGCGCGTTAGGGAGCGTTGTGAATGGACGAAGGGCACAGAGCGGTGTTGTTCGACCGATTCAGAGGTGTGTTGGATGAGAGCGTGGAAGAGGGAACACATTTTTTTGTGCCATGGTTACAAAAACCCTTCATTTTCGATATTAGAACAAGGTCACACATAATCAACACGGTCACTGGCATCAAGGACCTAAAAATGGTAAATCTGTCGCTTCGGTTACTATCGCAGCTTGACGTGGAGTTGCTCTAGACATATTCCAGAGGCTTGGCCTTGACTACGATGAGTGGTGCTGCCCTACATGGCTTCTTCAGGGGATCCATCTGGTGCATCAAGGCCGCAACCTTAACATAAGAGCTCCCCTTCAACAACCATTCCATGACCGCGATGGCTTCCACTTGGTTGGGGTGGTACTTCAACTTGTGCATCAATGGATTTGCAAACTCCGCCTTCCCCTGCATCACCTCACAGAATGGTGCCAAAACCCAGAACTAGCGGTACCCTTCTAGTTGCCCTTCGTTGCTTTGCTTTCCTAAGTAGCCACTTCGGCAGAAGTTCTGGCGAAGTCATCTTGTGCCCAAACTTTCGAAGCAACTTTGCTTCGGTAGATTTTATGGCGAAGTAGCCACTTTGCAGCAAAGGCCAGCGAAGCTCCCACTTCGCTAATAAATCTAGCGAAGCTGTGTTTTTTCATGTACGAAGTGTTTTTTATCTAACGTAAAGTTATTTTTGTGTTATATGGAATTTAGATTAAGGGGGATGTTGGAAAATATAAATTAATCTAAATTTCGCATGTGTCTTCGCCGCTGGAACGTCCTGTCATCTGGTCATCTGGCAGTAGAAGCATGGGCTGAGCTAATGCAATAGGTGAGCTCCGTAAGTTTCCAGTTAGCCTCGAGATTTTTGCGAAGCCAGCCTGAGCTCCTCTGCATTCTATAAATGTAAGATTTGGGTCCTTATTCTGTAATCTGGGTGTAGCAGCACCAGGTTCCCTACACACAAGCAGTGCAGGCCCTTCAGCGGTCCAATCTGCATTCGACAGATCAGTCTACATTCGGCAGTGTTTACTGTAATCTGGCAGTGTATTCCATAGGTGGTTATTCCATGTTTGTAAGCTCTGAGGAGCCCCTTTGTAATATTTTGCCTTATCAATAAAATTATTGTGTTTCTCTACCTATCTACATTTTGTGAGCCTCTAACGAGGTTGTCAAGATCCTGTGTGATGTATATTTTTGAAAATCCATTCACAGCCTGAAGTATCTATTTACAACCTATTTATAGCCTGGATTCTAAGAGTTATAGACGAGGCCTAATTCAAAGACATCTAGATCTAGTGAATCCCTGTTGTTTGATGATCTGTATATTTGAGGATGAAGTCGTTGAACGTTTCGGATCCAAATTGCTTCAGCCACATTTGTTGAAATGAAACTGAAGAGATTCTAAAGTACAGTGGCAGTGGGAGACTACCTTTTACATAAATGACACGGTTGGCGCACAAAATACAATTGAAATTCCATTATTTTTTGTGGAGATCATGTAATGAATTTTGGTGCGGTATTTTTATGCATTCTAAAATTTCTGGAGTTTATAGCTCCTCCCATGGTGGATGACCTCAACGCCATTAGTTGCACCCACGAATCATAAAACTGCCATCGAAATAAGTGGAGTTTGTTCAATGACGCCCACAGAAATTTGTTGATCTAGACATTCCGACGTACATAGTGATGGAAGGATCTGTGACCATGACTTTGAAGGAATATTTTTACACGATGTTTGGTGCATCACATCTAGATTTTGGAGAAGCTTCATGCTTATTGGAGCAAGCTGGACAAGAAGCTAAAGACGATGCTGCAATGGAGGCTTCCGACGAATACAATAGAGCTCAGTCGAAGGGTCACCGCGAAGAAAATTTGTCGGGCATGGGAGAAGATTTGTTTGAGGAGCACCCACCAAATTTGTGGAGCCAAATGTGCATATGGATAGTTGGAACAGGTGTTTGACTGTATCGTTAATACCCGTGTTGGTGATGGTGATGGAGAGTGAAGTCCTGATAGAGGAATCGTCACTGATAGGGAACGTGTGAAAATGTTGCACCCAAGGCAGAAGGATGATTGGTTAAAGTTCCCATGCAGGTTCAATCCCAGTCGCATAACACAGTGTTTGACATAGCCAGCACGATCATCTATGAGACGCCAGAACAGGCATGGCAACTCGAACGGAACAGGCGCACATGTCATATCTTCTGGTTTACTATTTCAGTTTTAAAATATGGTAGCTGTTTGCTCATGAATGATAAAATTTGTTTTGTGTCATCAACAACTATGGCGACCTCCCCCACATAATTGTATGTGGCGCTCCTACACAAAGCAGACATGTTTTTTAACATTTTGTTTTGCAGGTAATTATAAAATCGATGTTCTTGGTAGCAAAAATTGGGGCGTGCTGACATTTTGGATAACGATGGCCACCTAATGAAGATTTGCCTATTCTATTTCTGTGGAGCCACGTGGAGCATTTCCTACCGCAGTTAGTAGTCACCATTATTCGATGATACTATGTTATGATGGCGTTATGAGCGTTGTTGATTTCACACTATTTTTTTGGAACCGCTTGGAGGGAGTGGTAGATCTGTAGAACATGGACGAGTTTGCTGGCTGCTGTTGAAGGTGCTATTTTGTTGAAGGTGTTTCAAGGATTTTTTATGATGGACATATTCTTTCACCGTGATGGACGTCGATGACGCAACCATGATATTTTGTTGTCACGCACTAGTTTTGGAAGCATGGCCTATGCGGGAGTTATGATCTTTGTGCGCTCCAATGGCAGCATCACAGGGACCACGCTAATGCTATTGAGATCTCTACGTGTCGGTCGACAGGACTTTGGCATTCAATTTTTTTTAATCCAGACTTGCTTCTGGCCCCATCGCTCTGCAACAGCTTCCAGAGCTATATGTGACACCATAGACTTTGTGCAAGTTGGTTACAGCAGTGAAAATGTGATACTGAAGTATTGAAGCTGTTGGATAAGCTGTTAGCCCCACAGGGCAGTTTGGAGATATTTTTCTAGAACCTGAGAGTATGGCGGCGTCAAGATGGCAGCATCAAGATTTGTGAAGCGGTCAAAATTTTCTTATAGTTCGTTGAGAAGGCTTGCAGATATCTATGGCATGACTGGCATGCCGAGAAATGTTTTCATTTTGAGGATACCTATCCACCATCAGTTCTGCCCATGTAGTGACATTCTGCAGCTACATAGTCGTTCGACTGTTGTAGAAGACTATAGAAAATATCAAGGTGAAGATATGTTTTTTTTTGGCATTGTAACTATGAGTTAAACAAGACGCAATGGTGGTGGTTTGTGGTGGCCATAGTTAATGTTGTTTACGGCTAAAAATTTGAGTGCCAACTATTATGTTCCGTGCCAGCTAGAAGAGTTTGTTATTTTTCGACAAGATCTTATAGTCACTGCACTATACCTCGCCAACGGATGAAAATTTTATTGGGATCTGTGAATGATGACTGATGTTATAAACATATGGGCGACCGAAGACTCGATTACTCCAGTCCATGAAACTTCTAGCATCAAGAAGACACCAGTCTATGACAATGTCAAATAACCATTTGCCACCTGCTGAGAGATTTGATTTTTCTAAGATATCAAGTGGCATCCTTCTGGCTTTGCTATTATTCTAAGAGTTTTTGCCTGCATGTCTTCAAAAGTGCTGCCATGACCAAAGGGTGATCCGACGATTGGTGACACGATGGACGGGGACTTTGCTGCTGTTAAAGACTTGCTGCTTCCTGCCTTTTTTTTTTCAATGGTACATAAATGTTTTTTTTCCTCTACAAATTAATCTCTGAGCTCTCTACAATTCGCTTGAGCCCGAGGAGCCATGGGTGATTCATTTTTTTTCTAAACTTACCAGTTCAAGGTGCTGTGCATGGTTCGATTGATTTTGTTGAGCGCAACCGCCTAGGTTTGAGAATGGGATGGAGATCAATACACTGTTCGAAGCTGCGAGCAAAGAGAATCATAATGTTCTTCGTCAAAACTGGAGAAAATCAGCACTGAGCCAAAAAAGCGTGATTCAATGTACCAATTTTGAAAGATGTTTGGATGTGGATGCTTCGGTTTGAGAATTTTCTCAGCTGAGTTGTCGATTTATGAACAGTTTAAATTCACAGAGTTTTATGGTAAAATTTTGTAAAAAATTTGAGGGGCGTTGATTTGATTTTTTGTCCAGCGATGACGTGACATCATTGGGGGTAGCGACAACATGGTGACTAGGCGTCGTGTGACGTGCTGCCCAAAATTACCCATTGTTGCCACACTAGTGCGATGTGCTGCCCACTGCAGCGTGTTTGAGCCCAGTTTCTAGGAGGAATCAGAGTGGCCAATTTGTTTAATGTTGTTTTTTTTAATGATGATTGTAATGATGTTTGAAAGGAGAGACGTGTGGACCACATTTTACGCATGCCTCCTGAGCACCAATTGTAGGTGCCAACACAATGGGTAGGACCCACGTGCCAATCGTTTCAAACCCCTCTAGCATGTTCTTGTACCACCTCTTTTACATTGACCATTATTCAAACTTTTAAATGGGTCCAAATATTTTTAAGTGTCATAGAGCGGAGGTATTATTTATAAAGTGAACAGGCACTTTAATGTAAGGGCAATTTATTTAAAAACTAGGGAAATATTTTATTAAAGTGGATGGGGCCACTTTATTTAATATATGGGGACTTGACATTTTGCTAAGTCGACAGTATGGCCTTAGGCCATTTTTTTAAAATTTTTCCACATGGAGAGTGGAAGTGGAAGGGCCACATGGCCCCCTTATTGCATTTTTCATTTTTCAGATAATGGCCCAAGTAGATCCATGTAATTCCCTTCCAAGGGAAACTTGAGATGTCTATTTTTTTATGCTGTCATTGAGCGATATTGTCTATTTGCTGCCTAGTGAGGCATGATGTTATTTTTCTACATGATGAAGGTCCCTTTGATGATGTAATATAGGGGTATTTATAGTCGTCGAAAAGTTTTTTTTGCGACAGACATGTTGGTAGTGTCTATTTTTTATTTTGAGACTGTTTCATTTCAAAAAAATTAGCCTCAAAGATGTTGTACCTTGGAGTGCACTCTCGGTTGAACCCGACACTCCAAGGCATATTTGTAAGTGATCATTGTACCTAGTCACCTTCTCTATAGACCTAGTGGATGCAGTGACTAGTTATCCATGCATTCTAGTAGGATGAGGAGGTCACCATAAGGACACTTATTCTAGGGACTACAGACAAAGACACCCTAGACTCTATCCGAGGGCTTTTCTGGATCTACTTCTGAAGACTACAGATGAAGCCACTTCAAAATATTCTATTCTCTTCTTATTTCTTCTTCTCCTCCACATTTTGGATCTATGGCTCATTTTTTATTGTATTTTCATATCTCATTTTTCTATTGTATTAAGGTGCATTTTCGGCAGAGACCGACACCTTCTAGATTGAGTTCACCATGATAGGGATTTAATATCATGGTGGATCTAGTCAGTGACCTACGAGAGGCAACATCCTCTAAGGATGACCTACAAAGGCAATAGACCCAGAAGTGGCTAACCCTGAGGCACCCATGATGACCTTGAGGCACTTAGACGATTGACCCAATGGCAACAGACCCATGGAAGTGGTTGATCCTGAGGCAACAGACCGAGATGTATACACCGTTGATCTAGTATTGTTCATAGTTGAAAAGCCAAGCGCAAATAGCATGAGACCAAATCATGTAATAAAGGAGGATGATAGGTTTATTTTAGAGAAGTCAACATTAAGGGGGAATGTTACCTAATGTTGACTTGTTTTCTTTTTTATTTTCTATAGTTAGGATAGTGCACATTAAGGGGGAATGTTAGAATATTGTTTAATGTGCACTATGCCTTGTTATTGACACTTGTCATTCTCTTTGACAAGTGTCATGTTTTTCTTATAGGCTCATGCCTATATATTGTAATCACTTGTATCAATATAAGGGGAAATGTTAGAATTAAAGTGCACTATGTCTCTTTAGTTTGACACTTGTTAGTTTCCTTGACAATTGTCATGTCGTTTTTATAGGCTCCTGCCTATATATTGTAACCTTTTATATCAATAATATATCTCATCTATTTTCCTCCTAACAGTTGTCACTTTCTTTAAACTCCATTTATGGTTTGGTCCTATCAACATTTTGATTTTATAATGATTGATATATATATTTGAATCATAACTAGAGTAGATTTTATTGAGGGTGATGTCAAAAGTCACCCATAATTATTAAATTAATATGTGAGTTGTAAAATAAAGCACATGCAAAAATATATTAAATTGAGTGCTTTATTCATGCAAATTAATAATTTTAGTTAATTTAAAAATAAATAAAAAACAACATGCAAAGTGGCATAATAAAAGCTATTTTTTATAAAAAGCTAGTTTTTAGCTTTTTTTAGTTTTTTTATTTTTTAGCTTTTTTGCATGATCAAGGTTGATTGATCATTATATATTTTGTAATTGGACTCTTTTTGAATATGAGAAGAACAAGAATATTTTAGTGTGCACAATTGTGGAGCTTTTATGTGGAGCTTTTTAAAGTTTATATTTGTGCCCTTTTTTCAATTCTAGATCAAAATTTCTGGTTTGGACCAGCAACATAGTTTGCTGAAATTGGAGCTTTTGGCTGAGGATATTTCATCATTTGGTATTCAGAATTGGTTTAGCTTAATCACTAAACACTCCTGGACCATTTTTGGGTGATATCCATGCTCCATTAATGTTCTTTTTGTCTTAGATCAGAATTGCTTTATTGTTGTTTTTTTATCTCTCCACCTCAAGAACTTTCATTTGGTATCAGAGCAAGGTTGTGTATGTGATTTCAGAATTTGCAGGTATAGCTACAACAAGAGAGGGTGAATATTTTTTATTCCCAACATCCTTTACAAAATTTTGGATCAGAAATACTTGTGGCTATTCATTTGCTATCATGGCAACAAATAGTACATCCTTAAATATACCTACATTCAAAGGAGATAACTTTGAGTACTGGAGAGATCAAATGAGGAGGATATTTGTATGGAAGGGAGTTTGGAAAAGTATAGTTCAGCCATATACTCCTCCTAAGGATTGGAAAGCTCTTCCTAAATATCAAAAGAACACATTAGAAGAAGAAGAAAAGAATGATGCTCAAGCTTTCTTCTACTTGCAGAGTGCGATAGATCCAAGCATCTACCCAAGGATAGTTGGTTGTAAGAATGCCCATGAGGCATGGACAACCTTGGAGACATCATATCAAGGCTCAAAAAAGGTAAGAGCATCAAAGCTCTCCACATTAAGAATCAATTTTGAAAATATGAAAATGCATGATGATGAGAATGTTGGAGACTATTGTATTAGAGTAAATGATATAGTGCATAGAATGAGAGTGTATGGTGAAGTCATGGAAGATAAAGTAGTAGTAAGAAATATTTTGAGATCCCTAACTCCAAAGTGGTTGCATATTGTCATTACACTTGAGGAGTGTAAATATATGGACCAAATTAAGGTTGAAGAGTTAGTGGGTTCTTTATTGTCCCATGAGGATAAAATGAAAATTTACTCAAATGAATTGAATCATGCACTAGAGTCCAAAGTATGGGTTTCAAAACCAAATAAAAAGCCCACAAATCAGAATGTAAATTTTTCTCAAAGTTCAGATCAGAAAGGAAAAACCAATCAAATTCAAAGTGGAAGGGTAAGAAGGTCATCACTTGTCATTATTGTAAGAAACCAGGTCACATGATAAAAGATTGCAGGAATCTAGCAGCCAAAAATCAAGCAAACCAAGATGGGGGTGAGAAAAAGGCTTACCAAGATGAGAATAATGATGATCAAATTAATTATTCTCTTTCATGTAATTCAGGTTTGGATGATAAAAGGAATATGTGGTTTCTTGATTCAGGATGTTCTAACCATATGTCATGTTTTAAGGATTGTTTTGACAAGCTAGATGGTTCATTCAAGAGCCAAGTTCACTTAGGATATGGGAAGGTGATTCATGTAGAAGGGAAAGGGAGCATGCCTATCACCACAAAGCATGGGAAGGGTGATATCAACAATATTTATTTGGCTCCAAACATGAAGCACAATCTCATGAGTGTTGGACAACTAGTAGAGAAAGGATTCAAGCTACTTTTTGACAATGGAGAATGTTTGATATATGACAAAAAGCAAGGTAACAAATTGATTGGAAAGTCTATTATGTCAAAAAATAGAATGTTTCCATTGAGAATAAATATGTTAAATCAGAATTCTTGCTTTTCTACCATTGAGGAATCAAGCATGTTGTGGCACTCTAGATATGGTCATTTAAATTTCAGAAGTTTGCATGTTCTTTTTAAGAACAAGATGGTTGATGGTCTTCCAAGGATTGAATCCAAATTGAAGGAAGCATGCAAGGCATGTATACTTGGAAAACATCATAGAGAAATCTTTCCAACCAACAAATGGAGAGCTACCAAGAAATTGGAATTGGTACATTCAGATTTATGTGGGCCTATGTCTTATCCTAGCATAGGCAAAAATTTGTATTTTATTTCCTTTATTGATGATGCTACCAGACTAATGTGGGTTTTCTTTTTGAAGATAAAATATGGGGCATTCTCAGCCTTCAAGATATTCAAGGCATTGGCTGAAAAGGAATCAGGTTGTTCTATCAAGGTGTTAAGAACTGATAGAGGTGGGGAATTTTGTTCACAGGAATTTCTAGATTTTTGCTCTTTGCATGGAATAAAAAGGCATTTTACTACTCCCTACACACCACAAAAAAATGGTGTTGCAGAGAGAAATAATAGAACAATAATGGAGTCAGAAAGAACCATGTTGGAGAACAAGAAGTTGGAGAGGAAGTTTTGGGCTGAAGCAATGCAAACAACAACCTACATCCTGAATAGAAGTCCCACAATGGCGGTGAAAAACAAGACACCCTATGAAGCATGGTATGGTAAGAAGCCCATGGTGGCTCATATTAGAGTATTTGGTTGTTTAGAATTTGTTCACATTGATGATGCTAAAAGGAAAAAATTAGACCCCAAGAGTGAGCCTCACATTTTTACAGGTTATAGTGATGGTAGTAAGGCTTACAAGTTTTTCAATCCTGTTAGTAAGAAAATTGTTGTTTCTAGGGATTGTAAATTTTTTGAGAATGATGTGTTTTCTGATCATAACCAGAAGAATGCAGAGGTTATTAGTGAAGGGGGGCAGCATTTTTATGGAGAAATGGAGGTCAATCAAGATACTCCACTAGTTCCTAGTGTTAATGGCAACAATACTAGTTCTTCCCAAGAGACTAGTTTGCCACCAACTTCAACCCAAGTCAAAAACAAGAGGTTGTTGCTTTCACATCCAACAAGTCAGATGTTGGATCAGAACTATCAAAGGAGAACAACAAGACTTCAAGCTCAATCAGGTAATAATATTGAAGATATTGAAGATGAAATGACTTACTATGCCTTATCTTGCATTTCTAGTGAACCAAGGAACTATGTAGAGGCTAGTCAAAGGAAAGAATGGGTTGAGGCCATGAATGTTGAGATGGAGGCCATTGAGAGAAATGAGACATGGAATCTCATTCAGCCTACTAGTGACATGGATGTCATTGGTACAAAATGGGTCTACAAGACCAAGTTCCATAGTGATGGAACAATAGACAAACACAAAGCTAGACTAGTAGCAAAAGGGTATGCACAAACATATGGAGTAGATTATGAGGAGACTTTTGCTCCTGTGGCTCTCCATGATACTATTAGATTGATGCTTTCAGTTTCTGCTCAGAAAGGATGGGAAGTTCACCAAATGGATGTCAAGAGTGCATTCTTGAATGGTGACATTGAAGAAGAGGTATATGTGGAGCAACCACAAGGTTATGAAATAAAGGGTAAAGAGCATTGGGTATACAAGTTGAAAAAGGCACTTTATGGGCTGAAACAAGCTCCTAGGGCTTGGTACTCAAATATAGATGGATGGTTCTCTGAAAATGGCTTTGAAAGGAGCAAAAATGAGCCAACTCTTTACATAAAAATTGTTGACACTAATGTGTTGTATGTTTATCTTTATGTTGATGATCTCATTTTTATAGGAAATTCCAAAGCTATGATACAAGACTTCAAGGAGAGCATGAAAAGTGATTTTGAGATGTCTGATATTGGAAAAATGAAATACTTTCTTGGCATGGAAGTACAACAAAGGGAATATGAGATCTTCATATGCCAAGCCAAGTATGCCCAAGACATGTTGAAGAAATTTTTATTTCTAGACTGCAAGGTGGTTGATACTCCTATTGCTAGTGGGGAGAAGCTTATGAAAGAGGATGGGAGTCCTCTTGTTGATGAGAAGACTTTCAAAAGTATGGTGGGTGGATTGATGTACCTTACATTCACAAGACCTGATATTACCTATGTAGTTTCACTAGTTTCCCGATTTATGAGCTTACCAACTCAAAGGCATATGCAAGTGGTGAAACAAATTTTTAGATATGTGAAGGGAACCTTTGATCATGGCATACACTATAGATCAACAAGATCTTCAAGGCTGGTTGGGTATGTTGATTCATATTGGGGAGGTTCTATTGATGACTAAAAATCCACTACAGGGTATTGTTTCACCTTGGGAAGTGGGTTGATTTCTTGGTCATCCAAGAAGCAAAGTACAATGGCTTTGTCTTCCATTGAAGCTGAATATGCAGCCCTTACTTCAGCTTGTACTCAAGGGATTTGGATGAGGAGAATATTGAAGTATTTTTGTGAGACTCAACATAAGCCTTCCAAATATATTTTGTGATAATAGTGGGGCAATACAATTGTCCAAAAATCTAGTTTTCCATGCAAGGACCAAACACATAGAGTTGAAGCACCATTTTGTTAGTGGGGTGACTATCAAGTAATTTCTCTCATGATTGACTAGGTTAGTTTTTTTTTACCCTTACCAAATTTCTTGTTAATTAGGTCCAACTATTGCATCATTTCTAATATAAAAATATGATCTAGAATGAATACTGGAAGTCTGAACACCTCCTTGAAAAATCAATATAGCCACACAAAGGAGGGGTAACCTCCATATTAAAAATATCTAATCTCATCCCCTTTATAAACCAAGGCCCTACAAATGGAAGACAATATAGACAATTTTCCATATTGTCTTTCTATAATTGACCTATATAGCTCTATGTTAAACTTGTAGGACAACTTACAAGAAAAACTTAATTGTTCCAAAGACAAGAAGAGGTTGTTTTGCTAAATTTATCTTATTTAATTCTATGCTAGAGAACCATTCTTGAATTTTATTTTATATTAGCCATACCAAAAATAAAGTAAAACTAAAAATCCTAATATTGTCAAGATGGGCCAATTGTTGGCTGATTTTCTTAGAAAGATACATGATATAATTGAGTTGTTGTGAGTATTTATCCACTTCCATATTGACATGTGGCATGTAAAAGTGCTTCTTATTAATCCTTTGTGCATCCTCCTTGAATTATTCTAGTTTTAGCATCAATTTGAACTCTTTTTCCACCTTAGCATTATTTAGTTGGCTTGCCAAAAAAATATTTAAGGCACTATAATCCTTCTTGTCAAAGAAATTTACATGTGCCTAAGGAGAGTAGAATACCTAGTCGACATTGTCATCTATCTCATACATCATTACTTTGATAGCCTCTAGTGTCACTATGATTGAAGGGTTGTTGGGAATTAATGGGAAGATGTATTGAGTGTTCCTACTATATCTTTCCATACATCCATTCACCAATTTTAGGCACTCCCACACTTTGGGTACCAAAACTTATACCATTTTAGAACTCCATAGTCTTAGCAATAGTCCATAAATCGCTAGGATTCATATCATGCCATATTAAAGCTTATTTCCTTGAGTCTTCAGGGGGGAATTTTGCATCCATGTATTCAACCCCATCATAAATATTCTAAATAGTGTTTTTCCCACTCTTCTTATCCTTTTCATACTTTGGCTAGGGTGGTGATGTAACTCTCTTTCTATTTCCTTTTGAGGATCCAATAGCTTCCTCACTTCTTAATGTAGAAGGTTGTTCTAGAGTTAGCTATGGAAGAGTTTCTTTTCTAGGAGACTCCTCCACCTCAAACTCAATATCTACTACTTACTCCATTTATCTAGCATAGTGATATGTGGGATCCATATCAATAATTTTTGTAGGTTTTTGAGAAATTTTGACAAGTTAGAAATCAACGATTTTCTATAATTTAGAAAAATAAGGTATCCCATTTACGTGTGATGAATTGCTTGAATCTAGATTCTCCTTCCATTGCTAGTATGTTTTAGTGATTTGGAAGGAGTTTTCAATGATTTTTCATGTTTGAAATTTGACAAGAACAAGCGTGGTAAAAAAATAAGAGGATTGTTCTAGTGAGGTAATGTTATTTGGACTTGGTGGAAAACTTGAAAGCAAGGGATTTTATGATTTGATGAATTGGAATAGGGGGTCAACAATTCAATATATTTTGGACTTATAAAAATTAATAAAAGAAATAAAAATGAGAGAGGGTTTTGGTTTGATAGGTTGTCAAAACCTAGGCTTTTGTTGGAGAGATAAAACAAAGAGAATGAGAAGGAAGTTTTAGACTATTTATGAAGGAGAAAATAATAAAACCCTATAAATAGAGGATCAATCTATTTGTGTCATTTTTGTAACTTATCTATAGAGGAGAAAATAGTAAAACTATAGAAATAAGGGATTGGTCTATTTGTGCCTACCTAAAAGGACTTCATTTATGGTTGAATTGGTCTAGAAATAAGGGTAAAATGATTGCACTATGATCCTCTTCTTTTGGGAATTGATTAGGTGTATTTACATCACCATGTTTACCAAAATAGGAAGATGTTAGAGAGAAATTTAATACTCAGCTACAATATATTAGGTCTTATACACCTAGTCCCAATGAATTAAAATCCTTATGGTATTAATAACAAGTTATAGATGCAATTATATAGAGAAAATAGCTTGGTTCGTATTCTCATATTGCAAATCTTCTTTCATCAAAGTCTAGATATTGCTCTCAATTTTCCTTATGAGATGGATATTTGATTCATTCGATCTATAATTTTCTTTTAGCTGAAGAATTTGGGTGTTTTGGAACCCTTGAATGTATGTGATAAGGTTGGAAAAATTTCCATTCACTAACGATGAACCCTCCATGCTCACATTTTTTAGGTAGACCGACCAATTTGAAAAAGTTTGTTTGGCTAGAATTATGGAGTGCTCACAATAAAGCTAGGGTTTGTAAAATTAAGCATAGAGAAAAACACAAGTGATAGTAATTTATTTTTCTAGAATAAAATTTGTTTGGTTGGAGGAGGAACGAATTTGAGGGAAGATAAAAAATCCTAGCATCGATCGATTTTTCTAGAAGAGATTGTGAATATCAATTCAGGTATGGTACTCCTTTGGTTTTAGCTTTGAAAATATTTCATTGGTTGGGGCTTTGAAAATAATGACCTCTTTTTTGGAAAGGTATTTATGGTAGTTTGTTGGTTGTAATGATGATAACGACCTCACTTTTCAAAAAAGCAAGCAATGAGGTCTTCTTCATGTTTTCACAATAGTTTCCCTTTGATGAGGAGTAGTTGGATCATATGCATCAAGTTCTTAAAGTGGGGAAAGCACCCCATATAAAACCACCTGATATCTCTAAAAATGGTACCTTTGCCCAAGTTATATGAGTCTCCTATGATTGAGGTGCCTTCGACCCTCATCCAATAGCCTTTGCTCATGCTTTCTACCCAAGATATTGCATGCAAATTTATGGGTATATGGCCTTAGTCCAATCACAATCCAAAAATGGATTAACACACATTAGGGGGTAAAGTCTCCTCTTATGAATTCATGATGATAGATAGGGGATACTTTGTCATAACATTACCTCTATAGAGGAAAAGCACAATATTTCATAGAGGTCCCTATTTTCTAGGATCCAACCCACTCTACATGACCCCATGGAGCACAAAATTTGATCCTCAAGAGGAGGAGCCTAAATAAGTTTTTGTTTGGGTGAGGTTTCCAATTATACCACTACACCTATGGAATAAAACTTTGATGGAATTAGTAGGGAATGCTATTGGAATATTCATTGACTGGGCTTCTCCAAAGGTCAATAATGTACGCATCTATGTGCAAGTCAATCTAAAAAAGAGTTTGCTTGAGCATATTGGAAGAAAGGTGTTTGATTGGATACATAACCAACCTATGGACTATGAGCATATACTATTCAAGTGTATAACTTACCATGAGCATGGGCACTTCTCCTTAAACTACCCAATTAAACAAGCATAGGAAACATAAAAGGAAGAACCAAGATTCTAGGAATTTAAAAGGAGACCATGCAAATCAAGACGAAAAAAGCAACAACCTCAACCACAAGATCAAAAAATTTTGAGCACAAAAATAAATTTGTAAGTCTTAATGAAGTAGAAAAGGAAATCATCTCTCTAGATGTGATGTCTCCCAAAGATAAAGAGAAGATACCTACAATTGAAGCTGACAACTCACTAGAGATCTTAGGGGATACACCAGAGAATACAATAACTGGAGAAGAAACTAATGGGAACTCAAAGGAAGAGGTAGATCTTAGTGATTCCTAAGGGCTTGCTGACCATACAATATACAACTAAAGGAATAAAATTGAACCAAAAACTCAAAAATGAGCAAGCACATAAAAACTTGCAATCCAAAACGTAGGTCAAAATTGAAGAGAGCTTCATAAAAAATAAGAAGCAATCCAAAAAATGAGATTATGTTATGGAAATATAGGGGACTAGGAATTACTCTGAAAAAACTATCTCAAAGTTCTAATACAGGAGCAAAAGCCAACAATAGTCTGTATTTAGGAAACAAAAATAGTAGAGGCAACACTGACCATAGAATGGTAGAAGATATGGGCACAATAAAAATTGATACCTGTTGATTCTATGGGAGCTTCAGGGGGACTAATTTGTCTTGGGATCCACATCAATTAATTTGTAGCTTACAACATAAGCACAATAACTAGATAGGTACAAAATTCCTCTTACCATATGGATCTAGTGTAGCAGTAATAAATTTTTATGGTCCAAATAATCCTATATAGAAAAGATAAGTATGGAAATACTTAGCACAATGGCTAAACACTGAGAATTTTGGAAAATAAATACTGGGATGAGATCTCAACATGATTCTCTACCATTGGGATAAGGCTGGGGGAAGTTTAGCAAGGGATCCAAATAGATATATGCTTAATCAAACTATGGTGGATGAAAGCTTACAATAAATTCAACCAACCAAAGGGAAGTACACTTGGAGAAATAGAAGAGTAGGAAAAAAAAATATTTTATAAAGATTGGATAGATTTTTTATTAGTGAAAATATTCTAACACAATTTCCCCTCACTTCTAGTCACATCATTCAGAACTCTATCTCAGATCATAAGCTAATTCTCTTGGATAGTGGCCAAAGCATACAACCCTAAAAAATTCCTTTCAATTAGAACTCTAAATGGACGGTAGAAGAATATTTTAGTGAAATTGTGGAAAGCACTTGGAACCAATAGGTCCAATCCATCAACCCCAAAGAATAGTGAAAAAGAAAAATTAAAAAATTGAAGCACGTGATAAAAAAATGGTTGGTAAAAAAAGCAAGAGCAAACTGGATAAGAAGTAGTTGATGCAACAACTAAAGCAGCTAGAAACAAAATTGGGGATCATATTCCTCAAAAATTGCAAGAAGATGTAAGAAATGACTTGATTCAGAAGCTCAATAAATTAAGCACTGAATATGAAACACATTGGAGGCTTAGATACTAAATGGTTTGGCTAAGCAAGGGGGATAGAAATGTTAGAGTTAAAGTGCACTATGCCTTCACCTTGACACTTGTTAGTTTCACTTGACAAGTGTCATGTGTTGAATATAGGCTTATGCCTATATATTGTAACCCATTTTATCAATATTTAACCCCTTCAGTTTTAGTCCTAACATTTGGCATCAGAGTAGGCTTTCCCTGCCTTGTGAAACCCTTGAGGGGGGATTTCCCTCATGGAAATCCTCCCTCCCCCCTCATTTTTTTGTTTTCCCTATTTTTTAAAAAAATTTACCGAGGGAGTATGCTCTCCATCATTTGATGGATCAGAAACCATATGGTAAAAAAATTTTAAGTTTGGAAAATATTTTTTAGGAATTTTTTTTTTTTTGAATAGTGTGTGAGATGATCCGGTTTCGAAACAGATCTGAGTGTGTTGTTGTTTTTCTCCCTTGTTTGGAGAGATATTTGGTAGGCCATCGATCTCCACGCTAGCGAGTTGTCCTTCCTTAGATGAACACAAACTACTTTGGTGCTATTGCTGCTGCTGCTTTGACGGGGTCGCAGCTGGCCTCCTATGACCAGTTGAAGGAGAGCATCCTTTCGCATGGTTGCATTTGGTGGACTTTGCAAAGTTTATTCATGGTGGGCGGTTCTTCTGGGCTCTCTCTCGCCATCCCAATGTGGAGGAGAACATCCTCAATGATCTACAACAGGTTCTACACCGAGGCTCCCATAGATCCTATTGCTATTGTACGCTCCGTAAGCTGTGCCTTTTCTGCCTCGGGAGAATGAAGTCGCGAGAATCGATCGCTTTTGGAGAAGTTTTTTTTTGATATCATTTTTTTTCTTATGGTCGAACGAAAGAATCAAAACACAGGTCCGAAGAGGCCGAGTCGAATTGCAGGCTTAATGAGTGGTGGAAAAATTTGGTGTAAGTGTGGAGATCAAAAGTTGGGCATGTGGGAACCCTGTGGTCGATTGCCATGGCTGCCACCACTATGGGCTTTGTCATTCTCGGATGCATATGGTACCACGGTAGAAGCCACAACAAGAAACTCGGAATTCAGCTTCATGCCAGTGATAAGAAGTTTACCCAGCTTATGTTCCAAGTTGTCTGGATGAATGAGGCATTTTTGCTGTCAGAAGGGTTCCTATTGTTAAATCTCAGATATTATATGGGGGCTGCCAGGCTGTGGTGTGAGCTATTTTTTCTATAACATTATGCAATTCGAATTATATTGTGGACCTGTATTTTGTGGCCCCGATGAATACAGAGCAGGTTCTGTCATAGTGCCTCTAGAGTTTTTCAGTGTTTGTTATTAACATAGTGCCCGTAGGATCGACGTGGATGTGGATTTTCTGACGACAAAACCGAAGAAGATGGTGTTAGTTGACAGTGAAAACACAGAGAATGGTAGGATTGCAATGGATTTTTTTTAGCACCAAATGTGGAGGCACGCATAAACTGATGCTGCCATGGCAGTAAATGAGCTCACTGAGAGGAGGCACGTGTTAGTGATGTTGCCAGCTGCTATTGCTAGATGTGTTTGTTTGCTGCAATTGACAGAGATATTCAGGGGTGTAGCGTTAAGATCTATGTGCGTGCAGCAGTTTACGTGAGTTTACCTGATACTCCACCAAAATTAGACACGCTAGAGGGCTGTTGCGTTATCAAGAACTGTCTGTGCATGGGATGCATGGGGTTCGAGAGACGTGGTGCTGTTGTTGGGCCTGCACGATGGGGTTTATTGGAAGAAGGCATGGTTCTTTGCACGATGGGGCCTGCACGTGGGCCAACATTGTCGCCCTTGATATCGGTGAGATTCGTCCCCTCTGTATCCCCTTCAATGCACAGTGGACGCAATAATTTAAATTTAAATTTTTAAAGAACCCATGATTTAATTTTATTTTATAAAGTGAGTGGAGACTATCTTTTATAAAGTGGCAGGGTCACTTTATTAAAGAACTTGAATGCTTTATTGAAAAACATGAAAGGCCCACATGACCTATCTATTATATTTTAAAAGTGACGAACTACATGATCCCTGTAATTCCCCTGCAAGGGAAATTGATGAATTTTTTTTTACCGCCTGAAAGCGATGCCGCCATTGAGCGATGTTGTTTATTTTGCTGCCTAGATAGGCATGGTATTGGTTTCCACATGTTGAAGGCCCCATTCAAACACAAGTATAGGGGTATTTATAGTTGTTGGAAATGTTTTTTTGTGACCGACATAATGGTGGTGTCATATTCTAATTTTGAGGCTATTTCAAATGCATTTTTTAGCCTCAAAAGTTTTTTCTACCTTGGAGTGCACTTTCGGTTGTACCCGACACTCCCAAGGTAATTTCATATGTGATCCTTGTACCTAGTGATATTTTCTATACACTTGGCGAATGCAGCGGCTGGTTACCCATGCTTTTCGATAGGATGACATGGTCACCATAAGGACACTTATAGGGACTACAGACAAAGACACCCTAGACTCTATCCGAGGTTTTTTCCGGATCTACTTCTGAAGACTACAAACGAAGACACTTCAGAAGATTCTCTTCTTTTCTTCTTCTCTCCTCCTATTTGGATCTATGGCTCATTTTATTGTATTGAGTGCATTTTCGGTAGAGACCGACACTCTTATATGGCTCGTTTTTCCTTTGTATTAGGTGCATTTTTGGCAGAGACCGACACCTTCTAGATTGAGTTCACCATGAGGAGGAATTTCATACTCATGGTGAATCTAGTCAGTGACCTACAAGAGGCAACATCCTCTGAGGATGACCTATAGAGGCAACAGACCTAGAAGTGGCTGACCTTGAGGCACCCATGATGACCCTGAGGCACTTAGACGACTGACCTAGTGGCAACAGACCCGTGGAAGTAGCTGACCCTGAGGCAATAGACCAAGATGTATACACAATGAATCTAGCATTATTCACAGTTGGAGAGCCAAGCGCAAACCCCTTCAGTTTCAGTCCTAACAAGAAACACCAAATATTTTTATCTAAAAACCATGCAATACTGCCAAAGAAACCCAATCAAGGAGATTTAGCATGAAGGATTAGGAAAAAAAAAAGGAACTTGCTAATCAACATTACTCAACTATACTCTCTAGAGAAAATGGTGACCCACGTTCCCAAGGAATTATACTGTAGTGATAATATTAAGTTTAGAAGACAAAAAATATCTTAGTCAACCAATCACTATGGAGGAACCTAAGAATATTGTAGTAGATCTACCAAAGGATAAAGCTCCTAGACTTGATGGATTCACAAACAACTTTTACCAACATTACTTACACATCATCGAAGAAGATTTACTATGCATGATTTAGGATGTTAGGGTGAAAGGTAAGATTCTTGGAGCCATCAACTCCACCTTTCTAGCATTGATTTCTAAATAAATAAATACCACTAATTTCTCTAGATTTACACCCATTTCCCTATGTAACTCTTCCTATAAAATTATTACCAAACTATTGGCTAATAGAATAAAGAATAAAATTAACAAACTAATATTAGAAGAGTAAATGGGATTCATGCCTAGAAAAAATATATATGATAATATCATAATGGTGCATGAAGCCCTCCATAGTAGTAGAAAATAAAAAGAAACAAATTGTTATAAAACTTGATATGGCAAAACCCTTTGATCGAGTTAATATACATTTTGTAGAACAAGTCCTACAAAAGTTTGGATTCTCACATCAGGTTATCAAGTGGATCATAGCATGCCAACCCATGGATAGCCCCCTTAAAAAATGGAAAACCAACAAATTTCTTTCAGGCTACAAGAGGAATTAGATAAGGGTGTCCATTATCACCATACCTTTACATCATTTTAGTTGAGAGTCTTGGAAGATTAATTAACCATATTTAAAGAGAAATAAAAATAACAGGGATAGAGGTTGCAATAGGATGCAAAGTTGTAACACATAGCCAATTTGTAGATGATACCATTCTTCTATGTGAAGCCACCAAGTAGAATGTTAGACAATTCAAGCAATGCCTGTATTAGTTCACATAAGCTATAGAGGCTCATATAAATACTTAAAAGAGTTAGTTCTATACACAAAATGTTGCAACAATAAGATTCAAACTCTTTTACACTATCCTAGGATTTTGGTTTGGCACAAATAAATACAAAAGATACCTAGGAGTGCCCATGAAATTCCACCTCAAAGCCTTAGACTACTGGATCCCAACATTGGATAAGATGGTTAGGAGGATACAGAGTTACAGTAATAGTTGACTTAGTCTTGCAAGAAGGGTAGTTTTGATCAAATTTGTGTTAGCTTCCCTTCTAGTCTACCAACTATTAGTATATCATGCTTCTAAGTTTATTTTGCAAAAGGTATATGGAATCATATGAAACTTCCTATGGTAGGGAGGTAACCAATCAGAAAGAAAAAGTTCCACTTGGTCAATTGGGAGATGGTCACCAAAAGTAAAATTTAAGGAGGATTAACAATAAAAAAATAGAGATAGTTTTGAAAGCACTGGTAGAAAAATTTCTCTGGAACATGCTTAAGCACAATTGAGCATGGAAACACATACTAATCAACAAGTATATAAATAATCAAACAGGTATTCAAATGCTCAAATACATAGAAAAACTTCCCAGAGCCTTGTTGGTTTAGAAACATATAGTGGCAACAAAGAGCATAATATAGGATAGAATTTATTAGCTATTGGAAGATGGTAAGTCAATTAATCTATGGGAGGAATCGATCCTAGGAAATCCACAATTAAGAGAGAGAACAACAATCGAATTGTAGAATCACTTGGAATGCCAAAGAATACTCAAATTAGCTGACTTGTTTTATTGGACCTCAAAAACTTTGAACTGGATCTCCCCTCCCATTCCATCTCAACTTCAAGGATATTGGAATTATTTGAAGTCCCACATGGTGAGCATTAGACCTCTTCATCCCACAATGCTAGATAAACTTATTTGGGATAGCATCAACAGTAATGGAGAGCACGTAGAGTATTTAGGATTCCAACATCAAAATATTGGGCCTACCAACAAAAAACTTGATAGTGTGGAAAGATAGAGCACCACCTAAACTACAAGTATTCAACTAGCTAGTCTCTCAAAATAAAATTTAAAAAATGATAATATAAAAGAGGAGTATAACAAGGTCTCATGTTTGTTACAGGTGCATGCAAAACAATGAAATAATTTTCCATATTTTTTTTTAATTTCAAAAGGTAATTTTAATTTGGTTGGGAATAACCAAAATTCTTAGCACTTCCTACTCTAGAATGTTAGCCATAGACACATGTTTTACCAAGTGGAACAAATAATATAAATGTAAACTAGCAAGTAAGCCCATCCTAAAATATTTGTGGAGCTCTATGCCATATTTTATCATCTATCACATCTAGTTGGACAAAAACCAGAGGATTTTTGAAGGCAAAGGTAAGAACAAAAAAACTCTAATACGAAGGTTAAAAGAAGAATTTGTCTTAAATGTCAAATTTAGTTTGTACCAACAACATTTTGAAGAAGACCTATCACCCACAGAAATAAGAATGATCTACCAACTCAATCTCCAAGATTTATTGACATAGGGAGGCTACAAAGCAAACAATTCCTTGCCTAACATCTATTTTTTAGCACTCTTCTTTGATGGTACCTCCAAGTCCAACCCCTGTCAAGTAGCGATAGAGGGAATGATTCTTATAGGATCTTGTGAGATCCTGATCAAATACATGATCAACTTGGAAATAACATCTAACAAAGTAGAAGAGGCTATTGGATGCGAATCTGGCTTAAAATTGGTGGCAAAGCAAGGAATCACTCAAGCCATAGTTTACAAGGATTCTAAACTGTTAATAAAAAATATTGCCAAAAATAAATATTTTAGATCTTTACAACCAAATATTATTCAAGACAGGATTAGACAACTAAGCAGGATAATTGGTAAAATATCCTATCAACATGTAAGGCAAGAATTAGGTCCGAGGTGTAGACCAATTGGTTCATCCAAACCCCATAAGGGGGTGGAGGTCCAAGGTTCAAATCTCGGACCTTGTCGGACTGAACGCTTGTCCCTTTCCTGGTGCTTTCAGTGACGTAAAAGGTTTAAAATGATTGTGGCATGGTGGTTATAGGGCCGGACTGCACGAAGATCTATGTGGTGGTTTCTGAGGCGGACAACGCAGAATACTGTGGTGGCCATAAAAATATGGACAGCCTACCCGGATTTGTGGCGGCTACCGATTCCACCATGTAAATACAAAAAACAAAAAAAAAAACATGTAAGGCAAGAATTCAACAAAGAGATTGACGCACTAGCAAACTAGGCTATAAATATAGCCCCTAGTTATTGCCACAAAATAATAAAGAAGTAGAAGGACATGGGTGGTATGCAAGGAAGACAAGGACTCCAATAATGAGGTCCTTTTTTGTCTTCATATTATATTTTATAGAATGCTTTGTTCATTTTGAGCTCTCTAACTAAAGAGTTTTGTATCTTTTTGTTAAGTAAATAGATTTTTTCCTTTAAAAAAAAGTTATAGATGCAATTCCAATGGATCAAGATTTGAATAGTATATTAGAAGGATTTAGGAAGATGAGTTATAGAGGTCTGCATATATAAATGAGTGCATAAATGAAGTGTGAAATACCCTCCTCAACCCTTCTATTTGTAGCCTCGACTAACCAACATCTGCACGTGTGACATTAGTTTGCATATCTTGAAATAAATTCAACTTCATGCTCATATTTTGCCAATGGTTTAGTTGAGTTTTAGATGACATTATGACAATATTATTTTCCTTTGGCCTTACCCTTTTTCAAGTTGATGAATTGATAATCCTTTAGATGATGTCATCATGACATCATTGTATCCTTTGGACTCCTCTTTCATCTTGATGTCAATGGTTCAACAATAGGTCATGTTGATGTCTTTAAGTACTCTTAGAGCTTGTTGGGTTGATGAATTGTATCAACATGAGTGTTATACCATCTATTTTTCCATATTCTCTCTCCTAAGCATATGCTTTTTAGACCCATATTAACGTGATGTTACACTATCTAATAAATCACATCATTTGTCTAATGGATCAATTCTTTGGGAAGAATTAGACTCAACCCTTTTGAAATCAATGAATGTAGAAATTTGATGAATCATTGAGTCAATATTTGGTGA
This sequence comes from Wollemia nobilis, assembly GCA_028583015.1. Taxonomy (NCBI): domain Eukaryota; kingdom Viridiplantae; phylum Streptophyta; class Pinopsida; order Araucariales; family Araucariaceae; genus Wollemia; species Wollemia nobilis. The sequence continues at coordinate 5,228,537 of JAQPPZ010002072.1, read as the reverse complement.
AATACTTAGCAAAATATCACTTATGTTGGCATGACATCACTCCAAGATTAAATGAATCATTGATCATATTTAAAAAATTAATGAAAACTTGACTTAGAAAATGTTATGTCCATTTTGATCATTTTTCTTATTCCTTCCTTTTGATCTAGCTGATTCCTATCATAAATGGGTTCAAGAAGAAGAAAAGTAAGTGTTTCTTTTGTCATTTTTACCTAGTAGAGAAGGGAAATTTGTTTAGTCCAAAAAGGAAATAGAGAGAAATATAAAAATATAAAAATCAAGGAAACATTATGTCAATATTTATAAAAGATTTTTTCTTTTACAACTACATGGGCCTTAAGTGCTTCCATTGATTGAGATAGATAGCATTATTCCTTCCATCATGACCAAATTTTAGGTATTATATGCTTGGGACATGATGTAGTAAGACCCACTCTAAAATGAATTGAACTTACCATGTTGCTCAGATTTAGTCCCTATCCTCATCCCATTTCATAACTAGATCTTCTTATTTGAATGGAATATCTATGAAATTTATCAAACCATGACTTTATGATTTGTTAATGGTGTATAAATTGTTGGAAGGATTTATCCCTTTCTTCCTCTAGTTGTAATAGTGTATTTAGATAGGCTTGCAAGTGTGGAATATCTATCTTTGAGATCCAAATATTAAAAAATTTAGAGTGAAGAGAGTTTTAGGTTTATAGGTAGCACAATTTCCTTCCTAAATACCATCTTGTAGGGAGAAGTCCCAATTGAATCTCTAGGGATAACTCAATTATCCCATAGTGTCTTCTTTAACTTAATGTGCTTGGGTGATTATCCTCTTTAGGATTCTAATAACATTCTTGTTTGTAGGCTTACCTAAGCCATTTTTTATATGGGTAGTAATTTGAAGATGTCTTAAGGAAAAATTCATATTTCAATGTAAACTAAAGCAAATTTTCCCTGGTAAATGGGGTGGACTTATCTATAATTACCATTGAAGGTACCCTAAATCTAGTTATTATATCCTCCATTAGCTTTATGATAACCTATTAGTTTTTTACTTTGACTAAAATGGCTTCCACCCATTTGGTAAAATAATTAGTAGGTATCAAGACCCAAAAATAACCTATACTAGACATAGGATTGATCTTTCCAATAAAATATAACCCCCATTTTTGAAAATATTCTATCACCACAATAGACTTTAATTTCATAGGCTATCCAAATAGAGAAGACATAAATTGCAATTCTTTATCCATTAAATGTAGTCAACAAATACACCAATAGTATATTTCTCTTAAAACTTTATGATTCATTGTCTAAGTAGAATAGTGTCCCCTTTCATCATGATATTTATTTAGCAAGTCTTTGGTTTACCCTTCCTCTATGCACCTTAGTAGGACTCCATCGTAATCCCTTTTGAATAGAGTATTATCCAACCACACATAGTCCATGGCTTTTTATTTGAACTTGTCTTTCTATTTCACTATTAACCCTATGGGTAAATCTCTTGATAACATGCACTGCTTGATGTCATCCATCCATCCTTATAAGTCTCCTATAAAAATTTCTTAATGAGTGCCACTTGTTTGCCTAAATAAGCCATGCATAAGTTTTCATACAATGCCCTTCCTCTCATTAGTTTAATTAGTTTTATTTATATGTTAAACTCATACATTTTACTAATCCATCCTATTATTTCCTCCCCTAATTCATCGTGGAGCACCATAGACCTAAAATTTGGATGTATAATAAAAATAGTTATCTTAATATGGGAGAAATAATACCTAAATTTTATCAAAACCTTCATCATAGCAAACACTTACTTTTTATGAGTGTATTTTTCCTCATAATTGTGGAGCACTTGACTCATGAAGGAGATAGGGTATTCTTCATTTGTATCATCCTTTTGAGTCAACACTATACCTACACTCTTACCAGTGCCAAATACATCTAGATGAAAGTACTTTATAAAGTTAGAATTGATAATATAGGTACCTTTATGATAGCCTCCTTGATTTCTTGGAATACCAATTTTCCCTCCTTAGTCCAATTGAATATGGTATCCTTCTATAGTATTTTAGTTATATGTTTGACCAATTGAGTAAAGTTATTGATGAATTTTGATACAAAATAAATTTGGCTAAGGAAGTATCTATTTCCTTTGATTGAATATGGAAAGGGTAATTCTTGAATGACTCTAATATGGTTAGGCTCAATTGAAAGTCCATATTTAAACACTACATGACTCAAACGTTTTCCTTCTTATATAAAGATAATGGACTTCTTAGGGTTTATGAATATACTGAATTCTTGACACCTTTTGAAAACTACTTCTAGATGCTCAATGTGCTTTGCTCTTATTTGTAGAAAACCATTAGGTCATCTAGGTGTACTATAATTATTAATTCTATTAGACCTACCAATACAATATTGATAGCCTACTGAAATGTGGAACCAATGTTTGACTACCCAAATGGCATATTCTAATAGGTGGATGCCCCCATTTGGTTATGAAAGTGGTCTTATGTTGGTCATCATATTTCATCCAAATCTAGTTGTACCTTGAAAATTCATCCAATAGTGGCATCATATATGATCTATGACTTTCTATAAAATCTAGTCCATGGATGGGAACAAATAGTAATCCTTTATAGAGGTCTCCTTGAAATTTATTAAATCAACATATAGCATGATGTCTCCATTATTCTTCCTTATGGAAAATAAGTTATCCATGCAAGTAGAGTGCTTTATGGGAAAGATGTTTTGGACTTATAACAAACTAAGGATATTTTTCTCCATTACAACCTTGATCATTAGGTTTACTAGTCTTTATTTCTATCAAAATGGCTCTGCTCCTGGTTTTAGATCGATGGCATACTTAATGATCTTATGATAATACACTTTTAGGTCCTCATAGTTCTAGGAAATTACACCATTGTAATTACTACACAACTCCTTAAAGATGTAGATCTCTTCTTTAGTACATTTCTTTTTCATTAGGAGGTTTCTTCCTTTGGTCACCTTTATAGGGTAGTACAATAAGGGCTTCACTTTGATGCTAGAATTCTTGGCATTGTCATCATGATTGAATAATATTGCTAGCATTATTATCCCTTCTAGTAAGTGATTGGTTTTGATTTGGATTAGTCCATATTTGATATTGTAGTGAATTATCACTACACTAAAAAATTTTCTTTAGCCTAAGTAGAGGTGAAGTAGCCAGGAAGCAAAAAATGAAGTCATAAGTTCAGATAAAAAGTTTCAATAAGTGTAAAGAGGATAAATATTTGAAGATCAAAATTTTTTAAAGGTCCAAGGAAAAGAAAAAATAAAAGCTTTGATGATCCACAAAATATACCCAAATAATGGAAGAAAAGTTTTGACTAAAATATCTAAGAATTTTAAGATCATATAATAATAAAAGCTCTAATACCAAGAGGACATGGAAACCTAGGGAAGAATTTGGCACATTAAAGGCAAAAGTGATGGGGGCCATGCTAAGAGAATATCTCAAGCCAAGTGATATTAATTTTCCATGCTCAAACTCTAGGAATCCCCAAAATAGGGGTAGATGGCAATATCAAGGACAATTTGAGCATCCAAGGACTTAGACAACTTAGCACTAATGATCCCAATTCTAGAGGACTCAAAAGAACACAATGAATTCAATGAAGATATGCTTTTCATTAGGAGCATCAATCATTTTAAAATATTTGCATAGTTTTGGAAAGAAAACCTTCTCTTTGTAATATATAAATAGTTGTAGTCTTAGCATTGTAGAGGATGGACAAGTTTACATCTATAACTGCTATAAGGTTTCCTTTATTTTTTTTCTATATAGCAATCAAATCCTAAACAACTTGCAAGTAAACTGGACTCTTTCTTTTGGTACAATATTTGTAATGTTACTTGCACATATCTATCTATCTATCTATCTATCTATATATATATATATATATATATATATATATATATATATATATATATATATATATATATATATATATATATATATATATATATATATATATATATATATATGAGGTCTACATGTCTATATATTTTAGGTAGACATTTATGGTTCTCATGGTCTAACCCGTCTCTGTATGTGTTTGTAGTATTTACATATTTTTGGGTTTTACTTGCATATATGTGTGTATGGGAGGCCTACATGTCCAATTATTCTGGGCAACCATCTATGGTTCTCATGCGCTAACCCATCTCTTTATGAGTATGTATGCTCATAACTCTCATTTCAGATCATTTGTGTTAAGGAGAGGAAGTGTTCACCACTAACACATAACATTTAGACCTATTGTACAAGGAGATCTTAGCAAATATTTATCGCTTGCTACCCTTTTAGCTTAGATTTTTATTATTTTCAATTATTTTTATTTTCTTTCTCGCATCCCTTTTTCCCCCTAAGTTCAAGTGCACCTAAATTTCACATCTCAATAAGGAGTCAACCTTGTAAAAACCTCTTAGAGACCCTCAATTCAACCAAATCCCATGCTCTCGATCGAGGCCCTACTATGTCACTTTGTATGAGGCGTGATTATTCTAATTGGGACATGACATGCCAGATGGGCCCCAATGACATATCATTGTTCTCAAAATCACAAAAATAAGTTAGGCTTAGACTCAATGAGGGTCTTTGCCTATTCCTACTTGTTGAAGTACCTCTTACTCATCTAGCAACTTCACTCTTGAATGAATACCTAGAAGAAGCCTCTACTAAAGGACATAAAATTGAGGTTCCAGTGAAGGCATTAGTCTACCTTATTCTAAGAGCATAAGCTATATTCACCTAGTGAATATGCTAAAATCCAAAGGACCCATAGGCCTGAGTATGGACACTATGTTGCTTATACTATCACTTACTTGGGAAGATAAGAGTCCATTGTGACCTTTAGAGCTACCAACTATCTAGGAAAAGTTTTTAAAATCACTCCTAGAACTATTGCCAAAATACGTTGAAGAAAGACCAATAACCCCACTCAAGCACTTATGGAAAATGGTCTTCTTATACTAGATACATAATGTTGCTAATAACAATCTACCCATTCTCGAGTTTAATGGATTGGACTATGAGTATTTGTCTATAAAAATGAAGAAATTACTCATAGGAAAATGTTTGTAGGACACTGTAGTAGAAGGCTACAATGAACCAGTTTATTGGAACACCTTGAATATCACTGATAGGAATAATAAGAAGGATGCCCAAAAGAAGAATTATTTTGCTTTCTACCATCTCCACGCATCATTGGTGAAAATAATCTTTCCTAGGATTGCTTCTTGTTCAATAGCCCTAGAAGCATGGAGTACCATGAAATATAGCTATCAAGGGAGCAATCAAGTGAAGCAAGTGAGGCTTAAAACTTTGAAGAGATATTTTGAGAATCTCAAAATGCATGAAGATGAAAGAGTAGGAGATTATTGTGTAAGAGTCAAATCCATTGTAAACAAAATAGAAACACTTTGTGAGGATGTAAAAAATGAAGTTGTTATGAATAAAGTGTTGATAATAATTATTCATAAGTGGAATCATATTGCAATCATTATTGAGGAGTCAAAATATCTTTCTAACCTCACATTTGATGCACTAATTGGTTCCTTGATATCCCATGAAGAGAGACTCCAATATTCCACATCATCAAGCTTTGGAGATGATGAAAAAGCATTCTCATCCAAGGAAGGTGAGACTCATGGAAATACACAAGGAAGAGGACAAAGGAGAGGACAATATTCAAGAGGAAGAGGAAGAGCAAGAGGTAGATCAAGAGGTGGCTACCAAGGAAGAGGAAGAGGAGGTGATAAATCAAACAAATCTTGTTACCATTATGGAAATCTTGGTCACTTTGCTAGAGATTGTAGACACAAGGCTTATCAAGAGGGAGAAGTAATAATTATGGAAACTATGGAGAAGAGGAAGGAACATCAAATTTTTCCTCACATATGGAAAATCAAATCAAAATCTTAGTGGAACTTAGATTTTGGATACTGGTTGCTCAAATCATATGAGTGGCAAAGAAGAGTTATTTGCTACAATGGATTCCACATACAAGTCCAAGATCAAATTGGGAGATGACAAGGCACTACAAGTTGAAGGTATGGTAACCATGGATGTTCCAACAAATGAAGGCACAAAGAAGATAAATAATATCTATTACACTCCTAAACTCCAACATAATTTTCTTAGTGTTGGAAAAATCATCGAAAAGAACTATAAACTTGTTTTTAAAGATGGAAAATGTGTAATTTTTGATAAAAAAATTTAATAGAGTTGTCACAAATGTACCTATGACAATGAATAGTTTATTTCCTCTTAAGTTTGTGGAACAAGGAGGTGTTCATTTGCTAGCGTGGCCATAGAGAATCCAAGTGTGTTTTGGCACTTGAGATATGGTTATCTTAATTTTGCAAGCTTGAAGTTGTTGACTTCTCAAGCTATGGTGTGTGGACTACCAATAATTGAAGAGCACAAGGAGGTGTGTGAAGGATGTGCTTTGGAAAAGCACTCAAGAATAAAGTTTCCAAGAGATGAAGCATGGAGATCAAGCCATACACTACAATTGGTACGTTCAGAAATTCGTGGTCCCATGCATACCAAAAGCTTTGGTAACAATTATTATTTCTTTACTTTCATAGATGATTTCTCTAGAATGTGTTGGATTTATTTTTTGAAAACTAAGGATGAAAATTTTGAATGCTTCAAGGATTTCAAAAATAATATAGAGAATAAAAGTGAGTATGTTGTAAAAAGTTTAAGTACTGATAGAGGCAGGGAGTTTTGCTCAAATGCATTTCTCAAATATTGTAAAGATTATGGGATCAAAAGGCAATCCACTGCTGCCTACACCCCATAACAAAATGGTGTGGCTGAGAGAAAGAACTGCATTATTGTAGAAATGGCTAGATCAATGCTTCAAACAAAGAAACTAACATGTATTGGGTTGATGCAGTTAGGACAAGTGTTTATATTTTGAATAGGAGTCCCACTTCTAGTTTAGATGGGATAACTCCATAGGAGGGATGGTATGGAAAAAAGCCAAATGTAAAGCACTTCAATTTTTTTGGTTGTCTTGCATATGCACACATTCTTGATGACACAAGAAGGAAACTTGACCCCAAGAGTCAAGCATGTATTTTCATTGGGTATAGTGAGTCTTCAAAGGCATATAGACTCTACAATCCAAAAACACACAAAGTTGTAATCTCGAGAGATGTAATTTTTGATGAAGGGGGAGTATGGGGTCATAAAAAATATTTTTTTAATGATGGATATCAATATGAAAGCTCCTTCCAAGTACATCCAATTGAAAATAACAACAATGAAAGTCCTCCTCCAAGTCCAAGAAATAATTCTACTTAAAGTACAACAAGTGCTACTCCAAGTCCTCCACAAATACCACCAATAGCATCAAGTTCTTCTCCAATGCCAATGGAATAAGATCCACCAAAAATAGGTAAGAGAACACTTCAGTACCATCCTTCTTTCCAAATGATGGACAAGAATTTTCAAAGAAGGTACACTAGGAGCCAAGCTAGTGAGATGAATGAAGTCCTGAAAAAACTTGAAAATTTACACATGTATGGTGATGAAGACTCCCAAGAGCCTAAGGGAGATGTTGTAAACTATTATTTAATGACTATTGTAGATCTAGACCCACCTAGTTATGAAAAAGCATGTAATAATGATGTATGGCAACAAGCCATGGAAGAGGAAATAAACTCTATAAAAAATAATGACACATGGGAGATAGTGGAGCTTCCTAAGGGAAAGAAATGTATTGGATGTAAATGGGTCTATAAGACCAAGTTCAATGCTTATGGGAGCATTGAAAGACACAAGGTAAGACTATTAGCAAAGGGTTTTACTCAAAATTATGGGATTGGCTATGAGGAAACCTTTGCTCCGGTGGCTAGACAAGAGACCATTAGACTAGTACTTTCCTTGGTTGCCCACAAAGGGTGGAACATTCAACACATGGATGTTAAGAGTGCCTTTATTAATGGGTACTTGAATGAAGAGGTTTTTGTGCAACAACCTCAAGGCTTTGAAGAACAAGGTAAGGAGAACCTTGTCTACAAATTGAAGAAAGCATTGTATGGATTGAAGCAAGCACCAAGGACGTGGTACACCCATTGATGACTACTTTCAAGACTATGGATTCACTAGAAGCAAAAGTGAACCCACTCTCTACTACATGAACAAAGGTAAAGAAATCCTTCTTGTGTGCTTATATGTGAATGATCTAATATTCATGGGTAATAGTGCTAAAATGAATGAGGAGTTCAAAAACTCCATGATGTAAGAGTTTGAAATGAAGGATCTAGGTTTGATGCATTACTTCCTAGGAATGGAGGTACATCAAAAGGAAAGTGAGATCTTCATATGCCAATATAAATATGCACAATACATGCTAAAGAAATTTTCTATGGAGGAGTGCAAGTCAGTTGCAATTCCAATAGGTCATGATGTGCAATTATGCAAAGAATATGGAGCATCAAAAGTTCATAAGACCACTTACAGGAGTGTAGTTGGGAGTCTAATGTTCCTCATCAACATATAGATGGATATTCAATATGTTGTCTCTCTAGTATCAAGATATATGGCTGATCCATCAAAACTTCATCTAAAAGCAACTAAAATAATATTGAGGTATGTAAGGGGTACAATGGATTATGGGATCCATTACCACAAAAATGATGATGTAAAATTAGTTGGATTTAGTGATAATTATTGGGGAAGCAACATAGATGATAGCAAATCCACTTCAGGGAATTTTTGTAGTCTTGGGTCAGGGCTAATTACATGGAGTTCTAAAAAGCAAACTACTATAGCACTATCATCTACTGAGGTTGAGTACATAGAAATTACGAATGCTAGTGCCCAAGCCTTATGGTTGAGAAAAGTACTAGATGAAATAGGAGAGAGACAAAGTGGTCCTACCTTATTGTATTGTGACAATATGAGTGTCATACAATTGGCACAAAATCCTAACCACCACTTCTGGTCAAATCACTTCGACATGAAGTATCGCTTCATTAGAGACATGGTGGAGAAAAATGTGGTTGAGCTAAAACATTACAGCACTTTGGACAACATAGCAAACATCTTCACCAAAGGAGTTGCTAAAGCTCAGTATTTAAAGCTGAGAGACTGTCTTGTCAACCCTCTCAACTTTAAGGGGGAGAATGTTGGAATATCTAGCATTTCCCTAAAGTCCTAAGTTCTAAAGTATTAGTATTTATTATTTAGAATATTAAGGTTTTACCTTGGATAGTCAATGTTGGACTATATCCATGATTAGCATGTTGTTAGGATTCTTTAGGAATGCTATTTACGTAGCATTTTAATTTAGCTTGGTTTAATATTAGCTTAGCTTATCTTAGCTTATTTGTTAGCTTAGAATCCTCCAATAAATTTGTTCTTATTATAGCTCTTATCAAAAGCTATATATATTCATGTAATCAGATTGCATCTTCAGATTAATACAATATTATTCTCAATTGATGCAAATTTTCAGCATTTTTTCTTCTGCATTCAACTTGTAATGCTTTTGATTTTAAGACTCACCAAGTCTCATTTTCATAAGCTTCTACTTCTATTTTTGGTTAGTTAAGTTTTTATCCAAATTTTGGAGGATTCTAACCCTTTTGGGTGGCTTCTATTGGCCACTTCAAGTTGCAGATTTTGTGCTTCAATAATATCTTTAGACACTTGATACAAATCAGACTTTGTATCTTTCAAGAAACACAAAATTAATTTTTTTTTTTTAGAGTGGTAAAATAGTACAAGTTATTTATTTTTTTTGTACTAATATTACACCTTATCACTCCAATCAACTCTCATAGTCATGCACTAATAATCTATTGAAACTAATCAATAATAACCTAAAATGAATCTTTAAGAGTTATTCTGCAATTTCACTACAATCAATGTTGTAGGACTTAGTCTTATTTAAAAAAAATAGATAATAGGTAGTTGATAGAAGTTAATCTGAAATATAATCAACTCCTAATAAATGTGCAATTGAATCCTTAGAAATAATTTTTGCACTTCAAAAGACTATAATCTAATTTCCTTTTTGCAACTTTAATCCAAATTCATGTGCTCTAATAAATCTGATAAATGATCTAATTAATGAATATTTTTGCACCGTAATTTGCATACCTTTTTATGTAGCTCTTCTCCCATATTTTTAGAGGATGTATACCTTGGTGTCTAAAAATACCAAGTTACTACTTCAATTAGGATGTCCTGAAAAACTCCTTCTTCACCAAATGATGGTCTCAAACTTTCTTTCACAAGCCTAGGATTTGGTGGCTTGTTCTCCTATTGTGTTCTCCTCCTAATATAGATTTGGATAAGTCTATGTCTCTAGAGCGGTCCCTTCTTACTGTGAGAGGTAATATTCAAATCTACAATATTTGGTGAGCTTCTTCTATCTTAAAGTCTTCTTGTTGAATTCTGAATTCAAGTAGGATCTTCTTCTAGGGTTTGGATCTCCTTACCAAATTATCCTCTTGGGATTGTTGTCATATGGTGACAATTGTCCCAAGTCCTTCACTATTAGGGACTTCACCTAGATAGTGGATTTCTCTAATGAGTTCTCAAAGAACTCTCTTGATCTTCAATAAGGCTCTCCTAGCCTTTCCTAGATGCTTGATGAGACCTTCATAAGGTCTTTGAACTAGAAGCTTTCGATGGTCTTCCTTGAGACCTTTACTTCAACTTTCTACTCTTGGAAGTGTTGGTGGTGATACCTTCTTTTGGATCTTCTAATTCTATAGCTCTTGGCTTTGAGCAAGACTCTCCTAGTCCTTATTCTTCTTCCAATACTGGAAGTTCTTCAATGAGATCTTCTCCTAATATCTTTTCTTTTGCTTCAATATTGAGCTAATTTTTAAGAAGATACTCTTCCTAAATTTCTTGTAGGAAGTCTCCCAACTCACTGAATATTTTGTTCCTACAACAAAGATATTAGTACTAAAATATTTAGTGTACTTCTAAATCAAATGTTCTTCTATGGCCTTTTCAATTCAAATACTCCTATGGCCTTTTTAGTATCAAGGCATCTATGGCCTTTTCAGTATCAAGGCTTCTATAGCCTTTTCAGTATCAAGGCTTTTATGGCCTTTTCAGTATCAAGACTTTTGTGGCTTCTTCTTCAAGGCTTCTATGGCCTTTTTGTATCAAGGCTATTCTAGATTGTTCTTCAACTATGGAATTCTACAACCTAGAAATAGAGATATTCAATATCCTATCTTCATCATGATCCTTCACTAGAAGTCTTATTCCATAGTATTCTTCTCTTGCATGATGAACTAACCTCTACACTAAGAGGGCACACCGATTTTCAGGAAACAAAGTTGGAGTCTCCTAGCTTTCTGTCATAGGAGGAGTCCCAGTTCTATGAGAATTGATTTTATACAATAAAAAAAACTTTAGGCACCAGTTAGAAAATTCTAGATAACCTTGATGATCTTCACTAGATGATTTGTCAATCTAGTAGATTGAAATGTTGAGTCCTAGTCTTCACGAGTTTTCATAACAACTCTATGGAAAAGACTAGAAAAAAATGATCTCAGTAGTTTTTGAAACTGAGATTCCTTTTAGTCCTATATTTGTGATTCTTCCAAAATATACCACCTAGATATTGTTGGAAATATTAAGTATATTGGTTGTCATTGATGTCAAAGGTGAAAAGGTTGAGAATTATCTTCAAGGTTGAAATATTAAAGTGCAAGGTAAATATCTTCAAAGGATACATGAGGCAGTGTCAAAGGTACAAAAGTTGTCAAGGCAAAAGCATTCTCCATGGTTATATTTGCAAGAAAAGGACAAGGTCATTCTCCATGGTTATATTTGCAAGAAAAGGACAAGGTCTTACTTGCTTTCAAAAGATTTAAATTTCAGAATTAGAGGCAAAAGTTTAAAAGTTATTATTATAATATTTTTTAAAATATTATAATATAACTAAGGTTAAGGTTTAAAAGGTGCCATTGAAAAATTAAATTTTACATCGCCGATGTTTGAAATATATAATCGAAGTGCATATTTAATGAGGGCAAAATACCTCATTAGGGCTAAGGTTGAACATTGAGCGCAATCGATCCATTCACATTTCATAAAGGGAGCAGAGGAGCAAGATAGCACACACATTCATTTTGGGGTAGAAGCAAGGAAATAAATTGAAGGACGTGCCTTCATTGTTCTAAGCAGATGACTAGCTCAGGTGGTAGCTTAGTCGAAGCTAAGGCACTGGTAGATAAGAGGTCAGGGGGTCGATTCGCGATGGCTCCAATTTTATTAGCATTTTGATCAAGGAAGAAGTTCATCGAAGCAATAAGGAGTATTTTGTGGGCTTAAAGTTTTGTGTGGGTGGCTAGCTCATGTGGTAGCCTAGCTTGCGCTAGGGTGCGAGCAAGCAAGAGGTGGTAGGTTCGATTCATGGTGGCTGCATTGGTAAGGGCATACATTTTTTTAATTAAATTTCCTATGGTATGCATTGATTAGGGAGTCATAAGGTTGTGTTAAAGGTTTGTTCCTTTTGTAAACAATTAGGAATCATAAGGATGTGTTAAAATATTTGTTATCTTGCAAACTAGGAGTTATAAGGGTATGTTTTAAAATATTTTAGTTTGAAAAATATAAGTCATAAGGGTGTGTTTTATAAAGTTTTTATTTTGCAAATATTATAAAGAGGAAATATAAAGGAAATATTTTTGCATGTGAGAAAAGGAGTTATAAGGTGTAAGATATTGAAAATTGTTGAATAACATTCTTGATATTGGAAAATTATTTGTGCCTTTTACAAGTAGGAGTTATAAGGTGTTATTGTGGTTTGATTTTTTGTTGTAATTTTTGTATGGTGAAAATAAAGTTTGAGGGGTTTTGATAATTTTTAATGCCCTATCTTTTGAGAACAAAAGGAGAGTCATTGAGCATCATTTTCAGATTTCATTGTGCACATATTTTTGAGAAGAAATTTAATGTTGATGGTTTGAAAGAGAAATCTACTAACCAGTTTTGAAGTGGCACTTTGAAAAGGGAATTATTTTGAGATAGGTTTTTGAGGGCACATCTTCATCAAAGCAAGTTAAGAGGTATGGTGATATTATTCCTTCTTTAAGGTGTTTGGTTGAGAAAATATTTTTGAATCATAAGGTGGAGAAATAAGGATTATATATATGCATTGTTGGAAATATTTGTGTTAGGGTTTGTGAACAAATTGTGCTTCATTGTTGAATGATATTGGAAACACATGTGCTAGGGTTTGTGAATAAATTGTGCTTCATTGTTTGAATGAATTTGTGAAGCTTTTGAGCATTGGTTTGAGTGACATTGAATGTGGATGAGCAAGTGTTAAGAAACTAGTTTTATGAAGCAGATTTGAGCATAGTTTTATGATTGATAGTTTGAGGTAGAATTGAGAGTTTGTAAGAAGATTGAGCATGGTTTTGAGGTAGTTTTGAGCATGTATTGTAAGAATATTGAATTATTTGAGCATGTGTTGTGAGAAGATTTAAGTATGTTTTAGGTAGATTTGAGCAAGTGTTGTGAGAATATTTGAAGTTTGAGCAGTCTTGTGAGAATTTGAGCATGTTTGAGGAGATTGAGCAGTGTTATGAGAAGTTGAGCATTTGGAAGGTTGAGAATAAGTGTGGTTTGAGATAGATTTGGATGTGTAGGAATTTGGGAAGATATGAGATAGTTTGGATATAGTGGTTTTGAGTATTTGAGAAGATTTGAGGATAGAAAGATTTTTTTTGGGATGAAGTAAAGGATAGAGGTTTTGGATAGAGTTCTATGAACCAAGAGCAAAGGGATAGGTGTATCCTATGGATAGAGGTCCACAAACCAGAGTAGTGGGGATAGAGGTCTCCTATGGATAGAGGTCCATGAACTTGAGCATAGGGGATTGGTGTCTCCTTTGGATAGAGGTCCATAAACATTGTAATAGGGATTTGGTTCCCAAGAGATTTTTTGAGAAAATTTATAAGAAATATTTTCTCCATGGATGTAGCCCACATTGGGTGAACCACGTTAAATCCATGTCTCTCATGTGTGTGATGATTTGTGCATTATTTACTACCTTGATATTATTGTTGTTATCATTTGGATTGAAAAGTAAAATGTTTTATCTTATACTATTCACCCCCCTCTTAGTATAAGCTTGTGTTCTTCAATTGGTATCAGAGTAGGTTCCTTTATGAAAAGCCTAATAGTTTGAAGGAAGATCCTACAAGAACACACATGACCACAAAAAATGGAGAAGAAGCCATGGTTGACATGAAAGAGGAACTTATTGCTGCTCTTGGAAATTTGGAAAGAGTTAGAGAGAAGAATTCAAGTTTGAAGGCTCAAATTCAAGAGGATGAGGAAACAAAGACAAAGCTTCTACAAAATCTCACAGACTTAAAGGTGAAGGTTGAAGAGGCAAAGAAAATTGAAAAATATATGGTTGAATAGTTAAAGGCAAAAGAGTTAGAATGTGAAAGATTGGAACTTGAAATTGTCTCTCTAAGAAAGGGAGTTGAAAAGTCTAAGGATAAGTTACAACAAAATATAAGGTTAGGGAAATAGAAAGAGGAGTCAAGCTCCAAAGGAACAAAGATATCAAAGAAAGAAGAGCCCATGACCTATGTTGATATATTGAAAGGCAAAAGTATCAAGGAGGAAGAAAATAGAGAAACATCATGGACAAAAGTCAATTATAGAAACAACAAAGGAAGAATCATGCGACCATATCATTCAAGGCAATCTAATAGGTTACAAAATTTCTTCCATGGTTATTGTTTTTCATGTAACAAATATGGTCATAAAGTTGTACATTGCATGGTCCATGTGAGAAATAATGTTGATAGAAATTTCAATTCATTTGCACCTCTCATGGATAACAATATCATCTGTTACAAATGTAATAATTTTGGGCACAAGGCCAAATGGTGTAAAATAATGTTTCTTGAATCAAGCAAAAAGGAGGATCAAAAGGTTCAAAAGAATACAACCTCAAAAGTTTGGAAAAGGAAAGAGGAACAAGAAAAGGAGAAGTCAATGTTGGTACAAATAACTCTTCATGCACAAGATAAGGGAAATCAGTGGTATGTTGATAGTGGTTGTTCAAGTCATATGATAGGTGACAAAAGTAAATTTCTTTCACTTAAAGAAATCAATGGAGGATCAGTAAAATTTGGTGATAATGCTTCAACAAAAATTGTTGGAAAAGGGACTTTGAGTTTAGATAATGGAAAATCAAAGATAGAAAATGTATTGTATGTTAAGGGATTGAAGCACAATTTACTAAGTGTAAGTCAACTTTGTGATCAGGGGCACACAATCACCTTTCACCCAAATAGATGTGAGATCAGAAAATCCAAGATAGGAAAGCTTATTGCAGATGCCAGTAGAACTACAAACAATCTCTACATGTTGAGTGAAATTAAAGGAGAAAAATATTTTTTATCACAAGAGGATGAGAGTTGGTTATGGCATAGAAGAATGGGTCATCTGAACTTTGACAACATAGTGAAAATAAGCAACAAATAGGCAATCAGAGATTTACCTAGGATAAAAAGACCCCAAAGCACAATTTGTGCACAATGTCAGCATGGTAAGCAAACAAGAACAAGTTTCAAGTCAAAAGAATTTTCTTCATCCGAACCATTGAAACTAGTTCACACTGATTTATGTGGTCCTACAAGGACAAAGAGTTTACAAGGTGAAAGTTACTTCATGCTATTTATAGATGATTTCTCCAAAATGACTTGGGTGGCATTCTTAAAAGAAAAGTTAGAAGCTTTTGAGAAGTTCCAGGCATTCAAGGTTTTAGTAGAAAATAAAATAGGTAAAAATATCAAGTGTCTAAGATCAGATAGAGGAGGAGAATTCACTTTAAGTGAATTCATAGAATTCTATGAACAACATGGAATCAAAAGAGAATACTCAACAACAAGGACTCCACAACAAAATGGAGTAGTTGAAAGAAAAAATAGAACTATTGAGAATATGACTAGAGCTATGCTAAGTGAGTCTAAGATTTCAAATGGTTTTTGGAGAGAGGCAGTTCATACAACTATCTATATCATCAATAGAGCTCAAGTAAGAGTAAATCATCACAAAACCCCATATGAGCTTTGGAAGGGAAGACCAGCTATTGTAAAGTATTTCAGAGTTTTTGGAAGCAAATGCTACATTAGATGAGAAGAGAAAATTTTGGGCAAGTTTGATTCAAGGTGCGATGAGGGTATCTTCCTTGGCTATTCCACTAAGAGCAAAGCCTATAAATGCTATAATAAAAGGACACATACAATTATGGAAAGTACAAATGTAATAGTTGATGAACAAATAGGGTCAAGAGAACCAACTCAAGAAATTGTATATCAAGAAGAAGAAAGTTGCCAAGAAGAAGTAGGTGAAGAATCAGAAGAAGATGAAACACAAAGAACACCACCTAAGACACCATCCAGGTATGTGCAAAAGAATCATCCAAGAGACCTGATTATTGGGAATCCATATGAAAGACAAACAAGGAGGAAGATAATAGGAATAGGTGAACATGCAAATCTTTCTTTGCTATCTAAAATCGAGCCCAAGGATTTCAATGAGGCAAGAGAAGATAAATATTGGGTCAAGGCAATGGATGAAGAGTTGGATCAAATAGAAAAAAGTGAGACTTGGGAACTTGTCCCATGACCAAAAGACAAGAATATAATTGGCACTAAATGGGTTTACAGAAATAAGTTAAATGAAGATGGTCAGGTAGTCAGAAACAAAGCAAGACTGGTATGCAAAGGCTATGCACAGGTTGAAGGGATTGATTTTGATGAAACATTTGCTCTTGTTGCATGACTTGAGGCCATAAGAATATTTTTAGCATTCTCAAGTTTCAAAAACTTCAAAGTATATCAAATGGATGTAAAATCAGCTTTTCTCAATGGTTTCTTAGAAGAAGAGGTCTACATTGAGCAACCTGAGGGGTTCAGCCTGACTGATAAGCTAGATTATGTATGCAAATTAAAGAAGGCTCTTTATGGACTAAAGCAAGCCCCTAGGGCTTGGTATTCAAGGTTGGATAAGTATCTTCAAGAATAGGGTTTCAGAAAAGGAATAGCTGACAACAATTTATACATCAAAAATGAAGGAAATGACTTGTTGATTATGGTGGTCTATGTGGATGATATCATTTTTGGAGGTAGTAATGATAAGATGTGTCAAAAATTTGCAAAGTGTATGCAAAATGAATTTGAAATGTCAATGCTTGGTGAGTTGTCCTTCTTCCTTGGATTGCAGATTTCACAATTAGAAAAAGGTATATTTCTCTCACAAACCAAGTATATAAAAGAAATGTTGAAAAAATTCAGATTGGAGGATTGCAAACCAGTGAGTACCCCCATGGTTACAGGATGCAAGTTGAGTAAATATGATGAATCTCCCGAGGCAAATCAGACATTGTATAGATCTATGATTGGAAGTTTACTATATGTCACAACTACAAGACCAGATATAATGCAGGTAGTGGGACTAGTGGCAAGATTTCAAGCAGCACCAAAGGAAACACATGTACAGGCAGTAAAGAGAATCCTCAGGTATTTAAAAGGAACTATGGAATTTGGACTTTGGTATCCCAGAAGTAACAACTTCACTCTCACAACATATACAGATGCAGATTGGGTAGGTAATATTGATGATAGGAAGAGCACAAGTGGAGGAGCATTCTTTCTTGGAGATTGTTTAGTCTCTTGGCTAAGCAAGAAATAAGCATCAATATCCTTATCCATGGTAGAGGTAGAGTACATTGCAGCAGTTGCTTGTTGTACACAAGTGTTATGGATGAAGCAAACTTTAAAATATTTTAAAATAGAGCATGATCATCCCATCTCCATACTATGTGATAATACAAGTGCCATAAACATTTCAAAGAATCCAGTGATGCATTCAAGGACCAAGCACATTCCAATAAAATATCATTTTTTGAGAGAACAGGTGATGGATCAACAAGTCAAATTGGAATATGTTACTACAAAGGAATATATTATGGACATATTTACTAAGCCACTTCCAAAGGAAACTTTTGAGTATCTTAGAGGAAAGTTGGGAGTAGTCTTACTCCCACCCCAAAATTGATCACCTCAAGGAGAGGAGGTGGTGAGGGGGTTGAGCTAAGAGTCTTATTTTTAGCCCCAAAGGAGCCCTTTGCCATTGATGTCAAAGGGGGAGAGTTTCAGTAAGGGGAGAGAAATCAGTAAGGGGGAGTAGCTTCTCAAGGGGAGCATATTTGGAATCTAGTGGTAGTAAAAGGAAATATTTTAGAAGGGTTGCCATCAATGACAAAGGGGGAGATTGTTGGAAATATTAAGTATATTGGTTGTCATTGATGTCAAAGGTGAAAAGGTTGAGAATTATCTTCAAGGTTGAAATATTAAAGTGCAAGGTAAATATCTTCAAAGGATACATGAGGTAGTGTCAAAGGTACAAAAGTTGTCAAGGCAAAAGCATTCTCCATGGTTATATTTGCAAGAAAATGACAAGGTCATTCTCCATGGTTATATTTGCAAGAAAAGGACAAGGTCTTACTTGCTTTCAAAAGATTTAAATTTCAGAATTAGAGGCAAAAGTTTAAAAGTTATTATTATAATATTTTTTAAAATATTATAATATAACTAAGGTTAAGGTTTAAAAGGCGCCATTGAAAAATCAAATTTTACACCATCGATGTTTGAAATATATAATCGAAGTGCATATTTAATGAGGGAAAAATACCTCATTAGGGCTAAGGTTGAACGTTGAGCGCAATCGATCCATTCACATTTTGTAAAGGGAGTAGAGGAGCAAGATAGCATGTACATTCATTTTGGGGTAGAAGCAAGGAAATAAATCGAAGGATGTGCCTTCATTGTTCTAAGTAGGTGGCTAGCTTAGGTGGTAGCTTAGCCAAAGCTAAGGTACTAGTAGATAAGAGGTCAGGGGTCAATTCATGATGGCTCCAATTTTGTTAGCATTTTGATCAAGGAAGAAGTTCATCGAAGCAATAAGGAGTATTTTATGGGCTTAAATTTTTGTGTGGGTGGCTAGCTCATACGGTAGCCTAGCTTGCGCTAGGGTGCGGGCAAGCAAGAGGTGGCAAGTTCGATTCACGGTGGCTACATTGGTAAGGGCATAAATTTTTTAATTAAATTTCCTATGGTATGCATTGATTAGGGAGTCATAAGGTTGTGTTAAAGGTTTGTTCCTTTTTGCATATAGGGAGTCATAAGGATGTGTTAAAATATTTGTTATCTTGCAAACTAGGAGTTATAAGGGTATGTTTTAAAATATTTTAGTTTGAAAAATATAAGTCATAAGGGTGTGTTTTATAAAGTTTTTATTTTGCAAATAGTATAAAGAGGAAATACAAAGGAGATATTTTTGCATGTGAGAATAGGAGGTATAAGGTGTATGAAAGTGAAATTAAAATTGTATTCTGTACTTAGGGTTTTGGATGATTATAAGGTACATTATTGATATTGAAAATTATTTGTGCCTTTTACAAGTAGGAGTTATAAGGTGTTATTGTGGTTTGATTTTTTGTTGTAATTTTTGTATGGTGAAAAGAAAGTTTGAGGGGTTTTGATAATTGTTAATGCCCTATATTTTGAGAACAAAAGGAGAGTCATTGAGCATCATTTTCATATTTCATTGTGCACATATTTTTGAGAAGAAATTTAATGTTGATGGTTTGAAAGAGAAATCTACTAACCAGTTTTGAAGTGGCACTTTGAAAAGGAAATTCTTTTGAGATAGGTTTTTGAGGGCACATCTTCATCAAAGCAAGTTAAGAGGTATGGTGATATTATTCCTTCTTTAAGGTGTTTGGTTGAGAAAATATTTCTGAATCATAAGGTGGAGAAATAAGGATTGTATATATATGCATTGTTGGAAATATTTGTGTTAGGGTTTGTGAATAAATTGTGCTTCATTGTTGAATGAGATTGGAAACACATGTGCTAGGGTTTGTGAACAAATTGTGCTTCATTGTTTGAATGAATTTGTGAAGCTTTTGAGCATTGGTTTGAGTGACATTGAATGTGGATGAGAAATTTTTGAGTATGTGTTATGAGCAAGATTTTAGCAAGTCTTGTAAGAAGACTTGAAGCAGGTTTGAGGCTTTGAGTAAGTCTTGTAAGAAGATTTGAAATAGGTTTGAGGTATATTTGAGCAAGTCTTGTGAGAATATTGAATTATGTTTGAGAAATTATTGTGAGAATATTTGAAGTATTTTTATGCAATTTTGAGCATGTGTTATGAGAAGTTTTGAGCATGTGTATAGAGGTAGATTTGAGCATGTGTTATGAGAAGTTTTGAGTAGGTTATGAGGTATTTTGAGCATGTGTTATGAGAAGACTTGAGCAAGTTGTGATAGAGTTGAGATAGATTTGAGCATGTATTGTGTGCTATTTGAGATAGATTTGATAAGATTTGTGATGTATTTGTAGGAATTTATGAATAGTTGAGATAGATTTGTGATAGTGTGTGAGATTTGGGATAGAGTTGAGCAGATTTGTGATGTAATGTGAGCATATTTGATCAGAGTTGAGAGAGTGTGAATATTTGGAGCTTACAGAGCAAAGGGAGAGGTATTTGTGGATAGAGGTCCACAAACTAGTGCAAAGGGGATAGTGTCTCCTATGGATAGAGGTCCACAAACCAGAGCAGTGGGGATAGAGGTCTCCTATGGATAGAGGTCCATGAACTTGAGCATAGGGGATTGGTGTCTCCTTTGGATAGAGGTCCATAAACATTGTAATAGGGATTTGGTTCCCAAGAGATTTGTTGAGAAAATTTATAAGAAATATTTTCTCCGTGGACGTAGCCCACATTGGGTGAACCACGTTAAATCCATGTCTCTCATGTGTGTGATGATTTGTGCATTATTTACTGCCTTGATATTATTGTTGTTATCATTTGGATTGAAAAGTAAAAAGTTTTATCTTATACTGTTCACCCCCTCTCTCAGTATAAGCTTGTGTTCTTCGAAACTCCTGATATCTTTTGCTAGTGGTTTGTCCAATGGTGCATTAGTTTGAAAAAACTCTCATGCAAACCAAGTGGTTTCCCTATTGACCTGCACAAACTAGATCTATTGTAGCTCTGATACCACCATTAGCTTTTGATTAATGAGCCATGAGAGATAACAATCACAAGATGCAAAATAACATGAAAGAAATTAAATCTGCTATATGATTGAAGTATGCTAAAATATAAATCATATAAAATATTACAATGTAGCTATGGAGGAAGTGAGCACTCCATTAACAAATCTATAGATCTAAATCATATCCATCACAAATAAATTGTGTGGATTATAGAACTACACTATCCACTAACCTACATTGTCTGACTATGTCCTTCAACTATCTTATCAATATATCTTAGAGGCCATCCTTATATAAGCAAAATAGGATGCTTTGCCAACACTCTATCTAGTTGTGCATAGGACAACTTGCACATTGAAACTTGTCCACTTATTACATTGCATGAAGTAACTAGATAACTTGCACAAGAAGTAATCTAGATATGTATCTTGGAGGATACATTTACATAACCCAAATGATGGAATAGACACTATTTCCAACAATATCCATTATTGTCCTAATTATTTTAGCAAATTTGTTAATAAAATTACTTGTAAAGTTGATTTATACCATGAATGATTGAATCCTATTCTTTAATAATGGCAATAACAATTCCTATATTGCCTTAATGTGATATTAGGTCAATTACATACCTATATTTAGACATAATATGGTCAAGAAACTTCCCTTTCTATACAACTAATATTGATTTCTTTAGGTTTAGTAAGATTACATATTCTATACATCACTCAAACATTATGAAAAGATGTTCCAAGTGCTTCCTTTTATATTTCAAAAAAATCATAGTATAGACACCTTAAACATGTCATGTTTAGGAGATTACTCATATGGGCACCTTTGTAGACCATATGAATGATCTTAGACCTTTCCAAGGTAAAGCAATGATTCTAATCACACATTTAGGGCATCCTAGACCTAAGAAGCCTCAACCGTTGATAAAATTAGTGGTTATGGTCTTAGTCATGGTTGTCAATAGCTGCTAAGAGCTAGCCATGGCTGACAATAGCATCAAGGGTCTTAGTTGCACTGAGCAACAACGACTAGTCTTGTAACAAACTCGGGCTACTAGAGCCAAGCAAAATCGGTTGTAATGGCCAAGTTGCAACTGATCTCGGGTGATTTTGGACTAGGAAGCTTCTGGATGTTTCCTCCCAACTGCCCAAGCCAACAATTTATTGATATTGGCTTCCTTGAGAAGCCAAGATTAGGATTCAAAGGTTTTATTTATAGATCCCTCAAAGAGGTAAATATGATCCCAATTGCATTGTAGCAAAGCCCTACCAAACTGGAGAGCCAATTTTAACCTTTGAAGAGTAAGGAGATGTTGCCCAATTCTAGTTTGACACCTACCTTTACAACAATGGAGCTTCCAAAGGATTGAGAAGTAAACCTTGCCATTCCACACCAATCCAATGTGAATTCAAGTGAAATTAATCACCAATCTATGTCTGGACATCAATCACATGGAATATTTGAGCATTCTCAGCCCTGGTTTCAGAAGAAAGAAGATTTTTCCTATGGCCATTGTTTTTAGCAGTGGCCGCTACAACTGTCAACTATGGCTAATAGAGTCAACTGCTTTGAGCACCCGTGGCTAGGGTTTGATGCCTTCATTTCTTCATTTTAGTCATAGCTTTGCTTTTATTTAGGTGCATTTAGGTTAATCTAGCATATATTAGTCATATGGCATACATTTATATGGTTAATTAGTAGCATCATAGGTAGATTTACCTTCATTTACATCATACATGCTTTATTTTATAATATTTCATAGATCAAGTTTCTTTAAGCTTAATAATCCAGATTTCATGCAAGATTAGCTATCTTTACACATTTTAAGTTATGCTTTGTTCTTATTTGTTGATTTTATAAGCATGTTTACATATTACATGCTTTCTTCAAGGATTTGTTGTATTTCTTGTATAATAGCCTCATCATGAGAGGCTTCATATGCTTTTAATATGTTTTGTTATTTCTTGTACATAGGTGATAGATCCTTCAAATATTCAAAGCACTTTCAAAGATCATTCCTATTGACAATGGAGAAGGAGGCATCCTAGTAAGCCCTCATGCAAATTTGGTGGAGACCTAAAGAGCCCTTAGAGTATATCACCCCCATTTAGGGGCTTTAACACAATTGTAAACATGTATCACTTGGTATCCCTAAGAGGGACGTATATGTAACCTATTTTACCATTGATTAATACAAAGGAGGCTTACTTTCTTTCAAATTTGGTTTCATACATGTTCTCTCTTTCAAATTTGCTTTTCATGTTGCAATTAGTGTAGATATACGCTCTTTAAGCCTTTCTACAGTGGAGATCATGGCAAAAACCTTGTATTTTTGTTGCTTCTTCTAATTTCCTTTGTTTTTTATGTTCAAGTATTAGTCACATTTGAAAGTAGTGGTGCATAGTCTTAGCCATGGTTGACAACAACAGCCAGCATCCTAGCCACGTTGAGCAGTAACAACTAGAAAAAAAATGAGGAAAGTAGTAAGCAACCTGCTTCTACTTCGGATGAGGATTTCCAGGTAGGTGTCCTCTTTTGTGTTTTTTTCTATTCCTCTATGTTTTTCTCTGCATTTAGGCTCTAATTAGGCCACAACAAAATTTAAGGGAAAAATACTTGAAAAAAAATTAACTGTTGCTAGCCATTGCTAACAACAATAGCTAGCTCTATTAGTTGTTGTCAATAGTGGCTAAGATCCTTAGCTACTTTTCTATCTAGTGGTCGAGACTATTGCATGCTTTACGAAACAGTGGCTAGTGTTAAAACTATGTGCTAGGGTTTTGCTTGCTTGGGGCCTATCCAAAGGCCAATATCATTCAATTTTGCATTGCATTCTCTGAAGCAAAAAAGCATTTAGCATTGCATCCTTCTAAAAATAAAACATCAATTTTCTAGGCATGTAGGAAAATCGTGGGTGCTATCTGATGCATTTTTAGCTTATGCAAAATTAAAAAGAACACACACACCATGATTCACTTACAAAATAAATGATGTGCGACTCTCACATCTAACCCGTTTATCGAGACCAATAGTAGAAGTCATTACCACTCGGTTGGCTTGTCTGACATTGTACTATTAGGACCCAACCATGGCCAAGGTCGATTCAAGAACTATCTTATTCATGTAAAAAAGCATGCATTCCTCTTCGGAGGGGTGTATCGCTGACCATGGTGTGTTGGGTGAGAATCGGTAGTACCTATGCTCCTTATCTAGTTATGGATTTCATCTCCATATCTTGGGGGATAGATTACCTGGATGTCATTATCGGGTTATGTCACTATGAGTATATAGGTGAAAACCCTTTAACTATCTAAGAATATCATCAACAAATTGTAAAACACGATGAGATTTAGATTATATACTCAAAAAATCAAAATGCACAAAACAATTTTTAGGACACATATCTAATCCTTAAAAGAGACAATCATATTGTCTACTTTGTGTGTTCCTTTATTGTTTGCGTAATCAACATAAGATTCTTGATCTGGGACCAAACCCTAATTTAAAAAAAAAAAGTAAATTGCTACTTTTTTATTCTGCATCCAATGAATTAAAAATCATGCAAATTGGAGCTATAACAAAAAAAAATTATATTGGTTTTATGATTACTCTATTTTTGAGTGATTTTTAAGCCAAAAATAGGGAAAAACTACACTAAAAAAATCATTTATAGCCCTAGACAACCCCAAAATTTTCCAAATTTATTTTTTTGTCTTAGTTAGCCTCTTGTGCATCCCTCATGCAATTTTTGAGGCCTCGCTCTGCATTTTCCCAAAATTACTCAAATTGGTTATTTTGGCATGAGCCCCCATTGGCCAAATATTCCAAAAATACAAATTTTAACCTGAAAATTACTTTTTTGAGTTAGAGTTCATTGTGATTAGCTCGTCGCACTAATTTTTTTGATATATAAAACCCACATCTTTTTTGGGAAGTAAAATTTTTTTATAACCAAAATTATGGCTGGGGGACCTCCCATGGTAAACAAGACCTTCAATCTAGAGAGGGAATTAGGTTCCATAACCACTGAACATCTCCAAATCAGTCCAAAGGACATAGCAATCCTATAATGGCATCCTAGGTTGTATTATAACACCAATACCATCCATAAGGGGTTAAACCTTCAAGATATCCCTACTAGGGAAGCACCCATATTGTTAGAATATCTAGTATATAGTATATTACATTAAATAAATTAATCCTTTCAGTTGAGGAACTGTCGAACTGCCCAGCATAGTTGAAACTGCCTCAACGGAGTTCTTTGTAAATCTTATATATTTACCATGAATATGAAGAGCAAGGTAATGCTTCAGTTTCTAATATGGCATCAGAGCATTGAATGATTTTGGGCAATGTGAATTTTTTATGGGCAATGTGCTATTCATGCACTCCATTAGATTCATCCCATTACCATTACCAGAGGAGCACTGAACTCGGTGCATTACCATTGTCTTCATTGCCGGACCGCGCAGGAGAAGCCGTGAGACAAGCCGTCGGTACGCGCAGGAGCAGAAGCAGCCGTGAATAATCGGTGAAGGTTGCTATCACCGCTGAATCTTGCATTTTTTTTCCCCGGAGACGCCGTGAATAATCGTTTTCGGTGCGCACAGAAGCAGCCGTGCATACTCGAAGACGGTTGCAATATTTTTTTAGTTGGTATACGGCGAGTGACCATACAAAAAAAAAATTAAGATTCCATTGTGAATAATCGGCGACGGCAACCGTGCATACTCGAAGACGGTTGAAATTTTTTTTTAGTTGGTATACGGCGCGCGTGATCATAAAAAAATCAAGATTCCATTGTGCATAATCGACGACGGCAGCCGTGCATACTCGAAGACGGTTGAAATTTTTTTTAGTTCGTATACGGCGCGCGTGATCATAAAAAAAATCAAAATTCCATTGTGAATAATCGGCGACGGTTATTTTTTTTTCCCGTTGGTATACGGCGTGTGAACATCAAAAAAAAAATCACATTTTTTTTTTGGCTGAGTGGATTGCTGAAGTGGTGTCGATTGCTGAAGCGGCGTTCGAAGGGCTCACGTGGGCGATGGTGATGTGGAATGCACCCAGATTGGCAGTGTGGGAAACGAGGACAAAGTCCCAACAGTCGTGCGGTGAAACCCACGCGATGGCCAACTAGCTAGCGTGCCCCTCAACTGGGCAATATCGCAGCACATGCACGCGACAGGGTCTGCAACTCCCGGGAGACAAGACGGAATGCATAACCGTTTCTTTAGCCAGCTTGAGGCTTTATACGGAGGGACCACGATCGATGCCGCCGACAGTTGAAAGGGACGGAACTTCAACCTTTCGAACAGCAATCTTAGAGGCCGTGTTGAGGATCCCGCGCAGGTCTCATGTGCAGGCCGTGGAGTCCTTTGCCAAGTTGACGCTCCCAGAAGGTTTGGTGACATTTTTTCAAGACATGTCAATTTTCTTAAAAAACAATTGTTAAAAGATAGAGGGGGGATTCATTTTTTTTCAAACACTCAGAAACAGGCATAGATAGCAACTCAAAGGTGCATTTTCGATTTTACTCGACACCTTATTTTGTCAACTTTGGGTGCATTTTCGGTTGAACCCGACACCTATGTGCGAAGTTTTTTTTTGTGAGCATGCTTGTTTGATTATTGCATTTTCTTTTGCAATTAAAAATCATCTACATCAAAGCATTCACTACTTCTCTCAGCACATGTTACACAGGTTCTCCAAAAGCAGTTATCTCTTTGCACAGGGATCTTCATTGATCATCTACTTGATGTTCTCTCACCAACACTAATTTTCTCCTAGTTTTGTTTTTTGACTTAATTACCTCCAACTGATTATTCTTCTTCCGAAGATTCTCAGGCAGGTGTCATTAACATCTCTTTGAGTGAATTTTTTACCCCCATTGCTATTGTGTTTAGGCGTAAATCCTGACGAAAGTCTTGGACTCCAAAGTGTTTAGGGGAAGTTACGCCCCACGCATGCGGATTCCTGTCTTTCTAAGGTAGGTGCCATCAACAAAGCAATCCTTTTCAGTACTGCCTATGTTCCACGTATCGTTCTGATCTTCATAATACCTATAGTTTCCCTCACGTAAGGGCGGGTATTGTTTTGTTTCAGTTCAGGTATAACTGGCCTGGCAACGGTATATCGAAAAGGGGACCATTTGGTGCTATAAGGAACCCTAAACAATGGCTACAGTGCACAAGTATCTTTCAGATGCCCAATTGCTCAAAGGCACCAATTTTGTGCCATGGAAGCATAAAATGAAAGCCATTCTTCAAGTCAAAAAATTATGGGATGTTGTCAGTGGCACTACCTCTCGTCCCACCACAGCAGGGACAGATCAAGATGCATTTGATGATCAGGACAGGAAAGGCCTTATGTTTTTGTTACTTGCCATAACATATGAGGTTCAACCTCATATTTGTGATGCCACGACCAGTAAAGATGCTTGGGCGGCATTGATTACTGTGTATGAAGGAAAGAATAATTCCACTATCCTTCACCTACAAACTCAGCTTCACAATCTCAATATGAATTCAGAGGAAACTGTTGAATTGTTTCTCTGCAAAGTGGCTGAATTGAAAGCTAAACTAAATGCTATGGGAAAACCCATAGATGATGATCTTTTGACATCTCGTTATTTTGAGGGCACTCCCACCATCTTACAAAAGTTTTATCACTTCACTCAATGTTTCGCAGAACATTAACTTTTGTTGAATTGGTTAATTTGCTGCAAACTGAAGAAGCCAATCAAGTACAGAAAGATGAGGAACCTGCCACCGCTCTTTCCACCCATCAAAAGGGTCACAAGCAAGGACAGTTGCAGAAGGGAGGGTCCTCTTCCAAAGGCAAAGGCAAGCCTAATCTCCAACGAGATAAATATTGCAAGATCTGTGATATGAACAATCATGATACCAACAGGTGTTGGTTCAAAAACAAACAACAGAATGATCCCTCACAACATAAGAAAGGCAAAGGGAAGCAGAAATATCCCCAGCATCGTAACCAACAAAAAGGTCATGTTGCTTATGCAGATTCCCATTCAGATTATTCCAATTCTTCTTCAGATAATGACTCCGAAAGAGCACACAAGGTGCTCATGACCCATACTGCCTCTTCCAAATCAGATGTTGTATGGTATATTGATTCTGGAGCAAGCAAACATATGACTGGGAACAAGTCCTGGTTTCAAACCTTTCACGCCAGAGAAGGCAAACCTGTCACTATCGCAGACAATCAGGTCTATCAAGTACAAGGTGAAGGGGATGTTACAGTCACTCTCCCTGATGGAGACTGTGCCATAGAGAAAGTTCTCTATGTTCCTGGCCTTGCTAACAATCTCTTATCCGTTCCACAGATGTTAGATCGAAATATGGATGTTGTTTTCCAAGTTGAAAAAGGAAAAAAGAGATGTTTCATCAGTCACCAAGGTCAAAACATTGCCACTGGCTCCTACAAACATGGATTATTCATCTTGGATACAGCTTTCTACATCCCATACCGCCCTCATTGCCACTACACAAGCAACAACTTCCTTATGGCATAAAAGATACGGGCACCTCGCTTCGGGTATTTACTCGAATTAAGCAAATATGACATGGTAAAAGGGCTTCCTCAGCCTTTCATCCATTCTCCCAGTATGCTCCGATTGTCTCGCATGGAAACAACATCGAGTTCCCTTTGAGACTAGTTCTTCTCGCTCTAACAAACCCTTGGAGTTAATCCACGCAGATCTGTGCGGTCCTTTCCCAACCAGTCATGGTGGAAAGAGGTATTTTCAGCTATTTGTTGATGACTACTCTCAAAAAATATGGGTCTCCTTCCTTGCACTCAAGTCAGAAGCTCTTCTCTACTTTCGTCAGTTCAAAAGACAAGTTGAGAAGGAAACAAGTTGTTCCATCAAAACTCTCCGCTCAGATCGAGGGGGGGAATACACTTCCAAGGAATTTTTAGCATTTCTGGAAACACATGGGATTAAGAGACAACTCACTACAACATATACACCGCAGCAAAATGGAGTTGCAAAAAGAAAAAATTGCTCCATAGTAGAAATGAGTCGGTGTATGTTAAAAGGAGCAAACTTAGAAAAACAATACTCGGGCGTAAGCAAGAAACACAACATCTTACCTACTAAATAGAGCACCTACAAGGGCTCTACAAGGAAAAACTCCACAAGAATCCCGGAGTGGTAAGAAACCCTCAATTTCTCACCTAAGAGTTTTTGGATGCCAAGCTTTTATGCATATTCCTAAACGAAAAGAAGGAAACTAGATGAGAAAACTCAAAAATGTATATTTCTTGGTTATGATGAATATTCAAAAGGATATCGGTTGATTGATCCTATAACCAAGAAAACACACATCAACAGAGATGTAGTATTTGATGAAACTTTCACATCAAATAATACACTTGTATATCTTAATGAAGATGAACCTAAGAAAGAAGCAAAGACCTCCTCAAAAGAAGGTTCCTAAGTGGTATACTAGTACATTGCAAGATTCAAAATTGACATCACTTCCAGATCTAACTCTAGATCGACCCGCTACTCGCAGTTATGACTCAACACAAAAGAGCAGATGATGCAGCAGCAATAACAGATGTTGATGACCTTTGTCAACATTTTGATGATTTATCTGTGAATATAGAAGATGATGAGGATATAGATATGGAAGATGAAAAAGTCTATCTGACAAAACTAGATGAAAAAGAACCCACATCAGTCTCAGATGCACTCAAGAAAGATCAATGGAAAACTGCTATGGATGCAAAACATACATCTCTAATGAAAAATCAAACTTGGAAGTTAGTGAATTTGCCTTCAGGAAAGAAACCCATTGGTTGCAAATGGGTATTCAAGATCAAATATAAGGCAAATGGTGCAATAGATAAATATAAAGCCCGACTTGTTGCAAAGGGCTATGCACAAAAAGAAGGCATAGACTATGAAGAGACATTTGCTCCTACTGCTAAAATGACCACTATTCGAGTTCTGTGTGCAATGGCAGCTCAATTTGGTTGGCAGCTACATCAGATGGATGTAAAGAGTGCTTTCTTAAATGGTGACCTACAAGAAGAGGTCTATATGTCTCAACCTGAAGGTTTTATAGTTCAAGGGCAAGAACAGAAAGTCTGTAAGTTGGTCAAATCTCTATATGGACTTAAACAAGCTCCTCGAGCTTGGTATATCAAAATTGATAGTCACCTAGTGCAACATGGGTTTAGAAGGAGTCCTGCAGATCCTAATCTATATATCAAGAACAATGGTTCTAACATAGTAATTCTAGTACTATATGTGGATGATCTGATCATAACAGCAGTTCAAAGAGTATGATCAAAACAGTTAAGAAAGATCTTAATACCTCTTTTGAAATGACAGATCTTGGACTTCTCCACTATTGTCTTGGTCTAGAAGTAACTCAATACAAGCATTGCATACAAGTTACTCAAAAGAAATATGCCATGACTCTAATTGAAAAGTATCGGATGACAGACTCGCAAGCCCAAAGCCACACCAATGGAAGCAGGACTTAAGTTATCCCGATTTGATGAATCTCCTAAAATAGATAGTACTCTCTATCGTCAACTGATTGGGAGTCTCATCTATCTCACAAACACCAGTCCAGATCTTAGTTTTGCTGTGGGTTATCTTTCACGATTCATGCAAGATCCTAAAGTTAGCCACTGGAAAGCAGCAAAAAGAGTCCTTCACTATGTTCGTGGTACGACATATATCGGCTTGGAATACAAAAAGAACAACAAGTTCTATCTTCAAGGGTACACGGACTCTGATTATGCTGGATCCATAGATGACCGAAAATCAACTGCAGGTTATATCTTTCACCTTGGATCTGGTCCTGTCTCTTGGCATAGCAAGAAGCAACATGTTGTTGCTATCTCTTCTACTGAGGTAGAATATCGAGCAGCTAGTGGAGCAGTCTGCGAGATCATATGGTTACGTCGCATCCTCATAAATATGGGCCTTCCAAAGAAACTTCCTTTACATTTATTCTGCGACAATCAAGGTGTTCTGAATCTCGTCAAGAATCCTATCTTTCATGATCGAACCAAACACATTGACACTAGGTGTCATTTCATTCGAGATGAGGTTCCAAAGCATCATATTCAGCTCCACTACATTCCCACAGATGAGCAAATAGCGGACATCTTCACCAAAGCACTTGCTCGAGTCAAATTTGAATTGTTCCGCAATGCTATGTGTAGTCAACATTAATGTAATAAGGGGGATGTTAGAATATTTTAGTATATAGTATATTACATTAAATAAGTTAACCATTTCAGTTGAGAAACTGCCCAACATAGTTCAAACTGCCTCAACGGAGTTCTTTGTAAATCTTATATATTTACCATGAATATGAAGAGCAAGGTAATGCTTCAGTTTCTAATACATAGGTCCTCTAGGAAACCTAGAACACCTTTGTAGAATTCTATATAAGGAATAATCCACCCACTGAGGGGCCTAGTAGGTCAATCTCATAGGTTCACATCCCAGCTTGCTCTATACATCAATCAAAAAATGAACATGAGCATACACCATGACCTATCCTGGATGAACAAACTACCCCATCTAATCGAGCAAGTCACCCCTCTACTCATAATAGAGAGCATTCTGTATATGCATGTTGTGCTTCTATGTAGTCTAAATCTACAAAGCTTACATCTAAGCCTGAATATATGCCATTCCTCATAGATGAGGAAGAAGACCCAAGTCATCCTCTTACTCCTCATGAAGAGTACTTGGGGTAACCAAGTTGCATATCTGCATCATAATACTATACAAAGCCTATTCATAAACCAAAATATCAGGTCAATACAACCTTTAAGAAGTGTGGAAAACAAGTAATAGATCCTACTAGGGGGGAAGACATGATAAACCCATACGTATTTTAAATATGAGGGTATGTAGACCCCATACAACTAAACAACAAGATCATACACATCAAGCACTGAGGCCACAACTTAACCAATAACAACGTATGGATCAACTCTAGTTGGATCAACAACAATTAAATCAATAATTGATGGGCTAGCAATGAGCACACCTACAAAGGTTATATCAATGAAATATACAAGAACAACAAAAGATACAACACGAGCAAGTGCAAAATGCATTGCGTGAAGTGGTGCTTACACCTAGCACCTAGAAGATGCAACAACGCATAAGGTGCCCAATGCAATATCAAAATATTTCCTTTCGACCACACAAAAATTATATTCAACATCAAAGGTCATTATCTAGTTGTCATCAAGAACCTCATACCTCTCAATAGTACCAAGATCAATACGATGAGAAATCATATGAAGAGTCCTAATGGAAACATCAAGATCAAATAGATACTTACCCTAAATCCATTTATGATGAGGTACCTAATAATTATCCCTATCGTCCACCTCAACATTAAAAGTGTCCTCCTTTTCCTAATCAAGGGTGACGAGAGGAAGATCATATCATTTTATCAAGGCCATACAAAGTGCTAGCTGATAGGGTAAATTCATTAGAAAAACAAGATCAAATTTTGGTTTATCAAACACCCATGCTAAAGTAGCTTAGTAATCAGCCTTTGCATCCATCAATGTCATCATCAACATACCCATCGAATTTCAAGCTACCTAAACTTGAAAATTTCAAAGACAACGAAGATGCACAATAGGACGTGACAATATTCATCAATATGTGCTTCCATTTTCAAGATAATGACCCCTTGATGTTGAGAATATTTCTTACAACATTAGTTGGGGATGATTTGGAATGGTATAATCATCTACCACATCATAGCATAAACACCTTTGAGCAATTGGCCAAGCTATTCCTGCAACGTTTTGCCTCTAGTGCTAAGAAAACAATAAACTTGACCAACTTGGCTAGCCTTCATCAACTTGACGATGAGCCAATCATTGAGTATGGCAATAAATAGAGGAAGGTGATGTCAAAATTACCTTTCACCCTACCCACAATAGAGCTCATTTGGATGTTTACGATAAGCTGTTCAAAATAAATTTTGCTTCTCTTGCAATTATAATAGTATCAAATATTCAATGAGGCCTTGGCACAGGCCAAGGTTATTGAGTACATCAAGATCAAGGAGGGTGATATTCAACTCCATAGAAAGGAATGTCCAAACAGGAATATTACAGGTGGCAACATGCAACAAAAGGTAGCCCCAGTCAATCAAGTTGTTTAGAGTATCCCCGAATCCTCAAACTAGGTCACACCACCTCTACTAGTGCAACATAATTACCAATCTCGGCCTCCTGTAACCCAAAACAATATGCAATAGAATCAAGGAGAAGGCCAATAACGTCAACCACAACAACAATATACTAATTTTCCAGAGACATTAGCATCGATCTTTGATCAATTATGTGAAGCACAAAGAATAAATCTTCCAAATATCCGTTCATTGAAACCTAATAAGAGTAGATAAAATGCGCATAG
Organism: Wollemia nobilis; assembly: GCA_028583015.1. Lineage (NCBI taxonomy): Eukaryota > Viridiplantae > Streptophyta > Pinopsida > Araucariales > Araucariaceae > Wollemia > Wollemia nobilis. The sequence goes on along the minus strand of JAQPPZ010002072.1, from coordinate 5,194,945 downwards.
GGAAAACCTATATTGTTTTTACCATCGACAAAGGGGTCATGACATATAGACATGTTATCCCTTTAGATATTTAGTACAATATATGATCGAGAGGAAATAACTTCAAATAGGAGTCTTCCAAGATCCCTTGCTTGCACATAAAGTAAACATAGAACTTGTGAATCAAGTTGAGTAATCTAATCAGGTGCATATTAATATACCTCCCCAATGTTTTGTGGAAATGATCAGTACTGTAATAGAGAAATAGGAATATTAAAATCAATCTATACAACCTGTGGCATCATCCAATGTTTCACCTTCGCTCATTTCATATCAATGGGACATTGGGATTGCAAAGAATTACACATCACAATAGGGGGGGTCGATTTCTACTACTCCTAGCCAAGCCAATCACAGTGCATCAAACACAATCCACATTGGGGGTCTTCAAGGTGTCATACCTTTCCCATCATCCACATCACGATAAATAAAGCAAAGTGAGACCTCCAAAGGTATCACACCTCCCTCACTTTTATTGAGTGGCACACACATTAGGGTACCTAAGGTAGCATACTTTCCCTTTCAAAACATAAAAACAAACAAAAATCATAAAATATCAAAATCCAAAAACATTCAAAAAATTTAAAATTTCAAAAACAATTAAAAAATCATAATTTCAAAAACATTTGAAAAGCACTCAAAAGTCAAAAACAATTTAAAACGCAAAAATCAAACAAATCAAAAAGCAATAACAATAAAAAACATTGTAAAACATAAAAAAAACAAAAACATTTACATTTTGTATTGCATTTTCAGATTACATATGCATTCATGTAATCACATTGCATTAGACATGTTCATCCATTGCACTTGCATTAGGATAGGTTGTGTTTACAATATTACAAACGACACCACATTTGTATCTTAATCATGCATCTATTCACCATCATCATCATCCATCACCTTTGTGAGTAATGGTGTTTTTCATGTTGCTATGAGGTATATACTAGGGTTTTTCGATCATTCAGCCATACCTAGTGATCTTCTCAAATTTTGTAGAAAGCCATATTTTCTTTTGAATATGACGTCTAGTTTTGATAGCACCTAGCATATGTCAAAATCCTATCACATTAAACACATTAACAATCCTAGCTTGAACAAGGAAAGATGAACACTACAAAGTGGTCCTAGTCACCTTAAGCAAAAAAAAATTACTTTATCATCTTGTGATGCGCATGGTATAGATTGTTGATCATTTACAAAAGGACAAGCTCCTCCCTACCCAAATAAATTCCTTGACTTCATACAAAATAAGCAAAATTCCAAAATCAAAGCAAAATCCGTTGCTAAAAAAAATATAAAATAAATAGTGATTTTCATCACTAAGCAAGAGCACGTATCCCATAAATATGAATAAAATAATGGGGTGAAGATCTTGAATCCTTAGAATATTTAGTACTCGAAGCCATTGAGTGATCCCCAATACATCAATGGGTTGAATGAATCCCGCCTGGCATTGGGGTAGTTCTAAGCAATTTACAAATGAGCTAGCTTTAGGTGGTATGTATTACCTAGTAGTCTAGTCCAACTGCATCCAAACTTAGGATCATGATGAACATTTGGTGATCCTCATTACAAAAATGGGCTGAATGAATCCCGTATGGCAATGAGGTAGTCTTATGTCTCATCTAATATATTCATTTGCACACACATGATAATGAATATCTTGGTCTTCTTAATAAAAGCTTTTATCTTTCAAGAGTCTTGTATAGTCATTATACAACTTTTGATTAATCAACTAGGGTGTTTGAGTCTCATGGAAAACATTAAAAATCCCCTATATCAACAAATTATCTCATAAATCAATCACCATTTTCCTTATGAATTTTTGTTTATTAAGAGGTGTTCATGAAATAGGATAGATATCGCATGGATATCAACAATGATATTTAGACGACCACTGACTATTTTTGTGCATATATTTTAATGTTTATAAGCTTATAGGGAAATCCCATACATCTGACATCCTCTCATCTCACATATGGATGTTTAAATTACTAATTCTTATGTTAAGAGTTACCATTTACATTCATGATTTTTATAAATTCTATGGTGTCATCCATTAGTTTGTAAAACACACATTACATTCATTCCTTATGTTTTAATGTGCTTAAAGCATATAGGTTCATTTGCATTAGACCATCCTCATGTAATTAATGCATTACATTACATATCATTTATCATATCATATCACATATATTAAATGCATAAACAATTGAAACAAATTAAACATGCATTTAACAATAAGCATTGCATCCATATATGCATACATCATAGGTCATCTACATATATAGATCATAACATCTAAACATACATTTATCATCTAGCTAGTGCATGTCACAAATACATTGCATACATATAGCATAATCAAATCATCATCTAGGCATTGCATTCATCATTGCATCCATAACATAAAATCAAAACAAAAACATTTGCAAGCATTAACTGGGGCATGATCCATTTCATACATCCCCATTATCAACAATCAGCCTATCAAGCAACTTGGGATAAATCAAGGTAGTACACATTCCTAATCAAAGGTATATTTCAATATAAACCACCAATTGGTTGTTAGGTTTCCAAAAGGTTTCACCCTTTGCCTTGCTATATTCAATCCCAAAAGGCTCTAAAGATGCCCTAGTTCTTTGGTCAATCTAAAAAATGTACATATTTTCTGACCATAAGGAGTTTCATATTGGATATTAAAGCATATATGTCGGTCCATAATCATTAAAAAAATTTAAAATAACAAAATAAATAAATAAATCAAAATCTCAAGTGCGCCAAGCATAGGGTGGTTAATCCATAATCCTCTCTTGGAATGTGAGAGGATTAAATGGATTAACCAAGCATAGGGTGGTTAATTCATTAAGTAAATAAGTTCTCCCTTCTATCATTATTTTACAGGAAACTAAACTTGATTTAAATAACTCTATTTCAATTGCCCGCAAGATTTGGATCAGAGGAGAATCTGTATTTAGCCTTGCCAGAGGTTCTTTTGGTGGTCTTATGGTTTTGTGGGATTCTAGAAAGTTTGATGGCATCCTCATTCACTCCTGTGAAAGAATTCTTAGTGTCAAATTCCAAGAGCACAACTCTAATAATTCATGGATTTTATCCAACATATATGTGCCAAATAATCCTGCTGAAAGAGCTCTGTTCTAGGATTCCCTTAGTGCCATCAAAGATTCCTTTCATGATGTCCCTTGGATTGTTGTTGGTGACTTCAACACTCACCTGTATCCTTCTAAAAAGGCTGGTGGTTCATCATGTATTGATAAAAGTATGGAGGATTTCCTGGATTTTGTCAACTCCAATAATCTTATGGATATTAATCTTAAGAATGTTGCTTTTACTTGGAGTAACAGAAGATCTGGAAATCAACTCATCCAAGTCAAGCTTGATAGATTCTTCATGTCTCATGAGGCTGTCCAATTTTTTGGAGATGCTAATCTTCTCTCATTACCCAAAGTTGCTTCTGATCATAGTCCCTTGCTTTTAGACATAGCTCAGGATACTCCATTCAGAAGGCCATTTAGATTTGAATCCATGTGGGTACAACATCCAGAGTTAAGAACTAGAATTTCTTAGTGGTGGCAATAGGTTGGTCAAGGCTCTCCCTCTTTTATTTTAGCCCAAAAATTAAAGCATGTTAAAAGCAACCTCAAAATTTGGAACAAAGAAGTTTTTGGGAACTTGTTTGAGGTTAAACAATCCCTAAAAGATAGACTCATGTCTATTGAAAGTAAAATTCAAGCGGGGTTGTGTGATGATCAAATCAGGGCTGAGGAAAGAAGTATTCTAGTTGATTATCATAATATCTTAGCAAGGGAAGAATCCTTTTGGAAACAAAAATCTCGAGCATTGTGGCTCAAGGAAGGAGATCTTAATACTAAGTTTTTTCATGCATCTACACTCAAAAATAGAATTTGTAGCAGAATTAAAGAATTAGTGTGCTCCAATGGCTCCACAACTACTGATCTCCAGACCATCATAAATGAGGTTGTTTCATACTTTACAGACCTCCTTGGAGAAGGTAGGGCTCCCTCCAATATGGTTGTAAATTCTATGCTCTATCATATCCCCAGTTTGGTTTCAAATGAGGATAATTCCAAGCTTCTTTTACCTTTTTCTAATGAAGAAATTCACTCAGCTCTTTTTGCAATGCATCCGGACAAATCTCCTGGCCCCGATGGTTTCCCTCCGAGGTTCTTTCAAAAATTTTGGGACATTGTAGCAGAAGATGTTTGTGCTACCATTAGAGAATTTTAGTTTTCCAAAATCATCCCCCATGGATTCAATTCTACATTCATTGCTCTTATCCCCAAGAATCCCAATGCTAAATCGATATCTGATTTTTGTCCCATTAGTCTTTGTAATGTTGTATATAAGATCCTCATGAAGGCTATAGCTAATAGATTGAGATAAATCCTCCCAGGAATTATTGATTCTTCTCAAGGGAGTTTTGTTCAAGGTAGGTCCATTCTTGATGGCATCATCACTATTCATGAAGTTCTCCATTCTGTTCATCTCTCTAAGCAGCCTGCCTTTGTTCTTAAATTAGACATGAACAAAGCTTATGATAGACTTAATTGGGAATTTCTTGAGGCTATCCTTCTCAAATTTGGTTTTCATTCTGACTGGGTTGCCCTTATCAAAGGATGCATATCTTCCCCGTGGTTTTCTATCCTTGTCAATGGATCAACAACTGGATATTTCCCAAGTGCTAGAGGTATTCAACAAGGAGACCCTATTTCTCCTTTGTTGTTCATTATTGTTGTTGAAGCTCTTGGGAGAACTATCAAAGTAGCTTGTGATATTCATCTCCTCTTTGGCCTTAGAGTAGCGTCGCATACGAGACCTGTTTCTCATCAACATTTTGTTGATGATACTATTATTACTACTAAAGCATTAGTATTTGAAGCCCAGGTTATCAAGCATATTATTTTACTATATGAAGAAGCAGCTGGACAGAAAGTTAACTTTCATAAAAGTAAAATCTACTTTGTGAATACTCCAATTCGAAGACAACAAAAAATATCTGCTATTCTTGAATGCCCCATTTCTTCCTTTCCTGCTTCCTATTTGGGTATTCCTCTCTTTTTAGGACAACCCAAGCCTTCCATGTGGAACAACGTTGTTGAAAGACTCCAAAAGAAATTGGCTGGTTGGAAGGGCAATTTGTTGTCTCAAGCTGGGAAGATAACATTGACTCAAGCTTCTCTTCAAAATATTCCCATCTATTTTATGTCTGTCTTTAAAATTCCTGCTAAAGTGTGTCAAAAACTTGAGCAGATTCAAAGAAATTTTTTGTGGTCTGGGACAGAAAACAAGAACAGGTTCCATCTTGTGTCTTGGGACAAGGTTTGCAAACCAAAATATTTGGGTGGGGTTGGTCTTAGAAGGATTCATCTCTTTAATTCTACCCTTTTAACCAAATAGGCTTGGAGATTAATCACAAAAGAGGAAGTTGATTGGACACATATTGTTCACCGCAAATACATGCAAAATTCTACTTTCTTTGACATTGAAGTGCCCTCTAGCGGTTCTTGTTTTTGGAAGTCTATTTTATAGGTCAGATCCTTGCTTCAATGTGGCCTACATTGGAGAATAGGTTATGGCACTCTTATTTATTTTTGGAGGGACAAATGGATTCTTGGGACCCCCCTGATTCAACATCCTATTTTGACTATCCTTAAACCACATACTGATATTTTATATGGGTCCAAAGTTGCTGATTTCATAGAATCTCAGAATGGTAGAAATATATGGAAGCATCTAGTTGTTCTTGCCCTTCAAAATGAATCTAATCAGCTACAGAATATGTTAAGCTCCATATTCATTCCTTCTGGGAGATCTTCAGATCAAATATTTTGGGAAGCCACTGAATCAGGTGAGTTCTCCGTTAAATCGGCATACAAATTTTTGACTCCTGTTGAGCAGACTGATGTACCTTTTAATATGGTCTGGATTAAACATTTGATTCCTAAAATTGCCTCCTTTGTTTGGGTTGCGATCCAAGAAAATATTCTCACCACTGACAATCTGTTAAAAAGAGGATTACCCATACCTAATAGATGTCACCTTTGTTGTTCTGATTGGGAATCCCCCTACCATATTTTTCTTGGGTGTTCCTTTTTGCCATTCCCATTATTTATAAAATTCTTGATTGCTTTTGCATTTCCTGGGCTATCCCTCGATCCATACCTGAACTATTTATTCAGTGGCCTAATCCTTTCAACAATTTACGCCTTAAGACCTTATGGCAATTTTGTCTTCACCACTATGTTTGGCAGATTTGGTTAGAAAGAAATTGTCGTGTTTTCTCTAACACTTCTCAGAGTTATGATTATATTTTCAATAAAATTTTGTCTTTTATGATGGAGAATGCGTCCCCGTGTCCCTTACCTTCCTCACCTCCCAAACCTTTTGAAGCCTATTTGGCTAGGACTCTTAATTTCTCCATTGTTAATTCATGTGTCCAACCTTCAACCAATAGAATTCTTACAAGCTGGATTCCTCCTCCTCCTCATTGGCTTAAGCTAAAATTTGATGGCTCTACCAAGGGCAACCCTAGTCGTTTAGGTGCAGGTGGAGTTTTAAGAGACAACCAAGGTAATGTTATTATTGCTTTTGTTGAATTTCTTGGGATCCAGTCTAACCAGGTTGTTGAGGCTCGTGCTCTATGGCGTGGTTTAACTCTTGCTCAAGGGATGACCAATCATATTTTAGTGGAAGGGGATTCTTTAACCACAATAAACTATTTTAAAAGTAGCAAGAACCCCTCATGGAAAGTCCAAAGTTGTATTGATGAAGCTAAAATCTTGTGGAACCAATTCCAAGACATTATTTTCCAACATACATTCCACGAAAACAATAGAGCTGCTGATGCCCTTGCAAATTATGCCACGTCCTTAAGCGAGTTGATGACATGGAATTCTGACTTGCCTCAATTCCTTCTTCCTATTATTGAAAAATACAGAGCACCTTTTGTATCAGTGCCTCTCCCTCCTAACGTGGAGCAAGTCAGCATTATTCAAAATGCCTCTCATGTTATTGGTCCTTAATTTATCTGTTGTAGTTCAGTTTGTGTTTTGGCTATTGTGGATCTCTGTTATGATGTTTTATGTTCCCAACTCTGGTTGGTCAAAGGATGGCCTTAGGTTGGTGTTGCTTTTAGTTTTGTTAAATATGAGGTTCGCCTCAATTTTTATTATAATAGTTTTTTCTAGCTTCGGTTGGCTTGCCTCATGTTTTGGCTTTGTAATTTCTCACTGGGTTTGGTTGGACTCTATGTGGATTGGAATTTTCCTTTTGTAATCAGGTTTTGGGTTCTTGTCAAAACCCCTTTTAATATATATCTCATATATTTAATCAACCAAAAAAAAAATCTTAAGTGTGCCTCGTACCCAGTTATTTACCCTACACATTTTGCAGTTGCAGCGACTTACGCTCCATGCGATCTAGCAAGATGAGTAAATTACCATAAGGTCATTTGATCCAAATTATTCTTTAGATAATCATCGAACATAGTGATTTAGCACAAGCTTAAATGGAATTGCTATCATCTTGATTCCCTAAGAAGGCCATTACGACCGGACTGCTCTACGGGATAGAGATGTACAATTACTATTAATGGTTGAAATCATAGTTGTAATAGAACTTGCCATATAACAAAATGCAAAAGTCTTAAATTGTCCAAATAATTCATCTTGGTGAATCAGTAATGTCTGTTCGTTTTCTCTTTGCATGTTTGATTGTTCGTTTTCTTTTCCCTTGTGCATGCATTTGTTTTGTCCTTCGATGACTGTTCGTCTTCTTCTTCATGACTGTTCGTTTCTATTTTGAGGCTTTTCTTGAGTCACAAAAATGCGACATGTCGCGATATCGCGACACTTTTTCTTTCTCTTCCTTCCTGCCCTTTTCGAGTCGCGAAAATGCGACATGTCACGATATCGCGACACTTTTTCTTTCTCTTCCTTCCTGCCCTTTCCAAGTCGTGAAAATGCGACATGTCACGATATCGCGACACTTTTTCTTTCTCTTCCTTCCTGCCCTTTTCGAGTCGTGAAAATGCGACATGTCACGATATCGCGACACTTTTTCCTTCTTGCTCTCTCTCTTCGCTTTGGACCACGAAAATGCTACATGTCACGAAATCACGACACTTTTTCTTCCTTGCATTTTCTCTTCGCTTTGGACCGCAAAAATGCTACATGTCATCGCGACACTTTTTCTCTCTCCTCTTTCTCTTTGCTTTGGCCCGCGAAAATACAACATGTCGCGATATCGCGACACTTTTTTCTCTCTCCTCTTTCTCTTTGCTTTGGCCCGCGAAAATACAACATGTCGCGATATCGCGACACTTTTTCTCCTTGCTCTTTTTCTTTGCTTAGGCCCGCGAAAATACATGTCGCGATATCGCGACACTTTTTCTCCTTGCTCTTTTTCTTTTCTTAGGCCCGCGAAAATACAACATGTCACGATATCGCGACACTTTTTCTCCTTGCATTTTCTCTTCTCTCTTGGCCGCGAAAATGCAACATGTCGCGATATCGCGACACTTTTTTATTTTGCTTTTTTTCGCTTCTCTTTTATCTTTTGCATATGGGCCACTTCGGTCTTCTTGGAAAACCTATAACAACTTCACCCAAACATCAAAAACATCCTCATAAGCATTTAACTGCATTGTACATACTCTGAACAACCTCTAAACTCCTGTCCACTGCATCAACCGATCTTTTTGACTGTGTTGACAACAATGACAATACTGTCGCTGCACCTTGCTCAACAATCTCCCCCTTTGGAATTGTTGGCAACACACGTGCAATGTCCTGTAACTCTTCTCCAATTTCCTGTAACTCTTCTCCCCCTTTGACAACAATATCAAAGGGCTGCTGCAGACTCCCCCTGAGTCCATGCACAACATTCTCAAGCAAAAATTATTACACTTAGCAAAAATCACAAATATGAGCAAAAAGATAAACAAATACACAAATGCTCCCCCTGAGAATGTGGTCCCGATAGCTAGTCAATTCTTGGGAAGCGTGACCACTCCCAATTTATTGCGAAGGTACTCAAAGACTTCCTTGGGCAATGGTTTTGTGAAGATATCCGCTACTTGCTCCGTTGTTGGAACAAAATCCAACTTTACCTCTCCTTCCGCAACTTTCTCCTTCAAAAAGTGATACCGGATAGCAATATGTTTTGTGCGAGAATGCATAACCGGATTCTTTGAGATGTTAATGGCATTGGTGTTATCACACTTAATTGAAATTGGCTCACTGAAGTTAATACCAAGATCTTTCAGGGTTTGTTTCATCCATAATACCTGCGTACAACATGTTGTCGCTGCAATATATTCTGCCTCTACTATGGATAAAGAGACTGACTCTTGTTTCTTGTTGTGCCACGCGACCAACCTGTCTCCAAGATAGAATGCACCACCACTGGTACTCTTTCTGTCATCTACACATCCTGCCCAATCTGCATCTGAATACGCAATAAGGGTGAAGTCCTTACCTTTCGGATACCATAACCCATACTCCATAGTACCCTTGAGATACCAAAGAATTCTCTTCACTGCTATCACATGAGTCTCCTTGGGACTAGCCTGAAATCATGCTACCATGCATATTGCCTGCAAAATATCTGGTCTGGTAGCCGTCAGTACGAGTAAGCTCCCAATCATAGATCTATACATGGTTTGATCAACATGTGGAGATTTGTCATCCTTGCTCAACTTGCAACCTGTCATCATGGGTGTGCTAACTGGCTTGCAATCCTCCATTGTGAACTTTTTTAGCATCTCTTTCACATATTTAATTTGAGAAATAAATATGCCCTTCTCATTTTGATTAACTTGCAACCCGAGGAAATACAAAAGTTCACCAATCATTGACATTTCAAATTCTTTCTGCATCTTATTTGCTAAATCTTTACACCACTCATCTTTGTTGCTACCAAATATGATATCATCAACATATACAACAAGAACAATAAGATGGCCATTTTCTATTTTGACATACAAATTACTATCCACCATACCTTTCTTGAACCCTTGTTGAGTAAGATAGTTGTCTAGCCTTGCATACCATGCTCGGGGTGCCTGTTTTAAGCCATATAATGCTTTCTTCAACTTGCAAACCAAGTTGGGATCATCACCAAGTTGGAAACCATCCGGCTGCTCAATATAAACCTCTTCTTCGAGTTTCCCATTCAAAAAAGCTGATTTCACATCCATTTGATAAACTTTGAAATTCTTGTAAACTACTAAAGCCAGAAACATTCTAATTGCCTCTAGTCTAGCCACAGGTGCAAAGGTTTCCTCAAAGTCAATTCCTTCAACTTGTGCATAGCCTTTACATACCAATCTTGCTTTATTCCTGACTACCTGTCCGTCTTCATTCAACTTGTTTCGAAAGATCCATTTAGTACCGATTATATTTTTATTTGCAGGTCTTGGTACTAACTCCCAAGTTTTGTTTTTCTCGATCTGATCTAATTCTTCATTTATTGCCTTCATCCAACTTTTATCTTTGCTTGCTTCAGCAACATTTTTGGGCTCAATGCTGGATAATAGAGAGTAGTTGCTTACTACTCTTCTTCTTGTCTGAACACCAACTGTGGGGTCTCCAATTATTTGCTCTCTAGGATGATCTTTCTACCAGCTGTCTGTTTTGAATTTCTTATTTTCTTCCACTTCTGAATCACTGTTTGAATCATCTGAGTCAATTTTTTGTTTCTTTTCTGTTTCCTTTTCCTTATTTCCTTCAATAACCTCTTCATAAATTGGGTAGTTCTCTTCATAGCTAATTACTCGTTCCCTACCTTCATCAACTTTAACATCGACACTATCCACAATTTTCTTTAGCTTCTTGTTGTAGCATTTGTAAGCTTTGCTTTTTGATGAATAGCCAAGAAAAATACCTTCATCAGCTCTATCTTCAAACTTACCAAGGTTTTCTTTAGTTCTTTTAATGTAACACTTGCTTGCCAAAAACTTTAAAGTATCTTATTGTTGCCTTTTTACCAAACCACAACTCATAAGGAGTTTTGCTTTCATGCGTCCTCAACATGCACCTATTTTGGATGTATATCGTAGTATGGACTGCCTCTTTCCAAAATATGTCTGCTACTTTGCTCTCTATCAACATAGTCCATGCCATTTCCTGCACTGTCCTGTTCTTTCTTTCTACCACACCATTCTGTTGAGGTGTCCTGGCTGCTGAAAACTATCTTCTAATACCATATTTTTCACAGTACTATGTAAAATCCTCCGAAATGAACTCTCCTCCTCTATCCGATCTTAAACATTTAATCCTTTTTCCTGTTTGATTCTCAACTTGGTTTTTGAAAACCTTGAACATCTCAAAAGCTTCTGATTTGTGCTTCAAAAAAAATACCCATGTCATCCTGGAATAGTCATCTATATACAACATAAAATATTTGTCACCATTTATACTTTGTGTTCTCATGGGTCCACATAAATCAGTATGTATTAGTTCCAAAGGTTTGCTTGTGTAGTACTCTTTTGTTTTAAATGAGACTCTAGTTTGCTTCCCCTTTTGGCATGAAGCACAAATGCTATTTGATGGTTTTCTAATGGTGGGAATATCTCTCATCGCCCTTTTTGAGCTGATTTTTACTAGATTGTCAAAACTGATATGACCGAGCCTCTTGTGCCACAACCAATTTTCTTCTACCCGTCCAATCAAGCAAGCTCCTTCTCAAGTCTCCGAGAGAGTGTACGAGTTTCCGGATGTCCTCGATCCAGTTGCTATCAACTTTTCACTGTTTGCTTTTCTAACTTCACAACCCTACTTCTTAAAAATCACTTCATGACCTCTATCACAAATATGACTTACACTCAACAAGTTATGCTTCAGACCAACCACAAACAAGACTTCTTTTGACTTGATTTTTCCATCACTAATCTTCACTAAACCTTTGCCAACTATCTTAGCTCCATCATTATTTCCAAATTTCACTGAACCACCTTCATATTGTTGTAACTTCTCAAATTTTTGTTTGTCACCTGTCATATGACTGGAGCATCCACTATCAAGTATCCATGGTGCAGATTTATTCTGTGCTTTAAATTTTGTTTGTACGATTAGGGATTTCTTTTCTTCTTTAGATCGATCTTTTTCTTTCCACTCTGGTTTGATTACAGTTTTGGGCTCTTGTTTTGACTTTTCTTTTTCAGTAGCTTGTGCATGTTTTTCGAGAAATTTTCTATTTTGTCTCATTCCATTTGGTTGAGATTTTCTTCCCTGAAATTGATTTGATGCAAATGTACTTCGATAATTTCTTGCAATGTGCCCAAACTTATGACAGTTATAACATTCTACTGCATAATCCATCAAAGGTGAAAAAACATTTCTACTGGTAAAATTCCTTGGTCCTACGTTATACTTGCAATCTGAAATCTTATGTCCATAACCATTGCATTTAAAATAGTAACCAAAAAAGAGATGATTGAACCTGGGTGATGGTCTTTGCCATGTTGTCGTAGGAGTCATAAATCTTCTTCTTCTTTGATGTGTGACATTGGTGAATCCATCATTGTCAATTCTCCTTTCGTGCCTTGCATTATTGCTTTCTTTTGCCTGAGTCAATTTTTCTTGATCAACCTGTTTCTTATCTTCATTCTTTGATCCATTTGATGATTCTCCTTCGACAAAGCCTAAACCAAATTTCATGCCTCGTAGTCCTTTGGATATTTATGATCTTATCCGACTTCATAGAACTTTCTTCACGTTTGTGATGACAACTAATTTTACGATTCATCTCTTCTATTTGCATTCTTAAACCAACAGTCTCTTCTTCTAGTTTGCAACAATAATCTATTTTCATGGTTATTTGCACTTCGAGATCTTCAGATATTTTCTTGGATTCTTCTATCTATACTTTCAAACTGGTTATGATTTCATTTGCATCCTCAAGCTTTCTTGAAATTTTCTTATTCTTTTTTCTTTCTATCTTCAATTCATCCAGAGCTGCAATTAGTTCCTCTTTCAAATTTACTTCTGCATCACTTTCTTCTTCATCACTTTCCTTTTCTTTTTCTATTTTTTCATCTATGATTGCCATGAAAAGAGCTTCACCTATTTCCTTTTTAGAATCCTCACTGCAACTGTCTTATGATGAACCGACATTCTTGGAGATGAAACTTTTCTTCTTAAAGTTGCCTTTTCTGAAATTTGTTTTGTTCTTCCAAGTCACTTCTTTCTTGGTGCGATCCTTCATCAATTTTGTTCTTCTCATTAAGTGGACATTTAGTCGCAAAATGCCCAACGCCTCCACAATTGAAACATTTAAACGGTAACTTTCCTCTATATTTTCCTTTTCCCCTTTTTAGTTTTTGAACAAAGTTTGCTTCCATTTCATCTGATGCCTCTTCTTCCTCGGATTCTTGTTTTGCTTTCATATTTTTATGGGCTTTAAAAGCAGCTTCTCTGTCTGTGGGTTTAGATTTTCCTATTCTCATCTCATATGCAAGTCAAAGAACCATGCATCTCATCCATACTAAAAGAATTTAGATTTTTAGCTTCTTCTATAGCTGAAACTTTAGAATCAAATCTTTGGGGAAGAGATCTTAATACCTTTTTCACGATGATAGAATCTTCGATTTCCTCACCGAGTCCTCTAATCGCATTAATGACTTCATTAACTCTCAGCATATATGCCTCTATGTTCTCATCGTCATTCATATTTAATACTTCGAACTGAGCTCGATGTGTTTGTAACTTGGCCTCCTTGATCTTATCGTCTCCTTCATGAATGCTCCTCAGTTTGTCCCATATTTCTTTTGCCATTTTACAACTCATAATTTTTACCAGTTCTCTATCCACTAATCCGCACATGATAGCATTCTTTGCTTTTGAGTTATTCTCAAACAGTTTCTTATCGACAACATCGGTTGGAGAAGTGGTGGGTATTGTGTATCCACTATGTACTGAATCCCAAATGTCGTATCCCAAAGCACAAAGATATGTCTGCATCCTGAGTCTCCAATATGCGTAATTAGTTTCATCAAACAATGGTGCTTTGTTTGATGAGAAGCCTTCACCACCTGCCATTGTGTCACTTCCAAGATCACCCTAGCCGGTTAAGCTTGTTCAGGAACTTGGCTCTGATACCAATTGTTAATCTCACTATGACACTGAGAGGGGGGGTGAATCAGTGTAGCTCTTCTAAACTTAAATCTTAAACTCTTAAAGCCGAAACAATGAGAACTTAAAACCAAATAAAGCAAATATAACAAGAGAGCATCACACAACACAAGATGTACCGAGGTTCACCGATTTGGCTACTCCTCAAAAATTGACTGTTTGGACTACCATCCAAATCCAGCCCTTGCAAAGCACAACTTTACAATCAATTTACCAGCACCCACTGGAAGGAGCACCAACCCCTGATTTATCTGCACCAATAGAAAGGAGCACCAACCCCTGATTTATCTGCACCAACAGAAAGGAGCACCAACCCCTGATTTACTAGCACCAACTGGAAGGAGCACCAACCCCTGATGCCAAGCACCAACTTGGACTTCAATTTTGAACTATTAGATTGACATAAAAATGCCTTCACTTTTACAAGACCCTGACTGGTCTATTGCTTACTCAACCTCTCTCACAATTCACCCAACACACATCCTTCTCGCTCACCTGTCGCGCGCCTCTCGCTCTCCTCTCGCTCTCTTCACAAGATAAAATCCATGACGCTTTAATCCCTAGTGCTTAATAAATTCTCCAAGCAACACTCCTTTTATAACCATCCTTTCTCTTTGTAACTGCAGTTGTAACTCTAGTTGTAACTCCTTTTGTATATTTCGAGAAGGCATTTCGTCAAACACGTCACATGCAAATAATTGACACCATGTTCTCTTACCATGACTGTTCATTTTCTCGAGCATGACTGTTCGTTTTCTCTTTGCATGTCTGACTATTCATTTTCTTTTCCCTTGTGCATGCATTTGTTTTGTCCTTCGATGACTGTTCGTCTTCTTCTTCATGACTGTTCGTTTTCTTTTCCATGATTGTTCGTTTCTATTTTGAGGCTTTTCTTGAGTCACGAAAATGCGACATGTCACGATATCGCGACACTTTTTCTTACTCTTCCTTCCTGCCCTTTCTTAGTCGTGAAAATGCGACATGTCGCGATATCGCGACACTTTTTCTTTCTCTTCCTTCCTGCCCTTTCCAAGTCGTGAAAATGCGACATGTCGCGATATCGCGACACTTTTTCTTTCTCTTCCTTCTTGCCCTTTCCAAGTCATGAAAATGCGACATGTCACGATATCACGACACTTTTTCCTTCTTGCTCTCTCTCTTCGCTTTGGACCGCGAAAATGCTACATGTCGCGAAATCGTGACACTTTTTCTTCCTTGCATTTTCTCTTCGCTTTGGACCACGAAAATGCTACATGTCACGATATCGCGACACTTTTTCTCTCTCCTATTTCTCTTTGCTTTGGCCCACAAAAATACAACATGTCGCGATATCACGACACTTTTTCTCTCTCCTCTTTCTCTTTGCTTTGGCCCACGAAAATACAACATGTCGCGATATCGTGACACTTTTTCTCCTTGCTCTTTTTCTTTGCTTAGGCCCACGAAAATACATGTCACGATATCGCGACACTTTTTCTCCTTGCTCTTTTTCTTTGCTTAGGCCCACGAAAATACAACATGTCACGATATCGCGACACTTTTTCTCCTTGCATTTTCTCTTCTCTCTTGGCCGCGAAAATGCAACATGTCACGATATCGCGACACTTTTTTCTTTTGCTTTTTTTTCGCTTCTCTTTTATCTTTTGCATATGGGCCACTTCGGTCTTCTTGGACAACCTGTAACAACTTCACCCAAACATCAAAAACATCCTCATAAGCATTTAACTGCACTGTACATACTTTGAACAACCTCTGAACTCCTGTCCACTGCATCAACCGATATTACTGACTGTGTTGACAACAATGACAATATTGTCGCTGCACCTTGCTCAACAAAGTGACTCATCGCTTTAGTCATAAATAAGAATTCATAATCAAAAATCAATAATTAAATGCTTAATCATTGCTAAGTGCATTTGTTCAAGAATCATTACCAAAGATAATCATGCGCTCTCCTTGCTTGGGATAAATCAACAAAATATCAAAAGTAAATTCAATAAAACCGGTAAGCTTGTCTCCTAATCACCACCAAGGCTAGGATTAGACTTAAGATTATCTCATAATAGCCACCAAGGCTAGGATTTGACTTAAGCTTATCTCCTAATAGCTGCCAAGGCTAGGATTAGACTTAAGCTTATCTCCTAATTATCGCCAAGGCTAGGATTTGACTTAAGCTTATCTCCTAATAGCCACCAAGGCTAATATTTGACTTAAACTTATCTCCTAATTATTGTCAAGACTAGGATTTTGATTTTAGCTTATTAAAATCAAGTTCTTCAACTCATCGAAGGCAATGATTCAATGATGTATGCTCTTTCCATGATTGGGGCATCTAGAATTGACCAAATCAATGAACATAAATCAACCTATAATATGGCTATAGGTGGTCTATTTTTTCTTGGCATTTTATTTTCCCATAATGCATCCCAAAAAGGGGCATCTCAGAGACACCTAAAACATGTCATGTTTAGGAGACTACTCATATGGGCACCATTGTAGACCATATGAATGATCTTGGACCTTTCCAGGGCAAAGCAGTGATTCTAATCACCCATTTAGGGAATCCTAGTCCTAAGAAGCCTTAACTACTGATAATATTAGTAGCTACGGTCTTAGCCATGACTATCAACAGTGGATAAGAGTTAACCACAACTGACAATAGTGGATAGGGTCCTAGCCGCAGTAGCAAACTCGGGTTACCAGAGCCGGGAAAAATTGGTTGTAACAGCCAAGTTGCAACTGATCTTGGGTGGTTGTGGGCAAGGAATCTTTTGGATGTTTCCTCCCAATAGCCCAATCCAACAACTTCTTGATCTTGGATTTCTTGAGAAGCCAATATTAGGATTTGGAGGGTCTATTTATAGACCCCTCAAAGAGGTAAATATGATCCCAATTGCATTATAGTGAAGCCCTACCAAAATGGAGAGCCAATTGCAACCTTTGAAGAGTAAGGAGATGCTACCCAATTCTAGTTTGACATCTACCTTGGCAACAATGGATCTTCCAAAGGATTAAGAAGAAAACCTTGCCATTCTACATCGATCCAACTTGAATTCAAGTGAAATCAACCACCAATCTATATCTAGACATGAAGGTGACCCTTGAACATCAATCAAACGAAATATTTGAGCATTCTCAGCCCTAGTTTAAGGAGAAAGAAAACTTTTCCCATGGTTGTTGTTGTCAGCAGTAGCCCACAAGCTTAGCTACGACTATCAACCATAACTAATAGAGCTGGCTATTCTAAGCACCCACAGCTAGTGTTTGATGCCTTCATTCCTCCATTTTAGTCATAGCTTTACTTTTTTAAGGTGCATTTAGGTTTATCTAGCATATATTAGTCATATGGCATATATTTCTATGGTTAATTAGGAACATCATAGGTAGCTTTACCTTCATTTATGTCATACATGCTTTCTTTTTATAAGCTTTCATAGATCAAGTTTCTTTAAGCTTAATACTCCAAATTTCATGCAATATTAGCTATATTTACACATTTCAAGTCATGCTTTGTGCTTATTTTTTGATTTCATAAGCATCTTTACATATTACATGCTTTCTTCAAGAATTTATTGTATTTCTTGCATTTCTTGGATAATAGCCTCATCATGAGAGGCTTCATATGATTTTAATGTGTTTTTTTGTTTCTTGTATGTAGGTGACAGATCATTCAAATCTTCAAAGCACTTTCAAAGATTATTCCTCTTGATAATGGAGAAGGAGACATCCTAGTAAGCCCTCATGAAAATTTGGTGGAGACCTAAAGAGCCCTTAGAGTATATCACCCTCGTTTAGGGGCTTTAACACAATTGTAAACATGTATCACTTGGAATCTATAAGAGGGAGGTATATGTAACCTATTTTACCATTGATTAATACAAAGGAGGCTTACTTTCTTTCAAATTTGGTTTTATGCATGTTCCCTCTTTCAAATTTGCTTTTCATGTTGTAATTAGTGTAGATATACGCTCTTTTAGGTCATCCAAATATATCAAAATTATTTCATTGATAATCCTTAAAAATGTAATATCCATACCACACTGGATTGTGATGCCTATGTTATACTATCAGAACAATATCCTCTAGTATGCAAATATACACTATTTGGTAGTGAATGTGATCGTATATTTATCTTTGCATTTCACCTATATCTAATCATACTAGAGAATTTATCCAATAGAGATAACATTTGGAATATAGCTATTATTTGTATGATCTACTCCATTGAAGTCAATGGATAATGACCTTTTAGTGAATCCCTATTTAAATTTCAAACCCATACACAACATGACATCACTATTATTCTTCTTGATTAACACTAAATTTGTAACCTAGGTAAAAGGTTTTTTTGGGTGGATGATTTATGCTTGTAATAAAATAAGTAGTTCCTTTTTCATTATTGCTTCAACAAGTATATTTCTTATTTTGTGCACTCCTTTTCAAGTAATATGCATCTCTCATTAACAATTTCAATTAGCCTGTATGCTATAGAATTCACCTAGGTTTTCTTTTTCATATTGTTGGGGTTGAGAATACTTTCTATCATTATCAACCCTTTGTGTATTTGATTCATTTTTAGTTATGCCACACCTTCCCTAACATCATCTTTCTATTTGTTATGATATCTAATATTTTGAGACTCTTTAACCATAAAATCTATAATTTGTTTATCATTTTAAAACACTTGTCAAGGCACCTAGGTGTTGTAGGTGAGTTGGAGAGGAGAGGGCAATCCTCCAAGGGAGGTCCTAGGTTCGAATCTCCACCCTACTAAAAATTTGAATTGGGTACCCAAAATCCAATTGATAATGTTGGTGTGGGCAGGGCCAAGTGCGACTCTCGGGTGACTTTGATGGTGTAGAACCCCCTGGTTGTGGTCTCTTAGACCAAGGTGGCCTCGCAAGGGATTTTTTTATTAAAAAAAAAAACTCTTGTCAATGATCTATATTATATGGTATTGATGGCCTAAAAATTTAATTCTATTCCTTCTTGTTTGTATAATATATCTATTTTTATATTAAATCATATGGTCATAGAAGCTAACTTGTTTGTCTCCTAATTCTATTATCATGAGAAGGTTAAAATATTGATGACTTTGAAATTATAAACAAATAAAACTTGTGTTTATATGATTTTATTTCTTTGTTCTTCATAATGAAACCTTGTCAAACCAATATTTTGATCAATTTGAAATCATAAAAAATATTCAGGTACTTTATCCTAAATTTTTTGCTTTATAAATACCTATATATAATGATTTGTATCTAGATATATTATTTATGCAATCAAATAACAATAAGCATATTCTACAAGTCTATCCTATGGATCAGTAAACCTGATTCTAGACCCTGTGTTATACTTAGTTCAAGCTTCATTGAATTACATTGTCTATATTTCATCAAAAATTAAATATGTTTTCTCATTAGAGCTAACATCATTTTGGGTTTGTTCAATACTAGGTAATTACCCAAGTATCTTTCTTCAAATTGACTATCAATATTTGTCATCTTCCTTCAAACTACCTTAGACCATATCCATCTCATTAAGTAGATATTCCTCCAGTAGCTACTCATTGTTTGACTAATGTTCTCATCCATGGCACTAAGGTAATTAAACTTTCCTAAGTAATATGTATATATCAATTTATATTTGATATATATAACTTATCTTATAGAGTTGTCTTTATGCGAATGTAATCCACAAATATATACATTTTTTCTAATATTTTTTTAGCCCATTCTCATGACGATAGCATCCTTAAGTGATGAGTTAAATCAAACCTGATCACTTCTTATACCATAATCAATTTTAAACATAAATGTACCATCATGATCAAATCCTTCAATGCCTTTATAGTATTAATGTGTGTTTCATCCATCTAAATTAGCCCTTTTATACTAGAGGTGTAAATAATTCCCATCATATTATATATCACTTTGAGAATTACTATCACAAGTGCCCTTGAGTCTATAAATATTTGCATAATAATAATTCTTCAATATCTTTATTGGTATGGAATGGTTTTATTTTCATTGTCTTAGGTTCATGCATGCTCATAATGTTTGTCTTTTTTATCTATATATTTGATGGGTCTTCAACCATGAAATTATGTTTCTCTAATTGGTTGGGTCTTGTTGCTCTTTATTTTTATTCAACAAACTTTGACATAGCATGTGTTTGGTGTTATTTCCTCAAGTCTTCTTATACCAAATAACATTCTCCTAGTAACAACAAAGCTTCTAGCATGTTTATTTTAGTAAAAGTCTTCTTCAATATTTTTGCTCTATTAAAATTGGATCCTATTATATTGATTTTGTGAGGCACAAGTCTCCTATACCATATATTATCTATCCTCATTAGTAAGCAACATGTGCTTTAGGTTCTACTCTGTAAGTTTACAAGCCTTGTTTATGTTGTTATCTTTCTTGGGTTGTCCAACTCTTGAATTACCTGTTATGGACTCCTTTACTTTTGTCATTTGTTGCTTTTGCATTGGCATCAATGTAGGAATAACAATACAATTAAGGGACATGTTGAATTGATGGTTATGGACCTTTGTCCTTGACATATACGAATGGTTTTCCTCTTGTCAACACTATGATATCTACCCTTGTTTTAACCTAATTTTATGAGGCTAGTTGAGGTTTTTCCTCCATTGATTTAATTTTACCTTAATTCATGACTCCTTGATACTAATAAACTGTCTTATATTCAAAAAGATATATGTGTTCATCCTTTGATGGCTTGAAACTAGACACGATTGTATTTATCATCATAATGTATTAAGGCATTAACTACTGGTTGACCATAATAGGTTAATTCATCACTAGTTGAGGCATTGTTATCACTTGTTGGATTTGTTGAATCTATTGGTTGTATATCTAAGTGTATGCTCTTAATATAGCCATAGTGCACTCCATTAGATTATGAAGTGTATTATATGTGATACACCATAGTGTCTTTGATTCCATATTCATGTTTATCATTATATTTATCATATTATTCTAAGGTTTGTTTGTTATGTTAGCATTTTATGTTTACCTATGCACTTGTTTCAAAACCTGGTCCTTAAATATTTAGGGAGTCTTTCTCTATTAACACCCTCTATCATACCTTTTATAGTATTCTTATCACTAATTGATTATCATATTATTATACATATCCCTCATTAGTCAAAACATCTCATCCATTAGCAATTCAACCTTGTCTACTCATATTCATTCCTACCTGGGTTAATTATGGCAAGCAAGTAATGGAATTTATGATCATGAAGTAGGTGATATCAGTTGTTGAGATTAGTATATGGTAGTACTTGACATAGATGAACCTAGGAGAATTATAGTATACAAGGCTACAAGAGTTATTTATGAAGACTATTGATTTATAGGTGTATTTGATGATTGACATTAAAAAGTGATTTGATTTGAGGAGGTGGTAGTAATATAAGAAAGGTTTTTGGTATGTTTGTATCTTTTGAAATGGTGTATTGGACAAAAACATGATCTATAGAGTTGGAAAAATAAAAACTACTGAGTTGGTGCCTAGATTCCATTTGTCAAATAGGCTATTAGAGGTGTTGATGGTAATTTACCTCCTTTATAGGCGTTTCTTCCATGTGGGTAACTTATTTGAATTATCTTGCTAAAGTGACATGATTAGCTAGTAAGAAGTGACAAATTAGATACTATTACCATTATTAAAAGGTCTAGTTACAATGATTTTATATAACATATTATTGTTCCTTCATCATATTGATAGATGTTGGTTGGAAGTATAATAGTGCATAACTTGATGTTAAAATCATGAATATTCCCATTCAAATTCCTTGTCATAGTATAGTTGAAACAACATCGAATACATATCAAACAAATTACTAAATATCCTAACAAAAAGACCTATTATTTTGGACCAATTTATGACCTTCCCATCCATATACCATAAAACAACCTTTCCTCTTAGTGGAAATATCAACAATCTCATCATAATATCATATTCTTGAATCTAGTGTATTGAAATCAATGCTGGCAACTCATTGGCATATTCTAACATTGTTTTTTATCAACTTCCTTAAAAATTGGTAATGCTTTTAATACCACTTGTGGGATGAGTGAATAAATGAATAGATTTAGAGGACCTATGTTGTTCCATTATAAAAAGTTATTTTGGGGTGGTGCAATCATTGGCATTGGAATTACCCAAGTGTTGTAGGTGAGTTGGAGAGGAGAGGACAATCCTTCAAGGGAGGTCCCAGGTCCGAATCTCCACCCTACCAAAAATTTGAATTGGGTACCCAAAATCCAATTGATAATGTTGGTGTGGGTAGGACCGGGTGCGACTCTCAAGTGACTTTGATAGTGTAGAACCCCCTGGTCGTGGTCTCTTAGACCAAGGCGGCCTCGCAAGGGGTTTTTGCTTAAAAAAAATAGACATTGGAATTTACACTACGGGATATCATTGTTATATGTATTACATTTACAGAATAAGATATCCCATTAGGATAAATGGATCTTGGTTACCATCATATTCATTTTCTTGGATAGGTTATAACACAAGTTGGGTATTTTATGCATTTTATAAGTTTTGGATATTTTAGGCTTATTATTTTTTGTTTTATGCAATCTACTATTGTATATTTTTTTATTGAGAATTTATCGAAGCTCATTGTTGTGTTTTAATTTGGCATGTTCAACATAGTTTGTTATTGTATAGGATATATCACTTGTATCTTATTTGGTTGTAGTTGTTGAATCACTTGTTGTACAAGTGGTGTTTGGTCAAATTAACCCAATTGAAGGGGTTGGTCTATATATGCAATAGAATCGAACGATGAGACTTTAATTTCGTGGTTATCTAGGTTTTGAGCACTATGGACTTCAAGTGTTGCTTCTCTTTTCTAAGTAGGGACTTTATTTACCTTGGAATCCCTCTTTTGTTTTGAAGGAATTTTAAAAAATTAATAAACCTTTGAATTACCTAAAACTTAGATTTTGTAAGAATAAACTCATGATACCCTTTTTCTATGGAATAGCCACCAAATATGCATAATACCCATATGTAGATTTGGTAATATTTTTTCCAAAGAAAAATTTTAGGCCTTTGTTTTTTTTTTCCAAAAACTAAAGTATATAATGGTAGATATCACTTCCTGGGTAGTGGATCTACAAAAATAACATTCCATTTTGAACAACCATTAGTCATATATATAAAATTTGTTGGAGAATATTACATTATTTGGTACATGCTAATTTATCCCTATGGTACCTTCATGGTACAAATATAAATATATAATATATTAGGGTTGATTCTATAGTTTAGATGAGTTATTTATATTTCACTTTTATGTAAGTATCAATGTGCAGGAAATGCACAAGTATCATGTAAGAGTGCAATGTGTAAGAAATGTACAAGTGTCATGTAAGTAAGAGTGCAAGTGTATATATGAGTTATAATCTTATTGCAGTGGTAAGGGATTTGGACTCTCTTTGAGAGGTTCAAGGTTCAAACCCCACTCAATATGAGGGAACTAGGACCCCTCATAAAAATATTAATTTGTATTGTTTATTATACTATATATCTTAATGTAAAATTGGGTTATTATATAAAAATTGTATGTTTCTTGACCAATTAATTTTAATAGTATTTGTTGGTGCTTGCCCTCACATTAAATCCATCCATAGGTGGGCCTTCACAAAATGATGGTCTGCCAACAACATGGAGTTAATTGTCTTCCCGAGAGGTTTCTTCTTCTAAAATGATAATAACAACTCTTGCCAAAAAATAAAGATTTTAGATCTTTATAATTGAAATTATTCAAGACAGGATTAGACAACTAGACAGGATAACTGGTAAAATGTCCTATCAACATGTAAGGTGGAAATTCAACAAAGAGATCGATACACTAGCGAATCAAACAATAAATATAACCCTAGTTATTATCGCCAAATCATCAAGAAGTAGAAGGGAGGGGATGGTATGCGAGGATGATGAGGACTCCAATAATGAGGTGCAGTTAAGCAGTTAAGCAATGAAATAAAGCAACAATTTCGGTTATAGTATTGGTGAAAGGGATGCAAACCTTAGGTGTAGTCAAGTGTTGAAGGAAGAGGGTTGTTCGTAGACCATATTTTTAGTTTGTGAGAAAGCCTCTTTGATCAGAAGAAATATCTCTCAAGGATCTTTGGGTTCACAGGTGGATAAAACTTTGTCCTCTATCAGTATTTCAGAGGATTTGGGTTGGATTTGATTGATCATGAAGCCCGAAAAATTATTTGCAAACTCAAGGACAAAAAATCAGGTTTGGAGGAGCTCAAAGGATACATTAAATATTGGTGGAGGAGTACAAAATTCCAATATTTTACAAATACAGTTGAAGGAGGGGAAAAATGGATATTTAACAAATTGAAAGGCAAAATACAAAAATCATTAAATGTCATAAAAAAATATCCTCTTCTTACATAAACTATCTCTAGTTGTTGCGAGATTGATGCGAGCTAGTTATTTTGACCTAAGTTTCAATACCCTTGGGAGACAACCATAAGTTAAATATTCGACATAGTAATCAATATTTAGCCAGCTTGTTATAATCCCCTATGAGGTTTTGTTTATGAAACTTTACCTTTAGAATTTGTTATTTTCTTTTTACAAATCTATCATTTAAAAAAAAAAGAAGAAATCTTCATTTTCTCTTCCTAGATTCAACCATTATTTGTAATATTTCAATAGGTGTCCTTTTTGGATCAACCCCTGAAGATGAAGATCCCTAGACAACCATTTTTTTTTTTTTTTTTTTTTTTTTTTTATTTTTCTTTTTTGTTTTTTCTTCCTTCTTTGGTTTTTTTTTGTGTTTGTTTCCCCCCCCCCCCCCTCTTCTTTTTTTTTTTTATATTTTTTTTATTTTTTTTTTTTGTTTTGGGGGTCCCCTCCGGGGGGGGGGGTGCCCCAAAAAGGGCCAAGCCCTTACCACCCAATAATTGTTTTGATTATATCTCTAATATTAAAGACTATGTACCTAACATTATCTTCAATAATTAGATGCAATTGTCAATCTTCATTAAAACCTCTTATGGATCCCTTTTATATGTGTAAACTATATCAATTATTTTCCACTTTAATTCTTATTTTGATAGTGAATTTTTATTTTTATATTTTATTTTGCTTTATTTTTTTAATGGGTCATATGGGATTGAAATGATCTCTTCCGTATTATATCATATTATCGTGACCACATATTGGATATTAAATAAAGTAGCAATTATGTGTGTATCCTTAGGTATAGTTTGAACTTACCATTTGATTAAAATATTAAGGTTCACCCATATTTGAACCTTGGTCTATGATATGAAATTACCACTTCCAACCAATTGCCCTAAACCTCATGGATTTTGATAGTGATAAAGTTACTTCTACAAAAATACTTAAATTTTAGTTCTAAAAAAACTTAAAATTTTATCAAATGTCATTAGCTCAACTAATTATATTCCTCAACTTGAAAAAGAAGACCTAAGTTCAAATCTTTCTAAACAATACATGCATAGTTACCAAACAGTTGTAATACCATTATATGGTCATAACTTACAACCTTCAATCCCATATAACCAATTTAAAAATACTTAAAATTTTAAAATAATTTTTTTTATAGTAATAAAATTTTAATTTATAAATTAAAACCCTACTCCTATTTATTTAAAATTTTGATTTATATATATATATATATTTGAGTTCTTCTCGCCTTATATTTAAATACAAATCTATCTTTATCATTAAAATATAATAAAATCAAGTTTATAACTTTTTCTAAACCAAAAAAAAGAACGAAGAGTTTAACTTTTCTAAAAACAAATAATTTAATTTTCAAATGATGTTTGTTTAGGAATGTAGGTAACATAAAACCCGTTGATGCAGGTTTGCCATACCTGAACGTTTAAAAAAAAGCATTGCGTCCTCTCGAAGCTACTGCAAAGGAGAATCCAAGAATGTCGTTCATCCAAGAATGTCGTTCAATTTGGGGAGAATTCATACGTTTGGAGCTGAGATAGCATAACCGAAACTATTGAATTCAAAATATTTCTGGACAGAGTAACGGACAAATATTTGAATTGAGATGGCATAAGGGAAATGATTGAATTCAAAATATTTCAGGATATGTCACAGAGTAACGTAACGGAAACATTTGAATTGAGATATTTTGGGAAGCACTAGGGCTGAGAGAGCCGTTGGTAAGAGGCATTATAAATACTTGCACAGTCCATTCGCTTTCATTTTGATTTTCTTCTCTTTTCATTGTGTTTTGTCTTTTTGATATGTCATGGCCATGGATCTTCCTGTTTTGGTTTTTTTTTTTTTGCGTTTTAGGGTTTATGTGTTTTTTTTTGTTTGATTTACATTTGATTCAAGGAGCACACAGCAGACTTGGCCGACCATACAAAGGAGGCAAAAGAAAACCTAAGAGGCAGATGAACAGAGAAGGTAAAAGTTTAAGAAGATAAAGCAAAGCAGATCTGGTTCCTGTTTCTTTTTGGTTTGCAAGGGTTTTAATGCTTTGATTTGTTTACTTTATTTTTTTTTCATGTCTTTCGGTATTTTTACCCTATTTATTTAGTTTGTCTATGTCTTACACTTTTACCCTGATTTTGATTTTTATTTGGAGTAACAGAACATAGCAAATCACATAGCCGGTCGGATAAAAGAGAAAAAAAAAAAAAAATCGGCGGCAAAATTTTCATAAGGTAAATTCCTTGCAATTGTTTTCATATTTTGATTTGTTTAGGTTGGTTTTATTTCTACCGTATCTTTTACTTTTTCTCCCTCAACAATGTATAACTTAGATCAAATTCTGAAGCGTGGAATTACAGGGTTAAAGGCTCATTAAAATTTTAGTTCCGTAAAGTTAATTGAAATTTGAAATCGCTTTAACAAGATAGCCTCTAGCCTCCTTCTTCCATTTCTTTCTTGCCTCGGCCTCCTTCTTCCTTTTCTTTCTTGCCTCGGTTTGAGCAGTTTCGACAAACTGACTCTTCATATACCAAACTGTCTCAACAATGTATAACTTAGACCAAATTCTGAAGTAAATTTACATGGATATTTGACTGGCCCTTTTTTTCATGGATATTTGTCATACTCTGTCTCTATCCTTCAAAACTTGGAATCACCATTCATGTGCAGAGCAGATCCAAAAAAGTGAATTAAAAAAGCAATCAAAGGGATTAATTAATCTCTGCGTGAAAATTGTGAGGCTCATAGCTATATATATATAGCTGACAATGTCAAATGCATAGCCATATTACCTATGCACAGTATTTGGCCGTGACTCAGTCATTTTGGAATCTAGTTATAAAGTTTAGGAACTTCCACTGTTACGCCACAGCTTAATATTTTAAAGTTAAAAATAGATTTTAATTTGTAAAAATATTATTTAATTAAATATAATTTTAATTTGAAATTTAAATATTTATTATGTTCCAAAATTCAAAATTCCTGAAAAACTATTAAATCGTCCCGCCTGGTTCATGTCTTTACTCACCTACCAACCAAAACCACTTCTCGCTTAAGGTGATGGGTGGGGACCGTGGGTGAGGTGGCGCGGGACCATATGTAGTAGTACAACGCTACATCACACTTCTATCACTTCATTCCCTCAAATTCCGTCTGGTCATTATCATGCGATCATGAGATGTTAGTGTTGGCGGCGGGTGGATCCCTTTAGGTTTCTTAGACCCTTTAACCCTGCAATCTCTCCTGGCTAGATCAAATTCTGAAGCTGTCTATTTTCAACCTATTTTTGCTGGTGGAATCTCTCCTGGCTAGATCAAATTCTGAAGCGGTCTATTTTCAACCTATTTTTGCTGGTGGATGTCAGATTTCTTTTTTCTGTTTGTTTTATTTTATAATTTATGTCTACATCTGAAGCCTTACTTTTTCTCATTTTATTTTATTTAGGTTCTTATCATCTGTATTTCATTTATTGGATAGTGTTTAATTTTTTTTTATCAAATTAGAATTAGTTCAAAGACATTGGTGCCATGCAACAATGGTGGTTTAAAGATATTTTTCTCTTTGTAGATAATTATAAGCTATAAATATTGGTTTTTCTTCAAGACCTTGTTAGTTTTGATGAAGCTAATTAGTTCTAGTTCTAATTATTTTCTAACTTTAGTATATCATTAGTTAAAGGATGAAGTTTACAACATTTAATATGCTTTGATGGCCAGTAATTGTTAGTGTATGTAAATCCCATCAAAATGTTTTAAATTCCATTAATATTGTTTTTTAAATATTAAGTTGGTTTTCTTTGGATTTTAAAACTAGGAAGAAATTTACTTTTTGTTTTACAAATTTTTATTACTAAATCTTTATAGTGCTTTATTATTGGTATTAAATTTAATAGACCACTAATATCTTCTTTTATTTGTTTTGCAGTAACATAAAAATCAAATAAATTATTTGCTATACGAAGCTCTTCCATATATTCGAAGAATAAAGAGCTACAATAAAAATTATATAGTGTAGAGAAGTTTTGAGATCCATCTAAAGTCCAAACTAATTAATTACTTTGTAATATTGTGAATTATTATTTTTAATAAAAAATATTTTTTTTTGTGGGAGGGGTAAACTCCCCTCCTAAAGCCCTCAAGGGATGGCCATGGTCTTCCTTGAGGGTGTGTCTTTCATAGTTGTTTTATGTATTGTAAGTTGCAGATTTTAAAATTACTTTTTATTTTGAATGTCTTAAATTAAATAATAATAAAAACATAAATTTATACTCTTAAATAAAAGACTCTGAACATACAAACTATATCAATAGCAACAATACTAACAACAAAATTATTATATAATGAATTTTTAATTTATTCAGAAATAATACATATACTTTTCAAGTGCATGCATAGAATTTGGGTGTTGTAATAAAAAATACTTATTTTAATTTGTTATATTTTTTTTATGTTCTAACATCAATATAAAAGCCATGAATGCCATTTAAATTTCAATTTGTGTTTTACATTTGTTTTACTAACATGACTAGTACTTGTATGTTCTTTATTGATTTTTAATTAATAAACATTTTGTTTACTATTTAACCAAAACATTCTAATTTTGAATGTAATTTTAAAGTTAAAAAATTAACAAGCATTTTGTTCACTCTTATAACCAAAACATTTATATTTTAAACTTATCTTTTGCACTTTTTATTATAATCTTTAAATATTAATTTTGATATATTTTACCCTTTGTTTCTAAATTAAATTATTTTTTAATGATATATATGAACTTGTAGCATATGGAATGTGCATTTCAATGACTAATATGATATAATACTTTTATGTTTTGATTTAAAATTAATAATTGAGTCATTATCAATAGTAAATTTTATGTCATTTTTATTACATAACTCATAATTTTGTGTTATACTAAAAAAATATTGATTTAATTTATAATATTTGATTTTAGTGTTAAAATCATTATAGAAACAATATGAATATCATCTAAATTTAAATTTTTGTTTTGCATTTGTTTTATTAACATGATTTTGTTTACCAATTTGTTTTTGTTTACAATTGAACTTCCTTTGTATGCCAATTTTGTTTACCAATATAACTTCCTTTGTATATAAAACATTTACATTTTTAGTTAGGTAATGTAATATTTCTCATGATATAAATATTAATTTTAGATAAATAATAATATAAATAGTATTTTATCTTATCATGCTTGATATTTTTATTTTTCAAAAAGTAACAATTATTTTCCAATAAAAATGTAGTTCTTTTAAATTTATGGTTGTTTGTGTCCATACAACAACAAACCTAGCCAAGTGAAAATGATTTTCTTATAATAATAAAAATAAATTTGACTTTTTTTTGTTATAATTTTTATTAATTTAAATAACCATAGGTGTTTAACATGTCTCCTTACACTAACTTATTAAAAAACCATGTTTCCTTACACACGTCTAAACTTACGTTTTTGTGTCTTTAATTTACATAGTTGATTTATTATGCCATTATTATATATATAAAAAATTATGTATGTTTGAATTGATTTGAATAGTAATAATGTATTTTAATTTTATATAAATTTTGGATGTGATGTATTTCATTAATGTTTATACTTGTTATATTAACTATATATTTTATGTTTTGAAAAAATAAATTTTAAAGTTCAAAAATTAAATTTGATGTTTGTATATTTGTTTGTATTGTGCTTGTGGTTGTATTTGTTTATTAAATATTAATTTGTATTGTTTAATATATTTTATATTTTAATGTAAAATTGGGTTATTACATACAAAATTTGTATGTTTTTGGACTAATTAATTTTAATAGTAATAACTTCTCTTATGTATTTGTTTGGATGATTTGAATGATGATAATATATTTTGTTTTCTATAAAATATTTTAATTTTTTTATATAATGTTTTAAATATGATTTTTAATTGATTATATGAGGTTGAAAGGGGCCATTATGACCATTGTTATTATAATAGCTTGATATGTATGTGTTGTTTGATAAGATTTGAACTTAGCATTTCCTCTTTGAGTAAATTTATATTTATTTAAATTCACTTAAATGAAGATAAAATATTTTAATTAGATATATGATTTTGGCATTCAACAATTTGAGAAGCTCCTATTTCATTACTACTTCTATTTTGGGATTAATTGACCTATGTTTTTGCATGAATGGCTTGGCTTCAGGTGTTAGCTCTATGGTATGCTAGATTACCTCCTTGTCATAAACCCAAAGATCATTATAGCTCCATGTTATTATGTCTTGGTACCATTTGCATAGTGACTTGAATCTATCTACTTCTTTCATGGAGCAATAGATTTTGACCTTCAGACTTTTACCTGGTTCAATTTGGACCTCTTTGTAAGCTTGCTCTTCTATTTTCATTTTATACCTTGTATTTTGGTCATTGTTGTCAAACAAGCTTTCTAAAGTGATTAGTCCTTTTGGGATATGATTTTTCTTTAGTTGAATGACTTCTTCTTGGTCAATTTCTTGTAGAATCTCTTCTTGTTGAGTTGCATAGATCACCTCTCTTGTCAAGAAATCAATGATTTTTTGATCATCTTCAAACACATGCTAGAATACTTCTTTATCTGGGATTGCTGATCTGAATATCATCTTTACCTTATTCATCTTTTGACCATAATTGGAGGTAGGTATATAATTTGCTCCTTGAGAAGTTAGTGTATAAGCTAATTTATTTTGTTCCTTGGGAATGGCTTTTATACTTAATGCTTCAAAACTCTCCATCAAATCCCATACCCAATTATAGTATACTTTCAAGTAGTGATGTTTACTACTATATTTCTCTATCACTTGACTAACCATAAGCTTAGAGTCATTGTAGATTGAGAGTAACTTAATGCCCACTCTTTATGTTTACATCAAACCAAGACACAAGGCTTCATATTCAGATGCATTATTAGTGCAACTCCACATCAACCTATAGAATAATTTTTTTATTCCTTTTGAAGGAGATATTAGCACTATCCTTACTCTAACCCCATTCTTACGACTCGAACCATCAAAGTAAAGCTTCCAAAGCTCTATTTTTTAGAGTTCTTGGTTTATCATAGATGGGATCTATTCTTGTTTTGGCTTTATGATACAATACATGCCAATTCCCATTTCAATCAAGGCATTGTAATATTTCAAAAAGAATTCATCTTTAGTTTACAACTCTTAAAGAATATCTTCCAGAGGGTCAATTTCTTCAATGATAATATTGATACTTTCTTTCTCAATCTTTTCTATATGATACACTATCAAATTTTTGGGAAATATCTTAATTTATTTACCCTTATGCAGGATTATCATATGGGAATAATCTAGGTACATATAACCTCCCAATTTCGCTATGAATTACCATGAAGCAGAGTTGGTCAAATTGAATTTTGATGAAGCATCTTAAAAAAATCTAAGACCAGCAAGAGGGGGAATAATTAGAAATAATAGGGGTGATATTTTATCACATTACACTTTCAATAGTGGATTGAAGATAAATAATGAAGTTAAAACTTGGGTAGCTTTGGAAGGATTAAAAATATGTAGACAAATGAAATGGAACAAAGTGTATGGAAGGAAATTTATTAATAGTAATAAATGCAATTTTGAGGAAAGCAAAGGCTCCATGGAATATACAAGAGATCATTGTGGAAATACAAGACCTTGCTATAGAGTTTGAAGAAATAAAGTTTACACATGCATTTAGGGAAGGGAACACATGTGCAGATAGGCTAGCCAAAAAGGGGTTTCAGTATAGGATCGTGAACTTAAATTATCTTTTCCATGGTTAGACATAGTAGTAAGTTTAGCTAAAACTAACAAGAAAATTTTGAAAGGAGCAAATTCAAAATAATATTCTAGAGGATTACAAAATGTTATAGGGGATAAATTTATAGATCAATGCATTAGAGGAAACTAATGGTCTAGATTTGGTAAAGCAGACTATGATTTCATGAAGTGAGTAGAAGTTTGTATGTTGAAGCAAAAAAATATGATATTAGATGGGCTTCATGGTTGAATAGATTATTTGAGTTGTTGGTCATTGGTTGGATTGTGGGACAAAGTATGGATTTGAACACTACTAAACTATTTATTAAAATAATATCATTATGATTTGTTAACATATCATTATAATATGAATGAGATTCATTTCATAACTCATTAGAATGATAATTTTTTTTTAAATTGGTTATTTGGGATTAAAATGAATTCCACTTGTATTATATAATGATCCATAGTTTAATTATGCATATATCCTTTGATAAGATTTAAACACAAATTTTTAACTTTTTAAGACTACTAACCTATTTATTATAGTTCTCGTGGGTGCACTTATGCTTCAGGAAGGAAACTAAAGTCTAGAGTTGGTAAAGCAAATTATGATAATGCAAAGTTTTAGAAATATCACTCTACTAAGATGTAGTGTGTAGACTGTAGAGGTGGAGTTTTGGTATTGTGAAGGCTGCTACAAAAAATATCAACGATGCTGAATAAAGGTAGTGTGTTATCACTCTACTAAGATGCAGTGTCTAGATTGTAGAATGTGCTTAGATCTATTCATGTGAATAAAATGAAGGTAGGTCTAATTCTTGATTGATATTTAAAAAAATGATATAAGAAGCATCAACATTTCTTCAAAATCGAAGTGCACTCAAATATGTTCATGTGAAGAAAATGAAGGTTGGACAACTTTCTTTCTAGAATTGGAGCATGCAAAAGTTTGGGAAATTGATTTCTTATTTTGATGGAGAATGAAGAGGAATTCTTGGAATTCTCAGAGGATCCCTTTGAGAGGTAACACATCTTTTCAACTCCAAGGGCCAAGGATCCAATTTTTGGACAAGACTTAGAAGTTGATATTGGGGGGTCCTTAGGTTTTTTGAGTGACCAAAATAATATTGCAAGTTATCAAAATTTAGTGGACAAAGGGAAGTCTATGTTAGTAGGTTCAGATTAGGTCGGTTGTCCTATTGACTGCTCACTCTCAGGTGTATCAGAACACTCTACTCAAGTAATAGGTCTAATGAATGAGCAAGCATTTGATTGTGGGGAACGAAAACTTGAGCATGCTCCAAACAACCTAGACTCACTTTATCTAATGGAGTTTCCTTTGTTTGGTTCTAGTTTTATTAGTAAAAGTCTTGATTCAGAGGCCCTAAGTGGAGTGGGTTTAAACTTCAATCAACATAAACTATAACTCTGGTTACTAAATTGCATAAGGCACACAAAGTGCTTAAAAATAAAAGATTAAATATTAGAATGGTTCTTGGGGAAGATCTAAGGATGGAATAAGTTTTGGAGTTTTCGAGGAAGGCCCTTATTGGGAAGTTTCATGGACATCAAATAGTTGATAATACAATAAATAAGTAATTGTAGAAGGTATGGGTCCCAATTTTAGGAAATGGGCTGATTTTTCACTTTATAGAGGATGTATAGGTTTCCTTTTTCGATCTAAGGAAGATGCACAAAAATATTTGGGAGGTCATCGGTATTGGGCATCTTCTTTTTTGGCTTTGAAGGCTTGGACGACTTGCTTTGATCCTAGGATTGAAGTTACTAGGAGAATCCCAATCTAGGTGAAACTTCCAAGTTTGCCAATGGAGTTATGGTTAGAAAGAGATTTGAAATAGATTGGAGATTCATTAGGTAAAACCTTGGATATAGATGTTTCTTTCAAATCTAGTATTTTTTGGTTTGTAGCTTAGGTTTTGGTTGAGATGGATATCAGTGAAGGCTTACTAAACTGTATGGAGATAGTTATGGAGAATACAATTCATAATCAAATCCTAGACTATTTGAAGATTTCTTTTAGATGTGTTTGTTGTTATATTTATGAACATATTTATAAGGAATATTCTCAATCTTTCACACAAAAAGTATGGAGGAGAAAACAAATGACTAGTGGAGATTTCTAGTCAGCTAACAACAATCAAGAGATACCATTTTTTTAGAACTCAGTAGTGCTTCTTGATTCGACATAAATAATGAGGAAGAAATTTAGGGCCTATCTTTATCTCTATTTAACTGTTCATAGGTTTTTATAGAAGGAGATAAAATCATAAAGAAAATTATGAAAGGATTGAAACCCGATACTATTAAATTTGTTGGTCAGTCATCTAAGCATTATAAAAATTATTGTCCAATACATGTGGAGAATAATATAGAATTAGGTAATAAAGAAGTTTGTACACTTCCTTATGAATTTTTGAAGAGAAGTCCCAAGGACAAGGACTTTTCTAGGGATTTGGACAATGGATCGACAACCTCAAACACATTAAATAAGGATTGTGATCCAAATATTTTTGCTATTAGGGGAAGTCTTTTGACCTATCAGGTGAATCTTCTAGGGAGGTATCTATTTCAAGGGAGGGTTTGGAGATGAGCTCCTCTTGCAGATATTTGTTATGGTCTAGGAAAAGGGAATACGAGTTGAGAACTTATGCAGTTACTAGAAGGTTAGGTTTAGATTTAGACCTTATAAAGGACTCTTTTGCTTCTTCAATAGGTAGGAAATATTTTTTGTTTCATTCACAAGAGAAGACTCTGAGGAAAAGTCAACAGGGTAAACAAAAATCTATCAAAGGGGTCCTTAGAGCAGGACAAAACTCCTCTAAGATGTTTAAATAATATTATTATCCCTTAATATAGTCCCTCTAAAATACTTGCCTTAGCCAGGCTAGTGAAAACTCATAATCCAAATGTTTTCCTTCTACAAGAAACCATGGGGACAAATACAAAAGTCATTGAAGATTTAAGTAAATTGCTTAATGGGAGTTCTTGGCTCTAGACGCTACCAAAAATTTAGGGGGTGTTTTGATTGGCTAGAAGAAATCAATATTCTTAATAAATTATTCCTTTATGATTTTAGGCATGTGGACAAAATTCTTTTTTAAAGACTTGGGTTTGAGGTTATCGGTTATTAATTGTTATGGCCCCTATGAAGATATGCAAGTTTTTTAAGATGATATTTTCTTCCAAAGGTGTGTTAGGGATGAAGAAGTTATCATTAGTTGGGACTTAAATTTTACTATGAATAGAAGTGAGGTATGAGAAGAATCTACAAGATTTGATAAACTTACATATTATTTTAGACATAAGATTGAAGAAGCTAGTTAATTGATTTGGAACCAATAAAGTTATTGTCTACATGGAGAAATAATAGAGTTGGGGAAGCTAGTATCTCAAATAGGTTGGAAGGATTTTTTATCTCAGAATCATTATACAATGAAATAGATAAAAAATGGGTCATGGGTTGAGATTGGAGGTGGCACGGATTATTCTCTCATACTTCTTCAATTAGAAAGTGAGGAGGTAAAGACCACTAGTCCTTTTAAGCTCAATCTAATTTGGTTGGAGGAAGAAAATATTCAACAACTGAATAAAAAAGAGTGGATTGGTTATGACCAAAGTTCTAGGTTATCGATAAGTTTTCAATTTGTTGTTGCTAAATATAAAGAGAATATACCTACAATTGAAGCTAACAACTCACTAGAGATCATAGGAGATACACCAAAGAATACAAAAACTAGAGAAGAAACTAATGAAAACTCAGAGGAAGAGGTAGAAGAAACATAAGTGGAGGAAATAGTTATTCCTGGGGCTTTCCGACCACACGATCTACATATAAGGGAAGAAAATTGAACCAACAACTCAGAAATGAGCAAGCACAGAAAGACTTGCAATCCAAAATGCAGGTTAGAATTGAGGAGAGCTTCATAAAAATAAGAAGCAATTCAAAAAATGAATATTATGTCATAGAATTGTAGGGGACTAGGAAATCCTCTAAAAAAAGATTCTCTTAAAGTTCTAATACAAGAGCAAAAGCCAACAATAGTCTGTATTCAAAAAACACAAATATTAGAGGTAACACTAAGTACATAATGACAGAAGATATGAGTACAGTTAGAAATAATAACTGTTGATTCTATGGGAGCTTTAGGGGGATTAGCTTTGGCTTGGGATCCACACTAATTAGTTTGAAGCTTGCAATATAAGCACAATAATTAGATAGGTACAAAATTCATCTTACCGGATGAAACTAGTGTAGCAATAATAAATTTTTATGGTCCAAATCATCCTATCCAAATAAGAGAAGCATGGCAAAAGCACAATGACTAGACAATGAGAAGTTTGAAAATATAATACTGGAAGGAGATCTCAACATGATTCTCTACCACTAGGAGAATATTGGAGGAAGTTTAGCAAGGGATCCAAATAGAGATCTGCTCAATCAAATTATGATAGATGAAAACTTATAAGACATTCAATCAACCAAAGAAAAGTACACTTGGAGAAATAAAAGAGCAAGGATTAACTATATTGCAGAAATATTGGATAAATTCTTGATCAATGAAAATCTCCTAACACACTTTCCTCTCACTTCCAATCACATCATTCATAACTCTATCTTAGATCATAAGCCAATTCTCTTGGATAGTGGCCAAAGCCTACAACCCCAAAAAATTCCTTTTAAGTACAAATTTGAATGGGTGGTAGAAGAATATTTCAGTGAACTTGTGGAAAGCACTTAGAACCAACATGTCCAATCCACCAACCCCCAAGAAAAGTGGAAAAGCAAAATTCAAAAATTGAAGCATGTGATAAAAATAGTTGGCAGAAAAATTGAGTCAAACCAGAAAATAAGCAGTTGATGCAACAACTAGAAACAAAAATTGGGGATCATCCTCCTCAACCATAGCAAGAATATGCAAGAAATGACTTGATTCAAAAGCTCAATAAATAATAATTGAAGAAGAAACACATTGGAGGCTTAGATCTCGAATAAATTGGCTAAGAAAGGGGGATAGAAACACCAAATATTTTCATATGAAAACCATGCAACACTATCAAAGCAACACAATCAAGGAGATAGAGCATGAAGGAACCATTTATACAGATAGAGAGAAAATTAAGGAACTTGCCAATCAATATTACTCAGCTCTCCTCTCTAGAGAAAATGGTAACCCACATTCCCAAGGAATACTATTGCAATATATATCGATAGTATTAAATTTGGAAGACAAACAGGATCTTAGTGAACCAATCACTATGGTGGAACTTAAGGAGATTATAGTAACTCTACCAAAGGACAAAGCTCCTGGACCTGATGGATTCACAAACAACTTTTACCAACAATACTTACACATCATCAGAGAAGATTTGCTACGCATGATTGAGGATGTTAGGGTGAAAGGTAAGATTCGTAGAACCATCAACTCCACCTTTTAACATTGATTCCTAAAGAAAAAATACCACTACTTTCTCTAGATTCAGACCAATTTCTCTATGTAACTCTTTCTATAAAATTATTACCAAACTGTTGGCCAATAGAATAAAGAAGAAACTTGACAAATTAATACAAAAAAAGCAAAGGGGGTTCATGCCTAGAAAAAATATGATAATATCATAACAGTGCATGAAGCCATCCACAAGAGTAGAAAAAAAGAAACAAATTGTTATAAAATTTGATATGGCAAATACCTTTGAGCGAGTTAATATAGAATTTGTAGAACATACCCTGCAAAAGTTTGGATTCCCACATCAGGTCATCAAGTGGATCAGAGCATGCATAAAAAACCCATGGGTAGCCTCCTCAATAAATAGTGAACCAACAATTTTCTTTCAGGATACAAGAGAAATTAGACAATAGTGTCCACTATCACCATACCTTTACATCATTTTAGTTGAGACTCTTGGAAGATTAATTAACCATCTTCAAAGAGAAAGAAAAATAACATGGATGGAGGTTGCAGTAGGATGTAAAGTTATAACACACCCAATTTGCCAATGATATCATTAATTCTAGGCGAAGCCACCAAGAAAAATGTTAGACAACTTAAGAAATACCTAGATTGGTTCACACAAGCTACCAGGGTCCATATAAACACTAAAAAGAGTCAGTTCTATACACAAAAAATTGCACCAATGAGAGTCAAACTCTTTTGTACTATCCTAGGATTTCGGTCTGGCACAAAAAAATACTTCAGATATCTAGGAGTGCCCATGAGCTTACACCTCAAATCCTCAAACTGTTGGATCCCAACAATGGACAAGATGGTTAGGAGGATACACACAATAATAGTTGATTTAGTCTTGCAAGAAGGGCAATATTGATCAAATCGGTGTTAGCTTCTCTTCTAGTCTACCAACTATTAGTATATCATGCTCCCAAGTTATTTTTGTAAAAGGTATATGGTATCATACGCAACTTCCTATGGCAAGGAGGTAGGTAATCAAAAAGAAAAAAGTTCTACTTGGTCAATTGGAAGATGGTCATCAAAAGTAAAATTCAAGGATTGGGAATAAAAAAAATGGAGATAGTTTCAAAAGCACTGGGAGCAAAAATTCTCTAGAACATGCTTAAACACAATCGAGCATGGTAGCGCATATTAGTCAAAAAGTATGTAAATAATCAAACATGTATTCAAATGCTCAAATACATAAACAAAATTCCTAGAGCCTCATTGGTTTGGAAACATATAGTGGCTGCAAAAAGCATAATAGAGGATATAATTTCTTGGCTATTAGGAGATGGTAAGTCAATTAATTTATGGGAGGATCCGATCCTAGAAAATCCACCATTAAGAGAGATAACTCCAATCGAATTGCATAATCACTTGGAAAGCCAAAGAATACTCAAATTAGATGACTTGTTTTATTGGACATCAAAAACTCTGAACTAGATCTCCCCTCCCATTCCATCTTAGCTTCAAGGAGATTGGGATTATTTTAAGTCCCACGTGGCAAGCATTAGATCTCTTCATCCTATGATTCCAGATATACTTATTTGGGGTAGCATCAACAGTAATGGGGAATACTTAGAGCATCTAGGAGTTCAAAATCTGCATATTGGTTGTGCCAATAAAAACTATCGATAGTGTGGAAAAATATAGCACCACCTAAACTGCAAGTATTCAGTTGGCTAGTCTCTCTAAATAAAAGATTAAATGATGAAAATTTGCAAAAGAGGAGTATAGAAGGGCGTCATGTTTGTTATAGGTGCAGGAAAAATAGTGAAATAATTTTCCATATTTTGTTTGAATGCCCGAAGGCAATTTTAATTTGGTTAGGAATTACTATAATTCTTGGTACTTTCTACTCTATAAGGTTAAACATAGACACATAT
The DNA here is from genome assembly GCA_028583015.1 of Wollemia nobilis. Taxonomy (NCBI): domain Eukaryota; kingdom Viridiplantae; phylum Streptophyta; class Pinopsida; order Araucariales; family Araucariaceae; genus Wollemia; species Wollemia nobilis. The sequence goes on along the minus strand of JAQPPZ010002072.1, from coordinate 5,155,093 downwards.
TTTACCAAGTGGAACAAATAATATAAATGTAAATTGTAAGGTAAGCCCCTCCTGAAATATTTGTGGAGCTCTATACCATATTTTGTCATCTGGCACATTTGGTTGGACAAAAACTAGAGGATTTTTGAAGGAAAAGGTAAGGACAACAAAACTCTAATACGAAGGATAAAAGAAGAATTAGTGTTAAATTTCAAATCTAGTTTTTATCAACAATAGTATGAAGAAGATCTATCACCCATAGAAAGAAGAATGATCTACCAACTTAATCTCCAAGATTTTCTGTCATAGGGAGGCTATAGAGCAAATAATTCTTTGCCTAACATATGTTTTTATGTGCTCTTATTTGATGGTACCTCCAAGTCCAATATTGGTCAAGCAATGGTGGGGGATTGATTCTTACAAGATCCCGTGATATCCTGATCAAATACATGATCAACTTGGAAATAAAATCTAACAATATGGCATAGGCTATTGGATGTGAAATTGACTTAAAATTGGTATAGGCTATTGAAGTAAGAAATCACATAGGTCACAATTTACAAGGATTCTAAACTAATAATAATATCTCTTGCTAAAAAAAAATATTTTTTTTTTGAAAAATTTGAAAAAACTTGTATTAAAACAGAGAACAATTACAAAAGGGAGAAAACACATCCCAACCGAGAGCAAGAAGCAAGATTACAACAAGGCGTGAAAATGCGACATGTCGCAAAATCGTGACATGTCGCGATATCGCGACAGCAACCCAACCGAGGCCGCGCCAGAGAAACAAGTCGCGAAAACGCGACATGTCGCGAAATCGCGACAGCCAAGCCCCGAGGCACTTAAACACCACAAACGTCACGAAATCACGACGGCACAACCGCAAGGTGCCCAATCACCAAAAGTGTCGTGAAATTGCGATGAGATTTCCAAAAGACGCCTGATCACAAGAAGTGTCGCGATATCGCGACGAGTTCTCCCCTTGGCGCCAGTGCTACAAAAGAGTCACGAAATTGCGACGAGTTTTCCCCATGGTGCCAGTTCTGCAAAGGTGTCACGAAATCACAACGAGTTTTACCTTTGGCGCCCAAACTACAAAAGTGTCGCGATATTGCGATGAGTTCTCCCCTTGGCACCCATTCCTCAAAGGTGTCGCGATATCGCGACGATTTTTCCCCACGACGCCAATTCCCCAAAACTGTCGCGAAATCGCGACGAGTTTTCCCTTTGGCGCCCAACCTTCAAAATTGTCACGATATCGCGACGAGTTTTCTCCGTGGCGCCCAACCTTCAAAAGTGTCGCGAAATCGCGACCGTTTTTCCCCTTGGTGCCAGCTTGCCAGAAATGCCACGAAATCGCGATGATTATTCCCCTTGGCGCCGATTCAGCAAAAGTGTCATGAAATCGCGACGGCTTATCGCCTTGGTGCCCAACCTTCAAAAGTGTCGCGATATCGCGACGGTTTTTCCCATTGTTGCCAGCTCTCCAAAAATGTCGCGATATCGCGATGATTTTTCTCCTGGGCGCCCTTTCAGCAAAAGTGTCACGATATCGCGACGGTTTTTCTCCATGGCGGACAACCTTCAAAAGTGTCGCGATATCGCGATGATTTTTCCCCTTGGTACCAGCTCTCCAAAAATGTCGCGAAATCGCGACGATTTTTCCCCTTGGCGACCATTCAGCAAAAATGTCGCGATGTCGCGACGGATTTTCCCCTTGGCGCCTAACCTCCAAAAATGTCGCGATATCGCGACGATTTTTCCCCTTAGTGCCATTTCTCCAAAAGCGTCACGAAATCGCTACAGCTTCCAGCCACAGGCCCCGACGGTGCAACAGGTCGCGAAATCGCGACAGTCTCCCACCAAAGGCCGCGACGGCGCAACAGGTCGCGAAATCGCTACAACTTCTCTCCAAAGGCAGCGACAGTGCAACAGGTCGTGAAATCGCTACAGCTTCTCTCCAGCGGCCGCGATAGCGAAACATGTCGCGAAATCGCGACAGCTTGCCACCAAAGGCCGCGACGGCGCAACAGGTCGCGATATCGCGACAAAAACCATCCTTAGCATTTTCTTTGTTCATTGTCTTAAGGATCGTTCCAGGCCCTGCCTAATCACTTCATCCTCCAAAGGCATGTCACTGTGCAGCTGCACCCCTACCTCTTTCTCAGCACCCATCTTTGCAAGGAAATCAGCCGCTTTATTTAGATTTCTACTCACATAAACAAGGATCACGTCATCTAGTTCTCTCCATAGTTCCTTGATTTGAGAGACCAAAATCCTCAACCTCCATGCTTTCAAAGCAAAGTTCCTCATGCAGTCAAGATCTCCAACCAAAATTTGAGAGTCAGATTCTATAATTACCCTCCTATGGCCCTGATTAACTGCCTAAAAAGAAGCAGCTTTGATTGCAATGGCTTCAACTTCGTTATTTGTGGTTCTTCCCAATCCCTGCAGCTCCCAGTAGAGCACGGTGCCCTCGTGATTTCGATAGACCACACCAATGCCAGCACTGCCCGGATTGCCCTTAGCAGCTCCGTCAGTATTGATTTTAATCCAACCGTCGGGAGGAGGTTTCCAGCTGGCTTTGACCTGTTCCTCTTGCTTTTCAACTCCCTCATCCATAGGCCCCGAATCAACCTGAGAGTCCTCATTTGCGTGGACGACAACTGTTTCAGTGACTTTGCTCCAGATGACCTGCCAAACACCATCAAGCATGGAAAACGTTTCTCAAAATATTCTTGCATTTATTTCCAACCACACTTGCCACCAAATGAAATTTAAGCCGAGCTCCCAACCGATTCGAAGAGCTTTAGATTTAAATCTACCCCTCTTCCATATTTCCAAAATGTTAATCCGATTCAAATCACCATTAAGCTGGATTTTATAATAAGAGAACCAGCGCTTCCAGATCTGGCGCGTGAAGGGGCATTCAAACATCAGATGATCAGCTGTTTCCTCATTCTTATGGCATAGAACACATTGAGAAGGACCGATGATACCTCTGCACCTGAGGTTGTCGAAAATGAGAATTCCATTGTGCATAACCTGCCAAGCAAAAAAGTTCACTTTTGGCCAGCCCTTGGATTGCCAAATCTGTCTCTAGTCCTCAACCGGGAAAGCAGGGGGGGAGGCTCAGGGAGGATGTCATCATATCCGTCTTTAACAGTATAAACACCAAGGCTCCCATAGCCCCAAGCTAATTCATCCTCCTCGTATCTCCCAGTGAGAAACCTTTCTTTCAAGATTCTGGACAAGATGGGTGCTAGCTCCGGAGGGATTGAAATTGGCCACTCCTCCAACTTCTTAAACTTGTTAAACTTGTACCCCCCCAGCTGAGTAGTATTGAAATAACTCTCAGTTTGGACCCAACCCTTGGATTCCATGGTAGCTTTTATTGGGAGTAGCTCTGGAAATTCAACCATGATGGGAGGAAACTGATCCCAAGAATCAGACCAGAAACGAGCCTTCTCCCCCCTCCCCACTTTCCAAAATAGCTGGTCTTTAATAACCTGAGATCCAAGCTTGAGAGCCTGCCATACTAAGGATCCAACACCCTCCAAAGAGAAACGACCCACCTCACTGGGGTTGACATGACCCAAGTACTTACTAGTAAGAATTCTACTGAATAAGGAAGTTGGTCGGGAAATCCACCTCCAGTACAACTTTCCAGCCAAGGCTTTATTATTTAACCTGGATCCTCTCAGTCCCAGTCCACCTTTTACCTTGGGCTGGGTAACTTTATCCCAGCTCACTAAGGCCCACTTTCTCTCTCCCTTTGGTCCTTCCCACAAAAAATTTCTAGCCATCCGATCTAAATCTTTCCAGATTGTAAGCGGGGCAGCCAAGATAGAGAATTTGTAGATAGGCATGGCTTGAATGATTGACTGTAAAAAAGTTACTCTGCCACCATAGGTTAACCACTTGTGAGACCAGTGATTAATTCTTTCCTTGATACCCTCAAGCAAGTGCCTCCAAGTGTCAAGTTTCAGATTCTTGAAGTGCAAGGGAATCCCAAAGTAAACCACAGGAAGAGCAGTCCTAGTAAATCCCGAGATTTCTAAAATTCCGTTCGAAGCCTGTGCTCCAGATTGAAAAAGACCAATTTGGATTTCTTGTCATTAATGACCTGTTGAGTAGCCCTGAGATAAACATTAAGAGTATCCCTAATCGATATTGCTTCCCTGAGGCTGGCAACTCCCATCAGACCAGTGTCATCCACAAACTGCATGTGCGATAAAACTTCGTCCCCCACCCTAACACCCAATAGTCTGCCTTGCTGTCTTCTCCTCAAGAAAAGTCTGCCAAGACCTTCAGCTAAAATCAAAAATAGATAAGGAGAGCAAGGATCCCCCTGGCGGAGACCCCGAGAGGCTCCAAAAGGCTACGAAGGAAGGCCCTTAATTAGAACAGAGTAGGTCGGGGAAGAGACACAACTCATGACCCACTCAATCCAGTCCTCGAGAGAAACCAAAAGCAGCCATCATTTTGGCTAGAAAACTCCATTCAACCCTGTCATAAGCCTTGGACATGTCCAGTTTTATGAACATCCCTTTATTCCCAGAAGTGTGCATTGAATGAATAGCTTCCTGAGCCAGAACCACCCCATCCAGAATCTGTCGACCCTCAACAAAACCCCCTTGCTCAGAGGAGATAATGCTATGAAGAAGGGGTTTTAGTCGCTCAGCCATTACCTTGGTGATTATTTTATACAACACATTACATAAGGCAATAGGCCTATAATCTAAAATATGGCTCCCCTCCTCCCCTTTTGGAATCAAGGTAATGAAAGTGTGGTTTAGAGCTTTGAGCATTCTCTTATTTTCTCTGGATTCTTCAGCCACAGCTCTAACATCTTCCACTAAGCAGTCCCAGAAGGCCTGGAAAAACTCAATGGGAAAACCGTTAGGACCAGGAGTTTTACCAGTACTCATTCCAAAGACCACAGCTGTTAGTTCATCTCTATCAATGGGCTTGAGGAGGGCCTGGTTTTCATCCTCAGAAATGAGAGCAGGAATGACAGAAATAACTTCATTTTGGGCCGAAGCATCCTGAACCGCACTTTCCTTAAAAAGCTTTGAGAAATAATCCATAGCATGGGAGTGTATATCTGGAAGAGTGTCAAAGGAATTACCATTCTCATATTGAAGGACCTCCATCTTGTTCATCTGTCTCCGGGCACAAGCAGTCCGATGAAAGAATTTTGTATTTCGGTCCCCTTCCACTAGCCAGGTAGTTCTTGCTCTCTGCCTCCAATAAGTCTCCTCCTGGTTGTCAATGTCCTCCACCGCTCTACGCAAGGCATCATCCTCATCCTTGAGCTGATCTGTAATAAATCCTTCTCTAAACTGTTTCTGAACCTCATCCCAGCGGGCCACCAATGGAGCTCTTTGGGTCTGGAAGTCAGATTTATTAGAACGCCTCCAATATTTCAACTGAGTTTTGACATATTGAAGTTGTTTGTGAATTCTGAACATTGCTCTTCCATAAGCTGGACGACCTTCTTCCCACCATTGCGGGATTTTCTCCCGAAGTTCTTCTTTCTGCAGCCAAAAATTCTCAAATCTGAAAGGTTTGTGATGGTGTCCCCTCCCAGCCCCACCTTCCAATAGGATAGGGCAGTGATCAGAAACAAGGCCTGCTAAAATCTAAAAATTAATGTTCCATTTTACAAACATCTCTTCTGAAAGCAAAAAGCGATCTAGTTTCACCTTCCTACTATGTGGCTCCCTTCTTTTATTAGTCCAAGTGAAGTTATTGCCAGGACATTTGATGTCCACTAGGTGTAAATCCTGGACTTGAGCGATCATGAAACAGTCCCCTGGATCCAAAAAAGGTGTTCCCCCTTCCTGTTCTCTAGAAGATAATTTAGTATTAAAGTCCCCCGCTACAATCCAGTCTAGATCTTCCCTAGACACTCTCATGTCATGCACAGCCTTCCACTGCCGCCTCTGGCCCTCCAGGATTTGAGATCCATAAAAGTTAGTAATTAAAACGACTTCTACCGAGAAATTATTCCTAAAAAGAGAAGTGAGAACACCCCTCCAGGAAAAGTGATCTATTGCAGACCATTCCAGAGAGTTCCACAGAGTAACAATCCCCCCTGAGGCACCTTGGGCAGCCACAGCCATGTGACCAGCACCCTTCCAGATTTTGTTGATTGTTTTAGACATAAGATCCAAAGACATCTTAGTCTCTTGTAAAAGCAAGAAATCAGTATTCCTATTTTCTAATAACCTTTGAACAACAGATTGATGGGTTCTCACTGTTTAAACCCCTCACATTCCAAGATTGTATAATCATGGGTTACCCTGAGAGCAATAAGAATCAATTGTCCTCATTGATCCTCCCATGATCAATTTGTCTCCTTGAGTCGCTAGCGACTCCTTATTAGATCTTCGACCTGCTCCCTGAGAATTGCTATTTTTTGGTCTTTTTTCTAGCTGGGTTATCCCCAAAGATGGCCTTTACCTGCTCTTCTCTGCTATCCCCATGTGGACATCCTAAGATACTGACTGCTCAGGATTATGGACTACTAAGGCACCAGAAGACACTAGTTGTGATACTTCATAGGGATCAACTATCTGTTGTATGACAGGAGAAGGTGAGAGGGGGGGCTGCCCAGGAATATTAGAAGTTTCCTTGAAACCCTCCAAGCCCTCCATAGAGTGATCCTCTTCATCAACCAATGATTTAAAAATCTCATACCTATTGGCAGGCCTGAGATTAGATTGCTCCTTTCCCTCCTTTTTGTTAGTCCGCCTTCTTCTTCTGGGTTGTTCAAAACCCTCTCTCGGAGCGTTCTGGCTCTGACCAGAGCTATTAGGATCTGTATTAGGAGCAGCCTTATCCTCCTTAGGCAGGTTTGGCATATCTGAAGGGGCCTCCATTTTGGCATTCATATTAGTAGGACAATATATATATATATATATATATAAACGTTTCCCCTTCAGCATGAACTCTCTCTAATATATATATATATATATATATATATATATATTTTAGATCTTTAAAATTGAGGATTATTTAGGATAGGATTAGACAACTAGGTAGGATAATTGGTAAAATATCCTATCAACACATAAGGTAGGAATTCAATAAAGAGGCCGACACACTAGTAAATCATGTAATAAATATAGCCCTTGGTTATTTATACAAAATCATTAAGAAGCAGACGGTAAGGATGGTATGCGAGGATGATGAGGACTCCAATAATGAGGTGTATTTAAGTAGTTAAGCGATGAAACAAAGCGACGAAGACAATCAGACTATCCCCTTCCCCGGTTTGGGAAAGAGTTTAATGAAAAGGTTCGCACTGCTTATATAAAAGGGGTTCCTGGCCTCCCCAAGCAAGTTTATATGAGATAGATTCGGTTTCACCCCTTTTTTTTTAAAGAGCATATTTTTAACAGTCCGAAACTTTTATTGGGGGAGAAGTATCCGAGTGAGCGATATACTGTAAATCTGTTGATGGAGGTTTTCCACGTATATGAATCTTAAGGATCGATTTGAGTCTCCATATAGCTGGAAAACGACGCTCCTCGATACCGACTCGATCTTACAGTCTTTGCAAAAGGGATGCAAAACCTTACGTGTAGTCAAGCGTTGAAGGAAAAGGGTTGTTCGTAGACCATCTCTTCAGTTTGTGAGAAAGCCTCTTTGGTCAAAAGAAATATCTCTTAGGGATATTTGGATTCATAGGTGGATGAACCTTTGTCCTTTATCAATATTTTAGAGGATGAATTTGGGTTGGATTTTATTGATCATGAAGCTTGAACAATTATTTCCAAACTCAAGAGTCAAGGGCAAAAGACCAGGTTTGTAGGAGCTCAAAGGATACATTAAATATTGGAGGACCAGTACAAAATTCTAATATTTTACAAAAATAGTTGAAGGGGCAAAATTGATATTTAACAAATTGAAAGGCAAAATACAAAAACCATTAACCGAGTTGTTACAAGATTATGATCTTCCTCCAGGAATATTCCTTAAAAATGCTACCAATTATAATTTTGATGAAGTGAGGACCAAATTCACTGTCTATATACCTTTTGTATGTGAGGTGGGCTTCAAAGATTCATCAATTGTAAGATATGCCACATGAGTGACAGACTTTCTACTGATGAGAAAGCTAACATGAATCTAATGAATGAAAACTAAAGTTATCATATGGACCAAAGTTACCACAATTTTAGTAGTGTTCCCCGATCAAGTAAGGTGCATTTCATTGTAGGTGAGAATAAGTCAAGGCCAAGATATGCATATGAGGTGCTTTGAGATGGAGTGATGGTCGACGAGTTTTAAGCTAGACAAATTTTCCTTGGGAAATATAACTAGTTGATTTATCTTATCTATTTTTGGTTGATGAATTTTAAGCTAGACAAAATTTCCTTTGGAAAGATACCTAGTTGATTTATCTTATCTATTTTTGAAGATGCTATACTTAGCACATTGTAACCAAGGACAATAATGGAATGAAATGTAATAACTATTATTTTTCATAAATATTCTATTTTAGAAAATAATCTAAATATTATATCCTTCTATCCAGAAAAAATGAGGTCAAGACTTCACAAGAGACTTAGGATGAACTATGCACCATATTGAGGGAAAGAATGAAGCCACTATTCCACACTTACAATCATAATTGTATTCATTGAAATTTTAAGATAGTGAAAATACAGAACACTTTCTTAGAAGGATAACATATTTACAATTGAAGCTACAAACTATGAGAGAGAAAGTAGAAGAAAATTTTCTTGCCTAAGTTACACTCAAAGCACTTCAAAAATAATTTAAACCATTGGTCACATAACTCCAAGTTTCAAATATAAAAGTTTCATTTGAAGAGTTAGTTAATATTATTAAGAAATATGAAATAGAAAATCATGTCAAAGATGAAACGTCAAAAAATGCTTTCATTTCAACAAAAAATCAGCAAATAACACAAGAATATTATTCTATCTCATCACAAAATCAACCAAAATGGAAAATAAGATAGTCATATATGTAAAAAAGGACGTATCACCAAATTTTAGAGATATAATTCACTAAATAAATTGAATTAAATGCATATACTTTTTCAAAGATATCTATAGAGATAATATCAATCAAATTAGCAATGATACACACAAACTCAACAATAATATCTAAAATGGGAAAATAAAAAAGGGTAGATGAATCAAGAGATACAAGAATATAATGATGAGGAAGAACATGAATCAATTCACAAGACACTTATGGAAAAAATAACCACAAATCTATCCAGCTTTGATGAAATATTGAATAGTACATCAAAAAAGACAAATGCATGTCAATAAATAGATGAAAATTGTAATATGAGTGCTATATGAGCAAATGCATGGTGTGAAACTAAGAATCTTGTATAGAGGATAGTATGTGACATTCATAATTTAAGCCTTAATGCTTGTGATTGTATTGACCATAATTAAAAAAACATTTTCAAAATTAAATCATTAAATAGGGTAAAAAATAACACTAGTATTGATAAACGTTGTGTTGACAAATATAGTATTGACTGTTCATTTTTTGGTATTTTACATTCAAATATAGTCAATGGTTCCAAGGATAACACTATTTTTTTTTTTGGTAGATAAGATACTATAACATTAATACCGGGTTTTATAGGTTGACCTAAAACCTTTTACAAAAATCAGCCCAGGGCTGTTGATGAACATGTCCTTACTAAGGATCCTATATATGTAAAATCTACATGCCGCCAAAGCCAATACATCGGGTAAGGCACATAGCCTGTTATAAAAAAGAAACTTCCCATACAAAATTTTGGGTATACCCCGAGAAAACACACCTGCATCATAATTACAAAAAAAGAAATAGACACAGATCCCTTCCTTGAAATAGTGAAGAAACAAAAAGCTGCAGACACACATAGCAGAGTACTGAAAAAAATCCCACAAGCTCTGTATTGACAATTACTCTTAATAATCCTTTGGTAATTGCTTTCTTCCATATATGACATGCTTTAGGACCACATCTGAAAAGGATTGAAAATCCAACTAACTTCATATTATTTACAAACTCATTATATAGGCACTAATGGCCCAAAATACATAACCAAACCCATCAAATCATGGATTTGATCCAATATGCTTAACCATAAGCTACAAAAGTGCAAGGGAGAATGCACGTAACTTCTAAGTTAAGAGGAAAGGAATAATGCTAACTAGAAGATCCATTTTAGCTATCTTGAAGTACACACTTCCTACTTTGAGTTCACACTTACTAACTAACACTCTAAATGACAACTAGAAGATAACTAGTGCCCACAAGTGCATGTGAGAAGGAGACTCACTTACAATTATTAATTTGCAAGAAATAAACTATGCAAACCTAGCTAGGAACTACTAGAGGGGTCATATGAGGGATCAAACATCAATCCTCATCATGCCTCCCCACAATAGAAGCATTGGCCTCCAATGCTTTCAGAAGAGTAGGAAAGTCACGGGACATCTGATGAAAAGAAATCCAACGAGCCTGATGCGGCAGCTGTCCTCGTCGAGCCACAAGATATGAGGTGGTAGACCCCTGGCGAGTCTGTCGAGTCTTTGTGTCATAGATCTGATCGGAATCCAATGGTAACTGAGAATCAGGAACCACGTCCACAGGATGACTGATAGTTGGTGTTGTCTCCAATGTAGAGTCAAAGTACAACTTCAAAAGATCTACATTGACGACGTCATGAATTCCCAAGTGTGCGGGAAGATCAAGGCGGAAAGCATTCTCGGACACCTGTTGAAGAATAGTATAAGGCCCATAGCGAATCGGTTTGATTTTACTATGAGTCTTATCAGTAAAACGTCGCTTGTCAAGATGCAACCAAACTTTGTCACCAACCTGAAATGGATGAGGAATTCGATGTCGATCCATGGCCTTTTTCTATTGTTGTTGTGTCTTTTGCAAAATCTCAACCACCTTTGATTGTAGATTGTGCAAGTGCTGAATAAATGAGTGTGCCTTGTCTTGCTCCTTCTGAAGATGTGAAGTGACAGGAGAAGGCAAAGACAAAGGTAACTCATAAGGTGCCAAGGGCTGAAATCCCATACAAACCTCAAAGGGTGAATGACCTGTAGAAGAATGTAGGGCCCTATTGTAGGCATGTTCAATATGAGTGAGACTCAAGTCCCACTTTGTCTGGTGAAGCGTGATGATAGATTCGTAAACTTTGCACAAGGGTACGGTTTACCACTTCAGTCTGCCCATCGGATCGCGGATGATAGGCGATGGAAAAGTTAAGGGAAACTCCCAAAATTTTCCACAAAGAATGCCAAAAGTGACCCACAAAGCGTGAATCATGATCCGATATAATGCTGGTAGGTAGACCAAAGGAACGCCAAATGTTGTCAAAGAAAAATTGGGCTAAGTCTCGCGAGAACTTGTCTTGTGGCATGGAATAAACTTAGCCATCTTACCGAATCTGTCAACCACCACGAACACACAATCATGTTGTCGCACTGTCATAGGAAAACCACTAACCAAATCCATGGAAATGCTTTCCCAAGGATGGGAAGGAATGGGCAAAGGCATGCCTAAGCCAAACTTCCTGTTAGCTGGTTTTGAGCGACAACAAACCGCACACTCGTTTGAGAAATCTCAACACATCCCTCCGCATTTTAGGCCAATAGAAAAATCTTTGCAAGTGATGAAGTGTTTTGTGCTTCCCAAAGTGACCACCATAAAGTGTAGAATGAGCTTCCTTAAGAAGTGACACTCTAGGCTCACAAGGAACACAAACCTTGTCCAATTTGTAAAGAAGTCCTTCTTTGATGTAGAAATCTTGGAAAGGACACAAATTGGAAGAAGAAGGCTTACTCACTTGCTCAAATATTTTCCCAAAATCAGGATCCTGTGAATACTGATTAGGCCAAGTCTGAAATCCCAAGTGTGAAGTGGACATAACTGTTAAGGCAAGAGCGGCAGGAGGCCTACTCAAACAATCAACAATAGTATTACTCTTCCCCTTTTTGTACTTGATCACCAAGTGAAATTGTTGGAGGTAAGAGGCCCACTTCATATGTCTTGATTCTTCAATTTTACTTTGAGATTGTAAAAACTTGAGAGGCATATGATCAGTGTGTACTACTGTATCTTTTCCCAAAATATAATGTCTCCAGTACTTGATAGCTTGAACTAATGCATACAACTCCTTGTCATATGTAGAATAGTTCAACTTAGCAGCAGAAAAAGTTTCTGAATGATAAGCAACTGGATGACCATTCTGTTTGAGCACAGCTCCTAAGGCAACTTTAGAGGCATCCGTTTCAATCTCAAAAGGTTGAGAGAGGTCGGGTAAAGTTAACACAGGTGTTGTACAAAGTTTCTTTTTGAGTTTCTCAAAGGCAATCTCTTGGCTTTTCTCCCAATGAAATGGAACTTTAGACTTAGTGAGATAATGCAATGGAGTTGCAAGGGTGGAATATTGAGGAATGAACTTGCGATAAAAATTCGCAAGTCCTAGGAAACTCCTTAACTCGGTGAGAGTTGTAGGAGGGGACCACTTAAGTAAAACATCAACTTTGGTGGGATCTACCTGAATTCCACTTTCACTAATCACATAACCAAGGTAAGAAACCGAAGTATTGCCAAAAGAACACTTGGAAGAATTGGCATATAATTGATTCTTCGCAAGAAGATCAAGGGTATGATGGATATGCCTAAGGTGTTCCTCCCAAGTTTTTGAGAAGATCAATATATCATCAAGATATATTATTACAAATTTGTCAAGTACATCACGAAATACATCATTCATCAACCTCATGAAGGTTGCAGGAGCATTAGTAAGACCGAAGGGCATGACCAACCATTCAAAGAGGCCCATCTTCGTCTTAAAAGTTGTCTTCCATGTATCCTCAGCTTGGATACGCACTTGATGATATCCACTTTTGAGATCTATTTTTGAAAAGAACTTAGCTCCTTGGAGCTGATCTAATAAATCATCAATGCGTGGGAGTGGATATCTATTCTTTATAGAAATTCTGTTCAAAGCACGAAAATCAATGCACAATCTCCAAGTGCCATCTTTTTTAAGAACCAACAAAATAGGTGAGGCACAAGCAGAAGTACTTTCCTTAATGAAACCCTTAGACAACAAATCTTCTATTTGCCTTTTTATTTCTTCATTTTGCAAAATAGATTGTCTATACATGGGAGCATTAGGTAGTGAAGAACCAGGAATGATTTCAATGCTGTGATTAATTGTGCGAATTGGAGGAAGAGACTTTGGCTCCTGAAATATGTGTGAGTAACTTTGCAATATTTTATCCATTGAAGAGTGTTGCTTTGGAATGGATGTGGATGTAGAAGTGTTTTGAGAGCGAATGAAAATTAGAGCAACATCACCACCTTTTTTAATTACTCTTTTTGTTTGCTTGGAACTTAGAATGATGTTAGGAGTGTTGGTGCTTTTAATGAGAAAAACCTGACCATATTTTTGAAGTGTGTAGGTTCTTTTGAAAGCATCATAAACAACTCTCCTATCATACTGAAAAGGTTGTCCAAGCAAAATCCCACAACAATCCATAGGAGTCACATCACAAGTGACTTGATCTATGAAATGTGGGCCAAGTGCAAATTTTAATGTGCAAGTGTGAGTGATTTCTGAGCCTCTTCCACTATCCTTCCAACCCAAAGAATAAGGTTGAGGATGAGGCTCCATAGGTAACTTCAAACGCTCGACAATGGACCTCGCAATTAGATTTTTCTGCGAGCCATTATCCACTATACAATCTGTTGCAAAATTATGGAGCAAATGAGCTCGAGTGATGAACAAAGCATCACGAGCGCCCTCTGATGAACTTACATTTACCAAGGTAACTTCATTGAGCTTACCTCGTAATTCCGTGTATACTCTACTTTCTCCTACTGACTCAAGGGGACCTTTGGGAGCATCCTCCTCTTGAGTAGTAATGACTAAACTCTTCTTTTTAAGCTTAAAACAATCAGCTTTTTCATGACCTTTCTTCTTACAATAGTTACAAAACTTTTTAGAAGAAGAAGAAGAAGAAGGTTTAGAAGAAGAAGAAGAAGAGGAGTAGAAGCGGAAGGGGATGGAGAAGAAGGAGATGGAGAAGAAACATTCTTCTTTTGAGCAAAATTCTTCTTTTGTGAGAAAGAATTATTCCCTTTTGATGAGTTTGCAACCACTTGAGTAACAAGTGCGTGGAATGCCTGCGAATGCACCTTAAACTTGTCCTCCGCAAGTTGCGCTTGGTTGAAAATTGAATCCAATGTGTCCATAGAAACAAACATTATTTCCCTGTACAAATGTTCCAACAAACCACTTTGAAATTTGAGAATCAAAGCTTTAATATCTTCCTCCACATTCAAAAGTATCCTGTACCCGTTGAATTGAAAGATATATTCCTGCACAGTCATATTAGTACTTTGTCGAAATCGAAACCATTTAATGACCAATTCCTTAGAATAATTGGAAGGATAAAAATTGGTCTTAAGACAATCTACAAGCTCATCCCATGAGGTGAGTTCATCATGACCTCTTTTTCTTTCAACAAGTACTTTAGCTAAACCAGAAAGTTTGAGTTTAGCATATGGAACCATATCCTCATCTGCAAGTTGAGTGTAAGAAAACCAAGAACTCATGTCAAGAATCCAACTATTCAAGACTTCAGGGTTCCGGGATCCATCATAAAGTGGCACTTCACAACGAACTCTCAAGCGAGAATCACTAGCAGAAGTTGAAGCATTATGGACAGAAATGTCATTTACCTTCATTGCAAGGTTACCAAGAACTTCTGCCATGGTAGTATCATTAGCCTTATCTGCTAAAGCATTTACAACATGTGCAAGTTCTGCCACTTGGGCAGCCAAGTCAGAAGCCATGTGAGACCGGGTATAAGCCAGAAGTAAAAGGGAAAAGCACTTAAAAATCAAGGAAAAATTGAAGATTCCTTGTTACAATGTTGTGCCCTGAAAATTACCCCTAAGGCTAAAAATTTAAAAATTTAAACTAACCTAAGGTTGACAATTTATATTTTATTAATTTAAAAATAACTTAAGTAAAAATTAAATATAATTAATCAAAGATTAATTAATTTACTTAAATTATTAAAAATTAAATTAATAAAAATAAAAATAATGACATGCAACCTTAGAATAGGAAAATTTAAAAAAAAATTACAAATTTACCCGCAGTAAACTGAACTCCACTGGCTGTGTCTGTCTGGCTGACTGCACTGGCACGTTTCTCGAGGCAGCCAATCATGCCTTCATGCAAAAAAATGGAGGTGCCTGGTACAAAAATTTTAGTGCCAAATCTGCATAAAAGTTCGTGCTTGGCCTGTGGCAGCCTCAAGTTGCGTGCAGCGATTTGTAGAGGACGCGACAGACGTTTCGTGTGTGAGTGCGTGGACGTCCGTCTATTGTGTAGGGGGATTTCGCTGTGGCCGACAACCTCGTGCTGTAGTAGCGACAAGCCAGTGTCATGCGGTAGGATACTGTCGGGTCATGATAGGCGACAATAGTGTGGGAGTGGAAATTGAGTGTGCAGAGAGCCGACAGAGGGTGTCGCCATAACACACGACCTTCCGTCGGCTGTGTTGGACGTCGGTCGACGTTCGTCGGTACCGAGAAGGTTTCGATCGACGGACGTCCGATGGTCGACGTCGATAGGGCGGCGCTGACTTACCGAGCCGCTCACGAGTTAGACCTCGGCTCTTGCTGAGATGGAGCCGAGGGACTTAAAAAAATAATTTTTTTTTTTTACAATGCAAATTTAATTAATATATAAAAAGATTATATATTAATTAAAACTTAAGCTTTCTAACAAAAACTAAGAAAATTTTAAAAATTAACCAGGTGGGTTAATTTAGAAAACCAGAAAACTTAAACTATTACAATTATTAGCAATTATTTGAAGGCAAATACCTTCAAATTTCTTAAAAATTGCTAATTTTCTCTTGCCTATCACCAAAAGTCCTTCAGTAGCTCTCCTTTCAAGATCCAGTCGACACACGACCAGCGTTTGAAAGGCAACCAGATCTAAGTCGACACACGACCTAGTTTTGATGATGCTCGATCTTCAAGACTCCAAAATGGCAGGAACTTCAGGAACAACAGGCTCCCTAATTCGCATTTCACCGTAGGAGAAATCCAACCTTGCCAAGGGATTTTTGTAGGAAAGAAATCGGGGTAAACTTCTCCTATACTTCTTGAGCATACGGAGAAAGTTGGAACGAGGATTTTGACGCCTAAGGAACTTCCTTCTGCGTATGGTTTTCAAGCTCCCCTTGAGCTTGAACCGAGTCCTCAATGAAAACAAGTTTCTCATAAGAAAAACTAATCTATCTCCTATCCTCTCACCTCACAAGCCCTAGTGTAAACTTGAACTAGGCTCTGATACCAATGAAAAGGATTGAAAATCCAACTAACTTCATATTATTTACAAACTCATTATATAGGCACTAATGGCCCAAAATACATAACCAAACCCATCAAATCATGGATTTGATCCAATATGCTTAACCATAAGCTACAAAAGTGCAAGGGAGAATGCACGTAACTTCTAAGTTAAGAGAAAAGGAATAATGCTAACTAGAAGATCCATTTTAGCTATCTTGAAGTACACACTTCCTACTTTGAGTTCACACTTACTAACTAACACTCTAAATGACAACTAGAAGATAACTAGTGCCCACAAGTGCATGTGAGAAGGAGACTCACTTACAATTATTAATTTGCAAGAAATAAACTATGCAAACCTAGCTAGGAACTACTAGAGGGGTCATATGAGGGATCAAACATCAATCCTCATCAACATCCCATCTTGGCCAATCAGCCTTGGAGAAGTGAACCTGTTGGCTAGATTTATGGCGGTGGCTATCTGGTGGTCCACATGGCTATGGTTCGAAGTCTTATATTGTCGTTTCTTTTCTGCCCTGTGATTATCAACCAATATCAAATTACTAAGATGACTAGGAGCCATGTTATTTGACATGTGATTGTCCCCATTAGTCTTTGTGGTATTTCCAAGAAACATCCACCAAGACTGATAGCTCGGATAATTTTTATTGTGAGTCCATTTCAAAAAATATACGAGAATACTCATAGCCTTTGAACTTACAATGCATTCCTTGTTGGTAAATTTGACTATCATTCTTGGCATTCTTGTTGAATAAGATCCTCTGCTTTGCTTGGGACATCGTGTTCCCATTTGAAAAGTCCGTCACCATCGACACCCAAATTGGCCAGCTTATCAGCAACTTTGTTAGCTTCTCGAAAGACATGTTGGGCTTTTATGTCTTGTCTTCCCTGGAAAAGGATCCTAGCCTCTTCAACAATTATTTTAATCCTCCAAGGAGGTGTTTTCCAATTATTGAGGAGATTTATAACATGCATAGAGTCTCCTTCTACGATCAAATTGCCTTCTAAGTCTTGAGTCATTTGAAGGCCTCTCCACATAGCTCTAGCTTCAGCTTCATTGTTCATCCTTGTTTTCAAATATTTTAAAAATGCAAGCATCATATTCCCATTATGATCTCGCACAATACCGCCAACGCCTGCTCGGCCAGGATTGTCCTTAGTCGCTCCATAAAAATTAAGCTTAAACCAACCTGTAGGAGGTGGGGACCACTTAATATTGGCTCTGGGGTTGACTACCCTAGGCAAAGACTCATCTAACAAGGTTAAGCTTAAATATTGAGCAATCGTGGTCTCCTGCAGATGAGGTTTACAACTATCAAAAGGGATAAGGTTCACATTCTCGTTGGCAAAGGATAGGATCCTGGCAATTATAGTTTGATGATCATGGATAGACTTATTAAAGACTCTATGGTTCCTTTCTAACCACACCTGCCAAAGATAGTGATTGAGACAAATTTTCCACATGTATCTAAGTCT
The DNA here is from genome assembly GCA_028583015.1 of Wollemia nobilis. Taxonomy (NCBI): domain Eukaryota; kingdom Viridiplantae; phylum Streptophyta; class Pinopsida; order Araucariales; family Araucariaceae; genus Wollemia; species Wollemia nobilis. Next base: position 5,137,222 of record JAQPPZ010002072.1, on the reverse strand, counting down.
TTGGCTTGAAAAGGGGCAAGGCCACTGGACGAAAAAATCAAGTACAATAGCTGGTTTAACCCAAGAAATATTGAAGGCCTGAAAAACCCCACTTAAGACAGTCAAGGAAAAAGGCACTCAAGGAAAATGTGATAAATGGTCTCCCAATTAGCCCTGCACAGATAACAACGATTAGTGATACAAATAAATTTATGCATCATATTATCAATGGTTAGAATTATTCCTTGGATAACCAGCCATGAAAAGACTGCAATTTTTGGAGTTAATTTTTTTATCCAAACTAAGTCATTTTGAAGGACAAAATCCTCGTCATCAAGCAAAAACTTGTAAGCTGATTTAATAGTGAACTGCCCATTTTCCCTAGGATCCCAGGTCACTTGATCTTCCTTGGGTCTCATGGGGATAAATTGTTTCCCGAGAATGTTACAAAGATCATTTGATTCCACTTGAAATCCCTGAATCCATATTTGTTTCCACTTCATTCTGCCTCTGTTCTCAACCATATAATCAGAGACTTTTCTGCTAATGAGTTCTTCTATGATATCTCTAATTTGGGCTAAGTTAGGATATTGCGTTAGTGGTTCGTCCTTAGCCCACCTGTCATTCCAGCAATTTATCCTCTCACCATTGCCTAAAACCCATCTTAAACCTTTTTTATGATTTCCTTACAATTGAGAATTGCTTTCCAAAAAGTAAAACCTCTGATTGGAACTGATTCACTTAGAAATTCCATATTTTGAAGATACTTTCGTTTTATGATAGTTGTCCATTCATTTTATTTTCTAGAAATGAGGCATCACGCCTGTGTAGTTAGTAAAGCTAAATTCATATGAGCAATTCTCCTTAGACCTAAGCTCCCATTTTCCTTGGGTCTGCGCACTTTGGTCCATTCGACAAGGTGTATCATTTTTTTCTCCTTTGATCCAGTCCATAAAAATTCTTTTTGGAGTTTCTCAATTTTCATGAAAACCTTCACAGGGGCTTTGAAAACGGAGAGGAAATAGACTGGAATGCTCTGAAGAGAGGCCTTAGTAGCTTTCTTGCTTGAGATAGAAGATGACCTTTCCATCCAGCAAGTTTTTTTTGAATTATTTCACTAACCCTGTCCCACATTGACTCTCTCGGAGAACCAATGAAAAGAGGGAGACCAAGATACGAAGTGGGGAGGTTTTCTATATCACAACCTAAAATTTCTGTAATCCTTCCTTACCTTTGAATGGGGGTGTTCAAGAAATATAACTTGCTTTTACTGAAATTAACTTCATGACCAACAACGTCCTCGTAGAGTTATAAGATGTATTTAATTCTTTTGGCCTCAACCACCGACACCTTAGTCAATAGAAGGGTATCATTAATGAATTGTTGGTGAGAAACAACCCTAGTGAGAGATGTTGCCTTGATTCCTGATATCAGCCTTGAACTACAAGCATTTTTTATGGTTTTGCCTAAATATTTTGCCATAATGATGAATAACATGGGGCTGAGAGGATCCCCCTGCCAACTTCCTCTGTGACTTTGAAAGTAACCAACAATTGTTCCATTAACCAGAATTAAGAACCATGCTTTAGAAATACATTCTTTGATCAAATTAACCCATTGGTGGTGAAAAACAAATTTAAGGAGGACAACAATCAGAAAGTCCCAATTTAGCCTGTTAAATGCTTTGTTCATATGAAGCTTGAGGGTAAAAACAAACCTGTTAGTATTATGAGTAGAGTGTAGAGCCTCATGAACTGTGATATCTCCATCCAAGATTGTCCTGCCCTGGATAGAGCTTTCCTGGCACAGATCTATGATGCGGGGTAGAACATCTCTCATTCTATTTGCAATGGCTTTAGTTAGGATCTTGTAAGAAAAATTGCACAGACTGATTGGCCTGAAGTTAGCCATAGATTCGGGGGTTTGCTTCTTAGGAATTAGAGAAATAAAAGTAGATTTGAGACCTTTTGGTATATGATTGCTTGCTTGGAATTCTCTGACAACAGAAATTACATCCTCACTTACGATATCCCAAAAAGCTTGATAGAAACAAGGGGGAAAGCCATCAGGTCTCGAGGCTTTGTCTGGCTCCATGCTAAATAAGGATTTCTTAATTTCCTCATCATAAAAGTGAGCTAGAAGCTTAAGGTTTATATCCTCATTTATTATGCTAGGAATGGATTGCAAGAGAATATATTTGGCCTCCTCATCGCACTGCGATTCCTGACCAAGGATAGAATTGAAATAAGTCCTAAGTAATAGAACCATCTACTTTTTAAAAAAAAATATCTTGTTATTGCTTTTGTTTCTAAGCGTGGTGACGTGAAAAAAAATGGAATTTGAATCTCCATATTTCAACCAAAGAGCCCTTGATTTTTGCCTCCAATAGATTTCCTCACAGGCAAAAATGTTATAAAACTCAGCTAGTTTTATCCGTTCCTCCTGCCTAGTAGTTTCATTAACATCACCATGTTGAATCCTTTGATCAATTATCTTCAAAATTTCAACAACCTATTTTTTTATTTTCAAAGAGGTTCCCAAATAACTCTTTGTTCCAAGTTCAAAGCTTTTCCTTAATAAACTTTAGTTTTCCAGCAAGTTTAAAAGTTGCACTACCCTTGAGAGGCTGCTGCCACCACTGAATTAAATAATATCTGAAACTGGAATGTTTGATCCACATAGATTGAAATCTGAAAGGTTTCTTGAAGTACAGAGAGTTAGGGATCTCCAACAAAATGGGATTATGATCAAAGGCAATTTTAGGAAGGGCTTGCAGGGTAGAATCACTGAACAGAGTTGTAGCCTCCTTTGATAGAACAAAATTATCAAGACTTTCTTGAATAAGATGACACCCTATCCACCGATTGCTCCAGGTATAATTTGCTCCTCTAAGTTTTACATCCATCAACATGTTGGAGTTCACAAAGTCACTGAACTCATCCATGCTCCTGATAGGTGGTCCATTTCCATCCATTTTGTCTAAAGGGTAAAGAGGAGTGTTAAAATCCCCAGCCTGAATCCAGGGGACATTATGGAATATTTCACTCATATTGCCTAAGTACTCCCACAGTAGAGCTCTCCCTTGAATTGAAGTTGGGGCATAAATATTTGAAAGGATCCACAACCTGTTGTTGTTTATTTCCTTAAATAAAATACTAAGAACCTTGTCATATTTCTGAATAATGGTGCCTTCTACTATCCGAGAATCCCACAAAGTCATAAGGCCTCCAGACGCTCCTCTGGCTGATTTGCAAACCATCTCCCCTTGATTCCATATTTTTTTTGCTACTTTTTTTGACTGAATCTCATCAGTTTTTGTTTCTTGCAACATGATAATAGTTGGATTCACTTGATTTATTATTGCATTGACTTCCCTGTGTTTGGGCAGGCCATTGAGGCTTGGTCCAAATGTAGGCCAAATTGCTAGTGTTGGTGGATAGTATGTTAATAATGGTTTAAAGTCTTTAATTACTAGTAAGGATGATGATGGTATAGGTCATTCAAAATTTATCAATAATGATCTAAGTTATGGTAAATACTCATGTAATGATAAGTCTCCTATAGATTTTGGCAATGAAAAGGATAGCACTAAATGGGTTTCTCTAAAGGATTATGATTTGAGGGCTTTTGAATTTGATAGTGATACTTTCAAATATGTTCATGAAAGTGCTTGTATAGAAAATATTTGCCTTAATTGTGTAGAGTATGTTGGTCAAAATGTAGGCCAAATTGCTAGTGTTGGTGGATAGTATGTTAATAATGGTTTAAAGTCTTTAATTACTAGTAAGGATGATGATGGTATAGGTCATTCAAAATTTATCAATAATGATCTAAGTTATGGTAAATACTCGTGTAATGACTTATTGCATTAAACCAAGAACACGATGAAATTAAAAAGTACACAAAAGTAGTTGGTACTAAATAGGGATGTAATGAAATAGGGAAAGGAATGATAGAACATAACTCAAAATGCAAAGACGTGAGATTACAAGACAAGCTTATAAGAGTGATTTTGTGACAAATAATACTAATACTAGTTTTGTAACAGAGAATGTTGGCACAAGTGACATTGAATATGTAATTGATGAAAGCAAGACAAAAATCATTAAAAAAGAATCAAGAAAAATAATTAGTCATAATAGATATGGGCATAAAGCAGAGACATGTTGGATCCTCTAGTATTGTAAAATTTGTGGAGAAAATAATCAATCTCAAAAGTTTTTCAAAAAAAGAAAAACAAAACATATGTTCACTATGGATGAATAAACATAACATAATGGAATAGAATTATGGAAATGTTAAAGTGTTAAAAGAGCTTGATAAGCATAGGTTCATCCATAAATGATTCTACAATGATTGTTCTCACAAAGACAATAATATTCAAACATGCAAGAAAGAAATAATATGATAATTCATCAATTGATCTAGGAAAAAAGTTCAAGTTAAAGTTAGAAAGACAAAATCAAAAGGACAAGAGCTAGATTTAGTATCAAAATTAGTGCTAGAACCAAATATGGAAAGTCAAAATCATAAAAAAGATCTATAGTATACCAAATAATGTAATACAGGGGGTGTTGGAGTTTATTACATTATTTCGTACCTTGTAAGTACATTGTAAGTAACTTGAAAATATTTTGTAAATACTTTGTAAATAGTTTGAGTCTAGGGGTCTTGTAAATATGCTATTTAGTAATCATTAGATGTGTCATTATAATGGAGTCAATAAATAAATTTTTCTTATGAGAAATATGAAGTTATATCTCTCATGATTTTGAGGAGATGAAGAGTTAGTTGAAGGTGAAATGTCAGGAGCCTTCTTGTAAATGTTATTTGTAAGAGTAGCATATAAGGGATCTTGTAATGTGAAATTGCAGTACAATATTCTGTATTGTAAAGAATTGTAATCTTGTCATCCACATAAATATAGTGTGTGTGTTAATTTTAACTATCATGAGTTGAATATATATGTGATGTATCCTGGTATATTGTGAAGTTCTTTGTACTTGGTATTCATAATTGAGTATTGAATTAAGGATTATGATTTGAGGGCTTTTGAATTTGATAGTGATACTTTCAAATATGTTCATGAAAGTGCTTGTATAGAAAATATTTGCTTTAATTGTGTAGAGTATGTTGGTCAAAATGTAGGCCAAATTGCTAGTGTTGGTGGATAGTATGTTAATAATGGTTTAAAGTCTTTAATTACTAGTAAGGATGATGATGGTATAGGTCATTCAAAATTTATCAATAATGATCTAAGTTATGGTAAATACTCGTGTAATGACTTATTGCATTAAACCAAGAACACGATGAAATTAAAAAGTACACAAAAGTAGTTGGTACTAAATAGGGATGTAATGAAATAGGGAAAGGAATGATAGAACATAACTCAAAATGCAAAGACGTGAGATTACAAGACAAGCTTATAAAAGTGATTTTGTGACAAATAATACTAATACTAGTTTTGTAACAGAGAATGTTGGCACAAGTGACATTGAATATGTAATTGATGATAGCAAGACAAAAATCATTAAAAAAGAATCAAGAAAAATAATTAGTCATAATAGATATGGGCATAAAGCAGAGACATGTTGGATCCTCTAGTATTGTAAAATTTGTGGAGAAAATAATCAATCTCAAAAGTTTTTCAAAAAAAGAAAAACAAAACATATGTTCACTATGGATGAATAAACATAACATAATGGAATAGAATTATGGAAATGTTAAAGTGTTAAAAGAGCTTGATAAGCATAGGTTCATCCATAAATGATCCTACAATGATTTTTCTCACAAAGGAAATAATATTAAAACATGCAAGAAAGAAATAATATGATAATTCATCAATTGATCTAGGAATAAAGTTCAAGTTAAAGTTAGAAAGACAAAATCAAAAGGACAAGAGCCAGAGTTAGTATCAGATTTAGTGCTAGAACCAAAGATGAAAAGTCAAAACCCAAAAAAAAGATCTATAGCATACCAAATAATGTAATACAGGGGGGTGTTGGAGTTTATTACATTATTTCATACCTTGTAAGTACATTGTAAGTAACTTGAAAATATTTTGTCAATACTTCATAAATAGTTTGAGTCTAGGAGTCTTGTAAATATGCCATTTAGTAATCATTAGATGTGTCATTATTATAGATTCAATAAATAAATTTCTCCTATGAGAAATATGAAGTTATATCTCTCATGATTTTGAGGAGATGAAGAGTTAGTTGAAGTTGAAATGTCAAGAGACTCCTTGTAAAGGCTATTTGTAAGAGTAGCATATAAGAGATCTTGTAATGTGAAATTGTAGTACAATATTTTGTATTGTAAAGTATTGTAATCTTGTCATCCACATGAGTATAGTGTGTGTGTGTGTGTGTTCATTTTAGCATTCCTGAGTTGAATATAGTGTGATGTATCCTGGTATATTGTGAAGTTATTTGTACTTGGTATTCATTATTGAGTATTGAATTAAGAACAATTTCTAACAAAAGCTAGAAAATTTTAATTTAGTACAAATTGGATTAGATCAAGGATTTTCCACTCCTAAAACTATAGAAAAGAAATCACATCTCTATCATTAGATGGTGAAAGCCATTAATGTTTACTCATATTAATATTTAAAAGAAATAAAGAAGGATACAAACCATGAGAAAGTGCACTCTACAAATTCAAATCAACATGAATGAAGATGTGAAGACAATATTTGTAATAAAGAAGGTAGAAGAGATCAAATGCCATCCAATCAAATTATGTTTATTTTTATTAATTAGTATAAAATCCTCTCCTTGGAAAAAATGATAATACAAAGTATATCTCTTACACTATAGGGTTTCAAGAATAATATAATAAAGAATGAAGTATGGAGGATATCCATGAATTTTTTTTTGGTAGGTTAAAATTATATTAAAAGTGGGTTTTGAAAGGACCCCAAAACCTTTTTACAACAGGTCAATCGACCAAACCAAAGGTAAAAAACAATTAATTTAAAAAATCTCGCCCAACGGGAAACAAACAGTTTGGAAAAACCCGCATAGTGGGAACATGTAAATTTGAAAAATCTTGCCTAACGAGAAACCACCAATTTTGAAAAATCCCACCTAGAGGGAAAACATGTAGGAAGATGAATCTAAAAATCCCGCCCAGTGGGAAGCATCCGAAAACCACCAAATAAAAAATCTTGCCCAACGGGAAAACCAGCAGGTTTGGAAAATCCCTCCCAACAGGAAAATCAACAGAAAAAATGAATTTGAAATATCCCATCCAATGGGAAAACCAACAAAAAATAGATTTGAAAAATCCTACCTAATGAGAAAACCAACAGGTTTAGAAAATCCCATCCAATGGGAAAACCAGTAGAAAAATGGATTTGAAAAATCCCACCCAGCGGGAAAACCAGCAGGTTTATAAAATCTCGCCCAGGAGGAAAACTAGCAGAAAATCGGATTTGGAAAACCGTAGCACTGGTATCTCGCCAACAAGAGAATGAGGTAACCAAGTTGGGGCAAGGTTTGGAAATGGAACAACAGAAATCGAAGATCCCCAAGACCACTAGATCTCCCCTGTAACCAGACTGGGAATGCAACTGCAAAGGAGAAACATGAAAACTATCACATGAGCACCCGTGACTGGAGAGGATTTCTTGCCCAGGTTGAAAAACATGGCAGTGCCTTTGCAGTAGATGATGAATCATGAGGTCCCATCCCAAGACCTTTAAACCTGCAAAGAAACATACCACATAAACAACCAAGAAAAATTTACCAGTCCCACCCTTGCCTATAAAAGGATGTATCCAGGGAAAGTCGTAGCTGCACAAAGAAGCTCAGGGTCCCCCTCCAAGACCAAAAGGACAGAATGTGATAAGAAACCAAGGATCCATCCAAAAAATAAACAACCACTGGATCTACAAGGAGATCCCAAAGGCAAAGAGTTCCTAGAATGATTGAGAAGGAAAGTCATCTACGGGAATGAAGCCTAGGCCCTATCGAAGCCAAAAAAGAGAGTAGATGAGAATCCCAAGAAGTGAACAAGAAATCAAAGCCAAAACCTCTTCTAGAAGCCACCCCCAAGCTAGCCAAAAACCCACCAAACCAGGGTACTCAGGGATAAAAAACCACAACACACTCATTGTAGTGAAACAATCCAGTCAAAAACAGGAAATCTAAGAAACCCAGGAATCCCAAGAACTAGGCTAGAGAGCAGGCCAGAGAGGGGGTAGGAAAATGTAAAAGTGGGACTGGATAGTCCTAGGGAACCTGGCACTGGAGCCATCCCGCCATACCCCCTCTCTCCAATATGATTTTATTATTATTTTTATGAAAATTTATTTTTCATTTAAGCATAAGAAAGTAAATATGAGGGAGGATAGTCCTTACACTTTAAGGTTTCCAAGGCAACATAAAGAATAAATTCATGAGGCTATTTCTTGCACTTAAATTTTCATGGATAGAATAAACCTATAGATGATATTTCTCATTATGAACAATTTGTAAAATCTAAAGACATTGATGAAGATAAAAGTGTAAATAGGATGACAAATGGAAAGGGAGACCGTTAAAACAAAGAGAAAAGAAATATCAAAGGGATATCAATATGGGAAAATTAATAAAAAAATGTTAACTAGATATGGAGCTAAGACAACATATACAAATAAAAGTAATGATAAGAACAAAATCTTAAAGTATTTGGGGTGAATGAGATCCCTAAAAAATTTGCAAGTGGTTGTTATAGTCCTGTTGGTAGTATATTTTTCTATTATTTAAAAACATTAGTTGTGCAGTTTTTGGTGCCATAACGCATGGTGGCTTCTTAAAATAGGTTGTTAGTACATAGTTTTATACTATGTCTTTTGCACTATAGTTTTAGTACACGAGATTAGAACATAGTTTGTAAAATAACATCTTATCTTTAAAGGCATATGACATGCCTATTTATACCTAGGTCTATGAAAAACAAAGGGAAGCTTTTTTCAAATCCAAAAGAAAAAAATATGAAATAATAAGATATATTAGAGTAGCCAAGTTGTTTTCATCAATTGAAGTGGCTTAACTTAAAAATCTATGATTCTTAATTAAATTTTCTTTCATGATTTCTGTTGTTTCTAAGTGTATATAAGGTCCTCATTTTTGTTGATGTAAATATATTTTATGATGTATTTTTAAGTCTTAATACTACCACAAATATCACATGATCGAATATAATGTAGCCACAATTTAATCAAATGAAAATATTGATATGAATTAACAATATAGAAATAAACTTATAGTAATAATAAAAAAGAATACAATCCAAGTTTTTCATTATTTAAACTTGTACATCAATTTATGAAGATTTGTCTCCATAATATAGTTTTACAAAATGACCTTTGAATTCTTATCTTGCCACTTGTCTAAAAGACTCTTGATCTTCACTTAGGACATATATATATATATATATATATATATATATATATATATATATATAGGCTCATAGTATTATACAATACAATATTAAGTTATTCAATATTAAATACTTATCTTGGTACCTAACAGGGATCATTTTCAAAGTCATCATATTTAGTTGAAACATATTTCTACCAAATATCGGATTGCAAATATTTTTACAAAGGCACTAGGTCGAAGCAAGTTTCAAATATTTAGGGATCATCTATGGAGAATACACACCAAACAATGTAATATATATATATATATATATATATATATATATATATATATATATATATATATATATATATATATATATATATATATATATATATATATATATATATATATATATTTACATTGTTTGGTGTGTATTCTCCATAGATGATCCCTAAATATTTGAAACTTGCTTCGACCAAGTGCCTTTGTAAAAATATTTGCAATCTGATCCTCGGTAGAAATATGTTTCAGCTAAATATGATGACTTTGAAAATGATCCCTGTTAGGTACCAAGATAAGTATTTAATATTGAATAATTTAATATTGTATTGTATAATGATATGAACCATAAATTAATTATTAAGGAATGCCACATGTCAAAATAGAAATAGGTGTCATAGAATCATATTTGTAACGGTTGGAGGAATATTTTCATTTGTAACCGCAAATAATATTGTCATATTATTATGCACTTTGTAACTCATTGAAGGTGAACCTTCACAAGGGTGATCTTGTAACTCATGGAAGGTGAACCATCACACTCTTGTATAAAGAGAGATGTACCCCCATTGTGAAAGACATGTATAATCTATGATGTATTCTTGGAGAAGTCTTGGCTCATGGAGCTAGAGATCTTGTGGAGTGGCTTCCTTCCTAAAATAGCATTGTATGGTGTTGCTCTACCTCAAGGGTATAATCAATCTCTATTTTATTGAGCAATTTATTGTGCAATTAATTTATTTGTGGATGCATGTTGAATATTTATGTAAATTGTTGAAAGATATATGGAATGAGAAAAGAGGTTCATTACATTTGGTATCAGAGCAACGATTTGGGAAAAGTGGGTTTGTTTTTGCAAAGCTAGGGCATGTTTTTTTAGAAAAACATCACATTTTGCGGAGGCCATATTTTTTTATTTTAGCAGTCATTTTCAGAAGGTTTTTGCTCCATTGTGTAGATATTTTTGAGTACTACAAAAATGACTGCTCATTTTTCAAATTATGATATGTATTGAGAAAGTTATGGCTGTTTGAAGTTGAGTTATTTTTGTTGTTTTTGGGCCACACATTTTGTTTTTCAAAATAAAAATTTCGTATTAAATTTTTCAGCAGTCATTTGCAGAAAATTTTGGCACTAGCATATAGATTATTTTGAGTACTATAAAAAAAACTACTCATTGTGGATTTTTGATAAGTTTTGAGAGAGTTACAGCTATTTGAAGTTGGGTTGTTTAAGCTATTTTTTGGCTGCACGAATTGTTTTTTCAAAAAGAAAAAATTCGTATTAAATTCTTTAGTAGTCATTTTCAAAATATTTTTGCATCAGCATGCAGGTTATTTTGAGTACTACAACAATGACTACTTGTTAAATTCTGATAAGTAATGAGGGAGTTATAGTTGTTGCAAGTTGGGCATTTGGTGTTGTTTTTTGGGGTTGCCGACAAAAAGAGAAAAAATTCATAACTTTCAATCCGGGTAAGCAAATCAGTTGTCGTTTGTTTTGTTTTGAAGACAAAGTGCAGATTTAATTGTTGAAGAAGGAAATAGATGAGATTTCAGAAATTTTAATTTTTGAGTTTTGGTTATTCAAACCCTAGCTATTTAAAAAAAATGGAGTTGCCAAAATTTTATGGAGAAGATGATATTGATGCTAGGGAATGGTGGGAAAATTTTAAATCTTTATATTCTTCTAAATGTTTATGGAGATTTAAGATTTGGATTTCCTTGCAAGGGAAAGCTCGCTCTTGGTATGAGGAGGACTTTGGTCCTTCTGGTACATTTACACAAAAAGAATTTGAAGTTGCATTTTTAAGCAAATGGGGATCAAAGGAAAAGGATAATAATGTGCAAGCAAAAGAAACTACATCTTTTATGTCAGGGCCAAACAATGGTAAAAAATATTTGTTTGAATGTAAAAATTCTATTTTAAAAGTTCATGGGTGCATTCAAAATCAAAAAATTATTGTCTCCATTAATCCTAGCAGCAAATATAATTTTATCAATATGTCTTTGACTAAGAGGTTGCAAGTGCAAACAAAGAAAATCAAAGACATACAAATTGAGGGAGACAATGTTCAAATTTTTGAATATTTAAAGCTCACCATGGATAAATATGTTTTACATTCAGATATTCATGCTTTTGAGATGGAGGACGTAGAAATTTTTCTTCGTTATCCTTGGTTGCATTCGTTGGGTACTATTAACATTAATATGCAAAAGAAATTCATGAAATTATGGTACCGAAAGAAGAAGATAAATTTACAAGATATTTCTCAATGTAAGGACAAAAAGATAGCTATTACAAAGGAACAAAGTGAAGAGCAAATAGAGACAGTAGAAAAAATCAAGGAAACAAAAGTAAAGGAAGAATCAATAGAAGAGAGTAAGAAAGAAGAGCAAAAATAGGTTGAACATCAAGCTAAGGTTGGAGTATATCACCATCCACACCACCATGAGAGGCAACAATCATGGCAACAAGGCTTGAGGCCACATAAGAACAATGAGGGACATATAAGGAACCCAAGGAGCCAAAACTTTGGGTATGCTACAAGTCTTAAATGCAAGCAGGTATGGATGAAAAAAGATGAAATTTATGCTTTCAACACATGGCATTGGCATCAAAGAAGACCACCACCAATCATAGTTCCACTTGGATGGATGGATGATCGAGATTGGTACCATTATTCGGCATGGCTCAGAAGATCATATTATTTAGCCTCTTCTAATATTTCGAGGATGAAACATTTGTAAGGGGGATGGAATGTTAGGTACCAAGATAGGTATTTAATATTGTATTGTATAATGGTATGAGCCATAAATTAATTATTAAGGAAGGCCACATGTCAAAATATAAATAGGTATGTCATAGAATCATATTTGTAACGGTTGGGGGAATATTATCATATGTAATCACAAGGAATATTATCATATTATTATGCACTTTGTAACTCATGGAAGGTGAACCTTCACATGGGTTATCTTGTAACTCATGGAAGGTGAACCATCACACTCTTGTATCAAGAGAGATGCACCCCCATTGTAAAATACATCTATAATCTATGATGTATTCTTGGAGAAGTCTTGGCTTGTGGAGCTAGAGATCTTGTGGAGTGGCTTCCTTCCTAAAGGAGCATTGTATGGTGTTGCTCTACCTCAAGGGTATAATCAATCTCTATTTTATTGAGCAATTTATTGTGCATTTAATTTATTTGTGGATGCATGTTGAATATTTATGCAAATTGTTGAAATATATATGGAATGAGAAAAGAGGTTCATTACAATCCCTAATAAAATGGCATTTAGCTTCAATATATTTTGTTCTTTTATGAATGATTGGATTTTTGATCAAATTTAATACTCCTTAATTATCACAATTTATTATTGTTGGAGTTCTTTTGATTCCCATATTTGATAGTATGTATTGTAACCATAGTGCTTCACAGCTGCATTCTTAGCTACACAATACTCTGCTTCTATAGATGAATGTCCTATTGCATGTTTTTTTTGAATGAAAAAGAGCAGAAAAATTCCATTAAAGAATAATTAGGCCTTTTTACATAAAAAAGGGGTGGAGAATATCACACCCCAGTATGATTTCAAACTAACCACCAAGGTTAGGAGAAATTGGTCCTAAACCAAGATAAAAAAAATGTAACATGATGTAGATTTTCTATCATCTATAGATCTAGCATAATCAGAATCTAAATATCCTTGTAGAAAAAATTTCTTATCATCCTTTTTGTATGTAAGTCCATATTTTGTAGTCTTATTGATATATTGTAATATTATTTTTGTGGCTTTCTAGTGAAGTTATTTGGGTTCTTGCATAAATATTAAAAGACAATTTACAACAAAAACTATATATGGTCAAATATTTATTAAATATAAGAGACTTCTAGTCAATCGATGATAGATTGTAGTTGAAACTAAAAATGTCTCACCATATCTTGATAACTGCAACATTTTATCTATAGGAGTATCCTTGGATTTGCAATTATTCATCATGTATTTCTCAAGTAGATATTTTGCATACTTTTTTTGTGTCATTGTAATATTATCTTCATTTTGATTAATTTCTGAACCAAGACAATAATGAAGAAATCCCAAATCTGTCATCTCAAAATATTTTTCTAGGTCTTTTTTGACTTTATTTATCAAACCTTTTGAGCTTCCTGTAATTACTATATCATCAACATACACCACAAGTATTATTATATCATTACCAATATTTTTTGTATAGAGATTTGGATCTGACATACTTCTTTTAAAGTTGTATTGTAATAGATGACTGTTAATTTTTATATACCATGCTCTTGGTGCTTGCTTTAGACTATACAAATATTTGTTTAACTTACAAACTTTATGTTATTGTTCCTTAATCACAAATCCTTCTCGTTGTGACATATAAACCTCTTCTTCAAGATCACCATTAAGAAATTCACTTTTACATCCATCTGATGAAGTTTCCATCCATGATGTGCTGCCAAAGCACAAATTGTTCTAATAGTAGTCATTCTTGTTGTTGGTGCAAAATTTTCTTCATAATCAATTCCTTTTGTTTGAGTGTATCCTTTTACAACTAGTCAAGCCTTGTACTTGTCAAGTGAACCATTTGCTTTATATTTGATCTTGTAGATCCATTTACAATCGACTATTTTCTTTCTTGGAGGTAAATCAACTAGATTCCATGTTTTATTTTTCATCAATATCTCATATTTTGATTCCATAGTTGCCTTCCATTTTGGATGATTTAAATCCTAAAGTGTCATTCTAGGTTCTAATACATAATTTATCACTCTCTTCTTTACTTTGGTTAGGCTATGATTTTGAGGTCTTGTAGTAGTAAGATCTGGTATCTGCTCTAGATTTAAATCTTTAAGTGTATTTCTAAGAAAAATTCATTCTTTTCTTTGTAAGTTTGTAGTAATTTATGTATTTTCAATTTGTTCATCTTGTAACTCTGATTTTGTGTCTTCACTTGATGATTCTTCTTCTAAAAAATATAGAATAGCTTATGAATTAGCTTTTTGTTCTTTAATCACATTTTTATTCCCTCATCAAATACTACATCTCTAATTATGTATATTTTATTTGTTATCGGATCAATTATTCTATATCCTATAGACTTATTATCATAACCATAGTCTTCTCATATAATTTTATTCTTTTTCTTTGGAATATGCATATAAGCCATACATTAAAAAATTCCTAGTCGCTCTACAGTTGGTTTTTATCCTGACCATACTTCTTCGAACATAATATTTTTTAGTATTCTTATAGGTAATCTATTTTGCAAATATACAACTATTTTAACTACCTCTACCCAATACTGATGATCAAGATGAGTTTATTTTAGCATACACCTAACCATTTCCATGATAGATCTATTTTTGTTTTCCACATTACCATTTTGTTGTGGTGAATATGTTGTAGTGAGTTATCTTTTTATTCCATTCTCTTTTAAAAATAAATTGAATTCCTTTGACAAAAATTTACCTCCTCTATCTGAATGAAGATTCTTGATGGTTTTTTCTAATTCTTTTTTAACTAGAAGTTTGAACTATTTGAAACAACTAAATGCTTCATATTTGTATTTCATGAAGTATACCCACATTTTTTTGGAATAATCATCAATAAAAAGTTGAAAATATTTGTATCCTTTGGTACTAGTAAAATTTATTGATCCACATAAATATGTATATATTAATTCCAATGGTTTTTGAGCTCTATCTCTATGTTGATCAAGGTTATGCATAGTGGCTATTTTTGTAAAATTGGCTAAAATTAGGATTTTTAAATTTTGGAATTGGCTAATATTTGGGATCCTTGACCAGGGTCCATTAGCCAAAAAAATTTAGGTGCAATTTTGTTTTTGGGTCGATTCGCCCAAATTTTATAATAATTTGACCATTTTAAGTTTAAATTTTCAACATTGCCCCTAATAATAGTGAACCTTCTACATGTGTTTCGAAACTATTCACCTGGATTTTGAAACCGATTCGCCAAATTTTTATAAATATATTTTGGGGTCGACCCCTTACGCATAACCCTGATGTTGATGATGTTCAAAAGACATCCTATATTGTTTTCCTACTAGACATTCTAGACAAATTGTATTTTCCCAAGAAAGCTTAGGTAAACCTTTAACCATTTGATATATAGTCATCTTGTTCAATGATGACACACTTACATGTCCTAGTATTTTATGTCAAAGCTCTTTTATTTCTGGGATTCCCACTAATAGAACTATATTTGTTATTGTATCTAGAGTGAAAAACTATCTCTATAGGATCCTGAGACTATAACTTTTCCTTGCTTGATAATAAGACATTGATTTTTTTCCTTTAACAACTTTAAATTCAACTGCTAAATTTTGATCCATAAGTTGAGATATTGAAATAAGATTAGTAGTTAATCTAGAGATTTTATAGCATATCAATTCTATTTGTTAGATCAACTAGAACATTTCCTACTCCTTTGACTTCATAAGTCATACTATATGTTACGATAACTGGTTTCTTGTATTTTTCATGAAAGGTATTAAACCATTGTTTGTTTCCTATCATATGTCTACTTGCTCTAGAATCAATGTACCAATAATCCATTTTGACTTCTAGGTTTAAATAATTCAAAGTTTCTAATTTAATTCCTATGGAGTAGTAAACCTTATGTCTCCCTAGTTTTAGAAACTAATAATGAATTTTGTAAATTTATGTTTTTCCTAATCCTTTGAAGTTGAAAACCTTTTATCTCCCAAATATATAAATTTGCAAAAACTCAAAAATTTTCAATTTTTATTTTTTTCTTTTGATTTTTCAAAAATAGAACCCAATAAAAACTTCAAACTTATAAAACTCACAAAAAATATTTAAACAAATAGACTAGTTAAAAACCTTATCACTCCAAATTTATAAAATAAAAACTATTGAAAACTTTCAAAATTAACTATAGTCCTTATTACTCCAACTTATAAAAACTTTTTATAACTCAAAATAAACTTTAATAAAATTTTCACTCCAAAATTAACCTTATTCCTCCTAGCATAAACTTTAGATAAGCTCCAAATATGAAAATAAACTTAAAAACCCTAATTTCACCAACCTTTTGAAATTGAACTATGCATGTGCACATTCTTGCTTATTGCTATTTTGGTTGCTTGTGCATGCTCTTTTAATGCTTCTTTAATCTAAAGGCTTTGGAATTGATTATCCATGTGTAAGCATGCATGGATATGTTTTACCCTTTTAGATGTTTCAACCTGCTTGTTAAGATAGCTTAATGTCTCAACTATGATGACATATAAAGTTGGTTGTAATAGGCAACCTTGTCTTATGCCTCTATAAGAGTTGAAAAAATCATATGATCCTCCATTGACTAAAATTGAGAATGTGCTAGAGATGATGCAATATTCCACCCATTTATCTATTGCTCACAAAACCCCATTTTATGAAGGACCATTAAGAGAAATCTCTTATTGAGTTTGTAATAGCTTGTAGCAAAGTAGAGTTTGATCATCATTGTCCTTCTCCTTGATTTAATTGTAGAGTGAATTGCTTCTTGTGCTATGATCACTTCATCTAAAATTTATCTTCAATTGAACGCTCCCCTTGCTCTTTTTATATGATCATATGCAACTATTTTTAAAATATCCTAGCCATTGTTTTTTAAATTACTTTAAAGAAAAATTTGCATAGAGAAATTATTGAGTCAAACTTCTAAACCAGGATAGGTACGATCTTATCCACAAGTTTTAATGAGATTTTACAGAGTTTCCTCCTTAAGAGACTCTACAAGCAATTGTTTATTTTTCTTCTATGGACAAGCATATTTTATATATCCCTTGTTTTCTAAAATAATGACAAAATACATCAAAATAAGAAGCCAAAGAAGGAGAAGAAAAATGAGAAGAAGGAAAAGACTTTTGCATATATTGTTGATGTAGAGAATACAAAGGTTTGGAAGTGCCTATTGAAAAAGAAAATTGAGGAGTTTTTGAAGAATATCAAAGAGCAGCTAAAAAAGAAGACTGATGAGCACCTGGTGAAAAGAAATACCAAGTTGCATGAGACTAAGCAAATAATTTATCCTTTGCAAGTTGAGTTTGATTAAAATTTGCATCACGTATGTCAAGTGAAGTATATTTCAATTCTTGAAATAAATGTGTTTGAAGTCCACTCTTAAACTTAGTAATAAGAGTAGGTTCAGGATCATGTTCATGAAGTAGGATATGCAAATAGTTACACTAATAAATAATATTGAATAAACATGTGGCTTCCTTGCCTCAAGTGAAGCCATTGGATGAGAATTTTTTATTATGATTGGATGGATAGAATGTAGCCTTCAAGGCTTTGACCAACTGATCCCAAGTGGTGATGGTATTTTATGTATTGTATTGCTTAATAATTAGGATTTTAGCAACACCCAAAATTTTCAACTTAGTAAAAGTAACCTTATCATCAGGTATTTTGTTATAGGCAAACCAAGTTTCCATACCTAGAATCCAACTATTGAGAAGTTTAAAATTCCTAGACCCATCATATGGACTTTCATACTATTAAATTGATAGGCCAAATTACAAACTATATTAGCTAAGGCCATCATTTGTTCTATTTTCCAATGTACCATGAATCCTCTAGTGAATGCTATGGAGGGTGTTTGACTAAATTTACAAGTAGACTATTGTTTGTGTTGAGGAGTGTTGTGTACTACAAAAAATACATTGTGTTTTACAAGAGATATTTCAAGGTATAAGTAAACACATCAAAAAGTTACAAAAGTAAAAAATATCACTTCCAATGGATCAAGACCGAAAAGAGATTTGTAATGAGTATATATTAAGGGTATACTATGAAAAAATAGGTGCCTTAAAATTCAAGAATTACAAGATCCCTCTAGTAAAAAAAAAGTTAAACTAATTTACTTTCCCTAAGAGAAATATTCTTGAAATATTCTTGTAAAAACTAACATGCATGCTAAATACTCATTGTGCCTCCTAATAACATATTAAAAGCAAAACAAAGACTAAAAGATAAAATATGGGCATACAACTTGTTGAATCCCTAATTATCTTGAGTATTTCTTCATTAAATATGTGGTGAATTTCAAGCATAAACACATCGCCAACATATATAAACATAGAATGAATCCTTATATGGTTTTGAAATAGCCACTTAATAGGTTCACCATAATAAATGAATAATGGTGCTATAGCTTAAGTCAATTACAATCTAGCTAAGTACCTTTAGTTTGGAATTGTGATTAGACTATCTCAAAGAAATGAACGCCATGTAGCATTGAAGAGAGTTACATGTAGGCAGTAATTGCTCAATGTGATACTACATATCAACTGGGATATGATTTAATGTATCTCCAAATGGATTACAGGTTTTCTATTCAACCAAACGTAATGCAAGCAACTACAATATCAATAATATCCAATGAAGGAATGAGAGACAGGCTAACAAAGTAGGACTTATTAATTATAACCAAAACTAGAACTCCATTTTATGTAAAATAGGAGGTTATACCATGTGTTTATTTTTGCATTTTTAGGTGTGAATGAGAGGATATCAAGCTAGTGATAGACAAAACTTTAGAATGGTGCCGCACATTGGACATCTATAAGTATGAAAAATTGTATGTGGCTAATGAAAAAGTAAGCAACATGCATGATATTTTGATATATTATTGCAAACATTATTTAGGATAGAAATCAAGAATTATTCAACAAATAACTTGGAAAACTTCTTTAAAATCAACAAGAGGAGTCATCTATGTTTTCACTAAAATAAAACTAGCATAAGTTTTCCAAACCGGTAAATTCTTGGACTCCATATGGCTCGTAATGCACCAACTACCTACAAAATTAGTTGTACAATTAGGATTTTTGATGTAATAAGATTATAATCACCAACAATGAACTGAAATATTCATTCAAACAACATACAAGTAGATGTGACATCACATGTCATGCCAACAAATGACATGTCAAAGTAGTGCATGGAAAAATGATATCCATATCCAATTTGAATATTTAACCACTTCTATAAATTTCCATTTTATTTTCTTCCATATTGTAGCAATGCCTCCTACTTGGTCTCTTGAGCCAATACATTCACTCTGGTATATATTTGTATGTCATATTCCTTCCATAGTTGTCCATTCGTTTTTTGTTATCTCAGTTTCTTGAAGAAAAAATTATATCAAGAACAAATTCTTGAATCTTTCCCTTCAAGGTTCTTTTTGTTGAGGTAGAACCCATATCTCTTATATTCCAAAAGAATATAATAATTTTATTAGACTATGCAATACAACCTTCTTACTTTTTCTTCCCTATTCACTTGGGAGGTTTAATTTTGCTATCATATCCTCTATATTGATTTACTTTTGAGATCCCTCCTCAATGGCTTTTTTCAAATATGTTTGAAATACCATTGACCTTATGGGTCTTCCTACCTTCTTCTTGGTAGTTTTCCATAGTCCACTTGTGATTCTATTTGACTTAGGGATAGTATAACACCCTACATTGTTACATCATCTTCCACTTTTTCACCTTATGTTCCTTGTTATTCTTCTCAGTTTTCTATTTTTGCCTCTTCTCTCTTTTGAACTTCTTTAATTGGTTCAAATTCCTCACTTTTCATTTCTAAATTTTTTTCTCCTATTGTAATCTCTTCTTGTGGTTTTTCCTTCTCCAAGGCCTCAAATTGATTTTCATGATGTCTTTCGTTGTTGGTACCCACTTTTATTTAGTATGATTTTTCTTTGATATATTCACAAATCATCCATTATCCTTCTCATTGCCTTTTTCTTTAGATACTTATCTTTCTTTGCTTGGGAAATTACAAACATAATATACATATTTATGGTAGTGGGTGGATTTAAATGAGATATGCTCATAATATACCTCTTGTTTCTATACTTGACCCTGTAGTTTAATTTCAATATGCTCCAGTAATCCTTCCCTTATGTCCATCTCCATACATATTCTGGGATATGTGGTTAGCTTTCATTTTTTTGTTATCTTAGTTGTTTTAATGAACCTTCATTAAGAGTCTCCTATTGATCTGAAAGATTCTTCCTACCAAAACTAATATGGGAAAAACATCTTAACCTATATTGGAATGGAGTTCAAAATTTCTTCTCTTGGGTCAAAATTATCATCCCAATACTTCATAAATAGTCCACTTCTTACCATGAACTAGGGACCTCTCTCAAAAATAATTTTCTTGTCTTTGGGATTATTAAATGTCACAAAAAAAACCCTCTTCATAAATATACTATCACTGGTTCTTGCAATATTAATGGGAGCTAGTTATTTTTAACCCAAGTTTCAATGCCCTTGGGAGACGACCATAAGTTAAAGAGCCAAAATATTAATCCACATTTAACCAAATTGTTATAATACCCCATTTTTTCATCAAAATTTACCTTTGGAATTTATTGTTTTCTTTTTACAAATCCATCATTTTTGGGGAAAGAAGAAATCTATATTTTCTCTTCCTAAATTAAACCATTGATCACAATATTTTAATAGGTTTTATTTTTGGATCATCCCCTCTGAAGATGAAGATCCCTAGAAAACCATTTTGGAAAACCTAAATTATTTATACTTGTTTTGTCTTCTTCATTTCTAATATCAAATCTCTTTTATCTGGCCTAGTCTCCTTTCGCATATTCTAATCATTGTAGTTTGAACTCTAATTTTATGCCTATTCCCTAGTTTTGTAATGCTCCTTAGATACATGCCTCCCCTCCTCTATATTCTTGGTTCTCTATATACATGATTATATCTATAATATTAAAGACTATGTACTATGTACCTAATATTAACTTCGATAATTAGATGCAATTATCAATCTTCATTAAATCCTCTTATGAATCCCTTTTATGTGTAAACTATATCAAATATTTCCCACTTTAATTGTGAAACTTTATTATTTTAATTTATTTTTTAAATGGAACATATGGGATTAAAACGATTTCATTCTTATTGTATCATATCATCATGACCACATAGTGATATTTTATAACAAGTTAGAAATTATGCATATATCCTTAGGTATGATTTGAACTTACCATTTGATTAAAATATTAGGGTTCACCCATATTTAAACCATGGTCTATGATATGAAATTGCCACTTCCAACCAATTGCCCTAAACGTCACGAATATTGATACTGATAAAGTTACTTCTACAAAAATACTTAAATTTACTTCTAAATGAAACTTAAACTTTTGTCAAATACCATTAGTTAAACTAATTATATTCCTCAACTTCAAGAAGAAAACCTAGGTTCATATATTTCCAAATAATACATGCAAAAATTACCAAACTGTTGTAAAACTATTATATGGTGATGACTTAATACGACCTCCTTCAATCCTATATAACCAATTTTAAAAAATACATAACATTTTAATATGATTTTTTTCATAATAATAAAATTTTACTTTATAAATTTTTAAAACACCTCTCCCATTTATTTAAAATTTTAATTTTGCCTAATTATTTTCTTCTTCTTCAAATTTACCTTATATTTAGGTACAAATCTAACTTTATCATTAAAACATAATAAAATCAAGTTTTTAACTTTTTCTAAAATAAAGAATTTAATTTTCAAATGGTGTTTGTTTAGGAATGTAGGGCACATAAAATGCGTTTATGCAGGTATGCCTTGAATGTTTGAAAAAATTATTGTGTCCTATCCAAGCTACTGCAAAGGAGAATCCAAGAATGTCATTTAATTTGGGAAGAATTCATTAAATGTTGTCTAAGCCATACAATAATGTCGTTCAATTCTCCCTAATCCTGTCTCAGTTTCCTTGGCACTTCCTTTACCCTTCCTTCATGGCAGGATGGTGTTGCAGATGATCTCTTTGCGATGGGAGATCACTGATCTAATTTTTAGCCCCTTCCCTTGCCCTATGATGGGATTTTCCTTTGGTACCTGGGTCCTGGTATGGTTTTGGGTTCTTCCTTGGGACTTTCCCTGGGTTTTCTAGGTTATTCAGAGATTTTTTCCTTGGATTTCCTAGTTTTTCCTAGGTTTTTAGGTTTCTTCTTGATGTTTACCTGTGGAGGATCTCCAATTATGAAATGTTTGGGCTATAGGATTATGGCTTCATGATCAGTTCTACACAACATCCTTTTGGTCTTGGGGAGGACCATGTGCTTTCTTCTATGACTTTACTCTTCAGAATCGATGTTGCAAGTCCTACGGTATTTCAGTCTCTTTCATGGTTTTCCTGGAGGGTCTCTATTTTCCTTACTATCGTTTCCTTGCAATATTTCCTCATTTGTTTCCCTGGAGCTATTCAGTGGTGGTGCTAAAGGTTTTCTGGGATTTTTGGCTGTGTCCTTTCTTTCTGGGCTTCATCGTCTACATCTGGGCTTCCTTGTGACTCCTTCCTATTAGGTTCCTTGGGAACTTTCCTACCTTTTTTCTACGATGTGTTGTTCTATTTTTGTTGCTTCCTCTGATAGGCTGACGTCCTTTAAGGCGTTCTTCTTCTTTGCATGAGGACTTCGTGGCCTGTGGAGTTCCTCTATCTACTGACCCACTTTTCATACTGTGTTCCAATGCTTGAGGATTTCTTAGCCTATGAAAATCCTTAGATGGTTGATCCACCTTTCAGGCTTACAAGGGATTCAATTTTTCTCAGTATCAGTGATCCTATGGCATCCCTGGTTTCTTTCCATCCTTATTTAGGTAGGATTTTCTATAAATTTTATTCTTCTGCTCCACCCTTTAGTGTAGGGTGGTTTTTCTGCACTTAGTTGGTTTTCCCCTATGTGGGAAAGTTTTTTTTCTTATGGTTTATGGTTTCCCATGGGTGGTTTGTTGCCTCCTTCTCTTTCTTTCCCCTAGGATGGTTCAAATCTAAATTTAGGTTCCTGGTTTCTTTTACTAATTTTGGGAAGTTTCAAAATTTGATTTTAGGTGGGTTCTCTGTTGTCTCCTACCGCCTTCTCCTTTCCCGCCTAACGAGCTTTTCAAATTTTGTACTGCATTCCTCATGGCTTTCCTAATTTCTTTCCTGAAGGTGTTCCTCCAGGTTTTCCTCAAGCCTTTCCTTCTATCCTTCCTTGGACTATTCCTCTTGAAGTTTGATGTAATCAAGTTTTGAGATCCTTGATAAAAACCCACTTTCAATTCAACTTAACTTACCAAAAAAAATAATGTCATTAAATTTTAATATGATTTTGTTTACCATTTTGTTTTTGATAGAGTGGAGGAAGGGGTTTTGAAAGGGACCCTGACCCTTTTAAAATTGAACTTCCTTTGTATACCAATTTTGTTTACCAATATTTTTTTGATTAATTGTGAAAAACAAGGTTTTGAAAGGTCCTAAAACCTTTTACATTAGAGGAGGTAGAGAAAGATAAGGCTAATTAAGCACATGCCAACCTCCAAGGCAAAAAAAATAGAAATTAAACTAAAACATACATCCAAAAGCAAATACTAGCCCACCACTTAGCAGGGCATAAAGGAGAATTTTTATTCAACTTTCTTTTAGAGACACAAATGATCCTGCTCTATTTTGCATAATATTGGAAGGGTAGTAAATACATCAAGATGCAGATACCAGAACTCAAAAATCAAAGAGCAAGGATGAAGGCAAAACACCAAGCATATTCCTTGAGAATGGAAACACAAAGCATATTTTTTGGTTATATGTAACAACCCACAAATACGAAAACATGAAAAACACACAAATAGAAAGAAAAAAGTTTTCATAATTTTTTTTTATCAAGGAGAAGGATTCATAAATACCCATCCAACCTTAGACCAACTTAATGTTTGACATCCCCCAAGTTTCTCAAGAACCATACAACATGAGATTTTACTCACACAAGTTCATTCTGCGTAGGCCTATCTCATGTCATGCATGTAATTCCATCCATCTCACCATTCTTGATGAGCTAGACTTACCACCCTCAATCATTGGAAGGTATATACATATATCCATACCACACATAAACCATGATGTGTGGGTATGCTACGTATATTACGAGTTAAGCTATCAATATTGTCCTTTGACAAGTTATCTTAACTCTTGGTATGAAATTCTAAACCTAGATAACGCATCTTCCTAAGGGGGTCTTAATCCCTTAGGTCATCCTCTAAGTTCACCTAGAACTAACAAATTTTTATTTTTATTGTTTCTTTTTTAGAACACACATGAACACCAAGGAGGAATCTAGATACTAAATCTAAAAAAATAATTAAATTTAAACAAGCGTGAACATTCATAAAAATAACCATGCGATAGCAATTAAATAACATTGCAATCAGAAAGGGAAACATAATATAATAATAAACAATTCTCATTTAATCAATTGGGGAAATCTCTTAGCAAATCTATTCTATTGCATGATCAAGCAAGAAGTAAGGTAAAGACCAAACTTGCAAAGTAGTCCATCTCCTGACTTTGGTCCTCCCGCTTTTCCATCGATCAAGTGAGGATAGTAGGGGATCAGGACACTCATGGATTCAGATAGACATGCTTCTAATGCATTTACTCATTTATTTACCAAATTGCAACTATACAATTAACTCAAGCAATTCAAATTTCTAATGCATAGATATTATCATAGAGTTTCACTCTCTATGACCCCTCTCACCCACTTATGAGAGTCATCCTACCATGCATCCCATATTATGCTTTATTTGCAATAAATATTCTAACCCTCATTTAAAAATTAAAGTCCCATACCCTTAACTATTTAAAGCACTAGGTTCTTTCATCTTATTTACATAAAGCAACCATATTTTAGTTTGTACCATAAACATTTCTCATCATTTCATAAAGCAATATCCCATACCCTCATTTTACAAAATGAACCATAACATAATATATTTTCCATTCCATTTCATAAAGCAGGGTTATGCATAGTGGTTATTTTCGCAAAATTGGCTAAAATTAGGATTTTTAAAATTTTGAATTGGCTAATATTTGGGACCCTTGACCAGGGTCCATTAGCCAAAAATTTCTATGTGCAATTTTTTTTTTTGGGTCGATTCGCCCTAATTTTATAATAATGACCATTTTAAGTTTAAAAATTCAACATTACCCCTACTAATAGTGAACCTTTTACATGCGTTTTGAAACTATTCACCTAGATTATGAAATGGATTTGCCAAATTTTATAAATATATTTTTGGGTAGACCCCTTACGCATAACCCTGTCATAAAGCAAGGTCTCATACTCTTATTTTACAAAATGAAATATAACATATTATAAATTCCATCCCATTTCATTCCATAAATCAAGGTCCCATACCCTCATTTTACAAAAAGAACCATAACATAATATATTTTCCATTCCATTTCACAAAGCAAGGTCCCATACCCTCATTTCACAAAATGAAATATAACATATTACAAATTCCATCACATTTCATTTCATAAAGTAAGATCCCATACCCTCATTTCACAAAATGAACCATAACATAATATATTTTCCATTCCATTTCATAAAGCAAGGTCCCATATCCTCATTTCATAAAATGAAACATAAATACATTAATTTACATAAAAAAAATTCCATTTCATTTCATAAAGCAAGATCCCATACCCTCATTTCACAAAATGGACCATAACATAATATATTTCCCATTCCATTTCATGAAGCAAGGTCCCATACCCTCATTTCACAAAATGAAACATAAATACATTAATTTACATAAAACTCGTTCCATTTCATTTCATAAAGCAAGGTCCCATACCCTTATTTCACAAAATGAACATACATAATATAAATTCCATTCTATTTTATAAAGCAAGGTCCCATACCCTCCTTTTACAAATGAACATACATAATACAAATTAAATTAGAATTCTACTACCAAGGGAACCTTATCCTTAAGATGAGATTCCTACTCGATTAGAGTTGGTAGGGGATTTTTACCCACCACCCTACGATCCTAAGTTGATGCTTCTAATACGCTATGCGTACAACCCTTCAACTTTGGGTGCACTACAACAACGAGCTACACTCAACTATGAGCTATGCTCAGCTATGATCACAACAATAACATAACTTTACCATGGCCATAAGCTTCGATTTGCCACTATAGCGGTAGTGATAAATGCTCAGCCACCACAAAGCTATTAACAAAGCTAAAAAAATGGTGAGCTTTGCTCGACCACTATAAATAAAATGAACAATTCTCAATCAACAAAGAGCTATTAACAAAGCTAAAACAAGTGGTGAGCTTCACTCAGGCACTACAAAAGAAGCGAGAAATGCTCAATAAATAAAGAGCTCTTAACAAAGCTAAAAATGTGGCAAGCTTCGCTTGACCACTTCAAAGGCAGCGAACAATGCTCGGCCAATAGAGAGCTATTAACAAAGCTAAAACAAGTGGCGAGCTTCGCTCAACCACTACAAATACAGTGAGAAACGCTCGACCAACAGAGAGCTATTAACAAAGCTAAACAAGTGGTGAGCTTCTCTCAGCCACCACAAAGACAACGAGAAACACTCGACCAAAAAAAAACTATTAACAAAACTAAACAAGTGATGAGCTTCGCTCAGCAACTACAAAGGTAGCGAGCAATGCTTGGCCAACAGAGAGCTATTAACAAATCTAAAACAAGTGATGAGCTTCGAATGCCAGCTTGTTGTCTGCTATGCTCGATTCTAATGGTCACTCAATTGAGTTTGGCACCCCATTCTCTCATTCTCCTCCTTCCTTTTGCTAATATGACTCATATTTTTGTTGCTCTCCCTCTCTTTTTCTCCCCTATCCCTTTTACCTTAGTTCTCTTCTCTCTTCTTCCTTGAATTTCATCCGCCAGCCACTGTCATTACTTCCACATCCCTCCCTTCGTCAGGTGGTATGGGAGACATCCCTTCCTCACCTTCCCACTTCGCTTTGCATTGAATTATTTTCCTTTACGTAGAGGGAACCATCCCCTCACTCTAGTGGATCCATTCTTACATTAATGGAGCCATACCTCTTACCAACTAGACTCTACTTCAGTTGGCCTACCCAATTTCAAGGTAAGCTAAAATAGATTTCATTGCCTCTTTTCTATTCTTTTATTTAAGAATACACTCAATTATTATTTAACATAAATATTACCATTTTATTTAAATGAAAGGCCACCTAAAATAAGGTATTTACAAATCTAATTATCCTTTAATTAAATTCACCATTTATTTAAAGGAATGACTATCTAAGACATTCTTTTATTTAAGAATAAATCTATTTATTTTCTAAAATAAATTTACCATTTATTCAAATGAATGACTATATAAGACATTATTTTATTTAAGAATAAATCTATTTATTTTCAAAAATAAATTTACCATTTATTCAAATGAATGACTATCTAAGACATTCTTCTGTTTAATAATAAATCTATTTATTTTCTAAAATAAATTCATCAAGAAGTTATGAAGACAGTTCATTCTTTCCAGATTTCCATTGCTAAGGTAAAGTACTGAAGTAAAACATAAATAAGTGCGAGCACAGACAAAGAGGAAGATCTTTCCATCAATTTAGTCACCCATATCTGTCTCAAGAACTTATGATAGCTACTAGGCCATCAGTATGGGGCTCAAGGTGGCTATTTATTGATGATTATCCCTAACCAAATGCATGCCTATGTGAAGGTATCTATCCTTTTTACCTTCAAGTTGTCATATCATCATTTCTCCCACTCTCAAGTACCCTCATCTCCGATGGAGGACTCAACTTCTTCCACTTACAAGTCCACCTGATCCTACACATGGGAAATTTATTAGCAGTAACCTATTCTTCCTTATTTAGTAATATTGAATAACAGCTTTATTGTACAAAAATCAGTATTAAAGTATCACTCTTAAATACATTGTTTCTTCATTTCAAAAGTCCATCTGGGAGGGTCATGACATCCTCCCCCACTAGAACTAACATCGTCCTTAGTGTTGTTTTTTCTCTATTTTTTTTATCATAGGTAATTGTAGCCAAGACACGAATTATTACAATGAAATAATAGTATTAACTTTAGAGTTCATAAAATATAAAAGGAAAATATTTCTTCATATCCGCCACCTTTTCCCAAGTGGTATTTCTTTTCGATAAATGGTCCCACTGGACATTACACTGCTCAAGGGTTCGATTCCACATAGCCTTAGAACCGAATTCAAATATTCTTACTAGCATCACTTCAATTACTTTTGGGTTTGCCATATATAAATTAGAAACATCCCATACATGGTCAGGGTCAGTAACACATTTTCTAAGCAAAGATATGTGGAAAGTGTCATGGATTTTTGACAATTTAGGAGGTAAGGCAAGTTGGTAAGCAACCAAAATAATTTTCTCTATGATCTTAAAGGGTCTTACAAACCATGGATCCAATTTTGTGGATTTGATCACACTTTTCATTGGTTTGACTCTTAAGAACACTTTATCTCCCACCGAGTACTCTCAAGGAGTCCTCTTTAGATCATCATAATTTTTTACCTATCAGAAGCTTCCTTTAACCTTTGCCTAATTACCCTAATTTGTTCCTCTATTTTCTTGACCATTTCTCGTCCAATCATAGTTCTATATTTAGAATTATCCTAAGATAGTGGAATTATACACTTTTATCTATACAAAGTATCGAAGAGTGTCATTCCCAAGGAAGAGTGATATCCATTATTGTAGGTAAATTCTATAAATGGCAACAAATATTCCCATCGAGTCTTGTGGTCCATGTAATACATGTGGAGTATGTATTCTAATACTTGGTTTACCTTCTCTGTCTGACCATTTGTTTTAGGATGATATGCTAAATTCATGTGCAATTTTGTGCCTATTGTCTGGTGAAGGGCTCTCCAAAATTCAAAAGTGAACTTGAAATCTCTATCCAATATGATTACTTATGTAAATCCATGCAATCGAAACACTTCCTTGATAGATATGTTAGCCACTATTTGAGCATCATCATTGGTGATCCTAGGTATGAAGTGTGTGCCTTTGATCAATTTGTCAACCACCACAAAAATTGCATCATGCTGATACCGAGTTTCTAGTAGATCCACTATGAAGTCCATCGATATGACCTACCATTTATGAGTAGGTATACTATGAGGGTACAAATAACCTACGGTATGCTTGCATTCCACTTTGAACTTCTAACATTCAAGGCTTCAGGTTATAAAATTTGTAATATCCATCTTCATTCCTACCCAGAAGAAGTTCCTCTTCAGATTTTCCCTCATTTTTACCCCTACAGGATGAGCTATATAAGGAGATTTGTGGGCTTCTTGTATTATTAGACTCTTTGAATCTCCTAATTTTGGTACGATTACTCTTCCTTTATAGCACAGGAGGTCATCTATCATCCCAAAATCCTTATCGGCCTTAGGATATTTGCTCATTATTACTCGAATTTCTTGGCAATACTCATCCAATTTTTGCTTTTGCCTTGGTCCTGTTGAACATTTTGAGTCAAAGTTGTCATTGATGTCAAGGAACGAAGTTGTCATTGATGTCAAGAAATAAGATACCATTGATGTCAAAAGGTCAAAAGGAACAATTCAAAGGTTAATGACAAAAGAGCTTCTTAATATATGTTTTTAATATTATGTGAAGCATAAGTAGAAGGGTTTTTATTAAAACCATGGAAGAGCAAAAATAAAAGGTTTTTCATAAAAACCCAAGGAGGCTTTTAAATTCGTGTTAGAAAGCCCAAGGAAGTTTTAATATTTATTTTATAAAATATTTAAATTCAAATTGAATTTAAATTTTATAAATAAATATTATTTGTACAAAGTGGTAAAACCTAAGAAGGCTTTAATCCTTAATAAAGCCAAAAAGATTTAAATATTAATTTATAATATTTAAATTCTAAATAATTTATAAATTAAATATTTAAAAGTTAAAACGTCAACGTTTAATTTCAAGGTGGCATATTGGTATAAAAGCCATATGCCTAACTGGAAAAATAATCATCCCTTATATGAATTACCCAAAGCTTGCGAGTTGTGTGTTTCATACGATTTCGTGCAAGGAAGAAGACAAAGTTTTGTCTTAAGTGCGCTAGCAAAGAAATAACATGAAAGAAGCCCTAAACCTCATAACCATCCAACGTGGTGGTTTGGTGGCAAGTTGGAGTGAGCTAGGGTGCTTGTGAGCAGGAGGACCCGCGTTCAAATCTCGACAAGCAGCATTTTGAGTGGACTTGGTCAAAATTTTGAGTGGACTTGGTTAGGCATAAAAAGTAGTGTAAATCCTTTTTTGGGTGAGGTACCAAGAGGGAGAAGATAGAGCACGTGGTGCTCTTACCTCCCAAGGTGAGCGCTTAGCTCACACGGAGGTTGGAGCCGCGGCTAGGGCGCTGGTAGACGCGACGTCGTGAGTTCGAGTCTCACCAAGGCAAAGGTAATAAATTTATTTAATATATTTTGTGATGCCTAAGGTTTTGACATAAGGTCCTAGGGAGTTAAAAGGGGTAGATAAAAAGTATTTTTAATTAGTAATTATTTTGGTTAATTGGAGGAATAAGGTGTTAGCTTTATTTTTAAAGTCTTTATGACATATTGGCTTATTAGAGAAATAAGTGGATTAAAATGTTGGTTAGATTTTGAGAGGACTTCTTGCCATTGAGTTATTTTGGGAAGGTGATTTTATTGATATTATTTTAACTAGGAGATTATAAGGTGTATTTGGTCAATAATGTTTGTATATGTTAATGGATGCTTTCTTCAAGATGGAGTGATAAGATGTATGTATGTTTTGATATTTACATTGTACTTTTGAGAGATTTTATCATCTTATAACTTCCTTGAGCTTAGCAAAGAAGTATTTTTGGTTGTGGTATATTTTTGAGGTTCCTTCATCATTAAGAAAAAGGTATGGGCATATTCTTCCATAGTTGAGTTGATTGATTTTTTTCTAGAAAATAAGTTTGGAGTGAAAATGACTTAATTAGGTTTCCTTATTGAGTTGTTGAGCTATATGTGAGATTGATTTATAAGCATTGTTGTTGAAGTGATTGATTGAGTGAAGAACTTGAACTAGGGTTTGCAAATATCATTAGTATCATTTTTATGTGAGATTGGTTGATAAGAATTATTGAAAATATTTTGAGTGAGTGTTCATATGCTTGGACTAGGGTTTATAAGCAAGGATTGTTTCATTGAGTGATTGGTTAAGTAGAGTTGGTTGAACCTATTCAAGTGGATGTGTGAGGTGATAGCTCAAGTTCTATGAAACAAATTATTCTGTATTTTGAATTGATTTGATAAAGAGGTTGAGTATTAATGAGTGTGAAGCATATTGAGTCTCTAAAAATTCTCTATATGTTTTTAAGAGAGTGATTGAAAGTGATTGAGTGAATTTTTTAGTCTCACAATGACACTGAGAGGGGGGGTGAATCAATGTAGCTCTTTATAACTTAAATCTTCAACTCTTAAAGCCAAAACAATGAAAACTTAAAACCAAATAAAGCAAGTATAACAAGAGAACATCACACAACACAAGATGTACCGAGGTTCACCGATTTGGCTACTCCTCAAAAATGACTGTTTGGACTCCCATCCAAATCCAGCCTTTGCAAAGCACCAACTTTACAATCAATTTACCAAGCACCCACTGGAAGGAGCACCAACCCCTGATTTACCGAGCACCAACTGGAAGGAGCACCAACCCCTGATGCCAAGCACCAACTTGGACTTCAATTTTGAAACTAGAAGATTGACATAAAAATGCCTTCACTTTTACAAGACCCTGATTGGTCTATTGCTTACCCAACATCGCCCACAATTCACAAAACACACACCCTTCTCACTCGCCTATCGTGCTCTTCACAAGATAAAATCCCCACTTTAAAATTCTCCAAGCAACACTCCTTTTATAACCATCCTTTCTCTTTGTAACTCCAGTTGTAACTCCTTCTTTCATATTCTCATACGCCACTTGTCAATTGTAACTACTTCTTTATGTAACTCCTTTTGTTTATATTGAGAAGGCATTTCATCAAACACGTCACATGCAAATAATTGACACCATATTCTCCTACCATGACTGTTCATTTTCTCGGTCATGACTGTTCATTTTCTCCTTCGATGACTGTTCATTTTCTCCTTCATGATTGTTCATTTTCTCTTCATGTCTGTTCATTTTCTCTTTGCATGACTATTCGTTTTTTTTTTTTTTTTTCATTTTTTCTTTCATGACTGTTCATTTTCTCCTTCATGACTGTTCATTTTCTCTTTGCATGCATTTTTCCTTTTAAAAATGCAACATGTCACGATATCGTGACACTTTTGTTTCTCTGCCTGCCTGCCTTTTTGAGTCGCGAAAATGTGACATGTCGCGATATCGCGACACTTTTGTTTCTCTGCCTCCCTTTTTGAGTCATGAAAATGCGACATGTCATGATATCGCGACACTTTTGTTTCTCTGCCTTCCTACCCTTTTTGAGTCACAAAAATGCGACATGTCGTGATATCGTGACACTTTTGTTTCTCTGCCTTCTCCCTTTTTGAGTCACGAAAATGCGACATGTCGCGATATCGTGACACTTTTCCTTCTTGCTCTTCTCTTGCTCTGAGCCGCAAAATGACATGTCGCGATATCGCGACACTTTTTTCTTGCTCTTTCTCTTTGCTTTGGCCCATGAAAATACATGTCGCGATATCGTGACACTTTTTCTCCTTGCTCTTTCTCTTTGCTTTGGCCCACGAAAATACATGTCGTGATATCGTGACACTTTTTCTCCTTGCTCTTTCTCTTTGCTTTGGCCCGTGAAAATACAACATGTCACGATATCGCGACACTTTTTCTCCTTGCTCTTTCTCTTTGCTTTGGCCCATGAAAATACATGTCACGATATCATGACACTTTTTCTCCTTGCATTTTCTCTTTGCTTTGGCCATGAAAATGCAACATGTCACGATATCGTGACACTTTTTCCTCCTTGCTTTTTCTCTTCTCTTTTGGCCATGAAAATGCAACATGTCGCGATATCGTGACACTTTTTCCTCTTTCTTTTTTGCTTCTCTTTTGGCCACGAAAATGCAACATGTCGTGATATCGCGACACTTTTTCTCCTTGCTTTTTCGCTTCTCTTTTGGCCGTGAAAATGCAACATGTCGTGATATCGCGACACTTTTTCCTCTTTGCTTTTTCGCTTCTCTTTTGCGAAAATGCAACATGTCGCGATATCGCGACACTTTTTCTCTTGCGGTGTTTTGCTTTTTCTTTGATCTTTAGCATATGGGCCACTTCGGTCTTCTTGGAAAACCTGTAACAACTTCACCCAAACATCAAAAACATCCTCATAAGCATTTAACATCACTGTACATACTCTGAGTAACCTCTGAACTCCTGTCCACTGCATCAACCGATCTATCTGATTGTGTTGACAACAATGACAATACTATCATTGCACCTTGCTCAACAATCTCCCCCTTTGGAATTGTTGGCAACACACGTGCAATTTCCTGTAACTCTTCTCCCCCTTTGACAACAATATCAAAGGGCTGCTGTAAACTCCCCCTGAGTCCATGCACAACATTCTCAGGCAAAAATTATTACACTTAGCAAAAATCACAAACATGAGCAAAAAGATAAACAAATACACAAATGCTCCCCCCGAGAATGTGGTCCCGATAGCTAGTCAATTCTTGGGAAGCGTGACCACTCCCAATTTATTGCGAAGGTACTCAAAGACTTCCTTGGGCAACGGTTTTGTGAAGATATCCGCTACTTGCTCTGTTGTTGGAACAAAATCCAACTTAACCTCACCTTTCGCAACTTTCTCCTTCAAAAAGTGATACCGGATAGCAATATGTTTTGTGCGAGAATGCATAACCGGATTCTTTGAGATGTTAATGGCACTAGTGTTATCACACTTAACTGAAATTGGCTCATTGAAGTTAATACCAAGATCTTTCAGGGTTTGTTTCATCCATAATACCTACGTACAACACGTTGTCGCTACAATATATTCTGCCTCTGTTGTGGATAAGGAGACTGACTCTTGTTTCTTACTATGCCACGCGACCAACCTGTCTCCAAGATAGAATGCACCTCCACTGGTACTCTTTCTATCATCTACACATCTTGCCCAATCTGCATCTGAATACACAATAAGGGTGAAGTCCTTACCTTTCGGATACCATAACCCATACTCCATAGTACCCTTGAGGTACCGAAGAATCCTCTTCACTGCTGTCACATGAGTCTCCTTGGGACTAGCCTGAAATCGTGCTACCATGCATACTGCCTACAAAATATCTAGTCTGGTAGCTTTCAAGTACAGTAAGCTCCCAATCATAGATCTGTACATGGTTTGATCAACATGTGGAGATTTGTCATCCTTGCTCAACTTGCAACCTGTCGTCATGGGAGTGCTAATTGGCTTACAATCCTCCATTGTGAACTTTTTACATCTCTTTCACATATTTAATTAAAATAAAATTAAATATTTTACCAAAGTCATAATAGATCTAACAATCTTCACATCATGTGTAGTACAAATACTCTTTTATCAAAACACATATAAGGGCAACATTCTTTCACTAAACCAAATTATCAGAACTGTTATAATCCATAACTTTGAACAATGGCAGTAAGAACCATCAAAAGTACAACACTGACATATAGCAATACTACCAATGGTGACAACTCTCAATTTAATCACCACCCTTCACGGTACCTCCACAAACAACTACATGAACTGAAACACACTTTGACAACTATACGACAACTCCCCCTGACTACTTGCCTTTCATCCTCAGATAACCAAACAAATACATAGGAGCATTAAAATAAAACTTTAAGATTGCTCCCCCTGAGGATGTGCTACCTAGAGTTGCTTAGTGCAATAGAGGAGTAGTCTCCTTCAGTCCAAGGAGACACGATTTCCTTTCTTCTTTCTTTCTCCACTCTGGTTTGATTACAGTTTTGGGCTCTTGTTTTGACTTTTCTTTTTCAGTAGCTTGTGCATGTTTTTCGAGAAATTTTCTATTTTGTCTCATTCCATTTGGTTGAAATTTTCTTCCCTGAAATTGATTTGATGCAAATGTACTTCGACAATTTCTTGCAATGTGCCCAAAATTATGACAGTTATAACATTCTATCGCATAATCCATCAAAGGTGAAAAAACATTTCTACTTGGGTGGTTGTCTCTTGTGCATCCTTGATGGATGATTATTTTCCTTTCTTTGATGCACATGATTTCTTCCCTGTCTGTGTTGCATTCTTTGTGTCTGATGAAATCTATTGTCTTGCCTTAGATTAGATACAAAAGTTCTTGGACAAAACCTTGCTATGTGCCCATGACCATTACATTTAAAACATTGCACATGGTGTTCAATCAGAAAAATAGATGTATTTCTACCAGCATAACTCTTTGATCTATTATTCAATCCACAATAAATTGCCTTGTGACCATAATGGTTGCATCTAAAACAATAGCCATTAAAAGCATTATTATGAATAAAGTGAGAGTGATAGAACCTCTTTTGTTGTGGTTGCTTTGCTGTAGATCTCCTTTGAGATTTTCTTCCTTTTGAAGATTCAACTTCAAGCTTTTCTTGCTTTGATCCTTCAGCAGTGGACTTCTTCTTCTCTGTAGATTTAGAAGATGAAGGTTGTTCAGCTTCACATCCAAGACCAAGCTTACCCATGGAGCTTCTTTGTTGCCTTATCATTTTATCTAGCAACTCTGTGCTCTTCTCAAATTTGAGATTTGTATTGGCCTCTTCTAGTTGTTTCCTCAATAAAACAATCTCCTCTTCTTGTTTGCAACAAACAATCTCTTTTTCATTGATCTGTGACCTGAGAGTTTCTTCAATCCTTTTGGACTCTTCTACTTGCAGCTTTAGATCACTAATAACTTTGTTAGATTCCTCTTCACGTTTGCTACATACATCGCCTTTATCATCCAGGTGTGACTTCAAGGCTTCTTCTATTTTCTTGGCTTTATGAATTTGTAAGAAGAGATCTTCAATATTATCCCCATATTCTTCCAACTTCTTGGACAATATTTTGTTCTTTTTCCTTTCTATATCCAACTCTTCAAGTGCAGCGATCAACTCACCTTCTAGATATACTTCAACCTCAAGGTTTTCATCACATACTTCAGAATTCACTCCTTCTATCTTTTCTAGTTCAATTTTCTCTTCCACAGGAACTGAAACTGACTGAGATGCCTTATTTGAGGAGGATCTATTCTTCTTACCCATTGCATACTAATCCAAGATCAACCCTAGCTGATTTAGCCTGACAAGGGAAACTGGCTCTGATACCAATTGTTAGTCTCACAATGACACTGAGAGGGGGGTGAATCAGTGTAGCTCTTTATAACTTAAATCTTCAACTCTTAAAGCCAAAACAATGAAAACTTAAAACCAAATAAAGCAAGTATAACAAGAGAACATCACACAACACAAGATGTACCGAGGTTCACCGATTTGGCTACTCCTCAAAAATGACTGTTTGGACTCCCATCCAAATCTAGCCTTTGCAAAGCACCAACTTTACAATCAATTTACCAGCACCCACTGGAAGGAGCACCAACCCCTGATTTACCAGCACCAACTGGAAGGAGCACCAACCCCTGATGCCAAGCACCAACTTGGACTTCAATTTTGAAACTAGAAGATTGACATAAAAATGCCTTCACTTTTACAAGACCCTGATTGGTCTATTGCTTACCCAACATCGCCCATAATTCACAAAACACACACCCTTCTCACTCGCCTCTCACGCTCTTCGCAAGATAAAATCCCCACTTTAAAATTCTCCAAGCAACACTCCTTTTATAACCATCCTTTCTCTTTGTAACTCTAGTTGTAACTCCTTTCATATTCTCATACGCCACTTGTCAATTGTAACTACTTCTTTATGTAACTCCTTTTGTTTATATTGAGAAGGCATTTCATCAAACACGTCACATGCAAATAATTGACACCATATTCTCCTACCATGACTGTTCATTTTCTCGATCATGACTATTCATTTTCTCCTTCGATGATTTTTTCTCCTTCATGTTGTTCGTTTTCTCTTTTTCTTTCTTTTCATCTTTCTTTCTTTTTTTTTTCTTTTTTTTCTTTTTCTTTCTCTTCTGTTTCATTTTCTTTTGTGCTTCTTCTTTTTATGGTTTCTCCTCCTTTCTGTTCTTTTTGCGAAAATGCGAACATGTCGCGATATCGTGACACTTTTGTTTCTCTGCCTGCCTGCCCTTTTTGAGTCACGAAAATGCGACATGTCGCGATATCGTGACACTTTTGTTTCTCTGCCTGCCTACCCTTTTTGAGTCGCAAAAATGCGACATGTCGCGATATCGTGACACTTTTGTTTCTCTGCCTGCCTACCCTTTTTGAGTCATCGAAAATGCGACATGTCGTGATATCGCGACACTTTTGCTTCTCTCGCATTCCTGCCCTTTTTTGAGTCACGAAAATGCGACATGTCACGATATCGTGACACTTTTTCCTTCTTGCGCTTTCTCCTTGCTTCGACCGTGAAAATGCGACATGTCGCGATATCGCGACACTTTTTCCTCCTTGCTCTTTCTCTTTGCTTTGGACTGCAAAAATACAACATGTCACGATATCAGGACACTTTTTCTCCTTGCTCTTTCTCTTTGCTTTGGCCCACGAAAATACATGTCGCGATATCGCGACACTTTTTCTCCTTGCTCTTTCTCTTTGCTTTGGCCCGCGAAAATACAACATGTCGCGATATCGCGACACTTTTTTCTCCTTGCTCTTTCTCTTTGCTTTGGCCCGCGAAAATGCAACATGTCACGATATCACGACACTTTTTTCTCCTTGCATTTTCTCTTTGCTTTGGCCGCGAAAATGCAACATGTCGCGATATCGCGACACTTTTTCCTCCTTGCTTTTTCGCTTCTCTTTTGGCCACGAAAATGCAACATGTCACGATATCACGACACTTTTTCCTCTTTGCTTTTTCGCTTCTCTTTTGGCCGTGAAAATGCAACATGTCGCGATATCGCGACACTTTTTCCTCTTTGCTTTTTCGCTTCTCTTTTGGCCGCGAAAATGCAACATGTCGCGATATCGCGACACTTTTTTCCCTTTGCTTTTTCGCTTCTCTTTTGGCCACGAAAATGCAACATGTCGCGATATCGCGACACTTTTTTCTCGATGCGGTGTTTTGCTTTTTCTTTGATCTTTAGCATATGGGCCACTTCGGTCTTCTTGGAAAACCTGTAACAACTTCACCCAAACATCAAAAACATCCTCATAAGCATTTAACATCACTGTACATACTCTGAATAACCTCCCGAACTCCTGTCCACTGCATCAACCGATCTATCTGATTGTGTTGACAACAATGACAATACTATCGCTGCACCTTGCTCAACAATGTCCCCCTTTGGAATTGTTGGCAACACACGTGCAATTTCCTGTAACTCTTGTGCAATTTCTTGTAACTCTTCTCCCCCTTTGATGTGTGAGGTGATAGCTCAAGTTTTATGAAACAAATTATTCTATATTCTGAATTGATTTGATAAATAGGTTGAGTATTGATGAGTGTGAAGCATATTGAGTCTCTAAAAATTCTCTATATGTTTCTAAGAGAGTGATTGAAAGTGATTGAGTGAATAGCTCAAGTTCTATGAAACAAATTATTCTATATTCTAAATTGATTTGAGAAAGAGGTTGAGTATTGATGAGTGTGAAGCATATTGAGTCTCTAAAAATTCTCTATATGTTTCTAAGGGAGTGATTGAAAGTGATTGAGTGAATGTATGTAACAATTCTCTATATGTTTCTAAGAGAGTGATTGAAAGTGATTGAGTATTGAGGTGAATGTGAAGCATATTGAGTCTCTAACAATTCTCTATATGTTTCTAAAAGAGTGATTGAAAGTGATTGAGTATTGAGGTGAATGTGAAGCATATTGAGTCTCTAACAATTCTCTATATGTTTCTAAGAGAGTGATTGAAAGTGATTGAGCATTGTGATGAGTATAGAGCATATTGAGTCTCTAACAATTCTCTTTATGTTTCTATGAGATTGGACAAGTTCTAGTGTGGACTTGTTGAGCAGATTTGAGGTAAGTCTTTGAGAAGACTTGTGGACAGATTTGGGTAAGCTTTTATGGAAGCTTACAATATAGATTGAGAGTAGATTTGGATAAGTTCTTGTGAGGACTTATTGAGCAGATTGGACAAGTTCTAGAGAGGACTTGTGGGCAGATTAGTGTGAGCTTTTGTGGAAGCTTACAAGGTAGATTTGAGACAAGTCTTTGAGAAGACTTGAGAGCAGAGTTGATTGATTGATTTGTTCAAACCTTGAGTTAAGGTTTGGGGCAGATCCAAACGAGTTGATTTGAGATTGAGTCAAGCTTTGAGTTAAGGCTTGAGGATAGATATTGAAGATTGAGGATAGATTTGTGCTAGACCGAAGGACTGTGTTTAGTATAGATTCGAGGATAGATTTTGGTGCATATTTGAGGATAGGTTTGTGCCAGACTAAAGATAGATATTGAGGATAGATTTGTGCTAGACCGAAGGACTGTGTTTAGTATAGATTTGAGATAGAGCTTTGGAGGTGATAGAGTTAAGGACAGGGATAGATCTCCATTAGATCAGGGAGGACAAGTGTCTTCTATGGATAGAGATCCATTTGCTAAGGGTAGTGGAGGTAGAGGTCTTCTAGAGGATCACCAACCAGAGCAGAGTTAGGAGATTGGTGTCTCCTATGGATAGAGATCCATGAACTTGATTAGGGGATTGGTGTCTCCTTTGGATAGAGGTCCATAAACATTGTAATAGGGAAAGGATTCCCAAGAGATTTATTTGAGAAAATATTAGTGAAATATTTTCTCCGTGGAGTAGCCCACATTGGGTGAACCACGTTAAATTGGTGTCTCTATTGTGTGTGATGATTTGTGCATTGCTTTGGTTATTGCTATTGATATTGCCATTGATTATATTGGATAATACTGTTTGGGAAAGAAAAGTAAAAAGTGGTCTTATACTGTTCACCCCCCTCTCAGTATAAGCTTGTGTTCTTCAATTGGTATCAGAGTTGGTTCCTTCAGAAAAGGTTTAACAACTTGAAGGAAGATCTTACAAGAACACAAATGGCAAAGAAAGGCAAAGGTAGAACCATGAGACACAAGAAGAAAAGAACACACATGGTCATGAAAGAAAAGGAATATGAATTTAATATTGTTGTTTTGGGAGGAAGAATGGAAATAGATTCAAGAGATGAATCAAGCAATGGAGAGATAACCAGATTGATAAAGTTTTGTACCAGATGTAGGAAGATAGGTCACCTTGCAGCTCATTGTTCACAAGAAGGTGAAGAATATTTTGTTTATGGTCAACTCGATCATGATGCAGGTTATTGCAATGGGTTTAGTAGCGATGAAGATGAAGATGATACTTTCAAAATTGAATTCCTAGAGGATGGTTCATAAAAGGATAATAGGGATAATCAAAATAGGTATGAAGAAGAAACTCTACTTTCGATAATAGAAGAAAATACTCCTATTGAAGACCAAAGAAAAGAGAAAAATTTAGAAAAAGAAAAGGAGGAAGTCACTCTTAAGGAACTTGTTGAGTTAAAAAGGGAGAACTTAGAATTAAAGGCTCAAATACAAGAGGATGAGAAATGTAAGACAAAGCTTCTACAAGATCTCTCTGACTTGAAAGTTAAGGTTGAAAAGGTAAGGAAAGCTGAAAAAGATATGGTTGAACAATCAAAGGTAAAAGAGCAAGAATGTAAAAGACTTAGTGTTGATCTTGAAGAATTAAAAAGGGAGAACTCAGGATTAAGGGTTCAAGCTCAAGAAGATGAGAAAGCAAAAGCAAAGTTTCTACAGGAACTCACCAACTTCAAAATCAAGGTTGAAGAGGCAAGAAAAATTGAAGAAGGTATGGCTAAAAAATTAAAGATAAAAGATCTAGAGTGTGAAAGATTAGAACATGAGATAGTTTCACTAAGGATGGAAGTAAAAGGCTCTAAGGACAAGCTACACAAGTTTGAGAAAAATTCAAATACTTTGGACAGGATTATCAATGCACAAAGATCATCAGTCACCAAAACAGGACTTAGTTTTGAAGAAGAACAAGGGAAATAGGAAGCAAAAAAGGAGAGTCAAGCTCAAGCACCAGAGAAGAAGAAGCATCAAAAGAAGTAAGTAAAAGAGAGAGTGAGACTTCTAAGGATAAGTTGGACAATAGAAAGTTCAACAAGGAAAGGAACAATGCACAAATAAGGAACAGATGGAACAACAATCAGAATAGGTTAAGAGAGACTAAGAGACCAATGAGGTCAAGACAAGGAATCTTCAATGGATGATGTTTCTCATGTCACAGATTTGGGCACATGGCTTCACAGTGCAGGACACATGAAAGACAGGAATATGGGAATAAACAAACTTTTCCATGGGTATTGCTACTCATGTAATCAGTTTGGTCACAAGGCAATGAATTGCAGGGTTCATGATAGAAAAGGATATGGCTTCACTAGGAGAAATCCTAAGACATTTGCACCTCCAAGGAATAATAACATTAAGTGTTATAAGTGCAATAATGATGGACATACAACAAAGTGGTGTAGAGCAGACATTCCAGAATCAAGCATGAACAGGAACAAGAACATGAATATGGATATGAACATGAACAAGAACAGGAACATGAATATGGACATGGATATAAATAGGAACATGAATATGGACATGAACAAGAACATGGAAAAAAATAGTCAAAGGAATCAGAAGGATCATATGAGAAGAAAAGAGGATAAAGGTAAAGACCAGTGCTTGTTGGGAGTAGAAATACTCCCACCCCAGAATTAACCACCTCAAGAGGAGGTGGGGGAGGGGCTAAGCTAAGAGACTCATTCTTAGCCCCGAGCCCCAAAGGTGACCCTTTGCCATTGATGTCAAAGGGAGAGATTTGAGTAAGGGGGAGAGATTTGGTATTTGAGTAAAGAGGAGAGATTTGAAGAGAGCATTGAGCCAGGGGGAGCAATGTCCCAGGGGGAGCAGAACAAAGAAAAGGTTAAGTTTTTGGTAAAAATAATTTGGGTTGCCATCAATGACAAAGGGGGAGATTGTTGGACATTTTGAGTCAAAGTTGTCATTGATGTCAAGGAACGAAGTTGTCATTGATGTCAAGGAATAAGCTACCGTTGATGTCAAAAGGTCAAAAGGAACAATGCAAAGGTTAATGGCAAAAGAGCTTCATAATATTTATTTTTAATATTATGTGGAGCATAAGTAGAAGGGTTTTTATTAAAACCATGGATGAGCAAAAATAAAAGGTTTTTCATAAAAACCCAAGGAGGCTTTTAAATTCATGTTAGAAAGCCCAAGGAAGTTTTAATATTTATTTTATAAAATATTTAAATTCAAATTGAATTTAAATTTTATAAATAAATATTATTTATACAAAGTGGTAAAACCTAAGAAGGCTTTAATCCTTAATAAAGCCAAAAAGATTTAAATATTAATTTATAATATTTAAATTCTAAAGAATTTAAATAATTTATAAATTAAATATTTAAAATTTAAAGCGTTAACGTTTAATTTCAAGGTGGCATATTGGTATAAAAACCATATGCCTAAGTGGCAAAAGAATCATCCCTTGTTCGATTTACAAAAGGCCTACGAGTTGTGTGTTTCATGCGATTTCGTGCAAGGAAGAAGACAAAGTTTTGTCTTAAGTGCGCTGATGAAGAAATAATATGAAAGAAGCCCTAAACCTCATAACCATCTAGCGTGGTGGTCTGGTGGCAAGTTGGAGTGAGCTAGGGTGCTTGTGAGTGGGAGGACCCACGTTCGAATCTTGGCAAGCAATGTTTTGAGTGGACTTGGTTAGGCACCAAAGGAAGCAATGCAAATCCTTTTGGGTGAGGCGCCAAGAGGGAGAAGATAGAGCACATGGTGCTCTTCCCTCCCAAGGTGAGCGCCTAGCTCACGCGACAGTTGGAGCCATGGCTAGGGCGCTGGTAGAGGCGGCGTCATGAGTTCGAGTCTCACCAAGGCAAAGGTAATAAATTTTTTAATATATTTTGTGATGCCTAAGGTTTTGACATAAGGTCCTAGGGAGTTAAAAGGGGTAGATAAAAAGTATTTTTAATTAATCATTATTTTGGTTATGGAGGAATAAGGAGTTAAGCTTTATTTTTAATAAAGTCTTTATGACATATTGGCTTATTGGAGAAATAAGTGGATTAAAGTGTTGGTTAAATTTTGAGAGGACTTCTTGCCATTGAGTTATTTTGAGAAGGTGATTTTATTGACATTATTTCTGGTATTGGATATTATTTTAACTGGGAGATTATAAGGTGTATTTGGTCAATTATTTTTGTATATGTTGATGGATGCTTTCTTCAAGATGGAGTGATAAGGTGTATGTATGTTTTGATATTTGCATTGTACTTTTGAGAGAGTTTATCATCTTCTAACTTCCTTGAGCTTGGAAAAGAAGTGTTTGTGGTTGTGGCAGATTTTTGAGGTTCCTTCATCATCAAGAAAAAGGTATGGGCACATTCTTCCATAGTTGAGTTGATTGGTTGGTTTTCTGGAAAATAAGTTTGGAGTGAAAAGGACTTAATTAGGTTTCCTTATTGAGTTGTTGAGTTATATGTGAGATTGGTTTATAAGCATTATTGTTGAAGCGATTGGTTGAGTGAAGAACTTGAACTAGGGTTTGAAAAGAACAT
Organism: Wollemia nobilis; assembly: GCA_028583015.1. Taxonomy (NCBI): domain Eukaryota; kingdom Viridiplantae; phylum Streptophyta; class Pinopsida; order Araucariales; family Araucariaceae; genus Wollemia; species Wollemia nobilis. Next base: position 5,092,960 of record JAQPPZ010002072.1, on the reverse strand, counting down.
GAGTATCATTGTTATGTGAGATTGGTTGATAAGCATTGTTGGAAATATTTTGAGTGAGTGTTCATATGCTTGGACTAGGGTTTGTGAGCAAGGATTGTTTCATTGAGTGATTGGTTGAGTAGAGTTGGTTGAGCCTAGTCAAGTGGATGTGTGAAGTGATTGTTCAAGTTCTATGAAATAAATTATTCTATATTTTGAATTGATTTGAGAAAGAGGTTGAGTATTGATGAGTGTGAAACATATTGAGTCTCTAAAATTTATTTAGTTGATTGAGATATTGAGTCTCTAACAATTTTTTTTTTTAAAGATGATTGAAAGATTGAGTATTGAGGTGAATGTGAAGCATATTGAGTCTCTAACAATTCTCTGTATGTTTCTAAAAGAGTGATTGAAAGTGATTGAGCATTGTGATGAGTATAGAGCATATTGAGTCTCTAACAATTCTCTTTATGTTTCTATGAGATTGGACAAGTTCTAGTGTGGACTTGTTGAGCAGATTTGAGGTAAGTCTTTGAGAAGACTTGTGGACAGATTTGGGTAAGCTTTTGTGGAAGCTTACAATACAGATTGAGAGCAGATTTGGATAAGTTCTTGTGAGGACTTATTGAGCATATTTGGACAAGTTCTAGAGAGGACTTGTGGATAGATTAGTGTGAGCTTTTGTGGAAGCTTACAAGGTAGATTTGAGATAAGTCTTTGAGAAGACTTGTGAGCAGAGTTGATTGATTGATTTGTTCAAACCTTGAGTTAAGGTTTGGGGCAGATCTAGTAGAGTTGATTTGAGATTGAGTCAAGCTTTGAGTTAAGGCTTGAGGATAGATATTGAGGATAGATTATTTGTGCTAGACCGAAGGACTATGTTTAGTATATATTCGAGGATAGATTTTGGTGCATATTTGAGGATAGGTTTGTGCTAGACCAAAGATAGATATTGAGGATAAATTTGTGCTAGACCGAAGGACTATGTTTAGTGTAGATTTGAGATAGAGCTTTGGAGGTGATAGAGTTGAGGATAGAGATCTCCAACTAGAGTAGGGAGGACATGTGTCTTCTGTGGATAGAGTTCCATTTTCTAAGGGTAGTGGAGGTAGAGGTCTTCTAGAGGATCACCAACCAGAGCAGAGTTAGGAGATTGGTGTCTCTTGTGGATAGAGATCCATGAAATTGATTAGGGGATTGGTGTCTCCTTTGGATAGAGGTCCATAAACATTGTAATAGGGAAAGGATTCCCAAGAGATTTATTGAGAAAATATTAGTGAAATATTTTCTCCGTGGAGTAGCCCACATTGGGTGAACCATGTTAAATTGGTGTCTCTATTGTGTGTGATGATTTGTGCATTGCTTTGGTTATTGCTATTGATATTGCCATTGATTATATTGGATAATATTATTTGGGAAAGAAAAGTAAAAAGTGGTCTTATACTGTTCACCCCCCTCTTAGTATAAGCTTGTGTTCTTCAATTGGTATCAGATCCAGGTTCCTTCAGAAAAGGTTTAACAACTTGAAGGAAGATCTTACAAGAACACAAATGGCAAAGAAAGGCAAAGGTAGAACCATGAGACACAAGAAGAAAAGAACACACATGGTCATGAAAGAAAAGGAAGATGAATTTAATATTGTTGTTTTGGGAGGAAGAATGGAAATAGATTCAAGAGATGAATCAAGCAGTGGAGAGATAACCAGATTGATAAAGTTTTGTACCAGATGTAGGAAGATAGGTCACCTTGTAGCTTATTGTTCACAAGAAGGTGAAGAATGTTTTGTTTATGGTCAACTCGGTCATGATGCAAGTTATTGCAATGGGTTTAGTAGTGGTGAAGATGAAGATGATACTTTCAGAATTGAAGTCCTAGAGGATGGTTCAAAAAATGATAATAGGGATAATCAAAATAGGTATGAAGAAGAAACTCTACTTTGGATAATAGAAGAAATTGAAGACCAAAGAAAAGAGAGAAATTTAGAAAAAGAAAAGGAGGAAGCCACTCTTAAGGAACTTGTTGAGTTGAAAAGGGAGAACTTAGAATTAAAGGCTCAAATACAAGAGGATGAGAAATGTAAGACAAAGCTTCTACAAGATCTCTCTGACTTGAAAGTTAAGGTTGAAAAGGTAAGGAAAGCTGAAAAAGATATGGTTGAACAATCAAAGGTAAAAGAGCAAGAATGTAAAAGACTTAGTGTTGATCTTGAAGAATTAAAAAGGGAGAACTCAGGATTAAGGGTTCAAGCTCAAGAAGATGAGAAAGCAAAAGCAAAGTTTCTACAGGAACTCACCAACTTCAAAATCAAGGTTGAAGAGGCAAGAAAAATTGAAGAAGGTATGACTAAAAAATTAAAGACAAAAGATCTAGAGTGTGAAAGATTAGAACATGAGATAGTTTCACTAAGGATGGAAGTAAAAGGCTCTAAGGACAAGCTACACAAGTTTGAGAAAAATTCAAAGACTTTGGACAAGATTATCAATGCACAAAGATCATCAGTCACCAAAATAGGACTTAGTTTTGAAGAAGAACAAGGGAAATAGGAAGCATAAAAAGGAGAGTCAAGCTCAAGCACCAGAGAAGAAGAAGCTTCAAAAGAAGTAAGTAAAAGAGAGAGTGAGACTTCTAAGGATAAGTTGGACAATAGAAAGTTCAACAAGGAAAGGAACAATGCACAAATAAGGAACATATGGAACAAGAATCATGATAGGTTAAGAGAGACTAAGAGACCAATGAGGTCAAGGCAAGGAAATTTCAATGGAAGATGTTTCTCATGTCACAGATTTGGGCACATGGCTTCACAGTGCAGGACACATGAAAGATAGGAATATGGGAATTTCAGAAATAGAAACTTTTCCATGGGTATTGCTACTCATGTAATCAGTTTGGTCACAAGGCAATGAATTGCAGGGTTCATGATAGAAAAGGATATGGCTTCACTAGGAGAAATCCTAAGACATTTGCACCTCCAAGGAATAATAACATTAAGTGTTATAAGTGCAATAATGATGGACATACAACAAAGTGGTGTAGAGCAGACATTCCAGAATCAAGTATGAACAGGAACAGGAATAGGAATATGGATATGGATATGAACAGGAATAGGAACATGAATATGGATATGAATATGAATAGGAAGGAATATGGACATGGATAGGAACATGAACAGGAAAAATCAAAGGAATCAAAGGATCGGATGAGAAGAAAAGAGGATAAAGGTAAAGACCAGTGCTTGCTGGGAGTAGAAATACTCCCACCCCAGAATTAACCACCTCAAGAGGAGGTGGGGGAGGGGCTAAGCTAAGAGACTCATTCTTAGCCCCGAGTCCCCAAAGGTGACCCTTTGCCATTGATGTCAAAGGGGGAGAGATTTGAGTAAGGGGGAGAGATTTAGTATTTGAGTAAAGAGGAGAGATTTGAAGAGAGCATTGAGCCAGGGGGAGCAATGTCCTAGGGGGAGCAGAACAAAGAAAAGGTTAAGTTTTTGGTAAAAATAATTTGGGTTGCCATCAATGACAAAGGGGGAGATTGTTGGACATTTTGAGTCAAAGTTGTCATTGATGTCAAGGAATGAAGTTGTCATTGATGTCAAGGAATAAGCTACCATTGATGTCAAAAGGTCAAAAGGAACAATGCAAAGGTTAATGGCAAAAGAGCTTCATAATATTTATTTTTAATATTATGTGAAGCATAAGTAGAAGGGTTTTTATTAAAACCATGGATGAGCAAAAATAAAAGGTTTTTCATAAAAACCCAAGGAGGCTTTTAAATTCATGTTAGAAAGCCCAAGGAAGTTTTAATATTTATTTTATAAAATATTTAAATTCAAATTGAATTTAAATTTTATAAATAAATATTATTTATACAAAGTGGTAAAACCTAAGAAGGCTTTAATCCTTAATAAAGCCAAAAGGATTTAAATATTAATTTATAATATTTAAATTCTAAAGAATTTAAATAATTTATAAATTAAATATTTAAAAGTTAAAGCACCGACGTTTAATTTCAAGGTGGCATATTGGTATAAAAACCATATGCCTAAGTGGCAAAAGAATCATCCCTTGTTCGATTTACTAAAGGCCTATGAGTTGTGTGTTTCATGCGATTTCATGCAAGGAAGAAGACAAAGTTTTGTCTTAAGTGCACCAACGAAGAAATAACGTGAAAGAAGCCCTAAACCTCATAACCATCTAGCATGGTGGTCTGGTGGCAAGTTGGAGTGAGCTAGGGTGCTTGTGAGCGGGAGGACCCGTGTTCGAATCTCGACAGGCAGCGTTTTGAGTGGACTTGGTCAACGTTTTGAGTGGACTTGGTTAGGCGCCAAAGGAAGCAGCGCAAATCCTTTTTGGGTGAGGCACCAAGAGGGAGAAGATAGAGCACGTGGTGCTCTTCCCTCCCAAGGTGAGCGCCTAGCTCACGCGACGGTTGGAGCCATGGCTAGGGCACTGGTAGAGGCGACATCGTGAGTTCGAGTCTCACCAAGGCAAAGGTAATAAATTTTTTAATATATTTTGTGATGCCTAAGGTTTTGACATAAGGTCCTAGGGAGTTAAAAGGGGTAGATAAAAAGTATTTTTAATTGGTCATTATTTTGGAATAAGGAGTTAAGCTTTATTTTTAATAAAGTCTTTTTGACATATTGGCTTATTGGAGAAATAAGTGGATTAAAGTGTTGGTTAAATTTTGAGAGGACTTCTTGCCATTGAGTTATTTTGAGAAGGTGATTTTATTGACATTATTTCTGGTATTGGATATTATTTTAACTGGGAGATTATAAGGTGTATTTGGTCAATTATTTTTGTATATGTTGATGGATGCTTTCTTCAAGATGGAGTGATAAGGTGTATGTATGTTTTGATATTTGCATTGTGTAATGATCCTGGAAGTTAGTGAATGTTAAATAATAGAATCAGAGTTTTAAGTCGAATCGTTGTTGCTTGATGAGAGAAACTCAATCAATAGAATAAAAGATAAATTGTTCGATGATGATTATGAAAGTAAAATGATAATGCCTATAAATATGAGATATGGGGTGCGATTGGAAAGACGCACCCCATGATAATTTTAATTAATATATTTTAATTATCTTCTATGTTAGGAGGAGGGTCCTAACATGCCACCCTCCTTAAAAGGAGCTTTGTCCTCAAAGCTGAAATTGAGGAAATTGTTGTTGGATATGGTGAAGCGTCTCCCAAGTAGCATCTTCTAAGGGAAGTCCCTTCCACTGGATTAAAACTTCTATGATATCTTGATTATGAAGGTGGCAAGAGCGACGATCTAAGATAGCTTCAGGCTCAACCAAAAGGACTCCATCTTCAGAAAATTTAGGGAGGTTAGTTTGTATAGTGATGTTGGCTCCCACCACTGGCTTAAGGCAAGATACATGAAAGACTGGATGAATTTTGGAAGTTGGTGGCAACTCCAGTTTGTAAGCAACGACCCCAATACGTTGGAGAATCTTATAAGGTCCATAGAACTTGGGTGCTAACTTCTGTGAGCCTTTTTGTTTGAGAGAGGATTGACGGTAAGGTTGGAGGCATAGGAAAACCTTATCACCCTCCTGAAAACTATGCTCGCTTCTATGTTGATCGGCTTGCTGCTTCATGCGATTTTGGGCGATGTGTAAGTTCTCTTTTAGGATCCGCAGAATGTCATCTCGAGTAGAGAGTTTCGTCTCCACTGCTTGTACCTTTGTACTCCCTGGAATATAAGAAGTGAGTGATGGCGGTGTTTGGCCATATAATGCTTCATAAGGAGTCATTTTGATGGATGTATGGTAGGAAGTGTTATACCACCATTCTGCTAACGGAAGCCACCTTACCCAATGGAGCGGTTGAGTAGAGACAAAACAACGAAGGTAAGTTTCTAAGCATTTATTAACAACTTTCGTCTGGCCATCGGTTTGAGGATGGTAAGCGGTGCTCATACGAAGTTGAGTACCTTGTAATTTGAACAATTCCTTCCAAAAAGTGCTAGTGAACGTTGGGTCACGATCACTAACAATCATTGATGGCATACCATGTAATTTAAATATGTTATCAAGGAAAATATGGGCTATAGTACTAGCGGTGTAGGGATGAGCCACCGAACAAAAATGGGCATATTTGGATAAACGGTCTACTACTACAAAAATTGTTGTTTTTTCGCCTGATTTTGGTAAGCCTTCAATAAAATCCATAGAAATATCCACCCATGTTTTGGTTGGTATAGGAAGAGGTTGAAGTAATCCTGGAGTAGCAATTGTCTCTCCTTTATGTCTTTGGCAAGTTTCACATGCTTTTACAAATGTTTTGATGTAGTTTTTCATACCTACCCAATAAAAAGATCTAGTTGCTCTTTTATATGTTTTTAAGAACCCTGAGTGTCCGGTAGTGGGTGAGGTATGTAATTCATGGAGAATTTTTTCATGATAAGAGGAATTTGGGGCGAGGACCATCCTTCCTTTGTACCTTAATATATTATCCGTCCAAGTGTATGGAGGTTTGCTATTAGGATTATGTTGGAGTTGTTGAATTATTGTGTGGGTAGTAGGATCATTAACCCATTCTTCATATACCTCATCTAACCATTTGGGAATAAGGGAGGAAAGAGCATGGAATTGAGGCATGTCTTCAAATTTTCTAGAGAGTGCATCGACCGCCATGTTGTCCTTTCCCTTTTTGTATGTAATTTCGTAATCATAGCCAAGTAGTTTAGTAACCCACTTTTGTTGTTCTGGGGTATTAGTACGTTGTTCCAAGAAGTATTTTAAGCTATGATGGTCAGTGCGTATAATGAAATGTTGTCCAATAAGGTAAGGTCTCCAATGTTGAATAGCGTGAACAATTGCCAACATTTCTTTTTCATAGGTAGAACGGGCTAGATTCTTTTTAGAAAATGCTTTGCTTGTAAAAGCTAGAGGCCTTTCATCTTGCATGAGTACGACTCCTATTCCGACCCTCGAGGCATCACTTTCAATGATGAATGGTTTAGAAAAGTTGGGTGTAGCTAGGACAGGAGTGGTACACATTGCATTTTTCAATGTAGTGAAAGCTTCATCCGCTTGAGATGACCACTTGAAGGCATTTTTCTTAAGCAATGTTGTTAGAGGAGCTGCAATTTTTCCATAATTTTTGACAAATTTTTGATAATATCCTGTTAGCCCCAGAAACCCTCGTAGACCTTTTAAGGTTTTTGGAATAGGCCAACTTTTCACATCCTCAATTTTGTGAGGATCTACCTTAACTCCGTCTTTAGAGACAATGTGTCCTAAGTATTCGATTTCTTGCTTTCCAAAGGAACACTTGGATTTCTTCGCATAGAGTTGATTTTCCTTCAAGATTTTCAATGCTTGGCTAATATGGTTCAAATGATCTTCCCATGTTTTGTTGTAAATCAGGATGTCATCAAAGAAAACTAAGATAAATTTACGAAGGAAAGGGTGGAATACCTTGTTCATTAAACTTTGAAAAGTGGAAGGAGCATTGGTAAGGCCAAATGGCATCACCAAGAATTCATAGTGCCCTTCATGAGTGCGAAAGGTGGTCTTTGGAATGTCCTTTTTGTTAACTCTGATTTGGTGATAGCCCGATCGTAAGTCTAATTTGGAAAAATAGGCAGCCCCATGTAGTTCATCTAGTAGCTCGTCTATGACTGGAATAGGAAATTTATCCTTGATGGTCATTTTGTTAAGTGCTCTAAAATCGACACATAAACGCCATGACCCATCCTTCTTCCTCACTAATATAACTGGAGAGGAGTAAGGGCTTCTGCTAGGTCTAATGACCCCTACTTTAAGAAGCTCTTGTACTAGCTTCTCTATCTCGGTATTTTGTAGATATGGATAATGATAGGGCCTAATATTAGGGGGTGGATGCCCTAGAAGTAGTTGAATAGAGTGATCGTGACTTCGTTGTGGAGGCAGTCCTTTTGGTTCATTGAATACTTCTTTATGGTGTTCTAAAATATTTTGTAACTCTGGCGCCTCCTTTTCTTCGTGAGTGGGTTGGATTGAAAATAATTGGGCTACCATTCCTTTGCTTCCTTTACGGATAATTTTCTCCATTCTATGAGAACTTATGATTTGTGAGGGTCCAGATTTTAATCCTTTGATAGTATAAGTTTGGTTCTTCTCTGTGAACTTCATCCATAATTCATCAAATTCCCATTGAACTATGCCCAATGTTCATAGCCATTGTACTCCTAGTACGATGTCACAACCTCCTAGGGGTAGTACATACATGTCTCCTTTCATGTTATAATCCCCCATAGTTAGTTTAATATTTTGGCATTTACCTTTACATGCAATTTTTCCTCCGTTTCCAATCATCACTTCGAAATTATTACAAGGATATATAAAACAATTAGCTTGTTTAGCCACCCTTGGATCGATAAAATTGTGCGTGCTACCCGAGTCTAGGAGCACAATAAGGTTTTGTTTCTTAAAATTCCCTTTTACCCTCATCGTTTGTGGAGCAGAAAATCCTGCAAGGGCGTTGAAGGAAACCTTAGGTGTATTTTCCTCTTCACTTTCTGGTGTGTCGGATACTACTTCTACTTCTATCTCAGTTTCTTCTTCAAAGGAATTGCCACAGTCCGTAGCATCCAGAATATACAACTTTCGTGAGGCGCATTTATGATTTCGATCGAATTTCTCATCACAGTGGTAGCAAAGACCTTTAGCTTGTCGTTCCTTCATTTCTTTGAAACTAAGGCGTTTAATTGGTAGGGTTGGGTTAATTTTAGAAATTGTGTATGAATTTTGTACCCTTCCATTTTGCATGGTTTTGGGGTTAGTGTAACTATTTGATGATTTCCCCATGGGTGGTTTCCCCAATCGACGTTGTGCCCTGATTTTGTCCTCCGCTAGTTTCGCCAATCCTATGGTCTCCATCATATTTGTGGGTCTATACATTTGTACCTCTATTCAGATTTCTTCCTTTAATCCACTGATGAAACAATCTTGAAAGAAGGAAGCATCTAGCCCGGTTGTCCGATTTGCCAATATTTCAAATTCAGCTTGATATTCTTTTACCGAAGTGGTTTGGCATAATTTTGTGAGAGCTCCTCTAAAATTTTCAAAAGCGCTAGGTCCAAACCGCACTAATAGGTTTTCTGTAAAGGCGAACCAAGTAGGAGTGTCGTTGGTTTTTTTGAACCATTGGTACCATTGGATGGCTTCATTCTCTAAGTGAAAGGATGCAATATGCACTTTTTGTCTTTCAAGAATTTGATTCAACGAGAAATATTGCTCTGCCCGATAAATCCAGTTTGTAGGATCACCGCCTTCAAATTTTGGAAAGTCTAACTTGGTAGTTCTAGGGAGGATGGATGTTTGTGGCCCTCCCAATGGTGTTCGGGGTGGCGATCCTCCGCTAGTTTGATTTGTTTGCACTAGTGCCATATTCTGACTGACAGATTCTAGTTTTATGTTTAATGCGAGTATTGTTTCCTGGAGTTCTTGTGTCTTAGCGGCGTTCTCCTCTTTGCCTTGGCAAATTTCTTGAAGAAGTTTCTCCATAGTGATGTCTTGTGATCGTCGTCCTTTGGCCATTGTAGTAGGGTTTTGGAGACTTTATACCTTTCTGATTTGCAAAAAATTGACAAATTTTTGATGAATTTACCAAAAGTTGTTACCAATTTTTTTGTAAAAGTTGCTAAAAAACAAAAAAAAAAAATTGTTTGATAATGTGCCCCTTTTTGACAAAATTTTGGTTTTCAACTTATTTTGCTTTTGGCATTGGGGGATGGGTATGTGGAAACATTGTAGGAAAGCATGAAGCATGAGAGGGCAACAAACATGAGGTGAGCAGTAGGGAGGACGACAAGCATGAGGTACAAGGTACGATCAACAAGGTGGGCATGACACAATAAACAAGGTGGTAGGAGAGGAAAGAGCGAAGGCAACACTGGGTGGCAAGTGAAGGGAAGACACAACACGAGATGATAGGTGGCACAGAGGGTGTGAAGCATGAAGTGGCATGGTAGATGACACAGAGGGCGAGAGGGTATAAAGCACGAGGTAGCACCATAGCCAAAATAGGACAAGGTATGAGGTAAGGCGAGGCGGTTTAACGCGGGCGCATGAGTGCCTAGCAAGCTAGGCACTTTACTAAGTGCCTGGAATTGCTTATAATCCCCTTTGCTCCTCAAGCAGGAGCAATGTGGGATATTTATTTTATCCCATAAAAAAATTTAAATGATGTCCGATGTCGTCGACAAAATTCTAATGCCAGAAAATTAATTTAAATAAAAACCTTAGTCGCCTTAGCAAAACTTAAATTTTTTCCACCATTGTTCTGACTTTTCCACAGGAAAATGACATCGAGTCGATCTATGATGGATTTTTTTGAATTTTGCTATAAGTATGCGAGTCCTCATCGGTGATGCTAAATGCAGAGTCGTTAACGCAGAGTCGTTTAACGTCGATGTCTTATGCCCTTGCGTCGAGTCTTTAACATTGAATGGAGGTCCTTTGTCGAGAATTGAGGTCCTTGCTGGTGTTTGGTAGGAAAAGCGGTTAAATCTTGTTGTATTGACTATTGTAGGGAGAAATAAATACAATGAGGGTAGATCGAGTCGTCTGAATCGATTGTTCACTGGAGGACAATGGAGTATAATAGCCCAAGCTTGGTGTCTCGGAGAAAAAAATTTCCTCTGATAAGGTGCCTAGGTGAAACTTGGCTCTGTACCAAATGTAATGATCCTGCAAGTTAGTGAATGTTAAAGAATAGAATCACAGTTTTAAGTCGAATTGTTGTTGCTTGATGAGGGAAACTCAATCAATAGAATAAGGGATAAATTTTTCGATGATGATGATGAAATTAAAATGATAATGCCTATAAATATGAGATATCGGGTGCGATTGGAAAGACACACCCCATGATAATTTTAATTAATATATTTAATTATCTTCTATGTTAAGAGGAGGGTACTAATACATTGTACTTTTGAGAGAGTTTATCATCATATAACTTCCTTGAAATGGCAAAGAAGTGTTTGTGGTTGTGGCAGATTTTTGAGGTTCCTTCATCATCAAGAAAAATGTATGGGCACATTCTTCCATAGTTGAGTTGATTGATTGTTTTATGGAAAACAATTTTGGAGTGAAAAGGATTTAATTAGGTTTTCTTATTGAGTTGTTGAGCTATATGTGATATTGGTTTATAAGCATTGTTGTTGAAGTGATTGATTGAGTGAATAACTTGAACTAGGTTTTGCAAAGATCATGAGTATCATTGTTATGTGAGATTGGTTGATAAGAATTGTTGGAAACATTTTGAGTGAGTGTTCATATGCTTGGACTAGGGTTTGTAAGCAAATATTGTTTCATTGAGTGATTGGTTGAGTAGAGTTGGTTGAGCCTAGTCAAGTGGATGTGTGAAGTGATAGCTCAAGTTCTATGAAATAAATTATTCTATATTTTGAATTGATTTGAGAAAGAGGTTGAGTATTTATGAGTGTGAAGCATATTGAGTCTCTAAAAATTCTCTATATGTTTCTAAGAGAGTGATTGAAAGTGATTGAGTGAATGCCTCTAAAAATTCTCTATATGTTTCTAAGAGAGTTATTGAAAGTGATTGAGTATTGAGGTGAATGTGAAGAATATTGAGTCTCTAAAAATTCTCTATATATTTCTAAGAGAGTGATTGAAAGTGATTGAGTATTAAGGTGAATGTGAAGTATATTGAGTCTCTAACAATTCTCTATATGTTTCTAAGAGAGTGATTTAAAGTGATTAAGAATTGATGAGTCCCAAAAATGTACATTTTTTATACACTATTAAGGGGCATCATTACTGGTTTAATTAGCATTTGAGATGTATTTTATATAACTTATGCATATAATTGATAGAAAATCTAGTATTATGCTTGATTGGTGTTTTTAGTGGGAAATGTGTATAAATGCAGGTTTTATTACTAATATGGTGTTTTCCAGTCTACATCCACTTGGACCTGGCATACTTCTGCTTTTAGAGACTAAGGCATGAGAGCAGGTGCCTTCCTCTTCAAGGAAGGTGCCCAATAGAAGTAGGCGCCTTCCTCTTCAAGGAAGGCATCCAACAGAAGTAGGCGCCTTCCTCTTCAAGGAAGGCACTTCCTCTTCAAGGAAGGCGAAAGTAGGTGCCTTCCTTATAAGGAAGGCACCCAATAAAAGTAGGTGCCTTCCTCATGAAGAAGGCACCTCCATGCCTCCATACTTTGCAAGATTGACCAAGCGGGCAAGTGGGACCATGTTGACCGTTGACTTCACGTCATATGCACCAAGTTGGGATAGCTACCAAATCACGTGAAGAAGAAGGGGGAGATATTTTGTGCATTATTATTAAACTAAATAAAGCACCTCTATTATTAAGTGATTGGCCGGTTAAAATTTGCAAGGTGAGGATTATTTTCTCATGAACAAAACAGAGCGACAATTATCCGGTGAATCGATGTGTGTGAACAAGACAATGCAATTATCTGGCAAATCAATGTGCGTGAACAGACAATGTGACAAATCAGGAAAATAATCTATTTTGCATTGGTGACTAAGATGGACAAACATGTGAATGGATTTATTACTGATATCATACCTATTCTGATAAAAATAGAATACGCCTGATTTATCCTACGGATAAAATTAGTGTGTGACTATTATTATTAGTGCATGATTGTTAGGATTGTCTAGCTGGAATGTTTACAACATATCTATTGTAACTGCAAGTCTGAAATAGACTTGCCTAAATTTGTAACAGAGGAAGGTTGTGCATTGTATAAATGCACAGGTCTTCCATGATGGAAGGACGATCAATTTTATAGAGGAGCTGATTTATTTTACTTCTTGTCAAATTTATTAAGAGTGCAATTCCTCTTATTTGAGCAAGCTCTACGCAGCTAGCTGGGCGGACTATCTGCGGGAGCTTGGGCCCACTCCCTGCAGTAGTCCTCCCCTATTTAATTTCTGTATTTGCTTTCTGTAGATTAGTTTACTGCTTTCTTTCCTGCTTTTTAGGTGTGTGTTTATTTTATCGCATTTTATTTCCGTACATTTATTTTTAGCACTTTAATTTAGTTGTTTAATTTTCTGCACTTAGTTTATTTAGTTTGGCTGAAATCAAAATGCATACACATCCCCCACCAAACTAAATAAGGTACATAAGGAATTCATTCCCCAACACTGCAGGCATATACTGTGCGTGACACTCATAAGTTTACGGACTTACCAGATTGATAATTTATGGAAGAGAAATGAATGTTTTTCGGGACATGAATTTCTGCTCACCATTTTGGCACCATTGTCGGGGAGTGTCTAAACTGTAGTGTTAAGATTTACAGGTCGGATAGAAAGCCTATTTAAAATTACTTGTAGATATTTTTATCTGAGAAGTGTGAGTCCACCAAGGGCCTTTTTATAAGGCCAAAAATAGTTGTCGGCATAGTCAGAGCCAAATCCCATAGGCAACTGTTTGCATTTTCTAGCTTCTCGTGTAAACGTGGGAATGAACCTGATGTACCAAATTAAGTGTAGAAGTAGGAATAAATTGTGTTGTTGAAAAAAATTAGAAAAATATGGCATTGAAGGATTTTCCTCATATTCTCAATGGTTTCAAGAAATCAACAAAATAGCACAACCCAGGTCTGATAGTTGAAAATATTTAGGGAAGTGTTTTTACATAGAAACCATTGAAAAATTGTGCCTCTAGAAGCTTGGTTTTAAATTAAAAAATTTTATAGGCTTGAACTTTTTGCAACGTATTGGTAAATGTTTTTTAATGATGAAATTAATAGCAGGAAAAATGATAGAGCAAAATTTTTAAAGAACATCTTGTTTTGGAGTATGCTCTTCACTTGCGCTTAAGGCGACCTGGTGAATCAGAAACTAGCATGTGTTTTTTAAATACTGCTATGCCATGTTTTCTCCAAGTTGCCAACTGCAGATAGTCATTTCCTAGCCTGCACGTTTTACCATTATGTTGAAAAAGTTTTGTTTTTGAGGCCATGGGGTAAAATACTCTTCTCATGCTGTAGTGCATCAAACTAGTTGATCAAGAATGAGATAATTTTTAGAAGACTAGTTCAGATGTAGGCATGGGGGAGACCCCACCTTCATCATTGCCACCAACAACACAATAAACATTGTCTAAAAAAAAAAAGGAGAAAAATATATCTTCTACTGAAAAGGCTCCAAGTTAAGAGCAAAATAGAGTTTTATTTTGCTACTTGTTGGAAGAGAGTATCCTCTTTCCCGAGGACCAGCTTGGTCCAGAAGGGAAATGAGAAATCCCCAACCGGTAGCTAAATAAAGCAACAAATAAAAAAATAGAAGCTTTATTTTTGTTACTTGTTGGAAGAAAGTATCCTCTTTCCCTAGGACCAGTTTGGTCTAGAAGGGAAATGAGAAATCTCCAACCGGTCGCTAAATAAAGCAAGCGAGGAGCCCAGAAGTAATCAGAAGATGAAAAAAAAACAATGAAAAAAAAAAAAAATTAGTTAGTTAGAATTTTATTTTAATGTCTTTAGTTTAGATTTTTCTTTTATGTTTTGCAGGACAACGTGAAGTGCGAAGTAGAAAAATAAGGAGGTGTCTGTGAAGATCTCGTGAATTGAGATTCATACGTGGAGTTCGTAATAGCACTATACGAACTGTCTCGTGTACCTGATCGTGTAGCATCCAATCTAACAGGTGAAAGCTAGCGGAGTTTTGCCTTGGAAACATTGGCACTTGAAGGCAGGCTAAGTAACCCTGATCAAGTGAAAGGCTTCCAGCCCAAGGTGCTTGTGGAATTTGGGGGAAAATTTTGCTGCAAGGTGCATGACTATTATAGCCTGGATGATAAACAAAGTCAGAGATGCTACACCAAGTGCAAGAGAAGAGTGTCGAGACAATGTTTGAGTAACGGTCAACGAGCTCCATTAACAATCACCTCACATTTGCGAGAGTGGATTAGACATCGGCATGGGGGAGACCCCATACCATACCAGTAGCTTGGATGAATGTTCAATCATTCGTTAAAAAAAAAAAAAGAAGAAAAAAAAAAGAGAGAAAAAATGAGAAAAAAAGGAAGGATACGTGAAAAAAAAATGATAAAGTCCAAGACGCCTTGATCATCAAGAAGGCGCCTTCCGCATGAAGAAGGTGCCATACAATGGAGGCGCCTTCCGCATGAAGAAGGTGCCATACATTGGAGGTGCCTTCTGCATGAAGAAGGCGCCATACATTGGAGGCGCCTTCCGCATCAAGAAGGCGCCATACATTAGAGGCGCCTTCCATATCGAGAAGGCGCCATACATTGGATGCGCCTTCTACATCAAGAAGGCGCCATACATTGGAGGTGCCTTCCGCATCAAGAAGGTGCCATACATTGAAGGCACCTTCCACAATAAGCAGATGCCTTTCACGATGGCGCACCTTGACATCTAGGGTGCCTTGATCCATTTCCCGCACCTGGGTGGTTCGATGGCACAAGGGAAAAAAAAAGAGGAATAAGTGACGAGGCGCCTTGATGGCATACAGTAGAGGTGCCTTGATAAAAAAAAAAATTATGTAAATCCTCCCAATGAAAAAAAAATGCATAGAACATGTCCTGCTTAGCATAAAAATTGCTTTCTTATTGCTTTGCAGGAAATCATGAACCGAATTGCAAGTTGCAGGCATCCTGAGAGCCAGGGCCTAACAGGCACGGAGTCATGACTCCTATTTTACTGCTTTCGTGTGTGCAGGTAATCGTGCCCGATGAGTGCAATCTGAAGGCATCCTAAGAGCTAGGGCCTCAGGCATAGGCCATGATTCCTATTTTCTAGTTTTTGTAGGTGTAGTTTCACAGGACACAACCATGAGCATGATCTGTAGGTGGAGCCGGCTTAAACTAGGCCTAACAGATGTGACATTTTGTGCCCTACAATTAGGAGAGCGGCGAAGCAGAGAAGGCACTTGCTTCCCACCAGGAAGAGAGTGCCTACAATCAGTCCAGTACAGTAGTGCCTTTTTCCACCTAGAGGAAGGCACCAATAAGTATTTTTCTTCTCCCTTAGATGAGGGTACCTGTTGTTCAGTGTGGGACCTGACGTTCGAAAGGCTAAAAACCTATTGCATAGAGGGACCTATTACTGGCATAAGGGCATCACTAATTTAAGTGGGGGAGAATATAAAAAATGGTAAATAATGGTTGCGATGTTGAAGTTGTTAAATTCACACCAATAGAAGAAGGAAGAACAACAATGATTAATGGTGTGGAGGAAGAAGGCAGCCAAAAAAATAATAAATAAATAAATAAATAAAATCTCCCGGAGCACCAACGTGAAGATGTCTCACACCACCAACATCATATACATCAGGTTCTACGAAATTCACCCGGGTATGTACTGATTTTCCTGTTAATTATGTGTATAGTTATTTTAAAATCATTTCTATGCTAATACCAGCCGATGCCCCTATAGTTTTTCAAAATCTCCCATGACATGCCTCGGATATAAGAAAAAAAAAAAAAAGAGGCTATGGCATCTACGTGAATAAATTTGGCATCATTTTCATTGTCACCTCATGACAAAGGCAGCCATCTTGAGTGAACACATATAAATGATGCTACTCTATACCATAAAGGAAGTGTTGAATGAATAAAAAACAACTGTGCTGAATAAAAAAATGCAGTGTTGAATAAAAAAAAATACCACTGAGTAAAAAAAAAAACACAGCAGTGTTGAATAAAAAAATAGCAGCACTCAACGACGGAGAAATAAAGATGCTGAAGGCCATTGAAAAAAAAGAAGAAAAAAGGATATATATATTACTATCCCGGGGGTTGTTGTCAAGAGAACATGACAATATTTAGGCATGGTCAGCCTACGAGAGGGATAATTTCAGCTTTTGGTGCCACGAGGGCGTGGCACATGTTAGGCATGGGGGGATGATGAGTCCCAAAAATGTACATTTTTATACACTTTTAAGGGGCATCATTACTGGTTTAATTAGCATTTGAGATGTATTTTATATAACTTATGCATATAATTGATAGAAAATCCAGTATTATGCTTGATTGGTGTTTTTAGTGGGAAATGTGTATAAATGCAAGTTTTATTACTAATATGGTGTTTTCCAGTCTACATCCACTTGGACCTGGCATACTTCTGCTTTCAGAGACTAAGGCATGAGAGCAGGTGCCTTCCTCTTCAAGGAAGGTGCCCAACAGAAGTAGGCGCCTTCCTCTTCAAGGAAGGCGCCCAATAGAAGTAGGCGCCTTCCTCTTCAAGGAAGGCACCCAACAGAAGTAGGTGCCTTCCTTATCAAGGAAGGCGCCCAACAGAAGTAGGCACCTTCCTTATAAGGAAGGCGCCCAACAAAAGTAGGCACCTTCCTCATACAGAAGGTGCCTCCATGCCTCCATACTTTGCAAAGATTTGACCAAGCAAGCAAGTGGGACCATGTTGACCGTTGACTTCACGTCATATGCACCAAGTTGGGATAGCTACCAAATCACGTGAAGAAGAAGGGGGAGATATTTTGTGCATTATTATTAAACTAAATAAAGCACCTCTATTATTAAGTGATTGGCCGGTTAAACTTTGCAAGGTGAGGATTATTTTCTCACGAACAGAACAGAGCGACAATTATCCGGTGAATCGATGTGCGTGAACAAGACAATGCAATTATCTAGCAAATCAATGTGCGTGAACAGACAATGTGACAAATCAGGAAAATAATCTATTTTGCATTGGCGACTAAGATGGACAAACACGTGAATGGATTTATTACTGATATCAAAATAGAATACGCCTGATTTATCCTACGGATAAAATTAGTGCGTGACTGTTATTATTAGTGCATGATTGTTAGGATTGTCTGGCTGAAATGTTTACAACATATCTATTGTAACTACAAGTCTGAAATAGACTTGCCTAAATTTGTAACAGAGGAAGGTTGTGCATTGTATAAATGCACAGGTCTTCCCTGATGGAAGGGACGATCAATTTTATAGAGGAGCTGATTTATTTTACTTCTTGTCAAATTTATTAAGAGTGCAATTCCTCTTATTTGAGCAAGCTCTACGCAACTAGCTGGGCGGACTATCTATGGGAGCTTGGGCCCACTCCCTGCAGTAGTCCTCCCCTGTTTAATTTTTGTATTTGCTTTCTGTAGATTAGTTTACTGCTTTCTTTCCTGCTTTTTAGGTGTGTGTTTATTTTATCGCATTTTATTTTCGTACATTTATTTTCAGCACTTTAATTTAGTTGTTTAATTTTTTGCACTTAGTTATTTAGTTTGGCTGAAATCAAAATGCATACACATCCCCCACCAAACTGAATAAGGTACATAAGGAATTCATTCCCCAACACTGTAGGCATATACTGTGCGTGACACTCATAAGTTTATGGACTTACCGGATTGATAATTTATGGAAGAGAAATGAATGTTTTTCGGGACATGAATTTCTGCTCACCAAGCATTGTGATGAGTATAGAGCATATTGAGTCTCTAACAATTCTATTTATGTTTCTATGAGATTGGACAAGTTCTAGTGTGGACTTGTTGAGCAGATATGAGGTAAGTCTTTGAGAAGACTTGTGGATAGATTTGGGTAAGCTTTTGTGGAAGCTTACAATACAGATTGAGAGAAGATTTGGATAATTCCTAGTGAGGACTTATTGAGTAGATTTGGACAAGTTTTTAGAGAGGACTTGTGGACAGATTAGTGTGATATTTTGTGGAAGCTTACAAGGCATATTTGGGACAAGCCTTTGAAAATACGTTTGATCCGAGTTGATTGACTGATTTGTTCAAACCTTGAGTTAAGTTTTGGGGCAGATCTAGCAGATTTGATCTGATATTGAGTCAAGCTTTGAGTTAAGGCTTGAGGATAGATATTGAGGAAATATTTGTGCTAGACCAATGTATTGTGTTTAGTATAGATTCGAGGATAGATTTTGGTGCAGATTTGAGGACAGGTTTGTACCAAACTAGAGATAGACATTGAGGATAAATTTGTGCTAGACCAAAGGACTATGTTTAGTATATATTTGAGATAGAGCTTTGGAGGTGACAGATTTGAGGATAGAGGTCTCCAGCCATAGCAGGGAGGATAGGTGTCTTCTATGGATAGAGTTCCATTTTCTAAGGGTAGTGGAGGTAGAGGTCTTCTAGAGGATCACTATCTAGAGCAGAGTTAGGATATTGGTGTCTCTTGTGGATAGAGATTCACTAACTTGATTAGGGGATTGGTGTCTCCTTTGGACAGAGGTCCATAAACATTGTAATAGGGAAAGGATTCCCAAGAGAATTTATTTGAGAAAATATTAATGAAATATTTTCTTCGTGGAGTAACCCACATTGGGTGAACCACGTTAAATTGGTGTCTCTATTGTGTGTGATGATTTATACATTATTTTGGTTATTGCTATTGATATTGCCATTGATTATATTGGATAATATTGTTTGGAAAATAAAAGTAAAAAGTGGTCTTATACTATTCACCCCCCTCTCTCTGCATAAGCTTGTTTTCTTCAGGTCCATGAGTTGTACATGACTCCTAACTAGGACTGCTATGTATCTTCTTCTACTTAGAGCATATGCCACCTTATTTTATTTCCCTTTTATATACTCAATTTCAAAGTCATACTCAATGAGAAACTCGATCCACCATATTTGCCTTGCATTGAGTATTGGTTGGATGAATATGTACTCTAGTATTTGATGATCCATTTTTAATTCAAAAGTTCTTCCTACCAGATAGTGGTGCCAGAACTTTAGGGTGTGTACTATAATGACTAATTCCAAATCATGAGTAGCGTAGTTGACTTCATGCTTCTTGAACTTCCTAGAAGTATACGCTACTACAGAATCCCTTTGCACATGTACTCCCCTTAATCCTTCCAATGATGCATCCGTGCACATTGTAAAATATCCATGGGGGTCTAGAATCTTCATTATTGGTACAGTAGTGAGTTTTTGCGTCAATAGTGTTAAAGCAGCTTCACACCTTTTCATCCATTTGAATTCATTTCCTTTCTTCTGAAGGTTTGTTATTACTGAAGCAATCTTTAAGAAGTCTTTTATGTGATGTTACTAATAGCTTGTTAAGACCATGAAGCTCCTTACCTTTGTAACATTTGTAGGAGGTGGTCAGTTTATCATGGCTTCTATTTTCTCTAGATAAACTATGATCCCTTATACTAAGATGATGTGCCCTAAATAGCACACCTCTAAAACATAGAACTCACTTTTGGCTAGATTCCCATAGAGCTAATTTTCCCTCAATAGTTCCAACATGACCTTGAGATGCTTGTCATGCTCTTCCTTGTTTTGAGAGTATATTAGGATGTCATCTAAGAACACAAGGACAAACTAGTCCAAATTCCTTCTAAACATACTATTCATTAAATTCATGAATGCAACAGGGGTATTAGTTAGCCCAAAAGGTAGGATAGTGAACTCATAATGTCCATACCTCATAGTGAATGTCATTTTGTGAGTGTCCTCCTCATGTATCCTTAATTGGTGATATCCTGACCTTAAATCTATCTTGGTGAATATCGTGGCATCTCTCGTAGGGGTACCAGTTATTGATGGTAGATTCTTTCAACATTCATTAGTCAATACACAATCTTGAAAACCCATACTTCTTATTTACAAATAAAATAGGTGCACCCCAAGGTGACACACTCAATTTTATCAACCTCTTTAATAACCCTTGTAATTTTCTTTCAATTCCTACATCTCAATGGGTGACATTCTATATGGATATTGGTGAATTGGTTTCACTTATGTTATAATATCAATGGTGAATTTAAATTCTCGTACTGGAGGGAGCCCAGGAAGATCCTCAAGAAACACATCATGAAATTCTTGTAAAATTGGGTAAGTTTCAAACATTTCTCCCTTTAGGTTATTTTTAACCTCATTCATCTTTACCACATAGATAATCCATATTTTCTTGAGGGCTTTCGTTAATTGCATAGCTGACAATATCTAGGGTTTAAATACCTCTTATTGGCTATGAATCCATTGTCTTGCCTCACCTTCTTCAAAATAGTCAATCCATCTATCTTTGAATTTGACTATGACTTTATAGGCCTGTAGCCAATCCATTCCTAAAATTACATCAAAGGCATGAAGTGGGGCTACATATAAGAATCCTTCTATAGTTTCCTTGGCTAAGGTAATTTCCATCATTGGAAAACATTAGTTTACAGAGTAGATCTGCCTAGATCCATACTCAACCTTCCATCCATGAGCCAAATACCTTGGCCTTTCCAACATATCTTTGGGTAACTTACAAGAAATGAAACTATCAGTATATCCACTATCTATTAAGCTATTTACTTGCTTGTCATAAATCTTAACTTTTATGACCAACGGAGTGGTCTGCCCTTCGAGTTTTTATTTCTAGTTGCAGAATAAATCTTATGCATTGGTTCCTTTCCTTTAGTGTTAGGTGTGCTTGGTCCTAGTTGGTATGGACACTGGTTAGTAAAGTTTACTCCTCGATAATGATAGCATACATCCTTGGGTCCTTGTTTATTTTTCATATTCTGTTCTTCATCCTTAATTAATGGAATGGGGCTTGGTGGATTTTGTGAATGGGGCTTAGCATTATTGGGTTTGTGGCCTTTCTTATAAAGGTTATTTTTAAACTTCTTCTACCCTCCATTGAATTTCTTCTTTGGATTTTAGGGATTTTAGCCTTTCGTTCTTGCTCGACCTCCCACTTCACAAACCCTTTAATATTCCTCTTCTTCAATTCCTACAATTCCTGATCAATTAAGGTTTCATATTTGTAATGAAAATGCAACTTTACTTTATTTTCCATTTCATATAACTTTTATGACTTAGGTTCCTACATATCTACATCATGCTTCAACATTGATTGATTGCAATCCATGCATAAACTTATGAATTCACATTTTCTCATTGTAGACAGGTACATATTTTAGCAACTTTACTAGATTTTTGTAGTATATCTCCACTAACTTCTTTTCTTACCTTAGACTGGCAAACTCTTTAAATTTTAGAGCATAGAAATGCTTTGTTAGGAACCTCTTCTTGAAGATATCTACAATTTTTTTCCATGGAATGCCTACTAGATCTATTTTGGTTTCTTCATAATAATTCTCCTGCCAATCTAAGGTAGCCCCTTCAAGGTAGATAGTAGCCCAAACCGTTCGAGTTCGTGAGGAATATCCCTTTACTGTAAAGAAATTTTTTAACTCCCTTAACCAAGTCTCAGCTGCATCCCCCTCTCCTTCTCCATTAAACTTGGAGATATAGACATTATTTAGGTCTCTTACCATATCCTTCTCTAAGAGGGTTCTTGCTTGCTTTTCTTCTACTATTAGTCCCTCAACCTGGTTGACTTTCGAATATCTAGCCTACGAATATTTATTCACCATAGTTTCCAAAACTTGCCTTAACTGGTCTTGTAATTCAAAAAATATAGTAGTAAGTTCCTCTATTCCCATATTGGGATTTATTGGATCTTCATTATGGATCTCTTCTTCGACATTACTTTTCTGAGTTTTTTCTAGGTGGAGGCCTCTTTGTTTGGGCCTTAGGTGGCATCTTGATATAGTTCCAACCAAGAAGAGAATTAGATCCTAGTTTATTTTTTGATTCACTAATTCCCAACCACATTACATAATTCTTCCTTGGTAATCATTAGAAATCTAATTAGGACAAGGTTCCAAGTTTATGATGTAACATTGACACCAAATCCCATACTAAGGTATCACAACATTCATCTCTCCTTAGGACCGATTCCACTTATATTCTAAATGAGAAAAGAGTCTAGGTTATCCCAAACCCTTTTTGCTTAACCCTAAGTAGTATTTTATTGGACATACCTAAATCCATTTTTGCACATAAGAAGTTGTATACCCTTGAACCTAGAGCTATGATACCAAATGTAACAACCCACAAATACGAAAACAATAAAAACACACAAACAGAAAGAACAAGGTTCATAAATACATTTTTTTGATCAAGTAGAAGGATTCATAAATCCCCATCAAATGTATGCCCTAAATATTTAAAAAAATCATTGCATCCTTTCCAAGCTGCTACAAAGGAGAATTATAAGAATATCATTTAATTTGGGGAGAATTCATTAAATGTTGTCTAAGCCATACAATAAATTTTAATATGATTTTGTTTACCATTTTTTTGATTGATTGGAGGAAGGGGTTTTGAAAGGGACCCCGACCCTTTTACAATTGAACTTCCTTTGTATACCAATTTTTTTCATCAATATTCTTTTTGATTAATGGTGAAAAAACAAGGTTTTGAAAGATCCCAAAACCTTTTACATTAGAGGAGGCAGAGAAAGATAAGGCTGATTAAGCACAAGCCATCCTCCAAGGCCAAAAGAAATAGAAATTAAACTAAAATAGCCATCCAAAAGTGAATACCAACCCACCAATCAACAGGGCATAAAGGATAATTTTTATTCAACTTTATTTTAGAGACACCAATGATCCTACTTTATTTTTACATAAGACTAGAAGGGTAATAAATACATCAAGATATAGATAACAGAACTCCAAAGTCAGAGAGCAAGGATGAAGGTAAAACAACAAGTATATTCCTTGAGAATGGTAACACCAAGCATATTTTTTTTTGTTATAATTATAATTAATTTTAATAACCATATGTGTTTAATATATTTCCTTACACTAACTTATTAAAAAACATGTTTCCTTACAATAACTTAATAAAAAAACATGTTTCCTTACAGAAAGTATTTGCAAACTTATGTTTTTGTGTCTTTAATTTACATAGTTGATTTATTATGCCATTATTATATTAAAAAATATGTATGTTTAAATTGATTTGAATAATAATGTTGTATTTTAATTTTATATAAATTTTAGATGTGACGTATTTCATTAATGTTTATACTTATTATATTAACTATATATTTTATGTTTTGAAAATAATAAAATTTAAAGTTCAAAAATTAAATTTGATGTCTTGTGGTTGTATTTGTTTATTAAATATTAATTTGTATTGTTTATTAAATTTTATATTTTAATGTAAAAATGGGTTATTACATAAAAACTGTATGTTTTTTGACCAATTAATTTTAATAGTAATTTGTCCGTGCCCACCCTGACATTGAATCCATCTGAAGGAGGGCCTTCACAAAATGACGTCTACTGACAACATGGAATTAATTATTTTCTTGAGAGGTTTATTCATAATCAGAGTTAACAACCCTCAAGATACAAGGTTCATAAATACATTTTTTTGATCAAGTAGAAGGATTCATAAATCCCCATCCAATGTATGCCCTAAACATTTAAAAAAATCATTGCATCCTTTCCAAGCTGCTAAAAAGGAGAATTATAAGAATATCATTTAATTTTGGGAGAATTCATTAAATGTTGTCTAAGCCATACAAGAATGTTGTTAAATTTTAATATGATTTTGTTTACCATTTTTTTGATTGATTGGAGGAAGGAGTTTTGAAAGGGACCCCGACCCTTTTACAATTGAAATTCCTTTGTATACCAATTTTTTTACCAATATTTTTTTGATTAATCGTGAAAAAATAGGATTTTGAAAGGTTTCAAAACCTTTTACATTAGAGGAGGTAGAGAAATATAAGTCTAATTAAGCACAGGCCAGCCTATAAGGCCAAAGGATATAGAAATTAAACTAAAACAACCATACAAAATAAAATACCAACCCACAACTCAACAGGGCATAAAGGAGATTTTTTATTCAACTTTCTTTTAGAGACACCAACGATCCTGCTATTTTTTTGTATAAGACTGGGAGGGTATTAAATACATCAAGATATAGATAACAAAACTCCAAACTCAAAGAGCAAGGATGAAGGTAAAACACCAAGCATATTCCTTGAGAATGGTAAAACCAAGCATATTTTTTAGTTATATGTAACAACCCATGAATACAAAAATAAGAAAAACACACAAATAGAAAGAAAAAGGTTCATATATTTTTTTTGATCAAGGAGAGGATTCATAAATACTCATGCAACCTTAGACCACCTTAATGTTTGACATACCCTAAGTTTCTCAAGAACCATACCACATGAGATTCCCCACACGATTTCATTCTGCATAGGCCTATCTCATATCATACACATAATTCCATCCATATCACCATTCTTGATGAGCTAGACTTACCACCCTCAATCATTGGAAGGTATACATGCATCTCCATACCACACACAAACCATTATGTGTGGGCATGCTACGTATATTGTGAGTTAAGTTATAAATATCGTCCACTAACAAGCTATCTTAACTCTTGGTAAGAAATTCTAAGCCTATATAACCCATATCCCTAAGGGGGTCTTAAGCCCTTAGGTCATCCTCTAAGTTCACCTAGAACTTACAACTTTTATTTTTATTTTTTATTTTTTTAAAACACATAAGAACACCAAGGAGGAATCTAGATACTAAATCTAACAAAACAAGAAAATTTAAACAAGCATGAACATTCATAAAAAGAACCATGCAATAGCAATTAAATAACATTACAATCAGAAAGGAGAAACATAATATAATAATAAAAAATGCTCATTTAATCCATTGGAGAAATATCCTTGCAAATATATTCTATTGCATGATCAAGCAAGAAGTAAGGTAGAGAGCAAACTTGCGAAGTAGTCCATATTCTGACTTTGGTCCTTCTGCTCTTCCATCGATCAAGTGAGGATAGTAAGGGATTATGACAATCATGGATCCGGATAGACATGCTTCTAATGCATTTACTTATTTATTTACCAAATTGCAACTATATAATTAACTTTCTAATGCACAGATACTATCATAGAGCTTCCCTCTCTATGACCCCTCTCACCCACTTATGAGAGTCATCCTACCATGCATCCAATATTATGCTTTATTTGCAATAAATAATCTAACCCTCATTTAACATTTAAAGTCCCATACCCTTAATTAATTAAAGCATTGGGTTATTTCACCTTATTTAAATCAAGCAACCGTATTTTAGTTTGTACCACAAATATTTCTCATCGTTTCATAAAGCAAGGTCCCATACACCCATTTTATAAAATGAACCATAACATAATATATTTTCCATTCCATTTCATAAACCAAGGTCTCATACCCTCATTTCACAAAATGAAACATAACATATTACAAATTCCATTCCATTTCATTTCATAAAGCAAGGTCCCATACCCTCATTTTATAAAATGAACCATAACATAATATATTTTTCATTCTATTTCATAAAGCAAGGTCCCATACCCTCATTTCACAAAATGAAACATAACATATGACAAATTCCATCCCATTTATTTTCATAAAGCAAGGTCCCATACCCTCATTTCACAAAATGAACCATAACATAATATATTTCCTATTCCATTTCGTAAAGTAAGGTCCCATACCCTCATTTCATATAATGAAACATAAATACATTAATTTTCATAAAATCCATTCCAATTCATTTCATAAAGCAAGGTCCCATACCCTCATTTCACCAAATGAACCATAACATAATATATTTTCCATTCTATTTCATAAAGCAAGATCCCATAGCCTCTTTTCACAAAATGAAACATAAATACATTAATTTCCATAAAACCCATTCCATTTCATTTCATAAAGCAAGGTCCCATACCCTCATTTCACAAAATGAAACATAAATACATTAATTTCCATAAAACCCATTCCATTTCATTTCATAAAGCAAGGTCCCATACCCTCATTTCACAAAATAAACATACATAATATAAATTCCATTCTATTTTATAAAGCAATGTCCTATACCCTCCTTAAAAATTAAAATACATAATACAAATTAAATTAGAAGTCTATCGCCAAGGGAATATTCTCTTTAAGATGATATTCCAACTCGACTAGAGCCGACAAGGGATTTTTACCCACCACCCTATGGTCTTAAGATGATGCTTCTAATACGCTTTATGTACAACCCTTCAACTTCAAGCGCATCGCAACAATGAGCTACACTTAGCAATGTGCTATTCTTGGCTATGATCACAACCATAATATAACTATACCATAGCCATAAGCTTCGCTCAACCACTATAATGGCAACGTGCAATGCTCAACCACCACAGAGCTATTAACAAAGCTAAATAAGAAATGAGCTTCGATCAGCCACTACAAAGGCAGTAAGCAATGCTCAGCCAACAAAGAGCTATTAACAAAGCTAAAATAAGTGATGAGCTTCACTTGACCACTACAAATATAGTGAGCAATGGTTGGCCAACAGAGAGCTATTAGAAAATATAAACAAGCGATGAGATTTGCTCGACCACTACAAAGGTAGCAAGCAATGCTTTGCCAACAAAGATCTATTAACAAATCTAAAACAAGCGATGATATTCGCTTAACCACTATAAAGGCAGCGATCAATGCTCGGCCAAAAGAGAGCTATTAACAAATCTAAACAAGTGGCAAGCTTCACTTAGCCACTACAAAGGCAGTGAGCAATGCTCAACCAACAGAGAGCTATTAACAAAGCTAAACAAGTAGCAATATTTTCTCAGCCACTAAAAAGGTAACGAGTAACACTCGACCAACAGAGAGCTATTAACAAAGCTAAAATAAGTGGTGAGCTTTGAATACCAACCTATCACCTGCTCTACTTGATTTTTATGGTTGCCTGACCGAGTTTGGCACCCCACTCTCTTGTTCTCCTCCATTTGTTTACTCTATCTCTCATGTTTTTGCTGCTCTTCCTCTCTTTTTTTCCCCTCTCCCTTTGCCTTAGCGCTCTTCTCTCTTCTTCCTCGACTTCCATTCGCAAACCACTATCATTACTTTCATATCCCTCCCTTTGTTAGGTTTTAGGGGAGATGTCCCTTCCTCACCCTTCCCACTTTGCTCTGCATTGAAGTATTTTCCTTTACGTAGATGGAACCATACCATCACTCTGGTGGAGCCATTCTTGCATTAATGGAGCTATACCTCTTGCTAGCTAGACTCTACTTCAGTTGGCCCTCCCAATTTCAAGGTAAGCGAAAGTAGATTTCATTACTTTTTTTATATTATTTTATTTAAGAATACACTCAATTATCATTTAACATAAATTTTATCATTTTATTTAAATGAAAGACCACCTAAAATGAAAGCTCAGATATCACACATTCTATGCCCCTGGTAAATTACCCATACAGTGGGGATATATGAGGAGCGGTGGAGGAAGCGGAGGAGGAGCAAAAATGGTAGGCAAGAATTTTGAACCAACGGAAGGAGAAGATCTAGAAGCAGGGCAGAATGTTGTAGCTAGAAATGAAAAGGATTCCCTGTCATCTCAGTTCGAAATGGCTAAAGGTACAGATCCTCTAGATAAATCCTCATACAAAGGGTCCCACTGGGGTTCGAGAGCTGGCAACAAGGGCCCAACATTTTTGGAAATGCTAAAAGGGAAAAAGAAGGAGCCAGTCAGTGAACTATCGCCCCTAATACCAAACAATAATAGGTTAACTGCACCAGTGGAGATTATGGAAAGATTCTTGGATATGGAGGCATCATCCTTAGTTGGCAAGTTTTTGGGTGGAAAGTCGAACATTGAGACTATTAGCTCATGGGTTGTGGCAAAGTGGAAAATTTCAAGAAGCTTAGAAATTGTAGCCATGTCAAGAGGTTTTTTTTTTATAAGACTCAACAACAAAGATGATGCAGAGCACATCTTGACAAGAGGACCCTAGTTTCTAGGAAGGCGTAGCCTCTTTCTGAGGAAGTGGGGGAGGATTTCAACCCTGAGAAGCAAAACATTAATATAGCACCCATTTGGGTCTGCTTACCAAACCTCCCAGCCCAGTTTGTTAATGAGTATTGGCTTAGTGGCATAGCAAAGATGATAGGATAGCTCATGTCAATAGACCATTCAACCTGGGCAAGGACTAGACTGACGCATGCCAGGATCTGTGTAAATGCAAACTTGGATTTTGATCTACCTTCTCAAGTGGAACTAGCATATAGAGAGTTTCTAAGGATTCAGCCAGTGGAGTATGAGAACAAGCTGACATTTTGTAGTGTGTGCAAAACCTAGGGCCACCTTCAATCCCAATGTCTGACAATAACTACAAACAAGGAAGCCACGAGCGAAGGTTTTCTGGGGAAAGCTAATGGGAGAGGGATCCAAAAGTTTCAAGAACCGCATCTTAACTTGGAAGGATACAGACAATTTAAGAATAACCAGGCTGACCAAGCCAACACAGAACTGGCAAAAATCCAGGAGAAAGGAAAACAACATAATGAGGGAGGCAAAAATCATAAGGTATGTAATAAATATCCCAGCTTGAACATGTTTGATATCCTATTAAATCTAGAAGTTGAAAAAGAAAATAGTAAGTATGATACCATCAGTGTCAAGTTTCCTGAAACCCTAGACTCCCCATCCAAATCGGGACCATCCACAGCTATGAAAAAAATCCCCAAAAGATATGCTCAAAATGAAGAAAAATTGCCAGGTCATTTTAGTTTAAACATGGAAAAAATAGAGTCAAGAGTTGAAGTTGTGGAAACAAGAGCCAGGAATGTAGCTCCTAATATGATAGTGGAGCAAATTATCCCTTATCAGACGAGCCCAATGGTAAAATGTTCCTTGAAGGAAAGCCCCCTGTTTAGAAACCAAATAGGAGAGCTGAACCAAAACAAGGCTGAGGATGAAGAGGGAATTGAAAACCCCCAAAATGAGGAAGAAGGTTCAAGCCCTAGACTATCACAGTATATGTCCCCTCATTTCAATCCAAAACATACTAGAAGAACTAACAAGCCTCCGATAGATTATGGAAGTGAAAGAAATAAAGGGAGAATATCTACAGCAGAGCACTATAGAATGATAATCAATGAAAAAATTGCAAACGAAAAGCAAAGAACATTGTTACAGCAAGCTATTCCTGGCCAGGATAATAGAAAATTTGAAAAACCCCTTTTGGATTAGGGAAGGGGGTAGGGAAAAAAATATCAAATAGTCTAAATGAAGGTTCTCTCATGGAATGTGAGAGGCCTAAACGGCCCACCAAAACAAAGGATGGTGAAGTCTATAAGGAAGGATTGGAATCCTACTATCATTTTTCTTTAAGAAACCAAAACAGATGTGGCACAATCAGCACTTATAGCTATAAGGATTTGTAATCAAGGGGAAGTGGCCTTTCAACAGGTGAGAGGAGCATCTGGGGGCCTCATGATCTTATGGGATCCTATTAAAATAGAAGGAAGTATTATTTAGGCAAATGAAAGAGTCTTAAGCATATTATTTCATGATTTTGATACTAATAAGAATTGGATTATGTCAAATGTTTATGCCCCCACCTTTGTCCAAGGGCGGTCTGAACTATGGGAATTTTTGGGGCATTTGAGCCAAGATTTTAAAGACATTCCTTGGGTGATTGGGGGAGATTTCAATACCCCCATTTACCCATCTGATAAGAAGGGAGGATCTGGGTTACCCTCAAGGAGCATGTAGGACTTCAATGAATCCATAAACACAAATGAATTGATGGATGTAAGACTAAAAGGAGCCAAATTTACATGAAGTAACAAGAGGATAGGAAGTCAGCTAATTCAACAAAGGTTGGACAGATTTTTTTTATCCAAGGAAGCTACAACAATGTTTGGTGATTCAGTGTTACAATCCCTTCCTAAATGCGCTTTAGACCATAATCTTATTCTATGGGAGGCATTTCAGGCTAACTCATTTAAAAAGCCATTTAGATTTCTATCAATGTGGGTTAAACATCTGGACTTCAAGAAACGAATAGAGGAATGGTGGCAGCAGCCTATCCAGGGAAGTGCTTCCTTCAAACTATCTCAAAAACTTAAGATGGTGAAAAACAACCTTAGAATATGGAATAAAGAAGTCTTTGGAAATATTTTTGAGAATAAGAGATCAGTGGGGGAAAAAATGAGAATAATAGAAAGCAAAATCCAAAATGGAACCTATGATGAGGTGACAAGGACTGAAGAGAAGGAAACCCTTTGTGACTTTTATAATATTTTAGCTTGTGAAGAGATGTATTGGAGGCAGAAATCAAGGGCATTATGGCTAAAGGAAAGGGACTCTAATTCAAAAAATTTCCATGTTACCACATTGAGCAATAGAAGCAACAATAATATTAGAAATTTAACTAAGGTGGATGGATCCTCAACTCAAAACATTCAGGAGATTAGGGACGAGGCTGTTAATTTTTTTAGTTCATTATTGGGTGAAGAACGAGCCTGTAATTCCCAAGCAAAGGACTCTCTCCTTCAATTCATTCCACAACTCATTAATGAAATGATTAAAGAGTCTCTTACAGTAGCTTTTTTAGATGAAGAGATCAAGGAGGCTTTGTTTAACATTGATCTTGACAAAGCTCCTGGGCCGGATGGGTTTTCACCGTGGCTTTTCCAAGTTTGTTGGGATATTGTTGGAGCAAAAGTTGTTACTGCAATCAAGAAGTTCCAAAGTTCAAATAATATTCCAAGGGGTTTCAATTCAACTTTCATTGCTTTGATCCCTAAAGGCCCCAACCCCAAGACTATGGCTGACTTTAGGCCGGTTAGCCTGTGTACTATATCCTATAAAATTCTGTCCAAAGTTTTAGCCAACCGTTTGAAGAAAGTTCTACCGGTTATCATTGATCCAAGTCAAGGAAGTTTTGTACAAAGAATATCAATCTTAGATGGAGTTATTACTTTTCATGAGGTTCTTCATACATCTGCTCAGACCAAAAAAGTAGTCATGGCTTTAAAGTTAGACATAAACAAAGCTTATGATAGGATAAATTGGGAATTCCTAGAGGCAGTTTTATTAAAATTTGGCTTCAACATGAAATGGGTCAAGTTAATAAGAGAGTGTATTTCTAAGCCTTGTTTTTTAGTTTTGGTTAATGGGTCTACTGCAAGTTTTTTTCAAAGCAAATGTGGTCTAAGACAAGGAGATCCCATAAGTCCTATGTTGTTCATCATTGTAGCTGAGGCCTTGGGAAG
This sequence comes from Wollemia nobilis, assembly GCA_028583015.1. Lineage (NCBI taxonomy): Eukaryota > Viridiplantae > Streptophyta > Pinopsida > Araucariales > Araucariaceae > Wollemia > Wollemia nobilis. The sequence goes on along the minus strand of JAQPPZ010002072.1, from coordinate 5,061,092 downwards.
AACCATTAAGGCAGCAGTGGTATCTGGACTCATATCAGGTATCAAGGCCACGTCGCTAACTACCCTGATGACACATCAACAATTTGTTGATGATACATTGCTACTGACTTTGGCTTCTATGGTTGAGGCAAGAAGGATTAAAAATATTCTCATAATGTATGAAGAAGCGGCTAGACAGAAAGTGAATTTTGATAAGAGCAAACTTTATTTCATCAATACCCCCATTCCTAGGAAAAACATCATAGCAAGGATCATGGAATGTCAGATTGCATCCCTTCCCACCTCATATTTAGGTCTTCATCTGTTTACGGGGAAACGTAAAGGATCAATGTGAAACATAGTTTTGGAGAGGATCCAAAAAAAGCTAGCAGGTTGGAAAGGACATCTGTTATCTCAAGCAGGAAAAGCAGTTTTAACTATGGCTTCACTTCAAGTATACCCATTTACTTCCTATCAGTCTTCAGAGCTCCTAGCAAAGTGTATCACAAAATTGAGCAACTTCAAAAAAAAATTCTCTGGTCAGGGACTGAGGATAAGAAAAGGATCCATTTAGTAGGTTGGAACAAGGTTTGCAACCCTAAAGTTGATGGGGGGTTAGGATTGAGGAGAGTTGCTCATCTCAATACAACTATGTTAGCCAAACAAGCGTGGCGGTTATTGACTAAGGTCGATAATGAATGGATTGCCATAGTTATGAGGAAATACCTCCAAGGTGTGAACTTCCTTAATGACAACTTAGCAAGCAGGGGGTCTACTTTTTGGAAGGCAATCCTCACGAGCAGGGATATTATCAAGAAAGGTCTTAGATGGATTCTAGGAAATGGGCAAACAATAGACTTTTGGAAGGATCGATGGGTGAGAGCTAAGGAGTTATCCCAAAATCCTCGTTTGGCTAGGATTCAAGAGCATATGGAGCAGCATATTGGGAAGAAGGTTGCAAATTATATGTGGCAGGATATAAATATCAATAGGTGGAAACACATCAGAGTACAGGGTTTTGAAGCGGAGTCTGAAGATCTTTATAATATTTTAACTCAGCAAATTTTTCCCTCTGGAGAGGATGAAGGTCACATTTTTTGGGCCGAGACTGAAAGTGGTGACTTCACAGTTAAGTCTTCCTATAATTTGCTTCTCAATGTGGAAGGTCAAGAATTTCAACCGAGTTTGGTTTGGATCAAAGGCTTAATTCCTAAAATATCCTTTTTTTCATGGTCGGTGATTCAAGGAAAAATCCTCACTATGGACAATATGTTATCCAAAGGTATGGTTATTGCTAACCATTGCTACATGTGCAGGGCAGGATGGGAGACAACCCAACACTTATTTTTGGAGTGTCCGATAGCGGAGTCCATCCTAGATGAACTTTTCCAAGCCTTTAGGATCTCGTGGGTTAAGCCTGCTCTTATATTCAAAGTGTTCCATCAATGGCCTCAACCCTTTGTTAGCCTAAAACTTAAGTACCTATGGAAAATCTATTGGCATCATTTTCTTTGGCATATTTGGCTAGAAAGGAACCATAGAGCCTTTAAGGATACCATTCACAACCCAAAAACCATCCTCAATAGGATTATTGTCTTTGCGAAATAAAACCTTAGCACCTTAGTGGATGAGAACCACTCAATTCTTCCCCAAGAAAAACAATTAGCTCGGGCCTTAGGTATTGAGGACAAACCTTCCATTCCTTTGCCCAATCCCAAAAATGGGATTTCTTGGGAGCCACCCCCCAGGGTTGGTTTAAACTAAATTTTTATGGTGCAGCCAAGGAGAACCCGAGAAGAGCTGGAGCTAGAGGAATAATTAAGGATCATCAAGGAAATCTAGTCAAGGCCTTCGCTGAACCATTGGGAATCATAACTAATAACGAAGCAGAAGCTAGAGCCCTTTGGAGAGGGTTGCAAGTAGCCCAAGCAACTCAAGGTAACTTGATGATTGAAGGTGATTCTATGAACATCATCAACTTGTTAACCAATGGCAAAAAACCTCCATGGAGAATCGAGGGAGTCATCCATGAAGTGAGGATCCTTTTTGCAGGAAGACAGAACAGGAGGGCTCGTCACGTGTACCGTGAGGCCAACAGGTCAGCTGACAAATTAGCCAACATAGGTGTTGATGTTGGTAGTTTGGTGACATGGACACAAGGTTTGCCACGTGAAGTGGAAAATATTATTAGTCATGAAAAGAAACCTACCCGTTAAGGATAAATATGAATGGGTGTTCTTTCCCCATTGAGCTGGTAATAACTATGGGGTTTCCCTCTAAATCATACCAATTGGAAATGAAGGTAACAGGGTGTAAGACTTGGAAGATTTTGACAGAGAATAGGAAATGGGCAAGCAACAGGTTTCACAAGTGCAAAGTTCTAAACTTCAATTCCTGTCAATGTAAGTAATGTTTACAATTATGTTTAGGTATGGGTGTGCTTTGTTAGTAAGGTGTTGTAGGGGATTCAACACAATTTCTGGTAAGAAAGTTTCAAGGATGACTAGGATCTACAATCTCAGTAGAAGGTTGGATATTGTAATAGGTTTTGGGTTAACCTACAAAACCCGGTAATTAATGAAGAATTTTATTTACCAAAAAAAAAGACCACCTAAAATAATGCATTTACAAATCTAATTATCCTTTAATTAAATTCACCATTTATTTAAAGGAATGACTATCTAAGACATTGTTTTATTTAAGAATAAATCTATTTATTTTCTAAAATAAATTTACCATTTATTCAAATGAATGACTATCTAAGACATTCTTCTATTTAAGAATAAATCTATTTACTTTCTAAAATAAATTTACCATTTATTCAAATGAATGACTATCAAAGATATTCTTCTATTTAAGAATAGATCTATTTATTTTATAAAATAAATTTACCATTTATTCAAATGAATTACTATCTAAGACATTCTTCTATTTAAGAATAAATCTATTTATTTTCTAAAATAATTTCATCAAGAAGTTATGAAGACAGTTCATTATTTCCATATTTCCATTACTAAGGTGAAGTGCTGAAGTAAAAGATAAATAAATGTGAGCACAAACAAAGAGGGAGATATTTCCATCAATTTAGTCACTTGTCTCTACCTCAAGAACTTACGATAGCTACTAGGCCATCAATTTGGGGCTCAAGGTGGCTATTTATTGACAATTATCCCTAATTGAATTCATGCCTATATGAAGGTATCTATCCTTGTTACCTTCGAGTTGTCATAGCATCATTTTCCCAACCTCAAGTACCCTTGTCTTCGATGGAGGACTCGAATTATTCCACTTACGAGTACACCTGATCCTACACATTGGCAATTTGTTAGCACTATCATATTCTTCCTTATCTAGTAATATTGCATAACTACTTTATTACACAAAAATCGAGTATTAAAGCATCACTCTTAAATACATTGTTTTTTCATTTTAAAAGTCCATCTGGGAGGGTCATGACATTATAATTATAATTAATTTTAATAACCATAGGTGTTTAGTATGTTTCCTTAAACTAACTTATTAAAAAAAACATGTTTCTTTACACACAATATTTGAAAACTTATGTTTTTGTGTCTTTAATTTACATAGTTGATTTATTATGCCATTATTATATATAAAAAAAATATGTATGTTTGAATTGATTTGAATAGTAATAATGTATATTAATTTTATATAAATTTTGGATGTGATGTATTTCATTAATTTTTATACTTATTATATTAGCTATATATTTTATGTTTTTAAAAAATAAAATTTAAAGTTCAAAAATTAAATTTGATGTTTGTATATTTGTTTGTATTGTGCTTGTGGTTGTATTTGTTTATTAAATATTAATTTGTATTGTTTATTATATTTTATATTTTAATATAAAATTGGGTTATTACATAAAAATTATATGTTTTTTGACCAATTAATTTTAATAGTAATTTTTCAATGCCCACCTTGACATTGAATCCATCCATAGGTGGGCCTTCAAAAAATGATGGTCTACCAACAAAATGGAGTTAATAACCTTCATGAGAGGTTTCTTCATGATCAAAGTTAACAACCCTTAATATACAAGGTGATTCCTAGCCAGTGGCCATGGTTCTTCAATAGAACAAGTCTTTTTTTGCAAATATGGGGTGAGGATTTTGATCCAGAGACCCAAAGCATAAACATGGCACCCATTTGGGTTAGACTTCGTGATCTTCCCGCTCATTTTTGGCATACTAGAATCCTTAAAGGTATTTCTCAAACCATAGGTGACTTGGTCACCTTAGATCCGAAAACTAAAGCTCGGTCCTACATGACCTACACACACCTTTGTGTGATTGCATTTTTGTATTCTGAACTTCCCACCTCCGTGGATCTTGTCTCAAGTTCCTATCGAAGGCACCAAGCGATTGAGTACAAAAATAAACTAGCTTTATATGTTAAATTCCAGAAACAAGATCACCTTAGGGTTCAATACCCTATCCTAAGAAAATATGTGAAGAAGGATGAGACTTGTGCTAATAAAGGCCCTCTTCCAAGTTGCCAGGGTCAAGCTTTCTAGAAAATAACTAGGGCAACAAAGGCAAGCAAGCAATTTCTTATTCCCATTCGGAGACTCAAGATAAGGATTATTTTAACTACGTGCGGTAATTTTTTGCTAACCCTAATCATTTTCAAACATTAAATGGCCTTAATATTTGTGATGATGAGGATGTTTTCCTAGAAGACCTTGATTCATTTCCTAAATCAGCAGAGCCCTTAGGCCCCATCGGTGATCCTCCTCATTATCCTACTAGATAGGGTCCTTCATGCCCATCCAAGCCCATTGTACCTCCTTCCCCCTCTAGTTTAGGGACCTCTCACTTCCATCATATCAATGGATATTTTAACCCTAATGGTGACCTTATTCCTTAGGTTGAATTCACTAACTTTAAGAAGATTAGCTCCAACTCCCCTATTTTAGAAAAAATTCCAAGTCCTCCCAATTAGGATTCAAACCCTAGTGATGATTCTCTTTATTAGGTTGAAATTATTCAGAATATTAGATCCACCTCCCATGTTCTAGTAGAGCTTTCAAACCCTTCCAAATATGTTAGATACACCTCCCCTATTTTAGCAAATCTTACAAGCCCTCCCAAACATGTCACCAAAAACCAGAAAAATAATTGCTTCTAATATAGGCAATAGTTGGCTCAGTCTCGTAGGAAGGGAAATATTGAACAATTAGTGTTACCTTTTCTTCCAATATATAAACTATTAGTATATCATGCTCCCAAGTTTATTCTGCAAAATGTATATGGTATTATACACAACTTCCTATGGCAAGGAGGTAGGCAATCATAAAGAAAAAAGTTCTACTTTGTCAATTGGAAGATGGTCACCAAAAGTAAAATTCAAGGAGGATTGGGAATCAATAAAATAGAAATAGTTTCACCCAAGTTTTGTAGGTGAGTTGGATAGGAGAGGGCAATCCTCCAAGGGAGGTCCTAGGTTCAAATATCCACCCTACCAAAAAGCTGAATTGGGTATCCAAAATCCAATTGATAATGTTGGTGCGGGCAAGGTCGGGTGCGACCCTTGGGTGACTTTGACGGTGTAGAACCCCCTTTTTGTGGTCTCTCAGACCAAGGCGGATCCACAAGGGGTTTTTCGCTTAAAAAATTAAAAAAATAGAAATAGTTTCAAAAGCATTGGGAGAAAAAATATTTAGAGTATGCTTAAACATAATTGAGCATGGCAGTGCATACTATTCAACAAGTATGTAAATAATCAAATAGGTATTCAAATGCTCAAACACATAGACAAACTTCACATAGCCTCATTGGTTTGGACACACATATAGTGGTTGCAAAAAGCATAATAGAGGATAGAATTTCTTGGCTATCGGGAGATGGTAAGTCAATTAATTTATGGGAGTATCCAATCCTAAGAAATCCACCATTAAGAGAGAACTCCAATCAAATTATAGAGTCACTTGGAAAGCCAAAGAATACTCAAATTATATGACTTATTTTATTGGACATTAGAAACTCTGAACTAGATCTCCCCTTCCATTCCATCTCAAGGATATTGAGATAATTTTAAGTCCCACATGGCGAGCATTAGATCTCTTCATCCTATGATTCCAGATAAACTTATTTGGGGTAGCATCAACAATAATGGGGAATACTCAGTGCATCTAGGAGTTCAAAATCTGCAGATTGGTCCTGCCAATAAAAACTATCGATAGTGTGGAAAAATAGAGCACTACCTAAACTACAAATATTTAGTTGGCTAGTCTTTCAAAATAAAATATTAATAGGTGATAATCTGCAAAAGAGGAGTATAATAAGACCTCATGTTTGTTACAGGTGCAGGAAAAATGGTGAAATAGTTTTCCATATTTTATTTGAATTACTGAAGGCAATTTTAATTTGGTTAGGAATAACTAAAATTCTTGGTACTTCGTACTCTGTAAGGTTAAACATAAACACATATTTTACCAAGTGGAACAAAGAATATAAACTTAAAATGTAAGGTAAGCCCCTCCTGAAATATTTGTGGAGCTCTATACCATATTTTATCATCTGGCACATTTGGTTGGATAAAAAATAGAGGAATTTTGAAGGAAAATGTAAGGACAACAAAACTTTAATACAAAGGATAAAAGAAGAATTAGTCCTAAATTTTAAATCTAGTTTTTTTCAACAATAGTATGAAGAAGATCTATCACCTATAGAAATAAGAATGATATTCCAACTTAATCTCTAATCTTTCCTAACATAAGAAGGCTATAGAGCAAACAATTCTTTGCCTAACATATGTTTTCTTGTGCTCTTCTTTGATGGTGCCTCCAAGTCCAACCTTGGTCAAGCAACAGTAGGGGGATTGATTCTTACAGGATCCCGTGAGATCCTACTCAAATACATGATCAACTTGGGAACAACATCTAACAATGTGGTAGAGGCTATTGGATGTGAAATTGACTTAAAATTGGTGGTGAAGTAAGGAATCACTCAGGTCATATTTTATGAAGATTCTAAATTGATAATAACAACTCTTACCAAAAATAAGGATTTTAGATCTTTGCAATTGAATATTATTCAATATAGGATTAGACAACTAGGTAGGATAAATGGTAAAATATCATATCAACACGTAATGCATGAATTCAAAAAAGAGGTCAACACACTAGTATATCAAGCAATAAATATAGCCCCTGGTTATTTTTACCAAATAATTAAGAAGCAAAAGGGTAGGGATGGTATGCGATAATGATGAGGACTCAAATAATGAGGTGCAGTTAAGAAGTTAAGCGGTGAAGCAAAGCAATAATTTTTGTTACAATATTTACGAAAGGGATGCAAATCCTAGGTGTAGTCAAGAATTGAAGAAAGAGGGTTGCTCATAACCATCTCTTTAGTTTGTGAGAAAACCTCTTTGTTCAGAATAAATATCTCTCAAGGATCTTTGGATTCACATATGGATGAACCTTTGTCCTTTATTAGTATTTCAGATGATAATTTTGGGTTAGATTTGATTGATCATGAAGCCCGAACAATTATCTACAAACTCAAGTGTCAAAGGAAAAAGAACAGGAGGAGCTCAAAGGATACATTAAATATTTGTGTACCAGTATAAAATTCCAATATTTTACAAATATAGTTGAAGAAGGGGAAAATAGGTATTTAACAAATTGAAAGGAAAAATGCAAAAACCTTTAACCGAGTTGTTACAATATTATGATCTTCATCCAAGAATATTCCTTAAAAAGGCTATCAATTATGATTTTTATGAAGTGAGGACCAAATTCCCTCTCTATATATCTTCTGTATGTGAGGTGGGCTTCAAATATTCATCAATTGTAAGATATGCCACACGAGTGACAGGCTTTCTACTGAGGGGAAAGCTAATAGGAATCTAATGAATGAAAACTAAAGTTGTCATATGGACCAAAGTTACCACAATTTTGATAGATGGTCCTCGATCAAGTAAGGTGCATTTCACTGCAGGTGTGAAAAAGTCAAGGCCAAGAGATGCATATGAGGTGCTTCGAGATGGGGTGACGGTTGATGAGTTTTAAGCTAGACAACTTTTCCTTGGGAAAGATACCTAGTTGATTTATCTTATTTATTTTTGGTTGATGATTTTTAAGCTATACAAACCTTGGTAAAGATACCTAGTTGATTTATCTTATCTATTTTAAAGATGCTATACTTAGTACATTGTAACCAAGGACAAGAATGCAATGAAATATAATAACTATTCTTGTTCATGAATATTCTATTGTAGAAAATAATCTAAATATTGTATCCTTCTATATTAAAAAAAAGTGAGGTAAATACTTCACAAGCAAGGTTATGCATAGCGACTATTTATCACCAAATTGGCTAAAATTAGGATTTTTGAAATTTGGAATTGGCTAATATTTGGGACCCTTGACCAGGACCCATTAGTCAAAAATTTATAGGTGCAAAATTTTTTTGGGTTTATTCGCCCCAATTTTATAATAATTTAACCATTTTAAGTTTAAATTTCTAATATTACCCCTATAATAGTGAAAGTTATACATGCATTTAGACACTATTCACCTAGATTTTGAAACTGATTGGCCAAATTTTTATAAATACATTTTAGGGCTGACCACTTACGCATAACCCTATTCATAAGATACTTGGGATAAACTATGCACCATATTGAGGGAAAGAATGAAGCCACTATTCCACACTTACAATCATAATTGTATTCACTGAAAGTTCAAGATAGTGAAAATATAGAACACTTTATTAGAAGGATAGCAGATTTAAAATTGAAGCTACAAACTATGAGAGAGAAAGTAGAAGAAAATTTTCTTGCCTAAGTTACACTCAAAGCACTTCCAAAATCATTTAAACCATTGGTCACATAGCTCCAAGCGTCAAATAGAAAAGTTTCATTTGAAGAGTTAGTTAATATTCTTAATGAATATGAAATAGAAAATCAAGTCAAATATAAAATGTCAAATAATTCTTTCATTTCAACAAAAAGATCATCAAATAACACAAGAAATTCTTCTATCTCATCATAAAATCAACCAAAATGGAATAGAATATAGTCATATATGTAACAAAGGATATATCACCAAATTTTAGAGATATAATTCACTAAATAAATTGAATCAAATGCATATACTTTTTTAAATATACCTATAGAGATAATATCAATCAAATTAGCAATGATATACACAAACACAACAATAATATCCAAAATGGAAAAATAAAAAAGAGCACATGGTTCAAGAGGTACAAGAATATAATGATGAGGAAGAACATGAATCAATTCACAAGACACATATGGAAAAAATAACTACAGATCTATCCATCTTTGATGAAATATTAAATAGTACATCCAAAAAGATAAATGCATATCAACAAATAGATGAAAATTGTAATATGAATTCTATATGAGCAAATGCATGGTGTGAAACTAAGGATCCTGTTTAGGGGATAGTATGTGACATTCATAATTTAAGCAGTAAATATAAGGTTGTGAAAAGAATGCTTGTGATTATATTGACCATAATGAAAAAAACATTTTCAAAATTAAATCATTAAATAAGGTAAAAAATAACACTAGTATTGATAAACGTTGTGTTGACAAAGACAGTATTGACAGTTTATTTTTTGGTATTTTACATTCAAAGATATTCAATGGTTCCAGGGATAGCACTAAATGGGTTTCTCCAAAGGATTATGATTTGAGGGCTTTTTAATTTTATAATGATTCAAATATGTTCATAAAAGTGCTTGTTTAGAAAATATTTGCCTTAATTGTGTAGAGTATGTTGGTCAAAATGTAGGCCATATTGCTAGTGTTGATGAATAGTATGTTGATTATGGTTTAAAGTATTTAATTATTGGTAAGGATGATGATGGTATAGGTCATTCAAAATTTATCAATAATGATCTAATTTGTGGTAAATATTCGTGTAATGAATTATTGCACTAAACCAAGACAACGATGAAATTAAAAAGCACACAAAAGTTGTTGGTACTAAATAGGGATGTAATGAAATAGGGAAAGGAATTAAAGAACATAATTCAAAATGCAAATACTTGAGATTTACAAGACAAGCTTATGAGAGTGATTTCGTGACAAAGAATGCTAATGCTATTTTTGTAACAGGGAATGTTGGCACAAGTGACATTGAATATGTAATTGATAATAGCAAGACAAAATCATTAAAAAATAATCACAAAAAATAATTAGTCATAATAGATATGGGCATAAAGCAGAGGCATGTTGGATCCTCTAGTGTTGTAAAATTTGTGGAGAAAATAATCAATCTCAATAGTTTTTTTTCAAAAAAATAAAAACAAATCATATGTACACTATGGATGAATAAACATAACATAATGGAATAGAATTATGAAAATGTTAAAGTGTTAAAAGAGCTTGATAAGCATAGGTTCATCCATAAATGATCCTACAATGATTGTTCTCACAAAGGAAATAATATCCAAACATGCAAGAAAGAAATAATATGATAATTCATCAATTGATCTAGGAATAAAGTTCAAGTTAAAGTTAAGAAAACAAAATCAAAAGGACAAGAGCCAAATTTAGTATCAGAATTAGTGCTAGAACCAAATATGGAAATTCAAAACCCCAAAAAATATCTATAGCATACCAAATAATGTAATATAGGGGGGTGTTGGAGTTTATTACATTACTTTGTACCTTGTAAGTAAATTGTAAGTAACTTGAAAATATTTTGTAAATAGTTTGTAAATAGTTTGAGTCTAGGAGTCTTGTAAATATGCCATTTAGTAATCATTAGATGTGTCATTATTATGGAGTCAATAAATAAATTTATCCTATAAGAAATATGAATTTAAATCTCTCATGATTGTTAGCTTTTGATGAATGAGCCATGAGAGATAACAATCACAAGATGCAGAATAATATGCAATAAAGTAAATCTGCTAGATGACTGAAGTATGCTGAAATATAAGAGATATAAAATATTACAATGTAGCTATAGAAGAAGTGAGCACTCCATTAACAAAGCTATAGATCTACATCACGTTTATCACCAGTAAATGATGTGGAACACAATCCACTAACCTATGCTATCTAACAATGTTTCTTGATTGTCCTTCCTATCATATCCTATATATCTAAGAAGCCATACTTATATTTACAAAAATAGGATGTTTGCCCAACACTCTAACTAGATGTGCATAGGACACCTTGCACATGGACACTTGTCAATTTATCACAATGCATGAAGTCACTAGATAACTTGCACATGAAGTAATCTAGGTATGTATCTTGGAGGATACATTTACATAACCCAAATGATAGAATAGACATTATTTCCAACACCCTCCTATATTACATTATTTGGATATTGAAGGCTTTAGTCTTCAATATGGATTTTCTTCATCTACTTCTGCTTGATCTTCATTTGCATTCTTCGTATTTAGGTTTAGCAGGTAATTTGTGACTGGAGCTTCTTCCTTGGCTTTGCCCTTGATTTTGATTTCTATGTTCTTTCTGGATATTGATCTACTATCAGGATCTTGTGAAGACAATTCTCCTTTCCTATGTGCATAAGCTTCTGAACAACTATTTAAGGCATGATATTTTAAATTAGTAGAACCAGAAGTATTGATGCTACATGAGGATTGAAATTTTTTCCAAGATATGATTCATCAAGTTCTGACTTATTTTTGAGTGATTCTATTATTTCTTTCTGTTCTTTATTTTTTTCCTTTTAGTGTTTATATGTGAGCAATGCCATGTATAATATGCTTGTAAAGTATAAGGAAAGTACAATATCACCTTTTCCAGTGGTAACTCCTTCATTGAGACAAGTATGAAGATAGCATTCCATAGTATCAAAATTATCTTTTAGGGCTTCACTATGGATTATTTTTGAAACTAAATCTAACCTTCCTTCTGATTTCATGAGAAGATTCGTGATTCTAAGTTTTATGGCATTAGCCTTTTGATTTCTATAGCACTCATTAGTGGAAGTAGATATTTTTATATACAATTCCTTGATTGAAATATATATAAGCTTTTTTTGTAAAAACCTTTATAGATCCTTAGATTTGTGGAATACCTTGTAAATCCCACCTAATTTTAGATTTTAAAGAAAGCTTATATCTTCCCAACTTAATAATCTTAGATATTAATGTTATCAAGTTTTATAGAATGCATTATGACTCCCTAATATTTTGAAGTATGCTATAGTGCTTTTGTAAGAATGTAGTTCAAATTTATTTGATTTTGTACAATTTTTGCAAGAATCAAAAATTAACTTTTAATGCCTTATTACTCACTATTTCAATTTTGAAGAGGTTTTGATGTTGGAATTATTTTGTCCCATTTTTAGAGATTTGAGACGAGTAAAAAATAAATTTATCCAATCTTAATAAAATCCCTTAATAACATCTTTAATATCCCTTGGATTATATTTCTAAATAAAATACATTTGATGGAGTATTCCTTATGACTCCCAAGTTTGGAAATTTAGAGAAATGACAATAATATTTGTAATATAGTTTAATATAATATAAATTCCTTATTCCTCCTAAGTAGGATTACAAATATTAAAATAATAATGTAATTCACCCCTTAAGCTTTCAAAACCCTAAGTTTCAAACTTAGTTTATAATCCTTATAACTCCAACTTATGAAAGCAATGAATAATGGGATTTAGACCTTACCTTATACATAAATCTCCTTGATGTTCGAAACTTTCTACGACTGAATATAACAGCATCTTAAGTGTACCTTGAGCACTCGGATTAATGGATATTTGACGTGAATGTTGCACGTAGGCGCTAAAATGTTGACCTTCCAATAATAAGTACCCTTTAATTCTCCTTATCCTTTGTCTTCCATGCTATAGAATGTTTTTGCTTCTTCTCTCACGCCCTTGACTATGCTATGTTTGTCCTTCAAATGTATTGACTATGTTTCACTCTTGCATGATTATCTTGGACTAGAATATGCCTTTTAAGTAAGATGGATTATAAGTATTGTAACAAGTGTCATGTATGTTATGAGTGAGTACTCCCTGCTTTATGTAACACTCCTAAATCATTCACCAGCGCTTCTTGAAAATGTATGGACCCTTGTGTGAAGTTGATAAAAGTAACCAAGTGGCACGTATTTGCTTGTAACTCCTTTGTATAAGCCTCTAGAACATTGAGAGGAATGATGACTAAAATGCCTAGTGTCATTTATGTATGGAGACCCTTCTTGTAACACCTTCAAATATGGAGATTATAACTCCATAGCATTTTGTCTTTCTAACGTTGCTTGGGTAGCAAGCAAGCTTTCCTGTAATACCCTAAAGGATGGAGATTATAACTCCATATATCCTTTTATTTTCCAATGTTGCTTGGGAAACAAGCAAACTATCTTTTCTGTAGGTGAATGGATGATGTGCTATGGAGCTTGGACAATAGTTCAATGCTTCCTTTGGTGAGTGGTCTTCTCAAAGATTGAGGCCACAAATGTAACACCTTTATTTATTTCTTTTATACCTCCAAATGCATTAATTTTTTTTCTACTATTTTGACATCTTTTTTAGATTGATATGCACTAGGTTGACTACGTAACTATGGCTCATGGATGATCTAAAATAATATTTGATTTTGCAGGTGTGTACATCCAAGGATGAGCTCTTGAATGGCTCCTTTTATCTTGGGAGGAGGAGTGTTGACGTTCGACCTTTAATGGTTGTTATTTTCCCTATAGGAAGCATACCCTAATATGGAACTTTTAAATCTGCACCTATGCTATCAAAAAATAGATTAGAGGAGTGCAAGATGATGTATTATATTTCATAACAAGGCTTTTAATAAACCTTATTTTGCACTTTGTTTCTAGATTTTTAGATTCTGGTTTTATGGAATATTTCTTGCAATATAAGGGTTTTAGGTTATCTTTGAAAATAGACACACATTTCCCTTTTACTTGGAAAATTTTGATAGCAAGTCTAGGTTTCAATAACAGTAGATAGAAGTTCTTTCAATTGATGTAAATTTTTTCCATTCTTTTATTTTTGCATTCACTTGTAATGCTTGTCACTTTCATAAACTTCTAAATTTGTTTTTGGTTAGTTACATTTTTCTCCAAATCTAGAGGATTCTAACCCTTATTGGTGGCTTCTATTGGCCACATCAAGTTGCAGATTTTTAAGCTTCAATAGTATCTTTCGACACTTGATACAAATAAGATTTTATGCCTTTCAGGAAACACAAAACTAATTTTATTTTTGAAAGCAGTATAATAGTACAAACTTTTTAATGCACTAATGTTACACCTTATCACTCCAATCAACTCTCAAATAAATGCACTTAATAATCTATTGCAACTAATCAAGAATAACCTAAAATGAATCTTTAGGATTTATTCTGAAATTTTACTACAATCAATGTTGTAGGACTTAGTCTTCTTTTTCAATAATAGATAAAAGGAAGTTGATAGAAATTAATTTGGATTCTAATCAAATCCTAATAAATGTCCAATTGAATCCTTAAAAGGAATCTATTTTTATTTTCACTTTAGAATATTGAAATCTAATTTTCTTTTTGCAACTTTAATCCAATTTTAGGTTCTCTAATAAATCTAATAAGTATTTCAATTTAATGAATCTTTTTGCACCTTAATTTGCATAACTTTTTTTGTAGATCTCCTCCTACCTTTGTAGAGGATGCAGGCCTTGGTTTCTAGGAACACCAAACTACTACTTTTGGTAGGATGTCATTCATAGCTCCTTCACCACATGATGATCTCGAACTTTCTTCTATGAGCCTAGAATTTAGTGGCGTATTCTCCTCTTGTGTTCTCCTCCTTCTGTTGTATATTTGGATAAGTCTATGTCTCTAGGGCAGTGACTTCTTGCTCTGAGAGGTAATCTTGAAATATTTAGGATTTTATGAGCTTATTCTCTCTTCAAGTCCTCTTGCCAAGTTTTGACTTCAAGCAATATCTTCTTCTAGGGTTTGACACTCCTTGATAAAACTTCTTCTTCCCATATTTGGAACTCCTTGTAAAATTTGCCTCTTGAACTTGTTGTCAGATGGCAACAATTGTCCCAAGTCCTTCACTATAAGGGACTTCACCTAGATAGTGCATTTTTTCAATTAGTTCTCAAAGAACTCTCTTGATCTTTAGCAATGCTCTCCTAGCCTTTCCTCGATGCTCGATGAGACCTTCTAAAGGAATTTGATATAAAAGCTTTTGATGGTCTTTCCTTAGATATTTTCTTCAATATTCTACTTTTGGAAGTGTTGTTGTTGAGATATTCTGATTATACTGCTTCTGGTTTTGAGAAAGACTCTCCTAGTTCTTATTCTTCTTCTAAGACTGTAAGTTATTCAATGATATCTTCTCCTAATATCTTCTATTTTGCTTTAGTATTAAGATGATTCTAAATAAGATGCCTTTCCTAAATTTCTTGTAGGAAGTCTCCCAACTCACTGAATATTCTATTCCTATAACAAGTATATTAGTACTAAAATCTTTAATCTACTTCTAAATCAGATATTCTTCTGAAATTCTTCTTCAATATCAAGGCTTCTGTGGCCTATTTTGATGTTAATGCTTTTATGGTCTTTTTCAGTACCAAGGCTTCTATGACCTTTTTCAGTATCAAGGCTTCTATGGCATTTTTAAGTATCAAGGCTTCTATGGCATTTTAAATATCAAGGCTTCTATGGCATATTTAGTATAATATTTCTGTGGCTTCTTTTGCAAGGCTTATATGGCCTTTTTGTATCAAGGCTCTTATGGTCTGTTATTCAAGTGTATATTTTTACAATCAAGTAATGGATATATTTAGTCTCCTATATTCACCATGATCCTTCACAAGAAGTCTTCTTCCACAATATTCTTCTCTCATACAATGAACTAACCTCTACACTATGAGGGCACTCCAACCATCGGGCAACAAAGTTGGATTCTCCTAGTTTTTTGTCATAGGAGTTCCAATCCTCTTAGGATTAATTTTCTACAATAAAAGAAACTTTAGGTACCATTTAGAAAAACTCCAAATGAGTTGTATGATCTTCACTAGATGATAAACCAATCTAATAGATTGAAATTCTAAGTCCTAGTATTTATGAGTTTTCATAACAACTCTATGGAAAATACTCTAAATGAAAATGATCTCAATATTTCTAAAATTGAGATTCCTTTTAGTCCTATCTTTGTGACTCTCCCAAAATATACCACCTAGATGCTCCTAAGATATTTTTCCAGTGGTTGGTCCAATTGTGCATCATTTTGATAAAACTATCAGGCAAACCAATAATGGTGGTTCCTTAAAAACATGTACATATTAGATCTACCATAGCTCTAATACCATTGTTATATTTTGTTGGCAATTTTCGGTACCTTGGGTACATTGCCTTTGCTCAAGTGAATAAGTTGTCATTGATGTCAAGAATATTTTGAAGGAATTTGATTTGATGTAAAATAATTTGTTTTGATGAAGGTTACGGCTTGACAGGTTCGAAAGAAAGTAAGTTGGAAAAGTGTCGCGATATCGTGACATGTCGTAGTTTCGCGACTCATAGAGGAGAGAGAATGTTCGGAGTCAGAAATGTCACGATTTCACGACATATTGCAAAGAATATTGTATGGACGAAAAAGTGTCGCGATTTCATGACATGTTGTAGGAGAGGGAGTCCGAAAGAAAAAGTGTCGCGATTTCGCGACATGTTGCAGGAGAGGGAGTTCGAAAGAAAAAGTGTCGTGATTTCGCGACATGTTGTAGGAGAGGGAGTCCAAAAGAAAAAGTGTCACGATTTCGTGACATGTTGTAGGAGAAGGAGTCCAAAAGAAAAAGTGTCGTGATTTCATGACATAATGCAGAAGAGAGAGTCTGTTGTGTGAATTGTCACGATTTCATGACAAGTTCGAAGAGAGAGAAAGTAGCAAGATAAAGTGTCATGATTTCGCGACATGCTATAGAAGTCAAAGTGAGAACTGTCATGATTTTGTGACATGCTACAGAACTCGAAGTGAGAACTATTGCGATTTCACGACATGCAGCAAAGGGAAGAGTCTAAAATAAGAAGCATCGCGATTTCGTGACAGGCTACAAAGAAGTTGTACGAATGCAGAAAGTGTCACGATTTCATGACAGGTTGAAGAGAAAGCTTATGGATGCAGAAAGTGTCATGATTTCATGACAGATTAATATGGGGGCATTCAGTTGGAGAAAGTGTCACGATTTCACGACAGAGACAGTAAGCAAGTCTTCAACAGAAGAAGCATCACGATTTTGCGACGAATTCAAGAAGGAAGAGCTCGAAGGCGAAAGCGTCGTGATTTCATGACATGTTTCATTTTCGCTAGTGCAAGCCGAGAAGAGTGCAAGGAAGCGAAAGTGTCACGATTTCACAACATGTTATGCTTTCGTGGATCCAAGCCGAGAAGAGGGTAAGAAAGCGAGAAGTGTCGCGATATCGCGACAAAAGCCATAAGATAGTGTACGGTTACAAAGGTGTCGTGATATCGTGACATGTTGTAGTTTTGCGATAGAAGCTACAAAAAAGTTGCAGAGGTAGTGAAGCCGATAGAGTTAAATTTGGGCCGACGAAGATTAGGGTTTGCAGCCAAAATAGTTTAGGGTTGTGCAGCCGACTAAGATCAAGGTTTTGATCTTAAAAAGTGTTAGTATAAAAGGAGGGCTATTTGGAGAGTTTTTGCATTGATTCGGTGTGTGCGTTCAAAGTGCAATATTCACAGATAGAGTGCAAGGGAGAAGTTCGATCGTCGAGAAGCAGAGTGCATTTTGTTGAATTATCTAAGTGAGAGAGATCACAAGGAATCATAGTGTGTGAAGATGGTGCTGCTGAGTTTGTGCACAGAGAGCAGAAAAGCGAAAATCTATGGGTGCATTGTTTCTACGACATTCGGAGATAGTGCACAGGCTTTGATGGTCTAAGACAAATCATTGAGAGGGATTGTTGGACAGATCTAAGCAAGCTTTTGTTGAGCTTGTGGAGTAGTTTGGGTAGGTTCTAGTGAGAACTTACAAAGCAGATCTGAGATAAGTCTTGGTGAAGACTTGGGTGAAGATCAAGCAAGCTTTAGTGGAAGCTTGTGAACAACTATGAAACAGATTTGAGAACCAGTGGAGGATAGAGATTGGTACATTTTAGAGGACATTTGTGCTAGATCGAAGGACTGTGTTTGGTGCAGATCAGAGGAAGTGAACGAGGACATTTGTGCTAAACCGAAGGACTGTGTTTAGTGCAAATTCAAGGACCAGCTTTGGAGGTGATAAAGTTGAGGACAGAGGTCTCCAGCCAGAGCAGGGAGGACAGGTGTCTTCTATGGATAGAGTTCCATTTGCTAAGGGCAGTGGAGGCAGAGGTCTTCTAGAGGATCACCAGCCAGAACAGAGCTAGGGGATTGGTGTCTCCTTTGGGTTGGTGCCCATAAACATTGTAATCGGGAAAGGTATTCCCAGAATTTGGTTGATAAAATTTTAGTGAAATATTTTATCCGTGGAGTAGCCCACTTTGGGTGAACCACGTAAATTGTTGTGTCTCTTTGTGGATGGTGTTTTTTGCATTTATTTTATTAGGGCTTTTGATACTGCTATCTATACACTGCATAATATATTGAAAGTTAAGTTGAAGGAAAAAGTAAAAAGTGGTATTATATTGTTCACCCCCCCCTCTCAGTATAAGCTTGTGTTCTTCAATTGGTATCAGAGCAGGTGCCTTCGGAAAGTTTAACAACTTGAAGGAAAAGCCAGTAAAGAACACAATGGATTATTCAAGTGGCAATGCAACACCTATTCTTGATGGATCAGATTTTGGTCTTTGGAGTGCAAGGATGAAGGTTCATCTAATGGCACTTGGGAATGAGGTTTGGGAAGTGATTGAAGATGGGTACACTATTCCTGAACATGGTCCTTATACTAAAGAAGACAGGCTCCTACATCACAACAATTCAAAAGCAATGAATGCAATCCTGAAAGGTTTACAAAAGGTAGATCTTACCAAGGTGATTCACTGCAAGACAACTAGTGAAATGTGGAAACAGTTGCAGGTGGTTCACACAAGTGATGTAAATGTCCGAAAGGCTAAGTTGAGACACTTCAAAGGTATGTTTGAACAACTCAAGATGAATGATGATGAAAAGATTAGTGACTACATGCTTCGTATGGATGAGGTTGTTAACTCCATGAAAGACTTAGGTCTTGAGCTTGCTGAAAATGATGTTTGTGATAAAATCTTAAGATCTCTTCCTAATATATTTAGTGAAAATATTTTTGCTATTGAGGAAGCCAAAGATTTGGATAAGCTGAAAAAGGATGAGCTTCATAGCATTCTTGCAGCATTTGAGTTGAGAACTCAGGTGAAGGTTGATGTTAAGAAAGAGGCAGCTTTCAATGCTACCAAGAAATCCAAATGTAAACAACTTCAAGAGAGTGATGAGTCTTCTAGTGATGAAGAGGCATATTACAGCAAGAAAGGCAAGTTCTATAGAAAGCACAAAAGCATGAAAAATATAAGATGTTTTAATTGTGGAAAGTTTGGTCATTATGCTACTGACTATACTGTTACCAAGAATGAAAGTGATGAAGATAAACAGGATTCTAAGAGCAAGGATTCTGAAAAGCACAAGCATCACAGGAAGAACAAATATGAGCACAGCAATCAAGGGAAGAGGTATTCTCACAAGCACAAGAAGATTTTCTATCTATACAAAGCA
This sequence comes from Wollemia nobilis, assembly GCA_028583015.1. Taxonomy (NCBI): domain Eukaryota; kingdom Viridiplantae; phylum Streptophyta; class Pinopsida; order Araucariales; family Araucariaceae; genus Wollemia; species Wollemia nobilis. Next base: position 5,041,421 of record JAQPPZ010002072.1, on the reverse strand, counting down.
AGTAAGTGTTCTAGTAGTGATAGTGAAAGTTCTTCAAGTGATGATGAGAATGAGATGTTCATATCAGAAAAAGAGGAAGAACTGAAACATAGATTCATTATCATGAAATGTCTTAGATGTGGAAATTTTGGTCACCTTGAGGATGATTGTACAAATAATGACCTGGTTGTTAGTATGTATGAGGATGCTTCAGAAAACCATAATGAAGATGCTTGTATGGTTTTTGAAAAAGGTAGCACCTCTAGTGATAAGAAATTTGAAAAAGGCTTTGATGATTTAGAAAGCAAACAAATAAAGGATCTTGAAAGTGAACTTACTAATGCTCTTAGTGCTTTGAAAAAATAAAGAAAGAAGAATGCTAGACTCAAGGATAAGTTAGATGAATGTTGTATGGAAAGAGATGAGCTTATAGAAAATCTTGATTTCTCTATAGCTAAGACACAAGAACTCAAGGATGAGTTAGAGTCTAAGGTTCTTGAGTATAGTGAGTTAGAACAGAAAATGGCTTCTTTGAAAGAGGAAACTAAAGAATACAAGGATAAGCTTTACGGTGTTTCAAGATAGCTCCAAAAAGGTTAAGTCACTCATCAAAGGTCAAAGAAAGACAACGGATAAAACAGGCCTTGGTTTTGTCAAGGAACAAGCTGGAGAGTCTAGTAAGAGACTCCAAAAGGAAGAGAGTTCTGATGAGGAAAGTATTTCAGATTATGAGTCCTTGGATGATAGATGTTTTCAGAATGCGAAGAAGAAGTTTTCAGGACCCAAGATGTCGAATAAAGGTAAATTTCATGACAGATGTTTTGCGTGTTACAGGTTTGGTCACATGGCTACACATTGCATGGCTCAAGTGAAGAAGATGAATGGAAATTTTAGAAGCGCTAATTTCTTTCAAGGGTATTGCTACTCTTGTCAACAGTTTGGGCACAAGGCAGTCTATTGCAAGGTTAATTATAGGAACAGGTTTGATCAGAACAGGTTTGGGCAGAATCGGCGGATTCAAAGAACAGGTATGCCTAAAAGAAATAACATTGTTACTTGTTATAAGTGCAACAATGAAGGTCACACAGCTATACAGTGTAGAGCTGATCTTCCAAGGTACATGAACAAAAATAGTGGCATGATCAGGTCCAAGGATCAAGGCATGAAAAAGAACAAGGATGAGAACAAGAACAAGAACAGTGACAAAAATAAGAATGCGGGCAAAGAATTCAAGAGAAGGCCCGACAAGGAAATTACAGACACTGATGATGATCAGTGCCTAATGGGAGTTTTACTCCCACCCCAGAATTAATCACCTCATCAGGAGGTGGGGGAGGGACTAAGCTAAGAAGCTCATTCTTAGTCTCAAGCCCCAAAGGTGACCCTTTGCAATTGATGACAAAGGGGGAGAGATATGAGTAAGGGGGAGAGTTTCAAGTGAAGAGGAAAGCTTCAAGTCAGGGGGAGAAAAACTTCAAAGGGAGATTCTCAGCTGTTAGCACAATTGGTTTTAGTTTTGGCTCTTGATACATGTTTTTAGTAAAGGGTTGCCATCAATGACAAAGGGGGAGATTGTTGGCAATTTTGGGTACCTTGGGTACATTGCCTTTGCTCAAGTGAATAAGTTGTCATTGATGTCAAGAAGCTTCTGAAGGAATTTGATTTGATGTAAAATAAATTTTTTTGATGAAGGTTACAGCTTGACAGGTTCGAAAGAAAGTAAGTTGGAAAAGTGTCGCGATATCGCGACATGTCGCAGCTTCGCGACTCATAGAGGAGAGAGAATGTTCAGAGTCAGAAATGTCACGATTTCATGACATATTGCAAAGAATATTGTACGAATGGAAAAGTGTCGTGATTTCACGACATGTTGCAAGAGAGGGAGTCTGAAAGAAAAAGTGTCGCGATTTCGCGACATGTTGCAGGAGAGGGAGTCCAAAAGAAAAAGTGTCGCAATTTCGTGACATGTTGCAAGAGAGGGAGTTCAAAAGATAAAGTGTTGTGATTTCACAACATGTTGCAGGAGAAGGAGTCCAAAAGAAAAAGTGTCACGATTTCGTGACATAATGCAGAAGAGAGAGTCTTTTGTGTGAATTGTCATGATTTCATGACAAGTTCGAAGAGAGAGAAAGTAGCAAGATAAAGTGTCACAATTTCACGACATGCTACAAAAGTCATAGTGAGAACTGTCACAATTTCGTGACATGCTACAGAACTCGAAGTGAGAACTATCATGATTTCACGACATGTAGCAAAGGGAAGAGTCTAAAATGAGAAGCGTCATGATTTTGCGATAGGTTACAAAGAAGTTGTATGGATGCAGAAAGTGTTGCGATTTCGTGACAAGTTGAAGAGAAATCTTATGGATGCAGAAAGTGTCACGATTTCATGATAGATTAATATGGGGGCATTCAGTTGGAGAAAGTGTCACGATTTCACGACAGAGACAGTAAGCAAGTCTTCTACAGAAGAAGCATCACGATTTTGTGACGAATTCAAGAAGGAAGAGCTCAAAGGTGAAAGCGTCACGATTTTGTGACATGTTTCATTTTGGCTAGTGCAAGCCGAGAAGAGTGCAAGGAAGCGAAAGTGTCGTGATTTTGTGACATGTTTTGCTTTCGCGGGTCCAAGCCGAGAAGAGGGTAAGAAAGCGAGAAGTGTCACGATATTGTGACAAAAGCCATAAGATAGTGTACGGTTGCAAAGGTGTCGTGATATCGCGACATGTTGTAGTTTCACGGCAGAAGCTATAGAAGAGTTGTAGAGGCAGTGAAGCCGACAGAGTTAAATTTGGGCCGACGAAGATTAGGGTTTGCAGCCGACATAGTTTAGGGTTGTGCAGCCGACTAAGATCAAGGTTTTGATCTTAAAAAGTTTTAGTATAAAAGGAGGGCTATTTGGAGAGTTTTTGCATTGATTCGATGCGTGCGTTTGAAGTGTGATATTCGTAGATAGAGTGCGAGGGAGAAGTTTGATCATCGAGAAGCAGAGTGCATTTTGTTGAATTATCTAAGTGAGAGAGATTGCAAGGAATCAGAGTGCACGAAGACGGTGCTGCTGAGTTTGTGCACAGAGAGCAGAAAAGCAAAAAGCTGTGGGGTGCATCGTTTCTGTGACATTCAGAGATAGTGCGCAGGCTTTGATGGTCTAGGACAAATCATTGAGAGAGATTGTTGGACAGATCTAAGCAAGCTTTTGTTGAGCTTGTGGAGCAGTTTGGGTAGGTTCTAGTGAGAACTTGCAAAGCAGATCTGAGACAAGTCTTGGTGAAGACTTGGGTGAAGATCAAGCAAGCTTTAGTGGAAGCTTGTGAACAACTTCTATGAAACAGATTTGAGGACCAGTGGAGGACAGAGATTGGTACAGTTTAGAGGACATTTGTGCCAGACCGAAGGACTGTGTTTGGTGCAGATCAGAGGAAGCGAACGAGGACATTTGTGCTAAACCGAAGGACTATGTTTAGTGAAAATTCGAGGACCAGTTTTGGAGGTGATAGAGTTGAGGATAGAGGTCTCCAACCAGAGCAGGGAGGATAGGTGTCTTCTGTGGATAGAGTTCCATTTTATAAGGGTAGCGGAGGCAGAGGTCTTCTTGAGGATCACCAGCTAGAACAAAGCTAGGGGATTGGTGTCTCCTTTGGGTTGGTGTCCATAAATATTGTAATCGAAAAAGGTATTCCTAGAATTTGGTTGATAAAATTTTAGTGAAATATTTTATCCGTGGAGTAGCCCACTTTGGGTGAACCATGTAAATTGTTGTGTCTCTTTGTGGATGGTGTTTTGTGCATTGCTTTGATTACGACTTTTGATACTGCTATCTATACACTGCATAATATTGAATTGAAAGTTAAGTTGAAGGAAAAAGTAAAAAGTGGTCTTATACTGTTCACCCCCTCCTCTCAGTATAAGCTTGTGTTCTTCATATTTTTATGGATGGGCCATGAGAGATAACAATCACAAGATGCAGAATAAGATGCAATAAAGTAAATCTACTAGATGACATGAGTATGCTAAAATATAAAAGATATAAAATATTACAATGTAGCTATGGAGTAAGTGAGCACTCCATTAACAAAGATACTGATCTACATCACATCCATCACCAGTAAATGGTGTGGAACACAATCTACTAACTTACGCTATCTAACAATGTACCTTGACTATCCTTCCTATCCTATATGTTTATCTAAGAGGCCATCCTAATATATGCAAAAATAGGATGCTTTCCCAACACTCTAACTAGTTGTGCATAGGACACCTTGCACATGTACAACTTGCACATGAACACGTGTCCATTTATTACTAAGCATGAAGTCACTAGATAACTTGCATAGGAAGTAATCTAGGTATGTATCTTGGAGGATACATTTACATAATCCAAATTATGGAATAGACATTATTTCCAACAATTATTTTGAGGAGATGAATAGTTAGTTGAAGTTGAAATGTCAAGAGACTCCTTATAAAGGCTATTTATTAGAGTAGCATATAAGGGATCTTGTAATGTGAAATTGCAGTACAATATTCTGTATTGTAAAGTATTGTAATCTTCTCATCCACATGAATATAGCGTGTGTTTTCATTTTAGCATTCATGAGTTGAATATATATGTGATGTATCCTGGTATATTGTGAAGTTATTTGTACATGGTATTCATTATTGAGTATTGAATTAAGCACAATTTCTAACAGAAGCTAGAAAAATTTAATGTGGTAGAAATTGGATAAGATCAAGGATTTTCCACTCCTAAAACTATAGCAAAGAAATCACATCTCTATCATTAGATTATGAAAGCCATTAAGGTTCAATAAGATTAATCTTTAAAAGAAACAAAGAAGGATACAAGCCATTGGAAAGTGCACTCTAAAATTTCAAATCAACATGAATGAAGATATGAAGACAATATTTGTAATAAATAAGGTAGAAGAGATCAAATGCAATCCAATCAGATTGTGTTTATTTTCCTTAAGTAGTATAAAATTCTCTCCTTGGAAAACGTGATAATATAGAGTATATCTCTTACATTATAGGGTTTTAAGAATAATGTAATAAAGAATGAAGTATGGAGGATATCCAAGAAAATTTATTTTTTTAATCAAGCATAAGAAAGTAAATATGAGGGAGGATAGTCCTTACACTTTAAGGTTTCCAAGGCAACATAAAGAAGAAATTCATGAGGCTATTTCTTGCACTTAAATTCTCATGGACAGAATAAACCTATAGATGATAGTTCCCATTATGAACAATTTGTAAAATTTGAAGACATTGATGAAGATAAAAGTGTAAATAGGATGACAAATGGAAAGGAAGACCATTAAAACAAAGAGAAAATAACAATCAAAAGGATATCAATATGGGATAATTAATAAAAATATTAACTAGATATGGAGCTAAGACAATATATACAAATAAAAGTAATGATAAGAACAATATATTAAAATATTCGGGGTGAATGATACCCCTAAAAAATTTGTGAGTGGTTGTTATAGTCATGTTGGTAGTATTTTTTACTATTATTAAAAAAAAATAGTTGTGCAATTTTTTGTGCCATAAGTCACAGTGGCGTCTAGAAATAGTTTGTTAGTACATAGTTTTATACTGTGTTTTTTGCACTGTAGTTTTAGTACATAAAATTAGAACATAGTTTATAAAATAACATATTATCTTTAAAGGCATATGACATGCCTATTTATACCTAGGTCTATGAAAAAACAAATGGAAGATTTTTTCAAATCCAAAAGAAAAAATAATGAAATAATAATATATATCAAAGCAGTCAAGTTGTTTTCATTAATTGAAGTCACTTAACTTAGAAATCTAAGATTATCAGTTAAATTTTCTTTCACGGTATCTATTATTTGCAATTGTATGTAAGGTCCTCATTTTTTCCAATGTATATATGTTTTATGATGTATTTTTAAGCCTTAATACTACCACAAATATCACATGATCGAATATAATGTCGCCACAATGTAATCAGATGAAAATAATGATATGAATTAACAATATAGAAATAAACTTATAGTAATGATTAGAAAGAATACAATCCAAAGTTTTTCATTATATGAACTTGTACATCAAGTTATGGAGATTTATATCCATAATATAGTTTTACAAAATGACCTTTGAATTCTTATCTTGCCACTTGTCTAAGAGACTCTTGATCTTCACTTAGGACACACACACACACACACATATATAGATAATGTAATATACTCTAATACCCCATATATTACATTATTTGATGTGTATTTCTCTTGATCTATCTTTGGTAGAAATATGTTTTAGCTATATATGATGGCTTTAAAAATTATCCTTAATCAAATTATATTTAGCTTAAAAATATTTTGTTCTTTCATGAATGATTGGATTTTTTTATCAAATTTAATACTCCTTGATTATCACAAGTTGTTATTGTTGAAGTTATTTTGATTCTCATATTTGATAGTATGTATTGTAACCATAATGCTTCATAGACTACATTCTTAGTTGCACAATACTCTACTTCTATAGATGAAAGTGCTACTACATGTTGTTTTTTACTATACCAAGAAATTGGTCCTAAACCAAGATAAAAATATAACCTGATATAGATTTTCTATCATTTATAGATCTAATATAATTATAATCTAAATATCCTTGTAGAAAAAATTTCTTATCATCCTTTTTGTATGTAAGTCCATACTCTGTAGTCTTATTGATATATTGTAATATTATTTTTGTGACTTTTTGGTGAAGTTATTTGGGTTCTTGCATAAATATTAAGATATAATTTACAAAAAAACTATATTTGGTCAAATATTTATTAAATATAAGATACTTCTAGTTAATTGATTATAGATTGTAGCTGAAACTAAAAATGTCTCACCATATCTTGATAACTGCAATATTTTCTCTATAGGAGTATCCTTGGATTTGTAATTATTCATCTTGTATTTCTCAAGTAGAGATCTTGCATACTTTGGTTGTATTATTTTAATATTGTCTTAATTTTGATTAATTTCTAAACCAAGACAATAATGAAGAAATTCCAAATCTGTCATCTCAAAATATTTTTCTAGGTTCTTTTTGACTTTATTTTACAAAACATTTGAGCTTCCTGTAATTACTATATCATCAACATACACCACAAGTATTATTATATCATTCCCAAAAAAATTTGTATATATATTTGGATCTGATAGACTTCTTTTAAAGTTGTGTTGTAATAGATGATTGTTAATTTTTATATACCATGCTCTTGGTGCTTACTTTAGACTAGACAAAGATTTGTTTAATTTACAAACTTTGTGTTCTTGTCCCTTAATCATTAATCCTTCTTGTTTTGATATATAAACATCTAATTCAAGATCACCATTAAGAAATTTACTTTTTACATCCATCTAATGAAGTTTTCATCCATGATGTGCTGCCAAAGCACAAATTGTTCTAAAAGTACTCATTCTTGTTGTTGGTGCAAAAATTTCTGCATAATCAATTCCTTTTGTTTGAGTGTATCCTTTTACAACTATTCAAGCCTTGTACTTGTCAAGTGAACCATTTGCTTTATACTTAATCTTGTAGATCCATTTACAACCGACTATTTTCTTTCCTGGAGGTAAATCAACTAGATTCCATGTTTTATGTTTCATCAATATCTCATATTTTGATTTCGTAGTTGTCTTCTATTTTGGATGATTTAAAGCCTAAAGTGTCGTTCTAGGTTCTACTACAGAATATGTTGTAGTGAGTTGTATTTTTATTCCATTCTATTTTAATAATAAATTGAATTCCTTTGACAAAAATTTGCCTCCTCTATCTGAATGAAGATTCTTAATGGTTTTCCTGATTCTTTTTTAACTAGAAGTTTGAACTATTGGAAACAATTAAATACTGTATATTTGTATTTCATAAAGTATACCTACATTTTTTGGAATAATCATCAACAAATAGTTGAAAATATTTGTATCCTCCAATATTAGTAATATTCATTGGTCCACATAAATATGTATATATTAATTCCAATGGTTTTTGAGCTCTATGTTGATAAATTTCAAAAGGTATCCTATGTTGTTTTCCTACTAGACATTCTAGACAAACTGTAGATTCCCAAGAAAGCTTAGGTAAACATTTAACCATTTGATATATAGTCATCTTATTCAATGATGATGCACTTATATGTCCTAGTATTTTATGCCAAAGCTCTTTTATTTCTAAGATTCCCACTGATAGAGCTATATTTTTTATTGTATCTAGAGTGAACAAACTATCTCTATAAGATCCTGAGGCTATCACTTTTCCTTGCTTGATAATAAGACATTGATTTTTTCCTTTGACAACTTTAAATTCAACTGCTAAATTTTGATCCATAAGTTGAGATATTGAAAGGAGATTAGTAGTTAATCTAGGGATATATAACACATTAATTATATTTGTTAGATCAACTAGAACATTTCCTACTCCTTTGACTTCATAAGTCATACTATCTGTTATGACAACTGGTTTCTCATATTTTTAATGAAATATATTAAACCAATATTTGTTATCATATTCCTACTTGCTCTAGAATCAATGTACTAATATTCCATTATGACCTCTAGGTTTAAATAATTCAAAGTTTCTAATTTAATTTCTATGGAGTAGTAAACCTTATGTCTCCTTAGTTTTAGAAAGTAATAATGAATTTTGCAAATTTGGTTTTCCTAATCCTTTGAAGCTGAAAATATTTTATCTCCCAAATATATAAATTTGCAAAAACTAAAAAAAAATCAATTTTAATTATTTTCTTTTTATTTTTCAAAAATAGAACCCAATAAAAACTTCAAACTTACATAACTCACAATTTTTTTTTTTTTTTAAATAAATAGACTAGTTAAAAACCTTATCACTACAAACTTATAAAAAACTATTGAAAACTTTAAAAATTAACTATATTCCTTATTACTTCAACTTATAAAAACATTTTATAACTCAAAATAAACTTTAATAAAATTTTCACTCCAAAAATAACCTTATTCCTCCTAGCAGAAACTTTAGGTAAGCTCCAAATATTAAAACCCTAATTTCACCAACCTTTTGAAATTGAACTCTGCATGTGCATATTCTTGCTCACTATTGTTTTGGTTGCTCGTGCATGCTCTTTCAATGCTTCAACTTGAAGGCTCTGTAATCGATTCTTCGCGTGTAAGCTTGCATGGAGATGTTTCACCCTTTTAGATGTTTCAACCTACTTGTTAAGATAGCTTAATGCCTTAATCATGATGACATATAAAGTTGGTGATAATAGGCAGCCTTTTCTTATATCTCTAGAAGAGTTAAAAAAATCATATGATCCTCCATTGACTAAAATTGAGAATGTGCTAGAGCTGATGCAAAATTCCACCCATTTTACCCATTGCTCACAAAACCCCATTTTATGGAGGACCATTAAGAGAAATATCTTGTTGAGTTTTTCATAGCTTGTAGCAAAGTCAATTTTGATCATCATTGTCCTCCTTAATTTAATTGTAGAGTGAATTACTTCTTGTGCCATTATTACTTCATCTAAAATTTATCTTCATTTTATCGCTCCCCTTGATATTTTGATATGATCATATGCAACTATTTTTTAAATCTACTAGCCATTATTTTTTAAATTACTTTAAAGGAAAATTTTCATAGAGAAATGGGTCTTAATCTATCAAACTTACTTGCATTTTTCTCTTTAGAGATAAGTGCCAAGAATGTTGAATTTATTGACTCTAAAATTGCACTGTTGTTCTTGCTTCTTCCACCATTGCTAGCAGACCCTTATTTATAATTTCTCTTGCTACTCTATTTTTTTCCCTTAAATCCATCTAGATCTGGAGCTTTTTCTAGCTTAAATGAATACATTGTCTCTTGATTCTTCCATGTTGACTTCCTTCAGTAGATGATTATTCATTTCTTATGTGACAACTTTTGGTATTAATTCAACCACTTCTCTCTGTATTTCTTCTCTATCAATATTATCATTTTATAATGTGTTTTGAAGATAATTCATTGCAACATTTTATATTTCATTATCCTCTACCATCTCCTCCCCATTGTCTTGCTTGATATGTGATATGTGGCTCTTCATTGTATAAGCAATCAAGGATTTATGGAAAAACTTATAATTTGCATACCCTTTTTGTGACAAAACTACTCTTTCTCTTAATATTAATATATCACTCTCCTTCTTCTCAGTCCCTTTCATTTGTATGATCAACTTATGATGCATAAAAATAGATAAATAAACAAATTTAACAATGACAAGCTAAGATTTTCATTCAAAAAAATATATAAATAGCCAAATTACATCACCTATAAAGGATATTTATGAAATATATTAGATAGAATAGAATTAATTTCTTTGTCAAGAAAGCCTATCTGATTTAAGCAACACAAATTTATTGCCTATTTATTAAGGATATTACATTCAGAATCCTTACTTTTAATTAAATTTTATATGAGAAAATTAAAGAGGTTGGCCTACAAATTTTATTCAACATTATTTGCTAGCCAACATACAAAGTATAACATTCAAGATAATATTAAATACTAATTCCTATCATTCCTTTCCATCAGAGAAGTATTGGAATCCAATGCATACAAAAGGAAAGAAAAAATGTGAACCATCTAGCAATGAGAACATACTCAATTTGAGAGAAAAAGGAGAGAAAAATAATAGAAACACCTAGAACAACTCGAACAAGAACAACAATCAATTGGAACCAAAGTAGGAGCAAGAAAAAGAACAATCGGAGTAGGATCAAGAACTAGAACAACTAGAGCAACAACAGGAGGAGTAAAAGCAGGAGCAAGAATTGGAAAAACTAGAGTAGAAGCAAGAACTAGGACATCTAGAGCAAAAATAGTTGCAAGAGCAACAATAGGAATAGAAGCAAAAACAAGAGTAGATGAAGCAATAGGAGAAATATAAAGAGTACAAAAGAATTAAGAACATAATAAGAGCAAATACTTTATGAGAATCTACTTGAGAAAGTGCAACATATCCATTGAAAAAAAGATCTTTTGCTTGGTAATTGTGAGATTATGGTCTACTAAAAACTATTACAATCTTGTGTGTATGATATAGATTACATGAGCTAGATGTGTAGTAGGTTGGGTACTACAAATGAGAAAAGTTTTATGCTCATGCTAGAAGGTATAAGTATGACGATATGCATTATACTAAGATTTTTTATCATATTGATAAGGTTTACCTAGCAATAGACCACAACAATCCATAGGAGTGACATCCAGGGAACAGTGTCTACATACTTAGGAAAAAAAGTAAAAGATAAAGTGTAAGTGTATGTGACCATGGAAGAAGTATCACTATCCTTCTATCTAAGTGAGTATGGATGAGGATGAGGATGCAAAGGTAGCTATAACTGTTGGGACTGAACAAAAGGCATTACATTATTTACAAGTTATCTTACAATATATAAGCATCAAGCTTAGGAGGGAGATATGACAAGTGTCATAAGCTCCACTCCAAGTGTCTTTCGAAGACACCACTCCAACTCAAACCGAAGACAAGGACAAGTGGCGGAAGACAAATGTCAACCTCGTCAATTATAGGCATAGTGCACATTATAACAATAATATTCTAACATTCCCCCTTAATGTGCACTATCCTAAAAGATAAGTCAACATTAGATAACATTCCCCCTTAATGTTGACTTCGTTTACATAGATATAGCAAATTGCTAAACTGAGAAAACTTGTCTTTCCCAAGTGACTTGGTGAAGATGTCTGCTACTTGATATTGAGTTGGTACATACTTCATGTGTATAATATCTTCTTGGACCATTTCTCTAATGAAGTGATGATGGATCTCAATGTGCTTTGTTCTAGCATGGAAAACTGGATTCTTGGTCATCTTGATGGTACTTTGATTGTCACAATATATATATGTTGGACCATGTATGAATAGCCCAATATCCTGAATTAATTGCCTCAACCATATTGCCTCCTTAGTTGCCTCAACTGCTGCTCTATATTCTGCTTCTGCTGAAGATAGTGAAACTGTGTGCTGCTTCTTTGTGCTCCATGAAATAGAACCTTGGCCTAATTGAAAGCAATAACCTGATGTAGATCTTCTGGTTTCAGGACAACTGGCCCAATCTGAGTCTGTGTATCCAATCAAAGAAAAATTATCACTTGATTTATACATAAGGCCATGATGAGGTGTGGCCTTTAGGAATCTCACAATCCTCTTAGCTGCTATCCAATGGCTCTTCTTAGGATCCTGCATGAATCTAGAAATAAGGCCAACCGAATAGCAAATATCTGGTCTAGTTGAAGTTAAGTAGATTAAACTTCCAACTAGTTGCCCGTAAAGTGTACCATCAACCCTTTCTTCTTCATCATTATTCAGCAATTTCAATCTAGTTTCCATGGGAGTTAGAGAGGGCTTACACTCCATGCGAAACCTCTCCAAAATAGATCGAATGTACTTAGCCTCGTGAGATAAAAATCTTACCAGGTTGTTGCCATACCTCTATTCCTAAGCAATAGTGGAGGAGGCCTAAATCTGTCATCTCAAAGTTCTTGCATAAGTCCTCCTTGAGCAACCTTATTCCTTCTATATCATCACCTGTAATGAGAAGATCATCCACATACAATGTAACCAAAATGATGCGGTTCCTCCAATGTTTCACATAGAGAGTAGATTCTCGCTGCAGATCTAGTGAAACCAAGGTTGAGAAAATAGGAGTCAATCTTTGCATACCAAGCTCGGGGTGCTTGCTTCAACCCATATAGAGCTTTCTTTAATCTGAGGACTTTGTTGTTTTGGCCTTCAACTGTGTACCCCGGTGGTTGTTTCACATACACTTCCTCCTTCAAATGACCATTTAGAAATGCACTTTTGACATCCATTTGATATATTGGCCAATGTTTTTGAGTTGCCATAGCAATAACTGTCCTGATTGTAGTCATCTTAGCCACAGGAGCAAAGGTCTCCTCATAATCAATTCCCTCTTGTTGCTTATAGCCTTGAGCTACTAGGCGAGCCTTGTAGCGATCTAGTGAGCCATCTCGCTTTATATTTTGCCTTGTATACCCATTTTGTGCCTATGGTATATTTTCCTTTGGGTAAATCAACTAACTCCCAAGTGTGATTCCTTTCAATGGAATCCAATTCCTGATCCATGGCATGAACCCATTTAGGATCACCAAGTGCTTCTTTGACATTAGAAGGTTCAGGTTGGCTAAGGACTTTGGCCATTAGGGCATAATTCACTTGGTGTCTTAGGGCTGAAGGCCTTTTACCCGTATAGGTGGGCAAATGATTTTGGGCTTCATCTATTGTGGCTTGAACCCACTTGGGTAAAGGATTGGATGATGTTACTTGATCATTAGGAGGATGAGATGGAGGACATGGATCATTTGTAGGAAGTTCTTCTTGTGGATGAATTTCTTGATTTATGAGTGAAGGAGAAGAACTAGATGATATTGTATGCATGAATGGAGCAACTATTTCATTAGTTATTTCTAAAGTGGGGGCTTTAGGAGGATTAGATGGGGGATACTCATGAAAGGTAACATCCCTAGATAAAATGATTTTCTTGGAAATAGGCTCATATAATTTATATGCATTGGCACTATCACTATAGCCAACAAAGATGCATTTTTGGCTCTTATCATCAAACTTCTTCCTTTTCTTATGAGGAATATGAGCATAGGCATCACATCCAAATATTCTCAAATGGCCCACATAGGGCGTCCTTCCACTCCATGCTTCTTCAGGTGTTCTTTCATGTAAGGCCTTTGTGTATGACCTATTAGTCAAGTATGCAACAGTAAGAACAACTTCTCCCCAAAATGAGTTAGGTAATATAGCAACATGTAACATTGATTTTGCCCTATTTGTGATTGTTTGATTCATCCTCTCAACAACTCCATTTTGTTGTGGGGTATAAGGGGTTGTGAATTGCCTCCTTATCCCATGATACTTACAAAAATTAAAGAATTCATTAGAAACATATTCTCCACCATTATCTGATCTTAAGGTGGAGATTTGATAGCCACTTTCTCTTTCAACAAGTGCCATGAATTCTTTGAACTTATCAAAGGCTTGCCACTTATATTGAATTAGGTAGATCCATACCTTTCTGCTGTAATCATCAATGAAAGTGATGTAGTATTTTGCCCCAGTATAAGATTGAACAGACATTGGCCCACAAATGTCTGAATGAATCAATTGCAAAGGTCTATTAGCCCTCCATGCCTTTCCTGTTTCAAATGGTTGCCTGTGGTGTTTTGCTATTACACATGGCTCACAAAAACATTTTGACTCCTTAAGATGTGGAAGTCCTTTAACTAATCCTTTTGTAGCCATCATTTGAAGATTATTAAAATTTAAATGTCCCAATATTTCATGCCACATGTACTCCAAAGAGAAAGTAGTTGTTGTATGCAAAGATGTTTGTGTTACAGATTTTGTAAGGAGGTAGTAAACACCATCCTTTTTCACTCCCATGGCCTTGACATTGCCATTGGGTTCCTTAATGCAGCATTTTTCTTTTTCAAAATAGACATTATAGCCCTTATCTGTAAGTTGTCCAATAGAAAGAAGACTCCTTTTAAGACCAGGCACATACAAAACATCTATTGCAGGAACATTATTACCATCATGCAAAGTAAGTGGTGCCTCCCCAACACCTTCAATGGGTAGAGCACTTTCATCACCAAAAGTAATGAATTGGTTTGATGTGGGCTGAACCTTGGTCAACCAATCTTGCCTTCCTGTCATGTGCTTTGCTGCTCCAGAATCAATATACCAACATTCTTTATCTTCAACATTAACTTGGTTGGCTGCATACAATGTGTTCATATTATTATTTTGTGGTTCTCCCTGTTCTCTTTGCCTTTGATAGCAATTAGCAATATTATGATTCCATTTTCCACAATATTCACATCCTTGTTGATTGTTGTTTTGACCCCTTGAGGTCTTGTTTGCCATCTTTGCTGCTGTTGGTATTGCTGTTGTTGTGGCTGTCTGGTACTATTGCTGATGTGGTTGCTACTGGTACTGTTGATTTGGCTACTACTGGTACTGTGTGTATCTCTGATGTTGTCTACCCCTTTGATTCTGATTATTCTGATTTTGACCCTTGTTTTGTTTAGGCTGTAAAGTTGCCTTGGTGGCAAAAGCTATTGATGTGGCTTCAATTTCTTCATCTTTGATTAGGGCTTGCTCATGCTTCTTAAGTAGGATCTCAATATCCTCAAGTGTTGAATTCATTGTTTTACCACTCAAATCTAACATGGTAGCATAGGAGTGAAACTTTGAAGGAAGACCATGCAACATTATTGGAATTAACTCATTATCATCTAGAGTTTTACCAGCAGCTAAGAAATCATTTTTAATAGACTTCACTTCCATAAGATAATCGGTAAGTGAGCCTTTCATACATAGATTGTGCAATTTTTGTTTGAGATACAAAATATTATCTTGACTTGGCCTATCAAACAATCTATTGAGAGCATCCCATGCTTGTTTAGGTGTTTTTGCAGCCCTTACAGCTTTCTCTGCATTGAATTCCTGTAGCTAGCTTGATTAAACTTAAAGCTATGTTGGAATTCTTCTCAAATTGTGCTTTTTCTTTAGGGTCTATAGGTGCAGTGAGTGGGTCTTCATTAGCCTGCCTATCTCTCACAAAGTCCCACATGTCATTCATCATCAATATTGACTCCATCTCATACTTCCAATTTGCAAAAGTCTGTGCTCCTTCAAGTTTCTTTGTAAGTCCACTTAATAGATTTGTAGTAGCCATGATTTAGAAAAGGATCAAAAGAAAAGGGAGCTCAACAAAGGATGAAGTAAGAACGACAAATGCCAAATTAGAGCCCTAAAAAAAATCTAGGGTACACCGTTGAAGATCCAGAGGAGGGTTCGCCTAGTTTTTCCACTCGAATCTTCAAGAGTTTCCAACAAGTGGGAGGGTTAAGTTGAACATAAGTGCCTTTTTCTATCCAAAGAGAGTAAGAATTAGAATTTTACTAGACCTTTATACCAAACTTCTCAATATACCCGCCCTTACGTGAGGGAGACTATAAGTATTTGAGCAGTTGATACGTGGAACATAGGCGATTCTAAAAGGGAATAACCTGCCAGACCTTTATACCAAACTACTCAATATACCCGCCCTTACGTGAGGGAGACTATAAGTATTTGAGCAGTTGATACGTGGAACATAGGCGGTTATAAAAGTGTGATGCTTGCTTTTTGTAGAATTGTTACAATAGATGTGCCAATGTATTATTGCTGAAAATGCTTGTATGTGTTTGCTTGCTTGTATATGGCTTAGTGTCAAGTGTGTATGAACTACACTTGATTACAATTATAAAACCCAAAGTCATGCAAGGGTAATAACAAGCATAAAATGTAGACAAAGCCCAAAATAGAAGATGCAAGCAACAAACACCTAGTGGCCAAGAGAGTGCCACAAAATGAATCCACCGACAAGGGACAAGGGGTCCTAAATCACCCCTTAAGTTGATGATTTGTATTGAGAACTTGGCTAAAAAACAAATTAGCCCCAAATGTGCCTCCAAAAAATGAGACAATATCAATGCCTCCTTTTACAAGATTGCCTTCAAACTTGCCAAATTCAATGAATGACTTGGCATAATGTCCCCCCCAAAGACTTAAAATTGAGATTCCCACAAGTTTACCAAATATTTTGTTAAGGAGTGTCGGATACTACCGAAAATGCACTCCAAATTACAATGTCAACTTCAACCTTCAATTCAGCATATCAAATGATTTCAAAATTAAAAATAAACTTCACCAATGGATTCCCCTTGAAAAAACCTTTCCAACGACTATATATAAGCCTATAGTCGGATACAATTTGGCCCTCAATTTGTGAAGAAAACAAGAGACCTCTTGGAAACAAGAAAATAGGGCAAAATTGCCTTTTACAATTTTGAAAGATTTAATTTCAAATTTCCGATGGGTAGGCGCGAAACTTTTTCGAGGAGATTTTAAATTTGTTTTGAAAAAAAAGAAGAAAAAAAAATTTAAACTCCGATAGGCGGGAAGTTTAAACAAATAGATTTTCACAAACAAACAACATTTATTTCCATAGCTTGCGCTATCCTCACAAGCAACAATCTCGGAGCCCTTTTGTCACCGCAGCTCCACACCTGCATGCCTGTTAAAATAAACAATCAGTCCTTTGATAGACGAAACACACCTCAAAGGACTCGGTCTGCCGTCCCCGCCTTAATAAATCAGAGAGCCTTTTTGTCATCGTAGCTCCACACTTGTGACAAAATCGATGATCAAACTAAGGCTTTGAACGTGCCTAAGGCCCTTGCAAACACTCTGCAAATAGTAATTTCTTCGTGGGAAAATGCAAGTGCTCTGAGTCATAAAAAAAATAGGGAATTTTTTAGATGCTAATCAATTGTAAACACTATCACAATCCGCATTCACAAAGCATGAGAAAATGACAAATCGCCCACCAAGCGCAATTCACAAATCATAGGGAAAAAATGATAATCCTAATCGCCGTGATTTAGTCCTAAAATAAGGCATGAGAAATTTTACATTTAGTCCTGCAAAAAATCTCCGTCGTGAGCAAAGCAGCCAAACTAACGGCAGCCTTAAAGTCGACGGCGTTCCGCTTCAGTTCGCGCGGTCGAGGTCGTCCAGGACAGCTTCGAGGTCGAGGTCTTCGAGGTCGTCGCTGGATCACTTCCTACTGGACAGCTTTGAAGACGCAAGAATGAAATATTTTTTTGCTTTTGGCTTCCTTGTCGAAAGCTCAGTCCATTCTGGAAGCTGTGGCGGACTTAAATTCTTTCATGAACTCAATATTTCGTAAAAAAATGTGGCGTCGAACTCGGTTGAACAAGGGAAGTCTGCTAGATTTATCTCCGTGGTGTTATGAGAGACTTTTAGAACTCGAACAAAAATCTTATGAAATTTAAAATATCAAAGAAGATATTTCAAACACAGATGTCCTGGTACGCTTCCACAGGCATCAATCTCCCTTGTATTAGTAAAAAAATAGTAATACGTCAGACCCTAAAAATTTTTTTGGAAAGAGGCATGTCCTCGGATGGCGAGGATTGTCCTCTTCTATATTAACTTATGGAGTTTCTGGTTTTTGATCCACTCAATGAGTGGAGAGCATACTCCCTGACTCCATAGATCAATCCTTACAGGCGGATCTCACCGCTCTGATACCAGATGTTGGGACTGAACAAAAGGCATTACATATTTACAAGTTATCTTACAATATATAAGCATCAAGCTTAGGAGGGAGATATGACAAGTGTCATAAGCTCCACTCCAAGTGTCTTTCAGAAGACACCACTCAAACTCAAACTGAAGACAGGGACAAGTGGCAGAAGACAAATGTCAACCTGTCAATCATAGGCATAGTGCACATTATAATAATATTCTAACAATAACTTATCAATAATAGACTTTGCAATCAAGTTTTTTTGTGATTCATTATTGATAATTCAATCCACAGAGAAATTATGTGTAATATGAGCATGCATATCAAATAGATATCATGACCTCTTGCAAAATATTCATGACTAAGGTAATATTATTGAGTCAAAATTCTAAACCAGGATAGGTACGATCTTCTCCATAATTTTTGATGATATTTTACAGAGTTTCCTCCTCAAGAGATAGTATGATCAATTTTTTATTTTTTTTCTATGGACAAGCATATTTTATATGTCCCTTGTTTTTACAATAATGACAAAATACATCAGAAGAAGAAGCTAGAGAAGGAGAAGAAAAATGAGAAGAAGGAAAATACTTTTGCATATTGTTGATGTATAGAACACAAAATTTGGGAAGTGCCTATTGAAAAATAAAATTTAGGAGTTGTTGAATAATATCGAAGAGCATCTAAAAAAGAAGACCGATGAGAACTTGGTGAAAAGAAAGACTAACTTGCATGAAACTAAGCAACAATTTCTCCTTTGCAAGTTGAGTTTGATTAAAAGTTGCATCAAGTATGTCAAGTGAAGTATATTTCAATTCTTGAAACAAATGTGTTTGAAGGCCACTCTTAAACTTAGCAATAAGAGTAGGTGCAGGATCTTGTTCACGAAGTAGGATATGCAAATAGTTAAACTAATAAATAATCTTGAATAAACATGTGGCTTCCTTGCCTCAAGTGAAGCCATTGGATGAGAATTTTATTATTATAATTGGATGGATAGAATGTAGCCTTCAAGGCTATGACCAATTGATCCCAAGTGGTGATGGTATTTTATGTATTTTATTGCTTAGTAATTAGGATTTTAGCAACACCAAAAAGTTTCAACTTAGCAAAAGGAACCTTATCATCATCAGGTATTTGGTTATAAGCAAACCAAGTTTCCATATCTAGAATCCAACTATTGAGAACTTTAGGATTCTTGGACCCATCATATGGACTTGCATACTATTAACTTTATCAACCAAATTATGAACTATATTAGCTAAGGCCATTATTTTTGTTGTTTTCCAATGTGCCATGAATCCTCTAGTGAATGCTAGGAATGGTGTTTGACTGAATTTAAGAGTAGAGCACTGTTTGTGTTGAGGAGTGTTGGGTACTACAAAAATACATTGTGTTTTACAAGAGATAGTTCAAGTTATAATTAAACATATCAAACAGTTGCAAACATGAAAAATATCACTTCCAATGGATCAATCCCAAAAAGAGCTTTCCAATGAGTATAAAAAAAGGGTATACTATAAAAAAATAGGTGCTTTAAACTTCAATAATTGTAAGATCCCTCTAGGTAAAAAAGACTAATTAATTGTCCCCAAGAGAAATATTATTGAAATATTATTGTAAAAACTAACTTGTGTGCTAAATACTCATTTTTCCTCCTAATAGCATATTAAAAGCAAAAAAAATACTAAAATATAAAATATGGGTAAACAACTTGTCGACCCCTTAATTATCTTGAGTAGTTCTTCATTAAATTTGTGGTGAATTTTAAGTAGAAACACATCGCCAATAGATGTAAATATAGAAGGACTCCTTGTATGGTTTGGAAATAGCCACTTGATAGGTTCACCATAAGAAATGAAGAATGGTGTTATAGCTTAATTCAATTACAATCTAGCTAAGTACCTTTAGATTGGAATTGTGATTAGACTGTCTCAATGAAATGAATGCCACGTAGCATTGAAGAGAGTGACACGTAGGTAGTAATTGCTTAATGTGATACTACAAATCGATTGGGCTATGGTAGTAATTGCTTAATGTGATACTAGAAATCGACTGGGCTATGATTTAATGTATCTCCAAATGGACTGTAGGTCGTCTATTCAGCCAAACGTCATGCAAGCAACTGCAATATCAATAATATCCAATGAAGGAATGAGAGATATGCTAACAGAGTAGGATCGATCAATCATAACCAGATCTAGAACTCCATTTTATGTAAAATAATAGGTAGGGTCATGTGTTGATTGTTGCATTTTTAGCTATCAATGAAAGGAGTTCAAGCTAGTGATAGACGAGACTTCAGACTAGTGTTGCACATTAGACATCTATAGGTATGAAAAATTGTATGTAGCTGATGAAAAAGTAAGCAACATGCATGATATCTTTATATATTATTGCAAATATTATTTAGGATAGAAATTAAGAATTATTCAAAAAATAACTTGGAACACTTCTTTAGAATCAACAAGAGGATTTATTTGTGTTTTCAAGAAAATAAAACTAGCATAAGTTTTCCAAATCGGTAAATTCCTAGACTTCATGTGGCTCGTGATCCAACACACCAACTACCTACCAAATTAGTTGCACAATCAATATTTTTGTTGCAAATAATATTATCTTCACCAAAAATGATCTGGAATACTCCTTCAAACAACATACAAGTAGATGATGAAATCACACATCATGCCAAAAAATGACATGTCAAAGTAGCACATGGACAAATGATATCTGTATCCAATTTGAATCTTTAACCACTTCTATGAATTTTCATTTTATTTTATTCCATATTGTAGCAATGCTTCCTACTTTGTCTCTTGAGCCAATATATTCACTTTGGTATATATTTATATTTCATATTCCTTCCATAGTTGTCCATTCATTTTTTGTTATCTCAGTTTCCTGAAGAAAAAAGTATATCAAGAATGAATTCTTGGATATTTCCCTTCAAGGTTCTTTTTGTTGACGTAGAACCCATATATCTTATATTCCAAGAGAATACAATTATTTTCTTAGTCTATGCAATACAACCTTCTTACTTTTTCTTCCCTGTACACTTGGGAGATTCAATTTTGCTATGTTGTCCTCTATACTAATTTTTTTTTGAGATCCCTTCTCAATGGCTTTTTGTAAATATGTTTGAAATACCATTGACCTTATGGGTCTTTCTACCTTCTTCTTGGTACTTTTCCATAGTCCACTTGTGATTCTATTTGACTTAGGGATAGTATAACACCCTACATTGTTACATCATCTTCCACTTTTTCACCTTATGTTCCTTGTTCTTCTTTTCAATTTTTTGTTTTTTCCTCTTCTCCCTTTTGAACTTCTTTAATTGGTTCAAACTCCTCACTATTTATTTCTAAAATTTTTTCTCCTATTGTAATATTTTCTTGTGGTTTTTCCTTCTCCAAGGCCTCAAATTGATTTTTCATAATATCTTTCATTGTTTTTTTTTTTTTTTTGTGGAAAACATCCCAAAAGGGATGCCACTTTTGGGTAAGACCCAAGGAGGCAGGGGTATCCATTCCGCCAAAAATGCCCAGGACTCGGACCTGGCCTACCACCTTTGACATACTCAAGGAGCAAACAAACACACAAAACCAAATTAAAAAAAGAAAATAACAACAAAAATAATAAAATAAAATAAAAAACAAACTCCTTGAGTGTGTCAAAACCAAAAGCACAACCAAACACGCACAATAAGATAAAAGAAACCACAACACAAACCACATAGAAAAACACAAGAACCACATAACAAAACACAAACAAGACAAAAACAACAGAACACTACAAAGACATAACCCAAAAAAACATGAAAAATAAACACAACCAAAACCTAAAAAATAAAATAAAAATAAAAACAACCAACAACAGACAATAAACAAAAACAAAAACATAGAAAACACTCACACATAAAAAAATGAAATAACACAAACAAAGAGAAACCCAAGAACAAGAACGAAAAAAACACAAGAACAATAACAATAAACATAAAAAAAAAAAAACAAAAAACACAAGAACAACAAAAAACAACACAAAGAACACAAAAACAAAACAAAACAAAAGAACCCACCCACCTTAAAAAACTAAACAAAAAAACAAAGAAGACAAAAGAAAAAAAAAATGAACAAAACAATGACCTATCTAGACCAGAAGACTATTAATGCAAGAATCAACAGAGGAAACAAAATAAAGAATAGAATGAGCTAGGGAACTAAAAAAACTGAATGAACCAAAGAGAAACAAAAAAAAACAAGAAGAAACTAGGTACCTTCAGAATTGGAGCCATCCAAAGAAATGATAGAAAGAAGAGCTTCCCTAATTTGAGAAGCCCACCATATAGGAGGGTGGCCATAACAAGTAAGATCACCTTTGTCCAAAGCCCAATTAGCTAAAGCATCAACACTCTTGTTTTGATCTCTCGACCACATGATTGTAATCAACTTTCAAAAATCCCATCTGGATTAACCGAATCTTCTCAATAATTCTTTTTATTCTCCAATCCACCTTATGATTCTTAGAAGGAGTCTTCAAGAGATTAATCATAAGTTGAGAGTCAAACTCAACTAACACCTTTTCCCATCCAACCTTGGTAGCCTCCTGAAGGCCTCTAAGGATACCATACCCCTCAGCAAGGTTATTGGAAAGAATACCCAAATTCTCAGCAAAAGTAAAAACCAGGGAGCCATCTGAAAGTCTACCAATTCCTCCCACACTGGCTTTTCCAGGGTTCCCTCTAGAGGCTCCATCAGTATTGACTTTTCCAAAATCCTTAGGAGGAGGTTGCCAATTTCTAGTCCTATCCATCTTACTAATACTCACATTCCCTTTAAGTTGGTTGCCCTTAGAAGGTTTAATATTCAATCTTTGCATCACTTGATCCCATCTTTGGTGGGAGTTTTGGGGGTGATTAAGGAGATGATGGACTGATTCAACTAAGTTGGCTATGGTCTTTTGCCAAATATAGTGAATATCCTTCCTATCTTGATTAAAAATTTGGTTGTTCCTTTCATTCCAAATATTCCAAAGAAGAATGGTAGAACCCATCCAAACTAATCGCCTAATAAAATGATCAACACCCTCTTGATTAGGCCAATCCCTCCAAAGTTGTTCAAAAGTGAAAAAATTGGACCATTGTAAGCCAAGTAAAGTTGCCATTCTCCTCCATAGCTCGGAGGCTAAAGTACATTCAATAAAAATATGGTTGATATTTTCTACATTCTCTTCACACATTTCACATCTAAAAGGGCCATGAAAACCACGCTTCATAAGTTGCTCACCAAGTAAGCACCCTACGATGCAATAAAAGCCAATTAAAGAACCTCACCTTAGGCCAGAGCTTTTGAGCCCACAATTGAGAAAATATGTCAGAAGAATGGTTGGGATTATTATGTGGCAAGGTCAAGGTCAAAAGAACCTGAATACTCACCCTTAGTAGTGTCGTTCCATCCAAAACAATCTTTTTCATGGGACCAAGAGAGGGATCTCATATGAAGGATGCCTTGGATATCTTGTCTTTGCCTTTCCGGGATTTGAATAGGCCAGTCCTCAATAGGGATCCAATATCTACCAACCTTTGAATTACCAGTATGGTACCGACAGTAATTAGCCACCTTTATCCAATTAGCTCGGTGAAGCTCCTCCATCCAAGGCCTCCAATCGGGAAACCGAGTTATCAAAGGCTTGTGACCATCCCAAGAATCTGTCCAAAAATTTGCATGTTGACCATTATGAATGATCCAAAATAATTTTTTCTTTATCAAATCCTCACCAGTCTTAAGAACTGCTAAAATGGGAGAACCTTTGGTAGGAAGTTGATAGCGAACAAGGTCTTCAGGACTTTTGTTCTCAACATATTTAGCACGGAGATTATTGGCCCAAAGAGCATTGGGGTTATGCAACATCCTCCAATATAATTTAGCAGCTAAAGCTTTGTTGTTATTAATTGAAGACCATAATCCTAACCCCCCTTCACTCTTAGGAAGACATAAAGTATCCCATTTCACCAAGGCCCATTTTCTTTTCTCCTTAGTACCACTCCAAAGGAAACGATGATCGATTTGATCCAATTCTCGAAGAACAGCCTTTGGGATATTCAAAATGGAAGAAACATAAATAGGAATAGCTTGAAGGACTGATTTTACCAAGGTGATTCTACCCCCGAAGAAAGCCACTTGTTGGTCCACTTTCCAATTTTCTTCTTGACTTTGTCCAACAACCAATTCCAATCTTTATTTTTTTGCCTTTGAATATTTATGGGAATACCTAAATAAGTGATTGGAAGAGAGGTCTTCTTATATCTTAATTTATCCAAGACCATGGCTTCCTATCTAGTAGAGCAGTGAAAGAAAATAACTTTAGATTTGTCTTCATTGATCAACTGCCCAGTAGCCTTAGAAAAACAGCTAATGATTTGCTTAAAATTAGAAGCTTCCTTAACTGTAGCTTTACCTAAAATGGTAGAGTCATCCACAAATTGAAGATGAGAGATAGGTCTAGCTCCATGAGCAATGGTAACTCCCTCAAGGGTTTTGTTTTCCCTCTTTTTGGTTATAGTCCTACCCAAGCATTCAACAAGAATGATGAATAAATAAGGGGATAGCGGGTCACCTTGCCTAATACCTCTCGAAGTTGGGAAAGACCGAGAAGGCCTGCCATTGATAAGAACTAAGTAGGAAACCGAAGAGATACATCCCATAATCCAATCCATCCAATCCTTAGAGAAACCAAATTGCCTCAAAACTTTGATAAGGAAGTGCCAATCCACTCTGTCATAAGCTTTGGATAAGTCTAACCGGATGAACATAGAAGGAGAATTTTGCATATCCATGGAATGGATGGCTTCCTGAGCAAGAACTATCTCATCTACTATTTGACGTCCTTCCACATATCCCCCTTGCTCGGGGAAATAATCTTATGTAAAAGAGGCTTCAACCTTTCTGCCATGATTTTAGTAATAATTTTGAGAAGAACATTACATAAAGCAATAGGTCTAAAAGCTGAGATATGATCAACCTCTTGAGCTTTTGGAACAAGAGTAATATAAGTTTTATTGATAACCTTCAAAATTTCTTTGGATTTCCTGGCTTCTTCCACCACCTCTAATAAATCAACATGAAGGATATCCCAGAACTCTTGGTAGAACTCAATAGGAAAACCATCAGGACTTGGGGTTTTCCCTTTTTGCATTTTAAAAACTACTTGTTGAAGCTCATTGATAGTAATAGGAGCAGTCAAAATAGAGTTCTCCTCGAAGTGATAAGAGAAGGGATTGCTTGAAGGAAATTTTGTTGAGAAGTCGAGTCAAGAGGAGTAGCATACAAAAATATTGGAAAAGTAATCAACAACAATAGAGTTCATGCCATCCCAAGTATAAACAACATCTCCAGAATCTGATTTTAAGGAAGAAATAAAGTTGTGAGATCTTCGAGCTAGAAGAGATTTGTGGAAGAAATTTGTGTTTCGATCTCCTTCTTTGAGCCATTGAATTCTAGATTTTTGCTTCCATAAGATTTCTTCTCTTTTTCCCATTCCTCTAACCGAGTTGTGAGTTTAATTTCATCTGCACTTCTCTTCTCTGTGAGGCCATCTAAACGGATTTTCTTATTCAAATTTTCAAGATGAGCAATAACTTCATGTTTTTTTTTATGAACATCCCCAAACTCTTTCCAGTTCCAAGTCTTGATTTTGGATTTAATGTATTGCAGTCTTTTGGCAAAACAAAACATCTTAGTCCCATGCCTAGGTTTACCTTCCTTCCACCATTGTTGCACATGAGGTCTGAAGGAAATGTCTCTAAGCCACATTAATTGAAAACGAAAAGGAGAGAAACTCACATTGGTTTTCCACATTTCCACCATGACTGGCCAATGATCCGAACCAACATTATTAAGAGTCTTCACTTTAGGAATGTGACCATGGATTAAGAAATTTTTAGAGAGCAAAAACCTATCCAATCTCTCCATTATACAAGCTAAGCCTTGCCTTCTGTTAGACCAAGTCATAAGGCCATTATCTGGTTGGATATCCACAAGATGGAGGTTTGCAATATATTCGCTCATGAGGTCAGTACTTTTGTCCAAATTTCTATTTCCCCCCTTTTCTCATCTAGAGAGAGGATGGTATTGAAATCTCCTCCGATCAAGATCCAAGCTTTAGGAAAATGAGAGATAATATGAGTAATATCCTTCCACTGTCTTCTTTTTTCC
The DNA here is from genome assembly GCA_028583015.1 of Wollemia nobilis. Taxonomy (NCBI): domain Eukaryota; kingdom Viridiplantae; phylum Streptophyta; class Pinopsida; order Araucariales; family Araucariaceae; genus Wollemia; species Wollemia nobilis. Next base: position 5,015,045 of record JAQPPZ010002072.1, on the reverse strand, counting down.
TCCAAAGAAGTCGAGGCATAAATAGTAATGCGAGCATAATCTGGTTGGAATGTCTACTTTGAATAGCTATAGCCAACAAACCCCAACTGCCAACCATATGGTGAATAACTACCTCTTTTGGGTCCCAAAGACAAGCAATGCCACCCGAAGTCCCTTGGGAACTGAGGGAAACCACTTTTCCAGCTGGCCAAATTTTACTGGCAATTAAGTCCATATCCTCCATTGACATTTTTGTTTCTTGAAGGAAAACAAGATGTGGATGATTTATCTGAATCATTCTTCTAATTTCATTTTGTTTTGAAAGACTCCCTTTGAGTCCTCTAATATTCCAAGTGATGATCTTCATTAATACCAGGGCTAAAAATGTTGGGAAGGGCATTAATCTTACCTTCCTCTACAAGCTTTTCACCTTCTTTTACCATATGATATTGATTGGTCTTGCGACCTACTTTTTGATTAGAATCCATCTTCAATTTTTTTTCCCTGTTTCTTGACTTATTCCAATTGAATCTGAGATGGCTTCTAACCTTGAAGAATGCTCATACACAACCAAAATTTTACTAGATGGTTCAATGGAGTCTATATTGGGACCTGCATTATTTGAAGTTTTGACATTTGAAATATTGTTTTTCTTGTGTAAATTTTCTCCTTTTTTTTTCTCGTTGAAAACCTTTGATTTGTTGGTTTGTCTCTGAGTTCTTTCCTTCATATTTAAATTGTGTTTCTAAGATTTCAGTTTCCATTATTTCCTCTTCCTCACTTGGGACATCATTTGTGGAAAGGATTTCAAACATATTAGCAAATGACTTTGATTGATCCTTCATTACTGGTTTTTTCTGAGTGTTCTTCTTCTTAGGTATTTGGAAACCTGCTGAGTTTATATCTTCTTTCTTTTGATCAAGAATTTTATTTGGGCAAGCATTGGCCAAATGACCATATTCATGGCAAATTCTACAATGAAAAGGAATGTTCTCATAGTCCACTACTTGCTCCCAAGTGTCTTCCCCAAATTGTAATGTGATCTTTTTAGGTAGGGGTTTGTCAAAATCCATTAAAACACAAATTCGAGCATAAATAATATGTTCAAAATTTTGAGTACAATCAACGATCATCATAAAAGTTCCTAAAGAGTTTCCAATTGAAGAAAAAAAGTAGGATTCCAAAATTCAATAGGGAGGCCAAAGAGTCTAACCCACACGGGAGCTATAGAAGGCATCTCTTCTTTGACTTTAAATTTAGTATGCCAGGGCTTCATGAAAAGCCCTGCCCTTCCAAAAAACCAAGGACCCCCTTGAAAAGTTTTCTCTCTATCTTCATTATTAGCAAATAAAACAAGAAAATAACCATTTGGATAAATAGAGATTTGTAACTCACCTTTAGTTTTCCAGCTTTTTGCAGCCCAGACTTTGAAAGCAGATAGACTCGGACGAAAACCCACGAACCGACAAATTAGTCCTCTTTTTTCCAAATCTTCAATGCCGATCTGAATGTTACCCATATCAAGCTTAACAATAGGAGTTCCATCACTCGCTTTAAGACATCTTGACTCCATTTTACTAGGATCAATCTTAGGCATTCTCAGAGGTTTATGAGAAGCCCTAGTATTGATATTAGCATCCCTAAAATTCATTTTTGGGACCGAGTCTTCAAAATTCTTACCCTTGATAGGGGTTTTCATAGTAGAATTATTTTGTGGGTGCACCTTAGCACCAGATTCACTTGAGATATGAGCCATTTTTTGATCAACTGCTTGAAACTTATTTCGTGGTCTCTTTAATCCTTGCCCTAGACACTGTGGAAAGGTATGGTTTTCACTTTTCTTTTGTGCAGCAAATTGGAAGTCGTTGTCACTCAAGTTCACAGTATGATCTGTTGAAAGACAAATTTCTAACCCATCTTGTATCCCCTGCAACATTTCTTGCTAAAATATTGAGCATAAACCACAAAAATATTGGCCTCTAGGGCCCGAAGGCCCTAAAAACCAACCTCTGGAGCTGCTTGCACTCAACCCAGATGAAACCCTCGCATAGTCACTTGCCAAATATATCGTTCACACATAGGGATGCGCTAGGATCTGTGTTGCTCCAAATGATATGAAAATTGGTGGAGATGTTCTAGGGTTTTTCAGGCATCTACCCTCAAAATTTTAGCTCAATCCGAGTTTGGATGAGTGAGATATGGCCGAAACGAGTTCGGCAGTTTGGGCAGTCCTACGAAAAACGTCTCTACCATTCAGCTCCGAAATTTTTCCTCATAATCAACTCCTACCACATTTACTTCCTGGTAATTGTGTTTTGTTGGATCTAATATCTTTCATTGTTGGTACCCACTTTTATTTAGTATAATTTTTCTTTGATACATTCATAAAGCCTCCATTATCCTTATCATTGCCCTGATATTTTGATATTTATCTTTATTTTCTTGGGCAATTACAAGCATAATATCCATATTTATGGTAGTGGGTGGATTAAATGAGATCTTCTCATAATCTAGCTCTTGTTTCTATACTTGACCCTGTAGTTTAATTTCAATATACTCCAGTAAGCCTTCCCTTATGTCCATATCCATACATATTCTAGCATATATGGTTAACTTTCATTATTTTATTATCTTAGTTATTTTAATGAACCATCATAAATAGTCTCCTATTGATTTGAAATATTCTTCCTACCAAAACTAATATGGGAAAAAACATCTTAACGTATATTGGAATGGAGTTCAAAATTTCTTCCCTTGGGTCAAAATTATCATCCCAATACTCATAAATAGTCCACTTCTTACCATGAACTAGGGACCCCTCTCAAAAATAATATCCTTGTCTTTGGGATTGTTAAAATGTCACAAAAAAATCCTCTTCCTACATATGCTATCACTAGTTCTTGCAATATTAATGGGAGCTAGTTGTTTTTAACCCAAGTTTCAATACCCTTGGGAGATGACCATAAGTTAAAGAGCCAACATATTAATCCACATTTATCCAACTTGTTATAATCCCCTATGAGATTTTGTTCATCAAACTTTACCTTTGGAATTTATTGTTTTCTTTTTAAAAATCCATCATTTTTGGGGAAAGAAGAAATCTCGATTTTCTCTTCCTAAATTCAACCATTGATCACAATATTTTAACAGGTGTCCTTTTTTATCATCCCCTCTAAAGATTAATATCCCTAGAAAACCATTTTGGGAAACCTAAATTATTTATACTTTACTTGTTTTGTCTTCTTCATTTCTAATATCGTATCTCTGTTGTCTGGCCTCTACTACTCAAGTCTCCTTTGGCATATTCTAATCATTGTAGTTTTAACTTTGGTTTTATGTTTATTCCCTGGTTTTGTAAGGATCCTCCTTGGTCTTCGTTTTTACCAAGTGCTTATTGGTCTTCTTTTTTAGCAGCTCTTCAATCTTCTTCAAAAACTCCACAATTTTATCTTTCAATGGGAACTTCCAAACCCCCATGTTCTCTACATCAACAACATATGTAAAAAAAAATTTCTTATCCTTCTCCAGCTTCTTCTTCTGATGCATTTTTCATTATTGTAAAAATAGGGACATATAAAATATGTTTATCCATGGAAGAAATAAATAATTGCTTGTACAGTCTCCTAAGGAGGAAACCCTTGAGGAGGGAACTCTACAAAATCCCATCAAAACTTGTGAAGAATATCGTACCTATCTTGAGTTAGAAGGTCAACTCAATAATGTCACCTTACTCAACCATCAATATTTTGCAGGAGGTCATGATAATCTATTTGTCACTTATGCTCATATTACACATAATTTATTTGTGGATTGCATTATCGATAATGGATCGTATAAAAACTTGATTGAGAATTCCATTGTTGATAAGTTACAACTACCTATACATCCTTGTCCTCATCCATACTCACTTGAATGGAAGGATAGTGATACTTCTTCCATGATCACTTACACTTACACTTATTTTTGGTCCTAATTATGTAGATACTATTACCTATGATATCACTCCTATGGATTGTTGTGGTCTATTGCTAGGTAAACCTTATCAATATGATAAAAAGGCTCAATATGATGCATATCATAATACTTATACCTTCTAGCATGAGCATCAAACTTTTATCATTCATAGTACCTAGCCTACTACACATCTAGCTCATGTAATCTGTATCAAACACATAAGATTGATTTAGTTTTTAGTAGACCAAAGTCTCATAATTCCCAAGCAAAAGCTCTTTTGTCCAATCGATATGTTGCACATTTTTAGGTAGATTCTCATAGAGCACCTACTCTTGTTGTTTTTCCTGCTTTTGTTGCTACTCTTGCTCTTTCTCCTACTACTACACCTACTCCTATTGTTGCTTTTGCTCCTGTTGTTGCTCTAGTTGTCTTAGTTCTTGCTTCTACTCTAGTTGTTCCAATTCCTAATCCTACTCCTGCTCCTATTTTTGCTCTAGTTGTTCTAGTTCTTGCTCCTACTTTGGTTGTTCTTGTTCTTGCTCCTACTTTGGTTCTAGTTGGTATTCTTATTCTAGTTGTTGCTATTATTTTTCTCTCCTTTTGATTTCACTTTTAGTATGTTCTCACCGCCATATGGTTCATGTTTTTCCTCCCCTTTTGTATCCATTGGAGTCCAATGCTTCTATGGTGGGGAGGAATGATAGGTATTAGTATTTAATATTATATTTAATGTTATATTTTATATGTTGGCTAGCAAATAATGTTGCATAAAATTTGTAGGCTAACCTTTTTTATTTTCTAATATAAGGTTTAATTAAAAGTAAGACCTCCAAATGTAATATCTGATAAATCAGATAGGCTTGCCTAACAAATAAATTAATTCAATCCTATCTAATATCTTTCAGAAGGATCCTTTAGAGGTAATGTAATCTGGCTATTTATAGCTATTTTTGGAATGAAAATCTTAACTTGTCATTGTCAAATTTATATGTTTGTCTATTTATCTATATCATAAGTTGATTGCACAAAGGAAAAGGATTGAGAAGGAGGAGAGTGAGCTATTAAGATTAAGAGCAAGAGTACTCTAGGTACAAAAAGGGGATGCAAATTCTAAAATTTTCCATAAAGCCTTGATTGCTTACAGAATGAAGAGCCACATATCACATATCAAGAAAGACAATGGGGAGGAGATGGTAGAGGATAATGAAATATGAAATTTTATGATAATTTATTTTTTAAACCACATTATAAAATGATAGCATTGATAGAGAAGAAATCCAGAGAGAAGTGGTTGAATTAATACCAAAAGTAGTCACACAAGAAATAAATAATCATCTAATGAAGGAAGTCAACATGGAAGAATTAAGAGAGATAGTGTATTCATTTAAGCTAGACAAAACTCCAAGTCCAAATAGATTTTAGGAAAAAAAGTTATAGTAGCAAGTGAAATTATAGCTAAGGGTCTACTAGCAATGTGGGAAGAAGCAAGAACAACAGGGATATTTTAGAGTCAATAAATTCAACATTCTTGGAACTTATCTCAAAAGATAAGGCAAGTAAGTTTGAAATATTTAGACCCATTTGTCGTTGCAAATTTTCCTATAAAGTAATTTTAAAAATAATGGCTAGTAGATTTTAAAAATAGTTGCCTATGATCATATTGAAAGAGTAAGGAGAGAGGTCAAATGAAGGTAAATTTTATATGAAGTGATCATTGCACAAGAAGCAATTCACTCTGCAGTTAAATCAAGGAGAAGGACAATGATGATCAAAATTAACTTTGCTACAATCCATGGCAAACTCAACAAGAGATTTCTCTTAATGGTCCTCCATAAAATGGGGTTTTGTGAGCAGTGGATAAAATGGGTGGAATGTTGCATCAACTCTAGCACATTCTCAGTTTTAGTCAATGGAGGATCATATGATTTTTTCAACTCTTCTAGAGGCATAAGACAAGGTTACCTATTATCACCAACTTTATATGTTATCATGGTTGAGGCATTGAGTTATCTTATCAAGCAGGTTGAAACATCTAATAGGGTGAAACATCTCCATGTAAACTTACACATGGAGAATCGATTCTAGAGCCTTCAGGTTATAGAAGTGTTGAAAGAGCATACACGAGCAGCCAAAACAACAATGAGCAGGAATATGTGCATGCAGAGTTTGATTTCAAAAGGTTGGTGAAATTAGGGTTTTTAAGTTTATTTTTAATATTTGGAACTTATCTAAAGTTTATGCTAGGAGGAATAAGGTTAATTTTGGAGTAAAAATTTTATTAAAGTTTTTTTTTTAATTAAAAAAAGTTTCTATAAGTTGGAGTAATAAGGGCTATAATTAATTTTGAAAGTTTTTTTTTATAAGTTTGTAGTGATAAGGTTTTTAACTAGTCTATTTGTTTTTAAAACAATGTTTTTGTGAGTTTTATAAGTTTGAAGTTTTTATTGGGTTCTATTTAAAAATAAATGAATATTGAAATTTTTGAGTTTTTGCAAATTTAGATATATGGGAGATAAAAGGTTTTTAACTTCAAAGGATTAGGAAAAACATAAATTTGCAAAATTTATTATTAGTTTCTAAGACTAGGGAGACATAAGTATTACTACTCCATAGGAATTAAATTAGAAACTTTGAATTATCTAAACCTAGAGGTCATAATGGATTATTGGTACATTGATTCTTGAGCAAGTAGGCATATGACATGAAACAAACAATGGTTTAATACCTTTCATGAAAATATAAGAAACCAGTTCTCATAGCGGATAGTATGACTTATGAAGTCAAAGGAGTAGGAAATATTCTAGTTGATCTAACAAATGGAAAAGGAGTAATTAATAATGTGTTATATATCCCTAGATTAGCTACTAATCTCATTTCAGTATCTCAGCTTATGGATCAAAATTTAGTAGTTGAATTTAAAGTTGTCAAAGGAAAAAACAATGTCTTATTATCAAGAAAGGAAAAGTGATAGCCTTAGGATCCTATAGAGATAGTTTATTCACTCTAGATATAGTTACAAATATAGCTCTATCAGTGGGAATATCATAAATAAAAGAGCTTTGGCATAAAAGACTAGGACATATAAGTGCATCATCATTGAATGAGATGACTAAATATCAAATGGTTAAAGGTTTACCTAAGCTTTCTTGGGAATCTACAATTTTTCTAGAATATCTAGTAGGAAAACAACATAGGATAACTTTTGGACTTCATCAAAATAGAGCTCAAAAACCATTAGAATTAATATATACAGATTTATGTAGACCAATGAATATTACTAGTATTGAAGGACACAAATATTTAGAACAATTTGTTGATGATTACTCTAGAATAATGTGAGTATACTTTATGAAATAAAAATCTTAAGCATTTAGTTGTTTCAAACAGTTCAAATTTCTAGTTGAAAAAGAATCAGAAAAAACCATCAAGAATCTTTGTTTAGATAGAGGAGGTAAATTTTTGTTGAAGGAATTCAATTTATGAGAGTTCTTGGTCCCCTCATACTGAGTGGGGTTTGAACCTTGAACCTCCCAAACAGAGGTCAAAGCCCTTATCATTACAGTAGCTTGTAGCTTCATAATAAATTATATTGATTTCAACTAAACCTACATAAATTTCATATAATTGAGCCTACAAATTAATTACACTAAACCTACATAAACATATATGTACAAAGATCAAAATCAATTTATTACTTTGAAATACATTTTAATTAAAAATACATGAATATATATCCACAAAATAAAATTAAAAACCAAAATAAATATTCAAAACACATAATTAAATACACATCAAACAAACATCTAAAGTATCAAGAAATAAAAATTATAAAATTTAAAGTTTCATTAAATATTATAAAATATATAAAACTATTTTATCACTCAAATTAACCTAAACAAACATGAAATTTTAAAATAATAAATAACTTTTATATTAATATATTAATCATATGCTTAATTACAATTGGACAACAAAAAATACACACACAAACACATCCCACAATACATCAAACAAATTGTATTTTAAATATATATATATATATATATATATATATATATATATATATATATATATATATATATAACCCACAAACAAATAGAATACATCAACCAAATTGTATCATGAAATAATAGAACACAATCTTAAACACATATAAATATTCAAATATCAAATTTAATTTCACTTTGAAATATATTTAGCAAAATAATTTACATAATTTCATAATGTATACAAAAAAATCATAATAAATCATTATGGTTACAACTAAACCTACATATTAATTACACTAAACCTATATACACAATACATACACAAATATTTACAAATAAATATACAAAGATCAAAATCAGTCTATTAGTTTAAAATACATGAATATATCAACAAAATAATATAAAAAACCAAAACAAATGTTCAAAACACAATTAAATATACATCAAACAAACATCGAAAGTATCATGTAAAGAAATACATAGAATCACACCACGAATAAATAACATATATCAACCACCAAATTGTATCTAAAAGTTTATATAAATTAATAGAACACAATATTAAACACATACAAATATTCAAATATCAAATTTAATTTTACTTTGAAATACTTTTAGCAAAACAATTTACATAATTTCGTAATGTATACAAAAAATAATAATAAATTACATTGATTACAATTGAACCTACATATTAATTACATTAAACCTTTATACACAATACATACACATAAATATTTACAAATAAATGTACAAATATCAAAAGCAATCTATTAGTTTGAAATTCATTTTAATTAAAATACATGTATATATCCACAAAATAAAATAAAAAACCAAAACAAATGTTCAAACAAATATCTAAAATATCATGTAAAAAAATAAATATATAAAAACACAATTAAACAACCAAAACACAAACAACTATAATTACAAATAAATATACAAATGTCAAAATCATTTTTTAGGGGGGGGGGGGGGGGGGGGGGGGGGGGGGGGGGGCAAGGATCTTGTCAAGAAAGGTCTTAGATGGATTCTAGGAAATGGGCAAACAATAGACTTTTGGAAGGATCGGTGGGTGAGAGTTGAGGAGTTATCCTGGAATCCTCGTTTGGCTAGGATTCAAGAGCATATGGAGCAAGCATATTGGGAAGAAGGTTGCAAATTATATGTGGCAAGATATAAATATCAACAAGTGGAAACACATCAGAGTACATGGTTTTGAAGCGGAGTCCGAAGAACTTTATAACATTTTAACTTAGCAAATTATTCCCTCTGGAGAGGATGAAGATTACATTGTTTGGGCCGAGACTGAAAGTGGTGACTTCACAGTTAAGTCTGCCTATAATTTGCTTCTCAATGTGGAAGGTCAACAATTTCAATCGAGTTTGGTTTGGATCAAAGGCTTAATTCCTAAAATATCCATTTTTTCATGGCTAGTGATTCAAGGAAAAATCCTCACTATGGACAATATGTTATGCAAAGGTATGGTTATTGCTAATCATTGCTACATGTGCAAGGCAGGATGGGAGACAACCCAACACTTGTTTCTGGAGTGTCCGGTAGCGAAGTCCATCCTGGATGAACTTTTCCAAGCCTTTAGGATCTTGTGGGTTAAGCCTGCTCTTATATCCAAAGTGTTCCATCAATGGCCTCAACCCTTTGTTACCCTAAAACTTAAGTACCTATGGAAAATTTGTTGGCATCATTTTCTCTGGCAGATTTGGCTAGAAAGGAACCATAGAGCCTTTAAGGATACCATTCACAACCCAAAAACCATCCTCAACAGGATTATTGTCTTTGCAAAAGAAAACCTTAGCACCTTAGTGGATGAGAACCACTCAATTCTTCCCCAAGAAAAACAATTAGCTCGGGACTTAGGTATTGAGGACAAACCTTCCATTCCTTTGCCCAATCCCAGAAATGGGATTTCTTGGGAGCCACCCCCCCAAGGTTGGTTTAAACTAAATTTTGATGGTGCAGCCAAGGAGAACCCGGGAAGAGCTGGAGTTGGAGGAATAATCAGGGATCATCAAGAAAATCTGGTCAAGGCCTTCACTGAACCATTGGAAATCAGAACTAATAACGAAGCCGAAGCTAGAGCCCTTTGGAGAGGGTTGCAAGTAGCCCAAGCAACTCAAGGTAACTTGATGATTGAAGGTGATTCTATGAACATCATCAACCTATTAACCAATGGCAAAAAACCTCCATGGAGAATCGAGGGAGTCATCCATGAAGTGAGGATCCTTTTTGCAGCAAGACAGATCAAGAGGGCTCGTCACGTGTACCATGAGGCCAACAGGTCAACTGACAAATTAGCCAACATAGGTGTTGATGTTGGTAGTTTGGTGACATGGACACAAGGTGTGCCACGTGAAGTGGAAAACATTATTAGTCATGAAAAGAAACCTACCCGTTAAGGAGAAAGATGAATGGGTGTTCTTTCCCCATGGAGTTGGTAATAACTATGGGGTTTCCCTCTAAATCATACCAAATTGGAAATTAAGGTAACAGGGTGTAAGCCTTGGAAGATTCCGATAGAGAATAGGAAATGGGCAAGCAACAAGTTTCACAAGTGCAAAGTTCCAAACTTCAATTCTTGTCAATGTAAGTAATGTTTACAATTATGTTTAGGTATGGGTGTGCTTTGTTAGTAAGGTGTTGTAGGGGATTCAACACAATTTTTGGTAAGAAAGTTTCAAGGATGACTAGGATCTACAATCTCAACAGAAGGCTGGATATTGTAATTGGTTTTGGGTTAACTTGCAAAACCCGATAATTAATGAAGACTTTTATTTACCAAAAAAAAATCATTTTTTAAAATTGAAATACACTTTAATTAGAAAATACATGAATATTTTTTAACACAAAATAAAATACACAACCAAGACAAATATTAAAAACAAGTAATCAAATATTATAACTATAAATATGAAACAAACATCTAAAGTTTCATTAAACATTAAAATATATAGAAATTGAAAGTTATATTATCACTAAAATTAATCCAAACCAACATAAATTTTAATACAATAAACAACTTTTTCATTAATATAATAGTCATATTGAATGAAGACTAGGCCAAAGCTTCTTCTCAAGATCTTAGGAAAGTGGAAAGATTTGATCTAAAGCCAATAGAGAATTGATTAAAGCTCTTAAATATTCTAAAGAAACTAAATGGATTGGAATATAAAAAATATTGAATCCACGTTAAATCAAAATTGTTGTATTTAAATATGCAGCATGCTCTTTTTTAGTCCAAATTGTGTAATATGTAGGTGTTGAAAGTGATTTTTCTCCTCTACAAATGTAAAATATTTGGGACCCTTATTGAGCTAGGTACCTCAACCGGTAGGTAAGCCTGTTCTAGGGCGTGCGAGGCGAAAGGTTCCAGGTGTGTGAGGTGAAAGGTTCCAAGTTCGACTCCTCGCACGATGTACAAATTTGGTAACGACTCATGAGCATAGTGATACGATATCAGAGATCAAGCATCGAAAAGATATGTCGAGAGCAATAGGTGTACACGATGGTTATCAGGGATGAGGGCGAGTAGGTCTTCGAACAGGTGGCCCTGATGATTTTGATCCTAGAGATTTCGAATATTTTATTGATCGTAAAGGGGATAGGCAGTCTCTGGGAGGGAGGCTTCCTCGTGACCACTCACAGGAAGACCTCCGTGAGCTTTCGAAGGGTTTTGAAAACCCTCTATTCTCTGCCGATAAAGAAGAATTAGGCACCATCGAGGGAGGGTCGACTGTTGACAAAAAAGTGGGGTCTATGAAGAATAATGCCCGCATGAAGCTGCAAATAGAGGACGTGATTGGGGGATGCCAATCACCTTTGGTTTTCACTGAAATACCAGTGAAATATAGTGGTGAGGGCTTCATTTCATCGATAGTAGCAAGTGACAAGCCAGTCAAGGGTGCGACGAGAGGATCCTTTTTGCCTTTGGCAAATAATAATAAACAGGCAAATGGTAATGTTGGGAAATCGAACTTAGGGAAGCCATTGAACTTTTTTGAAGTTGTGATTGGAATAGTTAATGCTGGATGAAATCAGGGCCACACGAAGATATTATGAGCCTAAAGGGTGATAAACTGAAACCCTCGAGTGGTGTGATTGGTGCGGAAGAGTGTGGGGATTCCAATGCTGCTCCTAGGAGTGCGAAATTGGTAACAGGGGATTTAACAGTTTATACAAAAAAAAATCTTCAGGCTGGAGAAAGTGCCAAGTTGGCGAATTCCTTTGTGGATGCGGTGAAACACTCCTCGGCATCTGGTACCATGGTTAAGGGTTTTGATTCAAAACTCTTCAGTATTCCTAGAAAAGAGATGCCGGTTGGGTCGTGGGCTGATGTTGAAGACCAAGAGATTGATCTAGGATACCAGCTTGACCGTCTAGACTCAGAAATGGCGCAAGATGATGATGAGTTCACAATAAATGCTATTGAGCATGACGAATACCGAACGATCTGTCAAGAGTTGGAATCTAAAGGGTTGATCTTATTCTTTTTGAAGAGGGTTCCTTTGGAGAATGATTTCAAGAAGTGGATTCGCCTCAACTGGGAGGCTAAAGGGCTTCATGTAAAATATTTTTGAGGTCTTGGAGGTAGGTTTGTCTCTGTTCTTTTCGAGAGAGCAGATGCAACAAGATGTGTGTTGCAGTATGGAACCTAGAATATTGCGGGTTCAACAACATTTGTTCAAACATGGCATCCCAATTTCGATCCCAGAGATAGTTCGCAAGCGCAATACCCTCTCTGGATCGAATTCGTGGCTATGAAGACGGAGTTAAGGTGCATGTTGAGGATGATGGCTCAACGTTTTGGGAAAATTTTGTTGGACCCTTCAGGTAATCTTTCTCTTAAGTCCAGTCCCAGAGTTTGCATGGAGGTTGATTTGAAACGCAAACTTCCAGAGAATATTAAGGTCCTCACGCCATCTGGGCCGGTATATCAACTTGTTCGATATTTGAACCTGCCTAATGCTTGTTTCGGTTGCCAGTCCCTTGATCATATGATTCGAGATTGTCCCAAAAGGAAAGGGGTTTCTCCCCCTGTTCAAGAGCAAGATAAAGAGGAAGAAGTTCCGGTATCGGATTCTCAGAAAGATAAGTTGGAGGTGGATGAGTCCAAGGTGGTTAATCAGAGCAAAGAATCAGCAACAGTGCAGGACAAAACTGAATGGAAAGTAGTGCAGAAGAGGAGGGAGTCAAGGGGTTCGCCAGTCAAGCCTAACAAGGCAAGGAAGAATCTTGATTCTCAGGCCCCGGTGAATGCGATGGAATCTCAGGATCCTTCTACGTCAGTCAGGAGTAATGGGGCTAAAGGTTCAACTTCCACTGTTCCTCAGGTTTGTCGGCCTTCCTCGAAAGGTGATGTTCAGCATGTTGTAGACAATAATACCTCTATGGGTAACCGGTTTGCGGTTCTACAATATCAAAGTTCTTAATGAAGTTCAATATTGCCTCATGGAATGTGCGGGGAATGATTCTCCTTGAGAGAAGGAATGTTGTTTGTGGATTTTTGAAATCTATTTTTGCTGAAGTTGTGTGTTTGCAAGAGGTGAAGCTTAGTGGTTTTGAGCTTTCTAGTTGTCTGTCGAGTTCGTGGAGGGGCACATGGTGGAGCTCTTCACATCGGCAAGGTTCGGGTGGGGTGGTTTTGGCGGTGCGTCCCTGGATGGCGTCTCTTCTGCTTAGTCAGGGAGAGTATCCAGAAGGAAGAGCTTTGTGGGCTACTTTTGCCTTCTCAGGATAGGTAATTGGCTTATGTTGCATTTATGGTCCTAATTATGTGCATGATAGAGCTACTATTTGGGGGTGGTTACATGACAATATTCTAGATGCCTGTTGGATTCTTGGTGGGGATTTTAATATGGTTGAGTGGGAAGGGGATAGGGAAGGAGGAGTTGGCAGCTGTATCTTTGGTTATGAGAAAGAGGTTTGGTCCAGGACCAAGGCGCACCTACAGGTTTTTGATGTGAATTTTAAGCAGAAACATCTTGATTCAGGAGGGTGGCACACTTGGTCTAATCGACGAAGAGGTGAGGACAAAATCTTTGCGCGTCTGGATAGATTCTATGTGGATTATTTATTCACTTTTGTTGGCAAAGGGCATAGAGCAGTTGATGTGGATTTGGGGACTACTGGCTCAGATCACTCTCCTATCTACTCTTGTGTTCATGTGGGGTCTCTATGTTTGGATAAGAGACCTGTGCCTTTTAAGCTCAACATCTCCCATCTAGACTCGACTGATTGTAGAGAATTGATAAGATGTGTATGGAATTTGATCCCGCGGCCTGATGAGTATGGTTGGGTTTCTTGGTGGGACTCAACTATTCGTAGGGTTGTTAAATTTTTAAGGGGTTGGGGCAGGCTTATTGCTAGAGGGAGGCGACGACATATCAGATCTCTTAGGCATTCTCTAGAGGGGGATAGACGTCTCTTGGAGGTGGATCCCTTTAATTCTGACCTTCAGGAGAGGGTTGTTATTCAGGAGGGAGTTTTGAGGAGCTATGAGGATTATGTGGGCAGAGGGGCCAAGGTGCGGAGTCGTCTTCATTGGATTCAGGAGGGAGATGCTCCTTCTCAGTTCTTTTTTAATTATATAAAGAAGAAAAATGCTTCGGAGTGAATTCTTTCTCTTCAAAAGGAGGATTTATCTCACACAGAGGATGAAGAAGAAATCAAAGGTATCTTTGAAAATCATTTCAGAAATATTTTTTCTGCCTATGATGCTTCCCCTGCTGTCCAACAAGCTAGGAATCGTGTTCATTCTTGCATTCCTAAGAAGATTTTTAGTTATGAAAGTGATAAGCTTGCTGCTGATTTTTCCAAAGATGAGTTGTTTAATGCCCTCTCGAATATGAGAAATGGTAAGGCTCCTGGTCCTGATGGTCTTCCTATTGAGTTTTATAAGGCTATGTGGGATGATATTGGCGAGGATTATAGCAGAATGATCAACGAAGTGTTTGCGGGAGCAGGCTTTTCTGAATGGATGAATCAAGGGATCATTAAGCTTATACCAAAGGGTGCGAATAAGGATAAAATCAGTGGTTGGCGTCCTATTACTTTGCTTAATGTTTCCTATAAGATTGCGGCCAAAGCTATTGCTTTACGGCTTCAACAGGTGGCTGCCAGAATTGTTAGAGAGGAACAAACAGGATTTGTGAAGGGCAGATTTATCCTTGATACTGTTCTTTCTATGTGGGAAGCTATGGAATGGGCTGAGGAATCTGGGCAGTAGGCTCTCTTTTTGAAGATTGATTTTGATAAGGCTTATGATAGGGTGGATTGGGCCTTTGTGCTTCATATGCTTAGTTCTCTTGGCTTTGGTGAGAGAGCAGTTGATAAGATTCGTACTCTCTTTTCTTCTGCTTCGGCCAAGGTGATGGTTAATGGCCGGTTATCAGATAGTATTCAGCTTTTTAGATCTATTCGACAGGGTTGTCCTGTGGCTCCTCTTTTGTTTGTTTTATCTGCTGATGCGCTGGGGTATTTGGTGGCTGATAAGATGAGTTGTGGGTTGATCCGTGGTATCTCTCTCCCTAAGGGGCAGTTGGCTAATAGCCATTTTGCTGATGACTCCTTTCTTTTTGTTCAATTGGACAGTGATTCCATTTGCCACATGCAGGATTTTCTGAAGGTTTTTTGTGACGCCTCTGGAGCTGTGGTAAGTGAAGCCAAATCTGATTATTGGTTAATTGGTGTGGATTCTCTTCCGAAGGATGTACATGTTGGTTGGAAAAGAATTGGGGATGGGGAGATTGTTAGATATCTGGGTATCCCGTTTGGTAGGAGGGTCTCTCCCAAAGCCATGTGGGACTGGTGCATGGAAAAGTTCGAAAAGAAGATACAGTTTTGGAGACACAAGATGATTTCTTTTGCTGGAAAATTGACTATAGTGAGCCGCATTCTGCAGGCCTGTCACATGTACTACTCCTCTTGTTGGCTTCCTAATGCTACACACTATAAGCGGTTGGAATCATGCATTAGAATCTTTCTGTGGTCCAATATGGATGGCTCTAAGCGTGTTCCGCTGGTGGGCTGGAGATATTGTGCTACTCCGAGGACTAAAGGTGGACTTGGCTTGCTTAATATTCAGGTCCTAGGCAGAGTTTTGGCTTCAAAGTGGGTGGTCAGATCTTTGAGTGGGGATCTTGGCTGGCAACGTCTTCTCCGATATCGCATAACTACTTCTCAACATGTGGATGGCTTTCGGGGACCTTTTACGCTTGAAGACATTGTTGGGAATCCAGAAAAGTTCAAAGTCAGAGGCAGTATTCTCTTCAGGCGTATTTGGGAAGCCTGGAAGTGCGTTGCTAAACATGTTTATTGGTCTTATTTGGATCCTAGGAGGGGATGGACTTTAGCTTCCAAAGCCATTTGCTTGTGGAAGGAGAATGGGACTTATGCTTCTGATATCCCAGCCATGCAGTGTAAGAGATTACACAAGAAAGGTATATTTTGCTGGGCGGATCTTTGGGATACTAGCAGCAATCAGTGGTGGTCTTGGCAACAATTGTTAGTCAAGTTCAAGCTCAAACCTTCGGACAAGTTTGCAGTTCAGCAGATTCAGGGGCTTCTTCCTGTAGAACAGCACTTTAAGATCTCTAGCGGATTACCGGGTCCTGTTTGGCGTGATTGGAGATGGTTTTATGGGAAGCCCATTTGGTGTTTTAGTTCGGCCCATATCTACTTACACATGGTTCCCGTGATTCCTTTTGGGGATGTGCTTAATACTAGATGGGGGACTAAGTTTTCAGCCAAGAAGTGGAGGAAACGACTAACAGGTGTCTGGAAATATAGAGTTTCGATGCAGTTGAAGGTTTTTGCGTGGCTTATTCTGATGCAAGGGCTGCAGAGCAAATCCAGGCTTGCTAAATGGTTGCTTGCTTCAGACAGTTGCTCGGTGTGCGGGAGGAGTGAAACTGTTAAGCATATTTTTTGGGATTGTTCGCGTGCGAAAGGAGTATGGAAGCGGATTTGTCATATTTATTCCTCTGTCTTGTCTGGGCCTCCTTGGTGGCAGCTGGTTATTCTTGGGGATTATCCTAGTATATCCCCTTTATTGTGTATTTTTTGGCATATTGTTAGAATTAGCACCCTGTTTGCTATCTGGAAAGATAGATGTCATATAGTGTTTAAGAATGAGCTTTTAGGAGTTGATCATACTGTTAGCTTAGCCTGTAGAATGATTATTGAGCAGCTGAAAGCTTTTAGGAATGGTATTTTGAAAGATAGTGTTAGAATAGACAAGTCCTTGA
The DNA here is from genome assembly GCA_028583015.1 of Wollemia nobilis. Classification (NCBI taxonomy): domain Eukaryota; kingdom Viridiplantae; phylum Streptophyta; class Pinopsida; order Araucariales; family Araucariaceae; genus Wollemia; species Wollemia nobilis. Next base: position 4,997,860 of record JAQPPZ010002072.1, on the reverse strand, counting down.
GGGCGGAGTGCCTGCTTCTGCTTCGTAAGATGATGTAATAAACGCTTGTGCTTTTTGATTCTTTTATTAATAAAGTATTATCTTCAATAAAAAAAAAAATATTTGGGGCCCTTTCAAAACCCCTTCATTTACCATAATAAATAAATAAATAAAAATAGTCATATTAGTTACAATTGAACAACCACAAACACACACATACAAGCACATATCACATAATGCATCAAATAAATTGTATTTATATTTTTTATATTACACACTATAATACATACACATATAGAATGCATCAAACAAATTGTATCTAAAAATTTTATATACAATAATAGAAAACAAAAAGCACAATCTTGAACACATAAATATTCAAAAATTAAGTTTAATTTCACTTTGAAATACATTTAACAAAACAGTTTACATAATTTCATAATCTATATAAAAAATTCATAATAAATTATATTGATTACAATTTAACCTACATATTAATTACATTGAACATCCATACATAATACATAAACATATATTTGATAAAAAATCTAAGGCGAGGAAGGTTCAAATGAGGATTGTCTAGATGAGCCTGATTCCTCTTTTTTGGTGATGGATGTGCTAGGGTGATCCCATTTTCTAAGTGTGATTTCTCATGCAAACATTTGTTTTAAATATTTTTACTCTTTTTGTAAAAAGGTTTCAGGACATTTTCAAAACACCTTTTATTAATAAAAAATAACTATACATAAACATAAATATATACAAATTTTAAAGCCATTTTATTAGTTTGAAATACATTTTTATTAAAAATACATGAATATGTTTGTACCACAAAATAAAATAAAGAACTAAAATAAATGTTGTACCAACTGCGTTACACAAGCCTTGTATATGCTTGTGTAGCGCAGTTGGTGAAAGTCTTGGGTGTTGGTAGAGGCCGACCCAGGTTCCATTCTCCCTATGTCCACCTTGCAGATACAAGATGCAGCTGGAAATGTCCTATGTACTGGAAGAGGTCAACAAGGCTCCATTCACCATATGCTCACCATGTTGATACCCAGATGTTTGTGTGTTATTCCCCTATTAAAAAGTGTAGTTCTCAGTCTTACGAGGGATCATGGTTGAGAGGGGATTGCTTAGCCTTATGCGTCAGTCATAAAGGTTTATCACACTAACCACAAAAAATTTAACCCCCAAGGGCTAGGTGGATTGGAAAAGGTTAACCAAGTAATTGCCAAGAAGAGACCTAGGTTCAAACCTTAGTGAGAAATTATGAGACTAGAATAGCCTATGGGAGGAGCGCGTGGGGGTGGCCCCCCCCTCCCTGCTGTTAAAAAAAAGGGGGGGTGTCCCCCCCCCCTGTGGAACCAAAAAATAAATAAATGTTGAAAATACATAATTAAATATTATAAATATATATAAATATGATATGGTAAATCGAACAAACATCTAACCCAATTGAACAACCAAAACACAAACAACTATAATTATAGATAAATTTTGTTTGAAATAGATATTAATTAAAAAACACATGAATATTTTTGTAGCACAAAATAAAATACAAAACCAAAATAATCAAATATAACTATTTATATGAAACAAACTTCTAAAGGTTTCATTAAAACATCAAAATATAAGTTGAAAACTAAATAATAGTAACCCAATTAATCCAAACAAACATAAAATTTTAAATAAATAGCATTTACATTAATATAATAGTCATATTAATTAATAGTCATATATATATATATATATATAAACATATACCAACTAATGCATAGAATAAATATCATTTATATTATATTTTAAATTTTTATATAATACACACAAACAATGCATCAACCAAATTGTACAAAATATTCAAAAATCAAATTTAATTTCACTTTGAAATACATTTAGCAAACAATTTAATTTATTTTTACAATAAAAAATCATACTGAATTATGTTGATTAAAATTGAACCTACATGAGTCTATATATTAATTATACTAAACCTACATACATAATACACAAACATAAATCCTTACAATTAAATATACAATGATCAAAATCAATTTATTTTTTAAAATGAGAAATTAAAGATTTGAACCTTGGTGTGAGCTATATTATCCATATGTATCAACCATTGAACCATGGCCCAATTGGCATCAAAATCAATTTATTAGTTTGAAACACATTTTAATAAAAAATAATGAATATTTTGTACCAACAAAATAAAATAAACCAAAATAAATGTTCAAAACACATAATTAAAGACAATTTATATAAATATAAAATTTTGATACATGAAATATCTTTGGCATTTATATATATATCTATATATATATATATATTTGGTATTATTAGGAAAAGAGGGTTTTGAAAGGAATCCCTCAACCTTTTACATCAACTCCCCCATGGGAGATAGACCATAAAATACAATTGTGCAAAACATCCACCCTAGCTCAGAAGAAAGGACACAAAAGACAAACAAAAACACCATATCCCAAAAACAAGAAGGTGGATCCACAAACCAAATAAGCAAAGCAGAGGTAAGATCAGTGACTAGATAGCTCTAGATTTCCACCAAGGAGTATTTGAAACCCGACTACCATGAAGGACAGAGTCAAAATGGGTACCATTCTTCTAGTTTGAATTTGAACAAGAGCAATTATTGAAGGATGTGAATGACACCAACTACCCATAATAGATGCGATGGAGAATTATTATCCTCGAGCAGAAGCTAGGCCACCAACAGACGAGATGAACATCGCAATCACAGGGTGCGATGTACCAACAATTCAAATTACCATAATTGCTAGCACTTTCAAAATAAAGGTAATGTAACATACTGAAATATCATTGATCATTGATAGAATTTAAGAGAGTTCTACATTAAGAATATTTAGGAGATCCACTAGGAAGTTATTTCTCCACACTGTAAAGCCAGGAAGGTTGGTTCCAAGATTGGCCAAACAATCAGCAAGCGAATTACCCTCCCTTAGAATATGTGCCACCTTGAATTGATTTAAACCTTGGAGGTACCTTCTCAACTCCCACATCATATTTATAATATTCCAGCTCAGATCAATAGTGGAATTAAGAATATTAATCACATTCTTCGAGTCCCCTTCAATCTCAACATTCAAATATCCCAAATCATCCAGGAGTTTAATACCTTGGAAAGCGGCTCAAGCCTCCATGAAGTGGGAAGTTTGGGATGATAAATGCTCACAATATGTCACAATAACTTTGTCCATATTGTTCCTAATGATGCCACCCACCCAGTGATCCCAAGATTACCTTTTGATGCCCCATCAAAGTTCAATTTGAGCCAGCCAATGGGGGGATGACCATCTCACATTATTCCTTAGATTCAACATAGGAGGTCCAAGATCAAACCTCGGGAATCCCATCTTAGCTTCCAATAGAACTTCAGCAGGAGAACTCTTCAGGCAATTTCTCTCTAGATCAGGAAACACATTGGTAACATTCTCAATTAAACTCCACAAGATTCTGAGACCTATTCTAAGGGTATCTCTTTTGTAGTTTTTAAAAGCCCTAGCATTTCATTCTTACCAAATACCCCAAAATATGTAGCAAGAGGAAGCTCCATAGGCACTTGATACGAGGGGCATTAAAGGGGATGTCTATTGCAGAATAATGTTTTCTTAGGAATTAGGAAACACCCACTGCACCCCCAACTTATCTAGAATGCAGACAAAAACATCACGAAAGAAGGGATATAAGAGAAACAAATGTGTAGATGACTCCCAATCAACTTCACACAAGTGACTACTATTTATAATTTGCATACCTCTCTTAAGCAGATTCTCAATTGAAAGAATCTTATTAAAGTTGGCTAACCAAAAAAAAAATGTTGACTTTAGGAGTTAGTCCTTTTGGCCACATTCTCCCGACCAAAAACAAGCATGGAGCATCAAGATCAAGCAAATTATATGCTACTTTGATAGTGTAGCCTCCCTCATTATCACCAACCCAAATGATCATGTCTTCGACATATTCAGATCGGAGAACCAAAAACACAAACAAATATAATTACAAATAAATTTATAAATTTCAATTTTTTTTTGTTTCAAAAAATATTTATGTAACACATAAAACAAAATACACAAGAAGACAAATATTAAAAACACATAATCAAATTTTATATCCGTAAATATGAAATAAAACATTAAAAGCTATAGAAGTTGAAACATTAAAATATATAGAAGTTGAAAGTTATAATATCAATCAAATTAATCCAAACATAAAATTTTAATACACTAAATAAAATTTTACATTAACAACGAACACACATATAATATACACATAAACATATACAATACATCAATCAAATTGCATCTAGAAGTTTAATATAAAATAATAGAATAACAATTAAAATATATTATCTTCATTTAAATGAATTTAAATAAATGTTAAAACGTAATACAATAATAATTATAAAATATTTTATAGGAAATAAAATATATTATCATTATTCAGATCATCCAAACAAATACAATAAGAAACATACAAACAAATACATAAAAGAAGTTATTACTATTAAAATTAATTGGTCAAAAACATACAAATTTTTATGTAATAAGCCAATTTTACATTAAAATATAAAATATTGTATATGCATCAATCAAATTGTATTGAAAAGTTTAATATAAAATAATAGAACACAAAAATATCGTAACAATTAAAATATATTATCTTCATTTAAATGAATTTAAATATATATAAATTTTCTCAAAGAGGAAATGCTAAGTTCAAATCTTATCAAACAACACATGCATACCAAACTATTGTAATAACAATGGTCATAATGACCCCTTTCAACCTCATATAATCAATTAAAAATCATATTTAAAACATTATATAATAAAAATTATAAAATAATTTATAGAAAACAAAATATATTATCATCATTCAAATCATCCAAACAAATACAATAAGAAACATACAAACCAATACATAAAAGAAGTTATTACTATTAAAAAAAATTGATTAGTAGAAAGGGTTTTGAGAGGGTCCCTGAACCTTTTACAAACCGAAGAAAGGAGAAAATCCACTGGTCATAAAGCCAAAATAGACCAGAGAAAAGGAGCAACAAACACAACCAAACAAAAATAACTTAGGTAGAACAAACCCAAGCAAACAGATAGCTACAAAGAAGGATAGACCCAAGAGGGATAATTACTCCACCATTTCCATCACATTATCAATTTTAAAAATGGATGATAATAAAAACTTAGGTGTACTACTCAACGATAAGGTGGCTATTTTGAGTGAGTCTTGGATCCGGGTCCTCGGTTCAGCATAGGAAAAAAATATTTTATTTTTCAAAATCTCTGGCATCACAGGATTATTCAAATACAAGGTAACCTCCCATATGGACTTATGGAGTAAGTTGTGGTTGGTAGAACTGGAAGATGTGAAGCCTCTTGATGGAATGCAATTCATCGTGCAGCCCAGCTTACAAAAGGTAAATATCATCAGCATGATTGGCCATCTTGAGGTACGGTGAAAAGTTTATCTACCACACATAAAGAGTCTCCTCTTTGACACCTATGTTGGCCAACCAATATGTTGCCTTATTCCCTTCTCTATAAACATGTTGGATAATAATATTGGAATACTTGCTTATAAGTCTTTTGCACTCACCAATAATGTTGCATAGATTCCATGATGGAGATTGGGTGGCTTTGAGGCAGTTGATGATGAATAATGAGTCTCCTTCAACAATGATATTGTCAACATTGAAACCATCCAGGATAAGCAACCCTTGATATAGGGCTCTTGCTTCAGCCATATTGTTCATTTCAAGGCCAATGTTTTCAGCATAGGCAAAGAGAATTCTCCCATGATCATTTCTAACTATACCTCCACCACCCACTACTCCAAGATTTCCTTTAGCCACCCCATCAAAGTTAAACTTGATCCACTCTACAAGGGGAGGGGTCCACCTGATACTAGACCTATCAACAACATAATTAGATGTACTAGCTGAAAGGTTTGTAAGTTTAAAGTGAGCAAACAAATGGGACTCAAGGCCAGGTTTAGGGGCATCAGTGGATGAGATGAGTTGGGCATTCTCAGTAGCAAAGGTGGTAATTTGTAGGAAGATAGAGTGTGGGTCTTTAGCAATCCCATTGAAAATCCTATTGTTTCACTCTAGCCAAATTTACCACATGTAGTGGTGTAAGAAAGAGGTCCAAAGAAAATTGAGTTTGGGAATTGGTAAAGGGCTTGGGCCATTGCTAGAATAAGAGAGTGAGCGATGACGGATGGGCCCAAGCAATGTTAACAAGCTCAATCAAGGAATTCAATATTGACAGTGAGATGGGGTATTCTAGAAAAAGGTGGAAGGTTGATTCCCAGTTTGATTTACAGAGAGGATAACAATTAGAAATGTACAGGCCTCTAGTGATTAGATTGTCCATGGTTAGGATTCTATTTTGGGAAGCAAGCCATGAGAAAAAGCCAATTCTAGGTATCAAGTGTTTTAGCCAAACAGACTTAGCTAAGACCTAGGATGCAACAAGTGGATCTTGGGAATAATATGCAAATTTGATAGTGAAAATACCTTTCTCAGATTATTTCTAGATAGGGGAATCCATACTCTAATTGTTTGGGATAACATAGATTCTCAATAGGTTTTGAATAGTTCTGGTAGTTGCATTAATCTCATTACTAGGGCTGTTGGTAGGAAGGAGTTTCCACTACCGATAATTGGAAATTTGGGTAGTAAAATTGACAACTTTGCTACCAAAGATATGATCAGTAATAGGCTTGAGAATAGCGAGGTTTGGTTCATTGATAAGGGGTTGATCCCTCAACCAAGCATCTTCCCAAAATTTGATGACTTTACCACACCCGAGATGCCATCTCAGACCTTTCTTGATGATGTCCCTTGGTTTGGATAATTGAATTCTAGAAGTAGGACCCACTAGGCAGGGGTTGCTCATCCATGAAAGAAGATCGTTGGAGGTATTTTCCTTTAACTATGTCTATCCAAGTAGCTTTCTCATCATTGACAATTCTCCAAGCTTGTTTGGCCATGAGAGCTAGGTTCATCTTGTGGACTTTCCTGAAGCCTAATCCACCATGGTATTTTTTGGAACAAACCCTATCCCATGCTACCAGTGGAAACATGTTGTGGTTCTCATTTCCAAGCCAAAGGAATTTTCTTTGAATTTGCTCAATTTGTTGCCCTATGGAAGATGGAACCTTGAAAATTGACATGAAAAACATAGGTATGCTCTACAAACAAGCTTGAACCAGGGTGGCTTTGGTTGCTTGACTCAACATTGATTTTTTTCATCCTTCCAGTTTCTTGGTAACATGCTCAATGACCATATTTCACATGTTGGTAGAAGAATTCCCATGGAAATGTGGGAGGCCAAGGTAAGTGGAGGGTAAGTCGGATATGGTGCAGCCAAGAATCCTTGCAATTTTTATTTACCTATGAATTGAGGTGTTCATAAAGAAAATTTTGCTTTTCTCAAAATTGACTTTCTATCCTACGACCTCTTCATAGAAGTTAAGAATAGTTTTTATTATTTTGGCTTCAGGAATTGAGGATAAAGTGGTAAGAATGGTATCATCCATGAATTGTTGATGAGTGGTCGACCTAGAAATAGAAGAGGGTTTAATGCCTGATAGAAGACCCAAGGAGCAGGCTTCTTTAAGAGATCTACCAAGGGATTCAGCCATGATGATGAAGAGGAAAGGGGATAGAGGGTCACCTTGTCTAACACCTCTAAAACTCTTGAAATACCCAATAGGTGAACCATTGACAATAATAGAGAAATAGGTAGAGGAAATGCATTCTTTGATTAGAGCTATCCATTCCTCATGAAACCCAAATTTGGCTAACACTGCAAAGAGGAAATCCCAGGAAATTCTATCGAAGGCTTTGTTCATATCAAGCTTCAAGAATAGGCTAGGTTTTTTGTTTTTCACTATTGAATGCATAAGCTCATGGATAGTTATTACACCATCAATTATATATTTACCTTTTATTAAGCTACCTTGGTAGTGGTCAATGATGGATGGAAGAATATCCTTAAGCCTATTAGCCATGACCTTGGTGATGAGCTTATAAATTACATTACAGAGGCTAATAGGTCTATAATCAGAGATGGAATTGCAGACTTGAGATTTAGGGATGAGGGCCAAGAAAGTGGAGTTGACATCCTTTGGTAACAACTTAGTTTGTTGGAATTCTTGCACAGCTTCCATGACCTCTTGACCAACAATATCCCAAAAATATTGGAAAAAATGAGGGAGGAAAACCATCGGGTCCTGGAGCTTTATCGGGGTTCATGGAAAACATGGCCTCTTTGATTTCATCATTTGAGAATTTTTTGAGGAGACCTAAATTTAGGTCCTGAATTTTTTGAGGAGACCTGAATTTAGGTCCTGAGACACAAGACGAGGAATGTTTTGCAAGAGAGCATTGCAAACTTGGATGGAACATGGTGGGCTGGGACCCAAAATATTTTCAAAATGGGAAACGACTTCAAATTTGATTTCTTGGATGTCGATGGTTTTTGATCCATCACTTCTTGAAAGTTCCCTGATTCTGTTAGTGCTCCTATGCCTGAGCGTTGATGCATGGAAATATTTTGTGTTAGAGTCCCCTTCCTTCAACCACAAAGCATAAGATTTTTACCTCCAAAATATCTCTTCTCTAGCTAGAATGTTATGATACTCAGCAAGGAGGTTCTTTTCTTCTCACATTAGATCAAGATTAGTGCCCCCATTCTGAAAGTGATTTTCAATGATGCTCATTTGTTCAGAGATTCACTGCTTACTCCTGAATATATCCCCAAATATTTCTTTGTTCTAAACTTTTAGCTTGTGTTTAATGGATCAGAGTTTTCTAGCTAGCTGAGATAATCGAGACCCTAGAAATTTCTCTTTCCACCAGTCAGATATGTGGTTCCTGATGTCTAGATGCTGAAGCCACATCGATTCGAACCTAAAAGGTGGTTTGAAAGGAGCCATCTATTGGAAATAATCTAGGACTAAAGGGTTGTGGTCTAAATCAATTTTAGGGAGTGATTGCAAGTTAGCATCTCCAAAAAATTGAATAGCTTCCTTAGAAAGCAAAAATCTATCAAGTCGTAGCTAGATTAGTTGGCTACCATATCTCTTATTACTCCATGTGAACTTTGAGCCCTTTAACTACATATCCATTAACTCGTTCCCATCGATAAAATTTGCAAAATCTTCAAAGCACCTGGTTGTGATGGGAGCTCCCCCTCTCTTGTCATATGGATAAAGGGGAGTGTTGAAATCACCCACAAGCATCCATGGTTCACTTTGGAAATGGCTTCTCATTTGAGTTAAAGTGTTCCAAAGGTCACGCCAACTAAATGGATTGTTGGGCACATAAATGTTGGATAAAATCCATTGGTGCCTGGTGTCTTTGTTATGAAAAAGAATGTTAATAATTATTTTTAAGATAGATATGAGCCTACCTTCAATTGTGTTGGGGTCCCACATACACCAGAGGCCATCAAAAGTGCCCTGAGCTGGGCTATAAACAAAATCACTGTTCTTCCAAATCATCTTACCAATATTTTTGTTGTTCTCCCTATCAGTTTTGGTTTCTTGGAGAAGAAAGATGCTCGGTTTGATTTATTTCCTCATGGATCTAACCAACCATTGTTTGGTTAATCCATTGAGACCTCTCATGTTCCATGAGAGGATATTCATCTGATATTTTTGGAAGAAGATTTCTTTCCTCCTCCTCTACCCTAGGATGGAGGTTTGGTTCGGTTCCCTTCATCACTTGGAGGATCAATATTTGAGAGATCTGCAAGTGATGATAGAATGGTAGATTGGAAGCCATTTGCTATGTCACATTCACTTTCTTTGCACCTTTTCTCTTGATTGGAAGGTCTACCCCTCTTTTTATCATTGCCTACATCAAAAGCAATTTTTTTTTATTTTTGGTGACCTGTTTGGGAGGGCTTGTAAGCTCTGCTAAAATAGGGAAGGTGTATCTAACCTATTTGGAAGGGATTGAAAGCTCTGCTGGAATAGGGGAGGTGGAGCTAATCTTCTGGATAATTTCAACCTAAGAAAGAGAATCACCGCTAAGGTTTAAAGCTTGATTGGGAGGACTTGGAAGTTCTTCTAAAATAAGGGAGGTGGAGCTGATCTTCTAAAAGTTAATGAATTCAACTTGAGGAAGAAGGTCACCATTAGGGTTCAAAGATCCATTGAGCTGGTGGAAGTGAGAGGGCCTCAAACTGGAGGGGGAAGGAGGGACAATGGGCTTGGGTGGGCATGAAGGACCCGATCTAGTAGGAGACTGAGGAGGATCACCGATGGGGCTTGAGGGCTCTGATTTGGGAAGTGAATCAGGGTCTTCCAGGAAAACATCTTCATCGTCACCAATATTAAGGCCATTTAAAGTTTGAAAAGGATTAGGTTTAGCAAAAAATACTACACCTAGTTGAAAGAATCCTTATCTTGAGTCTCCGATTGGGAATAAGAAATTGCTTGCTTGCCTTTGTTGCCCTAGTTATTTTTTTGGAAATCTTGACCCTGGAAGCTTGGAAGAGGGCCTTTCTTAGCACGAGTCTCATCCTTCTTCACATATTTTCTTAGGATAGGGCACTAAACCCTAAGGTGACCTTGTTTCTCGCATTCAACATAGAAAGCTAGTTTATTTTCATACTCAATCACTTGGTGCCTTCGATAGGAACTTGAGATGAGATCCATGTAGGTGGGAAGTTCAAAATCCAAATATATAGTCACACAAAGGCATGTGTAGGTCATAGCTTTAGTTATTGGATCTAAGGTGACCAGCTCACCTATGGTTTGATAAGTACCTTTAAGGATTTTGGTATGCCAAAAATGAGCAAGAAGACCATGAAGTCTAACCCAAATGGGTACCATGTTTATGCTTTGGGTCTCTGGATCAAAATCCTCACCCCATATTCACAAAAAAGACTTGTTCTATGAAGAACCAAGGGCCACCAATTAGGATTTACCTTGTATCTTGAGGGTTGTTAAGTCTGATCATGAAGAAACCTCTCGGGAAGGCAATTAAATCCATGTTGTTAGTAGACCGTCATTTTGTGAAGGCCCACCTATAGATGGATTCAATGTCAGGGTAGGTATCAACAAATTACTATTAAAATTAATTGGTCAAAAAACATATAATTTTTATGTAATAACCCAATTTTACATTAAAATATAAAATATAATAAATAATACAAATTAATATTTAATAAACAAATACAACCACAAGCACAATACAAACAAATATACAAACATCAAATTTAACTTTTGAACTTTAAATTTTTTTTTTTCAAAACTTAAATATATAGTTAATATAATAAGTATAAACATTAATGAAATACATCACATCCAAAATTTATATAAAATTAAAATACATTATTACTATTCAAATCAATTCAAATATACATATTTTTCTATATATAATAATGGTATAATAAATCAACTATGTAAATTAAAGACACAAAAACATAGGTTTGCAAATGCTTTGTGTAAGGAAACATGGTTTTTTTTAATAAGTTAGTGTAAGGAAACATATTAAACACCTATGGTTATTAAAATTAATTATAATTATAACCAAAAAATATGCTTGGTGTTACCATTCTCAAGGAATATGCTTGGTGTTTTGCCTTCATCCTTGCTCTCTGAGTTTGGAGTTTTGTTATCTGCATCTTGATGTATTTACTACCCTTCTAGTCTTATGCAAAAATAGAGCAGGATCATTGGTGTCTCTAAAAGAAAGTTGAATAAAAATTCTCCTTTATGCCCTGCTGAGTGGTGGGATGGTCTTTGCTTTTGGATGGTTGTTTTAGTTTAATTTCTGTTTCTTTTGGCCTTGGAGGCTGGCTTGTGCTTAATTAGCCTTATCTTTCTCTACCTCCTCTAATGTAAAAGGTTTTGGGACCTTTCAAAACCTTGTTTTTTCACCATTAATCAAAAAGAATATTGGTAAAAAAATTGGTATACAAAGGAAGTTCAATTGTAAAAGGGTCGGGGTCCCTTTCAAAACTCCTTCCTCCAATCAATACAAAAAATGGTAAACAAAATCATATTAAAATTGAATGACATTTTTGTATGGCTTAGACAACATTTAATGAATTCTCCCCAAATTAAACGACATTCTTGGATTCTCCTTTGCATTAGCTTGGAGAGGATGCAATGCATTTTTTAAACGTTCAGGGCATACCTACATAAACGCGTTTTATGTTCCCTACATTCCTAAACAAACATCATTTGAAAATTAATTTTTTTATTTTAGAAAAAGTTAAAAACTTGATTTTATTATGTTTTAATGATAAAGTTAGATTTGTACCTAAATATAAGGTAAATATGAAGAAGAAGAAGAAAAAATTATGCAAAATTAAAATTTTAAATAAATAGGAGAGGTGTTTTAAAAATTTATAAATTAAAATTTTATTATTATTAAAAAATCATGTTAAAATTTTAAGTATTTTTTAAATTGGTTATATAGGATTGAAGGAGGTTGTATTAAGTCATGGTCATATAATGGTATTACAAAAATTTGGTAATTATACATGTATTGTTTGGAAATATTTGAACCTAGGTTTCCTTCTTGAAGTTGAGGAATATAATTGGTTGAGCTAATGGCATATGATGAAATTTTAAGTTTTTTTAGAACTAAATTTTAAGTATTTTTGTAGAAGTAACTTTATCGATATCAAAATCCATGATGTGTAGGGAAATTGGTTGGAAGTGGCAATTTCATATCATAGACCATGGTTCAAATATGGGTGAACCCTAATATTTTAATCAAATGGTAAGTTCAAATCATACCTAAGGATACATGCATAATTGCTACCTTGTTATAATATCACTATATGGTCATGATGATATGATACAATAAGAATGAGATCGTTTCAATCCCATATGATCCATTAAAAAAATAAATTAAAATAAGAATATTTCACTATTAAAGTGGAAAATAATTGATATAGTTTACACATATAAAAGGGATTCATAAGAGGATTTAATGAAGATTGATAATTTCATCTAATTATCGAAGATAATATTAGGTACATAGTCTTTAATATTAGAGATATAATCATGTATATAGAGAACCAAGAATATGGAGGAGGGGAGGCAGGTGCATGAGACTAAGAAAAAAGTTTCTCCTCTACAAGCTGAGCTTGATTAAAAGTTGCATCAAGTATGTCAAGTGGAGTATATTTCAATTATCGAAATAAATGTGTTTGAAGGCCACTCTTAGAATTATAAATAAGAGTAGGTGCAGGATATTGTTTACAAAGTAGGATATGCAAATAGTTAAACTAATAAATAATATTGAATAGACATGTGGATTTATTACCTCAAGTGAAGCCATTGGATGATAATTTTATTATTATTATTGGATGAATAAAATTTAGCCTTCAAGGCTATGACCAATGGATCCCAAGTAGTGATGGTATTTTATGTATTTTATTGCTTAGAAATTAGGATTTTAGCAATACCAAAAATTTTCAACTTAGCAAAAAGTACCTTATCATCATCAGGTATTTGGCTATAAGCAAACCAAGTTTCCATGTCTAGAATCCAACTATTGAGAACTTCATGATTCTTGGATCTATCATAGATCCTAACCTCACATTTGATATGAGAACAAGATTCAAGAGTGTTTATCCTAGGTGATGGAGGTTGGACTTGCATATTATTAACTTTATCAGCCAAATTACTAACTATATTTACAAGTAGGGAGAGTGTTTGACTTTCCAATGTAACAAAGCTCCTCTATGAAATGTAGGGAGAGTGTTTGACTAAATTTATAAGTAGAGCATTGTTTGTGTTGAGGAGTGTTGGGTACTACCAAAAATATACTTTTTTTTACAAGATATAGTTCAAGGTATAATTAAACGTATCAAATGGTTACAAAAATAAAAATATCACTTCCAATAGATCAGGCTTGAAAAGAGCTTTCCAACGAGTATAAATAAAGGGTATACTCTAGAAAAATAGGTGCCTCAAAATTCAAGAATTACAAGATCCCTCCAAGAAAAATGCTAAACTAATTTATCCTCCCAAAGAGAGATATTCTTGAAATATGCTTGTAAAATTTAACATGTGTCGAAAAAACCATTTCAATTGATAATAATAAAAAAGTAGATATGTAGGAGATTTGAGGAATCAAACTGGGGTTTTAGAAGCTAGGGTAGAGGCATATCAATAGTAAGGATCACGACCAAGAAAGGGGTATATAGGTACTTCGGTACCAAATCCTCCAAATGAAGAAATCTCATTCTGGGATAAGCTATGTGGAATCCAAGATAGCTTCAATGACTATCAAACACAAGCAAAGAAAATCATAAACACCATGGGGAAGTGACAAAAGGAGGATTATCTACCTAGGAGGGTGAACGGATGTCTACCACAAGCAAAATAAATACCAATATTGTAAATAGCTTAGAACTGGATAGCTGAGAATATTGTTTATAAATCAAAACACAACCTAATAGGTAAATTCATGGGTTTCAGACCGTCCGTGCACTTCCTCCACACATGGATAAAGAAACAATGGCATATAGAAGGAGAATACGAAATTATAACTCTCACAAATGGGTATTTTTTTGTAGATTTCACATCAATGGCAGATCGATAAAAAGTATTTGAGGGAGGGTCGTATCATCACGAGCCAACGAGACTATTCTTATAGCCATGGAATATGGGATTCAACCCAAGGGTGGAACTAATTGTAGTACCAATATGGGTAAGATTATTTACCCTTCCCCTTGAATTTTGGAAAGAGGAGGTACTAGAGGTAATAGGCAACTTACTAGGGCATTATCAAGGTAGATCAAGAGAAATAGTTTTAGGAGGATAGGTAATGTTTGCTAGGGTTTGTGTAGAAATGGACCTGAGAAAACCTTTTCCAATAGATATAGACCTCAAAAATAGGGGATTTTTTTAGGTGCAAATAACTATGCAATGAAATTATTCCATTCAGATGTTGGGTGTGCCATGCTCATGGACATCTGGCTATAATGTACCCAACAGTTAAGGATCATCAATCTGAACAAGACGGAACAAAAGCAAATATTAACATGGTGGGTCAATATCTTGAGCAAAAGGGAAATAAGAAGGAAGATAAAGGCCCAACATACTCCAAGGGATTTCAAAAAGTAATGATAAGTCCAAACAAAAGAAATCAACACAATAACCAGAGACAAGGAGAAAGAGTTGTAAGAACAAACAATAAATATGAGATAATCAAACAACTAGGAAACTTGGAAAAAAAATGGGATTTTCAAATGGAATGGTTAGAGAAGGATACTCAGCAAGTCACACCAGTTTATGAGGAACAATATTCTAATCTAGTGTTGGGGAAAAATCAAGGAGTAGAACCAGATACAACCTCTCTCATGGAAGAGAATATTCAACCCACGAGGGAGACCATAGGAGGGAAAATAGAGCAGAGGATAATTTTGACATAGGAAATAGAGATGAAAGAAGGAAATAAGAACAAATAAATCCCTACTCTAGGGATTCATCAAGTGGAGAAGAAACAAAAATCGAACCAATCTACAAGGAGGAAGTCAAACAAGGAAAATATGGAGGAACATGGAAGAGATTTGAGCCATAACGGAAAGGTAAAATTGATGGCTTATTTTTTCTCTCCTAATTCTCAATGATAATAATCACTTGGAATGTAAATGGTTTAGGCAGTCACCCCAGACAAAAGGTAGTCAAAAATATTATCATAGATATGAGTCAAGATATAATTTTGTTACAGGAAACCAAAATGCAAGGAGAAAACTTATAAAAAATAAATAGGGGGATATGGCAAAAAGGAGAGATCCTTACAATCAACACAGGGGAAACTCATAACCCAAGGTTGATTGTATTATAATATTATATTATACTATAGTATTATATTATATTATAATATAATATTATATTAGTAGTAGGAACCCCAAATATCTATTCCTAGGTACCCTAACAAAGATAAAATTATACAATTGTTGAAATTCATGGAAACTCATTTACCCATACAATATTTAGAAGTACCTTTATCTACAAAGAAAATAAAAAGCAAGTGGAAAGCGTTGATGGACAAACTTCAAGCTAAGCAAAGCAATTGGACTCATAAATGGCTAATCTTGGGAGGAAGGCTTACAATGATTAGATTTGTGCTAAAAGCTCTCCCAATTTATAAATTTTTTGTACATTAGGCTCCAAAGAGAGTTCTAAAAGATATTAACAAACACACAAGAAATTTTTTGTGGTCAGGTGCAAGGGAAGAACAACAAATAACACTAGTGGGTTGAGAGAAGATATGCCAACCAAAAAACAAGGAGTATTAGGGATAATATCAATATCCCACAACAGTAAGGTACTATCTAGGAATCTATATTGGAGATCAATTACAAATACTGGGGGTTTATGGAGTAGACTCTTACAAGAAAAATATTACCCAAGAGTGGATGAGAAAAACATTCCAAGACATAGAGTGGAAGGAGAGGGATCTACAATATGGAGGATAATGTTAGTAGACCAGGAGTTAATAAATACCTACCTATATTGGCAATTAGGGGATGGAAAGGATGCTCTATTTTAGGAGGATTCATGATATCAATCTCAACCAATTATTTGAACATTCCCATATATTGAGAGTTGGAAAGCAAAGCTCTAAAAATAGGGTGGTGGAAATCCTCTTACTATATGAAATCATGGAATCAACATGTGTTAGACTTACTACAGTGGAATCATCTTCGATAATATCTAGTGATGGGTACAAAGGAACTAACTAAAAAAACTATGGAGACATCTCCAAAAACACCCAATTCAGGATGGTTCTAAGAGGGATATACTTGGATGGGAAGGAAGTAAGTTGAGAATTTATAAAGCAAAGGAGGGATACAAGGTAGTTTGTGGATATGATATTACCCCATCACCACTTCCATGGATATTTTTTTGGTAAAATGAAATATGGCTTAAAATTAACATTTTATCATGGCTGATTAACCACAAAAAATGCTTGAATTTTGCTAAATTGAGAAAAATATTTCTTTGGGCCTTCCAAATGTGTTTTGTGTGGAAAGTCAGAGGAGACCTTGAATCACCTATTGTTTGGGTGTTATTTTTCTAAATATATATGGATCAATTGGTGGAAGCATATGAGACAACATTGGGAAGTTTCTGAGAGCCAAGAAAGCTTTTATGAGAAATGGAAACAGTGCAACTTTAAGACTAAAACAATGAAAATGGCATGGAAACTGGGACTTAGCTTCATATGGTGGTAGTTATGGCTATAATTAAATGCACACATATTAATATCAAAGCATAGAACAAGGGATAAATTATGGGAGAGTATTATGAGCAAGGTAACAAAAATACTGTCTATCAGATTATAGGAGGAAACAAACATAAAAATGGAGGAAGTGATTATTCTACAGAGCCTTGGAATAATAACAAAGAAATAACTTAGGCATGGATACACAAGTGATATACCCTCGAATAGCAGAGATTGGAGGCCACCTCCCAAAGAGTGGGTGAAGACAAACATAGATGGGGCTTCTACTAAAAACCTTGGGAAAGCTGATTTTGGTATTATCATGTAAAATTGGAAAGGAGAACAGGTGTATTGGAGAGCAAAATACATGGGGGAGGCAAAAAATAATGAAGCAGAAGGATAGGTAATATTGTTAACACCAGTTATAGCTTTAAATATATAGCTACATAAGTTGTGGATAGAGACAGACACTCAGGTATATACTGGGATCTTGGATCCTATAAGGCCCTTTGAGGTGCTAGGAATTGCAGAGAGAAGGAAGGTAGAAGCAGTTCAGAATATCTAGCAGGTTTTTCAAGATGTTTTTATTACACATATCAAGCAAGAGGAAAATAGGGTGGCAGACTATTTAGAAAAATGGATAAAATATCTGGAGGAAGGGCAATACGTGGACTCTCAGATGGAAAATTAGATAAGCTAGTGCCAAAGAATCCAAGGGATGTGGGAGGTGATGCAAGAAGATAGCAGAATAGGAAAATAAAATAGTGAGTCTAATGAATATATCACAGTTAGGCCACTGAGCAACACAACATGAAGATAAATGGATGGTTTATGAAATTCAGATAAATTAGATAAATTGGAATTCAACTATGGTAGTGTTGAAGTGTATGGATATCTGCATTATGTATGGTAATGTTTTATGGGTAATTTTTTATCCAGGATGGACTAGAGTAGGATTTTATTTGTCCCTTGATGCTTATCCATATCATTTTACCTTGTAATACAACTTCTATAAATATAACATATTTTTATTTTTTTCAAAAAAATGTAACATGTGTCCTAAATACTAATTGTGCCTCGTAATAGCATATTAAAAGCATAACAAATACTAAAAGATACATTTTGGCCAGATAACTTGTTGACCCCCCTAATTCTCTTGATTATTTCTCCATTAAATATATGGTGAATTTCAAGCAAAATTATGTTGACAACAGATAAATACATAGAACTCCTTGTATGGTTTAGAAACAACCCCTTGATAGATTCACCATAAGAAATGAAGAATGGTGCTATGGCCTAAGTCAATTACAATTTGGTTAAGTGCCTCCAAACTGGAATTGTGATTAGACTATCTCAAAGAAATGAGCACCACATAACATTGAAGAGAGTGATGCATGGATGATAATTGCTAATTGTGATATTGCAAATCAATTGAGCTATGCGTTAATGTATCTCTAAAGAGATTACAGGTCATCTATTCTGCCAAACGTAATGCAAGCAACTATAATATTGATAATATCCTATGAAGGAATAAGAGGTCGACTAACAAAGTGATATCGATCAATTATAACCAAATTTTTAATTCTATTTTATGTAAAATAGGAGGTAGGACCATGTGTTGACTATTGCATTTTTAGGTGTCAACAAGAGGAGATCAAGCCAGTGACAGATGAAACTTTAGACTAGTACCATACATTGGACATATATAGGTATGAAAAATTATATGCAATTGATGAAAACTAAGCAACATGCATGATCTCTTAATATATTATTGCAAATCTTATTCAAGATAGAAATCAAGAATTATTCAACAAATTACTTGGAAAACTTCTTTATAATCAATAAGGGGAGTCATCTACATTTTCACTGAAATAAAATTGGTGTAACCTTTCCAAACCAGTAAATTCTTGAACTCCATGTGGCTCGTGATCCAACACACCAACTAGCTACCAAATTAGAAAATCAACTACACTACTTGTTGATGTGGTCATGCTACATTCACAAGAAAATTTATATTTAACAATACTAGATCTTATTTACTAATTTGTTGAATCCCACATCGCAAGACATCAACATCCAACATATGCTTTCAAAATCTATTATTTTACACTAATTTACATCAAAGGAGTCTATACCACACATGGATAAAGAAACAATGGCATCTAGAAGGAGAATACGAAATTATAACTCTCACAAATGGGTATTTTTTTGTAGATTTCACATCAATGGCAGATCGATAAAAAGTATTTGAGGGAGGGTCGTATCATCACAGGCCATCAGGACTATTCTTATAGCCATGGAATATGGGATTCAACCCAAGGGTGGAACCGAATGCGGTACCAATATGGGTAAGATTATTTACCCTTCCCCTTGAATTTTGGAAAGAGGAGGTACTAGAGGTAATAGGCAACTTACTAGGGCATTATCAAGGTAGATCAAGAGAAATAGTTTTAGGAGGATAGGTAATGTTTGCTAGGGTTTGTGTAGAAATGGACCTGAGAAAACCTTTTCCAATAGATATAGACCTCAAAAATAGGGGATATTTTTAGGTGCAAATAACTATGCAATGAAATTATTCCATTCAGATGTTGGGTGTGCCATGCTCATGGACATCTGGCTATAATGTACCCAACAGTTAAGGATCATCAATCTGAACAAGACGGAACAAAAGCAAATATTAACATGGTGGGTCAATATCTTGAGCAAAAGGGAAATAAGAAGGAAGATAAAGGCCCAACATACTCCAAGGGCTTTCAAAAAGTAATGATAAGTCCAAACAAAAGAAATCAACACAATAACCAGAGACAAGGAGAAAGAGTTGTAAGAACAAACAATAAATATGAGATAATCAAACAACTAGGAAACTTGGAAACAAAAGGGGATTTTCAAATGGAATGGTTAGAGAAGGATACTCAGCAAGTCACACCAGTTTATGAGGAACAATATTCTAATCTAGTGTTGGGGAAAAATCAAGGAGTAGAACCAGATACAACCTCTCTCATGGAAGAGAATATTCAACCCACGAGGGAGACCATAGGAGGGAAAATAGAGCAGAGGATAATTTTGACATAGGAAATAGAGATGAAAGAAGGAAATAAGAACAAATAAATCCCTACTCTAGGGATTCATCAAGTGGAGAAGAAACAAAAATCGAACCAATCTGCAGGGAGGAAGTCAAACAAGGAAAATATGGAGGAATATGGAAGAGATTTGAGCCATAACGGAAAGGTAAAATTGATGGCTTATTTTTTCTCTCCTAATTCTCAATGATAATAATCACTTGGAATGTGAATGGTTTAGGCAGTCACCCCAGACAAAAGGTAGTCAAAAATATTATCATAGATATGAGTCAAGATATAATTTTGTTACAGGAAACCAAAATGCAAGGAGAAAACTTATAAAAAATAAATAGGGGGATATGGCAAAAAGGAGAGATCCTTACAATCAACACAGGGGAAACTCATAACCCAAGGTTGATTGTATTATAATATTATATTATACTATAGTATTATATTATATTATAATATAATATTATATTAGTAGTAGGAACCCCAAATATCTATTCCTAGGTACCCTAACAAAGATAAAATTATACAATTGTTGAAATTCATGGAAACTCATTTACCCATACAATATTTAGAAGTACCTTTATCTACAAAGAAAATAAAAAGCAAGTGGAAAGCGTTGATGGACAAACTTCAAGCTAAGCTAAGCAATTGGACTCATAAATGGCTAATCTTGGGAGGAAGGCTTACAATGATTAGATTTGTGCTAAAATCTCTCCCAATTTATAAATTTTTTGTACATTAGGCTCCAAAGAGAGTTCTAAAAGATATTAACAAACACACAAGAAAGTTTTTGTGGTCAGGTGCAAGGGAAGAACAACAAATAACACTAGTGGGTTGAGAGAAGATATGCCAACCAAAAAACAAGGAGTATTAGGGATAATATCAATATCCCACAACAGTAAGGTACTATCTAGGAAGCTATATTGGAGATCAATTACAAATACTTGGGGTTTATGGAGTAGACTCTTACAAGAAAAATATTACCCAAGAGTGGATGAGAAAAACATTCCAAGACATAGAGTGGAAGGAGAGGGATCTACAATATGGAGGATAATGTTAGTAGACCAGGAGTTAATAAATACCTACCTATATTGGCAATTAGGGGATGGAAAGGATGCTCTATTTTAGGAGGATTCATGATATCAATCTCAACCAATTATTTGAACATTCCCATATATTGAGAGTTGGAAAGCAAAGCTCTAAAAATAGGGTGGTGGAAATCCTCTTACTATATGAAATCATGGAATCAACATGTGTTAGACTTACTACAGTGGAATCATCTTCGATAATATCTAGTGATGGGTACAAAGGAACTAACTAAAAAAACTATGGAGACATCTCCAAAAACACCCAATTCAGGATGGTTCGAAGAGGGATATACTTGGATGGGAAGGAAGTAAGTTGAGAATTTATAAAGCAAAGGAGGGATACAAGGTATTTTGTGGATATGATATTACCCCATCACCACTTCCATGGATATTTTTTTGGTAAAATGAAATATGGCTTAAAATTAACATTTTATCATGGCTGATTAACCACAAAAAATGCTTGAATTTTGCTAAATTGAGAAAAATATTTCTTTGGGCCTTCCAAATGTGTTTTGTGTGGAAAGTCAGAGGAGACCTTGAATCACCTATTTTTTGGGTGTTATTTTTCTAAATATATATGGATCAATTGGTGGAAGCATATGAGACAACATTGGGAAGTTTCTGAGAGCCAAGAAAGCTTTTATGAGAAATGGAAACAGTGCAGCTTTAAGACTAAAACAATGAAAATGGCATGGAAACTGGGACTTAGCTTCATATGGTGGTAGTTATGGCTATAATTAAATGCACACATATTAATATCAAAGCATAGAACAAGGGATAAAGTATGGGAGAGTATTATGAGCAAGGTAACAAAAATACTGTCTATCAGATTATAGGAGGAAACAAACATAAAAATGGAGGAAGTGATTATTCTACAGAGCCTTGGAATAATAACAAAGAAATAACTTAGGCATGGATACACAAGTTATATACCCTCGAATAGCATAGAGTGGAGGCCACCTCCCAAAGAGTGGGTGAAGACAAACATAGATGGGGCTTCTACTAAAAACCTTGGGAAAGCTGATTTTGGTATTATCATGTAAAATTGGAAAGGAGAACAGGTGTACTGGAGAGAAAAATACATGGGGGAGGCAAAAAATAATGAAGCAGAAGGATAGGTAATATTGTTAACACCAGTGATAGCTTTAAATATACAGCTACATAAGTTGTGGATAGAGACAGACACTCAGGTATATACTGGGATCTTGGATCCTATAAGGCCCTTTGAGGTGCTAGGAATTGCAGAGAGAAGGAAGGTAGAAGCAGTTCAGAATATCTAGCAGGTTTTTCAAGATGTTTTTATTACACATATCAAGCAAGAGGAAAATAGGGTGGCAGACTATTTAGAAAAATGGATAAAATATCTCGAGGAAGGGCAATATGTGGACTCTCAGATGGAAAATTAGATAAGCTAGTGCCAAAGAATCCAAGGGATGTGGGAGGTGATACAAGAAGATAGCAGAATAGGAAAAGAAAATAGTGAGTCTAATGAATATATCACAGTTAGGCCACTGAGCAACACAACATGAAGATAAATGGATGGTTTATGAAATTCAGATAAATTAGATAAATTGGAATTCAACTATGGTAGTGTTGAAGTGTATGGATATCTGCATTATGTATGGTAATGTTTTATGGGTAATTTTTTATCCAGGAGGGACTAGAGGAGGATTTTATTTGTCCCTTGATGCTTATCCATATCATTTTACCTTGTAATACAACTTCTATAAATATAACATATTTTTATTTTTTTCAAAAAAAAGTAACATGTGTCCTAAATACTAATTGTGCCTCGTAATAGCATATTAAAAGCATAACAAATACTAAAAGATACATTTTGGCCAGATAACTTGTTGACCCCCTAATTATCTCAAGTATTTCTCCATTAAATATATGGTGACTTTCAAGCAAAATTATGTTGACAATAGATAAATACATAGAACTCCTTGTATGGTTTAGAAACAACCACTTGATAGATTCACCATAAGAAATGAAGAATGGTGCTATGGCCTAAGTCAATTACAATTTGGTTAAGTGCCTCCAAACTGGAATTGTGATTAGACTATCTCAAAGAAATGAGCACCACATAACATTGAAGAGAGTGATGCATGGATGATAATTGCTAATTGTGATATTGCAAATCAATTGAGCTATGCGTTAATGTATCTCTAAAGAGATTACAGGTCATCTATTCTTCCAAACGTAATGCAAGCAACTATAATATTGATAATATCCTATGAAGGAATAAGAGGTCGACTAACAAAGTGATATCGATCAATTATAACCAAAGTTTTAATTCTATTTTATGTAAAATAGGAGGTAGGACCATGTGTTGACTATTGCATTTTTAGGTGTCAACAAGAGGAGATCAAGCCAGTGACAGATGAAACTTTAGACTAGTACCATACATTGGACATATATAGGTATGAAAAATTATATGCAATTGATGAAAACTAAGCAACATGCATGATCTCTTAATATATTATTGCAAATCTTATTCAGGATAGAAATCAAGAATTATTCAACAAATTACTTGGAAAACTTCTTTATAATCAATAAGGGGAGTCATCTACATTTTCACTGAAATAAAATTGGTGTAACCTTTCCAAACCAGTAAATTCTTGAACTCCATGTGGCTCGTGATCCAACACACCAACTAGCTACCAAATTAGAAAATCAACTACACTACTTGTTGATGTGGTCATGCTACATTCACAAGAAAATTTATTTTTAACAATACTAGATCTTATTTACTAATTTGTTGAAGCCCACATTGCAAGACATCAACATCCAACATATGCTTTCAAAATCCATTATTTTACACTAATTTACATCAAATGAGTCTATACCACACATGGATAAAGAAACAATGGCATCTAGAAGGAGAATACGAAATTATAACTCTCACAAATGGGTATTTTTTTGTAGATTTCACATCAATGGCAGATCGATAAAAAGTATTTGAGGGAGGGTCGTATCATCACAGGCCATCAGGACTATTCTTATAGCCATGGAATATGGGATTCAACCCAAGGGTGGAACCGACTGCGGTACCAATATGGGTAAGATTATTTACCCTTCCCCTTGAATTTTGGAAAGAGGAGGTACTAGAGGTAATAGGCAACTTACTAGGGCATTATCAAGGTAGATCAAGAGAAATAGTTTTAGGAGGATAGGTAATGTTTGCTAGGGTTTGTGTAGAAATGGACCTGAGAAAACCTTTTCCAATAGATATAGACCTCAAAAATAGGGGATTTTTTTAGGTGCAAATAACTATGCAATGAAATTATTCCATTCAGATGTTGGGTGTGCCATGCTCATGGACATCTGGCTATAATGTACCCAACAGTTAAGGATCATCAATCTGAACAAGACGGAACAAAAGCAAATATTAACATGGTGGGTCAATATCTTGAGCAAAAGGGAAATAAGAAGGAAGATAAAGGCCCAACATACTCCAAGGGCTTTCAAAAAGTAATGATAAGTCCAAACAAAAGAAATCAACACAATAACCAGAGACAAGGAGAAAGAGTTGTAAGAACAAACAATAAATATGAGATAATCAAACAACTAGGAAACTTGGAAACAAAAGGGGATTTTCAAATGGAATGGTTAGATAAGGATACTCAGCAAGTCACACCAGTTTATGAGGAACAATATTCTAATCTAGTGTTGGGGAAAAATCAAGGAATAGAACCAGATACAACCTCTCTCATGGAAGAGAATATTCAACCCACGAGGGAGACCATAGGAGGGAAAATAGAGCAGAGGATAATTTTGACATAGGAAATAGAGATGAAAGAAGGAAATAAGAATAAATAAATCCCTACTCTAGGAATTCATCAAGTGGAGAAGAAACAAAAATCGAACCAATCTGCAGGGAGGAAGTCAAACAAGGAAAATATGGAGGAATATGGAAGAGATTTGAGCCATAACGGAAAGGTAAAATTGATGGCTTATTTTTTCTCTCCTAATTCTCAATGATAATAATCACTTGGAATGTGAATGGTTTAGGCAGTCACCCCAGACAAAAGGTAGTCAAAAATATTATCATAGATATGAGTCAAGATATAATTTTGTTACAGGAAACCAAAATGCAAGGAGAAAACTTATAAAAAATAAATAGGGGGATATGGCAAAAAGGAGAGATCCTTACAATCAACACAGGGGAAACTCATAACCCAAGGTTGATTGTATTATAATATTATATTATACTATAGTATTATATTATATTATAATATAATATTATATTAGTAGTAGGAACCCCAAATATCTATTCCTAGGTACCCTAACAAAGATAAAATTATACAATTGTTGAAATTCATGGAAACTCATTTACCCATACAATATTTAGAAGTACCTTTATCTACAAAGAAAATAAAAAGCAAGTGGAAAGCGTTGATGGACAAACTTCAAGCTAAGCTAAGCAATTGGACTCATAAATGGCTAATCTTGGGAGGAAGGCTTACAATGATTAGATTTGTGCTAAAAGCTCTCCCAATTTATAAATTTTTTGTACATTAGGCTCCAAAGAGAGTTCTAAAAGATATTAACAAACACACAAGAAAGTTTTTGTGGTCAGGTGCAAGGGAAGAACAACAAATAACACTAGTGGGTTGAGAGAAGATATGCCAACCAAAAAACAAGGAGTATTAGGGATAATATCAATATCCCACAACAGTAAGGTACTATCTAGGAAGCTATATTGGAGATCAATTACAAATACTTGGGGTTTATGGAGTAGACTCTTACAAGAAAAATATTACCCAAGAGTGGATGAGAAAAACATTCCAAGACATAGAGTGGAAGGAGAGGGATCTACAATATGGAGGATAATGTTAGTAGACCAGGAGTTAATAAATACCTACCTATATTGGCAATTAGGGGATGGAAAGGATGCTCTATTTTAGGAGGATTCATGATATCAATCTCAACCAATTATTTGAACATTCCCATATATTGAGAGTTGGAAAGCAAAGCTCTAAAAATAGGGTGGTGGAAATCCTCTTACTATATGAAATCATGGAATCAACATGTGTTAGACTTACTACAGTGGAATCATCTTCGATAATATCTAGTGATGGGTACAAAGGAACTAACTAAAAAAACTATGGAGACATCTCCAAAAACACCCAATTCAGGATGGTTCTAAGAGGGATATACTTGGATGGGAAGGAAGTAAGTTGAGAATTTATAAAGCAAAGGAGGGATACAAGGTAGTTTGTGGATATGATATTACCCCATCACCACTTCCATGGATATTTTTTTGGTAAAATGAAATATGGCTTAAAATTAACATTTTATCATGGCTGATTAACCACAAAAAATGCTTGAATTTTGCTAAATTGAGAAAAATATTTCTTTGGGCCTTCCAAATGTGTTTTGTGTGGAAAGTCAGAGGAGACCTTGAATCACCTATTTTTTGGGTGTTATTTTTCTAAATATATATGGATCAATTGGTGGAAGCATATGAGACAACATTGGGAAGTTTTCGAGAGCCAAGAAAGCTTTTATGAGAAATGGAAACAGTGCAGCTTTAAGACTAAAACAATGAAAATGGCATGGAAACTGGGACTTAGCTTCATATGGTGGTAGTTATGGCTATAATTAAATGCACACACATATTAATATCAAAGCATAGAACAAGGGATCAAGTATGGGAGAGTATTATGAGCAAGGTAACAAAAATATTGTCTATCAGATTATAGGAGGAAACAAACATAAAAATGGAGGAAGTGATTATTCTACAGAGCCTTGGAATAATAACAAAGAAATAACTTAGGCATGGATACACAATTGATATACCCTCGAATAGCAGAGAGTGGAGGCCACCTCCCAAAGAGTGGGTGAAGACAAACATAGATGGGGCTTCTACTAAAAACCTTGGGAAAGCTGATTTTGGTATTATCATGTAAAATTGGAAAGGAGAACAGGTGTATTGGAGAGAAAAATGCATGGGGGAGGCAACAAATAATGAAGCGAGAAGGATAGGTAATATTGTTAACACCAGTGATAGCTTTAAATATACAGCTACATAAGTTGTGGATAGAGACAGACACTCAGGTATATACTGGGATCTTGGATCCTATAAGGCCCTTTGAGGTGCTAGGAATTGCAGAGAGAAGGAAGGTAGAAGCAGTTCAAAATATCTAGCAGGTTTTTCAAGATGTTTTTATTACACATATCAAGCAAGAGGAAAATAGGGTGGCAGACTATTTAGAAAAATGGATAAAATATCTGGAGGAAGGGCAATACGTGGACTCTCAGATGGAAAATTAGATAAGCTAGTGCCAAAGAATCCAAGGGATGTGGGAGGTGATGCAAGAAGATAGCAGAATAGGAAAAGAAAATAGTGATTCTAATGAATATATCACAGTTAGGCCACTGAGCAACACAACATGAAGATAAATGGATGGTTTATGAAATTCAGATAAATTAGATAAATTGGAATTCAACTATGGTAGTGTTGAAGTGTATGGATATCTGCATTATGTATGGTAATGTTTTATGGGTAATTTTTTATCCAAGAGGGACTAGAGGAGGATTTTATTTGTCCCTTGATGCTTATCCATATCATTTTACCTTGTAATACAACTTCTATAAATATAACATATTTTTATTTTTTTCAAAAAAAATTAACATGTGTCCTAAATACTAATTGTGCCTCCTAATAGCATATTAAAAGCAGAACAAATACTAAAAGATAAAATTTGTGCATATAACTTGTTGACCCCCTAATTATCTCAAGTATTTCTCCATTAAATATATGGTGACTTTCAAGCAAAAATATGTTGCCAACGAGATAAATACATAGAAGGACTCCTTGCATGGTTTGGAAACAACCACTTGATAGATTCACCATAAGAAATGAAGAATGGTGCTATGGCCTAAGTCAATTACAATTTGGTTAAGTGCCTTCAAATTGGAATTGTGATTAGACTATCTCAAAGAAATGAGCACCACATAACATTGAAGAGAGTGATGCATGGACGATAATTGCTAAATGTGATACTGCAAATCAATCAGGCTATGCTTTAATGTATCTCCAAAGAGATTGCAGGTCATCTATTCTGCCAAACGTAATGCAAGCAACTATAATATTGATAATATCCTACGAAGGAATGAGAGGTAGACTAACAAAGTGGGACCGATCAATTATAACCAGATTTTCAATTCTATTTTGTGTAAAATAGGAGGTAGGACCATGTGTTGACTATTGCATTTTTAGGTGTCAACGAGAGGAGATCAAGCCAATGACAGATGAGACTTCAGACTAGTGCCATACATTGGATATCTATAGTTATGAAAAATTATATGTAATTGATGAAAAACTAAGCAACATGCATGATCTCTTGATATATTATTGCAAATCTTCTTCAAGATAGAAATCAAGAATTATTCAACAAATAACTTGGAACACTTCTTTATAATCAACAAGGGGAGTCATCTATATTTTCACTGAAATAAGACTGGTGTAACCTTTCCAAACCAGTAAATTCTTGAACTCCATGTGGCTCGTGATCCAACACACCAACTACCTACCAAATTAGTTTTTATATTTATTATAATTATATTTAAAAAAAAAAATAAAAAAAAAAAAAAAGGAAAAAAAAAAAAAAAAAAAAAAAAAATTTTTTTTATTTTTTTTTTTTTTTTTAAAAAAGTAGTAAAAAAAAAAAAAAAAAAATAATATTTTAAAAAAAATTTTTATTAAAAAAATTTATATTTTTAAAGTATAGCCCAAAAGGGGAAAAAGGCAAAAAAAAAAAGAAAAAAAAAAGGGCAGAAAATCAACTACGCTACTTGTCGATGTGGCCATGCTACATTCACAAGAAAATTTATTTTTAAAAATACTAGATCTTATTTACTAATTTGTTGAAGCCCACATCGCAAGACATCAACATCCAACAAATGCTTTCAAAATCTAAGATTTTACACCAATTTACGTCAAAGGAGTCCATACAAGACTTTCTAATGTAACCAGAGTAAGATGAGGACACTGAAATGAAATGTCAGTAGCTACTAGAGTTGGCACGTAGGATTGCAATATTTGACTACATGCTAAATTGGTGCTAAGGTAACAACAAGAACAGGTAAGATTTCAACAATGTCATAATAAACATATTTGGCCATAAAGGTATATATCAACACACTATGCAGAAGGTATTGTCATAGAAATGAAAATGACTCTCTTTGCTTATAAAAGAAACACCAAAGCCAAAATAAGACAATCATAGACCAAAAAAATAATATGAAAACATACCCCAAAATCAAGATTCAATGGTGGAAGATTTCTTGTTCCTCTTTTGAACCAAATTGGCCTAGAGGAAGAGGATAATCTCTCCCAATCCAACTTTATTGCTTTGATACCAAACTTATGCAGACAAACAAATAGATAAATTTGCCAATGACAAGATGAGATTTTCATTCCAAAAGTGGCTATAAATAACTAGACTACATTACCTCTAAAGGATCCTTCTGGAAGATATTAGATAGGATCGAATTAATTTCTTTGTCAAGCAGGCCTATCTGATTTATCAGATATTACATTCGGAGGCCTTACTTTTAATTAAACCTTATGTCAAAAAATTAAAAAGGTTGACCTACAAATTTTATGTAACATTATTTGCTAGCCAACATACAAATATAAAATTAAACATAATATTAAATACTAATCCCTATCAACTTAACTTCCTCATCTCTACTCAAATCTACATCTATTCCATTTTGTTTAATTCTTCCAATCTATCATATATTTCTTTCTTCTTTTAGCTTTGGATTTCATTATACTTCTTTGCTATCCTTTAATTTTATTCTTGATATGTTTCATTTTGCAAAATCTGAATTTTTTTGTTTCATCAACTTTAATCTCATTCCACCATTTTTTAACATTTTCTTGAAACTCTTCATGTTTCATTAGATGATAATTGAATTTGAACAACACATTTTTTGGAGGTTCAAATTCCTACATCTTCAATAATACTGGTGCATGGTTTGATGTTGCTCTAGACAATATAAAATACTCCATTGATATATTTATTCCTAAGTAGGATTCATCTACTAAAAACCTATCTAATATTTCTTGAATTAAGGTTCCTCCTCTTTTATTTGACCATGTGAAAATACCATCTTTTGGAATGATATCTACCAGGTTCCTCTCTTCCATCATATTTGATAGCATTCTTGAATTCTTCTTTAGACTCATAATTCCTCCTTTCTTCTCCTCTAATTTGAGAATTAAATTAAAGTCTCCTATTATCCAATTTTCAATGCTATTTCCATCTTGCCATATTCTTTACCATCATTCTTTTACCAAGGATTGATGAGTGGGTCTATACACATTTGTCAAATGATATGTTTTCCTGGGTCTTTGGCATTCTAATGATATTTGTATACAATTTGCATATTTAACCACTTCTATGAATTTCCATTTTCTTTTGTTCCATATTGTAGCAATACCTCCTACCTGACCTCTCGAGCCAATACATTCACTTGGGTATATATTTGTATTCCATATTCCTTCCATAGTTATCCATTCATTTTTTGCTATCTTCATTTCTTGAAGAGAAAGTATATCAGGACTGGCTTCTTGAATATTTCCATTTAATATTCTTTTTGTTGAGGTAGAACCCATATCTCTTCTATTCCAAGAGAATATAATCATTTTCTTAAGCTATGCAATACAACCTTCTTACTTTTTCCTCCCTATCCACTTGGGGGATTTAATTCTGCTATCTTGTCCTCTATATTGATTTGCTTTTGAGATCCCTCCTCAATGGATTTTTGCAAATATGTTTGTAACACCACTGAATTTATGGGTCTTCCTACCTTCTTCTTGGTACTTGTCCATAGTCTACTTGTAATTCTATTTAACTTAGGGATAGTATACCACCCTGCATTGTTACATCATCTTCCACTTTTTTACCTTATGCTTCTTATTCTTCTTCTAGATTTTTTGCTTTTTCCTCTTCTCCTTTTTGAACTTCTTCAATTAGTTCAAACTCCTCACTATTCATTTCTAAATTCTTTTCCCCTATTGTAATCTCTTCTTGTGGTTTTTTCTTCTCCAAGGCCTCAAATTGATTTTTTTATAATGTCTCTTTTGTTATTGGTACCCACTCTGCTTTTTCTTTGATACATTCATAAATCCTTCATTATCCTTCTCATTACCTTATTATTTTGATACTTGTCTTGCTTTTCTTGGTAGTGGGTGGATTTAAATAGGATCTGCTCATAATCTAGCTCTTGACCCTATAGTTCAATTTTAATATGCTTTGGTAAGTCTTCCATTATGTCCATCTCCATACATATTTTGGCATATATGGTTAACTTTCATTATTTTGTTATCTTAGTTGTTTAATGAACCACCCTAAAGAGTCTCCTATTAATTTGAAAGAGTTTTCCTACCAAAAATAATATGGGAAAAAAATATCTTAACCTATATTGGAATGGAGTTCAAAATTATCATCCCAATACTTCATAAATAGTTCATTTCTTACCAAGAACCATGGTTCTCTCCCAAAAATAATTTCCTTGTCTTTGGGATTGTTAAATTTCACAAAAAAAACCCTCTTCCTAAATATACTATCACTGGTTATTTTGAGATTAATGGGTGCTAGTTATTTTTAACACAAGTTTCAATACCCTTGGGAGACGACCATAAGTTAAAGAGCCAGCATATTAATCCACATTTAGCCAACTTGTTAGAATCCCCTATGAGGTTCTATTCATCAAACTTTACCTTTGGAATTTATTTTTTCATTTTATAAATCCATCATTTTTGGGGAAAGAAGAAATCTCTATTTCTCTTCCTAAATTCAACCATTGATCACAAAATTTTAATAGGTATTCTTTTTGGATCAGCTCCTCTGAAGATGAAGATCCCTAAACAACCATTTTGGAAAACTTAAATTATTTATACTTTACTTGTTTTATCATCTTCATTTTTAATATCATATCTTTATTTTCTGCTATCTACTACTTAATCCTCCTTTGGCATATTTTGATCATTGTAGTTTGAACTCTGGTTTTCTGCCTATTCCCCTCCTCCATATTCTTGGTTCTCTATATACATGATTATATCTCTAATATTTTTCATTGAGTTTACACAGATTTTTATGAGGGGTCTCGATCCCCTCATACTGAGTGGGGTTTGAACCTTGGACCTCTCAAAGAGAGGCCAAAGCCCTTACCACTACAATAAGATTTCAGTTGATTATATCTCTATTATTAAAAATTGTACCTAAAATTATCTTCGATAATTAGATATAATTATCAATATTCATTAAAATTTCTTATGGATCCCTTTTATATGTGTAAACTATATCAATTATTTTCCACTTTAATTCTTATTTTGATACTGAATTTTTATTTTAACTTTTTTATTTTACTTTATTTTTTAATGGGTCATATGGGATTGAAATGACCCCATTCGTATTACATCATATTATCATGACCACATACTAGATATTATAACAAAGTAGCAATTATGCATGTATCCTTAGGTATAATTTGAACTTAGCATTTGATTAAAATATTAAGGTTCACCCATATTTGAACCTTGGTTTATGATATGAAATATCCACTTCCAACCAATTTCCCTAAACCTCATGGATTTTGATAGTGATAAAGTTATTTGTACAAAAATACTTAAATCTTAATTCTATAAAAAAACTTAAAATTTTATCAATTATCATTAGCTCAACCAATTATATTCCCCAACTTCAAGAAGGATACCTAAATTCAAATCTTTCTAAACAATACATGCATAATTACCAAAAAGTTGTAATAACATTATATGGTCATGACTTAATACGACCTCCTTCAATCTTATATAACCATTTTAAAAATACTTAAAATTTTAACATGATTTTTTTATAATAAAAAAAAATTACATTTTTATTTTTTGTTGTTCTTCTTCATATTTGCCTTATATTTAGGTACACATCTAACTTTATCATCTTGCCATAATCTTTACCAGCATTCTTTTACCAAGGATTGATGAGTGGGTCTATACACATTTGTCAAATGATATGTTTTCTTGGGTCTTTGGCATTCTAATGATATATGTATCCAATTTGCATCTTTAACCACTTCTATAAATTTCCATTTTCTTTTGTTCCATATTGTAGCAATGCCAATGTATTCAATAGGGTATATATTTGTATTCCATATTCCTTCTATAGTTGTCCATTCATTTTTTGCTATCTTCATTTCTTGAAGAGAAAGCTTATCAGGACTGAATTCTTGAATCTTTCTCTTTAAGGTTATTTTTGTTGAGGTAGAACCCATATCGCTTCTATTCCAAGAGAATATAATAATTTTCTTAAGCTATGCAATAAAACCTTCTTACTTTTTCCTCCCTGTCCACTTGGGGTATTTAATTCTACTATCTTGTCATCTATAGTGATTTGCTTTTGAGATCCCTCCTCAATGACGTTTTGCAAATATGTTTGCAACACCACTAACTTTATGGGCCTTCCTACCTTTTTCTTGGTACTTGTCCATAGTCTACTTGTAATTCTATTTGACTTAGAGAAAGTATACCACCCTGCATTGTTACATCATCTTCCACTTTTTTACCTTATACTTTTTATTATTCTTCTCAATTTTCTACTTTTTCCTCTTCTCCTTTTTGAACTTCTTCGGTTATTTCAAACTCCTCACTATTCATTTCTAAATTATTTTCCCTTATTATAATCTCTTCTTGGGGTTTTTCCTTCTACAAGGCCTTAAATTGATTTTTCATAATGTCTTTTTTGTTATTAATACCCACTCTGCTTTTTCTTTGATACATTCATAAATCCTTCATTATATTTCTCATTACCTTATTCTTTTGATACTTGTCTTGCTTTGCTTAGTAGTGGGTGGATTTAAATAGGATCTGCTCATAATATAGTTCTTGTTTTCTATGCTTGATCCTATAGTTCAATTTCAATATGCTCTGGTAAGCCTTCCATTATATCTATCTCCATGCATATTCTGAAACATATGGTTAAATTTTATTGATTTATTATCTTATTTTTTTAATGAACTGCCCTAAAGAGTCTCCTATTGATTTGAAAGAGTCTTCCTACCAAAACTATTATGGAAAATAAAACATCTTAACCTATATTAGAATGGAGTTCAAAATTTCTTCTCTTGGGTAAAAATTATCATCTCAATACTTGTAAATACTCCATTTCTTACCATGAACTAGGGTTCTCTCTCAAAAATAATTTCCATGTATTTGAGATTGTTAAATGTCACAAAAAAACTTCTCTTCCTATATAAACTATCTCGGGTTGTTGCAAGATTAATGGGAGCTAGTTATTTTTGACCTAAGTTTCAATACCCTTGGGAGAAAACCATAAGTTAAAGAATCGACATAGTAGTCCATATTTAGCTAGCTTGTTAAAATCCCCTGTGAGGTTTTGTTCATAAAACTTTACCTTTAGAATTTTTTGTTTTTCTGTTCACAAATTTTGTAGAAGAGATCAAATGCAATACAATCAAATTGTGTTGATTTTTCGTAAGTAGTATAAAATCCTCTCCTTGGAAAAAATGATAATATAGAGTATATCTCTTACATTATAGAGTTTTAAGAAAATTGTAACAAAGAAAGAAGTATGGAGGATATCCATGAAAATTTATTTTTTTCATTTAAGCATAAGAAATTAAATATGAGGGAGGATAGTCCTTACACTTTAAGGTTTCCAAGGTAACATAAAGAAGAAATTCATGAGGCTATTTCTTGCACTTAAATTCTCATGGACAGAATAAACCTATATATGATAATTCTCATTATGAATAATTTGTAAATTTTGAAGACATTGATGAAGATAAAAGTGTAAATAGGATAAAAAATGAAGAGGAAGACCGTTAAAACAAAGAGAAAAGAAAAATCAAAGGGATATCAAAATGGGAAAATTAATAAAAATGTTAACTAGATATGGAGCTAAGACAACATATACAAATAAAAGTAATGATAAGAACAATATATTAGAGTATTCAGGGTGAATGAGACCCCTAAAAAAATTGCAAGTGGTTGTTATAGTCCTGTTGGTAGTATTTTTTGCTATTATTTAAAAAAATTGTTGTGCAAATTTTGGTGTCGTAACTCATAGTGGCTTCTAGAAATAGGTTGTTAGTACATAGTTTTATACTGTGTTTTTTGGACTGTAGTTTTAGTACATGAAATTAGAACATAGTTTGTAAAAAAAAATCTTATCTTTAAAGGCATATGATATGCCTATTTATACCTAGGTCTATTAAAAAATAAATGGAAGCTTTTTTCAAATCCAAAATAAAAAAGGATGAAATAATAAGATATATCAAAGCAATCAAGTTGTTTTCATCAATTGAAGTGACTTAACTTAGAAATCTATGATTCTTAGTTAAATTTTCTTTCATGATCTGTGTTATTTGCAAGTGTATGGAAGGTTTTCATTTTTATTGATGTAAATATATTTTATGATGGTTTTTACCATAATAAAATATATTTAGGGAGCTTTGTCTCCATAATATTTTTTTACAAAATGACTTTTGAGTTCGTATCTTGCCACTTGTCCGACTCTTGATCTTCACTTAAGACATATATATACCCTAATACCCCACTATATTACATTATTTGATGTGTATTTCTCTTGATCTGCATAGATGATCCCTAAATATTTGAAACTTGCTTCGACCAAGTGCCTTTGTAAAAATATTTGCAATCTGATCTTCGATAGAAATATGTTTCAATTGAATATGATGACTTTGAAAATGATCCCTAATAAAATGACATTGAGCTTCAATATATTTTGTTCTTTCATGAATAATTGGATTTTTGATCAAATTTAATACTCCTTGATTATCACAATTTATTATTGTTGGAGTTATTTTTATTCCCATATCTGGCAGTATATATTGTAATCAGAATCTAAATATCCTTGTAGAAAAAAAATTTATCATCCTTTTTGTAAGTAAGTCCATACTCTGTAGTCTTATTGATATATTATAATATTATTTTTTTGGCTTTCTAGTGAAGTTCTTTGGGTTCTTTCATAAATATTAAAAGATAATTTACAACAAAATCTATATCTGGTCAAAATTTTATTAAATATAAGAGACTTCTAGTTAATTGATGATAGATTGTAGCTAAAACTAAAAATGTCTTACCATATCTTGATAACTGCAATATTTGCTCTATAGGAGTATCCTTGGATTTGCAATTATTCATCCTGTATTTCTCAAGTAGATATTTTGCATACTTTGTTTATGTTATTGTAATATTGTCTTCATTTTGATTAATTTCTAAACCATGAAAATAATGAAAAATCTCAAAATATTTTTCAAGGTCCTTTTTTACTTTATTTATCAAACCTTTTGAGTTTTCATTAATTACTATATTATTAACATACACCACAAGTATTATTATATCATTACCAATATTTTTTGTATAGATATTTGGATATGACATACTTCTTTTAAACTTGTGTTCTAATAGATGATTGTTATTTTTTATATACCATGCTCTTGGTGCTTACTTTAGACTATACAAAGATTTTTTTAACTTACAAACTTTGTGTTCTTGTCCCTTAATCACAAATCCTTCTCATTGTGATGTATAAACTTCTTATTCAAGATCACCATTAAGAAATTCACTTTTTACATCCATCTGATGAAGTTTACATCCATGATGTGCTGCCAAAGTACAAATTGTTCTAATAGTAGCCATCCTTGTTGGTGTAAAAGTTTCTTCATAATCAATTCCTTTTGTTTGAGTGTATCCTTTTACAACTAGTCAAGCCTTGTACTTGTCAAGTGAACCATTTGCTTTATATTTGATCTTGTAGATCCATTTACAACCGACTATTTTCTTTCTTGGAGGTAAATCAACTAGATTCCATGTTTTATTTTTCATCAATGTTTCATATTTTGATTCCATAGTTGCCTTCCATTTTGGATAATTTAAAGCCTAAATTATTATTATAGGTTCTACTACAAAACTTATCACTCCCTTATTTACTTTGGTTAGGCTATGATTTTGAGGTCTTGTAGTAGTAAAATCTGGTATTTGCTCTAGATTTGAATCTTTAAGTGTATTTCTACGCAAAATTCATTCTTTTCTCTGTAAGTTGTAGTAATTTACGTATTTTCAATTTGTTCATCTTGTAACTCTAATTTTGTGTCTTCACTCGATGAGTCTTCTTCTAAGAAATTTAGAATAGCTTATGAATTAGCTTTTTGTTCTTTAATCATATTTTTTGTTCCCTCAATAAATACTACATCTCTAATTATGTATATTTTATTTGTTATTGGATCAATTATTCTATATCCTATAGACTTATTATCATAACCATAGTCTTCTCATATAATTTTATTTTATTTTTCTTTGGAATATGCATATAAGCCTTACATCCAAAAATTCTTAGTCTCTCTACAGTTGGTTTTTATCCTGACCATACTTCTTATAGCATAATATTTTTAGTATTCTTACAGGTAATCTTTTTTGCAAATATACAACTATTTTAACTACCTCTACCCAATACTAAGATCAAGATGAGCCTCTTTTAGCATACACCTAACCATTTCCATGATAGATCGATTTCTTTTTTTTGCATTACCATTTTTTTGTGGTGAATATGTTGTAGTGAGTTGTCTTTTTATTTCATTCTCTTTTAAAAATAAATTGAATTCCTTTGACTCTGAATGAATATTCTCGATGGTTTTTCCTGATTCTTTTTTAACTAGAAGTTTGAACTATTTGAAACAACTAAATGCTTCAGATTTGTATTTCATAAATTATACCCATTATTTTTTGGAATAATCATCAACAAATAGTTGAAAATAAATGTGTCCTCCAATACTAGTAATATTCATTGGTCCACATAAATATGTATATATTAATTCCAATGGTTTTTGAGCTCTATGTTGATGAAGTTCAAAAGGTATCCTATGTTTTTTCCTACTATAAATTCTAGACAAACTGTAGTTTCCCCAAGAAAGCGTAGGTAAACCTTTAACCATTTGATATATGGTCATCTTGTTCAATGAATTCACACTCATATGTCCTAATATTTTATGCCAAAGCTCTTTATTTCTGAGACTCCCACTGATAGAGCTATATTTTTTATTGTATCTAGAGTTAATAAACTATATCTATAGGATTATAAGGCTATCACTTTTCCTTGCTTGATAATAAGACATTGTTTTTTTCCTTTGATAACTTTAAATTCAACTGCTAAATTTTGATCCATAAGTTAAGATATTGAAAGGAGATTAGTCGTTAATCTGGGGATATATAACACATTAATTATATTTGTTAGATAAACTAGAAATTTTCCTAATCCTTTGACTCCATACGTTATACTATCTGTTATGACAACTAATTTCTCATATTTTTCATGAAAGGTATTAAACCATAGTTTATTTTCTATCATATGCCTACTTGCTCTAGAATCAATGTACCAATAATCCATTATGACCTCTAGGTTTAAATAATTCAAAGTTTCTAATTTAATTCATATAGAGTAGTAAACCTTACATCTCCTGAGTTTTAGAAAGTATTAATGAATTTTGAATTTTTTTTTGTTTCCCTAATCCTTTGAAGTTGAAAACCTTTTATCTCCCAAATATCTAAATTTGCAAAAACTTAAAATTTTTCAATTTTCATTTTTTTCTTTTGATTTTTCAAAAATAGAACCCAATAAAAACTTCAAACTTATAAAACTCACAAAAATTATTTTTAAAAAACAAATAGAGTAGTTAAAAATATTATCACTCCAAACTTATAAAAAAAACTATTGAAAACTTTCAAAATTAACTATAGTCCTTATTACTCCAACTTATAAAAACTTTTTATAACTCAAAATAAACTTTAATAAAAATTTCACTCCAAAATTAACCTTATTCCTCCTAGCATAAACTTTAGGTAAGCTCCGAATATTAAAAATAAACTTAAAACCATAATTTCACCAACCTTTTGAAATTGAACTCTGCATGTGCACATTCTTTCTCGCAGCTATTTTGGCTACTCGTGCATGCTCTTTTAATGCTTCTTTAATTTGAAGGCTCTGGAATTAATTCTCCACGTGTAAGCTTGAATGGAGATGTTTTACCCTTTTAGATGTTTCAACCTACCTATTAAGATAGCTTAATACCTTAATCATGATGACATATAATACTCCATTGACTAAAATTGAGAAGGTGCTAGAGATGATGATCATTCCACCCATTTTACCCATTGCTCACAAAACCCCATTTTATGGAGGACCATTAAGAGAAATCTCCTATTGAGTTTGTCATAGCTTGTAGTAAAGTCAAGTTTGATCATCATTGTCCTTCTCCTTGATTTAATTATAGAGTGAATTGCTTCTTGTGCTATAATCACTTCATCTAAAATTTATCTTCAATTGACCGCTTCTCTTGCTCTTTTGATATGATCATATGCAACTATTTTTAAAATATACTAGCCATTATTTTTTAAATTACTTTAAAGGAAAATTCGCATAGAGAAATGGATCTAAATCTACCAAACGTACTTGCCTTTTTCTCTTTTGAGATAAGTGCCAAGAATGTTGAATTTATTGACTCTAAAAATTCACTATTTTTCTTGCTTCTTCTACCATTGCTAGCATACCCTAAAATAGATAAATAAACAAATTTAACAATGACAAGCTAATATTTTCATTCAAAAAATGACTATAAATAGCCAAATTACATCACCTCTGAAGGATATTTATGAAAGATATCATATAGAATTGAATTAATTTCTTTTTCAAGAATCCCATCTGATTTAAGCAACACAAATTTATTGCCTATTTATGAAGGATATTACATTCAGAGTCCTTGCTTTTAATTGAACCTTATATCAGAAAATTAAAAAGGTTGGCCTACAAATTTTATGCAACATTATTTGCTAGCCAAAATTTAAAGTATAACATTCAATATAATATTAAATACTAATTTCTATCATTCCTTTCCATAATAGAAGTATTGGAATCCAATGCATACAAAAGGAAATAAAAAATGTGAACCATTTAGCAATGAGAACATACTCAAAGCGAGAGCAAAATGAGAGAAAAATAATAGAAACAACTAGAACAACTAGAAAAGGAACAATAATTGGAACCAAAGTAGGAGCAAGAACAAGAACAACCAGAGTAGGAGCAAGAAATAGAACAACTAGAGCAAAAACAAGAGGAGGAGTAGAAGTAGGAGAAATAATTGGAACAACTGGAGTAGAAGCAATAACTAGGACATCTAGAGCAAAAATAGTTGCAAGAGAAACAATAGGAGTAGAAGCAACAACAGGAGTAGGTGAAGCAATAGGAGAAAGAGCAAGAGTAGCAACAAAAGTAAGAACAATAATAATAGTAACGCTTTATGAGAATCTACTTGAAAAGGTGCAACATATCAATTGGACAAAAGAGCTTTTGCTTGGGAATTGTAAGATTGTGGTCTACTAAAAACTAATACAATTTTATGTGTATGTTATAGATTACATGAGCTAGATGTGTAGTAGGTTGTGTACTACAAATGAGAAATTTTTTATGCTCATGCTAGAAGGTATAAGTATTATGATATGCGTTATACTAAGGTTTTTTATCATATTGATAAGGTTTACCTAGAAATAGACCACAACAATCCATATGTATCACCCAAATTTATCGCACCCTTACCTTCAGGCTAAAGGATCCGTGCCCAGAAGGGGGATGTGAGAAGGATAGGACAATACCTCAGACGGAGAGGCCCTTTGAAGGTCACGCCTCTCAGGGGAGGGGTATAAGGGTGAATTTTTGATGGATGGTGGGGTTCACCAGGAAACTTTAAGTGGCAGTTTCCATGCCTAGGTTGAGAATGGGTTTGATGTGTTCATTTTATATTCAATCATTCATATTCCTAGGTTGGCAAAAATGAATCTAAGCTATTCTATGTGAAATTTTTGGTTTATGAACATAAATAAATCCTAAATACAGAGAATATCTAAAGTGGAGAAGAATGCACCTGATTTCTGATGTCTGATGAAGATTCTGAAGCTTGTAGGAGTCCAGATCATCTCGGATATGACAAGATCATCTGTAATTGTACAGAATCATCCCAAATCATAGGCGATCGTCTGAGATTAGACAAGATCGTCGATGACCTGACGAATTCGTCAGATGAATTCATCAGAAACCTGCAATCATGGAAACAGACACAAAAAAACTAAAAATGTAATTGCAAGAATGATGCAAAATGATAGAAATAACAGTATAGATGCTTAAATAATAAATCCATATAGCAAATCAAATGAGAAGCACTGTTTTAATAGCTTATTTTAAACTTTATCATGCAAATATGCTAAATGAGGTGAACTCCAGGATGCAGAATAGAAATAAATCAATCTAATGCACAATTAAATGAGAAAGAAAGGTAGAAAATGTAAACTCAGGGCTCTAGTTGCCCCAATCTAAACTGCAGTCAAAATCATCTGCGATCGTACGAGATCATCATCGATCTTGACAGGATCATCCAAAATCGTGTTGGATCGCCTGTGACGATCCGAGCTTTCTCTGGCTAAAACACAGTAAAAACCTGCAATAAAATATGAAAATACAAATGCAAATGATGGGGGTGAGGATGTTCTAATACAGCAAAAAACTAGAGTTGCAGGGAAATGATCAGCCAAGGGGATAAAATGAGAAAATCCCAAGTTTATATAGGATTAGTGGGAGGTTAGGAGGTTGGGGATCATCCCAATATGGGAGATCTCCAACATTAGGAATCTCAAACCGTGCAGACATGCTTCTGCCCGAGTTGGAGAGGTTGTTGAAACAGAAGCTAATTATGAAAATTCGGTTTTGGGACGAAATCATCTAGAAGTTCTGTTCCAGAAAAATTCATCCGATTTGGGGTGATATCGTTAGATCGGCGATGATGTCGTCCAACGGTCAAAACAAATTCTAAAAATGTCGTGAAAAATGAGGTGAGAGGTTAACGGGCGGTTTTGGGGTTAAAATTCAAATTTTTATCTTTTCATTGATGGTTTAACTACATCAATTTTAGGGTGCTACATTTTGCCCCATCTTTAGCGAATTTTTTGAAGAAAATGCGTTAAAGACGAGTTCTTCATGCTTTACGAGAAAGCAAAAATTTACTCCATTTTTTAGACGACGATTCTAGGTCGAATCGTACAACTGCTTGCCATGGTGCCCCCTTTGATTTTTTACCCAAATCGAATGTTTGAGGTAAAAGCGCAAAAAAGCAAAATTAAAAAAATGTTGTTTTTAAATAAAAATAGAAAAAATAGGGTAAAACCCTAATTCATTTTTACTGTTCACTTTCACTGTTTTAGAGCTCTATAGGCGAAATGGTGGAAACATCACACAGATCGACAGAGGTCCGACGCGGGTTGCAGGTAAGGATCTAAACCTAAGATATTATGTTTTAGCTTGATTTGTTTAATTTTTAATTGAATTTTAATTGTTTTTGGGCGTCGCAGCCATTTTTAGGCCATCGACAATGCCAGGATGAAATCGTCCCAATTCTACCAAAATCGTCCCTAGATCGTTGATTTCGTCTGAGGACGAAATCAGAGAAATAGGGGCGATCCCGTCCAATAAGGGGTGATTCCCAAATTGATGAATCGAAGACTATTTCATCCTATTAAGGATGATTTTGCTAAATTTGGTACGATATCGTCCAATAATGGATGATATCATATTTTTATGAGATGAAATTGATTTTAATGATTATGTACTAATGATTTTTTGTTGTTTTATTATTTATTTTGTAGAGGGGATTACTAAAGAGTCAAGAATGGAAATACGGGGGCTCAGAGATGATGTAGTCGTGCTCAATCAGGCCGAGAAGGACAGGCTAGTAGAGGTTGGACTACAGCATGTGGCAGAGATGCCACAAATTCCTATAGACATGGGGCTACTAACAGCCCTAGCAGAGAGATGGTATCCGGGATCATCCTGCTTTCGGATACCGATAGGGGATATGGATCCCACTCTAGAGGATGTATGGAGGATCTTGAGGATCCCCATACATGGGCGATTCATGACTCCTTCGGCCAATCAGGGCCATGCCATGATGAGACTGTGCACGGACCCAAGCTTTGCCCTAGAGAAGGGTGAAGTGAATATCGAGGCATTGAGACAGATGCCTGGGGTGTCTCGATTAACTCAGGTTCTAGTAGGGGTGGTGGGTGGCCTACTTCTATGCCACCAGAGCGGATGCAGGTTACCATGGCTCCTCTCATATGTGGTCTGCGACATGAGAGACCATGGTTATAGGTTTGCTTGGGGAAGTTTTGTGCTATACCGCTTGTATAAGATCCTCTACGGGGTCGTATACAAGGGAGGTCGATGTATGGTACTGACATCACTACTATAGGTTTGGTGCTAGGAGCACATTGCAATACGGAGGCCGATAGGGCTGCCACTGACAGGAGTTGATCGAGAGAGACCCTAGGTTTTCTATTGGTGGCTCCAGAGAGGGTCATAGTGACGGATAGATCTGTCGATTTCTTAGAGGTTGCTAGATGACCTCATCCCATATCATATCACCTAGAGGCCGTGGAGAGAGCATCCAGGGTGGGGATAGGATGGACAGGAGTTGGCTCGCATCAGGCGAGTCTTTTGGTTGATGATGGAGTGGGGAGAGGTAGAGCTCCATCGCTACGATCGAGTTTTGAGGTAGTTCAGTCTACAACAGGGGATCTCTTCTCTCAAGGATTGAGTACTCTTATACTATTTGAGATAATACTACACTGAGTGGGGCTTCAGACATGCAGCGGTTATGGAGTCAGGATGCGGAAAATGCCCCCATTCAGCCAATGGATGGGAACGATGCTGGAGTAGCAGACATATATGATGCATGGTATGCAGGCATCCACCCTCATCGGATGATGTGGGCATAGGGTCTGATGCATGCTATTGTGCAACAGATGGGGAGGTGGGACTAGGCTACCATCGATGCAGCGAGGAGTCACAGAGGGAGGGATCAGCTACGGCCTCCTCAGGAGAGATGCCGAAGAGTGCCATAGGCTCCGGAGAGACCATAGTAGCTATAGAGGAGGGAGGCGGGACTCCCTTCTCAGC
This sequence comes from Wollemia nobilis, assembly GCA_028583015.1. Lineage (NCBI taxonomy): Eukaryota > Viridiplantae > Streptophyta > Pinopsida > Araucariales > Araucariaceae > Wollemia > Wollemia nobilis. The sequence goes on along the minus strand of JAQPPZ010002072.1, from coordinate 4,953,402 downwards.
AAAGGGAGAGGCCACCATCACCTGATAAGGGTAAGGGTGTCGAGGTGGGGGAGAGCAGCGAGATGGCAGATCTCCAAGCAGAGAATGCCCGCCCACGAGCTCAGGTGCAGATGTTGTAGGATGAGGCTACATGTCAGAGAGGAGGGGTGAGCATGTAGAAGCTGGTGTGGGCTATTGCTCAGACCGCATTCTACCAGGGAGTATACTTCTAGCTGGTTCCAGAGGGCCAGAGGATATAGCTGCCAACTGGCATTACGGAGCCAATCAGGATGGGATCGTCGAGGACATCTTCACGATCGACATCGAGGACCCGTGACATAGGACGGACTGTGATGGGACCACCTCATCTACCTCAGGGCGGGAGAGGAGATGAGGCTAAGAGCTTGAGGGCTTCTCGAGACTAGCTGCACATTGACTATAGACTGTATATTTTTTTAGAGGATTGAGTATGCCAGGGTATATATTGTGGCATACCAATCCATTTTGATATGATGTACATATATTTCTTGATATATATATATATATATATATATATATATATATTCTCTTTGTGATATGACTTGTGCATATGTTTTATGATGCTTTAATATTTTAATTGTTGATTGATTATTCATGTAATTATGTCGTTGAAAATATTATAATTTTATGTCGTGCCATAAAATTTAAATGAAATAATGTGATGTAAACAAATTGGTTGTTGTGGTGTGATTTGATAAAAAATAACGTGACTTCTAACAATGATTTCAAAGGACATTGTCACTGTTACATGACCATTTCATGGAGTCACCGCTCGCTAGGTCATTAAGCTAATCCCAGTAGAGAAATATTGCTAAAAGTAAAAGGGTTCTTAAGAGACTTTATTAAGACTTTTGTGATGTGATGATGAAAATTGATGATGGTGATGATTTGTTTTCAGATTTCCATGAAAATATTATGCATGAAATATTAAGAATATGATTTTTTCTAGGCATAAAACTCCTAAGTGTGATAGAAATTTGAACAATTGCCTAGGAATTATACCATCGTTGCAAAAAACTGAATGTTGACATAATGAAATGAAATAGAAATTTTTTCGTTCTTTTTAAAGCACAATTGTGTAACATAATGATTTAAGCCATATGCTTTTATAGATAAATATGAGAAATAAAATTAAAACGATGGTTTGCGCTAGGCATAGAATTTTTAGGTATAGACTTATACCATCATCGCGAAATCTAAAGAAGAAATTGATATAATAGTTTTATTGCATAGTTGATTTTTGATTTTGAGATAAACAGAAAGTATAAGATGAGGACTTGCACTAGGCATAAAATTCCAATTTAGGTTTAGGAACTATACCATCGTTGCGAAAGTCGAAAATATATAGATGTGGTTTTATTGCTAGATTTTTGAACATGTTTTGAAAGAAAATTTTGGATTTTGAAAAAAAATGTATTTAATTTTTTTTACGCTAAACAATTATTCTCAAGTAATAAAATCAAATTATTCCAGAAGATTTGCATAAATATTTTGAATTATCTCAAAGACAAAATGTAGATTTATAAGGAACCCTCATTTGCATATGTGAGTTCATTGCCGATCTTGATTTATCATAATGATACAAAATCTCTCAAATACAAATGTGTGTGCAATTGTATTGTTCATTTACCAATTTTGAGCAAGATAATTTGATACAAGTAATTTGAATTAACCAAATGAGTGTTCATTGACCATGATTTATATGCATAGAACCGTACCAAACTACTATGTAAGTCAGGTCATCAAGAGCTAGCTTATCCATAAGCAGACATAGGTCTGTACAAAAGAAGGTTGCTAATGTAACAAACATATCACCACGCTAGGAGTTACCCAAGGCCAAGCGGGTTGGGCACAAACCACCTGTTATGGGGCTTACCTCACAGTTTTCGAATAATTGAGAATTCCAAGGATTCAAGCTCATTCACCCTTCTTTTCTTTTCAAAGGGTAGGGGAAGGGATTTTATTGCTTTTTGCTTTTTCTTTTCTTTTGCTCTTTTTCTCTTTTTTTTTTGTATTTTTGCTTGACACTGAGATAATGCTGGAAATATTGCTGAGAAGGTACAAGATAATAATGCTTCTGAATAATTTTCTCATGCTTTTTTTTTCTTTTTTTTCTTTTTATTTTTCTTGCTATACTAGGGATACTTGCTCGGATTGGTTGTAGAGCAAGGGATTTTTATTCTGGGTAGGGGTGAGCTTGTCCTTTTATCAATTCTCAAAGATTCTAGACCATGTGCATGATAGGATAGCAGGGGAAACTTTTCGCTCAAGAGACCACTTCTACTGTGTAGAATCGTTTTGAATTTGCAATGAAATCATTTTAATGTGAAAAGGTATACTTGGTTCAAGTAAATAACAAGATCGATTCTCTATGCTCAAAACTTTATTTAATTCAACTGTGGACTTCGATATAAGAGAGATTAATAATCATACCAAAAAAGATCAAGATATTTATTCATGTGAGTGTGAAAGTGAGGGATTCCAAATAAATGCTAATTTATCCAAAACAATTGAAAATATAACTGCAATACTTCAAGAATTGACAGGTGCAAAAAATAAAAGATGTTTTTGAAGATTTTGATAATTTTGATTTTTTTTTTTTTATATTTTGATTTTGATTTATGAATTGAGAGAATACATAATATGACTGTTTTTGAAATTTTTATATGAATTTACTAGGAATGAGACAATATGTACAATATATACAATGACAAAATTACCATAATTATGCATAATAGCGCTTAATATGCATAATGTTCATAGGTTCTTTAAGATATTTACCATCTAAGGTAGCTAATATGTATGCTCCCGATCCAAATTTAGTAGTGATGATATATGGCCCAAGCCAGTTAGGTTCAAATTTACCTTTAAGGTCTTTAGTTGCATTAGTATTTTTTTATTTTCTTTTAATACGAGGTCACCGATATCAAATGATCGGTGATGAACTTTCTTACGATATGCTTGTTTGAGCTTGTTTTGGTAGGCTCGAAGATGCTCCAAAGCATTGATGCGCTTCTCATCTAGGAGTTCCAGCTGACTAAATCTGCCAGCATGATATTCATCTCCTACTTCAATATCTTTAAGTAGCAGAGCCAAAGAAGGAACTTCTAATTCAAAGGGAAAAACAGCTTCAGTGCCATAAACCAAAACAAAAGTTGAAGTGCCCATGGGAGTATGAACGCTAGTTCGATAAGCCCATAAAGCAGGATATAATTGAATGTGCCAATCTCGGCCAAATTTATTTACCAATATTTTGAGGATTTTAATTAATGTTTTATTAGATGCTTTTGCTTGGCCATTACCCTGAGAATAATAGGGAGTGGACCAACGATGTTGAATTTTATATTTTTGACATAGTTTCTTTACATCTTTATTTTTGAAGCAAGTTCCATTATCCGAGATGTGATTTACAGGAATTCCAAACCTACAAATAATTTGATAAAAATAAATTTAGAAACTTGGGTTCCAGTGCAAGAAGCTAAAGGCATAGCTTCAACCCACTTCATAAAATACTCGGTGGCGATTATGATGAATTTGTGTCCATCAGATGACATAGGATTGATTTTTCCAATAATGTCTAAGCCCCATTTTTAAAAGGGCCAAGGAGATGAAATAGCCTGCAGTTCTTGTGCAGGCGCATGGACAAGGTTAGCATGTTTCTGGCACTTGTCGCAATGGCGCACGTAATCATGTGCATCATTCTCCATGGTAGGCCAAAAATATCCTATCCTAAGGAGCTTCTTAGCAATAGCGCTACCACTAAAGTGTTGCCCACAAGATCCATCGTGGGCTTCACTCAAAGTTGATCTAGACTCTTCTAGATTCAAACATCTCAGTAGGATACCTTCAAAAGATCTCCTATATAAGGTATTGCCAATTATGACGAAGCGACTTGCTCTTCTACGCAATAACCGACGTTGGTTTCTATTAAAACCTTTAGGGAAGGTTCCATTGTGAATAAAATTGAGTATGTCGATGTACCAAAGTTTAGAAGTAGTTTCGTTGATTAGAAACACGTCCAAAGGTTCCAAGCATGATTTAATTGAATCGGGTTCCCGAAGTCAACGAATAATTATGATAGCATATTCGTCATCTAACTCCAAGGGTAAAAGAGATGCAGCTGCGACCATAGCATCAGCCGAACGATTGCTAGTTTGAGGAATAGCTTCCAAGGTAACTTGATCAAATAAAGATATTAATTGTAATACATATGCTTTATATGGGCATAATTTATCATCTTTGGTCTGATAAACATCATTAATTTGATTTATAACAAGTTGAGAACCATCGAAAACTAATAGATTTTTAATTTTCAGTGCCATGGCTACTCATAATCCAAGGATTAGAGCCTCATATTCAGCAGTGTTATTAGTACAGGAAAACGTTAATTTAAAGGATAGAGGTATGAGGTGTTTCTGTGGAGATATAAAAATAATCCCCGCACCAGCCCCACTCATGTATCGGGATCCGTCAAAGTATAAGGACCATTGCTCTAAATGATCTACCTCTAATTTAAGGCATTCGTCAAGAAACTCAATGACGAGGGGATGGGTGGATGCTAAGGGTGCAGCAGCTAATTGATCTACTATGATTTGAATTTTAACAGACTTCTATCCTATAAATGTGAGTTCAAACTTGCTTAGCGCAAGAACCCACTTTGTTGTGCGACCAGATAAATAAGGTCGACTCATGAGATACCGCAAGGGATCGGATTTAGCAATAACGTATGTTTTTTGACTAAGCATATAATGGCGTAGTTTCTGTGTAGAAAATATGACTGCTAAACATAACTTCTCTAATGTTGTGTAGCGGGTTTCATAACTAATTAATGTTCTGCTAATGTAATAATTAGCACGCTCTCTTTTCTCATCATCAAGTTGAGCTAACATAGCTCCTAAAGCAAAATCTAAAGAAAAAATATACAAGATAAATGGATGATTAGGTTTAGGTGGCGAAAGTACAGGTGGGTTAAGAAGATATTGTTTGAGGAGTTCAAATGCTTCTTGACATTCGTTGTCCCAATGGAAAGAGATATCCTTCTTACAAAGCTTAAGAAAGGGTCTAGTTTTATCCGCCAGCTTATCGATGAAGCGACGGATGGCTTGAAGCTTACCTTGTAGACTTCGTAATTCAGATATATTTGTGGGTGCGGGCATACCAGTGATAGCTGCAATCTTGATAGGGTCAATTTTGATGCCACGTAAAGAAACTATAACCCCCAATAATTTACCAGACTTAACTCTGAATATACATTTGGCTGGATTCAATCGTATAAGATATTCCCTTAACCGATTAAATACTTTTCTCAAGTCATCTAAATGGTCATCTTCTTCAGTAGAACGAGCTATAATGTTGTCTACATAATCATGTAGTATATCATGCATCATATCATGAAAGATATAAGTCATGGCTTGTTGATAGGTTGCACCTGCATTCTTTAAACCGAATGGCATCACTTTCCAACAAAAGGTCCCCCAAGGGGTAGTAAAGGTTTTTAGCCTGATCTTCAGGAGCTATTCTGATCTGATTATAACCGGAAAATCCATCCATTAAGGATATCATTCCACTCCCAACAGTAAAATCAATGATCTGATCCATATTGGGAAGGGGAAAATCATCTTTAGGGCATGCAACATTAATATCTCTAAAGTCTATACAAACCCTAACTTTAGTAGTTTCTTTCTTAGTTACTGGAACTAAATTCGAGATCCATTCAGCATAATCAATGGCTTGTATAAAAATAACATTCAAGAGTTTTTCTAACTCTCCTTTGACTAGTAAGGCCACTTTAGGATGCATTTTTCTAAGTTTTTGTTTAACAGGTTTAGCATCCGGATGGACTACTAGGTGATGCATAACTACAAAAGGGTCTAAACCTGGCATATCTTCATATGTCCAAGCAAAGACATCTTCATATTCTTTAAGAAATACAATGTATTTATCCTATTTTTCTTGACTTAGTTCTGATCCGATGTTGATTATGTGAGGGTTATCCTTGGTTCCAATGTTAATTTTTATGACATTTTCTACTTCCATGTGTAGATCTCTCTCAAAATTAGGTGGGGCGGGTGAAACGCCCAATTCCTATAATTCTTCCAAGGTTAACTTGGATAATTCATCTTGAGGAGTCATGGCCTCAAGTTGGGCTATAGTAGGTATAGAGCCATCAAAATAAAATCCATTATGTAATAATTCCTCAACGGAGACATCATGGAAGATATCTCCTTCCAACTCATCGTCGGATTCAACGATCATCTCAGGATAAACTATAGATAGCATATTACATGTGAATGACTTATTTGTTAAACACAAAACATCGCGCTCATCTAAATAATATTGGTAACATATAAGATGGTCATCATCCTCGAATGGCTGACCCTTACTAGAAAATAGGCCCACACCATGTCGGGCGGGCCACGGCTCTACCTCAAAAGGTTCTTTCATACCATTTTGGAAAGGTCCCAAACCTTTCCCTTTATATCCCAATTTAAGCATTATAAGTTTGGCTTTAGCATACTCATTAGTAAAATAACATCAAGCATATCCATCATAATGAGTTTTGATGTTTCTGGGTATTCTACCCCAGTCATATCCCTTATAAATAAATGCATAGCTCCCAACTTGGTAAATACTTCCCATAGGTGGGAGGCCCAAGGTACAATGAGATGGTGGTAATTTATTTAAAACAAGGGAATCTTGCATAGAAACATTCGTTTCTTCTGATATAAGAATTTTAGATAGATCAGGTAAGAGCTCGTCAATAAGAGCATAAGAGGTAGAAGGAATATTTCCTACGTCTTTTGATGCAGAGAATATGCATTTGGTGGATATAGTCGATGTAGGGGTGTCAATAGATGGTTCTATTATAGGTATAGAAGTTATAAGAGTATAACAAGAGACATTGGTTGTGGGATTAGGATCTTTCTTAGGTCCTAATGTGGTTTGTTCAGAAGATGGTTGAGCTATATGTGAAGGTGCATCTGATGGAGGAGAAGTATATGACATTGTGGGTGTGATTTTCACACATTTAGATGGATAATGAGAATTAGGATGTGTGGATGATAGTGCAAGGCAAAATTGAACTCCAATAGGTTTTGCCAAAGCACACATATCAAAGGGTCTTGGATCACCATGAATGGTAATCAACTGATTCTTAAATTCGAATTTAACACATTGATGTAAAGTTGAGGGAATATCTCGCATCGCATTGATCCAAGGGTGACCCAAGACTATATTGTACGATGCAAGGCAATGTACAATAAACACAGTCATATCCAAGGTTCTTGGACCAACCAACAATGGAATGGTAATAACTCCACAAGTTTCTTGTATTTCGTCATTGAAAGCTTTTATAATCATATAGGTTCTTTTCATTTCATCACTTCTAAACCCAAATCTTTGGTAGAAGTCAAAAGTGCAAATATTTAAAGATGAACCATTATCAATCAAAAATCATTTGACTGCTACATCTCTAATTAAGGCAGTAATATATAAGGGGTTATCTTTATGTAAACTATGTTGCGGTATATCTCTATCCCGAAAGTCAATATAATCAACTTCACGAGTTATTATAGTATTGGCCATGTCTTGAGGGTGAATGTCTTGTGGTACCATCATATGGCTTAATGTGAGCATTAATTCATCTCTATGTGTGGGAGAAGATCTTAAGAGGTCCAAAAGGGAAATTCTAGCTGTAATATTTGATAAGTGTTCATTAATATTATAAGGAAGTTTAGGTTGAACATTAGGTGCATGATTCCCTTTATTAGGAACCTTCAAAACAAATGGAGTTGATCCACCATTCTGAATTTGATCTTGTTGAGAATTTTGAGCCTGTTGTCTAGTAACAGCTCCGATGTACCCATAATATTATTCTGCGGATGATGAATGGGTCTTGGTCTAGCATTTATAGCTAACTCATTAGAAAGTAATTAGTGAGACGATGGTCTAGTAGTGACTCTTATTGGAAATGGTTCTTCCGAAACCATATGACTTGTGATAAGGTGAATAGTATCTGATTCATCTTCAGAACTATTTGATTGATTTGATGTGATTTCCATATCACTCTCAGTCTCATATTCTATATTACTAAGATCATGTATCTGAATATTATATAGAGGTCTGGTTGTAACCATGGATAAAGTTGTGTCAAATATTTTCGGATCATGAACAGGTAAATGCCCACTAATAGTTCCTACATATTGGGTAGGAGGAGGAACATTATGATGTTCAATTTGATTAGCCACATCCTTACCATGTTTTGGTAAGGGATGTTCAAATATGTCCAATGATTGATTGGCATTCTAATTCTGGTTTTGTGTGGTGTTCTATTGAGCGTTATTAGGAGGATTTTGCTTAGGTTGAAAGGCTTGTACCTCCATCTCATTGTTATCAATCAAGTCCTGTATTTTATGTTTTAATCTTTTACAAGAGTTGGTAGTATGTCCAGGTCCTCTATGGAAGTCACAATGTAAATCTCTCTCAGTATCCGGGTATAGTTGGATTAGGTTCCCGGATATTTGGTAATTGAATTAAGCCTCATTCTAATAATTGTGGTAGAATAGTTGATAAAGGTTGATTTAACCTAGTAAATTCTCAAGGAGGTCTATCAGGAGGTTTCAGTACAAACTTCTTCGCTGTATTTGCAGCATTAACATTAGCAATATTTTTTCTATCGGTGACTCCATCACCCACAACTTGTTTATTCTTATATTAATTTTTGGATGTTTTCTCATCATCTTTCTTTTTAAGCCGACTTCTCCTAATGAGAGCATCTTCCACTCTTCGGGCTAAGTCTATAGCCTGATCGAAGGTGTTCAAGGTAGCAGTTGATAATTCGTAAGATAGTTGCTCTTGCAAATTATTAATAAAGATGTCCAACATCTCCTTATAAGGTAACACAAAGTACAATTTTCCTATCAATTGTCTCCACCTAGCTAGGAAATCAGCAAAGCATTCATCTTTGTCTTGTTTTAAGTTATACAAATCTTTAATGGTCACATGTCTTTCGATATAGGCACTAAATTGATGAACAAAAGACTCAGCAGTTTCTTCGAAATTCCTCAAAGAATTAGTGGGTAATTGATAATACCACTCTAATGCCATTCCTCCCAAGATTTTCAGGAACATTTTTAGTAATAACAAGTCATCATGTGATATATCATGACATGCTATCCTAAACATACGAAGATGCTCTATGGGATCTTCCGTTCCTTTATATATGGGCAGGACAGGCATAGGAAATGTTTAGGATACGGTTGTGCTACAACTATAGGATCTAAAGGCTGACTACACATCTCTCGATAATTGTACGAGGGTCGACGAGGATCTATCTGGTCCATGTGGGAAACTAAGCTGTTTCACCATGGTTTCAAGATTACTAGTTTGTCCACCATATTGGTTCGGTGGGACATAGGTATGGGATTTATGAGTGTATGATGGTGTGGCATAAGGATTAGATGCTATATTGCTATTACGCAAAGTGTTGGTAGGAAGAGTATTATGAAGGGGATTTGTAATAGTATTATGTTGTATCCCAGATTGTTGTTAATTGGTGTTTGGTTTTGTTTTGGGTTTTTGTTGATTTGAGGTATGTTGCTCAATAGCTTGGCAAAATAGAGCAGTAAATGATAGTTTATTTTGTGCGGGAATGACCCTAGGCTTGTTAACAGGCACTTTAGGTGGTTGGGTAACCTGTTGTTGTTGTATGTTTCAGATCGCAACTACTATATCCAAATTGGATGGTCCAACTTGATCACTCTCTTGTTCAATTAAGGACAAGGGATTAGTGCGTGTGTGAAATACATCTTCTAGATTTGCTTGAGTGTCACTAATTAGATCCTTGTCCATATGGATTGCTCTATTAAAAACACCGATATTTGTGTTAATGAACTTCCAAAATTGTTCCATGTTTTCAAAAGTGATAGCTCCTCCCGGAGACATTTTAGGGGATGAGGATCCTTCCTCTCTATTAATTTCTTCTTGTTCATTTGCTACAACAAGCTCTTCTTCCTGCTGGTCTAGGATTTATTCTTCCTAAACATGGTCCTCAGGAGGGATATTTTGGTCAATTAATGGTCTTCCTAACCAATCTTCATCTTCTTCGATTTGTTTTCCATTCCTAAGTCTAGGCATTGTGCTAAACTTAGGTTTTAGCAAATATATATATATATATATATATATATATATATATATATATATATATATATATATATATATATATATGCGATAGGGTTGAGAGGTATATATTTTAATTATATACCTACTATAATACTTAAAAAGGAAATGTTTTGTTTTTTTTTGTATTATTATTTCACAAGTATAAAAATAACAAACAACATGCTAGTTGCAAGAAATAACAATGGTAAAATGAATAACTTAGTTTTCTATAAATAGTTTATGGATATCGTTGATAGGATCAAGTTCATCAGGAGTCATGAAATGCTCCTCTTCAAATTTGGAAGTGGTTTTTCAAGAACTTGACAAAGTGTGCTATGGTAATATGATCTACTTCAGACTCTGACTTATAAAAATAAAGTTCATGGTAATATTCTTGATACAACACAGACTCTAGGAACTCTATTCCATATTTTTCTATCCGTAAGAATGACTTCTTGATCCTCTATACGAGATAGAAACTTATGTACTACAACTACGTTCTCAAGGTATTCCTCAAAGGTGTATAATTCTGAAGACACAAGTGCTCTTTTATCTACCACCTATGGCAAGCTCTCTGAAGTTCATGGTACAAAGTCACATGATCGGGATCCAGGATTCTATCTAGGACAAACCTCTTAATTTGCCTAAGTTCAAAAGATCTAGATTCAATAATACCCAATCTCCTATCAAGTTCGTCCCACAAAGGTTGGACTCTATTTGTTTGAGGTACTCTAAGTACAGAAGTAATCTCTATGGCCGTTAATTGATTTTCAACATTTAAGGTGACAACTCGTCTTTTATTATAATCTACCATCTAAATATGATATGTAAATTTAACAGTTTTCTAATGATTCTAGATGTTCTCAATAATGTGTTTTTTCTTTTTTTTGGATTGTTTTCAAAAGGTGTTTTAGTTTCACATCGGGTTCACCAAAAATGTATTGCCCAAATTTTTTGCACCCTTACCTTCAGGCTAAAGGATACGTGCCCGGAAGGGGGATGCGAGAAGTATGGGACAATATCTCGAACGGAGAGGCCCTTTGAAGGTCGCGCCTCTTGGGGGAGGGGTATAAGGGTGAATTTTCGACGGATGGCGGGGTTCACCAGGAAACTTTAAGTGGCAGTTTCCACGCCTAGGTTGAGAATGGGTTTGATGTGTTCATTTTATATTCAATCATTCATATTCCTAGGTTGGCCAAAATGAATCTAAGCTATTCTATGTGAAATTTTTGGTTTATATGAAGACAATGAACATAAATAAATCCTAAATATAGATAATATCTAAAGTAGAGAAGAATGCACCAAATTTTTGATGTCTAATGAAGATTATGAAGCTTGTAGGAGTCCAAATCGTCCCGAATATGATAGGATCGTCTGTAATTGTATAGAATCATCCCAAATCATAGGCGATCATCTGAGATCAGACAAGATCATCGACGACCTGATGAATTTGTCAGATGAATTCGTCATAAACCTACAATCTTGGAAATAGACACTAAAAAACCGAAAATGCAATTGCAAGAATGATGCAAAATGATAGAAATAATAGTATAGATGCTTAAATAATAAATCCAGATAACAAATCAAATGAGAAGCACTATTTTAATAGCTTATTTTAAACTTTATCATGCAAATATGCTAAATGAGGTGAACTCCAGGATGCAGAATATAAATAAATTAATCTAATGCACAATTAAATGAGAAAGAAAGGTAGAAAATGCAAACTCAGGGCTTTGGTTGCCCCCAATCTAAACTGCAGTCAAAATTATCTGCGATCGTACGAGATCGTCACCGATCTCAATAGGATCGTCTAAAATCGTGTTGGATCGCCTACGACGATTTGAGCTTTCTTCGACTGAAACATAGTAAAAACCTGCAATAAAATCTGAAAATACAAATGCAAATGATGGGGGCGAGGATGTTCTAATACAACAAAAAACTAGAGTTGCAGGGAAATGATTAGCCAGAGGAATAAACTGGGAAAATCCCAAGTTTATATAGGATTAGGGGGAGGTTAGGAGGTTGGGGATCATCCCAATCTGGGAGATCTCCAACGTAGGAATCTCGAACCGTGCAAACACGCTTCTGCCCGAGTTGGAGAGGTTGTTGAAACAAAAGCTAATTTGATGAGCAAGGTGCAACCAAAGTATTGTCATTGTTGTCAACACAGTCAGGTTGATCAGTTGATGCAATGGATAGGAATTGATTAATGAGCAAGGTGATGGACAGGAGTTGATTGATGAGCAAGGTGCAGCCAAAGTATTTCCATTGTTGTCAACACAGACACAGGAGTACAGAGCAGTAGATAGATCAGTTGATGCAGTGGACAGGAGTTCAGAGATCAGTTAGAACATGTACAGTGAATTTCCAAGAAGACAAAAGTGGCCTAGATTCAAAAAATCAAAGAAAAATATAAGTAAGAAAACTGTCGCGATATCACGACATGTTTTCTGTCACGATTTCGTGACATATCGAAGGAGAGAGAAAAATATGGAAAAGATGTCACGATTTCGCAACATGTTGAGAAGCTGGAAAGAACCTGTCGTGATATCACGACATGTTGAGAAGCTGGAAAAGAAACTGTCACGATATTGCGACATGTTAGAAGAGAGAGAAGGTGCAAGCAAAATTGTCGTGATTTCGTGACATGGCCGAGGAGATGGAAGGTGCAAGCAAAATTGTCACGATTTCATGACATGGACGAGGAGAGAGAAGGCGTAAGCAAAATTGTCGTGATTTCGTGACATGGACGAGGAGAGAGAAGGCGCAAGCAAAATTGTCGCGATTTTGCGACATGGACAAGGAGAGAGAAGGCACAAGCAAAATTGTCATGATTTCGCGACATGGCCGAGGAGAGAGAAGGCACAAGCAAAATTGTCACGATTTCGTGACATGGCCAAGGAGAGAGAAGGCACAAGGAAAATTGTCACGATTTCGTGACATGTTGACAGAGAAGGAGGCAAGTAGAAAAACTATCACGATTTCACGACATGTTTGAAGAGAAGGCGCAAGCAAAGAAAACTGTCATGATTTTGTGACATGTTCGAGGAGAAGGAGCTCGCAAAGAAAAGTGTCACGATTTCACGACAGATTGCAAGGAGGATGGTACGGACAAGAAAGGTGTCATGATTTCGTGACAGGTTCCAAGAGGAAGCGTCAAGGAGAGAAAGTGTCACGATTTCGTGACAGGATCGAAGAGAAAGTGCCAAGGAGAGAAAGTGTCACGATTTCGCAACAGGATCGAAGAGAAAGTGCCAAGGAGAGAAAGTGTCATGATTTCGTGACAGGGTCGAAGAGAAGTGCAAGGAAGCGAAAAGTGTCACGATTTTGTGACATGTGTTTTCGCTGGCCAAAGATAGAAAAGGCACAAGGCAGCGAAAGTGTCATGATTTTGTGACATGTTTCATTTTCGTGGGTGAAAGGAAGAAAAGGCACAAGGCAGAGAGAGAGATGTCGCGATTTCGTGACATGTTTCATTTTCACGAGCGGAAGGCAGAAAAGGCACAAGGCAGAGAAAGATGTCACGATTTCATGACATGTATTTTCATGGGTAAAAGGCAAGAAGGGCAGAAAGATATAGAAATGTCGCAATTTCATGACAGGTCGCAACAGCACGAGTACAGACAGTTAACTGGAACAAAACAACAATTGCAGGGGAAGTTGCACAGGAAAGTCATGCAGCTAAGTTAAGAAGAGTTAACTGAAGTCATGCAGCAGATACAGGGGCCATTACAAAGTAAAATCATGCAGTTAAATAAGAATAGTAAACTAAAGTAATTACGGTAGTTACAGTGACAGTAAACAGAAGTCGTTACTGTAGTGACAGGGGCCGTTATAAAGAAATTCCATGCAACGATGGTTACTAAAAGACGTCAGAAGAAGACCAAGAGTTGGACAGAGAATCGTTTCAAAGAACCGCTCTATTAATAAGATTGCATGTAAGAATAAAGAAGTCATTTCTATTAATAAGCTGCATGCGAAAATATAGAAGTTAAAAATAGAAAGAGAAAACTATTATAAAAGCAGGTTTGTATGAAGAATTTAGGTTGAGCTCTATGCAGGTAGAAAGAACATTGTTGTGAGGGGAAAAGAGCCGTCGGATAGTGAGATAGTGTTGCGGGTTGTAGAGAGTGCAGCAAAGAGAGTGCAACATAGAGAGTGCAACATAGAGAGTGCAGCATAAAGAGTGCAACAGAGCTGTGAGAGCTGCAAGAGTAAGCTAGAAGAAAAGGTTGTAAGTGTGCAGCAAGAAGAGCTTTAAAAGAGTGTATGCTTCCATGAGATTGATTTGAGTAAAGATAGACCAGTGAGGGTCTTGTAACACAGAAGGCATTTTTATGTCAATCAAGATTTAAAATAAAAGTCCAAGTTGGTGCTTGGAATCAGGGGTTGGTGCTCCTTTCTATTGGTGCAGATAAATTAGGGGTTGGTGCTCCTTCCAGTTGGTGCTGGTAAACTGTTTGTAAAGTTGGTGCTTTGCAAAGGCTGGATTTGGATGGGAGTCCAAGCAGTCTATTTTTGAGGAGTAGCCAAAACTGGTGAACCTCGTTAAATCTTGTGTTATGTGTTGCTATCTTGTTACATTTGTTGCATCTGGTTTTAAGCATTCATTAGTTCTGAATTAAGAGATGAAGATTTAAGTTTTTAAATAGCTGCACTGATTCACCCCCCCTCTCAGTGCCATTGTAAGACTAACAATTGGTATCAGAGCCAAGTTCCCAGTTTTGACTAAATCAGTCAGGGTTGATCTTGGATTAGCACTCAATGGCTAAAAAGAACAGATCCTCCTCCAAAAAGGCATCTCAGCCAGTTTCAGTTCTTATGGGAGAGAAAACTGAACTAGAGAAGGTAGAAGAAGTGAACACTGAAGAAGAACAGGAATGTGATGAAAACCTTGAGGCTGAGGCTGAAGTAAATCTAAGAGGTGAGTTGATCGCTGCACTTGAAGAGTTGGGTTTAGAAAGGAAAAAGAACAAAAGAATGTCCAAGAAGTTAGAAGAATATGGGGATGAGATTGAAGATCTCTTCCTACAAGTTCAAAAGGCCAAGAAATCGGAAGAAGCCTTGAAGACACACCTGGATGATGTATGCAACACAAGTGAAGAGGAATCTAACAAAGTTATTGTTGATCTAAAGCTACAAGTAGAACAAGTACAAAAGGATTGAAGATATTCTCGGGTCTCAAATCAATGAGAAAGAGACTGTTTGCTACCAACAAGAAGAAGAGATTGTTTCATTGAAGAAACAACTAGAAGAGGCCAATATAAATCTCAAATTTGAGAAGAGCACAGAGTTGCTAGATACAATGATAAAGCAACAAAGAAGCTCCACGGCTAAGTTTGGTCTTGGATATGAAGCTGAACAACCTTCATCTTCCAAAAATGCAGAGAAGAAGAAGTTCACTGATAAAGGAAAGAAGAAAGAAAAGTCTGAAGCTGAATCTTCAAAAGGAAGAAAATATCAAAGAAGATCTACAACAAAGCAACCACAACAAAAGAGGTTCTCTCACTCTCACTCTTTTAATAATAATGCTTTTAATGGCTATTGTTCTAAATGCAACCACTATGGTCACAAGGCAATTTATTGTGGATAGAATAATAGATCAAAGAGTTATGCTGATAAAAATACATCTGCTTTTCTGAGTGAACACCCTGTGCAATGTTTTAAATGTAATGGCCATGGGCACATAGCAAGGTTTTGTCCAAGCACTTCTGTATCCAATCTAAGGCAAGACCATAGATTTCATCATACACATAGAATGCAATACAGACAGGGAATAAAACATGTGCAATGTTTTAAATGCAACGGTCAAGGGCACATAGCAAGGTTCTGTCCAAGCACTTCTGTATCTAATCTAAGGCAAAACCCTAGATTTCATCAGACACAAAGAGTGCAACACAGACAGGGAACATATCATGTGCAATAAAGAAAAGAAAATAATCATCCATCAAGAATGCACAAGAGACAACCCCGCAAGAGAAATGTTCAAGTTCACGAACAGGGGCAAAATAGGGATGTAGTTGAAAAACTCAAGCCCAAGTTCAGGAAAGTCTAGAGAAAGGCAGAAGAAAGGAAATCGTGTCTCCTTGGACTGAAGGAGGCTACTCCACCATTGCTCTAAGCAACTCCAGGTGGCACATCCTCAGGGGGAGCAATATTAAAGTTTTATTTTAAATGCTCCTATGTATTTGTCTGGGTATCTGAGGATGAAAGGAAAGTAGTCGAGGAGTTGTCGTATAGTTGTCAGAATGTGTTCTAGTTCATGTAGATGTTTGTGGAGATAGTATCAAACTGATGTGATTCAGCAGAACAACATGGTGAACAGCTAGGTTATTGATGCAATAGCTGATAGGCGTTATCTGGGATAGAACATGCATCACAGGTCGACGTATCGTGGAAGCATAAGCTGGCAGGTGCTGGTTTTGAAGCCTGTAACATTCCCAATCTATAGGTAAAATAGAATCCATGTTCTGAGTGGGAAGAGATGCCAGAGTCAAAGCAATCAGTGGCACTAGCACCCAGTTGGTCAAGAGTGCCAAGTGGCACATGCAAGGCAGAGACGTTGAAAGAATAGCGCCCAGGTAGTGAAGCGCCTAGGAGGACAAGATGCCTATGCACCTAAGAAGGTCTTGCATTATTTGAGGAATGCGAGATATTGCCTGAGGAAGCAGAATACCGAGAGTTGATGACTGCACGTAGATTGAGGTTCCAACGCTAGAGGTAACGGTCCAGAAGTATGAGTTTGAATAAGGTGTAAAAGGATATATTGTTTGTATGCTTTATATATTCTTTGATAGTTGACTTCTAAGGATTGGAGTCATAAGGTGTTTTAATGGAATAAATATTTTTGTGGTTACTTCTATAATCTAACCCTAACTTGGTGGCAAAGTTGAGGGTGGTGTTGGTAACAGGTTGAAGAACTATTCTCTTCTTCCTCAAACAAAGGTATGGGCAACTTCTTCCATGTATATTGTTGATGGTGTATTTTCTGAAATTGAGTTTGGAGGTAAAAGGTTGTCTACTAGGTATTCTTGTTGGTGTAAATCCCAGTTTCTGGATAGTGAAGATTGTTTATGCATTAAAATAATTGATGAGTTTTCTTTGGGTGAATGCATAATTCTGGTTGAGGAAGAGGAAGCATTTTGCACTAGGGTTTATGTTAGCAAGTCTTGCTACTTGCATTGAGATGGTGAAACCCTTAGTTGGCTGTTTTGAGATTGATGGTTGAGTTGCTGTCATAGAGGTTGTTTTGATCAAGTTAATGCTTTACTTGATACATGATTTGGGCTTACTCCATTGAGATTGATTTGAGCAAGTTATTCTCTGCATTGGTGATTTATGTTGGTGGCTGTTTTGTTCAAATACCTTTGGAAGGAAAAGGATGTCTACTAGTTTCCTTTTCATGTAGTGAATGGTTGAATGCTTCAAGGTTAATCTTGAGTTGAATAATGGTGGTTAAACCTTGTCTATAAGCATTGTTGTTAAAGCCCTAATTGGTTGAGAATAGATATTGGTTGTGGAAAGAACATGAGTATCATTGTTAGATGAGTTATTGCATGGTTGGCAATTGTTGGGTTGTGTTTCATGTTCTTGAGAAAAGCATACTTCATCTATCTTATTCTTTTGAGATTGAGATTGAGATGAGATTGAGAATGGGAGTTAAGTATAGAACATATTGAGTCTCTAACAATTCTCTTTATGCTTCTATGAGGTTGATGAATCACATTGGGTCTCTAACAATTCTCTTTGTGGGTTCATGCTAAGCAAGTTTTTCTTGATGAACTTGTGAGCTGATTTGGACAGGTTCTAGTGTGGACTTGTGAGCTGATCTGGACAAGTTCTATGTGAGCTTGTTAAGCAGGTTCTTAGTGAGCCTATGACAGAGTACAGAGGGTTGAGGCTCAGAAGAAAGTGTGAAATGAAGTGGTCACATATTCCCAAGAATAGTCTAAGAATTGACTAGCTATCGGGATCAAATTCTCAGGGGGAGCATTTATGCATTTGTTTACCTTATTGCTCATGTTTATGATTTTTGCTAACTATAATAATTTTTGCCTGAGAATGTTGTGCATGGACTCAGGGGGAGTTTGCAGCCGCCCTTTGGTATTATTGTCAAAGGGGGAGAAGAATTACAGGTAATTGCAGACAATTACGTGTGTTGCCAACAATTCCAAAGGGGGAGATTGATGTGCAAGGTGCAACCAAAGTATTGTCATTGTTGTCAACACAGTCAGGTTGATCAGTTGATGCAATGGATAGGAGTTGATTGATGAGCAAGGTGATGGACAGGAGTTGATTGATGAGCAAGGTGCAGCCAAAGTATTGTCATTGTTGTCAACACAGAGGAGTACAGAGCAGTAGATAGATCAGTTGATGAAGTGGACAGGAGTTCAGAGATCAGTCAGAACATGTACAATGAATTTCCAAGAAGACAAAAGTGGCCCAGATTCAGAAAATCAAAGAAAAAGACAAGTAAGAAAACTATCGCGATATCATGACATGTTTTCTGTCGTGATTTCGTGACATATCGAAGGAGAGAGAAAAAGTTGGAAAAGGGCTGAGATAGGACAGTTGAGAAGCTAGAAAAGAAACTATCGCGATATCGCGACATGTTAGAAGAGAGAGAAGGCACAAGCAAAATTGTCATGATTTCGCGACATGGTCGAGGAGAGAAGGCGCAAGCAAAATTATCGCGATTTCACGACATGGACGAGGAGAGAGAAGGCACAAGCAAAATTGTCACGATTTCGTGACATGGACGAGGAGAGAGAAGGCATAAGCAAAATTGTCACGATTTCGTGACATGGACGAGGAGAGAGAAGGCGCAAGCAAAATTGTCATGATTTCACGACATGGTCGAGGAGAGAGAAGGCACAAGCAAAATTGTCACGATTTCGCGACATGGCCGAGGAGAGAGAAGGCGCAAGGAAAACTGTCATGATTTCGTGACATGTTGACAGAGAAGGAGGCAAGTAGAAAAACTGTCACGATTTCGCGACATGTTTGAAGAGAAGGCGCAAGCAAAGAAAACTATCGCGATTTCGTGACATGTTCGAGGAGAAGGAGCTCGCAAAGAAAAGTGTCATGATTTTGCGACAGATTGCAAGGAGGATGGTACGGATGAGAAAGGTGTCGCGATTTCATGACAAGTTCCAAGAGGAAGCGTCAAGGAGAGTAAGTGTCATGATTTCATGACAGGATCGAAGAGAAAGTGCCAAGGAGAGAAAGTGTCACGATTTCATGACAGGATCGAAGAGAAAGTGCCAAGGAGAGAAAGTGTCACGATTTTGCGACAAGGTCGAAGAGAAGTGCAAGGAAGCAAAAAGATGTCACGATTTCGTGACATGTTGCTTTTTCGCTGGCCAAAGACAGAAAAGGCACAAGGCAACGAAAGTGTCATGATTTTGTGACATGTTTCATTTTTGCGGGCGGAAGGAATAAAAGGCACAAGGCAGAGAGAGATGTCACGATTTCACGACATGTTCCGTTTTCGCGAGCTAAAGGTAGAAAAGGCACAAGGTAGAGAAAGATGTCACGATTTCATGACATGTTGTATTTTTGTGGTTAAAATGCGAGAAGGGCAGAAAGATACAAAAATGTCATGATTTCACGATAGGTCATAATAGCACGAGTACATAAAGTTAACTGGAACAGAACAACAGTTGTAGGGGAAGTTGCACAAGAAAGTCATGCAGCTAAGTTAAGAAGAGTTAACTGAAGTCAGTGTAATAGTTAAAGGGGCCATTACAAAGTAGAAATCATGCGACTTAAATAAGAATAAGTGATCTGAAGTAATTATGAGCGATTATGAGGCGAGTTACGATGATAGTAAACAGAAGTCGTTACTGCAGTGACAGGAGTCGTTATAAAGAAATTTCATGCAACGGTGGTTACTAAAAGTCGTCAGAAGAAGACCAAGAGTCGGACAGAGAAACATTTCAAAGAACCGCTCTATTAATAAGATTGCATGGGAGAATAAAGAAGTCGTTTCTATTAATAAGCTGCATGCGAAAATATAGAAGTCAAAAATAGAAACAGAACACTGTTATAAAAGCAGATTTGCATGAAGTATTAAGGTTAAGCTCTATGCGGGTAGAGAGAGCATTGCTGTGAAGGGAAAAGAGTCGTCGGATAGTGAGATAGTGCTGCGGGCTATAGAGAGTGCAGCAAAGAGAGTGCAGCATAGAGAATGCAGCATAGAGAGTGTAGCATAAAGAGTGCAACAGAGCTGTGAGAGCTGCAAGAGTAAGCTATAAGAAAGGGTTGTAAGTGTGCAGTAAGAAGAGCTTTAAAAGAGTGTATGCTTCCATGAGATTGATTTGAGTAAAGATAGACCAGTGAGGGTCTTGTAACACAGAAGGCATTTTTATGTCAATCAAGATTTAAAATAAAAGTCCAAGTTGGTGCTTGGAATCAGGGGTTGGTGCTCCTTTCTGTTGGTGCAGATAAATTAGGGGTTGGTGCTCCTTCCAGTTGGTGCTGGTAAACTGTTTGTAAAGTTGGTGCTTTGCAAAGGCTGGATTTGGATGGGAGTCCAAGCAGTCTATTTTTGAGGAGTAGCCAAAATTGGTGAACCTCGTTAAATCTTGTGTTATGTGTTGCTATCTTGTTACATTTGTTGCATCTGGTTTTAAGCATTCATTAGTTCTGAATTAAGAGATGAAGATTTAAGTTTTTAAATAGCTGCACTGATTCACCCCCCCTCTCAGTGCCATTGTAAGACTAACATAATTAAGAAAATTTGGTTTTGGGACGAAATCGTCTGGACGTTCTGTTCTAGACAAATTCGTCCGATTTGGGACGATATCGTCAGATCGGTGACGATATTGTCCAACAGTCAAAACAAATTCTAAAAATGGCATGAAAAATGATATGAGCGATTAATGGGCAGTTTCAGGGTTAAAATTCAAATTTTTATCTTTTTACTGATGATTTAACTATGCCAATTTTAGGGTGCTACACCATAGGAGTGACATCCAGGGAATATTGTCTACATACTTAGGACAAAAAGTAAAAGATAGAGTGTAAGTGTATGTGACCATGGAAGAAGTATCACTATCCTTCTATCTAAGTGAGTATGGATGAGTATGAGGACATAAAGGTAGTTGTAACTTATCAACAATGTACTTTACAATCAAGTTTTTTTGTGATCCGTTATTGATAATATAATCCACAAAGAAATTATGTGTAAGATGAGCATACATATAAAATATATATCATGACATCTTGCAAAATATTCATGACTAAGGTAACATTATTGAGTCAAACTTCTAAACCAGGATAGGTACAATCTTCTCCACAAGTTTTGATGAGATTTTACAGAGTTTCCTCCTCAAGAGACTGTAAAAGCAATTATTTCTTTTTCTTCTATGGACAAGCATATTTCATATGTTCCTTGTTTTTACAATAATGACAAAATACATCAGAAGAAGAGGCTAGAGAAGGAGAATAAAAATGAGAAGAAGGAAAATACTTTTGCATATATTGTTGAGTTGTTGAAGAATATCGAAGAGCAACTAAAAAATAAGACCGATGAGCACCTGGTGAAAAGAAAGACCAAGTTGTATGAGACTAAGCAAAAAAATTCTCCTTTGCAAGCTGAGTTTGATTAAAATTTACATCAAGTATGTCAAGTGAAGTATATTTTAATTCTTAAAACAAATGTGTTTGAAGGCCACTCTTAAACTTAGCAATAAGAATAGGTGCATAATCCTATTCATGAAGTAGGATATGCAAATAGTTAAACTAATAAATAATCTTGAATAAACATTTGGCTTTCTTGCCTCAAGTGAAGCCATTGGATGAGAATTTTATTATCATAATTAGATGTATAGAATATATACTTCAGGTCTATGACCAACTGATCCCAAGTGGTGATGGTATTTTATGTATTTTATTTCTTAGTAATTAGGATTTTAGCAACACCAAAAAGTTTCAACTTAGCAAAATGAACCTTATCATCATCAGATATTTCGCTATAAGCAAACCAATTTTCATATCTAGAATCCAACTATTGAGAACTTTAGTATTCCTAGACCCATCATAGATCTTAACCTTATTTTGATATGAGAACGAGTGTCAAGAGTTTATCCTAAATTATGGAGGTTGGAATTGCATACTATTAACTTTATCAGTCAAATTACTATCTATATTAGCTAAGGCCATCATTTTTATGCTTGCCAATGTACCAGGAATCCTCTAGTGAATGCTAGGGAGGGTGTTTGACTAAATTTACAAGGAGAGCACTATTTGGTTGAGGAGTGTTGGGTACTACCAAAAATATACTATGTTTCACAAGAGATAGTTCAAGGTATAATTAAACACATCAACAGTTACAAAAGTGAAAAATATCTTCCAATGGATCAAGCTCAAAAAGAGCTTTCCAATGAGTATAAATAAAGGGTATACTATGAAAATGCCTTAAACTTCAAGAATTACAAGATCCCTCTAGGCAAAAAAAAGTTAAACTAATTTATTGTCCCCAAGAGACATATTCTTGAAATATTCTTGTAAAAACTAACATGCATTCTAAATACTCATTGTACCTCCTAATAGCATATTAAAAGAAAAACAAATACTAAAAGACAAAATATGGGCAGACAACTTGTTGACCCCCTTGTTATCTCGAGTATATTTTCATTAAATATGTGGTGACTTTCAAGTAGAAACACATCGCCAATAAATGAAAACATAGAAGAACTCCTTGTATAGTTTGGAAATAGCCACTTGACAGGTTCACCATAAGAAATGAAGAATGGTGATATATCTTAAGTCAATTACAATCTGGCTAAGTACCTCTAGCTTAGAATTGTGACTAGACTGTCTCAAAGAAATGAACACCATGTAGCATTGAAAAGAGTGACATGTAGGCAGTAATTGCTCAATGTGATACTATAGATCGACTGGGCTATGATTTAATGTATCTCCAAATATATTGCAAGTCGTCTATTCAACCAAACATAATGCAAGCAACTACAATATCAATAATATCCAACGAATGAATGAGAGATAGGTTAACAGAGTAGGACCGATCAATTATAATAAAATCTAGAACTCCATTTTATGTAAAATAGGATGTTGGACCATGTGTTGATTGTTGCATTTTTAGGTGTCAATGAGAGGATATCAATTAGTAATAGATGAGACTTCAGACTAGTGTCGCACTTTGGACATCTATAGGTATGAAAAATTATATGTGGCTGATGAAAAAGTAAGCAACATACATGATCTCTTGATATATTATTGCACATATTCTTTAGGATAGAAATCAAGAATTATTAAACAAATAACTTGGAACACTTCTTTAGAATCAACAAGAGGATTTATCTATGTTTTCACTAAAATAAAACTAGCATAAGTTTTCCAAATAAGTAAATTCCTAGACTTCGTGTGGCTCGTGATCCAATGCACCAAATACCTACGAAATTAGTTGCACAATTAGTATTTTTGATGTAAATAAGATTATCTTCACCAAAAATGAACTGAAATACTTCTTCAAAAAACATACAAGTAGATGATGACATCACATGTCATACCAAAAAATGACATGTCAAAGTAGCACATGGACAAATGATATCCATATCTAATTTGAATCTTTAACCACTTCTATGAATTTCCATTTTATTTTATTCCATATTGTAGCAATACCTCCTACTTGATCTCTTGAGCCAATACAATCACTCTGGTATATATTGTATTTCATATTCCTTCCATAGTTATCCATTCATTTTTGTTATCTCAGTTTCCTAAAGAAAAAAGTATATCAAGAACGAATTCTTGAATCTTTCCCTTCAAGGTTCTTTTTGTTGATGTAGAACACATATCTCCTATATTGCAATAGAATATAATCATTTTCTTAGGCTATGCAATAAAACCTTATTACTTTTTCTTCCCTGTCCACTTGGGAGATTTAATTTTGCTATCTTGTCATCTATACTAATTTGCTTTTGAGATCCCTCCTCAATGGATTTTTGCAAATATGTTTGCAATACCATTGACCTTATAGGTCTTCCTACCTTCTTGGTACTTGTCCATAGTCCACTTGTGATTATATTTGACTTAGGATAGTATAACACCCTACATTGTTACATCATCTTCCACTTTTTCACCTTATGTTACTTGTTCTTATCCTCAATTTCCTATTTTTTTCTCTTCTCCCTTTTGATCTTCTTTAGTTTGTTCAAACTCCTCACTACTCAATTTTATTTTTATTTCTCCTATTGTAATATCTTCTTGTGGTTCTTCCTTCTCAAAGGCCTCAAATTGATTTTTCATAATGTATCTTTCATTGTAGGTATCCAATTTTATTTAGTATGCTTTTTCTTTTATACATTCATAAATCCTTAATCATCCTTCTCATTACCCTATTATTTCGATACTTATCTTGCTTTTCTTGGGTAATTACAAACATAACATCCATATTTATGTTAGTGGGTGGATTTAAATGAGATATGCTCATAATCTAGCTCTTGTTTCTATACTTGACCCTGTAGTTCAATTTCAATATGCTCCAGTAAGCCTTCCCTTATGTCCATCTCCATATATATTATGGCATATGTGGTTAACTTTCATTGTTTTATTATCTTAGTTATTTTAATGAACCATCATAAAGAGTCTCCTATTGATTTGAAAGATTCTTCCTACCAAAACTAATATGGGAAAAAACATCTTAACATATATTGAAATGGAGTTCAAAATTTCTTCTCTTGGGTCAAAATTATCATCCCAATAATTCATAAATTTATTACCATGAACTAAGGACCTCTCTCAAAAATAATTTTCTTGTCTTTGGGATTGTTAAATTTCATTAAAAAAAACTCTCTTCCTACATATACTATCATTGGTTCTTGTGAGATTAATGGAAGCTAGTTATTTTTAACCCAAATTTCAATACCCTTGGGAGACGACCATAAGTTAAAGAGCCAATATATTAATCCACATTTATCCAACTTGTTATAATCCCTTATGAGGTTCTGTTCATCAAAATTTACCTTTGGAAATTTTTTTTTTTTTTTACAAATCCATCATTTTTGGGGAAAGAAGAAATCTCTATTTTTCTTCCTAAATTCAACCATTGATCATAATATTTTAATAGGTGTCCTTTTTGGATCAGCAGCCCCTCTAAAGATGAAGATCCCTAAACAACCATTTTGGGAAACCTAAATTATTTATACTTTACTTGTTTTATCTTCTTCATTTCTAATATTAGATATTTGTTGTCTGCCCTCTACTGCTCAAATATATTTTCACATATTCTAATCGTTGTAGTTTGAACTCTGGTTTTATGCCTATTTCCTAGTTTTATAAAGCTCCTCTGATACCTGCCTCTCCTCCTCCATCTTCTTGGTTCTATATATACATGATTATATCTCTAATAGTAAAGACTATGTACATAATATTATCTTTGATAATTATATAATTATATGTATATATTTAATAATTATATGTAATTATCAATCGTTGAATTGATTTGCTAGTGTGTCGACCTCTTTGTTGAATTCCTGCCTTACGTGTTGATAGAATATTTTACCAATTATCCTGCTTAGTTGTCTAATCCTATCTTGAATAATCTTCAATTGTAAAGATCTAAAATATTTATTTTTGGCAAGAGTTATTATTAATTTAGAAGAAGAAACATCTCGGGAAGGTAATTAACTCCATGTTGTCGGTAGACCATCATTTTGTGAAGGCCCACCTACGGATGGATTCAATATCAAGGTAGGCATCGACAAATTACTATTAAAATTAATTGGTCAAATAACATATAATTTTTATGCAATAACCCAATTTTACATTAAAATATAAAATATAATAAAAAATACATATTAATATTTAATAAACAAATACAACCACAAACACAATACAACAAAACACCTCTAATAATAAAATTTTACTTTATAAATTTTTAAAACACCTCTCCTATTTATTTAAAATTTTAATTTTGCATAATTTTTTTCTTCTTCTTATTCATATTTACCTTATATTTAGGTGCAAATCTAACTTTATCATTAAAACATAATAAATAGAGTTATTGCATATAAATAGAGTTATTGCATAAATAGAGTTTGTATTGTGTTTGTGGTTGTATTTGTTTATTAAATATTAATATGTATTTTTTATTATATTTTATATTTTAATGTAAAATTGGGTTATTGCATAAAAATTATATGTTATTTGACCAATTAATTTTAATAGTAATTTGTCGATGCCTACCTTGATATTGAATCCATCCGTAGGTGGGCCTTCACAAAATGATGGTCTACCGACAACATGGAGTTAATTACCTTCCCGAGATGTTTCTTCTTCTAAATTAATAATAACTCTTGCCAAAAATAAATATTTTAGATCTTTACAATTGAAGATTATTCAAGATAGGATTAGACAACTAGGCAGGATAATTGGTAAAATATTCTATCAAAACGTAAGGCAGGAATTCAACAAAGAGGTCGACACACTAGCAAATCAGAAAATAAATATAGCCCCTGGTTATTACCGCCAAATCATCAAGAAGTAGAAGGGAAGGGATTGTATGCGAGGATGATGAGGACTCAAATAATGAGGTGCAGTTAAGTAGTTAAGCAATGAAACAAAGCAACAATTTTGGTTACAATATTGGTGAAAGGGATGTAAACCTTAGGTGTAGTCAAGCATTGAAGGAAGAGGGTTGTTTGTAGACCATATCTATAGTTTGTGAGAAAGCCTCTTTGGTCAAAATAAATATCTCTCAGGGGTCTTTGGATTCACAGGTGGACAAACCTTTATCCTTTATCAGTATTTCAGAGGATTTGGGTTGTATTTGATTGATCATGAAGCCCGAATTATCTGTAAAATCAAGGGAAAAATATCAGGTTTGGAGGAGCTCAAAGGATACATTAAATATTGGTGGATTCGTATAAAATTCAAATATTTTACAAATACAGTTGAAGGAGGGGTAAATTGGATATTTAACAAATTTAAAGGCAAAATGCAAAAACTATTAACCGAGTTGTTACAAGATTATGATCTTCGTCTAGGAATATTCCTTAAAAATGCTTTCAATTATGTTTTTGATGAAGTGAGGACCAAACTCACTATCTATATACATTATGTATGTGAGGTGGGCTTCAAATATTCATCAGTTGTAAGATATGCCACACGAGTCATAGGCTTGATGACTCGTGTAGCATCAAATGATATGTTTTCCTGGGTCTTTCACA
Organism: Wollemia nobilis; assembly: GCA_028583015.1. NCBI lineage: Eukaryota > Viridiplantae > Streptophyta > Pinopsida > Araucariales > Araucariaceae > Wollemia > Wollemia nobilis. The sequence continues at coordinate 4,926,031 of JAQPPZ010002072.1, read as the reverse complement.
TTCTAATGATATCTGTATCCAATTTGCATCTTTAACCACTTCTATAAATTTTCATTTTCTTTTGTTCCGTATTATAGCAATGCCAATACATTCACTCGGGTATATATTTATATTCTATATTCCTTCCATAGTTGTCCATTCATTTTTTGTTATCTTTATTTCCTGAAGAGAAAGTATATCGAGACTGGATTCTTGAATCTTTCCCTTTAAGGTTCTTTTTGTTGAGGTAGAACCCATATCTCTTCTATTCTAAGAGAATATAGTCATTTTCTTAAGCTATGCAATACAACCTTCTTACTTTTCCCTCCTTGTCCAATTGGGGAATTTCCTACCTTATTCTTGGTACTTGTCCATAGTCTACTTGTAATTCTATTTGATGTAGGGATAGTATACCACCCTGCATTGTTACATCATCTTCCACTTTTTTACCTTATGCTTCTTATTCTTCTTCTCGATTTTCTACTTTTTTCTCTTCTCCTTTTTTCTCTCCTTCAATTATCTCGAACTCCTAACTATTCATTTCTAAATTCTTTTCCCCTATTGTAATCTCTTCTTGTGGTTTTTCCTTCTCCAAGGCATCAAACTGATTTTTCATAATGTCTTTTTTGTTATTGGTACGCACTCTGCTTTTTCTTTGATACATTCATAAATCCTTCATTAACCTTCTCATTACCTTGTTCTTTTGATACTTGTATTGCTTTACTTGGTAGTGGGTTAATTTAAATAGGATATGCTCATAATCTAGCTCTTATTTCTATACTTGATCCTATAGTTCAATTTTAATATGCTTTGGTAAGCCTTCCATTATGTCCATCTCCATACATATTCTGGCACATATGGTTAACCTCCATTGTTTTATTATCTTAGTTGTTTTAATGAACCACCCTAAAGAGTCTCCTATTGATTTGAAAGAGTCTTCCTACCAAAACTAATATGGGAAATAAAACATTCTAATCTATATTGGAATGGAGTTCAAAATTTCTTGTCTTTGGTCAAATTATCATCCCAATACTTCATAAATAGTCTATTTCGTACCATGACCCAGGGTTCTCTCAAAAATAATTTCCATGTCTTTGGGATTTTTAAATGTCATAAAAAAACGCCTCTTCCTACATAAACTATCTCTGGTTGTTGTGAGATTAATGTGAGCTAGTTATTTTGACCTAAGTTTCAATACCCTTGGGAGACAACCATAAGTTAAAGATTCGACATGGTAATCCATATTTAGCCAACTTGTTATAATACCCTATGAGGTTTTATTCATGAAACTTTACCTTTAGAATTTGTTCTTTTATTTTTACAAATCTATCATTTTTGGGAAAAGAAGAAATCTTCATTTTGTCTTTCTAGATTCAACCATTGTTTGTAATATTTCAATAGGTGCATTTTTTGGATCAACCGTTGAAGATGAAGATCCCTAGACAACCATTTTGGGAATCCTAATTTATTTATACTTTACTTGTTTTATCTTCTTTACTTTTATGTAAGTGTCAATGTGCAGGAAATGCACAAGTGTCATGTAAGAGTGCAATGTGTAAGAAATGCACAAGTGTCATGTAAGTAAGAGTGCAAGTGTATATATGAGTTATAAGCTTATTGTAGTGGTAAGGGATTTTGCCTCTCTTTGGGAGGTCCAAGGTTCAAACACCACTAAGTATGAGGAAACTAGGACCCCTCATAAAAATATTAATTTATATTGTTTATTATACTATATATCTTAATGTAAAATTAGGTTATTACATAAAAATTGTATGTTTCTTGACCAATTAATTTTAATAGTAATTTGTTGGTGCTCGCCCTCACATTGAATACATCTGTAGGTGGGCCTTCAAAAAATGATGGTTTGCTAGAAACATGGAGTTAATTGCCTTCCCGAGAGGTTTCTTCTTCTAAAATGATAATAACAACTCTTGCCAAAAATAAAAATTTTAGATATTTATAATTAAATATTATTCAAGATAGGATTAGACAACTAGGCAGGATAAATGGTAAAATGTCCTATCAATATGTAAGGTGGAAATTCAACAAAGAGGTCAACACACTAGATAATTAAACAATAAATATAGCCCCTAGTTATTGCTGCCAAATCATCAAGAAGTATAAGGGAAGGGATGGTATGTGAGGATGATGAGGACTCCAATAATGAGGTGGAGTTAACAAGTTAAGCGATGAAACAAAGCAATAATTTTGGTTACAGTATTGGTGAAAGGAATGCAAACCTTAGGTGTAGTCAAGTGTTGAAGGAAGAGGGTTGTTCGTAGACCATATTTTCAATTTGTGAGAAAGCCTCTTTTATCAGAAGAAATATCTCTCAGGGATATTTGGGTTCACAGGTGGATAAACCTTTGTCCTCTATCAGTATTTCATAGGATTTGGGTTGGATTTGATTGATCATGAAGCCGAAAAAATTATCTGCAAACTCAAGGGCAAAATATCAGGTTTGGAGGAGGTCAAATGATACATTAAATATTGGTGGACGAGTACAAAATTCCAATATTTTACAATTACAATCGAAGGAGGGGCAAAATGGATATTTAACAAATTGAAAGGCAAAATAAAAAAATCATTAATCGAGTTGTTACAATATTATGATCTTCCTCTAGGAATATTCTTTAAAAATTCTACCAATTATGATTTTGATGAAGTGAGGACCAAACTCACTATCTATATACCTTATGTATGTGAGGTGGGCTTCAAATATTCATCAGTTGTAAGATATGTCACACGAGTCATAGGCTTGATGACTTGTGTGGCATAAAATGATATGTTTTACTGGGTCTTTGGAATTCTAATGGTATTTTTAACAAATTTGTAACTTTAACCACTTCTATAAATTTCCATTTTCTTTTGTTCCATATTATAGCAATGCCAATACATTCACTCGGGTAAATATATTTGTATTCCATATTCCTTCCATAGTTATCCATTCATTTTTTGTTATCTTCATTTCCTAAAGAGAAAGTACACCAGGACTGGATTCTTGAATCTTTCCCTTTAAGGTTCTTTTTGTTGAGGTAGAACCCATATCTTTTCTATTCCAAGAGAATATATTCATTTTCTTAAGCTATGCAATACAACCTTCTTACTTTTTCCTCCCTGTCCACTTGGGAGATTTAATTATGCTATCTTGTCCTCTATACTGATTTACTTTTGAGATCCCTCCTCAATGGCTTTTTGCAAATTAGTTTGCAACACCAATGATGTTATGGGTCTTCCTACCTTCTTCTTGGTACTTATCCATAGTATACTTGTAATTCTATTTGATTTAGGGATAGTATATCATCTTGCATTGTTACATCATCTTCCACTTTTTTACTATTATTCTTCTTGATTTTCTACTTTTTCTCTTTTCTCTTTTTTTCTCTTCTTCAATTATCTCGAACTCCTCACTATTCATTTCTAAATTCTTTTCCCCTATCGTAATCTCTTCTTGTGGTTTTTCCTTCTCCAAGGCATCAAATTGATTTTTCATAATACTTTTTTTGTTATTGGTACTCACTCTACTTTTTCTTTGATACGTTCATAAATCCTTCATTAACCTTCTCATTACCTTGTTCTTTTGATACTTGTCTTGCTTTACTTGGTAGTGGATGGATTTAAATAGGATATGCTCATAATCTAGCTCTTATTTCTATACTTGATCCTATAGTTCAATTTTAATATGCTTTGGTAAGCCTTCCATTATGTCCATCTCCATACATATTCTGGCACATATGGTTAACTTCCATTGTTTTACTATCTTAGTTGTTTTAATGAACCACCCTAAAGAGTCTCCTATTGATTTGAAAGAGTCTTCCTACCAAAACTAATATGGGAAATAAAACATCTTAACCTATATTGGAATGGAGTTCAAAATTTCTTCTCTTGGATCAAAATTATCATCCCAATACTTCATAAATAGTCTATTGCTTACCATGAACGAGGGTTCTCTCAAAAATAATTTCTCTATCTTTGGGATTGTTAAATATCATAAATTTTTTTTCTCTTCCTACATAAACTATCTCTGGTTGTTGCGAGATTAATGCGAGCTAGTTATTTTGACCTAAGTTTCAATACCCTTGGGAGACAACCATAAGTTAAATATTCGACATAGTAATCCATATTTAGCCAGCTTGTTATAATCCCCTATGAGGTTTTGTTCATCAAACTTTACCTTTAGAATTTGTTCTTTTCTTTTTACAAATCCATCATTTTTGGGAAAAGAAGAAATCTTCATTTTCTCTTCCTAGATTCAACCATTGTTTGTAATATTTCAATAGGTGTCTTTTTGGATCAACCCCTGAAGATGAAGATCCCCAGACAACCATTGTTTTGATTATATCTCTAATATTAAAGACTATGTACCTAACATTATCTTCGATAATTAGATGCAATTGTCAATCTTCATTAAAACCTCTTATGGATCCCTTTTATATGTGTAAACTATATCAATTATTTTCCACTTTAATTCTTATTTTGATAATGATTTTTTTTTTTTTTTTGCTTTATTTTTTTAATGGGTCATATGGGATTGAAACGATCTCTTTCGTATTGTATCATATTATCATGATAAGTAGCAATTATGCGTGTATCCTTAGGTATAATTTGAACTTACCATTTGATTAAAATATTAAGGTTCACCCATATTTGAACCTTGGTCTATGATATGAAATTACCACTTCCAACCAATTGCCCTAAACCTCATGGATTTTGATAGTGATAAAGTTACTTCTACAAAAATACTTAAATTTTAGTTGTACAAAAAAAACTTAAAATTTTATCAAATATCATTAGCTCAACCAATTATATTCCTCAACTTGAAAAAGAAGACCTAGGTTCAAATCTTTCTAAACAATACATGCATAGTTACCAAACAGTTGTAATACCATTATATGGTCATTACTTACAACCTTCAATCCTATATAACCAATTTAAAAAATACTTAAAATTTTAACATAATTTTTTTTTAATAATAAAATTTTAATTTATAAATTAAAACACTTCTCCTATTTATTTAAAATTTTGATTTTACTCTATATATTATTATTATTTTTTAAGTTCTTATTTTTCTTATATTTAAATACAAATCTATCTTTATAAATCAAGTTTATAACTTTTTCTTAAAAAAAAAAAACGAAGAGTGTAACTTTTTTAAAACAAATAATTTAATTTTTAAATGATGTTTGTTTAGGAATGTAGGGAACATAAAACCCGTTTATGCAGGTATGCCAACGTTTAAAAAAAAGCATTGCGTCCTCTCCAAGCTACTGCAAAGGAGAATCCAAGAATGTCGTTCAATTTGGGGAGAATTCATACGTTTGGAGCTGAGCTAGCATAACCGAAACTATTGAATTCAAAATATTTCTGGACAGAGTAACGGACAAATATTTGAATTGAGATGGCATAAGGGAAATGATTGAATTTAAAATATTTCAGGATATGTCACAGAGTAACGGAAACATTTGAATTGAGATATTTTGGGAAGCACTAGGGCTGAGAGAGCCGTTGGTAAGAGGCATTATAAATATTTGCACAGTCCATTCGCTTTCATTTTGATTTTCTTCTCTTTTCATTGTGCTTTCAGTTTTGCTTTTCTTTGTTTGATATGTCATGGCCATGGATCTTCCTGTTTTGGTTTGTTTTTGCGTTTGAAGGTGTATGTGTTTTTTCTTTGATTTACACTTGATTGAAAGAGCACACAGCTTGACCGACCATACAAAGGAGGCAAAAGAAAACCTAAGAGGCAGATGAACACAGAAGATAAAGCAAAGAAGATCATATTGAGGTTTGTAATATTTTCTTTAAATCTGTGTTCCTGTTTTTTTGTTTGCAAGGGTTTTAATGCTTTGATTTGTTTACTTTAATTTTTTTTTCATGTCTTTCCATATTTTTGCCCTATTTTTTTAGTTTGACTATTTCTTACACTTTCACCCTGATTTTTTGATTTTTATTTGCAGTAACAGAACAGAGCAAATCGCATAGCATTTTTTAGTTTGTCTATTTCTTACACCTTTTACCCTGATTTTGATTTTTATTTGGAGTAACAGAACAGAGCAAATCACATAGCTGGTCGGATAAAAGAGAAAAAAAAAAAAAATCGGCGGCAAAATTTCCATAAGGTAAATTCCTTGCAATTATTTTCATGTTTTGATTTGTTTAGGTTAGTTTTATTTCTACTGTATCTTTTACTTTTTCTCCCTCAACAATCAACAATGTATAACTTAGATCAAATTCTGAAGCGTGGAATTACAGGGTTAAAGGCTCATTAAAATTTTAGTTCCGTAAAGTTAATTGAAATTTGAAATCGCTTTAACAAGATAGCCTCTAGCCTCCTTTAACAAGGTTAGGAACTTCCACTGTTACGCCACAGCTTAATATTTTAAAGTTAAAAGTAGATTTTAATTTGTAAAAATATTATTTAATTAAATATAATTTTAATTTGAAATTTAAATATTTAGTAAGTTCCAAAATTCAAAATTCCTGAAAAAATATTAAATCGTCCCGCCTGGTTCATGTCTTTACCCACCAACCAACCAAAACCACTATCGCTTCAGGTGATGGTGATGGATGGGGACCGTGGGGTGAGGTGGCGCGGGACCATATGTAGTACAACGCTTCATCAGACTTCTATCACTTCATTCCCTCAAGTTGCGTCTGGTCATCATTGATGTTAGTGTTGGCGGCGGGTGGATCCCTTTAGGTTTCTTAGACCCTTTAACCCTACAATCTCTCCTGGGCAGAAGCCTTCCACAGGTGCTCTGTTTTACTTTTTCCTCTTCAACTTAGATCAAATTCTGAAGCTGTCTATATTCAAACCTATTTTTTCTGGATGTCAGATTTCTTTTTTTCTGTTTGTTTTATTTCATAACTTATGTCTACATCTGAAGCCTTTAATTTGTTGTCTATTACTTTTTTTTCTCAATGTCAGATTTCTTTTTTCTGTTTGCTTTATTTCATAACTTATGTCTACATCTGAAGCCTTTAATTTGTTGTTTATTTTTTATTTTTTTCATTTTATTTTATTTAGGTTCTTCTCATCTGTATTTCATTTAAATTTTTTTTTTTATAAATTAGAATTAGTTCAAAGACATTGGTATCATGCAACAATGATGTATTTATGGTTTAAAAATATTTTTCTTTTTGTAGATAATTATAAACTATAAATATTGGTTTTTTTGTTTTTTGTTTTTTAGAAGAACATTTACAAATTACATCAACAACCACCCTCAAGGGATTTGAACACAAGACCACTTAAAAAACAACCATCATCTTAGCCACTAGGGTAATTGCCTGTCCTATAAATATTGGTTTTCTTTCAAGACCTTATTAGTTTTGACGAAGCTAATTAGTTCTAGTTCTAATTATTTTCGAACTTTAGTATATCATTAATTAAAGGATGAAGGTACATGACTTTTAGAGACATGATAAATTGACAACATTTAATATGCTTTTATGGCCAGTAATTGTTAGTGTATGTAAATCCCATCAAAATGTTTAAAGTCCATTAATATTGTTTTTTAAATATTAAGTTGGTTTTCTATAGATTATAAAACTATGAAGAAATTTATTTTTTGTTTTACAATTTTTTATTACTAAATCTATATAGTGCTTTATCATTGGTATTAAATTTAATGGACCACTTATATCTTTTTTATTTGTTTTGCAGTAACATAAAAGTCAAATAAATTATTTGCTATATGAACCTCTTCGATATATAAAGATGATTCGAAGAATAAGGAGCTATAATAAAAATTATATAGTGTAGAGAAGTTTTGAGATTCATTTTATGTCCTTCGAAGAATAAGGAGCTACAATAAAAATTATATAGTGTAGAGAAGTTTTGAGATCCATCTAAAGTCCAAACTAATTAATTACTTTGTAATATTGTGAATGATTATTTTTAATAAAAAATATATTTTTTTGTGGGAGGGGTAAACTCCCCTCCTAAAGCCCTCAAGGGATGGCCATGGTCTTCCTTGAAGGTGTGTCTTTCATAGTTATTTTATGTGTTTTAAGTTGCAGATTTTTAAAATTACTTTTTCTTTTGAATGTCTTAAATTTAATAATAATAAAAACATAAATTTATACTCTTAAATAAAAGACTGTGGACATACAAACCATATCAATATCAATAGCAACAATACTAACAACAAAATTATTATATAATGAATTTTTAACTTGTTTTGAAATAATAAATATACTTTTCAAGTGCATGCATAGAATTTGGGTATTGTAATAAAAAATACTTATTTTAATTTGTTATATTTATTTTTATGTTCTAACATCAATATAAAAGCCATGAATGCCATTTAAATTTTAATTTGTGTTTTACATTTGTTTTACTAACATCACTAGTACTTGTATGTTCTTTATTGATTTTTAATTAATAAACATTTTGTTTACTATTTAACCAAAACATTCTAATTTTGAATGCAATTTTAAAGTTAAAAAATTATCAAGCATTTTGTTTCACTCTTATAACCAAAACATTTATATTTTAAACTTATCTTTTGCACTTTTTATAATAATATTTAAATATTAATTTTGATATATTTTACCCTTTGTTTCTAAATTAAATTATTTTTTAATGATATATATATGGACTTGTAGCATATGGAATGTGGATTTCAATGACTAATATGATATAATACTTTTATGTTTTGATTTAAAATAAATAATTGAGTCATTATCAATAGTAATTTTAATGTCATTTTTATTACATAACTTATAATTTTGTGTTATACTATAAAAATATTGATTTAATTTATAATATTTGATTTTAGTGTTAAAATCATTATACAAACAACTTGAATATCATCTAAATTTAAATTTTTGTTTTGCATTTGTTTTATTAACATGATTTTGTTTACCAATTTGTTTTTGTTTACAATTGAACTTCCTTTTTATACCAATTTTGTTTACCAATATAACTTCCTCTGTATATAAAACATTTATATTTTTAGTTAGATAATGTAATATTTCTCATGATATAAATATTAATTTTAGATAAATAATAATATAAATAGTATTTTATCTTATCATGCTTGATATTTTTATTTTTCAAAAAGTAATAATCATTTTCCAATAAAAATGTAGTTCTTTTAAATTTATGGTTGTTTGTGTCCATACAATAACAAACCTAGCCAAGTGAAAATGATTTTATTATAATGATAAAAACAAATTTGATTTTTTTTTTTTGTTATAATTATAATTAATTTTAATAACCATAGGTGTTTAATATGTTTCCTTACACTAACTTATTAAAAAACCATGTTTTCTTACACACAACATGTCAAAACTTATGTTTTTGTATCTTTAATTTACATAGTTGATTTATTATGCCATTATTATATATAAATAAAAAATTATATATGTTTGAATTGATTTCAATAGTAATAATGTATTTTAATTTTATATAAATTTTGGATGTGATGTATTGCATTAATGTTTATACTTTTTATATTAACTATATATTTTATGTTTTGAAAAAAATAAATTTTAAAGTTCAAAAATTAAATTTGATGCTTGTATAGTTGTTTGTAATGTGCTTGTGGTTGTATTTGTTTATTAAATATTAATTTGTACTGTTTATTGTATTTTATATTTTAATGTAAAATTGGGTTATTACATAAAAATTTGTATGTTTTTGGACTAATTAATTTTAATAGTAATAACTTCTTTTATGTATTTGTTTGGATGATTCGAATGATGATAATATAGTTTGTTTTCTATTAAATATTTTAATTTTTTTATTATATAATGTTTTAAATATGAGCAAAGGTAGCAATGGCCATCAAATTTATAAATAGGTAAAATATCCTATCAATTTGCTATAATTAGGGGTGAAAATGATTTTCTTATAATAATAAAAATAAATTTGACTTTTTTTTGTTATAATTTTAATTAATTTTAATAACCATAGGTGTTTAATATGTCTCCTTACACTAACTTATTAAAAAACCATGTTTCCTTACACACAACATGTCTAAACTTATGTTTTTGTTTCTTTAATTTACATAGTTGATTTATTATGCCATTATTATATATATAAAAAGTTTGTATGTTTGAATTGATTTGAATAGTAAATTTTGGATGTGATGTATTTCATTAATGTTTATACTTATTATATTAACTATATATTTTATATTTTGAAAAAAATAACTTTTAAAGTTCAAAAATTAAATTTGATGTTTGTATTTGTTTGTAATGTGCTTGTGGTTGTATTTGTTTATTAAATATTAATTCGTGTTGTTTATTATATTTTATATTTTAATGTAAAATTGGGTTATTACATAAAAATTTGTATGTTTTTTGACCAATTAATTTTAATAGTAATAACTTATTTTATGTATTTGTTTGGATGATTTGAATGATGTTAATATATTTTGTTTTCTATAAAATATTTTAATTTTTTTATTATATAATGTTTTAAATATGAGCAAAAGTAGCAGTGGCCATCAAATTTATAAATAGGTAAAATATCCTATCAATTTGCTATAAATAGGGGTGAAAATGACTTTTTTATAATAATAAAAATAAATTTGACTTTTTTTGGTTATAATTTTAATAATGATAGGTGTTTAATATGTCTCCTTATACTAACTTATTAAAAAACCATGTTTCTTTACACACATGTATAAACTTATGTTTTTGTGTCTTTAATTTACATAGTTGATTTATTATGCCATTATTATATATATAAAAAGTTATGTATGTTTGAATTGATTTGAATAGTAAATTTTGGATGTGATGTATTTCATTAATATTTATACTTATTATATTAACTATATATTTTATGTTTTGAAAAAAAAAAATTTTAAGTTCAAAAATTAAATTTGATGTTTGTATATTAGTTTGTAATGTGCTTGTGTTTGTATTTGTTTATTAAATATTAATTTGTACTGTTTATTATATTTTATATTTTAATGTAAAATTGGGTTATTACATAAAAATTTGTATGTTTTTCGGCTAATTAATTTTAATAGTAATTTGAATGATGATAATATTTTTTTTTTTCTATAAAATATTTTAATTATTTTATTATATAATGTTTTAGATATGATTTTTAATTGATTATATGAGGTTGAAAGCGGTCGTTATGACCATTATGCATGTGTTGTTTGATAAGATTTGTACTTAGCATTTCCTCTTTGAGGAAATTTATATTTATTAAAATTTACTTAAATGAAGATAAAATATTTTAATTAGATACATGATTTGGCATTCAACAATTTGAGAAGCTCCTATTTCATTACTACTTATATTTTGGGATTAATCGACCTATGTTTTTGAGTGAATGGCTTGGCTTTAGGTGTTAGCTCTATGGTATGCTAGATTACCTCCTTGTCATAAACCCAAAGATCATTATAGCTCCATGTTATTATGTCTTGGTACCATTTGCATAGTGACTTGAATCTATCTACTTCTTTCATAGAGCAATAGATTTTGACCTTCAAACTTTTGCCTGGTTTAATTTGGACCTCTTTGTAAGCTTGCTCTCGGTCATTGTTATCAAACAAGCTTTCTAAAGTGATTAGTCCTTTTGGGATATGATTTTTTTAGTTGAATGACTTCTTGGTCAATTTCTTGTAGAATCTCTTCTTGTTGAGTTGCATAGAATACCTCATTGTTAAGAAATCAATGATTTTTTTTATCATATTCAAACACATGCTAGAATACTTATTTATCTGGGATTGTTGATCTAAATATCAACTTTACCTTATTCATCTTTTGACCATAATTGGTAACAGGTCTGTAATTCGTTCCTTGAGAAGTTAGTGTGTTTTCTAATTCATTTTGTTCCTTGGGAATGGCTTTTATACTCAACGCTTCAAAACTCTCCATAAAATGCCATACCCAATTATAGTATACTTTCAAGTAGTGATGTTTACTGTTACATTTCTCTGTTACTTGACTAACCTTAAGCTCAAAGTTACCGTAGATTGAGAGTAACTTAATGCCCACTCTTTATGTTTACATCAAACCAAGACACAAGGCTTCATATTCAGATGCATTATCAGTGCAACTCCATATCAACCTAAGAATAATTTTTTTATTCCTTTTGAAGAAGATATTAGCACTATTCTTACTCTAACCACATTCTTACGACTAGATCCATCAAAATAAAGCTTCCAAAGCTCTATTTTTTAGAGTTCTTGGTTTATCATAGATGGGATCTTTTCTTATTTTGGCTTTATGATACGATACATGCCAATCACCATTTCAATCAAGGCATTGTAATATTTAAAAAAGAATTCATCTTTAGTTTACAATTTTTAAAGAATATCTTCTAGAGGGTCTATTTCTTCAATAATAATATTGATACTTTCTTTCTCAATCTTTTCTATATGATATTCTATCGAATTTTTTGGGAAGATCTTAATTTTTTTACCCTTACGCGGTATTATCATATGGGAATAATCTAAGTACATATAACCTCTCAATTTTGCTATGAATTTCCATGAAGCAGAGTTGGTCAAATTGAATTTTGATGAAGCATCATAACAAAATCTAAGACCAGCAAGAGGGGGAATAATTAGAAATAATAGGGGTGGGATTTTGTCACATTACACTTTCAATAGTGGATTGAAGATAAATAATGAAGTTAAAACTTGGGTATATTTAGAAGGATTAAAAATTTATTAATAGTACTAATGCAATTTTGAGGAAAGCAAAGGCTCCATGGAATATACAGGAGATCATTGTGGAAATACAAGACCTTGCTATAGAGTTTGAAGAAATAAAGTTTACACTTGCATTTAGGGAAGGGAACAAATGTGCAGATAGGCTAGCCAAAAAGAGGTTTCAGTATAGGATCGTGAAATTAAATTATCTTTTCCATGGTTATACATAGTAGTAAGTTTAGCTAAAACTAACAAGAAAATTTTGAAAGGAGCAAATTCAAAATAATATTCAAGAGGATTACAAAATGTTATAGGGGATAAATGTATAGATCAATGCGTTAGAGGAAAGTAATGGTGTAGATTTGGTAAAGCACACTATGATTTCATGAAGTGAGTAGAATTTTGTATGTTGAAGCAAAAAAATATGATATTAAATGGGCTTCATGGTTGAATAGATTATTTGAGTTGTTGGTCATTGGTTGGATTGTGGGACAAAGTATGGATTTGAACACTACTAAACTATTTATTAAGATAATACCATTATGATTTGTTAACATATCATTATAATATGAATGAGATTCATTTCATAACTCACTAAAATGATAATTTTTTTGTAAATTGGTTATTTCGGATTAAAATGAATTCCACTTGTATTATATAATGATCCATAGTTTGACTATGCATATATCCTTTGATAATATTTAAACATGAATCTTTAACTTTTCCTATTTATCATAGTTCTCGTGGGTGCACTTATGCTTCAGGAAGGAAACTAAAGTATAGAGTTCGTAAAGCAAATTATGATATTGTAAAGTTTTAGAAATATCACTCTACTAAGATGTAGTGTCTAGACTATAGAGGTAGAGTTTTGGTATTGTGAAGGCTGCTATAGAAAAATATCAAGAAGAATGTTGAATAAAGGTAGTGTATTATCACTCTACTAAGATGCAATATCTAGATTGTAGAATGTTCTTAGATCTATACATGTGAATAAAATGAAGGTAGGTCTAATTCTTGATCGATATTAAAAAAAAATGACATAAGAAGCATCAACATTTCTTCAGAATCGAAGTGCACTCAAATATGTTCATGTGAAGAAAATGAAGGCTGGACAACTTTCTTTCTAGAATCGAAGCATGCACAAGTTTGAAAATTTGATTTCTTATTTTGATGGAGAATGAAGAGGAACGCTTGGAATTCTCAGAGGATCCCTTTGAGAGGTAACACATCTTTTCAACTCCAACGGCCAAAGGTCCAATTTTTGGAAAAGACTTAGAAGTTGAGACTTGGGGATCCTTAGGTTTTTTGGGTGGCCAGAATAATATTACAGGTTATCAAAATTTAGTGGACAAAGGGGAGTCTATGTTAGTAGGTTTAGATTAGGTCGGTTGTCCTATTGACTGCTCACTCTCAAGTGTATCAGAACACTCTACTCAAGTAATGGGTCTAATGAATGAGCAAGAATTTGATTGTAGGGAAGAAAAACTTGAGTAGGCTCCAAACAACCTAGACTCACTTTGTCTAATAGAGTTTTCTTTGTTTGGTTCTAGTTTTATTAGTAAAAGTCTTGATTCAGAGGCCCTAAATGGAGTGGGTCTAAACTTTCAATCAACATAAACTATAACTTTGGTTACTAAATTGCATAAGGTACACAAAGTACTTAAAAAGAAAAGATCAAAGATTAGAATGGTACATGGGGAAGACCCAAGGATGGAATAAGTTTTAGAGTTTTTGAGGAAGGCCCTTATTGGGAAGTTTCATGGACCTCAAATAGTTGATAATACACTAAATAAGTAGTTGTAGAAGGTATGGGTCCCAGTTTTAGGAATGGGTTGATTTTTCACTTGCTAGAGAATGGATAGGTTTCCTTTTTCAATCTAAGGAAGATGCACACTTTTTTTTGGGAGGTTGTTGGTATTGGGAATCTTCTTTTTTGGCTTTGAAGGCTTGGATGACTTGCTTTGATCCTAGGATTGAAGTTGCTAGGAGAATCCCAATCTAGGTGAAACTTCCAAGTTTGCCAATGGAGTTATGGTTAGAAAGAGATTTGAAATAGATTGGAGATTCATTAGGTAAAACCTTGGATATAGATGTTTCTTTCAAATTTAGTATTTTTTGGTTTGTAGCTTAAGTTTTGGTTGATATGGATATCAGTGAAGGCTTACTAAACCGTATGGAGATAGTTGTGGAGAATACAATTCATAATCAAATCCTAGACTATATGAAGATTCCTTTTAGACGTGTTGTTATATTTATGGACATATTGCTAAGGAATGTTCTCAATTCACACAGAAAGTATGGAGGATAAAACAAATGACTAGTGGAGATTTCAAGTCAGCTAACAACAATCAAGAGATACCCATTTTTTAGAACTCAGTATTGCTCCTTGATTCGACATAAACAAGCAAAAAGAATGTTGTTGAACTTGGATCCATAACTCTGGAGGAGGAAGAAATTTAGGGCCTAGTTTTGTCTCTATTTAACTATTCATAGGTTGTTAGAGAAGGAGATAGAGTCATAAAGAAAATTGTGAAAGGATTGGAACCTGATACTATTAAGTTTATTGGTTAGTTATCTAAACCTTATGACAATTATTGTCCAATACATGTGGAGAATAATCGAGAATTAGGTAATAAAGAAGTTTGTACACTTATGATTTTTCAAAGAGAAGTTCCAAGGAGAAGGACTTGGAGATGAGCTCCTCTTGCAAATATTTGTTATGGTCTAGAAAAAGGGAATTCGAATTGAGAACTTATGTAGTTACTGGAAGGTTAATTTTAGATTTGGACCTTATAAAGGACTCATTTGCTTCTTCAATATGTAGGAAATTTTTTTATTTCATGCACAAGAGAAGGCTTTGAGATAAAGTCAACGGGATAAACAAAAATCTATCAAAGGGGTCCTTAGAGCAGGATAAAACCCCTCTAAGATGTTTTTTTTTTTTGTATTTACATGGTGGAATCGGTAGCCGCCACGAAATCAGGCAGGCTGTCTAGCTTTTATGGCCGCCACAGTATTTTGCGTTGTTCGCCCCAAAAGCCGCCACACAGATCTTCGCGCAGTCCGCCCCTATAACCATCATGCCACAATCATTTTAAACCTTTTACGCTGCTGAAAGCACCAGGAAAGGGACAAGCGTTCAGTCCGACAAGGCTCGAGATTTGAACCTTGGACCTCCACCCCCCTTATGGGGTTTGGATGAACCAATTGGTCTACACCTCGGACCTTCCCTCTAAGATGTTTAAATGATATTGTTATCCCTTAATATCCAAGGTCTTGGTAGTCGCTCTAAAAGACTTGCCTTAGCCAGGCTAGTGAAAATTCATAATCCAAATGTTTTTCTTCTACAAGAAACCATGGGGGCAAATACAAAAGTCATTGAAGGGTTAAGTAAATTGCTTAGGGACTGGGAGTTCTTGGCTCTAGATGCTACCAAAAATTTAGGGGGTGTTTTGATTGGCTGGAAGAACTCAATATTCTTAATTAATTATTCCTTTATGGTTTTAGGTATGTGGACATAATTCTTTTTTAAAGACTTGGGTTTGAGGTTATCGGTTATTAATTGTTATGGCCCCTATGAAGATATGCAGTTTTTTTGAGATGATGTTTTCTCCCAAATATGTGTTAGGGATGAAAGAGTTATCATTAGTGGGGCCTTAAATTTTACTATGAATAAAAGTGAGGTATGGGGAGAATCTACAAGACTTAATAAACTTACATATTATTTCAGACATAAGATTGAAGAAGTTGGTTTAATTGATTTGGAACCAATAAAGTTATTGTCTACATGGAGAAATAATAGAGTTGGGGAAGCTAGGATCTCAAAGAGGTTGGAAAGATTTTTTTATCTCAGAGTCATTATACAATGAAATAGACAAAAAAGGGTCATGGGTTGAGTTTGGAGGTGGCTCGGATCATTCTCCCATACTTCTTCAATTAGAAAGTTAGGAGGTAAAACCTACTAGTCCTTTTAAGCTCAATCCAATTTGGTTGGAGGAAGAAGATTTTTAACAACTGAATAAAAAAGAGTGGATTGGTTATGACCAAAGTTCAAGGTTATCGATAAGTTTTTAATCTGTTTTTGATTTAAAAACATTAAAAGGAGTTGTGGCATCTTGGATTATAGTTAAAAATGAGAGTATGGATAGAGATCTTAGGTTGGTGGAGAAGGAATTTTAGAAGTTCATAAAAATAATAAGGCTGGTTTGTTTAAAGAGGAGGAGAAAACAAGATGGATTGAACTAGAAATCAAGAAGAACAAATTCTTGGAGTGGAGGGAAGTTGAATGGAGAATGAAAAGTAAAGTTGTATGGTTAAAAAAAGGAGATAAAAATACTAACTTTTTTCATAATTTTGCTAATCATAGGAAGAAGGTTAACACTATCTGGGATGTGCAGAATGAAGAAGGGGTCCTCGTTAACACTATCTGGGACATGCAGAATGAAGTATTGAAAGAAAAATAATTAGGGAGATAAGGAATTCATGAAATTATTTAAAGTCATTCAAAAGGTTAGAAAGGTTTGATGAAAATTTAAAAGGAAATTGGTGAATGAAAATATTATTGGTCCATAAGGAATATTAATGGAATTTTTTTAAATTAAAAGAAGGCAAAATCAGAAAAGGAAACCTTGAATTTTTTTTAATAGTTCAAAGAAGGAAAAATATTGAATGAGGGAGTTAAAAAGCTTTCTACTTGATAATTTAAGGAAAATTTTGAAACTTTCCCTCATCCAAGCAAATTGCAAAAGATATATTTTTAAATAAATTCAAGAGGACATTTTTTGAAAAACACTTCTTAAAAGGCACCATAGAAAATACAAAAATATTTCTCTCAAAATCTAAGTTACTAAAGGGACCAAATTTCACTCCCTAGAAAAATATGATGAAGTCAATACTTATTGTGAAAAAACTTTGGGAAATAGTAACTAGAGATGAAAACATTCCAGAAGATACCATAGGTAGACAAAAATATAAAGAAGAAGATGCAAAATCCTAATATTAATAACATTTGGGATATAAGATGAAATACAAGCACACATAAGTGGGGTGAAGGAAACCCTAGGAGGGAGCGGCCATGGTGATAGCTGAAGATCTATCTATAATTTTTCTGTGCATGTGAACAACAGTTTGAAGAATTTTGTTTAGCTAGAATCGTGGAGTGCACACAACAAAGCTAGGGTTTTGTTGGTCACAAATCTGCCTAAGTACAAAGTATTATCACTTGTGCACCTAGACCCGACCAACATTGAAAAGATGAAGGAAAGAGATGTCCTTTGTGCCAATCTCTAGAGAGGGTTGGGTCCCTTACTAAATCCTACATGGGTTTAAGACTAGAGTTGCAGGAAAGAAATTGGAAATAATAGAAAGAAATAGGAAATATGGCCACAAGTCGGAGTGTAGGATTTGGGATAGATTAACAACAAGAAACCACATTCAAGTTTGAATTAGCATAAAATAAAAAACTAGCACAGGAACCACTCACAATTTGTAGAGATAACATCCAAGACACATTTCAATGTTCATTTCCTTATCAGTAGTAATTAAATTTAGATGCAAAATTTAAAAGCAGCTAATAAGGAACATAAACGTAAGCAAAAATGACAAGCAGGAAATGATCAACCACAAGACTACTCAAGGGACCAAAAGCCGAATATCTTTCTATTAATGCAAAAAACTTAATGTATTTTTCTACAGAATGTTTATCCCCCTTTATTACATCAAAATGCTTAGTATTTATAGAGGATTATGCCTCTTTCATTTAATGCATATACAAACAAAATGTTGGTAGATCAAAAACCAGCATGCATATTTTTCTCCTCGGCATCAGTGACATCTTCAGTTAAAATATTCTGCAAGGGAACCACGATCCAACTTTGATGGGAGAATCACACAAAAAAGTCAACAGGAGTAAATACTTAAAGC
The DNA here is from genome assembly GCA_028583015.1 of Wollemia nobilis. Taxonomy (NCBI): domain Eukaryota; kingdom Viridiplantae; phylum Streptophyta; class Pinopsida; order Araucariales; family Araucariaceae; genus Wollemia; species Wollemia nobilis. The sequence continues at coordinate 4,907,507 of JAQPPZ010002072.1, read as the reverse complement.
AATATTGGGCATCGGTGCATCAAGTCGTAGCAAAATCTTCTAAAAATGAGCAAGATTAAACATGCACCTCGAAAATTCACTTTTGCTAGGAAAGCACATCAAGCATTAAACATGCTTTGAAAACTGACAAGATCGATAGGTGATGCATTGAAAATGCATACCCACCAAAGTGGATAGTGCTTTGAAAATGAGCAAGATTACACCGGAGTCAAAGGAGCACATACTTAAATCCTGCAATTTTTTAGCAGTGATCCGGATATATCCGAAATGTTCACCCAAGTTACGCCCAAAATGAGCTTTCACCTAGACTTGCGCTTGGAATGTGCACTTAATATTTTTATCCAGTGTGAAATGGAATTTTACCTCGATATTTGTCCTTTTTCTATGACTTCTCTTAGGAAAATCTTGCGCTGCCATAAGTAGGGCCCATTTTGGAAACTTGATTTCTTTGAGAATTAACGAGAGCAAAATTGTTGGTAAAGTGTTTTCGCTAGCAAAATACCTAAAAGAAAGAATGCTCGTTGCACTTGGGAGTGAAAAGGCATTTCAGGGAACGAAATAGCCATTTCAGGGAATGAAACATCCATTTCGGGAAACGAAAAAGCAATTCGCTTAAATTTTACCCGAAACTACTCCCATCAAATACTTAGAAAAATTTCAAAAAAAAAATTAATGTGTAAACAACACTCAAAATGTATTTGAGAGTATTACTGGCAAAATGCTTTACATACTTCAATCAAAAACTTTACAAAATCTCAATGTGGCAAAAATGCTAACATTTTTGGTAGCTCGCAGGGTATTTAGCTCGTCTGAATACAATCGATCCCAGTCCTTTATTCATTGGGCTCAGAGTCCCCACTATCAGCTACATCTGATGGCTTGCTACTCGTATCAGCTTCATCCTGCTTTTTAAGATGTGTCGTTGTAGATTCATACACCACCACTACTTTAGCCCATGCATCCACACTAACTGCCTCACGAGCACTGAGTGTACCCATAATGTATCAAAAAGTCTCAACCTTCTCTAGATCAATATATTTGGCCCTTTGGCTGAGCTCCAGTAATCTAGACTCAATACGAATGAACCTCCTCATTAATGGCAGTACGTGCTCTTCGGTGATGGGCTCCTCCAAGTTATCAATCTGTACAGTATCACCTATGAAACAACCCATAATGCGTCTAGGTCCTTCTTTGCCAGAATATTCCCCTGATCATCAACGAAGTTGGGGAAACCATTAGCTACAATTGTATCAAAATAAATCAATGAAATACGCCTCTCATGCTCAAATATCTCTTGCAGCTTGTGGACTTCTTTAACCAGGTCCATCTTGGAGAAATAACTACGCAGTGTAATCTTAGAATTAACCCAAGCACAAGCTATTTCACTCATTGGATGAAACCAGAGATCCATTTGAGTCATTGCTTGGATCTTCATTGCCATTTCCAATTTTAGCTCTAAATATTACTCTATGGACTCCACTATATGCTTGCCATATGAAATGATTGCCTGTACTTCCTGAAGGAACATGAGAACTAACACAACCTTTGTTGTCATCTTTCTACAATCAATCAACAATTGACTGCGAGCTTCTTTAATTTTCTCCTTGGTGAGGGTTACTGACTGCATTACTTTTGCTGCTAAATGATTCTGCAGATTCTAGAGCTGGTCCTGCAAGGCTTGAATCTTCTATTGTGCTTTCTACTCCGTTGCCTGGTACTGTGTAGCTGCTTGTTTGATTTCCTTAATTTCTCATTCCAAATGCATTGCCTGCTGCTACCACTATTGAGATTCAGACTGTGACACATCCAGTTGGAACTATGCAACATCCAATTTGGCCTTTTGTGCTACCAAGGCTTCCTCTAGCTCCCTGATATTTGCCTCAACCTAGAAGGAATAATTCTTATAATGCTCAACTTGTAGGTAGATTGAACTTAACACCACTTGTATGTTGCCCATTCGCTTAGCTGCATCTACTTTGGTGAGATCTTCGGTGACAACTTGGTATGAATAATCACTGGGCACCATTTCTCCTTGAGGTTTCTGGACTTGAGGAATCATTGTCACCGTGTGCACCTCCATTGTCGTTGGATCAAGTCACTTTCTTCATTGGTTTTGTCAGGGCTAGTGCATCCTTTCGCTTGCAATTCTTCAACCATCGTGATGAACTCTATCGTGCTCTGGTAATTTTTTCTCCTATTGGGCGCTCTGGTAGCAACTCCATCTCAGAAGCTAACGACTCCTCCATTGTAAAAATTAAGAAATATAGAAAAAAGGCTTGTTGAGGGTTTGATTCAACCACAGGGATGGAAACAGGGGGTGCTTCAGCTACACTTATGCTAAGAGGGGTTTGCATGCTTACAAAGGTAACGGGATTGGAAGGCATGAAAAATGAAGCAGAGGCCAATGGAAGGGCAAATGGGTTTAGGGTGGATGCAAATGAACTTGAGAGAGAAAAGAAGGGAATGGGTGACACTAGGGAAGCATTGGTGACCTGTGACTGTGGGATAAAAATGGGAATGGAAGAGGTAGATGCAATGACTGGAGGTGAAGTAGATACGAGAACTATAGATGGAAATATGGTGGTCACCAAGTGCTTGTCAGAAAGAGAAGAGGAAAGAAAATGCATACCTGTGGGCTTTGATACCATTTGAGCCGGTGGTGAAGGTTGTACTTCAGTATCTTCCTCTACCTTTAATCTTTCCTTCTCTACTTCCAGATCTACTGTTGTCACCATTGGGCCTGATTGTTCCAGCTGAGTCGAAGAAGGTATATCTGGAAAAATAGTCTGCTCAATCATTTGTGAGGGAAGTGATTTCATGCTACGCGTAGAAACAACTCCACTTTTGGGATCCTTCACCATGTTGGGGAAAGGTACTCTTATAACTGCACTCCTCCTCCAATGGCAATTGCTCTTCTTCTTCTTCTTCGTCTTCAATAGTTAATCTCTTCTTTTGATGTCTCCTCTTGTCTCACCATATATTCTTCTTTATCAGGACTGCTAATACTTCTAGGCACCAAATTAGCAAGGGAGAGAGGCTGGTATTTTTCACACTGATCATCATAAATTAATGAAAATGCATCATCCATAACCAACGGATAACTTGCCCTGGGCTTACCTCGGTGGACCCTCATGACCCCCCAGTTGGTAACCTTTTCATTAGACCAGTCAAACAATTTTGCTTTCATTTGTTCAAACAAACCTGAAGGAGGAACTTACTTTGGATGATTTATAGGATCATATTCGACCTCCATCTCATAAAAATCATGCCAAGGAGGAAGTGACATCATCGTATCCACATGTCATTCAAGGTTGTGTCCCTTGGGATTATTCCTTTGTTGTATAATGTCTTCTCTAGGGCAACAATGGAAATTCTTGGCCTTAATGTGACTTGCAAAAACACCCGAAGGATTATACCGCCATCGTTGAGGAAGCTCAACCAACCTGTGGTCATACAGTATCTCAGTAATCAATTCATTCTATCTGCATTGTGTAACCCTAATATCACCAAACTGAAAAGGCATGGCACATGTAGCTTTATTTCCCTTGCCTGTCCCTTAAGTGTCATTTGTAAAATCACTCTTTCGGGCTACTTCCAGGGAAAAAATGTGTTCAATGGTAAAATATGGCAGCAGAAAATGTTTACCAGTAAAACCAAATATTCTAACCACCACTGCTTGTGTCAGCAAAAAGATATCACCTCTTTTCTAGTCAACCACCTCTGCTTTCATTGCTCGAGGCACTCTGTTGCATACCCCATAAATCAACTCCAAGGCAAGTCCTAAAAATATTATGTTAAAATTATAATAGAACTCTTTTCTTGTTAGAATATTATGTTATCCCTATAGTTCTAAGTTTAGTATTTATTAAATAGCATATTTAGTTTTGAGCTTGGTTGGTCATTGTTCGACCAAAGTCCAAGATTAGCAAAGTTGTTAGGATTAGGCGCTATTCGTTTAGAGTGTAATAAGGGTTGAGAATATCTCTCAACCACTTATCTATTTTAGTTCTATCCAAGAACTATAAAGCATGTAATCTCAATTTCATTAATAGAATGTTTTGGATTCTCATTTGGTATCAAAGCGGGAGTTTTGCCCCACTCTGATTGGTGAGTGGAAGCGTGATTGATTTGGATCTAACTTGGGTTGATTGACAAGCTCCTGGTGATTGGTGGCTCGCTATGAGGATTTATCCAGATCTAACCTGGATGAGAGCATTTGGATCTTGATCTACCTTGAGGTGGATAGCATGAATCTGGATCAGGCGAGGATCTGAGGTGGTGGACATTTGGATCTTGATCTACCTTGATGTGGATAGCATGGATCTGAGGTGGTGAACAACATCAATAGAGGATTTGAGGTGGTGGACATTTGGATCTTGATCTACCTTGAGGTGGATAGCATGGATCTGAGGTGGTGAACAACATCAATAGAGGATTTGAGGTGGTGGACATTTGGATCTTGATCTACCTTGAGGTGGATAGCATGGATCTGAGGTGGTGAACAACATCAATAGAGGATTTGAGGTGGTGGACATTTGGATCTTGATCTACCTTAAGGTGGATAGCATGAATCTGGATCAAGCGAGGATCTGAGGTGGTGGACATTTGGATCTTGATCTACCTTGAGGTGGATAGCATGGATCTGAGGTGGTGAACAACATCAATAGATCCACATAGACTTCTCGATGCACCAAATTCTGAGTTTTGGGAATCAGCATCGGGACAAACTTTGGGCGGCTGGTGAACAACATCAATAGAGGATTTGAGGTGGTGGACATTTGGATCTTGATCTACCTTAAGGTGGATAGCATGAATCTGGATCAAGCGAGGATCTGAGGTGGTGGACATTTGGATCTTGATCTACCTTGAGGTGGATAGCATGGATCTGAGGTGGTGAACAACATCAATAGATCCACATAGACTTCTCGATGCACCAAATTCTGAGTTTTGGGAATCAGCATCGGGACAAACTTTGGGTGACTGACAAAGATCTAATAGGTAGATGACCACGTTGATCTAATAGGTAGATGACCGCGTTGTGAGCCTGTTGATGACCTATCAACTTGGACCAAGTGTCTAGGATCCGAAACGTGACATGGATCCCTACCACTCCAAGGACCCGACGGTCAAGATTGACCGCACGAACGGTGATCTACGACAGTCTGTGACGATCTGATGACCTCAGCATATACCTGTATTGTCTGGCTGCCACGTGAGATGAGATCAGCATATACCTAATTGTCCGTTGATTGTCTGGCTGCCACGTGAGATGAGATCAGCATATACCTGATTGTCTGGCTGCCACATGAGATGAGATCAACTACGAGGACATATGGATCAGCATATACCTGATTGTGCTGATTGTCCGCCACATGAGATGAGATCAGCTACGAGGACATATGGATCAGCATATACCTGATTGTCCGCCTGGCTGCCACGTGAGATGAGATCAGCATATACCTGATTGGCAGCTATACCTTATGAGATGAAATCTACGAGGACATATACCTGATTGTTTGGAGAATCTGACTAAGCAAGATCAGCTACGAGGACATATACCTGATTGTCTGGCTGCCACATGAGATGAGAATCTGACTAAGCAAGACAGTTACTAGTACCAGAGGAGGACCCCTTGGCGCAGCATACCGTAACCACTACGGAGAACCCCTAACGCATCGTGTGGCCAACTAGAAGACCTGGGGAGTGATGATGTAGAGACCTAATCTGAATGAAAACTACGACGGACATTGGATCTTTGGCTGAAGACTGCAACACACGGTGGAAGCCTCTAGAGGCATCAACCTAAGCTAGACACGACACGAGCTAAATTAACACGAAGACTCCCTATGAATAGTGTGGATTGGATCCCAATGGACTGACAAAAGAGGCCCCCGGGACTTGACTACCGTATGGTAGTCATTTACCATCTTGCAGTTTTTTTATTTTATACAGCTAGTTCATTTTTGGCATCCCAAACGTGGGATAAAGGTGCATGCCTTGATTTCCAGATTATTGCACCATGTAATTGCTGAGACTCAGATTCTCGGCGTAGTAGAGGCGGGAGCAATTCTCGGCATAGCAAAGTCGAGCCTTGTATTTCCCAACCGCATCGGATTTCTCAACGCATAGTGAGAGTAGACAAGTGCTTAGGAGCTAGCATAAAGGAGGGCATTGTGACAAGACGACACAAACGTTGCAAGCAGATTTGTTTTACAGCATCGGTGGAGGAATCGAATTTTGGGCGGTCTCAAAAATCAATTCGATCACTACAATCCAATCCAATATCAAAATAGAGATAAAGAGAATTTTCTATTTAGCATCAAAGATTTACTACCAACAACAACACTCTAGTCTGATTCACCGCATAGGAGTTGTGGATCTTCAGTTGAAGAACGTAGATGACAAAGATCTATCGTCAAGTGGTAGTAAAAAAAAATTTAAAAATTAAATGCCAAGGTTTATGTTTTCGTTATAGCCAAGACATGGACCTGTGACACATCTGACAGGAGCGGATTGTTGGTAGCTTAGTGGGAGCTTCCAGCAAATTTGCAGGTATCATATCACGCTGCTAGCAGACGAAAGAATTGTCGCATCGTCGGAGGTATTACCGCTCCGAGGAAACGTCCAGGAGGAGTAGATCGTGATAAAGAGCACCAGGTGCTCAACTTTACGTTGTCGATTGCAGGCACCAGTAATTTGGCACCAGAGATGATTTGCTGATCAGAAGAGCACACATAGTTGCAATATTCATCAACGATTTACTATAAACAAAAAAAAATGCAATCGCCGGATCTTTGTGGGCAGCTTGTAACAGGGAAAGTGTGCAGTGGCGTGACGATGTGGAGAAACGAAGCTCGTTGCTATTAGAAGAATCGTACACCTAGTGTAGAAGACAACACGAAGCAGGCTGTATCAAAAGGTCATATACAGGCAGCACACTGTGGCTAGGCGCAACACCAATTTGGTGCGGAAGCAACGATTGCTGAGAGGACAACGATCAGGTTGCAGCAGATGTGGTGTTGTAGTGGTCATTTTTTTGTTGTTTCCTCACGGAGACAGGGCACTGTTAAATACTGGTTTGTGCAGTCAATTTGCAGGAGCCAATAGCAGCACCCAATTGGTTTGGTCATTTTTTTTTATTATTTGAGTTTGCTTAGTGGTCACCATATTTGAAGCCTTGGAGGTCCCAAGTTTCAATGGAGAAAACTATGTTTGTTGGAGCATAAAAATGGAGCACTTGTTGAAAGCAAAAGGACTGAAAAATTATCCAAGAAGGCTATGAAGAACCCACCACTTGGACCATGCTTGAAGGAGAAAAGAAGAGAGTGAAGAAAGAGCAGCAATATCAAAATTGCTTGGCTCTCATGGATTTGAGGAGAGGCATGAAAGAAAAAGCTTTCCCTCTCATTTCAAAACGTAGAACAACCCAAATGGCTTGGAAAGCATTGCAAGATGCTTATGAAGGAGATATGTGTCACACTCCTCCAAGCAAGGAGAAGCCTTGTTTCTTTGAAGGATTTTTTGAAGAGTCTTGTGAAAACTCATATGAAGACATGTCTTTTGAAGAAGATATACATTTTTATGCTGGTGAATTCTTCCTTGCAGAGGAAGACATGTTTGAAGAAGAGCCTTGTGTGGACGAGAGTGATGATGAACTTCTTCTTGAAGAGAAGAGAAAAGAAGATAAGGAATCCCTTCATGAAGAAAATGATGAAAAGGAGGAGTCTTGTACAACTCTCATTGGAGAGAGTCTGGAAAAAGATTCTTGTGAGATACACATAGTTGTAGACATGTCTTCTAAAGGTATGGCAAATTGTAATAGTCAATTATTTCTTTTAGGAGGAGAAAAAGATGAAAAGAAAAATTGTACTAATGATTTTTTTGAAGGAATGGTATGCTTGGAAAGCATTCACATTGATAGCAAAGAGGATGGATGTCTCAATGGAGAGACAATTGCTCTGAGACCTTATTGTGTAGACCACTCAAAAGTGGAAGAAGAATTTGAAGATGAAGGAAGAGAAACACTCACATTGAAGTGTTCCTTGCTTGAAGACCACCTAGATGATGAGATGGTGTATGATGGAGAATGTCTCACAAATGAAAAGTATATTATGGAGAATGCACCTACAATTCTCATGGAGGAGAATAAAGAAGATGATGATGGAGAAGCAATGTTCATGGATGATCATTGGCTTTGAAAGAGCAAATGAAGTGATGTGGGATGTTGATCCACAAGAAAATTTTGATGAAGAGGAGATGAAGACTATAAGATTCATGCTCAATTGTGAAGATCACTCATTAAGAGTGACAAATGGAGTTGCTTCTTGTTCATCAGCCAAAGAAGTATGGAAAGAAGACAATATGTTGTGTGAAGAAAAGAGCACAAATGATTATCTCATTTGGGAGGTGGAAAGTGAGAGAGCAAATGAGATAGAAACAGAAAATGAAAATGAGATTGTTGATTTTCTTGTTGTAATGGCAAAGGAAAGATCACTCATGAATGAAGATCACTCCCTTGGAGTGTCTACATTGAAGGAAAAGAGTTGTCTTGAAAAGGCAACAATGTATGATTGCTTGAATGAATGGTGTTCCAATACACCAACATGGATTGAACAAAGAAGAACTCTTGGTGAACAGTTCATGGTTGTGTTTGAAGCAACATACAACGAAAGAGATATACCACAAAATAGCTTTATGGGGAGCACCAAATCTAATCATATTGGAGGTAATGTTTTTGTGATTAATGATTTGTTTTTTTGAACAGGTATTTGAACAGAGGACAATGTATTAAAAATGTATTATTGAGATATGATTGTCTTGTAGAGACATCATTGGATGAAGTTCTTTCATTTGCAAAGAACATGGACAACATGATGATGAAAACCATGGATATGTGTTGGCTGTATTTTGTGTTTAAAATTCCTTGGAAGGAATCATGTAAATCCATAGTAAACATTGTGTGAGGAGCAACAATTTGTTGTTGCATTTATAACTAGCTATTGCATAGCGATATTTTGTTTGAAAATATGTATAGAGGTATGTGAAATTGTAATATGGCAAAACCATCTACATAAGATGATGCATTGTACAGGAGGAGTATTAGGAGCTGAATATGGTTTGAAGACCATAGAATGAATGATGATAGAAATGTGCTAGATTGGTTAGTGAGAACCAATACTTATGGCATTATGGGAATGCCATCATTTGAAGAAGCTTTTGATGAAGGGGGAGTAGCTCATAAAAGGAGGCACTCGGTTACTTGCAGGAAGGAGCAATAACAAAGATGAAGGAGATCCCACACAAATCGTGGAAGGAGTGCCCAAGACATCATTTTGCATTTTGTGATTTTTTGGTGATAGATTGGAGGAAACGTAAGAGATTGTATTTCTTCCAAATTAGTGATGCTAAAAACTCACTGAATGAGTTCCTTTAGCATCAAGGGGGAGAATGTTAGAATATTACGTTATCCCTATAGTTCTAAGTTTAGTATTTATTAAATATCATATTTAGTTTTGAGTTTGGTTGGTCATTGTTCGACCAAAGTCCAATATTAGCAAAGTTGTTAGGATTAGGCACAATTCGTTTGAAGTGTAATAAGGATTGAGAATATTTCTCAACCACTTATCTATTTTAGTTCTATCAAAGAAATATAAAGCATGTAATCTCAATTTAATTAATAGAATATTTTGGATTCTCATTTCTTGACAGGCTCTAAGTCCATGAATATACTGGTAATGCCTTCCCCGTTTCATCTATCTTGTTGACTGCTATAAAAGGAAAATGAGAGTGCATATGATAGAAAAAGTATTATACTAGAAGTGAGCAATGTATAAAAGTAACGTCCTCTCTGCTTTGTACCTTTTGCAACTACGAGTGTATCCTTCATTCCAAGAAATCTGTCCAATTGAAGAAAATCAGGTTTGTAGTTGTAGTCATGGCGGTTGGAGCGTAAAACTCCACTTGTGAAATGCACTGCACCATTTATGCTTGCCACTTATGCATCGTGGAATATGAAGACAATATTTTCAACCATGCCAACATCGAGTATAAATCTGGGCTCTTGAAATCCTTTAGTGGCGCTGGTAATTTTGGCAACTTCCCAAATCATGGTGTCTTCAACAACTTGCTCTCCATAAATTGATGTATGTGAACAATGGACTGATACCTTTGCTCCTTCTTAAAATTGAGCATTTTAAACGTGGTATAAGATGGAGGCTACGCACCAGAAGCAAACACATCCCTTATGGAGCTGGATGAAATGTTGAACAGTTCATCTCCTTGGGCATTTTGAACAGTTCTCGAACCAAAGTTATAGCATTATGCGATGGTCCAGACCAGCTCGAGACATGGGTGTACAGGTGTACACAGGTACCAAGAGAGATGAGAGAAGAATGTAGTGGTACATGAACTTTCTGTAGACATCTTTTGCATAGCAAACTCAACATCTAGACGTAATTTTTCCACACCCTTGTTGGTGATGTTGCAATCATTGATCTATGTCAGGCGGTCATCATAGGGTGCTAGTTCTACTTCTTTCTCCTCCTCTCAAGCTTTTCGTTGCCTTTTTTCTGTTTCGGTCTTTTTCTAAACCTTCTCCTTCTTGGCTTCTATGGTTTTCTTCCCCATCTTCAGCTTCCTTTGAACATGCGCCGAAAAACTGCAAAACCCTAGAGCTAAAAGAAATTGGCAACTCCACATAGAACTCTGCAAATGCTTTGATTTTTAAAACTAAAGGTTGCGGTCCTTTTTATAATATTTTACCCATATCTATCGAAATTCTTGCTAATTTTGGAAGCATGGCATGCATCCCAATGATCTTTTTTTTTTTTTAATTTTTGCCACCTCTTCTTGAAGTACTCAGATTGGTTGTTTTTCTACTTTGGAAAGCGTGATGAGTGCCTTGAGTGGATGTCATGGGGCGAGAAATGGAGATATGCAGAATTTATGGGTAGTGCAGCATGTGAAACGGAGGTGTTGGAGAAAATCAGGGCGGAAGGGTTTGTATGCATACGGTTTTTTTTTAAATTCAATGGAAGGGGGCGAGGAGGAAAAGCGGATGAAAAGCCATTTAGGGATGAGAAAAGGGCTTTTAAGGAAGCGAAACAGCCTTTTCAAGGCACGAAATAGCTATTGTAGGATGGGGGGAGTGGAAGAAGGGGCAGGTGTTTGGTGTTTATTTTTTTTGTTTTTTTTCCCTCTTTAAAAGAAATGGCTTTTTCAGGAGGTGAAACAACCAATTTTGGAAGCGAGAAGGCTATTTCGAGAGGGGGGAAAAAAGGGAACACGGGGTAACAGAAAGGAAGGTATTTATTTATTTATTTATTTTTGTGCGGAGGTGGGGTGAAATGGTATTTTTGGAGGCTGAGACAAGCATTTCGGAAAGCGAGGAAGCTGTTTCAAGGGAAAATGGAAGGAATTTTAGGAGGGTCCGAAAAATGTATTTTTATTTTTAAATAAGAAAAGCAAAATGAGGTGGGCAAAAAGGCTTTTGGGGGCCTAAAACAACATTTTCAGGGCAGAAAACAAGGTATTTTGGGAGGCAAAAAAGTGAGTTGGGCAGGAAAGAATTGGAGGGAAAAGTAAAATTCGAAATTCAAAGTTTTCTTGCCTATTTTTTTTTTTTAAATTCAAATGCAGGTTTTTTTTTTGGGGGGCCATTTTTTTTCTTTTATTTTTTTTGGGAAGAGAAAGGGGAGGAGGAAACAACAAGCTAAAAATTTGAAAAAGGGGTCCCCAACGTAAGGGAAAAAAATGCAAGGCCTTTGTTTTGGACCCAAAGAACGCATCATCCAAGTTGATTTTTTGGTTTTCAAATCCTTCAAGAACTCCCTAGTTAAAAATATTTTCTATGGAGTAGTACTCGGATGGGTGACCCCTTGGGAAGTCCCGGGTCCTGACCACTTTTTCACCTCAAATTGTTTTCTTTTTATCTTCTTTTGAACACGAAAGAAACATAAAATAAAAATATGTACATATTTACATTCATAGTCTTGAATTTCACTGGTTGTAAGCCTTCAAATGAAGACCATTGACCGAAATTGGCAGTGCATGACCGTCCATATGCTGCAAATAAAAATAGTTAATTTGATTGACACCTACAATCTGGAATGGACCCTCCCATATTACCTCGAACTTGTGGTGTTTACTTGGCTTTGCCTTCTTTTCATTCCACTTAAGTACAAGACCACAAACCTTAAAGGTCCTTTCAAAAACCTTTTTATCAAACCACTTCTTCGTCATTTGAGCATGCTTTATGAAGGCTTGGTATGATTTCTACCTTTCTTCCTCCAATTGTAAAAGTTGAGCTAACCTCATGCTCATGGGGTCAGACTCATCATCCTCATCATCCAACAAATTCCAGGTTTGGAAGGCTGAGAATTCAATATGGATAGGCAAGACCGCTTCTTTACCATATACCAAGGAATAAGGGGATGTCTTGATAGATTTTTTCACTAAGATGCATCGGTCCACAATGTTTGGTTCAAGAGCAGGTGCCAACTCTTCTTGTTATAATCAAGGGTTTATTTTAGGATTTTGATCAGGTTCTTATTTGTGGACTCGGCCAGACCATTCCCCTGCGGATAATAGTTAGATGAAGTTTTTAAATAAATTCCATACTTACATGTGAATTCACTAATTTTGATGCCTATGAAGGGAGTCCCATTATCTATGATGATTACATTTGGGATACCAAAATGAGTGATTAACCCCTCAAGGAAATTTATGATCGTGGTATGATCAGCTTTCTTGGTTGGGATTGCTTCTGTCCATCTGGTGAAATAGTCAATTGCTGTCAAGATGTACTTGTGTTCGACAAATGAGTTAGGATCAATGATCTCAATAAAGTCTAAGTCCTATTGCTGGAACGGTGCTTCTACTTGAATCATGTGGAGGGGTAATGATGCATTCCTGGTCCTACTGACGTATCTTTGGCACTTATCATAGTTCTGACTGATTTTGAAAGCATCTACAAAGAGAGTGGGCCAAAAATAACCTACACAAATAATATTCAATACCATGGGTCTGCCTGCATAATAACCTCCCCAAGATCCAGAATAAAATTCTTATAGAATTTTCTCCTTCTCCGATTCTTTGACACACCTGAGAAGAACTCCATCAATATTCTTATAAAATAAACCATTCGACAATAAGACATACTTAAGGATATGTAATCAAAATCTCCTTCTCTGTGAGGCATTGAGATGTGAAGGACACCTTCTAGAATTAAAATATTTGATCAGTTCCTCTATTCAATATTTGTCAACTACATAAATGATTGGTAAAATTATAGTTATCCATTGCATCTTTGTATTCATAAACTATGGATTCAGAGGTAGCACTCATTGCAAGTTCTTGGTGCAATGCTCGACCTCGAACAAGTTTGGTTGGTTGGATCTCATCATACTCCTGGATTTTGGAAATCCAGCTAGCTCTCCTATCTCCAAGTTCTCTCTGGATGATAAAACTTTGGACGTTTGGATGAACACCATAAACTATTGTCTTGCTCTATGAAACAAAGTGTCAAAACTTCTTCAAATATTTCATTATCACATACATTTGTTTCTCAATGAAGTTATACTTCTCTTTGTGCGGTTGAATGACTTGGCTTAGAAAAGTAATTAGGTGTTCATTTTCATCATCTCCCTTTTACGTGAGCACCGCTGCATAAATTTCTTGCTCACCAACATTATATAGGATAAAATCCTTAGAATAGTCAAGGTTTACCAGGATCGAGGCTTGAGCAATTCTTTTTTTGATACCCTTGAATGATTGCTTCCTCTGCTCAATCCACTTAAACTCAACATTTTTCTTTAAAAGCTCAGTCATTGGCTTTACCACTTGGGAAAAATCTGCAACAAAATTTTGGACAAAATAAATTTTCCCAAAGAATGATTGAAAATACTTCTTATTGGCTGGAAATGGAAGCTTCAGAAGAGCTTCGGCTCTAGCTGGATTAATAGCTAAGACATTTTCTGAAATGACATACCCCAGGAGATTTCCCTCATTTATAGAAAATGGGCTTCTTTGGATTGATGGATATTCCAAATTCTTTGCAGTTCTTGAACACTTGCCTTAAATGAGAGTCGTGTTCCTCCCTATTGTGATAGAAAATAGTCATGTCATCTAAATAAATCATAATAACATGATTTAACAACTCACCAAAAGCTACATCCATCGCCCTTTGAAAGGTCGCTTCGACATTTGAGAGGCCAAATGGCATTCGCTGAAAAGTAAAGGTTCCCCATTTTGTGGTGAAAGTCATTTTATATTGGTCCTCATCCTTGACCCAAATTTGGTTATATCCAGAGAATCCATTCAACAAAGAGAATCTCTGAGCTCCTGCAACTACATGAAGAATCTGGTCAATCTGAGGTAAAGGATAATGATCCTTTAGTGATGCCTAGTTCAAATTTTGAAAATCCATGCACAAGCAGATATCTCCATTCTTCTTTCATATCGGGACCAGATTCGCCATCTAGGTTGAATGCTTGATTGGGTAAATGATATTAGCATCCAATATTTTTAGCAGCTCCACCTTCACCAACACTTCAATCTTAGGATTGATCGGTATCTATTTTCGTCTGAAGGATTTCAACCCATCCTATAGCTCAATGGTATGTTGTATCACATATTTGTTATATCCCTTCAGATCATGGTAGCTCCAAGCAACAATGTTCAAAAATTTGTGGCACAAGTCCTTGATCTCTTCTAACTCTTTGGGAGTGCAATCTATTCTGATCTTTATTGATTTTTGGGGGCCCAACTGTAGTTCAGTGTACTTCTTTTCATCTACTCTAATTCTATGCTTTCTTGCTCTGTCATTTTTATTAAAGATACTCTCGAGTGTAATCAATCCTTTTGGAATATGATTATTCTTCAGTTGAATCAACCCTTTGGCTTCCTCCTTATCAAGCGTTCTCTCTTCCACAATACTCACTTATCTTATCAAAAAATTAATAATATGCTCATCGCTTTTGAACACTTGCCAGTAGATGTTCTTGTTCGGGACCGAGGGTTTGTAAACAAGCCTCACGGTCTTAGGTTTCCTCACTACATGTTGAATCAGAGAGAATTTTGCACCAAAGGATACTAAGATATCAGCGTGCTTATTCTGCTCCCGTGAGATAGCTTGAATACTCAATGTTGTGTAAGCCTCTAACAAGTCCCAGAATTTGCTGCGGTATGCCTTGAAATAGTGCTGCTTGGAGATGCACTTGTTTGTTACTTGATTTACAATTAATTTGGAATCACAAAAAATCTACAACTATTTAATTCCTAGCTTCTCCACTTCAAACCTAGGCACAATGCTTCATACTCGGCAACGTTGTTGGTACAACTTCAGGTTAATCAATATGAATAAGTTCTCTATATGCCAGAGGGAGAAATGAGAATAATTTCTACTCCTGCACCATCAAAATATAGCTTCTATAATTGATCGAGAATAAGATCTTGATCTTGAGCCACCTTCATTTAAACCTTTTCGGGCTTGGTAATGGTGTAACAACCAATTTCAGTGTCCATCATGGCATTAAAATTGAGCATTGAAAACTCATCTTCTAAGAATATCTCAACCATAACTTCATCCATTAAATTAGGCCCTTTCAACTCCTCATTTACCATGTTGATAGAGTTTACGGACTTCTCTTCCTCTTCAATCTTATCTATATGAAAAGAAGAAGGCTTCTCATTGTAAATTTGGATTCTTCTCCCTTTTAAAGGAATCTCTAGGTGATAATAATCTAGATAAAGGTAGTCTCCCATCTTGGCAGTGAATCATATTGATAAACACATACTAAAATATGTCTCTAAATCAACCACAACTACCTCCTGAATTGTCGTAATTTGAGGCATATTATGTAGGAAAATGGGGATATCCTTTATGAAACCCACCATTTTTTTGGGAGTTCCATATAATTGCAAGACACCAGGGCTACTCCTTGTATATTACATACCCATGACTTCGCAAACTACCTTTGGCATAACAGTTGTAGTAGCACCTTAATCAATCATGCAATTATGTATGATCCAACCCTCCATCCTGAGAGACAAATAGAAAGGAGGTGGTCTATTCTTTACAGTGGTTGAAGTAGTTAATGTTTGAGAAAAAATTGTTTGAGTAGGGTTCTTCCTGTTATATTTCACAAACTTCAATGATTCTTGTAACAGGTCAACTTGCCCAGGTAATTGCAATGCATCATAAAGACTAACCTTGGTTGGTATCTTCTTCAATTCCTCAACAATGTTGTATGTGGATGTACCAGACTGCTTTTCATTGGTGACCTCATATTTTATTTGATATTTTTGTGTGGCTTCTACTCTTTGATTTTTAGTCAAAGAAGGGGACTTGAGTTTCTCTTTGACTTGTTTCTCTGTTTCAGATCTTATCTACGAAGTTGAGGCTTTTTATTTTGCTCGCAGAGGTAAAAGATCTTTTAACAAGATAGGTACATCTAGCTTCAGTGCTAGAGTGGGTGCTTTCACTTGTACTTGTTCCTTCTCATTTTGCACCTTTGGATCAATAGGTACCTTCAATGGTTCCATTTTGGCTAGATCTACCGTGACTGGCTTTATACTAGCTCTTATGAAAATTGAGACTTATTCTTCGAAGGAAACCATGAAGTTGTGATCCACCTTGGTAATCATGTTAACCTGACCTCTAGAAGAGACTAAGGCTAGTGTTTGCACATAATTCAGATAAACTATGCAAGTCTCCTCACCGTGTGGATCATTACAGGTAAAGCACCAGTAATTTTTGTCTGTTAGGCCAACTTCTTCATTTGCCAATACAGTTGGGTTCCTCTCAGGCGCCTTGCTGGTCGAAGCTACTTGCTCTTTGGTGATCAACGGGGGTTGAAATATCTTGTGTTGGAAATCTCTCTCAGCCTGTTTTCTTTCAATAACTGTAATCTTATTACCCATTGCTCTTATGGCCGAATTAGAAGATTTCACCTCTTGCAACAGTTCCATGTAAATATCAGGATTCAAAGGTGCAAGAGGTGCTAGTAAGGGTAGAGGCACTGGTGGGGTAGGCAAGGTCAGTGGAACTAGTGGCACGGGTAATGCTGGAAAAGGAACAGGTGCAGGTAATTTTAGAAAGCTTGGAGCAATTAATTATGAGGTAATTAGGGCAAGAAGCTGAGGAACTAGAATTGGTGTGACTTGAGGTGCACTTGATCTCCATGATGGAACGAGATACATGAAAGGAATAGGCTATGAAAATGAACTAGAATACAAATACTGTGGAATATCAGGTAGGATGGGCATTGTTACCTTCGGGGGAAGCTTAACTATGGTAATAAAGTCTACCTTAGCCTTCTGCACCTATGTGTATAGCTCTGGAAACATATTTACATTGGCTTGTTGCATAGCCATGCCAATGTCTGCATTAAAGACTCTGAGATAATAAAATGCAGCTTGCTCATGAGTGGGTCAGAGGCCATCAGGAACTCTCTACCAGCTTCTAGTGAACCTGACGTTGAAGTCCACTATATCCTCCTGCGGATGCCTTTGAATTATTATAATTGATGCAACAAGAAAAATGGATCAGCTTGTTCATAAAAGTTCTTGATTAGTAATTCTGCCAACTGATCCCATGTGGTGATAGTGGTAGGTGGTAAAGACTGATACTAGTATAACAACTTACCTCTAAGTGATAACACTAGTAACCTTACCATAATATCTTCATCTTTAATACCATGTATTGTCACCAAAGAAGCCACATCTTGGATATGCTCGTATGCATTCTTACTGGTACCATCATAGGTTGGCAAGGCCTTCAAGGCTGCTTGGGAAACTAGATTTTGTGCTTGTAAATTCAGGGCTCCTAAACTATTCCATGCTGGGAATAACTTTGGTGGTTTTGGCTACTACAATGAAGGATTATGAGCCATATGGACTGGTGTGTGTGGTTGAGGAGGTGGAACGCTAGTATCAGTACTAGCTAGACTCGAAGAAATGAAAAACACACCAACTATTTACAAGGATGTTGTGGATGAAGTAAGTGACAGGGTGACTAACCTAAGGTTTTCACCTAATTTTTGGATGTCGAGTTCAAAAAACTCAATAGGGTTTTTTGAATCTTTGGCCTTTGATCTTGTGATCATGAAGTACAACTTTTGTTGTCTCCACGTTCGAAGGTTTTTGGGTAGTGTTGAGTTGCCAAATATTCTAACTGTACAACATGAAGGTGAACATCAAACCTCAATACTGTTGAAAGTGGAACTTTTGGGGTCCCACTGGGCGTGCCAAAAAATGTTGGTCATGAATCTACCTAAGTACAAAGTATTATCACTTGTGCACCCTAGACCCGACCAACATTGAAAGGCCGAAGGAAAGAGATGTCCTCCATGCCAATCTCCAGAGAGGGTTGGCTCCCTTACTAAATCCTACACGGGTTTAAGACTAGAGTTGTAGGAAAGAAATTGGAAATAACAGAAAGATATGGGAAATATGGCCATAGGCCGAAGTGTAGGATTTGGGGCAGATTAACAATAAGAAACCACATTCAAGTTTGAATTAACATAAAATAGAAAACTAGTACAAGAACCACTCATAGTTTGTAGAGATAACATCCAAGACATTTCAATGTTCATTTCCTTACCAACAGTAATTAAATTTAGATGCAAAATTTAAAAGCAGCTAATAAGGAACATAAACATAAGTAGAAATGGCAAGTAGGAAATGATCAACCACAAGACTACTCAAGGGAACAAAAGCTTAATATCTTTCTATTGATGCAAAAAACTTAAAGTAGTTTTCTGTAGAATGTCTATCACCCTTTATTACATCAAAATGCTTGGTATTTATAGAGGATTACACCTCTTTCATTTAAAACATATAAAAAAATGTTGGTAGATCAAAAACCAGCATGCATAATTTTCTCCTCAACATCAGTGACATATTCAGTTAAAACATCTTGCAAGGGAACCATGATCTGAATTTGATGGGAGAATCGCACAAAGAAGTCAACAGGAGTAAATACTTGAAGCAATATTGGGCGTTGATGTATCGGGTCACAACAAAATCTTTTGAAAATCGGGCATTTGGTCATTGAATTCGCTTCACCTTGCACCTTGAAAATTCACTTTTGCTAGGAAAGTACATCGAGCATTAAATCTGCTTTGAAAACTGACAAGGTTGATAGGCGATGCATTTGAAATGCATACCCACCAAAGTGGACGGTGCTTTAAGAATGAGTAAGATTACACCGGAGTCAAAGGAGCAATACTTAAATCTTGTAGTTTTTTTAATAGTGATCCCGAATATATCCGAAATGTTTGTCCAAGTTATGCTCGAAATGAGCTTTCGCCTAGACTTTTGTTTGGAATGTGCACTTAATATTTTTATCCTGTGTGAAATGGAATTTTACCCCAAAATTTGTCCTTTTGCTATGACTTCTCCTGGGAAAATCTTGTGCTACCATAAGTAGGGTCCACTTTGAAAACTTGATTTCTTTGAGAATTAATAAGAGTGAAACTATTGGTAAAATGTTTTCGCTAGCGAAATACCTAAAAGAAATAATGTCCATTGCACTTAGGAGTGAAAAGGTATTTTGGGAACGAAATAGACATTTCGAGAAACGAAACAACCATTTCGGGAAATGAAACAACCATTTTGGGGAACAAAATGACCATTTGGGGAATGAAAAAGTTGTTAGGAGTGAAACTGAAGGGGATTTTTTTATTGATACAAAATGGTTACATATATAGGCATAAGGCCTATATGAAACACATGACACTTGTCAAGTGAAACTGACAAGTGTCAAGGTGAAGGCATAGTGCACTTTAACTCTAACATTCCCCCTTAAAGTGCACTATCCTAACTAAAGAAGAAACAAAACAAGTCAACATTAGGTAACATTCCCCCTTAATGTTGACTTCTCTAAAAGTAACCTATCATCCTCTTTTTGGTCTAGGCTCGTGCTCTTTGTGCTTGGATCTCCAACTATGAATAATGCTAGATTCACTGTGTATACATCTCGGTCTGTTGCCTCAGGGTCAGCCACTTCCAAGGCTCTAATACCAAATATTAGGAGTGAAACTGAAGGGGATTTTTTTATTGATACAAAATGGTTACATATATAGGCATAAGGCCTATATGAAACACATGACACTTGTCAAGTGAAACTGACAAGTGTCAAGGTGAAGGCATAGTGCACTTTAACTCTAACAAAAGCATCTCTTAAATTTTACCCAAATTAGAAAAATTTCAAAAAAAAATTTAATGTGTGAACAACACTCAAAATGTATTTGGGAGTTTTAATGGCAAAATGCTTTACATATTTTTTACAAAATCCCAATGTGACAAAAATGCCAATAGGATTGCAAAGTGAAGTACTAAGAAAATTTTAGAAAAACACAAGTGACAATAAATTATTTTTTTGGAAAAATATTTCATTTGCTGGAAGAGGAAAAAATTTGGGAGAAGACAAAAAGCCCTAGCATTGATCAATTTTTCCAGGATATATCTTATCATTTCATGTATGGTACTTCTTTGGCTTTAGCTTTGAAAATATTTCATTAGCTAGGGCTTTAAAAATAGGGACCTATTCTTTAGGAAGTGATTTATGGAAATCTATTGGTTGCAATGACGACAACAACCTCACTTTTAAAACAAGTAGGAAATGAGACCTTCTCCATGTTTTCACAATAGTTTCCCTTTGACAAGGAGAAGCTGGATCATATGCATTAAGTGCTTAAAGTGAGGAAAACACCCCATCCAAAACCACCTACTCGCTCTAACAATGGTACCTTTGTACCCAAGTTAGATGAGTCTCCTATGATTGAGGTACCTCCAACCTTCATCCAATAGCCTTTGCTCACACTTTCCACCCAAGCCCTTACATGTAAATTTATGGGAATATGGCCTAGTCCAATCACAATCTAGAAATGGATTAAAACAAATTAGGGGGGGTTAAGTCTCCTCTTATGAATTTAGGATGATAGGTAAGGGATAATTTGTCGTTACATTTACCTCTATGGAGGACAAGAGCACTATATTTCATGGAGTTACTTGGTTTCTGGGATCCATCCCACTCTACATGAGCTCATGGAACTTGATATTTGATCCTTAAGAGGAGGAGCCTGAAGAATTTTCTATCTGAGTGAGGTTACCATTTTTGCCATTGAACCTATGGAACAAACCTTCTATGGAATTAATAGGGAATGCTATTGGAACATTCATTGACTAGGCTTTTCACAAAGGCCAATAACGCTATATGTACACACATTTATGTGAAAGTCAATTTGAAAAAATGTTTACCTAAGCATATTAGAATAAAGGTGTTTGATTGGATCTATAACCAACCTCTAGACTACAAGTATATACCATTCAAGTATATAACCTGTCATGAGCATGGGTATATCTCCTAAAACTGCCTAATTAAATAAGCATAGGAAACAAAAAAGGAAGAACTAGGATTCCAAGAAGTCAAAAGGAGACCATGTAGATCAAGAAGAAAGAATCGACAACCACAACCACATGATCAAAAAATATTCCTAAAAATAAATAAATTTGCAAGTCTTAATGAAAGAGAAAAGGAAATCACCTCTCTAGATGTGATGGCTCCTAAAGATAAAGAGAATATACCTACAATTGAATCTGATAACTCACTAGAGATCATAGGAGATACACCAGAGAATACAATAGCTAAAGAAGAAACTAATGGAAACTTAGAGGAAGAGGTAGAAGAAACATAATTGGAGGAAATAGTGATTCCTGGGGCTTTTCGACCACACAATCTACAACTAAGGGAAGAAAATCGAACCAACAACTTAGAAATGAGCAAGCACAGAAAAACTTGCAATCCAAAATGTATGTTAGAATTGAGGAGAGCTTTGTAAAAAATAAGAAGCAATTCAAAAATAAATATTATGTCATAGAACTGTAGGGGACTGGAAAATCCTCTAAAAAAACTATCTCAAAGTTCTAATACAAGAGCAAAAGCCAACAATAGTTTGTATTCAGGAAACAAAAATAGTAGAGGTAACACTAACTACGAAATGGTAGAAGATATGGGCATAGTAAAAAATGATAACTGTTGATTCTATGGGAGCCTCATGGGGACTGTCTTTGGCTTGGGATCCACAATAATTAGTTTATATCTTACAATATAAGCACAATAACTGGATAGGTACAAAATTCATCTTACTGGATGAAAATAGTGTAGCAATAATAAATTTTTATGGTCCAAATCTCCTATTCAAAAAAGAGAAACATGGCAAAACTTAGCACAATGGCTAGACAATGAGAAGTTTGAAAACAAAATACTGGGAGGAGATCTCAACATGATTCTCTACCACTGGGAGAAGGTTGGAGGAAGTTTAGCAAGAGATCCAAACAAAGATTTTCTCAATAAAATTATGGCAGATGAAAGCTTATAATACATTCGACCGACCAATGAAAAGTACACTTGGAGTAATAAAATATCAAGAGTAAACTATATTGCAAAAATATTGGATAAATTCTTGATCAATAAAAATCTCCTAACACACTTTCCTCTCACTTCCAATCACATCATTTAGAACTCTATCTGAGATCATAAGCCAATTCTCTTGGATAGCGGCCAAAGCCTACAACCCCAAAAAATTCCTTTTAAGTACAACTTTGAATGGGTGGAAGAAGAAGATTTTGGTGAACTTGTGGAAAGAACTTGGAACCAACATGTCCAATCCACTAACCCCCAATAAAAGTGGAAAAGCAAAATTCAAAAATTGAAGCATGTGATAAAAAAGGTTGGTAGAAAAATAGAGAGTCAAACCAGTCAAGGAGCAGTTGATGCATCAGCTAGAAAAAAAATTGGGGATCATCCTCCTCAACCATGGCAAGAATATGCAAGAAATGACCTGATTCAGAAGCTCAATAAATTAAGCACTGAAGAAGAAACACATTGGAGGCTTAGATCTCCAATGGTTTGGCTAAGAAAGAAAGATAGATATACCAAATGTTTTCATCTGAAAAACCATGCAACGCTATCAAAGGAACACAATCAAGGATATAGAGCATGAAGGAACCACTTATAAAGATAGAGATAAAATTAAGGAACTTGTCAATCAACATTACTCAGCTCTCCTCTCTAGAGAAAATGGTAACCCACATTCCTAAGGAATACTACTATAGCATATACCGATAGTATTAAGTTTGGAAGAGAAACAAGATCTTAGTGAACCAATCACTATGGAGGAACTTAAGTAGATTATAGTAACTCTACCAAAGGACAAAGCTCCCGGACCTGATGGATTCACAAAAAAAATTTACCAGCAATACTTACACATCATCAGAGAAAATGTTCTACGCATGATTGAGGATGTTAGGGTGAAAGGTAAGCTTCGTAGAACCATCAACTCCACCTTTATAGCATTGATTACTAAAGAAAAAATACCACTACTTTCTCTAGATTCAGACCAATTTCTCTATGTAACTCTTCCTATAAAATTATTACCAAACTATTGGCCAATAGAATAAAGAAGAAACTTGACAAATTAATACCAAAAGAGCAAAGGGGGTTCATTCCTAGTAAAAATTATGATAATATCATAATAATGCATGAAGCCCTCCACAACAGTAGAAAATAAAAGAAACAAATTGTTATACAACTTGATATGGCAAATGCCTTTGAGTGAGTTAATACACGATTTGTAGAATAGGTCCTACAAAAGTTTGGATTCCCACATCAGGTCATCAAGTGGATCAGAGCATGCATAAAAAACCCATGGATAGCCCCATTAATAAATGGTGAACCAACAAATTTATTTTCGGCTACAAGAGCAATTAGACAAGGGTATCCACTATCACTAGACATTTACATCATTTTAGCTGAGACTCTTGGAAGATTAATTAACCATCTTCGAAGAGAAAGAAAAATAATAGGGATGGAGGTTGCAGTAGGATGTAAAGCTGTAACACATGCCCAATTTGTTGATGATATCATTCTTCTAGGTGAATCCACCAAACATAATATTATATAATTTAAGCAATATCTAGATTGGTTCACACAAGCTACCAGGGTTCATATAAACACTAAAAAAAGTTATTTCTACACACAAAATGTTGTAGCAATAAGAGTCAAACTCTTTTGCACTATCCTAGGATTTCGGTCTGGCATAAAAAAATACTTTAGACGTCTAGGAGTGCCCATGATCTTGTACCTCAAAGCCTTAGACTGTTGGACCCCAAAAATGGACAAGATTGTTAGGAGGATATATAGTTACAGTAATAGTTGGCTCAGTCTTGTAGGAAGGACAATATTGATCAAATCAGTGTTAGCTTCTCTTCCAGTCTACCAAATATTAGTATATCATACTCCCAAGTCATTTTTGCAAAAGGTATATGGTATCATATGCAAATTCCTATGGAAAGGAGGTAGGCAATCAGAAAGAAAAAAGTTCTACTTAGTCAATTGGAAGATGGTCACCAAAAGTAAAATTCAAGGAGGACTCAAAATAAAAAAATGGAGATAGTTTCAAAAGAATTGGGTACAAAAATTCTCTAGAACATTCTTAAACACAATCGAGCATGGCAATGCATACTAGTCAACAAGTATGTAAATAATCAAATAGGTATTCAAATGCTCAAACACATAGACAAACTTCCTAGAGCCTCGTTGGTTTGGAAACATATAGTGGCTATAAAAAGCATAATAGAGGATAGAATTTCTTGGATATAAGAAGATGATAAGTAAATTAATTTATGGGAGGATTCGATCCTAGGAAATCCACCATTAAGAGAGAGAACTCCAATCGAATTGTAAAATCACTTGGAAAGCCAAAGAATACTCAAATTAGATGACTTGTTTTATTGGACATCAGAAACTATGAACTAGATATCCCCTCCCATTCCATCTCAGCTTCAAGGATATTGGGATTATTTTAATTCCCACATGGCGATCATTAGACCTCTTCATACTATGATGCTAGAAAAACTTATTTTGGGTAGCATCAACAATAATGGGGAATACTTAGTTCATATAGGAGTTCAAAATCTGTAGATTGGTTGTGCCAATAAAAACTATCGATAGTGTGGAAAAATAGAGCACCATCTAAATTGTAAGTATTCAGTTGGCTAGTCTCTCAAAATAAAATATTAATAGGTGATAATCTGCAAAAGAGTAGTTTAGCAGCTGTAAGACCTCATGTTTGTTACAGACACAGGCAAAACAGTAAAATTTTTTTCCATATTTTGTTTGAATTCTTGAAGGCAATTCTCGAAATATCTGTGGATCTCTATATCATATTTTGTCATCTAGTACATTTGGTTGGATAGAAACTAGAGGATTTTTTAAGGAAAAGGTAAGGACAACAAAACTCTAATACGAAGGATAAAAGAAGAATTAGTCCTAAATTTCAAATCTAGTTTTTGTCAACAATAGTATGAAGAAGATCTATCACCCATAGAAAGAAGAATGATCTACCAACTTAATATCCAAGCTTTCCTAACATAGGGAGGCTATAGAGCAAACAATTCTTTGCCTAACATATGTTTTTTAGTGCTCTTCTTTGATGGTGCCTCCAAGTCCAATATTGGTCAAGCAATGGTAGGGGGATTGATTCTTATAGGATCCCATGAGATCCTACTCAAATACATGATCAACTTGGAAATAACATCTAATAATGTGGCAGAGGCTATTGGATGTGAAATTGACTTAAAATTGGTGGTGAAGTAAGGAATCACTTAAGTCACAAACTACGAGGATTCTAAACTGATAATAATAGCTCTTGCCAAAAATAAATATTTTAGATCTTTAAAATTGAAGATTATTCAATATATGATTAGACAACTAGGTAGGATAATTGGTAAAATATTTGTATCAACATGCAAGGCAAGAATTCAATAAAGAGGTCGACACACTAGTAAATCATGTAATAAATATAGCCCCTGGTTATTTCCACCAAATCATAAAGAAGCAAAAGGGAAGGGATGGTATGTGAGGATGATGAGGACTTTAATAATGAGGTGCAATTAAGCAGTTAAGCGATGAAACATTACAATCTTCGTGAAAGGGATGCAAACCTTAGGTGTAGTCAAGCATTGAAAGAAGAGGGTTGTTCATAGACCATCTCTTTAGTTTGTGAGAAAGCCTCTTTGGTCAGAATAAATATCTCTCAGGGACCTTTGGATTCATAGATAGATGAGCCTTTGTTCTTTATAAGTATTTTAGAGGATGAATTTGGGTTGGATTTGATTGATCATGAAGCCCAAACAATTATTTTCAAACTCAAGAGTCAAGGGTAAAATACCAGGTCTCGAGGAGCTCAAAGGATACATTAAATATTGGTGGCCTAGTAAAAAATTCCAATATTTTACAAATACAGTTGGAGGGGCAAAATGGATATTTAACAAATTGAAAAAAAATGCAAAAACCATTAAACGAGTTGTTATAAGGTTATGATCTTTATCCAAGAATATTCCTTAAAAATGCTACCAATTATGATTTTGATGAAGTGAGGACCAAATTCACTCTCTATGTACCTTTTTTATGTGAGGTGGGCTAAAAATATTCATTAGTTGTAAGATATGCCACACTACTGAGGGGAAAACTAGCAGGAATCTAATGAATGAAAACTAAAGTTATCAAATGGACCAAAGTTACCACAATTTCGGTAGATGATCCCCAATAAAGTAAGGTGCATTTCATTGTAGGTGAGAAAAATTGAAGGCCAAGAGATGCATATGAGGTGCTTCGAGATGGGATGACGGTTGATGAGTTTTAAGCTAGACAAATTTTCCTTGGGAAAGATACCTAGTTGATTTATTTTATCTATTTTTGATTGATGAGTTTTAAGCTAGACAAAATTTCCTTTGGAAAGATACCTAGTTGATTTATCTTATATATTTTTGAAGATGCTATACTTAGCACATTGTAACCGAGGACAAGAATGGAATGAAATGTAATAACTATTATTGTTCATGAATATTCTATTTTAGAAAATAATATAAAAATTGTATCCTTCTATCTTAAAACAATGAGGTCAAGACTTCACAAGAGACTTGGGATAAACTATGCACCATATTTATGGAAATAATGAAGCCACTATTCTACACTTACAATCATAATTGTATTCACTAAAAGTTCAAGATGGTGAAAATATAGAACACTTTCTTAGAAGGATAGCAGATTTAAAATTGAAGCTACAAACTATGAGAGAGAAAGTAGAAGAATTTTTTTTTGCCTAAGTTACACTCAAAGCACTTCCAAAATCATTTAAACCATTGGTCACATAGCTCCAAGTGTCAAATAGAAAAGTGTCATTTGAAGAGTTAGTTAATATTCTTAAGGAATATGAAATAGAAAATCAAGTCAAAGATGAAATGTCAAACAATGCTTTCATTTCAACAAAAAAATCATCAAATAATACAAAAATTTATTCTATCTCATCGCAAAATCAACCAAAATGGAAAATAAGATAGTCATATATGTAAAAAAATACGTCTAAAGAACACAAGCTTATACTGAGAGGGGGGTGAACAATATAAGACCACTTTTTACTTTTCTTTCCCAATCAATATTATGCAATGTATAGATAGAAATATCAATAGTAGTAATCAAAGCAATGCACAAATCACTACACACAATAGAGACACCAAAATTTACGTGGTTCACCCAATGTTGGCTACTCCAGGGAGAAAATATTTCACTAAAATTTTCTCAATCAATCTCTTGGGAATCCTTTCCCTATTACAATGTTTATGGATCTCTATCCAAATGAGACACCAATACCCTAATCAAAGTTCATGGATCTCTATCCATAGGAGACACCAATATCCTAAATCTGCTCTAGCTAGTGATCCTTTAGAATACCTCTACCTCCACTACCCTTAGCAAATGGAACTCTATCCACAAAAGACACCTATCCTCCCTGATCTGGCTGGAGATATCTGTCCTCAACTCTGTCACCTCCAAAGCTCTGTCTCAAATATGTACTAAACACAGTCCTTGGATCTAGCACAAATATGTCCTCAATATCTGTCTCTGGTCTAGCATAAATATGCCCTCAAATCTGCACCAAAATTTGTCCTCGAATATGTACTAAACATAGTCCTTCGGTCTAGCACAAATTTATCCTCAATATCTATCCTCAAGCCTTAACTCAAATATTGACTTAATATCAAATCAACTATGTTGGATCTACCCCAAACCTTAACTCAAGGTTTGAACAAATCAATAAATCAACTCTGCTCTCAAGTCTTCTCAAAGACTTGTCTCAAATATTCCTTGTAAGCTTCCACAAAATATCACACCAATCTATCCTTAAGTCTTCTATAGAAATTGTTCATATGCTCAATAAGTACTCACAATAACTTATCCAAATATGCTCTCAATTTGTATTGTAAGCTTTCACAAAAGCTTACCAAAATCTATCCACAAGTCTTCTCAAAGACTTGCCTCAAATCTGCTCAACAAGTCCACACTAGAACTTGTCCAATCTCATAGAAACATAAATATAATTGTTAGAGACTCAATATTCTCTATACTCATCACAATGCTTAATCACTTTCAATCACTCTTTCAGAAACATACGGAGAATTGTTAGAGACTCAATATGCTTCTCATTCACCTCAACGCTCAAACACTTTCTCAAATAAATTCAGAATATAGAATAATCTTTTTTATAAAACTTGAACAATTACTTCACACATTCATTTGACTAGGCTCAACCAACTCTACTCAACCAATCACTCAATGAAATAATCCTTGCTTACAAACCCTAGTCCAAGCATATAAAAATTCACTCAAAATGTTTCAACAATGCTTATCAACCAATCTCACATAACAATGATACTCATGTTCTTTTCAAACCCTAGTTCAAATTCTTCACTCAACCAATGGCTTCAACAAAAATGCTTATAAAACAAGGTTTTAACAACTATTTATTCTAGAAAACCTTGAAGCATTAACTCAAAACACTTAATCAGGAAATCAAATTAAATCCTTTTCACTCCAAACTTGTTTTCCAGAAAACCAACCAATCAACTCAACTAAGGAAGAATGTACCCATACATTTTTCTTGATGATGAAGGAACCTCAAAAATTTGTCACAACCACAAACACTTCGTTGCCAAGCTCAAATAAGTTATAAGATGATAAACCCTCTTAATGGTACAATACAAATATCAAAGCATACATACACCTTGTCACTCCATCTTAAAGAAAGCATCCATCAACATATACAAAAATATTTGACCAAATACACCTTATAATATCCCAGTTAAAATAATATCCAACACAAAGAATAATGTCAATACAATCTCCTTTTCAAAATAACTCAATGGCAAAAAGTCCTCTCAAAATTTAACCAACACTTTTAATCTTCAATAAACAAATATGTCACAAATACTTTATTTTAAAAAATAAAGCTAACTCCTTATTCCTCCAATTAACCAAAATGATGATTAATTAAAATATCTTTTATCTAACCCTTTTAACTCCCTAGGACCTCATGTCAAACCTTAGGCATCATAAAATATATTCAAAATTTTATTACCTTTGCCTTGGTGGGACTTGAACTCATGACCACGCCTCTACCAGTGCCCTATCCATGGCTCCAACTACTGTACGAGCTAAGCACTCGCTTAGGGAGTAAAGAGCACCACGTGCTCTATATTACTTTCCTTATGTGCCTATGCTAAAAATCGTGTGTCGCTTCCTTCGACGCTACAAACACAACCAACCAAAAAATGCTGCTATCGCAAATCGATCGTGGGTCACTCCGCACCCAAACACCTTAGCCTTCAACCACTTGCCACTAGGCCACGCTGACTAGATGGTTATTGAATTTTGGCCCTCGTCGACTTTATCCCTTTTTTGCTAGTGCTTAAGACAAGAATCTTATCTTCTTCTTTGCACGAATTCTCACAACACACGATTGCACTTTTTCTTATTCGAACAAAGGATATCCAAATACCACTAAGGCATATAGTTTATATACCAATTACCACCTTCAAACTTGAACGTCGGTGCTTCGATATTTAACTAATTAATTTATAAATTATTTAAATTCTTTAGAATTTAAATATTATAAATTAACTTTTAAATCCTTTTGGGTTTGTTAAAGCCTTCTTTAATTTTACCACTTTGTATAAATAATATTTATTTATAAAATTTAAATTCAAATTGAATTTAAATATTTTATAAATTAAATATTAACACTTCCTTGTGATTTTTAACATGAATTTAAAAGCTTCCTTGGGTTTTATGAAAAACTTTTTATTTCTGCTCATATGCTTCCACATAAAATTAAAAATATTATGAAGCTCTTTTGCCATTAACCTTTGCATTGTTCCTTTTGATATTTTGACATCAACGGTTGCTTATTCCTTGACATCAATGACAACTTTGACTCAAAATGTCCAACAATATCAACAAATTTTAGAGATATAATTCACTAAATCAATTGAATTAAATGCATAGACTTTTTCAAATATATCTATAGAGACAATATTAATCAAATTAACAATGATATACACAAACTCAACAATATTATCTAAAATGGGATAATAAAAAAGGGCACATGACTCAAGAGGTACAAGAATATAATGACGAGGAAGAACATGAATCAATTTACAAGATACTTATGGAAAAAATAACTACAGATCTATCCACCTTTGATGAAATATTGAATAGTACATCCAAAAATACAAATGCATATCAACAAATAGATGAAAATTGTAATATGAGTGCTATATGAGCAAATGCACGATATGAAACTAAGGATCTTGTATAGAGGATAGTATGTGACATTCAGAATTTAAGCAGTAAAGATAAGGTTGTGCAAAGAATGCTTGTGATTATATTGACCATAATGAAAAAATATTTTTAAAATTAAATCATTAAATAGGGTAAAAAATAACTCTAGTATTGATAAGCGTTGTGTTGACAAAGATAGTATTGACAGTTCATTTTTTGGTATTTTACATTCAAATATAGTCAATGGTTCCAAGGATAGCACTAAACGGGTTTAGAAAAAGTATTATGATTTGAGGGTTTTTGAATTTGATAGTGATAATTTCAAATATGTTCATGAAAGTGCTTGTATAGAAAATATTTGCCTTAATTGTGTAGAGTATGTTGGTCAAAATGTAGGCCAAATTGCTAGCGTTGATGGACATTATATTGATAATGGTTTAAAGTCTTTAATTAAAGGTAAGTATGATGATGGCATAGGTAATTCAAAATTTGTTAATAATGATCTAAGTTGTGGTAAATATTCGTGTAATGACTTATTGCATTAAACCAAGACAACGATGAAATTAAAAAGTATACAAAAGTAGTTGGTACTAAATAGGGATGTAATAAAATAGGAAAAGGAATGAAAGAATATAACTCAAAATGCAAAGACTTGAGATTTATAAGACAAGCTTATGAGAGTGATTTTGTGACAAAGAATGCTAATACTAGTTTTGTAACAGGGAATGTTGGCACAAGTGACATTGAATATGTAATTGATAATAGAAAGAAAAAAATCATTAAAAAAGAATCAAGAAAAATAATTAGTCATAATAGATATGGGCATAAAGCACAGACTTGTTGGATCCTCTAGTATTGTAAAATTTATGGAGAAACTAATCAATCTCAAAAGTTTTTTCAAAAAAAGAAAAATAAAACATATGTGCGTTATGGATGAATAAAGATAACATAATGGAATAGAATTATAGAAATGTTAAAGTGTTAAAAGAGCTTGATAAGCATAGGTTCATCCATAAATGATCCTACAATGATTTTTCTCTCAAATAAATTAATATTCAAACATGCAAGAAAGAAATAATATGATAATTCATCAATTGATCTAGGAATAAAGTTCAAGTTAAAGTTAGGAAGACAAAATAAAAAGGACAAGAGCCAGAGTTAGTATCAGAATTAGTGCTAGAACCAAATATGGAAAGTCAAAACCAAAAAAAAATATCTATAGCATACCAAATAATGTAATACAGGGGGGTGTTGGAGTTTATTACATTATTTCATACCTTGTAAGTACATTGTAAGTAACTTGAAAATATTTTGTAAATACTTTGTAAATAGTTTGAGTCTAGGAGTCTTGTAAATATGCCATTTAGTAGTCATTAGATGTGTCATTATTATGGAGTCATTATTATGAAGAAATATGAAGCTATATATCTCATTATTTTGAGGAGATGAAGAGTTAGTTGAAGTTGATATGTCAAGAGCCTTCTTGTAAAGGCTATTTGTAAGAGTAGCATATAAGGGATATTGTAATGTGAAATTGCAGTACAATATTTTGTATTGTAAAGCATTGTAATCTTGTCATCTACATGAATATAGTGTGTGTGTTTATTTTAGCATTCATGAGTTGAATATATGTGTGATGTATCCTAGTATATTGTGAAGTTTTTTATACTTTGTATTCGTTATTGAGTATTAAATTAAGCACAATTTCTAACAAAAGCAAGAAAATTTTAATGTAGTAGAAATTGGATTAGATCAAGGATTTTCCACTCCTAAAACTATAGTAAATAAATCACATCTCTATCATTATATGGTGAAAGCCATTAAGGTTCACTCAGATTAATTTTTAAAAGAAATAAATAAGGATACAAGCCATGAGAAAGTGCACTCTACAAATTCAAATCAACATGAATGAAGATGTGAAGACAATATTTGTAATAAAGAAGGTAGAAGAGATCAAATGCAATCCAATCAAATTGTGTTTATTTTCCTTAAGTAGTATAAAGTCCTCTCCTTGGAAAAAGGATAATATAGAGTATACCTCTTACATTATAGAGTTTTAAGAATAATGTAATAAAAAATACCATGGAGGATATTCATGAAATTTTATTTTTCATTTAAGCATAATAAAGTAAATATGAGGGAGGATAGTCCTTAAATTTTAAGGTTTCCAAGGCAACATAAAGAAGAAATTCATGAGGCTATTTCTTGCACTTAAATTCTCATGGACAGAATAAACCTATAGATGATAATTCTCATTATGAACAATTTGTAAAATTTGAAGACATTGATGAAGATAAAAGTGTAAATAGGATGAAAAATGGAGAGGAAAACAATTAAAACAAAGAGAAAAGAGAAATCAAAGGGATATCAATATAGGAAAACTAATAAAAAATGTTAACTAGATATGGAGCTAAGACAACATATACAAATAAAAGTAATGATAAGAACAATATCTTAGAGTATTCGGGGTGAATGAGACCCCTAAAAAATTTGCAAGTGGTTGTTATAGTCCTGTTGGTAGTAATTTTTGCTATTATTTAAAAAAATATTTGTGCAAATTTTGGTGCCATAACTCATAGTGGCTTCTAGAAATAGGTTGTTAGTACATAGTTTTATACTGTGTTTTTTGCATTGTAGTTTTAGTACACAAGATTAGAACATAGTTTGTAAAATAACAGCTTATCTTATGACATGCCTTTTATACCTAGATCTATGAAAAAACAAAGGGAAGCTTTTTACAAATATATCAGAGCAGTCAAGTTGTTTTCATCAATTGAAGTGACTTAACTTAGAAATCTATGATTCTTATTTAAATTTTCTTTCATGATCTGTGTTATTTGCAAGTGTATGTAAGGTCCTCATTTTTGCTGATGTAAATATATTTTATGATGGCTTTTTAAGCCTTAATACTACCACAAATATCACAATATCGAATATAATATAGCCACAATTTAATCAAATGAAAATAATGATATGAATTAACAATATAGAAATAAACTTATAGTAATAATAAAAAAGAATACAATCCAAAGTTTTTTATTATATGAACTTGTACATCAATTTATGGAGCTTTGTCTCCATAATATAGTTTTACAAAATGACCTTTGAATTCTTATCTTGCCACTTGTCTAAGAGACTCTTGATCTTCACTTAGGACATATATATATATATATATATATATATATAATGTAATATACTCTAATACCCCCTATATTACATTTTTTGATGTGCATTTCTCTTGATTCTACATAGATGATCCTTAAATATTTGAAACATGTTTCGACTAAGTGCCTTTGAAAAAATATTTGTAGTATGATCTTCGGTAGAAATGTGTTTGAGTTGAATATGATGACTTTGAAAATGATCCCTAATAAAATGATATTTAGCTTCAATATGTTTTCTTATTTCATGAATGATTGGATTTTTTATCAAATTTAATACTCCTTGATTATCACAATTTATTATTGTTGGAGTTCTTTTGATTCCCATATCTAATAGTATGTATTGTAACCATAATGCTTCATAGATTGTATTCTTAGTTGCACAATACTCTGCTTCTATAGATGAATGTTGTAGACAAAATTTCTTATCATCCTTTTTGTATGTAAGTCCATACTTTGTAGTCTTATTGATATATTGTAATATTATTTTTGTGGATTTCTAGTGAAGTTATTTGAGTTCTTGCATAAATATTAAAAGATAATTTACAACAAAAACTATATCTAGTCAAATATTTATTAAATATAAGAGACTTCTAGTTAATTTATGATAGATTGTAGCTAAAACTAAAAATGTCTCACCATACCTTGATAACTGCAATCTTTGCTCTATAGGAGTATCCTTGGATTTGCAATTATTCATCCTGTATTTCTCAAGTAGAGATTTTGCATACTTTGTTTGTGTTATTGTAATATTGTCTTCATTTTGATTAATTTCTAAACCAAGATAATAATGAAGAAATCCTAAATCTGTCATCTCAAAATATTTTTCTAGGTCCTTTTTGACTTTATTTATCAAACCTTTTGAGCTTCCTGTAATTACTATATCATCAACATACACAAGTATTATATCATTCCCAATATTTTTTGTATATTGATTTGGATCTGACATACTTCTTTTAAAGTTGTGTTATAATAGATGATTGTTAATTTTTATATACCATGCTCTTGGTGCTTGCTTTAGACTATACAAATATTTATTTAACTTACAAACTTTGTGTTCTTGTCCCTTAATCACAAATCCTTCTCGTTGTGACATATAAATTTCTTCTTCAAGATCACTATTAAGAAATTCACTTTTTACATCCATCTGATGAAGTTTCCATCCATGATGTGCTACCAAAGCACAAATTATTCTAATAGTAGTCATTCTTGTTGTTGGTGCAAAATTTTCTTCATAATCAATTCCTTTTATTTGAGTGTATCCTTTTACAACTAGTCAAGCCTTGTACTTGTCAAGTGAACCATTTTCTTTATAATTGATCTTGTAGATCCATTTACAATCAACTATTTTCTTTCCTAGAGGTAAATAAACTAGATTCCATGTTTTATTTTTCATCAATGTCTCATATTTTGATTCTATAGTTGCCTTCCATTTTGGATGATTTAAAGCCTAAAGTGTCATTGTATGTTCTACTATAGAACTTATCACTCCTTATTTACTTTGGTTAGGCTATGAGTTTGAGGTCTTGTAGTAGTAAGATCTGGTATTTGCTCTAGATTTGAATCTTTAAGTGTATTTCTAAGCAAAATTCATTATTTTCTCTGTAATTTTGTAGTAATTTATGTATTTTCAATTTTTTTCATCTTGTAACTCTGATTTTGTGTCTTCACTCGATGAGTCTTCTTGTAAAAAATAGATAATAGCTTATGAATTAGCTTTTTGTTCTTTAATAACATTTTTTATTCCCTCATCAAATACTACATCTCTAATTATGTACATTTTCTTTATTATTGGATCAATTATTCTATATCCTATAGACTTATTATCATAACCATAGTCTTCTCATATAATTTTACTCTTTTTTCTTTGGAATATGCATATAATCCTTACATCCACAAATCCTTAGTCGCTCTACAGTTGGTTTTTATCCTCACCATACTTCTTCTACATAATATTTTTAGTATTCTTACAGGTAATCTATTTTGCAAATATACAACTATTTTAACTACCTCTACCCAATACTGATGATCAAGATGAGTTTATTTTAGCATACACCTAACCATTTTTGTGATAGATCTATTTCTTTTTTCTGCATTACCATTTTGTTGTGGTGAGTTATCTTTTTATTCTATTCTCTTTTTAAATAAATTGAATTCCTTTGACAAAAATTTACCTCCTCTATCTAAATGAATATTCTTGATGGTTTTTTATGATTCTTTTTTAACTAAAAGTTTGAACTATTTGAAAAAACTAAACACTTCATATTTGTATTTCATAAATTATACCCACATTTTTTTGGAATAATCATCAACAAAAAGTTGAAAATATTTGTTTCCTCCAATACTAGTAATATTCATTGGTCCACATAAATATGTATATATTAATTCCAATGGTTTTTGAGCTCTATGTTGATGAAGTTCAAAAGGTATCCTATGTTGTTTTCCTACTAGATATTCTAGACAAATTGTAGTTTCTCAAGAAAGCTTAGGTAAATCTTTAACCATTTGATATATAGTCATATTTTTCAATGATGACACACTTATATGTCCTAGTATTTTATTCCAAAGCTCTTTTATTTATGAGATTCCCACTGATAGAGCTATTTTTTTTATTGTATCTAGAGTGAAAAACTATCTCTATAGGATCCTGAGGCTATCACTTTTCCTTGCTTGATAATAAGACATTAACTTTTTTTTTGACAACTTTAAATTCAATTGCTAAATTTTGATCCATAAGTTGAGATATTGAAAGGAGTTTAGTAGTTAATCTGGGGATATATAACACATTAATTATATTTGTTAGATCAACTAGAACATTTCCTACTCCTTTGACTTCATAAGTCATACTATATGTTATGACAACTAGTTTCTCGTATTTTTCATGAAAGGTATTAAACCATTGTTTGTTTCCTATCATATGCCTACTTGCTCTAGAATCAATGTACCAATAATCCATTATCACCTCTAGATTTAAATAATTCAAAGTTTCTAATGTAATTTCTATGGAGTAGTAAATCTTATGTCTCCATGGTTTTAGAAAGTTATAATGAAATTTTCAAATTTATGATTTTCCTAATCCTTTGAAGTTGAAAACCTTTTATCTCCCAAATATCTAAATTTACAAAAACTCAAAATTTTTCAATTTTCATTTTTTTTCTTTTGATTTTTCAAAAATAGAACCCAATAAAAACTTCAAACTTATAAAACTCACAAAAAATATTTTTAAAAAATAAATAGACTAGTTAAAAACCTTATCACTCCAAACTTATAAAAAAAACTATTGAAAACTTTCAAATTTAACTGTAGTCCTTATTATTCCAACTTATAAAAAATTTTTATAAGTCAAAATAAACTTTAATAAAATTTTCACTCCAAAATTAACCTTATTCCTCCTAGCATAAACTTTAGGTAAGCTCCAAATATTAAAAATAAACTTAAAACTCTAATTTCACCAACCTTTTGAAATTGAACTCTGCATGTGCACATTCTTGCTCATTGTTGTTTTGGCTTCTCGTGCATGCTCTTTCAATGCTTCTTTAACCTGAAGAATCTGGAATTGATTCCCCAGGTGTAAGCTTGCATGGAGATGTTTCACTCTTTTAGATGTTTCAACCTACTAGTTAAGATAGCTTAATGCCTTAATCATTATGACGTATAAAGTTGGTGATAATAGGTAGCCTTGTCTTATGCCTCTAGAAGAGTTGAAAAATCATATGATCCTCCATTGACTAAAATTGAGAATGTGTTACAATCGATGCAACATTCCACTCATTTTACCCATTGCTCACAAAACCCCATTTTATGGAGGACCATTAAGAGAAATCTCTTGTTGATTTTGTCATAGCTTGTAGCAAAGTCAAGTTTGATCATCATTGTCCTTCTCCTTGATTTAATTGTAGAGTGAATTGCTTCTTGTGCCATGATCACTTCATCTAAAATTTGTCTTCATTTGACCGTTCCCCTTGCTCTTTTGATATGATCATATACAACTATTTTTGAAATCTACTAGCCATTATTTTTTAAATTACTTTAAAGGAAAATTTGCATAAAGAAATGGGTCTAAATCTATCAAACTTACTTGCCTTTTTCTCTTTTGAGATAAGTGCCAAGAATGTTGAATTTATTGACTCTAAAATTTCACTATTGTTCTTGCTTCTTACACCATTACTAGCAAACCCTTAGCTAAAAATTCTCTTGCTGCTGTATTTTTTCCTCTTAAATCCATCTAGACCCAGAGCTTTGTCTAGCTTAAATGAATACACTATGTCTCTTGATTCTTCCATGTTGACTTCCTTCAATATATGATTATTCATTTCTTGTGTGACTACTTTTGGTATTAATTCAACCACTTCTCTCTGGATTTCTTCTCTATAAATATTATCATTTTATAATGTGGTTTGAATATAATTCGTTGCAACATTTTATATTTCATTATCCTCTACCATCTCCTCCCCATTATCTTGCTTGATAAGTGATATGTGGCTCTTCATTCTACAAGCAATCGAGGATTTATGGAAAAACTTAGAATTTGCATCCCTTTTTTGTGCCCAAGGTACTCTTACTCTTAATATTAATAGATCAATCTCCTTCTTCTCAACCATTTTCATTTGTGTGATCAACTTATGATGCAGAAAAATAGATAAATAAACAAATTTAACAATGACAAGCTAAGATTTTCATTCAAAAAATACTATAAATAGCCAAATTACATCACCTCTGAAGGATATTTATGAAAGATATCAGATAGGATTGAATTAATTTCTTTGTTAAGAAATCTAATCTGATTTAAGCAACACAAATTTATTGCCTATTTATGAAGGATATTACATTCAGAATCCTTACTTTTAATTAAACCTTATCAAAAAATTAAAAAGATTGGCCTAAAAATTTTATGCAACATTATTTTCTAGCCAACATACAAAGGATAACATTCAATATAATATTAAATACTAATTCCTATCATTCCTTTCCATCATAGAAGTATTGGAATTCAATGCATACAAAAGGGAATAAAAATGTGAACCATTTGGCGATGAGAACATACTCAAAGCGAGATCAAAAGAAGAGAAAAATAATAGAAATAACTATAACAACTAGAACAAGAACAATAATTGGAACCAAAGTAGGAGCAAGAACAAGAACAACAAAAGTATAAGAAAGAACTAGAACAACTAGAGCAACAATAAGAGCAGGAGTAGAAGCAGGAGCAAGAATTGGAACAACTAGAGTAGAAGCAATAACTAGGACATCTAGAGCAAAAACAATTGCAAGAGCAACAATAGGAGTAGAAGCAACAACATGAGTAGGTGAAGCAATAGGAGAAAGAGAAAGAGTAGCAACAAAAGTAAGAACAACAATAAGAGCAACTGATTTATGATAATCTACTTTAAAATATGCAACATATCAATTGGACAAAAGAGCTTTTGCTTGGGAATTGTGAGATTGTGGTCCACTAAAAACTAATGCAATCTTGTGTGTATGATTAGATTACATGAGCTAGATGTGTGGTAGGCATGGTACTACAAATGATAAAAATTTTATGCTCATGCTAGAAGGTATAAGTATTATGATATGAATTATATTGAGCTTTTATATCATATTGATAAGGTTTACCTAAAAATAGACCACAACAATCCATAGGAGTGATATCTAGGGAATATTGTCTACATACTTAGGACAAAAAGTAAAATATAAAGTGTAAGTGTATGTGACCATGGAAGAAGTATCACTATCCTTCTATCTAAGTGAGTATGGATGAGGATGAGGACGTAAAGGTAGCTACAACTTATCAAAAATGGACTTTGCAATTAAGTTTTTTTGCGATTCGTTATTGATAATGCAATCCACAAATAAATTATGTGTAATATGAGCATGCATATCAAATAGATATCATAACCTCTTACAAAATAATTATTACTAAGGTAATATTATTGAGTCAAACTTCTAAACTATGATAGGTACGATCTTCTCCACAAGTTTTGATGAGATTTTACAGATTTTCCTCCTCAAGAGATTGTACAAGCAATTGTTTCTTTTTCTTCTATGGACAAGCATATTTCATATATCCCTTGTTTTTACAATAATGAAAAATACATCAGAAGAAAAAGCTAGAGAAGGATAAGAAAAATGAGAAGAAGGAAAATACTTTTGCATATGTTGTTGATGTAGAGAACACAAAGGTTTGGAAGTGCCTATTGAAAAATAAAATTGAGGAGTTGTTGAAGAATATCAAAGAGCAGCTAAAAAATAAGACCTATGAGCACCTGGTGAAAAAAAGACCAAGTTGTGTGAGACTAAGCAAACAATTTCTCCTTTGCAAGCTGAGTTTTATTAAAAGTTGCATCAAGTATGTCAAGTGAAGTATATTTCATTTCTCGAAACAAATGTGTTTAAAGGCCACTCTTAAATAAAAGAGTTTTCCAATGAGTTTAAATAAAGGGTATACTATGAAAAAATAGGTGCCTTAAACTTCAAGAATTACAAGATCCCTCTAGGCAAAAAAAGTTAAACTAATTTATTATCCCCAAGAGAAATATTCTTGAAATATTCTTGTAAAAACTAACGTGCATGCTAAATACTCATTGTGCCCCCTAATAGCATATTAAAAGCAAAACAAAGACTAAAAGATAAAATATGGGCAGACAACTTGTTGACCCCCTAATTATCTCGAGTATTTATTCATTAAATACGTGGTGACTTTCAAGCGAAAACATGTCGCCAATAGATGAAAACGTAGAAGGACTCCTTGTATGGTTTGGAAATAGCCACTTGATAGGCTCACCATAAGAAATGAAGAATGGTGTTATAGCTTAAGTCAATTACAATCTGACTAAGTACCTCTCGATTGGAATTGTGATTAGACTATCTCAAAGAAATGAACGCTACGTAGCATTGAAGAGAGTGACATGTAGGTAGTAATTGCTCAATGTGATACTGCAGATCGACTAGGCTATGATTTAATGTATCTCCAAAGGTATTGCAGGCCATCTATTCAACCAACCGTAATGCAAGCAACTACAATATCAATAATATCCAACGAAGGAATGAGAGAGGCTAACAGAGTAGGACCGATCAATTATAACCAGATATAGAACTCCATTTTATGTAAAATATGAGGTAGAACCATGTGTTGTTATTTCATTTTTAGGTATCAATGAGAGGAGATCAAGCCAGTGATTTACGTGACTTCAAACTGGTGCTGCACATTGGACATCTATAGGTATGAAAAATTGTATGTGGCTTATGAAAAAGTAAGCAACATACATGATCTCTTGATATATTATTGCAAATATTATTTAGGATAGAAATCAAGAATTATTCCATAAATAACTTGGAACACTTATTTAGAATCAACAAGAGGAGGCATCTATGTTTTCACTAAAATAAAACTAGCATATATTTTCCAAACCAGTAAATTCTTGGACTCTGTGTGGCTCGTAATCCAATGCACCAACTACCTACAAAATTAGTTGTACAATTAGGATTTTTGATGTAAATAAGATTATCTTCACCAAAAATTAACTAAATTACTCCTTCAAACAACATACAAGTAGATGATGACATCATATATCATACCCACAAATGACATGTCAAAGTAGCGCATGGACAGATGATATCCGTATCCAACTTGAATCTTTAACCACTTATATGAATTTCCATTTTATTTTCTTTCATATTGTAGCAATACCTCCTACTTGGTCTCTTGAGCCAATGTATTCACTCTGGTATATATTTGTATTTCATATTCCTTCCATAGTTATCCATTCATTTTTTGTTATCTCAGTAACCTAAAGAAAAAATTATATCAAGAACAAATTCTTGAATCTTTCCCTTCAAGGTTCTTTTTGTTGAGGTAGAACCCATATCTCTTATATTCCAATAGAATATAATAATTTTATTATACTATGCAATACAACCTTCTTACTTTTTCTTCCCTGTCCACTTGGGAGATTTAATTTTGCTATCTTGTCCTCTATACTGATTTGCTTTTGAGATCCCTCCTCAATGGCTTTTTGCAAATATGTTTGAAATACCATTGACCTTATGGGTCTTCCTACCTTCTTCTTGGTACTTTTCCATAGTCCACTTGTGATTCTATTTGACTTAGGGATAGTATAACACCCTACATGGTTACATCATCTTCCACTTTTTCACCTTATGTTCCTTGTTCTTCTTCTCAATTTTCTGTTTTTTCCTCTTCTCCCTTTTGAACTTCTTTAATTGGTTCAAACTCCTCACTATTCATTTATAAATTATTTTCTCCTATTCTAATCTCTTCTTGTGGTTTTTCCTTCTCCAAGGCCTCAAATTTATTTTTCATAATGTCTCTTTCGTTGTTGGTACCCACTTTTCTTTAGTATATTTTTTCTTTGATACATTCATAAATCTTCCATTATCCTTCTCATTGCCCTGTTATTTCAAAACTTATCTTGCTTTACTTGGGTAATTACAAACATAATATCCATATTTATGGTAGTGGGTGTATTTAAATGATATCTGCTCATAATCTAGCTCTTGTTTCTATACTTGATCCTATAGTTCAATTTCAATATACTCCAGTAAGTCTTCCCTTATGTCTATCTCCATACATATTCTGGCATATGTGGTTAAATTTCATTGTTTTGTTATCTTAGTTATTTTAATGAACCATCATAAAGAGTCTCCTATTGATTTGAAAGATTCTTCCTACCAAAAATAATATGGGAAAAAACATTTTAACATATATTTGAATGGAGTTCAAAATTTCTTCTCTTGGGTCAAAATTATCATCCCAATACTTCATAAATAGTCCACTTCTTACCATGAACTAGAGACCTCTCTCAAAAATAATTTCCTTGTCTTTGGGATTGTTAAATGCACAAAAAACCCTCTTCCTACATATA
The DNA here is from genome assembly GCA_028583015.1 of Wollemia nobilis. Taxonomy (NCBI): domain Eukaryota; kingdom Viridiplantae; phylum Streptophyta; class Pinopsida; order Araucariales; family Araucariaceae; genus Wollemia; species Wollemia nobilis. Next base: position 4,864,782 of record JAQPPZ010002072.1, on the reverse strand, counting down.
CTATCACTGGTTCTTGCGAGATTAATGAGAGCTACTTATTTTTAACCCAAGTTTCAAAAACCCTTGGGAGATGACCATAAGTTAAAGAGCCAACATATTAATCCACATTTAGCCAACTTGTTATAATCCCCTATGAGTTTCTATTCATCAAAATTATACCTTTGGAATTTATTGTTTTCTTTTTACAAATCCATCATTTTTGGGGAAAGAAGAAATCTCTATTTTATCTTCCTAACTTCAACCATTGATCGCAATATTTTAATAGGTGTTCATTTTGTATCAGCCCCTCTGAAGATGAAGATACCTAGACAACCATTTTGAGAAACCTAAATTATTTATACTTTACTTGTTTTGTCTTCTTCATTTATAATATCATATCTTTGTTTTCTGGCCTCTACTGCTCAAGTCTCCTTTGGCATATTCTAATCGTTGTAGTTTGAACTCTAGTTTTATGCCTATTCCATGGTTTTGTAACACTCCTCTGATACCTGCCTCCCCTCCTCCATCTTCTTGGTTCTCTATATACATGATTATATCTCTAATATTAAAGACTATGTACCTAATATTATCTTCAATAATTAGATGAAATTATCAGTCTTCATTAAATCCTCTTATGAATCCCTTTTATATGTGTAAACTATATCAATTATTTTCCACTTTAATAGTGAAATTTTCTTATTTTAATTTATTTTTTTAATGGATCATATGGGATTGAAACGATCTCATTCTTATTGTATCATATCATCATGACCATATAGTGATATTATAACAAGGTAGCAATTATGCATGTATCCTTAGGTATGATTTGAACTTACCATTTGATTAAAATATTAGGGTTCACCCATATTTGAACCATGGTCTATGATATGAAATTGCCACTTCCAACCAATTGCCCTACACATCATGGATTTTGATATTGATAAAGTTACTTCTACAAAAATACTTAAAATTTAGTTCTAAAAAAACTTAAAATTTCATCATATGCCATTAGCTCAACCAATTATATTCCTCAACTTCAAGAAGGAAACCTAGGTTCAAATATTTCCAAACAATACATGTATAATTACCAAACTGTTGTAATACCATTATATGGTCATGACTTAATATGACCTCCTTCAATCTTATATAACCAATTTTAAAAAATACTTAAAATTTTAACATGATTTTTTTATAATAATAAAATTTTACTTTATAAATTTTTAAAACACCTCTCCTATTTATTTAAAATTTTAATTTTGCATAATTTTGTCTTCTTCTTCATATTTACCTTATATTTAGGTGCAAATCTAACTTTATCATTAAAACATAATAAAATCAAGTTTTTAACTTTTTCTAAAATAAAGAATTTAATTTTCAAATGATGTTTGTTTAGGAATGTAGGGAACATAAAACACGTTTATGTAGGTATGCCCTGAACGTTTAAAAAAAGCATTGCATCCTCTCCAAGCTACTGCAAAGGAGAATCCAAGAATGTCGTTTAATGTGGGGAGAATTCATCAGATGTTGTCTAAGCCATACAAGAATGTCGTTCAATTTTAATCTGATTTTGTTTACCATTTTTTTATTGATTGGAGGAAGGAGTTTTGAAAAGGCCCCGACCCTTTTACAATTGAACTTCCTTTGTATATCAATTTTTGTTACCAATATTTTTTTTATTAATGGTGAAAAAATAGGGTTTTGAAAGGTCCCAAAACCTTTTACATTAGAGGAGGTAGAGAAAGATAAGGCTAATTAAGCACAGGCTAGACTCCAAGGCCAAAAGAATTAGAAATTAAACTAAAACAACCATCCAAAAGTAAAGACCATCCCACCACTCAGCAGGGCATAAAGGAGAATTTTTATTCAACTTTCTTTTAGAGACACCAACGATCCTGCTCTATTTTTGCATAAGACTAGAAGGGTAGTAAATACATCAAGATGTAGATAACAAAACTCCAAACTCAGAGAGCAAGGATGAAGGCAAAACACCAAGCATATTCCTTGAGAATGGTAACACCAAGCATATTTTTTGGTTATATGTAACAACCCATAAATATGAAAACAAGAAAAAACACAAACATAAAGAAAAAGGTTATTATAATTTTTTTTGATCAAGGAGAAGGATTCATAAATCCCCCTCCAACCTTAGACCAACTTAATGTTTAACATCCCCTAAGTTTCTCAAGAACCATACCACATGAGATTCCCCTCACACAAGTTCATTCTACGTAGGCCTATCTCATGTCATGCACGTAAGTCCATCCATCTCACCATTCTTGATGAGCTAGACTTACCACCCTCAATCATTGGAAGGTATACACGCATCTCCATACCACACACAAACCATTATGTGTGGGCATGCTACGTATATTATGAGTTAAGCTATCAATCTCATCCTTTGACAAGCTATCTTAACTCTTGGTACAAAATTCTAAACCTAGATAACCCATCTCCCTAAGGGGGTATTAAGCCCTTAGGTCATCCTCTAAGTTCACCTAGAACTTACAAATTTTTATTTTTATTTTTTATTTTTTAAAACACATAAGAACACCAAGGAGGAATCTAGATACTAAATCTAACAAAACAAGAAAATTTAAACAAGCATGAACATTCATAAAAATAACCATGCGATAGCAATTAAATAACATTACAATCAAAAAGGGAAAACAAAATATAATAATAAACAATGCTCATTTAATCCATTGGGGAAATCTCCCCACAAATCTAATCTATTGCATGATCAAGCAAGAGGGTAAAGAGCAAACTTGCAAAGTAGTCCATCTCCTAGCTTTGGTCCTCCCACTTTTCCATTGATCAAGTGAGGATAATAGGGGATCAGGACACTCATGGATCTGGATAGACATGATTCTAATGTATTTACTCATTTATTTACCAAATTGCAACTATACAATTAACTCAAGCAATTCAAATTTCTAAGGCATAGATATTATCATAGAGCTTCACTCTCTATGACCCCTCTCACCCACTTATGAGAGTCATCCTACCATACATCCCACATTATGCTTTATTTACAATAAATAATATAACCCTCATTTAACAATTAAAGTCCCATATCCTTAACTGTTTAAAGCACTGGGTTCTTTCATCTTATTTAAATCAAGCAACTACATTTTTATTGGATATTTTAAGTGGATGAGTTGTCATTGATGTCAACAATGAATGGCCATTAATGTCAAGCTTTCAACACTAGTCAGTGGTAGTTTCAGTGGGCAGCATCATTTTCAGGTTCTCCAAAAAATGTAAAAGGTTAGTCCATCTTCAGTTAATCAAGACCCAGTTCCGAGAAGTCAGATGAGGTCCAAAGGGCAAAGAAGAGGCCCAGGAAAATAATATTATAATATTTTATTATAATATTAAAAAGGAGATTTAAATTAAATATAAATTAATTAATATAATTTTATTATAAATTTATTTATTAATTAATTTAATTAACTCTTATGTTACTTAAGTTAATTATAAGTTAATTTTAATTTAATTATAAATTAATTTTTATTAATTTAAATAAACCCTAAAAGGGTTATAAAGCAAATTTTATAAATCAAATTTTTAAATTCGATTTGAGCGCCGACGTATTATAAACATCAAGGCACTGCATATAAATCAAGGTAAAAACCTTTTCCTTAGTCCTAAAATCTAATGTAATTAATTCGAATATCCCTAAGATCAAAATGTGCACAAAAGAGGAAGCAACAATTCTTGTTTGAAAAGATTTCGGTAGAAGAGAAGGGACAAGTAGGAGCTAGGCACCACTCACATTGAACAAGCGGTGCATAGCACGGCTGACAATTATGGAAGAAGTTAAGATGCTTGTTGGTAGGATGCAAGGTTTGAATCCTTCGAGGTTTGCATTTTGGCAAAGAGGAAGGTCATCGTTCTTTTTGAAGTGGCACCTAGCACGGGGAACAAAGGGAGGCTAGAACATTCCCTTTCCCATGGGAGCGCCTAGCCCACGTGGTGGGCTAGCGCCTTGGTAAGGTGCTCGATGACAGAGAGATTTAGGGATCAAAATCCACCGAGGCCCTTTTGGTGGTTGAAGAGGTATGCATTGACGTCATATACTTGGTTGCTTGATTAATTTCAGGGTTGATGCATTAAATTCAAAGATGCTAAAGTCTGAAAAATAAAAATATTTTTGTGCCTTGTAAAGTTTATTTTGCCTAAATAAAAATTGATGCTCAAGTGTTGTCGAGGGAGATAAAAGGGTAGGCAATTATTTTTTTTCTGAGGGGTTATTTTTGAAAGGTTGATCAATTAAATTGGAGATTATAAGGAGCATCTTGAGTGATTATTTTTATGTGTAATTTTATGATTGCTAATTTCAAGGAGTAATAAGGTGTATTTGGGATTGATTATTTTTGTGTTTGAAAAATATTTTGAAAGAGAGTTAGTGTGATATTTGTCATCTAACTATTGAAATTGGCAAAGGAGAAAATTTTGATTGAGACAAGTTTCTCTAAGGGTACTTCTACATCAAACAAAAGGTATGGGCATATCTTCCTAGTGTTGATTTTTGAATGTTGTGAATGCAAATTTGGAGTGAAAAGGATTGTTTGGTAAGCATTTTTAAGTGTGTTTTGAATTAATGCTTCAAGGTTTTATAGAATAAAGAGTTGTTGATAAAACATTGTTTTATAAGCATTGTTGTTGAAGTGATTAAGTTGAGTGAATTTGAACTAGGGTTTGCAAAGAACATGAGTATCATTTTTATGTGAATATTGTTTTATAAGTATTGTTGTTGAAGTGAGTAATTGAGTGAAGAACTTGAACTAGGATTGCAAAGATCATGAGTACCATTGTTATGTGAGATTGTTTGATAAATATTATTGGACACATTTTGAGTGAGTGTTCATATGCTTGGACTAGGGTTTGTGAGCAAAGATTATTTCATTGAGTGATTTGTTGAGTAGATTTGGATGAGCCTAGTCAAGTGGATGTGTGAAGTGATAGTTCAAGTTCTATGAAACAAATTGTTCTATATTCTAAATTAAGTTGAGATAGTGATTGAGAGTTGATGAGTGTGAAACATATTGAGTCTCTAAAAATTCTCTATATGTTTCTGTGATAAAAGAGAGATTGAAAGTTATTGAGAGGTTGTGAGTGTGAAGCATATTGAGTCTCTAACAATTCTATACATGTTTATAAAGGAGTGATTAAAAATAATTGAGCAGTGTGATTAGTGTGAAGCATATTGAGTCTAAGAATTCTCTTTATGTTTCCATGAGATTGGACAAGTTCTAGTGAGGACTTGTTGAGCAAATTTGAGGTAAGTCTTTGGGAAGACTTGTGGATAGATTTGTGTAAGATTTTTTGGAAGCTTACAATATAGATTGAGAGCAAATTTGGATAAGTTCTAGTGAGGAATTATTGAGCAGATTTGGATAAGTTCTAGTGAGGACTTGTTGAGCAGATTTGGACAAGTTCTAGAGAGGACTTATGGACATATTAGTGTGAGATTTTATGAAATATTACAAGGCACATTTGAGACAAGTCTTTGAGAAGACTTGTGAGCAGATTTGATTGATTAATTTGTTCAAACCTTGAGTTAAGGTTTGGGGCAGATCTAGTAGAGTTGATTTGAGATTGATTCAAGCTTTGTGTTAAGGCTTGAGGATAGAGATTGAGGATAGATTTGTGCTAGATCAAAGGATTATATTTAGTGCAAATCAGAGGACAGAGATTGAGGATATATTTATGCTAGACTAAAGGACTGTGTTTAGTACATATCAAAATATAGAGATTAAACATATTTGTGCTAGACCAAAGGACTGTATTTAGTACAAATTGAAGGATAGATTTTGGTGCAGATTTAAGGACAGGTTTATGCCAGACCATAGATAGAGATTGAGCAGATTTGTGCTAGACTGAAGAATTGTGTTTAGTACAGATTTGAGACAAAGCTTTGAAGGTGATAGAGTATAGAGGACGATAATATCCAGTGGATAAAGATCCATTAGCCAGGGTAGTGAGTACAGGTGTCTTCAGTGGATGGATATCCATTAACCAGAGCAGTGGGGGCAGTATTTCTTCTAGAAGATCACTAGTCAGAGCTAAAGAGAAAGGAATTCTCTTGTGGATAGAGATCCATGAACTTGATTAGGGGATTGGTGTCTCCTTTAGATAGATATCCATAAACATTGTAATAGGGAAATGATTCCCAAGAAATTGATTGATAAAATTTTATTGAAATATTTTCTCCATGGAGTAGCCAACATTGGGTGAACCACATAAAATTGGTGTCTCTATTGTGTGTGGTGATTTGTGCATTAATTTTATTATTGTTTTTGATATTGCTATCTATACGTTGCATAATATTGATTGGTAAAGATAAGTAAAAAATGGTCTTATACTATTCAACCCCCCTCTCAGTATAAGCTTGTGTTCTTCAATTGGTATCAGGGTGGGTTCCTTCAAAATATTTTAACAGCTTGAAGGAAAATATTTCAATAACACAATGGATTCTAAGAATGTATCCTCAAATAATTCAACACCATTTTTTTATGGAAGTGATTATATATATTGGAGTATGAAAATGAAGGTTCACCTGATGGCACTTGGTAATGAAATTTGGAAAGCAGTTGAAAATGGATACATACCAACAGCTGATCCACTTACATATAAGGAAGGTAAGCTTCTATAGCATTACAATTCAAAAGCAATAAATACAATTTTGAGAGGTTTGCATAGAACAAAGTCAATAAAATTTATGCATTGTAAATATGCAAAAGAAATTTGGGATAAGTTGTAAAGCATATATGAAGGAGATAAAAGTGTCAAAAAGGAAAAGATACGAAATATGAAAGGATAATTTGAAGAATTAAGAATGAAGAATGTGGAAAATATTAGTACTTATCTACTTCGGGTAGATGAGGTTGTTAATGCTATGCAAGGACTTGGACTTAATATTGAAGAATCAGATGTTTGTGATAAGATCTTTAGGTCTCTCCCAACAAGATTTAGTGAATATATTTTAGCTATATAAGAAGCAAAGGATGGTGATTATTTGACAAGAGATATATTACTTGGTATTCTCATAGTATTTGAGTTAAGAACAAAATAGGAAGTAGCCTTCAAAGCAATTAAGAAGACAAAGGGTAAGAAGCCATAATCGAGCAATGAGTCATCCAGTGATGAAGAAGCTAATTATGGCAGAAGGAATAAGGATTCAAGAAGATTCAAAGATGCAAAATATATTAGATGTTTCAATTGTGGAAAGTATGGTCATTATGCAATTGATTTTCAAGAAGCTAAAAATAAAATTGATGAAGAAAAATAGGATCACAGGAATAGGGAATCATAAAAATATAGGTACCAAAAGAAAGGTAAGGATGGACAAGGTATACAAGGAAAGAATTTCTTTCAAAGATAAAAAAGGAGCTACTATGCATACAAGGCAAGTAAGTACTCAAGTGATAGTGATAATAGTTTTTCAGATAATTATAAATATGAAGTCCTATTTCTGATTGAAGAAAAAGAAGAAGTCAAGAAAAGGTCACCAATAATTCTCAAGTGTTTTAGATGTGGTAATTTTGGACATCTTGAAGATAGTTGTACAAGGAATGGTTTCTGTTTCAGTGATGATGAATATGAGGATGCATTTTAAGGACTATAAGAGAATATTATAATGGCAGTAGAATAATAAGAAGATGATCCTATAGAAGACAAGTCAAAATAAAATGAAGATGTTGACAAAGGTAAATAAATAGAGAAAGAATCAGAAAAAAGGAGTTGATCTTGAGGGAGAACTTATTTATGCTCTTAAAAATTTAAAGAAGGTAAAAAAGCAAAACTCCCAACTTGGGATTTAGTTTCAATAATGTGACGAAGAAAGAGGAAATCTTATAGAGGATATAAACAAGTCAATGGCTAAGACAAAGAAGTTCAAGGATAAGCTAGAAGCAAAGGTCTTAGAATGTGAAAAGTTGGAACAAGAAGTATCTCTACTAAGGGAAGAGTTAGAAAAGTCCAAGAATAAGCTACACAAGTTTGGAAAGAGTTCAAAGAATTTGGATAAGATGATCAAGGTACAAAGAAGGTCAAAAAACAAAACAGGTCTTGATTTTGAATAAGCTCAAAAGAAACAAGAAGAAAAATCAACCTCAAGTTCTGAAAAAGAAGAAAATTCAGAAGAAGACAGTGTACGAGAAAGTGATACTTCTGAGGATGAGTTGGAAAATAGAAAGTTCAACAAGGAAAGGAACAATTCACAAAGAAGAAATAGATGGAATAGGAACCGACATAGAGAAAAAGACACTAAGAGACCAATGAGGTCAAGATAAGGAAATTTCAATGGATGATGTTTCTCATGTCACAGATTTGGGCACATGGCTTCACAGTTTAGGACACATGAAAGACAAGAGTATGGAAATTTCAAGAACAGGTAAATTTTACATGGGTATTGCTACTCATGTAATTAGTTTGGTCACTGTTGACAATTTTGTCACATTTATCAAGGGGTAGAAAAGAAACAAGTTTTGTATAGTATTGTGTAAAGTTTTTTGCTTTGTTACTCTTATTTTGAAAAGTTGCAGCAATTTTGGCTTTCAAAGCCACCCCTTTGTATAAAAAGTAGAAAGAGGAAAGCTTCGCTACTGAACAAGCTATAGAAAAGAGCTTCGCCAAAGAAAATGAAACTGCTTCGCACCCAAAGTATTTCCAGCGCTACTTTGAGTGAAAATTTTGCGGAGTAGTTTTGCCAAAGAAAGAGCTTCGCACCCGAAGCACTTCCAGAATTGCTTTGGGTAGGATTTATTGCGAAGTAGTTTTGTCGAAGAAAAATGCAAGAGGACCAATGAAAAGGGCTTCGGGCTCGAAACATTTCAAAACACTGCTTCGGGTGGAAATAATCCGAATCGGCATTCAGGAGAGCAACTTCGCCGGAGGAGAAAAGTCTAGGCCATGATTCAAGCTTGACCAAGGTAAAAGGACTTCGGTCCCGAAGCATTTTCAACAACTACTTCAGCTAGAGGACCAATGAAGCAGAACCCGAAGAAGCATTGAAGAATCCTTTGCCAAAAAATTATCGAAACATCTACTTCGGGCCTCTTCACGCCCGAACCATTTCTACTTCGACAAAAACCATAACGAAGTATTCACTTCGGCCAACTTTTGCCCAAACCATTTCTACTTCGACGAAAACCATAGCGAAGCATTCACTTTGGCGAGTTTTCACCCGAAGCATTTTCGATCGAATTTTTGGTAGCCAAAAGAAGTGAAGCATTTTGAAGGCAGGAATGTGTTTTGGCCAAAATCTCTCTAAACCACAATTTTGAAGAGGATCACAGCGAAGTACTTCTCCAAGGCATCAGTGGAGTAGTTTTGTCAACGAAGCGGCAAGGACGAAGAAGACCATTTTGCGAAGGAGATATGCTTCAGCACAAACCATCCTCGAAGCAGTTTTACGAAGCTCAATTTTGTGAAGTACATATCAAAGAGGAGTTTTTGCTTCGACCCAGAACCATTGCGAAGCGAAGTGGTGGATGAAGACTTAGCGAAGCACTTCATGGGCATGCATTCCAAGTCGGGTATCTTCTCGAGGTGATCAAGTGCCTCATAAATGCAATTTTTTGTGCCTAGCAAGCCCGTTACTCATTTTTGGTAATCAGAAGTGAAGTATCAAGCCATGATGGAGAACCCGACGAGCATGGCGGCCACTCGAGCACTGGACCCAGAGACCAAGGATGTCCAGACAGCTCATCAATGCACCTTTCCATGGTTGACCCGGTCACAGTTGCAAGTTTTGGTAACAGATTTGAAAACTCAGTCGCGAGAGCCAAGGAGGGCTGAATTGTTAGAGCTCGAGGGCGTACTCTTCTTTGCTATGTAATTATGATTCAGAGGCCCGGGTCCTCTATAAAAACCCAGGCATTGTAATGTAAAAATGGGGGGAACTATCTGCTAGAAAGCTACTGTAACTTGATGTCCTGCGATTAATACTAAGAGACTTTGAGCTCAATTATTATTTTTTATGCTGCCTTCTATGCTTGATTATTCTCTCTCCTCATTTGTATGCTGGATGCTGAACTCTGCGTTCGATGTGCAATCGGGGACAGTGTCCTGAAACTCATTCAAAAGGATACATAGGAGTAGAAAAGTGTTGTATTGGCTTTCTTTTATGCTACCTGCCTTGCTTGATTCTTTTATCTCTCCTTGTTTGTAGACTGAGATGCTGAACTCTGCGTCCGGTGTGTGATCGGTGACAGTGTCCTAAAACTCGTTCGAAAGGATACATAGGAAGGTTGATACTACGTTTCTTTCATTTTACTCTTGGTGTTCCTTGCTGCTATTCAAGTTATCTGTTAGCGAGCGTGCTTCCTGTTCTCTCCCACCTTAAATCAATAATCTCTCTTCTCTTAACCCTTTTTGTTTATTTCTCTAACCCTTACTCCTTTTATCTCTTTCCTGCACCCTTATCTCCAAAACCCAAAGTAGTTTAGCATAGGAGCCAACATTTCTTTGGATATTGGCACGAGGGGCATCTCTTCCCTTCGGCCTTTCAATGTTGGTCTAGGTCTAGGGCGCGTACACTTACACAAAATCCTTACCTAGGTAGATTTGATGACCAATAGTTTCTGGCACGCTCGGTGGGACCCGACTGTGTCTGTCTCAGTGAGATCCTTAACCAGTCAAGGTCCCATATTTTAAATGAAAACCCGTCTTCACCGGGGCCAATAGTTCTAACCAGTTCCCGGTGTGACCCGGTCAGTCTCACCTGACTAGTGGTAGTGAGATCTGATGCTCTCATTATCGAAAGACTCTTAGCATCTGGCGACTCTGTTTACCCAAAAATATCTAAGTCGTAAAGACCAGTATACAAATCTATGCCTTCATGGAAAAAACCCCCATGTTTTAAGGAAGTCCGAGTTGGTGAATCTCTGGCTTGCCCCCATCTGTCAAAATCACCTGGCGACTCTAACTGAGCTGAAAGCCTAGGTTACTTCATCGTAGACACCTTTTAGGCTGAAAGAAAACATCCCAAAAAATCAAGGCCACCGTCGTAATGGAAAGAGCACGTTATCCTAGTTGGAATGCCCGTTCCCCTCTGAATCTTTAGGGTTATCACAAAATTCCTAGAGGAGCCTTGCATACATTGGCAAAATATGATGGCACTAAAGGAATGGCCCAAAGGCACCTTGAAGATGTTGCAGCATTGGAAAACCTCCACAACATAATCCACGAAGATGTCATGGTTAGACTTCTGGTCATGTCTCTAGAAGGAGAAGCGATGCGGTGGTTCAGATTACTCGAGTATGGAAGCATCTGCTCGTGGAGTGATTTAGCCGAAGCTTTGATCAAGAAATTTGATGGCTCTCAAGATCCCTCCCAGCTTTTGATGGATCTATTCGCTATCATAAGAGCACCTTTGGAGAGCATCACGGACTTCAATGTCTAATTTTGTAGAAGTTAGAAGAGCATTCTAGTGGAGATCCAACCGATGCAAGCCCAAGCTCACCTCTTCTATGTTCATGCCTTTCACCCAGACATATGCCTTCTCTTACTATAATCAGGGGAACAAATATTTCCTCAGATATTTGAGGAAGCAATACGAGCAGAACAACTCTTGTTCCTATCTAAAAAGTGGCAGTGGAGAGAAAACCCATCATTGTTCACTACTCATGGCCATCCTATGTAGTATTCATCATGGCAGACTCCTCATACTAAGTGTAGGTTTGAGATGCAGTCATTCAGAGCTCAAGAAATTTTTTTTTCCCAAGAACAGCAATGGGAATATGTAAGCTTTGACCCAACAATGAACAATGTGGCTGCTTGCAATCTCCATCAAGAGGTAGTCCAAGGAGAGCAGTCTCAAGCGGTAAGGCCTGAGAATGAGGAAGGCACCTTTTTGCGCCCTTTTTGTATCCCAAGGGGTGAGATACAAGAATTCAGCCAAAATCCATTGAATGTGTCTTGAGAAGCAGAAGAGGAGGGAGAACTAGATACAGAAGCGCTCCCAAAGGGAGAGAGGAGAGAAGGGACCGGAGGTGACTCTGGCCCAATTGATCAAGGCTAAAGGTTCTCCCACCCAAGGGTAGTCACCCCTTAAGGCTATAAAGTGTAGGTTTTAGCAAGGAAAAGGTTATTTGAAAAGTGCAATATTGAAGGCACATTGCTCGTCCGCAAATTCTGCTGCCACTCGCCGAGAAGCTCCCTGACGTCGAAATAGTCTGCGTTGTTGGTATTGCGGCCATAATCATACAACATGGGAAAGAAAGGTTCTACCCAGAGAGGAAAAGAGCCAGAGGCGACAGTTCTTGAAAAAATGAAGGGTTCGGAGGAGAAAAGGCAGAGACCCAAGAAGGTCAATCCGAACCTCCGCCCAGAAAAACAAGTTGTGGAAGAAAGAGAGGAATCCGAAGATGAACAACTTGTAGAGCCACCAGTCGACAGGTGGGAGAAAATTAAAGATACAGAACTCTCAAGAAGCATGGACGAGCTCAGGTACACTATTGATTTTATGAAGACCAGGCTCACGCCAGAAAATAAGAGAGCCGTCGCGTATTACACCCAAATCTATTGGTATCTAACCCCTCCTGTGCACCATTGCCCTGAGCTGATTTATGCCATCGCAAAGAACTACCAACCAGCTTCCAGGAAAGTGTTGAATGTCGTTGGCCATAAGTTGTTCTCTATCCTGAAGGAGGACGTGCAAGCAAATTTTGCACCATAGTAGGGGTTGTCGAAGGGATATACAGTTTGCAGTGTCATTTTAAGCAAACAAATGGAGAGGTTCACCTCGAACAACTATGTGTTAAAATTCTTACAAGAAAACCTCAAGAGTGGGCTCCCTTCAGGAAAACTGCCCCAAATGCCCCTACCCTTGGAGGCCTTCAAGAACACGGACATCTTCTCCATCATTGCATGGGTTGTGGGCTTGTCAACCGATACTTCGGTATACCCTTGGCAGGTGTCTTTGGTCGAGTGTATTTCTAGAGGGGAGTTCTATGCTCTCGATGCTTCGAGGCCAAACACCAATTTAGTCTTCTTTGACTGGGCAAAATGGGTATCTTGAAACCTGCACACGCGGCTCATCGCAATGAAGACTTCTAGAGCGGAGCAGCATTTCAGTCCATGTTCTTTTCTTGTCTGGTTATTATTTTATCGCGCATATAAAAATTTTCCCCATGTTGTGATTACATCAAAAGGTGAGGATGGAAATACTCTGCCTGTATACCAGTAGACTCGCTTCCTATTGAGGTCAGAGTCCTATTATTATTTCAATCAACAATTCTTGGGGCCTGCCATGCAATTGTTGACAGGGTCCAGCCCTCGGGTGCCTCTCAGTCTAAGAGACAGGGTGGTGCAGGCCAGAAAGGGGGATATTTTTCAACTCATGCAGGGGCTTGTGATACGCCTGTTCGACTTCATGGGAAAGCCTTTCCTGCTGCTAGTTTTCCCATCTGAATACCAGTTCACACTAGAGGTCGCTCAGTAGAGCGATGCGACCAATGAAGTTTACGGCCACGGTCGAAAGTGGGCACACACTTGTGACTTTCCTTTTAGAATGGGAGTGATTGAAGTTTTCGCATTAAAGCAGAACATCATTCTAGAAGAAAAGCTTGCTAATTTTGGCCTACTTCAGATTCTGCAGAGATGGCTTTATGATCCCATAAGGGTGATGAAAGATCACTTAAAATGTAAAAATTTTCATGTCTGCCCCCACCTTGAAATAATGGAGCAGAGAAACAATCCCAATGGGAGAGATCTGGAGTGGCATCTAGAGAAAGTGTGGACATTATGTCCCTGGCATGATTTTTATCCCATGGAGATAGAGTTCGATCCTGATCAGTACCCATTTCCAACTCCAGACTCCACATTCTGGAGGAAAGCCAAGGACGATCTGAAGGAAGAATTGAAGAACTAAGATGAGGAACAGCTAAGGGAGTGGTGGATAATGAGATTCCATCTTTGAAAGATGAATTCTTACGAACTCTTGGCAATAGATAGGGACTTTGCAATTGTCTACGAAGCCAATGTCGGATCATGGAAGCCCATATCCTTCGCAGACTTTGTCCCTCTAGCCACTCCAAGATCAGGTGAAAGCCTAGGGAGGACCAATGATGCCTCGGGAAGGCAGAAGGAAATTGAAGCTGCACCAAGGGCGCTATCGCAAAGGCCATCAGAGGACACAAGTGCCAAAGATTCAGAGCAACCGTTGGAGAGGAAAAGGTATAAAATGCTAGAACAAGATCAAATGCCTTCGAGCCACCCGAAACGACCCTGTATAGGGCATTTGAACGCTCCTGTCGAACAGCCTGCACTGGTTCTAGCCAAAACAAATATTGAGAGTAAGGAGCCACCAATTATCGAGATGGTCCCAGATTTAGACATTGTTAATATGGAGGAACTCCTCCAACCAGAAGGGGACCCCAAAGTGGAAGTGTTGGAGGTCGAAAGTGCCAAAGCCCAGGATGAGTAGGATCTGACTACATAAGAAGTCATCACGGCCGCTCTGCCAAGAGGGCATGCAAGTACGCTTTCTCTACCCTTAACTATCACCTCTCACATATCCACCATGGCCCCAACTGAAAGTTTTTCTCACCATCCCCTGCAAGGTCAATCACCCCTCCACGTTGAGTCCACGGCCGTTCCAAGTTCACCTCACATTTTGCCTATCCATGCTTCACCTAAGTCATCCGGCCAAGACAAAGCCACTGAAACTTCTTCGCTCACTCACAATGCTGATCCTTTAGTCCAGAGTGAAGATAGTCCTCTAACGCCGAACCTCATGGCCCACACCCCCATCATACAGGGCATTTCTGCGCTCGTCGAAGCCCCAACCATTCCCGTCACTGAGCCTTTTGGCGAGGCATCCCCCATTAATTCATTATATTTGTTTACCCCCTCGGCTGGAGACCCAGCCTTATTTGAGTCCTAATTATCTATAATAAAATAAACCGCTCTAGCCGAAAAGCTCTCGTAGGCTAGCCAGAATACTGAGAAGATGCTGAAAGAGGCAAGGAAGAAGAGAGGGTGCTCATTGGCTCAAGTGGAAAAATGCACTATTTTCGATTTGCAGGCCGAGAAGCTGCATAAAGTAAAGAAGGTCCCCAAAGTCCAGAAGCCTTTGGATGAAATGACTCCCATGAATTATGATTACCAAGACAAGTCTAAGGATCTGGAGCATTTGAACGTGGACAATGAATCAGCTTCCATGCACATCGGGATTGAAACCTTTTGAGCACATGCAAATATCGTAAACCGGTGCAGATTCGAAGTAGAGAGTGCCAATATTAAGCTAGAGGAAGAGCTAGCGAGGATCAGATCCAAGCTGGCAGAAGCTAAAGAGCAGTGCAAACTGATGAAGAAGGAAACACATGCCCTAAAATTACAAATACAAAAGTTGGAATGTACAACTAAAAATAGAGAGCAAAGGCAGATCGAGAATGATTTGAGAGCCAAGGAGCTTGAAGGAAAAATCTTGCAGATGCAAAATAAGCTGAACAAAAAGGAAGGGTTAGGGTTGTGCGACAGAAGTAGAATCAAGGAAATCCGCTCGCTTCTGCTAAAAAATTTCAGATCTCGAGCCTCCAGTGCCCTTTCAATTTTGGCCTTCATTGTTGAAGCTCAGAGCGCCGTTGCCGAAGGAGGCCCAATCATCAATGAGATAACCCAGAAGGCCAGAAGTCGACTCAAGTTAGCTTTTGAAGTTCACAGTGCCAAACATCAACAATTGTAGATCCCTGCAATGAGTCGGATAGCTAGGGATTGGTCCACAACCCAGGCCACAGTTCGCGCCTTCTTCTCCAAGGTGCAAAAAACTCAAAAGGTAAAGAATCTCATGGATGTTTTCGAGGATGAGCAACATACATCCTAGGGCTATTTTCAAGATCTCTCCTCCATGGGTTTCCTGAGCTTCACATATAATGAAGCGAACCTCCTGACCAAGGAACAGATCAAGCCAATATGGCTTCAATTTGAGAGTGACGTCTCAGAGATAGACGGATGGGTAGAACCTATAACTGAAAGACAAGTCACTGATTTTATTCTGAGATACTATAAGATAGCGACTGCTCGAATGATCTCAGTATACCGAGCCCAAGCATGCTGACATCGGGCAGATTGATCGGTTTCATATTTTGATTAAAGCACTGTAAGATCAAGAACCTTTCTCGAAAAGTGCCTGGTCTCAGGTTCGTCGAACGATGAAGAAAATCTACGAGCGTCTTGCCCTGTCACCACCACAAGAAGCTGCTCTGAAGGAGGCCGCACTAGAGGAGGAGGGTGAAGAAGAAGAAAGAGCAGAAGAAGGAGAATCAGCTGCCGAAGCGCTCCCAAAAGAAAAAGAAGGTGCGGAAGAAGGAGGAGAAGGATCGAGAAAGGACTCCAGCCCAATGGATCAAGACTAAGGGTCCTCCCACCGAGACAAGCTCGTTGCCCCGCGAGCCGCCAAGAATGTTGACAATTTTATCACATTTCTCAAGGGGTAGAAAAGAAACAAGTTTTGTAAAGTGTTGTGTAAAGTTTTTTGCTTTGTTACTCTTATTTTGAAAATTTGCAGCAATTTTGGCTTTCAAAGCCACCCCTTTGTATAAAAAGTAGAAAGAGAAAGAGCTTCGCTACCGAACAAGCTATAGAAAAGAGCTTCGCCAAAGAAAATGAAACTACTTCGCACCCAAAGTATTTCCAGTGCTACTTCGGGTGAAAATTTTGCGAAGTAGTTTTGCCAAAGAAAGAGCTTCGCACCCGAAGTGCTTCCAGCATTGCTTTGGGTAGGATTTGTTGCGAAGTAGTTTTGTCGAAGAAAAATGCAAGAGGACCGATGAAAAGGGCTTCGGGCTCGAAACATTTCAAAACACTGCTTCGGGCGGAAATCATCCGAATCGGCATTCAGGAGAGCAACTTCGTCGGAGGAGAAAATTCTAGGCCACGATTCAAGCTTGACCAAGGTAAAAGGACTTTGGTCCCGAAGCATTTTCAACAACTACTTCAACTAGAGGACCAGCGAAGCAGAACCCGAAGAAGCATTGAAGAATCCTTTGCCAGAAAAATATTGAAACATCTAATTTGGGCCTCTTCACACCTGAACCATTTTTGCTTTAGCGAAAACCATAACAAAGTATTCACTTTAGCCAACTTTTGCCCGAACCATTTCTACTTCGACGGAAACCATAGCGAAGCATTCACTTCGACAAGTTTTCACCCGAAGCATTTTTGATCGAAGTTCTGGCAGCCAAAAGAAGTGAAGCATTTTGAAGGTAGGAATGTGTTTCGGCCGAAATCTCTCCAAACCACAATTTTGAAGAGGATCGCGACGAAGTACTTCTCCAAGGCATCAGCGAAGCAGTTTTGTCAGCGAAGCGACAAGGACGAAGAAGACCATTTTGCGAAGGAGATATGCTTCAGCACAAACCATCCCGAAGTAGTTTTGCGAAGCTCAATTTTGTGAAGTACATATCAAAGAGGAGTTTTTGCTTCAGCCCAGAACCATTACGAAGTGAAGTGGTGGATGAAGACTTAGCGAAGTGCTTCACGGGCATGCGTTCCAAGTCGAGTATCTTCTCGAGGCGATCAAGTGCCTCATAAATGCAATTTTTTGTGCCCAGAGCCCGCTACTCATTTTTGGCAATCAGAAGCGAAGTATCAAGCCATGATGGAGAACTCGACGAGCATGGCGGCCACTCGAGCACTGCACCCGAAGACCAAGGACATCCAGACGGCTCATCAATGCACCTTTCCATGGTTGACCCGGTCATAGTTGCCAGTTTTTGTAACAAATTTGAAAACTCAGTCACGAGAGTCGATGAGGGCCAAATTCTCAGAGCTCGAGGGTGTACTCTTCTTTGCTATGTAATTATGATTCAGAGGCTCGGGTCCTCTATAAAAACCTAGGCATTGTAATGTAAAAATGGGGGGAACTATCTGCTAGAAAGCTACTGTAACTTGATGTCCTATGATTAATACTAAGAGACTTTGAGCTCAATTCTTCTCTTTTATGCTGCCTTCTGTGCTTGATTCTTCTATCTCTCCTCGTTTTTTTGTTGGATGCTAAACTCTGCGTCCAGTGTGCGATCGGGGATAGTGTCCTAAAACTCGTTCGAAAGGATACATAGGAGTAGAAAAGTGTTGTATTGGATTTCTTTTATGCTGCCTGCCTTGCTTGATTCTTTTATCTCTCCTCATTTGTAGACTGAGATGTTGAACTCTGCATCCGATGTGTGATCGGGGATAGTGTCCTGAAACTCGTTCGAAAGGATACATAGGAAGGTTGATACTACGTTTCTTTCGTTTTACTCTTGGTGTTCCTTGCTGCTATTCAAGTTATCTGTTAGCGATCGTGCTTCCTGTTCTCTCCCACCTTAAATCAACAATCTCTCTTCCCTTAACCCTTTTTGTTTATTTCTCTAACCCTTACTCATTTTATCTCTTTCCTGCACCCTTATCTCCAAAACCTAAAGTAGTTTAGCATAGGAACTAACCTTTCTTCAGATATTGGCACAAGGGGCATCTCTTCCCTTCGGCCTTTCAATGTTGGTCCAGGTCTAGGGTGCATACATTTATCGAAAATCCTTACCTAAGCAGATTTTATGACCAACAGTCACAAAGCAATGATTTGTAGGGTACATGACAAGAACAGATGTGGCTTCACCAAGAGAAATCCCAAGACATTTTCACCTCCAAGGAATAATAACATTAAGTGTTATAAGTGCAATAATGATGGACATGCAACAAAGTGATGTAGAGCAAACATTCCAAAATCAAGCATGAACAAGAACAGAAATAGGAATAGGAACATGAATATGGACATGAATAGGAATAGTAATAGGAATAGAAACAGGAATATGGACATGAACAGGAATAGGAACATGAACATGAATAGGATTCAAAAGGATCGTATGAGAAGGAAAGAGGACAAAGGTAAAGAACAGTGCTTGCTGGGAGTAGAAATACTCCCACCCCAGAATTAACCACCTCAAGAGGAGGTGGAGGCGGTGCTAAGCTAAGAGACTCATTCTTAACCCCGAGCCCCAAAGGTTCCCCTTTGCCATTTATGTCAAAGGGGGAGATATTTGAGTAAGGGGGAGAGATTTGGTTTAAGGAGAGAGCATTGAGTCAGGGGAGAAATTCCCCAGGGGGAGCGAAACAAGAAAAAGGTCAAGTTTTGGTAAAAATAATTTGGTTTGCCATAAATGACAAAGGGGGAGATTTTTGGATATCTTGAGTGGATGAGTTGTCATTGATTTCAATAGTGAATGGTCATTAATTTCAAGTTTTCAGAACCAGTCAGTGGCAGTTTCAGTAGGCAGCATCAGTTTTAGGTTCTCCAATGAATACAAAAGGTTAGTCTGTTTTCAGTTAATCAAGACCTAGTTTCAGGAAGTTAGATGAGGTCCAAAGGGTAAAGAAGAGGCCCAAGAAAATAATATTATAATATTTTATTATAATATTAAAAAGAAGATTTAAATTATTTATAAATTAATTAATATAATTTTATTATAAATTAATTTATTAATTAATTTAATTAACTCTTATGTTACTTAAGTTAATTATAAGTTAATTTTAATTTAATTATAAATTAATTTTTATTAATTTAAATAAACCCTAAAAGGGTTATAAAGAAAAGTTTATAAATCAAATTTTTAAATTCAATTTGAGCATCGACGTATTATAAACATCAAGGCACTGCATATAAATCAAGGCAAAAACCTTTGCCTTAGTCCTAAAATCCAATGCAATTAATTCGAATGCCCCTAAGTTCAAAACATGCGCAAAAGAGGAAGCAACGAAAGCAACGATTCTTGTTTGAAAATATTTTTATGGAAGATAAGGGACAAGTAGGATCTAGGCTCCACTCACATTGCACAAGCAACATGTAGCACGGCTAGCGATGACGAATGAAGTTAAGATGCTTGTTGGCAAGACACAGGTTTGAATCCTTTGGAGTTCACATTTTGGAAAATAAGAAGGTCATCGTTCTTTTTTAAGCAGTGCCTAGCATACCTTTCCCATGGGAGCACCTAGCCCACATGGTGGGCTAGCACCTTGGTAAGGTGCTCGATGGTAGAGAGGTTTTAGGATTGAAACCCACCAAGGCCCTTTTGGTAGTTGAAGAGGTATGCGCTGATGTCATATGCTTGGTTGCTTGATTAATTTCGATGTTGCTTTATTAAATTCAAATATGCTAAATTTTGAAAAATAATTATATTTTTGTGCCTTGTAAAGTTTATTTTCTCTAAATAAAAATTGATGCTTAAGTGTTGTTGGGGGAGATAAAAGGGTAGGCAATTATTTTTTCTAAGGGGTTATTTTTGAAAGGTTGATCAATTAAATTGGAGATTATAAGGAGCATCTTGAGTGATTATTTTTATGTGTAATTTTATGATTGCTAATTTCAAGGAGTAATAAGGTGTATTTGGGATTGATTATTTTTGTGTTTAAAATATATATTGAAAGAGACTTAGTGTGATATTTGTCATCTAACTATTGAAATTGGCAAAGGAGAAAATTGTGATTGAGACAGGTTTTTCTAAGGGCACTTCTACATCAAACAAAAGGTATGGGCACATCTTCCTAGTGAGTGATTGTTGAATGTTGTGAATGCAAAGTTGGAGTAAAAAAGATTTTTTGGTAAGAATTATTGAGTGTGGTTTTAATTAATGCTTCAATGTTTTCTAGAATAAAGAGTTATTGATAAAATATTGTTTTATAAGTATTGTTATTGAAGTGATTAAGTTGAGTGAACTTGAACTAGGGTTTGTAAAGAACATGAGTATCATTGTTATGTGAAGATTGTTTTATAAGAATTGTTTTTGAAGTGAGTAATTGAGTGAAGAACTTGAACTAGGGTTTGCAAAGATCATGAGTATCATTGTTATGTGATATTGTTTGATAAACATTGTTGGAAACATTTTGAATGAGTATTCATATGCTTGGACTAGGGTTTGTGAGCAAGGATTATTTCATTGAGTGATTGGTTGAGTAGAGTTGGATGAGCCTAGTCAAGTGGATGTGTGAAGTGATAGTTCAATTTCTATGAAATAAATTGTTCTATATTCTAAATTAAGTTGAGATAGTGATTGAGAGTTGATGAGTGTGAAACATATTGAGTCTCTAACAATTATCTATATATTTTTGTGATAAAAGAGAGATTTAAAGTTATTGAGAGGTTGTGAGTGTGAAGCATATTGAGTCTCTAACAATTCTCTATATGTTTCTAAAGGAGCAATTAGAAGTAATTGAGCATTGTGATTAGTTTGAATCATATGAAGTCTCTAACAATTCTCTTTATGTTTCTATGAGATTGGACAAGTTCTAGTGAGGACTTGTTAAGCAAATTTGAGGCAAGTCTTTGGGAAGACTTGTGGACAGATTTGTGTGAGCTTTTGTGGAAGCTTACAATACATATTGAGAGCAGGTTTGGATAAGTTATAGTGAGGACTTATTGAGAATATTTGGATAAGTTCTAGTGAGGACTTATTGAGTAGATTTGGACAAGTTCTAGAGAGGACTTGTGGACAGATTAGTGTGAGCTTTTGTGGAAGCTTACAAGACATATTTGAGACAAGTATTTGAGAAGACTTGTGAGCAGAGTTGATTGATTTATTTGTTCAAAAATTGAGTTAAGGTTTGGGGAAGATCTAGCAGAGTTGATTTGAGATTGAGTCAAGCTTTGTGTTAAGGCTTGAGAATAGAGATTGAGGACAGATTTGTGCTAGACCAAAGGATTGTGTTTAGTGTATATCATAGGATAGATATTGAGGACAAATTTGTGCTAGATCGAAGGACTATGTTTAGTATAGATTAGAAGACAGAGATTGAATAGATTTGTGCTAGACCAAAGAAATGTGTTTAGTATATATTTGAGGACAAATTTTGGTGCAAATTTGAGGATAGGTTTGTGCCATACCAGAGACAAAGATTGAGCATATTTGTGCTAGACCAAAGGACTATGTTTAGTACAGATTTAAGACAGAGTTTTGAAGGTGACAGAGTATAGAGGATGAAAATCTCCAGTGGATAGAGATCCATTAGCCAGGGCAGTGAGGACAAGTGTCTTCAATGGATAGAGATCCATTAGCTAGAGCAGTGGGGGTAGCAGTTCTTCTAGAATATCACCAATCAAAGCTAAGGATAAATGAGTTCTCTTGTGGATAGAGATCCATGAACTTGATTAGGGGATTGGTGTCTCCTTTGGATAGAGATCCATAAACATTGTAATAGGGAAAGGATTTCCAAAAAATTGATTGAGAAAATTTTAGTGAAATATTTTCTCCATGGAGTAGCCCACATTGGGTGAACCACATAAAATTTGTGTCTCTATTGTGTGTGGTGATTTGTGCATTACTTTGATTACTGTTGTTGATATTGCTATCTATACATTGCATAATATTGATTGGGAAAGAAAAGTAAAAAGTGGTCTTATACTGTTCACCCCCCTCTCAGTATAAGCTTGTGTTCTTCAATTTTAGTCTGTACCATAAATATTTCTCATCATTTCATAAAGCAATATCCCATACCCTCATTTTACAAAATGAACCATAACATAATATATTTTCCATTCCATTTCATAAAGCAAGGCCCCATACCCTCATTTTATAAAATAAAACATAACATATTACAAATTCCATCCCATTTCATTTCATAAAGCAAGGTCCCATACCCTTATTTTATGAAATAAACCATAACATAATATATTTTCCATTCAATTTCATAAATCGAGGTCCCATACCCGCATTTCACAAAATAAAACATAACATATTACAAATTCCATCCCATTTAATTTCACAAAGTAAGGTCTCATACCCTCATTTCACAAAATGAAACATAACATAATATATTTCCCATTCCATTTCATAAAGCAAGGTCCCATACCCTCATTTCACAAAATGAAATATAAATACATTAATTTCCATAAAATCCATTTCATTTCATTTCATAAAGCAAGGTCCCATACCCTCATTTAATAAAATGAACCATAACATAATATATTACCCATTCCATTTCATAAAGCAAAGTCCCATATCCTCATTTCATAAAATGAAACATAAATACATTAATTTATATAAAACCCATTCCATTTCATTTCATAAAGCAAGGTCCCATACCCTCATTTCACAAAATGAACATACATAATATAAATTTCATTCTTTTTTATAAAGTAAGGTCCCATACCCTCTTTTTACAAATTAACATACATAATACAAATTAAATTAGAATTCTACTACCAAGAGAACCTTCTCCTTAAGACGAGCTTCCTACTCGATTAGAGCTGGTAGGGGATTTTTACCCACCACCCTACGGTCCTAAGACGGTGCTTCTAATTCGTTATGCGTACAACCCTTCAACTTTGAGTGCACTAAAATAATGAACTACACTCAACGATGAGCTATGCTTGGCTATGGTCACAACCATAACATAACTTTACCATGACCACAAGCTTCGCTTGGCCACTACAGTGGCAGTGAGCAATGCTCAGCCACCAAAGAGCTATTAATAAAGCTAAACAAGCGGTGAGCTTTGCTCGGCCACTAAAAATACAATGAGCAACGCTCGACCAATAGAGAGCTATTAACAAAGCTAAAACAAGTGGTGATCTTTGCTCGACCACTATAAACAAAATGAGCAATGCTCGGCCAGCAGAGAGCTATTAACAAAGCTAAAAAAGTGATGATCTTTTCTCGACCACTATAAACAAAATGAGCAATGCTCGGCCAGCAGAGAGCTATTAACAAAGCTAAAAAAGTGGTGAGCTTCACTCAACCACTACAAAGGCAATGAGCAAAACTCGACCAACATAGAGCTATTAAAAAATCTAAAATAAGTGATAATCTTCACTCAGCCACTACAAAGGTAGTGAGCAATGCTCAGCCAATAGAGAGCTATTAACAAAGCTAAACAAGCGTTGAGCTTCACTCGGCCACTACAAAGGCAACGAGCAACACTCGACCAATAGAGATCTATTAACAAAGCTAAATAAGTGGTGAGCTTCACTTGGCCATTACAAATGCAGCGAGCAATGCTCAACCAATAGATAGCTATTAAAAAAGCTAAAATAAGTGGTGAGCTTTGAATACCAACTTGTCACCTCCTCTGCTTGATTCTTATTAAAAAAGCTAAAATAAGTGGTGAGCTTTGAATACCAACTTGTCACCTGCTCTGCTTGATTCTAATTATTGCTCGACTAAGTTTGGCACCCCGCTCTCTCGTTCTCCTCGTCCCTTTTGCTGCTCCAGCTCTCATATTTTTGCTATTATCCCTCTATTTTTCTCCCATCTCCCTTTTGCCTTAGTGCTCTTCTCTCTTCTTCCTTAACTTCCATCCATCGACCACTATCATTACTTTCACACCCCTCCCTTTGTCAGGTGGTAGGGGAGATGTCCCTTCCTCACCTTCCCACTTTGCTTTGCATTGAAGTATTTTCTTTTACATAGATGAAACCATCCCCTCACTCTGGTAGAGCTATTCTTGTGTTAATAGAGCCATATCTCTTGCTAGCTAGACTCTTCTTCAGTTGGCCTACCCAATTTTGAGATAAGCGAAAGTAGATTTCATTGCCTCTTTTATATTATTTTATTTAAGAATAGACTCAATTATAATTTAACATAGATATACCATTTTATTTAAATGAAAGGCCGCTTAAAATAAGGTATTTACAAATTTAACTATTATTTAATTAAATTTACCATTTATTTAAAGGAATGACTATCTAAGACATTCTTTTATTTAAGAATAAACCTATTTATTTTCTAAAATAAATTTACCATTTATTCAAATGAATTACTATACATTCTTCTATTTAATAATAAATCTATTTATTTTCTAAAATAAATTTACCATTTATTCCAATGAATGACTATCTAAGACATTCTTCTATTTAAGAATAAATCTATTTATTTTCTAAAATAAATTCATCAAAAAGTTATGAAGACAGTTCATTCTTTCCAAATTTCCATTGCTAAGGTGAAGTGCTGAAGTAAAAGACAAATAAGTGTGAGCACAAACAAAGAGGGAGATCTTTCCATCAATTTAGTCACCCATATCTACATCAAGAACTTATGATAGCTACTAGGTCATCAATTTTGGGCTCAAGGTGGCTATTTATTGATGATTATTTCTAACCAAATGCATACCTATATGAAGGAATCTATCCTTGTTACCTTTGAGTTGTCATATCATCATTTCCACCAACATCAAGTACCCTCATATTTGATGGAGGACTCAAATTCTTCCACTTACAAGTATTCCTGATCCTACACATTGACAATTTGTTAGCAATAACATATTCTTCCTTATCTATTAATATTGCATAACTTCTCTATTATACAAAAAGTGAGTATTAAAGCATCACTCTTAGATACATTGTTTATTGATTTCAAAAGTCCATCTGGGAGGATCATGACATCCTCCCCTACTAGGACTAACACCATCCTCAGTGTTGTTTATTCTCTTTTTTTTTTTTAACATATGTAATTGCAGCCAAGACACGAATTATTAAAATGAAAAAATAAGATTAACTTTAGATTTCATCAAACATAAAAGGAAAATATTTTTTCATAACTGCCACCTTTTCCCAAGTGGTATTTCTTTTCAACAAATGGTCCCACTGGACCTTACACTACTCAAGGGTTCGATTTTGCATAGCCTTGGAACAAAATTCGACCTCATCTTGAATGTCGTTTTGTGAGTGTCCTCACATATCCTTAATTGGTGATATCCTGGCCTTAAATATATCTTGGTGAATATCATGGCATCTCTTAATTGGTCAAAAAATATTTGATCCTGGGTAGGGGGTACTAGTTCTTAAAGATCCATCCTTATTCTTTACAAATAACACAGGTGCACCCCAAGGTGACACACTCAGTTTTATCAACCCTTTCTCTAATAACCCTTGCAATTGTAATTTTAATTCTTGCATCTCAATGGGTGACATTCTATACGGATATTGGTGAATTGGTTTAGCTCCTGGTATAAGATCAATGGTGAAGTCAAATTCTCATACTGGAGGGAGCCTAGGTAGATCCTCAAGAAACACATCCTGGAATTCTTGCAAAATTGGGTAAGTCTCAGACATTTCTCCCTTCAGGTTCTTTTTAACCTCATTCATATTTACCACATAGACAATCTCTCCTTTCTTAAGGACTTTCTTTAATTGCATAGCTAACAATATCTGGGCTTTAAATGCACCTTGTTGGCTATGAATTCATTGTATTGCTTCACCTTCCTCAGAATACTCGATCCATCTATCTTGGAAGTTGAATATGACTTTATGGGCATGTAGCCAATCCATTCCTAAAATTACATCAAAGGCATGAAGTGGGGCTACATATAAGCATCTTTCCATAGTTTCCCCAGCTAAGGTAATTTACATTATTAGGAAACATTGGTTTAAGGAGTAGGTTTGCCCATATCCATACTCAACTTTCCATACATGAGCTAAATACCATAGAATTTTTTACATATCTTTGGCTAACTTACAAGAAATAAAACTATCAGTTGCTCCACTATCTATTAAGATATTTACTTGCTTGTTAGAAATCTTACATTTTATGGCCGACGTAGTGGTCTGCCCTTCAAGTTTTTGATTCTTGGTTGTAGCATAATTCTTATGCATTGGTTCCTTTCCTTTAGTGTTAGGTGTACTTGGCCCTAGTTGTTATGGGAACTAGTTAGCAAAGTGTGCTCCTCAACAAATGATAGCATCCATCCTTGGGTTTTTTTTTTCTTTTTCATCTTTTGCTCTTCATCCTTAATTGTTGGAACAAGGCTTGGTGGCTTCTGTGAAGGGGAATTAGAATTATTGGGTTTGTGGCCTTTCTTATAAAAGTTCTTTTTAAATTTCTTCTAGCCTCCATTGAATTTCTTCTCTGGATTCTAAGGATTTTTAGCCTTTCATTCTTGCTCGACATCCCACTTTACAAAATTGCTGCTATTCCTCTTTTTCAATTATTATTTTTCTTGATCAATCAAGGTTTCATATTTGTAACAAAAATGCGACTCTGGTTTCTTTACCAGGTCATATACCTTTTGCAATGACTTAGGTTCCTACATCTCTACATCATCCTTAAAACTTTTATTGCAATCCATGGGTAAACTTATGAATCCACATTTTCTCATTATAGGTAGGTACATATTTTAGAAACTTTACTAGCTTCCTGTAGTATATCTCCACTAAGTTGTTTTATTGCCTTAGACTAGTGAACTCCTCAAATTCTAGAGCATATAAATACTCTGTGAGGAACCTATTCTTGAAGATACCTATAAATTATTTCCATTAAATGTCTACCAGCTCTATTTTTGTTTCATCATAATAATTCTCCCACCAATCTAGGGTAGCTCCTTTAAGGTAGATAGTAGCCCAAACTATTTGGGTTCCCAAGGAATATCCCTTTACTCTAAAGAAACTTTCTAGCTCCCTTAACCAAGCCTCAACTGCATCCCACTCTCCTTCTCCATCAAACTTGGAGATATAGATATTCTTTAGGTCTCTTACCATATTCTTCTCTAAGAGGGTTCTTGCTTGATTTTTTTTTGCACTATCAATCCCTCAACATGGTTGACTTCTGAATCTCTAGCCTACAAATTTTGATTCACCATAGTTTTCAGCACTTGCCTTAACTGGTCTTGTAATTCAACAACTGTAGTAGTAAGTTCCTCTATTTCAATATTAGGATTTCCTGGATCCTCATTTTGTATCTCTTCTTTGACATTACTTTGTCGATTTTGTCTAGGTGGAGGCATCTCTGTCCAAGCATTAGGTGGCATATTGATTTGGTTCTAACCAAGAAGAGAATTATATCTAGTTTTTTTTTTATTTACTAATTCCCAACCATATTACAGAGTTATTCCTTTATAATCATTAGAAATATAATTAGGACAAGGTTCCAATTTTATGATGTAACATTAACACCAAAGCCCATACTAAGGTATCACAACGTTCATCTCTCCTTAGGACCGATTCCACTTAGATTCTAAATGAGCAGAGACTCTAGGTTATCTCATCCTCTTTTTTCTTAACCCTAAGTAGGATTTTATTGGACATACCTGAATCCCTTTTTTCATATAAGAAGATCTATACTATTGAACCTAGAGCTCTGATACCAAATGTAACAACCCACGAATACAAAAACAAGAAAAACACATAAAAATAAATAAAAATGTTCATATATATTTTTTGATCAAGGAGAAGGATTCATAAATCCCCATCCAATGTATGCCCTAAAATTAAAAAAAAAACATTGCATCCTCTCCAAGTTGCTGCAAAGGAGAATCCAAGAATGTCGTTTAATTTGGGGAGAATTCATTAAATGTTCTCTAAGTCATATAAGAATGTCGTTCAATTTTAATATGATTTTGTTTACCATTTTTTTATTGATTGGAGGAAGGGGTTTTGAAAGGGACCCTGACCCTTTTACAATTAAACTTCCTTTGTATACAAATTTTGTTTAACAATATTTTTTTTATTAATGGTGAAAAAATAGGGTTTTGAAAGGTTTCAAAAAATTTTACATTAGAGGATGCAGAGAAATATAAGGCTAATTAAGCACAGACCAGCTTGCAAGGCCAAAAGAAATAGAAATTAAACCAAAAAAACCATCCAAAAGCAAAGACACTAATGATCCTTCTCCTTTTTTGCATAAGAATGGAAGGGTAGTAAATACATCAAGATACAGATAACAAAACTCCAAACTCAGAGATCAAGGATGAAGGCAAAACACCAAGCATATTCCTTGAGAATGGTAACACCAAGCATATTTTTTGGTTACATTTAACAACCCATGAATACAAAAATAAGAAAAACACACAAATAGAAAGAAAAAGGTTCATATAATTTTTTTTTTTTTTATCACGGAGAAGGATTCATAAATTCCCATCCAACCTTAGACCAACTTAATGTTTAACATCCCCTATGTTTCCAAAGAACCATACCACATGAGATTCATCTCACACAATTTTATTCTGCATAGACCTATCTCATGTCATGCACGTAATTCCATCCATCTCACCATTCTTGATGAGCTAGACTTACCACTCTCAATCATTAGAAGGTATACACACATCTCCATACCACACACAAACCATTATGTGTGGGTATGCTACGTATATTATGAGTTAAGCTATCAATCTTATCCTCTAACAAGCTATCTTAACTCTTGGTACGAACTTCTAAACCTAGATAACCCATCTCCCTAAGGAGGTATTAAGCCCTTAGGTCATCCTCCAACTTCACCTAGAACTTACAACTTTTTATTATTTTTTTTTAATTTTTTAAAACACATAAGAACACCAAGGAGGAATCTAGATACTAAATCTAACAAAATAAGCAAATTTAAACAAGCATGAATATTCATAAAAATAACCATGTGATAGCAATTAAATAATATTACAATCAGAAATGGGAAACAAAATATAATAATAAACAATGCTTATTTAATCCATTGGAGAAATCTCCTTGCAAAAATATTCTATTGCATGATCAATAAAAAAGTAAGCTAAAGAGCAAACTTGTGAAGTAGTCCATCTCCTGACTTTGGTCCTCCCGCTCTTCCATCGATCAAGTGAGGATAGTAGGGGATCATGACACTCATGGATCCGGATAGACATGCTTCTAATGCATTTACTCATTTATTTGCAAAATTGCAACTATATAATTAACTCAAGAAATTCAACTTTCTAATGCATAGATATTATCATAGAGCTTCCCTCTCTATGACCCCTCTCACCCACTTATGAGAGTCACACTACCATGCATCCCACATTATGCTTTATTTGCAATAAATAATCTAACCCTAATTTAATAATTAAAGTCCCATGCCCTTAACTGTTTAAAGCACTGGGTTCTTTCATCATATTTAAATCAAGCAACCATATTTTAGTTTGTATCACAAATATTTCTCATCATTTCATAAAATAAACTATAACATAATATATTTTCCATTCCATTTCATAAAGCAAGGTCCCATACCCTCATGTCACAAAATGAAACATAACATATTACAAATTTCATACCATTTAATTTCATAAAGCAAGGTTCCATACCCCCATTTTACAAAATGAACCATAACATAATATATTTTTCATTCCATTTCATAAATCAAGGTCCCATACCCTCATTTCACAAAATGAAACATAACATATTACAAATTCCATTCCATTTCATTTCATAAAGCAAGGTCCCATACCCTCATTTCACAAAATGAAACATAACATATTACAAATTCCATTCCATTTCATTTCATAAAGCAAGGTCCCATACCCTCATTTCACAAAATGAACCATAACATAATATATTTCCTATTCCATTTCATAAAGCAAGGTCCCATACCCTCATTTCACAAAATAAAACATAAATACATTAATTTTCATAAAATTCATTCCATTTCATTTTATAAAGCAAGGTCCCACAACCTCATTTCACAAAATGAAACATAAATACATTAATTTCCTTAAAATCCATTCCATTTTATTTCATAAAGTAAGGTCTCATACCCTCATTTCACAAAATGAACATACATAATATAAATTCCATTCTATTTTATAAAGCAAGGTCTCATACCCTCCTTACAAATGAACATACATAATAAAAATTAAATTATAAGTCTACCGCCAAGGAAACATTCTCCTTAAGACGTGCTTCCTACTCAACTAGAGTCGACAGGGGATTTTTACCAACCACCCTATGGTCCTAAGATGGTGCTTCTAATACGCTACACGTACAACCTTTCAACTTTGGGCACACTGCAACGCCAAGCTACACTCAGCAATGATCTATGATTGGTTATGGTCACAACCATAACATGACCATGAGCTTTGCTCAGCCACCATAGAGCTATTAACAAAGCTAAACAAGTGATGAGCTTCGCTCGAATACTACAAAGGCAACAAGCAATGCTCAGCCAATAGAGAGCTATTAACAAATCTAAAATAAGCGATGACCTTCACTCGGCCACTACAAAGGCAGCGAGCAACACTCAGAAAACAGAGAGCTATTAACAAAGCTAAACAAGTGGTGAGCTTCGCTCGACCACTATAAAGGTAGCAAGCAACACTCGACCAATAGAGAGCTATTAATAAAGCTAAAACAAGTGGTGAGCTTTGCTCAGCCACTACAAAGGCAACGAGCAATGCTCAACCAATAGAGAGCTATTAACAAAGCTAAACAAGCGACGAGCTTCGCTTGGCCACTACAAAGACAACGAGCAATGCTCAGCAAAAAAAGAGCTATTAACAAAGCTAAACAAGCAATGCGATTCACTTAGCCACTAAAAAATCAATGAGCAACACTCGACCTATAGAGAGCTATTAACAAAGCTAAAACAAGCAATGAGCTTTTAATACCAACCTATCACTTGCTCTGCTTGATTTTGATGATCGCTTGAATGAGTTTAGCACCCCACACTTTTGTTCTCCTCCTTTATTTTTTTTGCTTTAGATCTCATCTTTTTGCTGCTCTCCCTCTCTTTTTCTCCCCTCTCTTTGTTAGGTGTTATGGAATATGTCCCTTCCTTGCCTTCCCACTCCACTCCACATTGAATTCTTTTTCTCTAGGTATATGGAACCATCCCCTCACTTTGGCTGAGCCATTCTTACGTTAATGAAGCCATGCCTCTTGCCAGCTAGACTCTGCTTTGGTTGGCCCACCCAATTTTGAGGTAAGCAAAAATAGATTTCATTGCCTCTTTTCTATTCTTTTATTTAAGAATACACTCAATTATCATTTAACATAAATCTTACCATTTTATTTAAATGAAAGGCCACCTAAAATAAGGCATTTACAAATCTAATTATCCTTTAATTAAATTCACCATTTATTTAAAGGAATGACTATCTAAGACATTCTTTTATTTAAGAATAAATCTATTTATTTTCTAAAATAAATTTACCATTTATTCAAATGAATGACTATCTAAGACATTCTTTTATTTAAGAATAAATCTATTTATTTTCTAAAATAAATTTACCATTTATTCAAATGAATGACTATCTAAGACATTCTTCTATTTAAGAATAAATCTATTTATTTTCTAAAATAAATTCATCAAGAAGTTATGAAGATAATTCATTCTTTCCAAATTTCCATTGCTAAGGTGAAGTGCTGAAGTAAAAGATAAATAAGTGTGAGCACAAACAAAGAAGGATCACCCGTCTCTACCTCAAGAACTTACGATAGCTACTAGGCCATCAGTCTGGGGCTCAAGGTGGCTATTTATTTATGATTATCCCGGCTCAAGGTGGCTATTTATTTATGATTATCCCTAACCGAATGCATACCTATATGAATGTATCTATCCTTGTTACCTTCGAGTTGTCATATCATCATTTCCCCCAACCTCAAGTACCCTCGTATTCGGTGGAGGACTCAACTTCTTCCACTTACGAGTGTACTTGATCTTACACATTGGCAATTTGGTAACAGTAACATATTCTTCCTTATCTAGTAATATTGCATAACTGCTTTATTGCACAAAAATCGAGTATTAAAGCATCACTCGTAAATACATTGTTTCTTCATTTCAAAAGTCCATCTGGGAGGATCATGACATTATAATTATAATTAATTTAATAACCATAGGTGTTTAATATGTTTCCTTACACTAACTTATTAAAAAAACCATGTTTCTTTATACAAAGCATTTGCAAAATTATGTTTTTGCGTCTTTAATTTACATAGTTGATCTATTATGCCATTATTATATAAAAAAAAAATATGTGTTTGAATTGATTTGAATAGTAATAATGAATTTAAATTTAATATAAATTTTGGATGTGATGTATTTCGTTAATATTTATACTTATTATATTAACTATATATTTTATGTTTTTAAAGAAATAAAATTTAAAGTTCAAAAATTAAATTTGATATTTGTATATTTGTTTGTATTGTGCTTGTGGTTGTATTTTTTTATTAAATATTAATTTGCATTGTTTATTATATTTTTATATTTTAATGTAAAATTGGGTTATTACATAAAAATTGTATGTTTTTTGACCAATTAATTTTAATAGTAATTTGTCGGTGTCTGCCTTGATATTGAATCCATCCATAGGTGGGCCTTCACAAAATGATGGTTTGCCAGCAACATGGAGTTAATTACCTTCTCGAGAGGTTTCTCATTATTAGAGTTAACAACCCTCAATATACAAGATTATTCCTAACTAGTGGCCCTTGGTTCTTAAGCAGAACAAGTCTTTTTTGCAAACATGGGGTGAGGATTTTGATCCAGAGGCCCAAAGAATAAACATGGCACCCATTTGGGTTAGACTTCATGGTCTTCTCACTCAATTTTGGCATACCAGAATCCTTAAAGGTATTTCTCAAACCATAGGTGAGCTAGTCACATTAGATTCAATAACTAAAGCTCGGTCCTGCATGACCTACACACACCTTTGTATAACTGTATTTTGGTATTCTGAACTTCCCATCTCTGTGGATCTTGTCTCAGGTTCCTATCAAAGGCAACAAGTGATTGAATACAAAAATAAACTAGCTTTCTATGTTGAATACCGAAAACAAGGTCACCTTAGGGTTCAGTGCCCTATCCTAAGAAAATATGTGAAGAAGGATGAGACTCGTACTAAGAAATGCCCTCGTCCAAGCTGCCAAGGTCAAGATTTCCAAAAAAATAACTAGGGCAACAAAGGCAAGCAAGCAATATTTTTTTCCCAGTAAAAGACTCAAGATAAGAATTATTCAACTAGGTGCGGTATTTTTTTTCTAAACCTAATCCTTTTCAAACATTAAATGGCCTTAATATTGGTGATGATGAAGATATTTTCCTAAAAGACCCTCATTCATTTCCCAAATTAGTAGAGCCCTTAGGTCCCATCAGTGATCCTCCTCAGTCCCCTACTAGATTGGGTCCTTCATGTCCATCCTAGCCCATTGTCCCTACTTCCCCCTCCAGTTTGAGGCCCTATCACTTCCACCATCTCAATGGATCTTTGAACCCTAATGGTGACCTTATTTATTAGGTTGAATTCATTAACTTTTATAATATCAACTCCACCTCCCCTGTTTTAGAAGAATTTCCAAGTCCTCCCAACCAGTCATCAAACCCTAGAGGTGATTCTCTTTCTCAGGTTGAAATTATTCAGAAGATTAGCTCCACCTCCCCTATTATAGTAGAGCTTTCAAGCCCTTCAAAATAGGTTAGATACACCTCCCCTATTTTAGCAGAACTTACAAGCCCTCCCAAATAGGTCACCAAAAATTAGAAGAAAAAAAAACTACTGATGTAGGCAATAGTTATCTCAATCTTGCAAGAAGGGTGATATTGATCAAATCAATGTTAGCTTCTCTTCCAGTATACCAACTATTATTATATATTTCTCCCAAGTTTATTTTTCAAAATGTAGATGGTATCATACGCAACTTCCTATGGCAAGGAGGTAAACAATAAGAAAGAAAAAATTTCTACTTGGTCAATTGGAATATGATCACCAAAAGTAAAATTCAAGGAGGACTTGGAAATAACACAATCAAGCATGGTAACACATACTAGTCAGCAAGTATGTAAATAATCAAATAGGTATTCAAATGCTCAAACACATAGACAAACTTCATAGAGCCTCATTAGTTTAAAAACATACAATGGTTGCAAAAAGCATAATAGAGGATAGAATTTCTAGGCTATCAAGAGATGGTAAATCAATTAATTTATGGGAGGATCTAATCCCAGGAAATCCACCATTAAGAGAGAAATCCAATCAAATTACAGAATCACTTGGAAAGCCAAAGAATACTCAAATTAGATAACTTGTTTTATTAAACATCGAAAACTTCGAACTAGATCTCCCCTCCTATTCCATATCAGCTTCAAGGATATTGGGATTATTTTAAGTCCCACGTGGTGAGCATTAGATATCTTCATCCTACGATGCCAGATAAACTTGTTTAGGATAGCATCAACAGTAATGGATAATACTTAATACATCTAGGAGTTTAAAATTTGTAGAGTGGTCATGCCAATAAAAACTATCGATAGTGTGGAAAAATAGAGCACCACCTAAACTACAAGTATTTAGTTGGCTAGTATCTTAAAATAAAATATTAATAGGTGATAATCTATAAAAGAGGAGTATAGCAGGGCCTCATGTTTGTTACAGGTGCAAGCAAAATAGTAAAATAGTTTTCCATATTTTGTTTGAATGCCCGAAGGCAATTTTAATTTGGTTAGGAATAACTAAAATTCTTGGCACTTCCTACTCTGGAAATGTTAAACATAGACACATATTTTACCAAGTGGAACAAAGAATATAAACATAAACTGGAAGGTAAGCCCCTCCTGAAATATCTGTGGAGCTCTATACCATATTTTGTCATCTGGCACATTTGGTTGGACAGAAAATAGAGGATTTTTGAAGGAAAATATAAGAACAACAAAACTCTAATACGAATGATAAAATAAGAATTAGTCCTAAATTTAAAATCTAGTTTTTTTCAAAAATAGTTTGGAGAAGATATATCACCCATAGAAAGAAGAATAATCTACCAACTTAATCTCCAAGCTTTCCTAACATAGGGAGGCTATAGAGCAAACAATTCTTTACGACATAAACAATCATAGATTTGAGTATTAGATCTCCCCAAATAGGGTTATAAAGAAGATTTTCACTGTTCCTAATTAAAAAAGTAATTAGAGAATAGAACAGCAAGTACAAAAATGAGTAACAGCCCCCAGTAGAGGCTGGTACGATTCAATTCAACATTTTGTTCGTTCGGGTTTGATTGTGTCATAGCTCCGTGATTTAGTTTATATAGAAGTTATCGCTGGATGAATTGCATTGCTGATATGGATCCCAGGAAAAAAACTGTAGGTACAGCTAGTCCGTGAACGGCCAACCATCTAACTGTAAAAATTTGATAGGTTCTATCTATAGTCATTATGTTTTCTGGTGCTCTTCTTTGATGTTACATTCAAGTCCAATATTGGTCAAGAAATGGTAGGGGGATTGATTCGTACAGGATCCCATGAGATCCTTCTCAAATACATGATCAATTTGGGAACAACATATAACAATGTGGCAGAGGCTATTGGATGTGAAATTGACTTAAAATTGGTGGCGAAGTAAGGAATCACTCGGGTCATAGTATATAAATATTCTAAAATGATAATAACAACTCTTGCCAAAAATAAATATTGTATATCTTTATAATTGAACATTATTCAAGATAGGATTAGACAACTAGGTAAGATAGAATTCAATAAATAGGTCGAGACACTAGCATATTAGAAAATAAATATAGTCCCTGGTTATTTTCACCAAATAATCAAGATGCAGAAGGGTAGGGATGGTATGTGAGGATGATGAGGACTCCAATAATGAGGTGGAGTTAAGCAGTTAAGTGATGAAACAAATAAATAATTTTGGTTACAGTCTTCGCTAAAGGGATGCAAATCTTAGGTGTAGTCAAGCATTGAAGGAAGAGGGTTGCTCGCAAACCATCTCTTCTGTTTGTGAGAAAGCCTCTTTGTTCAGAAGAAATATCTCTCAGGTATATTTGGATTCACATATGGATGAACCTTTTTCCTTTATCAGTATTTCAAAGGATGAATTTGGGTTGGATTTGATTGATCATGAAGCCCAAACAATTTATGCAAACTCAAGTGTTAAGGAAAAAATACCAGTTCTAGAGGAGCTCAAAGGATACATTAAACATTGGTGGACCAGTAAAAAATTCCAATATATTACAAATACAGTTGAAGGAGGGGCAAAATGGATATTTAACAAATTGAAAGGCAAAATGCAAAAACCATTAACCGAGTTGTTACAATATTATGATCTTCCTCCAGGAATATTCCTTAAAAATACTACCAATTATGATTTTGATGAAGTGAGAATCAAATTAACTCTCTATATACCTTTTGTATTGATGTGGGCTTCAAATATTCATTAGTTGCAAGATATGCCACACGAGTGGTAGGATTTCTATTGAGAGGAAAGCCAATAGGAATATAATGAATGAAAACTAAAGTTATCATATGGACCAAAGTTACCACAATTTTGGTATATGGTCCTTGATCAAGTAAGGTGCATTTCACTGCAGTTGAGAAAAATTCAAGGCCAAGAGATGCATATGAGGTGCTTTGATATGGGGTGAAGGTTGATGAGTTTTAAGCTAGACAACTTTTCCTTGGGAAAGATACCTAGTTGATTTATCTTATCTATTTTTGGTTGATGAGTTTTAAGCTAGACAAAATTTCATTGGGAAAGATACCTAGTTGATTTATCTTATC
This sequence comes from Wollemia nobilis, assembly GCA_028583015.1. Lineage (NCBI taxonomy): Eukaryota > Viridiplantae > Streptophyta > Pinopsida > Araucariales > Araucariaceae > Wollemia > Wollemia nobilis. Next base: position 4,827,613 of record JAQPPZ010002072.1, on the reverse strand, counting down.
TATTTTTGGTTGATGAGTTTTAAGCTAGACAAAATTTCATTGGGAAAGATACCTAGTTGATTTATCTTATCTATTTTTTAAGATGCTATACTTAGCACATTGTAACCGAGGACAAGAATGGAATGAAATGTAATAACTATTCTTGTTCATGAATATTCTATTGTAGAAAATAATCTAAATATTGTATCCTTCTATCTTAAAAAAAAAGTGAGGTCAAGACTTCACAAGAGACTTGGGATAAACTATGCACCATATTGAGGGAAAGAATGAAGCCACTATTCCATACTTACAATCATAATTGTATTCATTGAAATTTTAAGATAGTGAAAATATAGAACATTTTATTAGAATGATAGAAGATTTAAAATTGAAGCTACAAACTATGAGAGAGAAATTAGAAGAAAAGTTTCTTTCCTAAGTTACACTTAAAGCACTTCCAAAATAATTTAAATCATTGGTCACATAGCTCCAAGTGTCAAATAAAAAGTGTTATTTTAAGAGTTAGTTAATATTCTTAAGAAATATGAAATAGAAAATCAAGTCAAAGATGAAATGTCAAACAATGCTTTCATTTCAACAAAAATATCATCAAATAACACAAGAGATTCTTCTATCTCATCACAAAATCAACCGAAATGGAAAAGAATATAGTCATATATGTAACAAAAGATATATCACCAAATTTTAGAGATATAATTCACTAAATCAATTGAATCAAATGCATAGACTTTTTCAAATATATCTATAGAGACAATATCAATCAAATTAGCAATGATATACACAAACTCAACAATAATATCTAAAATGGAAAAATAAAAAAGGGCACATGGACCAAGAGGTACAAGAATATAATTATGAGGAAGAACATGAATCAATTCACAAGACAATTATGGAAAAAATAACTACAGATCTATCCACCTTTGATGAAATATTGAACAGTACATCCAAAAATACAAATGCATATTAAAAAATAGATGAAAATTGTAATATGAGTACTATATGAGCACATGCATGGTATGAAACTAAGGATCTTGTATAGAGGATAGTATGTGAAATTCATAATTTAAGTAGTAAATATAAGGTTGTGGAAAGAATGCTTGTGATTATATTGACCATAATGAAAAAAAAAATCAAAATTAAATCCTTAAATAGGGTAAAAAATAACACTAGTATTGATAAATGTTGTGTTGACAAAGATAGTATTGATAGTTCATTTTTTTGTATTTTACATTCAAATATAGTCAATGGTTCCAAGGATAGCACTAAATGGGTTTCTCCAAAGGATTATTATTTAAGGGATTCTTAATTGTGTAGAGTATGTTGGTCAAAATGTAGGCCAAATTGCTAGTGTTTATGGATAGTGTGTTGATTATAGTTTAAAGCATTTAGTTAATGGTAAGGGTGATGATGGTATAGGTCATTCAAAATTTTTCAATAATGATCTAAGTTATGGTAAATATTTGTGTAATAAATTATTGCACTAAACCAAGACAATGATGAAATTAAAAAGCACACAAAAGGAGTTGGTACTAAATAGGGATGTAATAAAATAGGGAAAGGAATGAAATAACATAACTTAAAATGCAAAGACTTGAGATTTACAAGATAAGCTTATGAGAGTGATTTTGTGACAAAGAATGCTAATACTAGTTTTGTAACAGGGAATGTTGGCACAAGTGACATTCAATATGTAATTAATAATAGCAAGACAAAAATCATTAAAAAATAATCAAGAAAAATAATTTGTCATAATAGATATGGGCATAAAGCAGAGGCATGTTGGATCCTCTACTGTTGTAAAATTTTTGGAGAAAATAATCAATCTCAAAAGTTTTTTCAAAAAAAGAAAAACAAACCATATATGCACTATGGATGAGCATAACATAATGAAATAGAATTATGGAAATGCTAAAGTGTTAAATGAGCTTAATAATCATAGGTTCATCCATAAATGATCCTAAAATGATTGTTCTCACAAAGAAAATAATATTAAAACATGCAAGAAAGAAATAATATGATAATTCATCAATTGATATAGGAATAAAGTTCAAGTTAAAGTTAGAAAGATAAAATCAAAAGGACAAGAGCCAGAGTTAGTATCAGAATTAGTGCTAGAACCAAATATGGAAATTCAAAACCCAAAAAAATATCTATAGCATACCAAATAATGTAATACAGGAGGGTGTTGGATTTTATTACATTATTTTGTACCTTGTAAGTACATTGTACGAAACTTGAAAATACTTTGTAAATAGTTTGAGTCTATGAGTCTTGTAAATATGCCATTTAGTAATAATTAGACGTATCATTAATGGATTCAATAAATAAATTTCTCCTATAAGAAATATGAATTTATATCTCTCATGATTGTTAGCTTTTGATGAATGAGCCAGAATAAGATGTAATAAAGTAAATTTGCTAGATGACAGAAGTATGCTGAAATATAAAAGATATAAAAGATTGCATTGTAGCTATAGATGAAGTGAGCACTCCATTAATAAAGCTATAGATCTACATCACATCCATCACCAGTAAATGGTGTGGAACACAATCCACTAACCTACGCTATCTAATAATATCTATCATCTATCCTTCTTGTCCTATCTATCTATCTAAGAAGCCATCCTTATATATGCAAAAATAGGATGCTTGCCCAACACTCTAACTAGTTGTGCATAGGACACCTTGCACATGTACAACTTGCACATGGACACTCGTCCATTTATTACAATGAATGAAGTCACTAGATAACTTTTACAGGAAGTAATCTAGGTATGTATCTTGGAGGATACATTTACATAACCCAAATAATGGAATAGAAATTATTTCCAACACCTCCCTATATTACATTATTTGGTTATTGAAGGCTTTAGTCTTCAATATGGATTTTCTTCATCTGCTTTTGCTTGATCTTCGTTTGCATTCTTCATATTCAGGTTCAGCAGGTAATTTGCGATTGGAGCTTCTTCCTTGGCTTTGCCCTTGATTCTGATTTATGTGTTCTTGTTGGAAATTTATCTACTATCAGGCTCTTGTGAAGATGATTCTCCTTTCCTATGTACAAAAGCTTCTGAATAATTACTTAAGGCAATATATTTTGAATTTGTAAAACCAAAAGTATTGATGCTACATGAGGATTGAAAGTTTTTTCCAAGATATGATTCATCAAGTTTTGACTTCTTTTTGAGTGATTCTATCATTTCTTTCTGTTCTTCATTTTTTTCCTTGTAGTGTTTATATGTGAGCAATGCCATGTATAATATGCTTGCAAAGTCTAAGGAAAGTACAATATCACCTTTTCCAGTGGTAATTTCTTCATTGAGACAAGTATGAAGATAACATTCCATAGTATCAAAATTATATTTTAGGGCTTCACTATGGATTATTTTTTAAGCTAAATTTGACCTTCCTTCTGATTTCATGAGAAGATTCATGATTCTAAGTTTTATGGCATTAGATTTTTGTTTTCTATAGAACTCATTAGTGGAAGTAGATATTTTTATATATATCTCCTTGATTGAAATATATATAAGCTTGTTTTATAAAAACCTATATAGATCCTTAGATTTTTGGAATACCTTATAACTCCCACCTACTTTTAGATTTTAAAGAAATATTATATATTCCCAACTTGATAATATTAGAAAAATATTAATGTTATCAAGTTTTGTAGAATACCTTATGACTCCCTAATGTTTTGAAGTATGCTATAGTGCTTTTGTAAGAATATAGTTCAAATTCGGTTGATTTTGTACAAGTTTTGCAAGAATTAAAAATCAACTTTTAATGCCTTATTACTCCTAATTAAACTAAGCACTATTTTAGTTTTGAAGAGGTTTTGATGTTGGAATTATTTTATCCCCTTTTTAGAGATTTGAGAAAAGGAAATAATAAATTTATCCAACCTTAATAAAATCCCTTAATAACATAATTTATACACCTTGGATTATTTCTAATTTCTAAATAAAATAAATTTGATGGAGTAATCCTTATGACTCACAATTTTGGAAATTTAGATAAATGATAATAATATTTGCAATATAGTTTAATCTAAGTTAAATTCCTTATTCCTCCTAAGTATGATTGCAAATATTAAAAAAATAAGATAAGTCACCCCTTAAGCTTTCAAAACCCTACGTTTTAACCTTAGTTTATAATCCTTATAACTCCAACTTATGAAAGCAATGAATAATGGGATTAAGACCCTACCTTATACGTAATATCTCCTTGATGTTTGACACTTTTCATGGTTGAATATAATAGCATCTTACGTGTATCCTGAGCACTAGGATTAATGGAGATTCAACGTGAATGTTGTACGTAGGTGTTGAAATGTTGACCTTCCAATAATGGGGAGCCTTTAATGCTCCTTCTCCTTTGTCTTCCATGTTGTAGAACTTTTTTACTTCTTCTCTCATGCCCTTGACTATGCTACATTCGTCCTTCGAATGTCTTAATTGTGCTTCACTCTTACATGATGGTATTGGACTAGAATATACCTTTTAAGCAAGATGGATCATAGGTATTTTGACAAGTGTCACATCCATTATGAGTGAGCGCACCCTACTTTATGTAACGCTCCAGAATCATTCACCAATGCTTCTTGAAAATATATAGGTCCTTGTGTGAAGTTGATAAAGGTAACCAAGTGGCACATCTTTGCTTGTTACTCATTTGTAGAAGTTTCTAGAATGTTGAGAGGAATGATGACTAAAATGTCAAGTGTTATTTTTGCATGGAGACCCTTCGTGTAGTGCCTTTGAAGATGGATAATATAACTCCATAACATTTTATATTTCTAATGTTGCTTGGGCAACATGCAATATTTCTTGTAATGCCCTAAAGGATGGAGATTATAACTCCATATATCCTTTTGTTTTCCAACATTTATTGGTAGCAAGCAAACTATATTTTTTGTAGATGAATGGACTATGTGCTACAGAGCTTGGACAACAGTTCGATGCTTCCTTTGGTGAGTGGTCTTCTCCAATATTGAGGCCACGAATGTAACACCTTTATTTCTTTCTTTTATGCCTCCAAATGCATTCATTTTGTTGCTGCTAATTTGATATATTTTTGAGATTGATATGCACTTTTTTTACTACGTAGCTATGGATCATGGATGATCTAAAATGAGATTTGTTTCTGTAAGTGTGTACGTCCAAGGATGAGTTCTCGAATGGCTCCTTTTATCTTGGGAGGAGGAGTGCTAACATTCGACCTTTAATGGTTGTTCTTTTCCTTGTAGGAAAACATGCCCTAATATGGCACTTTTAAATCTACACCTATGCTATCAAAAAATATATTAGAGGAGTGCAAGATGATGTATTATATTTCATAATAAGGCTTTTAATAAACCTTATTTTGCACTTTATTTTCATATTTTTAGATTATGATTTTATGGCAAATTTCTTGCAATATAAGGGTTTTAGGTTGTCTTTGACAATAGATACACCTTCCCCTTTTACTTGGAAACTTTTGATAGCAAGTCCAAATTTCAATAACAGTAGATAGAAGTTCTTTTAATTGATGCAAATTTTCTCCATTCTTTTCTTTTTGCATTCACTTGCAATGCTTCTCACTTTCAAAAGCTTCTATCTTTGTTTTTGGTTAGTTATGTTCTTCTCCAAATCTAGAGGATTTTAACCCTTATTTGTGGCTTCTATTGGCCACATCAAGTTGCAGATTTGTGTGCTTCAATAGTATCTTTAGACACTTGATACAAATTAGATTTTATGCCTTTTAGGAAACACAAAACTAATTTTCTTTTTGAGAGTAATATAATAGTACAAACTTTTTAATGCACTAATATTACACCTTATCACTCCAATCAACTCTCAAATAAATGCACTTAATAATCTATTGCAACTAATCAAGAATAACCTAAAATAAATCTTTAAGATTTATTTTGCAATTTCACTACAATCAATGTTGTAGGACTTAGTCTTATTTTTTAATAATAGATAATAGGAAGTTGATAGAAATTAATTTGGATTCTAATAAACTCCTAATAAATGTCCAATTGAATCCTTAAAATGAATCTATTTTTCTTTACACTTTAGAAGACTAAAAGCTAATTTCCTTTTTGCAACTTTAATCCAATTTCAGGTGCTCTAATAAATCTACTAAGTAGTTCAATTTAATGAATATTTTTGCACCATAAGTTGCATACCTTTTTTTATAGCTCTTCTCCCACCTTTGTAGAGGATGTAGGCCTTGGTGTCTAGGAACACCAATTTGCTGCTTCTGGTAGGATGTTATTCATAACTCCTTCTTCACCAAATGATGGTCTCAAACTTTCTTTTACAAGCCTAGTATTTGGTGGCTTGTTCTCCTCTTGTGTTATACTCCTTCTACTGTAGATTTAGAGAAGTCTGTATCTCTAGGGCAGTGACTTCTTTTTGTGAGAGGTAATATTCAAATATTCAATATTTGGTGAGCTTCTTCGATCTTCAAGTCCTCTTGCCAAGTTTTAACTTCAAGCAGGATCTTCTTCTAGGGTTTGGTACTCCTTACCAAAACTTCTTCTTTCCATATTTGGCACTCCTTACCAAATTCTCCTCTTGGGCTTGTTGTTGGATGATAACAATTGTCCCAAGTCCTTCACTATTAGGGACTTCACCTAGATAGTGGATTTCTCTAATGAGTTCTCAAAGAAATCTCTTAATATTTAGCAAGGCTCTCCTAGCCTTTCTTGGATGCTCGATGAGACCTTCTCAAGGTATTTGATCTAGCAACTTCTGATGGTATTTCCTTAGACCTTTTCTTCAACCTTCTACTTCTATAAGTATTGGTGGTGAGATCTTCTCCTGGATCTTCTAATTCTACTACTTTTAGCTTCAAGAAAGACTCTTCTAGTCCTTCTTCTTCTTCCAAGATTGGAAGTTCTTCAATGATATCTTCTCCCGATCTCTTCTCTTTTGATTTAGGATTAAGCTAATTTTGAAGAAGATGATCTTCCTAAATTTCTTGTAGGAAGTCTCCCAACTCACTAAATCTTCTATTCATGTAACAAGAATATTAGTACTGAAATATTTAATTTGTTTCTAAATCAAATATTATTCTTGAATTCTTCTTCAGAATCAAGGATTTTGTGGCCTATTTTAATGTTAAGGATTTTATGGCCTTTTTCAGTACCAAGGCTCCTATGGCCTTTTTCATTATCAAGGCTTCTATGGTATTTTTCAATATCAAGGCTTCTATGGCCTTTTAAATATCAAGGCTTCTATGGCCTTTTCAGTATAAGACTTATGTGGCTTCTTCTGCAAGACTTCTATGGCCTTTCTGTATCGAGGCTCTTATGGACTATTCTTCAAGTGTAGATTTTTGCAATCCAACAATGGAGATCTTCAATCTCCTATATTCACCATGATCCTTCATAGGAAGTCTTCTTCCACATTATTCTTCTTTCGCATGAAGAACTAACTCCTGCACTATGAGGGTACTCCAACCATCGAGAAACGAAGTTGGAGTCTCCTAGTTTTTTGTCGTAGGAGGAGTCTCAATTATCTAAGGATTAATTTCTTGCAACAATAGAAACTTTAGGTACCAATTAGCAAAAATCCATATGACCTGGATGATCTTCACTAAATGATCAGTCAATCTAGTGGATTGAAATACTGAGTCCTAGTCTAAGTTTTTATATCAACTCTGTGGAAAATAATCTGGATGAAAATAATCTCAGTATGAGGTTCCTTTTAGTCCTACCTTTGTGACTCTCCAAAAATGTACCATCTAGATACTCTTGAGATCTTTTTACAGTGGCTAGTTGTCATTTTGATAAAACTCTCAAGCTAACCAACAATGGTGGTTCCTTAAAAATATGTATAGATTAGATCTACCATAGCTTTGATACCACTACTATTTTTTGATGTATGAGCCATGAGAGATAAAAATTACAAAGATGAAGAATAAGATGCAATAAAGTAAATCTAGTAGATGATTGGAGTATACTGAAATATACAAGATATAAAATATTACAATGTAGCTATGGAGGAAGTGAGCACTCCATTAACAAAGCTACATATCTACATCACATCCATCACCAGTAAATGGTATGGAATACAATTCACTAACCTATGCTATCTAACAATGTCTCCCGATTAGGTTTGAGGTGTAGACCAATTTGCTCGACCAAACCCTGTAAGGGGGGTGGAGGTCCAAGGTTCAAATCTCAGGTCTCATCGAACTGAACGCTTGTTCCTTTCCTAGTGCTTTAAGTGGTGTAAAAGGTTTAAAATGATTGTGGCATGGTGGTTATAGGGGTGGATAGCATGAAGATCTATGTGGCAGCTTCTGGGGCAAACAACACATAATATGATGGTGACCATAAAAAGTTGGATGACCTACTTGGGTTTGTGGCTGCTACTGATTCCACCATGTGAAAAAAAAAACAATGTCTCCTGACTGTCCTTCCTATCCTATCTATCTATTTAAGAGGCCATCCTTATATATGAAAAAATGGATGCTTGCCCAAAAATCTAACTAGCTATGCATAGGACACCTTGCACATGTACAACTTGCACATGGAAACCTGTCCATTTATTACAATGCATGAAGTCACTAGATAACTTGCACAAGAAGTAATCTAGGTATGTATCTTGGAGGATAAATTTACATAATCCAAATTATGGAATAGATATTATTTCCAACAATTATTTTGAGGATATGAAGAGTTAGTTGAAGTTGAAATGTCAAGAGCCTCCTTGTAAAGGCTATTTGTAAGAGTAGCATATAAGGGATCTTGTAATGTGAAATTGCAATACAATATTTGTATTGTAAAGTATTGTAATCTTGTCATCCACATGAATATTGTGTGTGTTCATTTTAGTATTCATGAGTTGAATATATGTGTGATGTATCCTGGTATATTGTGAAGTTCTTTGTACATGGTATTCATTATTGAGTATTGAATTAAGCACAATTTGTAACAAAATCTAGAAAACTTTAATGTAGTAGAAATTGGATTAGATCAAGGATTTTCCACTCCCACAACTATAGAAAATAAATCACATCTCTATCATTATATTTTGAAATCCATTAAGGTTCACTTAAATAAAATCTTTAAAAGAAACAAAGAAGGATACAAACCATTAGAAAGTGCACTCTACAAATTCAAATCAACATGAATGAAGATGTGAAGACAATATTTGTAATAAAGAAGGTAGAAGAGATCAAATGCAATCCAATCAAATTGTGTTTATTTTCCTTTAGTATAAAATTTTCTCCTTGGAAAACGTGATAATATAGAGTATATCTCTTACATTATAGGGTTTTAAGAATAATATAATAAAAAATGAAGTATGGAGGATATCCATTTTTTTCATTTAAGCATAAGAAAGTAAATATGAGGGAGGATAGTCCTTACACTTTAAGGTTTCCAAGGCAACATATAGAAGAAATGCATGAGGCTATTTCTTGCACTTAAATTCTCAAGGACAGAATAAACCTATAGATGATAATTCTCATTATGAACAATTTGTAAAATTTGAAGACATTGATGAAGATAAAAGTATAAATAGGATGACAAATAGAAAGGAAGACCGTTAAAACAAAGAGAAAAGAAAAATCAAAGGTATATCAATATGGGAAAATTAATAAAAAAATGTTAACTAGATATGGAGCTAAGACAACATATACAAATAAAATTAATGATGCAAACAATATCTTAGAGTATTCGGGGTGAATGGGACCCCTAAAAATTTTGCAAGTGGTTGTTATAGTCCTATTGGTAGTTTTATTTTCCTATTATTTTAAAAAAATAGTTGTGCAAATTTTGGTGCCATAACTCATAGTGGCTTCTAGAAATAGGTTGTTAGTACATAATTTTATAATGTGTTTTTTGCACTGTAGTTTTAGTACACACTATTAGAACATAGTTTGTAAAATAACATCTTATATTTAAAGGTATATGACATGCCTATTTATACCTAGGTCTATGAAAAACAAAGGGATGTTTTTTTCAAATCCAAAAGAAAAAAAGATGAAATAATAAGATATATCAGAGCAGTCAAGTTGTTTTCATTAATTGAAGTGACTTAACATAGAAAACTATGATTCTTAGTTAAATTTTCTTTTGTGATCTCTGTTATTTGCAAGTGTATGTAAGGTCCTCATTTTTGCCGATGTAAATATATTTTATGATGGATTTTTAAGCCTTAATACTACCACAAATATCACACGATCGAATATAATGTAGCCACAATTTAATCAGATGAAAATAATGATATGAATTAACAATATAGAAAGAAACTTCTAGTAATAATCAGAAAGAATACAATCCAATTTTTTTCATTATATGAACTTGTACATCAATTTAGGGAGCTTTGTCTCCATAATATAGTTTTACAAATTGAATTTTGAGTTCTTATATTTCCACTTGTCTAAGAGGCTCTTGATCTTCACTTAGGACACACACACGTATATATAATGTAATATACTCTAATATCCCCCTATATTATATTGTTTGATCTGTATTTCTCTTGATCTGCATAGATGATCCCTAAATATTTAAAACTTGCTTCGACCAAGTGCCTTTGTAAAAATATTTACAATATGATCTTCGGTAGAAATATGTTTCAGTTGAATATGATGACTTTGAAAATGATCCCTAATAAAATGACATTGAGCTTCAATATGTTTTGTTCTTTCATGAATAATTGGATTTTTGATCAAATTTAATACTTCTTGATTATCACAATTTATTATTGTTGGAGTTCTTTTGATTCCCATATCTGACAGTATGTATTGTAACCATAATGCTTCACAGATTGCATTGTTAGCTACACAATACTCTGCTTCTATAGATGAATGTGCTACTGCATGTTGTTTTTTACTATACCAAGAAATTGGTCTAAACCAAGATAAAAAATTTAACATGATAAAGATTTTCTATAATTTATAGATCTTGCATAATCAGAATCTAAATATCCTTGTAGACAAAATTTCTTATCATCCTTTTTGTATATAAGTCCATACTCTGTATTCTTATTGATATATTGTAATATTATTTTTGTGGCTTTCAGGTGAAGTTATTTGGGTTATTGTATAAATATTAAAAGATAATTTACAACAAAATCTATATCTGGTCAAATATTTATTAAATATAAGAGACTTTTAGTTAATTGATGATAGATTGTAGCTGAAACTAAAAATGTCTCACCATATCTTGATAACTGCAATCTTTTCTTTATAGGAGTATCCTTGGATTTGCAATTATTCATATTGTATTTCTCAAGTAGATATTTTGCATACTTTGTTTGTGTTATTGTAATATTATCTTTATTTTGATTAATTTCTAAATGAATATAATAATGAAAAAATTCCAAATATGTCATCTCAAAATATTTTTCTAGGTCTTTTTTGAATTTATTTATCAAACCTTTTGAGCTTCCTATGATTACTATATCATCAACATACACCACAAGTATTATTATATCATTCCTAATATTTTTTGTATAGAGATTTGGATCTGACAAACTTCTTTTAAAGTTGTGTTGTAATAGATGATTGTTAATTTTTATATACCATGCTCTTGGTGCTTGCTTTAGACTATACAAATATTTTTTTAGCTTACAAACTTTGTGTTCTTATCCTTAATCACAAATCCTTCTCATTGTGACATATAAACTTCTTCTTCAATATCACCATAAAGAAATTCATTTTTTACATCCATCTAATGAAGTTTCCATCCATGATGTGTTGCCAAAGCACAAATTGTTCTAATAGTAGTCATTATTGTTGTTGGTTAAAATTTTTCTTCATAATCAATTACTTTTGTTTGAGCGTATCCTTCTACAACTATTCAAGCCTTGTACTTTTCAAGTGAATCGTTTGCTTTATAATCGATCTTGTAGATCCATTTACAATCGACTATTTTCTTTCCTGGAGGTAAATCAACTAGATTCCATGTTTTATTTTTCATCAATATTTCATATTTTTATTCCATAGTTTCCTTCCATTTTGGATGATTTAAAGCCTAAAGTGTTGTTGTATATTCTACTACAGAACTTATCACTCCCTTCTTTACATTGGTTAGGCTATGAGTTTGAGGTCTTGTAGTAGTAAGATTTGGTATTTGCTCTAAATTTAAATATTTAAATGTATTTCTAAACAAAATTTGTTCTTTTCTCTGTAAGTTTGTAGTAATTTATATATTTTCAATTAGTTCATCTTGTAACTCTGATTTTGTGTCTTCACTCGATGAGTCTTCTTAAAAATCTAGAATAGCTTATGAATTAGCTTTTTGTTCTTTAATCACATTTTTTATTCCCTCATCAAATACTACATCTCTAATTATGTATATTTTCTTTGTTATTGGATCAATTATTCTATATCCTATAGACTTAATATCACAACCATAGTCCTCTCATACAATTTTATTCTTCTTTTCTTTGGAATATGCATATAATCCTTGCATCCAAAAATTTTTAGTCACTCTATAGTTGATTTTTGTGACCATATTTCTTCTAGCATAATATTTTTTAGTATTCTTACATGTAGTCTATTTTACAAATATACAACTATTTTAACTACCTTTACCCACTACTGATGATCAATATGAGCTTCTTTTAGCATACACCTAACGATTTCCATGATAGATCTATTTTTTTTTCTTCATTACCATTTTATTGTGGTGAATATGTTGTGGTGAGTTGTCTTTTTATTCCATTCTCTTTAAAAAACAAATTGAATTCCTTTGACAAAAATTTACCTCCTCTATCTGAATGAAGATTCTTGATGGTTTTCCTAATTCTTTTTTAACTAGAAGTTTGAATTGTTTGAAATAACTAAATACCTTAGATTTGTATTTCATAAAGTATACCCACATTTTTTGGAGTAATCATCAACAAAAAGTTGAAAATATTTGTATCCTCCAACACTGGTAATCTTGTTCCACATAAATATATATATATATATATTCCCATGGTTTTTGAGCTCTATGTTGATGAACTTCAAAAGGTATCTTATGTTGTTTTCCTACTAGACATTCTAGACAAATTATAGTTTCCCAAGAAATATTAGGTAAACCTTTAACCATTTGATATATAGTCATCTTGTTCAATGATGACACAATTATATGTCCTAGTATTTTATGTCAAAGATCTTTCATTTCTAATATTCCTACTGATAGAGCTATATTTGTTATTGTATTTAGAGTGAATAAAATATCTCTATACGATCTTGAGGCTATCACTTTTTCTTGCTTGATAATAAGACATTAATTTTTTTCTTTGACAACTTTAAACTCGGCTACTAAATTTTGATCCATAAGTTGAGATATTGAAAGGAGATTAGCAGTTAACATGGGGATATACAACACATTAATTATATTTGTTAGTTCAACTATAATATTTCCTACTCCTTTGACTTCATAAGTCATACTATCTGTTATGACAACTAGTTTCTCGTATTTTTCATGAAAGGTATTAAACCATTTTTTATTTCCTATCATATGCCTACTTGCTCTAGAATCAATGTACTAATAATCCATTATGACCTCTAGGTTTAAATAATTAAAATTTTCTAATTTAATTCCTATGGAGTAGTAAACCTTATGTCTCCCTAGTTTTAGAAACTAATAATGAATTTTGTAAATTTATGTTTTTCCTAATCCTTTGAAGTTGAAAACCTTTTATCTCCTAAAAATAATTTGTAAAAATTCATAATATTTTAATTTTAATTTTTTTCTTTTGATTTTTCAAAAATAGAACCCAATAAAAACTTCAAACTTATAAAACTCACAAAAAATATTTTAAAAAACAAATATACTAGTTAAAAATCTTATCACTGCAAACTTATAAAAAAAATATTTAAAACTTTCAAAATTAACTATAATCCTTATTACTCCAACTTATAAAAACTTTTTATAACTCAAAATAAATTTTAATAAAATTTTCACTCCAAAATTAACCTTATTCCTCCTAGCATAAACTTTAGGTAAGCTCCAAATATTAAAAATAAACTTAAAAGCCTAATTTCACCAACCCTTTGAAATCAAACTCTCCATGTGTACATTCTTGCTCACTATTGTTTTGGTTGCTCGTACATGCTTCTTTAACCTAAAGGCTCTGGAATTGATTCTCCACGTGTAAGAATGCATGGAGATGTTTCACCCTTTTAGATGTTTGAACCTACTTTTTTTTTTTTTTGAATTTACATGGTGGAATTGGTAGCCGCCAAAAATTCGGGCAGGTTGTCTAGCTTTTATGGCCACCACAGTATTTTGCGTTGTCCACCCTAGAAGCCACCACATAGATCTTCGTGCAGTCCGCCCCTATAACCACCATGCCACAATAATTTTAAACCTTTTATGCCACTGAAAGCACCAGGAAAGGGATAAGCGTTCAGTTCGGTGAGGCCCGAGATTTGAACCTTGGACCTTCACCCCCTTATGGGGTTTGGATGAACCAATTGGTCTACACCTCGGACTTGTTTCAACCTACTTGTTAAGATAGCTTAATGCCTTAATTATGATGACATATAAAGTTGGTGATAATAGGCATCCTCGTCTTATGCCTCTAGAAGAGTTGAAAAAATCATATAATCCTCCATTGAATAAAATTGAGAATGTTCTAGAGCTGATGTAATATTCCACTCATTTTATCCATTGCTCACAAAACCCCATTTTATGGAGGACCATTAAGAGAAATCTCTTGTTGAGTTTGTCATAGCTTGTAGCAAAGTCAAGTTTGATCATCATTGTCCTCTTTGATTTGATTATAGAGTGAATTACTTCTTGTGCCATGATCACTTCATCTAAATTTTTTCTTCATTTGATCGCTCCCCTTGCTCTTTTTATATGATCATATGCAACTATTTTTGAAATGTACTAGCCATTATTGTTTAAATTACTTTAAAGAAAAATTTGCATAGAGAAATGGGTCTTAATATATCAAACTTACTTGCCTTTTTCTCTTTTGAGATAAGTTCCAAGAATGTTAAATTTATTGACTCTAAAATTGCACTATTGTTCTTGCTTCTTCCACCATTTCTAGCAGACCTCCAGCTATAATTTGTTTTGCTACTCTATTTTTACCCTTAAATCCATATAGACCCAGATCTTTGTATAGCTTAAATGAATACACTATATCTCTTGATTCTTCCATGTTGACTTCCTTCAGTAGATGATTATTCATTTCTTGTGTGACTACTTTTGGTATTAATTCAACCACTTCTCTTTGGATTTCTTCTCTCCACGTGGACCACCAAATAGCCACCGCCATAAATCTAGCTAGCAGGTTCACTTCTCCAATGTTGATTGGCCAAGACAGGATGTGGTCCCAAAGCATGTCATATACGGAAGAACATAATTACCAAAGAATTATTAAGAGTAACTATCAATACAGAGCTTGTGGGAGTTTATTTTAGTACTATGTTATGTGTGTCTGTAACTTTTTGTTTCTCCACTGTTTCAAGGAAGGGATCTGTGTCTGATTCTTTTTTTTTATAATTATGATGCAGGTGTGTTTTCTCAAGGTACACCCAAAATGTTGTATGGTAAGTTTCTTTTTGATAACAGGTTATGTACCTTACCAGATGTAATGGCTTTGGTGACATGTAGATTTTACATATATAGGATCCTTAGTAAGGACATGTTCATTAACAGCCTTGGGCTAATTTTTGTAAAAGGTTTTGGGTCAACCTATAAAACTCGATATTAATGCTATAGTATCTTATCTACCATAAAAAAAATTATAATGTGTTTTGAAGATAATTCATTTCAACATTTTATATTTCATTATCCTCTACCATCTCCTCCCCATTGTCTTGCTTAATATGTGATATGTGGCTCTTCATTCTATAAGTAATCAAGGATTTATAGAAAAAACTTAGAATTTGCATACCCTTTTTGTGGCCAAAGTACTCTTGCTCTTAATATTAATAGATCACTCTCCTTCTTCTCAGTCCCTTTTATTTGTGAGATCAATTTGTAATGCAGACAAAGAGATAAATAAACAAATTTAACAATGAAAAGCTAATATTTTCATTCAAAAAATAACTATAAATAGCCAAATTACATCACCTCTGAAGGATATTTATGAAAGATATCATATAGGAATGAATTAGTTTCTTTGTCAAGAAATCCTATCTGATTTAAGCAACACAAATTTATTGCCTATTTATGAAGGATATTATATTCAAAGTCCTTACTTTTAATTAAACCTTATATCAGAAAATTAAAAAGGTTGGCCTACAAATTTTATGCAACATTATTTGCTAGCCAACATACAAAGTATAATATTCAAGATAATAGTAAATACTAATTCCTATCATTCATTTCCATCATAGAAGTATTGGAATCCAATGTATACAAAAGGGAATAAAAATGTGAACCATATTGCAATGAGAACATACTCAAAGCGAGAGCAAAAGGAGAGAAAAATAATAGAAACACCTAGAACAACTAGAAAAAGAACAATAATTGGAACCAAAGTAGGAGCAAGAACAAGAACAACCAGAATAGGAGCAAGAACTAGAACAACTAGAGCAACAACATGAGCAAGAGTAGAAGTAGGAGCAAGAATTGCAACAACTGGAGTAGAAGCAAGAACTAGGACATCTAGAGCAAAAAAAGTTGCAAGAGCAATAATAGGAGTAGAAGCAACAACAGGACTAGGTGAAGCAATAGGAGAAAGAGCAAGAGTAGTAACAAAAGTAAGAACAACATTAAGAGCAACTACTTTATGAGAATCTACTTTAAAAGGTGCAACATATTAATTGGACAAAATATCTTTTACTTGGGAATTGTGAGATTGTGGTCTACTAAAAACTAATGCAATATTGTGTGTATGATACAGATTACATGATCTAGATGTGTTGTAGGCTGGGTACTACAAATGAAAAAAGTTTGATGCTCATGCTAAAAGGTATAAGTATTATGATATGTATTATACTGAGCTTTTTTATCATATTGATAAGGTTTACCTAGCAATAGACTACAACAATCCATAGGAGTGACCTCCAGGGAATAGTGACTACATACTTAGGACAAAAAGTAAAATATAAAGTGTAAGTGTATGTGACCATGGAAGAAGTATCACTATCCTTCTATCTAAGTGAGTATGGATGAGGATGAGGATGTAAAGGTAGCTGCAACTTATCAACAATGGACTTTGCAATCAAGTTTTTTTATTCGTTATTGATAATGCAATCCACAAAGAAATTATGTGTAAGATGAACATGTGTATCAAATAGATATAATGACCTCTTGCAAAATATTCATCACTAAGGTAGCATTATTGAGTCAAACTTCTAAACCAGGATAGGTACGATCTTCTCCACAAATTTTTATGAGATTTTACAGAGTTTCCTCCTCAAGAGATTGTACGAGCAATTATTTATTTTTCTTCTATGGAAAAGCATATTTTATATATCCCTTGTTTTTACAATAATGACAAAATACATCAGAAGAAGAATCTAGAGAAGGAGAAGAAAAATGAGAAGGAAAATATTTTTGTATATGTTGCTAATGTAGAGAACACAAAGGTTGGGAAGTGCCTATTGAAAAAGAAAATTGAGGAGTTGTTGAAGAATAATGAAGAGCAATTAAAAAAGAAGATCGATGAGCACCCGGTAAAAATAAAGACCAAGTTGCATGAGACTAAGCAACAATTTCTCCTTTGCAAGTTGATTTTGATTAAAAGTTTCATCAAGAATGTCAAGTGAAGTATATTTCAATTCTTGAAATAAATGTGTTTGAATTTGACTCTTAAACTTAGACATAAGAGTAGGTGCAGGATCCTATTCACGAAGTATGATATGCAAATAGTTAAACCAATAAATAATCTTAAATAAACATGTGGCTTTATTGCCTCAAGTGAAGCCATTGGATGAGAATTTTATTATTATAATTGGATGGATAGAATGTAGCCTTCAAGGCTATGACCAACTGATCCCAAGTGGTGATGGTATTTTATGTATTTTATTGCTTAGTAATTAGGATTTTAGCAACACCAA
Source organism: Wollemia nobilis (assembly GCA_028583015.1). Taxonomy (NCBI): domain Eukaryota; kingdom Viridiplantae; phylum Streptophyta; class Pinopsida; order Araucariales; family Araucariaceae; genus Wollemia; species Wollemia nobilis. The sequence goes on along the minus strand of JAQPPZ010002072.1, from coordinate 4,809,655 downwards.
AAAGTTTCAACTTAGCAAGAGGAACCTTACCATCAGCAAGTATTTGGCTATAATCAAACCAAGTTTCCATATCTAGAATCCAACTATTGAGAATTTTAGGATTTCTAGACCCATCATATGGACTTTATCAGCTAGACCTTTGCATACTATTAACTTTATCAGCCAAAATACGAACTATATTAACTAAGTCCATAATTTGTTTTTTCACAAATGTGCCATGAATCCTCTAGTGTATGCTAGGGGGGGTGTTTGACTAAATTTACGAGTAGAGCATTGTTTGTGTTGAAGAGTGTTGGGTACTATAAAAAATACACTATGTTTTACAAGAGATAGTTCAAGGTATAATTAAACACAACAAGCAGTTATAAAAGTAAATAATATCACTTCCAATGGATCAAGCCTGAAAAGAGTTTTCCAATGAGTATATATAAAGGATATACTATGAAAAACAAATGCCTTAAACTTCAAGAATTACAAGATCCCTATAGGCAAAAAAATTTAAACTAATTTATTATCCTCAAGAGAAATATTCTTGAAATATTCTTGTAAAAACTAACATGAGTGTTAAATACTCATTGTGCCTCCTAATAGCATATTAAAAACAAAACAAATAATAAAAGATAAAATATGGGCATACAACTTGTTGATCCCCTAATTATCTTGAGTATTTCTTCATTAAATATGTGGTGACTTTCAAGCAGAAATACATCGCCAACAAATGTAAACGTAGAAGGACTCCTTGTATGGTTTGGAAATAGCCACTTGATATGTTCACCATAAGAAATAAAGAATGGTGTTATAGCTTAAGTCAATTACAATCTGTCTAAGTACCTCTAGATTGGAATTGTGATTAGACTATCTCAAATAAATGAATGCCACGAAGCATTGAAAAGAGTGACATGTAGGTATTAATTGCTCAATGTGATACTACAGATCGACTGGGCTATGATTTAATGTATCTCCAAAGGGATTGCAGGTCATCTATTTAGCCAAATGTAATACAAGCAACTACAATATCAATAATATCCAATGAAGGAATGAGAGACAGGCTAACAGAGTAGGACCAATCAATTATAACCAGATCTAGAACTCCATTTAAAATAGGAGGTAGGACCAAATTTTTATTGTTGCATTTTTAGGTTTCGATGAGAGGAGTTCAAGCTAGTGATAGACGATACTTTAGATTGGTGCCACACATTGGACATCTATATGTATGAAAAATTGTATGTGGATGATGAAAAAGTAATCAAAATGTATGATCTATTGATATATTATTGCAAATATTCTTTAGGATAGAAATCAATAATTATTCAACAAATAACTTGGAAGACTTCTTTAGAATCAACAAGAGGAGTCATCTATATTTTCACTAAAATAAAACTAGCATAAGTTTTCAAAACTGGTAAATTCCTGGACTCCCTGTGGCTCGTGATCCAATCAACCAACTACATATGAAATTAGTTGCACAATTAGGATATTTGATGTAAATAATATTATCTTCACCAACAATAAACTGAAATACTCCTTTAAAAAACATACAAGTAGATGATGACATCACACGTCATGCCAACAAATGACATGTCAAAGTAGTGCATGGACAAATGATATCTGTATCCAATTTGAATCTTTAACCACTTCTATAAATTTCCATTTTATTTAATTCCATATTGTAGAAATGCCTCCTACTTGGTCTCTTGAGCCAATACATTCACTTTGGTATATATTTGTATTTCATATTCCTTCCATAGTTGTCCATTCATTTTTTGTTATCTCAGATTCCTGAAGAAAAAAGTATATCAAGAACGAATTCTTGAATATTTCCCTTCAAGTTTCTTTTTGTTGAGGTAGAACCCATATCTCTTATATTCCAAGAGAATATAACTATTTTCTTAGGCTATGCAATACAACCTTATTACTTTTTCTTCCCTGTCCACTTGGGAGATTTAATTTTTCTATCTTGTCCTCTATACTGATTTGCTTTTGAGATCCCTCCTCAATGGCTTTTTACAAATATTTTTGAAATACCATTGACCTTATGGGTCTCCTACCTTTTTCTTGGTACTTGTCCATAGTCCACTTGTGATTCTATTTTACTTAGGGATGGTATAACGCCCTACATTGTTACATCATATTCCACTTTTTCACCTTATGTTCCTTGTTCTTCTTCTCAATTTTTTGTTTTTTCGTCTTCTCCCTTTTGAACTTCTTTCATTGGTTCAAACTCCTCACTATTCATTTCTAAAAAAAATTCTCCTATTGTAATATCTTCTTGTGTTTTTTCCTTCTCCAAGGCCTCAAATTGATTTTTCATAATGTCTTTCGGTACCCACTTTTCTTTAGTATGCTTTTCCTTTGATACATTCATAAATCCTCCATTATCCTTCTCATTGCCATGTTCTTTCATTACTTATCTTGATTTTCTTGGGAAATTACAAATATACTTGACCCTATAGTTTAATTTCAATATGCTCCAGTAATCCTTCCCTTATGTCCATCTCCATACATATTCTGGAATATGTAGTTAACTTTCATTGTTTTGTTATCTTAGTTTTTTAATGGACCATCATAAAGAGTCTCCTATTGATTTGAAAGATTCTTCCTACCAAAACTAATATGGGAAAAAACATCTTAACATTTATTGGAATGGAGTTCAACTTTCTTCCCTTGGGTCAAAATTATCATCCCAATACTTCATAAATAGTCCACTTCTTACCATGAACTAGGGACCTCTCTCAAAATAATTTCCTTGTCCTTGGGATTGTTAAATGTCACAAAAAAGCCCTCTTCCTATATATGCTATCACTGGTTCTTGCAAGATTAATGGGAGCTAGTTATTTTTAACCTAAGTTTCAATACCCTTGAAGACGACCATAAGTTAAAGAGCTAATATATTAATCCATATTTAGCCAACTTGTTATAATCCCCTATGAGATTTTGTTCATCAAACTTTACCTTTGGAATTTATTGTTTTCTTTTTATAAATCCATCATTTTTAGGAAAGAGAAGAAATATCTCTTCTCTCTTCCTAAATTCAACCATTGATCACAATACTTTAATAGGTGTCTTTTTTGGATTAGCCCCTTTGAAGATGAAGATCCCTAGACAACCATTTTGGGAAACCTAAAATATTTCTACTTTACTTATTTTGTCTTCTTCATTTCTAATATCAGATCTCTGTTGTCTGGCCTCTACTGCTCTAGTCTCCTTTGGCTTATTCTAATCATTGTATTTTGAACTCTGGTTTTATGCTTATTCTCAAGTTTTGTAACGCTCCTCTGATACTTGCTTCCCCTCCTCCATCTTCTTTGTTCTCTATATACATGATTATATCTCTAATATTAAAGACTATGTACCTAATATTATCTTTGATAATTAGATGTAATTATCAATCTTCATTAAATCCTCTTATGAATCCCTTTTATATGTGTAAACAATATCAATTATTTTCCACTTTAATAGTGAAAATTTCTTATTTTAGTTAATTTTTTAAATGGATCATATGGGATTGAAACGATCTCATTCTTATTGTATCATATCATCAATGACCATATAGTGATATATTATAACAAGGTAGCAATTATGCATGTATCCTTAGATATGATTTGAACTTACCATTTGATTAAAATATTAGGGTTCACCCATATTTGAACCATGGTCTATGATATGAAATTACCACTTTCAACCAATTGCCCTAAACGTCATGGATTTTGATACTGGTAAAGTTACTTCTACAAAAATACTTAAAATTTAGTTCTAAAACAAAACTTAAAATTTCACCAAATGCCATTAGCTCAACCAATTATATTCCTCAAATTCAAGAAGGAAATCTAGTTTCAAATATTTCCAAACAATACATGCATAATTACCAAACTGTTGTAATACCATTATATGGCCATGACTTAATACAACCTCCTTCAATCCTATATAACCAATTTAAAATATACATAAAATTTTAACATGATTTTTTTATAATAATAAAATTTTACTTTATAAATTTTTAAAACACCTCTTCTTTTTATTTAAAATTTTAATTTTACATATTTTTTCTTCTTTTTCATATTTACCTTATATTTAGGTCCAAATCTAACTTTATCATTAAAAAATAATAAAATCAAGTTTTTAACTTTTTCTATAATAAAGAATTTAATTTTCAAATGATGTCTGTTTAGGAATATAGGGAACATAACACATGTTTATGCAAGTATACCCTGAATATTTAAAAAAAGTATTACGTCCTCTCCAAGCTACTACAAAGGAGAATCCAAGAATGTCATTTAATTTGGGGAGAATTCATTAATTGTTGTCTAAGCCATACAAGAATGTCCTTCAATTTTAATATGATTTTTTTTACATTTTTTTTAATGATTGGAGGAAGGGGTTTTGAAAGGGACTCCGATACTTTTACAATTTAAGTTCCTTTGTATACCACTTTTTTTTACCAATATTTTTTTGATTAATGGTGAAAAAAAAGGTTTTGAAAGATCACAAAACCTTTTACATTAGAGGAGGCAAAAAAAGATAAGACTAATTAAGCACAAGCCAGCTTCCAATGCCAAAAAAAAATAGAAATTAAACAAAAACAACCATCCAAAAGCAAATACCAACCCGCCACTCAGTATGGCATAAAGGAGAATTTTAATTCAACTTTATTTTAGAGACACCAACGATACTATTCTATTTTTGCATAAGACTAGAAGGGTAGTAAACACATCAAGATGCAGATAACAGAACTTCAAATTCAAAGTCAGAGAGAAGGATGAAGGCAAAATGCCAAACATATTCCCTAAGAATGGGAACACCAAGCATATTTTTGGGTTATAATTATAATTAATTTTAATAACCATAAGTGTTTAATATGTTTCCTTACACTAACTTATTAAAAAAAACATGTTTCCTTACACTAATTTATTAAAATAACTATGTTTCCTTACACAAAACATTTGCAAACTTATGTTTTTGTGTCTTTAATTTAGATAGTTGGTTTATTATGTCATTATTATAAAAAATATATATGTTTGAATTGATTTGAATAGTAATAATGTATTTTAATTTTATATTAATTTTGGATGTGATGTATTTCATTAATTTTTATACTAATTATATTAACTATATATTTTATGTTTTGAAAAAATAGAATTTAAAGTTTAAAAATTAAATTTGATGTTTGTATATTTATTTGTATTGTGCTTGTGGTTGTATTTGTTTATTAAATATTAATTTGTATTGTTTATTATATTTTATATTTTAATGTAAAATTGGGCTATTACATAAAAATTGTATATTTTTGACCAATTAATTTTAATAGTAATTTGTCGATTTCGGCCCTAACATTGAATCCATTCGTAGGTAGGCCTTCACAAAATGATAGTCTATCATAAACAAGGAATTAATTATCTTCCCGAGAGGTTTATTCATGATCAGAGTTAACAACCCTCAAGATACAAGGTGATTCCTAATTGGTGGTCCTTGGTTCTTCAATAGAATAAGTCTTTTTTAGCGAAGATCGCTTGAGGATTTTGATCCATAGACCCAAAGCATAAATATGGCACCCAATTGGGTCAAAATTCATGGCCTTTCCACTAAATTTTGGTATACCATAATCCTTAAAGGCATTTCTCAAACCATAGGTGAGCTGGTCACCTTAGATCCGACAACTAAAGCTCGGTCATGCATGACCTACACACATTTGTGTGACTGCATATTTGGATTATGAACTTCCCACCTACGTGGATCTCGTCTCAGGTTCCTATCAAAGGCACCAAGTGATTGAGTATGAAAATAAACTGGCTTTCTATGTTGAATTCTAGAAACAAGGTCACCTTATGGTTCAGTGCCCTATCCTAAGAAAATATGCCAACTCAAGCTGCTAGGGTGAAGCTTTCCAAAAAAAGAAGTAGGGCAACAAATAAAAGCAATAAATTTCTTATTCCCAGTAGAAAACTCGAGATAAGGATTCTTTTGACTAGGTGAAGTCTTTTTTTCCTAAAACTAATTCTTTTGAAACTTTAAATGGCCTTAATATTGGTGACAGTGAAGATGTTTTCTTAGAAGACCCTGATTCACTTCCCAAATTAGTAGAGCCCTTAGGCCCTATCAGTGATCCTCCTTAGTCTCCTACTATATCGGGTTCTTCGTGCCCATCCAAGCCCATTGTCCCTCCTTCCCCCTCCAGTTTGAGGCCCTCTCACTTCCACCAGCTCAATGGATCTTTGAACCCTAATAGTGACCTTCTTCCTCAAGTTGAATTCATTAAATTTTAGAAGATCAACTCCATCTCGCTTATTTTAGAAGAACTTCCAAGTCCTCCCAATCAAGATTTGAACCCTAGTGGTGATTCTCTTTCTCAGGTTGAAATTATCTAGAATATTAGCTCCATATCCCCTATTCCAGTAGAGCTTTCAAGCCCTTTCAAATAGGTTAAGTACACCTTCCCTGTTTTAGCATAGCTTACAAGCCCTCCCAAACAGGTCACCAAAAATAAAAATAAAAATGATTTTGATGTAGGCAAAAAAAAAAAGAGGGGTAGACCTTCCAATAAAGAGAAAAGATGCAAAGAAAGTGAATGTGACATAGCAAATGGCTTCCAACCCACCATTCTATCATCACTTGCAGATATATCAAATATTGATCCTCTAAGTGATGAAGGGAACTGAACCAAACCTACATTCCAAGGTAGAGGAGGAGGAAAGAAATCTTCTTCCAAAAATATCAGATGAATATCTTCTCATGGAATGTGAGATATCTCAATGGATTAACCAAACAATGGTTGGTTAGATCCATGAGAAAATAAATTAAACCGAGCATATTTCTTCTCCAAGAAACCAAAACTGATAGGAAGAACAATAAAAATTTTGGTAAGATGATTTAGAAGAACAATGATTTTGTTTATAGCCCAGCTCGGGGCACCTTCGATGGCCTCTCGTGTATATCAAAAAGAATTATTAACATTATTTTTCATAACAAAGACCCCAATGGATTTTGTCCAACATTTATGCGTCCAACAGTTCGTCTGGTTGGCATGACCTTTGGAACACTTCAACTCAAATGAGAAGCCATTTCCAAAGTGAACCATGGATGCTTGTTGGTGATTTCAACACTCCTCTTTATCCATATGACAAGAGAGGGGGAGCTTCCATCAAAAGTAGGTGCTTTGAATATTTTACAAATTTATTGTTGGAAATGAGTTAATGGATATGCAGTTAAAGGGCTCAAAGTTCACATGGAGTAACACGAGATATGGCAGCCAACTAATCTAGCTATGGCTTGATAGATTTTTGCTTTCTAAGGAAGCTATTCAATTTTTTGGAGATGCTAACTTGCAATCACTCCCTAAAATTGATTCAAATCACAACCCTTTAGTCCTAGATTATTTCCAACATATGGCTCCTTTCAAACCACCTTTTAGGTTTGAATCAACGTGGCTTTAGAATCCAGACATCAGGAGCCGCATATATGACTGGTGGAAAGAGAAATTCCAAGGGTCTCGGTTATTTTATCTAGCTAGAAACCTCTGATCCATTAAACACAAGCTAAAAGTTTAGAGCAAATAAATATTTGGGTATATATTCAGGAGTAAGTAGTGAATACCTGAACAACTGAGCATCATTGAAAATCACTTTTAGAATGGGAGTAATGATCCTGATCTAATGTGAGAGCAGAATAATCTCCCTACTGAGTATCATAATATTATGGACAGAGAAGAGATGTTTTGGAGGTAAAAATATCGTGCTTTGTGGTTGAAGGAAGGGGACTCTAACACAAAATATTTTCATGCATTAACACTCAAGCATAGGAGAACTAACATAATTAGAGAACTTTAAATAAGTGATGGATCAAAAATTATCGACATCGAAGAAATCAGGTTTGAAGTCGTTTCCCATTTTAAAAATATTTTGGGTCCTATCCCACTATGTTCCATCTAAGTTTGCAATCCTCTCTTGCAAAACATTCCTCATATTGTATCTTAGGATCTAAATTCAGGTCTCCTCAGAAACTTTAGGACCTAAATTTAGGTCTCCTTAAAAAATTTAGGACCTAAGTTCAGGTCTCCTCAAAAAATTCTCAAATGATGAAATAAAAGAGGCCATGTTTTTCGTGAACCCCAATAAAGCTCCAAGACTCGATGGTTTTCCTCCTCATTTTTTCCAATATTTTTGGGATATTTTTTTTCAAGAGGTCATGGAAGCTGTGCAATAATTCAAACAAACTAAGTTGTTACCAAAGGATGTCAACTCCACTTTTCTTGGCCCTCATCCCTAAATCTCAAGTCTGCAATTTCATCTCTGATTATAGACCTATTAGCCTCTATAACATAATTTATAAGCTCATCACCAATGTTGCGGGCCAAACAAGGTTAACTTCTTTCCTACTTTTGTCACATGCCCGTGCATTTAATTTATCAACCCAGGGAGCTTCGTAAACTTGCGAAGGGTCTTGAACAAGATTGCTTACAATACCACTTGAGATGAGTCCGCTAGTTCTACTATTGGGGGGTGTTTCAACGGTCGTCAATCATTCATACACTCCTCAATAATTTACGTAAAAACAATTAAATCTACAGAAAGGAAATATTCACGCATTCCTGGAAATAAACCTATTGCAATACTAGAAATAACAATGCGATAAACAATCTTATAAAAGTGGTAAACTAATCTAGAAAACACAGGAAAAATAGGGGAAGAAATATTGGCTTGGAGTGGGCCCAGGCTCCAGCAGCTTCCTCCCAGCTGAACACGCACTTAGAAACTCTTAGAACTGTATTATAATTATCAAAGTATTACAATGCTTCTTCTGTATATCTCTCTACATTTACTATCAAAATATTCTATATATCCTCAGAGAGGTCTGCGTGTGTTTATATAGCACACCCGTAGATCTTCTGTTACAAAGAAGTTATAACAATCGATTCATTCCAGACTAAACTAAGACAGTCTGGTAAATGTGATCGACGTCTGCTAAAATTGGCATTCATTTCTAATGGTGGCATGCTCACTGATTGGTTTGTGCTTCACCTGGCATTGGTAGGACGTTCTCATACGTCGGTGCGATCCCCAATTTAACTCTACATGATGTAGAGTTGGAACTGCACCAGTCTCTATTGTCCACGTCGTGCTTGTCTGGTCAACGGGCGAAGAACAGGGGCGCCTTCCCTATGAGGAAGGTGCCTAAGTATGTCGGGTGCCTTCTCTATGCGGAAGGTGCCTTACTACCATTGGCGCCTTCCTGGAAGAGGAAGGCGCTTATCTTCTGTTGGCACCTTTCTGTAGAGAGGAAGGTGCTGGCCTTCTATTGGTGCCTTCCTGGGAGAGGAAGGCGCTTGTCTTTCCTTGGTGCCTTCCTGGAAGAGGAAGGCGCCTACCTTCTCTACGTTGATTTCGAAAGAAACAAAGTGCTAGGTCCATGAAAAGACCTCGACTGATCCAAATCTGACTAAATCAACTACAATTCCACAAAAACACATTGAAAACACATGAATTAGATAACACGCATAATTTCATCAAATAATTATATAATCATTCATAAACATATGCAATCCTTATTATACAACCGCATAATAATCAAGAAAATGTATACAAAATATGAGAATTTATGATGCTCATCATCCCCCCATGCCTAACATATGCCACGCCCTCATGGCATCAAAACTATAGGTAGCCCTGTTGACCCCTCATCGTTGTCATTTCTTGGTGGATGGGTTTTTCTCTTTTTCTAGGTGGGTTTTTTGTGTCTTTCTTCCTCGTCCCTCTGTATCACTCAGGTCGATGACAGGGGGTGTTGTGGGACTTCTTTCCCCTTCACTCCCAAAAATAGAGGAATTCTCCCCTACCTTCGGGCTGCTCTGTTGGGCGTCCGATCAAAATTCTCTCGAAGAGAATACTTGTTCTACATATGTGGGAGAATTCATCGGGACCTCTATTGCCTAGTTATTTTGGGTCGATGCATCCCTTATTTCTGTTCCCCTATCCTGGAGTTGTTGGTTCTCCTCCCGCAACTACTGGACCAACTGCTCGAGTTGGGTGATTCATCTTTCTTATTCTTCCAATTCCCCTCTATGCTCATTCTGGTAGTCCTCCAAAATTTGTTGGGCCATCCAACAATTGGTCTGCCACTCCAACACTTCCTCCAAGGCTGTGTCGACCTGATCATTGCTCTTGAAAGTCCCTACATCTTGTGGGCTCCAGTTTGTCAATTCCTAGAGGGTTTGGGCTGCAATGTCGACTTTTGGGTCATTCTCTTCTTCTTCTATCGAGAGGAGGAGTCATCATAGGTGTTTCCTCCTGGGGACTAGTTCTGGCGGTCGAAACTCGGCCTCACTGCTAATAAGCGATGCTCCTTCCTCTTCATACTCGAGCACTAGGGAATGCCCTCTTTCCTCTGTGCATTCGGGCACTGGTGAATGCCCTCTTTCTTCCATGAAATTGAGCAATGCCAATTGCCCGATACTTGCCATCTCCTCTGTAGGGCTTCCCTCTTCTTGCCCTATTTTGGCAATAGCATCCTATTGCCTTTCTTGGTCGCCATCTCCCTGCGTCGGGGTTCTGCCTCTGCGCTTCTCATGGCGGACCAGTGCTGATATCAGCCCATGGTGGGCCAAGGTGGATGGTGCTCCCTTCTGGTACCTAGCCGCTTCTTCCTTTAGGGCATTTTCTAGGTAGAAGGGCATGTTCAACTTCCTTCCATGCACCAGGTGATTCAGAAACTGCACATGGTTAGTGTGCAAATGGGTATACTTCCCGGTGCATGTAAATAATCGAGCAACCTACTCGAATATCTTTCATAGATTCATGGGAAGGCTACTTTTGGGTAGCCCTTCCTTATCTATCTGCACATTTTCTCTTGGTAGTAGCACTTCAGCGTACGACTTCAGCAGTCCACCTTTGTATATGCATTCACCTGTGAGGGGCAATCCAGTCACCTGCGAGATGTATTCGGGGGTGACCAAAATTTCTACCCCTCGCACCTGAGCTACGTCGCCCCTCAAGGAGGTAGCGAATTCCTTGGCTACCTCCATATCCTGGCCCTGACTAACTAGGGTACAGTATTCGAACCATCCCTCGGCCTCGAACTATGTTTTTACCGTCCCCCTGATTCCTTCCGTATCACTCGGCTCATTCTTTTTCATCGCATGATTCTTCGACCTTCCTCCCATGGCGCCTTCCCTTACTACTGCACTTCTTTTTTTTTTGTCCTTACTTCTTCAGGAAGGTACCTTCTTATAGGGAAGGTGCCTAACCTTAGCATTTAATTCTAGGGTACACCTTTCGAGCCATATCATTGGCACGTGGTTCCAGCCATGGGGGTATATGATTTTTATGATGGCAATATTTTTTTGGTACTACATAATTTATGAATAATTATATAAATATTTGAGTTAGTATGCACGTACCTTATTTGGTGTTTCATGCATCGTGAAGAGCGTTGATTCATTGATTTGTGACATGAGGGAGGGGTATTTCATTTGTGCGGATTACGTTGGACTTTGGTGCTGAGTTGTTTGATGGTTGGTGTTGAAGATAGACTCTCGATTTGCTCAAAAAATTGTCTATCCATCATCTTTGGAATGTGCACGCTGATCTCGCCCCATAATTCTTTGAGATTTTTTTGATTGGGGTAGATTTCCATCACATGGGCGATGGTGGTAATCTGATGCCGCTCGTTCGTGTGGTGATTTCATTTCGATCGAGGCATCCATGAGACTTAAGTGTTGGTTGTACGTGGAAGGCACTCTTTGGTACCTTCCCAATGTGGAAGGCGCTTATGTGGTGCCTTCCCGATGTGGAAGGCACTTATATGGTGCCTTCTCGATGTTGTCGGTGCTCTTTGAATGGATGCGCCTTTCGGTGGTGGAAGGCACCCTTTTGATGATGGCGCCTTCCTGCTATGGAAGGTGCTTCTGAATGGGTGCGCCTTCCTAATGTGGAAGGCATTGCTGAATACCTGCGCCTTCCTGGGGTGGAAGGCATCGTTGTATACCTACGCCTTCCTGGGGTGGAAGGCGCCTCGGTCTGTATGCGCCTTCCTGATGTGGAAGGTGCCTCGGGCTCTTTTTTTTTTTTGTGTGCGCCTTCCCGCTATGGAAGGCGCCTATTTTTTTGTGGCGCCTTCTCGATGTGGAAGGCACCTTTTTTTTTTTTGTGTGCATCTTCTTTATAAGGAAGGCGCCTTCTTCTAGTGGGGTGCCTTCTTCATAAGGAAGGTGCCTTATTCTAGTGGGGCGCCTTCTTCATACGGAAGGCGCCTTATTCTGGTTGGGCGCCTTCTTTATAAGGAAGGTGCCTTCTTCTGTGCCTTCTCGATGTGGAAGGCACTTTATTCTTGGCAATCATGTTGCGATTGACTGGGAAAGGGTGATCAAGCCTTCTCAGTCTCGCTTCACGCTACCTCAACTTCTACCTACGAGTGTCGATGTCGAAATGCTGAGCCGAATCAGGCCTGGTTTCCCAGATACCTATTCCTCGTGTTGTCAGGTCCTCCACCTACAAAAAGCAAATGAAAAGAAAGAAAAATAAAGGTAGTTAGATGCATTCCATGCCTGTTAGGCCCTAGATTAGGATGCCTGCAGCTTGCATGCGGGCGTCATCCCTGCAAAACACACCGTAAGAAAAAAACTAAATTAACTAATTTTGGTGAGCACCTCCATGCCCACCGTTTTGCCTGTTAAGAGTTTGGTCCGGATCTAACAAGATGGGGTCTCCCCCACGTCTATTCTGGATTCCACCTGTAAGGTTTCGGATGTGTTATAGGGGCGCAGTCGGTGGCCATTGACCGTTAACACGGTGTTGCTATCGTCAATTGTTCTAACGTGCACTGCCCCATTCTTGATGAGCTCTACCACCTCATACGGTCCCATCCATATTTGCATTAATTTACCTTTTCTTTCTTGGAATCGAGAATCGTACAACAACACCCATTCTCCTTCTTGGAACTGCTTCAGTTTAATGTGGTGATCATGCCACCACTTTCTTTGCTTTTGTATGATTTTCGTTCTCTGCAAAGCATCCATTCGGATTTCGTCCAGCTGATCTAGCTGTCGAATCCTTTCTTTTTGAGCGTCATCCAAGCTCAAGTTCAATTCTGAAGTCATCCTCAATGTCTTGATTTCAAATTCAATGGGCATCATCGCACTCTTCCCATAGACCAGTTGGAAGGGTGTGAAGCCTGTGGTGGATTTCCACGTGGTATTATATGCCCAGACTGCCTCCGGCAACCATGTAGCCCAATATTTTCTGTGTTGTTGCACGGTCTTCGTCAGGATGTTCTCTATTTCTCTGTTCATCACTTCCACTTGCCCATTTGCCTACGGATGGTAGGGTGTAGTTTTATTGTGCCAAACTCTGTATTGCTCCATCAGCTCCTTGATCAACTTGGAGGTAAATTGAGGCCCTTGGTCTATTGTTATCTCTCTAGGGACCCCAAATCATGTAAAAATGTGGGCAAATAAGAAATCGATGACTGTTCTTTCTTTTGAATCTCTCAACGCTTGAACTTCAACCCATTTGGTGACGTAATCTATACAGACCAAAATAAACCTCCTCCCTATTGAAGGTGGATTAATTGGTCCCACGAAGTCCATGCCCCACTTATCGAAGGGTTCCAGGTGTACCTAAGGCTGGAGGGGCATTTCATCTCGATGGGTTGGTCTGCCCATTCTTTGGCATTCATCGCACTTGCTGGCGTACGCAGCCGCATCCTTGAACAGAGTGGGCCAAAAGTACCCAACCTGTAGGATTTTGTAGGCAGTTCATTTCCCTACAAAGTGTCCTCCGCATGGTTCATCGTGACACGCTTTGAGTACTTCTGAGAACTCCTGTTCTGCTATGCATCTCCTTATAATCTGGTCACGTCCTATTTTGAATAGGAGGCCATCAATCCATAGGAACGATGCACTTTTCTCTATGACCGCCTGCTTTTCTCGAAAAGAGAGAGCAGGTGAGGTTCTTTCGGTGGCCAAGTAATTGGCTATATCTGCGTACCACAGGATTTTCTCACTAATGGTGAACAAATGTTCATCCAAAAATTGGTCTTCCACTGTTGTATGGTCTATCGATATCAATCTGGATAGAAAATCTGCTACGACATTGTCTTTGCCTGGTTTGTCGACTATTGTGATGTCGAATTCCTACAGTAACAAGAGCCACCTGATAATTCTTCCACCAATGGCCGGCTTGCTCATCAAGTATCTGATGGCCGCATGGTCCGTGTGGACAAATACCTTATACCCGGTGATATAATGGTAGAATTTGTTTATGGCATGCACAACTGCAAGGAACTCCTTCTCCATCATCGTGTAGTTGAGCTCGGCTCCTGCCAAGTTTTTGTTGACATAGTAGATGGCGTAAAATTCTTCGCCATCCTTCTATCCGAGGACTGCTCCAATCGCATTGTTGGATGCATCACAGTAGATATGGAATGGTATGGCCCAATTTGGTCCTCTTAAAACCGGTGTGGATATCAGTTTCTCTTTAAGCAACTAAAATGCTTCTTCGTAGTCTTCCGTCCAATTGAACTCCACATCTTTAGATAATAGAGTGTGCAGTGGTTTTGCAATTTTGTTGAATTCGATGATAAATCACCGGTAGTACCCGATTGATCCAAGAAAACTCCTCACCTCTCTCTACGTTCTGGGGCTGGGTAGGTCTCTGATGACCTCAATTTTTCTTTTATCAACCTTTATTCCTTCTACGGAGAGGTGGTGTCCCAGTACGATGCCTTCTTGCATCATCATAAAGCATTTCTCGTTGCTCAGGGACAAATTGTTTTCCTTGCTTCTTTCGAGCACTCTTTCCAAGTTCGTCATTGCTTCGTCAAAGGTTTCTCCATAGACGGTGAAGTCATCCATGTATACTTCGACCGCATCTCCCATCATGTCTGAAAATATGCTAAGCACCGCCCTTTGAAAGGTGGCAGGTGCGTTGCATAATCTGAAAGGTAATACCCGATAGGCAAACGTTCCCCATGGGTAGGTGAACATTGTCTTATCTTGATCCTCTTCTCCTATCTGGATCTGGTTGTATCCATTGAATCCATCCAGGAAGGAGAAATACTTCCTCCCGGAGAGTGTATCCAAGACTTGATCAATGAACGAGAGCGGGAAGTGGTCCTTCTTGGTCGCTTTGTTTAACGCTCTGTAGTCCACACAGATTCACCACTTCCCATTCTTTTTAGGGACTACCACTAACGGTGATACCCACTCATTGTCAAAAATTGGATAGATGAATCCGACAGTCAAGAGTTTTTGCAGTTCTTCCTTGATAATGTCTTTCATTGTCGGATTCATTCTTCTCTGTGGTTGCCTGCTTGGAGTTGCTTGATCATCGAGGTATATACGATGGGTACAGATCTCTGGGCTGATACCCTTCATATCTGAGTAATCCCATGCAAATGCCTATTGGTGTCTAACCAGGAGCTCTTCTACTTTTGTCAATTATGTGGGAGTCAACCCACTGCTGACATTCAACGTTCTTCCTGGCCCGACGTGTATCTACTGAACGTGGTGATCTTGGGCACCAGCCAACGGTGATCCAGGTGCGGATATGGAGGACTCCCCATGGAGGAACTCCACAATAGCACCATCTTCATCTTCTTCTACCAACTCATCCAATGTCATCATCGGTTGGATCATGGATAGCTCAGGATTTTCATGCTCGGTCAACATGGGTTCTCCTAATGAGTCGACGGACTACGCTGGGGGTGAAATAGTCAACCTTTTAATATTTTGTCCATCGAAGATGGTCATCAGCCCATCCCGACAGTTGATGTAAGCATCAGCTATTGCCAGCCATGGCCTTCCCAAGATGAGCGGGTAACCGCCCAACCTAGTTTTAGATTGCAAGACTAAAAAGTTGATTGGGTATTCCCATGCACTGACTGTCACTATTACATCTTCCAACATTCCTTCCGGTGCCATGGTCGATCGATCGGCCAGCTACAACACTGTCATAGTGGGTTTTAGGTTCATGAGTTGTAGCCTCTGCATGGTCTCCTGAGGCATTACGTTGATGGCTGCTCTGAGATCGACCAACGTATTGGATAGGGAATGTCCCTCGATTTTTATAGTCAGCATCGGGCTGCCCGGGTCTGCATACTTAGGATGGCACATTTTTCCCATCATCAAATCTGCTAGTTTACCCATGACATTGATAGTTTGGGTTGCTCTTCATCCTGGCTTCCTTAGACACATCTCTCTTATCACCTTGGTATATATCGGAACATCTCGGATGGCTTGAAATAATGGAATTGTCATGGTGAGGTTCTTCAAGCTAGACAAGATATCGAACTCTGGTTGCGTTACTTTCCTCTGTTCTTACATCCGATTGGGAAATGGAGCCTTTGCTCTCTCAGGCATTTCTTCTATCACCTCTTCTACAAGAGGTGTTTCTCCTACCTCTTCCTCCTCTTCTACCAGTGGAGGCATTCCTACTCCTAGCTGTCTACCAGACCTAAGCTGAATATGGTACATCGGATACATCTCACCCTCCACGTTGTATGTTGGTTGGTTCACCCTGTTATTAGGATTTGTCATCGGTTGTGTGGGTAGCTACGTAGGTCTCACTATTGGCAACATTGATAAATTCTATTGGGGGTGAGCTGGTGCTACATTCTATGGAGCCTGATTCCACGCAGTGTGGCCTCTCCACTGCTGCCCAGGATATGGATATGGCATCCATGGCTGCTGGTTCGGGAATGCTACTGGGGGTGCGTTGGACCAGGGTGATGGCCCCCACCACCCCATGTTAGGTGGTTGAGGTGGGCCTTGGGACATGTATGGTCCTCCCCCATATGACGGCATTTCGGTTGGCATATTCCCCGTAAGGGGTTGTGGCCAACTCTTTCGATTGCCTATGAAATAGGCATCCATGCTTTCAACATCCTCCTGATTACTGGGCAGTTGCGGGCACAATCGAGTTTTATGGTTCAGCCTGCAAACTGCGCATACTCTAACTTTGTTCTCTAGGCATGCATTCTTTGCATGCTTCCCTCTGCATTTTGGATAGAAATAAGCCAATGTTGCTTCATTTTCTTGCTTCTTTTTCTCTAACAATAGCGTATCCATCTGCAATGCTAGAGATGAGAGCATTTCGCTCTTTAAATCTTCCAGCATGTTACCTATTTCTATCTTCGTGACTGAAGCAGTCACTTTCATGGTTCTAGAAGTGGTCTTGCCTCTCCTTCTTGAGTAGTTTCGGCATAGTTTTTGGATGTCTTCCATAGCGTGTTGGTAGACATCACCTCCATAAATCATGTTAAGAGCCTCTAGTGATTCATTGGTAAGTCCTCTCAAAAAGATGCTTTTGAGGGACTTATCAGATAGTTTCGTGTGAGGAGATCGTTGAAGATTGAAGTTGAATCTCTCCCAGTATTCCTTGAGAGACTCATCTTCTTTCTGCGTCATGCTCAGGACCTCTTCTCTGGAGTCTCTTGCTCTCCCAAAATCTTGGTATTGCTCTAAAAAGAGCTTCTTCATTTGATCCCAAGTGGCAATGTGTTTGTCTCCTAGACCGATGAACCACCGTAGAGCTGCATCATCCAATGTGGAAGGAAAGAGTTTCAGCTTCTGCGTATCATATTTGTAGTCCACAGACCTGCATAAGACATCAAACTTAAATAAAAATAGGTCAGGGTCCTCAGTTGGGTATCCTCTGAAGGTCGAAAGGTGAGCAGGGGATATGTTTTTCATTTTGGTATCTCCTACTCCTTCATCAATCGAGAAACTAAATCCAGATGAGACTTCTTCGTTGTCAGCCATTTTTTTAGGAAATGTGGTCTCTAATGCAGTATTTATGGCCTTACGGTCATTTAAGACTTTCTGAGTCAAGGCTCTAAGGTTGTCTGGTGTTATCGTCCGATCTTCTACAACTTTCCACAATAGGGCTTCCTCTAAGGGTGTCCTATTAAACATGGGATTTATGATGATTCGTTCTTCCCCAAGTTGATGGGATGAGGAGGCACTTTGCACAAAGTGCGGATCCTCACTCCAATGGATTGTTGGAGGTGGGTCGGGTGAGTCTAATTCAAATTTAGAATGTTCGGCTGACTCAGGTTCTGGTGGATTGGTTTTTATAAACCGACCGTCAGGTCCTCTTCTTCTCGAAGAACTCATACAAGGTCAGATGGAAGGTTTCTAGGTATTGTAAATAATCTAGTTGAGACGCTTCCCCGGAAACGACGCCAAAATGTTGCGGGCCAAACAAGGTTAACTTCTTTCCTACTTTTGTCACATGCCCGTGCATTTAATTTATCAACCTAGGGAGCTTCGTAAACTTGCGAAGGGTCTTGAACAAGATTGCTTACAATACCACTTGAGATGAGTCCGCTAGTTCTACTATTGGGGGGTGTTTCAACGGTCATCAATCATTCATACACTCCTCAATAATTTACGTAAAAACAATTAAATCTACAGAAAGGAAATATTCATGCATTCCTGGAAATAAACCTATTGCAATACTAGAAATAACAATGCGATAAACAATCTTATAAAAGTGGTAAACTAATCTAGAAAACACAAGAAAAATAGGGGAAGAAATACTGGCTTGGAGTGGGCCCAGGCTCCAGCAGCTTCCTCCCAACTGAACACGCACTTAGAAACTCTTAGAATTGTATTATAATTATCAAAGTATTACAATGCTTCTTCTGTATATCTCTCTACATTTACTATCAAAATATTCTATATATCCTCAGAGAGGTCTGCGTGTGTTTATATAGCACACCCGTAGATCTTCTGTTACAAAGAAGTTATAATAGTCGATTCATTCCAGACTAAACTAAGACAGTCTGGTAAATGTGATCGACGTCTGCTAAAATTGGCATTCGTTTCTAATGGTGGCATGCTCATTGATTGGTTTGTGCTTCACCTGGCATTGGTAGGACATTCTCATACATCGGTGTGATCCCCAATTTAACTCTACATGACGTAGAGTTGGAATTGCACCAGTCTCTGTTGTCCATGTCGTGCTTGTCTGGTCAACGGGTGAAGAACAGGGGCGCCTTCCCTATGAGGAAGGTGCCTAAGTATGTCGGGTGCCTTCTCTATGCGAAAGGCGCCTTACTGCCATTGGCACCTTCCTGGAAGAGGAAGGCGCTTATCTTCTGTTGGCGCCTTCCTGTGAGAGGAAGGCACTTGCCTTCTATTGGCGCCTTCCTGGGAGAGGAAGGCGCTTGTCTTTCCTTGGCACCTTCCTAGAAGAGGAAGGCGCCTACTTACGCTTGGTGCCTTCCTGGAAGAGGAAGGCGCCTACCTTCTCTGCGTTGATTCCGAAAGAAACAAAGTGCCAGGTCCATGAAAAGACCTCGACTGATCCAAATCTGACTAAATCAACTACAATTCCACAAAAACACACGAATTAGATAACACGCATAATTTCATCAAATAATTATATAATCATTCATAAACATATGCAATCCTTATTATACAACCGCATAATAATCAAGAAAATGTATACAAAATATGAGCATTTCTGATGCTCATCAACCAAGGTCATGGCTAATAGGCTTAAGGATATTCTTCCATCCATAATTAACCACTATCAAGGCAACTTAGTTAAAGGTAGATATATATCTGGTGGTGTAATAACTATCCATGAGATTATGTATTCAATAGCAAAAAAACAAAAAACATAGCCTATTCTTGAAGCTTTATTTGAACAAAGCCTTCGATAGAATTTCTTGGTATTTCCTCTTTACAATGTTAGCCAAATTTAGGTTTCATGAGGAATGGATAGCTCTAATCAAATAATGTATTTCCTCTACCTAGTTCTCGATTATTGTCAATGGTTCACCTATTTATTATTTCAATATTTTTAGAGGTGTTAGGTAAGGTGACCCTCTATCCTCTTTCCTCTTCATCATCATGGTTGAATCCCTTGGCAGATCTCTTAAAGAAGCTTGCTCTTTGGGTCTTCGATCAAGCATTAAACCCTCTTCTATTTCTACACCAATATCTCATCAACAATTCATGGATGATACATTCTTGCCACTTTGTCCTCAATTCCTGAAGCAAAAATAATAAAAACTATCCTTAATTTCTATGAAGAAGTTGCAGGATAGAAAATCAATTTTGAGAAAACAAGAATTTTCTTTATGAACACCTCAATTCATAGGAAAATCAAAATTGCAAGGATTCTTGGCCACACCATACTCGACTTACCCTCCACTTACCTTGGCCTCCCATATTTCCATGGGAATTCTTCTGCCAACATGTGAAATATGGTCATTGAACATGTTACCAAGAAACTGGAAGGATGAAAAAATCGATGTTGAGTCAAGTATCCAAAGCCACCCTGGTTCAAGCTTGTTTGCAGAGCATACCTATGTTTTTCATATCAATTTTCAAGGTTCCATCTTCCATAGGACAAAAATTTAAGCAAATTCAAATAAAATTCCTTTGGCCTAGAAATGAGATCCATAACATGTTTCTGCTGGTAGCATAAGATAGGTTTTGTTACAAAAATACATGGTGGACTAGGTTTCAAGAAATTCCACAAGATGAACCTAGCTCTCATGGTCAAACAAGCTTGGAGAATTTTTAATGATGAGAAATCTACTTGGATAGACATAGTTAAAGGAAAATACCTCCAACGATCTTCTTTCATGGATGAGCAATCCCTTCCTAGTGGGTCCTACTTTTAGAATTCAATTATCCAAACCATGGACATCATCAAGAAAGGTTTGAGATGGCATCTTGGGTGTGGTAAATTCATCATATTTTGGGAATATGCTTTATTGAGGGATCAACCCATTATTAATAAACCAAACCTTGCTATTATCAAGCCTATTACTGATCATATTTTTGGTAATAGAGTTGTCAATTTTATTACCCAAATTTCCAATTATTGATAGTGGAAACTCCTTCCTACCAACAGCCCCGGTAATAAGAGATTAATGCAACTGTTAAAACCTATTAAGAACTTGTGTTATCCCAAATAATTAGAGTATGGATTCCCCTATTTAGAAACTATCTGAGAAAGGTATTTTCACTATCAAATCTACATATTATTCCCAAGATCCACCTGTTGCATCCTGGGTCTTAGCTAAGTCTGTTTGGCTAAAACACTTGATAACTAGAATTGATTTTTTTCTCCTGGCTTGATTCCCCAAAAAAAATCCTAACCATGTACAATCTAATCACTAGACACCTGTACATTTCTAATTGTTATCCTCTCTTCAAATCAAACTAGAAATCAACCTTCCACCTTTTTCTAGAATACCCCATCTCACTGTCAATCTTGAATTCCCTGATTGAGCTTGTTAATATTGCTTGGGCACATCCGTCATCGCTCAATCTCTTGTTCTAGCAATGGCCCAAGCCCTTTACCAATTTCCAACTCAATTTTCTTTGGACCTCTTGCTTACACCATTACATGTGGTAAATTTGGCTAGAGTGAAACAATAATATTTTCAATGGGATTGCTAAAGACCCATGCTCTATCTTCCTATGAATTACCACCTTTGCTACTGATAATACCCAACTCATCTCATCCAATGATGCCCCTAAACCTGTCCTTGAGTCCCATTTTTTTCTCTTTAAACTTATGAATTTTTCAGCTAGCACATCTGATTATGTTGTTGACAAGTCCAATATCAGGTGGACCCCCCCTGCAAAGTGGATCAAGTTTAACTTTTACGGGGTGGATAAAGGAAATATTGGAGTAGTGGATAGTGGAGGCATAGTTAGAAATGACTATGGGAGAATTCTCTTTGCCTATGTTAAAAACATTGGTCTTGAAATGAACAATATGATTGAAGCAAGAGCCCTATATCAAGGGTTTTTTATCCTAAATAGTTTCAATGTTGACAACATCATTGTTGAAGGAGACTCATTATTCATCATCAAGTGGATCAAAGCCACCCAATCTCCATCATGGAATCTATGTAATATTATTGGTGAGTGCAGAAGACTTATAAGCAAGTATTCCAATATTATTATCCAACATATTAATAGATAAGGGAAAAGGCAGAAAATTGGTTGGCCAACATAGGTGTCAAAGAAGAGATCTTTTATGTGTGGTAGAAAGACTTTTTGCCACACATCAATATGGCCAATCATGATGATGATATTTTCCTTTTATAATCTAGGATGCATGATGAATTGCATTCCATCAAGAGGCTTCACATCTTCCAGTTCTGCCAACCATAGCCTACTCCATAAGTCCACATGGAAGGTTGCTTTGTATTTGAATAAAACCTGTGCTGACAGAGATTTTGAAAAATAAAATATTTTTTTAATGCTAAACCGAGGACCTGGATCCAATCAGGACTCACCCGAGATAGCCACCTTACTGTTGAGCAAAACACCTAAGTTTTGATTATCATCCATTTTTAAAAATGATAATGTGATGGAAATGGTGGAGTAATTATCCCTCTTAGGTTTATCCTTCTTTGTAGCTATCTCTTTGCTTGGGTTTGTTCTACCTAAGCTGTTTCTATTTGGTTGTGTCTATTGCTCCTTTTCTCTGGTCTATTTTGGCTTTATAATAAGTGGATTTTCTCCTTTATTCGGTTTGTTAAAGGTTCTGTGACCCTCTCAAAACCCTTTCCACTAATCAATTTTTTTCAATAGTAATAACTTCTTCTATGTATTGGTTTGTATGTTTCTTACTGTATTTGTTTGGATGATTTGAATGATGATAATATATTTTGTTTTCTATAAAATATTTTATAATTTTTATAATATAATATTTTAAACATGATTTTTAATTCATTATATGAGGTTGAAAGGGGCCATTATGACCATTGTTATTACAATAGTTTGGTATCCATGTGTTGTTTGATAAGATTTGAACTTAGCATTTCTTCTTTGAAGAAATTTATATTTATTTAAATTCATTTAAATGAAGATAATATATTTTGATTTTTACGATATTTTTGTGTTCTATTATTTTATATTAAACTTTTGGATACAATTTGATTGATACATATACAATATTTTATATTTTAATGTAAAATTGGGTTATTACTTAAAAATTTGTATGATTTTGACCAATTAGTTTTAATAGTAATTTATTTTATGTATTTTTTTGTATATTTTTTTTTTGAGTAATACTTATTATACACATCCACTTGGGGATTGAACCCGGGTCACATCACCGATAACGCAAGTGGCGTCATTGCCTGTAGACCACACTCACGGGGATATGAATAATGATAATAAAAAAAATTTCTATAAAATATTTTATAATTATTATTGTATAACATTTTAACATTTATTAAAATTCATTTAAATGAAGATAATATATTTTAATTGTTATGATTTTTTTGTGTTCTATTATTTTATACTAAAACTTTTAGATGCAATTTGATTGATGCATTGTATATATTTTGTGTGTATATTATGTGTGCTCATTATTAATGTAAAATTTTATGTAGTGTATTAAATTTTTATGTTTGGATTAATTTGATTGATATTATAACTTTCAACTTCTATAGATTTTAATGTTTTCTTTCATATTTAAGGATATAACATTTGATTATATATTTTTAATATTTGACTTGTTGTGTATTTTGTTTTATGTGTTACAAAAATATTTTTTGAAAAAACAAAAAAAATATTTTGAAATTTATACATTTTTTTGTAATTATATATGTTTGTGTTTTTGGTTCTTTGATCTGAAGATATCAAAGACAAGATTATTTGGACTAGTGATAATGAGGGAGGCTACACTATCAAAGTGGCATATAATTTGCTTGATCCTGATGCTCCGTGCTTGTTTTTTATCGGGAGAATGTGGTCGAAAGGACTAACTCCTAAAGTCAACATTTTTTTTTGATTAGCCAACTTTAATAAGATTATTTCAATTGATAATTTGCTTGAGGTGTGCAAATTGTAATAAGATGCTACTTGTGTGAATTTTATTGGGAGTCATATATTCATTTTTTGCTCTTGTATACCTTCTTTCATGATGTTTTTGTTTGCATTCTAGATAAGTTGGAGGTGTAGTGGGTGTTACCTAATTTCTTGGATAAATTTATTCTACAATGGACCTTTCCCTTTAATGCCCCTCATCTCAAGTGTTTGTGGAGCTTCCTCTTGCCACATAGTTTTGGGGCATTTAGTAAGAACAAAATGCTAGGGATTTTAAAAAGTGCAAAAGAGATGCTCTTCGAATAGGTCTTAGAATCTTGTGGAGTTTAATTGAGAATGTTACCAATGTGTTTTATGATCTGAGGAGAAGTTTATTGAAGAGTTCTCCTACTAAAGTTCTATTGGAAGCTAATTTGGGCTTCCCCAAGTTTGACCTTGGGTCTCCTGTGTCAATTCTAAGGAATAATGTGAAATTGTCACCCCCCATTGGTTGGGTCAAATTGAACTTCGACGGGGCATCAAAAGGCAATCTCAAGATCACTGGGGTGGGTGGCATCATTAGAAACAATATGGATGAAGTTATTATGACATATTGTGAGCATTTATCATCTCAAACTTTCCACTTCACAGAGGCCTGAGCCGCTTTCCAAGGTATTAAACTCGTGGCTGATTTGGGATATCTGAATGTTGAGATTGAAGGGGACTCGAATATTGTGATTAATATTCTTAATTCCACTATTGATCCGAGATGGAATATCATAAATATGATGTGGGAGTCGATAAGGTACCTCCAAGGTTTAAATCAATTCAAGGTGGCACATATTCTAAGGGAGGGTAATTCACTTGTTGATTGTTTGGCCAATCTTGGAACCAACCTTCCTAGCTTTACAGCATGGAGAAATAACTTCTTGGTGGATCTCCTAAATATTCTTAATGCATAACTCTCTTAAAGTCTATCAGGAATCTGATCAATGGTATTTTAGTATGTTACATTACCTTTATTTTGAAAGTGTTGGCACTTATGGTAATTTGAATTGTTGGAATGTCACACCCTATGATTGCAATGTTCATCTCATCTGTTGGTGGCCTAGCTTCTACTCGAGGATAATAATTCTCCATCGCATCTATTATGGGTAGTTGGTGTCATTCACATCCTTCAATAATTGCTCTTGTTCAAATTCAAACTAGAAGAATGGTGCCCATTTTGACTCTATCCTTCGTGGCAATCAGGTTCAAATACTCCTTAGTGGAAATCTAGAGCTATCTAGTCGTTGATCTTACCTCTGCTTTGCTTGTTTGGTTTATGGATCCACCTTCTTGTTTTTGGTGCTGGTAATGTTCCATGTGGTATTTGTGTTTATCTTTTGTGTCCTTTCTTCTGAGCTAGGGTGGATGTTTTGCACAACTGTGTTTTAGGTATGTCTCCCATGGGGGAGTTGATGTAAAAGGGTTGAGGGATTCCTTTCAAAACCCTATTTTCGTAATAATATAAAAAATATATATATAATTAATATAGTTATTATATTAATGCCAAAGATATTTCATGTATCAAAATATTATATTAATATAAATTATCTTTAATTATGTGTTTTGAACATTTGTTTTGGTTTATTTTATTTTGTTGGTACAAAATATTCATTAATTTTTATTAAAATGTGTTTCAAACTAATAAATTGATTTTGATGCCAATTGGGCCATGGTTCAATGGTTGATACATATGGATAATATAGCTCACACCAAGGTTCAAATCTAGGATATACTTTCAAAACCCTGCTTTAATTTCTCATTTTAAAAAATTAATTGATTGTATATTTAATTGTAAGGATTTATGTTTGTGTATTATGTATGTAGGTTTAGTATAATTAATATATAGACTCATGTAGGTTCAATTGTAATCAATATAATTTCGTATGATTTTTTATTGTAAAAATATTTAAATTGTTTGCTAAATGTATTTCCAAGTGAAATTAAATTTGATTTTTGAATATTTGGTACAATTTGGTTGATGCATACTATATGTTTATTTGTTTGTGTATTATATAAAACTTTAAAATATAATATAAATGATATTTATTTTATGCATTAGTTGGTATATGTTTTCATGTATATTATATATGTGATTGTTTTTTCTTGTACAATTGTAAATAATATGACTATTATATTAATGTAAATGTTATTTATTGTATTAAAATTTTATGTTTTTGGATTAATTGGGTGACTATTATTTAGTTTTCAACTTATATTTTGATTTTTTAATAAAACCTTTAGACATTTGTTTCATATAAATAGTTATATTTGATTATTTTGGGTTTGTATTTTATTTTGTTCTACAAAAATATTCATGTATTTTTTAATTAATATCTGTCAAACAAAAAATAAATATTTTGACATGTGTATAATTATCTAAAATTATAGTTGTTTGTGTTTTGGTTGTTCAATTAGGTTAGACGTTTGTGTGATTTATCATATCATATTTATATATATTTATAACATTTAATTATGTATTTTCAACAATTATTATTTTTTGGTTACATAGGGGAGTTAGTTACAACCACTATTTTTAGTAACTAGCAAGCATAGGGTTCAAACCATAGGGACTGCTCCCAATAGCCTATTCGTCTTGTTGTTGTTGACCCAAAGTGATATGAAGACCATCGGTCGCTTAGGGTTCCACCCACCGTCGACGATCTAGCATGCACTCAGAGGATTCAAAATGGACTACTACATTTTCTAAAGCTAGAAGCGTACCCCCAAGGTTTGAACCTAGGTCTCTTCTTGGCATGTACTTAGTTAGTCAAGCCTTTGCCAATCCACCTAGCCCTTGGGGGCTAAATTTTTTGTGGTTTGTGTGATAAACCCCTATGATAAATGCATAGGGATAAGCAATCTTCTCCCAACCATGACCCCTCATAAGGCTAAGAGCTACACTTATCAATATGGGATTAACACAACCATTTGGGTATCAACAGGGTGGGCACAGGGGGAATGGAGCCTTGTCGGCTTCTTCTAGTACATAGGATATTCCTAGCTGCATCTTGTATCTGCAAGGTGGACATAGGGAGAATGGAACCTGGGTTGACCTCTACCAACACCCAAGACTTTCACCAACTGCACTACACAAGCAAATACAAGGCTTGTGTAATGCAGTTGGTACAACATTTATTTTAGTTATTTATTTTATTTTATGGTACAAACATATTCATGTATTTTTAATAAAAATGTATTTCAAACTAATAAAATAACTTTGAACTTTGTATATTTATTTGTATATATTTATGTTTATGTATTATTATTTTTTATTGATAAAAGAGGTTTTGAAAGGGTCCTAGAACCTTTTTATAGAAAGAGTAAAACAAACGTCGGTATAGGAAATCACACTTAGAAAATGGGATCACCCTAGCACATCCATCATCAAAAAAGAGGAATCAGGTAGAAGAGAAACAAAAATAGGAGAAATAATAAACAACCATCCAGACGATCCTTGTTTGAATCTTCCTCGCCCTAGATTTTTCATCAAATATATGTTTATGTATTATGTATGGATGTTCAATGTAATTAATATGTAGGTTAAATTGTAATCAATATAATTTATTATGAATTTTATATATATTATGAAATTATTGAAATTGTTTTTTTAAATGTATTTCAAGGATGCCACTTGTATTATCGATGATGTGACCCGGGTTCAATCCCCATGGTGGATGTGTATAATAAGTATTACTCAAAAAAAAATGTATTTCAAAGTGAAATTAAACTTAATGTTTGAATATTTAAGTGTTCAAGATTGTGTTTTTTGTTTTATATTATTGTACATAAAAGTTTTTATATTTTTGTAAAAGGGGTAAAAAATTTATTGAAATAAAAAAAGCATACAAGACCCAAGAATCAGATTACAACAAAATTGCCTCATCCAGGCATATCATCTTTTAGAAAACTAGTAAGAGTTTGAGAGCATGTTGAAGGAAGTTGATGCCACTCCCTAACATCCCAACCTTCTTGAAATTCAGAGGTCCATTTAGCCAAACAATCAGCAACACCATTCCACTCCCTTGGAATATGAGTAAAAGCGATGAACTCCATATGACAATGAAAATAGAGAATCTTCCTAACCACCCTGACCAACCTCCAATTAACATTGGTAAGATTATAGGTATTCAAAAAATTAATGAGAATTTGAGAATCTGATTCACAAATTATCATGCACCAACCCAAACCATATCCTTGTTCCAATGCATAAATAATAGCAAGGGCTTCCATATAATTATTGGTATATCTTCCTTTAAAACATGAGAAAAAGAAACATACCGCCCCACTGCAATCATGTCCCACTCCACCAATACCAGTATTTCTAGGATTACCTCTTGAAGACCCATCAATATTAATATTAATAACCCTCTAGGAGGCGGGTGCCATCTACCCTCTCTCTGCACTTTGTTATTGAATCCCCTCATACTATAATAAATAGTAGCACAGGGACCATACACCGTAAAACCCAAACCATGCATAATCTGGACCTCCATTGTGTCCATAGGAATACTAATATAAAATTTTGTAGACACAGTTTCCTAGAGCATTCTCAAAATTATCTGCCAAACTTGATAAACAGATAACTATCTCCCTTGAAACATTCTTTGATTTCTTTCAAGCTAGATTTTCCAGAATATGCACGAGGGACCAATATGCCAAGCAACCTATCAAAAGAAGACCTTAGCCGGAGACCACCTCAAACTCCTCTAGAAATCCAAAATATAAGAAGAATAAACACAAGACTATTTCCACACACCCCACCACAAATACCAAAGTTGATGTGCAAAACCACATTGAAGAAGAAAATGACCAACAGATTCCTTACTATTCTCACATAGGAAACAAAAGGAGGGACCATGAATACCTCTCTTCTGAAGGTTATCCTAGGTGATACATCGATTATGAGTGTCAACCCATAAGTAAAAATTGCACTTAGGCCACACAAATTTATTCCACACTTGCTTCCACCAGTGAACATCCTTAGTACCATAACATTGGTGATCCAATTCATGATATCCAGAGGCAACCGAGAAAATCCCTCTACTGTCTATGAGGGACATTCATGGAACTGTAGGAGCTAAAACCTTGTATATGCTACTAGTGGCAAGAACAAGAAAGTATAGATGATAAAGAGTGATATTTATGGTCAACATAAAGATGCATCCAATACATAGAGCTACAGGATTACTTCCAGATATGTATGGATGACAAAGAGTGATATTTATGGAAAGCATAAATATGCATCCAATAAATAGAACCATAGGATTACTTCCAGATACTCAAGAGGTAGAAGGGTGTACCAGCATCAATGAAGACCATGATCAATCAGAGTTTCACTAGGATGGATAGATGTTCAAGATCAATATTAGTTCTTAGCATGGCTCAAAAGATCATATTATTTAGTCTCTTCTTATGTTTCAAAGATGAAATGTTTTTTAATATGGATGGAATGTTAGGTACCCAAGATATGTACTTAATAATATAATATTGTATTGTATATTGGTATAAGCCATAAATAAATAGTGGCTAATGTGGATCCACTATGATGTAATCATTACTCATTCGTAAAGATGTATTTTTTTCTTTTTTAGGAATTAATAGCTTATCTCCCCCAATTGCATGTGGCTCTACCCTTGACAACTAGTATTTGGATAGATGAAGAGCCTATATAAATGAAATGGAGGGAATAGGATTTATATCATGTTTTCTTGTAAAATAGTTTTGGATCGTGGGGCTTGGAAATATTACACAGTGATTCCTTTCTGAAGGAGTGTTCTTGGTGTTGCCCTACATGAAGGGTATTTTCATATTCTATGTATTTTAGTATTCTTATGTATATTATTTATTGTGTTTGATTATTTAATATTTTTATAAATTGGTTAATGAATTTTTCACTATTAAGAATCAAGGTTCATAACAAAAAGACATTAAAACTAGGGGTAAGAGGAAGGCTTCTAAAAACTAGTTAAGAAGCAAAACAAAATTGGAAAAGGTTAAACTATCCTTAGAAGTGGGAGGCTTAATTTGCACTTAAAGGATAAGGGGCCTATCACATCACAACAACAGAAATATGAGAATAATACAAAAAAGAAATCCATGGGTACATCTTAGAGGGGAAAGGGAGAAACACAAAATGATAATAAAGGAAATGAACTTGTAGCAAAAAAAGATAAAAAATTTGATAAATCCACTTAAAAATGTAATAAAGGAAGGGATCCACTTAAAATAGAGGCCAAAAGGTGATTAAAATTCCCCTCTCTCATAAGTGAAGGGTGATCTATGGCTACAAAACAATATCAAAAGTTCACGACATGAAGTGATGGTGCCTCTACAAAGTTAAAATTCAACATTGCAAAGAAAATAAAAGAAATATCATCAAAGTTTATCATGCTAGAAGCATTATATCTACCATGGCAATGGTGTCTACTTCAATAAGCTTTGAAAGATCAAGAATAGAGTTATTCTAGGGGTAAGAAACTAGAATCCACTTCAACTTATATAGCAAATCAATAAAATTTGATGGTAGAGCAAATGATAAACATCCAGGTCAATATTTTGTATTTATGAAATTCCCCAAAACCAAAGATGCTCAAACCACCTTCATTGTATATGGCACTCAATATTGAAAACTATATCCTCAGAAGGTGCATAGTCGATTAAGGTGTAGCAATCATAGTTATGCCTAAAGTTGTTTGCAAAGAAATGGGTCTTCCTTACACCAAGATGGTAAAACATCCAATCCAAATGGATGGCACAAGGGTCAACATATTTGAGGTGCTCAAATATCTAATTATTACCATAGTAAAATATCCATAATTCATTATAGTATAGGAAGTGACAGTCGTGGACTTACTTCATACTTTAGTATGCTACTATATAGAGAATGAATGTGTAAGTTGCCAAGAGATTATTATGTTATGATGGTCTATACTCATATTAAGATGCCCAAATATGGGAAGGTAATCAAGATTAAAAATGAATTACCTTACAACTACCATCTAAATAAGCTTGATGATGAAAGTATAGTGAACTAGAATGAGTTGCCATAATTTTTAGAAGACGGTGAATACCTTGAAGGAAACTAGGACCTAGAGGTTGATAACATAATTAGCATGTTGTAAGATGATGGAGATCCCAAGGTTGAATATGAAGAAACTAAATTAGGAAACAATCTCATACTAGAACCTCTTCTAGTATCTTATCCTTGATAAGTCAAGGGGTATATAAGATGTGGAAATTGTACTTTAACAACACCAAAACTAGGAATTGAGTAGGCATAGGTGTCTTGTCCATTGACCTATAAGGTCTACAAACTCATTATGACTATAGGCTATTATTAAATTGCACCAGTAATGTGGTAAAGTATAAGGTACTATGTACTATTTTGAGAAAATTTGAAAATATGGGAATTAAAGACCTAATAATATATGGCACCTCTAAACTAATTGTAAATTAGGTCAACTCCTAGTGTGGCATAAATAACAAGCATATGAAGTCTTTCAAAAATTGAGCCTGAGAGTTGCTAGAAAGTTTTGATACATAAAAATCAAAGCAATACCTAAGGAATTAAACACAAAGGAAGATGAGTTGGTAGAAATGGTATTTTGATTAGATCTCACTGATAATGCGTGGGATAGACCTAAGGAAATTTTGGTAGTCTTCAAACTAATTGTACTTAGTAACTTTCATCACTAGCATGTCTTTGATAACGATGAGAAAATAATACAATTCCTAATAAAGGAGGCTCAATATGTCAAAGAGAATAATGATTAAGGGGATGATATCAAATATGGAGTCATACAGCTAAAATTGAATCAACTACCCAAAGGACTAATCACGTTGGAAATTTTATTTAACCCTAATTATAGTACAAGAAGAAAGATCTCAAGGTGAAGTATTCTTTATATCATCTAATTGAGGTAGCTAAAGGGAAGAGTCTACTACTTGTAAAATATTGCACTCAAGAAGAAGAAGACATTTTCAAAGAGCTCTATGGTAAGTATGGAGACACTATTGCCTATTCATATAAAGCTCTTAAATTCTATAACCTGCACATCATAGAGCATACTATAGAATTGGAGCCTGATGCTAAACATTTAAAATAAAAACAAATATCAATGAACCCAAAGATAGAAGCCATGATGAAAAAAGAATTATTAAATCTTCAATAGGTTTAAATTATATTCACAATGAAACATTCCACCTAGGTTGCCAATTTTATCTTAGAACATAAGAAAAATGAGGATATAATGTTGTGTCAACTCTAAGAACTTGAATAGAGCATCTTTAAAAATAACTATTTATTGTCTACCATTCATCAGATCTCGTAGAAGGTAGCTAGGTCACAAATGTTATTCCTCCTATATGGCTTCTCGAAATACAATCAAATTTGGGTTAAATATGAAGACCAACGTAAAAGAGATTTTACCACCAGGTGGGAAACCTTTGCATACCAACGAATGTCATTTGGTCTATCAAATATAAATGTAACCTTCCATAGATCTATGAATATAGCATTTTTGGGATAAATGGTGAGACAATTCTCATATACCTTGATGATTTAATGATATTTTCCAAGACTAGGAGTAAGCACATCAACCATATCAAGTTAGTATTCCATAGGTATAGGGAGTTTGGTATTTCTTTTAACCCAAAGAAGTCCATTTTATGGTCCAAAAAGTCAAAATGTTAGGTCATGCAGTATCAAAAGAGGATTTTCCATACACCTTAATCTAATAAAATCCATTCAATACCAATAATTACCTACATCAGTCAAAGGTATCAAGTTCTTCCTACGTCAAATATATCTTGTCACTAGGTTTATTACAATGTTTTTCTAAATGGGTAGGCCCATAACTAGGATGTTAAAAAGGATACCTCTCTATGTTGGACTGACAAAGGAAAGAAAGCCTTTGAAGATGTTAAATATTCCATCATAAAATCCCCAATCTTAATCAACCTAAATTTCTCCAAATATTTTAGGCTATATGTATTTGGTACAAATAAAAGCATCGTGGCTATCGTAACCCAAAATAATAATCATGATGAGGAACACACCCTATCCTTCATGATCCAATCCATTCACAACTATTAAGAGAAGCATACCTTGATTGAAAAGTAGGTATTCACCATCATGAAGGTTCTGAATAAGTTCAAATACTATATATCGCAAAGCAAGACTATTGTATTTTTAGTACACCTTAATGTCTAGTATATTGTATTACATGGTGAATTGGGAGAAAAGAGGGCAAAGTGGATCAATAAGATTTAAGAATTTTATACTAATATTAAACCCACCAAATTATTAGAGGAATAAATTTATGTGAGAGGTTGAAAAGGATCTCTGAAGATCAAGTCACTCTAGTAGAGTAAATAGATATCGATGAAGGGACTAGATGGATGAGTGATATGTATAGATATATGGCTACAAGACAATACCACAAGGGTTGACATCTAAGGAAAGAGCCTGGTTAAAATAGAAGGAAACACATTATCACTTGTTGTATAATGTCTTATTTCAAAAAGGATATAACAACATAGAATAAGAAGACATGGGAGCCCTAATCAAATAATATCATGGTAAAGGAGAATAATTATCTATACCCACAACAACTCATAAGATCTTGAGGGTTAAATACTATTGGCCTACCATTTTCATTGATTGCTACTAGTGGGTCAATTATTACAAATATTATTGCATGTTTAAGGGAAGGAAAATAATAGAACCAATTCCCTTGAAACTTGTCATTGTGATTTAACAATTTCAACAATGGGGTCTTAATTTCATAGGCACAATTAACCCAATATCAATTGTAGGACATGACGGATCCTTACCACTATATATTATTATACCAAATGGATTGAATTGGTTCCAACTAAAGTAGCTAATTAGGAAATAATGGTATAAATGATTGAAGATATCATTCCTAGGCACCTATTGCCATCCTCACAAATAATACCACTTATTTAAATGGGTATAAGGTGATAAAATTTTCCCTTGAGTATGGATTTTTTCTCAAAACTTTATTCAATTACTATCCCCAGGGTAATGGAATGGTCAAATTCACCAATAAAAATTTCACAAGAATCTTAAAAAGGACCATTTCAAATTCATAAAGGGATAGGCATTTAAAGGTATGAAAAGCATTATGGATAGATAGAGTGATGCCAAATGCATCCACTATATCATCTCCTAACAAGGTATTCTACAATAAGGATGTGGTGTTAGCAATTAATCTAGAGTTCTTTTCCCTCCAATTGTGGTAATAGCTCAAAATAGAGGATATTAATGTCAATATTATGCAATAAAGGTTAATTTTTGTGTTATCCCTAGAAGAACATAGAGAAAAGACATTCAATAAGATAATGTAACATTTGGAAGCAACCAAAATGTGGTTTGATAAAGGAGCCATAGAAGTAGAATATAAAGAAGGAGATCTTGTATCTAAATGGGATGAGGATAGAGAAAAACCAAGGGTGCACCAAAATTTTTATTCATCATTCAGTAGGCCCTACCAAATTGTTAAATTTATGGGTCCAAATGCCTACAAGGTTACCTCCATAGGAGTAATGCTACTTTTGTTTTAAATGGGAAGCATCTCCTCTCTATTTAGTGATAATGATTTTGGCTAAAATATTATATATGTACATAGTAATGGCTATAATTATAAAAAATACTCTCTTCCCCCTTACTTATACAATTCTATTTTCTCCTTTCTTTTTCCTTTGATACATGTTTTGTTTTACCTTTAAAATTTACTCTTCTTTTGCAAGTAGCATATTTTTCAAGACCATGTGTAATCTAATCACTCACTTATTGCAGGTGAACTACTTACTATAATGAGTGGGATGTTTGTGTTAGGACCAACCCCATGCCAATTAGTGGTGAGGATGAATCAACCCTTAACATGCCAATCACCCCATCTGACTCGCCTATACCAAGATGCGGGTAAGGCATGAGCTACCTAAGGTCAATAAAAACATTGGGGGAGAAATAGGGGTTCACTTTGAA
This sequence comes from Wollemia nobilis, assembly GCA_028583015.1. NCBI lineage: Eukaryota > Viridiplantae > Streptophyta > Pinopsida > Araucariales > Araucariaceae > Wollemia > Wollemia nobilis. Next base: position 4,774,820 of record JAQPPZ010002072.1, on the reverse strand, counting down.
CATGTCATATCTTATAAGAATTCCTTATACACACCATGGAATTAACAATTTTCCACCTCATGTTGCATGAAAATTTAGCCAAGTCAAACCTAAGAGGATCCCCACCTTGAATGGTTTTCTCAAAACACTAGAAGTCCCTTTGACAATAATTTACAAAACTTTCTCTAAGGCTAGAAATATCAGTGAGACACTATGATACTATGAGTGAATCGTTCACCCTTTCCTACTCACCAATACTCTATTGAGTGAATCACTTTATTATCCTTAGTGAATTTCTCAAGTGAATCACTCCCATTTGATCAAGTATTCCAAATACTCTAATGAGTGGATTGATCTATTTTTATGAGAAAATCACTCCAAAATTATGATCTATTCACTCCTTTTCTAAAAACAATAAGATTTAACCCCTTTTCTAGTATTTTTCTATTTTGCCCATATTTTCACTCATACCATGTCCACATCAACAAACTCTTATTACCTAAAGCACAACCAATTTACCACCTTACAACCACTAGTCCCCTACATCATATCATCTCCATCAACCATGCCCTCACCAATGATGTCACCTCTTGCTGACACTTTTGGTAAATTTAGAATCACATCCCACTCTTATCACTTCCACTCCATTACCCACCATCACCACACAATTTTCCTCTCTCACTCCACCATCTTAATATGGGTAAATCCTCTTAAAGTAAAACATGCCTACTACCCTAGCCCAAGGATTTGAGTCTGCAAGAGCACCTCCATCAACTAGCATGGCTAGTAGGCCAAGATTGGCCTTCACATGGAAATCTAGAAATACAAACATCATCAAGGCATTTGATATCCTTGCTACTAAGGAGAATAGATGGAACAAATAAAATAAAAGAGTTAATGATGAAGAACATAGGCTTATACTGATAGGGGGGTGAATAGTATAAGATCAACTTTTACTTTTCTTTCCCAAAGAATATTATCAATGGAAATATCAATAGCAGTAATCAAATAAATGCACAAATCATCACATACATGAGAGACACAAATTTAACGTGGTTCACCCAATGTGGGTTACGTCCATGGAGAAAATATTTCTTCTAAATTTTCTCAAAAAATATCTTGGGAATCAATTTTCTATTACAATGTTTATGGATCTTTGTCCAAAGGAGACACTAATCCCCTATGCTCTGATTTGTGGATCTCTCTCCATAGGAGAACTCTATCCATTTTCTCTGGTTCATGGATGTCTCTTTATAGGAGAACTCTATCCCCTTGCTCTCATTCGTGGATCTCTCTCCACAGGAGAAATCTATCCCCTTGCTCTAGTTTGTGGATATTTCTCCATAGGAGAACTCTATCCCCTTGCTTTGGTTCATGGATATCTCTCCATAGTAGAACTATTTCCCCTTTGCTCAAGTTCATGGATCTCTTTCTACAAGAAAACTCTATCCTTTCTGCTCTAGTTTGTGGATCTCTCTCCATAGGATAACTCTATCCCCTCTACTCTAGTTGATGAACTTCTATCCATGAAAGACCTCTATCCCCATTTCTTTGGCTAGTGGACATCTATCCATGAGAGACCTTTGTCCCCACTACATTGATTGATGGACTGCTATCCATTGGAGACCTATGTCCTCTCTGCTTTGGTCACCTCCAAAGCTTGCTTTCAACTCTACCTCAAATCTGCACCAAACCTTATCACAAGTCTAGCACAAAAAATTACTCTAATTCTGCTCACAAATCTACACCAAAACTATCCCAAGTCTTCTCACAAGTATTTCTCAAATCTTCCTCAAAGTTGCTCCAAGTCTTCTCATAAGACTTGCTCAAATCTGCCTTCAAGCCTTCTCAAAAGACTTTCTCAAATCTGCCTTCAAGCCTTCTCAAAAGACTTGCTCAAATCTACCTTCAAGCCTTCTCAAAAGACTTGCTCAAATCTGTCTTTAATATTGCTCACAGAACCTACTCAAATATTTCCATATCTTGAATACAAACAAAGCTTAAATTTCTTTCAGAAAATATTTCTTCAAACAAAAAAATTCTACTTAGAATTCATTTGACCTCTGGAACATATAGAGAATTATATGCTCAATTAATCCAATCTCTATCTCTTGTAAAATTCCTTTCAAATCAAATCAAAATAGTGTATAACTTGTTTTAAAAAATTGATCTATCTTTCGTGCAAATTTGCTCATAAAAAATATTTAATATCAAGCCAATTTTTTGACAAAAATCAAGCCCTCTTAATGTTTCTTTTTATCAAAAATTATACACACAAATTAAACCATAATCATACCTTATCACTCCTACTTATAAAAGCCACTTATAATTTAATATCACAATATATTATCTCTATCATACACCTTATATCTCCAATGTATCTTGAATTTCTTTTAGCAATACACAGAATATCACAATGCACACAGAACACTTGGATTTTAATTAAACATTAAAATCTCAACCTTATGTCTCCCTCAAGCAATATGCACATTAACCAAAGAAATAGCTAACACTTATACCTCCTTAAGCACTTGCATAACCCAAGTGTTGTAGGTGAGTTGGAGAGGAGAGGGCAATCCTCCAAGGGAGGTCCTAGGTCAAATCTCCACCCTACTAAAAAGCTGAACTGGGTATCCAAAATCCAATTGATAATGTTGGTGCAGGCAGGGTCGGGTGTGACCCTCGGGTGACTTTGATGGTGTAGAACCCCTTGTCCGTGGTCTCTCAGACCAAGGCGGCCTCGCAAGGGGTTTTTCCCTTAAAAAAAAAAAGTTAAGCGCTTGCATACCTTATGTTGGGAAAAACATTGGTTAGTTTTTCTATGGTTCAATTAATTGCCTCCATTTAATTGTCAACCCGGGGTAGCTCGTAGTCTTGTGAGCAGCCATGCAAAATCTATGCTTGTAATTTCTCCTTCGGAGATGAGTCCCTTGGATTATGGTTTGGGGGTATTTGGTATTCATTGGAGTTTATATTTAAACCAATAATCTCATGCTAAGTCTAAGAAAATAGGACTAAAAACATTTAAAATCTAAATGACTACCTTGCTGGAAATCACAAAAAATAGGGGAAATAACATAGAAATAAATTAATCTATTAAAATAAATACAAAAAATAGGGGAAATAGGGAAGAACTCTATTGTAAGTGGGCCCATGCTTCTAGTAGGTTCTACCCATGGTAAAATGATCATCGGATGCTTTTAGAAGATGTTTTATAGAAAATATGCAGAGATTTTATTAATAGTTGCAGTAGAAGAAAATTACAAGAAAGTTTGGGGGTCTTCTTCAGGGGTGGCCTACATATTTATAAGGTATGTGGCCAACCCTATTACAATTTTTAGGATGAATCAAAAAATGATTCGTTGTTACAACTGTTTGCTTGATTAAAGGAATCGGGTAAAATATCATGATATTTCAACGTATTCTATTTCTAGAATATGTTGATATTTTATTTTCTCGATTTACATAAATGATTTATGTATCAGTTGGAATATGGGTGATGAGTCACCTTTGACATTGTCCCATGTCTAGTTTCAATGCTGGAATTCCTTTCATGTTGGTTGTTGAAGTTTCGCTCTGTTCTACCGACCACAGAGTCGTGTTGAAGTTTGGCGTTAATGGAAATCAGGCATCGTGGTTGAAGAAGTTGGGAAGTAGAAGTTTAATATGGGAAGCAGGCTTAAAGGAAGAGGAAGTAGCACCTAACGGAAGTAGGCACTAATAGTTAAGTGTCGAATGAAAGTTAGGTGCTTCAAAGGAATTTGGGTGCCTAACTTTGTACCTCTTCATCGATATTCTATAGATGTTTTTCCTTCATTAAATTGCAAGTGCTAGGTCCGAGTGGGACCTCGATGAAAACATGCCAAAATGCAACAATTTCCACTAAATCTACACAAATTACACTTAAAGACAAATATTAGAGAACATGCAAAATAAATTATTAATTATATATATAATTTCCATAAAATATTTATATCTACAAGAATATATGTCACACATTATGGGGAAAAGAGTACAAAAAATGAGCAATTTTGTGGCTCATCATCCCCCCATGCTTAAGGGGTGGCATGTCCCTGTGCCACTTTGAACTGGTAATTACCAGTTCTGTTCACTTCATCCCAATAAGCCCTGTTGGTCTGTGTCCTCTTCTTCTTAGTGGCCTTGGATTTCTCTTTGTCCTAGGGCTTTCACCCCTTTGGTGCCTTGGGAGTGGTTGTCTCTTGACCCTACTACTTCTGGCGTTTGCTACGTCGAAGTGGTTCACTTGGCCCTGCTCTCTTCTTGGGTGGTTCTCTAGTCTAGGCCACCTTGCCTTTATCAATGTTCAGATAATAACTAGAGAAACTAGTGGCATCCTTTTGGAATGCAGGCTCAACCATTTTCTAGTACTCATGGTGAAGTGGTAACTTTTCACCCATAGGCACTGATTCTTTATCTCCAAATGGGATGCTAGATTCCTTAGCAACCCTGGTTGTGGGTAAATCTACCCTTATTGGGTCAAGCTTAGGTTCATATTTGACCTCTATCTTTGCCACTAGGGGAGTTCTACTGCTTGATGCTAGATCTTCCTATTGCATAGGGCCTAGAAATCCCATCCTTTTAAAATATGCCTACATCCTTGAAGGCTTTCCATCCTCTGACCCATACAAATACTAGAACTACTCAGGTTGAGCAACTAGAATTTTCTTGTGAGGCCTACTAGATTGCTCCCTGGCCTCCTTTTCTGATTCCTTGAGGGCTTTCTTGGAGGCCTTCTTCCAATTCTTCTTGTCTACCTTAATTTCCTCCTTAAGCTCCTCAAATTTCTATTTTTGGGTAGCAAATAAATTCTTTGCTGCCTCCCATTCTTCATCAAAATCTAGCTCTGATTCCTTATCAGATTCAATGCCTAGTGCCTTCAACTCGACAACTCTTGCTCTGGTTTTGGGTCATCATTGAGATGGCCTTATGGCTTTTTGTTTTGATCTCAGCTTGATTTGTTGTACCCTAGGGTGTGTTGGTGCAACTTCTGTTTCCTGGGTATAGGGGATTCAAGTTGTTGAGCCTCTTTTTCCTCTATAGCAACTTGTTGCACAATAGGGACTACTTCTTCCTCTTGAGGTTGTTCGACCCCTACATCAATTGGAGAGTGCTCTGCCTCTCCCTCTTTACCTAAAATTTGAGGCTCTTCGACCTCCATCTCCTTTTCTCCCTCATCTCCTTCCTTTGTAGGTTGTTCTATATTTTGAGGTTCCTCAACCTCAACTTCATCCTCTTGAAGTATCTACTCTATAGAGGGAGATGTAGAATAGGGTTGCTCTACTTCCATTGCAGTAACATCTCCTTGTTCTATTTCTGTATCAGTAGGGGGCACTTTTGTTGCCCCATCGGTCTACATTATTGCATCAACTCTGGTCGGTTGCTCGGCTCCTCTTGGTCCACCCTACAACTACAATTGTCTCTGTAGTTGTTAAATTGTTTGATATAATTCATGCATTTTTAATGCAACCTCCTTTTGGGACTCCTCAAATAGAGCCTGTTCTTCTTTAAATTTGGCTTCCCAAGTGGAAGCTTGTTCTCTTAAAACCTATAGTTATTGCTGCAAATCCTCTACCTGGCCTTCTGGTGGTACATCTTCCATGGCCACCTCTTGTTGAGGAGTTGGCCCACTGGAAATATCTTGTAAAATGTGGGCCATGTACTCCTCCTTGTTGAGCTCATCGATTGGTGTCTCCTCGTCGGATGAGCTCGAAACCACCCTTGATGCTTTCATTCTTCTACTTCGCATCTTGGTGGAGATAGGCATGAAATCCTGCTCTACCTCATCTTCGAATTGAGGTGTAGAAGGAGATAGAGCCTATCCTGCTTCCTCCTCAAATTGGGGAAAATTAGGGGATGAGGCCTGTCTTGCTTCCCTTGTATTTCTTAGGTGGGATGCAGGCACCATTTCTTCTCGTTCTGTCACCTCTTGGGTCGATTGTTCATTTTGAATTGGCACCTCCTCCTCTGCTTGTGCCCCTACCACTGCACTAGTGCCCATAACTTCCTCAATTGTCACATTTCTATGTGACTCTACATATCACACCAAGGCTAAAATTAGGCCATGGTGAGCTAGGGTAGAGGTGGTGCCTACCTGGTATCACCTGGCCTCATATTTTAGGGTGCATGCAAGGTAGTGGGGGATATTGATTTTATCCCCATGTAGGATGTGATTGAGAAAATAGAAGTGGTTGGCATTCATATGAGAGTACCTACCAGAGCATGTGAAGAAATGGGTGATCTACTCAAAAACTACCCTCCAGAGCTTGAGAATGTGTCATTTTGGCAAGCCAGTGCACATCAGGTACTCGGTTGGTGCTCCAAAAAATCTCTGCACATAGAGGGTAAGGTTATCCTCCTTGTACATGCACTCCCCTATCAGAGGGAGGCCCATAACTCTAGTGATATAGTCCTCAGTGACTAGGATCTCTAGCCCCTACATGTGCACGACCCCATCTCTCATCGACATCACAAATTCATTTGCCACCGTCGTATCTTGGCCCTGACTGACCAGTCGATAGTAGTCCATCCATTCTATAGCATCCAACTATGTTTGGACGTCTACAGAAATGCTCGAGCAATCGATCGACTCACTCTTCTTAAGGTCATGATTCTTTGACTTTCCCCCCATGCTTTACCTTTAGTTCACAATTCACTCAGTGATGCTACTACTTCCCCTTCGAATTACTATTGTGCCTCACTGCTCTATTTTTTCTCTCTGAAGGTGGCTTCATAGTAGCTGGTAAACAACTTTTTAAAACAACTGTGTTCATGCATGCAGGTGGTTAATTACCATAATCAATAGTGATTATGGTTATCCATAGTAAATTTCCTTCGAGCATGTGCTCGATTGTGCGGAGATGATAACCATAAACTATCGACCAATCAGAGGCATGCCATGTAACACCATGCCAAGTGGATTTGTTCAAGTGGTTAAGGTAATAATGGGGGGTTGTGCTGACACATTTCCATAGACACACATGTTCATGAAAATAATATAGACAAGAAATAAAAAATTTAAACATGCACCTAAATTTGTTTTGTGGGTGCATATGTGTAGATATTCATGGTGCATCACTATTGGCTGGCGTTTGATGATTGGGTAAACTACAATGGACAATGATGGCCATGGTTCCCATGCAATGAATTTTCTTCGATGTGATTGGTTCTTGGTAGCTGCAATGTGGTTTATTCAAGAAATCCTACAAAATTCAAAATAAAAATTAGAAAAAATGTATCTCCTTGGGATGACAAACATCCCCTCCTCGAAAGTTGGTTGATGTCAACTTTTAATTTTGTCCATGGTAGATTTGACTTTGCATGTGCATGGGGTGCTGATGTGGCTTGGGCCACATCCCAATGTTGACATGTTATTCTATCAAGGTAGAAAATGGTCATAGTAAATGGAAATTAGGTACTTTTTGTATGGAAATCAGGTGCCTTCTTTTTGAATTATGGTATGTAGGTGCCTTGGAAATTGAAAATAGGCACCTTAGGAATTGGGTGCTTTGCTTAACATGGGAAGTAGGTGCCTTAGAAATCAGGTGCTTATGCCTAACATGGGAAGCAGGCACCTTTTTGCTAATTATGGTGTCGTACTTATAAAATAAACTTTATACAAACTTTTTTTACATATGCTAAGAATATTTGGTGTCAGTTTCCAAAAATTGGAAGTTGGTCGTTCTCCTAAAAAATTGGGAGTCAGGTGTTGATCTACCAAAAAATGGGATGCAGGTGCCATCTTCATAACATACTAGGAGTCAAGCACCATAAAGTGTATAATGGAAGATTTTTTCTTATAATGGGAAGTAGGTGCCTTCCCATAAAATACAAAAAATGGTACTTTTATTTTATTCAATGGGTGTTGACTTGTCCTTGTATATGCATTGTCAGGTTGATCAGGCCCTTCAGTGCTTCTAATTGAAAAATAGGAATAAATTCAACATCCACCCTTAAACTAGTAGTTGAGTGTTTTATTGTCCAAAGAGACCAATCCAAACACTCTTGTGTAGGTTCAGGTTTAGTATTCCCCTTCTGAGGGATGAGCTACTCCTACTCCTAGAAATCTAGAAATGTGTAGGTTCATGGATCCTGTGCTTGTTAGGCCTAGGTTTCCCAAGCTGCCTAAGGATTGCACAAAGGGCATTGTTCCTGCAAAACAAAAACACAACTAAAAAAAAAAATTTGAAAGAATAATTGTCTTTGGGACTATGTGGACTAGGTCCACATCTTACTGACTCAAGATAAAATTAGAATCAACTAGGGTCTCCCCCATGCCTAATCTAGACTCAATCATGTATGCTTTAGACACATGGTATGGATGTAGGTGGTGGCCATTGACTGTTAAGGTAATGTTGCTATCATCTATTGTTCTAATCCTTACAACCCCATTATTGATGACTTCAGTCACTTCATATGGCCCCATCCAATGCTGCATGAGCTTACCCTTCCTTTCTTAGAATCGAGAATCATAGAGTAATGCCCATTCTCCCACTTTAAGCTACTTTGGCCTGGTGTGGTGGTCATGCCACTTGGCCCTTTGTTTTTGAATGATCTCTATTTTTGTAGAGCCTCAAGGTGGTATTCATCCAATTGATTAAGTTATTAAATTATTTATTTTGTGCATCATCTAGGTTTATATTCAATTCTACAGTAGTCCTAAGTGTTTTGACTTCAAACTCTATAGGCATCATGGCACTTTTCCCATAGACTAACTAAAATGGTGTGAAACCAGTAGTAGTCTTCTAGGTGGTCTTGTAGGCCCACACTACTTCTGGTAATCTAGTAGCCTAGTCCTTCCTATGTTGTTGTACTATCTTTGTTAGGATATTTTCCAACTCTCTGTTGGTCACCTCAACTTGCCCATTCACTTGTGGATGGTAGGGAGTGGTTTTGTTATGCCTGATTTTGTATTGTTGCATGAGTTCTTGGATCATCCTTGAAGTAAACTGAGGTCCTTGATCTATTGTGATCTCCCTTGGGACCCCAAATCTTGTAAAAATTGATGAATACAAGAAATCTGCTATAGTTTTCTCCTTTGAATCATGCAAAGCCTGTACTTCAACCCACTTTGTCACATAGTCAATACAAACTAGGATATACCTCTTACCTCCTGATTATGGATTAATAGGTCCTATGAAGTCCATCCCCCATTTATCAAATGGTTCAATGTGAACATGTGGTTGGAGTGGCATCTCATCTCTGAGAGTAGGTCTGCCCATCCTCTGACATTGATCACATTGGCTCACATGCTTGGTTGCATCCTTGAATAGTGAAGGCTAGTAATAACCAGCCTGCAACACTTTATATGCAGTCCTTCTTCCTACAAAATGGCCACCATAAGGTTCATCATGGCAAGCCTTCAGTATTTCAATTATTTCATTTCCAGCAACACATCTTCTCATGATTTGATCAGGTCCTATTTTGAATAGGCACCCATCAATCCATGAGAAATCTACACTTTTCTCAATTAAAGTCTATTTTTCATGAGGTAAAAGTGTAGGGGATACTTTACCAGTGGCTAAATAATTAGCCATATCTACGTACCAAGGTATCTGATCATTTAGAGCAAACAAATGCTCATCTAGAAATTGGTCTTCTATAGTTGCATAGTCTAGAGGTGTCAATCTGGATAAGAAATCAGCTACCACATTGTCCTTTCTTGGCTTGTCCACTATTGTCACATCAAATTCCTGTAAGAGCAATAACCATATGATAATTCTACCACTAATCCTAGGTTTGTTTGTCAAGTATCTGATTGTTGAGTGGTCAGTGTGTACAAATACCTGATAACCTGTAATGTAATGATAAAATTTGTTAAGAGCATGTATTACTACAAGAAACTCCTTCTCTGTGATAGTATAATTGAGTTCAACACTTATGAGGTTTTTACTAACATAATAGATGGCATAAAAATCATCACCATATTTCTATCCCAGTATTGAGCCTATTGCATTGTTAGATGCATCAACATATATGTGAAAAGGTATGGTCCAATTTGGACCTCTCAACACTGGAGCAGTAATTAGTTTTTCCTTTAAAGTGTTGAATGCTTGTTCACATTCTTCAGTCCAGATAAACTCTACATCTTTAGTTAACAATGTGGTAAGAGGTTTAGCAGTTTTTCTAAAGTCTGATATAAACCTCCTATAGTAACCGATTGATCCTAGGAAACTATGGATATCCTTTTGTGTTTTGGGAGTAGGTAGGGTTTGGATGACTTCAATTTTCTTTCTGTCTACTTTGATCCCATCTACAGAAAGGTGATGTCCTAAAACTATCCCTTCCTACATCAACATATAGCATTTCTCATTGCTTAAGGATATGTTAGTTTCCTCACAATGTTTAAGTGTCTTTTCCAGATTTTTTATGGTAATTTCAAAAGTTTCACCATATACAGTGAAATCATCCATGTATACCTCCACAGTCTCTCCAATCATATCTAAAAAATGCTAAGAACTACCCTCTAAAAGGTGGTAGGTGCATTGCATAGACCAAATGGTAAAACTCGGTAAGCAAATGTCCCCCATGGACAAGTGAAGGTGGTTTTATCTTGATCTTCCTCCCCTATTTGGATCTGATTGTATCCATTGAACCCATCCAGGAAAGAAAAGTACTTCTTGCCTGCTAAGGTGTCAAGGACCTGATCTATAAATGGTAAAGGGAAGTGGTCCTTCTTAGTTGCTTTATTCAGCAACTTGTAATCAACACAAATTCTCCACTTTCCATTCTTCTTGGGCACCACCACTAATGGTGATACCCACTCACTATCTAAAATGGGGTAGATGAATCCAACTGTGAGGAGTTTTTGTAATTCTATTTTGACAATTTCTTTCATAGTTGGGTTCATTCTCCTCTATGGTTGTCTTACTGGTCTAACCTGGTCTTCCAGATATATCCTATGTGTATAGGTCTTAGGAGCTATTCCTCTCATGTTAGAATACTCCCAAGCAAAGGCATCTTGATGTTTTTCCAATGTTTGTTTCAGTTTGGTCTGTTGTTCAATTGTCAACTGGTTATCTATGTTCAACATTCTACTAGGTGCAACTTCTATTTGTTGAATATGGTGGTCTTTTACTAATGGCAACTCAGGAGGAGGATAGGAGGGTTCTCCTTGAAAAAAGTGAGATATCATCTTATCCTCATCACTTTCATCTTCCAACTCCTCAAGTGTCATCATAGGTTGGATTATTGATAGACCACCAATATTTTGATTCTCATCCTTAGGTTCTCCCAATAAATCTGTAGACTATGTAGGTGGATGTATGATCAGTTTCTTTATATTCTGACCATCTAAAATGGTCATTTTCCCATCTCTACAACTTATGTAAGCATCAACTATTGCTAGCCAAGGTCTACCTAAGATTAATGGGTATCCACCTAGTCCAGATTTAGATTGTAGCACTAAGAAATCTGTTGGATACTCCCATGCATCTACTATAATAGTGATATCTTCTAGTATTCCTTAGGAAGTATTGTAGATCTATCTACCAACTATAACATAGTTTTAGTGGGCTTCAGATTAGTCAATTTTAGTTTTTGCATGGTCTCCTAGGGCATGACATTGATGGCAGCCCCCAAATCTACTAGTGTGTTGGGTAAAACACAACCTTCTATTTTTACAGTCAGCACAGGGCTTCCTGGATCTGAGTACTTCTGGCTGTAGGTATTCCCTAACATAAGGTCAGCTAACTGACCTACCAAATTGATTGTTTTAGTTGGTTTCCTCCCTGGTTTCTTGAGGCACAACTCTCTTATGGCCTTTCCATAAATAGGTATGTCTCTAATGGCCTGAAAGAGAGGGATTGTGACTGTTAAGTTTTTTAAACTAGAGAGGATATCAAACTCTATTTGTATTGGTTTCTTGGGTTCCTGCAACCTTTGTGGAAAATGTGGAACCTCCTCTTTGTTATGTACAAGTGTTGATTCTTCTTCTACCTCTTCTATAAGGGGTGATTCCCCTTTCTCTATTTCTATTGGTTCCTCTTCTTCTACAAGAGGAGTGACTTCTACACCTACTTGCTTTCTTGACCTTAACTGGATAGGATCACAATCTACCTTAATATTATACATAGGGTACATCTCATTTTCCATATGATAGGTTGGTTGTGCTTGTTGTTTGGGTTTGTTGTTGGTTGTGCTAGTAATTGAGGAGTCCTTGGAGTAGGAAGAGTAGGTAGGCTTGGTTGTGGTGGAGTTGGAGTAGTATGTTGTGGATATTGATTCCAAGCATTCTAATTTCTCCACTACTACCTAGGCTGCTGGTATTGGTTCCAAGGGTAAGGGTTGTAAGGATTTGCTCCTTGGGGAAATGGATTCCAAGGTTGTTGACCATACCAACCCATGTTGGGTGGTTGGGCTTGACCTTGGTTTTGGTAATTGCTGCCCCCATAGGATGACATTCCTGATTGCATATTGTTACCCATAGGAGACTATTGCTAGTTCCTCCTATTACCCATGAAGTATACCTCTGCTACTTCAGGTTCCTCTTTAGATTTCATTAATTATGGACACAACTTTATTTTATGATCCTTCTTACAAACAACACATACACAAACTTTGTTTTTTGGGCACTCATTTCTGGGGTGTTTGCCTCTGCATTTAGGATAGAAGTAGGCCAATGTTACCTCATTCTCCTACTTCTTTCTCTGAAGTAGAAGAGTATCCATTTGAAGAGCTAGATATGATAACATCTCACTCTTAAGGTCCTCTAGCATGTTGCCTATTTCTATTTTAGTGATAGTGGTTGACTGCTTAACATTTCTAGGGGTTAACTTACCCTTTCTTCTTGAGAAATTTTGACACAACTATCGAATATCATCCATTTGGTGTTGGTAAATGTCTCCCCTAGAGATCATGTTTAAAGCTTCCAAGGATTCATTTGTCAGTCCTTTCAAAAAAATGCTTCTTAGGGACCTATCTCCTAGTTTTGAATGGGGTGATCTTTGCAAATTGAAGCTAAACCTATCCCAGTATTCTTCCATAGATTCCCCTTCCTTTTGTGTCATGTCTAGGACTTCCTCTCTTGCATCTCTTGCTCTACCAAAATCTTGATACTGATCTAGGAAAATTTTCTTCAACTATTCCTAGGTAGTTATCCATTTATCCCCCAAGCTGATGAACCAGTGCAAAGTTGAATCATCAAGGGTGGAAGGGAATAATTTTAGTTTTTGAGCATCTATGGTGTAATCCACAGATCTACATAAAACATCAAATTTAAATAGAAATAGGTCTGGATCTTCTGTTGGTAGTCCTCTAAAGGTTGGAAGGTGGGTAGGAGAGATGTGTTTCATCTTGTGATCTCCCCCTGCCTCTCCTATTGGAAAACTAAAACTAGTGGATGTTTCCTCTGGATTTTCTGCCATTCTGTCTACTACTAGTGTTTCTACCCCTACTTCTTTCAAAGTAGTTATCAATGCTTCTAGTTCATTTCTTTTATCCTTTAGAAGGATGGATAAGTCAGCATTTGAGATAGTTCCATCTAATACTACTTGCCAACATTCAAAATTCAGTAGATCTTCCTCATATTGAACTCTACTTATCTCTGATCCTGCTCTAAGATTCTACTGGATTGTTTTAGAAGGATCTTATGCAAATAGTGGGTGTTCCCACCAATGCATAGGTGGATATTGTGATGGTGAGAGTTCAGTATCAGGTTTAGGTTCTACTGAAGTAGAAGGATTTTGAGAAACAACTTCTTTGTTTTTGACAAAATGATCATCTGGTCCCTTGTTCTTAGGTGGACTCATACAAAGTTTTAGATGAAGGTTTCTGAAGAAAACACTCTAAACTACTATAACTATGCTTCCTTCAGAATAAGAAATTACAATGGCTACTCCTTGACAATGGTACCAAAATGTTGGGCAAAATATTGGTTAGTTTTTCTATGGTTCAATTAATTACCTCCATTTAATTGTCAACCTGGGGTAGCTCGTAGTCTTGTGAGCAGTCGTGCAAAATCTATGCTTATAATTTCTCCTTCGGATATGAGTCCCTTGGATTATGGTTTGGGGGTATTTGGTATTCATTGAAGTTTATATTTAAACCAATAATATCATGCTAAGTCTAAGAAAATAGGATTAAAAATATTTAAAATCTAAATGACTACCTTGTTGGAAATCATAGAAAATAGGGGAAATAACTAGAAATAAATTAATCTATTAAAATAAATATAGAAAATAGGGGAAATAGGGAAGAAATCTATTGTAAGTGGGCCCATGCTTCTAGTAGGTTCTTCCCATGGTAAAATGATCATCGGATGCTTTTAGAAGAGTTTTACAGAAAATATGCAGAGATTTTATTAATAGTTGCAGTAGAAGAAAATTACAAGAAAAGTTTGAGGGGTCTTCTTCAGGGGTGGCCTACATATTTATAAGGTATGCGGCCAACCCTATTACAATTTTTAGGATGAATCATAAAATGATTCGTTGTTACAATTGTTTGCTTAATTAGAGGAATCGAGCAAAATATCATGATATTTTAGCGTATTCTATTTCTAGAATATGTTGATATTTATTTGCTTAATTTATATAAATTATTTATGTATCAGTTGGAATATGGGTGATGAGTCACCTTTGACATTGTCCCATGTTCGGTTTCAATGTTAGAATTCCTTTCATGTTGGTTGTTGAAGTTTCACTCTGTTTGCGACCATAGAGTCATGCTGAAGTTTGGCGTTAGTGGAAATCAGGCATCATGTTTGAAGAAGTCGAGAAGTAGGCACCTTGTATGTAGAATTTGGGAAGTAGGCACCTTATATATAATGAGAAGTAGGCACCTTGTACAATAGGAAGTAGGGACCTTTCATTACAATGGGAAGTAGGTAGAAGAGGCACCTAATGGAAGTAGGTGCCTAATAGTTAAGTGTCGAACGGAAGTCAGGCGCTTCAAAGGAATTTGGGTGCCTGACTTCGTACCTCTTCATCGATATTCCATAGATGTTTTTCCTTCATTAAATTGCAAGTGCCAGGTCCGAGTGGGACCTCGATGAAAACATGCCAAAATGCAACAATTTCCACTAAATCTACACAAATTACACTTAAAGACAAATATTAGAGAACATGCAAAATAAACTGTTAATTATATATATAATTTCCATAAAATATTTATATCTACAAGAATATATGCCGCACATTATGGGGAAAAGAGTACAAAAAATGAGCAATTATGTGGCTCATCACCTTATGTTTATCAAAAAATTGATTACCTTTAAGTGCTATTGCCTTGTCTTCAACGTACGATCTTTCCCTGGCCTACATCCTAGTGCTATCTAGGATACCACATGGGCTAGCTTCCCACTTGGAATAAACTATGCACTGCCTCCTTAATTTTTGCTTCTTCTCCTTTGAAATGTGTGACCTTTGACCTTCTTTTCTTCCTTCCACACAAGCTAAAAAATGAAAATTAATTTGTGCACTCCAACCTTAGATTCTCTGCCTTCGAATGACACACAGGTTTTAACTTTCACTACCTCCTTTTTGTGCATGAAATCATCTATGATTTGCACTCCAAATTTGGTCTTCCTATCTTTGAATAGCATAGACATTTCTACCTCCACAACGTGCTCACAACTTCAGGTTTTTTACTTTCTAACAATGCACATGTTTTAATCTTTCACTACCTCCTCACTATGCACAAACTCATATGTGATTTGTGCTCCAAATTTAGTCTTCCTACCATTGAATAGCACTGACATTTCTGCCTCCACAACATACTCAATATATCCTGTTATTGGTACTTCCAAAGTTGGCTTTCCTCTCTTCAAATAGTGCAGACATTTATGCCTCTCCTTTACCTCTACGATGCATTCGAGCATATGAGTGAATGCTTTCATTAATTTCATAACCTTAGGCCAACAAATAATTAACCTTTATATATGTTTTTCCTTACCATTTAAGCTTTGACATCAACGTTGTGCTTGGATACATATTTATCGAAATCAACTTCTTTTTTGTGCCAACTTTCAAACCTATGAAATA
This sequence comes from Wollemia nobilis, assembly GCA_028583015.1. Taxonomy (NCBI): domain Eukaryota; kingdom Viridiplantae; phylum Streptophyta; class Pinopsida; order Araucariales; family Araucariaceae; genus Wollemia; species Wollemia nobilis. Next base: position 4,758,846 of record JAQPPZ010002072.1, on the reverse strand, counting down.
TAATATTTTAATATTTGAAAAAGATTTAAAAATTATACTTTAACTTTTTTACTTTTTAGGCCTTTTTCATTTAGCCTTGTGTTTGTGCAACTACCACCATGGAGAAATGATGAAACCATTCTTTCTCTTTTACAAATATCCTCATGGAGAACTAAAACCTTTTGACCATCAATGATTTTGACATCAATGACAACAATATACTCAAAATTTCCAACAAATAAAAGGACTTCTAAGGCTTTGGTATTAATACAGTCACAAATATTAAGGAGGACAAGGTATACATTATCAAGGTAATATAAATCAACCTTGCCAAGATAGCAATGGCTCCTACTAACTTGACTATTAAAGTGTTGGACCTAAACCTAGATAAAATGGATCCATACCAAATGGTCTAATTGGCGAATAACTCACACTTATAGCAGTTATGAAATTTTATTTCTTTGTAGTCAAGGATGAAGTAATGTAGATCAAGAATAGATAACTTGAGGCTAAAGTAGCTCAGCTAAAATCATAGAGGGACCAACTCCAATAGTAAAATTAGAGATTGAAGAAAGATGTTGGAAAGAAATATCAGCTAAAGAAGCAAGTTGATGTCCTTAAAACCCAACTTGCTAAGACTAATAAAAGCTAACAAGGGCTTGAATACCTCGTGAAAATTTTAACAAAAGAATAGAGTTAACTATAAGAGAGCCCAAATATTAAATATCAACAAATTATAGAGTTGATAGCCTTGAAATATATGCAGATAGTTGTGGACCCAAAGGTAGCTCAAGATATTCAAAGGGTTAAGTCCCTCTGATACAATATCAATAAGGAAATACATAATATCGATGAGTACTTTTGTTTAACCTCCTTTATAGAAGAAAGTTTAGAATATGTCAATAAGACCATTAGACATGTAGAAGAGTAGCTATCGACAAGGGGTGAATATTAGTAGGTCCTCAAAATCCTAATGCTAATTATAACATAGGCATAGCAACAAGGGATAGACCATAAATACTTTATTAGAAAATTACAAAAAATCGTAGATGTCCATAGGAAGCTCCAAGATTGTAAATATAGTCTAGAATTTGAAAATCCAACTACATAAAATGGATAAAGAAGTTCAAGGGTTTATTGTTGTAGGGATGCCTAACATTTTTATGAAAAAAAATAACATTTTGGATGATGATATCATAAGTTTTATACTCATGGAGCAAACAACCCAAGCTAACCAAGGGGATGCAATTAAACTCTATGAGAGGTTAGAGTCAATTCTTTCCAATTTATAGGAGCTAGTTGCCAAGTAGAAAGAATTGTTAAAAATTACTTTTGAAGAACTAATGGAAGAGAGGAAAGACCTTGGATCAGTTCAATTTCCCAATGACAATAAATGGTAAAAATCATTGGGCTTGCTACCACAAAAGACCAAATGAGGAGAACCAAAAAATTTTATAGTTTTACAATGAAGGCCCCAATTTTTTTAGATTTTGTCCTAAAGATAAAGGAAATATTTGGGATCTTATGCCAATCAAGATTGGCATCCCATGAAGTCACCATAATTGTAGTACCTCGACACTACCTTGTAAATTTTACAAATTTTGAAGAAGAATACAATATCAAATTTCAAGTATTAGGAGCATTCTAAAAACCCAAAAACTTGGTTAAGTATGGATAGGAACCAATTTTCTTGCAAAAACTAGTTGATTAGCTCTAATTATCGATTTTCAAGCTAAAAAGGATTGATTGACTCAAGGGAGTGAATTTCTTAGAAAAAGTGGTCAATCTATCTATAAATGCAAGTGACTTGCTTGCAAAATATGAACAATTCATTTGCCAAGCCAAAGTGAAATGCTTAAACAATCATGAAGGTAAATTTGAGGTGAATATACTAAGGAAAATCTTTTGGAAACTAATATTTTGGCATGTAGTGGTGCACTAAGTCATTTTGGAAGACTTATAAGCCTATTAGGGGTATAATTGGAGGAATATAATATTTTTTGGTACAAAATTTTGCTATAGTTTCCTCCAAATATTTACTTTTATCTAGAGTAATTTTTTCTCACCCTACATAACTTAGGAGTAAACTCTTACTATAAATAGGGATTTAGGGCCCTAATTATGTTAATTTTTTAACCATGAGAATTTATAGCTACACTCTATTAAGACCACATTGTGTTGTGTACTCATGACATTGTAAGAAATTAGCAAGTCCTTATGTATTCCACCAATGGCAGTAGCCTTTTGGTTTGTCAAGTGCATGATGGTTGTGGCATGGTCATTCTAGCCCATCTTATCATTTGTTTATCAATTTTATAAATCTAATTAATGGATGGACATTGATGTTATTCATCTTATCATACTTTAATTGATCACACACTCTCCTTACTATGGTTTAAACCCATATTTTATTAAATCTCTCGCACCCTTAAACTTTCATGTATTTTATTTTTGCATTGTACTTTTCCATATTTTGTTTCTCGTATGTTACTTTAATGCAAGTTAGTTTACATTAGTGTAGTATTTTTTTTGTGAGTATGGTGGTAAGTTGGCCTAAGAGGTTGGGATAAGACATTGGCAATCCCTTCCAACCTTGTTGAAACTTGCATTAGGGGCATAAAATCTTAATTAGAAGTCAGGAAAATTCATTAATTCAATAACTTTAAATCAATTAATTAATGTCAATTTTCATAAATATTTATTAAATCCATGATTTGTGAGACTATCATGCAATGACTTGGTGCATATTGACTTGTAATTTAGAATCAATTCAATGCCTATCCATTGAGTTAGTACCCTACTGATTAGTCAATGTGAATTTGCCTATCACTTAGCAGTTCTTGGTCTTGGGAACCTATTGTTTTTGTGTGCAATCCTTCATATGCCAACTAATGATTGGTATGTGTTCCACGGCCTAGGAAAGTTAGTGTTTGATCAATTTCCCTATAATTTTATCAAGTTGGTGATATGGATAACATGTTGGTGACATCAGATTTGGGATGAAATGACATCCAACTAATCATAAGTTGTTCATTAGATATTCTCATATCAATTGGTTATTTTTGGTTGGTTAGGCACTCATCGTAATGATGTCATCAATAATATACTCTTTCCTAGTGAATTTTCCTAGCAACTTGGCTCCCTACATACATCCTAGTTAGTGCATTGGTCATGCCACAATGAGTCAATCACCATAGTGAATAGATATGCAACTAATCAAGATAACCAATTACTTAGAAATTCCCTATATTTCTCCTTAAATTTTTATTGTTGACACTCCATGTTTCCCCTTGAAGTTCTATTTATTGAATTAATACCTCTTTCTATTTTGGGAGATAAATATTTGATTGATTTCTCATTAGAATGTTTGAACCACTACACTCTATAAAAATAGTGTGCTTGTAAAATTATAATGAACGAATCATATAATAGGGTTTAATAGAGTTTTATATATGAAATTAGTTTCAACAAAGGTTGATGTGAATGGATTATATGTTGTTACAACACCTCAAAATAATCCATTTTATCAACAATCTCTTGTTGAACACTTTTATTATATGATGGTGTCTTGCATAGTCACCCATTACCTCCTTGTCTTTTTTATTATTCTTGTTGAGGCTTTGGGAAGATCTCTTGCAAAGGAAAAACTAGATATAAAATCAAAGGTATGTATGTAAGAAAAATAGTACCTTCAAATATTATCTCCAATTTGTTGATGACACATTTCTTTTAGGTCATCCTTTAGTTATTGAGGTCATGGAATTTAAATCAATATTGTCATTTTATGAGAAGGTTGTTAGATAGTTGTTTAGTATAACAAAATCCAATATTTTTATCAATACTACCCTTGATATACAATGGATATTGTAGATAATTTAGAGTTTGATGTCAGAAATTTTACATAAATATATATCCTGGCATCCTTTTGTCTAATAAAAAAAGGAGCCCAATTTTAAATATAATAAAATTTTGCCTATGTAGTTAAAAATGTAAGTTCCTAACCATGGGGAGAAAAATTCAACTCATAAAGACTAAAATAAAATTTATTCATACATATACAATGTCACAACAAATATTACAAGCAATAATAGCTTATACATTTGAAAAAATAAAAGAGATTTTCTTTGAAAAGGATATAAGGATAAATTTGTAAATGCAATAAGTTTTGTAAAAGAAATAATTATTGGAGGCCTAGTCTTGCTTAATTGTATATTCATGAGTTTGGCATACGGGAAAAAACTCATATGGAGATTATTCATAGGTAGAGGAAAGAGTTGGACAAAAGTATTGCTTCATAAAAATATAGGTTCCATGGATGTAATAAAAGCTTTAATTCAACTTTGCTTATGGGTTTAGCAACATGGAACTGTATAATAGAGAGTTTTAAATTTAATTTAAAACCTATTATATGGCTATTTAATGAGCTTTATTCTACAAAATTTTCATATGATGTTTGATTTAACCTTGTCCTCTTATTTTTGGTCCAAAGTGACAACCATTGGCTTAGGTTTTTTTGGTTTTTAAAGGTTATATTGATGTTATCAGCAATTATAGATATTGGATTTATATTGGTAATTTGCTTGAGGTAGAGGATCTTAAAAAAATAGTAGATGAACTCTAAAGGACACTTTAAGAGTTCTACTTTCCTATTTTTCCATAAAAATATGAATAATTTTATAATCTCTTAAGAGAGGTTTTATACTTTGTTAAGTTGGGATATAAGACTTTCAAACTATTAGAATTACCAACTCCTATGGATTTACCTTGGAAGAGTGTTTGGTCACTTGATACCCTCCATAAGGCCTCAATATTCCTTTGGTTAGTAGTTCAAAATAAAAAAATTACAAACGGAAATTTACAAAGAATAGGGCATTATGAACCTTTTAGTTGTGCCTTATATAAGGAGGGGCTAAAAATTTAAGATCATCTACTTCCTCATTGTGTTGGAATATATATAATCTAACCTTGATAGGACAAAGATGACAGTGATGAAGTACCTTTGGACACTCTCAATGTAACCTACAAGCAAGTCCTATGTAAGCATTCAAGCTTTCTCTATGTAATCCTATGGGTGTTATCTATGTATGTATATGAGTGCCTTCTATGTAATCCTATGAGCATTCTATATATAATCCTACAATCATATTTCTATGTAAGCCTACATGAATTCTTCTATGTAAGCCTACAGGCATATTTGTGTAAGCCTAAGGTAAGTTTTGATGTATTCACTCTTAGTGATATTGGTTAAACCACCTCTATGGTTAACCTTGATTAAAGGATTTAATATATTTATTATATTATAGTTTAACCTTCAAGTTAGGTTATGTTAGATTGAGGTTAACATTTAATTGGGGATTAGGTATCACTATAAAACCTCCTAATGATTAATCGATTGAATCAATTTGTAATGTGATATTGTAGGGGTGCCTAGGGAACCCACCCCTTATTCTTCTTATTTTTTCTCTCCTATTTTTTTGTTATGCTTCTTTATATTATCCTCTTCTATTATAATGTATATGATCCTGGTGACTATATGCTTTCTAGGATTTCTAAAAAATACTACCAATTCCAGCATGGTACCAAAGCTAATACGAGGTGACTTTGATCAAACACATAAAATGGATGTATAAGAAAAAGTATGGTAGGTATGGATAAACTATTAGCTTCTTTGGATTCTTTTTGAATTTTTAATATGGATCCAATTCAAAACTTCTGATGATTGGTATTTCGACACTTGTTCTTGCAATTAGAAATTTACCTCCAAAATTCAAAGTTTGAATTTTTAAAATAGGAAATTCTATAAAATATTCTATTGTGGTGGTGGGAAGGGACATGTGCATGGGATTTTGCATGTATGCTTATTTAGTGCCTTGAGTGCACTGTTGTATTTTTCATGGATTAAGTTTATGTATTTGCCAAAATTACCTATTCTAGTAGTAAAACAAATGGTTGATAGTCGAATGCGCCAAGGTTCAAATTACTATAGTATTTTCAATTGTGCATTTCATGTGCAAATATTGTCATGTCAATAATTGACTTAGAACTATTGACTCGACAAACAAGCATCTATAATATAATGGTATGGCATTCACTCATTACAAACAAGATCATATATTTGATTCATGGCATAGTCTTTTTTTCTTTATTCTTAATGCACATAGTATTTGGTTATTTTCTACAAGCTTATTCTTCATTTGTGGATGCAACTTAAGTAAGGGTCCTCATTGTCAAGATATAGGTTGTTGATTCCATCTCATAGATTCTAATTTTACAAGGGAATGGTAGAGTGTGGGTTGTATGGCTTAACTTTATATTTTATAGGAGTATTGCTTCATCTCATCCTATGTTGTAGTGTAATATAATGGTTTGTTATTACAAAAATTGTGGTCTAATGTTCAATATCTCTTACAATAACACTTGGTCAAAAAACCTAGATGTCCTTTTTTTTGGCATGAGTAGCATTAATGGTCACTAATTTTGTGTGTATTAATGATTATTTCTATAAAATAGACAAGGATATTCACTCCAAATTGGCCCATTGGTCATTTGGCTATGAGGAATCCTATAGAGGCTTGACACCCCCATTTGACCTAAGTTCAAACCTGTCCCCTATAAACCTTTTACATGTTTGGGTATATTGGTCGCATTGACCAACCTACATGGGGTTGACCTACCACATATTTTTTTAAAGATATTTAAAGTGTTCCACCAATCATTTTATGCCACTTTTCAAATAGTTATCTATCTATTTTAGCATAGTTTATGGGATCATCCACTTTTTCACACTTAAGACTTCCCATGATGAGTGCCATATATGTAAATATTTTGCAAGAGAGGAAATAATGTCCAAACCTAGGCATGATTTTAAGATTTATTTTTTTATTGTATTATATCTTTCAAGCCATATATTCCAACAAATAATGGTAGTACCAATCCCCCATATAATGCTTAATGTATTAGCCTTAAAAATCCAACATTTCATCAACTCTTCTAATGTCAATTAAGTAGTCCAATAAATTCTTCTTTTTTAAAAAAAGTATTCCAAACTAGTAAAGCAAAGGAACAATGTATTAGAATTTGCCATTATTTCTAGAAATCCTATAAAATATACATTCACCACAATCATATACAACAGAATACAAGAACATAATATAAGAAAGCATAATAAGCAAATTATGAGAGAGAGAGAGAGAGTGAGAGAGAGATAAAATAAGAAGAATAAGGGGTGGGTGCCTATAGTCACCTCCACAATCTCACCTCACAAACTAATTTTATATATTTGTCAGTAGGGGTATTTATATTAATACATAATCACCAATTAAATGCTAACGTCAAGTCGATATTACCTAACTTGGATGCTAGACTACAATAAATAAATGTATTAAATTCTTTAATTAAGGGTGAGTACATCAAAATTGCCTATAGGCTCACATAAAGATGTTTGTAGGCTTACATAGAAGAATGCTTGTAGGCTTACATATAAATATACCCATAGGATTACATATAGAACACCTTTAGGATTACATAGAAGGTGTTCATAGGCTTACGTAGAGAATGCTTAAAGGCTTACATGGAACTTTTCCATAGGCGACATCAAGAGCACTCAAAGGCACTTCATCACTATTATCCTTGCCCTAATAAGGTCATATTATAAATATTCCAACACCCCCCATAATATAAAATTGGGGGCTAAGGAGAGAAGACATTAGAGATGGTACATCTCCCCCATAATACATGCTCAAATGGGCCAATGAAACAAGTTATATTATCTTTTCAAAGGTGCATTAATTGGATCAACCTCTTTTTAAACATGAAGTCATGACTCCATCCTCTAGATCCAAGATGTTGAGATTCCCATGAGAAGATGCATAATATGGTGACCACAATCTATACTCCTAACAAAAATAAGAAGCAAATTAATAATTAACCCCAATGGCTAGAAAGGAACTCATAGGAACAAGGTGTACTTTACACTAACCATCCAAAATGTACTCCTTTTGCAAATAAAATATTACCAACTATCATGCCAATAGATTATTGGACTTAGAGAGTGCAACATGTCTTAGATATGGGAAATAAGCACATAATGATAGAAGTGTGCAAAAAGATAAACATAGTGAAATGAAATCTTAATCTCTCAGATATAGTACAAATAGACAAATGTTACACTAACAAGCTCACTTGGAGTTAGATATTTGGTACTCCTTGAAGACATCAAGCCCTAAATTCTATGATAAAATAAATGAGAGAAGAGTTTTCAACCTATGACCTTATTACTAAAGAAGGCTTTTAAAATATTTACATTGGCTAAGGTATCAAGGGATGATGTTGAGTTTGTTATGCATGATTGATCTAAAATCCTATGAGTGACACAACTCAAAGAAGAAAATACTAGCCAAATTTAACCTTGTTGCTTATGTAGATTTGAACCATAGACCTCTTGGATGTGATCAAGTTTACCAACCACCACACCAATGAGATTTTTGGAGCTAACATCACACCAAAATAAAGAAAATAATACCAATTGTATCTGTTTTACATAAAAAATTCCCACAAAATAGTAATAAGTCTTTGAAATGATATCACTAAGTTATAGAGCTCAAAAACCTATGAAATTTGAATAAAATGACTCATAACACTTCCATATTTAAAAGTTATGGCCTCTAAAAATTTTGACATATTAGTACTAAAAAATTAGGGAAAAATATTTTTCAGTGGAAGAGTTCACTAATTGAAAATTTCCATGTGTCTCATCCAAAAAGTGTCAACTACATTGTATTGATGTCATCACTTGAGCCTAATCAAGCAATAACTTTAAATCAATAGATCATTAAGACCCAATTAATGAGTGACTCAAAAGAGAGTCAGACTTTGGAATCCCAATCAAGAAAATCCTTTAACAAGTTGGAAGTCAAAGACTTGATCAAGAAATTATTTAAGATAATTCAAACAGTAGAGACTCTATCAATGAAACTTTCCTTTTATATTTTTATTTTTGAAAAGTTAGAACAAACTTATATGCATAATTATCAAAATTGTTAAGTGTAAAGTATTGGGTATATTACCACATCCAAAATTAGGTGTGTCATACCCTAACTTGGAAGAATTTTATACAAGAGATACCCCATAGTCATGTCATTCAGACCAAAAGCTCTCCAAAATGGAGGGTTACCAATCAAAAGAAAAGTTAAAACACAACAAAATACATCTAAGTCAAACAAACCAAAAGGAAAATTTCACAACTACTATGTTTTCAAAGTTTTTTCTATTTAATTTTTTAAAAAAATGACCTAATAAATAGTTTAATTTTCTTATGAAATGTTATCATAGTGACACCTAAATCTAATGCTACAGTGACATCTAAATCCAAGGGTGCAATCCCATATATGAACCTTAACATTTGTTTGTCTAGTTGAGATGGTCATCTTTCATGGAAAAGGTTAAAATATTTTGTCTCAATTTTCTTGGAAACCAATTTAATAAAGGTTAAATTAATCTTGATTTTTATAGCCTTCCTTTATAGGAGCTATTCAACCATAGATAACATACCACTCTTTAATAAATAAATAAAAAATGAAGGAAAATTACCCAAAATCCATCAGGTCCAAATACCTTGTTAGGATGGAAAGAGAAAACTCCCTCATGTAGCTCCTCAATAGATATCTTCTTCATAAATCCTTCATTTTCTTCTTGTGTGATAATTAATGGAATAATTTGTAAAAGCTTACCTTTTCCTTCTTTTCTTTCCTAACATCTAACAAAATATCTTTGGAATAATTTATTTGTAGACACCAAAACCTATCCACTTGTTGCCCATCCAGGTTTTCTTGTCATTTTACCCAATCCTAAGTGGAAGTTTCCCCTAAGTTTTTTAATCCATTTACACCCAAGTTCCTTAGAGTATCCAAGCACTTTCACCTTCCATCCTCACTCGCCATAGCTTCTACATCCATCATTGCTCCTCTTGCCCAACCATATATGCTTCTGCAGATCTTCACCTTAGCTCCTGAATGCCTTTAAGCACTCCCTGTCATTGTTGAGCACCTTCGGGTGCTTCTCCTCCATCACCAAGTACCTTTGGGTACCCTCCGCAATTCTCGAGTACCCACAAGAATTTTTGTTGTCATCGAGCACCCGCAAGAATCTTACACCAGAGCTTTGCAATCCTCTTAGCCCTTGGGTGATGCTAGGGCATTGTCACACTGATTTCCTACAATAAACATCACAGATCAAAAAACAGCAAGCATATCAAGGTGAATCTTTTTATTGTTATTTCATTCCATGCATTTTTAGTTTCTATTCATGCTATCTACATCATATAGCTAGGGTTTTGTATTTATTATAGAGGACCTCACATTGTAGAACCCTCACAGTTACTACTAACCCCATTTGCTATTTTTTTTTGTGCATATCTGGAAGTGTTACATTAGCGTTGTGCGGTTGTTTAAGCTTGAGTGGTCCAATATTGGATAACATGAAGCCCACTCACATCTGTTGGGAGCAAGGATGCATTATGAAAATACCACCAATATTGTAGCTAGGGTTTTGGGAAACCCTACCATTGTGTATATTTGTATCAAAGAGTTTAAAGATTCTTTATTATAACAATGGAGTTTTGAGGCTCCCCCCATTAATAAAAATCATTCATTGTACAATATTATCTTTTGAGCTCAATTTATATCTTGTTATTTGGTGTTGTGTTTTTGGACCCCCTAAGGGTTTCTTACTTTGGTTTACCTTGTTTACTAATTTGTTATTTTTTGTCTCATCTAGCAGGGTTTCCAGAAGCGTAGAATTCATAGTTTTTGCTGGATTAGGTTTCTGGAAATTTGCAAAAGGTTGTAGAAGGTGTGTGAATGCCCAGCGGCACTTGAGGGACATCTAGCCTGGGTGCATTTTAGAAGCACCTAGGGACATTTTATAGAGAGTTAGAGTAGAAACATAGGTTTTTAGATAAGTTGTTGTCAAATCCTAACTTTTCATTTTTACGTTTTTTACATTTTTTTGGGGGGGGGATTAAAATAAACATCATTAATAAATATGGAAAAAAAAAAATCATGTTGGTTGCATTTTAGACATTAATTCCATTCATCCACACATTTTCTGCTTAAATATATCTCAAATTCTTGGTGTGCTGCATTATTTTTTACATTTAAGTTGTTAAGTAATAAGTGCATACATTAGTTTGCATCCTAGGGTTATAGATTTATATTTTTATAGGTCTAATAGGAACATTATTTAGATACCAAAGCATCCTTGTACTTAGGTGATTCTATACAGAGGAGTAGACGAACCCCCTAGCTGTCTAGAGCATGTCTTAAGCGGTGTACTTTACATCCTTTGGAAAAATTGGTATTCGAAGTAGTGGATTCTGATTTAGACTGTCGAAAGTAGTTATTTTTTTAACATTGTATGTACACAATAGAGAATTGGAAACTTTAAAAAGAATCACATATTGCATGCTTCACATTTAATAGTAGTGGTTGGATTTCATCACCAGCCATTGCTTGAGATTTGGTGACAGTGTCTTTCATCTCCATCCACCAATCTTTGCCCCTAGAAACTTTAGATTACCCTTGAGCAAACATGTTGGATTTCATCACTAGCAAGAATCTCTTTACCCCATCCAAGCCATAGGATTCACCACATTTAATTCAAATTAGCATATTTGAAAAATACAAAATCAAAACCTAAGAAAATGAATTCACATTAAAATGAGATAATCAATGAATGAGGTAAGACACACTTGTTGAAAAAACTTAGCATTGATTGTGTATTTTTCTTGTGAAATTTCAATTTTGTGTTTTATTTTACTGCATAATCTGTATTTTGGTTTAATTGCTTATGGTATTAAAAATAAAACAAAAGAAAGCATTAAATCAAGACAATTCAATGGAACCTTCATCCATCTTCCCCGCCACTTTTGCAGTAGATTTCCTAAATGTGACACAGGTAGATTTTTTTGTAGGTCCCTCACATTCCTTATCACCCACAACCTTGCATATGGTTTTTCCCCAATTAGAGTCAACCTCACCAACTATTGATCACCACATTACCCACATAGATATGGCATGAGTAAAAGCTCTTATGAAGTCTTCTAACTATGTATTAGAGTTAGTACCCAACTCACCTAGACAAGATCCTACTTTACAATAGGAATTTTTTTATTCCTAGCCACCATCCATCTTTGCCCATGTGTACACTAACCCTTTTTTTAAGGCATCATTTGCACCTTCCTCTCATGTGTCCATTCTCCAACCCTCATGTGCTCTTAGCACTTCATACACATCCACATATACTAACCCCTTGTATGAAGCACATGTAAATGCTGCTTTGCAAGTTTCAGCCTCCCAAGTTACCATACCAAGTGTAACTTGTTCCCCAACCACATATTTCATACCATCTACTTTTGTACCTTCCATTTTTATAGAGATATTAGTGAAGCATTGGAACATTTGAACATTTTTCTTAAGCAACATCAAAACGCTTAATAACAAGTGCAAGTGAACCCTAATCCTTTACCAAACTCTACTCAGACTATCCTCATTAACCAGGGTCATGGATACCATAGTCCTCTGTGGTTTCTATCCCTATTCCTCCACCCAATCATACCAATACCCATCCTATTCCCATTGGCCAACCCAGCCATAACCCTCATTCATTGACCATATTTCAAAATTCTCCATATCATCATCAGTCTCCTCTTCATCAATTTCTATCACATTCGCTTAGTCATCATCACCAATCTCATCATCATTTTGTCACCCCACAATATATTTCCCCCTCACCTAAAAATCATCAAGTAATTCAAGGCTTTCGTATTCCTATGGAAGACCCTTGAATTAAGTCCATGCAACAACAAATAGATCATTTTGTAGAAACCAAAATCTAGCCACTTGTCTTCCATCAATGCTCTCCCGCCATTTCCACCACCAAAACATAGCCACTTGTCCTCCATCCTATCCTTCCCACCATTTTTGCCTATTATATATATTTATAATATATATTTAAATAATAATATTTTAATATTATATTATATATATATATAATAAATATATGTTTATATAAATAAATAAATCCCAACCATCCAATTTCATTTAATCCCATCCGTCCATCCACATTTATCCATGTCACACCCTAAATTTAATATCCACCCTTAGATGTGCTTTAATATCATCCACATGATTAGTATCGTTGAAACCCTAGCATGCCTTAGGTTGGATTATAAATAGGATCCATTTTGATGGCTCAACCCCTAAGTGTCTAATTTTTTTATTTTCCCAAGTGGTTGAATACCTTGAGTTCCCTAAGATTCCAATCTAGAATTTGTGCCCTAACCCCACTCCATACACCATATCCCTCGCTCGTTGTCACCATTATCGCATCCTTCACCATCATAATATCTTCTTCTGCAAGTCTAATATGACCTCTCAAGCACCCTGTCACTCTCTACAAGCACTCTACTACTCTCCATGAGTGCCCTGCTACTCTCTATGAGCATCTTGCTACTCTCCACCACAGTCTCGAGCATATTACCGCTCTCCCCAAGTGCCATGTTGCTCTCTGTCTCATTCCCAGGTGCTTAGCTGCACTTCCTAAGAGCCCTGCTACATTTTAGAGTCTTCTTCTGATGATCGGTGAGATCCTCAGGTGTCTCTAGGGCACACCCTCACCATCGACCTGCAACAGATCCATTCATCAACAAACAACCAACAAGGAGCAAGGTAAATCATTCTCTATTTTGTTAATTTTAATATCTCTTTATTTGATTGCAGTAATGTTGCATGATAGTTAGGTTTTTACTAATGGTAATTACACGGGACCCCCTAAGGGTTTCATTTTTTTATTTATCTTGAATTCTAACTTGTTGTTTGTTGTCCTATTTTGTAGATTTTTAAGAGCAAAAATCAAGCATTTTTTGCCTGTTAGGGTTTCTAAGGAGTTGCAAAAAGTTACAAGAAGTGCGTGAATGCTCTACAACACTTATGGATCATCCAAAAATGCTTAGAGGTATTTCAGAAGTTCCTGGGATGTTTCAAAAGTGCCCAACTGCATTTTTTGATGATTTGGAGCAGATACGTAGGCTGTCCAGTAAGTCTGCTATCTAAAACCTAAGTTTCTATTTTTACGTATTTTGGGTTATTTGCTGTATTTTTTAGATTCTAAGCATAAAATGAACCATCATTAAGTAATCTAGGAAATAATTATGTATTCCAATTAGGGTTTCTATTTTCTTGATGTATTCACAAATACAAAATGTTGCATTTTGTTTGCATATGAATTGAGAAATTGCATAACATAGTGTTGCATTTTAGGGTTAGAAATACCTTCTTTTATTTATCTAAGTAGGAACACCATTAGAGTGCCAAAAGTATCCTTGCCATTGGGTGATTCTAGGCAAAGGGGTGGATGAACCCTCCGGTTGTTATTTAGACAGGGGGTCTTAAGCGGTGTACTTCACGCCCTTTGGAGAACTTGGCATTCTCTTGTTGGCTTCTAATTTAGATCTATGAAATTAGTTGTTTCTAACATTGTTTGTGCACAATAGTAAATAGAAACTTTAAAATGAATTCACACACAACATGTTTCACTCAAAATAGTAGTGGTTGGATTTCATCACCAACCATTGCTTGAGATTTGGTGATGGTGGCATTCATCTCCATCCACCAATATCTACCCTTAGCAACCATAGGATACCCCCGAGAAAACTTGTTGGATTTCATCACCAACAAGAATCTCGTTGCCCTATCTTAGCCATAGTTTTTACCTTTGTTTCATTAAGCAATATTAGAACATCAAAACACACAAGACTGACACCTAAAATGAATACACATTAAAAGGAGATAATCAATGAACAAGGTAAGCCACATTGGTTGAAACTTAGCATTGGTTGTTTGTTTCCTTAAGAATTTTAATTTTTGTGTTACATTTGATATTTTAATCTGTATCTTGATTTATTTTTCTTATGGTATTAACTAGAAATAAAAATAAAGCTATAAGTCAAGATAACTTAATGGAACCTTCATCCACCTTCCCCACCACTTTTGTGGTAGATTCCTTGAATGTGACATAGGTAGATTTGTCTACAGGTCCCTCACATTCTTTACCATCCACAACCTTCCATATGACCATGCCCCAAGAGGAGTCAACCTCCCCTACCATAGATAACCACATTACCCATATAGACATGGACAAAGTAGAAGCTCTCATGAAGTCTTCTAATTATGTCTTAGAGTCTATCCCCAATTCACCTAGACAGGAGTCTACTTTATAGCAAGAGCCTATCTACTCCCAGCCCCCATCTACCTTTACCCAGGTGTATACCAACCCTCTTTTTGAGGCATCAGTTGCACCTTCATCCCATGTGTCCATTCCCCAACCTTCATGTGCTCCTAGCACCTCATACACTTCCACCTACACCAACCCCTTGTATGAAGCACATGTAAATGTTGCTTCACAAGTTTCAACCTCCCAAGTTACCATACCTAGTGTAACTTGTCCCCAAGCCACATCTTCCATACCATCTACCTCCATACCCTTAGCCTCTGATAGAGAAATTAGTGAGGCATGGGAACACCTAAAAAAATTGCTTAGACAACATCAAAATACTCAACAACAAGTACAGGTTAACCCTAAGCCTTTACATAACTCTACTCATACTATCCTTGTCAACCAAGGTCCATCATGGGCACCACAATCTTCTATGGTCTCTATCCCTATTCCCCCATCAAGCCATACCATCACCCATCCTATTCCCATTGGCCAACCTAGCCATAACCTCCATCCATCAACATCATTCTATAATTCCCCATATTTTCATCAACAATCCCCCATTCATCATATTCCATCTAATTCACCAAGCCATCAATACCAATCTCCTCATCACCTAGTCACTCCACAACATTTCTCCACACCACCACAAACCCATCAGGTAATTCAGGGTTTCCACATTCCTAAGGAAGACCCTCGAATTGAGGCCATGCAGAAATAAATAGATCAATTGATGCAATATACTCCTGGTTTTTCAAACTAGAAACCAACCTTACACCAATTGATCAATCAACCAATTTATCCTTTGGTACCATCATCGCCATATCCGAAGACTTTACGGTACCTAAGTTTGAAAATTTTAAGGGAACTAAGGATCCCAAAGAACATGTGAGCACTTTTGTACATGCCTGCTTTAGAATTCAAGATGACAATGCTCTCATGCTTCGAAATTTTCCTCAAACATTAGGAGGGGATGCCATAGAATGGTATAATCAATTGCCAAGCCATAGTATCTATACTTTTGAGCAATTGATTGATCAATTCTTTGATCGTTTCATCCTAAATGTTAAAAAGAAGATCTCATTGTCTGATGTCTATGCTTTAAGACAACATGATGATGAATCTATCTATGATTTTGGTAACCATTGGAGGGTCATCATCACTAAATTACCATTCACCCTACCAATGGATGAGCTAATTAAGTTATTCACCAAGAGTTGCTTAAAACCTATCTCTTGGATGCTTCAACTATGAACTTATCAATCATTTGAAGAAGCTTTAGCTCAGGCTAGTGTCATTGAGGATATCAAAATCCAAGAAGGTATACTAAATCCTAAGAAGAAAGAATGGCAAAATAAGGGCCAATACAAAAGTAATTATTTTGGCCAACAAAAATCAACACAGGCTACCCCAACCTCTCAACCTAATCAAGTCAATCAAGTGGTCATGAGCCAATCGATAATGGCTCAACAACAACCTGTGCAACAAACACCACAACAAATTTCCTATCATGCGATCCCCTCAACAACACAAGCTCCAATAGTACAAAACATAGTGCCAACTATGGAAAACCATCCCCGATGATAGTCTATCCAAAAAAATCACCAATACACCCCTTTAGCCGAGTCATATGCTTCCATTTTTAGAAGGTTGTATGAGACAAATAAACTTGCTTTGCCTGACATTAGACCGGATGATCCTGCCAAACGTGGGAAACATTATCGGGAACATCTATTTTGTCCTTATCATAGGCAAAATGGGCATGATATTAACAATTGCCATGTGTTTAAAGACATAGTCCAAGACCTCATTGACTTGGGGGTGATCAAGCTTGATAATCCCCTAGCTCAACAAAACCAAAACCTTGGTATATTTCAAACACCACTTCCTCATCATGAGGAGGTGCAACCAAATGTAGGGGGGGCTAACACCAAAACTCCTCCTAATCAGGTCAATCACATACAAAAATACCAAGGGTTTGTAGGGGCCATTCATGTGGTCACTAGAGGTCAAAGGAATAACCAACAAAGGCAACCACCTCAAGCAAGTGTGTCACAACCTTCTACATCACCACCCATCCAAGTTTCCCCCAATCCTTCATCACCCATCCATATCCCTAGCCAATCGAATCCTCCAAATCCACCCATCAATCATCCACCCTTACCAGTCATCTCCTTGAGTAGCTGGTTAACCACAAGTTTAAAAATAGCTTTCACCAAATTGTCAATCTATGAGTTAATCCAACAATCTCCCCCACATCGAGAGGCATTAATGGATATTTTGAAATCCATCGAATTGCAATCACAAGATCCTAATGCCTTCAACAACTTTGTGGGGAGCATTCAAACATGCATGGAGCCTTCCATCACATTTTATGACTTTGATATTAAGCCAATCTCATCGAAATCAATAGACCCTCCATTGCATATCATGGCTCTAATTGACAAGAAGCCTTTTAAAAGAGTGCTAATTGACACTGGTTCCTCTATCAACATCATTACCACATCCGCTCTTCATCATTTGAACCTTCCTCCATCACATATCACCAAGTCATCCTTCACCCTCAAAGCATTTAATGATGCTTTGTGTTCCATAGTTGGCACTATTGTTTTACCCATTGAAGTAGGGGCTAAAATATTGCACACAATGTTCCACATCTTGGAAGGATCCATGGCATACAATGTACTCCTTGGAAGACCTTGGATGAGGGAAATGAGATGTGTCCCTTCAATACTACATCAATGTTTGAAATATGTTCATGAGGGACAAGTACATTGCATACCGATGGATGTTGAGTCATTTAAGTATTGCAATTTCATTTCAAATCCTTATGAGTCCATGCTTCCTTCCACCCATATTTTCCTATCACCATCATCCAATCCATCCACCACTTCACCAATATCTTCATCAAAGGATCCCATTCCTGAAGAGCTCCCCATCACCAACCCTCATCAAATTTCCACACCCCCATCATCGTCATCATTGACTACATGCACATGTGGTCATAGTCAGTCCACATCATCAACATCATTGCCATCCACATCATCATCATCATCCACTCAGTAGCCTTCCCAATCCAATCCATCTCCTTCACCCAATGTTTCACAAGTCGAATTGATGAATTGTGAGATATCCCCATCTTCACCATTCCTCGAGTCATCATCCAACCATAGTCTTTCCATGTCATCCCAAGTCGAGGTCCACCTCACTAATCCTGGTATTGGTGAATACGTGGTCAAAAACATTACCATCACGCCCCTCACCATCCCTAGTGCTAAGGATTTTGGTCACCCACGTGACCCACCTTTAGCAATAGGAGTAGTCTATAACATGGGTTCAACTCCAAATAGCATAAATTTTGTATATGGGGGATTGAATCTTCATCAATTCCAGCTCCCATAGAAGAACCCAAAGAACTGGTTCTTACCAACATTCCAAACATGTCGGGATTCCCATATCGATACTTCCACATTGTCAATTGGCAAGGCCATGGCCTAGGATTGCATGAACAGGGAGTGCATCAACCTATCGATGTTCCATATCAAGAGGTGCACGATCGTTCAGGTCTAGGTTACCACCCACTTTCCACCACCTCTTCTTTTGAACAAGCCTTCCAAAGGCTTAATCTAAATTCAAGGAGAAGATGCCCTCCATCCCGATAATTTTGATGATGAAATCTATGAAGAATTTGAGCTTATGTCGATAATTTTGGATGAATCTGAAGAAGAATCGGAGCCCATCATTCCCCATACCAAATAAGATGAGTTTTATCTCAACATGTTCCCCATCCATGAGCCCATATTTCACTTGCTTCTTCCACAAGAGCAAGCCATCCCTACCGGTGAACCACCACCTCCATTCCATTAAGCCATTCCATAAGCCAAATTTGTAACATATGTACATAATACAAAAATAGTGGTTTTCACCACTACCAAAAAAATAAAAATCAAAAATCAAGAAAAACATTTTATTGCTTTGCATTGCATATGTACATATCATTTAGATAAATGCATTTAATTGTGTTGCTTGTTGCTTTTCAGGTTAACCAAGCCCCTAGCATCGATTCTTAAGTTCCTTCCATCCATTCCATCCGACCGCACCTTGCCCATAAGTCAACATGAATCCTGTTGATTTATTTACCCCACTCCATAACCCATACGATCTAGCTAAGCCAATTCTAATTGATGTAAGCCTTATTGATATGGATCAAATTTCCTCACCTCCAACCTTCACCAAATTTGTCTTGATCGAGGAATTTTTAAGGGCTTCTGCCAACTACATTCCTCCATCCCCTCCACCTTCACCTTCACCTTCGGATCCTAAGGTTTTCTAGGTAGATATAGATGAGGATAAGCTAGAAGATTTTGATGACATCTTAGACAATATTCATTTGATTCCTATGTCCCATCAACTTGAGGAAGGTTCCCACATATCCATTAGTTCAAAGACAATCCCAATTTCAAGCTTGGAAATTTATACCAGAACAAGAGCAATTATTCTCTCTAGAGGAAAAAGGTATATTTCATGGTCTATAAGACTCCGGTCTAGACCCTAGTTTGTTTCCAATCTCACCTTCCTATCAAACAAACTTTCTCCTTTATGATTAATCTTTACTATTCTATCATTATCCTAAATGGCTCTCAAGCATGGTACCCATTTGTAAGCTTAATGGGGTGATACACATTTGTATTAATTTTCAAGATCTTAACAAAGCATGTTCTAATTATGCATGATTTGATTACTATATATTTATATATATACATGGCTAATACACAAAAACATTTGCATACACTTCATTCATAACATTGCATTTCATTTGCATCACACTTCACAAAACATTGCATCCACCAACATTTCATATTGCATTTTACAAAATTGCATGTCATACATTGCATTCACATTCCATTCACATTTCATATTAGGGATCATTTATTAATTTCAAGGTCTTAATTGGTCCAATAAAGTCATGTTGCCTTAATCAGGGGCACCCTCACAAAGTCATCCACACAATTCCATTAAGTCATATTGCCATTTACAAACCATAATGTCTTAAAACTCCTAGGTGTTTTCGGTCACTCAACCACTCCTAGTGTTTTAAGCAACCTCCAAAATACATGTCGAGTTCCTTTTAGGACCATTACACATCTACACTAATAAAATCTTGAGTTTTGGGAATTGACTCCAAAACATTCTTGAACCAAACACAATTTCACATCTTAAAAATATCTTGTGTCAAAGAGGGATAACACCATACTTGGTATGAACCTCGAAGTGAAAAGGGTCATCCTTGCTAGTCCCATCATGCAACATAGTCCATAAAAATAGTGGTTTTCACCACTATCACATTTACTTCAAATTCAAAAGATAGAGTAGTAAGGGGGCAAATCCATACTTAGGTTGAGAATATGATTCAAAACTCTAAATATTTTACATCACACACCACTGATCATTGGGTTGTAAGGATCGTACTACATTTCCATTCAGATGATTAGGTAGTCATCCCCAAAATTCAAGAGATCAAAAACACAAATCATGGACTATGGAGTTAGCCTCCATCGGAGCTATAGATGCTTTATTGGCAGTGGAGTACGCTCATGCATGGTGACATATCTCTTTTAAAGAGATCTCTAACCGCTCATACGAACAAGCTAGCTTCTTGGTTTCATCCATAACATGTTTACCCAATTTACTCAAGATGAGTTAATGAACTCACTTGCACACACATTGGTTCTTGATTACCTCGAGTCATTACCATGCTCTTGATTCGGTAAATGAATACACTATACACATTTGGTCCTAGAGGGATTAGGTAGTGTTAGTGAGTTTGTTTGATACACTAGGATGTTTGAGTCTAGATAAAATAATCAATTTTCCATATCAATATCCATATCTTCTTCCATATCAACATCCATATATTCTTCCATATCAACATCCATGTCTTCTTCATGAGTTATTCCTCAAATGCCACCAAGTTTGGTGCCCCTGATTAAACAACAATGCTAAAAATGGCCAAAACAAAGATCTAAACCATAAATGATTATTAGCATTTCATCTTGCATTAATCATCCATACATGCCATCTTGCATTAATCATCCATAACATAGCATATGCATTCATCATAAATAGAAAACATGCATTCAACACAAAGCATTCACAAAAACATATAACACAAAAGGTAAAATCCATGTATATATATGTGTATAAATATCGCATGTACAATGAGTGCCAAAAGGCTACATACAATAGAGCACCAAGGCTCATATACAAAAAAGTGCATCTAAGCACTAGCTAATGTCTATGAATGGACCCCTGTGACCTACTAGGATCCCTAGACCTAGAGCTCTATCTAGACTCAGCCGGCCTAGTCGACTGCATCGTAGGAAAATATGGAGGATCTAGCAATATGATATGGTTAGCCATACATAAATCCTCCAAGGAGTGCACATATGCCTTGCTCACCCATAGTCACCACAAGTCCAACCCATGTCATTGCTCCTTGCCTAGAAGCTCTACCTGGAAGGTTATGGTAATCATCACCTCCCCAGTAGGCAGTTGGAAGGTCCCCCTATCCACATCCCATATTTCAGTTAAAGCCGAAAGATACCGCTCGTTTGCCCTCACCACATCCAGTCGGGCCGCACCATCTATCCCCACAGCCTCAAATACTTTCCACTCCATCTTCAACAACAATTTCCTCATCCCATGAATGAGAGGAGAAAATTGATGCCATGGCTCCAAAATCTGCAACTGCAACAATAAACACATTTCATAAGTAAAAAAAAACAACAAAATTTTGCACAATGCACAAAAGATTCAAAACACATTACCTTGGAAAATCTTGCCTCTACTCCAGTCTCCACACTCGTTCCCTCTACTTCCATAGCTTCTATACCAAAATTCACTACCTCACTTCCCTCCTCAATCCACTCCACCCCTCAAACACAGCTTCTCAAACTTGTAAATGTGAAATGAGCTCCATTTTCCAATTTGTAGACTATTTATAGCTTTTGCAAGTGCATTGAAGTTCCCTTGGGTATTTTAGATAATATTAAGCATTCCTAGGTGCTTGCCAGAATGTGCAATCATGCAGGGGCATTTCCTATGCCCGAATCACTATAGGGCGTTTCCTGCACCTCAGAAATGCATACGGGCATTTATCGCATAAATCGAAAGAAGGTAAAATTGATCAAAACGGTGGCTTACCTCCTCGAAATCTCACCATATTTCACCTACACATCATTTCCATCAAAAAACCAGGTTTTGTAAAAACAAAAATCAGTTTGGACGCATAATTTTTGTTCGCAACCACAAGTCATAAAACACACAATTCCACTTACAAATTGTATCAAACTGGTCCAAGTTTTACAAAATAATTGTCTTCATAATTTGCATCATAATTCCCATTATTCCACCAATTTTTGTAAAATTCTGAGTTGATTTGGACCAATAAATTGAATTTTGTGTCCAAAAAGGTGCCAGATTAACCAATTTGCTATTCAATATTCTCAAATCTATTTCATTTTTTCCAAAATTATCATATTTTATCCTTGAAACTTCAAATTACACCAACATAAGTATCCATCATCCATTTATTCCCACATGTGCTAAATTTCAAGTGAATCTTGTATATAGTGGTTTGTTCTATATACTTGGCGATTGTAGCGATTTGTGTCCATGCAATTTGATAAGATGAATGAACTACCATAAGAACACTTGGTCATCATCATCATTCCATATCTCCTAGTTTGAAAGCACAATAAAATTTGGTTCCTCACATTCCAAGTAAATCTTTGACAAAGATGAATCTTGCTAAAAAGCTATCATTGATGGCCTAGTTCATGGGGCTTAAAACATGGACAAACAAATCACATCATTCCCAATTTTCTTGATAGTCAACTAGCAACTAGCTCTAGCTAGGGTGATTGGTTCCATTGAGATGAATTATTCTACAGTCACTAGCAGGCCCTCCAAGGTTGACTTCTTTATTTTTACTCTTGCATCTTCATATTGCATATCAATGAGGCCATACGACAAAATTTATTCCAAATCATGGAATCACCCTAAATTTAGGTAAACTAAAATTTGATTATGATTTTCCCACAACATGATGCATCTTACATGATCATGACATCTACATTCGACACAAAACCCTTCATCTATTGGGAAAAAAATAGATGCAATAATCATCATCATTTCTCCAAAAACCCTTCATCTGTTGGGGCAAAAATAAACACATTCATATTTCCCATTTCATCAACACCTTCAACTGTTGGGGTCAAAAATGGTCACACATTTCATCATTCCCATCTCCTTATTTGCACAATGTTTCTTTCATTTATTATTTTTCAATTGGCTTGTGAGATTCATTCACAACTCATCCATCGATTGAGGGGTAAGCTATGCAAATTATTTATTATTTTTTCTTGTAATTTTGTTTCCACATTCCAAAAAGAGAGAGAATTTTATTTTTTTCCTAGCCCAATTAGGTGTCTCATATTTTTGCACCATATTGTGTTTCACGCAACATGGTACAAAAAGGGGCATCTGTAGACACCAAAATCTAGCCACTTGTCCTCCATCCATGCTTTCCCACCATTTCCACCACCAAAACATAGCCACTTGTCCTCCATCCTAGCCTTCTCGCCATTTCCACCTATTATTTATAAATATTTATATTTATTTATAATATATATATTTAAATAATAATATTTTAATATAATATTATATATATATATATATATATATATATATATATATATATATATATATATATAAATATATGTTTATATAAATAAATAAATCCCAGCCATATGATTTAATTTAATCCCATCTGCCCATCCACATTTATCCGCCACACCCTAAATTTAATATCCACCCTTAGATGTGCTTTAATCTCAACCACACGATTAGTTTCGTTGAAATCCTAGCATGCCCTAGGTTGGATTATAAATAGGAGGCATTTTGATGGCTCAACCCCTGAGTTCCTGATTCTCTGATTTTGGCCTAATATCCTGAGTTCCCTAAGTCTTGGAATACTTTGAGTTCACTAAGGTTCCAATCCATCATTTGTGCCCTAACCCCATTCCATTCACCATATCCCTCATTCCCTTGCTCATTGCCGCCATTGTTGCATCCTTCACCATCATCAAATCTTCTTCTACAGGTCTGATCTGACCTCCCGAGCACTCTATCACTCTTTGCAAACACTCTACTACTCTTCTTGAGCACCCTG
This sequence comes from Wollemia nobilis, assembly GCA_028583015.1. Taxonomy (NCBI): domain Eukaryota; kingdom Viridiplantae; phylum Streptophyta; class Pinopsida; order Araucariales; family Araucariaceae; genus Wollemia; species Wollemia nobilis. The sequence goes on along the minus strand of JAQPPZ010002072.1, from coordinate 4,734,365 downwards.
TTGCTCTCTACCACAATTTTGAGCACCCTAATGCTCTTCCCAAGCACCCTACCACTCTCCCCGAGTGCCCTGCTATGTTTTAGTGCCCTATTTTGAAGACAAGCAAGATACTTGGGTGCTTTTAGGGCACATATTCACCCTTGACCTACAACAGTTTCATTCATCTACGAAAAACTAATAAGAAGCAAGGTAAATCATTTTCTATTTATTAATTTCAATATCTCTTTATTTACTTACAGTAGTGTTATATGATAGTTAAGGTTTTCTTGACTTTTGAGGGTCTCACATAGTGGAACCCTCTTAGTTATTACTAATTCTTTTATTTCATCTTCTATGTACAGATCTGGAGATTCATTAGCGTTGGACAATTGTTTAAGCTAGAGTGGCCCAGCTCAATGAACATCTGAAGCCCACTCAACTCTATTGGGAGCAATAACAAGTTTTACAAACACCACAAGCATTGCTATCTAGGGTTTTAGAGAACCCTAGAATTATTGTATTCATTATATTTGAATAAATGTGTAAAACCTCTTATTTGGGGTCACATTTGATTGTACTTAGATCCCCAAAAAATAATAATATCAGATCTATTCCATTGTGCAATTTCTTGTGTTATTTGGTTTATTCATTTTTAGTTAGTTATATCTAGTGTTTCATTTTTATCTCTACACATTTGATACAACATACTCCTGGTTTGACAAATCAGAAGCCAACTTTATGTCAACTGATCAACCAACCCATTCATACTTTGGTACCATCATCGCCATATTTGATAGATTTTACAATGCCTAAGTTTGATAAATTCAAGGGAACTGAGGATCCCAAAGAGTATGTAAGCATGTTTATACAATCATGTTTTAGAATCCAAAATGATATTGCTCTCATGCTCAAAATATTTCCTCAAAAATTAGGAGGAGACACCATAGAGTGGTACAACCAATTGCCTAGTCATAGTATTTATACTTTTGAATAGTTGGTTGACCAATTATTTGAGCATTTCATCCTAAATATTAGAAAGAAAGTCTCATTGTCTGATGTCTATGCTTTAAGACAACATGATGATGAGTCTATCTACGATTTTAGAAATCATTGGAGGGTCGTCATTATTAATTTTCCATTTACCCTACCAATGGAAGAGCTTATCAAACTATTCACCAAGAGTTATTTAAAACCTATCTATTGGATGCTTCAATTATAGACATATCATTCGTTTGAAGAAGCTCTAGCACAGGATGGTGTCATCGAGGAAATAAAAATCCAAGGGGGCATACTTAAGCCTAAGAAAAAGGAATGGTAAAATAAGGGCCAATATAAAAGCAATTATTTTGGCCAATCAAAATCAACATAGACCACTCCGACCAATCAACCTAATCATGTTAATCAAGTGGTCATGAGCCAATTGGTAATGGCTCAACAACAATCAGTGCAACATCCACCACAACTAATTGCTTATCATGCGATACCCTCAGTAACTCAATCTATGCAAAACACAGTGCCAGTTGTAGATAACCATCCTCGATGATAGTTTGTCTGATAGAATCACCAATATATCCCCTTGGTTGAGTCATATGCTTCTTTTTTCTAAAGGTTATATGATAAAAACAAACTTGCTTTACCCAAAATCAGACTAGATGATCCCGCTAAGCATGGAATACACTATCGGGAACATTTATTTTGTCCTTACCATAGGCAAAATGGGTATGATATTAATAATTGCCATGTATTCAAAGACATTGTTCAAGACCTAATTTACTTGGGGGTCATCTAGCTTAACAACCCCCTTGCTCAAAAAAACCAAAACCTTGGTATTTTTCAAACACCACTTCTTCACCATGAGGAGGTGCAACCAAATACAAGAGGAGCTAATATAAAGACTCATCCTAATCAGGTTAACCATGTCCAATAATACCAAGGGTTTGTAGGTGCCATTCATGTGGTCACTAGAGGTCAACGAAACAATCAGCAGAATGCAAGGCAACAACCTCAAGTAAGTGTGTCACAACCTCCCACATCACCCTTCATCCAAATTTCCCCCAATCCTTCATCACCAATACACATTCCTAGTCAATCAAATCCCCCAATTCCACCCATCAATCATACACTATGACCAATCATTTCATTGAGTAGCCGATTAACCACATGTCTAAATATGGATTTCATCAAATTGTAAATTTATGAGTTAATTCAAAAATCTCCCCCACATTGTGAGGTATTAATAGATATTTTGAAATACATTGAATTACAATCTCAAGATTCAAATGCCTTTAACAATTTTGTAGGGATAATTCAAACATACATGGAGCATTCCATTACATTTTATGACTTTGATATTAAGCCAATCTCATCAAAATCAATAGATCCTCCATTGCACATCATGGCTCTAATTGACAAGAAGTTGTTTAAAAGAGTTCTAAATGATATCGTTTCCTCCATAAATATCATCACCATGTCTGCCCTTCATCATATAAAATTTTCTTCATCTCATATCACTAATTCATCCGTCACCCTAAAAGCATTTAACGATGCTTTGTGTTCCATAATTGGCACTATTATTTTACCCATTGAAGTAGGGGTCAAAATATTGCATACTTTGTTCCACATCTTGGAAGGATCCATAGCATATAATGTGTTCTTGGAAGGCCTTGGATGAGGGAGATGATGTGTCCCTTGAATATTGAACCAATGCTTAAAGTATGTTCATGATAAATAGGAACATTGCATACCAGTGGACTTCGAGCCATTTAAGTATTGCAATTTCATCTCAAATCCATATGAGTCCATGCTTCCTTCCATTCACCTTTTTCTATCACCATAAGCCAATTTATCTACCATTTCATCCATTTCCTCATCATGTACTCCTATTCTTTAAGATTCCCCTATTACCAAACTCATCCAAGCTTCCATACCCCCATCATATTCATCATTGACTACATGCACATGTGGTCAAAGTTAATCCACTTCATCATCATCATCCATTCAACAACCTTCCCAATCCAATCCATCACCATAAGCAAATATTTCATAAGTCGAGTTGATGGATTGTGAGACATCTTCATCTCCACCATTCCTTGAGCCATTATCCAATCATGGTCCTTCCACATCATCCCAAGTTGAGGTCCACCTCACTAATCTTGGTATTGGTGAATATGTGGTCCAAGACATCACCATCACGCCACTCACCATTCCTAATGCTAAGGATTTTGGTCACCCACATGACCCACCTTTATCCATAGGAGCAATATATGACATGGGTTCAGCTCCCAATAGCATAAATTTTGTATATGGGGGATTGATTCTTCATCAAATCTAGCTCCCCTAGAGGAACCCAAGGAACCAACACTTGCCAACATTCCAAACATGTCGGGATTTCCATCCCACTATTTTCACATAGTCAATTGGTAAGGTCATGGCCTAGGATTGCATGAACAGGGAGTGCTTCAGCCTATTGATGTTCCATATCAAGAAGTGCATGACCATTTAGGTCTAGGTTACCACCCACTTTCCACCACCTCTTCTCTTGAACAAACCTTCCAAAGACTTGATCTAAATTCAGGAGAAGAAACCCTCCATACCGATGATTCTGATGATGAAATCTATGAAGAATTCAAACTCATGTCAATAATTTTGGATGAATCTGAAGAGGAATCGAAGCCCATCATTCCCCATACCGAACAGGATGAGTTTTATCTCAAAATGTTCCCCATCCATGAGCCCATATTTCACTTGCTTCTTTCACAAGAGTGAGCCTCCCCTACTGGTGAACCACCACCCCCACTTCATTAATCCATTTCATAAGCCAAAATTGTAACATATGTACATAACACAAAAAATAGTGGTTTTCACCACTACCAAAAAATAAAAAATCAAACAAAAATATTTTTTTTTTTAGCATTGCATGTATATATCATTTAGTTAAATGCATTTATTTGTGTTGCTTGTTGCTATCTAGGTTTACCAAGATCCTAGCACCAGTTCTTAGGTTCCATTCATTCCATCCGACCTTATCCACCTTGTCCCTTAAATCAACATGAATCCTGTTGATTTATTCACCCCACTTCGTAATCCATATGATCTAGCTAAACCAATTCCAATTGATATAAGTCTTATCGATATGGACCGAATTTCCTCACCTCCATCCTTTTTTGAGTTTGTCTTGTCTGAGGAATTGTTAAGGGCTTCAACCAACTACATTCCTCCATCCCCTCTGCCTTTACCTTCACCTTCACCTTCGAATCCCAAGGTTTTCCAGGTAAACATAGATGAGGATAAGTCAGAAGATTTTGATGACATCTTAGACGACATTCATTTGATCCCTATACCCCATCAACTTGAGGAAGGTTCTCACATGTCCATTGAAGATACTATCGATGTGGACCTTAGTTCAGACAAAGACAATCCCCAAATTGTCAAGCTTGGAAAAAGCTTATCCAATGATGAACAAGAGCAATTAATTGCTCTCCTCAAGAGGAAGAAGGGCATATTTGCATGGTCCTATAAGGACATGCCTGGTCTTGACCCTAGTTTGGTTTTCCATAATCTCACCTTACATCCTGATGCTAATCCGGTCAAACAAAAACTTAGGAGGATGCATCCTACCATGGCCCTCTTGGTAAAAATAGAGCTTCAAAAACTCTTAGATGTGAACTTCATAGTTCCTATCGACTATCCTGAGTGGCTTTCAAACATGGTACCCATTCGTAAGCCTAATGGGGTGATACGCGTTTGCACTGACTTTTGAGATCTTAACAAAGCGTGTCCTAAGGATGACTTTCCTCTTCCCAAATATCGATACTCTTGTTGACACCTGCGCTGGCCATGAAATGCTTTCTCTCATGGATGGTTTCTCAAGATACAACCAAATTCAAATAAATCTTGATGACCAACACAAAACAACATTCACTACACCTTGGGGAACTTTTTGTTACAAGGTGATGCCCTTTGGCCTTAAAAATGTAGGTGCCACTTATCAACGTGCCATGACATACATTTTCCATGACTACATGCATAATATTATCGAATATTATGTGGATGATCTCTTGGCTAAATCTAAAACTCGACAAGAGCACATTGGTGTATTGGAGAAAGTTTTTGATCGACTTCTAGAGCATAATGTAAGGTTGAACCCCAAGAAATGTGTCTTTGGTGTTACCTCGGGAAAACTTCTAGGATTCATTATCTCCAAAAGAGGCATTGAGGTGGACCCAAACAAGGTCAAGGCCATCATGGAGATGCCTCCCCCAACTAACTTAAAGGAATTGCGTAGTTTACAAGGAAATATTCAATCGATCCATCATTTTATTGTGCAACTTTTTGATAAATGTAGGTCATTCAATCACCTACTACAAAAGGGGGTGCCATTTTCTTGGATAGATGAATGCCAAAAAGCCTTTGATGACATTAAGCAATACCTAGCTTCTCCACTAGTCTTAGCTCCTCCTCTTTCGGGGGTCCCATTCTATATTTATATTTCAGCAATGGACTTTGCATTAGGGACAATGCTTGCACAAAAGAATGAAGAAAATCGAGAGCAAGTTGTCTACTACATTAGTCGAACATTGGTAAGCTATGAAACTAGATACGCTTATGTAGAAAAATTGTGCTTAGCAATGGTTTTTACCACTAAGAAACTTTGACATTACATGCTTAGTCACACAACATATGTCATAGCTAGAGAAAATCCTCTGCATTATATGATGTCTCGCACTTACAATAACACCCACACCGCTAAATGGATAATGCTCCTTACTAAATTTGACCTTGAATTCATTAGCCAAAAATCCATTAAAGGTCAGGTAATAGCCGATCAACTTGTGAAAGCTCCACTACCTAGTGATCATCCTTTGATTATTGAGCTCCCAGATGATTCGGTATTTTCTATCACTGAAAAGAAGAAGATGTCATTCCAGAGGAAGACGTCGATATCACATTATTCTTTGATGGCTCTAAGTGCACAAAAGGTCAAGGTTCTGGAGTCATGTTTCATACACCCTAGGGGGTACCTATCCCCTTATCATTCAAACTTGACTTCCAATGCACAAACAACACTGCAGAGTATGAAGCCTTAATCCTAGGTCTTCAATCAGCTATAGCTATGAGAATTAAGTGTATCAGGATATTTGGTGATTCTCAACTTGTCGTTAAGAAAATCAATGGAGAATACCAATGCAAAGAACCTACCATTAAGCTTTACCATGAAGTAGCAATGAAATTGCTCTCTAAGTTTGATTGGTATGAAATCAATAGTTTTCCATGTTCGACTAATAGATTTGCAGATGCGATGGCCTCCCTTGGATCATTGATTCCAAAAGACTCCTTTGGAGAGGTACAACCCCTTATAATTTCAATGGTCTCTAAATATGCAATTGTCTATGTTGAATCTAAAGATGAAAAGGATATTTGCTTTATCTAATTAGATCCATATGAGCCTTGGTCAAGCCAGATAGTAGCCTTTCTCAAGTTTGGAACACTCCCATCTGACATGTCTCGAACTACCAAATACACTTTCAAGAAAAAGGTAGCTCGTTTCATTCTCTTAGGGGACGTGTTGTATAAACATGGTTATGATGGAGTTCTCCTTCATTGTCTCGAATCTAGTGAGGCACAAAGAGCCATAGTTGAAGCCCATGATGGTACTTGTGGTGGTCATTTTAGTGGAATGGCCATTGCAAAGCGTATCTTACGCATGGGTTATTATTGGCCCACAATGGAACATGATTGTTGCACTTATGTTAAACATTGTAAGAAATGTCAAGAACATGCTAATTTAACTCATGTACCATCACAAGATTTACAACCTATCCAAAGCCTTTGGCCCTTTTCACAATGGGATCTAGATCTAATTGGAAAAATTTTACCTCCTTCCTCGGGACAACATACATTCATCATCACAACCATTGAATACTTCACAAAGTGGGTTGAGGTAATTCCTCTAACCAATACGACAGGACCTAGAATTATGGAGTTTATACTTCATCACATCATTTTTTATTTTGGTATCCCCTCAAAAATCATCTCCGACAATGGCAAGTCTTTCAAGAACAAGGATGTTCAAGCACTTTGCAAGAAATATAACATTCAACATAGTTTCTCGACTCCTTATTACCCACAAGAAAATGGATAAGCTGAAGCTTCCAACAAGATCTTAATTGCTATTCTCAAGAAACTTGTTAAAGAAAATTATAGATATTGGCATACACAAATTCCCTTGGCATTATGGGCTTATCGAACAAGCATCCGCACGCCTACAGGGGCAACACCATTTTCATTGGTCTATGGAGCCGAAGCAATCATACCTCTTGAGCTTGAGATACCCTCCTTGCAAATTTCTTTGTAGGAATTCATAGATGATGACACTACTAGACAAGCACATCTTGACCAACTCACACTTCTTTATGAGAGGTGAGTCAATGCTTTAGAGCATTTACGAGTTTATCAAGACCACCTAAAGTGTGCTTACAATGCCAAAGTTCATCTATGTGAATTCCAAGTAGGAGATCTTGTCCTTAAAGAGAATCAACAAAACACCAATGCATTGCCGCATCTTCATGATAAATTCGTGGCTAATTGGTTGGGTCCATACATTGTTACTCAAAGAGTGGGTAACGGTACTTATAGGCTTGCCAGTCTAGAGGGAGAAGAAGAACCCGAACCACTTAATGTTATACACTTGAGAGCATTCTATGCATAATGATATATATATATATATATATATATATATATATATATATATATATATATATATATATATACATGGCTAATACACAAAAATATTGCACTTCATTTGCATACATTTCATACACAAAAACATTTGCATACATTGCATTCAAAAATATTGCATTTGCATACATTTCATTTTGTAACTTTGCACTTCCATCCATATTTCACATTTCATATTAGGGATCATTTATTAAGTTCAAGGTCTTAATTGGTCCAATAAAGTCATGTTGCCTTAATCAAGGGCACCTTCACAACATCATCCACATAATTCCACCAAGTCAAATTACCATTTGCCAACCATACATTCATAATTCCTAGGTGTTTTCGGTCACTCAACCACTCCTAGTGTTTTAAGAAACCTCTAAAATACATGTCGAGTTACTTTTAGGACCATCACACATATACACTAAGAAAATATTGAGTTTTGGGAATTGACTCCAAAACATTCTTGAACCAAACACAATTTCACATCTTAAAAACATCTTGTGTCAAAGAGGGATAACACCATACTTGGTATGAACCTCGAAGTGAAAAGGGTCATCCTTGCCTGTCCCATCATGCAACATAGTCCACAAAAATAGTGGTTTTCACCACTATCACAATTTCTTCCAAATTCAAAAGATAGAGTAGTAAGGATAGGGTACAATTCTCATCACACTTAGGTTGAGAATCTGATTCCCCAAAGCTCTAAATATTTTACATCACACACCATTGATCATTGGGTTGTAAGGATCGTACTACATTTCTAGTCATATGGTTAAGTAGTCATCCCCAAAACTTAAGAGATCAAATCCTTGGACTATGGAGTTAGCCTCCACCGGAGCTATAGATGCTTGACTGGTAGTGGAGTATGCTCATGCATGGTGACACATCTCTTTTAAAGAGACCTCTGACCACACATAAGGACAAGCTAGCTTCTTGGTTTCATCCATAATAGGTCACACCCAATTTACTCAAGATGAGTTAATGAACTCACTTGCACACACATTGGTTCTTGATTACCTCGAGTCATTACCATGCTCTTGATTCAGTAAATGAATTCACTACACACACATTTGGTCCTAGAGGGATTAGGTAGTTTTAGTGAGTTTGTTTGATACCACTAGTATGTCTGAGTCTCTGCAAAATAGTCAGTTTTCCATATCAACATCCATATCTTCTTCCATATCAACATCCATATCTTTTTCTATATCTTTTTATGCAACATCCATGTCACTTCATGAGTCATTCACCCCACATACCACCAAGTTTGGTGCCCCTGATTAAACAACAATGCTAGAAATGGGCTAAGCAAGATCTAAACTATAAATGATCATTAGAAAATCTGCATTCCATACCTTGCATTAATCATCCATAACATCCCACTTGCATTAATCATCCATAACATATCATATGCATTCATCATCCATATAAATATGCATTCCATAAAAGCATTCACACAAACATATAACACAAAAAGGTAAAAGCCATGTATATATATGTATAAATATCGTATGTACAATGAGTGCCAAAAGGCTACATACTATGGAGCACCAAGGCTCATATACAAAAAGTGCATCTAAGCACTAGCTACACCCTCCAAGAGGACCCCTGTGACCTAGAAGGAGCCTTAGACCTAGAGCTATGCCTAGACTCGCTATGCCTAGCAACCTCAAATACATATGAGGTTGGAGGATCAAGAAGTGGAATATGATGCTCCATCAACCTATCCTCCAATACCTCAATATATCAACATTATTCCAATGCTCCCTCTCTAGTAGCTCTACCTAGAGCCTCATGATCCTCTCATCCCAAGTCATCACCATCGCATCTTGCTCTACTACCTACTACTCCAACCTCACCCAATCCTCCTAGCTCTGACTTGGAGGCCCATCCAGAGTCTCCTCCACATCATCTCCATCTCCATCATCTCCTCCACTCCTTGGAGCCTACCTCGCCGCACCCTTAGTCCTCCTCCTTTGACTATCTGATCAAAGGTACCTCTATCACTTAGGAGCCTCATGGGTCTCCTTCACCTCATCCCCATCTCCACCAACTACTACTAGAGTTGGTGCCCATGGTGGCTATGTAGCGAACCATACATCATACTTTAAAGTAGTCCCCACATCATCTATATTTGGGAGATCTATCTCCTCATCATCCTCATAGGCCACCCTCCATGGCTCTGCACATGGTAGACCTGTCTCCTCTCGATGCCTCCTATAGAGCATCGGCTCCTCTGGAATCCCCTACCTCAAGCTAAACTATCGGAGTACTTATGAGAACTAAAAATACTTAACCTCACTCTAATATCTCCCAACCACCCACCTAGCCTATCGCACCCATCATAGATGCTCTCCATATCTAGTCCATCTGCTACCTCACCATGGCCTCCATATCACTTGGGTAGATGTTAGTCTAACCCATAAATCTTGGTACCACTAGCTCATCCACATAGGTTGACTCAACTGTACCTCCTTGACCATTATCCATCTCCTCGCATAGGGCTTCTCCCTACCCAATCCTACCAGTAGTAAGCCTTCTGATTAAGCCACACTAAAGTGCTCCCATCCCCAACACTATAGTAGCAAGCTACATCCTAATCCCTTCCTCCCTCACCTCCTCACCTCATAGAGCTCCCGGTATGCTTACGCCAATAAGGTAGGAGCCCATGCATACACCTACCTCATAGTGAGCATATCGCTCACTAACCCTATCAGGTTCCAAGGGAACCTACACCCAATACTATTCGGGGCCATGATGTTGGCCAACACGAACATCACCAAAGCACAGAGGGCATCCAACTCCTTGTCCACATACATGGACAAGTAGGGAATACCCTCACTCTCCACCCTCACACCCCACCAACTATCACCAAACATCTTCTTCATCTTCATCCCTTGATCACGTCCAACCTCAATGTGCATCCCCTCCACTGGCACCTTGAGGATGCGGTATACATCCTCAAGTGTAAGGGTCACCTCTCCCATAGGGAGCTAAAAAGTTCCCCTATCCGGATCCCACCTCTCTGCCAAGGTAGAGAGGTACCCCTCATCTACCCTAATCACATCAATTTGGGCTACCTTCACTAGCCCCATAGCCTCCAGCAACTCCCACTCCTCCTCCACCAATGCCTTTCTCATCCCAGGAATGTAAGGTGAGAACCGGTGTCGAGCCTCCAAAATCCTAAGTTGCAGCACAACACAAAACATTTGTCATTAACACATGATAAAAAAACACAAACATAAAATTTTTGCACAAAAAGGACATTACCTCAGCCACTCGCACTCTAGCTCTGGCCCCTACCTCTGCTCCTTCCACCACCATAGCTTCCACGCCCAATTCACTTCACCTCACTCCACTCCACTCCACCCAACTCTCCTAGATGTAGCTTCTCAAACTCACAAAATGCACAAATGAGCTTCATTTCTCATCCTACCAACTATTTATAGCTACTTTAGGCACCTTGAGATGCCCATGGGCATTTCTTGGTGCACTAAAGTGCACCAAGGCATTTGCAAAATGCCCAAACATCGGTGGGCATCTGTGCATGCTAAAAGTGCCAACTAGTGTTTGGCATCAATTTTGACAAAAGAACAATTTTTACAAAATAGTGGCTTATCCCCACCAAATCACTTCATATTGCATTCATGCATCTATTTCATCATATTAATAGGTTTTGTGAAGGTTCCAACTGATTTGGATGCATAATTTTCGTTTGCGACCACAAATTGCAAATCCACTTAACAAGTTACAAAAGCACTCCAAAATGGTCCAAATCTTCACAAAACGATCATAATCATCATTCTCATCATTAATACATCATTTTCACATCATCAATATCATTCCATATCATCATTTGCATATTTTCCAAGTTCAAACAACATTCAAGTGAACCTTGTATCTAGTGGGTTATTCTATATACTTGGTGATTGCAGTGATTTGCATCCATGCAATTTGGTAGGATGAATAACCTACCATAAGGACACTTGGTCATTTTCATCATTCCATATCTCCTTGTTCAAAATCACAATCACATTTGGTACTTCACTTTTTGGGTGAAACTATGCCAAGACCAATTTGCACAAAAGTTGTCATTGATGGCCTAGTTCATGGGGCTTAAAACATGGACAAAATCACATTTCATCATTTCACAATTCCTTGATAGTCATCATAGAGATAGGCACTAGCTAGGATGATTGGTTCCAATCATGGGAATTATTCAACAGTCACTAGCAGACCCTCCAAAGTTGACTCTTTTTATTTTTCTTTGCATCTTCATCTTTGCATATCAATGACATCGGAAGGCACATTCTTCAACAACATCGAATCACCCCAAATTTGGGGTAACCACATTTGGTTTTGACTTTCCCACAATGGGATACATATTACATGATCATGACATTTATACTTGGCAAAAATCCCTTCATCTGTTGGGGCAAAAATAGACACATTTTTCATCATATTTTTCACAAAACCCTTCATCTATTGGGGCAAAAATAGACACATTTTTCATCACATTTTCACAAAACCCTTCATCTGTTGGGGCAAAAATAGATGCATCATTTCACATTTTTCACCAATCCCCTTCCTACCGTTGGGGCAAAAATGGTATCACATTTACATCATTCATATCATCCCCATTCATTTGCACATATTTTTCAATTGGCTCATGAGATTCATCCACAAACTCACTCACCAATTGAGGGGGTAAGCTACGCAAATCCAAATTCTTTAATTCTTTTGTCTTCAAGCTCATGTTTCACATCCCAAGAGAAAGTTGCTTCTGCACCTAGCCCAAACAGGTGTCTTGTGTTTTTGCACTGCATTGTGTTTCACGCAACGCAGTACAAAAAGGGGCATCTGTAGACACCAAAACCTAGCCACTTGTCATCCATCCAGGTCTTCCCACCATTTTACCCATTTATTTATATATATTTAGGCATATTTATTAAATATATGTTTAATATTAATATTTTAATATTATATTTTATATATATATATAATAAATATAAATATTATATATGTGAATAAATCCCAGCCATCCGATTTAACTTAATCCTAGCCATCCATCCACATCAATCCATGCCACACACCCAAAATTAATATCCACCCTCTATTATGTTTTAATCTGAGCCACACAATTCATGTCGCTCAAACCCTAACATACCCTAATGTGGATTATTAATAGGAGCCATTTTGATGGCTCAACCCCTGAATCTTGAGTTGAAGTTTCCCCTAAGCTTTCTAAGCCATTTTCCCCTAAGTTCCCTAGAGTATCCAAGCACTCTCTCCTTCCATCCTCGCTTGCCATAGCCCCCACATCCATCACCACCCCTCTCGCCCAGCCAGATCTGCTTCTGTAGATCTTCACCTTAGCTCTCGAACACCTTCGAGTGCTCCCTATCATTATCGAGCACCTCCAAGTGCTTCTCCTCCACTACCAAGCACCTCTGGGTACCCTCCACCATTCCCAAGCACCCACGAGTATTTTTTGCTACCATCGAGCACCCATGGGTGTCTTACACCAGAGTTCTATAGTCCTCCTAGCCCTCGGGTGATGCTAGGGCATCGCCACACCAATTTCCTACAACAAATATCACAGATCAAAAAATAGCAAGCGTCTCAAGGTAAATCTTTTTATTTTTATTTCATTCCATGCATTTTTATTTTTGTTCATGCTATTTACATCATATAGCTAGGGTTTTTGTATTGATTATAGAGGGCCTCACATTATGGAGCCCTCACAGTTGCTACTAACCCATTTGCTATTTTCTTGTGTGCATATCTGGAAGTGTTACATTAGCGTTGTGCAATTGTTTAAGCTGGAGTGGCCCAACATTGGATAACTAGAAGCCCACTCACTTTTATTGGGAGCAAGGATGTATTCTGAAGACACCACCAGCATTGTAGCTAGGGTTTCGAAGAACCCTAGCATTGTGTATATTTGTATCAAAGAGTTCAAAGATTCTTTATTGTAACAATGGAGTTTTGAGGCTCCCCCCATTAATAAAAATCATTCATTGTGCAATATTATCTTTTTGAGTTCAATCTATATCTTGTTATTTGGTGTTGTGTTTTTGTCTCTACATGATTATTTCCTTTCTAATTTGTTATTCCTTAATTTTTATTTCATTTAGAGTTGAAATATTTTTTATGTGATAAAAAGAAAAGTCTATGTTAGCTATAGCATGAAAATTTTGGTATTTCTATCTCCTTCCTTGATCCATATCTCTCTTGATCTATGGAAGCAATACAACTCATTTTTCATTACATTAGGATAATAAAAAGCAGTTATTTTTCTTGAATATAAGAATCCTAGTCCATTCCATTGATTTCTACATTTGTTGTAAAATTTTGAGATTGAATTCAATTTTCACCTTTTCTTTAAATATGCAACCAAAATATTTGGCATTCAAAATCTTCCTTTACCCATTTAGATATTTTATCTTTTGTACAAACCTATATATACATTATCCTTCAAAATTTGCTTCATCCCACCATAACATAACCATCTAGAATAAATCAAGGTCTTCAATCCATATAGCTTGAACAAAACCGCTTTGGATGACCATTATTGATTAAATCACATCTCAAGGGAATGGGCTTGTGATCTAATCCTACTCACAATAAAATGTCTAAAGATATTGTATACTCTATTTAAAACCATGTACTGGATAAATAAAATGTATCCAATATTTCTACTGTATGAATTTTCCTACTACATATCCTACATATATTGAACATGATAGAATAACATCCCAAAAAGACCATTAGAATTGAAAAATGAAACAAAATATTATATTTAATTTATACCATCTAGGAGTACCACCCTTCCTTGTTGAAGGATATAGAATTGTGTTGAAGTCCCTCCTAAGAATCCATAGATCACAATTTTGAATCAACATTGTATTTGACAAAAATAGGATAAGGTCCTTCTAACAAATTTTATGAGAAGCTATAGTCGGATCATATATATTTATAACCCAACTTTGATGTTTTACTATTTTATGTAAAATAGTCTGAATGTTTGCTTCTAACAATTACCCATACCATTTGCATTTATCTCATGTTATTGCAATACCTCTAAAAGATACTATAGAAGAAACTAGCAGATAATCCCTCATCTTCCAAATCTTTTTGAATGCATCCTTACATTCCTCACTACTTAGTTTTTCTTCTTGTATTAAAATAAAATAAGGACTATAAAAACCTATCAATTCCTCAATAAATATATTTTAGGGTTATTATGCATACCCCTAATATTCCATAATACCATTTTCATCATCACTTTCTACTTTCATTAGAGGGATTAGTGCCACTTTGTTAACACTTGTGATATTTGTTTTTGTTTTCCCAAATCAATACCCCCTTTTTTCCTCTTTGTTATTGCTTTGAAGGTCTTCCTCTCCTTTTTCCATTCCCACCAACACTTTCATATTCATCAATCACTTCAATTTTGCTATATTTTCATATTGAGATTCATCTTCAAAATATTTATGTTACCCTAAAAAATCTAAAACTCAAGGAATAGTCTCAAAAACACTTTCTACTTATGTTGACCTAGAAGCCCTAAAGAACAACGATGATTTTCCATAGTAATTACTTTCTTATGCCACCTTCAAAACCCTAAATTTCCATGGATATTATTCTCTATGTTCATTTATTTATTATATTGCTCTTTAAACCCTAATGTGCAAGAGATACACTCTATACTACTTACATTTTTATTGTAAGTAGAGGATTTTATACTACTTGGAAAAAATGAAGATAAGTTACCTAGATTTAACTTTAGCTCTTTTGTTTCCTTTGCTTTAAAATTTGCATCCCCATATTCCTTCACATCTTTAACTCCTAAATTTGAACTTGTTCATTGTACTTCCTCATCCCTTATATCATTTTTATTCTAATATTTTATTTGAATAAACTATAATGGCATTCACTATTTGATGATACAAAGGGGTTTTCTTTGTCACTTTCTTAGGAGTGAAAAATTCTTGATTTGATATAGATTCTACGATGATATAATTTTCTTGCGTCATATTGAAGTTATCTCATACCCAAACTTTTCCACATCTTGTTCCATTATTTTCACTTTACAATCTCTTTCCATATGTCTAGTTTTATAACATTTGTGACATCAAAATGCAATGTTTTTGTAATCCATTTGTTGACCCATTCTCTTGATCCAAATTTAATCCTAATGGATTGTGGTAAATATTTTGAAATATTTATGGCAACACATATTTGAGTGTATACAACATGCCTTATCTTCTTAGTAGTTGGTCCTTCTTTAGTGAATTTCCTAGTTTATTGCCAACATTGTTCAAAACCTTATTGATAAGTTGATGTGGAAGCCTAAAAAGCCTAATCCACACTAGAAACCTTTTAATAGTCTCTATCTCCATAGAAAAAATATCATTCTATAGTCTTAGATATAATTCATCTCTCCCCCTAAACCATGGACCACCATCCATTATTATATTCCTAATTTCTAAACTAGAGAATATCATGAGAAAAAATACTTTCTAAAAGAAAATACATGGAGTAATTTTAACTCATTCTCTACTTCCACTTGATCCAAATTTGAATATTTTAAAAACTTAGCCAATGTCCATGGAACATACATATTAACCCTTTGTTTTTAAAAACTCTTATATCATGCTCGATCATCTCATTCGTGATAATCACTTTTGCTATAATATCTGCTACATGTATAGAATTCGCCATAGATACACTCTTCCTCTTATCCCTAACTAGGGCATCCTTGCTTCTAACTAGGACATCCCTAATTTCAATTAGGACTTTAAAGAATGAATTTATTGCCATGCTACATAGATTTTCTTCACAAGAATTTGATCTAGAAAAAGAAGAAGTGGTGCTTGTTCCTTGCTTGCATTTAATTTCCTACTCATACTTGTTTCCTACTAACACGTACAATACTTACTTTCTAAAATAAAATAAAAAAAGTGAGACTCACACTCATTCTTAACTCATTATTTATATAATTATTATTTTAATTATAGATGATTAAATACCTCCCTATTATAAGTAAAAATTAAAATTTGGTCTTCACCAATCTATCTCACATCGCATCTCGATATCAGGTTTTCTATGGGATTTTTTACCACTACTTTTATTATCGATCCCTTTGCATTTTCTCCACCTTGGGTAGATAATCTTCTTTAATATGACCTCAACCATTGCTAACACTCCACCCCTTGGTGAAGTTGCTGCTACAGAGTGTCATGGCTCCAAACAAGAGCCCGTGGAAACTTGTTTTAAATATACACTATAAGGTAACATTTCCACCTCTGATATTGTGCTTCTTATGCAAGAATTTGACAGTGCATGTAGATGGCTTGAGCAACACATGCTTATAAATTGTTTTCTAGGGTGTATACCCAATGACACCCTCATTTGTTAGTGGATCTAGAATGCATGACATTCCCATGGTATTAAAGTGGAGCATATACAAAACCTCACTAAGGGGTTTTTCTATTTTTAGTTTATTTATCCTCAACATGGCATGGTGAGTATAGGCCCCTAGTATATTAGGAATACCCTTTTGATTATTCAACCCTAGCACCATAATTTTACTATCTCTATGGATGTCTCCTTAAAAGTGTTGGTGTGTAGAATTCCTAGGTCTCCCTCTTCCACTATAGTGTTTTTTTCAACAACTAGTTATCCCTATTAGAAAATTTGTTTGCATGGAACAACAAAAATTCTATGTTGTTTGCCCCCACAAGTGTTTATGTGTTAAGGTTGACCTCTATAAGGACCTAAAATAATTTATTGACATCCAAGTTGAAGACACCTATTTCCAGCAAATGGTGGTTTATATCAACCTTATGAATACATGTTATAGATGTCATTTAGTGAATCATAAAATCAAAGGTTGACCCCTCATGGAGGGTTGTTTCAAAGAAAAGTCATTTTTAGTGGCTACTCCTACACTTGTACCAATGCCAACAGATGTCTTTGCTTTTCAAACCCATATTTTATTTTTCAGTAGTTTAATTACTGTGTTTGAATAAATCACTAAAAATCCATCAGAATTAAAGGTTAAAACAGATTTTATTCATTTTGAGTCCATTGAAAGATCAAAATTAATAAACCACAGTGCCCCTTGTTAACATCCACTTGCAAACCCTAAGGTGTTCTTAGCATTTCATTTTAGGCAGCATTCTTGATAATTAATAATCAGCATAATAAGAACCTTGGAGAAATCGTTTTTCTTTGCAAGCAGAGGATTTAGGACTCGGATCCTACAGGAGAGTGTGTTTTCACAATCGAGTTAAAACACCACTCAACAGATTGATGCTAGAAGGAGGGCGGTTCGGTTTATTTATTTTAATTTTTTATATATCTGAATGTTTTATTTTAATTTAATTCTGAAATAATTTACGGCTAAACTGCAACACTGTTTTTTTTGTTTGTTGCAGGTTTTCTTCGAACTAGCCGAGGGTTTCCTCAGGCAGGCTGGACCCACCACGCCGTATTGCGACCAGGTCTCAAACAACCGGAGAAACCATTTTTCACGACCTTACTGGTACTCCCAAGGGTAAAATCAAGCAAGTCGTAAGCACTCCGGTAGCAAAAGGACTGTTTTCTCCAGGAACGTCGAGTGGACCTACGCCAGTAGTATCTGTTGCCCCTAGTGCGCCTATAGTTTCTAACATTTCATCTGCTATTGTAGGTCTGTCTACATCAATTCTGAGTCAAATGGCTCAAGCTCCAGTAGCTCCTTGGTATGGAGCTAACAATACTCCTTTGAATATTGTTGGGGATATCCATGAAATCCCCAAGAACATTGAAATATTTCTGCCTAAGTACAAGCCAGATGGCCTAAGAACAAGTGAGAAGAACATATCCAAGCCTATAGGGATGTTTTAATTAGACCGCAAGTTCAGCATGAAGATGTAGCCTGCAGACTTTTCCCCATGAGCTTGGATCCAATAGCATATGAATGGTATATATGCTTGCCAACCGGTTCAATCACCTCTTGGACACAAATGGAAAATTCATTTGTCAATCAATTTAGGTCTCCCTTAGATCCCGCAACTATTTAAAATTAGTTTATTACATGCAAACGGGGCCAAGGGGAACCAATCCGAATGTTTAATCAGAGATTCCAAAATAACTATAATAGAGCAATTAGACATTTTGCCATCGATCCTGCAGTAGCTTTGCAGATATATTTTGGGGCATTGGACCCCATGACGACCATGTTTGCAAGGCATAATCCTCAGGTCACCACGCTTGCTTTGGCCTATAATGAAGCCATGACTATTGAGCAGCAGTTGACACCGCATGGCTACAGGTTTACTCAGGATGCCCATGTTGGGACAGGGTGCTCTATATGGTCAAATTCCCCAGGAAAATCAGCTCATGGCACCACAAATGCCAAATATGAACGCATTCCCATATCCACAGCCGTATCCATCAGCACCCGCATATGCACCCATTCCAATCCAACCAATCGCAGCCATTCCACCTGTTCCTGCATTTTTGCAGAACAGTCAATCAACTACGCAGGAAACTAGTCAAGTCAATCCTCAAGCCATAGTTCATGTTTCGAATCCAATCCCAATTCAAGGTATCAATCCATTTGGGAATCCAATGCCTCAGAACCCCACCCAAATGCGGAATCAAGACCCCATCAATTATGCAAATCCAATGGGGGTTAATAACAATGTGGTTCCACCGAAATATGTCTTTTCGAAAGTCGAAGAGCTCAAGAAACTAGTGCATAAACTAAGTAATGACAGAGTTCAACAGCAGAAGCATGAGTCCCGTGCCCCTCACCCGAGTCAGAATTTTAACAATAGAGGGAGGCACTGGAACACTAAGCCAAACAATGGGGGAGTTCCTGCTCCCATTTCTAATCAATTGGATGCTTCTGCAGGCCCCAGCCAATCCAACTCTCTTTTGAATCTTTCAGATTTGGCATGGGAAAGAGGGTGCAGGTTACATAACACAAAAGAACACAATGAAAGGAATTGCCCTGAGATAGAAAGATACACACATTGTCTTCAGGCACAAGTTGACGATTTGGAACTAGTATCAAATGAGGATCCATCGTATCAGCAAGATGAAAATATTATGGTGATGGAAACAGTATATCACCAAGAGGGTGAGAGCGAGGAGGAAGAAGATGAAGTATTGGAGCAGGAGGTGCAAGCTTTTTGAGATTTCAGAAAGGGGACTCATGGGTACCATTTGAGGAGTAAGTCTAAAACCCCTAAAACCTCATCAACACATCCAAACAGTTCTATTCTTCCTCCAGATACAAAGGCAAGTAACAACCCTCCCCCTCCACTCAGAAGAGAAATGTCTAATGACGTCCAGAAGACAGTCAAATTTGAAAAACCAAATTATGACATAGTGGAGGATATGAAGAAGTCCAAATCTAGCCTTTCATTCCTGGACACAGCTAAATTGCCTGGTCAAAAGGAGGCGTTGATAAGAGCTTTGAACTCACCTGATCCAATGTGGAAGGAAAAGAAAGCTGAATCCCACCTAATTTTGCGAAAGGAAAGAAGGGATGTCCCGCCATTCTTATTAACTCTGAGAATTGCGGGTAAGAACTTGCATAATTGTTTGGTAGACACAGGAGCCACTAGCAACCTCATGCCTACGGAGATATGTCAAATGCTTGGGTCTACAACCGGTTTCATCCAAATGCACGGTCTTGCAATTGGACCATTCAGAAGTAAATGTAGTAGGGACCTTATATGATGTCAGGATTCAATTAAATTCTGAACCCAAGGTCCAGCAGGTTGTAGATATTTTGGTGGTTAACATCCCGAGTAGGTATGGAATGTTACTTGTGAGAGATTGGATGAAAACGTTGAATGGCTATTTTGCAACAAACTGCTCGCATATGTGGCTGCCATGGAAGGGCATTGCTAACCAAATTAGAGTGGAAAATGAACCGAGGCTTAAGGAGATTATAACAGATTTTAACAAGCCGAATGAGGTTCAGTTTTCTGAGCCAGACCTGGGGGTCTATGCTCTTGATGTCGAGAAAGCTGCTGATGAACTTAAGGAAGAAGTGTGTCATGGTGGTTCTTCTGAGGAAAAAGATCACACGTGGTTGCTCAAGTTTGATGGATCAAAATCTAGACAGGGAGCAGGAGCTAGAGTCGAGCTCACTGGTCCAGGAGGTAAACCATTATTGGCTACCTACAGACTGCAATTTCATTGCACAAACAATGTGGCAGAATACGAAGCATTGATCTACGGTTTACGTCTAGCATTGAGCAAACATGTTAAATGCTTGAAGGTTTTGGGTGATTCGGAGTTGGTTGTCAAGCAAATCAAATGACAGTATACATGCCGCGACAAAAGACTGAGCCTTTATAGGACTAGGGTTATGGATCTCATGGAGGAGTTTGATGCATTCAACATAGCCCTTATTTCTAGGAGAGGGAATCGAATAGCAGACTCTCTTGCAGTCGCCGCGGGCATGTTAAACCCGATGGATATAAAAATATGTAAAAAGTTTTCCATTGAGTTGGTTCCTTGTCCATCAATACCTGATAATGTGAAGAATTTCCATGTTTTTGAGTGTGACAGGCACATCTTCAAGTTTGTCACAAACTCGGGTATTTTTGAAAATCAAGTGATCGATGAGGAACAAAGGTGGCAGGATGAAACAGAAGAAAATGAAACTGCGTATCAATCCAACAAAATTCCTAAAGACGTGGTTTCATTAGAAAAAATGTTCGACATGGAATGCAAGAACAAGAAAAGAAAAAGAGTCCCGCTCCCCAAAGATGCATGCGATTCAATTAATCTGGGGAGTGCAGACAATCCAAAGAAGGTGTACATAGCAAAGGCATGTACAGAGGAAGAAAGGAGCAATATAATGCAGACTTTGAAGCATTACATAGATTGTATTGCTTGGAACTACAATGAGCTAAAGACTTACAATCAGAACATTATCACGCATACCATACCTTTGAAGCCAGACTCCAAGCCTTTTAGGCAAAGACAACGAGTTGTTAACCCGCTATTGGAGCCTTTGATCGAAAAGGAGGTTAAAATACTGTTAGAGGCGAAAATCATTTTTCCCGTTAGGAACTCAACCTGGGTGGCTAACCTCGTTCCAGTCAAAAAAAAGAGTGGAGAGATCAGGCTGTGCATAGACTTTCGAAATCTTAATAAGGCCTCCCAGAAAGATAATTATCCATTGCCATCAATCGATGAAATCTTACAAATGGTAAATGGATCAGAAATGATGTCCTTTCTCGATGGATATTCTGGGTACAACCAAGTTCTTATACATCCAGATGACAGGATGAAAACAGCTTTCACTACCAAGTGGGGGACATTTGCATATAAGAGAATGCCATTCGGACTATTAAATGCTCGTGCAACTTTTCAACGCGCCATGGATTACGCATTCAAAGGACTAATAGGCAAATGCATCATCGTGTATGTGGATGATATCCCGCTTTTCTCGAAGAAGAGAGAGGATCATGTTAAAGACTTAAAGAAGGTGCTTCAAAGGTGCAGGGAACATGGAATTTCATTAAATCCCAAGAAATGCATTTTTGGAGTGACAGAAGGGAAACTGCTAGGTCACATTATTTCAAAGGAGGGAATATCCATCGACCCAGAAAGGATACAAGCTATCCAATACCTACCTCTCCCGAGCAAAAAAAAGAATTGAGGTCTTTCTTTGGGCAAGTCAATTTTGTGAGGAAGTTCATTTCTAGCTTTGCTGAGATAGCTAAACCTCTAAACCAGATGCTCAAGAAAGATGTGGACGTAATATGGAACGAGGAAAGTAGAGTAGCTTTCCAGAATATAAAAGACGCCATTTCCAAAGCCCCGGTCTTGATAAGCCCAGACTATTCCAAGCCTTTTTACATTTATGCTTTTGCATCGGAGCACTCCTTGGCGAGTGTATTAACCCAAAAAGGCGAAGATAGTGCCGAAAAGCCCATTGCGTTTTTAAGTACCCCCTTAAAATATGCCCAATTAAGGTATTCAATCCTTGATAAGCAAATGTACGCACTTTTTAAAATTGTGAAAAAATTTAGGCATTACATCGTACACAACAAAATTATTGCCATTGTACCCGATTCTGCTGTCAAGACCATGTTTTTACAGAATGAACTAGGTGAAAAGAGAGGAAAGTGTATTGCAACCATCCAAGAATTTGATCTCGAGATCCAACCAATGAAACTAGTTCGAGGACAAGGACTGGCAAAGGCGATCGCAGAAAATGATCCGCAAATAACAGGTCAATGCTCAAATACAGAATACATGGCTAAGGAGGATTGGTATGTTGATATTGTGCAATTTTTATTGACTGGTAAGTGCCCGTCTAATTTGAATTCAACACAAAGGAGAGCTCTAAGGCTTAAATCTATTAACTATCTAATAAATTCTGGTGTACTTTACAGGAAAAATCATGAAGGTATCTACCTGAGATGCTTGAGCAAAGACGAAGCCGCCAGGGTGTTGCAAGAATTTCATGGCAAGCACGAAACTGGTCATGGTGCAGCCAATCCTACAGCACACCAAATCCTGCGAGCAGGATATTACTGGCCTCATATATTCAAAGATGTGCATGCTCATGTGCGATCTTGTCACATCTGTCAAGTGGCTGCAAATAGAGAAAGAAATGCAGCCATGTTGTTGTAGCCTGTAGTTGAAATGAGACCGTTTGCACAGTGGGGACTGGATTTTATCGGGGTTATTAACCCAAATTCTTCTGACTCTCACAAATTTATTTTGACAGCTACAGATTACTGTACAAGGTGGACAAAGCGATTCCCACTAAACACGCCACCACGGACATTGTGATTAAATTCCTTGAGGATCAAATTAGCACAAGATATGGAATGCCCGATTCTATTGTCGATGACAATGGTAAAGCTTTCATTTCCACACAATTTGCAGAATGGGCATATGATAATAAAGTGAGCTTAAAGTTTGCATCCAATTACTATCCTCAAGGAAATGGGTTGGCCGAATCTTCAAATAAGAATTTGTTGAATACTATTAAGAAGTTGCTGGAAAAGAATCCTCGGGACTGGCACAGTCAACTAAAGTTTGCCCTTTGGGCAGATAGGACCAGAGTGAAAGAATCCATAGGGAATACTCCCTATCATTTGGTCTATGGGCAAGACCCGATATTTCCAGCCAATTTGGAGCTGCAGACCTTACATTTCATACAAGAGTACATGGGGACAGATGATCAAGTTGAAGCTAGATTGAGCCGGTTATTGCACCTGGATGAAAAGAGAGAAGAAGCCATGAATCACATGAACAAACACCAGGAAGTCATCAAGAGATGGTTTGATAGAAGGGCCAAAGTTAAATCATTCAGAATTTCAGATTTGGTGTTACTATGGGACAAAAGACATGAGGAAAAAGGAAACCATCAAAAGTTTGATTGTCTCTGGTTAGGCCCATATCAGATTTCAGAAATACTTGGGAAGAACACCTTCAGGCTAAAAACCTTAGAAGGGAAATATTTCATGCTGCCAGTTAATGGGCAGATTCTAAAACATTATTTTAGCCCTTAGGTTGAGAGACTTTGATATTATTCTGTTGGTATTGGTGAAGGATTTTTAGATTTTGTTTTTATTGTTTAGGATTGTTAGTTTAGTTAGGATTTTGATTATGGATTTGATTTCAATTGACATGTGTGTTAATTTAAAAAATAATAATAATAATAATAATAATAATAGAAAATAAGATGTCAACTTATGCTTAGGATTAGGAGAATATGAAATATTGGAATTGTCTTGTAAAAGCTCCACAAGTTGCACAAAACTTTTTAAGTTATATTGTTTGACTTTGTGATATATGAAAGAATCAGTTTTGCATGATAAATCATTTCATTCACAATTCAAGAAGTAATGCATTCATATTCCATCTCACCTCACATACATTTCATTTTAGTTACATATGCATCTTATGTACAAGCCATGAAAGTATGTCAAATCCTCTTAGGGTTGTGTTATAACATATATGTAAGTAGCTCCTAAGGTTGGAAACTGAGTCTTGAGATATCTAGAACTAAGCACGTATCATAAATTAAAAAAGATCTTGAGTAAAATGATCAAAACCTAACTTGGAAGGAAAGGTTGAGCGAAAGTGGTTTTCATGTCTATCCTATTATGCAGCATGATCCTTAAAACAGTGGTTTTTACCACTTCCATAAAGCTTAAAGCTTAAAATCAGAGTAGTAAGGATAGGGTTAAATCCTCATCAAACTTAGATTGAGGATCCAATTCCCCAAAGCTTTGATTTGACCCACATGGAGTAGTAAGGATAGGGCATAAATTCTCATCTTGGTTGGTTGAGAATCTGATTCCCCAAAGCTCTTATGTCTCATTTCATAGTAAGTCTTGGATTGTAAGGATCGTACTATTTGTCCTCTGCAAAGGATGGGTAGTCATCCCCAAGGTTTAAGCAATAGAATTAATGATTTATATCTAAGGTTTGGATTGTAAGGATCGTACTACTTGTCCCTAACCAGGATGGGTAGTCATCCCCAAGGTCCAAGAAATAAAAAATAAATAAATTTTTCCCATCTCATCTTTATTTTGGATTGTAAGGATCGTACTACTTGTCCTCTGCAAGGGATGGGTAGTCATCCCCAAGGTCCAATGAAATGAAGATATGTTCTGGATTGTGGGGTTAGATATGCCCATGCATGGCATCATGTCTTGCCTAAAAACAAGACCACTGATTGTCTAGAGGGTTAGACTAGCATGACCTTTTCTTCCATAACTGGTTTAATTTTGCTTAAAGTGAGGTAATGAACTCTAAATCAGAATAGTAAGGATAGGGTTAAACTCTCATCTTGGTTGGTTGGGAGTCTGATTCCCCAAAGTTCTGATTTCACATTCACTTGCACATGGGTTCTAAATAGTAGGGACTCATAACCAACTTTGGGATACAATAAGGAAATGAACTTGTGGGTCCTAAGAGGGTTTGGCAATCTTGAATGCTTGTACATAATAGTAGGAGAATGATCATGCTTATTAGGAAAAGCAAAATCTTCTAGCTCATTCATTTAGGACCACAAATCATTCACCATCTCATATATGCATTCATGCAAAACTGATAATGGAATGTTGATCAATTTCAAACGATAGGGAATGAAAACACATTGCACACACTGAGCTAATACTTGATGATTCTGATGATTCATGTACTTTTGATCTTTGGGCATTTGTTATTTTACTCATATGCTAACAGGTATTTACGAGTTTGTGATATGTTTCAGGTTGGGTTCTTACTAAAATGCTCAAGAGCATTTGACAGCAGAGTCACCATTTGTTGTGGTTGATCCACAACACACCCCAAGATTGGGGACCGACCTTTTTGCAGGCTCACAGGGAATGATCTCAGTGACCCAGATGCCAGAATTGAAAAAAAAAAGAAAATGCACAAGTGTAGAAAGGGGTCGCAAAATAGGTCGCGAAATCACGACCGAAACCGGAGAATTGTCGCGAAATCGCGACATGTCGAAAAATCGCGGTCAGCGGCAACAAAACAGAAAAGCTATCGCGAAATCGCGACGTGTCGGTGACAAGGAAGAAAAAGGTGTCGCGAAATCGTGACGTGTCGGTGGCCAGGAAGAAAAAGCTGTCGCGAAATCGCGACGTGTCGATGACAAGGAAGAAAAAGGTGTCGTGAAATAGCGACGTGTCGATGGCCAGGAGGAAAAAGGTGTTTCGAAATCGCGACATGTCGGTGACAAGGAAGAAAAAGGTGTCGCAAAATCGCGACGTGTCGGTGAGGAGAAAAGAAAAGGTGTCACGAAATCGTGACGTGTTTTGCCGAAGCGTACGGATGATGAAAAGTGTCGCGATTTCGCGACGTGTTTTGGAAAGGTGTACGGAAGCGGAAAAACGTCGCGATATCGCGACAGGAAAGACGTCGCGATTTCGTGACCGATTGCAGCAAAGGCGTACGGACAAAAAAATGGTCACGATTTTGCGACGGGTTTTGACAGACTGTACGGAACAGAAAAATGGTCGCGATTTTGCGACGTGTTTTGCCGAAGCGTACGGAACAGAAAAATGGTCGCGATTCCACAACAGGAAGCTGCATGAAGGTCCGAAATGGAAAAGCATCGCGATTTCGCGATGAGTTTTACGAAAGCGTACGGATGATGAAAAGTGTCGCGATTTCGCGACGCATTTTGGCAAACAGTACGAACGGAGAAAATGGTCACGATTTCGCGACAGAAAGCTGCATGAAGGTCTGAGAGGGAAAGGTGTCGCGATATCGCGACAAGTTTTTCCAAGGCGTACGGAAGATAAGAACGGTAGCGATATCGCGACGGTTTGTCGAAGGAAGGCGAGAGGATGATAATGGTCGTGATATCACGACATAAAATTGCCAAGGAGGCTCGAGGCTAGAATGGTCACGATATCGCGACGTAAAGCCAAAATCACGTACGGCAGAGAAAGACGTCGCGATTTCGCGACCGGGAAGATGAACGGGTGGACTTGCAGTTTTGTCGGTTCTGTCATAGAAAAGCGATACGACAAGCGCAAAAAGAGCGTGACACATGGCGTGCAGGTGTCAAACTTGCAGGGGCGTTACATGCAGAGTGAATTTCGGGACTTTCCAAATTTGAGCGTGAATCAAAGCGGGAAAAAGCAGAAATTTGAAGGGTCGCCCACAGGAAGAGGAAATGAAGCGACAGAGGAAATCGAAGAGCCATAACCTTGCTATAAAGCCAGAATTGCAAATCAAAGAAAGAGTTGGAAATTTCCGAATACGAAGTTGCAAAGACGAAGGCTTTGTGCTATTCTGGGCCCGTACTTGGGCAATTTCCTTCTTTTTATTCTGGGATTTTCTTTCACACCCGGAACATTTTTGAATGTAATTGAGATATCATTTAAATACAAATACAGAGAGTTGGCATCTCATTGGATGAGAAAGAAGGAGTAACTTTTGCATGCATGATTTAAGGTCTATATTTCCTTTCCAGATTTCTTAGGTTTTTAGGTGAAGTTAATGCAAGATCTCTTGGTTGCTTCATACGAATGCCTATTTTCTGGAATTACCACAGAAACCCTCGAGACTCGCACCTGGCCTATTTGGATTGTGTGAATGTGCAGGTTCATTAGGTTAGGTTGCATGTAAAAATCCTCATTATCTTCGGTTTCATCTGATTAATTACAGCTTTCTGACTATAATCTATTTTTATTGTTATTTTTTTTTTTTTTTGTCTTTGCTTTTCAAACCCATATTTTATTTTTCAGTAGTTTAATTACTGTGTTTGAATAAATCACTAAAAATCCATCAGAATTAAAGGTTAAAACAAATTTTATTCATTTTGAGTCCATTGAAAGATCAAAATTAATAAACCACAGTGCCCCTTGTTAACATCCACTTGCAAACCCTAAGGTGTTCTTAGCATTTCATTTTAGGCAGCATTCTTGATAATTAATAATCAGCATAATAAGAACCTTGGAGAAATCATTTTTCTTTGCAAGCAGAGGATTTAGGACTCGGATCCTACAGGAGAGTGTGTTTTCACAATCGGGTTAAAACACCACTCAACAATTCTCTTGGTATATATTGTATGCACCATCAAGAAAGGTTTGTATCTTTTTAGCAAAATGAGAAAGAGTTTTACATACGATCTCTACCAGCAAAGGAGATAAAAACTATGGGTCTACAACAAATGGTCAATATTTGAAGAAAGAGAAATTTGGGTTCATGGACTGCCTCTTTTGCATGGATGCTTCCAATATTTTACACAAATCCAAAAGACCCATATCACTCCTTAAAGAAGCAGCCTTATCACATCTTCTTAAAGGCTATCAATCGATATTTCAAGAATTTCCTAAACAACTCCCACTATATAGTTGTTTGGAGCATATACTGGAACTTGATCCAAGTAAAGGCCCTATTTGCACCACTCCAGCAACATTTCAAGCACTGATGAATAAGGTATTTTACCAATATCATCACAACTTTGTATTTGTATTTTTTATGATATACTTATTTAGAGTAAGGCATTTGCAAACCACTTAGTCCATTTAGATATTGTCCTTACAATCTTAAAAATGGAATATTTGTTTGCTAAGGAATCTATATGCAACTTTGGCAAGTCCTATTTAGGAGTGCACACAGAACCTACTAAAATATAAGTAATAAAGGAATGATCAGTGCCTACAACCTTTAATAAGCTTTGTGTATTTTTAGGGTTAGTTGAATTCTATGGTCGCTTTGCACAAAATTTTTCCATAGTGGCTCATATCCTAATAGACCTAACAAAGAAGGATGTATTTTATTGGTCTACTAAATAATAAGAAGTCTTTGAATCCCTCAAGGTATCCCTTTCCTCTACACCAATTTTATCTACTCCAAAAAAATTGAGCCCTTTTTTATAGAATGTGATGCCTCAGGTACATGCATTGGTGTAGTACTCTCTCAGGGTAGTTGTCAACTCGCTTTTGAAAGCAGAAAGCTAAATGATAGATAAAAATAGTTATCCACTAATAGTAAAAAAATGCTAGAAATAACACATGTGGTAGCGAAGTGGAGACCATTTTTATTGGAAAACAAGTTTATCATTAATATTGACCACTTAAGCCTCAAGAACCTATTAACTCAAGGCACCTTTCCTGACAAACAACAAAAGTTTGTGGATAAATTATAGGCTTATGATTTTAAGATATTATTAAAAATTTGAATGAAAACATTGTGGTTGATGCATTATCTCGAAGGGATGAAGGACCAACCCTCAATGCCATTTCATTATGTACACTTGATTGGGTCAATGACTTATTCAAAGAATATAATGCATATCCAAGCATTGTACAACTCTAGCATGATATTTTGTGAGGAAGAAAGGGTGATTCTTAGACACTCAATATTGGTGTCATCTTTTTCAAGGGATGTATATATTTGACAAGTGGATCATCGCTCATCATTAAGGCCCTTGAGTATGGGTATTCTTCTCCATATATCGGCCATGTAGGATTTACAAAGTCCTATAAGAATATACAATCTCTATTCTATTGGCATGATATGAAGGTTGATGTGGTAAAATTTGTCTAAGTACAATGTTTACCCTTGCCACAAGGCGGAATCAATTTCTCATGCAGGCTTTCTTCAACCAAATAACATTCCAAACCAAAAATGGGAAGTCATATCAATGGACTTCATCACTGGTCTACCACTTTTAGAGGGTAAGGATGCAATTTTTGTTGTGGTTGATCGGCTTACAAAATATGCCCATTTTATTCCTTTGACCACTAAGTTTTCAGTTGTAGGTCTTGCTGACCTATTTTTCAAACATGTTTACAAGTTGCATGGACTACCTCATAAAATAATTTGTGATAGGGATCCTAAGTTTCTTAGTCATTTTTGGCAAGAACCTTTTAAGTTGGCAAGAGTGACTTTTAACATGAGCACAACCTATCATCCAATCACTAATGGTGAATCAGAGATGGTGAACATGTGTCTAGAGAGCTACTTATGAATATTTGCTAGCGATAAACATGGGAGACAGATTTAATGGCTATATTTGGTAGAGTATTGGTATAACACTAAATACCATACTACTATGAAGATGAGTCTCTTCAAGGCATTATATGGTTATGACCCTCCTTATCCAAGAGACTGGGTAGTCCATAATGCCAAAGTTCTAGCCATAGCAGATGCCTTAGAAGATCTACAATATATATTCAAAGAGCTAAAAGAGAGCATTGCTATGGCATAAAACAAAATTAAGCAACATGCAAATGAGCATAGCATAAAGTGACACTTTACTATTGGTGACATCGTGTTTGTGCACTTACAAACTTACAAACAGTCAACATTAAAACAACAAGGCAAATTCATTTTGCAACCAAAATATTTTGGGCTATATAGGATCAAGGTACGAGTGGGAGAAGTTGCATATGCCTTAGATATTCCAAATAAGCAAAAAATATGTGATGCCTTCCAAGTTTCCTATTTAAATAAGTAGCTTGGAAAGACCTATATTCCACAAATAGAAATTTCCATGACATATGATGAAGGAAGACTCATGCTAGAGCTAGAGTCTGTCTTTGCAGTGGAAACAATGCAGTTGCAAAATAGAATAGTACAGCGATACAAGATCAAGTGGAAGGGCTACCCCATTGAAAAAGCAACATGGGAGTTAGAATACATATTCCTAAAATTTCCACATCTACAACTATAGGTGCCTGACAGTCTGTAGTTTTTGCTATATAACAATAGAGTCAAAAAACAAAAAAAAAAAGGTCACTTTCTCATTTATGTAGTTTGTTGTCTGTCATTTTGTCTACAAACCATGGAACTTCCCCATGGAAGGCATAAAATTGTGACTTCCTATTTGGTCACCCATCCTCAACCTATTTCAAGTTGAGCGCACTTAATTGTGGCATTATTTTTAGCTTTGGGGCCAAAGCTCTTTAAGGGGAGGGCATGTTGTGTTCCTAAAACACAATATTAGGGTTTCATGTTGTGTTCCTAAAACACAACATTAGGGTTTCACTCCTATAAAAGGAGGAAACCCCATTGTGTTCAAATATCTCTATCATCTTATTCTTATCTTAATGATACTTTTGGGTTGAGCATTGTTTCCTTCTTATCACTTGTTGATTATAGCCCCCATCAAGTTTGAGCACTCACTTGTTGCTTGGGTGTGCAGGTGCTACCTATTTTACTGTTATTTCATATTTGATGTTATTTTTTTATTGTGAGTTCTATCTGCATATTTAGAAAATTTTAGTTTCTCAACATTTTGATACCACTAGTTGTATTGAATAGTTATTAGATGGCATTCATAGAATATCCTCCTTTATCATATCTCTTAACAAACATGTTGCCAATTTTAAGTGTTGATCCAATGTTGCTCTCAAACAAGAATTGGCTCAAGATTCCAAATAGCTTAAGGCTTGCCCTTTTAATCATGATCTTCAATAGCATGTGGTACAAGTTCATTATCAACTTATTTTGGTTGAACATTATGATGCTAAGGAAGCTCAAATCAAGGCCATAATGCATTAGCTCGAAATTGAATAACGAGTCTCTAAGGAAGTTTTCCATCATCTTAGGCCCTCTTCTACCAATGCTTGCATCAAGACCATTCAAGTGGTTAGGTTTCAAATTATTACCTTGCTAGAGGTTACTCGAGCTTTTATCCAACACTTTAGGTAAACCTTTGCCTCATAGGAGCCTTTATACCATAGGGATCAAGCCCTCTAGGATTGTCTTGTTGTAGTCCCTAGCAAACTCTGATGTTCAAAGAGTTACCTATAGTCAACCACTCTCGCTTGAAGATCTATATGAGGCCCTCTCTCAAATATCCAATGATAAGGATCTTGGGCTAAATAACTTTACTGTTAATTTTACAAAGACCTTTGGGACCTTACAGGCCCTGATATGCTCCAAGTATATCAAAAAGCTTTGGCAAATGACTCTCTTGGACCAAAAATTAACAAGGGTAGTATAATTTTCCCAAAGGTTAGAGATCCTGATTTGATCACCAATTGGCATCTCATAACCCTTCTTAATGTGTCCTATAAGATCATTGCCAAAGCCTTAGCCTTTTATCTATGTCATTTTCTTCATGCCATCATCAGACCAGAGCAAACATGTTTCATCATAAGTAGATATATATTATATAATATTTTAGTTGTGTAGGAGGGAATGGAATGGGCCAAAAAATCTAACCAACTAGATAATTTTCTCAAATTGACTTTAAGAAAGTCTATGACTACATTAATTGGCACTTCATTCTTGCTATGCTCAAAGCCCTAGGTTTTGGCAATGGTTTCATCTCTATGGTAAAGATGCTCTTTGAAGATGCCTTTGTTGTCCTTGCTATCAATAGATTTCAATCAGAGGCTTTTGGTTTTTTTTGCTTAATCAAACAAGGATGCCCACTTACCCCCTCTTTCTATGTGATTTTAGTTGAAGGTTTTAGTTATCTCTTGGCTTATCAAGCCAATGTGGGCCTCATTAAGGGTATTTACCTTCTCAATAGTCAATTCCAAATTCTCAATGGACACTTTGCAGATGACTCTTTCCTCATATTAGCTAAGGATGAATAATCCTTCATTCAATCCATTCACTGCCTTGATACTTTTTATCTTACCTTTGGCTCCAACATCTAGTGGTAAAAGACTCTATTTTTTATAGTCTACATCTCCTCTACTAGCTTGGTTGACTCAGATTTAGTGGAGATGGATACAAGATGGGAAAGTGTTTTGTTTTTTGGGTATCTCCTTCACCTTGAATAGTTCCTCTTCAAAACTCTATAAAAAATTCATACAAAAAATTGAAGTCAAGCTTGCCTACTAGACCACTAAAAAGCTTTCCCTTACTGATAAGTTTCAAATTTGCTAAAAGAGCCTGGCTACTACCCATGTGTGTTACTCCTCATGTTAGGTCATGTCCAAGGCTTGTTATCAAAAGCTATAGAAGTTGCTCAGAGATTTTTGTTGGACATTTTGAGCTCATTTAGTTGTCATTGATGTCAAGGTGAGAAGCTATCATTAATGCCATGGATTACACCATCATTGATGCCAGGATCAATGCGAAGAGTTGAAGAAAATATTATTTTATAAGGGTTTTTGTTAAAACCATGGTGGCAAATTAAAAGGTTTTTATTAAAACCATTATGATAATATAAAGGCTTCCTTAAACATTGTGATGGCAGAATTAAGGTTTTTATTAAAACCATGGTGGAAAATTAATTTTCATCAAATTAGTGGAGTACAAAAAAAGGTTTAAATTTTATCTCAAGGAGGCTTTAATTTTTATTAAAGTCAAAGGTTCATAAATATAATTTGTAAAATTTAAATTCTTTTAGAATTTAAATAATTTATAAATTATAAATACTATAAAAGCGTCGATGTCATAAAATTTAGTGGAGCGCCAACGTCTATGTCATGTGGTGAATTTCGTATATAAATACTATGCCAAATGGGCATTCAAACCTAGCCTTCATCGATTAATATTCATGCGACAGAGCAAAGTGTATTTCGTGCAATCGTTGAGGAAGAAGACAAAAATTTGTGTTGTCTTTTAGCGCCAGGGAGAAGATGAAATGGGAGGGCTTAAGGCCTCACTCCCATTGGACAGTGTGGCCCGTTGGCAGTGCACATTTCATGAGAGCATTGGGAGTGGAAGTGACCATGATCGATTCACGTGGAGGTTGTTGGCATGTTTGTCTTGAGTGCTGAGGTAAGAATATTTTGGCATGCGCTCATTTAGAGTTCCAGACTTGGAAGAAAGAGCACGAGGTGCTCTTAGTCTTCCAAGCATGTGTCTAGCACACGTGGTGTTCAAGCCCGCAGCTAGGGTGCACGAGGAGGCAGTGATTGTGGGTTCGAATCCCATAAAGTGGCAAATATACTTTTGATTAAATAATTTTTATTTTGCCTAATGTTTTTCCTAAGGTAAAAAGGGAGTTATAAGGATAAATGAAAATTTGCTTGCTTGGTAATTGATTTATGTTATTGGAGTTATAAGGAAAGTGGATTTTATTTTTGCCAAAGTTCTTTTTGCCATTAAATTTAATTAAAGAGGTTTTTGAGTTAAATTTTGGTGGATGTTAAATTTATTTTAATTGGGACATTATAAGGTGTTATTGGATAAAAACTTTTATGTATATTGATGGTTGTTTTTAAATGTGGAGTGATAAGGTGTAATTGAGTTTTCTGCATTACATTGTGAGATATTTATCTTCTAACCTCTTTGAGTTTGGCATAGAAGTGGTTGTGATTGTGACAAATATTTGAGGTTTCTTTATCATCAAGAAAAGGTACGAGCACATTCTTCCATAGTTGAGTTGATTGATTGGTTTTTTGAAAATAAATTTGGAGTAAGGATTTGATTAGGGCTTCCTTATTGAGTGTGTTTGAATTAATGCTTCAAGGTTTTCTGGAACAAAGAGTTGTTATTGAAACCTTATTTTATAAGCATTGTTGTTGAAGCCATTGATTGTGTGAAGAACTTGAACTAGGAGTTGAAAAGAACATGAGTATCATTGTTATGTGAGAGTTGTTTTATAAAGTGAGTTGTTGAGCAAAGAACTTGAACTAGGGTTTGAAAAAACATGAGTATCATTGTTATGTGAGATTTGTTGTTGAGCATTGTTGGAAATATTTTAAGTGAAGAATCATATGCTTGGACTAGGGTTTGTGAGCAAGGATTATTTCATTGAGTGATTGGTTGAGTAGAGTTGGTTGAGCCTAGTCAAGTGGGTGTGTGAAGTGATTTTTCAAGTTCTATAAAACAAACTATTCTATATTTTGAATTGATTTGAGAAATTGATTGATTTGAAGCATATTGAGTCTCTAACAATTCTCTGTATGTTTCTAAAAAAGTGATTGAAAGTGTTTGAGCATTATGATGAGTATAGAGCATATTGAATCTCTAACAATTCTCTTTATGTTTCTATGAGATTGGACAATTTCTAGTGTGGACTTGTTGAGTAGATTTGAGGTAAGTCTTTGAGAAGACTTGTGGACATATTTGAGTAAGCTTTTGTGGAAGCTTGTCATACAGATTGAGAGTAGATTTGGTTAAGTTCCTAAGAGGAATTATTGAGTAGATTTGGTTAAGTTCTTGAGAGGACTTATTGAACAGATTTGGTTAAGTTCTTGAGATGAATTATTGAGTAGATTTAGTTAAGTTCTTGAAATGACTAATTGAGCAGATTGGACAAGTTCTAGAGAACACTTGTAGATTGATTGATGTGAGCTTTTGTGGAAGCTTACAAGGCGTATTTAAGACAAGTCTTTGAGAAGGCTTAAGAGTAGAGTTGATTGATTGATTTGTTCAAACCTTGAGTTAAGGTTTGGGGCAGATCCAGCAGAGTTTATTTGATATTAATTCAAGCTTTGAGTTAAGGCTTGAGGATAGATATTGAGAACTGATTTGTGCTAGACTGAAGGACTATGTTTAGTACAAATTCGAGGACAGAGTTGGTACAGATTTTAGGACAAATTTGTGCCAGAACAAAGACAATGATTGAGCATATTTGTTCTAGATTGAAGAACTATTTTTAGTATAGATTTGAGGACAAATATTGAGTAGATTTGTGCTAGACCGATGGACTATGTTTAGTGTAAATTTTAGATAGAGCTTTGGAGGTGATAGAGTATAGAAGACGATAGTCTCTAGTGGATAGAGGTCCATTAGCCAAGGTAGTGAGGACAAGTCTTCTGAGTGAGAATAGGAGTCTTTAGTGGATATAGATCCATAAGCCAGTGCAATGGAGGCAATAGTTATTCTAGAAGATTACCAGTCGGAGCAAAGGAGGAGTTATCCTATGGATAGAGATCCATGAACTAGTTGAGGATATTGATGTCTCCTGTGGATAGAGATCCATGAACTTAATTTAGGGGATTGGTATCTCCATTGGACAGAGGTCAATAAACATTGTAAATTGGAAAGGATTCCCACGAGATTGATTGAGAAAATTTTAGTGAAATATTTTCTTTGTGGAGTAGCCCACATTGGATGAACCATGTAATTATGGTGTCTATATTGTGTGTGGTGATTTATGCATTGCTTTGATTACTGCTATTGATATAACTATCTTTACATTGCATAATATTGATTGGGAAAGAAAATTAAAAAGTGGTCTTATATTGTTCACCCCCCTCTCATTATAATCTTGTGTTCTTCAATTCGTATCAGAGTGGGTTCCTTCGGAAGAGTTTAATCGCATGAAGGAAAATCTTACAAGAACACAATGGATTCTAAGAATGGATCATCAAACAATTCAACACCAGTATTTGATGGAAGTGATTATGTATACTGGAGTTTGAGAATGAAGATCTACCTGAATGCACTTGGCAATGAAATTTGGGAAGCAGTTGAAAATGGATATGACCCCTCAGTTGATCCACCTACATATAAGGAAGGTAAGTTCCTAAAGCATTACAATTAAAAATCAATGAATGCACTTTTGAGATGTTTGCATAAAACAGAGTCCATAAAAGTTATGCATTGTGAAAGTGCAAAAGAAATGTGGGATAAATTGCAAAATATATATGAAGGAGATAAATGTGTCAAGAAAGCAAAGATACAAAATCTCAAAGGACAATTTGAAGAGTTGAGAATGAAGGATGAGGAAAGCATTAGTACTTATCTACTTCAATTTTATGAGGTTGTTAATGCTATGCAAGGACTTAAAATGAAGATTGATGAATCAGATGTTTGTGATAAGGTCTTAAGATCTATTCCAAGAAAATTCAGTGAAAATATTTTTGCTATAGAGGAGTCAAAGGATGGTGATTCTTTGACAAGAGATATGTTGCTTGGTATTCTTATAGCTTTTGAGTTAATAACAAAAGATCATATTCCTCAGAAGGAAGCAACCTTCAAAGCAATCAAGAAGACAAAGGGTAAGAAGTTAGAATCAAGCAATGAGTCATCTAGTGATGAAGAAGCAAATTATGGTAGAAGGAATAAAGATTCAAGAATATTTAAGGATACAAAATTTGTTAAATGTTTCAATTGTGGAAAGTATGGTCATTATGCAACTGACTATCAAGAAGCTAATAATAACAATGATGAAGAAAAATAGGATCACAGGAACATGAAATCAGAAAGATACAGGCATCAAAAGAAAAGCAAGGATGGACAAGCAGACAAGGAAAGAAGTTCTTTCAAAGGTAAAAGAGGAGCTACTATGCAAACAAGGCAAGTAAGGACTCAAGTTGTAGTGATGCTAGTTTTTTAGATAATGATAGATATGAAGTCCTATTTATGATTGAAGAAAAATAACAAGTTAGGAAAATGACTCCAATAATTCTCAAGTGTTTTAGATGTGGTAACTTTGGACATCTTGAAGATAGTTGTACAAGGAATGGTTATAGTTTCAGTGATTATGAATATGAGGATGCACTTGAAGAACCAGAATAGAATATTCTAATGGCTCTAGAGAAAGAAGGTGATCCATAGAAGACAAGCCAATAGAAAATGAAGATATGGACAAAGGCAAAAAAATAGAGGAATATTCAAAAAAAGTATGGATATGATCTCAAGGGAGAACTTATCTATGCTCTTGAAATAGTAAATAAGGTAAGAAATAAAAACTCTAAACTTGAGTTTCAGTTTCAAGAATGTGATGAAGAGAGAATACTGCTTATAGAGGATCTAGAAAAATCAAAGGCTAAGACAAAGAAATTCAAGGATAAGTTAGAAGCAAAGATCTTAGAATGTGAAAAGTTAGCACAAGAAATGGCCCTATTGAGAGAATATTTAGAAAACTCCAAGAGTAAGCTACACAAGTTTGGAAAGAGTTCAAATATTGTGGATAAGATGATCAAGGTATAAATAAGGTCAAAAAACTACAGAATAAGATAGTGTAAGAGAAAGTGAGACATCTGAGGATGAGTTGGACAACAGAAATTTCAACAAGAACAAGAAAAATTCACAAATAAGATACAGATGGAACAACAATCAAAATTGGTCAAGAGAGACTAAGAGACCAATGAGGTCAAGACAAGGAAACTTCAATGGAATATGTTTTTCATGTCATAGGTTTTGGCACATGGCTTCTATGAGAAGCGGAATGACAATTCAATTATTTTATGAAGTATAAATAATAAATTAGGGCCAGGATTAGTCCGGAGGTTGTGGAACCACCCGAGACCAATATAGGCGTAGTTGTAACAAAATAAAAACTAGCATAAATTAATCAATTCTAATAATATAAGATCATTAGGATTGAATTAACTAATGAAAGAAATATTGAAATATATTCTAACATCCCCCCATATTACAATATTTTAGGAAACATATAACTACTAGATATACTATCATCCCCCCATTATTTTGAAATACATAGAGAGCTGCAAAACAATTCAAATTTGACATGTGCAAGTGCCTTAGTGAATATGTCTGCAACTTGAGCATTGGTGGAGATGTACTGAAGCTAGATTTGGTGCTTTGGTACTTCATCTCGAATGAAGTGGCATTATGTATCAATGTGCTTTATTTTCTCATGATGCACTGGATTCTTAACAAGATTTAAAACACCCATGTTGTCGCAGAACAAGTGTATTGGAGATTTTGATGGAAGACCCATACTTGTCAGGATGCGACACAACCATATCACTTCGCACACAGCTTCACATGCAACACAATATTCTACCTCTATTGATGAGATAACAACCACCTGTTTCTTCTTGTTGTGCCATGAGACAGGACCAAATCCAAGATGAAACAAATATCCTGAAGTTGATTTACGATCATCATATGATTTGGCATAGTCGAAGTCCATGTATCCCTGTAAGAAGAATTTTTTGTTCTTCTTGTATTCTAGGCCATATTCCATTGTGCCACGGACATAGTGAAGAACTCACTTTGCTGCTTTCCAGTGTGTAGTCTTAGGTTCCTGCATGAACCTCAAAATATAGTTGACAACAAATACAATATTTGGCCTAGTTTTGGTAAGATATATGAGACTCCCAATCAGCTGACGATAGAGAGTAGCATCTACCTGAGGTGATTTGTCATATCACGATAACTGAAGTCTCGTTTCCATTGGTGTTGCCATCGCCTTGCAGTCAGTCATGCGATATTTTTCTAGTAGTTTCTTGGCATATTTTTTTTGGGACACTTTGATGTAGTGCTCCTTCTAGTTCACTTCCAGACCAAGACAATAATGGAGAAGTTTGAGATCTATCATTTCAAAAGATTCACTCAAATCATGTTTGACAGAAGAGATCATTGTTTCTGAACTCCTTGTTATGATCATATCATCAACATAGAGTACAAGAAACACTATTTTAGAGCCTTGCTTCTTGAAATAGAGGTTTGCATCCGACGGATATCTCTTAAATCCATGTTGTAGTAGGTGATTATCCATTTTTATGTACCAAGCTCGAGGGGCCTGTTTCAAACCATATAAGGATTTGACCAATTTACAAACTTTCTGCTATTGGCCTTCCACTTCAAATCCTTCCGGTTGAGTCATGTAGACTTCCTATTGGAGATCAACATTTATAAAGGCACTCTTGACATCCATTTGGTGCACTTTCCACCCATATTGTGCTGCCATAGCACAAAGAACTCGAATGGTTGTCATTCGAGTAGTAGATGCAAAAGTTTCCTCGTAGTCAATGCCTTCTCTTTGAGCATAGCCCTTTGCCACAAGTCGGGCCTTATGCTTATCTATTGTACCATATGCCTTGTACTTGACTTTATACACCCATTTACAGCCTATGGGCTTCTTTTCGTATGGTAGATCGACAAGCTTCCAAGTTTTGTTTTTCATCAGAGACTTATACTCTGCATCCATAGCGGCCTTCCACTAAGGCTCACCAAGAGCATATTGCACTGATGCAGGTTCAAGTCCGTCTATTGAGGACATAAACACCATGTCATCATCAATATCCATATCTTCTGTATCTCTCTCTGGATCTACAGAAAGTTCCTCAAAATATTGACACAGATCATCAACCCCAGTAATCTTTGTTGCAGCTTTCTCCTGTCGAGCCATGCTACGAGTATGAGGCCTATCCAATGTCAAGTTTGGTGGAGTGGATAGCTTAGATTCTCTAATTGTACTTGTATACCACTTTGGATTCTTATTCTGTGGTGATGAAGAAGATGAAGAAGGACCTCCAACCTTGGATGAAGGAGACTTCTCAACCTTAGTTTCCACAAGATCTAGGTATACATCTGATGTGTTTTCTGATGTGAAAGCCTCATCAAAAACTACATCTCTATGATGTGTATCTTCTTGGTTAAAGGATCAATCAATTTATAACCCTTGGAGTGTTCATCATACCCAAGAAGAATGCACTTCAATATTTTCTCATCTAGCTTCTTCCTCTTTTCTTTCGGTATGTGTATGAATTCTTTACAACCAAAAATGCGTAGATGAGAGATGGAGGGTTTCCTGCCACTCCATGCTTCCTATGGATTCATTCCTTGTAGGGCCTTAGTGGGTTCCCTATTCAACATATATATTGTTGTGGTGATAGCTTCTGCCCAATATTGTTGCCTAATTCTAGCTCCTGTGAGCATGTAACAAACTATTTCCATGATGGGACGGTTTCTACTTTTAGCAACTCCATTTTGCTGAGGAGTATAAGCAGTAGTCAACTATCGTGTGATCCCATTTTTAGTTAAGAACTCAAAAAATTCTTTAGACATGAACTCCCCCCCTTGATCTGAGCGGAGGGTCTTTATAGAAGTCCCTGACTCCTTTTCAATAGATTTCTTGAATTGTTGAAAGAAGCCAAATGCTTCAGATTTCAGTTGAAGAAATAATACCCACATATTTCATGAGTAATCATCCACGAATAACTGAAAATACCTCTTACCCCCATAACTTTTGGGAGTTAAAGGACCGCACAGATCGGTGTGAACCAACTCCAGAGGTTTCTTTGCTCTTGTAGAGCTCCTTTCAAAAGGCACTCTATGTTGCTTTCCTGCCAAGCAGTCAGAGCAAATTGGAAATGTGGTAGAAATGGAAGGAAGACCCTTTACCATTTCATACTTACTTAAATCAAGTAAGTAACCAGAACTCATATGTCCATATCTCTTGTGCCATAGGGAAGTTGCCTCCTTTGTAGAGACAATCATGGATACATATGGAGAAGAGATAGTATCTAGGGCAAATAAGCCATGCTTATATGAAGCGGTTGCAATGTTATTACCCCTCCTGGTGATAGAACAACACTTCTTGCCCCCTCAACACTAAAGTTTACAACCATATTTTTGTCCATAATTTGTGTGACTGACAACAAGTTGTTCGCCAATCCTAGAACATAGAGAACCTTCTCAATCTAGCACTTGCCATCAGGAAGAGTAACAAAAACTGTTCCTTCTCCCTGAACCTTGTAGGTTTTATCATTGGCAATAGTGACAGGTTTACCCTCTTTGGCCTCAAAAGACTCAAACCACGATTTGTCACCAGTCATGTGTTTACTGGCTCTAGAATCGACATACCAAATAGGATCCATCTGCTTGGATACTGTGGTAGTCATGAGCACTTTGTGTGCTCTTTCAGAATCCATGTCAGATTCCTCAACAACAACATTCACTTGTTGTTTGTTCTTTTGTGGTTTGTTCTGGCCTTTCTATTTTGATTGTTTATTCTTATGCCAACATCTGTTTGTATCATGACCTTATTTTTCATAGATCTTGCAATATATCTTTTTATTTTGAGGTTGAGTTTGTTTCCCTTTTGAATCCTTTTGAGAACTACCTCCCTTCTAAAAATTACCCTTCTTCTTGTTTTGCCCCTTCTTGTTGGTGTATAGGGCAGTGTTAGAAGAATCATCTCGCTATAGTTGGTGTGCCTCCTCTTCTTGAAGCATATTTACCAACTCAACATAGGTAACTTGTCTCTGTGATACATGAAGTGAGGTAATCAACACTCTAAAATAATTCGAAAGAGCTCTCATTACCACTAAGGTAAGGAGCTTA
Organism: Wollemia nobilis; assembly: GCA_028583015.1. NCBI lineage: Eukaryota > Viridiplantae > Streptophyta > Pinopsida > Araucariales > Araucariaceae > Wollemia > Wollemia nobilis. The sequence continues at coordinate 4,692,254 of JAQPPZ010002072.1, read as the reverse complement.
TCATCAACTAGTGTTGCTAAGGAATTCAATTTTCCTTTCAACTCAAACACTCTGCAAAGAAAGTTTTCAACCATCTCTCCTTATTTCATGCTTAGACTGTGTAATTGAGACTAAATAAATAGAATGGTGGAGTCATTCTTCCCTTCATATATAGTTTTAAGGGTATCCCATGTCGCTTTACTATTTGGACAGTCAGCAATATGAGGTTGAACTTCATCAAAAACAACAAGCAAAATGAGCACCTTTGCTTTGCTATCTTTCTTGTTAAAGTCTTTATGATCATCAGATGGAGTTGTGGCTCCAGTTGAAGATGAAGGTCTTACTGTTGTTCAAGAAACAATTTTCCAAAGATCATCCATCTCTAGGATTGCCTTCATTTTGTTTTTCCATGGTGTATAATTTGGACCTTTCAATAACTGATGAGCATCAGTCATTAGTTTTGCAGACATTGTGAAGGTTCCTTATAACACCAAATGGTCGCCCCTTCGATATACCTTAATGCCAGGCCATTATACCATACAAAATACCCACATTTACGTGAGGGAGACTATAGGTATTTTGAAAAACCAAAAAAATTACCCGCCCTTACGTGAGGGAGACTGTAGGTAATTTTAATGATTATACAATACGTGGTACTTAGGTGGTACTGAAAGGGAATCACCTCGTTGATGGCACCAACCTTAGAAAGCCTTCAATCCACATGTGTGGGGCGTAACTTCCCCTAAACACTTTGGATATCCAAACTTTCATCTGGATTTAAGCCTAAACACGAGAGTGATTGGGGTAGTGGATGGAGTAAAAAATAGCAAAATGGTAAACTTATCTCTCCCCGATGATTAATAGAGAACAAGCTCAGATGTCGTTATGGCAACTATATTAGGTGGTGGATACAGTAGCACAATCATGATAGCTTTACCTGTAAGTGTTGGCCAGAGGTATCACAAATACCGAACGTTGCAGTGCAATAAATTGTACGGATGGGTTTTAATTATTTCGGGGACTTAGGGAGTGTTTGATTTTAACTTAAATGATGTAGTGCAAAAGAAGGAAAAAATGCAACATACAACATAAAAGTGCCCACAAAAATAACCCACTAGGTGTCGAGTGCAGCCGAAAATGCACCTTTACAATAATGCCAAACTTTGCTTTTTCAAAAAATTACTCTCAATCCCCCCTTGATTTTTCAAAAAAAAAATCACTCCCCCCTTTAAAATTTTCCTTTATAAAGCATTTTAAAACATTATTTTATAATCAAAGTTAAAAAAAAAAATAACTTTATTCTACATAGTAAAAAAATTATTTTAAAAAAAAATAACCTTTAAACTATGATAAAATAAATTAAAATTATATTTAATTTAACTTTGATTAGAGAATATTAAAAAAAAACTTTAATAAATAAATAAATAAAATTATACCTTTGAGCAAGGGGGGAGGGGGGTCGACGGGACTCGAACCCGTGACCTGAGGGCTCCCGGAGCCCTTACCACTCGGCTCACAACCGATGAGCCAGTGGGCTGATCCGAGAACTATTCTCGGCGCCCTCCTCCTTAAACAGCTTCGATGCACCTTTTGAAGAATGTGTGGTTGCTCTGCCACCTCGAGCAAAGCTCGGGCGATGAAGAGGAGTGGTAGTCGATGTAGCTCGGGAGCGGAGCACCGGTGGCAGCAGGGTGGCGCTCGGGTGGCGGGCGAACAAAATCATTTTTTTCAACCAAAAACTTGCCACATATGTATCAAAATGATGCACAGAGATCATAGAGGAAGAATAGAACAATTTGCAACCAAACCAAGTGGAGAAAACTTCTCAAAAACATCTATCTAATTTTTCCATTGACGTCGTCCGGGAGGAAAAAAATGCTTTGAGGAAAGATTCGAGAGCTAAAATGAAATTTCAATCCAGCGAAATGACTCGGATTTTACCTCATTCTCCAAGAAAATTTGTAGATGTTTGATCTACCGACCTCAAAAGTAAGGAAAAATACATCTTGGTTTATGCAGTTGACGCAGGTGATGCAGGTGACAACGTATTCATAGATCCGAGCATTTGTATTTTAGGACTCAATGTCCCACATCGAGGGTGCAATGACTCCGTTAGGAGTTTAAGAGGGTTTCTCCTTTGTAGAGGAGTATCTCCTCTTAGGGATTCCCACCCGAGAGGTCGTGAGCTCTCCTCTCGCGCTTGGCTAAGCGGCCTTGGTGTTGGCCGCCGAGCTTCATCGTGAGCCTTCGAACTCCACTTCGATCTTCGACCCTTATTTGCCTCGTTTGACCTTTGACCATGCTTCTTTGATCCGTCGACCGTGCTTCTTTGAATTCCAAAAAAAACTCTTCCTCAGCTGCTTCTTTCTCATGCTACTACATGATCATTTAAAAAATGAGAGTGGCGGAGAGAGAGTGGTGGTAAGCTCTAATACCATGTGAGAAGCGAAAGGAAAATTCAATTATTTGATGAAGTATAAATAATACATTAGGGTCAAGATTAGTTCGGAGGTTGTGGAACCACCCGAGACCAATATAGGCATAGTTGTAACAAAATAACAACTAGCCTAAATTAATCAATTCTAACAATATAAGATCGTTAGGATTGAATTAACTAATGAAAGAAATATTGAAATATATTCTAACAGCTTCACAGTTCAGGACACATGAAAGACAGGAATATGGTAACAGATAGCTTTTCCATGGGTATTGCTACTCATGTAATCAGTTTGGTCACAAGGCAATGAATTGTAGGGTTCATGATAGAAGAAATAGCTTCACTAGGAGAAATCCTAAGAAATTTTCACCTCCAAGGAATAATAACATTAAGTGTTATAAGTGCAATAATGATGGTCACATAGCAAAGTAGTGTAGAGCAAAAATTCCAGAAACAAGTATGAACAGGAACAGGAACAGGAATATGGACATGGACAGGAACATGGACATGAAAAGAAACAGTCAAATGAATCAGAAGGATCAGATAAGAAGAAAAGATGATAAAGGTAGATAATAGTGCTTTTTAGAAGTAGAAATACTCCCACCTCAAAATTAACCACCTCAAGAGGAGGTGGGGGAGGGGCTAAGCTAAGAGGCTCATTCTTAGCCCCGAGCTCCAAAGGTGACCCTTTGCCATTGATTTCAAAGGGGTAGAGATTTGAGTAAGGGGGAGAGATTTGGTATTTGAGAAAAGAGGAGAGAGCATTGAGCCAGGGGGAGAAATGTCCCAGGGGGAGCAAAACAAAGGAAAGGTCAAGTTTTCGGTAAAAAGAAGTTGGGTTACCATCAATGACAAAGGGGGAGATTGTTGGACATTTTGATCTCATTTAGTTATCATTGATGTCAAGGTGAGAAGTTGTCATTAATACCATGGAGTACACCATCATTGACGCTAGGAGCAATGCGAAGAGTTGAAGAAAATATTGTTTTATAAAGGTTTTTATTAAAACCATGGTGGCAAATTAAAAGGTTTTTGTTAAAACCATGGTGGCAAATTAAAAGGTTTTTATTAAAACCATTATGATAATATAAAGGCTTCCTTAAACATTGTGATGGCAGAATTAAGGTTTTTATTAAAACCATGGTGGTAGAATAATTTTCATCAAATCAGTGGAGTACAAATAAAGGTTTAAATTTTATCTCAAGGAGGCTTTAATTTTTATTAAAGTCAAAGGATTATAAATATAATTTATAAAATTTAAATTCTTTTAGAATTTAAATAATTTATAAATTATAAAGGCTATAAAAGCGTCGACGTCATAAAATTTAGTGGAGTGCTGACGTCTATGTCATATGGTGAATTTCGTATATAAATACTATGCCAAAGGGGCATTAAAAACTAGCCTTCATCGATTAATATTTATGTGACAGAGCAAAGTGTATTTCGTGCAATCGTTGAGGAAGAAGACAAAAATCCGTGTTGTCTTTTAGCACCAGGAAGAAGACAAAATGGGAGGGCTTAAGGCCTCACTCCCATTGGACAGTGTGGTCCATTGGCAGTGCGCATTTTGTGAGAGCGTTGGGAGTGGAAGTGACCACGATCGATTCACATGGAGGTTGTTGGCATGTTTTTCTTGAGTGCTGATGTGAAAATATTTTGGTACGCGCTCGTTTAGAGTGCTAAACTTGGAAGAAAGAGCACAAGGTGTTCTTAGCCTTCCAAGCATGCGTCTAGCACACGCGGTGGTCAAGCCCACAGCTAGGGCGCATGAGGAGGCAGTGATTGTGGGTTCGAATCCCATAAAGTGGCAAAGGTACTTTTGATTAAATAATTTTATTTTGCCTAATGTTTTTCCTAAGGTAAAAAGAGAGTTATAAGGATAAATGAAAAGTTGCTTGCTTGGTAATTGATTTATGTTATTAGAGTTATAAGGAAAGTGGATTTGATTTTTCCAAAGTTCTTTTTGCCATTAAATTTAATTAAAGAGGTTTTTGAGTTAAATTTTGGTGGATGTTAAATTAATTTTAATTGGGAGATTATAAGGTGTTATTGGATAAAAAAAATTATGTATATTGCTGGTTGTTTTTAAAGGTGGAGTGATAAGGTGTAATTGATTTTTTTGCATTATATTGTGAGAGAGATTTATCTTATAACCTCTTTGAGTTTGGCATAGAAGTGGTTGTGATTGTGACAAATATTTGAGGTTTCTTCATCATCAAGAAAAGGTATGAGCACATTCTTCCATAGTTGAGTTGATTGATTGGTTTTCTACAAATAAGTTTGGAGTGAAAAGGATTTGATTAGGGCTTCCTTATTGAGTGTGTTTGAATTAATGCTTCAAGGTTTTCTGGAACAAAGAGTTGTTATTGAAACCTTATTTTATAAGCAATTTTGTTGAAGACATTGATTGTATGAACTTGAACTAGGATTTGAAAAGAACATGAGTATCATTGTTATGTGAGAGTTGTTTTCTAAAGTGAGTTTTTGAGCAAAGAACTTGAACTAGGGTTTGAAAAAACATGAGTATCATTGTTATGTGAGATTTGTTGTTGAGCATTGTTGGATATATTTTGAGTGAAGAATCATATGCTTGGACTAGGGTTTGTGAGCAAGGATTATTTCATTGAGTGAATGGTTGAGTAGAGTTGGTTGAGCCTAGTCAAGTGGGTGTGTGAAGTGATTGTTCAAGTTCCATAAAACAAACTATTCTATATTCTGAATTGATTTGAGAAAGTGATTGAGTTGAAGCATATTGAGTCTCTAACAATTCTCTATATGTTTCTGAAAAAGTGATTGAAAGTGTTTGAGCATTGTGATGAGTATATAGCATATTGAGTCTCTAATAATTCTCTTTATGTTTCTATGAGATTGGACAAGTTCTAGTGTGGACTTGTTGAGCAAATTTGAGGTAAGTCTTTGAGAAGACTTGTGGACATATTTGAGTAAGCTTTTGTGGAAGCTTACAATACAAATTGAGAGCAGATTTGGTTAAGTTCTTGAGAGGACTTATTGAGCATATTTGGTTAAGTTCTTGAGAGGACTTATTGAGCAGATTTGGTTAAGTTCTTGAGAGGACTTATTGAACAGATTTGGTTAAGTTCTTGAAAGGACTTATTGAGCAGATTGGACAAGTTCTAGAGAGGACTTGTAGACTGATTGGTGTGAGCTTTTATGGAAGCTTACAAGGCATATTTGAGAAAAGTCTTTGAGAAGGCTTAAGAGCAAAGTTGATTGATTGATTTATTCAAACCTTGAGTTAAGGTTTGGGGCAGATCTAGTAGAGTTGATTTGAGATTAATTCAAGCTTTGAGTTAAGGCTTGAGGACAAAAATTGAGGACTGATTTGTGCTAGATCGAAGGACTGTGTTTAGTACAGATTCAAGGATAGAGTTGGTGCAAATTTAAGGACAAATTTGTGCCAGACCAGAGAAAGAGATTGAGCAGATTTTTCCTAGATCAAAATACTGTGTTTAGTACAAATTTGAGGATGGAGATTGAGTAGATTTGTGCTAGACCAACAGACTGTGTTTAGTATAGATTTTAGATAGAGCTTTGAAGGTGACAAAGTATAGAAGATGATAGTCTCCAGTGGATAGAGTTCCATTAGCCAGGGCAGTGAGGATAGGTCTTATGAGTGATGACAGGAGTCTTTAGTGGATATATATCCATATGCCAATGCAGTGGAGGTAGCAGCTTTTCTAGAAGATCACCATTCAGAGCAAAGGAGAAGGAGTTCTCTTGTGGATAGAGATCCATGAACCAGCTAAGGAGATTGGTGTCTCCTGTGGATAGAGATCCACAAACTTGATTTAGGGGATTGGTATCTCCATTGGATAGAGGTCCATAAACATTGTAATAGGGAAAGTATTCCCAAGATATTGATTGAGAAAATTTTAGTGAAATATTTTCTCCGTGGAGTAGCCCACATTGGGTGAACCACGTAAATTGTGGTATCTCTATTATGTGTGGTGATTTGTGCATTGCTTTGATTACTGCTATTGATATTGTTATCTTTACATTGCATAATATTGATTGGGAAAGAAAAGTAAAAAGTGGTCTTATACTGTTCATCCCCCTCTCAGTATAAGCTTGTGTTCTTCAATTTTCTTTGGGTATGTTTTACCTCTAGATCTAGTTTCCATAGAGTAGCTTTGTAAATTTGCTATTTTATCGAATAAGAATGGGGGAATGGGTCTTATTATCTACAAAATTCAAGGCACAATATTATGTGAAAAATAGATAACTAGATCCATCAAAGACAAGGAAGCCTAGAAAGTGTTGGTTTGACACTGCATTACCTCAAGTTCTCCCTATGGCATAAAGGAGAGAGAAATATGTTTTTTTCCTACCTTCTCATTATCCTATTTCCCATCAAGATTTCAAGATCTTTTTTCATCCACAACATTTGATAGGCTTGGGAAAACATCAAACTATGGATTCGATGGAAAGGTAAAAGTCTTTGGGATGGGTTTTCCATCAATTATATGAACCTTTGGTGGTCCCCTATCCTAATTATACAGGGGATCCCTTTTTTCCAAATCCCCTGGATGTATGCACAAAATTTAATAAAAGAGGTATCTCTAGAGTGATTGACTTGTTTTCTCGATCAACTAGGGATTAGCATCCCTAGGATTATATCAAATTCAAGTTCAAAGTTACCTTCATCGATAAAGAAATCTTTGAGGAAGTTAATGCAAATTTGCTTGATTCTATGCTTCACAAGATCACAGTGGGCTCTCAACATCCTTTATGAAAGGACTGGTAGCGGTACATAGAGACACCCCTCCTTAATTATAAGGCCAAATTGAGTTACGAATGGCTATCACCATACTTACCCATGGTTGACAAACCAAATTCTCATTGGGGCATCTCTTCATCCAAGTATATTTAGGCCCATCATTTTCACACAATCTGGTCTACTTATCTCAAACTCAAACAAGTTGTTTTCACCTGTATTTTGATTCACCAAGGACTCCCACTTGGTAAACAACTTATCTACATTAGGGTTCCCAACACATTGTGTCCATTTTGTCATGAACCTAAAGATATTCTTCACCTCTTTTGGAGATGTCATAAGGCTCAGGACACCTAGAAGTAGATTTTTCTTTTTTTCAACCTCTTCTCCTATAGTGGTTGACATGGCAATAAATTCTCCTTTGAGACCCTCCTCTCCTTCCTCTAGCGTTTCTAAAATTTTGGCACCTATTTAGGATCAACATTATGTTTTCTTTATGGAAAGTCATAAATGATTCTTTGTTCTTTTTGGCCTCTATTTTTCCATTCTATAATGTTATCGATAGGGTCAATGTTATTTCTTTTGTTGTTGTAGACTTCAATATAGGTCAACAAAGTGGCAATGAAACACTAGGGGAACGCTCCTTGCATTGTTTTCTTGTATTGACCATTTTTTTGACCAAATACATAACTTAAGACTAGATGTGGTAAGTCTAGCCACTAAGGTAACTCGTCCTCTATGCCAAGTCAAAATACATGTTACAAGTAAAAAAATGATAACTCAAAACAATCTACCAAAAACAAGCTTCCACAATCTTAACAAATGTAATAAATCCAATTAATGATGTGAAGTATATTTGATATTTATTTTTTATAGTCAATTAATGGTTATTTATAAGTGCACTTATACACCTAACTTTTTTGCTTATAAAATTATTAAATTTTAGTTGATATAATATATTTTTAATTATAATAAAATTTAAAAGAAATAGTATTCCTTGTATAAAGACTTAAAAATATTTATTATCTAACCTAAAGTGCTTAGTCCCTTATAAGGTCGTTATCTTATTTAAGGGCCAATTATATGCTTTTGTTATTTCATTTAAATGTAATGGAGGCTAAGCATAATTTGACCATACCATAACCAAAGGGGCTTAGTCCCTCATAAGACGGTTCTCTAATTTAAGGTCTAGTTATATGCTTTTGTTATTTCATTTGAATGCGAGAGAGGCTAAGCGTCATTTGATTATTGTAAACATAAATTTTATGAAGGGCAAGGCAATAAAATCCTGTTTTGTAAGGTTGACGATTAATATGGAACAAACTCTAAGGTGGTTCCCTTGTTTAAGGGCCACTTAGATCCTTTTACTATTTCATGTGAATGTCATGATAGTTAAACATTCATTTGAAAATTAAAAATCATTATTTTATAAATTAGAAGTTAAAGGTTTGGTTTAGCGGTCAAAATGTTTTTATAGGAACGCGAAGAAATGGGTTCCAATCTCTCATGTTCCATAGCACTGGTGAACGTGTCATGTCAACGTAACTAATTACTGGGTTCCAATCTCTCATGTTTCATAGCACTGGTGAACGTCAACGTAACTATTTACTGGGTTCCAATCTCTCATGTTTTGTAGCACTGGTGAACGTGTCGCATCAACGTAACTAATTACGTAAAATTTTACCCGATACAACCTGAGGTTATAATGGTAACAAAGGAACTAAATTTTTGAACCAATGAAGAGACGTAAAAAATTGTAACAAGTTACCTATTTTATTTGAACGGACGAAGAGACAGTGAAAAATTGTAACAAGTTACCTATTTTATTTTCTATCTTTGTAAAAAAAATTGTAACAAAGAGGTAGAAAACGTTGTATTTTTAAAACTATGATGATCACATTTAACATGAAGTATATTATACTAAGCTTCTACTTAAAGTAAGAGTCTATAATCCCTTTGATTACAATTGGTGATGCATTTTAATTAGATAATAATAATAATTAGATAATACTTAAAGTAAAAGTCTATAATTCATAATAATAATAATAATTGGTGATCCATTTGCATCTGTGCCTACGCAAGACATCTCTTCTTCCTTCGATAAGTGTTATAACCAATTTTGTAACCAATTTTCATAATCTACCTTCACAAATTTTGTAACCAATTTTTATTTTGATGTTTTAAGTTCCTATACAACAATTTCGTCATCAAAATCAATAGTCGATGCTGCCCCTCCTCCACCACGCCAATCTCATATGCGAGGTCAATACTTCCTGGGTGGAAAACACATTCTTCCATCTAGGCCATAGAAAGAAGCAACAAAGCAATTTTTAGGATTCGAACGTATGTATTTTGGTAATTTTAATTTTACAAGTGTATCGGAAGCTTTTGGTGTTGGGTTGTATAATGTTCCACTTTATGAATATTTTTTTTACAAGGCAACGCACCCACTACTTTTCAAGTATCAGAACTGCTTCAAGATCCTCAAAATAAAGGAGCATGAAGTTCAAGCAAATTTCCTCCTAGGGAAACCAACACCCCTCAGGCTCATCCTCTACTAGAGGATGAAAGAGTAAATATTTTTTAAAAAGATTTAGTTTCTGAAAACATTGAAGCAACCATTAAGGATTCACTATTTCTAGATATAACAGAAATAAAAAAATGGGAATATCGGGCCAAAGTGTTGATAAAGGAAATTAATGTCTGATTCAAAAAAAATCAAAAAGAGAAAACTTTTTCTATAGTTGAAAATAAACATAAAAAGATAGAGGCTCTACTACATCAAGCAAAATCTGGCATTCTGTAGGTTAATACATATTTTTTTTTTACATGGTGGAATCGATAGCCGCTACGAATTCGGGCAGGCTGTCCAGCTTTTATGGTCGCCATAGTATTCTGCGTTGTCTGCCTCGAAATCCGCCACAGATTTTCGTGCAGTACACCCCTATAACCGCCATGCCACAGTCATTTTAAACCTTTTACGTCGTTGAAAGCACCAAGAAAGGGACAAGCATTCATTTCGACGAGGCCCGAGATTTGAACCTTTGACCTCCGTCCCCCTTATGGGGTTTGGATGAACCAATTGGTCTACACCTCAAACCTTGGTTAATACATCTTACACAGATGAAACTTTAAGGTTTATGTTGAACAGATTAGAGAACATAAATGTTGAGGCCCAAGCTTATTATAATGAATGGGTGTGTGATAAGGAAAAGGTTGTTGTTGTTGTAGCTACAAAGAATGTTGTCGATGTTTTATTAATGTGTTAAAAAAATTGTTATCTTTTTAAAATGTAAATATCTGTTGACTATTTATTTTTTCTTTTGCAGGTAAAGTGTGATAATCTCAAGAAACAGGTTTAAAACCTGCAAGACTATCTTAGGATGGCAAAGGATTTCTTAAATGCTTTTATGGCAATGAATAAAAGAGCTCAGGAAGCAGTTCGACAAAACAATGCTTTTCAAAAAATCATTATCCTAAATGGATTGGATCCTGATATTCTGCTAAAGGATATGGGTAAAGAAGTTCTTGAACCAATATTCGAAGATGTTGAAAAGGAGAAAAACACCCTGCTTGAAGGATTACAAAGTGTTGAGAACAACCTTGTTAGTTTTGGAGCAATTGAGAGTACTATTACCCAACCTGAGGGAGGAGCCATTAGAATGCAAAATGTGGAAGTCATGGAAGTCGTAGAACAGGAAAAATGAGTGGAACAGGGAAAAGATGTTGAAGCCTGAAACTACTTTTGAAAATTTGATATTTCAAAAAGACAATTTTATGACATTCATATGTTTTCATTTGAAAACAAGACACTTGTTTTTATTACTTTACTATTATACTAACTACATTTATAATAGTGTGTTATTTTCATCTCTTGAGTATTATGGGGTTTAAAATATGCTTGAGTTTGCGAAGAATATATGTATCCATAGGTTTAGATTTTCATTTTATTCAAAGTTATTCTTGTTGTGATATAAAAATGAGTATTATCTTATGTATTATGCTATGTTGTTTTTATATTTCAATTTTCAAGTGAGTTTACGAAGGATATATGTATGCATGGGTTTAAATTTTCATTTTATTCAGTCATTCTTGTTGTTGTATAAAAATGAGTATTGTATTTTGTATTATGCTATATTGGTTTTATATTTCAAAGTGATTTTACAATGGATATATCTATGATGGGTTTAAATGTTCATTTTCCATGTATTATGCTATGTTGTTTTTATATTTCAATTTTCAAGTGAGTTTATGAAGGATATATCTATGCATGGGTTTAATTTTTCATTTCATTCATAGTCATTCTTGTTGTTGTATAAAAATGAGTATTATCTTTTGTATTATGCTATATTATTTTTATATTTCAAAGTGAGTTTATGATAGATATATCTATGAATGGGTTTAAATTTTTCTTTTCCATACCTAGAGTAATATGCTATTTGCATTTTGCCTTCTATAGTAAAACCATACATACTAATGATACTAAGAAATATTTACTAGTTATGTATGCATGCATGGTTTACTCAAAGCTAAAGCAAAAATCATAAAATTTTATCAACATAGACAGTCAATAACACTTTTAGAGTCATAGCATACATACTAATAATACTAATGATACACACATACATACATACATACATTCAAATTCAAAGTATAAATCATTATATTTTGCCAACATAGATATTTAATTCAATAACATAACATCATTATGCATGCATGGTTTTCAAATTTCCAGTTTACTCAAAGCTAAAGCATAAATCATAAATTTGACAACATAGACAATCAATAACATTAAAAAGCAAATATGTGAAATCATTGAAAATAGAATGATTATATGAATTTTTTCAAACCATTGAAATTTTACAACTGATCAAATATGGAAAATCATTGACAATATGATTTTTTTCAAATCATAGGCATTTACAAATGATATCAAATACAAAAAATCATTGATAATATGAAATTTTTCAAATCACTAAAACTTTACAAATGATTTCAAGTCTGGATTATCATTGATTATATGAATTTGTCATATAATCATTGAAATTTCACATTTTTGGAAGTTGATACAAAGCCTTATTGACTTCTCCAAAATAATCGAGAATCATTTGTGAATTCTGCGTTTCTATAATCTCATCATCACTCCAAGTTGAATCATTTTCATCATTATCAATAATATTAGTGAGACCTCTTCTTTATACTAGGGACTTTCAATATTTCATAGCTCTATCATAGGGAAACTTACTCACCTCGTACGATGACACATACATTCTCAAACAATTTTCCAAATTTTTGTCCAACCTATTACAAAATTTCGATTTAACAAAATATAGTGCACTAAAAACCCTTTCATCTTCAACAGATCCCAAAATCATTGTCTGACATAATTCATATAAAATAAAGTATTCACTCATAATTTCTTGTAAGACACTACTTCGATACAATTTTTGCCAGAAACGCATGATTGAACCAATCACATATGGATTTTTGAAATGTGCAATTTGATTATCCATTGTTATTCCAAAATTGGTTGATTGTTGTCTTAAAAGTTCTTTGTTTAGAATACCATTGATTTCAATGCCATTTACTTCCAAATTTTTAGAGAAATGTGTCATAATATTACCCATATATTTTACAAACAACTCAATTCTACTACTATAGTCAACACAAATATTCTATAAGATGGGATTAATAACAACCATGGCCTCAAAGTGTCTCATCTCTATGAAAATGATCTCGTATTTCACTTGTTAATGTATTTGCAATTCTTTTCAATTTATTCTTAGTGCTATCCAAAACCTCATCGAATCCAAAATGTGTTACGGGCACTTGTTCAACATCATCTGTAAGTGTATCTAACCTCTTTTCATAATGATATAAAGAAATCATATTTCAATGGATAGCAATACAAATATTATCATTGATGTTGAACTTTAAAAAGATGATAGGATTATTGACTTCAACTAACGTATTCCAACTATCAAACTTAGGATCCTCAAATTTTTTCTCAAATAAGTAAATCTTGTCAATAAGCATACAGATTTATTTTCTCATCCTAATGAAATCAACAATATAAATTGCCCTTTTCCTATGTGAGTTTAATCAAAGAATTTATTTCTTGCAATAATGGAAGAATACCACAAAATGTGAGAAGAGTTTCCAAGTCATTCATACGAAATAGCAAATTTTTTGCCTTGTCAACATCCATACAATGTGCATACATAAACCCAACCAAGGATTGATATTCTAAAAAAAAAAACTCTTTGCAAGAAGAAATGGTGAAATTCATCTGGTGTCCACATCTTTTAATATTTTTCTGCCTTCGATTACACCTAGAGAAAACTGTTGAAACTCTACAAACCTTTTTGGACTGCATGAAAAGTATGAATGTATTTCACAAACGAGATCTTCCACTCTGGCTACATTATCAAATTTGCTCACAATTTTTTATGTAAGATACATTCAATGAGCCATGCAATGAATGGTAATAACATATGGGGCAATTGATGTTTGAAGCCTAATACAAAGACCATTCCTTTGTCCTTGCATTGTAGCCACACCATCAGCTTCAACACAAATTAACTTTGTGGTAATTTTCTTTTCATCCATTTCGATAATATCCTTTAAACTGGTTACAATGACATTATAAATGTTTCCCGCATTACAATTTTCAATCATCTTATGTAGTGCTAGTAAATGAGGTTGTCTCAAATGATTTTTTAATGTGTAAACATGTATGCAAATCCAAGATGTGTTGTCAACAGTTGTTACCTCATCAATGGAAAGTGAAATAAATTTGGTTTGTTTTACATTCTCTCGTAGGTCTTCCTTCTCAACTAGTGATAGATATTTTACCATTTTCCAACCATTTCAATCTGACCAATGTGAACTGGTAAGGTTCTGTACATCGGCTAGTTGAAGTAGTTGCTTAAAATTAGAAAAATAGGGCATGGGTTGACCTTTTTTTATAATACTGCATACAACAACAAACTGCAAATGTTTTGAGGCTAATACAGTCTTATTAATTTTTTGAAATTGGGCCTCGATAGTTCCATCCTTCTCAATGAGAGTTTGTTGTTATTTCATTATTTTTTTGTATTCAAGTGCATATCTCACATGCACACATTCTGATGCATCCTTTTACCTATGAAATCTGTTAATTGTTTCATCACTTCATATTTCTTTGATGTAAATTTTCCCATAGTTTTTTTCTAATGTATCTTTCTTATTTTGCAATAAATGATCCTTTCACATCTTCCAAGTACAAATAACGCATTTACACACTTTCTATGTCTCATCTTGCTCAATAAAGGGGTTTAATCGTACCCATTCATTTTTTAAATCTCTTCCAATAGTCCATTCACTTATATTTTGACGTTTAGATTTTTGACTACAAGATTCTCCAGAGGTTTGCATATAATTGTATTGTTATTTTTTTTTTCGGTTGATGTGTCTGAATTAAATATCTCCTGAAGTGGTTGTTGATTGTCATTGCTAGGAAAATTATCATGTGATCCCATCTCATCCACCGGAATATATTTGAGTGAATGAATATCAGGGTCGACAGTGTTTGCTACATTCAATGTTTGGTGTTCTCTATAATTTTTGGATGTAAAAAGGTACTATTTTAAAAAATTAACAAAATACAGTTTTACAAAACATTTAAAAAGTGGTAGATAAGCAGACAACCATTTATCTATTAATAAATAAAGGCTTTATATGTGGAGGTTGTTGGCGTGTTTGTGATAAAACACGCCAATATATTTCCTAACCCGCTCTTCAATACTCAAAGAATCTTATAGTTGGCATGTTTAGGATCATAGTTTTATTATTTGTAAAAATCTAAAGTTATTAAAGGTTGCATCTTTGAATAAGATATATTCATTCATGTTACCTAAGAGTAGTGATGTTAGGTCGAGGTAAAATGGATTCCAAATCTAATGATAAAGACAGAAGAGACTACAATATACGTTTTATTTTTACATATTATTCTCTTAATTTTTTGCTATAATTATGATGAGAGTTCCTTTAACTAGGAGAAGTAGTGATGTTACGAAGATAAAAATAGAAGAGGCCATAATATACTTTTATATTTATACGACCAATTAATGTGGATCGTACTCTCTTTAGTCATAATAAGAGTTCGTAGGATTGGAATTCTTGCTCCCAAGATATATTTATGTTAGATAAAAGTAGTGATGTTAGGTTGAGGAAAATGAATTCCAACATAAAAGAGGTCATAGAATTGTGATTTTTCATTTTTTTAGTACTTTCTTTATAATCAAGAAGTCTAGAGGGATGTATTTATCTATTAGGATTTATCTTGCACATTAAATCATAACTATTTAAAAGATAATTTAGATTTATTATTATTAATTTAATGGTCGGATGAATAGGGCATGAAGGTGGAAGAGAAGATTAAGGGTAAGAGGAGATTTGTGAAAGAGGAGATTACTAACAAGATTGCTAGCAATGAGAAGCAAATTGAAGATTATCGATAAAGAGAAGCATTTCAGTTTCAGTTACAATATCTTGTTTATCGGTAAAATAAATTTTTAGCATTGTCATCACCACCATCAAGAAGAATCGCATCGCCATCAAATCATCTACATCTCTTCGCAATAGCAGCAGTAGTATGCACAACAATGTTGAACCCTTTGGAGGAGAATCTTGGTAATGGATTAATGCAAAGTCGTATTGGACGTGTACATTCCTTTTTTTATGTCAAATATTTTGCATTTAAATTGTTTTGTTGATGATAGAAAGGATTAGAGGAGATTAAAAAATGAAAAACCCTATTTTTTTCCAAAACCCTAGCTGCTTTTAGAATTTTTTTGGGTTAAGATCATGGAGTTACCAATTTTTACTTGAAAGGATGGCATTGATGCTCGAGAATGGTAGATAAAGTTTATATCTCTATATTATAATAAATATTTTTGGAGTTGCAAACTTTTCTATGCTTTAAAAGAGGAAGTTTATGATTGGTGGGCAAGTATTACTAAGGGAAGGAAACATTGCTTCACTTGGAATGAAACGGATCATGCATTCTTGATCCATTGGAACCCTTACAAAAAGATAGCTAGTTTGAAGGTCACCATCAAAATTTAGGGAGAAGAAATAAAAAAGGCTTCAAAGGGAATTGAAAGAAATGAAAAAGGAAGATATAATAGAAGGGAAATAAATAAATGACAACGTGCAAGTTCATGGTCGCATTCGGAAGGAAAATTTTAAGCAAGGATCCAAGGAGAAGGAAGAAGCAATTATGGCAAGGGAATAAGTTGAAGAACCATTAGAAAACTCAAAAGTTGAATTTACAGTAGCAACAACAATAGAGTCCATAGAATAAGTAGCAACAAATTCCAAGGAAGCCTTGTCAAAAGCGCACAAGGATGCACCAAAAAAATGTATAAGAGAGAATATTGTAAAGAAGAATTTAAAATAAAAAACAAATTGTTGAAGAATCAAAGGAAACATAATGTCAAGTTAATGTTGAAGCATATCGAAACCCATAAGATACAACCTTAGAGGCATGGCTTAAGGCATCAATATTTTAGATCTAAATAGAGTAAAAAAGGCACCAAGTATGACAGTGTTTGGTAGAAAAAACATAATATTTATGGATTTCAAAGGGGTGCAACAACATTAGGGAACAACAAGACCAACCATTTGAAATATCAGAGCAGAGTAGCAAAAGCATGAAATATCAAGTGGTATAATGGCAACTTGAATCATCAAAGACCATCACTAATCAAGATTTCACTTGGATGGATGGATGAACAAGATTGGAAATTTTCAAGAGAAATGATGTTGAATTCTTGTATTTATAAAAAAAATTAAAATCCAAAAAATGAATATAAAAATCCATACTTTTTGTGAAAAAAAGATGTAAATATCTAGTTATAGCATCTCAATTGAAATGAGAATTGAATATGTTTGTAAACTCTCAAGCTTTACATAAGAGAGTTGTGGTTTGTCAAGGGTAGGAGACCCAAGTTTAACCCCTTTTTCTCAAGAAAAAAAAAAGATAAAAGAGATTATAATATACTTTTTTATTTTTAACTTTGTATAAGTCCTTTGATTTTGGTTGGCGAAACCATTTATAAATTAATATGATAAGTTTTTAATTTATTTTTAGTAAAAATAATTATAAATATGTTATTAGATATTTTTTAATTATAAGTTCATTTAAATAATCTTAAATAGTTGAAAATAGTTGTTTTGTATAAAAAGTTTAAATTTAAGCATCAATTACTAATAAAAACCTTATGTATGATAGGTACTTGGCCTTTAAATGAGTTATCTTGATCTCATAGTAAACTAAAATATGTGACAACTTGTCAAAAACACTCTTATAAAAAATATTAAATTTCTTTAGACCATCCTATTCTACTTACCTTCAAATAATTTATTATAAATCTATTGAATCTCACACCAATATTTTAAGGTGAATGGTGATAATAACAAATGTTAAAATCTAAAGAAATAAAATTTATGATAGAATATTAAATTTTTAATTATCTTTGTTTTTTTAAATATTTTTCTTATTTTGTACAAGTTGTTTGGTTTGAAAGTGAAGGTTAAATATTTTAAATAAAAAATCAAAGTTTAAATTAAAATAAAATAAGATATGTACACCTTATAACGAGGTAACATAGAGTGCTTCTCAACATACACATCATATAAAAAATTTAAAGTTTGAATATAAAATAAAATAAGATATATACACCAAGATAACACAAAGTGCTCTTGCTTCCCTACAGCCTATCCCCCTATATAGTACCAAAAAATATACAAAATGATATGACGTATTCAATGTTGTTAAACTTTAAAAACTTCTTTATCTAACTTACAATTTTAAATTAAAAAAAAAAAACTATGAAATATCTTCTTAATCAAAGTAATATTTCTTAATTGTTATTTTCTCCATCCTTTCGTTCTTTAATTTTATTTAACTATCTTATCAAGTAAACTTCATCCTATGCATTAAGTTCTTCATGTTTCCCCATATTTGTGTCTTAACACTTAAATAGTCTTTTAAGCTATTCCAATTGGACAATGTTAATGTCACCATTTTCTATAGTAAATAGTCTTTTAAACTATTCCAATTGGACAATGTTCATGTCACCATTTTCTATAGTATATCTTTTATGGAAGAGATCTTCTTAGTGGGAGAAACTATTCCAATTGGACAATGTTCATGTCACCATTTTCTATAGTATATCTTTTATGGAAGAGATCTTCTTAGTGGGAGATATGAAAAATCCTTCATTAAGAAAACAAAATTTGGAAGTCATATGAGATGATCCTTGTGGAAGATGTGTTTTTCCAACCATACTCCATTTAACTTTATTATCAAAGCATGGTGTACAATTACACCCCTTTGGATTTAAACTTTGAACTTATTATTTTATCCTCTATCTTAATTTGTGATATTAGAAAATAAAATTGGGAAGCCACATGAAATGATCCTAATGGAGAATTCAACTTTATTATCAAAGCATGGTGTACAATTACACCCCTTTGGATTTAAACTTTAGATTTCTTATTTTAAGTTCCAAATAGTTGATTGATGTTGTTCATGACACTATTTTCTATAGCACATCCTTTATGGATGAGATCTTCTTAGTGGAGATATGAAAAATGTGGCCAATATCCTCTATCTTAATTTGTGGTATTAGAAAAAAAATTGGAAAGCCACATGAAATGATCCTAGTGGAGAATTCAACTTTATTATCAAAGCATGGTGTACAATTATACCCCTTTGAATTTAAACTTTAGACTTCTTATTTTAAGTTCCAAATAGTTGATTGATGTTGTTCATGGCATATTTTCTATAGCACATCCTTTGTGAATGAGATCTTCTTAATGGGGATATGAAAATTGTGGTCAATATCCTTTATCTTAATTTGTGGTAGTAGAAAATAAAATTGGGAAGCCACATGAAATCATCCTAGTGGAGAATGTATTTATCCAATAATACTCCACTCAGTTTGTATTGTTTAAAGAAATAAGTATAGAGAAGCTAGGAGAATCTATCAACAAGATTAATTCTTCAAAAAGAGAGAAGGATGAATAATTTTAAGTTTTCACATAAACAAAATGGGTAATTAAGATAACATATTATATTTTAAATCAAATATTAGTGTCCCGTAAGTTATTTTGCCCTTACAAATATTAAAAGTTATATTTTATATTCTATTCCTTTTTTTGTTATTTAAAAATTTATACATCCTACATTTTCAATATAGTAATAAAACTCTATTCTCTAGGGAAATGTTATGAAAAGAAAATTAGATCTTTTTTTCTTCAATTGGTTATACGGGATTGAAATGGGCCCCACCCGTATTACATCATCACTACATAGTGGTATTACAACAAAGCTTGGATATTATCCATGTATTTCTTGGCAAGATTTGAACCTCGGTCTCATCCTTAAATGTTGAGGAAACTAACCAGTTGAGCTAATTCCACTTGATAAGTTAGATCTATTTTTTTAATTAATAAATGGTTGAACTTTTCAATTAAAAAATATTTTTTTATAAATGAATCTTAACTATCTAAAACCAATAGTGATCATTAGGTCAATGCGTCATATACTATTTAATAAGACTACCTAAAAAGGGACAAGACTTGACATGATTTCACAAGAGACAAGACTTGCTTGAACCACAAACAAATATCATAACTTGTAGTAATTAACCCTATAGTTGATAGAGAATAGAGAAGGGCATTTAAAACTACTAATTCCTTAGTGTCACCACTCAATAAGCCAATTCTACCCAGACTTGAAGCTTCACGTAATCAAACAAGAAAGTGGCCCTTAGAAATGACCATCCCCTTCATCAATAATATTAAACTAAGCAGACATTATGGATGCTAATACCCAAGTTTTATTAATGGAGGGGATCCCCATCTAAACAAGTTAACCCACACTAGCAAAAAGATCCATGTCTAAGACCCATGTTATCATGTAGAAGACCATCATTTTAAGGAACTAAACTCAAACCTTGAGGTGCATCAACTTCCACAGCACAAACTTGAGAACCCAAACCCTTATAAAATTCATGTGGAGAGGCTAGAGCCCTTATAATTCTTTTAGTTTTACCAATTTTTTTATCCATTATTATCATCATAAACTTTAGAATAAACAATGTGTTTTCATTTCTCCATCTCTAATAGATGGTACCTTGTTGTCTAAATTTTATCATCTAATGGTTGTTGTGAATGAAATACTTTGTTAACTTCCTTGGGGATTATTTAAAAAGGATTGCCAAAAAAAATGAACACATGTATTAGAATAAATCATGATAGAGTCTTATTGATTTGGATTGCTACTTTACCTTCAATTTTAGCATTAGCAAAAATATGTCCAATCTAAGAATTCATATATTGTAGCACTACAAGCATTTAGAATTAAATTGAGACCCTTATTACATGCAAATCGATTGAATATAATTTTAGCATATTTTTGTTTTTTTACAAGATCTCTTGCCTTTGGATTGAGAAAAATAATTACTAGAAGCTCATAAACATGACAAAACTTGTTAATGTACCATGGGCAAATTAATAAGTTATAGATTAAGGTCACCAAGACCAAATAATTGGTGTCTCTAGTCCTTAAATCAAAGGTCGCATAGAATAATTATGGTATTAAGTAATGTCACAACACTCTTGTTCATCAATTTGATGATCACCCATACCTTCCTTTCAAATGAGATATGTCTATGTGACAAAATAGACTATGGGATAACAACTATAAATGTTACAGCATATACACACTTATTAAATATTACAATAGGATAATTAAACCAATGTTGCTTTCTCTTGGATGGTGATTCTCTTTTTGTTGATGTTTATCAATATTTGTCCTATATTTTATATCATTTGCCCTTCAAACAATGTTGTATAGACTGTGTACTTGAAGTCTCAAGGTATCTCTCTAGAATGTCATTGTAGGCTAAACATTATAACATAAAATATATCTCAGTTTGTACTATTGTTGATGAATAGAAAACACATAAAGTATTTTTTCATTTTTATTTAGGTGTCACCTATCTCCCTATTTCATAGCTAATGTGACATGAGCCAATCCTCAATTGTGTTATGAGCATCTCTTTTTTTCCATTTTAAATTTGTCCTTATATATGATGTTCACTAGTACTCATAAGTTAAGTTAAACTCAATGAGGTAGTAAAGTTTTTTCCTTTTAAATTTATTATTCATGTGTATCCTAAATTTCTATTTCACATACCTATTTATCTATTATTTGTTACTTGGACACTCAGCTAAACTAAAAACCCACCTCTTCATTCATTTTTCATTCTATTTCATCCACACACCTCTTCTTCTATCTAACTTTTTCTCTACTACTAATTTGGGTCATCTATTTGTTGTTAAATCTATTATTTTCTTTAAATAGACTAGTAATTAACTCATTGTTATGACTTCCAATGCAAATGTGTTTGTTTGTTTTGGCAAGATTGCATGTGCAACTCATGCCTTGATTATGAATTTATCTATAATTAAATGCTTTTAGATTCATTTCATTTACCTCCAGCTTATCTTGGATGCATTGTTGCCCTATATTTTGTAAATATAGAGTATTACTAGTATAATAACCAGTCTAAATAAGATGCTTTTAGTTTTTTGTCCCACAACTTTGCATTTTTGCACTTGTTTTATAATGAATAAAGTGTTCTCCATGTGGCTTGAACCCTTTTCATTATGCTTGTTTTCCATTAAGCTTATTTTTATAATATAGTCTAAGGTACTCATATTCTATTACATATTTTAGATAATCTCTATTAAACTATGGAGCTAATTATCTCTTTGATTTTGTTGAGTACAATTACCTTGAATTTAGTTTTGCCAATATCTACTTCCTTTCCCACTTTATTGCAAAATAACTTCAAAGCTTTCAAGTGGTCTTTCAAATATTGTTTTTATAATTAAGTTGAGATCATCGACAATGAGAGCTTTACTACATAGTTGGCCAAATGAGGACTTTATCTTCTATTATTTTCTATTGGTGCTTCTAACTTGTCTATGTAAAATCCAAACAATGTGCATGATGGTGGACAACTCTGCTTCACCCCAACATTGCTTCAAAAGCATTACAACAATCCTGCTTTGTTTAACTTTGGCTTGTACTTATCCATAAAGTCTATGGTCTATTGTCATGTATTTCTTCAATACCCCTATCTCCTTTACACTACTCCATAGTTTTCTTCTATGTATAATATCAAAGGCTTTTTAAAATTCACAAAGCAATAAAAAAAAACTGTTTTCCATCCCATACTTTCTTTATAAAATTTTTAGGGATGATCTACCATGGAATGCTTCAATGACCTAAATCCAACTTGGCCTTTCACTCTTTTTTTTCTTCTTCAGTCCAATTGTTAATTTTGTGTTCTATCATACTTTCAAACAACATCACCATGAGTGGTTTAACCATTATATTTACATGGTTATATGACGTAGACACCAAAATCCAGCCACTTGTAAGTCATCTATACCTTCCTGCCAGCCACGTGTCAGTCATCCATCCTTCCCGCCATTATTTGGCCCAAATCCACACTTTCCCACCATTATTTGGCCCAATTTCACTTTTCCCGCCATTTTTCATCCCCAAATTTATTTAAATTAATATTTATATATATATTTTAATATTTTAATATATTTTAATATATATATAAATAAAGTTTAAGTGATTTAATCCGAGCCGTCCATCCTTCATTTAATCTCATCCGTCCATCCATCTTAATCCGTTTCACAACCTAGATTTATTCTCTACCCTTGGATCCACTTTAATCTTAGCCACACGTTCAAAGTGTCGTTAAAACCCTAAAGTGTGCCCTAAGAGTAGATTATAAATTGAGTCACCTTGATGGCTCAAACCCTATCTATCTCTTCGGCTAAACCTACTTATCTTCCCTATCTAAGTCTAGAGTTGGCTATTGCTGTTAATCCTGAGTCTTCTGAGTCTTCTACGGCCCTAAGTCTGAACTAAACCCTTTCGCCGCATCCATCGCCGCTGCCCTGGTCTCGCCGCGTTAACAGGAAAAGGTATAGATTCGTCTAAAGCAAGTAATCTTTCTTTATGTATTAATCTGTTGTTGAATTCTGCATTCCGTTTATTTTTATTTCATAAATCTAGGGTTTTAGACTGTTTCTGAGGGCTCACACAGTGGAGCCCTCTTATTAGTTTCTAACTCTTTGATAATTTTAATGTGTGCGGGATTCTAGTGGTAGATCTGATTTGTTGATAGCGGTTGCTTAGGCTGGAGTGGTCCGAGCCAAAGGATACAACGAAGCCCACTCATTACGTTGAGGTTAAGGATACATTCTTCGGAGACGCCACCACATTGTGCCAGCTAGGGTTTCGGAGAACCCTAGCACAAATTGTAACTTTGTATCACGAAAAGGGTTACGAGCCCTGTTGTACTTAAAAGGAGTTTCTAAACTCCATTGATTAATAAAAATCATTCATTTTGTACAACTGTTCTGCATTCCTTTATTGTGATTTCTTTATTTCTGTTTGGCGTTGTATCTTTAATCTACAAATGGCGATCACGGTGGGACCCCCTAGGGTTTCATGTTTTTAATACTTGCTTTATTGATCTATTCCTGTTTTTGTTTTATTTTGCGAGTTTCGAAAATCGTGAAATTCGTTGTTCCAACGAACTAGGGTTTACGAGGAGTTTGCAGAAAATGCAGCGAGACGTAGAGCGGCGTACGGAAGTCCGATCCGAAACGCGAGAGGTGCGTTTCAGCCTGCGCCAGACTCCCTTGGGCGTTTGAAGGCAGTTTTACAGAAAAAGCGTAGGCTTCCGAGTAAGTGCGTTTTTTTTTTCTTTGTTAAACTGTACTTTTTACGTTTTTGGTTTTTCTGCTGTATTCTGTTTCTTTTTCAGATCATTGCTTTAAAATGAACAAAAACTAAGTAATCTGGAAAAGAACAGTTAAGCTGTATATACATTTTTTTTGTTACATTTTTAGTTACATTTTTCTGCATTGCATTATTGGTTGTTGCTTGCATAAAAAAAAAAAAATTGCATACCTAGCTGCATATTAGAATAGCTACGAATTATCTGTTTTAGTTATCTAAGTAGGACTATTGATTGGATGTCAATAGTACTCCTGCCATTGGGTGATTCCAAGCGAGAGAAGTGGACGAACCTTCCGGTTGCTCCTTTGATATCTGATATCATTGGTAGGCGGGGGTTTTAAACGGTGTACTCCACTTCTTCGGAGGAAATGGCATATTTTCGGTGGCCTCTTGCTTAGATCATTAGAACTTTTGATTTATAGCTTTGTATGTATACATTAGACAACTAAAACACTTAAAATAAAATTCTTTGCATTTCATATTGCATTTAAAACGGTAATATCTGGATTTCATCACCGGGTATTGCTTGAAGTTTAGTGACGGTGGAATTCATCTCCATCCATTAAACTTCGCCTCGGACACCATAGGTCACCCCAGAGCAAACTTGCTTGGATTTCATCACCGAGTAAGAATCTCGTTGTCCTTTCCTAGCCATAGTTTTTACCTTTTTTTGTGAATAATTCAAGATTAGATCACATGCAAAACTCATAAACCGGACACTTAAAATTTACTACTGATTAAGATCGAGAAAATAAGTAATTAACCGCAGGTAAGACACATTGGTTGAAACCTAGGTTGTGATCTGTTTTACGATAATTTCTTTAGTGTAAATTTATCATTCAAGTTTTGCATTCTTCTTTTCTGAATTTGTTTAGATTTATTGCGTTATGGTCTTAACAAGGAATCAATCTAAAGTGTTAAATCTAAATAATCAAATGAATAATTCACAGAACATCCCCACCACCAACATGACCACTTATCCTAGTGAATTTCAGGCAGGTTCGCCTGCGGGTCTTTCACGTCCTTCTATCGTCTATTGCATGGCCATGCCCATGGAGGAAGACAATTCCTGTCATATTACCCACATTGATATGGCCCAAGTGCAAACTCACTTAAGAGATGGCATTGGTTATGTCCTTGAGCCAATCCAAGATTCCCCTATGCAAGATTCTATTTTTTAGCGAGGATATTGCATCAACCATACTCATTGGTTTCACTCGGGTCTACACTAACCCTTTTTTTGAGGCTAATGTTGTATCTGCTCAGCCGGCTTCATCTCCAACATCTTCCCAGATGCTCAATTGTCCTCCTTTGGAGACAAATGTAGTGTCTTCCCGACCACTTTCTCCTCCATTTACCGAGTGTACACCAATTCTCTCTATGAGGTTGGTGGAACCTCCTCTAGCCATGACCAATTTCAACACTCTTCTTCCCAAACCATTTATGGTTTCACCCTACCCGGGGCACAGTCTACTGTTTCTTCCCAAGTACCGCCTACTTCAGCCACCTTCATTGCCCCTGCTATGCAGTCTCCTGTGACTACCATGGCAGCCTGCCCTCCACCTTCATCCAATCATCCCACCTCCCTTGGGTTAGAAATTAATAAGGTTAGGGAGTACCTCGACAAGTTGCTTCAGCAACAACAGCAACAAAATGCCCAACCACCTGTCGTAGTAAATCCTACACCCCAACCAATTTCTACCCAGCCAGCTTTTCTTAGCTCAGGCCCCACCTAGGTACCCCAATCTTCGGTGGTGTCCATTCCTACCCCACCTTTCTCCCAACTCAGTCCAGTTCATCATTCACCCCAATCACCTTCTTTCCGGTATCATCCATACCAACAACTTGTCCATTCCACACCGCCTAATCCAGGCAATTTCATCCCATCTCATCATTTTTCCACTCCTCCATTGCATCATCATAATCATCAAACGAATCAAAATTTTCATGAAGATTCTCGACTCCATGCTATGCAACAACAGATTGACAACCTTATGCTCAACATGCCTGGCTCATCTAGTCGAAACCTACGCTAAGGTCGTTGATCAATCAACCAATTCATCCTTCGGTACCTTCACCGCCATATCCGAGTGATTTCACATTACCGAAGTTTGACAAATTTTGAGGAGCGAGGATCCTCACGAACATGTGAGCTCATTCATGCATGCCCGCTTTAGAATCCAAAATAATGACGCTCTTATGCTCAGAACTTTTCCTCAGACATTAGGAGGAGATCTTGTACAATGGTACAATCATTTACCTCACCATAGCATTTATGCTTACGAGCAATTGATTAATCTATTTTTAGAACGATTCTCCCTAAATGTACAAAGGAAAGTCTCATTGTCCGAGCTTATACAAGCTCAAGCAACATGACGATGAGTCTGTTTATGACTTTGGAAACCGTTGGAGGGCTATCATTAATAAATTGCCATTCTCCCTACCAATGGAGGAGTTAACCAAAATGTTCACCCAGAGTTGTCTAAAACCTATCTCTTGGTTACTCCAATTACAACAATACAGGACTTTTGAAGAGGCTTTGGCCCAAGCAAGTATCATAGAAGACATTAAAGTCCAAGAGGGTGTTTTAAAACCCCATAGAAAAGAATGGCAACAAAAGGGCCAACAACGAAATAATAATTATGGCCAAAACAAACAAGCACAGGCTAGTACGGCCTCAAATGTTAACCAAGTTAATCAAGTGGTGGCGAGCCAGCCCGTAATGGCTCAACAACAACAAGTAATGCAAAGTCAACCGCAACCAATTGCTTATCATGCGGTACCCGCCCCTCCTCAACCAGCTCACAATTCTGGGCCAACCATGGAAACTCGACCTTGGCAAACAAATCGTCCCAAGCGACAGTTCACACCTTTAGATGAACCATATGCGGTCATATTCAACAAGTTATATAGCACAAATCAGTTAACTTTACATGAGTTTAAACCTTTAGAACCATCTAGAAGGGGGAAGTATTACAAGGAGTACCTATTTTGTCCTTATCATAGGCAAAATGGACACGATATCAATAATTGTACAGCTTTCAAACATGTGATCCAAGATCTTATTGAGATTGGAGCCATTAAATTGGATAGCCCCTTAGCCCAACAAAATCAAAATCTTGGTGTATTTCAAACACCCCTTCCACATCGGGAGGAAGCTCCAACAACTTCAGGGGGAGTAACTCGGGTAACTCCTCCTAATCAAGTCAACCATGTACAACAATACCAAGGTTTTGTGGGTACTATTAACGTAGTAACCCGGGGTCAAAGGGCGAACCAACCAAATCGAGGCTGAACCACGACCACCTGTACAAACTCCCGAGTCCACCTCGGGTAACGGTGACCCAACGACGTGCTAGTACTTCTCAACAACCGCTAAATCATTCTACTCAACGCCAACGACCCATCATGTCATTGAGTAGCCGATTAACTACCGGTTTAAAAATGGCTTACGCCAAGTTATCGATCTATGACCTCATTCAACAATCTCCCCCGCATAGAGAGGCATTAATGGAAATATTAAAGTCAATCGAGCTTCAAACTCAAGATACTAATGCCTTCAACAACTTTGTGGGGAGTATTCAAACATGCATGGAGCCCTCCATCACTTTCTATGATTTTGAAATCAAACCTTTGTCAACGAAAGTATAGATCCTCCATTGCATATCATGGCCAAGATCGATCACAAGCCATTCAAGAGAGTCTTAATTGACACCGGTTCCTCAATCAATATCATTACAACATCGGCGTTGAGTCATCTAGAGCTGTCGCCATCCCTTATCACCAAGTCGACTTTTACTCTTAAAGCATTCAATGATGCTTTATCTTCCACGGTTGGCACGGTTATCTTGCCCATTGAGGTAGGGGCCCGAACTTTGCATACCTTGTTTCACATCTTGGAAGGGTCCATGGCATACAATGTATTGCTTGGACGGCCTTGGCTTAGGGAGATGAGATGTGTCCCTTCTATCCTGCATCAATGTCTGAAGTATGTATATGAGGGACAAGTTCATTGTGTACCTGCTGACATTGAACCCTTCAAACATTGCAACTATGTCTCAAATCCTTATGAGATTGTGTTGCCATCCACTCATCTTTTCTTGACCCCATCTACTTCTTCTATACCATCTTCTTCTAAAGCTCCCATTCTTGAGGAGCTACCCATCATATCGCAACCATCTTCCTCTTCCGCTATTCCATCTCATTCACCACTTTCTTCATCTCCTAATCTTCCTTCTTCTTCATCAGTGACCACATGCACATGTGGCCATGACCAATCATCTCTTTCCACGTCATTACCCCCTTCTTCTACACCTTCTTCAACATCACCTATTATTCCTCCATCTTCCCAACCATCACCGGTGATGTTTCACAAGTCGAGTGAAGCATCAACCCAACCAAATCCTTCCAATTCTTCTATCCCACATTCTTCTATTCCATCATCTAGTCCATCTCCCTCCCAAGTCAAGGTCCATCTAACTGATGAGGTATTGGTGAGTATGCCATCCAAGATGTCCACATCACACCGTTCAATGTGCAAAGAGTTAAAGATTTTGGTCGTCCACATGACCAACATTTATCCATTGGATCGGTTTATAACATGGGTTCTATGCCAAATTCCATTAATTTTGTATATGGGGGAATAGAGTCATCTTCTAGTCCTACCACCATACTAGAACCCAAGCATCCGGTCCCTGCCAATATCGAAAGGATGGAGGGTTTTCCCTCTCGCTATTTCCACGGACATAATTGGCGGCAATTTGGCCTAGGTCGATACGAGCAAGGGGTAACCGAACGCATCGATATGCCATACCGAGAGACCCACTGAGCGTTTTGGTGCGGGCTACCAACCACTTCCATCCCTTTCTTCTTTTGAACAAGCTTTTCAAAGCATTAATCTTAATTCGGAAGAAGAAATCCTCCACCCCGACGAATCCGAAGATGAAGCCTATGAAGAATTTGACGTCATGTCAAATGGTGATGAATACGAAGAAGAGTCGGGCGCCCATTGTTCCCCTCACTTGAACAAGACGAGTTTTATCTCCAATTGTTCCCTCTCCAAGAGGCCATCTTTCGCTTGCTTCTTCCACAAGAACGAGGTGAACCACCCCCTCCGCCACATCCATAAGCCATAATCCAAACCTGTATTATATGTATATACTAAAATAGTGGTTTTCACCACTACCAAAAAAAAAAAAAATCAGGAAAATTCCCAAAAAAAAAAAAAAAAATCAAAATATATAAAAATACTTTATTGCTTTATGTATGTGTGTAATAGTGGTTTTCACCACTACAAAAAAAAAAAAAAAACTCAAACTACAAAAAAAAAAAAAAGCTGAAAAACTATGTTGTTTTGCATTTCAGGTCTTACGAGGTCTTCACCGGTTTTCCCTTCCATTCCGCCCATCCTTTCTTCCATAAGTCGACAATGAATTTTGAAGACTTATTCACACCGCTCCATAATCCATATGATCCGGATAAGCCAATCCCGATCAACCCAAACCTGATTGACATGGATCGGATTTCATCTCCTCCATCTATTTCAGAGTTCATCCTTTTCGAGGAATTGTTAAGGGCTTCCGCCAACTACATTCCTCCTTCACCTCCACATTCACCTTCATCTTCTAAGCCAGAGGTCTTCCGAGCGAGACATAGACGAGAGCAAGGCGCGGGAGCTCGATGACATTTTAGATGACATAAATCCGATCCCTACTCCCCATCGGCTTGAGGAAGGTTCCCACATGTCTATTGAAGAAACTATCGATGTAGACCTTAGTCCAGGACCAAGATGGCACCCAAATTGTGAAGCTGGCTAAAAGTCTATCATCGAGAGGAACAAGAGCAAATGATTGCTCTACTCAAGCGGAAGAAGGAGATATTTGCATGGTCTTACAAAGACATGCCAGGCCTAGACCCTAATTTGGTTGTCCATAACCTCACCTTACAAAAAGATGCTAAACTTGTCAAACAGAAACTTAGGAAAATGCATCCTACCGTGGCCCTCATAGTTAAATCGGAGATTCAGAAACTTTTGGATGTTAAATTTGTCGTCCCGATTGATTATCCTGAGTGGCTTTCTAACATGGTACCCGTTCGCAAGCCTAACGGGGGAATACGTGTTTGCACCGATTTTTGAGATCTAAATAAAGCGTGTCCTAAGGATGACTTTCCTCTTCCAAACATTGATACTCTTGTCGATACCTGCTGGTCATGAAATGCTTTCGTTCATGGATGGATTTTCGAGGATACAACCAGATTCGAATAAACCACGAAGATCAACACAAAACAACATTTACCACACCTTGGGGAATTTTTGTTACGGGGTGATGCCCTTTGGCCTTAAGAACGCAGGTGCAACCTATCAACGAGCCATGACTTATATTTTCCATGATTATATGCATAAGATTATCGAAGATTATGTGGATGATTTATTGGCAAAATCTAAAACTCGACAAGAGCATTTTGATGTATTGGAAAAAGTTTTTGATAGACTTCTAGAGCATAAAGTAAGGTTGAACCCTAAGAAATGTGTCTTTGGTGTTACCTCAGGCAAACTCCTAGGTTTTATTATCTCTAAACGAGGTATTGAGGTGGACCCAAACAAGGTCAAAGCCATTATGGAAATGTGTCCCCCAACTAATTTGAAGGAGTTGCGTAGTTTGCAAGGAAAGATTAATTCAATCCGTCGATGTAGGCCATTTTGCCACCTACTACAAAAGGGGTACAATTTTCATGGACAGATGAGTGTCAGAAAGCCTTTGATGACATCAAGCAGTACTTAGCGTCTCCGCCAGTCTTAGCTCCGCCTCGTCCAGGGGTCCCTTTCAATCTTTATATCTCAGCAACGGACTTTGCCTTAGGGACAATGCTTGCACAAAAGAATGAACAAAATCGTGAGCAAAGTTGTCTATTATATTAGTCGAACATTGGTAAGCTATGAAACCCGATATGCTTATGTGGAAAAGTTGTGCTTAGCGAGTGGTTTTTGCCACTAAGAAACTTCGTCATTATATGCTTAGCCATACAACATATGTCATAGCTAGAGAAAACCCTCTGCGTTATATGATGTCTCGCACTTATAATAACACTCGTACCGCTAAATGGATAATGTTGCTTACCGAATTCGATCTTGAATTCATTAGCCAAAAATCCGTTAAAGGTCAAGTTATAGCCGATCAACTTGCGGAAGCTCCACTACCTAGTGATCATCCTTTGATTATTGAGCTCCGAGATGATTCGGTATTTGCTATCATTGAACAAGAAGAGGACATCATTCCGGAGGAAGATGTTGACATCACGCTATTCTTTGATGGCTCTAAGTGCGCGAAAGGTCAAGGCGCTGGAGTTGTGTTTCATACACCTCAAGGGATTCCCATCCCTTTATCATTCAAACTAGACTTCCAATGCACCAATAATACGACAGAGTATGAAGCCTTAATTTTAGGTCTTCAATCAGCCATAGCTATGAGCATTAAGCGTATTCGGATATTTGGGGATTCTCAACTCGTGATTAAACAAATTACAGGGAGAATACCAAGCCAAAGAACCTACCATTAAGCTTTATCATGATGTAGCAATGAAGTTGCTCTCTAAGTTTGATTGGTATGAGATCACTAGTTTGCCTCGTTCGACTAATAGATTTGCGGATGCCATGGCCTCTCTTGGATCATTGATTCCAAAGGACTCCCTTGGAGAGGTACAACCCCTAATCATTTCCACAATCTCTAAGTCTGCAATTGTCCGTCTTGAGTCTAAGGATGAAAAAGATGTTTGCTTTATCCATTCGGATCCATATGAGCCTTGGTCTAGTGAGATAGTAGCCTTCCTCAAGTTTGGAACACTCCCATCTGATTTGTCTCGAACTGCCCGTCGTTGTTTTAAGCAAAAGGCAGCTCGTTTTGTTCTTTTGGGGGATGTGTTGTATAAACGTGGATATGATGGAGTACTCCTCCATTGTCTAGAAGCAGGTGAAACACATAGAGCTATTTCTGAAGCCCATGATGGTACTTGTGGTGGTCATTTTAGTGGAATGGCCATTGCGAAGCGTA
This sequence comes from Wollemia nobilis, assembly GCA_028583015.1. Classification (NCBI taxonomy): domain Eukaryota; kingdom Viridiplantae; phylum Streptophyta; class Pinopsida; order Araucariales; family Araucariaceae; genus Wollemia; species Wollemia nobilis. The sequence goes on along the minus strand of JAQPPZ010002072.1, from coordinate 4,660,167 downwards.
TTTTACGTATGGGGTATTATTGGCCCACTATGGAACAAGATTGTTGCAAATATGTTAAACAATGTAAAAAGTGTCAAGAACACGCTAATTTAACCCATATACCATCACAAGTTTTACTGCCCCATCCAAAGCCTTTGGCCCTTCTCACAATGGGGTCTCGATTTAATTGGCAAGATTTCACTGCCTCTTCGGGACAGACATACTTTCATCATTACGACCATTGAATACTTCACAAAGTGGGTTGAAGCTATTCCTCTAACCGATACGACAGGTCCTAGAATTGTGGAGTTTATACTTCACCATATCATTTGTCGTTTTGGTATTCCCTCTAAAATTATTTCTGATAACGACAAGTCTTTTAAGAATAAGGATGTTCGAGCTCTTTGCGAAAAGTATAATATCCAACATAGTTTCTCAACTCCTTACTACCCACAAGCCAATGGACAAGCTGAAGCTTCCAATAAGACCATAATTGCTATTCTTAAGAAACTTGTTAAAGAAAATCATAAAGATTGGCATACACAAATCCCCTTAGCATTATGGGCTTACAGAACAAGCATCGAGAACTCCCATTGGGGCAACGCCATTTTCTTTGGTCTATGGAGCTGAAGCAATCATGCCTCTTGAGCTCGAGATCCCTTCCTTGCGAATTTCTTTGCAGGAATTTATCGATGATGATATTGCTAGACAAGCACGTCTTGATCAACTCACACTCATAGATGAAAAACGAATCAATGCTTTAGAGCATTTGCGAGTTTATCAAGACCGATTGAAACGTGCTTACAATGCCAAAGTTCATCTAAGAGAATTTCAAGTAGGGGATCTTGTCCTTAAAGAGAATCAACAAAACACCAATGCATTGCCGCATCTTCGAGATAAATTCGCGGCTAATTGGTTAGGTCCATATATGGTCCCTTGAAAGAGTGGGTAATGTAACTTATAGACTTGCCTGTTTAGAGGGAGAGGAAGAACCCGAACCACTTAATGTTATACACTTGAGGGCATTCTACGCATAGTTTGAATTTTATATGTACATATATACATGGCTTGTACAACAAAAAAAAAAAAAAAAAAAAAAACAAATAAAATAAAAAGAATTTGCATTTCATTGTTAGTTGCATACATCTCATTCAAAAACATTGCATTTCATGTGCATACATCTCATTGAAAACCATAACATTTCATTTTCAGCCATAGTTGCATATCATGTTAGAGACCATTCTATCTTTTGGATATAAAATTTGGTCAAGCAAAAGTCATGTTGCCTTAATCGGGGGCACCTTCATAAAATCCATCAAACCGAATTGTCATTCGTACACCCATTTTCCATTTGCACATATTTACATTGCCAAAATGTTTTCAGTCACTCAACCATTCCTAGTGTTTTAAGCAAACTTCGAAATGCATGTCAAAGTTCTCTAGGGCCATATCACAAATTACACTAAATAAAATCTTGAGTATTGGGAAATGATTTCAAAAGCGGTCTTGAACCTATCACATTTTCACATCTTAAAAACATCTTGTGTCAAAGAGAGATAACACCATCCTTGGGTTGTGCCTTGAAGTGAAAAGGGTAATCCTCGTTTGTCCTATCATGCAAACATAGTCCATAAAACAGTGGTTCTTACCACTATCACAAGCAATCACAAAATATAAATATAAACCGAGTAGTAAGGATAGGGTAAAATTCTCATCATACTTCGGTTGAGAATCCGATTCCCCAAAGCTCTAAGGAAATGAACATTTTTCACACACCACTGATCCCAAATAAGTTGTAAGGATCGTACTACTTGTCCTATCAGACGGATAGGTAGTCATCCCCAAGGCTTACAAAGGTCAAAAACAACATGGACTATGGAGTTAACCTTCACCGGGGCTATAGACGCTTGGTCGGCGGTGGAGTATACTCATTGCGTGGCGACATGTCTCTCCTCAAAAAGAGACCTCCGAATGCTCATACGGACAAACTAGCTTCGGGGTCTTCTCCATAACGAGGTTACCTAATTTATGCAAGATGAGGTTAATGAACACACTTGCACACACACGAGTTTTTGATTGCCTAGAGTCACTACCATGCTTCCGATTTGGTTAATGAACTCGCATGCACACACATTTGGTCCTAGTTGAATTAGGCGAGTGTTAGTAAGTTTGTTTGATACCACTAGCATGTTTGAGTCTTTGTAAAACAGTCTTCCATATCAACCTCCATATCACCCTCCATATCTTCTTCCATATTCATGTCATTCCATACGTCATCCATTCACAAGCCACCAAGTTCGGTGCCCCTGATTAAACAATTATGATAACAGTTCGCTAAATCTAACTATCTAAAAGTATGAGTGCTTCTTAGTGCATATTTCATTTACTTAGTCTCGCATTAATCATCTATAAGTTTGCATTCCATTCCATCACATATGCATCAAAAACATTAAAACATATAAAAACATGCATCACAAAAACATAAGCATTCACACAAAAGAGAGTAAAACACCAAATAAATAAAAGCCATGTATATATATATGTATAAAGGTCAAACTGTACAATGAATGCCAAAAGGCTACAATATACAATAGAGCACCAAGGCTCATAAAGAGTGCATCTAAGCACTAAGCTAACCATCAAAAGAGGACCCCTGAGACCTAGTAGGAGCCCTAGACCTAGTGGTGTGCCTAGAGGTACCCCTCATCCGCCCGAACTACCTCCAATCGGGCTGCCTCCGCTAGCCCCACTGCATCCAATATCTCCCAGTCTGCCTGGGACAATGACCTCCTCATCCCCGAAATGATAGGGGAGAATCGGTGTCGTGCCTCTAACACCCTAAGCTGCAAAACAACAAAACAAAAATTTGTTACAAATTTTTTCAAAAAAAAAAAACACATAATAAGTACTTGCTTAAATGAACAAATACCTTAGATGGCTGCACTGGCGCGTCCGCTCCCATCTCCGCCATAGCTCCCGCGTGCTTCACTCTCCCACACAACCTTTCACTCCACTTCACTCCACTCCCTCAGACGCACTTCTCTTAAGCTCGAACGCACAAATGAGCGAAATTCTCGTTGAAACTGTTTAAATAGCTGATTTTGGTGCCCTGAAACGTAGTAGGGCATTTCATGGCGGATTCAGACGCAGTCCTGCGTCTGCAGAGCGCCTAAACACCGACGGGCGTCTCTGCCAACCACAAACGCAGACCGGCGTTTGGTGTCAGTATTGAATAAAGGAACAAAACTTACAAAATTGAAGCTTACCTCCTCCAAATTTCATCAAATTGCATTCATCCATTCTTCTTATCATAATAAAACATTTTGTGAAGGTTACAACGAGTTTTGGACACAAATTTTGTCATTTCTCTCAAAAAGCGCATCATTCATCATTGTTTTACAAATTGGGTTAAAAATATTCAAAACCTTCACAAAATTAACCACATTCATCGTCAATTTCATTCATTCTTCTTTCATCATGCATATTTTTGCCAAATCAAATTAAAGTAAACCTCGTATCTAGTGGTATATTCTATCACCTTGGCGATTGCAGCGATTTGAATCCATGCAATTCGGTAAGAGGATTAAACCACCATAAGGACACTTACCATTTATCATCATCAATTATTTCACTTTTTGAAAATTGGAAATCAATTTTGGATATTCTACTTTTCAAGTGACCTCATACCAAGATTAATTTGCTCAACGAGTTGTCATTGATGGCCTAGTTCATGGGGCCTTAAACATGGACAATCTTTCATATCGTCATTATTTTAAGTCTTGCTAGAGATTGTGGCTACCTAGGTTGATTGGTTCCGACCCGAGGAATTATCCATACGAGTCACTAGGAGCATCTCCGAGTTACGGACTCTTTCATGCATCTTTCATCTCTGCATATCAATGGCGCCAACAAGGCAATTTCATCAACGAGTATGGATTCACACACGGGAGTTGGGGCATCCGTTATCAATTTCTAATTTTCCTATAGTGGAATTCATCTTACATGATCATGGAATTTAGAGTTTGGCAAAAATCCCTTTATAACCGTTGGGGCAGAAAACGGTCCATCTTTCACATCACTCATATCGTCTTCAATCATATTCTTTTCTGGTTTGTACACCAACCCCTTTTCGTTGGGACATAAACAGATGGTGCATGCACCAACCCTTTTTTCACCGTTGGGGCAAAAACGGTTCATTATCTTCCGAATTTCTTCCAATTGGCTTGTGAGAACCATTCTCGCTCGCCAATTGAGGGGGTAAGCTAAAAAATTTTAAATATTCTTTTATTCTTTGGTCTTCAAAGTTGTGCTTTAGTCTTGAGAGAGAGTTGCGTCTGATCCGACTTTTCGGGTGTCTTAAGTTTTTGTGCTACATTGTGTCTTCACACAAAGCAGCTCAAAAAGGGGCATCTGTAGACACCAAAATCCAGCCACTTGTAAGTCATCTATACCTTCCTGCCAACCACGTGTCAGTCATCCATCCTTCCCGCCATTATTTGGCCCAAATCCACACTTTCCCACCATTATTTGGCCCAATTTCACTTTTCCCGCCATTTTTCATCCCCAAATTTATTTAAATTAATATTTATATATATATTTTAATATTTTAATATATATATAAATAAAGTTTAAGTGATTTAATCTGAGCCGTCCATCCTTCATTTAATCTCATCCGTCCATCCATCTTAATCCGTTTCACAACCTAGATTTATTCTCTACCCTTGGATCCACTTTAATCTTAGCCACACGTTCAAAGTGTCGTTAAAACCCTAAAGTGTGCCCTAAGAGTAGATTATAAATTGAGTCACCTTGATGGCTCAAACCCTATCTATCTCTTCGGCTAAACCTACTTATCTTCCCTATCTAAGTCTGGAGTTGGCTATTGCTATTAATCCTGAGTCTTCTACGGCCCTAAGTCTGAACTAAACCCTTTCGCCGCATCCATCGCCGCTCTGGTCTCGCCGCGTTAACGGGAAAAGGTATAGATTCGTCTAAAGCAAGTAATCTTTCTTTATGTATTAATCTGCTGTTGAATTCTGCATTCCGTTTATTTTTATTTCATAAATCTAGGGTTTTAGACTGTTTCTGAGGGCTCACACAGTGGAGCCCTCTTATTAGTTTCTAACTCTTTGATAATTTTAATGTGTGCAGGATTCTAGTGGTAGATCTGATTTGTTGATAGCAGTTGCTTAAGCTGGAGTGGTCCGAGCCAAAGGATACAACGAAGCCCACTCATTCTGTTGAGGTTAAGGATACATTCTTCGGAGACGCCACCACATTGTGCCAGCTAGGGTTTCGGAGAACCCTAGCACAAATTGTAACTTTGTATCACGAAAAGGGTTACAAGCCCTGTTGTACTTAAAAGGAGTTTCTAAACTCCATTGATTAATAAAAATCATTCATTTTGTACAACTGTTCTGCATTCCTTTATTGTGATTTCTTTATTTCTGTTTGGCGTTGTATCTTTAATCTACATATGAATTAATTGAATCTCCACTTTTTAATAATAACATTAATACACTAATAGTCTAGTTTACTAGAAAAAATTTTTATATAATTTGATTTAATATATATTTTTATATGTGGTGCTAGGTGTTCTATCCCCTCATTTGAGGTATTCTACTTATAAACCATCTATATCTCGGGCCTTTTGTAGTGCTAGCTACTTAATACTCTTTTTAATGATTTTTCATTGTGATGATTATGGGGTGTCTTTCTCTAGCTTCCTTTCATATTATTGTTTATCATGTTCCACTATTGTTATATAGTAATATTATTTTGTCTATTGTAATAGTATTATTGTTGTGAATATAGGATATGGAGAGGTAAATTTTGTATCTTTTTAGCTTGAAAAGTCTTATCTTACTAGTACTTCCTATATGTGATAGGTAATAGAAAACTATGTTACTCATCCAAGAATTAAGGGACTCATCATCATGCACATGCCAATTTCTCATGCTAAGTCAGGGTATGAATAATAAGATCCACTTTATTCTTTTTAAAATAGACATCAACATGTACCATTTAAAGTGTGCCATTTTATAAATTGAGAGAGAAAGTAAAGGCATTTATGGCTTTTCAATAGCTTGCGAGGCATCCATGCATTCTTCATTGCTAGATTTACCATCTCATAATTTAGGTTCTCTTCAACCTACGTCATGAGAGATTTCAATAGGAAAATCAAAATGTAAATTGTAATCCTATCATCAAAGATGTAACTAGGTCTTTGATTGTTCATAATATCCACATGCAAGAAATTTTAAGTGCATATTCAAGGCATAAAAATTATTATCTTTAATTCTCCAATTATTCATTTTTTTAGACCTTAACATTTAACCAATGAACCACCTTCTTTTTTCAATGGGTTATATGGGATTAAAACGTGCCCCACTCGTATTACATCATCACCATATAGTGGTATTACAACAAATCTTGGATATTATCAATGTATTATTTGGCAAGATTTGAACCTGGGTCTTCTCCTTGAAATGTTGAGGAATCTAACCAGTTGAGCTAAAGCCACTCAATCAATGAGCCACCTTCTAATTTTAAGAAAAAAATAGATTTATTTATATTGATTTTTTACTTGTAATTTCTCAATGTATTTTGAAATTTGTATAATATGGATGTACTTTTATTTTTTGGAAGGAGTTTTGGAGGGTACGTATATTGAATGATGATAATTTAACATCGTTCTCAATTTTATTAATTTTAAACTTTAAAAATATATATAATTGGTTATATGAGATTGAAATAATCCCACTTGTCTTACATCATGACCATGTTACCATAATATTTCAACAAACCACATAGTAGTATTACAATAACTTTTCAACAATTATGCATAGATTGTATGACCAAATTTGGCAATATTTAATCCTAGTATCTTCCTTAAAAGTCCACATTTTTACCACTTGAGCTCATACCATTTAGCTATAATTAAAAAATACTATTATTCGTTTTTATTATATAATGTAATTTGTCATATAATTCTTATTTTTTTATAATAAGCTATATGTGGCTACTATTGGGGCCACTCCCATCAAAATACCAAAACATTACATTTGCTATTAGGTCAATTAAACCACATTCCACTTGCCCTCTTATCAAAGATATTTTTTATTTCCTTTTCTATCAAATATATCCTTCATCTTCATTAAACTGCTATGCTTATGCGATCACCTCCTTGTAATCATTTTTATTAAGAGATAAAATCTCACGTGGCTATTTTCCTTCTAAAATTTACGTTTTACCAAGATGAAGATCAACACCACAATTGGCTAAATTATTTGCTGCTTGATTTCCTTTTCTATGAATATTGTCACATTTACAAGAGTTTTCCTCCAACAATAGTTGATGAACATTAGCAATAATGTTTTTCTATCCAGCCCCAACATCCATTTTTGTTGATAGCATTAATGATAATTTGTGAATGCCCATCAATTGAAATACATTTCCATCTCTTTTCAATTATAATTTGTATCCCTATAAGAAGTTCCCTAGCCTCTACATAGTTGTTAGTTTAAGTTACTAATTATTTTGAGTAAGTGGGGATAATTTTACCTTTGGTTTTTTTTTTTAACGTCAACCCCACCAACTTTTCTTGTATTTCCTTTAAAATCACCATCAAAACTAATTTTGATAAACTCAATTTTTGGATATTTTCATCTTACCATAGATCACAGGAAATACTTTTTGTTAATTTCATTATCATATATGGAACTTTCATGTATATTCAAGTCATGTAACAAGGAGGATAATACATCTTTTTCCACACCTGAGACTTCCCTTGATGAGCACCATGTTTGCAAATATTCTACAAGAGAGGCAATAATATGGTTTCAAACTTAGGCTTGATTTTGAGATTTATTTTTTAGAAATTATATTATTCCTTTCAAGCCACAAATTCCAATAAACAATAGTAGGATCAATCCTCCAAGGAATACATAAAGCTTTAGATTTGAAATAATTGATCCAACATTTCATCATCTCTTTCAATGTCAATGGAGCTAAGAAATAAATATTCTGAGTTTTATAGATCCTTCTCACATAAGGCACACCTAAAAGGTCCATTATATCCTCTTCTTTGTAGATTTTCTCCTATAATAATCGTACATTCAATCACTAACCAAAGGAATGTTGAGGCATTGGTGAGGGCCTCTTATGATAAAACATTCTTCCAAAATAAATCATTAAGAGTAGGAAATTTTAATTGTTGTAAGTCCTCATATCTCAACTTGACTGAGTATACACCAAATTTTACTAGATTTCAAACTAAATCATCCTTTCATGTAAAAATAGGCAAATAAAACTCTTAAAGCATATTTTGAATCTTATCTGCTATTTGTTTGGGTTCTTCTCCTTCAACTAGGTTACTAATAAAAATTCATGATATGGAGTTGTTGCTCATAGCAATATAATCTTTGATCTTTGGACCTTTACAAGTTGGACATGACTAAGCTAATGGTTTCCATTTTGAATCAAAGATAAGAAGATAAGGCTTCAACCAAGCATCAAACAAAAAATTGCATATTACCCCTCATTGACTAACCATCTAATATATTTATTGATCAATTACAATATATTTGATATGAAGTTCTAAGTTGGAGATTATTTTGGTAGGGTTCATTTCTTGACTAATTTAATTACATCAAGAGAACTTGTATATTTTCAAAGAAATATTTTCATGCAATTATTTCCTTGATATTTGAATAATCTCTAGCTGAGTTTTGCCCCTAAAAAAAAAGTCACAAGTTTGTAATTTTACAAGCTTGTGCCTCCAATATTCTTTCCATTATAAACCCTATCCCACTTATAGAGAGGAAACCTAAACTTTTCCACATCCTTTCCAAAGAAAATCTCTTTGAATTTTAGAAAATTTCGGTGCTACCTACTAGCATTCTTGAAAGTCACATCATATAAATGGGGATGGATTGTAATGTAGTCCTTCGAGTTGTTTTCTTTAGGCCATGGTTAAAACTTACCTTTCCAACCTACCAAACAATATTTCATTCTATCTAAAATTAGGTCCGAAGGTGTTAAATTATATATCAACAAAAAATAAATAGAATCAACACATTACATAGAAATACTAAAGAGTAAAACACAAAAAGCATTACACATGATAGAAGAGGTTACCCATAGACACTAAATTATCTCACCAATCTAAAATAGAATACATTCCAACCAATTGCCAAATAGTTGGTATGAGGAGGTATTTATACTGAATTACAAGTTACCTTTAGGTCAAAGTCAAGAAATCAACCTTTAGATTAAATGATAAAATATTATAAAAATATATTTACAAGGTCTACAAGAGCATATAGGACTTATACTTACAATACAATACAAAATTGTTTGTGTCCTCAAGTAATTCTTAACCACCACATACTTCAACATCCCCCTTAAGTTGAATGAGGGACATGGAGAGAGACCCTACTAGTCATCTCCACTCAAGGGACACTATCCTACATCAAGTAGCTCCTACATGCACACAAAAAGGAACCTTGGACATAAATTTGGTTAGAATATTTGTTTCCTACTCTATTAATGACATAAAAACTGAATTAAGTATCCCATGGGTGTAAAGTCATTATACATAGTGCATCCAAATCTCAATGTGCTTGGGATATTGATAAAACATTGGATTGTGAACAAGTTGAATATTGCTCTAATTGTCACATTGAAGAGTAACTAGGTAGGGATGAGGAATTCTCACCTACCCAAAAAGCATCCATCAAAGGTGCTTTGTTGCCTCATTAACAATATAATTGTCAACTTTTGTGAAATATTGAAAAATAGTGAACTAACTTCTAGAGAACTAAGAAATAGGGTAGGAACTAAGGTATAAGACAAAATTATGGTGGAGTGCCACTCATCCAAATTACCATCCCAATCCACATCTAAAATTTCTATCAAAATTAAAGATGAACCAACTAAATAATTAATACCCATATGATATGTACCTTTGATAAATCAAAGGATCTTTTTGGTTATGTTCCAATGACCCTATCAAGGTGCCTACTTGTACTTGAAACAATAGTTGATAGCAAATGCAATATTAGGTTACATGTGAGTGGGGTAAATAAGACCTCCTATAAGAGTTATAATAGAGTGGCATAAACTAAAGGAGTCATGCAATCTGCTTGAGGCTTTAATCCTAAAGTAAAAGGAGTATGAGCATACTTCCAATCCTCCATCCTGAAGTGCTAAAGAAGATCTAAAATATACTTGGGCTATGAGAGAGGTATCTCAAAATAAGTCTAATCAGTCTAAATACCCAAAAAATAGTGTAGAAGCCCTAAATATTTTATCTTAAAGGTAGCATGAAGTTGTGACTTCGTGTCTCTAATCAAGGTATGATAGTTGTCCATAATGAGAAGATTATCTATATATAACACAATCATAAAACTATCACCATTATGATGTTTGATGCAAACATCATGTTTGGCCTCACACCATTAAAATTCATAACTAAGAAATAAAAAGTGGATATTCTTATACCAAGCATGTTATGATTGCATAATACCATAGAAGGACTTAGTCAATCAACATACTAAGGGGGTAGGACCCTTATACTCAAAATTGGGTAATTGTTGCATGTATATATCCTTGTGAAGCTCACCATGAAGAAAGGCACTCTTCACATACATTTGATGTACCTTCCAACCATAGGATATAATTATAGGTAGAATCATCTGAATAAAATCCATCCTAGTAACTAGGGAAAAGGTCTTCAAGTATTTAATTCCTTCTAAGAGAAACCCTTAGTAACAAGATGTACCTTGTGCTTCTCCACCTAACAATCTAAAGTGTACTTGGTCCTATAGGTCCATTTGCACCCAACAACATTCTTCCCTCCTTAAAGAGGAATAATCTCTCATGTTTGATTCTTCATCAAAGACTCATATTCAACAAGCATGGCATCTTCCTAGCCCGGTTATCTCTTAGTCTAGTAATATGTGAAAGGATTTACAAAATTATCAACCTTTGGGAGCAAGTCTTGAGAAAGGGCCTTTTTGTATCACTCCATAGAAATAATGGGATGAACATCCTACCAAAGAGTCCAAATCCACTTGGGTGTTGGATAATTTGTGGAAGATCTAGGCATGATCCATGACGAATTAACATCAAAATCCAAACTTGAGATATCCAAATCATATTCACCATCTACCTCATCATCCAATAATATGGTATAAGGAACTAGTGTGTCAAGATCAACATTCTTAAAATCCAAAACTGAAGGTGTTGAAGGTGGTGCTACCCAAGGAGGGGTCAAATCTATAGGTTAAGGGATGACTAGAGTGGGGAGATGAAAGGGAATATCCAATAGGAATAAATGTTGAAACTCATGCCTATTTCTAGAAATGAATAGAAGCAAACCATCCACTTAATATTATACAGAAAACATAGAAGGATGAAGGAAATAAAAACAAAGATAAATTATTAGGCACTCATAGGCACCATAAATAATTATTGTATTATCTGAGGATAAGAATCATAACACTTTGATACAATGGATGAAGTGAGGGTATTTATACCAACCAAATTCCCAAACTGCATAAATAATTTTAACCTAATCCAATATAACAAGAGGGCTTTAAGACTAATTATAAGTTATAATATGGGTTTAACCATAACAAGATTAACTATGGTCCACATTGCTTACATATTAAAATATTACAGTAAACTAAATATATTGTAAATGATTTCCCTTGGTCTTATACAAGATTATATAATACAATGTCGACCTTGATCATAAGTCAGATTACACTTTAACAACCCTTCACAATTTGAACTGATGATCCAAGGAGAGAGGACATTAGTAACAATAATATCTCCCCCCATAATGGATGCTTGAATGGGCCTCTACACTTGATGCATATTCTTTTGTATCCCCCTCGTCATCTAGAAGACATCCATCCATATTTAGAAGCTCTACTTCAATTCTTTATAATTTTAGTAAAAAATTATTGGTCAGATGTCCTTCTCTCTTGCGGTATCCACAAATGGTCTTTGATTTCCTTAAAGAAAATATAACCTTTGGACCTTTTAATCTTTCTATCCTTAGGTTTCAATTCCTTTATATGATTCTATATTTATGAAGTACCACCACAATTCCTCATTGCTCCCTTAAAATTATCTAGAAGAGAGAAAAATTAATCAATAGTGATAGTTTTTTATGATTCCAAGAACATAGAAATCATATAAACCATGAGGTTCAATATATAAAAAGAGGGAGAAATATTAATAAGAGCAATATTCACACTTTCAATATCATATTTATTTTTACCTCCAAAAGATACAATATCTACTCTCAATGCCTTAAATCTCGTAATATAGTCCTCAACATTATCAAACTCAACCAATTTGAGAAAAGAAAACTCTAATTCCAAGTGACTTACTTTAGTTGTATTTACTTTTTCAAATAATTCATGCAATATTGACCATATCTTGTTAGGTTTTATCTCTTATTTGATATATTCTAGTTCAATCAACAAGGAGAATAGGCCAAGAGATTCTTCTTCCTTATGTTAACGAGTTTCTTCATCAATTGTTGTTGCTTTATATTCTTGAAATATGAATCACATGTTCTTATTGTTGGCTTTTAAGCCAAACTATCTAAAAATATCTCAGGTACCAATATAATTAAGCCACAATATCTTAGGTCTCAATATCAATAATCAAGAGTAGAATTAAATATATGAGCAATCAAATATATATCCAGGCCAATATAAATAAAATAACATTCACTATAATATCAAATATGAATGTAAATGGCCAAAATTATTCATGTACAAGCATGAATAATACTTATAATAAAATTTCTCAAAATTTGTATACAAGCTTTATTATGAATGCTTGCTATGGTGATTTTTATAGACCGTTTTTCCACTTACATTGTATGGAGCTTTATCTCCATAATATAGACATAGAATGTGACTCTTCAATACTTGACTATTACACTCCTCACATATCTGTAAGTTGCAACATTTCCTATTCTTCACCTTTGGCTTCTCATCTTGCCACTTGTATACAAAACTCTTCACTCTCTTCTTAAATGCATACTTGACTCTATGGCACTTGCACACTTCTACATGACTCTTACTCTCCTACATGCACTCCTATTACATGATACTTGTGCATATCTTTACATTACATATTTGCACACTTACATACATGGCACTTGTGCACATTCTCTCATTACACACTTGCACTCTTACATGACACTTGTGCATATCCTGCATGTAGACACTTACATAAAGGTGAAATATAAATCACTCATCTAAACGAAAGACTCAAACCCTGATATATTACATATTTGTATTTTTACCATAAAGGTACCATAAGGTATATTTGCATGTACCAAATAATATAATATTCTCCAACACTTACTATGTATAAGGGCAATCATATGTGTTGACCAAATACTATACTTTCATCCTTTTAAGTGAGCAACTAGGGCTTGATGATCCATATTACACAATATGACCCCAAACATCATAACATGTCCTTGAACTGATTCTACTAGTGCGTAGAACTCAAAAATCATAAAATTTGAAAACAAACAGGCTCAAAATGCTTCTATATGAAAAAAGTTATGGCCTTCAGATGTTTTGCCCTAATGAACCTCAATAATGTAAAAACTAAAGCTCAAACCTTATAAAACTATAGTTGAATCACTCATTGCAACTTGGTGTTATATGATTTATTAGTGTCCTCTGTTTATATCTTGCCACCTTAGCATTTTTTATCCTATGCAACTATGACAATTTGTGTTATTTGATTGGTGCATGGTATATAAATAAATAAAAATTGGGTACACATGGTGTTAAGAATGGCCACATCGGCAATCACATAGATCGTAAGGTCATCTTCCTTCACAAAATAGGCATAGAGCATTAGAGGGGCTCAAACCATGGTCTCTCAAGTGCCAAGAAAAATGCATTGGCCAATTTTTCATGACTGGAGTTGGGAAGGAAGATACCTTCCTCATCACATAGACCTTCTTCCATCAGTGATAAAAAAAAAAACTTATCCTATGCATGATTCAAACACAAGATCCCATCTCCCTAAAATCCTCTTGTTATCTGTTTATCCGTGGCATTGGTTAGCAATGCAAAATGGTTGGATATTTCATAGAAGGTCAGTTAGTTTTTCCATAGAAAAAAGGATGGGAATGATTCAAACCCATGTGCTTCTCTCTTCTACGATTAGTACAAACTGCCATGCCATTCCAACAACTGAACTACAATCAATAGTAGTAAAAATAAACCCATTCATCTTAGCTCCTATGGTTAAAATTTTTCATTTACTTTGATAAAATGACATATGACAAGATTCAAACTTGGAATATTAGTGATTTAATGCCTTAACTTTCCTTCATTTATATGTAATGGCCAAACTAGCATTTTTATAGGAGCATTCCCTTGTTCACATGGGTGCCAAGCTAGAGCCAAAGGGCAACAAATGATGCATTTTAAAATTTAAATTTTTGTGTGCTCAATCTAGTTGAAAGGAAGATCTAACAACCGATGTTTTTGACCATCCACAACATCAAATTCAAAGTAGGAGTAGGCCATGATATTCTCCTTCTTGAATTATAAAGCTCTTTTTAGGAAGAAATACAAATATTTTTCCTCTAATAGTCTTAGGAAGATGAATTAAAAAAAAGAAGTTAAAAGCTCCTTTTACCTCTTCTATGGAAATAGCCAATGATATTTCAAGGAGAGAGTCATTATAGGATTCAGAAGAAAGAGAGTTGGATCTTAGTAGCATTTATATGTAACCAACTGAGGCAGGTCCATACCCCCTCTAATACCATGTTGGAATTCACACCTATTTCCAAAAATAAATAGAACCAATCCATCCACTCAAATCTTATATAAAAGCGTAAAAGGATAAAAGAAAGAAAACAAGACACAAATATTGTTGGGCACCCATAGACACAAAAAATTATTTCTATATTATCTATGGATAACAATCATAACACTATGATACAATGGATGGAGTGGTGGGGTACTCATACCAATACTAAATCCCAAATTACATAATGATTTCAACCTAAGGTAACATAACAAGAGATATTTAAGGTTAATTATAAATTATAAGATAGGTTTAACCATAACAAAGTTAACCATGACCCATAGAGCTTACGTAATAAAATATTACAAAAAATTAAATACAACATATAATGATTGTCCTTACGTATATACAAGATTACATCATATAATGTTGACCTTGGTCATAAGTCATATTACACTTTTAATATTATAACCCATAAGAATGTTTGAAGAATCTATTAGAGTAATCAAAGAAACATGAGGAACTTCATCCAAAATCTTAGGTGGAAGATTAGATGAAACCCATGGAAGAGCCTAATAAAAATCACATCTCCAAATAAGAGTCTCATACCTCTAAATATCATAAATATGGCATGCCCTAAAGGTATCTAAATACCTCATAAAATTACAACTATGGCTCATTTATACCTCATTTTGAAGATCTCTAGGTACGTGATCTTATGTTGAAGTCCCAAAGATAAGAAATTAATACAAATCAAGCTTATAATCTAGTAACCTCTCAAGGGATATCATTCATTAAATTATTTTAGTAGGGACTCCATTGATGATGTATGTTGCACAAGTGATGACCTCACCTCATAATTTGTACTCCATCCCCTTAGCATGAATCATGTAATGAGCCATCTCCATAATTATCCTACTTTCCTTTCAACTACCCCATTTTTCTTTAGAGTATAATGAAAAATCCTTTGAAATACAATACCACAAAGATTCAAAAAATCATGAAAAATATTGCTCGTGTTCACCTCCCTTGTTTGTACTAAGACACTTGATATTTATTTTTAGCTAATTCTCTACTAGGGTTTTGAATGCCTTGAATTTCTCAAAAGCATCATTTTTCATATAAATATTATATAACCACATAGATCAAGAAAAATCATCAATGAAAAGGAGAATGTACCTACTCCTACAAATGGAAGCTATACCCACGAGTCCACAAATATCACTATGAATGAGTTTCAAGGGTCATGTAGCAAGCTTCACTATCCCTTTTGGAAAGATTTTTTTATGATACTTCCTCAAAATACATCCCTCACATGCACCACTTAGAGGGGAAATATGGGCGAGTACAATCACCATTTGATGAAAACTCATGTACCTTAGTGACCCATAGCTAATATGCCCAAGTGTATGATGCTATCACTAACTTTTATCATTTACTTGTGCCACCATGGCCATAAAATCTTTCTCACAAAAGAAAGAAATAGAAGGAATTGATCTATCCCCCAATTTGTACATTTCATCCAACTCATCATAATATATAGAGATAACTATTTTGAATCCATAATAAATATCCTTCATCACCCAATGATCAAGCCAAAATTCCACCTTTTTGTTTGTATGGGTGATGCAACAAATGGGAAAAATGTTAGGGCCAATACTAGAAACATAAAGAACCATATCAAATAAAGTGAAGAACACAAGCTTATACTGAGAGGGGGTGAACAATATAAGAGCACTTTTTACTTTTCTTTCCAAATCAATATTATGCAATGTATAGATAGCAATATCAACAACAATAATCAAAGCAATGCACAAATCACCACACACAATAGAGACACAGTTTTAACATGGTTCACCCAAATATGGCTACCTCCACGGAGAAAATATTTCTTCTAAATATTTCTCAAATAATCTCTTGGGAATCCTTCCCAATTACAATGTTTATGGACCTCTGTCCAAAGGAGATGTTGATCCCCTAAATATGGTTTGTGGATCTCTATCCATAGGAGAACTCCTTCTCCTCTGCTCTGGTTGGTGATCCTCTAGAAGACTACTGCCTCCACTGCACTGGCTTGTGGATCTCTCTCCACTGAAGACTCTTGTCCCCACTCAGAAGACCTATCCTCACTGCCCTGGCTGATGGATCTCTATCCACTGGAGACTACTGTCCTCTCTACTCTATCACCTCCAAAGCTCTATCTCAAATCTATACTAAACACAGTCCAGTCGGTCTAGCACAAATCTTCTCAACAAGTCCACTCAAATATGCACTAAACATAGTCCAATCGGTCTAGCACAAATATGCTCAACAAGTCCACTCAAATATGCACTAAACATAGTCCAGTCGGTCTAGCACAAATCTGCTCAACAAGTCCACACAAAACTTGCTCAAATCTGCTCAACAAGTTCACTCAGAACTTGCTCAAATCTTCTCAACAGGTCCACTTAGAACCTGCTCAAATCTGCTCAACAGGTCCACTCAAACTTGTTCAAATATGCTCAATAGGTCCACTCAGAACCTGTCCAAATCTGCTCAATAGGTCCACTCAAAACTTGTCCAAATCTTCTCAACAAGCTCACATAGAACTTGTCCCAATCTGCTCAATAAGTCCTCTCTAGAACTTAACCAAATATGTATTGTAAGCTTCTACAAAATCTCACATAAAATCAGTCCACAAGTCTTCTCAAAGACTTGCCTCAAATCTTCTTAACAAGTCCACACATAGAACTTGTCCAATCTCATAGAAGCATAAAGAGAATTGTTAGAGACTCAATATGTTCTACTCTCAATGCACAATCACTTTAACTCCAACAACTCATTAACTCACACTACTAGGCTCAACAACAACTCAATCAATTGCTTAATGAAACTCCCCTTTCTCACAAACCCTAGTCCAAGCATATATCAACCAACTCAAAATGTTTCCAACAATGCTCAACAACAAATCTCACATAACAATGATACTCATGTTCTTTTCAAAAACCCTAGTTCAAGTTCTTTGCACAATAACTCACTTCAACAACAATGCTTATAAAACAATCTTCATATAACAATGATACTCATGATCTTTGCAAAACCCTAACTCAAGTTCTTCACACAACCAATGGCTTCAACAACTATGCTTATCAAACAAGGTTTTAATCACAACTCTTAATTCCAGAAAACCTTGAAGCATTAACTCAAGCACTTTTGAAAAGGAAACCCTAATCAAATCCTTTTCACTCCAAACTTTATTTTTTAGTAAGCCAATCAATCAACTCAACCAAGGAAGAATTTGCCCATACCTTTTTGCTTGACAAGGAGTTGATCTCACAAATCTACCACACTCACAATTACTTCTTTGCCAATCTCAATAAGGGTTAGAAGATAATAATTTCCTCAATAAAACACAATACAAAATGATATCAAAATTACACCTTATCACTCCAACTTAAAAATAATATTCACCATAATCTTCTTTAATAGAAAAACCCTTATTAAAATAAAATCAATGCTCAATAGTCTTAATTCTCCAATATATCAATATATTAATTAAGACTTTAATAAGCAATTAAAATAAAAACCTCCTTATTACTCCTAATAACAATACTCAAATACCACCACTTATCCAATAATTAATCCTTCTAAATTTTCACTTAACAACCCTTATAACTCCAACATAGGCAAATAATCATAAAACCTTAAACACCCTTATACCTCCAACTTTAGGCAGATTATAAAAGTTTTAATAAAAAATATTTACCTTGCATTCGGGGGAATCGAACCCTCAACTATGCCCATGACGTGTGCCTTAACCGTGGCCTCAAATGTCGCATGAGCTACGTGCTCATTTGAAACCAACGAAGCACCACGTGCTTCAAGTAGTGCTCCCTCTGCCCTTGGCAAAAACAACGTGCACCTTGGGCACCTTTCAATCAACACGATCTCCAATGCAGCCATCGTGTTTCGAATGTAGGCTCTCTTGCAAACAAACATTTTTGCACTTGCCCACTCGCCACTAGGCCACGCTGCCCGGTTGGCCTTCGAACAATTAATGCTTCCCTTTTTAAACTGTTCGTTGTACACGAAAATCAAAATCTCACGAGCTCTTCTTCCTTTTCGCATGCCAATTAATAATTCGAGCAAGGATAATGTTTATGCCCTTTGGGCAAGGTATTTATATTTGCTTTCTCCACTCCTTGGAGAACGTCGGTGCTTCCAAAGACTCTCCTTCCATGACGTCGACGAAGGTTTAATAACTTTATAAGGTGCTTCGAATGCCTTTGCCTCCAAACCCAACTTTGGGTTTATGAAATATAATTAAACTTTATAAAACCCACTTTGATTTATAAAATATTATAATGAAAATTATAAATATTTTATTTGGGGTTTTCACCATATCACTTTAATATTATAATAACAATTATTATAATATTATATCCTTTTGATGCCTTGGATAAATTGCTTCCTTGGGTTGACCCATTCTCTTGGGTGTAAAATATAGATATTTAAACCCATCATGAATTTCATTAAACTTCCACTTGCACTTGAGCTGAGCTATCACCTGGCACCTTGACATCAATGACAACTAATTTTGGACATCAATGACAACTGCTCAAAATGTCCAACAATCTCCCCCTTTGTCATTGATGGCAACCCAAATTATTTTTACTAAAATCTTGACTTCTTCTTCTGTGCTGCTCCCCCTAGGACACTGCTCCCCTGGCTCAATGCTCTCTCAAATATCAAATCTCTCCCCTATACTCAAATCTCTCTCCCCCTTTGACATCAATGGCAAAGGGTCACCTTTGGGGCTCGGGGCTAAGAATGAGCCTCTTAGCTTAGCCCCTCCCCCACCTTCTGTTAAGGTGGTTAATTCTGGGGTGGGAGTATTTCTACTCCCAGAAAGCATTGTTCTTTACCTTTATCCTCTTCTCTTCTTTTCTGAATTTTTTGAATCCTCTAACTGTTTCTATCCATGTCTATGTTCCTGTCCATGTCATCATTCCTTTGTTCTTGTGTTCTTTCTTTCTATCCTGTTCACATCCATGTTCCTATTCCTATCCATGTTCACATCCATGTTCCTGTTCCTGTTCTATGTTCCTATTCCTGTTCCTGTTCCTGTTCATATCCATATTCCTGTTCTTGTTCCTGTTCCTGTTTATGTTCAAGTTCCTGTTCATACCTGTCTCTGGAATGTCTGCTCTACACCACTTTGTTGTATGACCATCATTATTGCACTTATAACACTTAATGTTATTATTCCTTGGAGGTGCAAATGTCTTAGGATTTCTCCTAGTGAAGCCATATCTTCTTCTGTCATTAACCCTGCAATTCAATGCCTTGTGACCAAACTGATTACATGAGTAACAATACCCATGAAAAAGTTGTATGTTCCCATATTCCTATTTTTCATGTGTCCTGCATTGTGAAGCCATGTGCCCAAACCTATGACATGAAAAGCATCTTCCATTGAAGCTTCCTTGTCTTGACCTCATTGGTCTCCTATTCTGATTGTTGTTCCATCTGTATCTTCTTTGTGCACTGTTCCTATTTTTGTTGAATTCTCTATTTTCCAACCCATCCTCTGATGTCTCACTTTATTTTACACTGTCTTCTTCTGAAGTATCTTCATCTGAGGTTTCTTCTCCTCCAAAACTTGAAGTTGACTCTCCTTCCCATTTCTTTTGAACCTGTTCAAATCCAAGACCTGTTTTGCTTGATGTAGTCTTTTGTGTCTTGATGAACTTATCCAAGTTCTTTGAGCTATTTTTAAATCCTTTCATCTTGATCTTGGAGTCCTCTAAGTCTTATTTTAGTAGTGCCACTTCTTGTGCTAACTTCTCACATTCCAAGATTTTTGCTTCTAACTTATCTTTGAACCTTTTTGCCTTAGCCTTTGATTTTTCTAAATCCTCTATAAGCAATCTTCTCTCTTCATCACATTCCTAAAATTGAATTTCAAGTTTAGAGTGTTGCTTCCTTACCTTATTTACGGTGTCAAGGGCATAGATAAGTTCTCCCTTGAGATCATAACCATTCTCTTCTGAATAATCCTCTATTTGTTTACCTTTGTCCACATATTTACTCTCTTTTGGCTTGTCTTCTATAGGATCACTTACTTCTTCTTCTAATGCCATTAGAAGATTTTCATCTGGTCCTTCAAGTGCATTCTCATACTCATCATCACTAAAGCTATAACCATCCCTTGTACAATCATCTTCAAGATGTCCAAAGTTACCACATCTAAAACACTTGAGAATAACTGGAGTTTTCTTAACTGGTTCTTTTTCTTCAATCATAAACAAAACTTCATCTCTATCATTGTCTGAAACACTAGCATCACTATCACTTGAGTACTTACTTGCATTATCCGCATAGTAGCTCCTCTTTTGTCTTTGAAAGAACTTATTTCCTTGTCTGCTTTGTCCATCCTTGCCTTTCTTTTGATGCTTATCCTGCCTATATCTTTCTGATTCCCTGTATCTGTGATCCTATTTTTCTTCACCATTGTTGTTCTTTGGTTCTCGATAATCTGTTGCAAAATATCCATACTTTCCATAATTGAAACACTTAACAGATCTTAGATCTATGGATCTTCTGGAACCTTTATTTCTTCTACCATAATTAGCTTCTTCATCACTAGATGACTCATTGCTTGATTCTGACTTCTTACCCTTTGTCTTATTGGTTGCTTTGAATGTTGCTTCCTTCTGGGACATAGGATATTTTGTTCTTATCTCAAATGTTGTGAGCATACCAAGCAACTTATCTCTTGTCAAAGTATCACCATCTATTGATACTTCTATAGCAGAAACCTGTTCACTAAATCTTTTTGGAAGAGATCTTAAGACTTTATCACAAACATCAGATTCATCAATCTTCATACCAAGTCCTCGCATATCATTAACAACCTCATCAATTCAAATTAGGTAAGCACTAATATTTTCCTCTTCGTTCATTCTTAATTCTTCAAGTTGTCTTTTGAGATTTTGACTCTTTGCTTTCTTGACACTTTTATCTCCTTCATATATGTTTTGCAATTTATCCCACATTTCTTTTGTAGTGTTACAATGCATAACTTTCATAGACTCTGTTCTATGCAAACCTCTCACAAGTGCATTCATTGCTTTTGAATTATAGTGTTGTAGAAGCTTACCTTCCTTATCTGTAGGAGGATTGATTAAGGGATCGTATCCAAATTCCACTGATTCCCAAATTTCATTGCCAAGAGCCATCAGGTAGATCTTCATCATCATACTCCAATACATATAGTCACTTCCATCAAATACTGGTGCTGAATTATTTGAGGACACTTCCTTAGGATCCATTATGTTCTTGTTAGCTTTTCCTTCAAGTTGTTAAACTCTTCTGAAGGCACCCACTCTGATACCAATTGAAGAACACAAGCTTATACTGAGAGGGGGTGAACAATATAAGAGCACTTTTTACTTTTCTTTCCAAATCAATATTATGCAATGTATAGATAGCAATATCAACAATAATAATCAAAGCAATGCACAAATCACCACACACAATAGAGACACAATTTTAATATGGTTCACCCAAATATGGCTACCTCCACGGAGAAAATATTTCTTCTAAATATTTCTCAAATAATATCTTGGGAATCCTTCCCAATTACAATGTTTATGGACCTCTGTCCAAAGGAGATGTTGATCCCCTAAATCTAGTTTGTGGATCTCTATCCACAGGAGAACTCCTTCTCCTCTGCTCTGGCTGGTGATCCTCTAGAAGACTACTACCTCCACTACACTAGCTTGTGGATCTCTCTCCACTGAAGACTCTTGTCCCCACTCAGAAGACCTATCCTCACTACCCTGGCTGATGGATCTCTATCCACTGGAGACTACTATCCTCTCTACTCTATCACCTCCAAAGCTCTATCTCAAATCTGTACTAAACATAGTCTAGTCGATCTAGCACAAATCTTCTCAACAAGTCCACTCAAATCTGCACTAAACACAATCCATTCGGTCTAGCACAAATCTGCTCAACAAGTCCACTCAAATATACACTAAACATAGTCTAGTCGATCTAGCACAAATCTTCTCAACAAGTCCACATAGAACTTGCTCAAATCTTCTCAACAAGTTCACTCAGAACTTGCTCAAATCTGCTCAATAGGTCCACTCAAAACTTGCTCAAATATGCTCAATAGGTCCACTTAGAACTTGCTCAAATATTCTCAATAGGTCCACTCAGAACCTGCTCAAATCTGCTCAACAGGTCCACTCAAACCTATCCAAATCTGCTCAACAAGCTCACTTAGAACTTGTCCAAATCTGCTCAACAAGCTCACATAGAACTTGTCCCAATATGCTCAATAAGTCCTCTCTAGAACTTAACCAAATCTGTATTGTAAGCTTCTATAAAAGCTCACACAAAATCAGTCCACAAGTCTTCTCAAAGACTTACCTCAAATCTTCTTAACAAGTCCACACATAGAACTTGTCCAATCTCATAGAAGCATAAAGAGAATTGTTAGAGACTCAATATGTTCTACTCTCAATGCACAATCACTTTCTCAACTCAACTCAATCAATTGCTTAATGAAACTCCCCTTTCTCACAAACCCTAGTCCAAGCATATATCAACCAACTCAAAATGTTTCCAACAATGCTCAACAACAAATCTCACATAACAATGATACTCATGTTCTTTTCAAAAACCCTAGTTCAAGTTCTTTGCACAATAACTCACTTCAACAACAATGCTTATAAAACAATCTTCATATAACAATGATACTCATGATCTTTGCAAAACCCTAACTCAAGTTCTTCACACAACCAATGGCTTCAACAACTATGCTTATCAAACAAGGTTTTAATCACAACTCTTAATTCCAGAAAACCTTGAAGCATTAACTCAAGCACTTTCGAAAAGGAAACCCTAATCAAATCCTTTTCACTCCAAAATTTATTTTTTAGTAAGCCAATCAATCAACTCAACCAAGGAAGAATTTGCCCATACCTTTTTGCTTGACAAGGAGTTGATCTCACAAATCTGCCACACTCACAATTACTTCTTTGCCAATCTCAATAAGGGTTAGAAGATAATAATTTCCTCAACAAAACACAATACAAAATGATATCAAAATTACACCTTATCACTCCAACTTAAAAATAATATTCACCATAATCTTCTTTAATAGAAAAACCCTTATTAAAATAAAATCAATGCTCAATAGTCTTAATTCTCCAATATATCAATATATTAATTAAGACTTTAATAAGCAATTAAAATAAAAACCTCCTTATTACTCCTAATAACAATACTCAAATACCACCACTTATCCAATAATTAATCCTTCTAAATTTTCACTTAACAACCCTTATAACTCCAACATAGGCAAATAATCATAAAACCTTAAACACCCTTATACCTCCAACTTTAGGCAGATTATAAAAGTTTTAATAAAAAATATTTAC
Organism: Wollemia nobilis; assembly: GCA_028583015.1. Classification (NCBI taxonomy): domain Eukaryota; kingdom Viridiplantae; phylum Streptophyta; class Pinopsida; order Araucariales; family Araucariaceae; genus Wollemia; species Wollemia nobilis. The sequence goes on along the minus strand of JAQPPZ010002072.1, from coordinate 4,635,949 downwards.
CTTGCATTCGGGGGAATCGAACCCTCAACTATGCCCACGATGTGCGCCTTAACCGCGGCCTCAAATGCCGCACGAGCTACGTGCTCGTTTGAAACCAATGAAGCACCACGTGCTTCAAGTAGTGCTCCCTCTGCCCTTGGCAAAAACAATGTGCACCTTGGGCGCCTTTCAATCAACATGATCTCCAATGCAGCCACCACGTTTCGAATGCAGGCTCTCTTGCAAACAAATATTTTCGCACTTGCCCACTCGCCACTAGGCCACGCTGCCCGGTTGGCCTTCGAACAATTAATGCTTCCCTTTTTAAACTGTTCGTTGTACATGAAAATCAAAATCTCACGAGCTCTTCTTCCTTTTCGCATGCCAATTAATAATTCGAGCAAGGATAATGTTTATGCCCTTTGGGCAAGGTATTTATATTTGCTTTCTCCACTCCTTTGGAGAACGTCGGCGCTTCCAAAGACTCTCCTTCCATGATGTCGGTGAAGGTTTAATAACTTTATAAGGTGCTTCGAATGCCTTTGCCTCCAAACCCAACTTTGGGTTTATGAAATATAATTAAACTTTATAAAACCCACTTTGATTTATAAAATATTATAATGAAAATTATAAATATTTTATTTGGGGTTTTCACCATATCACTTTAATATTATAATAACAATTATTATAATATTATATCCTTTTGATGCCTTGGATAAATTGCTTCCTTGGGTTGACCCATTCTCTTGGGTGTAAAATATAGATATTTAAACCCATCATGAATTTCATTAAACTTCCACTTGCACTTGAGCTGAGCTATCACCTGGCACCTTGACATCAATGACAACTAATTTTGGACATCACTGACAACTGCTCAAAATGTCCAACATAAAGAAGATCCAATACTAGCCTCTCTAAAACCTACCACTTGCAGAGAAGAGTCATCTCCAATGACAACACATTCTTTTAAATTCAATGTGTTGTAATTATATAGAAGGTGTTTGTGCTTGGTCATGTGCCATGTTGCCCTTGAATCTATAATTCACTCATCATAAGAGGTGGATGTCCAATATGTTGAATACCATAACTGCATGAGCTTTTGAGGTTTCACCATCATGTCTATCCTCATCCTATGCATAGAAGAGAGCAACATTAACACCCCCTTTTTGGTTGCTTCCTCCAACTTCTTGATGCAAATTTGGCAAAAATTTGCTTTATGTCCTTCCTTTTTGTAAAACTCTTAACTTAGATGTTTGAAGAGATTCTTAGTCTTCTTATCATTCTGCTTTGGTTCGTTATCAATCTTAACCTTAATCACTTCTTTTGCATGAGCCTAATTGATGAGAGGATGACCCTTATGCCATTGTCTTCAATATTTATGGTGAAGCAATTATTTGAACACTTTATCAATCTATGGAGGAGAAGTTGGGAAGTAGACACAAAGAATCTCAAACATAATAAATATTGTTTCATGTCTCTGAGACATAGAAGCTCAATTATTTTTCCCTTATCCACAATTTGTTGTTCCTCTCCCATCCCCTTTGGAATCCCTTTAGGATGGATGTCATATTGCAATTTTTTGAACTAACTAATATATTCATCAAGGATACCAAAGAAATCCACAGTCAAGGTAACAAGCTCTACCTCCAATCTATTGATTTATGTGGAATAAATATAATGATATAACTTCTAAAATTTGTCAAGAAGTTCCTTGGGATGTGTAGTATTGTTAACATGAGTGTCATAAATATTATCAATGTGAAGAGCTATCATACCAAGAACCTCATACTTCTTATCCATGCACAAATTCTTTCCCTCTTTAGAATTAATCTCTTGATGCTTCTTATGCACATACGTTTCAAGTAGAGCTTCAATCTTGGTTTTCCAAGTGGTACAATTTGGACCATTTAGCAAGGGGTACATGTTAATCCATAACTTCTGTGTCAAAATATAAAATCCTACATGCAATTGTGACTAGAAATAACATTACTAGAGTAGAGATCTCAAAAAATAATGTGATTTGAAAAAAAGACTCAAAATCCTTCTATGTGCAAAATCTATAGTCCATCAATGTTTAACCCAAATATCATACAAAGTGCCTCCAATTTTTTGAAATTTAATAAAAAAAATTGTAGTAAATGAAAGGCCACCACATATCATTGTGTGTTTGGCTGAGTGGATGCCAACTAAATGTTGACTAGATAATGTATTGATAAATGAGGTGACACCACCTATCACTATCTAAAATAGGGGATTGCTAACTAGGTGCTAACTATGTAGGCCATTGGGTAGTGTACTAGAAAATCTAAATATACCATTTGTTATGCTTTTATTTGGTCTACAACCTATCTTGTTGCTCTTTGATTCACTCTAGAATTTATGCTTCATCAAGTCTACTACTGACTATGTAATTGTATGGTCAATGGGTTCAATGAGATAGTGGAATGTGATTGGTCGAACCCCTTTTTATATCTCCTATGTGGTATTCTACCTTCAATGTCAACCTTTAACATGTCAGTCCTAACCATGTCATCTTGCACCATATCAACAAGTGTCATGTTATCACTTGCCACATAATCACTTACTATGTTATCTTGCGCCATATCATCACGTGCCACCTTAGCAAGTACCACATCATCGATTATGTCATCCACCATGTCATCAATTATCATCATGGAGTACGATACCAAGTACCATGTCATTATCCATTACCATATCATCAAGTACCATATATTTAGGTGCCTTATCAATAGGATCATGTAAAAAATATGTGGTGTCATTAGCTGCCACATCATCTTCATAGGTTGTCAAATTAGATACGTTGATCTCATCATTTAGTATACTGATATCATCAATTTTCTCCAAAAGGATGCACTAGTGGGGTTTAAGCTCTTGATATTATAACCTTTAGGGGTGGCTCCAATAGCCACCTTGGCTTGGGTGCCTCTTGAGAATATAAGCTCAAAGGCAAACAAATAAAGGTCATGCCCCTTTTCATCCAACTTTTGCCTTCTTTTACATACCCCCACATTAATGCAAGTTTGTGTCATGCTAGTATGATAAACTAAGTTGTATGCATTTCCTACCATAATAAGAATATTTTATAGAATATTCCCTTTTTTGAATTTAATAAATTGACAAAAGGAGGAAATTGAGCATTTTTTTGTAGAAAACAGGTTCTTAGAGATAAAAGCGAGAAAAGTGTTGAATTGGGACCCCTTCTAATTTTAAAAAGAATCCAAAGACATTAATAGCTTATTTGTATCTATCATGGTTTTTCCTATATAACTCTTTCGGTTGAATGCAACCAATAAAGACATCCTCTCACGCTAATACAACAAAAAGTTGTTAGACTATTTTAGCAACTTTGTCAAGCAATTGAGAGGCCTTTGCCATGCACAAAAGTCTTCCCATGAATTCACTAGCATTTGGGGTCTTTCAAAAATAATTTAGCCTTTTATTTTCTTCTTTTACGGCATAGCCTTGTAGACTGTCCTCTCATATGTATTGTTATCAAACACAAAATGTCAAAAGAGAAAAATAAATGAATTGTTTTGAAAAATCTATAAAAGATAAATAAGGTTTTCAAAAAACCTTAAGAAACTCAATCTGAAACCTAGGACATCCATCTATTCAAAAATAAAAAAATGAAATGAATGCATTAAGTGCTAAGAGAGGAATAAAGAAATCTATTGATAAGAAAATATTTTGAATCTAGTAAGATCCTCACGATCTAATTCTAGCTAGGTTTTAATTTTTTTTTTTTATAAACTATTGAAAGCTTGCATAAATTATTCTAGTTGCTTGAAACACCATTTTGCTTAGGAGATGCCATAAAAACTGATTTATCAAAGATAGGCAATTGAGTAATGGAGATTCACACCTATTCTAATACCATACTATATTTTAAAGTAGTTTCTAGAAATGAATGGAATCAACACATTACCTAGAAATGTTGAAAAGTAACATATAGAAAGCAATACATGCAATATAAGGGGGTGCTCATAGACACAAAATTATCTCACTAAAGGAAAATATAATACACTCCAACTGATTACCACATTATTGGTATAAGGGGGCATTTATACCCAACTACAAGTTAGTTGTAGGTCAAGGTTAAGAAATCAACCTTTAGGTTAAATAATAAAATATTACAAAAACTACCTATATAAGGTTTACAAGATTCTAAAGGGCTTATACATACAATACAATACAAAGTTGATTATGGCCTCAACTGAATCTTAACCACCATATATTTCAACATATAGCTCTTTCGTTCCTTTTATGAGACAAAGGAATATTTAAATATATTGATGGAATCACAAGGAGGGAGACCCCTCGTTTCTATGCCTCCAGGAAGTGTGGTCTCCAGTTGTGCCACCGATTCTATTTCGTATCACTTCAATTTAAAAAATAAAATAAACCCTAAAATATCAACAATAGTCCATTGAAAATTTAGTACAATGTTAATGAAAAGATCCTACATTTTGTAGCATTAACAAACTATCAAAAAGCCTTCTCATAGCATCACGAGGATGATTTAAACTCAATGGAATCATTGGCTAAGGGATGACCCAATACAAGTATCATCAACAAATTAGATACGAGATTCAGAGGGATCATTTATTACAACTTGAGTACCTTTGACCTTTTCTTCCATTTTTAGCTTTGAGAAAGGTCTTTCTAATGCCTCTATAATAATAATAAATAGAAACTGAGAGAGTGGATAACACTAGAAAAATCAATGAGATGACTCAAAATATCTAGTAAAGGATCCATTGAACAAAATAGAATATTTGAAGTGCTACAACATGTAATCCATTAACACCAACCTTGATTAAAACCAAACCTTTTGAGAATGTCATTAAAATATCCAACAAACTCTATCATATGCTTTGTTCATATCTAATTTCTTAAGGATACCTAGCTTTTACATAAAGTGAAGATAATGTATCACATCTTATCCAATGATTATACCATCAATAATTTGTTTACCATAAACAAAACCACCTTACTTTTTTGAGATAACACAATCTAGAATGCTTTTCAATTTGTTTGCCATATTAAAAAAAATTATAAATCATATTACAAAGGCTTATTAGATGAAAATGATCAAAATTGAGATCTCAAAGGACATACAAACCTGATGCATGTGAATGATGGATTCTTGACCCTAATTGAGTTGTCCTAACCTTATTAAAAATCAAAATTCTTCACAAGACATATTACAAAAATATATAAATTATATTAATTTTTAGAATGGTTAACAAGTTGAGCTTGAGTTGTTGAGATGAGTCATCTTCCATTAAGAAGGTTCAAGTTCAAATCTTGATAAACATAAAAAAACAAATATATAAGTGTTGAAGCTCTAAATAAATTATCTTAACCTTGCTATAAACAAAATCTAAGATAAACCATTTAAATATTTTTAAAATAATTTTTATTCATTTACCATAAATAATTGAACTTTTATGGGAAAAGCAAGTGAATCAACCAGGGTTATGCATAAGCACGAAATATCGTAAATTGGCTATATTTAGGATTTTCAAAATTTTAAATTTGCTAATTTTGGAACATTTCACTAGGGGCCATTCACCCGAAATTTACGTGGTGGAAGTTTTTTGGGGTAAATTAGCCTGTCGTTGACAATTATTATCCTATTTTTATTTTAATTCGTCGACCACTTTCGCCCAATTCCATGGACAATTCACCTTCAAATTATATATGATTTTGTTTTTTCCACCCAATTCACCTCATATACTACCCGTATATATATTATAGGGGGTACCGATAAACATACATCTAAAACACTCTAACTCGAAAATAGCTCCGAAACAACGAAAAACTTGACAAGGTTGCAGAGAAGTGTCTATCGACATAAGCCGATCGATTGTAGAGGAGTGTCAATCGACATATGACTATCGATTGCAGAGAAGTGTCGATTGACATAAGATGATCGATTGTAGAGGAGTGTAAATCAGCATAAGTTGATCGATTGTAGAGGAGAGTTTATAGGTATAAGCTGATCGGTTGTAGAGACGTGTCTATCGATATAAGTCGATCGATTGTAGAGGAGAGTCTATCGATATAAGTTGATCGGTTGTAGAGAAGTGTCTATCGATAAGCTGATCGGTTGTAGAGATGTGTCTATCGATATAAGTCGATCGATTGTAGAGAAGAGTCTATCGACATAAGTTGATCAATTGTAGAGAAGAGTGTGTCAGTATAAGTTGATCGATTGTAGAGATGATGTCTATCGATATAAGTTGATTGGTTGTAGAGGAGAGACTATCGATATAAGTTGATCGATTGTAGAGAAGTGTCTATCGGTATAAGTTGATCGGTTGTAGAGAAGTGTCTATCAATATAAGTCGATCGATTATAGATATGTGTCTATCGATAAGTATGGTTGTAGAGAAAGCTATCGATATAAGTCGATCGGTTGTAGAGAAGTGTATATCGATATAAGTTGATCGGTTGTAGAGGAGAGTCTATCATAAAATTTGAATCGATTGTAGAGGTATGTCTATCATCCTAAGTTAATCTGTTGTAGGACAGTATCAATTGGCATAGGTCGATCAATTCTAGAGGATTGATGACTATGAAAATAGGTAGAGTATTCTTCTTCCACTGTTCTTTTTTCCAAAGCTCTTTTTCTTCAGTTTCATAGGTATTGTAGGTGCACTATATGCAACTATGGTCGATAAGTATCCATGTCATGTTGTGTGTTAGGAGCATTTTTCTTGTCAGAGACTGCTTCTTGTCTATCAGATGTCATTCTATAGGGCAACGTAGGTTCATCTGAAGATTCATAGATTCTTTATGGAATTATAGTTTAACCTTGGTTACTAAGAAACACAAATTTTTATTGAGGGATGTATGCTATTTTCCTTCAATTTCATATTCATTTCCTAACATCTAAAGGTTTTTTCTTTACAGATACAATGTCACCTACTGAATATGGAAAGAAGGGAGGCCAATATTCTGGTAAAAAGATAATTCTAAAATATTTTACACAAATATCAAAATGTAGTGAGGCATCAATATCTACACAACATGCAGGTACAAACACCTTTTACCATCAAATCATTAATTTTTCTCTGTTATTCTTAAATATAAAGCCTTTATTTATTAATAGATAAATGGTTGTCTACTTATCTACCTCTTTTTAAATGCTTTGTAAAATTGTATTCTGTTAATTCTTTAAAATAGTGCCTTTTTACATCCAAAAATGATAGAGAACACCAAACATTGAATGCAGTAAACACTGTCGACCCTGATGTGCATTCACTCAAAGATATTCTAGCGGATGAGATGGGACCACATGATAATTTTCCTAATAATGACATTCAACAACCACTTCAGGAGATGTTTAATTCAGACACATCAACCAAAAAAGAAAATAATAATACAATTAAAATGCAGACCTCTAGGGAATCTTGTAGTCAAAAATCTAAACGTCAAAAGATAAGTGAATGGACTATTGGAAGGGATTTTAAAAATGAATGGGCATGGTTATACCCCTTTATTGAGCGAGATGAGACACAGAAAGTGTGTAAATGCGTTATTTGTACTTGGAAGCTGGGAAAGGATCATTTATTGCAAAATAAGAAAGACACAATAGAAAAACACTATGGGAAAGTTTACATCAAAGAAATATGAAGTGATGGAACAATTAACAGATTTCATAGGTGGAAGGATGCATCGAAATGTGTGCATGTGAGATATGCACTTGAATACGAAAAAGCAATGAAACAACAACAAACTCTCATTGAGAAGGGTGGAACTATCGAGGCCCAATTTCAAAAAATTAATAAGACTGTATTAGCCTCAAAACATTTGCAGTTTGTTGTTGTATACAATATTCTAAAAAAGGTCGACCCATGTCTGATTTTGCTGATTTTAAGCAACTACTTCAACTAGCCGATGTACAAAACCTTACCAGTTCACATTGGTCAGATCGAAGTGGTTGGGAAATGGTAAAATATCTATCACTAGTTGAGAAGGAAGACCTAAGAGAGAATGTAAAACAAGCCAAATTTATTTCACTTTCCATTGATGAGGTAACAATTGTTGACAACACATCTTGGATTTGCATACATGTTTACACATTCAAAAATCATTTGAGACAACCTCATTTACTAGCACTACATAAGATGATTGAAAATTGTAATGCGAAAAATATTTATAATGTTGTTGTAACCAGTTTAAAGGATATTGCTAGAATGGATGAAAAGGAAATTGCCACAAAGTTAATTTGTGTTGGAGTTGATGGTGCGACTACAATGCAAGGACAAAGGAATGGTCTTTGTGTTAGGCTTCAGACATCAATTGCCCCATATGTGATTCCCATTCATTGCATGGCTCATCGAATGAATCTTGCATACAAAATTGTGAGTAAATTTGATAATGTAGCTAGAGTGGAAGATCTCATCCATGAAATACACTCATACTTTTCATGCAGTCCAAAAAGGTTTGCAGAGTTTCAACAGTTTTCTCTAGGTGTAACCGAAGGTAGAAAAATGTTAAAAGATGTGGACACCAGGTGGATTTCACTATTTCTTCCTGCAAAAGGGTTTTTTAGAATATCAATCCTTGGTTGGGTTTATGTATGCACATCGTAGGGATGTTGACAAGGCAAAATATTTGCTATTTCGTATGACTGACTTGGAAACTCTTCTCACATTATGTGGTATTCTTCCATTGTTGCAAGAAATGAATTCTTTGATTAAACTCACACAGGAAAGGGCAATTTATATTATTGATTTCATCAGGATGAGAAAACAAATATGTATGCTTATTGACAAGATTTACTTATCCAAATTTTTTTTTGAGGATCCCAAGTTTGATAGTTGGAATACGTTAGTTGAAGTCAATGATCCTAACAACTTTTTAAAGTTCAACATCAATGATAATATTTGTATTGCTATCCATGGAAAGATGATTCCTTTATATCATTATGAAAAGTGGTTAGATACACTTACAGATGATGTTGAACAAGTGCCCGTAACACATTCTGGATTCGATGAGGTTTTGGATAGCACTAAGAATAAATTGAAAAGAATTGCAAATACATTAACAAGTGAAATAAGAGATCATTTTCAGAGAGATGAGACACTTGAGGCCATGGTTGTTGTTAATCCCATCTTCTAGAATCCTTGTGTTGACCACAGTAGTAGAAGTGAGTTGTTTGTAAAATATATGGGTAATCTTATGACACATTTCTCTAAAAGTGTGGAAGTAAATGGCATTGAAATCAATGGTATTCTAAACAAAGAACTTCTGAGACAACAATCAACCAATTTTGGAATAACAATGGATAATCAAATTGCACATTTCAAAAATCCACATGTGACTGGTTCAATCACGCGTTTCTAGCAAAAATTGTATCAAAGTAGTGTCTTACAAGAAACTATGAGTGAATACTTTATTTTATATGAATTATGTCAGACAATGATTTTGGGATCTGTTGAAGATGAAAGGGTTTTCAGTGCACTATATTTTGTTAAATCGAAAGTTCATAATAGGTTGGACAAAAATTTGGAAAATTGTTTGAGAATGTATGTGTCATCGTACGAGGTGGGTAAGTTTCCCTATGATAGAGCTATGACATATTGGAAGTCCCTAGCGGAAAGGAGAGGTCTCACTAATACTATTGATAATGATGAAAATGATTCAGCTTGGAGTGATGATGAGATTATGGAAATGCAGAATTCACAAATGATTCTTGATTCTTTTGGAGAAGTCGATAAGGCTTTGTATCAGCTTCCAGAAATGTAAAATTTCAATGATTATATGACAAATTCATATAATCAATGATTTTCGTATTTGAAATCATTTGTAAAATTTTAATGATTTGAAAAAATTCATATTATCAATGATTTTTCATATTTGATATCATTTGTAAATGTCAATGATTTGAAAAATTCATATTATCAATGATTTTCCGTATTTGATCATTTGTAAAATTTCAATGATTTGAAAAAATTCATATAATCATTCTATTTTCAATGATTTCACATATTTGCTTTTTAATGTTATTGACTGTCTATGTTGTCAAAATTTATGATTTATGCTTTAGCTTTGAGTAAACTAGAAATTTGAAAACCATGCATGCATAATGATGCTATGTTATTGAATTAATTGTCTATGTTGACAAAATATAATGATTTATGCTTTGAATTTGAATGTATGTATGTGTGTATCATTAGTATCATTAGTATGTATGCTATGACTCTAGAAGTGTTATTGACTGTCTATGTTGACAAAATTTTATGATTTATGCTTTAGCTTTGAGTAAACCATGCATGCATACATAACTAGTAAATATTTCTTAGTATCATTAGTATGTATGCTTTGACTCTAGAAGGAAAAATGCAAATAGCATATTACTCTAGATATGAAAAATGAAAATTTAAACCCATTCATAGATATATCCATCGTAAACTCACTTTGAAATATAAAAACAATATAGCATAATACAAAAGACAATACTATTTTTATACAAAAAAAATGACTATGAATAAAATGAAAATTTAAACTCATGCATAGATATATCCTTCGTAAACTCACTTGAAAATTGAAATATAAAAAAATAGCATAATACATGGAAAATGAAAATTTAAACCCATTCATAGATATATCCATCATAAACTCACTTTGAAATATAAAAACAATATAGCATAATACAAAAGACAATACTCATTTTTATACAACAACAAGAATGACTATGAATAAAATGAAAATTTAAACCCATGCATAGATATATCCTTCATAAACTCACTTGAAAATTGAAATATAAAAACAACATAGCATAATACACAAGACAATACTCATTTTTATATCACAACAAGAATAACTTTGAATAAAATGAAAATCTAAACCTATGCATACATATATTCTTCGTAAACTCAAGCATATTTGAAACCCCATAATACTCAAGAGATGAAAATAACACACTATTATAAATGTAAATAGTATAATAGTAAAGTAATAAAAGCAAGTGTCTTGTTTTCAAATGAAAACATATGAATGTCATAAAATTGTCTTTTTGAAATATCAAATTTTCAAAAGTAGTTTCAGGCTTCAACATCTTTTCCTGTTCCACTCCTTTTTCCTCTTCCATGACTTCCACATTCTGCATTCCAATGGCTCCTCCCTCGGGTTGGGTAACAATACTCTCAATTGCTCCAGAACTGACAAGGATGTTCTCAACACTTTGCAATCCTTCGAGCAGGGTGTTTTCCTCTTTTCCAACATCTTCGGATATTGGTGCAAGAACTTCTTTACCCTTCTCCTTTAGCAGAACATCAGGATCCAATCCGTTTAGGATAATGATTCTTCAAAAAGCGTTGTTTTGTCGAACTGCTTCCTGAGCTCTTTTTTCATTGCCATAGAAGCATTTAAGAAATCCTTTGCCATCTTGAGATAGTCTTGCAGGTTTTGAACCTACTTCTTGAGATTATCATACTTTACCTGCAAAAGGAAAAATAAGTAGTCAATAGATATTTACATTTTAAAAAAGAGAACAAAATTTTTTGAACACATTAGTCAAACCTCGACAACATTCTTTGCAGCTACAACAACAACAACCTTTTTCTTATCACACGCCCATTCATTATAATAAGCTTGGGCCTCAACGTTTATGTTCTCCAATCTGTTCAACATAAACCTTAAAGTTTCATCTGTGTAAGATGTAGTAACCTGCACAATGCCAGATTTTGCTTGATGTAGTAGAGCCTCTATCTTTTCAGGTTCATTTTCAACTAAAGAAAAAAAGTTCTCTTTTTGAATTTTTTTGAATCGGGCATTAATTTCCTTTATCAACACTTTGGCCCGATACTCCCATTTTTCATTTCTGTTATATCTGGAAGTAGTGAATCCTTAATGGTTGCTTCAACATTGTCAAAAACTAAATATTTTTTAGAAATATTTACTCTTTCATCCTCTAGTAGAGGATGAGCCTGAGGGGTGTTGGTTTCCCTAGGAGGAGATTTGCTTGAACATTCTGCTCCTTCATTTTGAGGATCTCGAAGCAGTTTTGATACTTGAAAAGTAGTGGGTGTGTTGCCTTGTAAAAATAAATCTTCATCAAGTGGAACATTATCCAACCCAACACCAGAAGCTTTCTGTACACCTATAAAATTAAAATTACCAAAAGATATATGTCTGAATCCTAAAAATTGCTTTGTTGCTTCTCTCTCTGGCCTAGATGGAAGAATGTGTTTTCCACTCGGGAAGCATTGACCTCGCATCTGAGGTTGGCATGGTGGAGGAGGGGGCAACATCGACTATTGATTTTGATGATGGAATTGTTGTATAGGAACTTAAAACATCAAAATAAAAATTGGTTACAAAATTTGTGAAGGTAGATTATGAAAATTGGTTACAAAATTGGTTATAACACTTACCGATAGAAGAAGAGACCTCTTGCATAGGCACAGATGCAAATGGAATGTGGGTGCATTGTACATCTGAAAACACAAAATAAAATTTAATAAAAAATAGTAAAAATTTGGTAACAAATTTTGTTAAGGTAGTCTATAAAACTTACTTCCCAAAGATGAGACCTCTTGCACAACTACACCCATTGGTAGTGGACGTGCAGGTGGAGGTTGTCGAGGATTAGGAGAACTAGATCTTACATGTTTCCTTGTTGATCTTCTTCTTAGCGGTGGCATTGTTTCCTCTGTAGGTGTTTTGGAGTCTCCTGATTCCTCTGGATTATAACCTCTGACAGTAACATCCCGCTTTGAAGAGGAAGAGGATGCCCTTTTCTATGTTTTGTATAAAATGTTAAAATTATAAAAATGACAAACATATGAAAAATAAAAAATATTACTTCAATATTAATTAAAAATTACTTGAACCTGTTGTTCTGTCATGGTTGCATTGGCTAGGGTTGAGTGCCAAGAAGTCGGTACTTGAGTGTTCTGCAAATGATAAAAAGATTCATAAAAAAAGCAAGAATATAGTTGCATGTGCTTATTGTCGATGAAGGTGAAGCATGGGTTATCACGTTCTGGATATCCATTTTGATCTGATGTGAGACATAGGTGGACCAATCGAATTGTTGGTGTGCAATACAATGAACCAAATATGCTAAGGCCCACATCAGAATTTCTGTCGGTCTTCCTTGTAGAATGAGTCTGGCAAGGAAGAATTCACAACATGCTCAAAGAAATTTATTCTCAATAGCTGGTACAATCAAACCCCTTCTGGACTTGGTGGTCGTAACTACAAAAAAATAAAATCAGTAATTGTAGACACTAGAATTTAAATTCAATTAAATAAAAAAATGTAGTTATACCTTGAAAATATTTCGGCTGCACTTTGAAGGTGGTCTCCAGGTAGAGTTTGTCATCATCAGTTAATGTGAATTTGGATGTGATTGGATCACAACCGATGTGGGGCAATGTTGTCAATCTGGCGATGTCAGAGGTTACGAAAGAAAATATGATATTTTTGTTGTCAATGACAACATGTACCTTACTCGAATCAATGTTGTAACCTACAATTATCTTCTCCAATAGTTTAGTGTCCATGTCGAACTACGACATCAAAACTAGACCTCGAAGACTAGAGTCCATTACCCATGACATGTCGTAACCTGATGTTGATAAAATTTCAGAAATTAGGGGGCAAACAAGGTTTTTGAAATTAATTTTTGATATTCTAGGGGTGATAGGGGATGCCATAGGGTTATTTCATTGTGTACGAGAGAATATGGATCAGAAGATACTGGAAGGTATTCAAAACTTGATGAAAAGTATTAGAAAAGGGTTCAAAAAGGATTAAAACTTTAAAACTTAAGGTAAATGGTTAAAACTAGTTAAAATGGAGGAAAATGGTTAAAATTACATTAAAATAGGAGGAAAAGGGTTAAAACTATGTTAGAAAAGGTAAAAAAATGATTGTTTATACCTTTATATAGACTTTTCTACATGCAATCAGTTCATGGATGGTTGACATGTGGTATCTACATGCAATCATTTCATGGATGGTTGACACATGGTATAGATGCATCACATCATCAATGCAAATGATCGAGTGTGCTGCAACCAACTGGGTGTGTTGCAACCGATTGACTTTGCTACAATCGATCGACTTTGTTGCATCCGATCATCATTCTTGCAATCCATCGACATTGTTGCAATCGATCAACTTTGTTGCAACTGATCGTCATGTTGCATCTGTTTATCATTAATGCAAAGCATTGACATTATTGCAACCAATCGATATTCTTGCAGCTCATCGACATTGTTGCAACCCATCGACATTGTTGCAACCAATCATCTTTGTTGTAATCGATTAACATTGTTGCAACCAATTATCATTCCTACAATCGATCGATATTGTTACACCGATCGATATTGTTGCAACTGATCGGTATTGTTGCAATCGATCAACATTCTACAATCGATCGATATGTTGTAATCGATCAACATTGTTGCAACACATCGACATAGTTGCAACTGATCGTCATAGTTGCAACACATCGACATATCTACTCTTGATCATCATTTTTTGATCGAAATGTCTGCAATCGATCAATATTTTTTGACCATCATGTCTACAACCAATCATCTCAGATCGATCATCATAGCTTTTCCTAACGACATTGTCCTATAGGCATAGGGTGATCGACATAGCTTTTCCTGTCGGCATAAAGCCTTTAAGTTTGTCGTACATTCCTAGAATTTGCAAACCGATATTCATAGCCCCCAACACAGAAAAATTCACCATGGTTTGAAAATTTTTGGTGAAAAATGAATGCAATTCGCCATGACTCCTTGGGCATAATTCATCGAGATTTCGAGACAATTCACCTTGATTTTATAAATAGATTTCGGGCCCGACCCCTTATGCATAACTCCGAAACCAACAATAAAGACTTTAAAACTCTGAATAAAAGTATAAAGTTTGAATCCTAAAATAATAAGATTTTACACCATGCTCTAAAATAAATAAATAATAAATGCTTCTATAACTAGGTTGTCTCTTACAACCTATGACCTTATGGACATTAAAAATTACTTTATTTTATTATAAAGATTAGTGTGAGAAACCTATGATCGAACCGATGCTCAAGGTTAGACATCCCCATCCAACCATGACTTAGAGCTGAGCTTATCAATAAATAAAGATCAAACACACAACCATACACCTACTCAAACTTTATCTTAAACTGCCTCTGTCATTTTTATTGTACAACTTTAATAAACCAAAAAGTAAAAAATTTTATTCAAATCCAAAAAAATAAAACCATCTACTTTAATTTAAATATGCTAAAATAAATATTATCCAGTAAACAATATTTTTCATAAAAATAATCACATAACCAATAACCTCACCTCGCGAGTCATTAAATATAACCAACTCTTAAATATTAGCCAGTAAACAATATTTTTCATAAAAATAATCACATAACCTCAAGAGGCATTAAATATAACCAGCTCTCAATTTTTTTAATTAAAAAAAAAAACATCATAAAAAACCATTGTAACATCACCACAATATTTTTTTGGTTATTGTACTAAAATAGTCTCACTAGAGGAATCGGTGGTTCTTGTCATCTCAATTGTCACTATAAAACATCTTTGAATGCTTTAAAGTACATGCCCCACTTTACCATGAAAATTCATTGGGTCCAGGCGATTTCTTTCTCAATGGCCAATTTGTACGGTTGCAATTTTAAGAGATAGCTCTAATGTCAATTCAAGAATTATTGTCTGGATAGAAATCCTTCGGTACAATATTCTTTCCTTTTTGGTGCCAAGCAATAATGTGCGTAGCCTACATAAATTTGGTGCATATATTAAAAAAACTATATAAAATATATAATTAAATCATTTTTTATGATTCAGTGGACAGGTAATTGCCTTAGTAAGTAAGATGATGGTTGTTTCTTAAATGGTCTTGTGTTCAAACACAAACCTCTTGAAGGTGGTTGTTGATGTAATTTGTAAAAGTTCTCCTTAAAAAATATATTTTATGATTCAAACTTAAATAAAATTAAGGATATATTAATATATTGTCAACAATCACAATACATGGTTTGCCTTTTAAATTATAAACATTTATTATATCAATTATTTTAGGGCAAAGTTCAATGCTCCTTTTCTTAATATTTGTCATCATAGACTACCACCTTTGTATTTGTAATCAAAACAAGACAACACTTAAAAAGAGGATGGGATGAATGGAGAGGATACATGCATCTTTCATCCATAGCATAAATGCTTACGGATTGCAAAGGAAGGTTCTGATTCAAAGTTCTTAAATAAAAATATATTTAAATTTTTTAAATATTAAAAGATCAATGGTATTAGTATAGTGAGTCTAATTATAAAGATCGTAAATTTTTAAATAAAAGGTCTAAGATTTGAATCTTTAAAGGATAAAAATCTTTTAAATAAAGGTTTAAGATTTGAATCCTTAAAAAATAAGATTGGTAAGGTTTTATATTATAGGATAATTGTATATTAGGTAAACAACATAGGATTGTCCATATATCTTAAGGACTTTTAAAACTATTTTATTTTTATTTTCAATTAGTTATTTTTGTGGGTTTTAAAAAAAAACTTAAATTATAATTTTTTTCAAATAACACATACTTAATATCAATTAAAACTATTACGTCCAATGAGAACAGAGCAATAGTTCAGGGCTTGGCTTTTCTTCAAGAGGTTCAAGGTTTAAACTGTGACGTGGGTGTGGAGCTATGTGTTATTTCCCTATTGATAAACATAGCTATCAACCTTACAAGGGGTCATGGTTGGGAGGGGACTATTCAACCCTACATGTCAGTCGTAGAAGTTTAGTTTATCACACTATCCGAATAAAAAAACAAACCTATTACAATATTACTATATGTTTATGATGTGATATTAATACAATTTGGTTCAATCTTATATAACCAATTAAAAATATATAAATATTAAAAGAAATAAACAAATAAAATAAATATTTGAAATATGAGTATATATATTTATATAATAATAATAATAGAAAATATTAAGTGGCATTAGTTCAATCGATTAAATTCTTTGACATTTTAAGAAAGCGACTTAGGTTCAAATCTTGTCAAACGATACATAGATAATATTCAAGCTTTGTTGTAACACCACTATGTGTTAACGATGTATTACGGGTGGAATTTGTTTCAATCCCATATAACTAATTGAAATATGAGGAAATAAGCATGCAAGCATGAGCCGAGAGTGAAGAGAAAGTGTGAGCAAAAAGTAGAAAGCAAAGTGTGATCAAGGAACAAGTGTCACTTCTTGTTCTAGATCTTAGGAGAATTTAAAAGAATCATTTGAATAAAATCTAGGTAACATGGAAAGAAAGTCATTTGTGAAGTCCTCATTGAAAGTATAAATGGCTAAGTGAAAGTATAGACACCCTCACTAGCAATAAGAGGAAGAGCGAATCTATGGTAAACCTATTTTAGGTAGCATATTCTACACTATAAATGATTATCAAGAATGAGATGATTGATCATGATATAATGGTTTTTAAAATCAGAGGGTTAATATGTAAGTTTCATGGATATTGATCAAGTTTTTTTGAGATTCATAATTGAATTAAGTGCAAGTGGGGATTAAATTCAAATTACTCCATGACTTTTCTTCCAAAAGGATTTTTTCTCATTATTTTATCCAATTCAGAAATAAAGGATAAAATAATGGATGAAGGCTTGTGGTTTAGGGGTAAAAATGCATTATATGTAAGACCTTGGAGTGAGAATTTTTTTGTGGAAACAAAAACTGTTAAAAGGCTTCCGGTATGGACTGGGCTTTTTGGACTTCCTTATCAACTCATCAATAAGGAGGTTTTGAATAATATTGGCAATACCCTATGTGAATTCATCCAATAGGGACAAACTACTAAAGAGAGAAGGCTTGTTGTATTCACTCGAATATGTGTCGCTATAGATATTTCTAAACCTTTACTGTAGTCTATTAGGATTAAATACGAATCAAAAGAATGAGATCAGCAAGTGAATTATGAAAACATTATATTTCGATGTTGCAAATATCATGAAACTGGGCACATGACAAGAGACAAAAAAGTGAAAATGAAGGAAGAGATGGAATTTTTTGGGCCTAAGGGTAGCTTCAATTTGAAACAAAAATATCATATCATAAGAGAAGCTAGGTCAAATCAAGAATTTTCTACTTCTAAGAAAGTGGCTAGAAAAATCCCTCTACATCATCAGATGGCAGAGACCATTACAATTCACTCGAATAATCCATTAGAATAAGAAATGATATGGGGGATGAGGCAGTACAATGCGCAAGTTCAAATATAGGAGCTAAAAGTGTGAAGGAAGAGAGGAAGGAAATTTTTAAAACAACGAAAGATGGGGAGACGAATTTTAAAGCAAATGAGGTGAAGGAGGTCAAGCTTAATCCAAGTAAATCACCTTTATTATCCTCAAGTAGCTTAAAATCTTCTCCTTACAATAAAAATGAAAGTAGTACAAAGTGTATTCCTTGCACTTTAGCATTTCAAGAGTAGTATAGTAAAGAAAATTTTATGGAGGATAGCCAAGGAAATTTAGGGTTTTCAGTACAACAAAAGAAAGTGATGACTATGAAATATCATCTATGTAGTTTAGAGTTTTCAAGCCAAACATAAAGAAGAAAATGCTAATGAGGCTATTCCTTGCACTTTTGAATCCTTAGGGAAACATAAATATTTAGAAGTTAAGTCTCATTTTTAACAATATAAAAAAATATAAGAGATTGATGAAGATGAGAGTGTTGGCATAAATGGAAGAAGGAGAGGAAGGCCATAAAAGCAGGAATAAAGAGAAAAAAACTCAAAAGGATATTGATCTAGGAAGCCAAATAAAAATATCACAGGTGTTAACAAGAAGTGGGGCTAAGCCCACTTCTTAAAAATAAAAAGTGTTGATGATGAAAATGATATCATGGAATATTAGGGGTATGAATAGAACCCCTAAAAAAAGAGGTATGAAGGAATTAATAAGTTTTTATAGCCCTAAGTTTATTTTAGTACAAGAAACAAAATTAAGCAGTGAAGAATGTAAATACGCTTTTAAGAAGATATGGAAGACATGTGATTGTTTAGTAGTTTCTTCTACAAGAGCTTTAGGCGGTTTTGCTTGCAATAATATGGGATAAGTACAAATGGGATGGACAACTATTAGAAGCAAAAAGTAATTGGGTTGTTGGATTATTTTATAGAAAATAGGAAAACATCAAAGTTGGGGTTATAAATGTATATGCTCCAACTATAGTTACTTCTTGTGAAAGATGTTGGAAGGACCTTAGCATATTTTTGTCAAACATAATGATGATTCATTGTGATCTATGGATTCTTGGGGTGATTTTAATACTATTATTTCTCCTTTGGAAAATAAGGGTGGCATTCCAAGATGGTCTAAATAAATTCAAGATGTTGCTTCTTTGCAGAATATCTATAAATATGGTGTTCATCACGAGAAGTCTTAATTGCAAAAAAAGAGGTGATAACAACTTGGCTACAGGATTTGAACATACATGGAAGAGTCATCTATGACAACGGAATTAAAACAAAGGATCTACTTCAATATATGGTAAAATGGAAATGTCCAAAAATTGGGTTTACCAAAATTAATTTTGATGGTGCTTCTAAAGGAAATCCAAGAAAAGTTGGTGGAGTTGGTGTTTTTAGAAATAGTGAAGGCAAAATTCTCCTTAGATATTTAAAATCAAATGGAACTTCAACTAACAACTATGTAGAGGCTAGGGCACTTCTTACGAGGATTAAAATTACAATAGAAAAATGATTGAAATATATTTCAATTGAGGACTCACAAATTATCATCAATGCAGTTAACAAGTATGGATGTAGAGACTAGATAAAAAATAATATTATTCCTGATGTTCATCATCTATTACTAGAGGCAATCTCTTGGCATTGCAAGCATAATTATAGAGAAGAAAATAAGATAAATTAGAAAATTATGGTGTTGATCTTCATCTCGATGAAATTCAAAATTTAGATGGTAACTAGCTAAGTGAGATTTTATGTCTTAATCAAAATGATGTCAAGGAGTTGATTGTGGAAACATAGCACTTTGAAGAAGTTGAAGAATATATTTAAGAGAAAAAAAAATGAAAAAAGTGAGATAAAAAAGTACGCTACAAATGTAATATTTTGGTATTTGGATGGGAGTAGCCCCCATTAGAAGTTGTATATAGCCTATTAAAAAAATCAACAAAATGATTTTGAATAAATAGAACTTATTATAGATGGTATCAACAGAATGCATATGCTTATGGTTCTATGTTTTTACTAAATTTATTTTTTTATAAAAATTGTAAATAATATAACAAGTTTCTATTGCTTTTGGTATGATTATTTATTATAGATTAAATCAATAATTCCATTCTTCTTGTTTTTTATAGGCAATTTTATTAAGCTTTTATTTAATTTATTACAAAATTGTTTAAATTGATTTTCTTTTCATTTTATTCAAACACATTTTTTTAAAATTAAAGCACTTACAAATAAATTAAACATGTAAATTAACATTGATTTAATGTTTAATCAAGGTAATGTCAATAATATTTATTATAGAAGTAACTATTCAAATTTTGAACTTTGAATTTGAATGCAGCTTTCAAGATTTTCAAATTTTAATTTTAAATATCAAATTTGAATGTTGTTTTGGGTGTGGGTTTCTCCTATGTTGGTCCCTTTTGCTAGCTGGTTGTTTGATCGTGATAATATCTTGTATTTGCTTGATAAAAATCTACAACTTATTTGTTAGGAGGTTGCTTCATTGGATTTTTAGGTTGGATTCGTGAAATCCAGCTCAGTTTTTCCTGATATCTTATTGTTAGATCTAAGGTTTGGGGTGCCTTTCAAAACCCTATTTGTAATAGGTTCGGGGACCCTTTAAAAACCTCTTCTATTACCAATAAATATATATATATATATATATATATATATATATATATATATATATATATATATATATATATATATATATTATTATATAAGTGTTCTTGTAATCTACATATTTCTATTAATTAACTAGATTATAAGAGAGTGTGACATTAAACAATCTAACGAGATATTAGATAATTTGTTTTAAAGCTAAAGCATTTATTATGATTGGACAACCCGTTGTTTTCTAGAATTTATAATTTAAAATGAAGAATAGATTTTTCAAAAAAAATCTTAAAATTACATCTAAGTTGGATTTGTATTGTTGCTTGTCTTGTTGATTTTTTATAAGGATGATGCTTACTATGGAAAGTTTTAAATGCAAAAAAATATGTGTTAGTTGCTTGTTTACAAGATTTAATATGCATGTAAAGGATCTAAAACTATCCATGATAAAACGAAAATGTTCAAATGTTGAGTTCATCATACTTAACAATAAAAGTGCAATATCACCATGAAAAAATATGAAGATTATTATTGGCATTGTAAGAAAAGGAAATGGAAATTTAATAACAATAACATTATCTTAGATGTCCATCAATTATTGATGGAGGTAGTATATATATATATATATATATATATATATATATATATATATATATATATATAAATAAAGAGGAAATAAGGTAGCTAATAATCTATCCAAATGTGGTATTTGATCTTTTTAATTTTAAAATTCAAAATTTATAATGCATCTTGTTGATGGAGATTCTCTCTTTTAAAGAAAATGATATAGATTATTTAATAGAGGAAATTATTGTTTGATAGAGATGAAAAAAAATGATAGAAAGTTAAGATTGGTATGGTATAACTAACCTAATAATAAATTTAATATTTTGATGGAAGTGATCTCGAATAAAATCTACATATAGTTTGATAAAAAATGTTATATGAGCCATGGGGTTTAGTTCCCATAGATACACTGATAATATAATATGTTATGTTTTCATTATGTAATTCATTGAAATAAATAATGTGATAATGTAGTCATAATGTAATAATGTAATTAGAGTAGCACATGTTTCAATATCATATAACCAATTAAGAAAAACTATCTAATAGCATGTATCTAGAGTCCTTTAGGGCAATGAATTGGTTCTCCTCGGGGGAACAACACCATAGTTTGGAGTTTGGTACTTCTTTGAGAGGTCCAAGGTTCAAGTTGTGGCGTGTGTGTGGTTGTGTGCTAGTCTTCTATTGATAAGTTTAGCTCTTGGCTTTACGAGGGGTCATGGCTGTGATGAGAATACTCATCCCTAGATGTCGACTATAGGGGTTTCTCACATTAACCAATAATAATAATAAAAATAAAACAATGGGTTGTGACTCTATAAACATGATCACAATTTAAGTCGTGATGGATATACTTGTAATGAGGTGGATTATGATAATATAATTTGTTGTAAAGTTATGATATGGTGGTAAATTGAAACAAATTAATACATAAAAATATGTGTGAATCTTATTATTACTTGTGGTATGAATGACAATGATTGAAGGTTACTAAAAACTATCCTTTAATAAAAAGTTCTTCAATTTTTATCTTTGTACAATTTGAGCGGGACAAACAATTTGGAAGTTAAAATAAAAAGTCTAAAGCTTGAATCCAAAGGGATGTAGTTGTACACCATGCTTTGATGATAAAAATCTTTTGATATTTGACCTTGTTGATAAATTCTCCTAGCTTCTCTATTCTCATTTCTTTAAACAATGTAAACATAGAATCCACCGCTATGATATCAACATAATTCTCCTGAATATCATTATAAGCTTTGCATTCCAAGATGAAGTATTTCTCTATTTCCACAACCCCCAAAGTGAAATTGGTACATATTTTTTTTCCCATTTCTCTTTAGGTCTCTTCTAACTACCCATCTCACATCTAAGTTCAGTTGAGCTAGTTTTCAATTAGGTTATAAGCATACTTAATCTCCTTTTGATATTTTGTAAAATTATATGCTTTTTTTTTTTTATGATGGTCATAGGTGGGATTAAACTTGAACTCAACAAGGTAGTCTACCTTCTTTCTTCCTATCTCTTTTGTCCACATTGTTATCCTATTTTTTTTTCCATATATAGACTTTTATATCCTTTGTTGTTATTTGGGACTTATATTAAATTAATACCCCAATTATTCATCCAAGTGATTTTTTCATCTATTTATTCAATCTTTTTTCATATATCTTAGAAGAAGAATCATTATGGTCACCTCTATAAAAAAAGTACTAAAGCTAGAAGTATTTTATATGGAAGTAAATTTATTTTGAATTTACTTGTAATCAAGTGCTTTTGGATCCTCTCTATTTACCTCATCTCAAGCTCAATGTACTGTTGGCACACACTTCACACCCATAAAACACCACTGATATTACCAACAATTTGAATAAGACTTAGTTTGTCTTCCAATCCCATAATTTTGCCTCCCTACATTTGTTCTATGATTAAAGAGTGCTCTCTAGTCTCCCATCAAATCAACACATTATTAAACTAAATTTGTTATTAAAATATATCCCATGATACTTGTATTTTGTTACTTCTTCTAAAAGAACCCTTTCAAATTGGAAGCTTAGCTCTTTTATTTTCTTTTCATTGGTGAAAATCATTATATTGGTTTTGCTAGTATTTACTAGCATGACGCCTTCCTTGTAAAAGTGTTATAAGTCCTTTAAATGCTCTCTTATCCCTTTTATTGTCCTTACAATCATGATGAGATCATTTGTATACAAAAGTAGCTTTACTACTTAATTGCCCAGCTAGACACCTTCCTTTTCATTAACATTTAGTCCTTATTCTAACTTATCAATGTATAAGACAAATAAAGTTGAGGATAATAGACACCCTTGTTTAACTCCTATGGCATTTCCAGAGCATTCTAAGAAACATTCTCGTGTTTCAATTTTGGCTCAGATCTCTTCATACAATCTATGGACTACTTTCCTATGTTCTTTTAGTATGTCTAGTTTTTCTAGCATACTCCATAGTTTACTTCAAGGCACTATGTCAAAGGCCTTCTTGAAGTCAAGAGAAAAATAATATGCATCCTCTTTTACCTCACATAATTTTCAATGATATGTCCCAATGTGATGTAATGATATAGTGTTGAGTCCTTTGGCCTAAAATCCATTTGTTTTTTATTTTATTTCCTTTTTTGTCCGCCCACTTGATGATTTTGCATTCAACTATAATATTAAAAAATCTTTGCAAATAGAAGACCGACCATTATGGTTTGGTGATTTTAAGGGCTATCTATTCACCACTTTTGAAGAGAGGTAAAGCTAAACGTGTTGTCTAATCTTTCAGAAAACCATGTAGAATAACATCATTAATTAACCTTTTGATACATGGTGTAAGATTTTACATTCTCCATTTTAAATATTCTTCTTATAGTCTATCTACATCTTAGGATTTATCAATTCCTAACCTTTTAATACACACTTTGACATACTTTGACATGAAAATTTGCTAATGCATTGATTGGTGGAGGAGCATCTTTTTATATCACATTCATATAATACTTTGCGTACTCCATCAAAATACTAAATATTACAATGTTATTGGGTCAAATGAACCATATCCACCTTGCCTTTTAACAAAAAATATTATTCTTCTATCTTTCTAACAAGGATATTCTTCATCTTGTTGAAGTTTTTAGGGTTTTACAATAATTTTCTTGACATCATTTTCATTAAGAGATAAAATATCATTTAACCAATTGTCGTCTGGGCTTTAAATTTTCTAAGATAAAGATCAACACTACAATTGGAAAAATTATCTAGTACTCAATTTCCTTCTCCTTAGAAATGCTAAAACTTTCAAGATATAGTCTCCAATAACAATTGATGAACATAAAAAATAATGTTATTTAATTCAACATCTATTTTTCTTAATAACATTAATATTAATGTGTGAATATCCCTTAATCAAAATATTTATCCATTATTTTTGAATGACAATTTTGATCCCTACAGGTAATTCCCTAGCCTCTACATAGTTGTTAGTTGAACTTCCATATGATTTTGAATAAGTGAGGACAATTTTGTCTTCATTATTTTGAAAAACATTGCGTCCACCAAGTTTTCTTAGATTTCCTTTGCAAACACCATTTAAAATAATTTTAATAAACTCAACTTCTAGATATTTCAATTCTCTCATAGATCGAAGCAAATCCTTTGTGTCAACTCCATTTCATAGATGACCCTTCCATGTATATCTAGTTCCTAGATCCAAGAGGCTAACACTTCTTTTTCTATACTTAAGACTTCCTATGATGAACACCATGTATGTAAATATTCTACACGAGGGGCAATAATATAACTCTAAAGTTGGGCATAATTTTGACATTTATTTTTTAAAAATCTATTATTTATTTCAAGCCATAAATTCCAACAATAATGGCAGGATCAATCCTCCATAGAATACATAATGCTTTAGCTTTGATATAATTAGTCTAGTATTTCATCAACTCTTTCAATATTTATAGAGCTACCCAATAGATTCTCATTTTTTTTTGAAAATGTAGTTTCAAATGGTGTAAGTAAAGGGACAATGACAAAGTAAATGATCTAATGTTTCTAGATCCTTCTCACACTTGAAAGGTCCATGCTATCCTCTTCTTTGCATATTCTCACCTTTAAGAACAATGCTTTGGATTGCTAACCAAAGGAGCATTGAGGCTTTAAGGAGGGCCTCAAGTGATTAAACATTATTCCAAGCAAAATATTTAACATTAGGAAATTTTAATTTCTCTAAAGCTTTATATCTCAACTTGACTAAGTATTCACCATCGTTTGATAGATTCCAAGCCAACTCATCCTTTCATTTAAAATGGAAAAATAAACTCTTAAATCATCCTTTGAATCTTATATGCTACTTGTTTGAGATCCTCTTCTTCAATTGAGTTGTTGAAAAAAATCTTTGATCTTGAGTTGTTTCTCACATTAATATAAATTCTGACCTTTAAGCCTTTACAAGCTAAATATGCTCAAGCTAGTGGTTGTCATTTCGGATAAAAAAGAAGAGAATAAGGATTTATCCAAGAATCCAACCAAAAATATATAAATTCTCTCTCATTACATGACCATTTTTATGCTTCTTAATGAATTACAAACTATCTAATATGAAATTTATGTTGTTAAGCCTCTAGGTAGGGTTGCTTTCTTGGATAATTTTATTTCTTCAAGACAACGCTATATTTTTGAAGTAACATTTTCACCTAACTATTTCCTCGATCTTTGAATAATCTCCAACGAAAGTTTTTGTCCCTAAGACCAAACTTGTGTCTCTAATTTCACAAGTCTGTCCTCCAATATTCTTTCCTTTGCAAATCCTATCCCACTTGCAAAGAGAAAACCTATCATTTTCCTCACATACTTTCCAAAGAAAATCTTATTGAACTTTATTAAATTTGGATGGTATAATTACTAGCAATCTTGAAAGTGGCATCACATATAGGGATAGATCACAATGTAGTTTTGTGAGTTACAACCTTCCAACCATGGTTAAGAACTTAAATTTCCAACATTCCAAACAATATTTTATTCTATCCAAAATTGAGTTTTAAAGCTCCTTCTTCTTTCCTTTAGCACACAAAGGAATACTTGGATATATTGATGGTAATATTCCAACTTAAAACCTTAAAATCTCCACCAATAATATGTTGTAAATCTAGGCTAGTATTAACAATAAGATATTGGATTTAGTAGTATTAATCAATTGTCTATTATTCTTCTTATATAACAATAATATTGTTTAAACTCTATGGCCTTGCTAACTAAGGGGTGAACTAAAAGAAACGTATCATCAATATATTAGATATGAGATTTAAAAGGATCATTTGTTGTAACCTGAATAGCTTTGATTTTTCTTCCATTTTTACCTTTAAGAAAACTCTCCCCAATGCCTCAACAATAATAACAAATAGATGAGGAGATAGTGGGTCACACTATCAGGTCCATGGGATGATTGAAAATAAAGTATTTTAGAGTGTTATAACATCTAATCTATTCACAATAGCCTTGATCAAAACTAAATTTTCTAATAATGTCATGTGAAAAACTATAACAAACCCTTTCATATGCTTTATTCATATATAATTTTACAAGTGCACATAGTTTTCTATAGTATGAAGAGAATGTATGGCCTCTTGTGGAGTGATTACATCATTAAGAGTTTGTTTACCATAAATAAAACTACCTTGTTCCTCTAAGATAACACAATCTAAAGTACTTTTCAATTTGTTTACCACAATTTAAAAATTATTTTGTAAATCATATTACGAAGGTTTGTTGGACAAAAATGATCAAAATATTTTGTCTTACCTTTTTCAAGAAGGAATATAGTAAAGGTAACATTGATCTTACTTATTATAGCCTTATTTTTCCTATTCTCTTCAACCATAACCAACATATTACTCTTCAACAAATACCCCCAAAAAATGAAAGAAAATTATATGAAATAGACTGGATCCACTCTCTTATTAGGGTGGAATTTGAAGACCACTTCTTGTAGATCCTCCATAGATGTCTTCCTCATTAATCTTTAATTTTTTCCTTGTGTGATAATAAATGGAATATTCCATAAAATATTGCCTTAAGCTCCCTTGTTTTTCTTAACTTTCGACAAAATACCTTTGAAATAAGTTATGGCTTCCTTCCTAATATCTTCTTCTATATTTCTTCTATTTGGAGTTGAAATATTTTTTATTTGATAAAAGATAAATCTATTTTAATTGTATCATGAAAAATTTGGTATTTTTGTTCTTTCTTTGATCCATCTCTTCTTAAATTTTTGAGGTTTTAGGACTAGTATGACTCCTCCTTTTGTAAAATTGCAATTAAAAAAAAAAAGTTATTTTAATTTGTTCCTATTAGAACAATGTATTGGTATGGCATTAGGCTCACATTGCAGAGACTCAAGTTTGAATCATATAGAGACTCGTCCCTCTTGCGCTGTTTTGGCAGTTAAAGTATCTTAACAAAATTATAAAATTAAAAAACATTTAAATGTTTGTTTAAAACTATTATATATATAATTATACTTAATTCCAACATTTTTACTACCTTTCTTTTTTGAACAATTGGTCAGGTTTGAGGGTCAAGTTGTATTGCCTTAGATCATAGCATCAAATCATGGTGCTATCACTATAACCCCTATCTCGCCTTGGTAAACACGACACGGAGTGAAGGAGATCCCTGGTGGCTCGAGGCTAGTATAGCTGTTATCAAGCTAACGGATTCATATCAAACTACTATCTTTGCCCAAATTGGACATGCCCTTGAAGTTTGAACCTAAGTTTCCTCTTGGTAAAAAAGGTTTATGATAAACCAATGTGATTTGAACCGGAGTTGCGTACTTTGTACTGTACGATCAAATTTTGCGTACTTTGTACTGTACGATCAAATTCCCCACCTGACCGCCTCACATCACCCATTTTTTTTTAAAATAAGTTTTAATCTCAACATTTTTTTTTTTTGTATTGATAAAAAGAGGGTTGAAGGACCCGGACACAGAGCTTAAAAGATGTGAAGAAAAAAATAAGAGAAGATCATACAAATGCAAGAAAGTCCTATCTTAGTAAAAGAAACAAACTTGAATTAAACTTGCTGATGAAGAAGCTGAAATAATATTCCTCCCGCTATCCTTCTGTTTAGCGTGGCTTATGCAGTGCTCAATCCCGTAATTTCAAGTTTTATTTTGCATTATATATAATTTTTTTTTTTAATAGGTTGAAAAGATAGGAACACATCGGGGCTACCCTTTCCGTGAGTTGTACTTGAATCTTCTGTTTAGCGTGGCTTATGCAATGCTCAATCAACGTAATTTCAAGTTTTATTTTACATTATAGAATTTTTTTTTTAATAGGTTGAAAAGATAGGAACACATGAGAGCTACCCTTTAGTGAGTTGTACTTGAATCTCCGCAAAAAGAACCCAATATCTTTGATCATAAACAAATATATACAAAATTTTAAATAAAAAATATTTAAAATTACATTTTATTTATTTTTATTAACTTACAACCCACCATCATGTCAAAATAACACGCACACATTGCACTGTCCTACCAAGACACATTTTATTATTTACTTTAATCAATGGATATACCCCAACCATTTACCATTTATGAACATGGAGGTGCACTACACAGTGAAGAAGTCCTCGGGTTGCAACGCATCAAATCAAGCCTAGCAGAAATTTTCAAAGTAAATTGAACCTACTGGAATCGAACTTAGAACCTTGAAAAAGTGCTATACCTCCACCCAATCAGCTTACTAGGACTGTAAATAAATAGTTGTGATTGCTGCTTTGTTTTCTCTTTTTCTCTTTCCCTGAGACAGAAGGTTCAGCAAACAGGGAAATAGGAAACAGAAACAAAAACGAGAACAAGAAGATAAACTAATAGAAGGAAATGGAGGGCAATCATAGTGGGAGATGGAGAGACCTCGACAAGTTGCTTTTGAGGCCAGGAAATTTGGTGGGAGAAAATTTTGAGCCAGGAGAAGATGTGGGTTTTCCTTCTTTTCTCTATATCCGACAGATTTCTTATTGTATTGGTTTTAGTAGTTATATGTTTTCATCGGTACACGTGTCTCTAAGTCTCTGAGTGCTTCTCTTTTTTAGCTTTTTGATTCTAAAAATTCCTAAGATGGGATGGTAAGATCGAGAATACCCATATCCTTTCTTGTTGGCTTTGCTTTTTGTGAAGGCCATGGTGGTTCCAAGAGGTTAGCCCATAATTATAATGTGTATAGAATGTGATTACTACGAAGGGCTTAAGAATTATTCAGGGATTATGGGTCTCTTGTGCCCTAGTTGATTGATTCTGGGTGTTTAATCAGGATGTCAAAAGCCCATTAATTCAACTGTGGATGTCCTGAAGGGAGGACAGGTCTTGTCCTGCCCTAGTGGGCGTTGGCTAATATGGTTTCTGCCACCTTGATTTGTGTAAGCGTATAGGATAAGAGGCATTTCTTGAATGCCTTAGCTCATTGAATTGCGTTGCTGGCTGAGTCAATTAGGTTTTGTGAGTGCAAAGTGGTGTAGTTAGAGGGACATTTGATGCTCTACTGGAAAAATATAATATCTGGACCTTGGGAATGAGCTAATTTGCCAATAAAAGTAAAAATTGTCATTGCAAGGTCATAGTTGTATAGTCAGTGGAACCCCAAAGCATATGGCACTGAGCATGCTCTGCTTTGCTGCTGGATGCTATGTTGTTTATGCAAGTTTAATGTGTCCTTGTATTTGAAATTGTGGAAGTTGGCTGGACTTAACAGTTGCGTCCATCAGAGAAAACCTTTTTGAGCCCAACGGTTTATCTATTATGTTATCTTTCAAGTTGTTGCAATCAATCAACAATCAGCGGTGTACCATAATCAAAGCAGGAAATCTGGGCAGGATTTGAGATTTTAATAGTGTACTCAGAGGAGCCTCACATGAAACTGAAAGAATATGAGTAATTGAAGATTTAACCATTGGTTGTCAACGATTGGAATTGTTTGCTTGATTTGTTTCAAAGTTTGACCAATGGTTGTTGGACTATGCCAATACACTATTTCCTACGTATTCTTTTGACTTTGCTGCAGTTTTTTGCTACAGTTGATGATTTTGCTTTGGTTTTCTGCTGCAGCTGAGAAACGATTTGCAAGAATATTGCAAAGTCTTGGTTGTAGGAGCAGGGGGTCTAGGCTGTGAATTATTGAAAGATTTGGCATTGTCAGGTTTCAAGAACCTTGAAGTGATAGATATGGACACAATCGAAGTTTCAAATCTCAATCGACAATTTTTATTCAGGTTTTATCTCACTTCATCTTTTGCATCTCACTTAGGTCAAAGCATTTGCAAGCGTGTTTTCTTTTTTCATTTAATTGTCTTTCTTTCTATCTAAAGCTATTGTTTAAGAGTAAATATACAGGGAGAAATGCTTAGCATAATCGCTTATAATTTACTTTTGAGACAATATAGGAAAACCTTTTACTAGGTCCAAAGGGAATTTGGGCAAAGATGGTTTATAACTAGGCGTTAGTTTTGTGCCATGTTTTTCCACTATACATTGGTGGTTTATAACTAGGCATTAGTTTCGTGCCATGTTCTTCCACTATGCATTGGTGGTTTATAACTAGGTGTTAGTTTCGGGCCATGTTCTTGCAATATACATTGGGAAGGAAATATGGCGGTTTTAGTGGAGAGCAAGGCATCCTTGTGATGACTGCTTTTAATTGAAAAAGTTGCAGCATATTAATTCATTATATATGGTCTCTCTTATTCGAAATTTGTCAAATTATTATTTATCAAATGGTAAGACTCGTAAAGATCCTTCCACTTTCTCTATTTGTGACCCAAGACAGGGATAGCTTTGTATACTAAGAGACTGTTTTTGGGCAAATTTTAACTTTGGTAAAGCATGAGATACCCTAGGACATTTGTTCTCTTGCAAACAAAGGAGAACATTCAATGGATTTAGTTGAATGGATGCCCTTTCAGTCTTTTTAAATAAAAAGCCTTTTGTAGGTTCCCAAGATTTTTGTTGATGTTTGTGATCTCAAGAGTCATTGATGTTTTCCTAGGTAGTTTAAAGAATTTAAGTTGTTAAGGGTAATTCCTTTCACAAGCTTCTTGAATTTTTCATGTGTATGTTTGTACTTTGGATCCTCCTATGTGTTTTTTCAAATAAAGGAACTGTCTTCGCAAGTGCAAATTCTTCAAGGTGGCCTTTACTTCAAGGATTCTCTCACTTTTTGTTGTGTTAGCACCTTTGATGCATTTAGGCCATAACTAGCAGTTGCACCTACAGGTGCAAAGATGCCCTGATGGGAAAAGCTCTGGTTATTGTTAATACTGTATCCTTAACGATGCAAGGGAGGCAGGCAGGATATTATGTATGAGTATTAATTCATGTCTTATTGCCTCCCTTACAGTGATCAGGTCAATCAATAATATCACTAGCATTCCCCCCATTGATGTATCTCCAGTATATCCCTTTTTCTGGAGGAATGTATCCAAATGTTTCTATGAAATCTGTAGCTACATAAGTTCATTAGCACTTATGAGGTGTGCCTATCCAAAGACATGCAAGTCTGGGATCAAATCCCTATCTAGCAAGAAATTGCTGCCCTTTGTGCTGTAGTGAATGATGTGAAGAACGAAGCTATGGTGAAGAGATGTAATCCCTCTTGTTGATCCCACTGCAGTTCTCTAGTATTTAGGCCAATCAAGGTCCTCAAGGGTTCTGCCCTGTTCCTTAGCCATAGATCAAGGCTTCCATTAACCATGTACCCACATACCAACAACTTTTCCTCCCCAGAATAGCAGTTCCAAGAAGAGGTGCCATATTTCTGTGCTTCACTATCCCCAGAGTTTCCATATATGCTAAGAATATGTCCTTGACTCTTGGCCTGGCTTAGCTTTTAAATTGCAACCTTGTTACCACTAGGGAGGATGGAATTGTAGACTGTGTCAAACCCACATTCTCTGAGATTGTTGATCTTGCAAAAGTTGGTAATGGCATGAAGAATGTCAACCAGTGTCAGTCAAAGAGGCCTCTCAAACACAGTTGTATTTATGCTGAAAGTTTCCTTGGACTTGCTAGAAAGAAAGCACACATTTGGTTTTATAGCTTAACTGAATTTGCTTTCATTTTCCAGATGTGGAAGAGCTTGGTTTTCTACCATTTCCCATCTAAGGTGGACAATAGATTAAATTAAGACTGCTTGTATGATTACAATTGAGATTCCTACAACTGTCCAAGTGTTAATATGGTTTTTCTCTATTGCTTGACCAACAATTCAGGCCCAAGCTCCCTTTACATAAGTGTTGTTTCCCAGTAAGGAAAACCTTGTGAAATTCATACACACTCCACCTCTGACAGCTGCTCCTTTTAGCAGACTGTCTGAAAGGTTGAAGGACATACCCTAGAGATTTCTGAAGATATCCAGATACTTCATTTTTGAAAGGCTGCCTAACTTTGAAGGTATGGTGCCTATGAATTCATTGTTGTGCAGGTCCAAGTAGTTAAGGAATGTTCCATAATGGCATCGGAATATTGCCACAAAAATATTCAAGCTTATGTTTAGAGTCTCAATTCTTTATTTAAATATGTCTGACAAGAGGCCATTAATACAGTCAGCTGCACATGGAACCTGACGATGTTCACCTTATTTGACAAAGGGAGGCAGTTTGCCTAAGAGCTCATTGTTAGGAACATCAACATGCATAAGTTTGGTCAAGTTTACCAGAGGCATGGATTTAATCTTAGTTATCAAATTCGTCGAATTTTTCAGATAAAATTCGAAATTCGTCGAATTTAAAACCCTTGGGCGAAAAACAGGCGGGGAATGCACGCAGGAAAGGGGAAAATGCATGCGGGAAAAAAACTGGGCAACGCATGCTGGAAACTTTTTGCATGTGTTTTCCCTTTTATATTTGTTTTCTTTCCTTTTATATTTGATTTTTGGAAACATTTACAACATCCAAAAATCTGCGAATTTGGCAATAGCTACGAGTTGTAGCTTCTGCAACTGCATTAGATTTTTCTCTATACTATAATTTAGTAGTTTTGCTGGGTTAAATAAATTTGCTGTGATTTACTGTAATAGATTTATTGTTTTTATATAAATTTTCTCATCGGATATTTTTTACATTTAATATATATATATATATATTTTGATACATTTAAGTAAAAGTTTTATATTAAAAATGTAGAAAGTAGGTTTACATTCTTTTAATACATTTAAATAAAATTTTATATTTAAATGTTGAAAGTAAAATTAAATGGCATTATTTTTTCATAAAAACTATTTAAAATGGCACCATTAAAATCTACTGTAGAAGCTTGGAAATATATGACAAGGAAATTATTAATGTTTGTTTCAAGTCTCCATTTGAGTTTCTTAGTTACTAATTTATTTACATAACATTGAAAGGATATATGTACATTTATAATATATCGAATTTTATGTCGAATTTTATTTTGAATTTTTAAACATGTCGAATTTCTTTCGAATTTGAAGAGTGTCGAACTTGAACACGAACTCGAACATGATAACTAAGGATTTAATTAACAAGTTTGTTGCCTGTTAAAATCAGCTTCCTAAGCCTGGTTATATCCCCTAAAGTTGAAGGAGTTGTGCCTGTAAGCTGAATGAGTGCAAAATTCAGACCTTGAAGTAAAGTAAAGTAAAGTAGTTTTTAACGTCCATGAAGCCATAGGCCATATGGGACAATCCTCATAGAGGATGTTGTTTATCCAACATGTGTTCATCCAACCAGACACCAATTACTGGAGCATGGTGTACAATCCTAACCTCTGCTGGATTTGAACCTTGGACCTCCTATTTGGAATTCTAAAGTCTTCACCGTTAGGCCCACTCAAGTTGTACAAGACTGTCCAAGACCAAATGGAATCTCCCGCAGGGGGTAGTTATTGATAATGGCCACTGTAGTCAAGTTTGTGAGCGAGGATAAGGATTGGGAAAACATCAACACCAACTTTTGCAATTCTGCTTGTTGGAATTGACTGGCTGCAGACAGACTATTGTCACCAGTTTTGCTGATTGCTTCCCTGGTCTCTCTCTTGAATCTCTGCAAGACCTGGTATTCTTGCCTTGATTCCCCATTTAGGCAGTTACCACTCAAATCTGGGACTTTCAGCTTGGAGAGAATCGAGATTTGGCTTGAAATGCTACCAATGAGAAAATTGTTGGTAAAATTCGGAACCATGAAGTTCTTAAGATTCCCAATCTCATGAAAAAAGGGGCCTCTCAGCTCTATGTCTAAAAGAACAAGAGAAATGGTAGTGCCCCACCTGTGCTCACTCCAGTCCACTCACAGTAGACAAGTCATTCACATTCCAGTCTTCAACCTGTTAAACCTTGTCAAAAGCTCCCTTGAATACCAGAAGGGCATCTAAACGAGTTCTTAATTGCTACCTTCAACACATATATGACTGTGGTGAACAATAATGCCGTGGAAGCTGCCGTGATATTACACCTCATACAAGAGTGTGTTTAAAACTCTCACTAAACAAGGCAATGTGAAACCTAGACTTCAATACACATGACAAAGGACATTATATAGTTATACCAGTTATATAACAGGACTGCTTGGATTAAAT
This sequence comes from Wollemia nobilis, assembly GCA_028583015.1. NCBI lineage: Eukaryota > Viridiplantae > Streptophyta > Pinopsida > Araucariales > Araucariaceae > Wollemia > Wollemia nobilis. The sequence continues at coordinate 4,600,894 of JAQPPZ010002072.1, read as the reverse complement.
ACTTAAGGTAGCACAGAGGTCAAGGATCAACCAGTTAATGCATTGATTACTGCCTGGGGCTCACCTGATAATGCTTTAAGTCTTTGGCTACACCAAATTGCTTCAAACTTTCCTTCAAATGTTTTTTTGTTTTGGGGTGATTTTCTTGAAAAATTGCTTTTTATCCTTGTCTAAAAACTTTTTACCATCTCTTCCAGTTGTCCGTTGACTCTTCTTTGGGTTGATAGTGAAGTTTTCCAGACAATTGCCAAGTCCTTAGCCTAAGGATTGTAGTTCTTGTTGAAGAGTAGGATTTCTGTCTGTAAAAATATTTCAGGTCCATCTTCTGGGTACTGTTAGATTTCCTTCATCTGATTCGTTTGGTGTAGTCTCATACTATTTTGTACCCTCCAAGCTGACATCCATACATTAATTCCTTCCATATTATCTTCTACAATAGAGTCTAATTATTGAGGTAAAATGCATATATCATGTTTATTATACCATTGTGGAAAGAGACAAATGTTTAAAGTAAGAGTTGTCATTCTTTTCATTATTAACAAATTTGAAATACCTAAATTTCAGACATTCTCTTTGATATTGTCACCCTTCTTCTTCTAGCTGCTGCTCTCTCTTGCTGCCTCATTGCTTTCATTTGTCCATTTTTTATTTGACTAGGTCAATGGGCCTAGTAATTACTGGGGAGTTCCGTCCTACAACAATACATTATTGCTTAGTCGAGAAGCTCCCTCAGTCTTCACATCTCTGTTGAATTAACTGGATTACAAAAATCAACTACTCTGCTATTGTACAAGCCACATTGTCTCTGAGGGGCCTACCCATTGGGTTTTGGACTTGGGTCATTATGGCAATAAGTGCTCTGCCTTATTGTTAGATGACTATCAAACAGACTCAAATTAATCTTTCAACTCTTATTTTTACATTGGTTATATGGGATTGAAACAGGCCCCATCCTATTACATCATGACCGCATCACTGTGGAATTTCAACAAACAACATGGTGGTATTACAATCGGAAGTTATGCATATATTGCTAAGTTGCATGGAAACGTATATGGTATCCAATATGGAGACGGATAGGACAAATTTTCAAGACCCCCTAATATTGATATGACATTATTAAAAACACATATGTTTTATATATTAAAAGAAAAAACATATAATACAGAAATGTTTACACAAATATAAGTTTTATATAGGATATTTTCATTAATTAAGAAGACAATTGTCATTGTATTTGTTTATTTATTTATTTTTTAAATTGGTTATATGGGATTGAAATGGGCCCCACCCATATTACATCAACAAACCACATGGTGATATTACAACAACTTTTTAACAATTATATATGTATCACTGGCAAGATTCAAACTTGAATCTCGTTGAAAATTGAGGTATTTAACTGGTTGAGCTCATGCAATTTGATAGTTTGAAATTTATTTATGTATGTATTTTTTTATTTTTTTAATTGGTTATATGGGATTGAAACGCCATTATAGTCAAGTTTGTGGGGGAGGATAAGGACTGGGAAAACATCAACACTAACTTTTGCAATTACCCTAGTTGGAATTGATTGGCTGCAGACAGACTATTGTCACCAGATTATTGTGATTTTTTGAGACCTATTAAAAAAAAAAAATCATTAACCACCAAAGATCATTAGTCTTCACAAACAGGTTCAAGAGGGTTGGAAGCAGTATTGCAAAAATCGAGAAAAATCACAAGAAATCCAATGGCAGACGGATATTTTCCCAACACAACGCCCAAGTTGGAAGAAGAACCAGTTGAAAGCCAAGCGAAAGATTGAGAGAACCACAGGCTGTATTTATTGTGTTTGCTTTATGCTTCTGTCGCCAACAAATTTCTGGAAACAACTTTATCTATAAAAGATGAGATTGTGAGAGGAACATGGATCAACAGGGGTAAAGGAATTTGTAAGCTTATGAAGTGACAAAGAAAACAGATGACTTGTCTTTGTGCACCCAAATTGTTGAATCCTGTGCTAAAGCTGCATGATGTGTGGAAGGTGAGCAAGGCTGCATATGATGCATCCAAACACAGGTTGGGTGCTCCGAACACGGCTTGAAAATGCCACACACACAGAATTAGGTGGGGGGCTGTCCTCACCAACCGATCGACTGCACAGATTAAACCTGCTCTGATTAAACAGGTTCCAATACCATGTAAGATTCATAAGGACGCGATGAAACATATTACATATGCTGCTGAATATATAGCAGATTATATACCCTGAATAGTTAACTGCCTGATCACAGTAAATCTTAATCAGCAGTTTAATTTGGACCTAAATCTGATATGCAGTTATGCTGATCATACCTGCATTCCTAATTTATTCTAACAAAAGTGAGCTCTAGTTGGTGAAGAATCCAGTATATCATGCCAGAACAAAACATATTGAAGGTCATCGCCACTATATCTGGGAGCTGGTGGAGCATGAAGAAATTTACCTAAATTATTGTCCAACTTCTGAATGGATTGCTGATGTAATCTCTAAAACCCTTAGGTAGAGAAAAAATTGTAAAATTTAGGGATAAGCTTGGGATTGTATCTGGGTTAGTCTTTAAGGGAGGGAGGGAAGCAGGGGTGAGGGTGTTAGAATAAATATATATGATAGCAATTTCTATTATTGTATTGTTTGTTACAACACATTTTTTAGGTATAAGTTGTTAGGATTTTTACAATCTGGATTTGTAAAATTTAGGGATAAGCTTGGGATTGTATCTGGCTTAGTCATTAAGGGAGGGAGGGAAGCAGGGTGAGGGTGTTAGAATAAATAGATATGATAGCAATTTCTATCATTGTATTGTTTGTTACAACAATTTTTAAGGGATAACTTGTTAGGATTTTTACACTCTGGTTTTATCAGCACCAACTGATTATCAGATTGTAAATCATTATAAATTGGAGCTTAGAAATGCAAATAGAGCATCCTGTGTTACATTCTTTTAGACTAATCATATTTCCTTGCTCTTTTTGGGACTGTAAATATTATTTGGCCAATTAAGGTTTAATAGGATGAGGTATTTCAGTTATTGCATTATCTAGATAGCCTCGCAGTTTAAAAGGTTAACATTGTTTAGCATTAGGTCTTATGGTCCTTGCTTTTGTTATCTCCTAAACAGTGTTCAACACACAGACAATTTGATCTTCAATCTTCAATCGAGTCACCAAATCCTATCATCTTCGTTATATAGGATACATGCTTGGGAGTTTAAAATTGAATCTGGCCCACAACATATTATCTTGATCTCTTTTTTTTTTCCGCTTTTTCTACGAAGGCAGTAAACAGTGTTACCGTGTTTGCGCACCTGGCAAGCCAGGTGCACGAAAGGGCATAAAATATTAAAAAAAACAAATATTTTAAGTTGTGTACCCACCACGATGTGCTTGAACTGCATCGTCTGCCACTTCGTTATCTTGTCTTTTCTTAAATGGCCGCCATCCCGCTTATGGACTCCTATCCATGAGTAAAGTTTATAAGTTCTCAGCGTGTCTTCTAATTTTTAGTTTTTTCTTGGTCTGAAACATCCCTATAATCTTCTGAAAAGGCGGGATTTACCCAATCTTTGTCATGGTGGACACTTATGCTTGAAATTGGCCAAACTCCGCGCTGTGGAACAATGAAGTGAACTGAAACAGTCGCTCCTTTTAAGTAAATAATCTCTTCTTCTTTTTGCGATAGGGAAATATAGATAGAGTCCGTGAGGCAACCTGTAAAGAGGGCTATTATTCGGCGGAATTCAACAATAATATTGAAAATTTATTTTAGCGTAGGTATTTTGTGGACGAGTTTTACTTATATTGTTTTCCTCGTATGATGGAATTTCGTTCCATATTAATACCTCCTCTCCTCCTCTGTTAAAGAAAAATTACGAAAAATAGTGAAGGCGTGGGCGATTATGGTTGGTGAAAGTCCCGACTCAGAGTTCGATTCCCACGGGAGAAGGATTAAGTAGAGTAGTCACACGAGACTCTTACTTTTCTCGTGATTGTCAAAATTACTTTGTAAAAAAAACATCTTTTTTAATTTTTTTTTTTAATTAAAGTGGGCCTTAGCTGCACGCCCCAGCCCAAAGGGGGAATTTTATTTTATTTTTGACTTTATAAGTTTCAATTAAAAAAAAATTGAATGTGGTCGCTTTCGTGGACATTAAAAAAAATTATTAGGGGAATTTCTTTTTATAACTTTATAAGACGCAATTAAAAAAAATTGAACGTGGTTGTTTTCGTGGACATTAAAAAAAATTATTATGGGTTTAGTTTTTATTATAAATCTAAAATTTGATTGATTTGGACCCAAAAAAAAACATTTTTTTAAAGTTTAAACTTTTTAAATTTTATTTTATATATATATATATATATATATATATATATATATATATATATCAAGGTTCCACGAGCCTGGGGGACGGGGGGACGGGTTTCCGGGGATGGTGGGGGACAGCAGGCCGATTTTAGGGGACGGCTGGGGGGGACAGCTAGTATAATACTATAAAAATTGATTTTTTTTAGAAATTTAGAATAATCTACACATTCAGAATTCTACACCCAACAAAAATGATATTTCATATTACTAATCAATTATGTAAGTGCAGCCATTCATATTCAGATTAGTTACTAACACATAAGTGCAGCCATTCATATTCAGATTAGTTACTAACACATAAGTGCAGCCATAATTGAGTCATTTAACATTTTCATATTCATATTAGTTACTAATATGCAGCCATTTAATTGTTTCAAGTTCAACAACTATAACTTGAAGGTTCAGCCAAGGATATCAAGTGCAAACAATGTTCAAACAGTCATCATTTTAAGTAATAACAGTCATCATTTTTTCAGCCACCAATGTTCAAACAAAGACTGTCATTTTTAAAAAATTTCAGTCACTAACTGTCACTAACCGTTCAAATTTTCAGTAACTATACCAAAAGAATTGGTATTGTTTAAATAAATCTCCTTTTAGTCTTGTAATGATGGCATTATAGCATAATTCCAAAGACCCTTACCATAGGTCCTTGGGGATTAGACCCCACAAGTGAATTAGTTTAGTGTTGGCTTTGGTGGGGAAATTTTGTAAGCATGAAAGTTTGATTTTAAGTAAGGGACAAGAACCAAACTAGGGCTAACCTTATACAAATCAATATAAAGCAACTCTTTTCTTGCACGCCTTCATATTGGAACCCTAAGTTTTGGTGAAAGAGAGAGTGGAGGTCTGAACCATCACTGCAAACTAGCAAGAGGATGCAATGACACTGAAGCCATGCCCTAATTAAACCTCTGATTTTGCTGACTTCTTGCAAAACCCATTTGTGGATTCTGATTGAAATGAGAGGGGTACATGGAATGAGATGGATTTGGTGCTGGAAATGCACCATTTTTGGTCTTATAACAAGTAAACCCTCGGAGGTTTGGGACACCGGCAAAAAAAAAGAGGAGCGAGACAGTGAATAGAGAAAGCTTGTGCAAATTTTGCCAAGAACATCTAGGGTTTTGTTGCAAATAGAACCAGGTACTATCCTTGCTTAAATTATTTGTTTACCATTCATGTTGTGATGGAAAAAAACCTGTGTAGAAAGAGATTTTCATGCTGCTGTGGAAATAAGTGAAGTCTTCTATTTTCACTCCTTGTTTTGTTAGGTTTAGGGTTTGAGGGGTGAGACTCAAAATGGGTCCCACCCCTTACCATTTTTTAAGTTAATTTTTTTTTTTTACCCCCCCTTGGGTGAGGATGCCTAGCCGTCCCCGGGCACGGCCGGGCCCCATGGGGGACGCTCAGACCGTCCCCGGGGACGGTCTGAGCGTCCCATGAGCGTCCCATGGCAGCCGCCCCGGGGACGGTCTAAGCGTCCCCCATGGGGCCCAGCCGTCCCCGAGGACGGCTGGGCGTCCCCAGGGACGCCTCAAAAAGGGGGACGTCCCCGGGACGGGAGGCCACAGGCCTCAGCCGTCCCGAGGACGTTTCCCAGCCGTCCCCAAAAAGGGGGATGGGGGAAACGTCCCCCTTGCCGTCCCCCCGTGCTGGGGGACGCGGGAAACGGGGGGACGCGTCCCCCGGGGGGGACGCATCCCCATGGAACACTAATATATATATTAAAAAATAGCCGCACTTGCACCCGACGAACCTTGTTCTTGGCAGGAGCTGTACCCGCTCCCGTGCACCTGCGATTCCAGCCGTACCCGCTCCCGTGCATCCGGTAACCTTGCAGTACAATCATTTTTTTACATGATCACATGGTTCGTATACCATGTTTCAGTAATCACGTAACAGTTGTTGCTTAAGTTTTGTTACAAACATGTTCCATAGTATTTTGGATTGTATTTTTACAAATTGTATTCCAACAAGTTGAAATTGTAACTTTTCTTGTATATTGGATCTTTATATTGCAATAGTTATTTGGATCCTCTTTTCTGACATGAAGTGCATCAAAGTGTTTCTAATAGGGTTCTTTGTATGATTAGTTCTTAGAGCTGTCTTCCATTTCATGAACTATGTTAGCGCTTTCCTTGCATTTTTTTTGTCCCATATTTTGCAGTTTGTTTGCTCTTTTTTCATATTTTTGGACTTGTGAACAATCCTATGGATGGACCAATGATAGTACACATTTCATTTGCATTTAGATGTTAGCAAAATGATTGAGGGATTGACGCTTGAGGGCACTTCAACTCTGATTGGGGTTTATCGTTCTTGTTAAACATGGACTGGATGGCATACCCACAACATCCATGTGAAAGCTTGCTTTAGCTTTCTATCTTGATTATATGGTCACCTTGTGATTTATAATTACTTACATTCCCTCTTCTTCCTTGTAGGTGCTCATAGGGTCATGAGTCGTTATACTCGGGCTTGACTGTATCCTTTTTACTTCATTTCTCAACTTTTCCAGATTGCAATGGTTTGTTCCTCATTAGAATAGTGACTTTAAAATATAGAGGTAGTCTTACATAAGTTTTAAGATATAACAAGGTGAGGGTGTCTAAACCTAGGGCACTTGTGCCTCTTAACTGATTTTTTTCCTTTTCAGGGTAACTTTTCTTTTGAGTATAGTCTAAGTGAGGAATGTTGTGGCTTTGCTATTCATCTGTTGATGATGTCAGGGGTATCTTGGTCATATTTAGCTATAAGAAAGGCAGATGGGTTTAATTCGGATGTCCCCGTTTGAACTGCATGCTTTCTAGAAGTTACAAGCAAAGTTAAAGTTCAAAAGTCATTATGATGAGATTACAAGTTGAGCAAGCCATTGCAAATTAGAATGTCATTATATTTTATGCTCCATTCTTTTCCATCTGTAAAAACTTCTCTTGTAATGAGTATGTTCTAGCGTTTTGCTTTTATATGTGCTTTGTGGCTTTATCCATCCAGCACGTCTTATTCTTGTACATCTATACAGTACATAGCAATGAAGTGTGTAATACACAGTTTGTGGTGGCAAAGTCTCCCTCCCCCCACCACATCCTACCCCCCCTTTCTTATTTTATCTTTGTGTGTGCACATATCATCTGATATCAAAGCCAATTGAGGCTATCCTTCCTTTTATTTATTGCAGTCCTACTTTCCTACCTACAATGAGGTAACCTCCTCCTTTTATTTACAGTTTAGAGGATCTCTATTAGATTGTTAGCAAACAAATTTTCAATGGGATTATTGCAGATTGCGGTAATTTTCAGTTTTCAATTTATATATATTTTTTCCTTGAATAAAAAAGATTTCGTTTTATTTTGATCTTTTTCCCATGGATTCTGTTCAAGAGTCTTCTCATGCTCCATGCACTGCCCATGATTTTAGTTTTGTTCAATTGGTGACTAATGAATGCCAAGTTGAAAACGAATTTTAGGCTCAGCTGTTGAATGATATGATATGTTTCAGCAACTGGTGATTCAGCAATAACAACAACACACAATTGTTCCAACGGTGCGAACCATTATTGATTTGGCTTTAAGTTAGCACCAAGTTCGTATGAAGCCTTGAAATGTGTGGAAGATGGCCTTCAAGACAAAGTTATTGTAAACTGAATCATTACCTTGCTCTTCATATTCATGGTAAATATATAAGATTTACAAAGAACTCCGTTGAGGCAGTTTGAACTATGCTGGGCAGTTTCTCAACTGAAATGGTTAACTTATTTAATGTAATATACGATATACTAAATATTCTAACATCCCCCCTTATTACATTAATGTTGACTACACATAGCATTGCGGAACAATTCAAATTTGACTCGAGCAAGTGCTTTGGTGAAGATGTCCGCTATTTGCTCATCTGTGGGAATGTAGTGGAGCTGAATATGATGCTTTGGAACCTCATCTCGAATGAAATGACACCTAGTGTCAATGTGTTTAGTTCGATCATGAAAGATAGGATTCTTGACGAGATTCAGAACACCTTGATTGTCGCAGAATAAATGTAAAGGAAGTTTCTTTGGAAGGCCCATACTTATGAGGATGCGACGTAACCATATGATCTCGCAGACTGCTCCACTAGCTGCTCGATATTCTGCCTCAGTAGAAGAGATAGCAACAACATGTTGCTTCTTGCTATGCCAAGAGACAGGACCAGATCCAAGGTGAAAAATATAACCTGCAGTTGATTTTCGGTCATCTATGGATCCAGCATAATCAGAGTCCGTGTACCCTTGAAGATAGAACTTGTTGTTCTTTTTGTATTCCAGGCCGATATATGTCGTACCACGGACATAGTGAAGGACTCTTTTTGCTGCTTTCCAGTGGCTAACTTTAGGATCTTGCATGAATCGTGAAAGATAACCCACAGCAAAACTAAGATCTGGCCTGGTGTTTGTGAGATAGATGAGACTCCCAATCAGCTGACGATAGAGAGTACTATCTATGTTAGGAGATTCATCAAATCGGGATAACTTAAGTCCTGCTTCCATTGGTGTGGCTTTGGGCTTGCAGTCAGTCATCCGATACTTTTCAATTAGAGTCATGGCATATTTCTTTTGAGTAACTTGTATGCAATGCTTGTATTGAGTTACTTCTAGACCAAGACAATAGTGGAGAAGTCCAAGATCTGTCATTTCAAAAGAGGTATTAAGATCTTTCTTAATTGTTTTGATCATACTCTCTGAACTGCTTGTTATGATCAGATCATCCACATATAGTACTAGAATTACTATGTTAGAACCATTGTTCTTGATATATAGATTAGGATCTGCAGGACTTCTTCTAAACCCATGTTGCACTAGGTGACTATCAATTTTGATATACCAAGCTCGAGGAGCTTGTTTAAGTCCATATAGAGATTTGACCAGCTTACAGACTTTCTGTTCTTGCCCTTGAACTATAAAACCTTCAGGTTGAGACATATAGACCTCTTCTTGTAGGTCACCATTTAAGAAAGCACTCTTTACATCCATCTGATGTAGCTGCCAACCAAATTGAGCTGCTATTGCACACAGAACTCGAATAGTGGTCATTTTAGCGAGTAGGAGCAAATGTCTCTTCATAGTCTATGCCTTCTTTTTGTGCATAGCCCTTTGCAACAAGTCGGGCTTTATATTTATCTATTGCACCATTTGCCTTATATTTGATCTTGAATACCCATTTGCAACCAATGGGTTTCTTTCCCGAAGGCAAATTCACTAACTTCCAAGTTTGATTTTTCATTAGAGATGTATGTTCTCGCATCCATAGCGGTTTTCCATTGATCTTTACTGAGTGCATCTGAGACTGATGTGGGTTCTTTTTCATCTAGTTTTGTCAGATAGACTTTTTCATCTTCCATATCTATATCCTCATCATCTTCTATATTCACAGATAAATCATCAAAATGTTGACAAAGGTCATCAACATCTGTTATTGCTGCTACATCATCTGCTCTTTTGTGTTGAGTCATACTACGAGTAGCGGGTCGATCTAGAGTTAGATCTGGAAGTGATGTCAATTTTGAATCTTGCAATGTACTAGTATACCACTTAGGAACCTTCTTCTGAGGAGGTGCTGCTTCTTTCTTAGGTTCATCTTCATTAAGATATACAAGTGTATTATTTGATGTGAAAGTTTCATCAAATACTACATCTCTGCTCGATGTGTGTTTTCTTGGTTATAGGATCAATCAACCGATATCCTTTTGAATATTCATCATAACCAAGAAATATACATTTTTGAGTTTTCTCATCTAGTTTCCTTCTTTTCTGTTTAGGAATATGCATAAAAGCTTGGCATCCAAAAACTCTTAGGTGAGAAATTGAGGGTTTCTTACCACTCCAGGCTTCTTGTGGAGTTTTTCCTTGTAGAGCCCTTGTAGGTGCTCTATTTAGTAGGTAAGATGTTGTGTTTATTGCTTCTGCCCAGTATTGTTTTTCTAAGTTTGCTCCTTTTAACATACACCGACTCATTTCTACTATGGAGCGATTTTTCCTTTCTGCAACTCCATTTTGCTGCGGTGTATATGTTGTAGTGAGTTGTCTCTTAATCCCATGTTTTTCCAGAAATGCTGAAAATTCCTTGGAAGTGTATTCCCCCCCTCGATCTGAGCGGAGAGTTTTGATGGAACAACTTGTTTCCTTCTCAACTTGTCTTTTGAATTGACGAAAGTAGAGAAGAGCTTCTGACTTGAGTGCAAGGAAGGAGACCCATATTTTTTGAGAGTAGTCATCAACAAATAGCTGAAAATACCTCTTTCCACCATGACTGGTTGGGAAAGGACCGCACAGATCTACGTGGATTAACTCCAAGGGTTTGTTAGAGCGAGAAGAACTTGTCTCAAAGGGAACTCGATGTTGTTTCCCTGCGAGACAATCGGAGCATACTGGGAGAACGGATGAAAGCTGAGGAAGCCCTTTTACCATGTCATATTTGCTTAATTCGAGTAAATACCCGGAACTGAGATGCCCGTATCTTTTATGCCATAAGGAAGTTGTTGCTTGTGTAGTGGCAATGAGGGCAGTATGGGATGTAGAAACTGTATCCAAGATGAATAATCCATGTTTGTAGGAGCCAGTGGCAATGTGTTGACCTTGGTGATTGATGAAACATCTCTTTTTTCCTTTTTCAACTTGGAAGACAACATCCATATTGCGATCTAACATCTGTGGAACTGATAAGAGATTGTTGGCAAGGCCAAGAACATAGAGAACTTTCTCTATGGCATAGTCTCCATCAGGGAGAGTGACTATAACATCCCCTTCACCTTGTACTTGATAGACCTGATTGTCTGCAATAGTGACAGGTTTGCCTTCTCTGGCGTGAAAGGTTTGAAACCAGGACTTGTTCCCAGTCATATGTTTGCTTGCTCCAGAATCAATATACCATACAACATCTGATTTGGAAGAGGCAGTATGGGTCATGAGCACCTTGTGTGCTCTTTCGGAGTCATTATCTGAAGAAGAATTTGAATGATCTGAATGGGAATCTGCATAAGCAACATGACCTTTTTGTTGGTTACGATGCTGGGGATATTTCTGCTTCCCTTTGCTTTTCTTATTTTGTGAGGGATCATTCTGTTGTTTGTTTTTGAACCAACACCGGTTGGTATCATGATTGTTCATATCACAGATCTTGCAATATTTATCTCGCTGGAGATTGGGCTTGCCTTTGCCTTTGGAAGAAGACCCTCCATTCTATAATTTTCCTTGTTTGGGCCCTTTTTGATGAGTGGAAAGAGCGATAGCGAGGTTCCTCATATTTCTGTACTTGATTGGCTTCTTCAGTTTGAAGCAAGTTAACCAATTCAACAAAAGTTAATGTTCTGCCTGAAACATTGAGTGAAGTGATAAAACTTTTGTAAGATGGTGGGAGTGCCCTCAAAATAACAGATGTCAAAAGATCATCATCGATGGGTTTTCCCATAGTATTGAGTTTAGCTTTTAATTCTGCCACTTTGCAGAGAAACAATTCAACAGTCTCCCCTGAATGCATTGTGAGATTGTGAAGCTGGGTTTGTAGGTGAAGAATTGTGGAATTATTCTTTCCTTCATACACAGTAATCAATGCCGCCCAAGCATCTTTACTGCTCGTGGCATCACAAATATGAGGTTGGACCTCATCTGTTATGGCAAGTAACAAAAACATAAGGCCCTTCCTGTCCTGATCATCAAATGCATCTTGATCTGTCCCTGCTGTGGTGGGACGAGAGGTAGTGCCACTGACGACATCCCATAATTTTTTGACTTGAAGAATGGCTTTCATTTTATGCTTCCATGGCACAAAATTGGTGCCTTTGAGCAATTGAGCATCCGAAAGATACTTGTGCACTGTAGCCATTGTTTAGGGTTCCTTATAGCGCCAAATGGTCCCCTTTTCGATATACCGTTGCCGGGCCAATTATACCTGAAATGAAACAAAACAATACCCGCCCTGACGTGAGGGAGACTATAGGTATTATTAAGATCAGAACGGTACGTGGAACATAGGCAAGATCGAAAAGGATTGCTTTGTTGATGGCACCTACCTTAGAAAGTCATGAATCCGCATGCGTGGGGCGTAACTTCCCCTAAACACTTTGGAGTCCAGAACTTTCGTCAAGATTTACGCCTAAACACAATAGCAATGGGGGTAAAAAATTCACTCAAAGAGATGTTAATGACACCTGCCTGAGAATCTTCGGAAGAAGAATAATCAGTTGGAGGAAATTAAGTCAAAAAACAAAACTAGGAGAAAATTAGTGTTGGTGAGAGAGCAACAAGTAGATGATCTATGAATATCCCTGTGCAAAGAGATAAATGCTTTGGAGAACCGGTGCAACATGTGCTGAGAGAAGGAGTGGATGCTTTTGATGTAGATGATTTTTTAATTGCAGAAAAAAATGCAATAATCAAACAAGCATGCTCACAAAGTGCTTCTCACATAGGTGTCGGGTTCAACCGAAAATGCACCCAAATTATCAAAAGAAGGTGTCGAGTAAAATCAAAAATGCACCTTTGAGTTGCTCTCTATGTCTTTTTCTGAGAGTGTGAAAAAAAAATTGAATTCCCCCCTCTTTTATATCTTCAAAGTTTCCCAATATGCCGTGGAACAATTGCTTTTGAAAAAAGAATAAGCAATTGACATGTCTGAAAAACAATGACAATAACAAAACAAATTTGTGTCACCAAACCTTCTTGGCAAAATGCCCTATTCAGGCGTCACTGGGCCCTCGGGGCGTCAACAGAACCCTCGGGGCGTCAAAATGCTCTCCTCGGGCGTCACTGGGCCCTCGGGGCGTCAACAGGACCCTCGGGGCGTCAAAATGCCCTCTGCGGGCGTCACTGGGCCCTCGGGGCGTCAACGGGCCCTCGGGGCGTCAAAATGCCCTCCGCGGGCGTCAACGGGCCCTCGGGGCGTCAACTGTTGTCCGTGCCGTCAATTTGTGGACGCTAAAAAATGGTCGGGCTGCGGTTTAAAAAATTTAATTTTTTTTTGTTTTTTTTAACGGGATTTCCCAGCCGACGAAGACTCCAAGCGGCGGTTAAAAAAAAATAATGAGTTTTTTTAAAAACATAACCCTAAGATAGCAAAAAAAACTTTTTTTTATATACTCCCCGTGGCTGCAGCTTTCAGCATGCTCAGGCCTTCGCGGCAGCTCTGAAGCGATGTGCCTCGGCAAATGCAGCACACACCGACAGCAACCGACACGTCTGCAGCTCTCAGCATGCACAGGCCGTTGTGGCAGCTCTGAAGCGGTGTGCCTCTACAAATGCAGCGACCGTGTTTACTGCTCACGCATCGACAGCGACCGATGCGTTGGACTGGTGCTATGGATAGGGGCGATATTGCTTTCGTCTCCGCCTGCCCTTGCCTCCCTCACGTCGAAAATGCTTCAGGAATGAGCTGCTGGAATCCGGTTATGGCCAGGGAAGAATCGCTGCGAAGCTTGGAGTGTGCTGCCTGCGAAAGTTGCAGGTCATGCAAGTTTATGGAATGGTTGATCACCACCTTACCCAAAAAAACATATCACTTTGCCCAAGAAATGAAAATAAGCTCTGATGCCATATTGTAAACTGAATCATTACCTTGCTCTTCATATTCATGGTAAATATATAAGAATTACAAAGAACTCCGTTGAGGCAGTTTGAACTATGCTGGGCAGTTTCTCAACTGAAATGGTTAACTTATTTAATGTAATATACGATATACTAAATATTCTAACAAAAGTTTGGTCTTTATGAATGGATGGTTATACCATTTGGTCCCACCATTGCAGCAACCACCTTCGTCCTTTGGCCACATAGAAATGTGCTTGTTGTTTAACATCTTGATGACAATCTGGTTTACAGCAAGACATGGACAGAACACTTGGACCATTTGCACAAAGCATTGTATTTGCTTCGCCAAAACAACTTAAAGCTAAGATGAAAAAGTGCTTCTTTGGCCAAAGTTCTATAACTTACTTGGGTGTTGAAATCAATGAGTGTGGAGTTCATGTGGATATAGACAAGGTCAAAGTTCTCAAGAAGCGACTATTCCTTCAAGCATCTCTGATTTGAAGAGTTTTCTAAGGGGCATGAACTTCTATAGAAAGTTCATTCACAGTCAGTCCCATATTGACGACCCTCTTCATCAACTTTCCTATCAAAAGTTTCTCACATGGGGTCTGACAGCTGATGGATCTTTCAAGAGATTGAAAGAGGCCCTTTGCTCTATTCCAATGGTTTCCCTCCCAGAACTTTAGCAACCTTCTGAACTTGAACTGATGCCTTATAGGATGCCATAAGTGTAGTACTAAGTAGGGATGACATCTAGTTGCCTGTTATTTAGAGAGCTTGTCTCAAGCTAAATTGAAGTGCAACACTATTAAGCATTGAAGCAATGAAGGAACAATCCTCTTGGCAATGAGGTATTTGAATTTTCAATCCAAAATTGAGGAGCACTGACACTCGAAGTGCTCTTCTTACACCCAACAATTCCATTTGGTGATAAATTACAAGAAAGGTGCCTCCAACAAAGTGGCTGATTTTATTAGTCGCTCACCTGCTTGAGTGCTTGACATTTAGGGTGTTGGATGTCTAGTTTAAATGAAGGGAAGATCTATATTCGGTTCCATTGTTTCTTCCCTTGAGCAACTCACAATGGTAACCAAGTGCCCTTCCTTGACTATCTCTTCAAGGATGGATTTCTCTATAACTTGAATCAGTTTTGTGTCCCTACTAGTGATGCTTGTCACCTTCTACTTTGGGAGGCATATTTTCCCTCCAGTGGTAGTCATTTTGGGGTGCAAAACTTTATAGTATTTGGAATGATATTTCTGTCAGCCATCCACTTGAAAGCACGTGGAAGCCTTCATTCAATGATGTTTGCTCTGTAGTCGATCTAAGCCCTTAAATCGAAAGCATGGATTGTATCGACCACTACTGGTGCCTTGACGTGGGAGTTGATTTCTATGAATTTTCTTGGTGGTTTGCCTTGTACTCAACACCGACATGATTCTATGTTTGTGGTTTGATGCTTGTCTAAGATGGCAATCTTCAGTCCATGCATAAAGTCCATGTTTGGAGTCATTTTGAGTTGCCTATTACTATTGTCTTAGATCATGACTCTCACTTATTGATTCATTTTTTGAAATCATTGTGGAAGCTTCCTAGATGTCAGTTATCTTTCTCCACTTCTTCCCCTCTGAGATTTAATGGTCAAAATGAGGTGGTGAATTGCATCGTGGTGCATGCTTTCCATTTTCAGCACAAAATATAAGCAGTAGGAGACATATTTGCATGTTCTTCAACATAGTTATAAGTTATAACTAAGCAACATATACTTCCATGGACATTCTTCATTTAAGTTTGTTATTGCTTTCAGCCCGTTAACTAAGCAACATATACTTCCATGGGACATTCTTCATTGAAGTTTGTTAGCATGGCCCCTTATGAGATTTGGGTTGTTCTGCTTCTTCCATCATCTCATACATGCCATCAGCAAAAGGAGCAAGACAAAGCTTCATTCTTTTTACAGCATTGAGCCAAGCTTCATGCCAAAGTTCAAGAGACTTTGCAAGAAGATCAAGCCAAATTCAATGCACTTTATTATCAACATTGAGCTCCTCACTTATTCCAAATGGGGGATCGAGTATGGCTTCACATGATAGACAGAGGTTGCAGAACAAACATCACAATCTTAAGTCCGTTAGATATGGGCCTTATACTATAGTCAAGTGATAGGGCTTAATGCGTTTCATTTGGATCTCTGAGCTCATCTTGGCATCCATTATGTTGTTTTTTTTTTTTTTTTTGAAAAAGCATTATGTTGTTAATGTTAGTAAGCTCAAGGTGTTCAATCTTCATTTGGAAGATGAAATTCCTCACATCCTCAAGATGCAGTTCCAGATTTTCAGCCACCTATGTCTAGGGATATGTTGCTCAATATTTGCACTCGTACCACTTGATGCAGACAAATAGCTACATGTTTAATTGGCCACAAAGGTGCTTTGCCAATAACAGCCAAGCGGTTCTCCTAAACTGCTTTTTAAGAACAGTTTCCGCATTTGCAGCAAAAACTGGGGACAATTTCATCTTGGCAAAGAGGAAGTAACGAGATAAAAATTCCTGCAAGCCATTGTAAATTAGAATGTTTTTATTCTTTATTCTTATCCATATCCATTTAAAACATCTTGTGTGAATAAGTATCTTCTAGTTTGTTGCTTTCTGCATATGATTTGTGGCTTTATTCAGCCAATACATCTTATCCTTGTGCATCTATTTTAATACATAGCAATGAAGAGTATAAGATACAGTTTTTGGCAGCATAATCTCTCTCTCTCTCTTTCTCTCTCGCTGGTGCTTTGCCAAGAAAAGGCAAGTGGATCTTCTAAACTGCTTTTCAAGAACAGTTTCTGCATTTGCAGCAAAAACTGGGGAAAATTTCATCTTGGCAAAGAGGATGTAATGATATAAGAATTCGTGCAAGTCATTGTAAAGTAGAATGTTTTTATGCTTTATTCTTATTCATATCCATTTAAAACATCTTTTGTGAATAAGTCTCTTCTAGCTTGTTGCTTTCTGCATATGATTTGTGGCTTTATTCAGCCAATACATCTTATCCACGTGCATCTATTTTAATACATGGCAATGAAGAGTGTAAGATACAGTTTTTGTCAGCATAATCTCTCTCTCTCTCTCTCTCTCTCTTTTGTGATTTGCCAATAAAAGGCAAGCAGTTCTCCTAAACTGCTTTTCAAGAACAGTTTCCGCATTTGCAGCAAAAACTGGGGACAATTTCATCTTGGCAAAGAGGAAGTAATGAGATTAGAATTCATGCAAGTCATTGTAAATTAGAACGTTTTTTATGTTTTATTCTTATTCATATCCATTTAAAACATCTTTTGTGAATAAGTCTCTTCTAGCTTGTTGCTTTCTGCATATGATTTGTGGCTTTATTCAGCCAATACATCTTATCCACGTGCATCTATTTAATACATAGCAATGAAAATTGTAAGAAATAGTTTTTCACAGCAATCTCTCTCTCTCTCTTTCACACACACACACACACACATTTCTACTTCTACCTTCCTGTGTGCACATATCACATTATGAGGTTGTATTCGCTGTATTTGAGAAAAAAATCTGTTATTTGCTGGGGAACATGATTGATAACCACCCAATTCTTGATAGGAATGGTGGAGTTCAATTCCACAGCAGGCTACTTTGTGTACGTTGGCTTGAACATTCTCTCTCTGTTTGGAATATTCTGTTAGATGTAACAGACAGTGAAACATGTAAAGCAGCCAATCGTTGGAGTTTTTTTTGTTCATGTAGATAATTCTGATATCAGTATCTTGATGTTGCAGGATGGAAGATGTAGGTAAGTCAAAAGCTGAAATAGCTGCAAAACGAGTCATGGAGAGAGTTAGTGGGGTAAACATAGTACCCCATTTCTGTCGGATTGAGGAGAAAGACATTGAATTCTACAACGACTTCAATATTATTGCACTTGGTCTTGATTCAATAGAGGCTCGGAGCTATATCAATGCAGTGGCTTGTAGCTTTCTAGGTACTTCTGCATATGCTGATATGAACTAGACAAGAAAACTAGGACTCTAGGTAGTAACTGAGATGAAATGGCGTGCAATTGAGGACTTTTGTTACTAACTGAGATAATTTCGAAGAGGAAGAAATGATTAAGAAAGAGATTGTTATAATTCTCATCATAAGCCTTTTTTCCCCTGTTTTTTTGGTGGTGTTATTAACATTCTAAAATTGTGTCAACTAGTCAAATTATGTTTTCTGTAGATTGGCTTCAGAGTTTATGCTGTTAATGTAATTAGCGATTCATAGTTGAGTCATTCAATGGGTTGGTGAGTGTTTCACTTAGACTTCATTGTTTATACTTTTCTACGTAAAGTTTTCACTTCAGTTATTATGATGTCACCAAATAGGCAGTTGACAAATAACTGATATCTTGCATATAGAATTAAAGGACACACTAATTCCTATAGAATGGAAGACCATTCTACGAGGGAAAAAAGTCATTTAGCCAACAAAAGGCTCTTAAAAACAAGGCATCATGCTTGTTTATAGAAGTTCTCTTTATTTAATTTGATTCCACCAACTAGACAGCTGACAATTAATTAGTAGCATTGCACTTAAAAATGGAGAACCTGATTTATAGAGAGTGAAAGACCAATTGAAAACAAAAAATGAGTCACTTGGACAACAATCGAACTCTGATATAAAATAATAAGAAATATCTCTATATTTGTTAGACTTTTGTTCCATTTTTGACAATAAGGGACAAATTATTTTGTGAGGTAAATGAATATATATATTTTAATTGGTTTTATGGAATTGCCTCACTTATATTACATCATGGCCATGTTACCACGGTATTTTAACTAACCACATAGTGGTAATAATACAATAACACTTCCTCACTTGTATCACCTGACAAGATTTGAACCTTGGTTTTTGCCTTTGAAGTCCACATATTTAAAACACTTGGGCTCTTGCCATTTGATTAAATATTAAGGTTCACCCATGGGATTAGACCCTTGGCCTTGGGTGTGAAATTCGTTGCTCCCCACTACTTGCCCCAAATCCCATGGGCGAGGTAACTGAATATTAAAATCACATAAGGAATTCCAGTATTTGCATTTCTATTCCCAACTATACAAACTTCCTTCTGGAAATCAAGGCAATTTTTACAATGAAAATTCAACTGTTTTTATATCCAAGGAAATGATAGATAAGGACTAAATTCAAGCCAATGAAACTAAAAACGTGTTTCTTTTCTGAAAGGAAACTAGATAAATGCGGAACAACTTCCTACTTAATCTTTAGAGGAAAGCAGTGCAAAACAGGCCTAGACCTTTCAATTTCAGCAAAGAAATTAAACATGTAAACTTACTGCAGCAGCACACAGCACTTAGAAAATCACATATAACTCACATAGGACGCAGCATATATCTTGGGAAAACCCTTTCGGGAAAAAACCCAGCAATCAAGGAGCACTCAATGTATTATTCCGTAATCAACAATCTGCATTTACAATACAATGACTGAGTATCCACTCCTTCAGTCCCAATAATCAGCAAATCTGGAAACGCACAGACTGTAACACAGCTGGAAATACATAGGCTGCTAATCCTCTTGCAAATATCAAGAATGTAGTGTGTTAGATCTCCACCCCAAATGCCTTATTTAAAAACTTTTCCAGTGCTTAGAATGCAAGGTGGATTAACAACACTTATCACCAAAAATAGACAGTCTAAATTTAGACTTCTCAGCCGCCCAATTTGCATGTTCAGATTAACAGCACTTATCCACTGATTTGGCAGTCCAAATTTAGACTTCTCCAGCGCCTTAACTGCATGATGATTAACAACACTTATCACCAAATCTGGGCAGTCCCAGTTAGTCTTATCCAGCCGCCCAGAATGCATGGTGAATTAACAGCAGGTATCCATCAATATAGGCGCCTCAACTTGGGCTTATCCAGCGTTTTTTTTCTTTAGTTCACTATTTTTTCTCCCTCTATACATGCTCTTAGTACATAATACATGTGACAAAAAATTGCCACATCAAGTGGGACGCATGTGTACCCATAATTAATACAAAATAATTAATTAAACTTCAGTGTTAGGATTTGCAAGGTGTATGACACCTAATCCCAACATTCTCCCACTTGTCATATACCTTGCAAGAGCAAAAGGGAATCATCAACAAAAGAGTGAACTAATTGCTAAGGGCAGAAATGCCCATAGCCTTACTGCACCATCTGAACTTCTCAGTGCTCACAGGCTTCATTAAAGCATCTGCAACATTCACCAAAGTATCCACCTTCTCAAGTATAACCTTCCCATCCTCCACCATGTCACGAACAAAATGGTACTGCACATCAATGTGCTTTGTCCATGCGTGAAATGTAGGGTTCTTTGCCAAGCTGATGGCACTCTGACTGTCACATTTAATTTTCACTGCTCCTTGACTCAGCCCAACATCCGAACACAATTTCCGAAGCCAGATTGCCTCCTTACAGACATGAGTGGCTGCCATATACTCTGCCTCCGTAGTGGATAAAGCGACTACAGCCTGCCGCTTGCTCATCCAACTAATTGCACCACCGAATAGGCTAAACACATAGCCATTGGTAGACCTCCTGTTGTCAACATCTCCTACCCAATCTGAGTCTACAAATCCCTGTATGTCCACCTGCATGTTGTGGAACTTCTTGGCTACTAGGGATCCCTGATAGCAAATAGAGTAATCTGAAGTACCACGAAGATATCTGAAAACCCTCTTCATTGCTGCCCAGTGATCCTTTCTAGGATTTGCCATAAACCAGCTCAAGACTCCCATTGCTTGGGCAATGTCCGGTCTAGAGCAGACCATAGCATACATGAGGCTCCCAACCACACTAGCATAGGGTACATGACTCATGTCCTCCATCTCTCCAGGTGTAGAAGGACACTGCTCAACTGAAATCTTTGTTCCCACAGAAATAGGAACACTCACTGGTTTGCAATTCTTCATGTTGAAATGCTGCAAAACAGAGTCAACATACTTCCTCTGACTTAACCAAAGTTTTTTGTTAGCTCTATCTCTTCTAATCTCCATCCCTAAGATAAACTTAGCAGCTCCTAAATCCTTCATTTCAAACTGTAATGAAAGCTGAGATTTCAAGACCTTAATCATATCCTTACTGTTACCAATCAACAACATATCATCCACATACAAAGTGATAACAATAAAATGACCACCCTCCTGCTTATAATAAACACAGTGATCTGATTTGGATCTAACAAATCCCAACCTCAAAACATAAGAATCAAATTTCTTGTACCACATTCTAGGGGACTGTTTGAGACCATAAAGAGATTTCTTTAACTTGCAAACCAATTTTTCCTTACCCTTTACCACATAGTGCTCCGGTTGTTTCATGTAGATCTCTTCCTCCAAGTCTCCATGCAAGAAAGTTGTCTTCACATCCATTTGCTCAACCTCAAGGTCAAATGCAACAACAACAAATAAAAGGAATCTAATGGATGTAAGCTTTGCAATTGGAGAAAAGATCTCACCAAAATCTATTCCCTCCACTTGGGAATATCCCTTAGCAACCAGCCTTGCTTTGTACTTTTCTACCTTGCCCTCAGAACTGAATTTCTTCTTGAAAACCCATTTGCAGCCAACAGGTTTCCTCCCCTTAGGCAATTGAACTAGGTCCCATGTGCCATTCTTCTTTAGAGCTGCTATCTCCTCATCCATGGCCATCCTCCAAGACTCACTATCATTCATCTCCATTGCCTCCTTCACAGTTCTAGGCTCATCAACAATCAAAAATCAGGTTGGCTATACCTTTCTGGTTGCCTTTGCTGCCGAGTGGACCTCCGTACCCAATGAGATGGAGGTTCTTCCTTGTTCGAATTGTCTGAGGTTCTTCCTCCTCCATCCTAAACTTCTAGTTCAGCCTCAGGTGTAGCCTTCTCGATCTTTGGCTCAAGCTGCACTATTGACTTTGCATTATCACTTGGTTGCTCAACTTTAGGAGAAGACCTGATCTCTCTGAAAATCACATTCCGACTATATACCGTCTTTCCTATCATAGGATTCCAAAGCTTGTATCCTTTCACACCATCACCATATCCAATGAAGATGTATTTTTCTGCTTTGAAATCCAATTTGGATCTCTTCTCCTTAGGCACATACACATATGCCTCACAACCAAAAACTCTGATATGTTGTAGTGAGGGCTTCTTGCCCGTCCAAACCTCCTGTGGGGTTTTGTCAACAAGAGCTGATGTAGGAGATCTATTAATCAGATAACAAGTTGTACTAACTGCTTTTGCCCAAAATTTCTGATCCAAGTCGTCTCCACTGAGCATACTCCTAACTCTCTCCATCAACATCTTGTTCATCCTTTCTGCAACTCCATTTTGTTGAGGGGTATATGGAGTTGTCTTATGCCTTGCAATGCCATTGTCCTTACAAAATCTGTCAAACTCTGCTGAACAGAATTCCCCACCATTATTTGTTCTCAACACCTTGATCTTCTTTTCCGTCTGGTTCTCAACAAGAGCCTTAAACTCTTTGAACCGATTGAGGACCTCGGATTTTTTATTGAGAAAATAGACCCATGTCTTCTTGGAGAAATCATCAATGAAAGTAACATAATACAGGGATTTTGCAAGTGAAGGTACAACAATTGGACCAAATACATCACTATGAATCAAATCCAAAATCCCTGAAGATCTAGCAGAGCTTGAGTAAAATTGAACACGATTTTGCTTTCCATATATACAACATTCACAAAAGTCAAAATCCAAAGAACAATCAACTAACCCCTCAACCATATTTTTGCATTTCAAGGCTCTAAGGCCTTTCTCACCAATGTGGCCCATCCGCTCATGCCACAACATAGTCTTTTCAGCTGGAAGTTTCAGGTTCTCAACAATAGGAACCTCCAAACTATTGCATGCAATGGTGCTTGCTTCAAGATGAAATAAAGTTCTGTCCCAAAATCCCCTAGCCAAGACCATGGCTTCACGCACCATCTTGCAACCCTCCTTGCGAAAGACCACTTGCACTCCAAGATCATTCAATCTACTCACAAAAATCAGGTTCCTCGCCAAACTAGGAATGTGTAGTACATCGGAGAGGGATTTGGTTTGTCCATCTCTAAGTGCAAGTAAGACTCTTCTACGACCAACAACTTTAAGAGATGAGTTGTCTCCCAAATATACCATCCCAGCATCACAATACACATACTCGGAAAACCACTTCAGATGGGGAGTCATGTGGTAGGAAGATCCAGATTCAATCAACCATGCATCGTCACATGAATGCGCGGAAAGGGCTGCAACAAACGTGTCGCCCACGTCCTCATGAGGCTGAATCCCCATAACCCATCTTCAAAGAGTAAAGCTTCTTTCGTAGAAAAAGTTTATTTACCAGGGATTTATCCTGGTACAGAGGCTCTCTGTGGTGGACTCTGCAGATACATTCAGGAGCATGGAATCAGCCAAACAAAGCCTAATCAGGCTATTAGTTTTTTGATCCATCACAACCCAGTCTTCATCCTTCATAAACACAGGTTTGCTTCCAGAGACAACAGCCCATAGATCTTTGTCTATGAGCAAATCCTCCATGTTAAGTTTCCATAGATCAGAGTTTTGCCATTGAACTTATATATCTCCAACCATGATGTACATGCCACCCTTTATTAAGATCAATCCTGTGCATAGCTCCCACTCAAACCAAGATTAATAGAAAAAATCATTTTTTACCAAGGATCTCAAAAGCTGGACTGGCTTTGATACCAAATGAAAGGGAACTAGATAATTCCGGAACTTCATACTTGAATCTTTAGAGGAAAGCCATGCAAAACAGGCCCAAACCTTTTAGTTTCAGAAGAGAAATTAAACATGTAAAGTTACTGCAGCAACACACAACACTTAGAAAATCACATATAACTCACATATGATGCGGCATATATCCTAGGAAAACCCTTTCGGGAAAAAACCCAACAATCAAGGAGCACTCAATGTATTATTCCATAATCAACAATCTGCATTTACAATACAATGACTTGAGCATCCACTCCTTCAGTCCCAATTACCAGCAAAGCTGGAAATACAGACTGTAACACAGCTGGAAATACACAGGCTGCTAACCCTCTTGCAAATATCAAGAATGTAGTGTGTTAGATCTCCACTTCAAACGCCTTATTTAAAAACTTTTCCAGCGCTTAGAATGCAAGGTGGATTAACAACATTGTCACCAAAAATAGAGTCTAAATTTAGACTTCTCAGCTGCCCAATTTGCATGTTCAGATTAACAGCACTTATCCACTGATTTGGCAGGCCACGATTTGAATTGAAATGTCCACAATGGTGGAATAGGCAATGACAGAGCTGTTGAGGAATCCTTCCATGTTGACATGAGGGCAGCAAGAACTTGAGTCGATGGGTGGGTAGAGGTCACAAAGTGAAGGAGAGTGATGTGGCAAGCTAGGAATACCTGTGATGCTTAGCAAAAGAAAGTTTTCGGCTGCATCCTCTATTGCCGATTCCCCACAAGTTGAGGGATGCAAAGTGGATGGGTATTATTTTCCTCCCAAAACAAGACTTTTTGTGGATGCCCAGCAATGGGGAAAGATGCAGGTATATTATTACATTGCTTTTGTATTTTAAATATATTATTTAATTATTATATTATAGCTTTGTAGGGATACAATGGAGTCATGGACAATGAGTGGGTGTATATTATTATATTTTAAATATATTATTAAATAGTTTAACCATTACCTTGGCACCACTTTACAATGGTGTCAACGTCTCCCTTTACCTTGTCGAATTGAACCATTACCTTGACGGCTTGACTCTCCTTATTCGAAATTTATGAAATTTTTGTCATTAAAATTTTTAAAAATTCTGCTCTTATTTTGCTTGTCTTTGATTCCTTTAGACTCTAAAACAACTGCTTTGCCTTCACTCTATTCCTCTCAGCATTTGATGACCTCGCACAACTCCACAACACTCGTCCGACGTGGTGTAGTCAAGGTCTCAATCTAGCATTGTAAACTTTCACTCTCCTATTGCAGTATCCTCGCTGCTTTTGCTTCAATCAAATATTCACCCTCTTCCCCTAGCCTCTAGTTTCGATAGTCTCTCATCTGCCACAATATCTGAACTTTTGATGGAATTCTCCTTTTTGGAATTCTTCTTTCCATCAATTCACCTTTTTTGGCCATGTTCTACAATATCACTTCTTTATTCAACTACTTATGTTGCTGGGACATACCCCTCCATGTTGTAGCAAACACACCTCAACAAACAACGTTACGATTCTCTTGGAAATTGGACATGCTCTTAGAACCTGCATTTGCTAGGGTAAGTGGGTTCTATGTCTTCCTATTCCACCACTAGCTCAGGTGTTGGCAAATGAACATCCTTTGTTTATTCCCTTGTCGAACTACCAACTCCTACACTATCATCAGTTGGTGGCATCCCATCTTCTAGGTGACTGCATCTGCCAACTTCAAAAATTGTCAACCCCTTGAACAAGTCGTTTGGTTAACTCGACACTTGCAATAGTCCATTTGAAATCTCTACCTCTTGCTCGTAATGAAGGAAGTTTACTTGCACACTTTCTCTATCTGCGCTCTCACTCTCCTCCATATGCATACACAAACAACTTGGTTGAAAGATTTAGTAGTTGCCTATTTGCTAGTGATAAAGACCACTATTTGAGTGTCCTTTGTCTTCTGTGCATTCCTCTTATTGTAGGTTATCGTTTTCATTTGGTTCCTAGTGAACTTGTTCCCCCTTATCTCCATTAGATGAAATTTCCAACTTGTTTGATGATGCAACGTCCTTTCCAACCGACTGGTCGCAGAAGTTTATGGTAAACTTGCAATGCCCTTTTTTGAATGTCAACTTGTCTTTCTCCCAATTGTGGTCAAATTTTATTGTTTTCAACCAGCCTCATCCCAACGAGGTGTCTTAAGTGTGTTTATGCATTGTAATGACTACAAAATCTAAGATGAATGTTTGGTTAGTTATGCTCACTTCCTATGTTGTCAATACACCCTTCATCTTGATGCCGTGTTGATCAGCTCCCACTAGTCAAATATTATGCAACCACAATGTCGGTGTTCTTAGATCCGTCCACATCTTGTTGAGGAGTACATTCACACTTGACCCACCATCCACAATGACTTGTGTCAAGATGTGGCCCAATATCTCCATGTGCAATAGTGCTGGCCACTTTCCTTTGTCAATCAACAAAACTGTAAGGTCAAGGCATTGATTATTTGTTGTAGTCTTTTGTGGTACTTTCATTCCTCTTCTTCCTCCTTCCTCCTTGGGCCTTATAGCATGTGCCTAATTGTTGCGTGCACATATAGGATTGCCTTCAACAGGGTTGCCACATTCACTGGTACACTCATCTGCAACAATTGACTCGCCAGGATCTATGATGACATTTGCAGTGATGTTGACTTCTCCATCATCATTTTTCTGCCATGGTCACTATCATTGCTTGCATGTCCCTCCTTTACCATCTCGTTTTCAATTTCCTCTTGGGCCTCTTGCAACCTCTGCTCTTTGTTGTAGATTCAGGATACTTTATCTTCTTTGCTTGTGCCCGAGTTACTATGAGAACACCTCTTGTCCTTGTGCTCCATTCTTGAATGTCAATCAAATTGACATTTTGATTGTTGCTATTGCTGGCTTTCTTTGGGCAGCTTGTCTTTGCGTGATTACTAGGTCCCCACCATCTACACATCACTTGGCTACTAAGCTTAGCAACATTGATGCAATTTCACGTAAACTATCGACACTTTGCAATTGTATGGTAGGCCTCCCTGCACTATCATATTGAACACGTCCTTCCCTTTGAGCACCTTGTTGGTTGTTGCCCCTTCTTCCTTGACGATTGTAACCACCAATGGTGGCACCTCCACTACTCTCTGCTTCCTTTTGGAGTGCTATTGTTTGATGCATGTTACTCTTGACATTAAGTGGGCACTTGATCACTTACTGACCATTAATCTTGTAGATATGGTAGTAGCTTTGCTTTGCTTTAGACAATTGGCTCTAGTATCTCCATTTGTCCGAGATTTGGACCAAATGTCACGCTTCTCCTTCTCCTTCTTCTCTACTTTAATTTTGCGCATCATGAACATCATGTTTTTTCAGAGTGCTCTGCTCGATGACCATGCCTTCTTGTTATCATTGTCAATATTGGAGTCACTCTTCTTCTAGCTATGCTCACCACCCATCGTCTTAATTTTGTCCTTTAAATTGAGGGCTTTGTTGACTATGTCTTGTTACGATGTTGGTGGAACCACCTTCATCTTCTTTTGTAACTTTGGTAGAAGGCCATCCAAACCCGTTTGCTGGTTGAACTTCCATCTTGCTAATCAATTCCTTCAAGCGATGGTTATAGGACTTAATGTCCTCATCTTTCTTCTGCTTGATGTTGTATAGTTCCTTAATGTTCTCAATATCATATCTTAGTAGGCGAAATTCTTTCTCAAAGGTTTCTTTCAACTATTTCCAAGTATTGTATGGATTTGCTAGTTGCAAGTTCCAATCCGTTGCCACTCCTTTCAAGGTTGTTGGAAAGAATTGTATCCATGTGTCCTCATCTGTCACACCATTTGCCTTTTAGATGGTGACGCAAGTTCTTATATGGTGGACGAGATATTTGTTCCCATCGCCCTAGAATTTCAGGCACTTTTGCTTGCCTGTAGCAACAACCGTAACTATTGGTTGTCTGGTTGCTAGTTGACTCGTCAGTGGACTTGTTGTTGGTTGGCTTACAGTGCCTAACAATGTTGATGGCTTCTCTATGTTGATCTTGTCTTTGGTTGTTATTTTGAACTTTGTCTCCAATTGTCTCCTAGTTGGAATATTTGTGCTTCTAGTGTATTATCATCTTCATGAATAAACTCTCGTAGGCTATGGTCGACTCCCAAAGTTCCACCCTTTCGGAAACCAACTTCTCAGTGATAGTCTTTGCAATGGACTCGTCCTATATGCCTCCAGACTCTCCCTCCTGCGCTTCTTGTATCTGTATTGGTGTCTCTTGTTGACTTTCTATTTCGTCGTCTTCATGATCTTCGTCAACACCTCTCTTGTTGATGTGACCTTCATCGTCAACAATCTAATCACCTTGGTCAACACCTTCATCAATGGCACCATTTTGACGTCATGACCATCTCTGTCTTCAACGCTTCTATCTTCAACACTCGTCGTTAGCACAACCTCTTTTCGTTGCATGATCTTCTGCTGCAAGACCTTTGTCATCTCTATCTTCTCCAACCGTCGGCAACAATGTCTCGAACAAATTCTCATTTCCCTCCTCCTGAGATGGCCACATGCCTTGAATCTCTAGGGTTTCAACTTTTTCTATCACTCAAGGAATATCCAAGCATCTTGATCTACGAATAGACTTTGTAGATGGTCCCCCTTCTACACATCCTTTCTCTTGCAAAAGGGCTCTTGATGAATCTACGTCTCAGTGCTTACTTTGTCTGTTCACTGTCTTCACATCTTCTATCTTCAAGATATGCAATATGCTTAGACCTCTATGTTGGTTCTTGTTCTTATTGCATGTGTCTTCCATGTCCTCTATGTCCATGTGCATGTCTCGGTGCTTCACTTATTCATCCTTGTGATTTGCATTTGCTCGTCACGTGTTCTCCTCCTTGCTCCAGGGTTGTTACAACAATGACCTAAGATGTAGTATAGATTTTATCACCAATAATAAGAGCGAATAGATCAAGCAGAACATGCAACAAGAAATGAACAACAATTATAGGAACAAAACCATTTCATTATGTGCAATTGATATGTACATCACTTACAACAACATGATCTCCATTAATAGTGCAAGATGATCTTTCGTCTTTACTACCAACAGCACAACAACACACAATGTTGATCCAACAATATAATGATCTGACACACGATTGATGATACCTACAACTACTCCTATATTGAATATGTACAAAAATGAAAAAAGGGACGAGATGGTTGCAACTCCAAACCGTCACCCTTGTACTGAACTATCAACTGATTGCAAACTAATCACAAATACAATAGATTATCTTTTTCATGATCATGACTCTATGCCATGTACAAAATAACAATGCGTAACACACTTGATCAACCACATGTTATAACTCATTGATCAACACTAATGACAAAACTAATGTACAATACAAAATGCATTGATTAACTCACTAAAGTGGTGCCTAACATTTTCTTGTATGGATCTATGGAGCGGTTTTTTTTTTCCATATTTTAGATCTACCATATGGAATGTTCCATATGAAAGTTGTGATTTGTTGGCAATAAAGCTTTAACAAAATGACTATCTGCAAACAAAATAAGGTTTGTAAGCAGGAAACGCACAGTACAAACATTTGTGTTTTGGTCTCAAGACTTTACAATTATTGAAGCTAAATACAGTTGAAAAAGAGATCGATACAATTGATTCTACCTCTTATTTATGGTTCAAATGGCCATACTCTACAGTGTACTTGGATTTTTATGAATGTATTTATCATGTCACTGCATGATGCTTAGTCTAAACATGTGATTTGGTTATGCTACTCTTAATTGAGATTTGGAAGAAATGGTTGTACATACTGTTTGGTACGGATTTACCCATCAAAGACTTTCTTTTTCCGTATTTGATTTGCATCTTGCTCTTTATCAATCATTTTGGTTTGGAAGGAGAAATGATTTATCTTTTTGATCAAGCTTTTCTTTCTTTTTTAAAACAATTGATTTGCTGTATGTTTTGTATCCTATTTCAGAGTATGACTCCGATGATAGACCATGCCCAGAAACGATCAAACCAATGGTTGATGGGGGAACTGAAGGATTTAAGGGCCATGCCAGAGTGATCTTACCAGGAATCACGCCATGCTTCGAGTGTCTTGTTTGGCTTTTCCCTCCCCAAGTTAAATTTCCTTTATGTACTCTTGCAGAGACTCCTCGGACACCTGCTCATTGCATTGAGTATGCTCATTTAATCCAATGGGACCAGGTATGAAGCATGATTGGATATGATTATGAACTCCTATTAATATAATCGAATCTCGTTTCAAAAGTGGTTCCCTCCTTTCCTGTAGGTGCATCCTGGAAAAACTTTTGATGCAGACAATCCAGAGCATATGCAATGGGCCTATTTACAGGTGTGTCATTAAAGCAATTATAATTAGTTTCCTACTCATTTCAATCAATGAAACTGGACTAACGTTGAATATCTTGTTTGATAATATAGGCACTTGAAAGAGCGCAAGCTTTTGGTATCAGTGGAGTCACTTACTCCTTAACACAGGTGTGGGTAAATGTTGTAATTTTATAGGTTTTTTAGGCTTTACATTTTTCTTGATAGTATGACTTCTTTATTTATTTACTTTATTGCTTCTTTGTACTAAGAATTGTTTCATGTACTCCATTCTTTTCCTCTCACTGTTTCCTGTGCTTTTGATCCCCATTTGAACTGTTTTACACATGTTCATTATGGCTTCTTTCTGCTTTCAGTTTTCCTTGTATACATCCATTGTAAAATGTTGTGAACTTAAACATCTTCATTACAGAAATGGACATTGTGCCTGTGGGAAAAGCTTTATAAGGAAGAATACATTTATGTGAAACTTTATACTAAAACTAGCAGGAGATATAAATAATATTGATTGTGTGCGCAAAGGAACCAATAACTAATTATCAAAGACATTGACAGCATGGTCTGTTGAGTATTAAGTGATTTTAGCATATCTTTTGCCATTCAGGGATTGGCTTCGTGTTCAGTCACAACACACAGGTACAAGGTCAAAAGATGGTTGTTAATGCAGCACAGTGTACATATATCCTGTGAGACTTGCATCAACACGAACTTTTATGACTGTCTGAGGCAATAAACCAGAATATTTTACCAGCATAGGAGAAATGTTGATGTTATTGTTTAATTTTCTTATCAAAGCACTTTTCAATTGCTACTGTGCACTGACTAAGAGAAGCAAACAACTATTCATTTCCCTAAACCAAATTAACCAATAGGATATCTGCTCAACTGCAGCTATAATAATTGTAAGCAAGTACTATACTTGAAGCATGTCTTAGAACACATGATATTCACGGGTACCAATTCTAAACATCTTGAACAAACTGGTTATCCAGCTTCTCTGGACTATATGAATACAGTAATGTGAACTGCATTTCAATTGAACTGTATGACTTGAGCTAATTTTGTGGATCCAATTAAGAAGCAATTAGACATGAAACTGAAGTGTCTCTAATTCATGTAATGGTCTACTCTTCTTAAATGGTAGTCTGCACAAACTATGTGTCTCGCAACAACTAGAATCCTCTGTCCGTATCAATAAGGAATATTTACCATATAGATTTATGAGACAATAATGGAATGTTAAAAGATAACAAATCATGAAGCATGCATTTTAAATTAAACCCCGAAACAATATATGTATATGGAGTACCAAAAGTAGCTATTATAATGAGGCCTTCTCCCAACAACTGCAAGGAAAACTAACATGCCAGCTTTACTATCCATTGAGTTAATATCGTTTTTAAATCCAACCTTTCTGGCTATGCTGAATGGCTAGTTCACTTTCATAATCTTAACCTCCACATGCAAGTTTTGAGAAAGATTACAATAGCTAAGTTCTATGCTTATTTGTTGTTTTTTAGATAAAGATGTGGCATCTATTGGGAGCCACTCCTGTTCAAAAAAGAGTTACATTCATTTTTGGTGTGACTCACATAGGCCAATCCAACACAGTTGCATATTCTGAACTACTGCAATGAAGACGGTACTATGCTGATGTCAGGATACCTCTTTAAGTGGACATGTTGATCTGAATGTTGCCCATTGTACAGAGTTCTGTAGTTTGTTATGCTTTGATGTGATAAAAAAGCATGTGATATATAAAGCATTAAGGGTACTTTTTTGATGTTTTATGCATGTGAGTAATTGGGCAGTTGAGCAGATTTGACAGTTTTCAACCTTTAATCTCCACTAGTAGGGGCTAGTTTTATACCTTATCTTGGCCTTGAGCAGATCATTTGAGACACGCTCAACCCGTGGTACAACATTATGGCAGCATATTGTGAGAATGTTGTACTAGTGTATTGTGGTAGCTTGTAATCTGCTTGACGAAGTTATAAGATGTATTATAGATATGGAAAATGAATGATATATGCTGACTTATATTAGCTATGTATTGCATATTCTAGGTGTGAGTAATCTTTGCCGTTGTCTTCATTGCATATTGGAAGCTTTCATTGCAGTTTACTTATATTACTTCCTTGCATTGTATTGTATTGTGCATGATAGGAATATTTCCGCATACTTCATTTTGGTGATGTGGTTGACTCAAAGTTGGGTTGGTGATACGAGGAATTAATGAGGTAGAACACAAGCCTCGCTTATTGCTGAAGATAATGGGGTGTGCAACCCACTCGCAAATCAGAAAGGATTGCACACAGAGGACGCAATATGTCCAAGCGTGTGATTGAGAACTTCTATAGTGCCTCCTCACAACAAGGAAAGAGAGGGTGTGCAAACACCTTTGCATGTCCAAGGAGAACAAAGATGTGAAAACAAAAGCAACAAATCCATATTATGTATAAAACATGTTGATTTTGAGGAGGAAACTTCATTGCTGGCCTCAAGATGAAGTCCACAAAAAGAAGAAAATTGTTTCTTTGACAATGATCAGAGTACATATATATAAAACCTGGTTTGAATAGAAAGAGTGCTATTGACGATAGAGGACCAAGAATGGGAATTCAGGCAGCGGCCAAGATTGCCCAAGGAGTGGGAGTTGAGGGTGACATAAGCGGTTTGCCAAGTAGTGCATGAACAAGTCCAATACCAAAGCAAGTGTAGGTGAGTGCATTGACAGTCCATGGGACAAGAGTTTGGCATGGGAGCAACTGCAAGGAAGTGCATCTCCTAGTTCATGAAGTAGGAGACTAGCTAGGATTGCCCAAGGAGTAGGAGCCAAGGGTCACATGAGTGGTGGGCAAGGTAGTGCATGGATAAGTCCAACACCAAAACAAGTGTAGGAGAGTGCATTCAACAATCCATAGGACAAGATTCTAGCATGGGAGCAGCTGCAGGAGGTGCGTCTCATAGTGCATGGAGTAGGAGATTGGCACAACAACCCATACCTGTCTTCACATGACAAAATTCAAGGGATCATGACAATGACCAAGTGAGAGGTGTGAGGAGGCTTGAGAATATTGTCCTCTTGCCTTAGCAATTGAATTCATGAAGGTCGATGTTGTCAACAAATGACCAAGCATAGACAAATTAATGGAATTAGATGAACAAGATGAATTAAGCAAACCAAAAAAATTGGATAGAGAACATGGGTAGCATAGAGAGGGTCATGGATGTGTTGATAGGGTGCAGAAGTACCCTACGTTCGACGACGGGAAGGAGAACCCAACTTGACACTACAGGACATGTGTCACAATCTAACTAGAAAATGGCTAGGTCGAGAAGACCTACTAGGTGAGGGACTTTTCTGCAATGTTGTGTGGGGTTGTGGTGGATTGGTACACAAAGGTACCTAATCCATTCATAAATCAGAGAGAATTCCAGGAAGTATTTGAGTAGTGTAGACTATTATATAATGATATTGGGATATTATTTTAAATTTACAATATAAGTGAGGAAAGGTGAGAATGCTCAGTCTTATAATAGTTTGAAGGAGCTAGTCAATAAACTTGAGAAGGAACCGATCAATAGACTAATGGAGAGATGGTTCATCAAAGGACTTATTCTTAAGTTTAGAAAGAAGATGAAGATTTTGCCTCCAACCTCATACCATGAAGTGTTCGACAGAGTGATGAACTTGGACAATGAGTATATAATATTACGAGGCAGACAAGATTTGATTAAGAAGTGACTCTTACAAGGACAGAGCATTGATCGATGCTTTATGAAAGGACGTAATGTGTTTGTTCAAGGAATTTAAGGAAGATATGAAGAAAGATAAAAAGGAAGTCTAGTGCACATGCTACAAGGTGGAGGGACATATTAATGCCACATGGCCTAAGAAAGCATTTTGCAACATTGCTGAGGTCAAGGGGCATTCCATAGAGGAATGCCCTTACAATTGTAAGAGAGGGAAATGACATGTTTGCATAATCAATGAATAAGTGCGTTGGAAGTCAAGTATGTGCACATTAAGAGTTTTCATATAGTTGATGTTATAAAGTTGTGATGTAATATTGTATGTGACAATGTGTAATGTTAAGTGAAGTATTAGTTATGTATGGATAAGTCATTAGTCATAAAGTGAGTCATGAAATGAAATGTAAATGTAAGTCAAATGCATGTCAAATGTAATTTAAGAAAATGATGAGGTGTTAGGTAGTTAGTAAGTTGGAGGATGCAACTACCTCCTTAGTTGTATAAATAAGACCCCTCCCTCATTCATTTGTGTTGTTGGCATGGAAGGAGAGGTTGGCATGGTATTGAGGGTTTGTATCGAAGGTTGGTGTTGTACGTTGGCATTGCACGTGGTAGTAGAAGTTGGGTGTAACCAAACATGTATTCGTGAGATACTGTGCCGGGTTGTCTGAACTACTGTGTTGGGTTGTCAAAGATGTTGTGCTGGGCAATTTGAACTGTTGTGCCAGGCCGTCTGATATATGTTGTGTGCGCAATGTATGCATTGTAATTGTAAGTTATTTCCATTGTATAATTTGTTCATTCAAGTGGTAATGGAATTGTGTTGCAGTATATTGTATTCCATTTCTACAACAATATGAAAAACAACTAGAACAACATGGTAATGGTTTAGGTTGACAACACGCCTAGCACCTTGGAAGGAGGTGCCATGAGCAAGAAATACTAGAATAACTACCATGGAGCTCAAAGAAATTGGAAGAAAAACAAGGGTGGTGGAAGTGAAGTGTAAGTGGTTGGACCCGTTATGACATTAACGATTGACCAATTGTGCAATGCAGAAGTGGCAATAGTGGGCCATGTTGCTCATGATTGTAAGAATGTTGCAAATTGAAATGCAAGGATGATGTGCAAATAATCAGGTCCCAAGAACCATGATGATGCATGATGCCCCAATCATATGCAAGGGACAAACACAAATGCCAATGTAAATATGATTGACATTAATGCCAAATGAGACCAAATGTAACATGGTTGTCACAAGAGCACAAGTGAAGAAAAGAGGGTACCCAAATCGAGAATTTGAGAAGGAACAATGTAGGGGAGCTTTTGGGTGGAGGTTGAGTAGGTCATGGTCAATGATTGAGTGATACAAATGAGAGTGGTGTAGATGTCGATAGAGTCACAGCTAGGAGCATCCACACCCTAATTGGAAATTGCATAGTAGGTGTTGCAAACACTAGTGCCTGTAAAGATTGTGAGTATTGCATAACATCCTTAGCTTGCATAAAGGGTGTTGAAGATTTGATTTGATCGTTCATGCATGTTAGAGGTCAAACTTCCTTACCTAGACAAAAGCCCTTAGCAAAGGAGACACAACATATGGAAGAACCATACGTGTGTTGGGACTGAAACTAATGGGATTATTTTATTGATACAAATGGTTACAATATATAGGCAGAAGGCCTATATGAAACACATGACACTTGTCAAGTGAAACTGACAAGTGTCAAGGAAGGCATAGTGCACATTACTGCACATTACATTAATTCTAACATTCCCCCTTAATGTGCACTATCCTAACTAAAGAAAAAAACAAGTCAACATTAGGTAACATTCCCCCTTAATGTTGACTTCTCTAAAACAACCTATTATCCTCTCTTATTGCTGATTTGGTCTAGGCTCGTGCTCTTTGCGCTTGGCTCTCCAACTGTGAATAATGCTAGATTCACTGTGTATACATCTTGGTCTGTTTCCTCAGGGTCAGCCACTTCCACGGGTCTGTTGCCACTGGGTTAGTTGTCTAAGTGCCTCAGGGTCATCATGGGTGCCTCAGGGTCAGCCACTTCTGGTTCTATTGCCTCTGCAGGTCATCCTCAGAGCATGTTGCCTCTCGTAGGTCACTGACTAGCTCCACCATAAATATCAAATCCCTTCTTATGGTGAACTCAATCTAGAAGGTGTCGATCTCTACCGAAAATTCACCTAATACAAAGGAAAAATGAGCCATATAAGAGCGTCGGTCTCTGCTGAAAATGCACTCAATACAATAAAATGAGCCATAGATGCCAAATATGGAGGAGAAGAAGAAAGAAGAGTAGATGATTCTTATCTAGGCAGCAATTAAACCTCAAAAATAGATGATTCTTGGCATCGCACTGTGGTGGAATTAAAAAAAAAGACTACAATTTTCAATTTTCCCATGTAGGGGAATTTTCAAATGAAGGAGTACAATAAGGAGCCATGTGGGCCTTCTCCCAGGATTTGTCCGCCAAGAGATTCACCTCCCTCAGTGCCCATTCCAAAGTTAGGGCGGCATCCTCGTACAATCCATCCACCAACCCGGTTTCGAATCCACCATAATAGCTTGTAAATTAAACGGTTAAAAAATTTCACCAATGATCGGCCTAATCCGACAGGAGGTCGTGGGTTTGAACTCCCGAAAGTTGAAGGCTTGCCAAAATTTTGCCCGAAATATTCGAAAGACGCCAGAACGAAGTTCTGGGTGAAGCTCCCAATGATGACAGAGACAAAGCCAGTGCCAGCCGGTGTGAAGAGCTTGTCCACCATCCTCTCTGTGACTCCCGACATCTCGGGACATCGCCAGAAAATTTTGTTAGATGTGGTGGCGGTGATTGATTTCTCCAATGTGCGCAGCTAGACCAACTGGCAATCTTCTTTTGGTTCGTCACTCGTGCTATCGTGCGCTGCTCCTCCACACCAAGAAAAATACACCAATCACTCATACAACAGCAACAGTTTAACCAGTGGCGATGTCCATCAGGTTTGGCGGCAGATGTTGGCCACGTCGATCTCCAGAGTGGCAAGGGCTGCATGCTCTATAAATTATACGGAGCATGGGAAAAAAAAAATGTTATCTGATCACAACAACTTTCGGCCAATGGACAAACAGACAATTTCCTAAACATTCATAATAAACATCATTTCGAACATCACCATGCATGGAGGCCCCTTGATTTAAAATAAAACATTTCACATGCCCATATCTTCTCAACGCCCAGCGCATCCAGCGACCTTATAGACAGTCACGAATTACAAGTCACCGTGGGACAGGGTCGGACATGGGACCCACATGGCTTCGACAGCAAAGGGGCGGCGGGTGAGCGACGCAGTGGCGCTGGGAGGTTTCACTGGCGAAAGCACGAGGAATCGCCTTTCTTCTTCGACCGCGACCCTGACCTATTCACGACTCTGTTTTTGATTCTCTGCACCTCCAAACTCCCGTCAAGTAACATAATTTTTTTTTTTTTGTTGACGACCTCCTATCGGAGGCCAGCACTACGGTGCCACTGCCGTCATAAATTTTGCACTCGCTTACTACACCACATTTGAAGCTGCATGTCAAAAATATAGGACTATCGCTCCATCCATTCATTTAGCTGCTTGTAAATTTGGTGATGGCTGCCATTAAAAATACCACCGAAGCCTTGCCTGTGCATCCGTGCTTGGTTCCTCTTCCCCTTGCAGTACATCAGCTAGAAAATAGTGGCTTGAACAGACAATGAACACTATGGTTTGGTGCTACGTGGTGTTGGCACCATCGAAAATACCATCGCTACCGAAGCATCGTTCGCCTTCGCGTTCGCACCCGGTTCCTTGATTGGAAAACAATCGCTTGAACTGCAACAGTTTAGAAATCACCGCCTGCAGAATCTTTTATCCGCTCTACCATCCAATAAAAGTCATTTTCTGGCCATTGGAATTGAAGGCACCATGTCCGCAATTGGCGCTGAGCCATGGTAGAAGAATTGGGGGTGGACAACAACTAAATGGTAAAATCAGGGGGTTCTTTCAATGCTTGTTTATTTTCCATGAGGGCATCTCAAAATGCAGGCAACACTGCATCCTTTTCGCAGCACGCGGTACCCATTGCAGACAGAAATACTGCCATTCCTTGCATGGCCGTCGCTGATAACATCGTGGCCAAGGCACATAGTCATAATGTGTCGTCGCCCTCATGGCTCTCCTGGTCGTGGCCGAGAGCACCAGCGCCTGCCAGAACGTCTGGTCCCTCTCCGCCTTCGCAGTAGAGATGGAATGTGGACGTCTTTCACAAGTTTGCCATTAAAAACCAGTGCAGTGCAATGTTGTAGTGGGGAGGCCATAGGAACAAATCAAGGCGCAAACTCCGTGATCGCGATCTCCTCCTTATCACCGGTGGATGTTCCCTGCAGCTGTCCACAAAAGCCAAGTTCCACGAATCGTAACCATTTGGCGCAGTCAAAATGTGCTCTAAATGCACATCTGAACCTGGGTAAAATAATCTTTACAACGAACACTCCCAGTTATATCCGCTAGTCTCGTTTGATTGATGACAGAAAAATTATAACAAAAGATGATGAAAAAATGAGGCGCCAATGTTTCTCCATTTGCGCAAGGAACCCTTCAAGTATGGTCTTTTGCCACTGCCGCACCTCATGGTCACGGACGGGAATGCCACATTGAAACCCATTAAAGAAAAATTCTGGAATTCATCAAATTATCTTACTGAGCACCACTTCCACTCACAGAGAAACAGGAGGGCATTTCCAGCCACGGCAAGGACGTTCTCAGTGGGGCTTTCTCCCTTTACAACTGCCAGATCGTTTCTGCCATAAAACTTGGAGCGCGCATACTGCAGATGATGTCATTCCATCACCGGACGTCGCAGTGTCTCCTAACAGTTCTGCATACCTCCAAATGAAACGGATCTGCATGGAAAACTAAAGAAAAAAATTAAAATGACCTCCCAATTTTTAATATTTTTACCATCTAGTTTCTGATCCATCAAATGATGGAGAGCATACTCCCTCGGTAAAAAAACTTAAAAAAATGGGAAGAAAAAAAATCATGGGGGAGGGAGGATTTCCATGAGGGAAATCCCCCCTCAAGAGGTTTCACAGGGCAGGGAAAGCCCGCTCTGATACCAAATGTTGGGACTGAAACTAATGGGATTATTTTATTGATACAAATGGTTACAATATATAGGCAGAAGGCCTATATGAAACACATGACACTTGTCAAGTGAAACTGACAAGTGTCAAGGAAGGCATAGTGCACATTACTGCACATTACATTAATTCTAACAACGTGAACCTCATAGTGTTAATGAATGTAGGGACATGACCAATCCTTGTACACAATCGCTAGGTGACACACTAATGTATATGATTATGGAGAGAAAAATGAAGCATGGATGTGCTCCTAGAGAAGACATGAAGGGAACTGGGGTTGTCAATAAATGGCCACCCAAGTTCAGACTAGTGGGAGCTGACCAATATAGTATAAAGGTGAAAGACATGCTAGCAGTACATGAACTCGATAGTGTTAATGATTGATATAGGGAATTTTTCAACCCCTATACATTGTTGTTGGTTCACACACCAATATATGTGATTGTTGAGGGGGGATGAAGCATGAATGCTCTCCCAAAGACATGGAAGGAATTATAGTCAGCAACATTATGGGCACCCAAATTTAGACTATTTTGAGCTGCCCTATATTGTATAAAGGTAAAAGTCATATTGGCAGCTTAGATTGGAGGAATTGCCAACTAGTTATCTGTCTTGGACTTTGTTGTAATCGCTTTTTTCGGAGTAAGCCTATGTTGTGTTGTTGGGTCATGGGTGGTTGAGATAGGCAAAAGTGGACCATAAATGGGAGGACCACCTTCCATTTAAGAGGGATTATAGAAAGTATGTTTTTAACCTAAAAATATAGTCAACAAGGATGTGGTATCCTCTAACAATCTGATTATCGCAAGTCGAAGGATTGAGAATATAATGAAATTGCTAACAAGGCTTGTATAGACTATAGTGTTAAGGGAAGATGACATGCTCTAGTTAAAAGAATGTTCCAAGAATGAAAGGAAAGTGAACAATGATCTTCTTCAAGGGACATTGAAGATAGTGGTGATGAAGGCAAAGAAAAAATGACCGACTTCCTTTGAGATGAGCAAATCAAGTAACCCATCAATTTAAAAGGGTGAATTGAGTAACCTGAGACAAACAATCGTGGATTACATAATTGGAGATGCATGGTTGGTTTGCAAACTTGTGAGTATGGGAAAAACAAGATTGCCAAGGAGACAAACATGATTAAGTATGAAGGTCTGAGGATGGTGCAGGTAAACCTTGGAATAAAAGGACTAACAAAGGTCTATAAATGTTGAGGATGATTGGAATCTTGTACCTAAGTCAACTACATTCAAAATATTTATGCAATAGAAATGTCTTTGTGTGGATATAGGACTTAAAAGGAGCATTGTCTAAGCTATGTGTACACACAATAAGGGCACACAAGTGGTAAGATGCATGAATCAAAAGCATTTTGAATTGGCAAACGTAGAGATCAAGAAAATGCTGAATGCAAGGATAATCTTAAAGGTCATGGTGAGCAAGTGGGGTCTCACTAGTTGTTATAAGCCTAAAGAAAGAGACAACTCAGAGTCAGATTTGTGTTGACTTCCAAATCTAAAACATGAGGACTATCAGGGATTCCTTTCACATCCTTTTCAAAAACTCCATTTTGGAAATAGTGAGACATGAAATTTATTCATTTCTCGAGGGGTTTGCGACTGCAGTCAGATTAGTCTAATCGAGGAAAACACATTGAAAACCATTTTCAATGTGGAGAGTGACATTTAGGTTATAACTGAATGTTGTTGGGGTTGTGTAATGCATGAACAACATTTTGATGGAGCATCTTGTATATTTTGAGTAGATAGCGAGTGAGAAGTACAAAATGTTTCTCGATGATTAGTCATTATATGGGTGAAAGGAGCATTTGAAGGAGTTGGAGGAGTAAGTCTAGTTTTTATGCATGCTCACCTTTCATTGAATCTGAAAAAATGCTAGCTCTTGTTTCCATGATGGACGTTGTTAGGACATGTAGTTTGGCAAATAGAATTGAAGATGGACCCAAACAAAGATCTGATTGATGGTTCTAATGGTGGAGCCATATAGTGCCAATTTATTGAATTCCTTTTTTGGGGCCTGTGGGATACTAGAACTACAAAATATTTGTTAAGAACTTTGCAGAATTTTCTCACCCCCTTGACATACTAACATAAAAAGGTGTCAGATTTCATTGGACGTAGGAAAACCAATGGGATTGGAGGGGTTAAACGTTAGACTAGTTAGTGCAACATTCCTAGTCTTTACAGATTGGGAGGAGTTTCATGTGCACATTGAAGCATCAAACATCTCTATTAGGTGTGGGTTGGCTCCACAAGGGAGCTGTAGTTGGCTCTTCTAATCTACTTTGCAAGTTGGATGATGTCACGTGTAGAAAGGAACTATAATGAAATCGAATGCAAGGCGCTAGGAATGGTTTATATAGTGCACAAATTTAAATATTATTTGCTTGCGAGTACATTTGCTTTTGATGTTCGTCACCAAGTATTGTGGTATTTGATCAACAAACACCTTATTCACATGGTAGCAAGTAGGTGGTTTGTGACATTGCAGGAGTTAATATTCCGGATTGTTGTCAAGCTAGGGCAGAGTCATGATTGCTGACCAGCTTTTCAAGATATGTTGAAGGTACCTATTGAAGGTGTGTATGATGAGTTACCCATATGCACACTTGTTTAATATGGCTGTATTGACATCTTGGTACGAGTATGTCAGGTTTTTTTTTTGTCTATGAGACCATTGCCAAGGGAGAAAATAACAATAAAAATTCAGAAGGTAGTGTTAAAGTTGAGGCCCTTTTAGTTGATAGAAGGTTTATACTATACTTACGAGATGTGTGGTTGAAGTGGAAGTTCAAAATGTGTTGAAGTAGGCATAAGAAGGGTTGAAGGTCATATGTAACTTGATGTGACTATGAAGGTGTTGTGATATGAATTATGATAGCCTAAACTATGTTGAGACACAAAGGAGTGGTTTATTCTTGTGACTCGTGTTAGTAGAGGATAGCCACTTAAGAGGGACTTCATGCCATTATAGCGATCCCAATCGTAAGAATTGTTGGGAATTGGATTACTTTGGATTGTTGAAGTCCAACTATTCCAAGAGGAGCACATATATCATGATAGCGACAAAGTATTTAACTAAGTTAAGCACAATAAGGTTGATTTATGAATATATCATCACGAAGTTTTGAATTCCATTGCATTTGACTAGCGTTTCTGGTGGACACTTTGTAAACAAAGTATCTAAACGACTCACATCAGATTTCAAAATCTACCACACCTTGTTGAGTATGCATTACTCATGGGCAAACCAATGGGTAAAGGCTTGTGTTTGTTATTTAGAAATCTTGCAGTATTAAGGGAGCAACCTAGGAAGGACCAACAATCTTATGGGCTTATAGGTCCACTTTCAAAGCCATGATTGGGCACACACTGTTTTAGTTGTATAGATAGGAAGCTATTGTCCAAATAGAATTCACATTGTCGAGTTTGAAAATGGTAGTAAACAATTGAGTTACGGACCATAAGAGTCTTAGGGAATGACTCCTAGCAACAAATAAACTAGATGAATGGAGGATCGTGGTCCGTTAGGTGATTGAGGTAGCCCAACAACAAAGGAAGGATTAGCCTGATCAAGCATTTGTGGAGAATTATTGTCAAGCCTAGGGACCTAGTTCTCGAGTAGAGGAATCATGCTCAATAATGAAAGAATTAGTGGCTTGGACCATTGCTTGTCCTTCCTATGATGGGAAACATGCCCATTCGATTGGAAAAGCTTGATGGAACGCCATGCGGGGTACCAGTGAATGGGTAGAAGTTGAATCTTAAATGCTATGCATCGAGTTTAATTTTATTGATTTTGATAATGTAACTGTGAATGAAGATCAAAGAACTCCTTTTGAAGGAGTCATTATGTATAAGGTAGGGAAGTGTGGTCACTCACAAATCTTCTAGGCGGAGAAGGAAGTGAGCTTGAGTAAGTCCATTGACGTGATAATATGAAGCTTGAATTCGTTAAAATAGAACGATTAAGAAGCTAATAAAAAGGTGTGCATTTGCCAATGGTTAACCACTACAATGCTAAATTGGATTATCTTGCGTAATGAACACTTGAATACATGCCCAACTTTTTGACAAAGGGATTAGCCCATGCTAAAGGTTTCTCTTTTTGAAGGATTTATTATGTATAAGGTAGGTGAGTGTAGTAACTCACAAATCTTGTTGGCAGAGAAGAAAGTGAGCTTAAGCAAGGCCATTGACGTGATAATAGGAAGCTTGAATTCATTAGAATAGAATGACTAAGAAACCAATAAGAAAGTGTGCATTTGCCAATGGTGAACCAATACAATGCTAAATCAGACTATCTTGCACTATGGAAATTTTGAATATATGTCCAATTTCTCGACAAAGGGATTAGTCCATGCTAAAGGTTTGCATATACTATGAGCATATTGGACATGAGATCATGAAGAATAAATGCAGTCTAGGATTATTTTTTCTTCAACATTGTCCAAAGGATGTTCTCAAGACTAATCTAGGGGATGAGTCAAGATATTTGAGCAAATCCTAGGGGCCACCTTTCCAACAAAAGCATTTTGGCAAGAAGCAATGTTGTTTGTAACCCTTGCATGATGTCCGGGACATTCACAATGCTGTTAAGGGCATAGATTGGGTGCTTTCAATGAAGTTGGAGGAGTCTTTACACTCCAATGCCATCTTTACAATCCTTAATGCATTTGGCAAGCAAGGAACTTTTTTTTGGAGTAGGGAGGGGCTCATGAAATCAAAACAAAAGTTAATTGCTGTCCAGCTCCTTATCTATGTCATGTGCATGTAGTGAGGGTAAACACTATCTATTACATGTTCCAAGTCTTATGGGTGTCTAACATGAAAATAAAGGTCATTTGAAGTATGAAGGGGCACAAGAGGCTGGCATAATAAACAAAAAATGTTCATTTCCTTTGTAATGCCATTAAAGGCAATTGCAAACCTGTTTGATAAACCACAAATGTTGTCAAGGAAGAGGAAGGGGCCCACATCGTGGAGTCAACATCATCAAATGTTGTTGATTTGTTGTTGGTCGCTATGTGTCTATCATTTTGTCGATTTTATTATATTTTCAATGCTTTTCAACAAGCAAGGTTAAGGGACCTTAATAAGGGTTATATCATCGAGCAGTTCTCTAATCTTCTTCTCTAAGAGCAAACTCGATCAAAGACAACTGGTTTTGGTTCAAAGTCCTAAGCTCACGTCGCGAAGGGCAAGAGCAAATGCAAATTCTTTCAAAGGAACTGTAGTAAAGGATCTTGGAGGGAAGATCAAGTCAACTCCAACCAACATGGATCTCCAATAGGAAGGCAAAGGAAACCTACACAAACACGACATGCACTTATTGTAACAAGTCTAATCACACCAAGTGCACATGCTTCACGAAGTTGAGGGATCATATCAAGGAGGGCAAAGGCAAGAATGTTCCTATGGTAGCTATTTCTAGTGAGATCTTCAAGGTCTTGCATGGTAGTAATTGTAAGGAGGACTAGGTTGTGGATTTCTGTTGGACTCGCCACTCCGATAAATATGGCAGTTTGGTTTCTCGTATAGGAAAGACTAAAGAGAAAGATCATTAACTCCAATAACTCTAGTATGCAAATTGTGTATGTACTAATCTGGAATGGTGTCATCCATGATGTTACCCATCTTTAGGATCTGATTAATAATCTCCTATTTTTGGCACAAATGTGTCCTATAGGGGAGGTTGAGTTTTGACCTAATAGGTGTGCGGGCAAGGATATGAAGCAGGCTTTTTCTGCT
This sequence comes from Wollemia nobilis, assembly GCA_028583015.1. NCBI lineage: Eukaryota > Viridiplantae > Streptophyta > Pinopsida > Araucariales > Araucariaceae > Wollemia > Wollemia nobilis. The sequence continues at coordinate 4,556,107 of JAQPPZ010002072.1, read as the reverse complement.
GTTGACACATGCTTCTTTGCTCGACAAGGGAACTTGTACTAGTTTGTTGTAAAGGATGATGATGGCAGCAAACTATAGCATGAGAGTGCGAGCTACCTGAACTATAGGAGCTTGCAATTGATGCATAGTCATGAGACTGTTCATGGTCTGCCTTTAAAGAATCTTCATGAAGGTGTTTGTGAGAGCTGTGTTGTTTGTAAGTATTATTGGGAACCAATTCAGAAGGGCAAGGCACAAAAGGAAAAATCTCAAGTTAAGCTTTTGCATAGTGACCTATATGTTAAGTGGAAGATCCATGGAGGGAATAGGTATGTGTTGAAGTTCATTGATGACTACTTATGTATGATTTAGGTCTTCTTCCTAAAGAATAAAGGCTCCTTGTTGAGAGGTTTGAAGAACTCAAGGCATTGTTCAAGAAACAAAGTGAGCGCAAGATCAAGGTTTTGAGGTTTGATAGTGTTGTTGAATATGTCAGCAATGGCCTTGAGGGATTCTTAATAGTATGGAATTTGTTGGCAGTGGAGTTATCTATACACTTGACAACATAATGGTTTTGTAGAAAGGGAGAACAAGACTTTGACCCAATGGCTAGATCTGTGATCTAGCATAACGAGTTGAAGGAGAGAGGAGAAGCCATTAGTTGTGCCGGTTATATTCTGAATAGGATGCTTGGGAAAACAATCTAGGATGTGTCAAAGCCCAAGATTGCTTATTTCAGGACCTTAGGATGCCTTGCTTGTGCGAAAGTTTCAAATAAGAAGGGGAAGAAGTTGGATGTGAAGAGAACCCCAATGAGCACTCTTAAAGCCTTTCTCCTCTTGGATCTAAAGAAGAATGAGGTTATTGTTAGCTATGATGTAGGGTTTGAGGAGATTGTTTGGGTGCTACTTTGCATGAGGCCCAACCTATTCCATGCCTCATTGATCTCTCACAATGTGAAGGGCGGTTCTATAGTTGATCCTCATGAGTGTGATGATAATCATAAGCACGATGATAGGGGAATCGTTTATAGCGGAGAGCGGGATGATATGTGTGAGCTTCTTCACATGGTGGGAGGTCTTCTCAACTCCTATGGTAGCAGACTATTATTCAATATGATGACAATGTCAATGTTTAGGAGACAACCAACAATACTAAAAGACAATGGAGGGTAGATTCTGCTCTTGTTGCTATGGATATGGAGGCTTGTGATTGTATCATGATGTTTGTGGCATTGATAAGTGGGAGGAGGCAATGAACAGAAGAATGTAGTTCTCTTATGAAGAATGGAATTTGGAAGTTAGTGCCTCATCTTCATGAAAAGAATGTTGTGAAGTGCAAGTGGGTATGTGAGATCAAGTACACTTTGGATGGTGCTATTGAAAGACATAAGGCTTGGCTTGTGGCAAAGGGATGCTTTCAAAGAGGAGGAATTGGCTACATTGAAATTTTTTCCATTGTATAATTTATAAAGAGTGCCTTATTTCATTGAAACATACTTGGAGCAACTGACCAGATTTATTGAAAGGGGTAAAGAGGAGTAAGTGTATATATTGAAAAAGCTATTTTATGACCTGAAGGAAACACTCCATGCTTGATACGTTTTGGATGCTTGGTGGGTCAACCTCACCTGATTGTTCTTCCTTGACGTCATCTTTTCATGCTCCCAAGTGACTTGCTATAAATGTATGTGGATCATGATCAAACAAATTGCGTGCTTTTTGAAGTGTTTCTACACTTATAATAGATGTCTATTATGGAATTAGCAACTAAATCTGATGAAATTCACTTTTTGTATTTTTAGATGGATATCATGTAATGCTTCAAAGCTTCTTATTTGGCACAAGCTTGTACAATATTGGCAAATATTGCTAGGTCCAGCTTTACATCTTCGAGTCTGTTTGTTTAAATTTTTTTGGGGCTTTATTAACAAGCTTAAATTGTGCATGTACTACAAAGATTGCAGTCTATCAAACCAGATCTCGATGAAGCATTTATTTGACAATTCTTGTTACCTCTTTATAAACATTGTTTTGTGCATATCCTATAGTCATCACATTCCATGATTTTTCTTTGCATAATGCATTGTTTAAAACAATTCATGTTCCTTTTGTATGCTTGCACATTTAACGTATGCATGCCAAACATTTGGAGCTGAAAGATTTGACAAATACCCACTTTCAATCTTTAAAAAAAAAAATGGATCTCGATACCTATTCAAAATGACTGCATAAAGAACAAAGAATAATACTTTTATCCAAAGTACAATTTTTTGTATCATACACTCTTGTTACAATGAGGCATGTCATTACAAGTTCTGCCAATTCTAGGGACAAATAACCATGGGAGTTCCTCCATAGCAAATGCTTTACCTTATTTGGCATTATATTTATCCTTCAGTAAATTCCTATTGCTGGACTTTGACTCTTCATAAGAAAAGAGATATTGTAGAAGCTGATCAAACCTGAGTTTCTAGGCATAGATGTGTTTGCTTCTGAAAATTTCAATAACTACAGATTGTTATTAAGTGCCACACTCTTTATTGCTTGATTATAGGTGTTTATCCCTATACATGTCCTTCCAACTCAAGACTATGTGAAAGAAGTCCACATGTTGGCTCTTGAATGAATCACCCCATGCCCAAGCAATACAAGTCCTTCATATTCATTTTTATTTGACTTGCACCTTATCCTCTTAATGCAGGGTTCAAATTCCCTGTAATTCTGGTTTCTTAAATCAAAGTTGTAAAATATTTTATTTGCAAGCCATCATCTATGTCAAGTCCTTTATAATGCAATAACCTCTACAATACATTATATTCTTGCATCTCATTTCCTCATAATGGACTGCACTACCTCAACTATATCATTTAATGGGAGCTGCTTCCTATGCCTCTCAGTCATGATGTTCATCCATATAAATAATGTGAAAATTACTAGTGGGTCAACCCAAAATATAATTACGTATGTAAGAAAGTGTGAACAAAAGAAACAAGGCATAGGCACTTTGCTGCAGTGAAAGATGCTTGTAACAATGGCTTTAGACAAGCTTTGATATACTCCTAGTATCGAGAACAAAAATGTTTTGAGCACAAAACTGAATAAAACTGTAATTGTAATTTTTAATCTAGTTCTCTTATAGACAAATTTGCTGGAGCTCAAGATTCTTTTTTCCTTTTAATTAGATTATGGATAAAGTCCAACTCTACATACTTTCCTTTTCTATAAAGGAAGATTTCCTAAACATACTTTCCTTTTCTTCTTTCCTCCCTTTACATACTTTTCTTTTCTGCAAAGGAAATTTCTTAAATTTCTTAGCTTTTCTAAGAAACATGCATGTATTTTTTATGTTTAATTTTTCCATGCATGTTTTTTGGGTGCATGCTTGCTTTTCCAGTCCATACATGCATTGTACATTGCATGCTTCCTTTTTCAGTTCATGCATGCTTTTGTTATAGTGCATGCATGCATGATCTATACAGACAATTTCAAATACTGAACTCAACAAAAAATATTTGGTCAATGTTTTTTGGGCCTCTGAATGTCTTAGAGCCATTACATGCAGGGTATACTTCTCTGGTCTGTAACTCTGTTCCAAGAGAAGATATTCATTATATCATAATGGCCAAGCCTTCTTTTGTCTCGTCATTATGCCATCTAATTGGGATTGTAACCCTGCAGCAACTTCTACTAATGCCTTCTTCTGTAGCTGATCATGTTTCGTACTTCTCCTTCTTTTCCCTATTCCAACATCATCCGTCTTCGTGGTGCCTGGGTAGGAACACGACTTTTGATTCTGTTGATTAGAAGATCTATCCTTCCTTACCTGGGGATTTAATTTACTTATTCCTGTATCTTTAATAGGCTGCTCTTCATTTAGAGCCTCTTTCACTTCCTGGATCATTTCCATGTACTTGTTTGCCTCACTGTTATCTAGAATTTCTTCTATGTTATTCTTGTGAGCATATTCTTCCATTAGAGGGTGCTCTTCCTTGTCATATTTGTATTTGGCATTCTGTCTCTGGAATCTTTTCCCCTTCTTCTGAGGCAAGTTCTTGAAATTTATTTATCTGAACCCTGTATTCCTTTTTGACTTCATTGGGTGAAGGATTCCCCCTATGTCTTCTTCAGTGCCTGCCTGGGTCATTCATCTCAAATTGCTTTTGGGCCCTTCGACAATCTCTGAATTGATGACCATACTAATGACGTGAACAAACATCTAAATGAAATATTTTCATAATCCATTTGTTGTTCCCAAATTAGTCCATCCATCTCAAGAATAGTTGATTTTTTTTAAGGGTTTGTCCAAATGTAGATTGACATAAATTCGAGCAAAACTTCCCATTGTTCATGCATGCGTGATTTTTTATGGATGTCAATATAATATCCTCTGAAATTACTAATAGATTCAAATACATAAGCAGTCCAATATTCTTGCAGGAGTTCACATAAGCAGATCCATACCGGGACTTTTGTGGGCATTTCCTCAGTAGGCCGAAACCCTGTATGCCAAAATTGAAAATTTCATGAACAACCCTGTGCTTTGAAAACTCTATGGTCCATCCTGGAAGATCATGCTTCTGTCTTCCTCGTTAGCGAAAGTGATGATGAAGTGACCTTTGGGACAGATGGTTATCTCATAAGCCCCTTTTGTGAGCCATCTCTTGGCAGTCCAATCATTCAGATCCCTTAGCAAAAGTTGGGCACCCATGAAACAGCATATGAGAGCAGATCTCTCCAATATTTCAATATTACTGATCACTTTCTCTCTATCCAGATTCAACTCCGGCTTTCCCTCAGTTGCTGCCATGCATGTAGGGTTTCTGTATAGCAGGTTCATAGAAATGCAAGTTTCTCTTTGTTTTGAGGATTTGCTTTGCTGAAACAAGGGTTTTTCCTGGATGTTGTGCAACAAAGCATCTTGAAAAGACAAATTTTAGGGGGCCATGTGACCCGTCCTGGATCTTTGCATGTCAATTAAAATTACAGAAAAGGATGAAACTAATCTAAACCAGAGGGTACCTTGGATCAATCTAGAAGATTGCTCGATATGCTGATTAACAAAAGCCAAACCCTAGCAGAGCTCCGTCTGTAGCACAGTGGTTTGTACTCCACTCTTGGAGGAACAATTTGATATGACAGATTTAGCAATCAGCAATGACTGCAATCAAGTCAACCTCAACATAAACTGGTGAACTCAATTCAGCATCTGTCTGTACAGCAATGCACTTGTATGGCAGTGACTTGAATGGTATTGCACTTGTACGGCAATGCACTTGTATGGCAACTCTTGTCCACACTCCTCGTACAACACTTCCAACTGATACTTCAATCCTGCATACAGAACTTAAGAGGAACAATCTACAAAACTACCTTGCTACAGCAATTGACATTAGCATTATACACAATGCATACACAATCACAACAGATGAAGAATGAAATGAGTAGATATTGTATTTGCTCCTGCCTGTATGTCGTTTTCATTACATATCCATCTGTGATCCTGTGCAGATATCTCCTGGAACACTGTCTGCACAAATGCTTCTACTCTCTCTCAGTCTGTGTCTATGGTCTGCAATACATTACATGGTACGATCCCTGGTACAATGATATTGATACATCCATGGTTGGTACCTGCTTAATGAATGGGGGGGTCCTATTTATTCTTGAGGGCTGGTAGTTAACAGCAACTACCTCCTGGGACACATCACCTCTAACTGGGTGATAACTACCCTACGTTCATACGTACTTAATTACATGCATTATGCCATACACATTACAAACTTTGAATTATCAAAATTGCTTATGTCATCACTTGTGATGTCATACAAACATCAAAATTACATTTTGTTTACATTTACATTTACATTTGCATTTGTGTGCATTGCACTTATTTACTTTTCTACTTCTTTGGTTGAGGCTCATCAGAACTAGTTAATACACCGTCCCCTATCTCCCTAAGATTCAATAATTTTTCAAGTTGGGCTCAATATTTCCTAATGATGTGAAGAATGAAATAATTCTTTACAACACGTATATCTAGAGTTCTTTCAACACCATTGTGGAAGCAGTAGTATAAATCTTTATAGATGGTTTTTTGCGTTAGTTCCAAATGTTTAGCTTATATACACCATTTCAAATATTTATTCTTTTTTAGGTTTTAACCTGTTCACAAACCTGTTGGTAATTTGACCTTGCTAATCTGTCTAAGCTTGAAGTACAGTTGTTTTGTCTTTTTGCAATAGAACTCCAGGACTGGTCTTTTACATACCTCAAAATCCACAGGACATGTTCAGAAGTTTTCTTTTTGGCAACCTTGACACTGGTACCTCAAACAATAGTCCAGCTCTTAAAAACCACTTCATAAAAAGCAAAGATAAGTGAAGCTCGGGCATAGTTTCATGTGTCTTGTTTTTTAGTTTATTTTTGTTTGAAGCCTGTGTCTCGATCAGTGAGGGAAATATGCAATGCATATATTATATTTGTCAATAAATTTGAGTTGGAACTAAATCACACTAACTTCAAGAATCTTGAAGGTAATTACACGGTAAGTATTTCCTTCTAAATTCATCATTCAATTCCTATTCAAAGATTTCCCTACTTCATCTCAATTAGGAGGGGAAACATGCAATGTATGTATTGTGTAAAATTTGAGGACTAAACTCACAAAAACTTGAGCCATCTTGAAGAAGATAATTACAGGTAGGTATTTCCTCCTAAATGTGTCCGTCAGTTCCTATTCAAAGATTTACTATTTCTGAAATCTACCATCTGACAAACTGATTTCAATCTTGAAGGCACCACTCATGGAGATGGAACCCCACTTTAAAAGGCCATATTTCATTCATGACATCAAAGGAATGAGATGCCTGTGATTCAAACCATAGTTTACTCAAATGGAAGACATCTACAATGAAAAGAAAGTCTTTCTCATTATATCATCTTGTTGAATTTGATGAAAAGTTAAATTGCATGCAAATCATAGCATTTGATAGTTGTTGTAAATCAACTTCAAATCAATCTGGGGTAGCTGGAAATCTTTCTAGTCTTGTAAATAATATATTTCTTTTAGAATTTGATTGAAATGGCATTATTGTTTCCCAAGTCCACTCTTGGTTTCTCATTAACTAATCTGCCATTAGGAATATCTCCTCCAAAGCCAATGGTTTTCTCTAAGAAGGTATGGCTTGTAGCATCCTTCCCAAAAGTTCACGTTACCAATAGAACTCTTTAATTATAGCCTGTTAGGGAGTTTCGTTTTATAATTTGTCCCTCTCTTGATATTGACCAAGTTTATCAATGGTATCTCTCTCTTGATATTCAAAAGGCATCCAGTGAATGACTAAGTTATTTTTTCAGAATTAGCATCAACCACAGGAGTCTTACTGAACTTCTTCTTTCATAATATTTTTGGCCCATTCCTTGTAGTTCAATTTTGAGGACTATCACTTACTATGGATTTGGGTTAAGGAATATTCTTCACTAGAATCTGTAGACGTTTGCTTCACACCAAGTCTATTAAGGAATTCCACATCAAATTTAACAATCAAAGTTATCAAACATTAGATGTTTTAAGTTGACTTATTCTTTGTTTCAACTAAGGCTTATCCATATTATTCCTGTTCTCTAGATGTGAATCTAGGTTGGTTCTTTTCGTTTTTCTTCTCTTAGCCGTCAATGAACATGGTGTCATTTGTGCATTCCTTTTGTCCTTTCTCTTTTACTGTCAGTGGTCTAACCTTTTGCATGTTGATATTTCGTCTAAAATACATACTGATACCATATGTTACTTTCCTTTCCCAACAATTTCGTTAGCTAAGTAGTTGCAGCTTCTTTTGATGCTAGTCACCTCCTATTGCACAAGATTTCTTTTGATTAACTGCATCTTGCCTTTTAAACAAATACTTGTCTTTCTTTTCACTGCATTGACCTTCAGAAATGGACTCCATTCTCTCTCAATTATTTCATAGTGCCTGTTCTTATGCTTTATATAGGTTCAGTCTAATGCCTCACTCTAGGAACCTTCCCTAGAAACATCCAATCACCTATCATAAACATCTTCCAACTCCAAAAACTCAATTTCGGAGCTCTTTTTTTTTTTCTTTTGCTTAATCTCAAAGGATTTTTGAAATTTAGGAATCACCAAGGCAATGATCATCTATCATAAGCATGAGCTTCAATAACAGAATTAATCCCTGTGACTGGGGTGTTCTTCCACACCAAGGATCCACAAACATCCACTTTGTAAAGGCAAGCATCTACTCAAGTCTGAATGCCTCTCTGATGTGTTTCTGTACTGTTTCAAGGTAACACACACAATCTCATAACCTAGTACAAATACCTCAACATACCCTTCTTGGTACAGAATTTTAGGAATTTCTGCATTGACACATGAGGCCTAAAGAAACACACATTGCAAGCTCATCCATAATGACATTAATAGCCAAATTTTTTCTTCGAAACTGTTTGCCTGCATAATTTTTCTGATGGTGAACTCACGAGGTATAAATTTGGATTAGGTAGACAACTCAAAATTGGAATCCCCAAATAAGGGCACAATCTCATGGCAACTCAAAAGTGGAATCCCCAAATAAGGGCACAATCTCATGGCTGTTTCAACACAATTGTTGGGCATGGCCATGACGAAGGTCAAGTTGTAGATTTGGCTTGGCTACCATGGATAGGACTTCAGCTTCTTCTACATCATATTTACTTGTCTAAAAATTGGTGGTTCATTTTCTTACGAGCACAAATGTATGCTTCATTATCCCTTTCCTTTATGGTCAAGTTGTAGATTTTGCTTGGCTATGATGGATGGGACTTCACCGTCTTCTACACCATTCTCCCTCGTGTGTAAAAACTGTTGTTTCATTTTCTTGTTGGGAAAGGAGTATGCATGTGTTGTAACATGTTGCACACGCTTTTCTATTTTAAATTATTTTTTAAGTCTAAAATGTTTAGTTTCAGAATCATAAATATTTTCTTTCTGTAATTGAAACATTAAATTTTAAAAATTAATTGAAGCATTAAATGTTTTAAATTCCCTATAATCGAAAAATTATTTAAAAAATATTTGGTCAAATTACATATGTAATAAAAGGTTTTTAAAACTCATAATTTTTTTTTTTTTTTTGAATTTACATGGTGGAATCGGTAGCCGCCACGAATCCGGGCAGGCTGTCCAGCTTTTTATGGCCGCCACAGTATTCTGCGCTGTCCGCCCCAGAAGCCGCCACACAGATCTTCGCGCAGTCCGCCCCTATAACCACCATGCCACAATCATTTTAAACGTTCAGTCCGGCGAGGCCCGAGATTTGAACCTTGGACCTCCGCCCCCCTTATGGGGTTTGGATGAACCAATTGGTCTACACCTCGGACCTTTCTAAAACTCATAATTAAAATGAATAAAAAATTATATTAATTAAGATTAATAACATTTTTTTTTAGTTGGTTATATGGGAGTGAAACTGGCCCCACCTGTATTATGTTGTGACCAGATAGTGATATTACCATAGCATTTTTTTTTGGCAATTATGCAGATATCATTTGACAAGATTCAAAGCTGGTCTCCTTGAAGGTTGGGGTATATAACCGGTTGAGCTCATGCCATTTGATAATTAATAAAGTAAAAATTGTAATTAAACAAAAAATCATACTTTTCAATTTCATAAATAGTACAATTTATCAAATTATGGGCAATAACAAATAATCAATCTCTCTCTCACTCACACACTCGTGTGCACACACATATGCACATGCGTATATGCATGCACACACACGTATATCATCTTATTTATGTGAATCACATGCGATTTTTCCTAGGTTGTCTGTTTTAGACCCTGAATTTCCTTAATGAAAGAAACATGAAGGTTAGCTGAACACGTGATACCGGCTAAAATGTAGATTTATTGCTTGTTTTTACGGATGTTTTAAATGTATTAAGGTTGTAAGCTATTTTAGACAGATGTACGTTATTGTTTTTCATTTGACTTTTGCAGGGTGTTGTTAAGAACATTGTACCAGCCATTGCATCAACAAATGCCATAATGTCGTCTGCATGTGCATTGGAGGCTTTCAAAATAGCAACTGGATGCAGTAAATCCATGTCAAATTTTGTAACGTAGGTTCTGAATTTTAAGATGCATTACTTACATGATATACATAAAATATAGTACTACAGAATGTTTAAAGAGGCATAATTTTTTGTACGAAGAATATCAATAGTTAGACAATATGGTGATTTCATGTGATGTTTAACATCATTTTTATTTGCAAAAACCGGAGGTAATATGTATGTCTAATTGTTTAGATAAATGGACTTGCAGATTTTTGTTTATTAATTGTTTGCCTAATATATTTGTAGGCAAAATTGAATTTTTTCTAGTTGATTGTTTTCATTTTTTTATTTTAAACTGTAATTTAAATTCTTATTTTTTCACATGCCATGTTTTTAAAGGTATATTGGTACTGAAGGCATTAATACACAAGTATCTGAATTCGAGAGAAACAAGGATTGTTTGGTTTGTGGTCCAGGAGTTTTGATGGAACTAGATACCTCTGTGACGTTGCAAAAGGTTTGTTCACTAAAAATGTCATCCTCTTTGCCAATCAATTTATGTTAGTTGGCACAGCTCATCACTTTATAAATCATCATCTACAATGAAGAATGTAAGAATGAGATTGCTTTATGAGTAGTGCCAATAATTGTTAAATGCAAACATGTAACTTGTTTATTGTGGCATCATGGGCTTATAGATGTTTGTTTTTGTTGTTACTCAGTTTATTGATCTTGCTGGTGAACATCCAAGGCTTCAGTTGTCAAGACCAAGCGTCATGCATAGAGGAAATAATCTCTACATACGAGCACCTCCTGTTTTGGAGGAAATGACACGATCAAATTTAGAGTGTCCTCTGTTTGAGCTTATGGGCAAAGTTCCCAAAGATAGTGTACATTTAAGTGGCATTATAAGTGCTAATGATAAAAAGTCGAGTGTGTCGAGAAAAGTCCGGGTTTCTTTTAAGGGAGTTGCAGATGGGGTTACAGATATGGACACTGCTTGTGGGGGCTAAAAGGGATAATGCCATCGGATATTCTCACTAATAAATGTCTAGTAGCTTTTGTAGTGATTTTTCAGAAGTTGTCCGTCTGTAACCAATCAGTGGGTTGTAGAGTGTAGAGAATGCATATCAGGGAGTTGCAGATGGTGTTATAGATATGGACACTCCTCGTGGGTGCTAAGGGATAATGCAATTGAAGCATTATTCTCACTAATAAATAGTGAGTTTCCTTTACAGTAATTATCAAGGAATTACGTAGATTAAAAAGAATACATAGCTATGATATTTTGTTTGCACTTCAAGCATTTAGATACTTGGCCCCTGTTGTTAAAGTCAAATAAAATATTAAATACCATATTTGATGTTGTATGCACTTTGGATTAGTATGGGATCTTTAACCGTCACAAGGGCAGGGCCAAAGCTGAAAATGACCTCTTTGAGAGCATTCATTCTCTAGGCTTATTACAAAAATTTATGTTCTTCCAACAGTTCAAAAGGTCAAACAAATTGTTCTTTTGGATCAGAGTGGTTATTTGGTAATAAGCTTTAATGGTTGGGTTTGTTTTTCATATGAATAGCCTGTAATTTGCTATTTGATTGAAATGCCTATTGTTTCTAGTGTATGATTCCTTGTATTATTTGTTTAACGATAGTCTTTCTTTAATTTTTTAATTTTAAAAATATTTTTAATAAGTTTGTGTGGCTTTTATTGGGGTAAAAAAATGACCATACATTATATTGGTGTCAAGTCAATTAATCCATATCTAGCTTACATTTTTATCAAACAGATTCATCTGTCTTTCTGTCAAAGACAATCTTTATCAGCATGTTTTTGGAATCACCTTGTCGATGTCATTTCAGTAAGAGAGAAAATTTCACTTGTCCAGTTGCCTTACAAAATTTAAATATTCCCAACACAAAGATCAACACTTGATTGGCAAAATCATCTGCTATCTGATTTCTTTATTTGTAGATACGTTGGCATTTTCAAGATACTCCCTCCAACTATAGCTGATAGCTATTAGAAATAATGTTATTATTGATGAATCCTCACATCCATCTTTTTTCAATAGCATTTATGATTATTTGTGAATAACCCTTGCCATTCTATACTGTAAAACAAGAAGATTTCCGTCATTTTTTAATGACAATTTTGATTCTTGTAAAGAAGTGAGCCAACCTCTTTATAGTTAGTTGAAGTTTTACATGATTTTGAGGAAGCGAGAAGAATTTTGCCTTAATTATTTTAAAAATCATCTTCACCAGTTTTTTCTGGATTTCCTTTCAAAGCACCACTAAATTAATTTTGATAAACCTAAATTTTGGGCATTTTCATTTTAACATAGATCAAAATAGATCCTTTATACTGATTCTGTTTCCACAAATGGCCTTTTTCCATGTATATTCAAATCCTATAACCGATAGTCTAGCACCTCTTTTTTTGCACTTGAGACTTCCCATAATGAGGACCATGTCCGTAAACATTCTGCAAGAGAAGCAATAATACGATTCCAATCATGGGCTGGATTTTGAGATTTGCTTTTAAAAATTCTATTATTCCTTTTAAAGTCATAGACTTCAACAAATAATGATAAGATCAATCATCCATTGAATGCATAATGTTTTAGCTTCGAAACAATTAATTCAATACTTTGTCTGTGTTTCAATATTAATGAAACTACCTAATATGTTCTCATATTTTTGAAAAAGTGACCCCAAATGGTATTGGCAAAGAGACAATGAAGAAATAAATGGTCCGATGTTTTTAACGTTCTTCCAAGGCACAACTAAAAAGTAAGATATTCTCTTCTTTGTAAACTCATTTATAAGTATTTTGCTTTGGACTACTAACAAAAGGAATGTTGAGGTCTTAGGGAGGTCTTTGAGTGAACAAATGTTTTTTCAAGAAAATTCTTTGTGATTAAAAAAGTTTTACTTGTTCTAAAGCCTTATATCCTAGTTTGATTAAGTATCCATTATCTTTGGATAGATTCTAAATCAACTCATTATTCCATGTAAAAATAGGGAAAGAGAACTCTTGAAGCATCCTTTGAAGCTTACTTGTTATTTCTTTGAGGTCCTTTGCTTCAACTAGATTGCCAAAGGAAATTTTTGATTTGTAGTTGTTGCTCATGTTAATATAATTTTTGACCTTTGAACCTTTACAAGCTAAAAATCCTCAAGCCAACAATTGCCATTTTGGATAAAAAATAAGAGGTTAAGTCTTCCTTTGAGCATTGGACAAAAAAATGTAGAATCTCCCCCGTTACAATCTAATATGTTTCTTGATTAATTGCAAACTATTTGATATGAAATTCCATAGGTAAGGTTTGTTTCTTGAATAATTTTATTGCATCAACAAAACATATATATTTCTAAAGTAATATTTTTGCCTAATTTTTTCCTTGATCTTTGAATAATCTCCATGTTTTGCCCCAAATGCCAAACTTGTATGTCTACAATTGCTCTCTCTCTCTCTCTCTCTCTCTCTATATATATATATATATATATATATATATATATATATATATATATATATATATATCAGGTAAAACCCTATCTTAGTAAACAAAGAGGGAACTTCAATTTGTCTTTAACATCTTTTCCAAAGTAAATCACTTTGAATGTTATCAAGTTCGGATTCTATACTTGCAAACAATCTTGAAAGTGACTTCCTATATATAGGAATAGATTGCAAAGTAATTTTTACGAGTTGTAGCCTTCCAACCATGGTTGAGAACTTACTTTTTGAAACTAACAAACAAGATTTTGTTTCAAACAAAATTGAGTTTTAGAGATCATCCTTTTCTTTATTAAACAAACGAATACCTAGATATTTTAATGGCAATTTTCCAACTTTAAAGCTTAAATCTCTACAATAATGTTATGTAAATCTATGGCAATGTTAACGAAAAATATCTTATGAAATGACATTAGCTCAACCGGTTATATTCCTCAACTTTCAAGGAGGAAACTTAGGTTCAAATCTTGCCAAGCAATACATGCATAATTGTCAAGCTATTATAATATCACTATCTGGTCATGATGTAAATGGGTGTGGCTTATTTCAATCCCATGTAACCTATTAAAAAACGTTAATGAAAAATATCTTGGGTTTTGCAATATTAGCCAAATTTCCAACAATCTTCTCATAGCACGATAATATTGACTTAAACTCCACACCCTTGTTGGAGGGACGACCCAAAAGAGAAACACCATCAACAAAGTGACGATGAGATTCAAAGGGATCATTTGTTGCAACTTGAATACCTTGGATTTTTCTTTTAACTTATATGAGTGTGGCCTATTTCAATCCCATTTAACATATTAAAAAAATAATGAAAAATATCTTGGATTTTGCAATATTAGTCAACCTTCTAACAACCTTCTCATTGCATGATAATATTAAACTTAAACTTCATGCCCTTGAAGGACGACCCAAAAGAAAAGCATCATCAACAAAGTGGCGATGAGATTCAAAGAGATTATTTGTTGCAACCTGAATACCTTTGATTTTTCTTCCATTTTTGCCTTCAAGAAATCTCTCCCTTATGCCTCAACAAGAATAATAAATAGATAAGGAGATAGTGGGTCACCTTGGCAAAGTCTGCTATATGCTTCAATGTATTCAGTGATCAAAATAGAATATTATGAATTGCTATTACAACATTTAATCCATTCACACCAACGTTTGACCAAAATCATATTTTTTTAGAATATAATGTAGAATATATATATATTTTTTGATAGTTATAAGTGTTTGTATTTATAGCGGGTTTTAACAAGGATCCCAAAACCTGATTACATAAGCAATGGGCCTAGGGCATCAATCCCTTGAAACTGAACACCAAAACAGAAATCCCGCCCAGCGGTAACAGTAAGCATGAAAAAATCCCTCTTAGCGGGAAATAAACAAATAAGAAAGAAAGTAGTTTTGGAGATCCCGCCCAGCGGGGAGTAGCCAAAAACCACCATCAAGAAGATCCCACCCAGCAAGAAGCACAGAAAAACCGTTACAATAAAATCCCGCCTCGCGGGAAGCAGTCAAAACCACCACAAACAGTCCCGCCTAGCGGGAAGCAACAGGAAAATCCCGCCATCCGGGAAACCAGCAGAAAAGAAAGGATCCCGCCTCGCGAGAAAATCGGCAGATTTGGCGGATCCCGCCTTGTGGAGAAACCATCCCACCCACCGGTAAAACATTCAGTTCAGCGAGAGCCATCCTGTAGGAAGCCGACAGCCAGCACAGAGAGGATCCAACCCATCAAGAAGTGACCAGAGAGTTGCACCACAAGGAACCCGCCTCGGGAAAACAAAAGAGGATCCCAGCAGCAGGGACCAAGAATCCCGTCCAAGCACAGAGCCCGCCGAGGATTCACAAGAAAAAGGGGGAAGCTGTCCAAACCCTAAATCGTCACCTCCACCGCACCGAGAAACGCAGGGGACCAGATCCACGCGAATAACCTACAAAAAAACCCCAGGGGGAAGCCTGAGGGAAAAAGGGAAGGGATCCCCAACCAAACATGGATCCCTGGGAAGCACCAGTCCGAAAAAACAACCAAGGAAACCCTAGCCGGCCGGGAGGGGCGCAGATAGTGGAGAAGGATCTCCCCCCGGAGATCATCTGCAAACAACCACTCCCCGGGAGGGATGACCTGGGTTGAGCCAGGGACTGGGCAAGAACCAGGAGCCATGGGAGGGGGAGCAGGGGAGGGACCAGAGCCCTCCCCTCTCTCATAATGTAGAATATTTTAGCAAACTATGTCATATGCTTTATTTGTATCTAATTGTACATCCATACCTAGATTTTCATAGAATGAAAAGAGTAGATGGCCTCTTGTGCAATGATTAAATCATTGAGAAATTGTTTACCATAAATAAAACCAACTTTATCCTTTGAGATAATATGGTCAAGAATGCTTTTCAATCTATCATAAGCTTTTGGAATTATCTTGTAAATCATATTACAAAGACTTATTAGACAAAAATGATCAATTTTTTGTCTCGTCCATCTTGGCAACCTATACAATAAAGGTATCATTGATCAATCTTATTATAACCTTCTCTTTCATAGCCTCTTCAACTATAACCAACATGCCACTCTTCAACAAACCCCAAATTTTTGAAAGAAAATTGTGGAGAATCCAATAGGGCTTGGTGTCTTGTTATGGGTGCAAAGAGAAAACTGCCTTTTATAGCTCCTCCATAAAGATCTTTATCAAGCTTTCATTCTATCTTTGTGTGGTAATTGATGGAATATTTTGCAAAAGCTTACTTTGAATCTCTTTATCTTGTCCAATTTTTTTTATTAATGGTGAAAATAGGGGTTTTTGGAAGGGCCCCAACCCTTTTACATAGGCCAATGAAACTTCCAACAGGGACAAAAGCCCAAGGCCAAAAATGAACAATCGACAAAAAAAATCAGATCAAAGAACAACATGAAAAACCAATACAAGAGGCCAACAATAAAAGACTACAAACATAACAAGAGATCAGAATGACTAACTAGGATTTGAAGAGGCTGACATCGACCTCCAAGTCTTCTTAATTTGCACTTGGACCTTCAGCATCTCCCAAGAGTCCTTCAACACCTGAGTATCCCAAAGAGGATGATTCTTATGGCAAAGGGTATACTGAAACAAGAGGTCCTCCTCAACATGGGCCCCCCTATCTGTTACAATGTACAAATTCTAGGTATCCCTCTCCGGATAATTGGCTCCCATTTAGGTATCGACAATCTTATCTTGTCCAAATTTTGACAAAATATCTTTGAAATAATTAATTACTTCCCTTCAAATATCTTCTTCTTCCTAAACACTTCTTCCATCTAGAGGAAATGCTTTTAATTTGATGGAAAAATAAATCTGTTTTGGTTGTATCATGAAAAATTGGTATTTTTGGGACCAATATGAAATTTTCAATGTATTATGGTAATTATAAAGTAATTGTCTCCTACACAATTTTTTAATTTATTATGGTAATTATAAAGTAATTGTGTCTCCTACACATAATTTTTCAATGTATCTTGGTACATTCCTTTATTTCTACTATCTTTTGTAAATTGTTAGGTTTGAAATTTTAAATTTATTATGATAACCAAAAAGTAATTGTTTTTCTTGCACGTAAGTATTTTGCCTATTCCATTGATTTCTATTATCTCTTGTCAATTGTTAAGCTTGAATTCGATTCTCTCTTTTGTTTTATGTATGTTACCAAAATATTTGTCATTCCAAATATGCATTTGCCTCTTTAGATATTTGATCTTTTGAACAAATCTTCACATTAATGACCTTTCAATTCTTATTTTTTCTCACC
This sequence comes from Wollemia nobilis, assembly GCA_028583015.1. Classification (NCBI taxonomy): domain Eukaryota; kingdom Viridiplantae; phylum Streptophyta; class Pinopsida; order Araucariales; family Araucariaceae; genus Wollemia; species Wollemia nobilis. The sequence goes on along the minus strand of JAQPPZ010002072.1, from coordinate 4,538,756 downwards.
ATAACATAACCATGAAAGAAATTAGGGACTTTGAGTTGCATAGTTCGAAATCAAAATGACTTTGGATGACCTTTATTGAGTAGATCACAACTCATGAGAATGGGCTTGTGATTTGATCCTACTTATAGTAAAATGTTTGAAGAGATTGTGTACTTTATTTATAACCATGCATTGGATGACAAAAAATTGTCCAATCTTTCTACTTTATGAGTTTTCCCATTGTGTTAATAATCCTATATATGTTGAAAGGCTTAAAGGAATAACATCCTATAGGCTATTTAAATTGACAATGAAGAAAAATCCTCCATTGATTTACACCATCTTGAAGTACCGCCTTTTTTTTTTTTTTCTGAAGGAGAGAATTATGTTGAAGCCCCCCAAGAATCCATAGATCACAATTATGAGCTATCGTTGAATTTGACATAAATAAATAGAGGCCCTTCCAATATCTTTCATAAGGAATAACTATAGTTGGAGTATATACATTTATGACCACAATTTTGATATTTTCCTCTTCTACAAAGAAAAAAGGAAAAAAAGATCACCTCAATTTTTTTTTCTTCTAGCTATTGTCCATCCTATTTGTGTTTGTTCCAAATTGTTAAAATACCTCCTGAATATCTTCCACAAAAAATACTAGACAGCCTCTCATCTTTCAAATCTTTTTGAATACATCCTTACACTCCTCACTACATTTTCTTTGTTTCTATCATTAAACTAAACTCATGACTATAACAACCTAGTAATTCCCTAATAACTCTTTTTTAGGGTCTTATTCGCACCCCTAGTACTATAATATACCATTTTCATCATCATATTTTATTTTATTTGTGGAATTACCTCTAATTTTTGTTAATACTTGCCAATTTTACTTTTCCCCATGTTATTGATCCTTTGAGTTTTCTTTTCTCATTGTTCTTGCTTTAAGTGTCTTCATATATTGTTTCCATTCCCACCAACAATTTCATCTTTGTTGATCCCTTTGATTTTTATAGACTATTCATAATGAGAATTATTATCTATATGTTTATGCTGCCTTGAAGGATGTAAAGTGTTAGGAAGAGCCTAAAAAACGTTCTTCTTTATGTTGTCCTAAAAACCCTCGAGTGCAAGGAGAATATTCTATAGTAATTACTTTCTTATGCTTCCCTTAATACTCCAAATTCCCATGGATATCCTCCATACTCATTTCTTTATTTTGTTGCTCTTGAAAGCATAAAGTAAAAGGGATAAAATCTATACTACTTTCATTTTTATTACAAAGAGAGGATTACGACTCTAAATGCTTTGGGTGATCCACTTTAAATCTGGTTGGAATGATCCTACTTCCACACAACTCTCTTCTAAGGAAAGGATTTTATACTACTTGAGGAAAATGAAGATTTACTTGGTTTAAACTTGACCTCTTCCACCTCCATTGTTTTAAATTTTGCCTCCATATCTTCCTTTGCACCTTTAATTCCTTCTGAATTTGAACTTGCACATTGTACTTTCTCATCCCTTGTATCCTTGGTTCTTCTAATGTTTGATTTAAGTGAACCATGATAGTCCTCACCATTTGATGATGTAGGAGGCCTTGCTTTACCACTTCTTTTTAGAGTGGAAAATCCTTAATCTAAACTTCTACTATAGTATTGATCTCATTACTTCATATTTAAGTTTGTCCATGGCCAAAATTGTCCAATATGATAACATTTACAAAATCAAAATACATTATTTTCATAATTATTTTCTTGATCTTATTATTTGGACCATATTTAATCATAATGGTTTGTGGCAAAGGTTTTAAAATATCCATGGAATACATACTTAGGTATATGACATGGTCTCATTCCTTTATAAGTTTGTCCATCCTAAATGAACTCATTGTTGGATCAAGGAATGTTCTTGACTTCTATTTCATTGATGTGTCCCAATTACAACCTTTTAATAGTTCCTTAGAAGGAAGGGCTAATGACTTCCTCTAACCTCAAGATTGAGGCCAACTCCTCACTATCCCTGCTAAATCCTATGCTAACCTACACTACTTGCATGAATTAAAATGCATGAAAAGTAAAATTTTTAGTTTAAAGGTATAAGGGATTCAAATTCAAATATGGTTGTAACCGTAGCAAGGAAGTGTACGATCAATCAACACATGAGAATCCAAATAATGATGATATTTTACATTCAACAAGTATAGATTTGTTAAGCAAATGATAATATGGGAGAAGGGCTATGTCTTAATCACCATGCACTTTACACTCGAGGAGGGCAGTTCCATGGATGAAATGCAAAAGACTTGCCAAATTTTTAGTAATTTTATGAGATACAAAGCACAATGTGGGTTTCATAAAGTGCAACTCTAAATTATCATGGCCAAAAGATCTTTACAATGGAGCTTATAGATATTATTTATAGCGAAAGTTAACCTTTAAGTTATTTGGGGTGAGAAATTCTAGTAAAAGTAAAATTTGGGTCATCTCTAACAAAATTGTGCACTTATATATGTTACATACCTCTAAATATTCTTGTAATAGGCTTAGAAGGATTCCAAAATGAGTTAGTGCATCACTACATGCCAAAATGTTCTTTTTTTTAGGAAGTGAAGTCACTATGCAGTACAGACAACCAGGAAAGAGAATTGCAGCAGGCCAAAGCAGGCCAGACGTCTAACCTGCTAGACATCTAGGTTAGACATCTAGGCAACAGGCTAGATGTATGACCTACTAGACATCTAGGCCAGACGTCTAGGCTGGTAGATGTCTAGGCCAAACGTTTGGGCTGCCAGACATCTAGGCCAGACGTCTAGGTTCCCAAATGTCTAGGCCATACGTCTAACCAAGTAGATATCTAAGCTAGACGTCTAACCAAGTAGACATCAAACTAAGTAGATGTCAAACCAAGTAAATGTCCAGATAGACGTCTAACACGGAAGACGAACATGTTTAGGCGTTTTCCTTGGGAGCAAAAATGAATAGTTTTTTGGAGGCTTTCATCGGGAGAGGAAACAAATAGTTGGAGTCTTCTTTCAGATCTATAAAAGGGATGTGATCCCTTGCATATGTATGGTTGGTGAAAATATTGAGAAACGTGAATGTAAAATTTGTTGAAAATAATAAAAGGAGAAGTTGCCATTGGCCCGTGGTTTTTCCTGCACATTGCAGGTTTCCACGTAAATATCTGTGTCACTTATGTTTTTGTTTTTGTGTTTTATATTTTTTGTTATTGTGCTTCCTCTTACAGGTGTAAAATCTGAAGTTTTCCCAACATTTGGTATCAGAGCCAAGGTTTTGTGCGAGTGGGAGTTGCAACAATGACAAAAGGTGTAACCAAGTTCAAAATTAAGAAATTTGATGGCAAGAAATTTGCTCTATGGAAGATGAAGGTGAAGGATTTGCTGGTTCATAATGACCAAGCTCAAGCCTTTAAAGGGATCACGAGTAAATCGAGCAGCATGAAAGATGAGGAGTGGGTAACACTTAATAGGAAGGCAATTTCTACAATCCGTCTCTGCCTAACGGACTTTGTCTTGTTCAATGTAGTTGAAGAGAAGACCGCAGAAGCCCTTTGGTAAAAGCTTGACAAGTTGTATGAAACAAAATCAATAACAAATAAGGTTTTTTTGAAAAAGTAGCTTTATAGCTTGAGGATGAAGGAAAATTCATCCGTTGTAGATCATTTGAATGAGCTTAATACTCTAATCAGTAAACTAGTTTTCGTGAATGTGAATATGGAGGATGAAGATAGAGCTATCACCTTACTTTGTTTCCTCTTGAACACTTGGGATCATATGTTGATGACCATCAACAATTCATCATTAGGAACTCTCAAATTTTATGATGTGGTAGCTGCTTTGTTGGCAGAAGAGTTGAGGCAAAAAACGTCTTTGGAACCCTCAACCAATGAAGCCCTATGTGTGAGAGGTCGATCTTTCGAGAGGAGTAAACAAGGTAGAAAACAATCTAGATCTAAGTCTAAAGGACATAAGTAGAAAGAGAAGTGCTGGAATTGTGGGAAGCTAAGACACTCCAAGAAGGACCATTGTCAATTAAAGAATGGTAAAAAGAAAAATCAGCCATCAGTTGAGGCCAGTGCAGCAGATTCAGGAGAGATGATAACATGTGAAGCCTTATGTATCAGTAAAAACATATCAGTTTTATATTCTTGGGTTTTGGACTCAGGTGCATCCTTCCACATGTCTCCCCATAGAGACTGGTTTGACAAATATCAACCATACTGTTGTGGAAATGTCTATTTGGGTGATGATCATCCTTTAGAAATTGTGGGAAGAGGGGATATAAGGATCAGGCTGGACGATGGTAGAGAAAGGATGTTATGTGATGTGCGACATGTGCTTGATTTAAGGAAGAATTTGCTCTCAATAAAAATGATAGAAAAGCTAGGGTATTCTATCACTTTCAGTAAAAACTACTACAAGATTACCAGAGGAGCTCTTGTAATAGCAAAGGTAGAATCTTATGGGACCTTATACCGTTTATGTGGTAATACGGTGACAAACCATGCAACAACAACAACTTTTGTTCAGGATGCAGTAATGCTATGGGATCAACACCTAGGCCATATGAGTGAAAAAGGCCTAAAAATTCTACATGACAAAGGTATGCTTTATGGGACTAAGTCTTATAATTAAGACTTATGTGAGCACTATATTTTTGGTAAACATAAGAGGATTCAGTTTACTGCAAGTCCTAGTAAGAGTTCTGATTTTCTGCAACTTATACATTCAAATATATTTGGACCAGTATCCACTCAGTCCTTGAATGACACCATCTATTTTCTAAATTTTATAGATGATTATTCTAGGAGAGTGTGGGTTTATTTTTTGAAGAAGAATTCGAAAGCTTTGCAAAAATTTAAAGAGTTCAAAGCATGGGTAGAGAAGAGTTTGGGCAAGTCGATTTTATGTCTCAGGTCAGATAATGGGGGTGAATATTGCTCCAAGGAATTTGATAAATTTTGTATGCAGGAAGGTATTAAGCACCAGAAGACTGTACCATACACTCCACAACAAAATGGTGTGGCTGAGCGGATGAATCACACAATCATGGAATGTGCAAGAAGCATGCTTAGCACAACCATGTTGGAGAAAAAGTTTTGGGTAGAGGCTGTTAATATAACTGTTTATCTTATTAATATGTTACCTACAGTTGCGTTGGATGGACAGGTTCCGGAGGAGGTTTGGTGTTGTAAGCCAATTGATCACTCTCATTTGCGTACCTTTGGCTGTGATGCATTTTCCCATGTACCCAAAGGAAAAAGGTCCAAGATTGAGCCGAAGTCAAGCAAATATATTTTTCTTGGCTATGGAGATATAGTGAAAGGGTATAGATTGTGGGATCCTACTACCCATAAGGTAATTATTAGCCATGATGTAATTGTTGATGAAAAATCCATGCAAAGGAATAAGGTACAACAAAATCCTAATATTGTACCAGTTGAAGTAGAAATGAGTGAAGATGAATATGAAAATCAGCATGTTGAAGTTTTTGATCAGCATGTAGAATAACAAGTAGAACAACAAGTAGAGCAACCACAACAGTCACAATACCAAGAGCCACAATCGATAGATCATTGGGTTAGAAGATCTACACATCCATAGAAGTGTCCAAAAATGTATTCTCAAGTGTATCAGTCCTCTTTTTCTTTGTTAACTGATTATGGTGAACCTAGTTCATTTCAGGAAGCTAGAGAGTCTAAAAATACAGAAAAGTGGAGGAAATCCATGGAAGAGGAAATCAAGGCACTTTGAAAGAATAAAACTTGGGAACTTGTGGATATATCACCTAGAAGAAATATTGTTGGAAACAAGTGGGTGTACAAAGTGAATAAGAATAGCGATGGGTTGTTGGAATGCTATAAAGCTCGCTTGGTGGTAAAGGGCTATGTGTAGAAGTTAGGTGTTGACTTTAATGAAATTTTCTCTCCAGTTGTTAAGATGACTACTATTAGAGTTCTACTTGCACTCGTAGCTGCACAGGATTTGGAATTGGAGTAGCTTGATGTAAAGACTTATTTCTTGCATGGTGATCTCAAGGAAGAGATATATATGGATCAGCTTGAGGGATATGAAGAAAGAGGCAAAGAGCTTTTTGTTTGTAGACTGAAAAAATTACTGTACAAGTTGAAACAGGTGCTAAGGATGTGGTACAGGAAATTTGACACCTTCATGAAGAGCCAATGTTTCAGCAATAGTGAATCTGACCATTGTGCACACTATAAGAGGTTTGACGATGACAGTTTTACTATTTTATTATTGTATGTTGATGATATACTGTTTGCACGCCCCAACATGAAGAAAATCATTGATATTAAGGATCAGTTGGTTGGGATATTTGAAATGAAGGATTTAGGAGTAGCAAACCAAATTTTAGGGATGAAGATACATAAGGATAGAAAAGGAAGAAATATTTGGTTAAGTCAAAAGTCATATGTGGAAAATATTCTGCAGCGCTTCAATATGTAGAATGCTAAACCAGTTAGTACCCCACTTCTTCTATACTTAAAGTTGTTTTCCAACCAGTGTCCTAGAACAGAAGCAGATAAGACAAGCATGTATCGTGTGTTATATTCATTAGTAGTAGGAAGCCTCATGTATGCCATGGTGAGCACCAGATTAGATATTACGCAGGCAATGGGAGTAGTCAGTCGGTACATGGTAAATCCTAGTAAGGAGCATCGAAATGCGGTGAAGTGGATATTCAAATATTTAAAAGCCACTTCAGATGTTGCCATTTACTTTGGATCAACAGATTTGTAAGTTACAGATTTTGTGGATTCTGATTATGGTGGAGATAGATATGGGAGAAAGTCCACTACAGGATATACCTTCACTCTTGCTGGTGGAGCGGTGAGTTGGGATTCTAAGTTATAGTCTATTATGGCTTTATCAACCACCGAAGTAGAATATATTGTAGCGACTCATGCCAAAAAAGAGGTAATTTGGCTAGAGTGATTGTTGGGTGACTTCAAGGTAATGTAGGAGAAAATTACATTGCATTGTGATAGCCAGAGTGCTATTCAACTAGTGACGAATTCAACATTTCATGATCGCACAAAACACATTGATATCAAGTACCACTTTATCAAAAATATGGTGGAAGAAGGTAGGATCCTGTTGCAAAAAAATCGACATTGAAGTGAATCCTAAAGATATGCTTACAAAGCTGATCAAGGTAGAGAAGTTTGAGTGGTGCAGAACTTCTCTGGGCTTGCTAAAAAAGTAACAAGGGTAGCATTGGGAAATTGGCACTGGATGAAGATCTTTGGTAGAAGAATTCCTGAATATTGACTCCAAGTGGGAGAATGTTAGGAAGTGAAGCCACTATGCAGTACAGGCAGCCAAATCAGGCCAGATGTCTAACCTGCTAGACATCTGGGTTAGACATCTACCAAGAGGAGATAAGACGATCAGAACTATTTTAAAAGAGGGCAAGACGATCTAAAGCTTTTAGAAGAGGGCGAGGCGGGGCGATCTAAAGCTTTTAAAAGAGGGCGAGGCGGGGCGATCTAAAGCTTTTAAAAGAGGGCGAGGCAAAGGCGATCTTACGAGATAGAGATATTCAAGACCATCAGGCCATAATCTCGGCTTACTACCAGAGAGATCTTTATTACGAGATAGAGATATTTAGCCACTTTAAGACCAGCCCTTTAAAAGCAGGCAGCTATTATAACGGGTTTAAGACCAGCCCTTTAAAAGCAGCAGCTATTATAACGGGATTTCTATACGGTATATAAAATCAACAGATATTTAGTACCAAAGATATCCCCTGGGCGAGATTGATATTAAGAGATATTTACATACAGATATTTACGAGAGAAGGAAAGCCTTCTATCTCATCTATACGGTATATCAAATTAACAGATATTTATCACCCCATAAGATATTTATCACGAGATAGAGATATTTAAGATACAGATATTTAAGATTATTTAAGGTAGATATATTCAAGATAGAGGAGATATTTATTAAGAGCGGATTTTAGACCCCCCCCGGCCCCTCCATTTTAAAGGCAAAGGCAAAGGCACGACTATTTAACAACATTATCTAGAGGATCCCAGGAAGGTATTTTATACAGAATATATCCCAATTTTGAAAGATGAGGGCCCTCTCCCCCACCGTTTAAAAGGGAAAGGGCGGCCCATGCCCATGTTTTAAAAAGAAAAGCCGCCGGCCCGGCTATTTCAAGACTATTTTAGACAGAAACAGAAGAGAGAGAGTACACCCTCTATTTAAAGACTATTTGAGAAGAAGAGAGAGAGTACACCCTAGAAGAGAGAGAGTACACCAAGAAGTGCAACAAAAGTGCAGCAGACTAGACGTCTAACCTGCTAGATATCTAGGCTAGACGTCTGGGTTTCCAGACATCTGGGTTGCCAGAAATCTAGGATGGTAGATGTCTAGGCTGGTAGATGCCTAGGCCAAACATCTGGGCTACTAGACATCTAGGCTAGCAAACGTCTAGGCAAAACATATAGGTTGGTAGATGTCTAGGCCAGACATCTAACCAAGTAGACGTCTAATCCAGATGTCTAACCAAGTAGATGTCTAATCCAGACGTCTAACCAAGTAGACGTCAAAAAAAGTAGACATCAAACCAAGTAGCTATCTAGATAGACATCTAATGTGGAAGACGAACAGGTTTAGGCATTTTTATTGGGAGTGAAAATGAATATTTTTTTGGAGGCTTTTGTCGGGAGAGAAAACAAACAGTTGGAGTCTTATTTCATCTCTATAAAAGGGATGTGATCCCTTGCATATGTATGGTTGGTGAAAACATTAAGAAATGTGAATGTAAACTTTGCTGAATATAATAAAAGAAGTTTCCATTACCCCGTGGTTTTTCCTGCACATTGCAGGTTTCCACGTAAATCTTTGTGTCACTTGTGTTGATGTTTCCATGTTTTCTATTTTTTGTTATTGTGCTTCCTCTTGCAGGTGTAAAATCTAAAGTTTTTCCTAACACTTTTCAAAATATTCTCTTAAAATCCATGCATTTATTTTTACCCTTCTATAGATCAACGTATTATTTACTCTAAGAAGTGATTAAATCAGTTGACTTTGCTAGCGAATGACTAGATGACCCTGAGTACTTTTCTCTCATACAATAATTGGGCCACTTTGCAAGTGGATCACTCCTAAACCAATTGACACTTGAGCTATACTTAATCAAAATTTGATGGGTTTTGGAAGGTCTTGGTTTTTTGATTGCACTACTTTGTGCTCCTCTAAAATGAAGAATTCCAAGGTAGTGACAAGGCACTACATTTCTAGAAACTTCATAGGGTACCAAGCTTGATTGGATAGAGATTCTAAATATTGATTTTATCCTTGGGCATAGAGTCTACAATTAGAACCCCTGCTACAAAATTGTCAAAATTATCATCTTCCCATTTTTCTTTTGTGGTAGCAGTCCTAATAATTTCTACCACTCCTCATCACCTAGTAGTTGGATGGATACCACATATTTGGCTTCTCCCATAGGATATTCATAAGTGTTTTCAGACAACCCATAATGTTTCCCCTTGAGCTCTTGAAGCTTAGCATAAATTAGATCTAGCTTTTTGTATTTTTCAATTTCATCCCCCTTGTTGGGTTGATACTTCTCATCTTCGGATATTGCATAAGCAATATCACCATCAAGAAGATTTAATTTTGGGTCCAAGATATATGGTAGTCTAGCAACAACTAACCCTTGAATCTCTTCAATCATCTTCTATTCTAGGGTTTGTAGAGGGGCCAATGCACTTTTATAGGCTTGTAGGTTTCTTTGTGAATCTAGGATTTTCTTAAGTATTTTGAGTAGATATTTCTTATCAAATCCTAGTTGTGCCTATGATGTTGTCATTGTAAACAAGAGTTTTAGTACATTCTAGAATTATTCTCTTGTGGGTAGTTTTTCTTCAACTTGTTTAATGATCTCTAAGACCTGATTTAGATTATTTTTTGTTTGTGCCATAAGTGGAAGTATCCTTAAATATTTATGTCATCTACCTTGATATTACCCTTAAGGAACTTGACCTATTGGATGTCCAATGCCTTCTTGGGATCTATAGTCATTTTTATCTATTTTGGAGCCATTAGTTCTCCTTGGAGATATTATGTTCTCTGATATTTTTGTTGCAAGGTTTTATAAAATTGTTAAATTTGGATCTACCCTTATGTAATTTTCTATGAGAGATCCTCCAATTGTTATGTGTTCTTATCAAATTTATCAAGATAGGATTTGATGTCTTCAAACTACTTCAACCGGTATCTTTTTAAGGCATCATTTTTTAGTGTCTTCATCTCTTACTAGAGCTACTTCTTTTGAGCTTTGAGCTATGTTATCTCTACTTTAGGCCCTTATTTTTCTTTACAAATTCTTCATCCTCCACTTATAACTAACCAAATGTCATGGCCACATCAATTAAGAGTTGGTTTGTGAGTTGGATTATTTGATATGGATATGTTTGACTCAGATCCAACTAGAAAAATTTGGTGGTAAAGTTAGTAGGAAGACTTATAAATTTGGATGGGCCAATATTTTCTACTTTTTTTATATACGTCTTGTTCCCTTTATGTACCAAATATGACCCCAAAAATACTGGAGCCTTGGAGATTTTATCCTTTAACCACTTGTATTATTTCTTCCACTTCTTTGCTTCTGTGACAAGGACATCAAATGCCTTTTCAAAATTTATTTCTTTTAGTTTACAAATGATTTTCCACATGAAGGTCTAGCCTGGCACCACAACTACACTAGCTTTAAAGGTTATATTTTTAGACTCAATATCTATGGTTAGGGTGGGTGATGTCATTGCTTATAGGAGTTGTCCTTGTAGGAAGGAGAAAGATGTTTACGGGTAGAGACAATCGATGGAGAAAATTGTATGGATATGGTGGTGAATGTAGTGGGCATGGTAGGTGTTGGACCAAGGCCTGCTATGCTATCATTTATTCCACGAGGGACATCATCAACAAGGAAAATGGTGATGATGAAAGTGATAGGGCATATAGAGCTAGTAGTTGTGTGAGGAAGATATGAATGAATGGTGATGGGAATGCAGTTAAAGATGTGGTACCATGCATGATCAAGAAAATTTGATATGGGATACCTATAGAAGAACCATGGAATGCTCTAGCATATGGTGAGAGAAGTGAAATAGAAAAGTCTAGAAATTAGAATAGAAGAAATGGAAATAAAAGAAGAAATAAGAAAAAAAGAATCAATAGTAGTGGAGTGTGGAATGGAGGAAGATATGGAAATATAAGTGGCCATAATGCTGGTTATTCCAAACTTGGGGGGGGATCCTCCTTGAGGGATTAATTTCTCATTAACTTGACGTGTCTATCTCTGCTATTGTTCTTGAGATACTACTACCTTTCTAAACATTCACCCATAGTATTTAAATCCTTCCCTTTGATTTCTATTTGCACTATCATGGAGCTAACCATGTTCAATATTTTAGAAGTTGTATATATTACTATTTTTAGTGTAGGCATATGTGATGGCCTTAGTGGACTAGATGGGTTTGCTACAACTTCTAGTATCTTTTCCCTTTTGGCACTCTTGGGTGTTTGCAATCCTAGATAATAGAGAACTAACCATCGAATAGGAAATATTATGTTGGCCTCATCAATGTGATTATCTCATAGAGAATATTCTACCATGCTAGGATCTTTCTCTTGGTATACCCCTAAATCCTTAAGGCACCTTATTTTTGATGGTCCATTTTTACATCTTGGTTGAATTCATGTTTGGCCTTTGTTAAAATACATGCCATTATGGTGGGTTGTTGTACCAATCCTAAATTTTATTTTCATATTCATGAGTGCTCTCTAGTGTGGAAAGGACTAATTATTAACTTGGATTGGTCTCCTAAATGTTTAATCACTTTTCATGAGTAAATAATATGTCCAAATTCTATTAGGAATTTATCACATGATTTTGTCCCAATTTTTTGATTTTTTGGTGTCCTATGGTCTTTTCAAATTTGCAATACCCCCTTGAGTCCTTTCCAATTATTGTAAATTTTTGGTCCTTTTGAAGTCTTGTTTCACCCTCCAAGAACAATGAAAGTTTTTATGTCACCAAGGTCAGGCCATTGTTTTGGTTTTCCTAAGGTCTTTTTGTCAATAAAATTTTGGCCTAAATAAGGTTGTTGTAGGAGCCTATCTTCCAAAGGACATAACTTTTGATTTGACCGTTGGATCGGCTTAAAATTTTACAGGGAGAGGGATGAAGAGGTGGAATACATCATGGTAAGAGTTCTATAGAAGCCTTGAATATTTTCAGTGTTTTATCGGGCCCTAATTCCTTCATCTAGTGCCCCAAAAATGGATTTTAGTATTTTTTTAGAAAATTGGAAGAAAGAATATTTGCAATTTAATAAATTTTCATATATATGTACATGTTGAGATTTTCTATAAGACTTAATATGGATGATCCGGTAATGTATATTAATTTTTAGGTCCATCCAAGTTTTTTTGGCAACTTACGAAAAATAGGGTTGTTTTTGGCCAAAAATGGTAAATTATCCAAAAATAGTAATTTATTATCTTTAAGGCTTTAATATGTAGGGTTTTGTTTAAGGGTTTCTCGAATTGTAAAAGGAGGGGAAAAACCTAAACCCTAGAACTAAAAAAAACCCTAAAATCTAAACTCAAAACCCTAAACCCTAAACCCTAAACTCAAAACTCTAAACCCTAAAAAGAAAAAAAAGAAAAATAAAATAAGTGATGGAGATAGTGGCTATTATGATTCATTTTTAGTTATGTGCCATCATCAAGGCAGTTATAATTTTCACAATTATGGACCAAGTGATAAAGCTATTTAAGACAATTACTGCAATAGGAAACATCATCAAGTTTTTGCATAGTAATTTTTGCAAGAGGTATACCAGAGTGCCCACCCTTGTCGGTTATATTTTCCTTTTTGTGACTTGTCTAGTTACCTATTTTTATTCCCTATTATTATGCAAGTTTTTACTGAGGAGGTATCCAGTTTATAGAGATTAGTTCCAATGGCTGAGACCAAAATCCAGGAGGCTCTTTGTTACATCATTTGAATAGAGAACTCATTTGTATTTTCTTAGTGAGATATGAATACACTGATCAAAATCCCATTGCAATGATTTATTGGATAATACAATCATGCTTCCTCCTTTTAGTAGTTCTATGTGCAGTTTTGCTTGTCCTATTTGCATGTTACATCATTTGAATGTGTAAATGGCATCTTATTTCACTAGCATGCTTAATCACCTTTATTGCATTATTTGAATAAATGTGGTTGGCTTAGTTTTATCTTCTCCCTCCTCTCTTCACCATATTTTAAGTTTGGCTATAATTTTCCAATGGATAAGGCATCGATCTACTTTTTGAAGCACTAGCTGGGAGTTACTTCGAAGCTTGGTCAAATTTTATGTTGTAGTTTTATTTTATTTTTTGCAATATGGATGAGCATGAGAATATAAAAAATATGGTAGGCTCACCTCTAGGGTTTCCTTATATTACTATGTCTGTCTAGAGTATTAGGATAATATTTTCCCAAGTTAAAGAGGTGGATCCACAAGAATCCACAATGCTGATTGGATCAGGGAAGTATTGCAACATGACAAATCTATTAAGGGTGAAATAATTTCTCCCAACAGGATGATAACTTGAGTCTCTTTCCAAAGGAGATATGAATACATTTATGTAGGTTGGAATACCTCCATGTACATGTATATGTTTATATTCAAGAGATGTTTGGTGAGTTAATTGGAAAACACCTAAGGGTTTTATCTCTAAACCTAAACAAGATCACTTATGAAAATAAAAGGATTACAAAATGCAAGAATATAACAATGCATCAAATAAGGTTCCTAAACTAGTATACTTTTTAAGTTTCAATAATTTACAAAAAAAACAAAAGGGGTCCTTTCCTTTTCAAAGGAAAACAAGAAGAAATTTCACAAATAAGCTAACCTAAGATGCAACTATATGTTTTTTGATTCCTTACCTAAATGCTTTTGAAAATAAATTTAAAATGTGTTGTGTTCTTTGATTTAACCCAAAATTAGGTGTGTTTTTAGTCAAAATTATAGAAAACAAGGAATAAAAAACAAAAATAGTAGATTAGAAGCACACAAAGGTATCTCAAAATAGAAATACCTATTTTCAAATTCTTGCATGGAAGTGTTTCCTGGTGCTTTTGTAGCAATACAAGCACTTTTGTCAAACCTACAAAAATTGGGAAAAAAAATGAAAAACAAATGGTAGTTAGGTTTAGTGGGTCTATCTGATTACAAGGAAGTAGTAGAATATCCACTTCAGCTGTTTAGACCCCCTATTCTCAAAACAAAATTAAAATTTACCTAGAATTTGGAAGGAAAATATGCTCTTACAAAAGCATTGTAATTGATCAGAAGCACTACCCAACACTTTTGTAGATAATGACACTTTTGTTTCATGTAAGACAAGCAAAATTACTATATTTCTAGAAATATGAGTGCTTCTATTCATGTAACTATTGAATAGAGAGTTATAGGAAGATAATTTGATTCAAGTTCACCCTAAATATAAGATTAATTTTCCTAAAGAGAGGAAAATCCTAATTGAAGATGTCTAAGTGCTTAGGAAGTCAAAATACTCTACAAAATAGACTTCAATTTTTCCAAAACTTGCAGGGAAGATGAAATATGCTAATAAATACTAATAAGTGAATGTTGGTTCCTTTTTAATGCTTGCAAACATGGTCTAAGACTGCCTAGAAGATAAGGGAATATGCCTAAATTATCTTCAAAAGGCTATAGAGGATTATCAAAACTTGATTGAAACCAAAGGTTTGACAAGATAAAGGTATGTAATAGTGATATTATTGCAAGATAAGATAAAAATACTTAAGTAATGCTAAAATAGAGGCCTACAACAATAATTTGGTAGGATTTAGAGCAAATAAGTTAGATATGAATTAGTAAATATGCAAATACAACATAATAAAGAAATTATCATATTATGCATGCAATCAAAGCAAATGTGAGTATAATATGAATATAAGTGCCTGTAAGTTTACATGAAATAATCTCAAGTAGATATTAGTGATGTTAAAAGCATGGATAGAAAGGATTAGATTGAAAATGAAGTGTCTATGCCTACAAATAAGATAATGATAAGTGCAAAAATAACTATAAATATTAAATGAGTCTACAACAAGATAAGAGTAAGTGTAACGTAAATGTCAATTCCTGCAAATTCAAATAAAATAGTATTAAAGACTCCAAGTGCATGAACAAGAGAGATAAAAAAGGATTAGAGAAATAACAAAGTAAATAACCCTGCAATAAAATGAGTAGAAAACATGAAATAATGATGAGTTACTATATATGAAAGCAAAATAAATATAAAATAACTTTAGATGAGTACAATATATGTTAGAAATGTAGGGAAATGAAGCAAAGTAATGAGATAAGACAAGAAACAAAGATTAAAAATTGTAACATGCACAAAAAGTGTTAGCAAGGCTGATAAGAGGAAAATGAATGAAATAATTAGCAAGAAGGAGATTAAAGAGAAGGATATAGGAATGCTATAGGCCAATAAAGCCTCCTCCTTACACCAAGATGATCCTCTTACCCCAATGCCTCTTTCCTTGCTTCACTTGACCCAAAATCTTGATCTTATGCTCACAATGCTAGATTGGAGAGAATGAAAGAGTGAGAATAAATTTTGGTAGAGTTTAGATATCTTAAGTATTTTTGTTAATTGCCCATCCTATGGGCTCTATTTAAAAATTTTGGAAGGGAAAATTCTTGGAGGGAAGATGGAATCAAATAAGGGCAAGGACGAAATTCAAAAGGATGCATAATCAGATTAGGGAGTGAAAGGAAAGAATCTATGTGGTTCTGGTTTGTGTTGTAGAGATTCCACTTGTGCTAACAAAAATTACTAGGTTTTGTAGAAATGTTGGCATAATGCTTTTACACTTAAGTAGCACTTCTGTTATATGGTCTTGTTGACTGGTTAGATTGTTAAAAAATCATGTTTTGAAAAACACTGTGATTCAATAGAAGCACTAAGGTAGTACTTTTGTAAAAAAGTGGTGCTTTTATAAAGAGGTCAAATTTGATGTCAAATTTTTCCCAAGTTAAGGTGTTTGACTAATGATATGCTATTTGGTGCTTTGATTGAAGATGTAGCTGAATAGACATGTCAAAATTAGGTGTCTATATTTTGTCCCATTTTGATGTATTTATTATATAATAAATACATCAAAAATATGTTATAGGAATCCAATTTAAACACCAACATGTATGTTGATATTGAAATATGCTATGTTGAAGAAATAATTTTAAAAGAAGTTGATTTAAAAAGTTTGATGATTGATCAGTGTCATTAATGCCTGTATATGTCGTACATGATTCCCCATTGATGCCTCCTTGATTTTTGGATAAAAATAAAGGTTTTGAGAGGAAAATCAATAATATAGGGCATTGGGTTAGTTGAAAGGAAATAAAGAAAGGGTGAAAGAAAAGAAGATGCAAGGGTGGGTGGCAAGGTAAAAGAGAGAAGGGGGTAAAAATGTATTCATTTTTACTGCATGTGATTTCTTTACGAAGAGAGTCATGAATTACTCAGAATTTGATGACTAATTTTAGAAGACCTATGTATAGCACAAAGTTGGTTTGAGTGTCAGTGCAGGAATCAAAATATCTTCTATGAGTATACCCCAAAAACCTAATATAAATTGTGATTTTAAATCATTTTTACAAAAGTAGCACTTTTGTCATTTGTGGTGCTTCTACTAAAGGTAATGCTTTTGCAAGACAATGATTTTATAGTTGTTGTCACTTTCATAAAATAATGCTTTTGAAAATCATAGCATTTTTATTTTTTGTAGGTTGAAAGGTTTGGGAGTTTAATGGATTGGGCTGATTTGATATATTTCCATGATTTGTAGGGACTAGGCATATCAAATTGTCAAAAGAGGTAGCCTATATCCATGGATATAATGTGGGAGGTAGTGAGTGATGCAAACATTGGGGTTTTGGTTGTAATTGGGTTATATTATATGGTAATGATGCTCAAAGAGGGTTATTATTGGCATTTTTCATAGCACTAGCAGAGAGATGCTACTCAAAGATGGGTATATTTCAATTATTGATAGGAGAGATGATGGTTACATTGAAGGATGTCTAGTTGATACTATAAGTTTTGATTTGAGGGGCTCCTATAAACTTAGGAAGTGATGAGAGATTATGCATATAAATATTAAAGAAAGATAGCAATTATACCAAAGTTAGATCATGGATTTGTATCAAAAATGCTTACCAATAAGGCCATTTAGATCACCTCATAACTCTATTGTGTTCCATAGTGTCTAGGATATTGATATCATATACTAGTCAATGAGTGTTACCATGGTGATAGAGAGAGGTTATTGCTATGATGTGGGATCACTAGACTATTTTTACTTGGGAGTTGGCTACTCTGGCAAGATTATACAAGACTCTTTATTAGGTGGTCTAGCAGAGTGGGAAGAGTTTAGTTTGTTATATACTCCTATAGTTTTGGAAATAAGAGCACTTGGTGATTCAATGACCACCATTTTATAGGGGGTAGATATCAAACCTTGAGAGGCCTACATATTACTAATGATTTGGGATAAACTGATTTGGTAGAAATTTGACTACTGCTCAAAAGAAAATAGATGATCATGACTTGGAAGCCATGGTGAGGTTGCTACAAGTAGATAGTGGATGCTTAAGAGCTAGGATACATGAGGAGGGTCTAATTTTTAATGTCAAGGATATAAAGCATGAGATAAATCATTTTTACAAGGTAGTTTGATAGCTTTATCGTATTCAATAGATCCTAATGATAGGAGAGAACTAGTTCTAACAAATTGTTTGGGAGAAGGAATTTGGAAGACCTCTTGAAATTCTATCATTGATAAAGGAGGATATAAATGATGCTACATTCCTTAAATTAGGTGTATATGATATTGGTAGCATATAGGGATATATGAGATGGTATGCTAAGTTTCTCCCTAGGTGGGTGACTCCTGTAGAGTGAGTTCCACAATGAGTAGAGGTGATGGAGGAGATAGTAGATATATTGCAGGATCTCTAACATAGATTGGGGTATAATCAAGTGATATGATAGGTTGCTAGAAAAAATTCTAGGATAGAGGAAGAGGGGATAATCTATACAAAGGATATCTCTCGTTTGAGTGCATAAGTTCCTTTGGATGTGGATCATTGATGATTGTGCCTCAAAAACTGAGAGGATTTGAAGGGGCTAGGATGAGTAGGTCCATCAGGGAGTTGATGCAAGTAGAGATGAAGGCTATGATGCAAGGCTTTCATGTGCTAAGAATGCAAATTGTGAGCATAAGGCAACCAAGTAGGAGGAGGCAACTAAGGATTCATAGGAGATGGAGATATTGAGATAGGAGCTAGATGAGTTTGTTGCTCAGGAATCCCATCTATAGCTTGAGATCAATTGGCTACAAGGTGATAATAAGAAACCCACTGAGAGAGGGATAAGGTCACTTCATGACTAGTGGCCAGAGATATGATTATGCATAGTGACAAATCATTGTTAATTCATGAGTATTAGGATTTTAAAATTTAGAAATTGGTGAATATGAGACCCTACACGTCGGTCCATTCACCTAAGATTTTTGGGAGTAAAAGTTATTTGGGGTCAGCTCACCTCACGTTGAAAATAATTTCACCATTTTAATTTTAAATCACCAAAACTTCTGCGTAAATCATGGACCTATTTACCTTTAAATTATAATTTTTTTTATTTATCCCATCCAATTTACCTCTTATACCATCTATATAAATACCTAACACAATATTGATAAACATACATCTAAAACATTCGAACTCCTTGAAAATAGATCTGAAGCAACAAAAACACAAAAATAGACCAAAAAACCAAGTACTATCATTTTCTTTCGATAAAAATCTGATTGATTGTAAAGGATTAGGAATCACAAGATTAGTCGATCGATTGTAGAGAAGTATGACATAATACCGATTGGTTAAAGAGGACTATTTGTCAACAAAAACCAATAAATAGAAGAAGAATATCAATCAATATATTTGATTATCAGTTACAATTGTAGAGTATAGTCAATCGATTGTTAATCAATTGCAAAAAAGTGAAAAGGTGATAATATTTTTTGGGAAACTGTATATAAGCATAAATCAATTGATTTTAGAGTTTTATAAATCGATAGATATCGATTAATTACAGAGGGCTATCTCTTGATATAAACTAATAGGTTGCATAGGATTATTAATTGGTAATTATCGATCAATTGCAAAAACCTAAAAAAGTGACAACCCACTCGACATAAGTTGATCGATTATAGAGGATTGTCAATCGATAGTTGTCGATCAATTCCAAAAACCTAACAAGATGAAAGTTGGTTGCACAGGACTACCTCTCAATATAAACTGACCAGTTGTAGAGGATTATTAGTTGGTTGTTGTTTATCGGTTGTAGAAGCCTGCAAGGTGACAATTAGTTGTAGAAAATCTTAAAAGGGTAACGATCGATTGTAAAAACTTGTTGCAGAGATCTAATGATCAATTACAAAGTTCTAATGATCGGTTGCAGAAAGTTGTGATGACAGTGACAACAATTATATTGAAAGTTTCTAAATATATTAGTATGATTATTTTATTTTGGAACATCTCTAGCAATAAATTTAACTTTATGCCTACTTATTGTTGTAGCCTTGTTACTTGTTTTGTAATCTTTGTTGGTGTTGTACTATAGAGTTTTTTTTTAGAATTGTTGTAAAATTATTCTTTTAGTTTGTAAACTATGGTAGTCGTAATGACATTAGATGTCAATATGTCTTTATAGTTTAGTGAAGATTAACTCTAATGGAGTGCAAGGTATTCCTTTAGTGTTGGGTTTAGAATGTTATCTTGGATTGTATTCCTCTTCCACTATTTTTTTATCCAAAGATTTTTTCCTTCAATTTCATAGGCAAAGTAGATGCATTATCTACAACTATGATATCCAAGTATCCATGTCATCTTGTAGTGTGTTAGGAGAATTTCTTGTTTTTAGAGCCTCCTTGTCTGTTAGAGTATGTTTTATTAGTGTTGCATTATTTTGTTGCTATTGCCTAAGCACACAGATAGAGGTCATTGTAGAGGGCAACATAGGTTTGTCTCATACATTCTTTATGGAATTATAGATTAAGCTTGGTTTCTTAAAAATTCAAAATATAGAAAGTTTATTACTTACTACTTATTTTGTTTTGTAAAAAAAATGCATGAGTTAATAAGTTATTTTTGTTTTCTTAAAGTAAGTAATAGATAATGGTAATGATTCCATAATAACCCTTGAGAAAATATATAAATTATTATTGAGGGAAGTATGGTCACCTACTAGAAATTATGGAAATTATTATTGAGGAAAGTGTAATATTTTCCTTCAAATTCATATTCATTTCCTAACATCAAAAGTTTTTTATTTACAAGTACAATGTCACCTACTAGTGATGGAAAGAAGGGAGGCCAATCTTCTGGTAAAAAGACAATCCTAAAATATTTTACACATATATCAAAATGCAGTGAGGCATCCACATCTACACAAGTTGAAGGTACAAACATATTTTACCAACTAATGAATTAATTTTTCTATTTTGTTTATCTACCTCTTTTTTAATGCTTGTAAAAATGTAATATGTTAATTCTTTAAAATAAAGCCTTTTTACATACAAAAATAACATAGAACACCAAAAATTGAATGCAACGAACACTATTCACCCTTATATACCTCCACTTGAAGATATTCCTAGGGATGAGATGGGACCACATGATAATTTTCATAATAACAAAATTCAACAACCACTTGATAGATACCTTATACATGTAAAATAACCATACATGTAAAATGTAAACTTTTGGGAAATCTTCTAGTGTAAAAACTAAACATAGAAATTTAACCAGGTGGACTATTGGAAGGACATTTAAGCTTGAATGGTCATCAACATATCTCTTTATTGATACAGTTCATCTAGAGAACAACAATGACATACCAAAAGAGTGTAGATGCATTATTTGTAGTTGGAAACTAGGAAAGGATCATAAGATGCAACTTAAGTTAGACACAATAGAAAAAAATTGTGGAAAAGTTTATTTGATAGTAAAAGAAAGTGATGAAATAATTATGAAATTAATTAGGTGGAAGGATGCATTGAAATGTGTGTATGTCAAATATGCATTGGAATACGAAAAAGAAATGAAAAACAACAAACTCTTGTTGAGAAGAGTGGAAAAATCCAAGCCCAATTTCAAAAAATACATAAGACCACATTAGCCTCAAAAAGTTTGCAGTTTGCTATTGTATACAATATTCTCAAAAAGAGTAGATCCATGTTTTATTTTACTGATTAAAGCAACTATTTCAACTAGATGATGTGCAAAACCTTTCCAAGTTCCATTGATCAATTCAAAGTGGTTGGAAAATGGTAAAATGTCTATCACTGGTTGAGAAGGAGGACCTGAGGGAATGTAAAATATGCTAAATTTATTTCACTTTCAATTGATGAGGTAACGACTGTTGATAACCCATATTGGATTTGCATACATGTTTACACATTCCAAAATCATTTAAGACAACCCCATTAACTAACACTACAAAATATGGTGGAAAATTGTAATGCAAAAAATATTTACAATATTGTTGTAACAAGTTTAAAGGATATTGCTAGAATAAATGAAAAAGAAATAGCCACAAAGTTAATTTGTGTTGATGCTAACAGTGCAACTAAAATTCAAGGACACGAGAACGGTATTTGTGTTAGACTTTAGAAATCAGTTACTCCATATTTGATTCCCATTCATTGCATGGTGCATAGAATAATTCTTGCATACAAAATTGTGAGCACATTTGAAAATGTTGCCAGAGTGGAAGAACTTATCCGTGAAATACACGCTTACTTTTTGTGTAGTCCAAAAAAATTTGCAGAGTTTCAAAAGTTTTCTATAGGTGTTACAAAAGGTAAAATATTATTAAAAGATGTGGATACCAGTTGGATTTCACTGTTTATTCCTACAAAAAGGTTTTTTATTTTTTGTATCAATCCTTAGTGGGGTTTATGTATGCACATCGTAGTGATGTTGACAAGGTAAAATATTGTCTATACCGTATGACTGACTTAGAAACACTTCTCACATTATGTGGTATTATTCTATTGTTGCAAGAAATGAATACTTTGATTTAAATTGCATAGGAAAGATCCATTTATATTGTCGATAAGATATATTTGTCTGAAGAAATTTTTATAGATCCTTTATTTGATAGTTGGAATACTCTAACTAAGGTAAATCATCCTAGAATATTTTTGAAGTTCAACAACAATGATATTATTTGTATTACTATCCATGGAAAATTGATTCCTTTATATTGTTATGAAAAATGATCAGATACGGCTACAGAGGATGTTGAACAAGTGCCCATAACATAGTGGATTTGATGTGGTTTTACACAGTACTAATATTAAATTGATAATAATTATAGAATCATTGATAAGGGAAATAAGAGATTAGTTTCAAAGAGATGAGTTTCTTGAGGATAAGTTGTGGTTAACCCCATGTTTTGAAATTCTTGTCTTGACTACAATAGTAAAAGTGAGTTGTTTGTAAAATATATGGGCACTTTTGTGAATGGAAGTGTGGAAGTGAATGGTATTGAAATCAATGGTATTCTCAACAAAAAAATTTTGAGACAACAATCCACCAATTTTGGAATGACAATGGTTAACCAAATTGTGCATTTGAGTAACCCACATGAGCCTGGTTCCATCACGCGTTTGTGGAAAAAATTGTATCCAAGTAGTGTCTTACAAGAAATGATGAGTGAATATTTTATTTTATATGAATTATGTCAGAAAATGATATTGGGATCTATTGAAGAAAAAAGGGATTTTAGTGCACTATCTTTTGTGAAATCTAAAGTTTGTAATAGGTTGGACAAAAATTTGAAAAATTGTTTGATAATATATGTGTCATCGTACAAGTTGGATAACTATCCCTATGAAAAATCTTTGGCGTACTGGAAGTCCCTAGCAGACTAAAGAGGTATAACTAATATTCTTGATAATGAGGATAATGACACTCGTAGTGATCAGATTATGGAGATGCAGGATTTAGATATGCTTACAAGGTATTTTGAAGAAGTCGAGAAGTCTTTGTTTCAACTTTCTCCATTGTAAAATTTTACTAAATTAAAAAATTCATATAATTAATGGTATTCCATATTTGATATCATTTGTCTTTGTCGATAAGAATTTATTTTCCATACCCTAAATTTTTTATATTATTAACTATCAATATCGACAAAATTTTATGTTTTATACTTTGGATTTAAATAAATTGAATTTTTTAAAACCATGTGTGCATGTATCATTAGTAAATATTTCTTATATAAAGTGTTGTATGTAGTTTAAAAAACATAATGCAAATATCATAATACTCAAGTTATGGAAATAACACAATAATATAAATGGAAATAGCATAAAACTCAAGTTATGGAAATAGCACAAGAAAATACTCATTTTTATATCATAGCTTTTTTATTGTATTAATTGTCTATGTTGATAAAATTTTATGTTTTATGCTTTGGCTTTGAATAAATTTAAAATTTTTAAACCATGCATGCATGTATCATTAGTAAATATTTCTTATAGAAAGTGTTGTATGTAGTTTAAAAAGCACAATGCAAATAGCATAATACTCATGTTATGGAAATAACACAATAATATAAATGGAAATAGCATGAAAACTCAAGTTATGGAAATAGCACAAGAAAATACTCATTTGTATATCATAGCTTTGTTTATAAAATTTTATGTTTTATGCTTTGGATTTGAATAAACTGAAAATTTAAACCCATGCATAGATGTATCCTTCATAAACTCAAGCACAATGGAAATAGCATAATACTCAAGCTATAGAAATAACACTAAAATAACATAATACTCATTGTAAAAATGCACAAAAATATACATTGAAATAACATAATACTCATTGTAAAAACACACAAAAATATACATTGAAATAACATAAAAATATTTTTTGAGAATTCTATATTGTTGACTGCAATAACATTTTTCTAGTCAACAACTGCACAACCTTAACTTTTTCATTCCTTAAATCGGAGGCTAGCAGTAGTTTCAAGTTCTTTTCTCTTTTGTGTTGCCTCTATATTTTGTAGTTCATGGGGTACAAATATTTCTTCTAATATATCCACTTCCTATGCTACAGATCCTTCCTCATCAGGCTACTTATCGATCTACTCCTCCACTGCTCCAGATTTGATCATGAGTTCTCTACTTGTGTTAAGCCTTCGAGTAAGGCCTTTTCTTCTTTCGTTGGATCTTTAGGTACTATTACAAGAATTTGTTTACCCTTTTGCTTAAGCAAAATTTTAGGATCAAACCTGTGTAGTATTATGATCTTCCTAAAAGCGTTGTTCTCTCTAACTATTTCTTGCAACATTTCTTTCATTTTCATAGAAGCCAGCAAGTAGTCCTTTGCCATTTGTAGATAATCTTGCAGGTTTTTAACCTGATTCTTTATATTATCAAAATTGGCCTACAAAATAAAAAACAAGAAAGAAGTCAGTAGGCAATTACATTAAAAAGAGAACAAAAAAATTTAGAAGACATTAGTCTAACCTCAACAACATTCTTTGTAGCCACAACAACAACTCTTTTCTTGTCAAATACCCATTGATTAAAATAAGCCTGGGCTTCAACATTTATGTTCTCCAACCTATTCAACATAATTTTTAAAATTTCATCATCATAAGAAGCTGTAACCTTCACTGTGCCATATTGAGCTTGATGTAGTAGAGCATCAAGCTTTTTCGATTCATTTTCAACAAAAAAAAAATTATTCCCTTTTTGAATTTTTTTTGAATTGGGCATTTATTTCCTTTATTAAAAATTTTATCCAAAACTCCAATTCTTTCATTTCTCTTACATCTTGAAGCAACATATCTATGATGGTTGCTTCACAATTGTGAGATATATATTTTTTTTTAGAACTTTAACTTTCTCATCCTCAATTATAGGATAAGGGCTTCCAGTTTCTCTAGGAGGAGATGAGGTTTAAGGATATGGAGTTGAATGTTCTACTTGTGCTTCCTTTTGATGATATCAAAGCACATATATTGCTTGAAACAAAGTGGGTATGTTTCCCTGTAAAATAAAATCCTCATCAAGTGGAGGATTAGCTAACCTTGAAGTTGATACTAACTGTACATTTGACAAATTACCAAAAGAAAAAGTTGAAAGTCCTAAAAATTTCTTGGGTACTTCTCATTTCATGGATGGAAGAAACCATTTTCCACTCATACGTTGTTGATCTTGCATTTGTTGTTACCATGGTGGAGGAGGAGGCAACATCATTTGTTGTCTTCCTTGAAAATATTGTTGTGAAGTAGCTTAAAAATCACAAGAAAATTTTATTATAAATTTTGTGAAGGTAAAATTTAAAATTTAATGTAAATATATTACACTTACTGGTCGAAGAAGAGATCTCTTGTGCAACTACACCTTGTAATGATATGTATATGCACCGTAAATCTGAAAACATAATGAAAAATTCATAAAAATGATAGATTATGATTTTAACTAAGTTAATACATGAATTCGATCTTGAAACATAAAGCTTACGTGTAGTGGGTGTGGCCTCATTAATATTAAAAAAAATTTATAGTTGATGTGCAGGTGGAGTTTGATAAGGATTTGGAGAATTAGAAGACCTTAAACGTTTTGTAGATATTCTATGTAACGGTATCGATTTCGAAGGTGTTTTAGAATTTCCCATTTCTTCTCAATTATGACCTCTGACAACAACATCCCATTTTGAAGAGGAAGAGAATGCCCTTTTCTGTATCTATATATAAATTGTAAAATTAATAAAAACAAAAAATGAAATTGAATATACAAATTATTAGTTTCATATAAAGTAAAATTTACCTACACCTATTGTACTATCATACCAATATTCACTAGGTTTGGGTGTAGTGAGGTCGACACTACAAAATTATTATAAATTATTATAAGATTCATAAAAAAGGAAAGAATGTAATTGCATGTGCTTATTGTTATAGAAGTATTGGTTTTAACGTCATGGAGATCTGTTTTGATCCGCTGCGAAACATAGGTGCACTAGTAAAATTTTTGGTGTGCAAGACAACAAACTAAATATGCCAACACCCAGAATGAAATGTCTATTGGTCTTCCTTGTAGAATGAGTCTGGATTGGAAGAATTTGACACACCATCAAAGAAACTTGTCAAAAATAGATGCTGAAATCAAACCCCTTATGGACTTGTTGGTAGAAACTACAAAAAAACTAGAGTTATACCTGCAAAAAAGAACCCTAATTATCAAATTCAAATAAATTTAAAAATATACAGTGTTATACTTGTTAAATATTCTGAGGGAATATGGAAGTTGCTCTCTAGCTAGTCTTTATCTTCATCAGTTAAAATGAACTTTGGTGTGACAAGATCACAATCCTTGTAAGGCAATGTTGTCGATTTATAGAATTTCAAAGGTTTAATAGAAAATATCACATTCTTGTTGTCGATATTAATATTTATAGTGGAATAATCATTGTCGTAACCTAAAATAATCTTCAGGAGTAGTTTGTTGTCATTTTTGTACTGTGACATTGATACTAAACCTTGAAGACCAGAGTCGAAGATCCATGACATGTCGTAACTTGGTGTTGTTAATATTTTAGAAATAAGGGGGTATACAAGGTTTTTGAAAGAAATTTTAGAGAGAATAGGGGTGGAAGGGGATGCCATTTGATAATTTCATAGAGGTTAAGGTACGAGGGAGCAGGACGTAGGATGGAAGGTAAAACGTTTGATGGCATACAACAAGAAAATGATTAAAAAATTACTAAGGTACTATGAGAGAAGATGGAAAAATCACTCTACATGAGAAAATGGTGAAAATATGACTGAGGTACGATGAGAATAGGTTGAAAATTGATTGCATGAGAAAAAGGTGAAAAGGGGGGTGTACAGGTTCTTTTACATGATAAAAAGGTGAAAAAATAATTGTTTATGTCCTTTTATAGTCTTCTGCATGCAAGAATTTAATGTTGTGTTGACACATGGTATTTGAGCATTTGACATGTGGTAAAGCTACAACCCATTGATAATAGAACCCTCTTCTACAATCGATCAACAAAAGAACTATTTGCTTCAACTGATCGATAAAAGAACCATTTGTTGCAACCTATAGATAATGGTATTTTCTTGCAATCGATCGACCAGGTCCCTTTGCTGCAACCGATAGACATTGGTTCCTTGTTGTAACCGATCGGTTATGGTTTCTTCCCTACAATCGATCAATTATATTTTCTATGCTATAATCGATCAAAATTTACCTCCTTGCTACAATCAATCAATTATGGTTTATTCCCTACAATAAATCGGTTACATTTTCTATGTTGCAACCTATCGGTATTTACCTCTTTGCTATAATCAATCATTTATGGTCTCTCTACTACAACCTATTGACATTTACCTATTTGCTACAACTGATCATCCTTGCTGCAATCGATCGACTATGGTCCCTTTACTGCAACCAATCGACATTGGTTCCTTGCTACAATCGATCAATTATGGTCTATTTACTGCAACCTATCGATATTTACCCCATTTATACAACCAATTGATTATGGTCTCTCTACTGCAACCTATCGATATTAGACCCTTTACTGCAACCAATCACCATTGTTACAACCTATCAACTATGGTCCCTTTGCTACAATTGATCGATATTGATTCCTTACTACAACTAAGTGATATTGGTATCTTTACTGCAACCTATCGATATTTTTCATATTTTTGCAACTGATTAGTTATGGTCTCTTTGCTACAACCTATCAACATTTGGTTCATTTCTACAACTAATCATTAGTGTTTCTATTGATCGATATAGCTGCAACCAATCGACATTGGTTATTTTACTACAACCGATCGGTATAGCTACAATCGATCAACATTGATTTCTTTTCTACAACCAATTGATTATGGTCTCTCCACTACAACCTATCAGTATTTATCCTATTTTTGTAATAGATTGGTTATGTTCTCTCTACTAAAACCTATCAACATTTAGAACTTTGCTGCAATCGATCATCATTGTTGCAATCGATCGATATAGCTGCAACCTATCATCATTGCTCATTGTTACAACTTATTGGTATTGCTCATTGCTATAACCAATCATTATTGTTCTATCGTTATTTACCCTATTAATAATTTGCTGCAATTGATCATCATTGATATATCATTATTATGTTTCAACCGATAGCCATTGTGCTATCATCAATATTATCCAACCAATAGTCATCGCACCTTCATCACATGACATTTACTACAACTGATTGTCAATATGCTATCATCAAAATTCCTTAATATGCTACAATCGATAGTCATCACACCTTCATCACATGACCTTTGCTGCAATAGATCATAAATATGCTATCATAAAATCCTTTAATATTATACAACTGATAGTAATCACACCTGCAACTTATCATCAATATGCTATCATCAAACTTAACTGTTTATAGTTAGTCTGTCAACTAGTATATGGTGTTGGTCGTCAACACTAAAAAATTCACCATAGTTATATATATATTTTTGAAATATAAATGCAATTCACCATATCTCCTACATGAGTTTGGAGATGATTCATCTCGATTTCGAAATCGATTCACCTGGTTTTTATAAATAGATTTTGGTTCTGATCCCTTATGCATAACCTTGGCTAGAGATCTTAATGTAGGACCTATAGGCTATATTGGGTTAGTTATAGCTACGAGTGATCCACATAGAAGGGGAGGTAGATAGGCTATAGTTAGAGGTATGAGAAACTAAGCTAGAGGTCCAAGAGAAGAAGGATTGAGTTACACACTATCATTTGCTCTATCAAGCAATAGTTTCTACCTCATAAAGAGAGCCATTCCTAACATGTTTAAGAAGTCATACCTTATCACACTCTATGATGAGATATTCATATAGATCCATTGGCTTTTGGCCTATTCCACCACTTGTAGTGTTGGGTGGAGACATAGAATCTACTTGTGGATAAGTCTATATATTATGAAGGTGAGAACAATAATTTTGGACTTTGTGGTGCATTACCTCTTAGAGATGGGGCCAAGTGTACCAGTTTTGTCATTGTGGTACTCTAGACCCACAATTATTACTATATTAAGGCATTTATGCATTAATAAGATTGTTTTATGAGTCATTCATTTTATTTGATACGATGTCTTTACTTTATGATCTTATGATGCAATGTTAATGGTGAAAATTTGATTTTGGAATAAGTTAGAAATAAATTTATGATTTTTTCAAATATAAAATTTGATTTATTTGATAGATTGTATTTGATATAAAAATGATATATAATGTGTTTTAAGTGATCTCAAAGTGATGTGGTATTTTTTATAAATTTAATCTACATGGGAAATAAATGATGTAGGATAAAAAGACCAAAAATAGGGTCAAAATGAAAAATGACTAAGGTAAAAGTAAAATTGGTCTTAGGTAGGAGGTTAAAGAGGTATTGCAATTGTGTGGTAATGATTTGGATAAGTGTTAGAAGGTTTTACTAGGATATTTTAAATTGGGGTAATTGAAGGTGACAAAAACTTTGAAAACGAGAAAATTGATCTAAAATTTGTCATTCCCAACAACATAATGAAAAACTTATGTATGAGGACTATTTATGATTGAGGAATGCTATAGGGAAATTGTAAAGTAAATTTAACAAATGAAAATGTTTTTAAGAAATTTATTTGAATTCACAAAAATTTGGATGTAATTAATTGGAAAAATTAATTGTCACATTTTAATGGATTGCTAGGACAAAAGAAGGATGATTGTTTATTTTATTTGTACTTGTTGAGTAGGGGAAAAGCATAACAAGTGTATATGAGAGCTAATTAGAGTATCACTCTTGATGAAAAATTTGAGATAGGTAGAAATGACTAAGTATGGGGTGGACTAAGTATTTAAAATGGATTTACATGTTGAGGTATCTATCTCTACCAAAGATGGATGAAAAAAAAATAAAAACATAGACAAGAGATAAAAGAAGAGAAAATGAAGATGAGAAAACAAAGATAAATGTATACTTTTATAAAATGTTACCTAAGCAGTGGTCTAAGAACTATATAATAGACAAATGCTTTTTATGGGTAGTTGAGATATTTTATTGAGTGGTAACCTAAGAGTCTACTAATAGAAAATTACTCAAAATTGTGTATTGCACAAATTGTTGTTGTGAGCAAGGGATTGTGGGCCTAATAATGGATAAGCACTCATAAATGATCCCATTTTTTAAAGTGGCGACTTATATGCCTTGATACTGGACAAAAACTCATAGATGGGTAGATATATCTAAAAATATGTACAATATATAAGCCACATCTCTAAGTAGTGGCTTAGGAGCCATGATAAAGGACAAACACCTAGAATATGCAATGAAATGATTTATCCTTAAGCGATGGCCTAAAATCCAAGATAAAGGATAAGTGCCAAGAGGATGAAATAAGATGTATCATGTCTAAATGGTGGTATTAGAAACCAGATAAAGGATAAGCACTTAGAGCATGATGGTAAAAGTACCTATAATATATAGAGAGATATAATATTGTGGTAAGTGTTAGTAATTACCCAAAGGGGAATACTTTTAGTAGTGATCTATGCCATAGGGCGTATGCTCAAAGGACTTTAATGTCTACACTATAAGGGATATTCTCGAAGGACTTTAATGTATACACTATAAAGGACATGCCTTAAGGACTTTAATATTGGCAACTCCATCACCTCAATATTTTTTTCTCAAAGCAACTGGGGTTTTAAATAATAAAAAATTCTAAAAAATAAATTTTTTAGATATGATTTATTTCTTTCTTCAAATAATGAAATTTGTAGTTTTTCTTTGAAAAAAACAAACGACAACTAATTTGCTTACCCAGATTAGGAGATATGATTTTTTCTCCTTTGCATGATTTTTTTGCACAACCCAAAAACTACCTAAAAAGCCCAACTTTAATAGTTGTAACTCCCTCAATACTTATAAAAATTTAACAAGTGAGTAGTTGTTTTTATAGTACTCAAAATAATCTACACGGTGCAAAAATTTTCTGAAAATGATTGCTAAATTGTTTTCTTGAAAACAAAATTGTGTAGCCAAAAAACAACATAAATATCTCAACTTCAAACAACCATGTCTTTCTCAATACTTATTAGAATTTAGCAAATGAGTAGTTATTTTTGTAGTACTCAAAACAATGTACATGTTTGAATAAAAGTATTTCAAAAATTACTGCTAAAATAAAAGATATGATCATCGCAAGATGTGATATTGTTTACATAAATATGCCCTAGCTATGAAAACAACCCAACTTTGCCATAATCACTGCTCTGATACCAATTTTTATGAACCTATCTTATTATTGATAATAAATCACTCACCAATATGCAAAAATATCAAACATACTTCCACAAATAAATTCTATAATAACAATCCACAATAAAATAGAGACAAATAATACCCTTGTGGTCGGACAACACCAAAAATACTCAAGGAAGGAATCACTCTCCACAAGATCTCCAGCTCCACAAGCCAAGACTCTTACCAAGAATACTTCATATGACTTGCTTTTACAATTGGGGGTACATCTCTCTTTATACAAGAATGTGATGGTTCACCTTCCATGAGTTATAAGGTCACCCATGTGGTGATTCATCTTCCATGAGTTACAAAGTACATAATATTATAATATGACACTATGTTAAGTATTATTATATTATTATAATTTTATTTGTGACCCATGCCATAATACAATATTATATTATATCCTCATATTCATATACTTAGGTACCTAACAATACATATCCTAGAACAATATGGTATTTTTAGCCATGGCCTATCATGTCTATAAGATCATACATATACCAATCAATGATTATAAACATCTTTTGGTCTAGGAGGTGTGGAAGAAGACATGGTCAAGAGAGTGAAGACATTTTTTGTTGATAAATATTTGGACGAAATGAGTTTCCCCCTAAGTCTATGTAAAATAAATTTGTAGATGCATTAAGATTAATGCAATAATGTATCTTGGAGGTCATGCCCCACTATGGCATTGGATTTCAAGGAAAGACAATACCTCTTACATTTTGTAGAGAGAGAGAGAGAGTCACATGTTGTGAAAGTAACAAAGGAGGAGAGCTAAAAGCAATTCTAGCAAGAGCATGTAAATGATTTTTAAATGTTTAGAAATAGTATAATAATGATATGATATTGGTCAAAAATTGAGGAGATGAAATGGATATAAAAGCATTCCTAATTTTTTTTTTTTAACTATTTCATCTATTTCATGTCTAAAGATATGGCATTGGTCCTCAAGTCCTAAAAATGATGCGAGAGAGAGACTGATTTAAAAGATGTCATATAGTCACTTTCTAGACCAACAAGGAGTGGTAGTCTAAATGATCTACTACTTGGTACATTCATAAACTATTATGGACATGCAAAGTGTTGATCATCTAGATACCACTTGCTCATGGGTCTATAGATAATCTAGATGATGTTTAAGTCTAGCTTCCTGACAGAACCTTGAAAATATTAGACCATATGCACTATTGCTTAGAATATTTTGTAAATAAATTTAGATTTGCAAGATATTGGTGCATTAGGTTTGAGTCTCCCAATAGTGTAAGAGGTAATCATCCTAATTAATTTTAAGAAGAAATATGAGGATTTCCTAGATTACCTAATATATCAATAAGAAGTTTGAGACCTAGTGTTTATTACCTTGCACATGTGTAAAATATGTTACAAGCACACGAGATATTGAAAATAAGGATTTTATTCTCTCATTGATATATAAAGCAATTATGATTTTGCAAAAAGAGTTTTGTTAAGGGTGCCATACATAACGATAGGAAACTTATATCCATTAACTAACATACTCATAATGTAATAATGAGTCTGTAAGATATTGGATACAAGATGCCTACACACCTAGATGGCACATTAGGCCTCACAACTAATCATAAAGTTAGATTATGGATGTTGAATTTTGGATCTTGATGAGCCTTGGTTTGTTTTATGCCTATAGGATACAAGGATTCAATCCATTTTGTTATGTATATGACAATTAAAATTCTACAAAATTTATATTATCTAGGTTACCAACCATGGAAGGATGAACCATACATCCACTAACTAGCACACTTAATAAGAAAATTACATGGCTGCAAGATATGGGATGTTTAAGGATCCTCTTTGAATGGTTGATATGTTGGACAATATAGTCAATTGCACATATAAATTTTTGTATTCGATCGATGAATTACCTTGATGGATTTATACTGGTCTTATGTTCGTTTAACAAACCAAGATGAAAATACCAACCCTATTAATCCATTGTCTAGTAGGCTTGCAAAGAATTACACGATTACAAGATAATGGATTAATAATGCTTGGCTCCTAGAGTGGTCCATTAAACAAACTAGAAAGATACAATTGTTGATGAATATGTATAATGAACTTGTGCTTATAGCATGATTATTTAATAGTTTTTATAAGGGAAGGAATTATAACAAAAAAATTTGATGAAAAATACTTAATGGTTGCAAGAGCATTAAATCATTGGTAACTTGTAAAACTACCATTGACCTAATTTTCTAATAGCCATTAAGAATTTGGCCTTGACCGAGTGATGAAAAACAAGTTTTCCTCTTGTCTAGATGGATCTATTTTTTTATTTGATAGGCCAACCCAAGATCCAAAGAAATGACCTCAAAGTTGATGATAGAAGTTATTGTGATTAGGATCTAATATGATGATTTATAATGATGAAAAAGATAGAAACATGTTGCTTACCTACTAGGTTTCTTGAAGGAGATTGTTATGATGCTAATAAGATAAAATAAAGGGAAATGGTAGGGTCATAAAGGCCATGGGTAATTGCGTTATACAACCCAATCAAGTGAAAATAAGATAAGAATATAGATTTAAGAGAGGGATACTACATTTTAGTAGAAGAAATAATGAGAAGCAACTTATTAGACTAGGAAGACCACTAGCATTAGGTACCCAATGCAAATGCAATGTGAGTGCTCTTTTTCCTAGCTAGAATCATCATTGCCTCATCATGGGCCTCTTGAATTGATGGTATGAATAGATATGATCATGCAACCATGTAATCAAACACATGATTTCAAGTAGGTATGAATTTCAAGCAACCATGCATATAGGCAAACATGCAATCAGGCACATGAGCAAGCAAATCATGTAGATTCAAGCACAATATATTTTAAGATGTATTATGTTGATTAGTTCTTTATGTTCTTTCCAATCTAACTTGCCTAGGAGAAAGAATTTTGATCCAAATTTTGTAGTGATGATGAATGGACCCAACCAGTTGGGTTCAAATTTACCTTTTAATTTGACATTACCATTAGTGTTATTTTAATTCTCTTTGAGAACCAAATATATAATTTCAAAGGATCTAGGTCATACTATTTTGTGATAGGCATGCCAAAGTGTTATGAACCTCTCGTATCATAACAAAAAATCATTCAATATCAAACATGCATCATAAATAAATTGCACAATAAATTGCTCCTAATAAAATAGAGATGGATAATACCCTTGGGGTAGTGCAACACCATACAATGCTCATTATTGGAAGGAAGACACTCCACAAGATTTTTAGTTCCACAAGCCAAGACTTCTCCAAGAATACATCATAGATACCTTTTACAATGGAGTACATCTATCTTTATACAAGAGTGTGATGGTTCACCTTCCATGAGTTACAAGATCACCTATGTGGTGGTTCACCTTCCATGAGTTACAAAGTGCATAATAATATGCCAATATTCTTTGCAGTTGCATATGATAATATTACCCATTAGTAACATATATGATTCTATGACATACCTATTTCTAATTTGACATGTGGCCTTTCTTCATAATTAATTTATCTTGGGTACCTAACATTCCATCCCCTTACAAAATGTTTCATCCTAAAAATATTATAAGAGACTAAATAATAGGATATTTTGAGCCATGTTGTGTATTGGTACCAATATCGATCATCCATTCATCCTTGCAAAACTATGATTGGTGGTGGTATTCATTGATGCCAATGCCATGTGTTGGAAGTATAAATTTATTTTTTTTCATCCAAACCTGCTTGTATTTACAACCAAAGTTTGGACTCCTCTAGTTTCTTATATGTCCCTCATAGCTCCTTTGTTGCTCTATGCCTTGTCTCCATGATTGTTTCCTCTCATGGTGGTGTGGATGATGATATACTCCAACCTTAACCTGTTGTTCTACCTATTTTCATTCTTCTCTCTTGCTCCCTTTGTTTGGTTCATCTTTTGCTTTTGTTTCTTCTTTGATTTCTATTATTGCCTCCTCCTTAGGTTTTATTTCAGGTTCTTTTGTTTGTTCTTCACTTTGTTCCCCTATAATAGCTACCTATTTTTCCTTACATTGAGAAATGTCTTGTAATGTTATCTTCTTCTTTCGATACCATAACTTCATGAACTTATTTTGCACATTAATATTAAAAATACCTAAAGAATGCAACCAAGGATAACCAAGAACAATATCCATATCACCCATATCAATAGCATAAAAATATGAATGTAAAACATATTTATCCATGGTGATCTTCAAATCTTCAAAACTTTAAACATAATCACCCTCAAGCTGTATGATTTTTATTTTTGTTGTTGAACTTGCAAATTTTTGGCCAAGTTCCTACTGATGAAGTTATATTTGCTGCTAGGGTTTATGGAGATAATAACATTTTTCTTTTGAATGCAACCATGAACTTGCAAAATAGAAATTTTACATTCAAATAAGTTTTTTTCATTACTATTTGACCCTGCCACACAAGGTGTAGTTTCCTTAGGTTGCACATTATCATCATTTTATTTTAACCCCCATTTGCTTAAAAATGAAACTTTAAATTCTTCCCATGGTATTTGTAGGTTCATTAGCAAACTCCTTAAACCAAGATAAAACTGGCCCTTCTAAATAAAGATAAAAATCACATCTCCAAAAAATATAAGAAGATATTGAAGACTTATAAAGTTTCCACCATTCCCAAGCATCATTATCATCCTCTCCATTGAATATTGGTAACCCCATGATTTCTTTCAAAGTAGCTAGGGTTTGAAATAACTGGAATTTCTCAAAAATTAAAATTTTGAGATCTCATCTATTTCTTTCTTTAACAGTTAAATCAATAGATTTTCTTCAAAACAAAACAAATGACAACTAATTTGTTTATCCAGATTGAGAGTTATGATTTTTTCCCTTTTCCATGCAACCCAAAAACAACACCAAAATCCCCACTTGCAACAACTGTAACTCCCTCAATACTTAACAAATTTAACAAGTGAGTAATTGATTTTTGAGTACTCTAAATAACTTACATGCTGGTGTAAAAATATTCTAAAAATTACTGCTAAAAAAATTAATACGAATTTTTTCCTTTTGAAAAAAATTGTGCAACCCAAAAATAGCCTCAACAACCCAAAATTCAAACAATCAAACAATTATAACTCTCTCCATACTTATCAAAATTTCAAAAATGAGTAGTTGTTTTTGTAGTAGTCAAAATAATCTACACACTGGTACAAAAATATTATGAAAATAACTACTACAAAAGTTAATACATATATTTATTTTTGAAAAAAAATTGCGCAGCCAAAAAATAGCCTCAACAACACAACTTTAAACAACTATAACTCTCTAAATATGTATAAGAATTTCACAAGTGAGTAGTCATTTGTATAATACTCAAAATAATCTACATGCTGGTGGTAAAGTCTTCTAAAAATGATTGCTAAAAAATTTAATACGATTTTTTTTTTTTGAAAATAAAATTTGCGAGGCCAAAAAACAACATATATAACCCAAATTCAAACAACCATAAATTTCTCAATACTGATCATTATTTTAACAAATGAGCAATCATATTTGTATTATTCAAAAATATCTACACAATGGTGCAAAAACTTACTAAAAATGATTGTTGAAATAAAAAATATGGCCTCTGCAAAATATAACATTTATATGAAAAAACATACCATAGCTCTACAAAAATAACCCCACTTTGCCAAAATCGCTGATATAATACCAAATGTTATGAAAATATCTTCTCATAACCATAAATTATTCAAAATATCAAACATGCATCCATAAATAAATTGCACAATAAATTGCTCACAATAAAATAGAGATTGATTATACCCTTGAGGTAGGGCAACACCGTATAATGCTATTTTTAGAAGACAACCACTCCACAAGATATCTAGCTCCACGAGCCAACACTTCTCCAAGAATATATCATAGATAACTTTTACAATGGGGGTACATCTCTCTTTATACAAGAGTATGAAGGTTCACCTTGAATGAGTTACAAAGTGCATAATAATACGATAATATTCCTTGTGGTTACATTTGATAATATTCCCCATCGGTTACATATATTATTCTATGACATACCTATTTCTAATTTGACATATGGTCTTCTTTACTCAATAATTAGTTTATGAATCATACCATTATACAATACAATATTAAATTATTAAGTACCTATATTGGGTACCTAACATTCCATCCCCTTATAAAATATTTCGTCCTTGAAATATTAGAATAGGCTAAATAATAGGATATTTTGAGCCATATTGTGTATTGGTACCAATATCGATCATCCATCCATCCTAGTGAAACTATGATTGGTGGTGGTCTTTGTTGATGCCAATGCCATGTGTTGGAAGCATAAATTTAATTTTTTCATCCAGACCTGCTTGTATTTATGACCAAATTTTGGACTCCTCTGGTTTCTTATATGTCCCTCATAGCTCCTTTGTTGCTCTATGTCTTATCTCCATGATTGTTGTCTCTCATGGTGGTGTGGATGATGATATGCGCCAACAATAACTTGTTCTACATGTTTTCGCTCTTCTCTCTTGTTCCCTTAGTTTGGTT
Source organism: Wollemia nobilis (assembly GCA_028583015.1). Taxonomy (NCBI): domain Eukaryota; kingdom Viridiplantae; phylum Streptophyta; class Pinopsida; order Araucariales; family Araucariaceae; genus Wollemia; species Wollemia nobilis. Next base: position 4,500,681 of record JAQPPZ010002072.1, on the reverse strand, counting down.
CATATTTTACTTTTGTGTCTTCTTTGATTTCTATTACTGCCTCCTTAGATTTTATTTTAGGTTCTTTTGTTTGTTCTTTACTTTTTTCCCCTACAACAACTACCTAGTTTACCTTACATTGAGAAATGTCTTGTAATGCTATCTTCTTCTTCTAGTACCATAACTTTATGAACTTATTTTGCACATTAATGTTAACAATATCTAAAGAATGCAATCAAGGATAACCAAGAATAACATCCATATCACCCATCTCAATAGCATAAAAATATGAATGTAAAACATATTTATCAATGATCTTCAAATATTTAAAAATCTGAACATCCTCACTCTCAAGCTATAGTTTTTAATTTTTATTGTTGGAACTTGCAAATTGTTAGCTAAGTTCCTACTGATGAAGTTATTGTTGTTGCTAGGGTTTACGGAGATAATAATATTTTTTAAATGCAACCATGAACTTGCAAAATAGAAATTTTACATTCAAATAAGTTTTTTTCACCACTATTTGACCCTGACACACAAGGTGTAGTTTCCTTAGCTTGCACATTATCATCATTTTATTTTAATCCCCATTTAATTAAAAATGAAACTTCAAATTCTTCCCATGTATGTGTAGGTTCATTAGCAAACTCCTTAAACCAAGATAAAGCTGGACATTCTAAATAAAGATAAAAATCACATATCCAAAAAATATAAGAATATTTTGAAGACTTATAAAGTTTCCACCAATTCCAAGCATCACTATCATCCTCTCCATTGAATATTGGAAACCCCATATATATATATATATAATAAACTGCACAATAAATTTCTTACAATAAAATAGAGATTGATTATACCCTTGAGGTAGGGAAACATCGTACTTTGTTAGAGAATATATTACATTATTGGGTACATGTCAATGTACACCTTGGGTACATTATTAGATTAGGAGTTTATCTCATGTTAAGAACTTACTTGGGGAAGAAGTAGTAAATGCAAAAGTTTTAGAATGTGCAATGATGTAAATGTGCATGTAGTCCACATGTACATGAGTCATAGGAATAGGTAGAGTAAATCCCAAGGAACTTATATTCCTATATATATGTACCTTGAGCTATAGAATGGAGAAGAGAGAGTGTGAGATATAAAGTTACTATAGAGTAGTAAGTAGGTACAATGTAGATCTTAATTATAAAATTTTCGAGTGTTCATAGTCCTCCATTATATTACATTGTACTACTTTTGTGAGCTTTAATTAATAGTATTTTACTAAGTTATTGAAAGAGTATATTCTCTTATTTTTCTACATATTTAAGTACCATTATCATATACTTACCATAGCCTACATATTTTACATCTTGTGGTTGCATCTCCATTAATATACATCACCAAAATCTAACAGTGGTATCAGAGCACATGGTAGATTGATAGGAAATAGGGAGAGCCACAAAGAGAGATTGAGAGGAGTTCAAAAATATTGGTTCCAAAATTTTTGAGAGTGCATTGGCTAGAGTATTTCCACAGAGTTGCAAAAAAACTTAGGAAGACTAGGACAATGTTTAGTCCACTAGATTGATAAATCAACTAGTGAAGTTCATTATCTCCAGAATTAAAGATTCTTCCATTCTAGTTTCTAACATATTGTTGTAATAAAACAAGATTTTTAGAAATATGAGAAGCTTCCTACACAGTGCTAGGAAGAAGATCTTCATTAGAATCATTCTAGCACTTGCAGCAACAAGTAGAAGATTGAAGATTTAAGAGACCTAAGAAAAGGTCCCATTACAAGAGTTGCAGACTTAAAAATTGCAGAAGAGAGAAAAAGGCCATAGCAAAATTATTGCAAACTCAAGGAAGAAGAGACTCTAGATAAAGAGTCTAGGAGAATATTGGAATTGGTGATCTCCAATGAATATTGAAACCTTCATATTGTAGAAGAAAAATCCATAGCAACCTTATAGTAGGATCTAGGAAGAAGATAATCCAAATAAGAGTCCTGGTGAAGATAAGAGATTGGTTATCTCCATTGAATATTGAAGACTTCAGCTTGAAGAATAAAAAAAAATACCTACAAGAGGTTCCATTGAAGAACTTCTAGTTCAGGAAGATAGAATACTAAAGAAGAACAAGCAACAAGTCCCATTCGAGATTCTAGTAGCAACAAATTTTGGAGATCCAAGAAGGAGATATCATTGCTAACACTTCCAAAGTAGAAGGTTGAATTAAAGGTCTCATTGCGAATACTAGAGAAGCTACAAGAATGAAGAACCTAGAGAAGAGGTCTCAAGGAGAAATAAGGAGAAGGCTTAGTGATCCTCACTGAAGCAGATTCAGAGAAGGCCATTAAAGGATGTTTTAGGAGAACACATTGGAAAAATTTACCACCAAGGAGAAGTTCCTAAGAAATAAATATTTTAGGACAATTATCGCCATCCGAAAACAAGCCCAAATGAAGATAGATTTGGTAAGAAGCTTGCCAAATTTTGGAGGATATTTTTGAAGACCTCAAGAATTTTAGATTCTTGAGAAGAAGGCCTAGATTAAATTCAGAATTTGATAAAGAGACTGAAGAAGAAAGGAGCCAAATACTACTACCAAACCTGAGAGGTTTGAAGATTACCTTTGAAGGCTAGAAGGATTATTCGGAGAAATGAGATAGGGGTTTGCTAAATATGTAGTATAATACTAAAGGGTTCTTGAAGGAAAATATTAGCTACAATTTGGAGGAGTTCCCTACCAATTTTTTGAGATTCAAAGACAACATTTTAGTAGAAAAATTAACTGCGAAGGACAACAATTAGGAAAACATTACTAGATGCAAAACTTTAGATTTATAGAGTGCATTATGAAGGAGAGTTGAAACCACCTACTATAGTTTTAGGGTAGCAAGTTAGAGGGTTTCATAGCTGCAAATAGGTGAGCTAAAGAGCTATTTTGGACAACAAGCAAGAGTTGTTATTTCATCCATTACAAGGCAGCAATAAGGTGAATCTAATCACATTACAATCCTTCATCTACAAAGTTCGTTAAGGTAAGAAAATTTGGTGCAATAGGTTCATCACTAAACATTAAGTTACTTAGTTCATTATTAAGTTTCATTAAGCACCATATCAAAGTTAAAGTTGCAAGGATAAGGTTGCATATTAAAGTATTTAAAGGGAGTGCATAAGATAGTTTCTTTTAAAGTTAATAATTGCACATTAATATAGGAGTTATATTTATTTTGACAGAAAGGAAAATATCAGCTTCCTATTATCCAGTTACAACAAAGAAGACTTTACTACTTAATAAAATTTATAGAGATTATAGTTCTTTAAGAGTTATTACTATTGCATCTTACAAGTTACTTTGAAGGAGAAATAAGGTGAGATTTGTTAGCTTTTTGGAGGCTTAAACTTAAAGGAAATGCAATCACAAGTATTGAAATAAGCATTCAATGTTATAACTATGATAATGGCAACTTAATATGAATGAAAATATGATAGAAAAATTGATACAATGCTCTATAAATGCTCATATAAGAAAGCTCACGAAAATTACAATGCTCCTTTAATGTATTTTACAACCACTCCATATTAAAAAAATGGAGCTACATTGTGACTACTACTACTCTAACCTATGCACTCCAAAAATTAAGGCCTATTTATAATGAGATACAACTCTTTGCATTCAATATTCCTATGACACCTCACTATTCTATTATATGGACTCATGTACATGTGGACTACATACACATTTACATCATTGCACATTATAATTCTTTTGCATTTATTACATGCTTTAATAAAGTACTTAAATCCTAATCTAATACTAATATAAATATATACCCATGAAGGTACCTTAGTAAATAACCAAATGATGTAATATATTCCAACCCCCCCTGTATTACATTATTTTATTTTTGAAGACTTTAGTCTTCAATAAGGATATTTATCTCTTGCATATTCTTTATATTGATCTCATTTTTCTTCTTCCTATTTGGTTCAATATTTAATAAATTCTTAAACCTCATGTGTCTTTTCTCCTTGCTCCAATATGCTACCTTCTTGTATGTTTGATCAATGGTTAGGATATTCTAAGCTTTGTAGTTTCAAGATTACAAGTATCTTGAGTTTTTTTAAAATCATCAAATTCTTATAAGAATGTTTATTTTCCTCTGCTCCTAGAATTATATTACCCTTTGTTTTCCTATCTAGAAACTTTTGCTTCATCACTTCCATTATTTGATTCTTGTATATGAATATGAAAGATAAATTTGGATCACAATTGATCCATTTTCCTTTTTCATTCCCTGCAATATGCTTCGTAGAAAATCCATTAGTATTGTTTTGAATGTGTGAATCCAACTAAATATAGAGCATAAGTACCATTATTAATAGGTTTAGTAGCTTCTATTTCATGCTTGGACTCTACCATCTCTCTACTTTCAGTTGGTTTGATTATTGACTTGTGGTTTGTAATTAACCCTTTCAAATTATGAGTGTTTGAAACTTTAAGGTAATCAAACCAATGTGGATTTCCTATTTCTGTATCCATAATTACTTTAGATTTGAAAATTTCTAATCCTTTGAGGTTGAATTCCTTATGGCTCCTCAGTTATTAGAGTATGCTAAGTGCTTAACAACTAATAGTTCATCTTTTGAGTTGATTTTGTAATGATTTTGTAATTGAAAATAATCAACTCCTACTCTCCTTATCTCTCCTAATGAACTATGTACTTATCAATTTAATGAGGTTATCTATAGTTGGATTTATTTTATCCCTTTAGTATGAGTATGAGACAAATATAAGCAATAAATTTCCAACTCCTTGATCAAAGCTATGAATAACTTCTCTCAATTATAATTTTTAACAATTTAATTTTATAAATTCCAATAGACTTAGTTTTGGTGTAGTATACCTTATATCTCCTAAATTTAGAATTTTTAGAAAATAATATCATTTTTGAAAATAATTAAATTATCTAAAGTGGAAATCCTTATACCTCCTAGTTTGATTATTTTGCAAATACTATGTTATTGGAATTTCAAGCAATAGAATTTGAAATGCTTTTTCCAAAATAAGCTTTACCCTTTTAATTAGGTTTCTAGAATGTCTAAGGTTTTATCTACTTATTCCTCCAAATATTTAATAAACCAACCTTAGGAATTGAATAAAATTTATAGAAAGCAATCAATTATATATTCGACTTATACCTTTTGATAGTTTGTTGCTTGTTTTTCACGTTTGATGTTCAACATTCACCATGGAATTTGACTACAAATTTCATCTCCTTGAATGCTAAAACTTTGCGGTCCACAAGGTATGATATCGGATGCTAGTATGAGCAATGTTCTCAATGTATTTTCAACTTTTGAGTGCTTGATTCAGGTTTGCAAACTGATTGTAATAGTTTCTTACTACATTTGGATCTTTGACTTCTTGTTATTATACACTGTATTCATGTCTTTCCTCAACATCAATATATTACCTGCGCTTTTCTATACAAGTGGCTTCCTCTGTGCTTTGCACTCTAATTTGGGCATTGTTATTTCCCCAAAATTATAATGCTCTATGTCATATTATTGCAATAAATGCTCTTAAATAACTTTGATTATCCTCTAATGTGCTTTCTATTCAATCTCTAGTGATTTTACGCTTGAACGTAAATATTCTCCTTTGCTATTTGCTTTTATCTCTTGCACAATCTCAAGGTACACTATTTACATTCTTACTTGCTCTTTGATACTTGAGCTATATGTTCTCCTTACATGCACTTTGAACCTTTTATTCTTCACATGCAATGCTACCACTATCATGTACTATATGAACGTATATATGGGCTTCTTTTAAATGACTCTCCTTTTGGTTTTGATTGCAATGTAGGAAGATGGTGCCAAGTGGTATGTAATATTTGTAGTATCTTCCAACTTCAACATATTTACCAAGTGGTGATAAGATTATTTTGCTTCCCTCTCAACGTTTTGGTTGTAATTTCCTCATCTAACACCTCCTTTAGGACGTTACTCAAATGATGGTATGCCCTCAATCATGGTTTATTTTGCTGTACATATAAGTTATCTTCAACACGCGATATCTATTTTTTTCTTAGATGAAAATACCTTTTCCATATGGCAGACGTTCTCTTCTATTACACCCTAATTTTATTTAGTTTGTTCAACATCTTATACCAACTCGTTTCAATGTTTGCTTCAATGCAATTCTTGGTGCAATTCCTTTCTATTTGTGAATACCTTCATCTCCTTCTTGGGTAGTGGATTTGACTATTTGATGGTGTTATAGAATACATATATTTATTGAATATTACATTTCTTTCAGGTGCTAAATGGGTGTGTGCTTTTGTCTATATAATGGCAGCTAATGACCTTCTTCAACTCCTTATTCATTTGGTACAATGTGTAAAATATCTCCTTGACGCTGCTATTATGCAGGTAATCTCTTTTAAGCATGTTGCTTGTTGTTTATGGGTAGAATGGGTATTGAGTTAGTGCCAAATAATGTTGTTGCTCCTTTTGCTTGTGTTATTTGGAAAAGACCTTACTATACCTTATTACTTTTTCCTATACCAAATATGTACTTCCTTATGTCTTCTCCAAAGACTATTTTGATGCTTAGATGTATTTAATGTTCCTCTATTGCTATCTGTAGCTTTTAAGTAATATCTATTTTATTTGGGTGATGAATGCAGGTTGGTGCTACTACACCAAAAATTATCTTCCTTTCCTTAAGGAAGCTTCACTTTTAGATCCCTTTGAATGGTTTTATTTGGATGCTTTGCAAACATAGAGTAGAATGATGCAGACGTTTTCCCTCCTGTGCTCTTAAATGGAGCCTCTTGATTCCTAAAATGTAGACTTCTTACTAGTTGATATAGATTGAATCCAATGTTGCCTTCTATTCTTTGGCAATATCTTCCTTGCTTGGTTTTATTCTTACTCTTTGCAACCCAAGATTTCACTAATATTTTCACTATATGCAAACTTGTAAAGTCTTCCTTTGTTTAGAATAGTATCAATAGAATGTTGATATGTTTCTTTCTCTCAAAATATATCTAACTTCTATTATATTTTCAATGTGTAGGTTTGAACCTTGTAGACTATAAATTCTACACTTATCTTGAAGACTTGAAAGAATACTATTTTATGCAACCCTTGAAAATTTAAAATCAATGCTTAATAAACTTTAATAAGAAACCAAATATAAAAGCTCAACTAATAAATTTTTGCACCTTTTATTGCATACCTTTTTGCTTTTAGATGATGATGATGATAGTAATTTTTATCACTTAAATTTGCTACCATTTGTAGATGACATTGCAGCTCTTTTAGGCTGTCCAAAATATCTCTCTTGCACACCTTTTTGCAGCTTTAATACTTCACTAATATGCTATCAAATACTGTAACTTGGTGGCTTAAATTATCCTTCATAATGTACCTATGAAATATGATATTTAGCAGCTACTAACGCTTCCCAAATTGCTGCATTTTTCTATCCTCAAATATAAAAAAATTTAGATTGTAAAGAAGTCAATAACTTCACTAAAATGTTGTTCTTGAATCCCAAAAATTTTATAGGATACTCCAAATCAAAGCTGAGATATTAACTCAAGAACCCTTCAATGATTATCCCAAAATATCTCAGATTTGGTGGTTTTTCTATCTTATTTATCTTGTTGAATTCTGACTTCAAACTAGATCTCCTCCTCAAACAATCTGATAATCTTGATATCTATTCCAAACTGCCTTGAAATTTGACAATATTCTTGCCAAACCTTCTCCTTTGGGCTTGTTTTTGGATGGCAATAATTGTCCCAATTCCTTAGCTATCATGAGCTTCTCCCTTGGTAGTAATTTCTCCAATGATTTCTTCTAGGAACTCCTTCAATGAGGCTCACCAGGCCTTCTTCTTATTTTCCTTGAGACCTCTCTAAGGTTCTCAATCTTGCAACTTCAAAACCTTTAATGAGACCTTCCTTGGTCTCTTTAATATTCATCTATAGAAGTTTCATAGTGAGATATTCTTTTAGGATCTCTGGAATCCACTGCTACTAAAATATGCAATAGAACTTTTTGTTAGTCCTTTTTAATGCTCAATCTTTGAAGTTCTTCAATAGGGCCTTCTATGGACCTCTTATTCAATGTAAATTTTTCAATCTTCAATGGAGATCACCAATATCCAATATTCACTAGGACTCTTCTCCTTGAGTCTATTCTTTCTTCAATGGGGTCTTCTTTCTAGGACCTCCTTCCTAGATTTGTAATCTTCAATATGGCTTCCTTGGCCACTAGATCTCTCCTCAAAATTTCAACTAGGAGTATTCAATCTGTAAATATCTCATTGAGACCTTTCTCCTCAGGCCTCCAAATATTCAATTTTTTTTTTCTACAACAAATAATTAATCCCTGCACGAGGAAAGTACATCGATTTTAGGCAATGAAGATGAAGTTCTTCTCTATTTGTTGTAGGAAGATTCTCAAATTCTAAGGGTTAATTTTATGCAACAAGAAAAACTTATATAATAGTAATCCAATAATATTTTTGACCCTTATTTCTTCTGTAATAAAATATTAGCAATGATAATAAAAATTTCTTTGACTCTATAGAAAATAATCTTCACTAGTTGGATTGCCAATCTAGTGGATACAATACTGAGTTCTAGTCTTCACAAGTTTTTGCAACTCTGTGGAAAAACTTTGGCCAAATCTTATCAAAAATCATGTAGCTTTCTCTATTTCCTATTATTCTACCTATAGATTATTCTATCAAAAATTTATTGTGAAAATATTTGCATGTAGCGGTGCACAATGGCTAATATGGTTTACAAATACTCAACAATGGCAATGGTGATAACTTATGGTTTTCCTTTGATCCACCGTGGCTCTAATATGACTGCTAGATTTTTGGAGCCTTAAAATTAAAGGAAATGCAATCACAACTATTGAAATAAGCATGCAATATTATAACTATGATAATGGCAACTTAACATGCATGAAAATATGAAATAAAAATTGATACAATGCTCTAGAAATGCTCATATAAGAAAGATAACGAAAATTACAATGCTCCTCTAATGGAGTTTACAACTAGTCCATATAAACAAAATGGAGCTACATTGTGACTACTACTACTCTAATCTATGCACTCCAAAATCCTCTTCTCTTCTATTCTATGAAGGACTATTTATAATGAGATGCAACTCTTTGCCTTCAAGATTCCTATGACACCTCACTATTCTATTCTATGGACTCATGTACATGTGGAATACATGCACATTTACATCATTGCATATTATAACACGTGCACTTATTACATGCTTTAATAAAGTACTTAATTTATAATCTAATCCTAATCTAAATATGTACCCATGAAGGTACCTTCGTAAATAACCAAATGATGTAATATATTCCAATAAAATTACTACTGAACTATACTAGTTATTCTTAAGTACATTGAACTAGTTACTCTTAAAGGATTATTATGTGCATTGGTTGTTAAGTTAAGGTGATAAACCAAAGTGCACAGATCAACATACTATCAAAGTGTCTAGATAAACTATTGAGTACACAAAACTTGCAAAATTTTTTCACCTAGAGAAGCCACCAAACAAGGTAATATTCCTCCAAGGAGTGGAGAAGAAATCCACCATAAAAATCAAGAAAAGGAGCTACAAAAGAAGACTAGAAGAGTCTTAGATTTTAGGTACAATCAAGTGCCCCATTATAGGTCATTACAGGTTATTTACAAGTACCTCATTTGTCTTCTATGTTACATCTAAATAAGGTAAAGTTGAAGTGTCCTAAGGATACACTGCGTAGCCTATACTCTACATCTAAAAGTGACTGTCATTAGTAGAGGGAAAGCAAATTCAAACATGATTAAAGAAGAGCCATTCTAAAAGGGCTCAAAATACACCATCAGCAAAGGAAAAGCACAACCCATGGTGCTTAAGCTAAGAGCCATTCATAGGGCTTGATATTTGCTTTGTTAAGGTGTTAGAAGTCACTATATCATAGGGCTATAACTGTACGAAAGCAACACATTGTAAAGAAAACTTGTTACAACATAAAAAATGTAGAAAAAATAGCATAATGAGATAAGCCAAACATTGATAGTGCAAGCTAGAGACAATAAAAAATAGTTGGCAAATACAAGGTGAATTACCCAAGTGCTAGAAGAACTCGAAGGGCCATCCATAGACATTGGAAAATAGCCATTGCCAAGAAGCCAAGATAACCTATGAATGAAGTTAGAGAATAGATGCTTAAGAAAGTAAAAGGCTAAGATAAGCTTTAGGGTTAAAATTAACATTGAAATATTTGATTCCATGCAAATAAGGCGTATCCTTTTGTCCCATCATCAAGAATCAAGTGCCACTTGACACTAGAGAGAGAGCATTTTGAACTCTCTTATAATATCTACACCTAGGTAGATGAGCATTCAAGACTGATAGAGCGTTACATTATCATCATTCAATATATGAGCAAAGGTTGGCACCATCCTAATAACATCTCCAAGATCATAACACATCCATTGCTAGCAAGAACTCACCATCTAGAATTTGTTACAAGAGAAGAGTAAGGTATTTAATACCTAAAGTTTAAGACGAGCACAAGAGAGATACATTAGAGAAGTAATTCAAGTAATAAGTGGTCAAAGTGTAAGACCATACACTAAGGAGTGTGTCAACAATGAGCATTAATTGCTCAGCTCAAAGTCATAGCAGGAGACCAACAAAACTAGAATGTAGACTGGAATAGACTCAATCTGAAGGACCAATCAAAGTGCAACATAATTCTTTCAAAGGGAAGGTAAAGTTTAATATAAAGTTTATAATTGATTAAGGAGTTATAAGGTGGTTTATTATTTAAGGTTGAAACTTATTATTATTTGCTTGAAGATAGGCAAATTACAACCTTAGAAATTAGAAAGCAAAATCAAAAGTTTATTTCCTTGAATGATATTTCAAATTGCACTAAGTTAGAATATACACATTATAATATTTGCAATAGGAGTGATAAGGTTTTATATCTAGAAAAATCAAAGTGATAATATTTTGCAAATATTATTATTTCTAAAATTCCAAAATTAAGGAGTTATAAGGTATACTACATCAAAAATAGATTATTGGAATTCAAAAATATTAGACTATTGGATATTAAGGGGATAAAAAGAAGTTTATTATCTACTTAAAAGATTTGGAATTATTTGCTTATACTTATATCGTACTTACATTAAAGGGATAAAATAATCCAACCATAAATAACTTCAGCAAATTGAAAAGTGCATAAGGAGAAAGGAAATTAGGAGTTGAACATTATATCATCAAACCATTAGGGAGTCAAAAGGGATTCAACTCAAAGTAAACCTAAAATCTAAGTTTACTATCAAGCACTTTATCAAAACCTTAGATTAATTAAATCACTTGGGAGATATAAGGAATCCTACAAAAATAATTGAAGAGGTTTTATCAAGTTTGATCATATACTCAATTTACTTGAGAAAGATATAAATTAAAATATTGAGGCAAAAGGAATACATAGAATACTTGAAATATAGTAGTTTTATCATAAAATCAATTTACTATGGATTCATAAGGTAGAATACTACAAAATATCTATCAAAACATTCTCTAAATATTAAAGAGCTAGAATAATTCTATTGATTAGTCTTACACTACAATGGATGAATTAGCAAGAGAAACATATCATGACAAGGCACATTACAAAAATATCCAAGAACAAAATCCATTCAATATACCATATCAAATATGCAAAATCACTTCAAACTCAAACAATTTCATAGGTCAAACTGAAAAGAACATTTGGTATATTGATTCTGGTGCAAGTCATCACATGACTAGAAATTTATAGTGGTTTGATTACCTTGAAGTCACTAACAATTACAGGTTGAAAATTGTAGATGGAAAGTGCTATCATATACATGGATATGGGTGTGTAACACCTAGTAAATTATTTCTAAACTTTATATTACATATCCCATTGGATGCATCATTTATTGTATATACATGTATTATGTTTGTATTTACTTATAATCCAAATAAGATATCTATCTAAATTTGATCATTTATACATCCTAAAGCTATTTGCAAGTTAATGAATAAACTCATACCTTCATCAATCAAGTCATAACCTAACATCACCATGTATCATTATCACCATCATAAAATATAATCCCACTTAAGTCATTATAACATAAAAAATGTAACATTATTAATCATCCATCATAAACATAATCAAATACAGTAACATAAAACTAAATATTTGTACATCAATTTTGACACAAAATCATGGATCCCTAAACATAGATGTATATATGTATATCAAAAAATATTTATATACATTCAATCATATCATACACACATTGTATGATAGTAGATACAAAATCAACCCTCATGGGGATAATCTCATGACTAACTCTATGACCTCATGTCTAGAGCTCCTACTCCTTTAAGTGGTGGCTATGTCCCAATAGATCATTGGGATTGTCAAGTCATGGACCATGAATAGGTCCATGTTGTTTATGTTCATGATATAATGGATGATGGTAGGCAATGGTTCATAGGTACGATTGTATGATAAGTTATTCTATAATAGGTTAATCACTTGACTTCTACCATTATTTCTCCTTGAACCTATTTTATCTCTATTGAATATCATTGTTACATGGTAGCCATTTGATCTAGAAGGGTCTAGACTAGCTAACTATTACTAGTTCCACCCATAACTATGACCTTCATTATAGTTGAATCCCTCTCTATAGTCAAACTCAGGATCATATGTTGCATCACTAGGGTCTAGTGGACTAACCTATCCCTCTCCACCATCTTATTAATTACCTTAACCTGATATGCATCCCTCTCTATCATTTTTGTTGCTAGTGATGTATACAAAATGATCACCTACAGTGCTAGTGCATCCTCTCTACCTTAATGATAAATTGAGGTGACAAACTAGATCTTGTATCTTCCACTAAGATCATTATTATGACTATTGTGTGAGTTCCCCCTATGGCTATTGTTGCTACTCTAGCCTAATTTTATTGATATTCCTATCACTACCTAACTAATGATAGGATAGGATGTTAGGATCCTTGCAACCATATCCTTAAAATTATCTAGTCCCTTATCCTTAGAATAGCTATCATAATCATAAGGAGTAGGATGAACTAGTACCATCTCCAATAGTTGGCATTGTCTCTAGGATCATTACCTCCTAGTTTCGATTTTATAATATCATAAGTGTCAAGCTTTAAGTATGAATCTAGGTTTAGTAGTGGGCCAACCTCCACTCTTAAGTTGATTGATGATACCACATTGGCCTGTTAGGATTTCCTACTACTATTTGAATTGATGAACCTCATAGTCAAAATATATGATCCCACACTCTTCCCATGGTCAAAGTAGCCATTTAACCTTACTCACCTAGGTCAACTACTATTCATCCTTTTTCCACTCTAAATACTATATGTAAGGGTGCCAAGTCACATACTCTCTCCATAGGTCATTAATCAATCATCGTGGGCACCCCAAAATGCCTCTATGATTCTTACCCTATCTTTCCTATAGGTGGTGTGCCCATATATATGCTTTTGGTTCCTCTAAATCCTATACTTATCTTAGAAGTATTGGTGGCTACAACACTACTATATGCTCCTAGTCCCATACATGGGGTAGTGTATAGTAGGATAATCTTATGCCTCCCATATAAACCACCCGATGTAGTGAGTGATATAACTTAGCCAAGATGATGGGCTCCTAGGTGAATACTATCTTATATTCAAACATATTAGGAATCACCTCTCCCCAAACTCAATACATCACTCTCTTGTTAGTATCCTGAACAATAATTTTGACATCAACATACACAATAGAGTCTTCTACCTATCCAAGTGACCTCTAGTGTAGGTTGCATTGATGTCAATGCTCAAACTAATAATTAGGAATTATGCATCCCAATTAATAACCCTAATATTTTCTTTTGTATTTGGCTTATATAAACCAGGGCACCCTTTATGGGAACTTGAAGGATCCTCCACACATCCTCTAAAGTGACCGTTAGCGCCCTACATGACAGTTGGAAGGCATTCAATTTTGAATACCATATCTCCATAAATGTCATAAATAATGCTTGTTCAAATTTAACTTTAGGTATTAAGGATACATGATATACCTCTATTTCTACTAATAATGCATGGTCAGTGTAGTCTAGAAAACCTAAGATCATCTTCAATATATGGGTCTCCTCTCCTAGAAGTCTAGTGTCTACAATCTCTCCTACAACCACCATGCTAGTAAACCAGTAAATATCCTCAAAAATCACAAAAAAAAAAAAAATAAACCTTACAAAATTAAGTAGGGAAAAAATGGTGCACCTAATGAAGCTAAACAATATGCATCTATCGCTAGTGTGTTATGAGCATCAAAATGGAAGCATGCAAGTAACAGTGGAAAGACACCAAATTGCAAGAAATGAAATAAAAGGAAGTTTATTTCTATTAATTCGATGGTTCAAAACCACGGTTACATAGATGTCCCCTTGAGGGCTCAATATTGATACAATTGTTTACAAAATGATGGGTGCCCAAGGATCAAGTCCTTTCAAAGAAGCTCATGTGCACTTCCAATGTCTTTCCTCGTACCCACAATTGAGGTGGGCGAACCTATGATGCCGCCACTTTGTTCTATGATCTTGTGCTCCTTCCTTGTATTATGTAGAAACCTGCACCTGCACACAAGGAAACCAGAATCATTAAATAGCAAGTGTGTATGGTGAAAATATGCAATCCCCACAGGCACTGAAAGACTAGAAAACATGAATATGAAATACGCCTATCTAAATCAACTCCAAATGACTTGAAATTGTAGATGTATGTAAAATATATGGTTTTGGGAAGATATTACTAAAAATAGAACCGAAATTGCATCCGATGGCATGGCGTAATCGTAGTGCACTTTTCCAACCTACAAAACCCAAAGTAAGCAATTTCTACCCCTAAACATATCCAAAATGCATGAAACTTGGAAAGAATACATAAAATGACATTTAAAGACAACCCATATGGTCATATTTGCAAAATCAATAATAGTTTCATGTGCATCTCTAGATGAGCTCCGTAGACCTGCATAAGACCCTACAAAACACTAAAAATATGATATCTCGCTCAATATAGCTCCAAAATGCATGAAATTTGGATAGCATGTTCATATACTAATATAGAATCTAAATAAAAAATAATAGTAAATAAATAATGCACATATATATCCTCATACCGGGGTGGGACGGTTGGGACTATCATAGAATGGGGACCATCTTGGGGTGGGATGACCACCAATTCTGCACTTATTTTATCACCAATTCCTCTATGAATTGGTCCAAAACCCTCCTAATAGTGTTGTCATCAAATTTTGTGGTGAAATTCACTCAATTGATTCAGTTTTGTAAACAAATTGTGCCTCCTAGATCACTCACAAACCTCCTTCGCTAGGTAGAGATTTCGAGGGAAAAGGGCACAAAAGGGTGAGGGGAAATCTTGGCAGCACTCCATTGCTATGTCTCAAAAATCCTCTCTATATTTTTGTGGAAAATTGATCCACTTTATAGCCAAAGGAGGCCTTTGGGAAAGAAGGCATGCGAGGGCATGCAGGGCAAGAGGCGCCATTTGGCCAACAGGGTGGCATGCATTGGAGGGGGAAGAGAATCTCCCTATTTGGCCTCTCACATGCAGCATGTCATAAGGATGTTGTATCCTCTGACTTGCATGCTTGAATAGGTAGGGAAAATGGCAATTTTTGGGTGCCATTTTTCCAAATTTGACTTTTTGGGAGTCAAACCTTGTGGTCGTCCCACCCCAGGATGGCCAGTTTGCCACCATCCTAGGGTGGGACGACCACAAACTGTGACCATCCTAGGGTGGGACGGTCATGCCTATATGGCCCAAAAGCTCCCAAAAGTGGGGTAGAGCCTCCCAAGAGTGGTTAGGACCACTAGTAAACCTCTGAGGGTTGCCCAAGGGGGCCATATGGTGTCAATTAACCAGTGCTTTTGATTGCCTAATCGGATTGACCAGATTTTAGTGTCTACAGATGCCCCTTTTTGAGATGCATTGTGTGCAGCACAACATTGAGAAAAAATAGATGACTAAAATGCTAAATGATTAGGGTTATTCAATAACCTAACCAACTTTTGATGCCCCAATCATGGAAAGAGCATGCGTTCTTGAATCCTTGCTTCTGACGAGCTAAGGAACTTGCTTCAAGTACAACCTTTCATGGTCGATTTACTTGATCTTGGACATTTTTCCTTCATGAAGTGGCAAAGCCTAATTTTTCATGATTCTAGAATGCCAAGCATTTTTTTAATTTGTGCTTGTTTTCTACCCCAAGCAGGGGCGTGATTGTCTTTGTCAAAGATTCATTGAACGAACACAATTTGCATGATTGAGTGTGTGATTGTTGATTGTGATTATGAATTTGTTAAGTATGACTACCCCCTCAAGTGATGAGTCGATGAGGGAATGACCAGTGATAAAAGTGATGAGTCACTTGACACATATGACTTTGTTAGGGTTTCCTCCGATTTTACTCATTGAAAAATGGAGCATTTTGAGAGGATTTTGGTGATTTTGTTGATGTTGTATGGAAGAAAGGAGCTGAAAACTTCATTCCCGTGGGGTGGTCCAGCCACAATGGCCTTATTAGGGTTTGAAGTAAATAATTTTCCACTTCTCCATGAGCAATTTAGATTCCTTTTGATCCTTTGTGAAATTTGACCAAATTTGAGCTATTTTTGGTGGGTTTTGGACCCTTTTTGGTGCATTTTGAGTTGTTTTTGGGAGTGTGAGGTCTAAGGACTCACTTTATTGTAGCCTATGGGTAGTATGATGTATCTTTTTATCCCATACATATATATATATATATATGAGCTTTTATGTGGTTTATCATCATGTGTTTATTGCTTTATGAGATGTATGCAATGTGTTTATTTGCTTTATGATATGATGATGGATGTCTATCATGTATGCATATGTTGTAATGTGATTTGATTTGATTTGATGATATGTATTTGTGTGGATGCATATTGAGATGGATGATGTATTGATCTAGATGATGAAATGTATATACTATATGACATACTATGTTAGCACCATAGACTATATAGAATTCATCAATTCATGTGTAATGTTGTCATGAGACTATGTAATGGATTTGTGAATAATGTAAACTGACATGTATGTGATAAAATGGAATGAATGATAGGATGTTATAGGATGTCTATGAGGTTTTCATGAGACTCAAACACTCTAGTCAACTGGTCAAAAATTATATACTAACCATGCAAGACTTTTTGACGAGGTATGAATCTGCTAGGATGACCAAGATACTCAATATCCCTGTGTGTGCAAGTGAGTTCATTTTGTGATAAGCATAAGATTACCCCAGTGCCAAATGGGATTAATGCAGCCCATCTGTACTGAAGATCACCCTATGAGTAGCATGATCCTAGGTTTTGTACTTAGTTGGATTAGACCACTAGGTAGTATAGGCTACCAAAAGCTAGCTCATCCACATGCAAACATTGGTCTGCACACACGTAAAAAGCTAATGTGATAGACATATCATCATGCGTAAGGATACCGCCATTTCTAGGAAGGCTTGATGCCACCAAACCTGTAATGAGGATCACCTAATGGTTTGTCGAATGTTGAGAATTCCAGGGATTCAAGTTCAATACTCCCTTCTTTTCTTTTATTTGAATTCAGGGATATTTGCTCATATGTAGTGATGAAAATCACTATTTATTTTGTATTTTGTTTTCTTTGAGCAAGGGATTTGGGGAGTGGTGATAACCACTATTTATTTTGCTTTTGATTTTTACTTTTTTGGGATTTTGATTTTGATAGTGGTGAAAACCACTATTTATTTTGGGGAATTGGGTAAGGAGGAGCTTGTCCTTTTGCCAATTCTTAACATTCTTGAACCATCCGCATAGGG
Organism: Wollemia nobilis; assembly: GCA_028583015.1. Taxonomy (NCBI): domain Eukaryota; kingdom Viridiplantae; phylum Streptophyta; class Pinopsida; order Araucariales; family Araucariaceae; genus Wollemia; species Wollemia nobilis. The sequence goes on along the minus strand of JAQPPZ010002072.1, from coordinate 4,482,692 downwards.
GGATGAGCAGGATAAAATTTTCACTTAAGGTAACCTAGACCACTTTGTAGGTTTCATATTTCCTTGTGCAAAACTTGGATTTATTAGTGAAAAAATGTGTTGGGATTTTGAAGTATACAAGGTACAATCTAAGCAAGACTCTACCTCCTAAAAATCAGGATAGCTTTCTACAAAATTTGAAAAGAAAACTAGAGATGGTTGAGTGACCAAAAACCCTAATGACATTCTAGAACAAATGGCTAGGTGAAGGGAATGGACACAAATATGAAAAGTGGGAAATGTAGGTGGAAATGATAAGTGAAATATGAAATGATGTGAATGATGACTTGAACAACATTGATTTTGAATCTAAAAGTATGATGAGTTTAATGAATAGTGATGATTGTATAATGCAATGGTATGCAATGTTATGAAATGCAATATTTTTGTATTTTATGATATTTTGATGATGTTTTTGAATTTTTGATATGAGATATATGTATGTACATGTGACCAATGGGCTTATGGGGGCCATTGGGGCATTTGGGGTGACCAAAGGGCTTATGGATGCCTTTGGGGTTTTTGGGGTGACCTAGATGGTCATAGACCACCTAGGAGTGTTTTGGGTTGACCAAGTGGTATGTAGATACCCTTGGAGCATTTTGGGGTGACCTAGATGGTCATAGACCACTTAGGAGATTTTGGGTTGACCAAGTTGATGTAGATACCCTTGGAGACTTTTGGGGTGACCTAGATGGTCATAGACTACCTAGGAGCATTTTGGGTTGACTAAGCGGTATGTAGATACCCTTGGAGCCTTTTGGGGTGACCTAGATGGTCATAGACCACCTAGGAGTTTTTGGTTGACCAAGTGGTACGTAGATACCCTTGGAGCCTTTTGGGGTGACCTAGATGGTCATAGACTATCTAGGGGTTTGGGTTGACCAAGTGGTATGTAGATACCCTTGGAGCTTTTTGGGGTGACCTAGATGGTCATAGACCACCTAGGAGTATTTTGGGTTGACCAAGTGGTATGTAGATACCCTTGGAGCCTTTTGGGGTGACCTAGATGGTCATAGACCACCTAGGAGTATTTTGGGTTGACCAAGTGGTTTGTAGATACCCTTGGAGCCTTTTGGGGTGACCTAGATGGTCATAGACCACCTAGGGGACAATGAAAATTGATCCCCCTACTGTGAGGTGTAAGCTTGTGCGGTGCTAGTGTCCCTCTGGGGTGATTCGAATGAAGGTGAAACATTGGAGGATATCATGGGTTGCGTATATCGACTATGGTATTCCTACCACTCTGTTATAACATCGATCATATCTACAAACTCATGGGAAGGTGGAGTAATGCACACTTGATTAGGTTGTTCGACTGGATGGCCAGGTGTTGTGTTTACTTTGTGTGAAGGTAAAGAGTCTTGGAAGACTCCTATCTAAAGTCCTTGCCTATCGATTATATCCTGGACTAAATTTTGAAAGATGTAGCATGTCTGGATATCATGGCCTATTTATCGATGGTAAACACAATATGTGTTTTGCCTATGTGGCTTTGATCTATGCTTATTAGGGTTCAATGGATAGATTGGAGGAAGCATGATTGCTTGTGCCTCATATAGTCGATTGAAGATCGATGCTAAGGGCTCTGACAAATGAGTATAATGTTACCATGGTTGATGGCCTTGGTACCTCCCCTCCATGCTCTGTTGAGGGTTGACCATGGACTGTAAAGGAGGGGTTTGGTCTTGACAATCGAGGGGTTGAGGATTCGAATTACTCAACCATGACTCGATGTTTGTGAGTCGATCCAAGATATGTCGTAAAGCATTTTGTTGTTGACTCACTTGTGACTCCAGGTTGTCTAGCCTATCCAAGATATAGTGTATGGGTAGTGTAGGTGATGATGGGATGGCTATCGAGGAAGTTGGATGACAATTGATAGGTGGTGTATCCCTGCCTAGCATGTCATCGTAGGACCATGCAAAGGCCTCCTTCTTCTCTATGAGAAGGGCTATGTAATCGGCCTGCTCTTTGGGGGATAAGCTTTCCCCTAACTTGATATATTGAGGATTCTCGGGATCTGAGCCGATATCTATGTCAATCATTTGCTCGATTGACATATGTGACCCCTCCTCCAATTGGTGAGGAGTAGGGATCAGGTGAATGTCATCTATTAGGTTTAGATCATCAATTGGAACCTCGGGTTCCTCCTCAACATGGAAGACATCATGAGTAGGCCTTGGAGAGAAATGAAATGGTTGTAACATCTCATCACAAGACCAGTACTCAAAAGGTGATGGGGAGAATCTCCCCGATCAAATTCAATGGCCCCCAAGTCGAGGTGCAATGGCTTCGATGGGTTATTCAGATCTCGTAGGGGCTCGAATAGGTCTATGGAAATCATGTTTATGGATGGATGATTTCCCCTAGGTGGTTGAGGTAGATTGACATAAGGATGTAGATGTGGCTTTGGAGTGAGCTCACTCCTCTAAAGGTAGAATTTGTCACTATATGGGATCATTTAATGGGAACATGTGCAAATATAACTCATCCTCATCATCTAGAGGGATGATCCATGCGTATTCTCCATGCGGACTAGAAGAGCCTATGGATGCCCACTCCATAGTCTGACTCATCATCGGATGTCCACTCATAAGGGGACCCTTGATCCTCTTCCTCACTATCATGGGGAAGAGTATGTGAACCTTCACCTCTCTCGTAAGATTGGATGACATCGTGAGGTGGGTCATCATCTCCCAAGGGCATAGGGAAGTAGTCCCCCAGTGAGTAGACGCGATTGGGGTTGGCATAAGGGTCTCGTGCAAGCTCATCCCTAAAGTCTAGAGTCATGCACTCTAAGCTATCTATGAGGACATCGAGGGGCATAGGCTTGTTGTGTCCCAAACCAGACTTGTCATAAGGTATTTGATACTATGGCTGGTAAGGAACTCGGGTGCCTTGCTCATACAAGCCCAACCCATAACCATGCCAATTACAAAGATGAAGATACTTCATGGCAAATTCAGGGTTGGACATGTAGTTGATGTCCTTAAAAAAGGGCTCTTCATCCTCCTCCTACTGTTGGTAAGGCTCAATGCCATAGTCGAGACCCCCATAGATGAAATTCATTTGATTAGGGGGAAGACCAAGAGGTATGATAGTACCTATGGGAAGATGAGGTCAACCCATGTCTTGCATCGACTCGATGGTAGGAGTGGTTGTGACATTCCTAACCATGTACTCTCCTAAACCGGTAGAAGCTAGATGCACTGTGACCTATGGCTATAGAGAAGGAGGATATGGGAGCGAGGCTTGAATTGATTCAATGTTTGCCTCATGAGGTAGCTCCTCATCCACTGGGCTAGGAGTCTCACTGGTGGAGATGGTGGATATGGTCGGAGGGCTCTCATCGATAGGCCTCTTTCCCATGTCTCTCAGTGGAGGATTCACCAATGATGAAGGCACATTTGGGGGTGCTGAAGATGAGGATGGTGTGGCATGAGATGATGATGGATTGAATGAAGGTGATGGTGATGGAGTCAAACCTTGGCTAGATTCATTCGGTTGAAAATCCATATGGGTGGATGGTAAGGTAGACTCAGGGATCTGCTGCACCATGTTGCAGTACTTGAAGGGTTCTAGGTCTATGGGGATGACATGAACTTGCCCTTCATAGGTGTATTTCAGGCACTGGTGAGCAATGGAAGGGACACACTTCATGTCCCTGATCCAAGGTCTGCCTAACAAGATATTGTATGCCATCTCACCCTCCAAGATGTGGCACAGTGTCGGTATGGTATTTTGCCCTACCTGAATGGGTAGGACTATTGTGCCGACTATTGAGCATATGGCATCATTAAATGCTCGAAGGGTGTAGGTAGACGTGACAATATGGGATGTTGGGAGCTTCAGATGCTTGAGAGCTATTGTAGTGATGATGTTGCTAGAAGACCCAATGTCTATCAACACTCTCTTGTAAGGTGTTCCATTTACACATGCGATGATGTGCAAGGGAGGATCCACCATATCATTTGGAACCAGTTTAAGTTCATCTTCTCGAAAGGTAATCACCGGTTCCATGCATTGTCACACATGCCCCATAAAATTGTTGAAGGAGTTAGACTCCTAGGGTTGAAGCTCTATCACCTTAAGGATCTCCATTAAAGCTTCTCTATGAGGTGGTGATTGTTGAATGAGCTCATAGATGGAGAAGAGATGTCATTCTCAGGCTCTGAGGGAGCTTGCTCTTAATTGTGACCATAGGCCTAGGTGGGAGGCTCGACACAGGAGGTGGTAAAGGCTACGACGTTGAAGGAACATCGCTCTGAGCCATTGGTGGTGCGACTGGACTTGGGTACCACCTATTCCTCATTACAATGTTGATCATGCCGACATACCCTTGCTGAGGGGGTGCATGATGAACCTCATTTACCTAGGGCACTGGCTTGGCCTGCTCTGCATGGGCAGGCAAGGGGTCTTTAAACACCTCCATCTATTGGTTGTTTGGCATGATAGGGTTGTCTACCTGAAGGGCATTCCTATCGATCATGTCTTGCACCAAATGCTTGAACTTATAGCACATTTGCATGTCATGCCCATTTTGCCTATGAAATTTGCAATATAGGTCTTCTTGGTACCCTTTGGGCTTCGGTGCATTTGGGTCGATAGGTCGACTCTCAGGTAGATTGATCGAATTAGCCACTAAGAGGTGCTCAAACAATGAGTCCATAGACTCTGCAATGGGCGTGAACTATCGCTTGGGGTGATGCTATTGATTTTTCCCTTGACTATTCTGGTTGTCCTTGGCATAGTTCCTAGGTGTGGCCTGATAATTAGGCTTTTGAGGTGGCATTGCTTGCACTGGCCCTAGGATGCTAATGGCAACCTGATTCACTATTGCTGGCTTAGGCTACACTGGGGTATTCTTAGCATTCTTGTTCCACTCCTTCTGAGGCTTCGCAATCTCTCCCTCTTGAATCTTGATGTCTTCAATGGTCCTAGCTTGTGCTAGGGCATCTTCAAGAGTCGGATATTGTTGCAGCTACAACAACAAGGAGATCGGCTTTAGGCAGCTCTTGGAAAACATCTGAGTCAACTCCGACATGGGGAGTAGATAAGGTAGCTTGGCGAGCAATGCTCACCACCTATTTCCATAATTTGCTATTGACTCATCATCATATTGTTTCAACCCAGTGAGATCAGCCAACGTCACCTTCCTCTTGGTATTGAAGGTGAAGCATTCTAGGAACACATCTACAAGTTGATCCAAATTGTGGATGCTATGCTTTGGGAGTTGGGTAAACCACTCCATGGTGGGGCTAGAGAGGGTAGTCATGAATATCTACAAAAGCAAAGCATCATTATCCTGGATGCCAAAGCATTGACTCAGGAATTTGGTGACATGTTCCTATGCATCTTCCTCTCCCTTAAAGGTAGCCAACTGAGGCATCTTAAATTGTTCTAGATAGGAAGGGGTAGGTATCAAAGGATGAAGGGGTTGACTATGTAACTAGTGCAAAGTGGGATTTTGAGATCCAGACCTAGAGGTCTTGTTCTCTACTAACTCTAGGTGCTCTAGCAATACCTTATATGCATCTAAGGATTTAATCTCCTCATCCTTGCTCCTATCCTATGGTGGAGGTCGAGGATCCTCAGGCCTATTTTGGGGTGGTGGCATGTCACCCCCTACCTTGGTAAGGCATTTCCAAATATTCTACCTCTAGCTCATGCTCAGTGTAAGCCCCATAGGGCATCTCTCGAGCCGGTCTATAAAGAGGGGTAGTTGCCTATTGTGGGTACCCTATGTTTGGCCTGGGAGGCAAGTCCCGATCTAGCCTAGGAGGTCATGGAGGTAACATTGGATAAGGCCTAGGAGACCTATCTTGAATGAGCATGGGTTGCCTTAGGTGGACTTCCTATCTATGTGTTCTAGGGGTAGGGACCCTCTCACATAAATTTTTTTGGAATAACTCATTGGTCTGCCATTCGATTCTTTCTTTCTCAAGTTGATGCAAGTGGTCTAGTTGCTCTTTGTCTCACCGAAGCTGCTTGAACTACGCTTGGCATTCCACATATCTTGCAACCACTTGATTGATCTATTCCATTGTGTGAGGCCTAGGAGGCCTAGGAGTCTCACCCTGAGGCTGACCTCATTCAAGATAATCTATGATATCCATCATGCGCTTCCCTCGATCGAGGGTAGTCGCATTTACTTGAGGTTCGGGCCTGAGCATATGCTCATTGTACTCAATGGGTGTAGAGGCACATCATGCTTGCATGGTATACTACTCTTGAGGATAATCAGGGATCTCCTCATGCCTTCCTTCATGAATGAGGAAGGGAAGGGTAGAGTTTGCTTGCCCTGAGCGATGAGTATCATACTCATCCTGTTGCCTAGGCTACTGGACCCTATCAGGGTGATGTAGAGGTAAGGTATAGTCAACCTACTCTACCCAATGTGTGAAGTCATGCTCTGGCCTATGAACAGGTATGTCAGACCTATCAGGTACATGGATGCATGGCACCACTCTATCTACTTGTACCTCAGCATGTTATTGCCTTTCATCAAGGAAGGCATGTGATGTGTCTACATATCCAGGAACACTCTCCTAGGTAAGGTCCATCACCCATAGGGGTGTCCCACATAGGGCTCCCTTGTAGGTGTGGTTCATGCCCCACTATTTTGGGACTGGGGTGAGTAGAGGCTCACCAGGGAGGTATGACCAAGTCCCTGGGGCTAAAGCAGAGATGACTCATGTCTCCTAGTCCACTCTCCATAGCTTCCACCCATGATTGGGCTTGGCTACGGGTGCACACCATTGTGACTCTCTACCAACCCTAGATGATTATCTCCTTTACAAATTCTTAATGAAATAACACACAAGAAAGGAAACACTCAATAAAAACAAGTGATTATCTCTTTTAAGTTTTAGATGTGAATCCCTAAACTATTTTGTGTGTTTCAGATGTGTTGTTTGTAAAATATGACCTTGTGTCACATGTTTGAAATCTTGTTGGATGATAATATTGTGTTTAATTGGATTTCACCTGTATACTCACAGCTCGACAACTAGTAATGAAATTCATGGTCACGTAATCCAACCTATAATGTGTGGTGATGAAGTCCACACACGGTCAAGGAGCATAGGTCCTACCAGTTCCTCACCTAGTTCACCCGTAGTCTATGATATACCTCTCCGAAGAGAGATATGTGCTATAACCCATGGGCTATGATGGATCTTGGAACTGGCCTTGGCAAAGAACAAGGTTCATGGGATTTGAGACAATGGGTGGAGATGAAAGCCACCTCGTTGAACTCTACTAGTGGATGGTGATGAAATCCACCTCACTAGCGTTTAAGTGAATCATGGTGTGTGTGGTTATTTTTAAGCCAAATAAAGTAAACAATGAAGCATTCGATGATCATTCACTAAATGCATGCAAAAGTACATTTTACTTTTAGAAGAAGCTAGATAAAAAGAAACCTACAAGATGCAAACCCTAAATGATGGCCTACCCATTAGGTAGCCTACATGCAAGCAAACCATACAAGGGCATCATAACTTAACTTATTTTTTATTTTTCTTCTTTTTTTGTTATTTTTGCATTTATAATAAAATGAAACTATATTTCTACCTTTCTATCAAACAAAGCATGCAAGAAAAATCAAACTTCAACAATTTCTGACTGTGTAACAGAAAACCAAAAGTTTAGGTACCTACCTTATCACCTGAGGAACCTATTATTTTTGGAATCTGAGAAGAAAAGGCTCTATTTTGTGGCCATCCTAGGGTGGGATGGCTACTATTTTTATGGCCATCCTAGGGTGGGATGGTTGTGTGGCCATCCTAGGGTGAGCTAAGGAGCAATCTAGAGGTCGTTTCAGGCCAGGATGACCAATACCTGCAATAAAAACCAAGAAAAAACTGAGGTTAAACCTTCATAAAATCAATAGGGATAGGGTCCCACCATGATCACCACTGAATTAGGGGAAAAATGGTGCACCTAATGCATCTAAACAATATGCATCTATCCTCCAGATGAGCTCTGTAGACCTACATAAGACCCTATAAAACACTAAAAATGTGATATCTCGCTCAATATAGCTCTAAAATGTATGAAATTTAGATAGAATTTTCATATACTAATATAGAATATAACTAAAAAATAATCGTAAAAAATAATGCATAGATATGTCCTCATCCTAGGGTTGTACAGTTGGTATTTTCACAAAATAGGGACCGTTCTTGGGTGGGACAACCACCAAATATGCACTTATTTTATCACTAATTCTTTTGTGAATTGGTAAAAAAACCTCCTACTAGTGTTGTCATCAAATTTGGTGGTGAAATTCACTCAATTGATATATTTTTGTAAACAAATTGCGCCTCCTAGTTCACTCACAAACCTCCTTCGCTAGGTAGAGATTTTGAGGGAAAAGGGCACAAAAGGGTGAGGGGAAATCTTGGCAGCACTCTATTGTTATGTATCAAAACTCCTCTATATATTTTATGTGGAAAGCTTGATCCACTTTATATCCAAAGGAGGCCTTTGGGCAATTAGGCATTGGAGGGCATGTAGGGCAAGAGGTGTCATTTGGCCACCAGGGTAGCATGCATTGGAGGGGGAAAAGAATCTCCCTATTTTGCCTCTTACATGCAATATGTCATAAGGATGTTGCATCCTCTGATTTGCATGCTTGAATAGGCAGGGAAAATGGTAATTTATGGGTGCCATTTGTCCAAATTTGACTTTTGGGAGTCAAACCTTGTGGCCATCCCATCCCAGGATGACCATTTTACTACCATCCCAGGGTGGGATGACCACAAACTGTGATCATCCTGGGGTGGTACGATCATGCCTATATGGCCCAAAAGCTCCCAAAAGTGGGGTAGAGCCTTCCAAGAGTGGTTATGACCACTAGTAAACCTCTGAGGGTTGCCCAAGGGGGCCATATGGTGTCAATTAACTAGTGCTTTTGATTGTCTAATCGGATTGACCAAATTTTAGTGTCTACACAAAAGTGCCACCTTGAGGCAAAAGCACCACCTAGTTGTGTTGTAGGCCAATGCTAGCACTATTGTAATAGTACTATCAACATGTAAAAGTACTAACCTTACCTTTGGGTGAATTTTTTAAGAGAAAAAGGTGCAAAAAAGTTGGGTTTTGAGTTCCTTACCTATACTTGGTCTCATCCCCCTAACATTGATGGTATCACTATGGTCGCACAATGTGTCGATCTCACCTATTGAGCCATCATAGTCTATAGTGTAATTGAGTTTCTATAGCTCCAAATTGCCCTCATTTATGGTAAAAATATTTTTTTACCTCCCATTCATTTTACCCTACCCTAACCTATTTGATTATTGTTTATCATCAATATTTCATCACTACATCCATGTGTAGCATGGTCAAGTTGGGTTTCCTTGATCAAACTTGATTTTCCCTCCAAAAATTGAAGGGGTATGACAACATTTAATGTTATTTAAAAGTAAAATTTTAACATCATCAGTAATCAACAAATCAAAAGCATCATTCATATTTTTAAGTGGTTATATGGGATTGAATCAGGTCCCACCCGTATTACATCATAACCACATAGTGGTATTACAATAAATCTTGGATATTATCCTTGTATTGCTTGGAAATATTTGAACCTAGGTCTCCTCATTTAATTTTGAGGAATCTAACCAATTGAGCTATTGACACTTGATTATAAAAATTTAATTTTACTTATTTATGTCATTGTTTTTTCAATGAGTTTGCACGAGTTTTTATGAGGGGCCCTGGTCCCCTCATACTAAGTGGGGTTTGAACCTTGGATATATCAAAGAGATCCCAAATACATTACCACTACAATAATATTGTAGCTTAAAAGCCTCATTCATATTACATCATGAATCTTAAATAATATCAAATTTATGTCTCAAAATTGGGACATAAATATCAATTTTTGACAAATTCATTTTAAATAAATTCATCAAAAAGGGAAAAATGTAGACACCCAAATTTAAGCACATCTTCAAGTCCTAGAAACTTATAAACATGTGCATCACTTGGCTAATCAAACATCCAAATCAAATCAGACACCTTGAGACCCAATCTAGGAGCATTATTTGCTCCAAGTGTAGAAGTGTTATAACCAAGGTGATAGCATTGTTAGCGCTACTTCTCACCTAACAAAAATTTTGCTAAATCTTATTTTTTCATCATTTTCTACCCAATATTCCTATTAACAATCACTTTAGAATTACATAAAGATATTTAGTGACACTAGCACTATTGACTATCAAAGAAAAAAATAAGTACAGGCAATTGATAACCACCAAATTTCCCACCAAATATAGATCTAATCATGACAACTTAATTTGCCACCTCAACTGCACCTTAGTTGGTAATCCAAATATTAAAATTTCCTTTTCTATCACCCATCCCTAGTTGCATGTCAATATTTTATAAAATTACCTTCAGTTCCATAAACTCCATGCAACCATGCCACGTCTCCAACTTACCAATCATGGTAGATCCTCTATAGGATCCTCTAAATAATCCATGGATTCCTATAAAGCAAGCCTTTATGGAAATCCATTCAATTATATCAAGAAGCAATTAATACCTATAAAATTGATGAATTAATTTCTAAAAAAGTGAAACCCTTCCAAAATTAGTATCAAAGCATCCTTTACCATAAGGAAGAGGACTTTTGGTGGTTTTATCTTGATAGCAAGCTTTCATCATGACAAGGGGTATTTGTCAAGGTTCTTGAGGCTACAAGCTCACTCAAATTGAAATGGTTGTACTCTTTCTTCCCTAATATTCTTGATTGTTCCTTTTGATTTTATTATTTTGTTATCATTTCATCATGTTAGTATTTTCATAATAGTTGTATCTTTGGTCATCAGATAGCCTATTTTTATAATCCCTATACCTCCTTGTGAGGGATCCTCATTGGATCATTTAAGAGTCAAGAGTCTTGTCTAAAGACTCATTATTCTAAACCTATAAGTGAAATCATCGCAGGATTGTAGTCTCAATAGCACTTCTATAGCCTATTTCTATCAGCAACAAATACTATGACTCCATAGTCAATATTTTGTCATAAAAGGTGAAATAACCACCAAACAATAAACACATTGGCAGCACTATTGCTTTCTAGTGGTACATTTTCCATTTATTTTATAGTCATTATTGTAGTCTTTAATATATTTTTATCTTATCTTTTGAATAAGGGTTTGATGTTGATCAAGGGAAGTATAATTTATCCACTGATCAAGGTAGACCCCTCTGCTACTAACCATATATATTTTTGTTTGTTTTATAGGTTCTTGGAAAAGCATGAATTATAAGCAAAAGTACCACTAGACATCAAAAGTATTGGTAGCACTTCTACATCCTAACAATGCTTCTACCATAGAGGTAAAATCAAGCTAAAGGTTCTTATTTTTATCTATCATAATAGATTAGTATTATTGTCTATTGTTTTATGTCCATGTCTATATTTTTTTATGTTTTTTTTTTTTTGTTCACTAAAGGAAAAAGTATAGGAAAGAACAAGTTGTTGTATTTGATATCATTAGAGGATAAACTATAGTCTTGCATCCTCCTTAAAACAAAATTACATGTAGTCATTTAGGGTTGTGTGATTGCATTATTCTCTTACATACTTTAGAATTAGATAATTTCTTTGTTTAACCATCATTGAAATATAAGATCATATAGTATGTAGGGCTTGTCTACTACATTGTCTTATTGCATTCATAGATAGGGTAGTGCCTAGATAGGGATAGGCCATCAAGGAAAATTATTTAGAAAAATGTAGGAATTTTCTAACTAAATCCATCAATCCTTAGACTAAGACTCGCAATTGTTCCTATCCTTAAGGTGAGATGTTATGGATCTAGTACCCCATGGGAACTAGAACCCAGTGCACCTGGTCCCATAAGACCAATGGAAGGCCTTCCATGATATTCCTTGTATCACATAAATCTATACATACATGATATTTTAAACCTTCTTCATCCTAATCTAACGCAATAATTTGTAAATAATTAGGTTCTTTGAGCCACATAAACTGAAAATAAAATGGGATTGGATGACCATTATTAAATTGATCACATATCAAGAGAATGGAATTGTAATTTGTTCTAACTCATAATTAAATATCTAAATATATATACTCTATTTGTAACCATCTATTAGATACCAAAAACCTATCCAATCTTTCTGCTACATGAGTTTTCTTAATGTGTTTATTATCCTATATATATTGAATATTTGAAGGAATAAAATCCCAAAGACCATTTAAATTGACAAATAAAGCAAAATACTCTATTGATTTAGATCATCCAAGAATAACACTTGTTTTCCTAAAGGAAATATATCCATGTTGAAGTCTTCCCAAGAATCTAACTACTTTAATTATGAATCATCAATGAATTTAACATAAATAAGTTGATATCCTTCCAACATCTATCATGAAGAGTAACTCTATTCAGATCACATTATACATTTATGACTCCAACTTAGATATTTATCCTCTTTACTATAAAAATACTAGCAACCCAATTGCATATTTCTTCTAGAAATTGTCCATGCCATTTGTAATAGGCTCATATCATAACAATACCTCATGTAGAATTTATAGAAAATAATAATAGACAATCCCCAATCTTCCAAATATTTTTTTAAGCATCATTACATTGCTCATTACCTATTTATGTTTCTATATTAGAATAAATTCAAGAATATAATAGCCTATTAATTCCTTGATGAATTTTTTGGGTCTTATCCAAATCTCAAATATTCTAAGATACCATATTCATATCACTTTTAATTATTATTTGTGGGCTTATCCCCACTTCTTGTTACACTTGTAATATTTATTTTTAGTTTTACAAATTAATATCTCTCTAAGTTTCCTTCATTCTTGGTCCAACTTTGATGATCTTTCTCTTCTTTTTTTATTTCCACCAATGATTTCATCCTTGTCCATCTCTTCTATTTTTTTAAATTATTCAAAATTTAACTTATCATGTATAGGTTTATGTTGTCATAAGTTGGAAAATCGCTAATCTAACCTTATTAGGCTAAGGTTGACAATGATGAAGTACATATAGGATCTCTTGATGTAACCTATAGGTAAGTGTAATGTAAGCCTACATATATTATATGCAAGTCTATGGAAATTCTATATGTAATTCTATGAGTGTTTCCTATGCAATCTTATTAGGAATCTTATATGTAAGTCTACAAACATCTTTTATGTAAACCTATGGGTAGCTTTTATGTATTCACCCCTAGAGATATTGGTTAAACCATCTATATGATTAATATTAGTTAAAGGATCTAATACATTATATATATTGTAATTTAATATTCAAATTAGGTTATGTCATCTTGAAATTAACATTTTATTGGGTATTGGGTGTTATTATAAATATCCCCCATGACTAATCCATTGTATTAGTGGGTGATTTGTTATCATGGGTGTGTCTATGGGGACCAACCACTAATGCCTTATATTTTTATTCTCTCTATTTTATCTATATTATCACTTTTTTATTATTTTCTATATGATTTTTTTTATTAGGATGAAAATAAGGGGTTTTTGAAAGGGCCCCAACCCTTTTTTACAATACCACTCCTCTACATTAAATAAAACAATGAAGAATTAGAGAAGTGTAGCAAAAATATAAGATAATAAGTTACATGGACCCCTTATAGAGAAAAAAAATGAAATGCTTTACTTCCTATGACTACAAGAGATCAATAAAGCTTGCAACCTATGATTAATAATTTAATCATAATTATGTCTATCATAAGCTTACAACTCCCTCTAAACTACACTCAACTCACTAGGGAAATCATCCCTCCATAGAATTGGTTTAGGACTATCTACACCTTTATTGGCCAACCAATCTACTGCTTGGTTGCCCTCTCAATAGATATGCACTATATTAACCTCCTCCAAGGATGCAATGACCATAGTCACCTTCATCATTCAATATGAACCTACCATAGAATAGTAATCCTACCACAAAATAGTATCCCACCACTATCCCACCACTACACTACTCAACAAGAACCCTACCACAGAACAATATCTTGTCATTTACACCATAGTCATATTGCTCAATAGGAATCCTACCACAAAACAATAATCCTATCATAGAATAAGAACTCTGCCATAGAACAATATCTTGCAAAACAACACATGGGCCATGCTAACACCACATCCCTCCATAATTATTGCCAAGACCATAGCTACAATAATGCTCAAAAATAACCCTACCATAGAACAATATCCCAATGCCACACTAATCAATAGAAACCCTACTATAGAATAGTAACCATACCACAAAACAAAATCCCACTATCAAGACCATAACCACTGCACCACTCAACAACCCATATATTCACAAGTAACAATATCACTATATTTCTTTTATGATGAAAAGCCATCCTCTATTTTAAAGGGGTATTCATACCCCTTATATTCCAAGAGATGATTTTCATTTTTACCCCTTGTGGAAGTCTTCCTTCCACTCAAATTTAAAAAAATTATGTCTCAATTGTAATCTCTCTCGTTGCTTATTTGTTTTTCAGCTCATTATTAGTTGGTCTACCTAGTTTAGCTTCAACCCCTACATTTGTTATTTTTCTAGCATTCCTAATGAGTCTCATAAATTATCATCTTGTTTAGAGGTCAAGGGTTTATTTTGAGTAAATTTTTTGAATATAGAGAGCAAAGAATATAATTAACATTTTCCATACCTTAGCTAGGAGCATTCTTTGGTTGAGATTATGCTTTAGACTCGTGTGGCTTTGATCCCCTAGAAATTAGGGTTCCCAAAATTTTAGTCACCTCTTCCTCCATTTCTTTTGGCTATTGCTCCACCTTGTCTTCCTATATTTTCAATTTTAATCTTTACCCCTTAGGGAATCCTTTTGGGAATTTTACCCATGTCTCTCTTGATCCTGTTCTACAAATTATCCCTCCTCAAGGGTTTCAACAAGAATACTAAACTTATTTGAATCTAGATACGGGAACTTAGGAGACTCCTCTTCCATTGTATCCTTTTATTTTGGTTGCTCTTTCCTCCTCCATACCTTATTAACCGGTTCTTTAGATGGGCAATTTTTTGAAAAATATCCCATTCTTTTACAAAATTTGTAAAGCATCGAAGAATTTTCATATTCAACTGATTGTTCTTAAACCCAATACTCATACACTAGCCTAATAGAGGTTGGGAGTTCCTTCATCAACATTAATATAGAACGAGACAAATATAAATCTAGTTTTTGCCTTCATTGTTGAATCAAAAGCTATTAATTATCCCATCACTTTAGCTATACTTGCTAGAATATTTTCATCCCAAAACTCCAATATAAGCCTTGGTAGGTAAATCCAAACTAGAGCTAAATTTATATTTTTAGAATTCCAATTAAAACCAAATCTCCACTTCCTAAAAATAAGGCTCTCTTCCCATAAAACCCATATCTTTTTATTAGGGCATGGCCTAAGTCTTCATAGTTCATAAAGGAAAAAAGCATAAAACCAATTAGGAGAGCTACAATATCGATATGCCCTCCTGGCTTCTATTTATCAACAACCCATTTTCTTATTATATCTAGATTTGGTCAAAGCCCCAATAAATTTCCCAACAAGGCTATTCTATTTATGTTTCACTGGTCTATTTGCTTGCTTTTTGGGATTTTAAAGCAATTTTTCTCATCTATATCCTCCATAGCAATATCAAATTTCTCCTCCTACTGAAGATCACCACCCAAGATTTTATCTCTCCAAGACATCTCTCCCCTCCACCAAGACAATTCAGAATGCAAAACATCACATGGGCTACGCTAACATTGCATCCCATTGCAATCACCGCCAAGACCATAGTCATCACACCACTCTATATTTTGTATAGGATTATGGTGCATTAATGTTTTAAAATATTTTTAAAAAATATTATGAATTCCAATAAGGTATTAGAGCAAATTTAGAGTGGCATCACTCGGTTGCATAGGAAAATTCCCCTCGAAAAATAACAAAGAGTAAAGGATAAAAGTATTATCTTCCCATATTTTTAGGGAACTATTTTTAAACTTGAATTTTAGTACTAAATTTCACAAACCAAAAAGTGAGGTTCTATTGTAGGATGTTTAGTAGCATTTTCCTATGAAGGAACTAGGATTTGAGGATATATCTAAAGCTCCTATTTTCATGGATAGTTGACCATATTTAAATATTTTTTACACCTAAAAGCACAAGTTTAAGTCTCTCTATGTTTGTTTTTCCTTTGATGAGTGAGGAAGGTTATGTATTTCCATGGGGAATCATCTAATGCACATGCCCTTTTGACAAGTAGAATTGTTTTAAATCCTTTTGGGTAGGAGGTCACGAGATCTATTCCATATGCTTCTATCTTCTTAATATGTGTGGTCAAAATCTAAGGGATTGCCTTCATTTTTTTAGCTCACACAAGCACCTTATTCTTAATGTTGTTAGTTCTAATGAATCTTAGAAGTGTAATTTAGTTATAATGACATATATATTCCCAACATGACAGATGAAATAATGGTTAGAAAAATCTATTTTATTTACAAGGATCATGGCTCAATCCCTCACGTTAAAATATGTTTTAAAAAATATGCACTCCTAGGTCTTCCATACACTATAATAATTGAGTGAATAATTGTTTCTAGAAGTGGGAAATGGGATGATGGTTTGTAGCCATGTTTGTAGTCAAAAAATTAAAGGTTCAGTCTCAAAGTTGACCTTTTATACTTTGGATGTGGTTTGTTCCCTTATCTACCTTAAGGAAAAGGTAGGGGTTTTATTCCCAAAGTGCATACAGTGGGAGGTGGCTAGCTTTCTTGGTGCTAAGGAGCTCTCCACCCTCAAGTTGGAGGTTTGAAACCCTTGCTTAGTCAAATAATTTGGTGCTAAAAATTTTAAATTATTTTATTACTATAGATAAATGATGAAGACCAATAATTCCATGATACATTGCATGAATTTATTCACCAAAAAATAAATAAAATAACTAGTCATTATGTGCCAAGTGGTGATTTTAAATTTTCCAAAATCTTTCCTAAGGTTTGGAAACATTTTTTTTTGTTTATTTTTTTTGTTTTTGAGTACTATGCCTAGCCTTTTTGAGGCCATAACTTTTACATACAAGAGCATTTCAGGCCCTTTTTTAGATTCTATAGTTTTTTGGGCTCTATGCATTAGTGACATCAATTCAAGTACTTGTTACAATGCTTTAGATAATCACTACAAAGTGTGCCTTGTTCCTATGTGTCCCTTTTTAACCATTGGGGTTGATTATTTGGATACCTACCTATTTATTAATAGTTCAACTACTCTATTTTGAGATGAGAGGATAGATTATATCACCATTTTGTATGTTGAATATCTTCTCATAGAAGGCTCAATATCTTAGATCTATAAGGTGGAGTCATGACTTCATGTTTGTGGAAGGATTTATCCAATTCATGTACCTCAATAAGAGAAGATGGTAGGATTCATTGGCCCATTCAAGCATTCATTATGCATGGAAATATACCATATCTAATATCTTATCTCCTTGGCCCATCAACTTAGATTATGAAGGGTTTTGAAATATATGTAGTCTAATATTATTAGGCCAAGGTCGATAGTGATGAAATATCTATGGATTCTCTTGATGTAGCCTACAAGTAGAGATAATGTAATCCTATGGGTGTTTTATATGTAAATATATGTTTATTCTATATGTAAGCCTATGGGTGCTTTCTATATAAACCTATATGTATTTTCTATATTAACCTATGGGTATATTATATGTAACCCTATGGGTAGTTTTGATGTATTCACCCTTAGTGATATTAGTTAAACCACCTATATGGTTAACCTTAGTCCAACATCCTATTTGCCATGGTGCATTCTAACATAACGCTTGGTAATGTGGCACTTGACATTGATGATCCTAGGTCTAATAACATAACACCAGCTAATATGGCACCAAATGACATGCCACCTATTGATGTGACACATATTGTGGCAACTGCTAATGAGGATCTTGCTAACATGGTATTGGATGACATGGAATTTACTAACATGGAATCTATTAACGTGGTAATGACATACATGGAAATGGCTAACATGGTAGAATGGATAAGGTGGACATCAAATTCTAGATATAAAAATGGGTTCAACCAATCATATTCAACTAACTCATAAAATCATTTTTTCTAGTTTTTACATAGTCAACAATAGACATGGAAAACTATAGATCATAGGTGGCACTAAAAGATAACCAATGGTACACTCTAAATCATTGATACTCTCTCCAATGGCCTACATAATCATCATCTGAATGACACCCCATTACATAGAACAATGATAATTGGGATAGGTAATTTCTAATATTTTATCTAGTTAGCACTCAATTAGTACCCCTTTAGTTGCTATGTTTATTATATGCAGTAGCCTTACATTTGCTGAAGGTATAAATAATATTTTTAATTTAAAGGTTTTGATATCATCTTGTTTAATTTTACGGCTAAACTTCTGAGAGCCATATATTTTACATATGGAATTATTTTGAATCCATTTTTTTAAATTGTATGGTTTTTTGAGCTCTTTGAATTGACATTGTTATTTCTAGTCCCAACTATATATAGAAGACTAGATTTTGGCATGGAATTCATGGATTAGTATGTGCCACTCTTAAATAGGATAAATTATACCACCTGGAAAATCAAGAGTGAAGCTCTGCTCCAAAGGGATTGCTCAAATATATGAATAAGGTCCCTCAAGATACTAATTCTGATGAGAGAAAGCAACATTCAAGGATAAGAAGTATGAGTTAGTTGGTGTATTTTTCTTCATTTTGATAGTATCTATGTCACTTATGTCAATAGTACTTTGGATCTCAAGGTCCTACTTGATAAGTTTCTAGTAGACTAGAAGCAGAACTTGTTATTTTGACCATGGAGAAATTTGAGATTGTAGATGAATACATCATTTGGTTGAAGAATTTGGAAGATGATACATGCACTACTATACTATATGAGAGTGGGGAGAGGGATATTTATGGGAAGAACACTTATCTTCTCAAAATTGTGTTCAATAACATTTTAGAGACATATAAGATAGAGTCATTATGTTTGATATGCATTGAATTTATTTTGCAAATACTTCCCCTTTTTCTCTTGTTGATGTGTTCAAGTACATTTTTCACCATGAAGTTCAATTATAGAGGCATAAGAGTCATTGTCTCACCATTCAAGCTCATGCAAAGGAAGTTATTAAGATAGAGGCTTAAAATAAGCCAAATCAATGAGAGAAGAAAAGTAAGAAGCCCTTCAAGTATCCTATTTGCATTTTTTATAAGGACACAAAGCAAAGTTTCATTAGATATAAATTAAGAAGCTTAAGGAAGTAGCCAAAATAGGGGGCATTAATGTTACTCTCTTATATGCTCAGTGTGAGTATGAAAATGATTGTAAAACTTCATAGGCATATGTAGTTGTTCATTTACCTTATTGAACATCCACTCCTTTTGATGAGTGGATTGTAGATTCAGGGTCAAATTGACACATAATCAAGCATCACCATCTCTTGCATGACTAGGACATACAATATTCTAGAGAGCATGTCATTATTGGGGATGATTCCTCTTTATATGTGGTGGATGGTATAAGGTAGTAGTTGGTTTTTATTCATTTAATGAGGTACTTCATGTTCCTAGTATGGGCCCTAATTTTTGTCTATTTATCATATCACCAATGCAAATAAGAAAATGGAGTTTTAGCCAGATTGAAGGGTGATAAAATATATCGATGATGCTTTCAAGATAGTTGTATTACGAAATTGTGATAAGTTAGATCAAATGTACAGGCTTGCTGACAGTCTAAATTTTTCTTCTTCCTCCTCTACTAAGAAGAAATATTTTATGGCTATGATGGCATAGGTAGATGATGTTAGTTAGTGATGGCATCATAGACTTGAGCATAGTGGCAATGGATATGAGTTCATGAGTCAACATAAGTTGGCTATTATGATTTCTCCTATATCTCCTATTAGTGGTGTTTGTGAGGGATATATTTTTAGGAAGCATCATTAAGATTCCTTTCCAAAGGGGACTACAATGCATGATACATGACCCTTGGAGCTCATTCACAATGATATTAATGGACTCATTGGGGTGATATCTCTTTAAAAGAATAAGTACTTTCTTACTTTCATTGATGGTTTCTCCTAATATGTATTTTTGTAAACCATTCATATCAAAGATGAGACTTTTGGGTAGTTCAAGGACTTCAAGCTCTTATAGAAATATGGGTTTTAGAGGAAGATCAAGTACTTGAGGATATATGAAGAAGGTATGTGTCTAATACCTTTCTAAATTTTTGACTCTTCATGGAATTATATTCTAGAGGATTATCCATTTTACCCTAGATCATAATGGGATGGTTGACCAAAGAATAGGGTTATTTTGGAGATGGTTAGATGTATGTTACATGCCAATCAAATGGAGCTCAAGGTTTGGAATGAGGTAATAACTTATGCAACAAATCAACAAGAATATGACTCAAGTTATTCAAGGTATGACTCCTCTTAAGATATTTATAGGCAATAATCCTGATGTGTATTGGTTCTATGTTTTTGTATCCACTGCATGGTCTCATATTTCTAATGATACTTGGAATAAGGTGGAATGAGTCATTAATGTATTTTTGTGGGGTATTCTAACACCTCTAAGGTTTATAGTCTTTATAATCTTGAGATGAAGGATGTCCTTATTTGGAAAGGTGTGATTTTGATGAGGTTCTTCTATTAGCTCCTTCAATTCCTCTTCCTATTATTTTATATGAGGATCCTCCTCTGATTTCTATAATGGTTCTTGATCCTCCATAGATTCTCATTAGCATCGTTTAAATTATTTTAGCTTCATCTTCCAATGGAGGCCCTTTAGCAAGGTCTTTTGATTTAATTCATATTCCTATGGTGGCATATCCTTTACCTATTTTTTTGATCCATGAGAAAATAAGCTTGATCCCCCTATGTATTATGTGACGATCATGGACATTGAGGCAGATAATGGGTTTGGTTTACTTAATGTTTCTCCTTTACAAGATGTACCATAATTTTTTTTGTCTTATCCCATACCCAAGTGGGTTTGGAACCTCCTTCAAAATGCTTAAACCATATTCTCTAAATAATTTCATTGGAAGGCTCTCTCTCGATACCTACTCTATTATGAAACTAAATAGTACGGAAGGAAGAATCGTTTTTATATTGAATCACTTTTGATTGTAAGGTAGAAAACCCACAATATACTTAATTAATATATTTGTTCGATGATGCATTATTACCTTATTTGGATTGCATTTAAATACCTAGTCTAATAGTTGTAAGAGTGAAGGGTTGTAACCCTTGAATATAATTAATAAATAATATAAGTATTAGGACATGTTAGGAGGGTCCTAACATGCCACCCCCCTTAAAGGAGCTCTGTCCTCAAAGCTGGAAATTTGGAAATTGCTGCTGGATATCTTGAAGATTTTCCCATGTCACGTCTTCTAAAGGTAGACCTTTCCAATGGATTAAAACTTTTGTGATATCGTGAGTACGAAGGTGATGAGAGTGACGATCCAAGATAGCTTTTGGTTCGACTAAAAGTACTCCATCCTCAAAAAATTTAGGGAGAGTGGTTTGTGTCATGATATGGGCTCCAACTGCGAGCTTAAGGCAAGATACATGAAATACGGGGCGAAGTTTGGAAGAGGGAGGAAGCTCAAGTTTGTAAGCAACGGTCCCAATACGTTGGAGAACTTTATACGGCCCGTAAAATTTGGGTGCTAACTTATGAGAATATTTTTGTTTAAGAGAGGATTGACGATAAGGTTAGAGACGTAAGAAAACCATATCACCCTCGTGGAAACTACGTTCGCTTCTATGTTGATCGGCTTGTTGCTTCATGCGATGTTGGGGGGTGTGTAGGTTCTCTTTTAGGATCCACAGTATGTCACCTCAATTAGCAAGTTTTGTTTCCACTACATGGAATTTTGTAGTCCTTGGAATATAGGAAGTGAGGGATTGTGGTGTTTGACCATATAGTGCTTCATAAAGAGTCATTTTGATGGACGTATGGTATGAAGTGTTATACCACCATTACGCTAGTGAAAGCCACTTTAACCAATGGAGTGGTTGAGTAGAAACAAAACATCGAAGGTATGTTTCTAAGTATTTATTTACAACTTCTGTTTGGCCATCGGTTTGAGGATGGTAAGCGGAGCTCATACGAACTTGAGTACCTTGTAATTTGAACAATTCCTTCCAAAAGGTGCTAGTGAAAGTTGGGTCGCGGTCACTAACAATTGTGGAGGGCATACCATGTAATTTAAAGATGTTATCTAGGAAGAGGTGGGCTATAGTGCTAGCGGTATAAGGATGAGCCACTAGACAAAAATGGTTGTTTTTCCTCCTAATTTTGGTAATCCTTCAATAAAGTCCATAGAAATTTTTGCCCATGTTTTGGTGGGTATAGGAAGATGTTGAAGTAATCCTAGAATAGCGAGGGTCTCCCCCTTCTGTCTTTGGCAAACTTCACATTCTTTTACAAAGTTTTGAATGTAATTTTTCATTCCTACCCAATAGAAGGAGGTAGTGGGTCTTTTATAGGTTTTTAAGAACCCTGAGTGGCCTGCAGTGGGTGAGGTATGTAACTCATGAAGAAGTTTTTCATGATAGGTTGAATTGGGGGTGAGGACCATCCTCCCTTTGTATCTTAATATATTGTCCTTCCAAGTGTATGGAGGTTTACTACTAGGATTATGTTGAAGTTGTTGAATTAAGGCGTGGATAGTAGGATCATTTATCCATTCTTCATGCACCTTATCTACTCATTTAGGAATAAGGGAGGAAAGAGCATGGACTTGAGGCATATCTTCAAATTTTCTAGAAAGTGCATCGACTGCCATGTTGTCCTTTCCATTTTTATATGTAATTTCATAATCATAGCCCATTTTTATTGTTTTGGGGTATTAGTCCTTTGTTCCAAAAAATACTTCAAGCTATGATGGTCAGTGCGTATAATGAAATGTTGGCCAATAAGGTAAGGCCTCCAATGTTGAATAGCATGGACAATCACCAACATCTCTTTTTCATACGTAGAGCGAGCTAAATTCTTAGGAGAAAATGCTTTGATTATAAAAGCTAGAGGCCTTTCATCCTGCATGAGTACGACTCCCATTCCTATTCCCGAAGCATCACTTTCAATGACAAACAGTTTAGAAAAGTTGGGCATGGCTAGAACAGGGGTGGTACACATTACAGTTTTCAAGGTAATAAAGGCCTCATCCGCTTTAGATGACCATTCGAAAGCGTTTTTCTTAAGTAATGCTATTAGAGGAGCAGTGATTTTACTATAATTTTGGACAAATTTTCTATAATATCCCGTTAGTCCAAGAAACCCACGTAGAGCTTTTAAGGTTTTTGGAATAGGCCAATTTTTCACCTCCTCGATTTTGGAAGGATCTACCATAACTCCTTCCTTTGAGACAATATGCCCTAAATATTCAATTTCTTGTTTTCCAAAGGAACACTTTGATCTTTTTGCATAAAGTTGATTTTCCTTCAAGATTTGGAACACTTGTCTAACATGGTCCAAATGTTCTTCCCATGTTTTGCTATAAATCAAAATGTCATCAAAGAAAACTAATATAAATTTACGAAGGAAAGGGTGAAATACCTTATTCATTAGACTTTGAAACGTAGAAGGAGCATTGGTCAGGCCAAATGGCATCACCAAGAATTCATAGTGCCCTTCGTGAGTATGAAAGGTCATCTTAGGAATATATTTTTTGTTGACCCGTATTTGGTGGTAGCCTGACCGTAAGTCTAACTTGGAAAAATAAGCTACCCCATGGAGTTCATCTAATAGTTTTTCTATGACCGAAATGTGAAATTTATCTTTGATGGTCATTTTATTAAGCGCTCGAAAATCGACACATAAACACCACGAACCATCCTTTTTTCTAACTAAAATAATTGGAGAGAAGTAAGGGCTTTTACTAGGTCTAATGACTCCTGATTTAAGAAGCTCTTGTACTAATTTCTCTATTTCGGTATTTTGGAGGTATGGATAGCAATAAGGTCTAATATTAGGAGGTTGATGCCCTAGAAATAGTGGAATAGTGTGATCGTGACTTCGTTGTGGAGGTAGTCATTTTGGTTCATTGAATACCGCCTTATGGTGGTCTAAAATATTTTGTAACTCTGGTGTCTCGTCTTCTTTGTGACTAGGTTGAATTAAAAATAATTGGGTGACCATTCCTTTGTTTTCTTTTTGGATAATTTTCTCCATTCTATGCGAGCTAACGATTTGGGAAGGTCCTGATTTCAGGCCTTGGATAATATAGGTTTGGTTCTTTGCTATGAATTTCATCCATATTTCATCAAATTCCTATTGGACTATGCCCAATGTTCATAACCATTGTACGCCTAGTACAATGTCGCACCCACCTAGGGGTAGGACGTACATTTCGCCTTTCATGTTAAAAACCCCCATAGTTAGTTTTATATTTTTGCATTTTCCTTTGCATGTAATTTTTTTGCCATTTCCAATCATCACTTCGAAGTTATTGCAAGGGTATATAAAACCATTTGCTTGTTTAGCCACCTTTGGATCGATAAAAGTGTGCATGCTACCAGAATCTAGGAGCACGGTAAGGTTTTGTTTCTTAAAATACCCTTTAACTCGCATTGTTTGAGGGGCAAAAAATTTGGTAAGGGCATTGAAGGAAACCATTGGTGCATTTTCTTCATCACTTTCAAGTGTATTGGATAATACCTCTACTTTGAGTTCAGGTTCCTCTTTAGTAGAATTCCATTCCTCTGTGGCATCTAGAATATATAATTTTTGTGAGGCACATTTATGATTTCTGTCAAATTTCTCATCGCAATGGTAGCAAAGACCCTTAGCTTGTCTTTCCTTCATTTCCTCGAAACTCAGACGCTTAATTGGTAGAGCAGGGTTAATTTTTGGGGTTGTGTAGGAGTTTTGGGTTTGTCTATTTTGCATTGGTTTTGGGTTGGTATAAGTGTTTGATGGTTTCCCCCAAGTTGGTTTTGTGAACCGATTTTGTGCCTTGATTTTGTCTTCCGCTAATTTCACCAAGTCGATGGTCTCTAACATGTTTGTAGGGTTATACATTTGCACTTCAATTCAAATTTCTTCTTTTAATCCATTGACAAAACATTCTTGAAATAAGGCAACATCTAATTCGGATGTTCGATTAGCTAGCCTTTCAAATTTTGCTTGGTATTCGCTTACCGAAGTGGTTTGGCATAATTTAGTGAGGGCCCCTCTAAAGCTTTGAAAATTGCTAGGGCCAAATCGTACTAATAGATTCTATGTAAAGGTTGACCATGTTAGAGTGTCGTTAGTTTTATCTAACCATTGGTACCATTGGATGGTGTCATTTTCCAAGTGGAAGGAGGCAATATGCACTTTTTTGCATTTCCAAAATTTGATTTAGTGAGAAATATTGCTCTGCTCGGTAGATCTAGTTTGTAGGGTCTTCGCCTTCAAATTTTGGGAAGTCTAATTTGGTCGTCCATGGTAGAATGGAAGTTTGTGGACCTCCTAACATTTCTCAGTTTGATGACCCGTTGTTGGTTAAATTTGCATGTGTTGTTGCCTGATTTTGACTGATGGCATCAAGTTTAACATCCATTGCAAATATTTTCTCGAAGAGTTCTCTTGTGTTACGGACATTCTCCTCTCTTTCCTGTTTAACTTCTTTCGTGAGCCTTTCATGTTTCTCATGGATGGAATCTAGTGATCGTCGTCCTTCAACCATTGCAGTTGGTGTAGGTAACGATCAATATGACTTGGTACCAGGTGAGCAAGAAAAAAAAAATTGTTTCAACAACTTTATAAGTTGTTTTAGAAATTTTTGTCAAACATTTGGTGGCCAATGCCCTATCAACTTTTTATTTTGGTCCCCAAGAGCACACGACGGTTGGCAGGCGGGTGTTTAGGTAGGAAACATGACACGACAACCAGGAATGATAGAGCATGAAACACGACAGCAAGCGAGTCTGGCAGAGCATGAAACATGACAGCCGAGATTGACAGAGCACTAACGCGACAACTAGTACTGACAGAGCATTGTTGAGAAGCAACACACCCCCACTGAAAAATGAATTTCCATCCTTTGAAAACCTTGAGCTTTCATTTTGCAGTAAGGACCCTCTTGATATTTTTCAGGTTTTAATTTCAAATTTTCTTGCCTCCTTTTTCAAGTTGTGCTTTTATTTACATCTGGCTTTGATTTATTCCAGAGTTCATTTTTCACATGTTAGAATCATTGCTGATTAAAGAAAATTTTTCACCGGTATGAAAAAAATGCAGATTCCAGATAGATAAATTCATTAGAAACCAAAACTTTCCTTTTTTGGAAGTGTCGCGATATCGCGACACTTCCATTTTTGGAAATGTCGCGATATCGCGACGGGTTTTGGAAAATCCGCCAAGTCAGAAAAACGTAGCGAAATCGTGACACTTCCATTTTTGGAAATGTCGCGATATCGCGACACTTTCCATTTTTGGAAATGTCGCGATATCGCGACACTTTCCATTTTTGGAAATGTCGCGAAATCGCTACCAGTCTGGAGAGAGAAGGCAAGATCGTACGGAACGTCGCGATTTCGTGACATGTCGTGAAATCGCGACATGTCGCATTTCAAGAGAGAAGCAAGGTGCAAGGGTGGAAAACGTCGCGATATCGCGACACATTTTGGAAGAAAGCTGCAAGTGTGAAAAACGTAGCGAAATCGCGACACTTTCCATTTTTGGAAATGTCACCTTTGGAAATGTCATGAAATCGTGACAGTTTTGGAGAGAGAAAGCCAGAGTGTACGGAATGTCGCGAAATCGCGGGGGAGTCGCGGGGGGGAAATCGCGACATGTCGCTATTGATCTCCAGATGAAGGAGAAAGTTGCTAAGGCACAAAGCATGTAGCGAAATCGCGACGTCGCAAAATCGTGACGTTTTTCAAGAAGGTGACGTTTCGAGGGGCCCGAGGCGTACGGACCGTCACGATTTCGCGACATGTCACGAAATCACGACGAGTCCAGGGCGAAGAGGAAACAACGAGAAATCAAAGTGCAAGAAAAGTTCAAGGCAAAAGAGTGTCACGAAATCGCGATAAAGTTCGAAGGAAAGTACCAAGTGCCAGAAAGGTCACGAAATCGCGACGTCGCGATGTCGCGAAATCGCGACAGTCGAAGGGAAAGATACGAGAGCCGAAGAAGAGGTCGCGAAATCGCGACGTCACGATTTCACGATGTCGCGAAATCGCGACAAGTAAGGCAAAGGTAAAGCCCGAAAAAACAAAACCAAAAGCAGACCAAGGCAAAAGCAGGTCGCGATTTTGCGACATGTCGCATTTTCGTGGCCAGGCAGGAAGAAAGCAGCTAAGGCAAGGTGCATATCGTGAAATCGCGACGTCACGATTTCGCGACGTCGTGAAATCGCGACGCGACGGAGAAAAGTTGCAAAGGTGCAGGGAGGGTCGCGATTTCGTGACATGTCGCGTTTTCGCGGCCATGTTGGACAAAAGAGTTGCACAGCGCTGGGATGTCATGATATCGCGACATGTCACAAAATCGTGACCTTGACAGGAAAGCAGCACAGAGTGGGGAACAGCTAGAAATGGACACGTGTCACGATTTTGTGACACGTGTCAAGACGAAGCAAGCCACGTATCAGATAAATAGAGCCGACATGCAAGTGAACATTAGGGTTTTAAATCTGATTTAATAATTAAAGTTCTGATTTAATATTTTTAAAATACTAATCCATCTTTTGTTCTTTCATGCAGGAAGCCATCTGGCACTTGCATGATAACGGAGAAATGGCCATAAAGACAAAGTCGAGTGCAAATTAATCAAAGACAACCATATTGAAAGGAAAGATGCCGAAAATTGCTGCTTCATCCAAATTTTACAGATCTGGCCGCAAAGAGACTTTACGGTGACTAAGCAGCTGCCCATTTAATGGAGTATGTCGAGAATTGGCCGAAAAATGAAAATATCTATACTCAGTTACCGAGATTTGCCGATGAATGCATTTAATGATAATTTATGGCAGAATTAATAGCTTGCAGACATTTTCAACTCAGGGATGGCTCTACGGAGATGAAATGTCAGAGAAGTGGTGACTCATCCAGATTACCCGAGGGAATTAATGAGGGCATTTACTCACAGTTGCGGGTGAATGCAAGTGGCATTCGAATTCTGTCTTCTCCATTTATGGCAAGTGACTGCACTGATTTGCAGAATGGTTAAGTTTTATCCGAACTTTGTTTTAAAAGAGCTTATATTGTAAAACCCGGGTCCTAGGGTTTAAGATGATAAGATTTACGGTTTGAGAAGAAGATATTTCTAAAAGATCAGGGTCTGTCCTGAGTCTATAAATACTTCTTCTCAATGTAATCGTAGGAGGCGGAAACTTAGAAATAAAAGGCTATTGAAGCAATTTCTTGCAAATATTGTTAAATACTTTGTTTCTGGACTTGGAGTTGATGTGCTTTTGTTTTCTGTGATAGCATGGCCAGGAGCCTAATATTTTGCGGATTGTGATAAGTTCATCTTCTTTTGTTATCCGTTTCTTTAAAGTTTATTAAATATATGCTGTGAATCTGTGTTATCAAGATTAAATATGTTGTTGGGCTTCATTTGTTCTATTGTATGCTAGGGAAAATTACAGATTTAAGGTTCAGGTCTGTTCTAATTGCTCTGTCCTCACTGTGCGAGCTAGGCTGCCGGTGAAAGATACCAATTTTAACCGACTTCCCTTCGGTTTATAATTTTCTGTTAGATCTGTTCCATCTCTGCCTTATGCTCTTAGTAGAAAGTGATCTTAGAAAGTTGGACACTTTCTTCTTTGATTTGTTCTGTTGTGAAGCTGATAGTATAAATAAAATTGGTAGTTTTGTTTTACAGCTAAGTTTGATAAACTTCTCTTTCTGCCTTACCCTACCCTCTTTGTTTTACCGTGAAATGATCCATTTTTATTTTCTTTAATTTGTCCTTTATTTAAATCTGCTGACCCATAAGAGCTAGATCAAAGAATTAACTTTAAATCTGATTGTCAACAAGTGACAACTCCTAAACACTACTGAGCAAGTTCAGAGCCCGTTGTAAGGTAACAGACAGTCCATATTGAAGACTATTCCAGAAGCGGAAAAGAGTGAATTGACATTCGACCCGACTCTGTAACTCACACCTTGGATAACCAGCTAGATCCTAAAGTGAGTGGGATTTATCCCGTATAAGTGTTATCAGAGTTTTATGCTCATTCTTCACAGGGTGTGTATGAAAGTCGGACCAACATTTAAAAATGGCGCTAGAAGGAGGGCTTGAACTTGCATTCTTAGTGTGCTTGAGTTGAGAAATCTGACTGTATGTGGTACTTGACAAATGTTGTATTTTATCCAAGGTCTGGTAGCCAATTTTCCTTCCTCCTCAGCCTTTAAAATTTTGTTGTTTGAGTTTTTCCTGAACAACAGAACTTAACACCAACATTTAAAAATGGCAAGCTGGTTAGGTGCCATTGCTTTGAATATTTCGGGTATAGCCCATGACCTGCCCGGGAAATCCGGAAAGATATCTCCCCGGATATAAACATGATGGGACAAGGACGATGAGAGGAACATCTGCTAGCATTCAAGAATGCTTTGAAATTATTAAATATACAACATGAAGATGTTGCTTGCAGATTGTTCCCGTTCACTCTCCAGGAAGGAGCTTATGACTGGTTTCTAAATCTCACTAGCAATTCTATTACCGGTTGGAATGACCTAGAGAAAGTTTTTATATCACAATTTGGGGAAGTGATAGCCCCCAGTGTGTTATACCAACAATTTTCCAGCATCAAGAGAGAGTCGGGAGAAACTGTCAGGTCATTCAATATGAGGTTCCAAAGAGCTTACGGTAGAATGACTGGTCATTACATCCCAAATGCAAATCTGGCCTTAGAAATCTATAAGAATGCATTGGATTCAGTGACCTCTATTTTTCTCAAGAGAGACATCAATATCACAACCCTGGCAGGAGCTTATAAAGAGGCTTTAATTCTTGAAAGACAGTTAGGACCTCAAATTTTGAGCAGTCCTTTGATATCCTATGTTACACAGAACATGCCTATTTCGGATCCCATTCCACATCATGAGTTAGTACCAACATGTCATGCTCTACCCAAGGAGACTCCGTTAACTGTAACATCCACTCAACATGTGCAAAATATAGAGAAAGGTTCTGACAAGTTCAAAGTGGAAGTGCTTGAAGTAAACATTTGTGATCTAGCATTACCCAAATCTGAAGTTTTTCCTGGTGAGTTAAATTTTCCTAGGAACCAAAGAAATATTGATATTTTTGGTTCATCCAAAAATAGTACAACCAGGGTTTCAGGTTCTTTCACTTTTCCCAAAGAGTGAGAAAGTCTTGTAGAGACTCCTATGGATGAAATGCAAGATTTTCAACAGTTCAAAAGGGACAGTTATAATTTGAGATGTGAGAGTCCAGAACCTAATAATGATCCTTCCTCATCGAGAGGATGATGAAAGTGGGATTCAATATCACTATGCAGAAGTAACTGAGGAGAAGGATAACATCATTGAGGATATGAAAGAAATTGAAGTCGACATCACCCTCCATGAAGCGGCCCGATTGTTGAACAAAAAGATAACTTGATTGAAGCTTACTCTGGACCACCTATTGAATTTCAAGAAGAGGAGGAAAAGATAGTAAATGTGAATGTGGTCAGCCAACTTGGAATAGGTGAAGAGTCTCAATATAAGCCTGTAACTACCGAACATAATATCAAAGAAAAGGTTGTAAACCTGTGTTGATGCGAGATATTGGATCTTATAATTTGGCAGCTGAGAAGGTGAGAATAATTACAGCTCTAATCAATCACAACAATGATGTTTGGACGTTACACATTGATGGGGTTAAATCTAAGCAAGGCTCAAGTGAAAAAGCAAATTATGAAAATTCTGCTAGAGGGATAAAAATTGAAGTCTTGGATATTGAAGCGGTAGAGCAACCACAAAATGTTCAAGTTGTTAAGAACCAGGACATACGGATAAAATATGATCTCTTTCAGTTGTCACATAAATCTGAAGATGTGGTGGTCTGGGTCTATAAGGGCTTTAAGGTATTTGATCCTGGGGGGTTTTTACATTCCGTCCTTTTGAAAGAATTCTGCAAACCCTTCAAGTAGAAGCATAAACATGTTATCATATGATTTGTTATTATATGATTTGTTTAAATTGAAAGAGTTGCAGATTTGTTTTTCAGTGGGACAAGATCCATAAAAAAAATAAAAAATAAAAAAAAAGGAGAGAGGGAAGACGGTAAACACAAGTTTTTCCCAGGTAACAGAAAAATTTGGAAGCATAGTCTGGAGTGCATTTCGTCAACAGGACCTGAAAGGTAATTTTTCTAAATTTACTTGCAAATGGTCAAAAAAATTTAAGGCACTAGTTCTCTGCTTTTCCATCTGCTACATATTTTGAGTCACAAAGAAGTTGTAACATGTGTATACATTGTAAATAAGCTTTAAAGTTGTTTTATTTCCTTTAGTGCCTGTACAGTTTTATTTTGTTTTATTTGATTTTGTTTTATTTTAAAGTCTGTACAGTGTTGTTTTATTTTAAATGTCTGTACAGTTTATTTTGTTTTTTAAGTTTCAGTTTATTTTAGTTTTCCTTAGAAGTCTGTACAAAGTTCTTTAGCTTTTAAGAATTCTGTTCTTTAACCTTTGCCTGAGCATCAATGAAAAAGTCAGCCTTCTAAAGATTGTTTCATTCTGAGTCCAAAATCCAGTGTTCATTATCATAATTGTGAGATAGTCTGTTTGAACTGAACAGTGGAACTATTTTTTTAGTCAGAACAACAGTGGAAGGATGATTGGATTTTGTGTCTTGCTTGCCACAGTTGTTTTAATTATAAAGAAACTGCTATGTTGTTTGGTTGGAGAAACTCCCAGGGAATCCAAGAAAAGTTGGTTATAAGAGGGGACTATGATTCATGTAATTATTTGAGTATCCATAGAGGCTATCAGTGCCTAGGCTGAAGCAGTTCCAGATTGATGAAATATTAAAAGAAAATTGTTATTCTTTCTAAGGCTTTTCAGATGTTGATGTATTTCAAAAGAAAGAGATGAGAGTTGAACAAGACAGCATGAAATTGGCACTCTGTTATTTCCAATATATATATATAAAAATAAAAGAGAAAAAGAAAAAAGAAAAAGAGTTATATAATGAAAGAGGCAGCCAAGACTTCAAAAGATGTTTTTCTTCTACCAAGTTGTAGATTCTACCTTACAGTTGTAAATTTGGGTCGTGTAAATCTAAAGGGTAACTCTGTCGGGGCTGTAAAAGGCTAAACTAGTAAACAGAGCTCTACTCGGTTTCCCCTTTTTACAATCTAGAAAAGCTGATCAATCCAGAGTTCAACATTCGATCCAGTCATTCTTGAAGAAAGTTTTATACGCTTGTAATTGCACATCAGAAATCTTCCTTAAATGATTCAGCCTAGTATGTCCTTGGGAAATTTTAACAACTATCAGTTAGTAGTCAATTTATTTTGAAGAATATCTGTGGCAAGGCAAGATACATGGTCTATGTTGTTTTGAAACTAGAG
Organism: Wollemia nobilis; assembly: GCA_028583015.1. Classification (NCBI taxonomy): domain Eukaryota; kingdom Viridiplantae; phylum Streptophyta; class Pinopsida; order Araucariales; family Araucariaceae; genus Wollemia; species Wollemia nobilis. The sequence goes on along the minus strand of JAQPPZ010002072.1, from coordinate 4,449,996 downwards.
TCCTGGGTTCTAAAATAATGCTACTATTTTACCCGCAGATATCGCCATTTGTTGAGAAGCAACACACCCCCACTGAAAAATGAATTTCCATCCTTTGAAAACTTTGAGCTTTCATTTTGCAGTAAGGACCCTCTTGATATTTTTCAGGTTTTAATTCCAAATTTGCTTGCCTCTTTCTTCTTCAAGTTTTGCTTTTTATCCTTGCATCTGGCTTTGATTTATTCCAGAATTCATTTTTCACATGTTAGAATCATTGTTGATTAAAGAAAATCTTTCACCGGTATGAAAAAAATGCAGATTCCAGATAGATAAATTCATTGGAAACCAAAACTTTCCTTTTTTGGAAGTGTCGCGATATCGCGACACTTCCATTTTTGGAAATGTCGCGATATCGCGACGGGTTTTGGAAAATCCGCTAAGTCAGAAAAACGTAGCGAAATCGCGACACTTCCATTTTTGGAAATGTCGCGATATCGCGACACTTTCCATTTTTGGAAATGTCACGAAATCGCTACCGGTTAGGAGAGAGAAAGCAAGATCGTACGGAACGTCGCGAAATCGTGACATGTCGCGAAATCGTGACATGTCGCATTTTCGTGGCTGCAAGAGAGAAGCAAGGTGCAAGGGTGGAAAATGTCGCGATATCGCGACACATTTTGGAAGAAAGCTGCAAGTGTGAAAAACGTAGCGAAATCGCGACATATTTTGGAAAGGTGATATGCGAAATTTTGGAAATGTCGCGATATCGCGACACTTCCATTTTTGAAATGTCGCGATATCGCGACACTTCCATTTTTGGAAATGTCACGAAATCGCTACAGTTTTGGAGAGAGAAAGCCAGAGTGTACGAAACGTCGCGAAATCACGACATGTCACGAAATCACGGCTGCAGGAGACAAAAGGAAGCAAAGGGAAAAAGGGAAATCGGAATGTTGGAAAATTGTAAGGCAAAATGAGGACGTTGATACGGAATGGGGAATAAATCGTGACATTGTAATTTGTGGAAGGTGTGAAATGCGACAGTCACGAAGAATTGTGGATTGCGACTATAGGTGAGAGGTCAGTTTTGCGACATGTCGCGAAATCGTGACATGTCGCGTTTTCGCGGCCAGGCAGGAGGAAAGCAGCTAAGGCAAGGTGCATATCGCGAAATCGCGACGCGGCGGAGAAAAGTTGCAAAGGTGTAGGGAGGGTCGCGATTTCGTGACATGTCGTGAAATCGTGACATGTCACGTTTTCACGGCCATGTTGGACAAAAGAGTTGCACAGCGCTGGGATGTCGCGATTTCGCGACATGTCACGAAATCGCGACATGTCGCATTTTCGTGACCTTGACAGGAAAGCAGCACAGAGTGGGGAATAGCTGGAAATGGACACGTGTCATGATTTTGCGACACGTGTCAAGACGAAGCAAGCCACGTATCAGATAAATAGAGCCGACATGCAAGTGAACATTAGGGTTTTAATCTGATTTAATAATTAAAGTTTTGATTTAATATTTTTAAAATACTAATCCATCTTTTGTTCTTTCATGCAGGAAGCCATCTGGCACTTGCATGATAACGGAGAAATGGCCATAAAGACAAAGTCAAGTGCAAATTAATCAAAGACAGCCATATTGAAAGGAAAGATGCCGAAAATTGCTGCTTCATCCAAATTTTACAGATCTGGCCGCAAAGAGACTTTGCGGTGACTAAGCAGCTGCCCATTCAATGGAGTATGTCGGGAATTGGCCGAAAAGTGAAAATATCTATACTCAGTTACCGGGATTTGCCGATGAATGCATTTAATGATAATTTATGGCAGAATTAATAGCTTGCAGACATTTTCAACTCAGGGATGGCTCTACGGAGATGAAATGTCAGAGAAGTGGTGACTCATCCAGATTACCCGAGGGAATTAATGAGGGCATTTACTCACAGTTGCGGGTGAATGCAAGTGGCATTCGAATTCTACCTTCTCCATTTATGGCAAGTGACTGCACTGATTTGCAGAATGGTTAAGTTTTATCCGAACTTTGTTTTAAAAGAGCTTATATTGTAAAACCCGGGTCCTAGGGTTTAAGATGATAAGATTTAGGGTTTGAGAAGAAGATATTTCTAAAAGATCAGGGTCTGTCCTGAGTCTATAAATACTTCTTCTCAATGTAATCGCAAGGAGGCGGAAACTTAGAAATAAAAGGCTATTGAAGCAATTTCTTGCAAATATTGTTAAATACTTTGTTTCTGGACTTGGAGTTGATGTGCTTTTGTTTTCTGTGATAGCATGGCCAGGAGCCTAATATTTTGCAGATTGTGATAAGTTCATCTTCTTTTGTTATCCGTTTCTTTAAAGTTTATTAAATATATGCTGTGAATCTGTGTTATCAAGATTAAATATGTTGTTGGGCTTCATTTGTTCTATTGTATGCTAGGGAAAATTACAGATTTGAGGTTCAGGTCTGTTCTAATTGCTCTGTCCTCACTGTGCGAGCTAGGCTATCGGTGAAAGATACCAATTTTAACCGACTTCCCTTCGGTTTATAATTTTTTGTTAGATCTGTTCCATCTCTGCCTTATGCTCTTAGTAGAAAGTGATCTTAGAAAGTTGGACACTTTCTTCTTTGATTTGTTCTGTTGTGAAGCTGATAGTATAAATAAAATTGGTAGTTTTGTTTTACAGCTAAGTTTGATAAACTTCTCTTTTTGCCTTACCCTACCCTCTTTGTTTTACCGTGAAATGATCCATTTTTATTTTTTTTAATTTGTCCTTTATTTAAATCTGCTGACCCATAAGAGCTAGATCAAAGAATTAACTTTAAATCTGATTGTCAACAAGTGACAACTCCTAAACACTACTGAGCAAGTTCAGAGCCCGTTGTAAGGTAACATGACAGATCCATATTGAAGACTATTCCAGAAGCGGAAAAGAGTGAATTGACATTCGACCCGACTCTGTAACTCACACCTTGGATAACCAGCTAGATCCTAAAGTGAGTGGGATTTATCCCGTATAAGTGTTATCAGAGTTTTATGCTCATTCTTCATAGGGTGTGTATGAAAGTCGGACCAACAAGAATGAAACACGATAGCCAAGACTGACAGAGCACTAACATGATAGCAAGGACTGACAGATTATGAAATGTGATAGTAGGTGAGTCAACACGATAACACGACAACATAATAGACTAACAGAGGACGACAATAGGCAGGACTGACAGAGCATGACAGCAGGCGAGCGAGGCACAGGGGTGGCATCCGGGAACATGAGGAGTCATCAAACAATGCGAATTTTGAGGAATTCTGGTATTGGTTGGTTCGTGTGAGGTGCCGAGGAGGTGTGACCGAAGTCACGTTCTTCCTTGTGCCTTTTGGTGCCTATAAATAGCTACAAAGTTGTAGCATCGCAAATGTGGGATTTTAGTCCTTAAATTTTTTTTTTTTTTTTTCCTTTGTGTTTCGGACGTCGCAACCACTGATGCTGCGTTGAAAATTTTAGCTTCTCCAAAACAGCCACTAGTCACCATGCGAAAGGTCGAGCGATTTGAGTGTAAGACAACTTAATTCATACCTTAGGAGAAGGTTTAATTTTTTGCAAAGATTGTGACATGAATCAGTGAAGCTTGAAGGCTATTTGCATCCTCGCGAATGTGGACTGGGCTAAAATGTGCGAGGGGAAAAAATTGATGGTGAATTTGCTCCTTGATCTAGCTCTGATCCAGATGTTATGAAAATAAATAGTGCGGAAGGAAGAATCATTTTTATATTGAATCACTTTTGATTGTAAGGTAGAAAACCCACAATAGACTTAATTAATATATTTGTTCGATGATGCCTTATTACCTTATTTGGATTGCATTTAAATACCTAGTCTAATAGTTGTAAGAGTGAAGGGTTGTGACCCTTGAATATAATTAATAAATAATATAAGTATTAGGACATGTTAGGAGGGTCCTAACATGCTCTTAAATGTCTGTGACTCTTGAAATATACTTACTATTCTTAATCCAAGGTCTATCTAGAGTGTGAAGATGTTATGCTTGCTAAGTATGAGCCTTTGATGAGTAATCAGATATGGAATATTATTCCTCTTATAGAATAGAAGAATGCTATTGGTTGTAAATGGATCTATAAGAGGAATCTATAGTTGGGTGGATAAGCACAAGGTATGCATTATTGCTAAAGGATTCTCCCAAAAGGAGGAAATTGACTACTCAGAGATATTTATCCCATTTGCTTAGATGGATTTTGTTTAAATTATTCTTTCCATAGCTACTTCTTATGTTTATAAGGTACATCAGATGGATGTAAATAATGTCCTCCTTCATAGTGAGTTTTAGGAGGAGATATATATGCAACAACCACCTAGTTTTTAGGTTGATGAACCAAAATCCTTGTGTACCATTCAACCAAATCCTTGTATTGATTTAAATAGGTGACTCATTCTTGGTATGAGAATATATATTATACATTCATTCTTACTCAGTTATGGGTTCTAACATTGTAAGGTAAACCATGATGTGTCAATCAATCATCAAGATGGTCAAACATTCGTGATTGTATTATATGTATATGATCTTCTTATTATGGGTATTTGTTTTTATTCAAGAGATGAATCCATGACTTCATGATACTTTTGAGATGACAGACTTGGGGCTTTTGCATTTATTTTTAGGAATTAAAATTGGCAAGTCATCCTTTAGGATCACCTTCTCTCAATATAAGTATGTCTTGGATATTCTACAACATTTTAGAATGGAGGATAACAAGTCTACTTGTAATTCCATTACTTCTAGCTTGAATGTATGAGTAGTTGCATTACTCCTTTAGTGGATGTTACCTTGTATTGGTAACTTGTGGGAGGTCCTCTTTACCTTACTAACACTTTGCTAGATATTGTATTTTTTGTTAACTTTTGTTTCAAGTACATGGAGGTACCTCATGAGAGCCACTAGATAACAACCACATAGATTCTTTAGTACATAAAAGGTACATACTAGATGAATATTCATTATATAGTTGGATCACCTTCGAATTTGATAAGTTTTTAGATGTTGATTGGCCTTTGATATCATTAGGGGATAAACTATAGTATTGTATCCTTCTTAAAACAAAATTACATGTAGTCGTTTAGGGTTGTGTTATTGCATTATTATCTTACACCCTTGCATTAGAATTAGATAATTTATTTGTTTAACTGTCATTGAAATATAAGATCATATAGTATGTAGGGCTTGTCTACTATATTTTCTTGTTGCATTCATAGATAGGGTAGTGCCTAGACAGGGATAGGCCATCAAGGAAAAATATTTAGAAAAGTATAGGTATTTTCTAACTAAATCCATCAATCCTTAGACTAAGACTCGCAATTGTACCTATCCTTAAGATGAGATGTTATGGATACAGTACCCCATGGGAACTAGAACCCAGTGCACCTGGCTCCACAATACCAATGGAATGCCTTCCATGATCTTCCTTGTATCACATAAATCTATACATACATGATCTTTTAAACCTTCTTCATCCTAATCTAACACAATCATTTGTAAATAATTAGGTTCTTGGAGCCACATAAACTAAAAATAAAATGGGATTGGATGATCATTATTGAATTGATCACATATCAAGAGAATGAAATTGTAATTTGTTCTTACTCATAATTAAATATCTAAATATATTGTATACTCTATTTGTAACCATCTATTAGATACCAAAAACCTATCCAATATTTCTGCTACATGAGTTTTCCTAATATGTTTATTATCCTATATATATTGAATATTTGAAGGAATAACATCCCAAAGACCATTTAAATTGACAAATAAATAAAAATCCTCTATTGATTTAGATCATCCAATAATAACACTTGTTTTCCTAAAGGAAATATATCCATTTTGAAGTCTTCCCAAGAATCTAACTACTTTAATTATGAATCATCAATGAATTTAACATAAATAAGTTGATATCCTTCCAACATCTATCATGAAGAGCAACTCTATTCAGATCACATTATACATTTATGACTCCAAATTTGATATCCTCTTTACTATAAAAAATACTAGCAACCCAGTTGCATCTTTCTTCTAGAAATTGTCCATGCCATTTGCAATTGGCTCATATCATAACAATACCTCATGTAGAATTTATAGAAAAAAATAATAGACAATACCCAATCTTCCAAATATTTTTATAAGCATCATTATATTGCTCATTACCTATTTATGTTTCTATATTAGAATAAATTCAAGAATATAATAGCCTATTAATTCCTTGATGAATTTTTTGGGTCTTAACCAAATCTCAAATATTCTAAGATACCATATTCATATCACTTTTAATTATTATTTGTGGGCTTATCCCCACTTCTTGTTACACTTGTAATATTTATTTTTAGTTTTGCAATTTAATATCTCTCTAAGTTTCCTTCATTCTTGGTCCAACTTTGATGATCTTTCTCTTCTTTTTTTATTTCCACCAATGATTTCATCCTTGTCCATCTCTTATATTTTTCTAAATTATTCAAAATTTAACTTATCATGTATAGGTTTATGTTGGCATAAGTTGGAATATCGCTAATCTAACTTATTAGGCTAAGGTTGACAATGATGAAGTACATATGGGATCTCTTGATGTAGCCAATAGGTAAGTGTAATGTAAGCCTACATATATTATATATGAAAGTCTATGGGAATTCTATATATAATTCTATAAGTGTTTCCTATGCAATCTTATTAGGAATATTATATGTAAGTCTACAAACATCTTTTATGTAAGCCTATGGGTAGCTTTTATGTATTCACCCCTAGAGATATTGGTTAAACCATTTATATGATTAATATTAGTTAAAGGATCTAATACATTATATATATATTGTAATTTAATCTTCAAACTAGGTTATGTCATATTGAAATTAATATTTTATTGCGTATTTGGGTGTTACTACAAATGTCCCCCATGACTAATCCATTGTATTAGTGTGTGATTTGTTATCATGGGGGTGTCTATGTGGACAAACCACTAATGCCTTCTATTTTTATTCTCTCTATTTTATCTATATTATCAGTTTTTTATTATTTTCTATATGATTTTTTTGATTAGTATGAAAATAAGGGGTTTTTGAAAGGGTCCCAACCCTTTTTTACAATACCACTCCTCTACATTAAATCAAACAATGAAGAATTAGAGAAGTGTAGCAACAAAATAAGACAATAAGTTAAATAGACCCCTTATAGAGAAAAAAAATTGAAATGTTTCACTTCTTATGACTACAAGAGATGAATAAATCTTGCAACCTATGATTAATAATTTAACCATAATTATGTCTATCATAAGCTTACAACTCCCTCTCAACTATACTCCTCAACTCACTAGGGAAATCATCCCTCCATAGAATTGGTTTAGGACTATCTACACCTTTATTGGCCAACCAATCTGTTGCTTGGTTGCCCTCTCAATAAATATGCACTATATTAACCTCCTTCAAGGATACAATGACCATAGTCACCTACATCATTAAATATGAACCTACCATAGAATAGTAATCCTACCACAAAATAGTATCCCACCAATACACTAATCAACAAGAACCCTACCACAAAATAATATCTTGTCATATATACCATAGTCATATCACTCAATAGGAATCCTACCACAAAACAATAACCCTATAATAGAATAATAACCCTACCATAGAACAATATCTTGCAAAACGTCGCATGGGCCATGGTAACACCGCATCCCTCCATAATTTTTTCCAAGACCATAGCTGCAACAATGCTCAAAAAGAACCCTACCATAGAACAATATCCCAATGCCACACTAATCAATAGAAACCCTACCATATAGTAGTAATCATACCATAAAACAATATCCCCCTATCAATACCATGGCCATTACACCACTCAACAGGAACCTACTCATATATTCACAAGTAACAATATCACTATATTTATTTGATGATGAATAACCATCCTCTATTTTAAAGGGGTATTCATACCCCTTATATTCCAAGAGATGATTTTTATTTTTATCCCTTGTGGAAGTCTTCCTTCTACTCAAAATTAAAAAATTGTGTCTCAATTGTAATCTATCTCGTTGCTTCTTTGTTTTTGAGCTCATTATTAGTTGGTCTACCTGGTTTAGCTTCAACCCCTGCATTTGCTATTTTTCTAGTATTCCTAATGAGTCTCACAGAGTTATCATCTTGTTTAGAGATCAAGGGTTTATTTTGAGTAAACTTTTTTGAATCATATAGAGAGCAAGGAATATAATCAACATTTTCAATACCTTAGCTAGGAGCCTTCTTTGGCTGAGATTCTGCTTTAGACTAATGTGGCTTTGTTCCCCTAGAAATTAGGGTTTCCAAAATTTTAGTCACCTCTTCCTTCATTTATTTTGGCTATTGCTCCACCTTGTCTTCCTATACTTTCAATTTTCATCTTCACCCCCTAGGGCATCCTTTTGGGAATTTTACCCATGTCTCTCTTGATCCTCTTCTACAAATTATCCCTCCTCAAGGGTTTCAACAAGAATACTAAACTTATTTGCATCTAGATATAGGAACTTAGGAGGCTTCTCTTCCATTGTATCCTTTTCTTTTGGTTGCTCTTTCCTCCTCCATACCTTTTTAACTGATTCTTTAGATGGGAATTTTTTTGAAAAATATCCCATTATTTTACAAACTTTGTAAAGCATCGAAGAATTTTCATATTCAATTGATTGTTCCCAAACCCAATACTCATACACTAGCCTAATAGAGGTTGGGATCTCCTTCTCCAAATCAACTTTAACATAGAACGAGACAAATATAAATCTAGTTTTTGCCTTCGTTGTTGAATCAAAAACTACTAATTATCTCATCACTTTAGCTATACTTGCTTGAATATTTTCATTCCAAAACTCCAATAGAAGCCTTGGTAGGTAGATCCAAACTAGAGCCAAATTTATATTTTTAGAATTTGGGTTAAAACCAAATCTCCACTTCCTAAAAAAAAGGCTCTCTTCCCATAAAACCAAGGTCCTTTTGTTAGGGCATGGCCTAAGTCTTCATAGTTCATAAAGGAAAAAAGCATAAAATCCTTTAGGAGAGCTGCAATATCGATATGCCCCCTTGGATTCCATTTATCAACAACCCATTTTCTTATCATATCTAAACTTGGTCAATCCCCAATAAATTTCCCAACAAGGTTATTCTGTTTCTAGTTCACTGGTCTATTTGCTAGCTTTTTAAGGATTTTTAAGCAAATTTTCTCATCTATATCCTCCAGAGCAATATCAAATTTCTCCTTCTACTGAATATCACCACCCAATATTTTATCTCTCCAAGACATCTCTCCCCTCCACCAAGACAAATTAGAATGTAAAACATCACATGGGCTATGCTAACACTGCACCCCACTGCAATCACTGCCAAGACCATAGTCATCACACCACTCTATATTTTGTATATGATTATGGTGCATTAATGTTTTAAAATATTTTTAAAAAATATTATGAATTCCAATAAGGTATTAGAGCAAATTTAGAGTGGCATCACTCGGTTGCATAGGAAAATTCCCCTCGAACAATAACAAAGAGTAAAGGATAAAATTATTATCTTCCCCTCTTTTTGGGGAACTATTTTTTAAACTTGAATTTTATTACTAAATTTCATAAACCAAAAAGTTAGGTTCTATTGTAGGATGTTTAGTAGCATTTTCCTATGAAGGAACTAGGATTTGAGGATATATCTAAAGCTCCTATGTTCATGGATAGTTGACCATATTTAAAGATTTTTTACACCTAAAAGCACAAGTTTGAGTCTCTCTATGTTTGTTTTTCCTTTTATGAGTGAGGAAGGTTATGTATTTCCATGGGACATCATCTAATGCACATGCCCTTTTGACGAGTAGAATTGTTTTAAATCCTTTTGGGTAGAAGGTCACGAGATCTATTCCATATGCTTCTATCTTCTTAATATGTGTGGTCAAAATCTAAGGGATTACCTTCATTTGTTTAGCTCACACAAGCACCTTCTTCTTAATGTTGTTAGTTCTAATGAATCTTAGTAGTGTAATTTAGTTATAATGACATATATATTCCCAACATGACAGATGAAATAATGGTTAGAAAACTCTATTTTATTTACAAGGATCATGGCTCAATCCCTCATGTTAAAATATGTTTTAAAAAATATGCACTCCTAGGTCTTCCATACACTATAATAATTGAGTGAATAATTGATTCTAGTAGTGCGTGCACAAAAACAAATTTAAAATAAAAAATTTTAAAGTGCTGCGGCCTCAGTGCTGCGGCGCTGAAAAAGAATAATTTTTTTTTTTTTCTTCCAACAATCTTCCGCTGCAAAATATTTTCCTCAGACCAGCTCTGCAAATATTATTGCCGCCTCCTCTCTCTCTCAGACTTCTGGCTCTGATGCCATGTTGAAGTAAACGAACAATATTTCATTGATTAGAACCAGTATAAATAATACATTGTAGAGCCCAGATTAGCTCGTAATCATAGGATCTAATCAACAACTTAGATCTAAAATAAAATAATAATATAGACTCAATATTATATACGCTAACTATAGCGTAACTAACCTAGGTAGTTAACTAACTACCCTAACAACATAAATAAAGTAAAAATATAGAATTACTATAGTAACTCTAACAGGGCAATGGGATGATGGTTTGTAGCCATGTTTGTAGTCAAACAATTAAAGGTTCAGTCTCAAAATTGACCTTTTATGCTTTGGATGTGGTTTGTTCCCTTACCTACCTTAAGCAAAAGGTAGGGGTTTTATTCCCAAAGTGCATATAGTGGGAGGTGGCTAGCTTGCTTGGTGCTAAGAAGCTCTCCACCCTCAAGTTGTAGGTTTGAAACCCTTGCTTAGTCAACTCATTTGGTGCTAAAAAATTTAAATTATTTTTTACTATAGATAAATGATGAAGACCAATAATTCCATGATAAATTGCATGAATTTATTCACCAAAAAATAAATAAAATAACTAGTCATTATGTGCCAAGTGGTGATTTTAAATTTTCCAAAATCTTTCCTAAGGTTTGGAAACAATTTTTTTTGTTTATTTTTTTTGTTTTTGAGTACTATGTCCAACCTTTTTGAGGCCATAACTTTTACATACAAGAGCATTCCAGGCCCTTTTTTAGATTGTATGGTTTTTTGGGATCTATGCATTAGTGACATCAATTCAAGTACTTGTTACAATGCTTTAGATAATCACTACAAAGTGTGCCTTGTTCCTATGTATCCCTTTTTAACCATTAGGGTTGATTATTTGGATACCTACCTATTTATTAATAATTCAACTACTCTATTTTGAGATGAGAGGATATATTATTATCACCATTTTGTATGTTGAAGATCTTATCATAGAAGGCTCAATATCTTAGATCTATAAGCTGGAGTCATGACTTCATGTTTGTGGAAGGATTTATCCAATTCATGTACCTCAATAAGAGAAGATGGTAGGATTCATTCGCCCATTCAAGCATTCATTATGCATGGAAATATACCATATCTAATGTCTTATCTCCTTGGCCCATCAACTTAGATTATGGAGGGTTTTGAAATATATGTAGTCTAATCTTATTAGGCCAAGGTTGATAGTGATGAAATATCTATGGATTCTATTGATGTAGCCTACAAGTAGGGATAATGTAATCCTATGGGTGTTTTATATGTAAATCTATGTTTATTCTATATGTAAGCCTATGGGTGCTTTCTATGTAAACCTATATGTATTTTCTATATTAACCTATGGGTATATTCTATGTAACCCTATGGGTAGTTTTGATGTATTCACCCTTAGTGATATTAGTTAAACCACCTATATGGTTAACCTTAGTCCAACATCCTCTTTGGAATGGTGCATTCTAACATCACACTTGGTAATGTGGCACTTGACAGTGATGATCCTAGGTCTAATAATATAACACCAGCTAATATGGCACCAAATGACATGGCACCCATTGATGTGACACATATTGTGGCACCTACTAATGAGGCTCTTGCTAACATGGTATTGGATGACATGGAATTTACTAACATGGAATCTATTAATATGGTAATGACATACATGGAATTGGCTAACATGGTAGAATGGATAAGGTGGAAATCAAATTCTAGATATAAAAATGGGTTCAACCAATCATATTCAACTAACTCATAAAATCATTTGTTCTAGTTTTTACATAGTCAACAATAGACATGGAAAACTATAGATCATAGGTGGCACTAAAATATAACCAATGGTACACTTAAATCATTGATAATATCTCCAATGGCCTACATAGTCATCATCTGAATGGAACCCCCTTACATAGAACAATGATACTTGGGATAGGCAATTTTTAATCTTTTATCTAGTTAGCACTCAATTAGGACCCCCTTAGTTGCTATGTTAATGATATGCAAAAGCCTTCCATTTGCTGAAGGTATAACTAATTTGTTTAATTTAAAGGTTTTGGTATCATCTTGTTAAATTTTAGGGCTAAACTTTTGAGAGCCATAAATTTTACATATGGAAGTATTTTGAGTCCATTTTTTAAAATGTGGTTTTTTGAGCTCTTTGAATCGACATTGTTATTTCTAGTCCCAACTATATATAGAAGACTAGATTTTGGCATGGAATTCATGGATTAGTATGTGCAACTCTTAAATAGGATAAATTATACCACCTGGAAAATCAAGAGTGAAGCTTTGCTCCAAAGGGATTGCTCAAATATATGAATAAGGTCTCTCATGCTACTGATTCTGATGAGAGAAAGCAACATTTAAGGATAAGAAGTATGAGTTAGTTGGTGTATTTCTCTTCATTTTGATAGTATCTATGTCACTTATGTCAATAGTAATTTGGATCTCAAGGTCCTACTTGATAAGTTTCTAGTAGATTGGAAGCAGAACTTGCTATTTTGACCATGGAGAAATTTGAGATTGTAGATGAATATATCAATTGGTTGAAGAATTTGGAAGATGATACATGCACTACTATAGTATATGAGAGTAGGGAGAAGGATATTTATGGGAAGAACACTTAACTTCTAGAAATTGTGTTCAATAACATTTTAGAGACATATAAGATAGAGTCATTATGTTTGATATGCATTGAGTTTATTTTGAAAATACTTCCTCTTTTACCCTTGTTCATGTGTTCAAGTAAATTTTTCACCATCAAGTTCAATTATAGAGGCACAAGAGTCATTGTCTCACCATTCAAGCTCATGCAAAGGAAGTTATTAAGATAGAGGCTGAAAATAAGCCAAATCAATGAGAGAAGTAAAGTAAGAAGCGCTTCCAGTATCCTATTTGCATTTTTTATAAGGAAGGACACAAAGCAAAGTTTCATAAGATATAATTAAGAAGCTTAAGGAAGTAGCCAAAATAGGGGGTATTAATGTTACTCTCTTATATGCTCAGTGTGAGTATGACAATGATTGTAAAACTTCATAGGCATATGTAGTTATTAATTTACCATATTGAACATCCACTCCTTTTGATGAGTGGATTGTAGATTCAGGGTCAACTTGACACATCATCAAGCATAACCATCTCTTGCATGACTAGGACATACAATATTCTAGAGAGCATGTCATTATTGGGGATGATTCCTCTTTATATGTGGTGGATATGATAAGGTAGTAGTTGGTTATTATTCATTTAATGAGGTACTTCATGTTCCTAGTATGGGCTCTGGTTTTTGACTATTTATCATATCACCAATGTAAATAAGAAAATGGAGTTTTAGCCAAATTGAAGGGTGATAAAAGATATCGATGATGCTTTCAAGATAGTTGTATTACGAAATTGTGATAAGTTAGATCATATGTACAAGCTTGGTGATAGTCTAAAATTTTCTTCTTCCTCCTCTTCTAAGAAGAAATATTTTATGGCTATGATGGCATAGGTAGATGATGTTAGTTAGTGATGGCATCATAGACTTGAGCATATTGGCAATAGATACGAGTTACATGAGTCAACATCAGTTGACTATTATGATTTCTCCTATATCTCTTGTTAGTGGTGTTTGTGAGGGGTATATTTTGAGGAAGCATCATTAAGATTCCTTTCCAAAGGGGACTACAATGCATGATACATGACCCTTGGAGCTCATTCACAATGATATTTATGGACTCATTGGGGTGACATCTCTTTCCAAGAATAAGTACTTTCTTACTTTCATTGATGGTTTCTCCTAATATGTATTTTTGTAAACCATTCATAGCAAATATGGGACTTTTGGGTAGTTCAAGGACTTCAAGATCTTATAGAAATATGGATTTTAGAGAAAGATCACGTACTTGAAGATAGATGGAGAAGGTATGTGTGTAATACCTTTCTAATTTTTTGACTCCTCATGGCATTATATTCTAGAGGATTATCCATTTTACCATAGATCATAATGGGATGGTTGACCAAAGAATAGGGTTATTTTGGAGATGGTTAGATGTATGTTACATGCCAATAAAATGGAGCTAAAGGTTTGGAATGAGGTAATAACTTATGCAACAAATCAACAAGACTATGACTCAAGTTATTCAAGGTATGAATCCTCTTAAAATATTTATAGGCAAAAATCTTGATATGTATTGGTTCTATGTTTTTTGATCCACTACATGGTATCATATTTCTAATGATACTTGGAATAAGGTGGAATGAGTCATTAATGTATTTTTGTGGGGTATTCTAACACCTCTAAGGTTTATAGATTGTATGATATTGAAATGAAGTATGTCCTTATTTGGAAAGGTGTGATTTTTATGAGGTTCTTCTAGTAGCTCCTTCAAGTCCTCTTCCTATTATTTTAGATGAGGATCCTCCTCTAATTTCTATAATGGTTCTTGATCATCCATAGATTCTCATTATCATTATTTAAATTATTTTAGCTTCATCTTCCAATGGAGGCCCTTTAGCAAGGTCTTCTAATTTGATTCATATTCCTATGGTGGCATATTCTTTACCTATTTTTTTGATCCATGAGAAAATGAGCTTGATCCCCCTATGTATTATGTGATAATCATGGACATTGAGGTAGATAATGAGTTTGGTTTACTTAATGTTTCTCCTTTACAGGATGTACCATAATGATTTGTGGCTTATCCCATATCCAAGTGGGTTTGGAACCTCCTTCAATATGCTTAAACCATATTCTCTAAACAATTTCATTGGAAGTCTCTCTCGATCCCTGCTCTTAAAGGTCTGTGACTCTTGAAATATACTTACTATTCTTAAGCCAAGGTCTATCTAGAGTGTGAAGATGTTATGCTTGCTAATTATGAGCCTTTGATGAATAATCAGATATGGAATCTTATTCCTATTATAGAAGGGAATAATGTTATTGGGTGTACATGGATCTATAAGAGGAATCAATAGTTGGGTGGATAAGCACAAGGTATGCATTATTGCTAAAGGATTATCTCAAAAGGAGGAAATTAACTACTCAAAGATATTTATCCCATTTGATTAGATGGATTTTTTTAAATGATTCTTTCCATAGCTACTTCTTATGTTTATAAGGTACATCAAATGGATGTAAATAGTGTCCTCCTTCATAGTGAGCTTTAGGAGGAGATATATATGCAACAACCACCTAGTTTTGAGCTTGATGAACCAACATCCTTGTGTATCATTCAACCAAATCCTTGTATTGAATTAAATAGGTGACTCATGCTTGGTATGATAATATACAATATATATTCCTTCTTTCTTAGTTATGGGTTCTAACATTGTGAGGTAAACCATGATGTGCATATCAATCATCAATATGGTCAAACATTAGTGATTTTATTATATGTAGATGATCTTCTTATTGTGGGTATTTTTTATTAAAGAGATGAATCCATGACTTCATGATACTTTTGAGATGACAGACTTGGGGCTTTTGCATTTCTTTTTAGGAATTAAAATTGACAAGTCATCCTTTAGGATCACCTTCTCTCAATATAAGTATGTCTTGGATATTCTACAACATTTTAGAATGGAGGATAACAAGTCTACTTGGAATTCCATTACTTCTAGCTTGAAGCTATGAGTAGTTGCTATACTCCTTTGGTGGATGTTACCTTGTATTGGTCACTTGTGGGAGGTCCTCTTTACCTTACTAACACTTGGCTAGATATTGTATTTTTTGTTAACTATTATTTCAAGTACATGGAGGCACCTCATGAGAGCCACTAGATAACAACCACATAGATTATTTAGTACATCAAAGGTACATACTAGATGGATATTTACTATTTAGTTGGATCACCTTTAATTTTTATAAGTTTTTAGATGTATATTGGTCTAGTGATTTTGATCAATGACACTCCACTATAGGGTTTGTATTCTATTTTGGTTTTGGCCCAGTCTCTTATTTTTGTAGATAATAACCCATTATATCTTAGTCCTTTATGGAGGCTTAATATTGTGTTGTCAATGATATTTCCAAGAACCTTCTATAGATTCCCATTACTTCATTATGGCAATAAAATCTTAATTAAGCTTGTTTGCAATCCAATGTTTCACTAGTAGACCAACCATATTGTGGTATGTATGTGCTATGTGTGATGGATTTATGCCTATGGGATGATTGATCTAGTTTATGTATCCTTAATAGAGCAAATAATAAATATCTTGACCAACGTCATACTCAATGTTCCTTTTGTGAATTTTTTGAAGCATATTAGAGTAAGAGAGTGTCCCTTAATGGGGGATGATTGATAAGTGTCTCTATCAATTGTTGAAGAATATTACATTATTTGGTACATGCAAATGTACCCCCATGGTAATTTCATGGTACATATATAAATATGTAATAGATTAGGGTTTGTATCTTTAATTTAGATGAGTTATTTATATTTCCTCTTTGTGTAAGTATCTATGTGCAGGATATGCATAAATATCATGTAAGAGTGCAAGTGCATATTGAGATAATGTGTACAAATGTCATGTATGTAAGTGTGAAAATATATAATGTGAGGATGTGCACAAGTGTCTTGAATTAGGAGTGCATGAAGAAGAGTAAGATTCATGTAGAAGTGTGCAAGTGTCATAGAGTCAAGTATGCATGTAATAATATAGTAAAGACTCTAGTATACAAGTGGAAAAATGAGAAGCCAAAGGTCAAGAATAGGAAAGGTTGCATCTCTCGGATATGTGAGGAGTGCAATAGATAAGTATTGAAGAGTCATTTTCTATGTCTATATTATGGAGACAAAGCTCCATACAATGTAAGGAAAAATGGTCTGTAGCAATCACCACATAGTAAACATTTGATAATAAAGCTTGTATATAGATTTTGAGCAATTTTTATATTATAAGTATTCTTCATGCATGTACATGAATTATTTTGGCCATTTACATTCATATTTGATATTATAAGTGAATGTTATTTCATTATTATATTGACCTGGATATAAATATTTTATTGCTCACATATATTTTTTTTGGTAAGTTAACAAAATTATATTAAGGAGGGCATTTGAAAGGCACCCTAACACCTTGGTACAAAAGCTGCATCTAAGGATGTTGGAGCCAAAGACAAACAATTACATTTGGACTAAGCATAATCCTTACAACTACAAAAAGAAACATCCAAAAGCATCAGAAAGGAACTAAATGTTCCAACACATAAAAAAGAAACAAACTAAGAAAATCCTCGAAGGAATTACTTGGTTTTTGAATCCTTGGTGTCATCCTTTTCATTTTCCTTGGGGACTTCCTTAAAGGCTTCCTTTGTGAATTCCACCACCTCATCCTCCTTGTTGTTGACTCCAATGTTGGCTCCTATGATTTTATCTTCAAACTGGTCCTTAGGGTAGTTGGTGCAGAATAATAGCAGGTGGAAATAAAATAAATCACATTTTATCAGTAAATTTAAACTTTCTCTTTCATGGCAATTTTGTTAACCTCTTGTGGAAGGATATCAGTCCACGTCATCAAACTAGGAGCATTGACTCCAATATTTGCTAACTTGTTCACCACTTTGTTTGCTTCCCTGAAAGCATGTTGAATGATGACCTCTTGCTGATGGAGGATAAGGTTTTTGGCTTCTTCGATGTAGTTTCTGACTCTCCAAGTAGGGGTTTTGGATTCTTCAAATAATTTACTATATTTAAAGAATCCCCTTCAACAATAACATTACCAGGAAATTGCTCACATATATAATTCTACTCTTGATTATTGATATTTTAACCTGTAATATTGTTGGCTTATTTGCTTTGGGACCTATGATATTTTGAGATAGTAAGGCTTAAAATCCAACAATGGTATTAGAGTGACCACTTAACTCTGTCCATTTTATATAGAGTTATTTTATTATCCACCATTAAATTGGAATCTATCCACTTTGATAGCTAAGAAGACTTAGACTTTATTTTTGAAGGTCTAATTGAGTAGATATTGAGGGGACATGTAAAAGTCACCTTGATTTGGATGCTAGAATATTTTGACTTAGTTCAAGGAAAACCAGTGAAGACTAGGACTCAACTTGAATTTGATTGAGGTCCAACTCAGGAGGATTTTGAATGTTCAAGGACATATAAAGTCACCTTGATAATATTTTGGATTCTCTAGAAAAAAAGGAGAATCATTGTTGAATATTGAGAGAGCCAACTTAGGAGAAAGTTGGACATGCAGGGAAATTCATAGTCACCTTGATATTGATTTTGGATTCTCTAGAAAAAGAGGAGAATCATATTTTGTTCTTAGGTGTGACCTAAGGAATTGAAGATAAATTCTAGGAGATTGAGAACCATCAAAGCTTCCAAGAGATATAGAAGCATCTAAACTTCCAAAAATAGAGAAGAATTTAAGCTTCCTAAGATTAAGAAGCAATATAAGCTTCTTAAGCATAGATAAGAGTCATATTGAGAAGTGTAGAGAATAAGCCTCCAAAGATAAGGTATATTGAGTCATAGAGAAGAGTTATGGATAATTATATAACTAGAAAGATAAGGCCCACTAGAAATCATACATTTTAGTCTTAGCCTTAGGATTGGTATTCTTGAAAGTATAAGAAGAAATTCAACTATTAAAAAATATATTACAACATACTATCATTCCAGAGCTACCGATTTTAAGAACCATTAAGATAAGCAAAAAGAATTAGAGAATAATTTGAACGTTATTCTAAGTTCCACTAGCAAAAGGACCCGAGTGTTATTTTAAGTGCCACTAGTAGAAGGACCTGAATGTTATTCGAAGAACCACTTGTAGAAGGACCTGAGCATTATTATAAACACCACTAGTAGAAGAACCTATGCACTATTCTAAGCAAAGATATGGACAAGTATTTGAGCACCATTTATAGTGGTATCAACAAAGAACTAGATAAAGACTTGAGCACCATTTATAGTGGTATCAACAAAGAACTAGATAAAGACTTGAGCACCATTAAGAGAGAACTGAACAAACATTTAAGAAATAGATAGATATTTTGAATGTTATTCATAATGAACTAGATGGATAGTTGAGTCCTATTCATAGTAAGAATCAACCATGGATTCAAGAACTAATTGTAGCAAAATTTAGACATAGACCTAAGCAATCCAAAATGATATCCATAATATTCAGGCATATAACCATTAGTTCCTAAGACAAGCATTCAAACATACAAATATTAGCTCCTTAGATAATTATCTAGACATGCAGGCACTAGCACTTGAGGTGAACATTTGGGCATGAGAGCATTTGGACATATAACACCTAAGACAAGCACTAATATGTGTAGGCATTAGCACCTAAGATGAGCATTTGGATGTGTGAGCATTCGAACATATAGCACCTAAGACAAGCATTTTCACTTGAGATGAGGATTTAAACTTACATGCAAAGTCACCTAAGATGGACACATAACATAATTAACGAAGAAGCACAATGAATTATGTGTTAGCCTTAGAGGAATGAAACATTAGTCTTAGAGGATTGTAAATTAGCTTGGCATGGAATCATCGTACCGCTAATTCGGTTAAACATCACAGAGGTAACATTATACATTACATTTCTATACTTGGTGCATTATTTACTTTTGGTGGGAAAATAAATTTGATTTGCTTTGAAAACATTAGGGGGAGTTATAATATTTTCCACTTTAGAGTTTATTGAAATTTATTTATGCACCTTGGTTAATTTTTCAAAAGTTATTTTTTGAATATATATTTTTTAAAGTAATGGAATGATAAGGATTTTTCAATTGGTTATATGGGATTAAAACATGCCCCACCCGTATTACATCATCACCACATAGTGGTATTACAATAAATCTTAGATATTATCCATGTATCACTTGACAAGATTTGAGCCTTGGTCTCCTTAAATATTGAGGAATCTAACTGGCTGAGCTAATTTCACTTGATATGGAATGATAAGGATTACTATTAGGATTTAATTTTTTATAAGGTTTAACAAATTTAATAGTTCTTTTGAGATTTGAAGGTTAGAAGATTTAAGTTTTGAGTGATTTTAGTTTTTGAAGATTTAGTTTTAAGATTTTGGGAGTTAAAAGGATTTAAGATTTGAATTTTTTAATTTTTTTGAAGTTTTTTAAATTTGAAGAAATTTAGTTTGAAGTTATTTGAAGTTTTTGAAGATTTTAAAAATTAATAATTTTGAAATTTGAAATTTTGCAAATTTAATTTAGTAGGGAGTTAAAAGGATTTCTACTTCAAAGGTTTAGAAAATTTAAAATTTGCAAATTTCTTATTTGAGTGAATATTTAACTTTGGAGTTGAAGAATTTAGAAGAGGATGGAGAGCTTGACGTAAGAAGCAGCACCAGGTTTGATAGGATCGACATGCAAGCAAAATGGACAATAGGAAGAAGATGTTGGGATCGATGATGGATATTGTGATATGAGTAAGGAAAAATCTTTTGACCTAGGTGCTCAATCCTGGGTTAATATTTTGAAAGGTAAGAAAAAAATCTCAAAGAGGGGCTTTAACCTGCAATCATTGAATGGAGAACTACAAATCCTAGATGATTTGGTAGACCTGGCAGTTGAACAAGTAGAGATATATTGAAGAGATCTATAGAAAATTATTCTAGAAATAATACAAAAATAAATAAATTAGAAGAAATGACACAACACAATGCACATATGACACACGAGATTTACCCTAGTTCACCCGTGAAGAACACAAGATTATACTAAGAGGAGGGGTGAACAGTATAAGACCACTTTTTAACTTTTTCCTTTTACTTCAGAAAGCAATGCAATGAACCAATAGAAAAATCAAAGCAGTAATCAAACCAGTGTACAAGTCATCACACAATTGAGACACCAATTAACGTGGTTCACCCAAGGTGGGCTACTCCACAAAGAAAATATTTCACTAAATTTTCTCAATCAAATCCTTTGGGAATCCTTCCCACTTACAATATTTATGGACTTCCTGTCCAAAGGAGAATCCTTTCCCTAATAAAATATTTATGGGCCTCCTACCCAAAGGAGATGTCCTATCCCCCAAAGAAGTATTTATGAGGCTCCTACTGATGGGGACACAAAAATCGCTCACTCAAAACGCTCAAATCTCATTTATGGGGAGCCAAAATCGCTCACCCAAATTCTCAATATTCATTCAACAATCTGGAAAAAGATTACAATAATGGCAGACTCTGCCAAATAAATTACTTTATCCCGAAAGATAGTTCTATTTTCTTTTTCTATTACAACATTTTCAACTCTGGAAGAAAAATAGCCTACACAGGTCCACAGAAAGGCCCTCTTGCCTTCACGTCTGCCACTCTGTCTTAGCCATTTCCAACCCCTTGTGCATGCCTTCGCTTCCCATTTTAAAATCTTTGGCATGACTCTCCGTCTCCCTTTTTTGACCCTTCATTTCATTTCCCATGCCTCTTCGTTGGCTTGGCTTTCAAAACATCTTTCTTTTCAACTCTTGATCTTCGTCTGCTTTCACTGCACCTTGGTGCCACGTGCTTGTCCAGTGCTGCCACTGTAGACTCTGTCTGCCTATCAAACAATGATGATGCTCGGTATACCTACCGCTCGATCATTTCCTCTATAACGGCCCCTGTAACCGCCTGCCTTTTCTTTCCTTCTATTTGGTCACGAAAACGTGACATGTCATGATATCATGAAATTTTTGCCTCACTACCTTCCTACAACTTTTTGAGTTGCAAAAATGTGACATGTCGCGATATCGCGACACTTTTTCTCTCCTACACCTCCTCTCGCCTTTTGGTCGCTATAATGCGACATGTCGCAATATCGTGACACTTTTTCTCCTTTGCGCTTTCTCTCATCCTTTGATCGCGATAATGCGACATGTTGCGATATCGTGACATCTTTCCTCCTTTATGCCTTCTCTCATCCTTTGGTCATGATAATGCGACATGTGATATCATGACATCTTTCCTCCTTTGCACCTTCTCTCGTCCTTTGGTCGCGATAATGCGACATGTCACGATATCGTGACATTTTTCTCTCTTGAGCCTTCTCTCGGATTTTGGTCGCGATAATGTGACATGTCGCGATATCATGACATTTTCCTCTCTTGCTCTTCTTTCTCCATTTCGATCACGAAATCGTGACATGTCGTGATATCACGACATCTTTGCTTTCTGCTTTCTCTCTCTGTTTTGGGTCACGAAATCATGACATGTCACGATATCGCGATAGTTTTCTTCCTTGCTTTCTTTTTGCTCCTTCGGTCGTGATTTCGCGACATGTCGCGAAATCGTGACATTTTCTCCTCTGGCCTTTCCTGTCTTCTTTTGATCGCGATTTCGCAACATGTCGCAAAATCATGACATTTTTGCTCTGCGCCTTCCTGTCTTCTTTCTATTGCGATTTCGTGACATGTCGTGAAATCGTGACATTTTTGCTCCATGCCTTTCTTGTCTTCTTTTTGTCGTGATTTCGTGACATGTCACGAAATCGTGACATTTTTGCTCCGTGCCTTCTCTCTCTTTCCTGAGTCGCGAAAACGCGACATGTCGCGATATCGCGACACTTTTCTCTGTTGCGATATCGCGACATCTAGGCCAACACTTAGAAATTTTTTATTGATGCAAGGTTGCTTTGCTACCATCGGATGCTCCTGCATCAGACAACCGGGGTGGATTGAGAAGTGACCTTCACTTTTGTACTATTATGTCACCTTATTTTTAACTGGGGCTGTACAAGCTCTCCAAGCTTCAACAAAATCTGGGTCTGCAGGGTACAAACCCTTAAGTTCTTCAAACCCCACAACCTCAACTCTCATTGTTTTCAGCAACCTCTTTTCATCCATCCCCTTCCGTGGCCTTAGTTTATGGTGCACTCCTTCATTTGTTAGGGAGTAAGTGTTGGCATGTCCATCATGGACTACATGGCGATCAAACTGCCATGGTATTCCTAACAGCATATGGCAAGCATCCATAGGCAAAACATCACACAGGACCTCATCCTGGTATCTCCCAATGTTGAACTTGACTAAGGACTGTTCACTGACCAATGCCATATGGTCCTTCTGTAACTATGCAATCCGATATGGATGCAGGTGTCTCCTCCTCTCTAGCTGTAACTTGGTAACCATTTCTTCAGAGACCAAGTTATTAGTATTACCATTATCTATAATAACATTACAAACCTTACCCAAAAATTTGCACCTTGTGCGAAACAGGCTCTTCCTCTAGTCTGGTTCTTTTTCCTCATTCAACAAGGTTCTCCTTGTGACCATAACTTCTCCTCTCTCCGCCTCTTAGAATGTTCTGATTCAACACCTTCATCTGCTATAGTAGCTCTGGAAGGACCCTCAGGTATCTTATTCATCCTTTCTCGGTGTTGTGGACACTCGTATGCTCGATGTCCTTCTTCGCCACAGTAGAAACAGGTTCCACGAAATCCTCCTCTTCCATATCTACCTCTTCCTCTTTGGTAACCATTGTTCTGATTATGGGTTCTGTAATCATTATCCCCCTTCTGATCCTGACTGCAGCTAGCTTCTTCTTTCTTCTCATCTCGTCCTCCATCTATTCTTCCACCAGTTCTTTCTCCATGACCTCTTCCTTTATGTTTACCCTCAAATCTTATGTTCAACTTCTCTTCAACTTTTAGAGCAAACTAGTAAGCATCCTCAATGGTGCTAATCCTAACCAGACTCAACTCTTCTTGAATATTGGTTCTCAATCCATTGATGTAATGGGCTACCTTCTCCTTGTTAGCCTCAGAATGGCCAGTTCTGATTGAAATCTGGTAAAACTCCTCTGTATATTCTTGGACAGATTTTTTTGGTTGTCTCAAACTCTGCATTTTTCTCAATAGGTCCAATTCGTAATCTACAGGAATAAACTGTCTCTTCAGCTTCTCTATCATTCGATCCCATCTGGTGATCTTTTCTTTGCCGCTTCTATTTCTTTCTAGCTGCACTCCCTTCCACCATATTCTAGCGGGCCTTTCAACTTTGTTTTTGCCAATTTGATTCGATCTGGATCGACAACCTCCTCATACTCAAAATATTCCTCCAAATCATTGATCCAATCAATCAACTCCTCTGGATTGAGATTCCTAGAATACGTGGAGACATCAAACTTTGGCTTCTTCCTGATCCGAGATATGGCCTTAACTAATCTGACTGCTGCAGGATCCATTACTTCTTCTTCATCTGATGGATCATCAACCTCCCAAGCTTCATCTTCACTATGGTCTTCTCTCTTTGGCTCAACCCCTCTTCGTAACTCCTCTTGCAAGACTTGCACTTGTCTTTGTAAAACTCTGAAATCTTCTTTAGGTACCACATTTCTCCCACCACCACGGTTTCTTCGTGGAGGCATTCTTCCTCACTCTCTTCTCACAAACTTTAACTATAGATTCTGGTGTAAACTGCCTCACGTTCGGCAATCTGTTCACACACTTAGGAACCCTATGCTTTTCCACAGCTCCTGGTGCAAACTGCCTCACATTCGGCGATCTGTTTATATGCTTAGGAACTTCTCACTTTGATACCACTTGATGGGGACACAAAAATCGCTCACCCAAAATGCTCAAATCTTATTGATAGGGAGCCAAAATCTCTCACCCAAATTCTCAATCTCATTCTACAATCTGGAAAAAGATTACAATAATGGCAAAATCGGCCAAATAAATTACTTTATCCCGAAAGATAGTTCTATTTTCTTTTTCTATTACAACATGTTCAACTTTGGAAGAAAAATAGCCTACACAGGTCCACAAAAAGGCCCTCTTGCCTTCATGTCTGTCACTCTGTCTCAGTCGTTTCCAACCCCTTGTGCATGCCTTCACTTCCCCTTTTAAAATATCTGGCATGACTCTTTGTCTCCCTTTTTTGACCCTTCATTTCATTTCCCGTGCCTCAGACTTGATGGGGACATGAAAATCGCTCACCCAAAATGCTCAAATCTCATTGATGGGGAGCCAAAATCGCTCACCCAAATTCTCAATCTCATTCTACAATCTAGAAAAATATTACAATAATGGCAGACTCTGCCAAATAAATTACTTTATCCCGAAAGATAGTTCTATTTTATTTTTCTTTTACAACATTTTCAACTCTGGAAGAAAAACAGCCTACACAGGTCCACAGAAAGGCCCTCTTGCCTTCACGTCTGCAACTCTGTCTCAGTCATTTCCAACCCCTTGTGCATGCCTTCGCTTCCCCTTTTAAAATCTCTGGCATGACTCTTCGTCTCCCTTTTTTGACCCTTCATTTCATTTCCCGTGCCTCTTCATTGGCTTGGCTTTCGAAACGTCCTTTTCGACTCTTGATCTTCGTCTGCTTTCACTACACCTTGGTACCACGTGCTTGTCCAGTGCTACCACTGTAGACTCTGTCCACCTATCAAACAATGATGATGCTCGGTATACCTACCGCTCGATCATTTCCTCTGTAACGGCCCCTATAACCGCCTGCCTTTTCTTTCCTTCTATTTGGTCACAAAAACGTGACATGTCGCGATATCGCGACATTTTTGCCTCACTACCTTCTTGCCCCTTTTCAAGTCATGAAAATGTGACATGTCACGATATCGTGACACTTTTTCTCTCCTACGCCTCCTCTCGCATTTTGGTCATGACACTTTTTCTCCTTTGCACTTTCTCTCGTCCTTTGGTCATGATAATGCAACATGTCGCGATATCATGACATCTTTCCTCCTTTGTGCCTTCTCTCGTCCTTTGGTCGCGATAATGTGACATGTTGCGATATCATGACATCTTTCCTCCTTTGCGCCTTCTCTCGTCCTTTGGTCACGATAATGCGACATGTCACGATATCGTGACATTTTTCTCTCTTGAGCCTTCTCTCGGCTTTTGGTCATGATAATGCGACATGTCGCGATATCGCGACATTTTCCTCTCTTGCTCTTCTTTCTCCATTTCGTTCATGAAATCGCTACATGTTGCGATATCGCAACATATTTCCTTTCTGCCTCCTCCTCGCCTCTTAGGTCATGAAATCACATGTCACGATATTGTAACATCTTTGCTCTCTGCTTTCTCTCTCTGTTTTGGGTCACGAAATCACGACATGTCGCGATATTATGACAGTTTCCTTCCTTGCTTTCTTTCTGCTCCTTCGATTGCGATTTCATGACATGTCACGAAATCATGAAATTTTCTCCTCTGGCCTTTCTTGTCTTCTTTCGGTCACGATTTCGCGACATGTCACGAAATTGTGACATTTTTGCTCTGCACCTTCTGTCTTCTTTCGTCGCAATTTCGCGACATGTCGCGAAATCGCGACATTTTTGCTCTGCGCATTTCTTGTCTTCTTTCTGTCACAATTTCATGACATGTCATGAAATCATGACATTTTTGCTCTGTGCCTTCTCTCTCCTTCCTGAGTCATGAAAACGCGACATGTCATGATATCGTGACACTTTTCTTTGTCGCAATACTGTGACATCTAGGCCAACACTTAGAAATTTTTTTATTGATGCAAGGTTGCTTTGATGCCACCAGATGCTCCTGCATCACCTACCCAAAGGAGATGTCCTATCCCCCAAAGATCTGGAAATGATACTTTAGAAGATCATTGCCTCTTCTGCTGCTAGCAGGTGGAACTCCTTTTCATGGAAGACGTCTTGTCCTCCTTGCTCTGGCTCTATAGACTTATATCCTCACTGATCACCTCCACAGCTGATCATTAACACCTATACTAAACACAGTCACTCGGTCCAACACAAGTCCTCTCAAACTCTGTCATAAATCTGCACCAAAATTGGTCCTCTAGTCCAGCACAAATTTGCTCTCAAATCTCTGTCAGATCTGTCCCAAGCTTAAGCCAAAAGCTTGAACAAATCAATCACAACTGTTCACAATTCTTCACCAAGACTTCATCAAATCTGTCCACAAGTTCTTCAACAAGAACCTGTCCAAATCAGTCCACAAGTTCTCCACAAGAACCTGTCCAAATCAGTCCACAAGTTCTCCACAAGAACCTGTCCAAATTAGTCCACAAGTTCTCCACAAGAACCTGTCCAAATCTATCCTAGCAAGCTCACCAAGAACTTGCCTAAATCAGCTCAAGCAATTTTACCAAGAAACTTACCCAATGTGAACACACAAAGAGAATTGTTAGAGACCCAATGTGTTTCATCCAACCATATTAAATCAATCTCATAGAAGCATAAAGGGAATTTTTAGAGACTCAATATGTTCTATCCTTCAACTTTCAATCTCAACTCAAATCAATCTAATAAGCATAAAGAGGATTGTTAGAGACTCAATATGTTCTATCCTTCAACTCTCGATCTCAACTCAAATAAAAATAAATATAGAAGTAGTATACTTTCACAATATCTTGAACCATGACCCAACAATTATCAATAATGTAATATCAAGGAATCAACTCCTCCAACATAGAACCATAACTTGCTATCAAACCCTAGCCAAGTTAGTTTTCAAAAACTCAAAGCAATCTCTCTCTAAGCATCAAAAAGGGGTTCAAGATATTTCCAACTTCTCTCAAATGGGAATGCTCAATTTAACCACACAACCAAGTTTATCAAGCAAAGTACAACTTGATAAAATCAAATATCAAAGGAGCAAACCCAACTCATGTATCAAGTAAAGCATAACTTGATCAACTCAATCTCAATGGAAGCAATCTCAAAACCAAACTCTCAACAACCAAACAATTCAATTAGGGTTTCAACAACTTATAGCAATGGCATAAGCTTCTCACTCAAAAACCCTAAAGAAAACTTCAAATGCTTCCACTCTCATAAACCAGAAGTATGCAATAACTCATAAACTCATCATGATCTCATAATGCATAATCAATACTTCCACTTTCAAAAAATAAGATCCACTCAAAATAAGGAAACTTAATTTAATCCTTTTCACTCTAAACTTATTTTTAGAAAACCATCAATCAATAATAACCATGGAAGAATGTGCCCATACCTTTACTTTGATGAAGAAGGAGAACTCAAAATCTGTCACAACACTAACTCTCAATTTGCCACAAATTAGAGTTATCAATAATGGAATAATGCACAATGATAAGAGTTCTAATAACACCTTATCACTCCAACTCATCAATAATCAAAACTCACAAATATACATATCAACAATATTCTTTTACACCTTATAACTCCTACTTAATATATCACAAAATAACTTCAACCTCAAAAATAATTACAAGAGAATATCCACTCAATAACTCCAAAGGCTTTCTAACCCCAATATGACATTAAGCACAATTATTCCTTAAACCCTTATAACTCCTAAAATACATTTACTTCTAAATGCATTTACCATATAAACATTAAGCATCAATAATAACAATGTCAAAGCAATATTTCTATTTAACCTTATACCTCCATCCAATTACCAACAATAATTGTCAAGTCAAATCAAATATTCCATATTATCAACAAAAGATTTACCTTGGCCAAAAAACAATTCTCCAACCTTAGGAGAAGTGTGGAGACACCAACATAAGTGCCAAAGTGCTTCCTCCTCCAAACTCGTGGCCCAAATCAATTGTTGTACCACGTGCACAATAATTCACGACCAAAAATGAAACACGCCCAACGCGAATTGATCTCAAAACCTTTACCTAGCAAGCACCTTCGCTCCACTTCCTCCGTCGTTGGAGCACAAATGCCCAACAAAACTCTCAAGCGCTACTTGTCGTTTTACCTTCCATTTGCTCACAAAATACAACCAGAATTTCCTTCCTCACAGGTGCACGAAATCTAAATTTAACACAAACCAGATTTGTCTTCCTCACTGGCGCACGAAATTAGAAATTAACATAGAGCAAAATGAGACTCAAAAATCATAGAGCAATCCGAAATCGAAGGTCACAGAGCAATATGAAATCGAAGGTCACAGAGCAATACAAATTCGAAGGTAATCACGCAAATTGGAGGTGTATTGAACCTTAGGAATTAATGCCCTTTAATAGTCTTTTGCATCCCATGCAAGTTGACGTCGGTGCTCCTTCCAAACAAACGACGTCGACAAGGTAAGTCTTCTACATTAGCGTCGCTAAGGGTTTAGAAACCCTTTCAATAATTATTATTTTATTAATAATAAACTTAACTTAAAACCTTTTCAAAGGTTTGAGTTAATTTATTTATTAATAATCAAAATGGACTTTTAAGGTTTTTTCAAGGAGCAAAACCTTTTCATTAAGCCAAGATGGTTTTAATAAAAAACCTTAATGAGTCCAGATGGTTTTAAGAAAAACCTTTAAACTTGTCACCATGGTTTTAATAAAAACCCTTAAACAAACATCATGGAACTTTCAAGATCTTTTTGGCACCAAACTCTTTTTGACATCAACACAAATTCCTTTTGAAATCAACACAAACTCCTTTTGACATCAATGACAACTCAAAAACATGAAGCTAGGCAACATACCAAAAATTGCCAACAACCTGATGTGGGCTACTCTAGAAAAACAAGATCTACTCCTCCTTGATATTATTATTCTCTTTCTTGCAATAATGAAACCTTCAGGCTGCCTCATATAGATTTCTTCCTCCAAATATCCATGAAGGAATGCGGTTTTTACATCCATTTGCTCTATTTCAAGATCAAAAGCAGAAGCCACAAATAACAAAAATCTAATTAAGGTTAGCTTTGCAACAGGAGAAAATACTTTACCATAATCAATTCCCTCTACCTGAGAATAACCTTTAGCAACCAAGCAAGCTTTGTATTTCTCCACTTTACCTTCAGCATTCTGCTTCTTGAAAATCCATTTGCAACCTATTGCTTTTCTTCCACCAGGTAATTTCACTAAATCTCATGTTCTGTTATTTTTTAGGGCCATCATTTCCTCATCCATGACCTCTTCCCAATAGCTTGTCTCTTCAAAATTAACAGCTTCTCTAACGGTTCTAGGATCTTCATCAGTAATAAATAATACAAAAGAAGTAGGAAAAGCAGATGGACTGTACCTTTTAGGTTGTCTTCTTTCCTGTGTTGATCTCTTTACCACAGGTGTATGAACCTCTTGTTCATCCTCATCCAGATCCTCATCTGTCTGCTCCTCTTCCAGATCCTCTTCTATGTGATCTTCTTCCATGAGATAAAATTGGACCTTTTCAAGTTCTTCTTCTGTTACTTCCTTCCTATGATCACTTTTAGTTTCCCTAAAAACCATATCTCTACTGTACACCGTTATTTTAGTTTCTAGATTCTAAAGTTTATATCATACATTTAACAACCTTATTATCAAGCTTACTTCTTTTATCCTTTAGAATATGCATGTATGTATCACAGCCAAAAAATCTAAGATGTAAGAGAGAGGTTTTCTTACCAAACCATGCTTCAAATGGAGTTTGATCTAGCAATGCTGATGTAGGAGATCGATTTTGCAAGTAGCATGCCACACTCACTACCTTAGCCTAGAATTCATATGTCAAACCTGCACCACTGATCATACTTCAAGCCTTTTCCATCAGGGATCTGTTCAATCTCTCTGCAACTCCATTATGTTGAGGTGTATATGAAGTAGTATTTTATCTTGCAATACCACACTACTTACAAAAATACTTAAATTTATTTGAACAATACTCTCCTCCATTATTAGATCTCAACACCTTAATCATTTTATCAATTTGATTTTCAACAAGTGCTTTAAATTCTCTAAATTTATCAAACACTTCATCTTTACTCTTAAGAAAATAAATCCATGCATATCTTGAAAAATCATCAACAAAAGAAGCATAATACCATGATTTTCCAAGTGATGGTATAGGGGCAGGACCAAATATATCACTGTGAATCAGATCTAATATCCCTCTTGCTCTAGCAGCACCATATGGGAAACTCACATGATTCTGCTTTTCATAAATGTAGTGTTCTTAAAAATCAAAAACCATTGAGCAATCACGGATACCATGAACCATACCTTTTGTGTGCAGGGTACGCAATCCCTTTTCTCCAATATGTCCCATTCTTTGATGCCAAAGTGTTGAGCTTTTATCTAATTCAACCTCATAAACAGTTGAGCTATTGCACTCATTTGTCATAGTTCTTCCCAATAGCTTGTACAAAGTTCCAATATGAACTCCTCTTGCTAACACCATTGATCCTCAAACCATTTTGCATGAATCTTTGCTGAAACTGACATTTATTGCTGCATCAGCCATTTTGCTTACAGAAATTAAATTTCTAACAAGGCCCGAAATATGCATCACACCTGGAAGGGTCTTAACCCTACCATCCTGCAACAATATTTTCACCCTTCCATGACCAATGATCTTAAGTGGTGAATCATCTCCCAATAGTACCTCCCCTCCATCATATCTTTCATATTCACTGAACCAACCCCTATGAGGGGTCATATGAAAAGAAGCACATGTATCGATCAACCAATCATTTTTATCTGAACGTGTGGAGCAGGATGCCAGATATACATCCCCTCCTTCATCATTAGATTTATGTACCTCTGTTGAAGTGGATTCATCATACCTCTTTCCAAAATCAACATTCTTTGATCTGTAATCCTTCTTCATGTGACTAGGCTTACCACACTTCCAACATTTTCTCTCAAACTTTCCTCGAGACTTAGATCTACCCCTAGACTTAGATCTATCATCGTATCTTATTTTATCCTTTTCCTTGGCACGCCCTCTCATTGTTAGGGCTTCCTTTGAAGTGCCCTCCATGGATTTTCTTCTCATATCCTCTGATATTAGAGATGCCACAATATATTCAAACTTCAATGTAGATGAAGTTGTACTACTAATTGCTACAACTATGTTATACCATGAATCTTGTAAATAACATAGCAAGGTAATACATTTATCTTCCTCACTTAACTTAATATCAACATATGTAAGCTGACTTACCACTATATTGAATGAATTCAGATGATCTGCAACTGAATATCCTTCATTCATCCTGAGATTGTACAATTTCTTTCGGAGGAACAATTTGTTCACCAGGGACTTAGATTGATACAAAGCCCCTAATTTCTCCCAGATATCCTTTGTAGTAGCTTCTCCAAAAACATTGATTAGTACTGAATCTACAAGACACAGTTGAATCAGACTCCTTGCTTTTTGATTCATCTTTTCCCAATCTTCATCGGATGTTCTTGTAGGTTTCATTCGTTCAAAATAATAGCCCACTGATCTTTGTCCACGAGCAGATCCTCCATCTTCAACTTCCATAGCTCAAATATTTTTCCATCAAATTTCTCAATCTCTATCCTTGAATGATTTCCTACCATTTTCCTTCAAGCTCCTCCTGCGAAAAACTCACACTCCAAAATAGGTTTTCTCTCCCTCATAGAAACCCCAGAAACCCTAGAAACCCTTCAAATGAAGAGATCTACAGAAACTTATTCCAAAAATAATGCATAAATAAATAACTTAGAATAAATGACACCACACAATGCACATATGACACACGAGATTTACCCTGGTTCACCCAATGTGGGCTAATCTAGAAAAACAAGAGCCACTCCTCCTTGATATATCTCGTTGGAAAATTTGTTGGAGTTTGACCAAGGTTGGAAGAGATTAGGAAATGGGCAACACAAAAATGGAAACCCCTAGGTCATATGGACATTGTGGCCTTACCACGAGGGTTTTTTGGGTCAAATTAAACTATTCAATGGACTGCGATAGAATCCTCCAAGGAGGCCCATGGTTCTATGGGAGAAGAGGGCTTTTTCTTTGAAAATGGAGCCCTAATTTTGATGCCTTCTTGCAAAGCATTGATATAGCTCCGATTTGGATTCGTCTCCCTAGGCTCCCGATTCACCTCTGGCATGAGGAGATTTTAGTGGGTGTGGCAAGAGATATAGGATAGTTAATTGCAGTGGATCCAACAACCTTAGCCAGGTCAAGAATGCTTTTTGCGAGAATTTGTGTAAATGCAGACTTGAATCAAGAATTACCCAAATCTATAAAACTGATTTCCAAGTATGGATCTTGGAACCAAACCATTGAATATGAAAATTTGATAATAAAGTGTGGGGTTTGTAAAAAAGGACATCTTAGTGTTGCATGCAATGCACACAAGAATAATTTTAATGGTAAGCATAAATGGGTTCAAAAGCAAGTTGCTCCTCATCAACAAGCTAAGATTTCAACGAAGAGTTTTCAGAAGGCATATTCAGAAGGAAGGGCAAAAAAGCAAGTGATAGGATCAAGAGATCAAGAGACATCAAAGGAAGGAGCAATGGAGGATCTTGATAAGGAGGTAAGTGAATTATCCCCAAACCCTAATAAGTTGAATAGTAATATTCCCCTATCAAATTCATTCTTGCATTTGAATTTTATTGAAGAGATACCAGGTTGTTCTGATACAGAACTAAGGGAAACTCCAATAAGGGGAAAAGAAAGAGAGGGTGAAAAACAATCCTTAGATAATGAAATCCAAATAGAAACCAAATAGTTTGATGGAAAGTTGGAGAAGATTATGAGAGAAAATTCAAGAGGTAAACACCAAGATGTTTCAACTCAGAGTAGAGTAACCCGAAGTCATTCCAAAGGGTCAATGGACATGGGAGGTGAGACAGGACCAGGTAGACCATCAGTTGTTGTTACTATTCAGAAAGAATCTGCCAAGGATGTGGTCGATGGCACTCAAGCAACTTTAAATTTTGGAGGGGGGAAGAAGATTTCCACCAAAACAAAGAGATGAAAATTTTATCATGGAACATTAGGGGCCTTAATGCCCCTTCAAAACATCGTTTGGTGTATACTCTTAGAAGAGAAAATAATCCAGATATTTTTTTGTTACAAGAAACAAAACTGGGACCATATTAAAATTGATAGGATTCAGAAGGAAATTTGGAAAGAGGCAGGTTGGGAATATAGTGAAGCAGTAGGAGCTTCAGGAGGGCTCTTGTGTTTGTGGGACAGGAAAAATATTGAGGGCAGGTTAATTGTAAGTACAAGATGGTCGATTACAATTTTTTTCCACAATCTAAAAAATAGGTAAAATTGGATTGTGACTAATGTGTATGCCCCTAATACAATAGTTGGAAGAAGATAGTTATGGTTTGACCTAACTCAGATGAGAGAAGCATTTAAGGGACTACCTTGGATTCTAGCAGGAGATTTTAATACTCCTCTAAATCCTTCAGACAAGAGAGGAGGATCTTCCACCCTTTCAGAAGGAATGCAAGATTTTAGAGACTTTGTCAATGGTAATGAATTGATGGATGTAGAGCTCAGAAGAATACCTTATACTTGGAGTAATAGAAGGTTAGGAGATCAACTCATTCAGATTCGATTAGATAGGGTGTTAATTTCTCAGGAGGGGTTGACCATTTTTGGTGATTCCACACTCACTACAATCCCAAAGATTGGGTCAGATCATAACCCAATCATCTGGGAATTTTTAGAAGATGGTAGGAAGTACAACAATCCATTTAGGTTTGAATTAATGTGGTTCAAACATAAGGATTTTGACTCCAAAATTGAGGAATGGTGGCAAAAATATTTCCCAGGATCTAAACTTAATCAAATAGCAAAAAAATTAAGATATATCAAGCAAAATCTTAAGGTGTGGAATAGAGTGGTGTTTGGAAATATTTTTAAAATAAAATCTGAAATAAAAGAGCAATTATCGAACTAGAGATCAAGTTGAATCAAGGGAATCTCACAGAGGAAATTAGACAACAAGAGAAGGAGCTTCTTGTAGAATACCATAATATCTTAGCTAGTGAGGAAGTTCATTGGAAACAAAAGTCTAGGATTAGATGGCTAAAGGAAGGGGATCATAATACAAAGTTTTTTCATGTTTCTACCCTCCGTCATAGAAGTTGCAACAAGATCAAGGAAGTTGTTAAACAGGATGGATCAGTAGTCAATAAGCTTGATGATATTCGAGAGGAGGTAGTGAATTTCTTCAAGGATCTCTTAGGAACTCGAGAAGAGGAAGATCCAAAAGCAATGGAAACTTTGCTAAATCATATTCCCCATCTCATACAGGATGATTTTAATGATTATATTTCTAGCCCTTTCACTAAAGAGGAGATTAGAAAGGTAGTTTTTGATTTGGGAGGTGATAAAGCTCTAGGGCCAGATGGTTTTCCAGCAACTTTCTTTCAGCATTTTTGGAACTTGGTGGGCAAGGATGTGGTGGAAGCTATTCAGGAGGTGCAAGGAACCCATTTTATCCCTACAGATGTCAATTCCACTTTTTTAGCTCTAATCCCCAAATCTGCAGGGGCTAGAGATTTTACACAGTTTAGACCTATAAGCCTCTACAACACCTTATACAAGATCCTATCAAAAACATTAGCTAATAGGATTAAAACAATTTTACCCTTTATTATTGATGTTAACCAAGGGGGTTTTGTTAAAGGTAGGCAAATCTTGGATGGAATAGTCACAATTCATGAGGTTATTCATTCTATGGATAGAAGTGGGGAGGTTGGAATGTTGTTAAAATTAGATATGAATAAGGCATATGATCGAGTCTCTTGGGAGTTTTTGGAAAGGATCTTAAAAAAGTTTGGTTTCAATGAGAACTGGGTAAAGTTGACCATGAACTGTGTCTCCACAGCCAAGTTCTCAGTTTTGGTAAATGGAGCAGCAGTAGGATACTTTAGCAACATTCATGGATTACGTCAGGGAGATCCATTATCCCCATATCTTTTTATTATTCTTGTAGAGGCCTTAGGTCATTCCTTGGTAGCAACGGTCTCTGAAGGTAATCTTGGAGGTTTCAAGGCAGCTCCTTTGTCAGATCTGGTATCTCATCAACAATTTGTTGATGATACTATGATTGTGTCCAAAGCCTCTATCCCTCAAGCTCAACAAATTAAACTTATTCTGGACAACTATGAATGAGCAACAGGGCAAAAAGTTAATTTCAACAAGAGTTTGATCTACTTTCTAAATACTCCAGAGCATAGACAAAGAAGCATTAAGAGAATTTTTGGCTGTGCGATTGGCACACTCCCCTCTTATTACTTGGGAATGCCACTCTTTAAAAGAAGAATGAAATCTGAGATGTGGAACCCAGTCATAGAAAGGTTTTCAAAAAATTTATCCAATTGGAGAGGTAATTTATTGAGTCAGGCTGGAAAGCACAACTAGTTCAGTCCACCTTGCAGAGCATTCCCATCTACTTTATGTTAGTTTTTAAGATTCCTACTGTTGTTAGAGATAAATTAGAACAGATCCAAAGATCATTTTTATGGTCTGGTTCAGAGGATAAAAAATGGTTGTCCCTAGTAAATTGGGATCAAGTATGTTCTAAAAAATAATATGGAGGCTTAGGCTTTAGACGCCTAAAATTATTGAATGAGGCCTTAATTGGTAAGATGGGATGGAAGTTGATTAATAATGATCAGTTGGGTTGGGTAAAAATTTTAAAGGTAAAATACTTGAAAAATAATAAATATTTCCTATGTTCAAAAGATCTGCCCAAGGGGTCTGCATTTTGGAATAATCTAATGCATAGCAAAGACCTTTTGAAGAAAGGCTCAAGGTGGAGGATTGGCAATGGGGAGAAAGTGGATTTTTGGAAGGATTGTTGGTTGACTAACCAACCCCTAGAGTTTGACATCGAGTTACAACCCATTAGACAATTTTTGTCAGAAAGATTGGGTGAAAAGGTGAAGGATTTTCTTGTTTTGAATTCTGAGAGAACTAGGTGGAAAGATGTTAGGTTGGAAGGGTTGATTGAAGAATAGAAGAAAGCAACTTCCAAATTCTTTAACCTACTCAAGGTTTTTCCTCTGAAGCCTAAGGGTAGTAATGACTCTCTGGTTTGGAGTAAAGAAAGTAAAGGGGACTATTCTGTTAAATCAGGCTATTCTCTATTGGATAAGGAGGGAGTTGGTTGGCTCCTAGTTAAGAAGATTTGGATTAAAAATTTAATTCCCAAGATTAACTTTTTCTTTTGGTTGGCTGTTCAGAATAGGATTTCTACCATTGATAATCTCTATAAAAGGGGCTTCCATTTTGTAAACAGGTGTGCTCTATGTGAAAATGCTTTGGAATCAGTCCAACATCTCTTTTTGGATTGTGTATTTTCCTCTGAAGTCTTTAATTCTTTACTCCAAAAGTTTTCAGTCTCTTGGGTGAAGCCTAACAATATAGTGGATCTTTGCTTACAATGGAACTCACCCTTTAATAGCAAGAGCTTGAGTGTTTTATGGCACTTTTGTCTTCCTCATTTTTTATGGGGGATATGGAGAGAGCGTAATAATCGCATTTTCAAGGGCAAAAAGAGAGATGTTTCTTCTATCAGTTTAAGGGTTGGGAGTGCCTTAGAGGAGAACTTTAAAGCTTATTTTCCAAAAGAAAACCTCAATATAGAATTCCCTTTTCTTCTAGATTGGCAAGTTTCCAATTTTTCTCATTCTTTGTTGAAGCCTTCTCGAGCTAATGTGTTTTGGGAAATACCTCCAAAAGATTGGGTTAAGCTTAATTTTGATGGAGCTTCAAAAGGGAATCTAGGTGTTGCTGGAGCAGGTGGGGTAATAAGAGATGAGACATGTGATTTTTTATTAGCATATGCTGAACCTCTTGGCAGTCAAACTAATCATTTTGCAGAAGCTAGAGCTCTCCTATTGGGCACTCATTTTTTACTGCAAATGAAGGCAAGGGATGTCATAATTGAAGGGGATTCTTTAAATATAGTGAAAGCTCTCAAAGAAGAACAAGAAGTGAGTTGGACAATAGCAGAGATGATTGATGAATGTAGAGTGAATTTATCACAGCTGAATTCTGTCATAATTCAACATATCTATCGAGAAGGGAATGGAGCTGCAGATGTTATGGCCAACATTGGAGTTTCATTGGAAGAGAGTAAGTCTTGGACAGATAATTTTCCCCAATCATTACAAGAGATAGGGGTAAAGGAGAAAATAAGGAATGTACCTTTGGAGGAGCAGTAAGGAATGAACAGATTGGATAATGTTCACAGATGATGGGAATTAACCAGATTGAGGCAAGTTGTTGTGGTATGGTCTTGATTGTTTCTTATGGAGATTGTTGTTTAAGTTGTACTTGGTTGTGTTTTGCTCAAATTTTAGTTCAGTTCATTGCCAGTCTGTGTTTGTACAGGACAATTGTGTATTGGTCAACAAGTTATGTAGCTGATAGGTAGTTCTTTGTCAGTTTTTTTATGTTGAACTATATATTTTTCTGGATTTTGTAAGGGTTTGGGGACCCTAAAACCCCTTCTTACCATAATAAAAAAAATATATTTAACTTTGGAGTTATAAGGATTACAACTTCAAAGGAATCAAGAAATTTAAAAATGAATAAATGGCAAAGAAAAATAGGAGTTTCACATCATAGGAGAAATATTAAAGAACCATATTTCATGAAAGGAAGATTTCAAAATAAAAAATTGTATAAAAAACAATCTTTTGAGTTCAAAGGGCAAAATCATAAAAGAAATTTAAAAAATTGTTATCAAAGATGTGAAATAATATCATTTGAATCTCATCAAAAAATACAAAAAGAAAAAGATGTTTGGTATATAGATTCAGGTGCTAGTCATCATATGACTAGAAACTTACATTGGTTTGAATCCTTAGAAGTCAAAGATAATATTTCACTAAAAATTGTAGATGATAAGATGTATCAAGTTCAAGGAACTGGAAAAGTAATACCTAGCATGTCATTTTCAGATTTTGTGCTAGAAAATGTTTTATATGTTCTTGGATTATCAACTAATCTCATCTCAGTTGCTCAATTAGTTGAAAAAGGAAGAACAATGGAATTCAAATATACAAATGAACATAGAAAATGCATTATCAAGAATCAAAGCAAAACTAAAGCTACAGGGTCAATTAAGAATGAAATATTTGCCTTAGATACAATGGGATTCTCTCAAGAAATCATTGAACATTTATTACCTTAGGATCAAATTAATGATAAGCTACTTGATTTTTCAGAAAGATAAGAAATAGGAAATTGGATCAGGCATAGTCCAAGATTATCTTACAAAGATTACAAACATGAGCAATGGATGAACCCAAGATTCAAGATGATGAAGAAGATTCTAGAGAAGCAAATATTCATGCTCAATGCAAGGTCACATGAAGATTGAAACAAAGATTGAAGACTAAAGTCTTCAATAACCAAATAATATAATACAAAGGGGTGTTGAAGAATATTACATTATTTGGTACATGCAAATGTACCCCATGGTATCTTAATGGTACAAATATAAAAATGTAATAGATTAGAGTTTGTGTCTATGGTTTAGATTAGTGATTTATATTTTCCTTTTACGTAAGTGTCTATGTGTAGGATATGAATAAGAATCATGTAAGAGTGCAGTGTGCAATATATGCACAAGTTTCATGTAAGAGTGCGAGTGTGTATTAAGAGAATGTGAATAAGTGTCATGTATGTAAGTGTGCAAATATATAATGTGAGGTGCACAAGTATCTTGTATTAGGAGTGCATGTAGGAGAGTGAGAGTCATGTAGAAGTGTGCAAGTGTCATAGAGTCAAGTATGCATGTAAGAAGAGAGTGAAGAGTCTAGAATACAAGTGGCAAGATGAGAAGCCAAAGGTCAATAATATAAAAATTTGCATCTATCGAATATGTGAGGAGTGTAATAGATAATTATTGAAGAGTCAATTTCTATGTCTATATTATGGAGACAAAGCCCATACAATGTAAGAAGAAATAGTTTGTAGCAATCACCACATAGCAAGCATTTGATAATAAAGCTTGTATACCGATTTTGAGCAATTTTCATATTGTAAGTATTCTTCATGCATGTACATGAATGATTTTAGCCATTTACATTCATATTTGATATTATAAGTGAATGTTATATCATTATTATATTGTATTAGATATATATTTGATTGCTCATATATATAATTCTACTCTTGATTATTGATATTTTGACCTATAATATTGTTGATTTATTTACACTAGGACCTATGATATGTTGAGATAGTAAGGTTTAAAAGCGAACATCCATGTCCTCCACTAAACTCAAGAAGGAATGTTGGAATATGGGATGTTAAGCTTCACTTAAGGCCACAACCAAATTTTGTATTATATTTTTTGTATAGCATTTTGGGCCCTTGTACACCTTATATATGTAAATTTATTACAATATTTTATTTTTTGACCTTGACTTAAAGGTCTCTTGTAATTGGTTATTTATACCCCTTCCTACCAACCATTTCTTTATTAGTCGAAGTGTAATTCTATTTCTTTAATGAGATTATTTTGGTGTCTATGAACTCCCTTCTTATTGTGTGTATTCTTTCTATGAGTTATTTTTGCTTTCCTAGGTAATAAATTGTTTCCATTTATTTCTAGAAAGTATTGTGAAATTCAATAGCTTTCACTCATCAATAGTTAGGCCCTCCTGAATGAAATCCCCTAAAGTGTAACCATTTTTTTACTAAACCTTATTACTAACAAGTTGCTTTTGAAATCCAAAAATCCTAATCCACACTCAAATCCTTTTAAAGAGTTCTTATCTATATATAAAAAATCTTACTCCAGCTTTACAAGGAATCATGGTTGGGAGGAGACTGCTCAGCCCTATACGTTGGTCATAGAGGTTTCTCACAATAACCAAATAAAAAAAAAAATCTTACTCCATAGTCTAAAATGCAAGCCATCTCTCTCAAATCATGGGTCGCTACCCATTATTTTATGCTTAACTTCTAGAATAGAGAAGATGATGAGAAAGTCATTTTAGAAGGTAAGTCATGGATAATATAAACTTAATATTCACTTCTATTTAATCCACTATTGAATCTCTAAATAATTTGGCTAGTATCCATTAGACTTACATATTAACCTTTTGTCTTTTAGAACCATTTTATCATGCTTGATAATCTCTCCTTGATAACCACTTTTAATGAAACATCTATTAGCTAAGTAGGGATTACCATAGATATGTTATTTCGTTTTTTATTAATTAAAACATCCTTACTTTCAAGTAGGATATCTTTACATCAAATTAGGGCTTCCATAAATGACTTCTTTTACTACTATTTTTTTAATAAAAATCCTTCATTCTTTAAATTTCTTCAAAGATCTACATCAAAAACTCCAAAACATGAGGCACACTCTTTTCTTACACTCCCTTACTATTTTTTATAATCTATTAGAACCTCCAAAGTGCACACACTCAATGCATGGTCAAGATTGACTATTAAGATTCATTTATGAGATATAAAACTTGGCTTAACTATTTGTCTCAAGTCTAATCAATAAAATAATATTATATCTTTATTTAAGTAACAAAATTAAATTTATGTTATAAAATTAGCACGATAAAATATCTTAAGTTGTTATACTACTTTTTTTCTAACAAATTATTGTTTCGTAATTTCAATAACATTTAAAGGCAATTCCCACCCATTTTTACCTTTAGTTTTTTTAAAATGAAAAACCCCTTGCAGGGCCGCTTTGGTGTGAGAGACCATGACCAGGGGTTCTACACCATCAAAGTCATTCGAGAGTCATGTCCAACCCTTCCCGTACTAACATTATCAATTGGATTTTGGGTACCTAATTCAACTTTTTGGTAGGGTGAAGATTCGAACCTGGGACCTCCCTTGGAGGATTGCGCTCTCTTTTCCAACTCACCTACAACACCTGGGTCACTTTTACCTTTAGTTTACTTTTTTTTTTTTAAAGTTGTGTAATCTCTTTATATAATATTTATAAATTCAAGGTAATATTAATTTTAACTAATATAGTTCTAAAGCCAATATTAGTTAAAAAAAATAAATAAGATTGAAACCGAACCTACTTATATTATATCATTATCATAATAGTATTCCAAAAAGTTGACTATTTAAATATATATTCTTTAATAAAATTTGAAATTCAATCTTTTAAAAATAAAAAACATAATCTATTAAACTAATATACACAACCTTTTTATTTTCCCTTCCCACCATTCAATTTTTTTAAAATATATTTAATTTCTTTATTACAAGAAAATACAACCTTAATAATTCATATTCTTAAATACATATCATCTTTAATTAAAAAATAGTAAAACCATTTACATATTTACAACTAAACTTTATCATTAAAAAACATAATTACATGGAACACAATAGACATATGGTCCAATGAAAAATAGAATACAAACCTTCCTGAAACATCCTCTATGTTAAATTACTTGTGAGGTTGCCCTACAAAGTCCAATATATTTAGTCATCAATCTAGATGAAAGAGAATAAAGTTCTATCCCAAGTGATTTGATGTTATAGGGATAACCACATATATATTTTTAATTAGTTTAAGTGTCCTCATCACATGCCCAAAAGATTGGTAAGAGCTCCTTAAATCGAACAACCTCGTTGGTTTATAAATTAATAGTATTTTAATTAATTATATAAAAACCTTTTAACTATAAAACAACCATTCCCTTGTGAAGTAATAGTATTTTAATTAATTATATAAAAACCTTTTAACTATAAAACAACCATTCCTTTCACCACAAAGTCTGGTTGAAGTGGTGAGCGGTATGTGAAGAGTTTACTAAAAAAAATTGGAATCTTATAATCTTAAATATTGTGTATAAATAATTATTTTTTTATTAGTTGTTTTAGGAGACAATATAGCAATGTGGGTTTTGGTTATTTTTGAAGATGTTTAAGGTTCAAACCCCGACATGTGTGGTTGTGTGTTAAATTTTTTATTGATAAAATTAGTTCTCTTCCTTACGAGAGGTCATGGTGAGACGAGAGGTCATGGTGAGATGGGAATGCCCAGTTTTGAGCATGGGTTATAAGGGTTTTTCACACCAATACAAGCTTTGACTCTTTTTTGGAAGGTCTAAGGTTCAAATCACGACATGTGTGGGGTTATGTGTTAAATTTTCTATTAATAAGCTCAACTCTCCCTTATGGAAAGTCATGATAAGATAGGGATGTCTAGCCTTGAATGTGAGTCATAGGAGTTTTTCACACTAACCAAATCTAAAAATAAATAAATAATATTTATATTATATGAAGTTAATATAGCAATTCCATGCAAGAGTAAAGAGCATATCTGAAAAGTCATGATAAGATAGGGATGTCTAACCTTGAATGTGAGTCATAGAAGTTTTTCACACTTACCAAATCTAAAAATAAATAAATAATATTTATATTATATGAAGTTAATATAGCAATTCCATGCAAGAGTAAAGAGCATATCAAATGACATTGGTATTTTAATGTGATTTTTCATATATATATATATATATATATATATATATATATATATATTTTGTATAGGGAACCTTGCAATCCTTAGTTTGTTAGGTAAAACTGAAGTCAATGAACCTAGATCCTTCAAAGATAACCTACCAACAAATATTTGACCGCGATCAATTGACCTATCTCTATCTAAAAACATGACTTTTCAAAAGAAATTGCCACCAACTTGACCACTGAGAGACTTGAGCATATGAACCTTCCTATTCCTTTCAAGATTGAGTAGACAACAAATATATCAACGGCAAGACTGATGACTCATGACCCATGACCGGTTCACCTATTTACAAGTCAATAAAATAATCATACATATTTTTTTATTTATTTAAATGGTTGTTAGGCTCGCCGTCTCCTTGGGTTCAGTTGGAAAGGGAAAAGGGACAATTCTAAGAGGATTCCAACACCAAATCGTGGAAAGGGAAAAGGGACAATTCTAAGAGGATTCCAACACCAAATCGTGGGGCCCAACCTAACAAATAAAACCAGGCCCTCATTATGGTTGATTACTCATTACGACTACAACGGATGTGGCCAACGTTTCAAACTAATCTTTTAAGACATTTCAACACGAAAGTCATACCGTTTCTCTTACGACGACAAGAAAAGTATAAGGCACATTTTAGTAGAAATTTAGCTTTGAATTTTTATCGACAAAATTTAAGTTCAAGTGGTTAGGAAGGATGGCCCATTGTACTTCAATTATGTGCGTGGCCAGCAAAGGTAACCCATTGTATTTTAACTATATATTTTGGTTGTTAAAATATATTAATTTTTTTTTTCAAAATTTTCATTTGGCTGACGTGTAAGGAAATATTTAACCTGACAAGGGGTGGTGGTTGCAAACTTGCATACCTCGCTTTGATTATAATTTAAGTTTCAATCTTAAAAAAAGTACATATTAAGGATAAGGTACAACTACCAATCTTATTTATTTTTTATAAAATATATAAATAAAAAATTAAATTTAAAATAAAATGAATAAATATTAGTATACTAAAAATTGTTATGTAAATATTATTATTATATTAATATATAAAAATATATTAAAAATATAAATTATAATAAATTATATATATAATTATTAAAAAATTTAATATAATAATGATTTGATAAATCTGACCCATTAAAAAAATTAAAAAATAAGTCTACTGTATTATTTTACAAATATATTTTTAGTTTGATGTTGTAAT
This sequence comes from Wollemia nobilis, assembly GCA_028583015.1. NCBI lineage: Eukaryota > Viridiplantae > Streptophyta > Pinopsida > Araucariales > Araucariaceae > Wollemia > Wollemia nobilis. Next base: position 4,405,243 of record JAQPPZ010002072.1, on the reverse strand, counting down.
GAGGCTCCACTATCTATGTTTCATTTAAATAAAGGAAGTAATTAGAAAAAATAAATGTTAAATATCTTTGCTTGAGATATTAAATGAACATGAATAATAAAATATTTTAAATATAATTTTTTTTAAATATATAAACAATAAATTTTATATTTGTAATAAATATTATGGTCAAGTTTCCCTCTTAAAACTAAATGAACAATGATATATACTGAGATAGGAAATCTCTAACGATTTAGTTATATTATTGTTGAAAGAGTTACCATTATAGTTATTGTTCTAAGAGGTTTGGAATTGGAACCGTCTATTTTAAATTGACAAATACTCAAGGAAATTGATCAATCTACTACCTTCACCTTACATAGAAAATGATATTTAAAAAATAAAAAAATAAATAATATGCAATTTTTTAATCTATAAATTATTTTGTAAATTAAAAGTTATCTTCAATTTAAAAGTTTATAATAAAATATTTAAATGATGTAAATAATTTTTTTTTATTATTTTTAAAATGTGGTTCACATGATCAATGATATTAAAAGAATAAAAAATAAATAATAATGCAATTTTTTAACATATAAGTTGTTTTTTTTTAATTGAGTAAATACTTCTTATACATATACATATCTGCCGTGGGTTGAACCCCACGGCGGATATGTATACATATACTTCTTGTATAAGTTGTTTTTTAAATTAAAAGTTATCTTCAATTTAAAGATTCATAATAAAATATTTAAATGATGCAAATAAAATTTTCATATACATTTTTTAAATAAGGTTTATATAATCAAAGTAAAAAAATAATTGATAATGTAATTTTGTATGTATAAATTATTATTATTTTGAATTGGTTATATGGGATTGAACCAAAGTCTCATTTGCATTACATGACTACATAATGATATTATAACACTAGTGATATTATAACAAAACTTACATATTATCCCTATGTCACTTGGTAAGATTTAAACCTGAGTCTCCTCTTTTTTTAATGTTGAGGAATCTAATTGGTTAAATTAATACCAATTTTATATATATTATTTTTTAAATTAAAAATTATATTCAATTTAATAATTTAATAATTAAATATTTGAGTAATACAAATAAATCATTTATATTATTTATTTTATAAATTAAAAAATATATATTAAAAAAATAATCTATAAATTCAAATGAACAAGAACTAAATAATTATATTAATTATAAGGTACAAGCATAGTTGATGTACATTGGAAGGACGGCAATCACATTGAGAGACCAAACTGTTAAATATGGGTATTTGCCTTGGATATAAAAGTATATCCATCTGTTAGTAGAGTTTATGAATACATATTAGCAGCTTGAATATGCTCAAAAACAAACAAAAAAAATGAGTGACATGCTAACAATTTAATGTGATTTAAAAAAAAAAAAACATATTAAAAGGAGTGAATGATTGTTAATAAATTAATTATTTTTTAATTGAATTAAATGTTTATGAAAATTTTAAAAATATTAAAATGTATGTATTAATATATTAATTTTTTAATTAAATAAACCTTTAACATGTTTAAAATTATATAAAATAAAAAACAATCACAATGACTTTTGGGGCGCTAGTATTAAATATTAAAAATTTAATCATCTTCATTAATGTTTTTTAATAGAAGAATTAGTAATGTATTTTTTATTAAATATTAAAACCTTATAAATCTATAATCATTAATGTTTTTTTTAATACATACAAGAATTAGAATTAGTAATGTATTTTTTTATATATAGGAGAATTAGTAATTTTCTTTTTATACACAAGGGAATTAGCAATATTATTGGATGTTGCCACTATAAATTCTAGGTTAAACAAATTCAATGATTTTTTTTTTTATATTAAAAAAAAATTTTATACATACAAAAATTAGTAACATCATTGGATACTGCCAACATAAATTTTAGGTTAATCAAATTCCATAGAATAATCCATAGAATATTTATGGAAGACTTTACTTAAATAGGCATTTAAATATCTATTTACAAACAACTATAAAATTCCATAGTAATCCATACAATATATATATTTTTTTGGGTTACATAAGGGAATTACTTTAGGCAAGACTTTGAATTAAACTCAGAAGCTGCCATATAAACCTTGGCTGTTGGGTAAGACAAAGTCAACGGGACTTCGACTTTCAAAAGAATCAAACCATGACAACCAAACAAAGTCAACAAAACTTCGACCTTCAAAAAAATCAAACTATAATAATCAACCTGCTACAACCAACCTATTCTCTTGTAATTTAAACTTAAATCTTTCTTTAAAAAACCATAGATCTATAATTATCTTTATAATGTCGCCATCATCTATAGTCGGTTGAGTAGTTTGTCTCAAGTTGTGTTGAATTTTCTCCATGAATATAACCGCCCAATTTGGCCGTCATATGAATATAAGATTTCAAATATGTCATTTTCACAAGAATAAACAGGTTGGTGTTTTGGAAACGGCAAACTAGGTAGGTGCTAGGAAACATGGTATTTATAACAATTAATAAAAAATTAAAAAACCATTCCGACTGGTGAGGAGTGATGGATGCCGAAATGCCATGCCACATGCTTCTCAATGGCCTATAATCATACTAAACCCATAAAATAATTTTAAAATTAATTAGAGAATCTGTTGAAATACAGCCAAATTCTTAACTCAAAGTATTTAAAGTTGGGTGGTTATAGTTGTTAATTTTAATTTTATTCTTTAAAATGCACCAACACCCAATTTTTAAGCTTTATCTTAAAACTACATGCACTTTGATATCTGGTTTGAAAAAAAAAAACACTTCATGTTTTTGGTATCCAAACCACAATAAACTTTTGGGTGATTCTCTGTGATTATGAATAAAAATAAAGTAGTGATCATGCTCACCTAATACATAACATTATCGAAACAAATCTTGAAAGTCAATTTTTATAAATAATTAATAAAATATCTTTTTGTTAAAAGTATTGATATGTTTTTAAACTTTTGATAAAAGTATTGACAGATCAATCTTTATAAACAATTAATAAAATATATTTTTGTTAAAAAATATCCATACATCCAATTGATATGTTTTTAAATTTTTAACAAAAGTAACATACATTATGAATAATTAATAAAATATTTTTATTTTATAAAATACTTCTTATAAACATCAGCCATGAAGAGATTGAACCAAAGTCACATCACCGATAATGTAAGTGGTATCCTTGCCCGTAGACCACACTCGGGATAAAAAGGATTAAAAACATTGTTTACACCGAAAGCTTCTCTGTTTTACTTCGCTACCATTATGTTGGTTGGTGGAAGTCTATAGTGTGAAACTTCAAATCAAATTCCGACGGCCTTCCTTGCAAATGGTGATAAGACCAGAGGGAATTCCCCAACCCCTCCTACACGTTGTCTGTGATTGGACGAAGAACAAAAACAATTTTTTTATCAAATACTTTTCTGAGGAAGGGGCGAAGACTTTAGTAGAGATGAAAAGTCCACCGAGCAAAGAAAAATGCAGTCGTGGAGGCACTGTAGTGTTTTCTACTGTTTTTGAAAGAAATTGTATGCATGGGGACAGCGTGTGGTATACGTTGGATTTGTGTCTATAAATCTCCAACTCAAGGGGAAATTTTTTCTTCATTGGACGATCACTTTTCATGTGGGGGTCTCCTGGTTGTGTGAGATTTTAGATTGTGGGTCGCAAGGATCTTATGCAATTTCAATCTTCTTCTTTTTTTCGTTTCCACGGGCTTGTTGGGATTCGATTCCTCACATGGTTTCGAGGGATTCGATCCAATAAGATTCAAAAAAGCATCTGTTGCCTGGTATGTTAAGATAGCTTGCAAATTTTAGGAGTTTCGTTGAATTTGTGTTCGAATCCGGTTTTTTTAAACGTTTGCTTGTTGATTAATGGCAGGGGAGTCTGAGGTCGCCAAAAACTTTTTTTTTTTTAATTTTGTGTGAGGTGGTGAAAGAAGTAGAGAAAATTCGCAATGGAGGAGAATTGGATCGGCAGAAGAGCGGTATGTTTTTATGTAGCGGTGGCGGCGATGGTGGTGATGAGCAGAGGGGTGTTGGGTCGGTTTATTGTTGAGAAGAACAGTATACTTGTGATATCTCCGGAGTCTCTCAAGGGAAAGAGAGACAGTGCTATTGGGAATTTTGGAGTTCCAGAGTATGGAGGGACCATGATTGGGAACGTGGTGTATCCAGAGAAAGGAACAGATGCCTGCAATTCTTTTGAAGGGTTGGATGTCTCCTTCAAGGACTCAAAATCCCCAGGATACCCAATTATCGTTCTCGTCGACCGGGGAGGTGGGTTTTCAATTTCATTTTAGTTTTTTGAATTGTTTTCCATGTTAGAATTAAAAATTCTCTGTTCTTGTTCAAGACTCTATGAGACTCTGAAGTATCTCAAAGTCGCAATGAGATAAAAGAGTGTCACTTCTACGGGTATTTATATCGATGTATGATCTTGTTTTTTTGTGTGTTATCCGAGAACTAATGTCCTTATTGAAATTATGCGCCCCGGCCCTCCCCCCTAGGCCTCAGTAGGGATCAGAGGATCTATTTTTGGGCTTTTGTTGTCCGTGATGCTTTCTGTTTTGTTAAAATTGAAGAGCAACTTGGAAATCAAGTTTTCCCGTTGTTAAATTATAGACTCTTTGAATTGTTTCTCAATTTAACATAGCTCTTAGTTCAAACCGTATAATTACAAGAAGTATCCTTTTGGAATAGAGTTCAAAATTGCTAGGTGGATCTTCCCACAACCCAATTGGGTGGGGGCATTTCATATGTTGTATTTCTGTTTGTAAAGACTTTTAAAGCAGTTTATGCTTATAAATGGAATTTTTCTGGGTGCCTATCTTTCTATATATTGGGAAGAAGGTTCTAATTGGGTTCTCTTTTTCTTCTTGTGTAGAGTGCTACTTTGCGCGGAAGGCATGGCATGCACAAAACGCTGGTGCTGCTGCTATTCTTGTTGCAGATAACCGTGATGAGCCTCTTATAACCATGGATTCCCCTCAAGATGACAAGGGAACGGATGATTATATTGATAAAATTTCAATTCCATCTGCATTGATTGAAAAGTCTTTTGGGGACGACTTGAAAACCTCTTTGGGAAAGGGTGAGAAGGTAACAATTAAGCTTGACTGGACCGAATCCATGCCACATCCTGATGACCGTGTAGAATATGAGCTTTGGACAAACAGTAATGATGAGTGTGGAACCAAATGCGATGATCAGACAGAGTTTGTAAGAAACTTTAAGGGTCATGCTCAAATATTGGAAAAGGGTGGATATACTCAATTTACTCCCCATTATATAACATGGTATTGTCCTGAAGCCTTTATTTTGAGTAAGCAATGTGTATCGCAATGCATCAATAATGGGAGGTACTGTGCTCCAGATCCTGATCAGGACTTCAATGAAGGTTATGAGGGAAAGGATGTTGTAATAGAAAATCTCAGGCAGCTTTGTGTCTTCAGAGTTGCTAATGAAAGTGGCAAGCCTTGGCTTTGGTGGGACTATGTTACAGACTTCCACCTTAGATGCCCTATGAAAGATAAGAAATACAATAAAGAGTGCGCTGAGGCTGTCCTCAACTCTTTAGGTCAGCTCAAGCTTATTTAAGCATTCAAAATTAAGAATATTGTCACTGCCAGTATCTAATTGTTTAAGTAGCCCATTCTTGTTTGTTAATATCTTGGCAGGTTTTTCCATGGACAAGGTCCTGAAATGTATGGGTGATCCACAAGCCGATGCAGAAAACCCTGTACTAAAGGCAGAACAAGATACTCAGGTAAGTAATACAGTGTGCTGCTTATTCTGCTTTTTATGTATCAAATTACTTTGCATCAGTAAGCTACATCTGAGATAAAGTTTTGTTTTTGTTGTTTGTTAGGTTGGACGAGGTGCTCGTGGTGATGTAACTATCCTACCAACTCTGGTCATTAACAACGTGCAATACCGAGGTCTATTTTGCTCCATCCCTATCATTCACTGTATTTAGCTCCATTAATTTTTTACTTACAGGCATATTCTTCTCTTGTGTTATACCACTATTCTATAATATGTGCTAGTTGCTATCTGATGCAATGTTACTGGCTTTTTCTTTAATATAATATTCTCTTCTTTTGGGACAGGAAAGCTGGAAAGAACTGCTATATTGAAGGCCGTATGTGCAGGATTCAAAGAAACCACCGAACCACGAATTTGTCTGAGTGGAGGTAGACTCTAGTAAATATTGATATTTAGTTTCCTCTGATATAGATAATTTTGGGTTTCTTATTTTAGTTTCTTTTTGCAGACATAGAGACAAATGAATGCGTGTCAAATAATGGTGGATGCTGGCGAAGCCCAACAACTAACATAACTGCTTGCAAGGTATTTACTCTTGAACCGACATTACTTCCTGATTTAAATGTACAGAAGCAATCAATATTTATTCATTTCAAGTTTTGTTCGAGTCATGATGCAACTAATAATTACTGATGTAAGAATATTGGTGTCAATTCATCAGGATACCTTCAGAGGCAGAGTGTGTCAATGCCCCATGGTATCTGGAGTTCAATTTCAGGGAGATGGATATACGTATTGTGAAGGTTTGGCTCCTATATTCCATTTTTTCTGAAGGTTCATAAAAAGCAAATGAACCGTTCATAAGCATGAAATTGAAAAAAATTTAAGGTCCAGTGTAGAGTATTGTCATTGAAAGAATTTTGTTCTCAAAGATTTACCTTTAATCTATTTGTTTTTTATAGTTCAGTATCCTTGATCTCCTTTTATTAAGAAAACCTCGACCCCATTTGTTAGGGAAAGCCAGTGAATGCTTTTGTAATTTGTATAGAGATGCAAATTCAAGGGTAGCGTGCATGTTTTAGACATGGTTATGCATCTTGTAAATGTGGAGACTTGTAGGAGATGGCATCCTATCACAGGAGATGCTCCCTTCAGGCAGAAGACATCCCCAGATGTCTTTTGCTACGAGATACAAAAAAATAGATGAAATACAATAGACCCTAAAAGGGTAAAAGACCCCACCCATCGCATTTCTGACTTGTTGAAGCTAAGAAATTAGCAGAATATTTAAAGATCATGCAAAACATGTCAGTAGGATTCTGAAAAAAAAAGGAGAGCAAGATTAAAAGTATTGTGGTTTTGGGCAGTATAGATTTGCAAGTAAGATTATCCATAGCAGAGGATAACTTAAAGGAACAACCTCATTTTTATGCATGATTCAAAGTTCATGACAGTTATTTTTTTCTATTTGCATTCTTTTTTGCGAATTTGAGTGTGTGCTCTGGTTTTGAAAATGTACCGTCACCCATGCTTTCTGATGACTATATCAAATGCATGTTGTTGTCCATATTCTTTAGTGTTTTATTCCAGGGTTTGCATTTTTTTGTGGTAAGTGCTTTTGGTTGCTTTCATGTGTGGGGGATGTTATAAGCACCCCTTTCATTGATATTTATACTTTCAGTAGTTTTAAATCCCATACACATATTTTGATCATATGTAACATTAATATTCTTTCTTTCTCTATTTCTATATTTCCTGGTCCATGTGCATCAGTTTCAGGTATAAGAAGAGAGGTTGATATATGAAGTAATTTGTTTGTCATATATGGCAAACAAGCCTTTACTGTCCATCTTAAATGTTATGTTATTTCATACAGGTCACCGTATCTAACTGGGTTGTTTGCTTGTCTAGAAGCCCTCCGTCCGAATAGAATGATGTAGTTTGGTTGCATAATTGATTTACCTAGAAGAAGGTGTGCTTTATTCAGTTAGGGATATTATTTTGACTGCCAAAAGGCCTTCATGTGAACCTTAGTATAGTTGGTCTCATTACAGTTACATTTTTTATCTTTCTGGCATATCAAAATATTTAAGAGATTGCAGTACATCTAAACCTTCATATTTGGAGAAGCTAAAAGCAAGGATGGACTCCAGATGTCAATGGGAATCTAGAAAACACTGGAAAATTAACATTATTCACAGGTCATGGGGAATTAGTGTCAATAGCATTCAATGCTTGTATGTTAGTAATTAACCAATCAATTCAAAATCTACAAAATGGTACGGTGATGTCATCAAGGTGTAAACCTGTAATGATGGCCATATTCTACTGCTTATTTAACTCATGGATCTGAAATAGAGCAATAGCTGAAGATGTCATATGACAGGGACATCAGCAAATCTTAAACCCTTCTATGGCATACTCTATAGTAAGCAGAGGGAAGAAGCTACGGGAGAATGCAAATAAATTCCCTTGATGTCTAGAAAGAAAGAGAGATGGAAAAGCAGTTCATACTCTGCCTGGATAGATTATGCCGGGAATCCAATCTGGCTTTAAGGATGGAAAAAAGTAAAAACCCTCCCTCTAAAATATCGTTTGTTCTTCAAAATCTTCAAAAAATGAAAAATAAAGAAACAGTATTAAGTGGGTGTTCCAAACCATACGGAAAAGTATCAAGATGCTTAAAAATGTTTTTAAGGAACACACTTCACAGTTTATAGGAACAAACATTTGACCTTGAATTTGGAAGCGCCATTAATTTCTTTGATTATGCCATGTGGGTATAGTAGATACTTTTTTTTGTCAATATAATGAGCTGCCTTGTAAGATACTTTTTTTTGTCAATATAATGAGCTGCCATGTGGGTATAGTAGATACTTTTTTTTGTCAATATAATGAGCTGCCTTGTCAACAAATTGTGGTCTCTGAAGGTTTGATTTTGGTATTATTTAGTCCATCCTCATTGTCTGCAGTGAATGAGGGATGCTTAGATAGTCCATGTTGTTTTTCATTACTAATTTGAATTTTAAGTGATGGGCATTATTAATTTCCAGAAGTGGTAAACAGAAGTTTTCTCTCTGTGAATGATAGAATGCTGTTTGAAATGTGTAGATGTGGTTAGTAGCTTATATTATTGAATATACTGCCAGGTCTTATAATTTCTTTGTTCTCTGGCAGCTATTGGGCCAGGTCGATGTAGGTTTGAAAATGCAGGTTGCTGGGCAGAAACTAAAAATGGTGAAACATTCTCTGCATGTTTGGTAATATTTCTTTTACAATGGGAAATTTTCTAATTGATTTAGCTTTTGAAGAAGGGTGATTTATTCTTTTGACTAACATCCATGGTTCATTCTTAATCAACAGGCATCTAAAATTACGGGTTGCAATTGCCCTCCTGGATTTAAGGGCGATGGTCACAAATGTGAAGGTACTTATTAACTTCCTATTATATAGCATTACATCACATGAGTGTCCCTCTTGTGTTCAAAGGAAGAACTATATGTTCAGGATATGAAATATCTTGTAAGAGGCTGATATTATATATCTGCTCCTTTGTTTTAAGCATGGATTTGCAAGGTGTAATTTCAGGAGTGTCTTAAATTTTCTTTTTCCTTTTGTCAGATATTGATGAATGTAAGGAAAGAACTGCTTGTCAGTGCAGCGGTTGTACTTGCAAAAACAAATGGGGTGGATATGATTGCAAATGCAAGGGCAATCTTCTTTACATTGCAGATCAGGATACATGTATTGGTGAGAAGTTTGTGCCCTGGGTTTCTCTTAAAATAACTCAGTAATTTGGTTTCGCTATCTATCTTTCCATAAGTGCACTAGAGATGAAGAGTATCATATTTAATTCCATTACATGGAGACATACTTACAACTCTAAAGAAAATGATTGATTTGTATGATACAGATACTTATTACTGGCTTCATAGTATAAGGATGATTGTTTCATGTTTGTTATTTCATGGCATTTCCTTGTATTATTTTATTAAGTTACAGTAAACATGCATTTCCTGAATGTATTTTTGTTTGGGTGCATGTTATGATTTGCAGGCAGGAATAGCTCAAGATTTGCCTGGTTCTTGACGCTTCTTGTTTTGGCTGGCGTAATAGCTATTGGTATTGCTGGTTATGTGTTCTATAAGTATAGACTTCGGGTATGTTCATATATCTGAATACTCTATACTTTAAGGTGTCCCCTTTATCAACTAATTTAGTTAGTGCTATATCATAATTCTGTCCCAGTAAAAAAGGATTTATGCTGAAATATTTGATTATCTACAGTCATACATGGATTCTGAAATCATGGCAATCATGTCCCAATATATGCCATTGGACAATCAAAATGACACTCACCATCCACTACAACAAAATTCAGTATGAGGTGTGGTCTTTTTTCTTCCCTGATGAAGTTTCATACAGTTCAAGTTTTCCTATTGATAGTGTTTTATGCTTGCTAGGTGGACTTTCTCCTCTGATGACCTTTGCTGCAATCTAAGTTTTCCTCATGATTGCATATCATACTCATTAGGTGTTCTGAACACTAAATTGGAGAATGAAAGCTGCTTGGATGCTTCTAACTCATTATAGGAGAAAACAAATTAAAAAAAGAATTGGATCCATGTGGTGCATACTTATACAATGATATTGTCTTTGCTCACAATAAAAATTGTGTTGGTCAAACATGCAGATAAGGGGGCTGTATTCACCTGGACAAAGCTGCTTAACTAATGCAGGTCTGATGTTGGGGGATTTGCTCTGCCATATTCTTGAGCATTCAACCACATATCCAATCTATTTATTATCCTCTGTCGATGTGGTCATTCATATGGGGATTCAGTGCAGTTTTGTCTCTCTAAGTAGACCAGCCTTTTTGAGCAAATGTCATTGATGTGGTCATTCATATGGGGATTCAGTGCAGTTTTGTCTCTCTAAGTAGACCAGCCTTTTTGAGCAAGTTACGCTAAATAATCATAAGTGACCTATTGTCTCTAATTATAGCCAATAGTAATATGAATATCAATCCATTAGGTTGCATGTATATAATTGAAAATCAGGTCTTTCATAGCCTAATATTATTGAATTGCTTCTTAATTATATTGCTTCTTAATTATAGCCAATAGTCATATGAATATCAATCCATTAGGTTGCATGTATATAATTGAAAATCAGGTCTTTCATAGCCTAATATTATTGAATTGCTTCTAAGGTTGTAAAATTTTCAATAAAAACGAAGAATAACTTGCATATTATAGGCCCTAGGGTAGGTGTGATTTTATGTGCTTGTGTGAGTTCTTAACCTGTGATGCTTTTCTTTTCTTTTTTTAAATTTACATGGTGGAATCGGTAGCTGCCACAAATCTGGGCAGGCTGTCCAGCTTTTATGGCCGCCACAATATTCTGCGCTGTCTGCCCAGAAGCCGCCACACAGATCTTCGCGCAGTCCGCCCCTATAACCACCATGCCTCAATAGTTTTAAACCTTTTACGCCGCTGAAAGCACCAGGAAAGGGACAAGCGTTCAGTCCGGCGAGACCCGAGATTTGAACCTTGGACCTCCGCCCCCTTATGGGGTTTGGATGAACCAATTGGTGACATCTTTTTCTTATCAATGTTGTTTCAAACTTTCAATTATATTTTTCTACCTCGACTTCTTTTTCTTATCAATGTTGTTTCAAACTTTCAATTATATTTTTCTACCTCGACTTCTTTTTCTTATCAATGTTGTTTCAAACTTTCAATTATATTTTTCTACCGGGAGACCTATAAGGCTAGGTGTTGCACACACAGTTGTTAGCAAAAAAAAAAAAGAAAAAAAGAAAAGAGGAGTGAAGTTGGCTAGTTAGTTTACCAGGAAAGTCAGACATTGAAAACTTGAAAGGATTGCAGAGATTTACAGCATATATCTCATTGTCTTTCAGTTCAGCAGTAGTGTATTCAGATTATTTTCTGGATGAAGTTTTTTAAACTAGATTAAGAATTTATTGAAGGTGTTCTCTAGATTATTTTGTTTATTTTTATCTGTTGGGCAAATAGGGCACCATGTGTGGAATGACAGGTAACCCTTGAATTTAAAAAACCATGACCAACGAGTACCTTGTCTATTCAAAGCATCTAATTGAAACTAAAAGATAAGCTGATTAAAATTATAGTATTTGGTACTATTTTAAAGTACAGTTTATAAATCTATTTATCTATCTATTAAAGTTATCTCAATTTTATCCATCCAAGATCTGTAGAACACTTGAAAGCTAGATCTATTGTTTTAAAAAGTGAGACTATTTGTTTGGCTATACTTAAGCTAAAATTTAACTTTACTCTTGACCTATGGTCGCATTTATGCATGCATGTTACCACACCTTATTAGGCATGTGTTATTCAAATTGGAATATGGGTGGCATATATTATTAATCTTCAAAATGGAATAGGTAGCACTTGATGCATAAAATTGTAATTACTTAAACCTAGGTAAGGGTTGTCATTTAATTCTTATAAACAAGATGAATCATGCTCATCCATTGCCAAGCTTTTATTCAGGAGCTATCACATTAATTGTTCAATCAAATGAAAAACATTAAATTGCAAGCATGTTACGACACCTTATTAGTGTTATTCAAATTGGAAGATGGGTGGCATATATTATTTATTTTCAAAATAGGAATTGAATATACCTATATAGTTAGCACTTTATGCATAAAATTATAATTACTATCACTTAAACCTAGGGAAGGGTTCCTATCTAATTCTTATAAACAAAATGAATCGTGAATCGTGCTTATCCATTATCATGCTTTTATTCACAATATATAACATTAATTGTTTCATCAAATAACATGCATCACATGACATACATCAAATAAATGATACAAGTGGAATGAATCATATAATTATATCTAATTAAGTTAAAGTATGGGTGATAGTTTACTTCATATAAGTATAATTAATCATACTCATCCATCTTTAAGTTTATATTAAGAACATGAATTCTTCAAACTCGAACATGGATGATACATATTTTTAAAACAAAGATTGGATATACTTAGGTAGAATGTATAATAATTTTAATTAATTAAGGTTAGATAATAATTATGATTTTGTTCTTGTAAGTAGAAATAAATCATACAAATGTATTGCTAAGCTTTTATTTTTAATAAGTTATATGCTCCTTGATTCATAAAAAGCTAAAACTTACTCTTTCCTCAAACATATCATAGATTCACATATCATAGATTTTGCTTAATCTTTTAGTTTAGGTTAGTAAAATATATCCATGCTTAGACTATATGCTTTATATTGTATGTGATATCTAACCTACTTATCAAATTGAAATTACTCAGATATTACGAAAAAGAAATCACACACAATTATAAATTGCAGAGGACACAAGATTTTTTACATGGAAATCCAAAATGAGTAAAACCACGACCGAAATAAATTGAATAGATTATTATTAGGATTCAAAGTTGTTACAAATCTTGACTGATATACAACTGGTTGTATTCTTCTGCTTTTTCTCCCCAATATCTGCTCTTATCTCTTCCTCCTCTACCTCTCGATTCTCCCACTGCAGATGTGGCAATCAAACCCTCACAATGTGTTGTCTGAAAAGCCCCCACGGTGTGTTGTGCAAAATCCCTCACAATGAGTTGTCTACTAAAAGCCTTCACAATGTGGTGTGCAAAAATTTGTCACAATGTGTTGTACAAAAATCTGTCACAAATGAGTTGTGCAAAAAAATTTGCTACAATGTAAATCTACCACTTTTATTAAACTCGTGTAGCCTCTTTTCATAAACGGGTGTTGGTATTTAAAACCAACCCATTTTATTAAATGAGTGCTGGTATTTAAATTCAGCCAATTTTATTAAATGAGTGTTGGTATTTAAACTCAACACATTTTATTAAATGAGTGTTGGTATTTAAATCCAACCTATTTTATTAAATGATTGTTGATATTTAAATCCATCTCATTTTATTAAATGAGTGTTGATATTTAAATTCAACCCATTTTATTAAATGAGTGTTGATATTTAAAACCCACTCATTGAATTCTAAAAGTTACAACCAGTTTTCTATCATTCTGAACAACCCTTTTTTTATTATCATAACTTTTTATTCTGACCTTAATTTTCTGAGAAACCACTCTAGAAATACGCTTCTCGAAACCAGCTTTCTAACGATACCGGTTTCATCCAATTTGGTCTAGAACGAAGAAGTTATAACCTTTTAAATATGCCTTTGTAAGCAGTTTAAACACATCGACCCATACATTTTGGGACTTCGTGGTTTAGTAATTTGACCATAACTTTGGTCTCGGTTGTCCGTTTCGAGTGATTCAAAAAGTGTCGGAAAGATCTTTCCAAGACGCACGTCATGGAGCCATCCAAATTCATCCAACTTCCATGAATTTTTCCCAAAATTTAAAAACACAGACCTTACTGCATTTATCCTCCATACTCTATTCCAACAAGTGTTGATTGCTTCGAAGTGAGGATTTTATTCGAAGATCCTTCCACACTTCCTGTAGATGACCTTTTAGTTGGTCTCCTGATCAAGACCTCCCCCATTGGAGGATTTTGGTCCCTCAAAATCATCTTTATTCAGATGGGGATATTGTTTCTCCGCTTGCTTCTTGGAGATCCACTTTGCCTTGCTTAGCATTTTTCCCTTAGGACATACCAACCATAATTCTTCCTACCCTTGGCGTGTTGTCTGCATTTTTTGAATAAAGTTAGACACATCATTTTGCATATTGGGCCAGTAGACATATCGTTGTAGGTTAGCTACTATTTTGTGCACGCCAAAATGACCAACAACTAGTGATGTGTGAGCTTCCCTTATCAATTGTAAGTGTTTGTCTCCCTTGGGCACACAAAGTTTTTCCTCTTTGAACAAGAAGTCATTTTCCAAATGAAAATCCTTATTGGATTTGCCTTGCACTCCATTTTTCACCTCATTTGACTCAATTACAGACTACCTATACAACCCAATATTAGGCAGAGGTGAATCAAGTAAGAGCTGAATATCATGCTCTACTTCTCTCTTTGGTGGTAAGTCTTTTGGTTCTTCCATCAATCAACTAAATGTTTGCAACAATCCCTCCAATTCCTTCTTTTGTTGGGGAGTATAGTTGGTTGCTTCCACCTCCTTATTGAACTGCATGTTACTATTCGTGCCCCTTATCATCAATAACACGAATCTCTTGCTTACATTCACCAAATGCTTGGCCTATTGCACTGTCACAAGTTGGAATTTCTTTTCCAACCCATTGGAATTAATCACATATGTGATTCCACCTTTCTTCAACTCTCAAATATTGTGCCTCCTCTTAAACAAAGCATCTCTTTCCCATAAATATGGGCTACCAAAAATTACTTGGCAAATATCAAGAGGTACTACATCACAAGTAATTACATCATGGAATTTATTTTTGATAAAAAACTGTAAAGTACATTGCTTGGTTACCTGTAGCTCCACATCCTTCTGCACCCATCCCAATGGATATGGTTGTGGATGATCCATAGTCTTCAATCCCAATTACTTCACTAGATCCTCAAAAATTAAATTCCGTTGGGATCCGTTGTCAAACAATGTTGTAACTTTCGTCCTCTACACTTGTATGTAGACCCAAAATAATTCCTCTTTCTTGGCCTCTGAAGCTTGTTCCTCCTTCTTAGAGGTATTCTCCTATCTTAAAGGCTTAATTTTGGTAGCACACACTACCTTTCCTTCATCCTCTTTCTCAAAACACCCTTCTTCCTCATGCTCAACCTTTTTGGTAGAATTAGCAGATTTTTTCTTTCCCTTGTTCCATCATTTTGGCCTCTTTTTAGGGTGTAGCTTCCAACAGTTCTCACTTGAATGAGTGTCAACATTACACTCCTTGCAATGTTTTTCACCCTTTTGTGATTTGGTGGTTGTAGCCCCTGATTTCTTCTTGCCTTTATTGCTAGAACCCTTGGTTTTCTCTGCAAGCTTAGAGGGTTTAGATGAAGTTAATGCCTTATTATATTTTATTGGCTTTATGACCCTCATTTCTAGGTATGTGGTTTTAATGCATGCCTCATCAATGTCCTTGGCATCAAATAATGTCAGTTCTATCCTGATCTAATAAGATAAGCCACACTTATATTTCTTAAAAATTTGAGGATCTCAAAGATTAACAACCATTAACACGACTTGTTTTCTGAATTCCATGGTGTATTCTTGGACTGTTTGGCCCTACCTCTGTCTCAAAAACAACCATCTCTCCTCCATATTCTCTTGATAGCCAATAGGATAAAACTAAGCTCTTATAGCCTTCACAATTTTTTCCCATGTTTCTACAATTGGTTGTTGATTTCTTACCAATCCAATTGAGTATACCTCCCACCATGTGAGAGCATGGCCACCCAATTTCAATCTAGTAAAGTTGATTTGTTGTACCTCTATATAAGACTTAGTACTGAAGTAAACCTTCAATTTCTTCAGCCACCCATATAATTTTTTAGGATCTAACTCCCCTTCATAAGTTGGAATATCAATTTTGACCTCCATTTTAAATGGATCTACAATCAAGGGTTGTGATGAGATATTCTCAGGTTGTTTGGAGTGGGATCCTTCAACCTCCATTTTCTCACCATTGGAAGCACTAGACTCAATATCAGATTTTGAATCTAATTTCTTCTTTCCCTTCCTTGATTTCATTTCTTCTTGAGAAAGCACCATCTCCATCAAGCTTTGGAGAGTGTTTTCCATTTCAAGAAATCTTCTCTTGAATTTCTTGTTGGACATTGTTGGAGAGTTAGGTTTTGATTGATCTGCCATTTTCACAGATCTAATCCTTCTTCTCCCAATATCTAGGTTGTATGGGGCTAAGTCCTTTCCTTGAGATCTTCTGCCTTGCATACATAGTTCTTTAGAAAAATCTGCTCTAATACCAAACTTGATTTGTAAAGAGCCAAAACTTGACTCTTTCCTCAAATAGATCATAGATTCTGCTTTAACCTTTCAACTTAGGTTAGTAAAATATATCTATGCTTAGACTATATGCTTTATATTGTATGTGATATCTGATCTACTTATCAAATTAAAATTAAACTCAAATATTATAGAAAATAAATCACACACAATTATAAATTGTAGAGGACACAAGATTTTTTTACGTGGAAACCCAAAATGGTAAAACCACGACCCAAATAAATTGGATAGATTGTTATTAGGATTCAAAGTTGTTACAAATACTTACTGATATTCAACTGGTTGTATTCTTCAGCTTGTTCTCCCCAATCTCTACTCTTGCCTCTTCCTCCTCTACCTCTCGGTTCTCCCACTATAGATGTGGTAATCAAACCCTCACAATGTGTTTTCTGAAAAGCCCCCACAATTTGTTGTGCAAAAGCCCTCACAATGAGTTGTCTGCAAAAAGCTATCACAATATGTTCTGCAAAAATCCATCACAATATGTTGTGCAAAAATCTATCACAATAAGTTGTGCAAAAATCTTTACCACAATGTAAATCTGCCACCATGTGTTGTGCAAAAATATACCACTTTTATTAAATGCATGTAGCCTCTTTTCTTAAATGGGTGTTGGTATTTAAAACCAACCCATTTTATTAAATGAGTGTTGGTATTTAAATCCAACCCATTTTATTAAATGAGTGTTGATATTTAAATCCATCCCATTTTATTAAATGAGTGTTGATATTTAAATCCAACCCATTTTATTAAATGAGTGTTGATATTTAAAACCCACTCATTGAATTCTAGAAGTTACAACCAATTTTTTGTCATTCTAAACAACCCTTTTTTGACTATCATAACTTTTTGTGTTGACCTCCATTTTTTGAGAAACCACTCTAGAAATATGCTCCTCAAAACCAGCTTTCTAACAATACTAGTTTCATCTAATTTGGCCTAATAACAAAGAAGTTACGACCTTTTAAAGATACCCTTGTAAGCAGTTTTGAACACGTTGACCCATACATTCTAGAACTTCGTGGTTCAATAATTTGACCATAACTTTGGCCTCGGTTGTCCGTTTTGAGCGATTCAAAAAGTTTTAGAAATATCTTTCCAATACGTATGTCATGGAACCATCCAAATTCACCCAAATTCCATGAATTTTTTCCAAAATTTAAAAACACAAACCTTACTACATTTATCCTCCATACTCTATTCTAGCAAGTGTTGATTACTCCGAAGCGAGGATTTTATTCAAAGCTCCTTCCACACTTCCTGTAGATGACCTTTTAGTTGGTCTCTTGATCACCCCTTCTATAAGAGCCACTCTCATTAAAAATAAACATTGCATCATTAAGTAAACCATATTCAAGCATAATTTTTTTGAAAGATTGTTGGCTCATTGATTTTCATTAGCTTTTTTTTCTTTCTACTTCTTCCGCGGCTACTATTTTTCCTTTGATATTATTTTACTAAAGGATACAATTTTGGTTGTCTAATTACATTCTAGTTTTTAAGTTTCATTAAATGTAATCTACTATTAGGTTAAGTGAACCATATTTTAGTATAATTTTTATGAAATATTTTTGGTTCATTGATTTTCTTTAGCTTCCTTTTCTTTCTACAACTATGGCTACTGTTTTTTCTCTATTAATTTTATATATATATATATTTTTTTGAATTTAGCAAAAAACCCCTTACATGACTGCCTTGGTTTGAGAAACCACGATAGGGGGTTCTACATCGTCAAAATCACCTGCGAGTCGTGCCTGACCTTGACTGCACCAACATTATCAACTGGATTTTGGGTACTCGATGTGCGTTTGGTAGGGTGAAGATTTGAACCAAGGACATCCCTTGGAGGATCGCTCTACCCTCTCCAACTCACCTACAACACGTGGGTTATTAAATTTTTTATTTTAGTGTTGGAGCCAAATTTGACTCAACATCAAATACCCTTAATTTAAATTTTTTTGGCTTAAATGAATTCACCAAATGTTATTGGTCTCTGTTGCTTTTACTTCTGAAAATGATTTTCAATGATTTGATTCTTAAAAGCAGCTATAAAAATATTCATCTTAATCAAGTCTAAAGTGACGACCTTAACCGTTGAAAATTTGCAGTTCATGTGACCGTTAATCTTAGTTGTGGAACAAAATACCCACTAGTCGTTAAGAAATTAGCTGCCAATTAAAGGGTTTTTAATTTGTATAAAATTTGATTTTTGAAATATCCGCAAAAGCATACCCCTTAAAGTCCTTAGGTCCATGTTAAAATCAATCAAAGTATTCAAATGCCTAGACAAAAATGAATAAGCCTAAGTTTCAATTAAAGCACACGAGAAATATGAGGGTATGCACCCCTTTGGTTAAAAATAGAGCAACTTTCGAGATCTAAATGGCAGCGCTTTTTCCCCTATTAATCCAATGGATGCGCGTTCTTTAAATTTAATCAAGATTTAAAAACTCAAGGTTTAAATTGGTCATAACCTAAGTTTTAATGGAAATTTAACCAAGGGTCACACACCCCTTTTGATTTAAGCACCAAGAAAATTTAATAAATCCAAGGGCATCGCTCAGTCCATATTAATCCGATGGATGTGCATGCGCTAAGAGTAACCCAGGTTAATTAAAAGCTTTAATAAAACATAAATACGAAAAGCTAATAATCTAAGTGATTAAGCACAAGTTTAAAGTTGAGCTGCATTATTAAAAAATAATTCGATCGAGCACCTCTCAAGATCTAGACGACAACGCATAATTATGATGAAATCCAACGGTCGCACTCACTCTAAATATAAAAATGTTGGCATTAAAAATGTTAAGTACCTCTAGATTAATTAATTTTCTAATCACAATTAACGAGGGCCTTAATATGTTGATAATCATTCCCCTTTCATTTAATCATAGATTAATAAAGGTAAGAATGTGTGCCCTATGATTGTTAATTTTGCAGATCAAGGAAGATCTACGATTGCATTTGATCGTAAGTCGATCCAATGGAGGTGCGCTACCCAAAGAAGTCAAATTTGATCATCCACCCATATTGACTAAATCTTGAGCAACTCCAAGAGATCTAACGACAGCGTTTGCTCTGCCCTGATTCAACAATGTGCGCTCGTCAAAAGTAACGAAAGGTAAATAAAAGGCTTATATGCGCTCATTTGTTTAAAATTTGTGCAGATCTAAAGAAATCAACGGCTGCGCTCTCTCCGAGATAATCCAATGACCACGCATGCAGGAAAATAATCGAAAGATAATAGCATCATTCAAATGATAAAAAGGTTCACACCTTTAATGGATCCAATGACGACGCATGCTCCAAAGTCGATCCTACGGTAGCGCTTCCATGGATTTTTTAGACGTTGAAAAATCAAGGATGGAAGATATAAAAGAGTACATAACCGATTGATCCAACGACTACACTTGATCCTACCTAGATCCGATGGCAGCGCTATTTCCAGATCAATCAAAAGCAAAAAGGCATCGACGGTAGCATTTTAATCAGCTAAAATATGATGATCGTGCTTTAATCAAGATGTATTAAGGGAGATAAAGCATACATCATGGGCTAATCCAACGGTTGTGCTCTATCCCTGTTCAGATCCAACGATAGCATTTCATCGAGGTGACTGAATGTTGACAAGTCAAACTTCAGAGGTATAAAGTACACAGCTTCATCAGATCTGACGGTCGCACTTGATCCTACCAAATTCAATGGCGACGCTTTGTCGAAAATAGTCAAATATTAACAAGGCGATCGTCAACAGGGTTATAGTCAAAGCTAGATCAATGGTCACACTCGTTTATACCTAGATCTAATGGTTGTGCTCCATAGAAGTCAAATTTTCCCCCTTTTGAGATGTTGAGTGTGCTTTTATGATAATCTAATGATCACGCTCATCTCCAACCAGATCCAACGATAGCGTATTATTCAAAAAATAATTGAGGATTAATATACAACCGCCCATATTTATTTTGATTCAACGACAACACTCAATCCTGTCCAGATCCAACAATGACGTTTTTTCTTATATGATCGAAGGTTATTTCACGGGGTTTTTGGTCAAAACGGTTAATTAAATGCATCATTGAGACTAAATCCAGTGCTTAATCATGATTTATAAGGGTCTAATACGTTGGTAATTTTCCCCCTTCATCCGCTAAACCTTCGTGCATGTTTTGAAGATCCAACGGGCACACACGTCCGATTTATGATCTAATGATGATCAAAATATAAAGGCTTATGTTTTAATAGAAAATTATTAACGATGGTAAATCAGAATTATATGTGGTATAATGCCTTGATTTTAATGTCAAGTTGATGATTATATAATTTTGAACCTAAGTATTTTGATTCAATATTGCTTCTAACCAGAGTATTTCAAACTTGATACATATGACTAACCTTAGTATACATATATTATGTCGTATGGCTAACAATCATGCAGGATCATAGAGATCAATGATGACAAATTGAAATCAACAAGGTCTAACGGTAAGCTTGGCATGGGATACTCATAAAGGTAAGTGTTACGACTAAGGCTCCTTAAACTTTGGTTATTCTCTAAATAATTGTGATGATAAAACTTGGGTTAAGGTAATCAGTTACATTGTCAACTAACCAAACGTGCAGATTAGCGAATTTTGATGGGCACACACTTCAATGAGTGGATCTAACAATCGATCCCCAAAATAATGACCACTTTTTAATGGTATATCTTCTTTCAAAAATTGACTCCTATAAAAGGCCAAGGTGGTGGAATGCCTCGTAAAAATTCTCATGAAAGCTATCACTACCACATTCATAATGCCACATCAGGAGAGGAAGCAACTCAGTGACCAATAGCAACACTGTAAATGATTAAAGGTACACAAATCAAAGACCATTGCAGGGGTATGAGCCGAGGAAGATCATAGGTCATAACTACCCGATTTTAGAAACAACACTATGGCAAGTATCCATTGGCCAATTTCAAAAGGTAGTTGGTGACACTGCATTAATAACACCTTGTGCAAAGATTGTGAAGCCACTCCTCCATAAATTACTTAAACCCCCACTCTCGAACACATTACCACCCTGGTTATCTCAGAGTAAGAAATTATTATAGATGAATAGAGAGTTGAAGAGTTACCATAGATGAGTGAGAACTCAAAAAAGTGTGTTACTGTGAGTTGAGCTATTATCTATAAGCAAAATGGCCACTTAGGGAAATGCTTTCACACCAAAGGACACCTTGGAGGTTGTAAAATTCATCACAGATCAGACCCCGTATGCTGAACTCTTCGAAAAAGTTGTTACCGCAATGGGGATGTATGATTTCTCCAAACAATCTGGAAAGACAAGAAGCTCATGCCAGCTCAATAGTATGAAATTGAGAACACCTGTATTCAGAGTTTTGAGTCCATCAAAGAGAATTTACAATGCTACCCTTGGCTGTTGGCAGATTTGTTCCACAAAGCAAGAAGATTACAAAATAAGAGACCCCCCAGAAGCAATAGATGGATGAGCAATGTTGGGAAATTAATATGTCCTAGAGTATACTACTCCATGGACCTCATAGCATGGCTAGCAGTAGCATACGATGAGAACACCAAAACTTTCAGAGATAATAAGGACCGACCAATGTTCAGTATTGCACCCAAGCATATCAGGGAAGTCTTCAATCTTACACCTTCGAACACACACTAATCCACTAGGTAATTCAGAGATAATCTAGTAGGTTAACTAAATTAGAATCTTTTAAAATACTTTTTGAAGCACATGAAGATGTACAGTATGAATTCCCTATTAGAAAAACTGCATTTAAGCCTTGGGTCAAGGATTTTTGTGATATGGTTAGCATCATCCTAGGAGTATCAAGACTCGATGTGGTTTGGATGGATGTATTGTATTTAGTAACACAAAGTAATAGAAGTATAAACCCCCCCATCTATGCCTAGGAAGAGGAGTTGAGTAAACAAATGCATGAGAGTTGATAGAATTAAAAAGGGTAATTTTGGAGCAAAAGAAATAGATGCCCCATTTCTCCAACTACTCGATTCTCATGCATCTGTTGGTTGGAAAAATGGGAGAAGATAGTAAAAGGAGATTGAAAGTTATTGAGAGTCCTTATGTTCAAACTAGATTTTGGAGGATACATGAGGGATGCACTCATTTAGGTTGGTTTTGTGATAATTTCATGGTGGAAATTCATTGGATCTTAATAGGCGACATGCTTGAGAGATTAGGCCTTAGGATAAAAGCATTTATCAAAGAAAAGGAAATAGGAGATTATTTCTTCTCAGAAGGCTTCACGTACATTAGGCTCTATGGGGCCAAAATTCCCCCTAAGGTGTTACCTATGTACTGCCCTTTCTCCCTAGCCACCGGAACTAGTAAGATAGGTTATAGAAGAAGCCAAGATGAGATAAGCTAAGAAGCATGGTCGAGTCCCCTGGCTCAATGTCCCTTGTAAATTTGGATATTACATATTCGTAGGATATCCGACCTTGTATAAAGGCATGTATGATCTAGAAAGCTTAGATTTTGAAGAGGTAACTTGGAGACCCTATGATCCTTTGAAAAAATATAAGGATATGATGAAACGTGAGTATGCTTGGGTCAAGCATAGAGAAGACCAATATGAAGAAGCTTTGTTGGAAGCAATAGAAAAAGGAGAAAATTTGCAAAAAGTATGGAATGATTTCCCATATAATCAAAGGGGAAATTCACAAATTCATCCACCATATGAATACCCCATAGAGCTGAACTCAATAAGGAGGATTATTGTAGATTCAGTAGCCCCAATCTTCTCTCCTCCTACTCAAGCAATCTGAGAAGATCCTATATTAGAAATTATAGAAGAATAAGGTATTGAACAAATAGAGGTTATAGTGAATACAATAGATATAGTGGAACACTAAATTCAAGTCTCGAAAAGCCACCAACTCAGTATAGAAGCAGCACCTAGTACTTCACAAGAAACTCCTGCAAGGCTTCATATAGAGAAAGGAAAAGAAATTGTTATAGGATCATCCCAAGAATTGGTAATTCTAAAAAACAAGCTATGGTCCCTATTCTTGATCAACTATTGGCCCTAACTAGTGTAAAGAAGTTAGCCCCTCAGGCTATTCCCACCTCGATGAAGATTAATGATAAAGAAATACCAATTCCATCTATAACACAAATGAAAGCTAGTGGTTTTGGAGAAATCTTGAGAGATCATAGGGTAGAAAAGCAAGAGGTTGTATCTACCCCTAAGGCAAAGAGGCCTAAGCTGGCTCTAACCTCAACAAAGGTTACATTAAAAAGGGTCGAAGAAGAAATAGTTTTTAGTGTTGCTAATGAAAGGGAACTACAGGTAGTAGCAGGGATGGGTGGCATGGTAGAAAGTTCTATTACAGAGGTGGATAAAGACAAGCCCAAGTCATCTATAGTAGAAATATCCATACCTGCTCCATAGGAACCTTTGGTTCTCATTATTGATGATCAAATAGGAAAGGTTTCAATGTGGGGAAAGAAGATGACATGGTTAGAATGAATAAAGCTATGACTGCATAAACTTTAGACCATCTACATCAAATAAATAATGAATTGAGGAGTCAATTGGAAACTAGTGATAAGGAAAAGGTAGAGATGCAAGCCTTGATTGATAGTTTGAAAGAAGAGTTAGCAAAGAAAACCACCCCATCAGTACAACCCCCTCTGGTTGTGAAAATAATAAACTATGCAGACTATTTGTCTAAAATAAAAAAAGAAATATCATTTAAAATTAAGGATAGGATCCATGGAATCACAGAGATGTTTAGATAGATCAGAGTGATCCAATTTACTACCAAGGAAATGGAGAGTCTACTATACCAGAAAGAAAAAGAATTAGAAGTCATCCATCCCACTCTCCACTTGATGGTAGAATATTTTGAAGAAATGCAGAATAAAGAAGTGATCTTAAAAGATGGCTCTAAGGTAAAAATAATATTGAATTCATGAAAGCAACAATGTTTGAAGTAAATAGAGAAAGGTGGTATAATGATGTTGTAGAAATGTTTGCCTCTATAAATGATATAAGAGAAAAGCTAGCAGATATTGGGTTATCATTGGAGGAATTCTTGGAAACTGCTAGCATAGAAGACCTTCTCATGAATAAGATTGAAGGGTTTGATTGTGAACCTGATGATGACAAAGCAATGGCCAGAGAGACTACCTTCTTGGTAAATACTATGGATTCCCTTGTTACCCAGTATGAAAAGAATAAGGTTTTTATCAGCATACAGAAGAATATAATCCTCCAAGAAATGAATATATTGAGATTTTTTGTGACTTTTAATATTTATGCTTGGAAGCTTATTGAAAAGCAAATCAGAGGGTTGCAGTAGAGCAAGAAAAATAAAGAAATCAAAATATGCAGTTTACAACTAGAAATGGATTCACCCCTAGAAGAAGAAATAAAAATTACTCAGGGGGAGAAACTTCAAAAGTAGGAAGTCAGTCAGAGAGCGAAGAAGAGATAGAAGGAGAAGACTATTCAGGCACTGAGATTATCGGTTGAACAAGTTAAGACTAAAAGAGTCCTAGTAGAGTATATAGTAAATAAAAAGAGGTAATGGAAGATAATTGTACAAGTTTTTGAAGATCAAACCAAAAGGTGACAAGTGTAAGGCCCAGATCAGGCCAAAAATAATAGATTCAAGAACCTAGAGCTATAAATACACCAACTGCGGTCAGAATCTACATCAAGCATTAGAGATAGCATTTTTTCTAAGAGGTATACTTGAGTGCCCTATGAGTTGTGTTGTTGTATCCTTTGTGTCTATTTTTCTCTGTCATCCCTCATTCTTCCCTTTGTTGTGCAAGTTTTGGTAGAATTGTGCTTGAGAAGTTGAGAATATTTCTAGTCTTTTTGAGCTTGAAACTCAGAGATTTTTCCTGTTACCAAATTGGAATGGGTAAAGTTGATGAAGTCTTGTTACATTATTTGAACAAATATTTCTCATTGTATTAAGAGATTTTAATAGAGTTTAATGGCATTCTGCCAACTCTACATGTAATTCATTTGGAAAATTAATACAATTTTGGGGTTCAATTCTATCAATTTTTGTCTTTAGTTCTGTGTGTTTCTTCATAGTAGATTATATTATTTGAATGTGTTATGAGCGTTTATTTCATTGGTTAACTTTTAGATTTATTATGATATTTGAATGAGTCTAATAGCACCAATTTCTCTTTTCTCCATTCTTTTTGTTCATATTTTAAAGCATTGTTAAATTGCTATAATAACCCAATGAATCTAGGCACCGGTCTACATAAGGCATAATAATAGTTGTTGTCTTTGCTTGGTCATTTTAATATAAGTAGTGTATAACTAAAATTTGGAGTGCTTAAACTTGTAATATCTGAAGTTTATCACTAGGGTTTCCTTACCCATTCTGGTTATTTTCTTTAGCAATATATCTTTTATCAGAATAAAGAGGTAGGTTGACCAGAGCCTGTAATAGCTCGTTGGTTCCAAATGATTTCTTGTAGCGTGACAATCGAACCCTATGGATGCAAGAAATTGTTCCAACAGTTTTTTGGCATCGTTGTCGAGGACGAATTTATAAATTTTAAACCAGTTTTCAATGATTATTTTTATTAATCAATGACCAATTAGAATAAAGAACTCACGTTTTGATTTTTATGACTTTTACGTTCTTTATTTTCTTTTGCCCATAATTTTCAATTATCTTTTGAAGTGTTCTTGATGTTTCTTGATTTTCTTGAAATTCCCCCAAGAACCATCTCCTATGAGGTTGAGAGTAAAAAATCAAGCAATCTTGATAATACATTTTATTCTTTCTGCACTACCTATGTTGGTGACTCTGTCTGGATGAACCCAAAAATCAAAAATCAAGAAAGGAGCAGAATGTGCTAGCGCACACCAGGAGAAGCGGTAAGGAGCTATTTCTAGAATTTGAGAACCCTAAGGTACTTACCTATAATCAAAAAGTACCACTTCTTAAGAGTATATGTATGAAAGTAAATCTTGTCCTACAAGTAGAAAGTACGTAAAGAAAAATAGAAATCAAAATATTACTACTATATAAATAGTTGTTAATAGTGGGTTAAATTTTGTTGTAGATGATACATTTGATTATTCTCATTGCCCAATTAATAGTAATACTATAGTAGATAATTCAATTGATTATATTAAGGTTACCCAACCCCATATTCCTGTAGGTAGTGTTTTTGTGAATCCAAATCCCATTACACCTACAATCACAATGGCTCAACCAAATCAAAATAATATTCAATAGTGGAGAGCTAATAGGTACAGGCCTTTTACTTTACCTATAAATTTGAATGCCTTACCAAATAAAGCTCATAAGTATCTCCCTAAGTTTCAAGGAAATAATGTAGTAATTAGAGAAGATCATATTAAAAGTTTCTTATATGCTTTGGATAGCTTAGAGGTAGAACATGAAGATGTAGTCCTAAGGCTATTCCTGCAAACTTTAGAAAAGGATGCTAGGGAGTGGTTCAATTCTCTCCCAACCAATGACATTCCAGATTTTGTTAAAATGGAAACTATGTTTCTAAAGAAATTTGGAGAGAGGAAAAATGAACAATCCTTGTTAACTAAGTTAGCCACTATGAAGAAAAAGGAAAATGAAGTTGTCAGTGATTTTAATAGAAGATTTTCCAAAACTAGGAATAAAATCCCTGTTAACCTTAGGCCTAGTGACATCCAATCAATTTGTTTCTATAAAAATGCTTTCCAAGGAGAATTCAATTATGAATTAAGGCAAGAACAAGCCACCACTATCGATGAATGCATGGATAAAGTGATTGAAATCGAAATAAATATGCTAGATAGTGGTAAAATGAAACCTTATTCTCTGGAGATAAATCAACCTGATAAAAAGCCCAAAAGAGTAGCTTTTGATTTACAAAGAAGAGTTGAAGTAGATCCAATGGAGAAATTGACTAATCAGATGGTTGAGATGTTTAATACCATGAACAATAGGTTAGCAAGAATAGAAAGAAATAATGGAAATAATGGGAATAATGGTGAGCCATCACAACTAGAGAGACCACATGTTGATAATCACCCTCCCTTCAAGAAAAATTTCAATAGGAATTGGGGAAACAATAATGGCTCTGATGAAGGAAATAGGAATAGGAACAATGGGAACAATAATTGGAAGAATAGAGAATCTGATAGAGATCAGAATAATGTTCCAAACCCCATGCCATCTGCTAACATAACAGAAGGTTTTCCTTATTTTTGTTCAACTTGTGAGGCCCCCATAACCTAGAAGGATGTGGTATTTACTTAAGTAAATAACACAATATAGATCTTAATGATGATTCAGAAGAAGATATAAGGATTAATGTTTGTTGGTCTCTAGAAGATGAGTCAAGAGAAAGGCTCTTTGAAGAGAACATGGACAAGTATGCTTCAAATCATCATCCTCAGATCTTAGTAGTTGAAGGTACTAAAATCTTACAAAAACCACATGAGTCAAGATATGATAAAATGAAGTAGGGAAAATTAATTCCCACTGCTAAAGAAGTGGAGGAATTAGAAGCTACCAATACTTTGAATTTAAGAAATAGAATAGTTCCTGATAGAATAGAGAAAGCTTCCACTAGTGAAACAAGAAAATAGTCCTTCACAAACAAAAATATTAGTAAAGAGAAAATTGATAGAATCCCCAAAAAGGTAATCCTTGAGCTAGTAGAGTTAGAAGAGGAAACATCTAAAGAAGAATGCAACAAACCACTTGATATAAAAAATATAGAATTTGATGTTGGGTCAGAACTCAGTAAACAAAAAGTTAATATCACATTTGGTGAGCTTATGAAAGTTCAGCAATACAGAGAACAAGTCTGTAGAGCATTTGGATTAATTGAACAAAAAGAAGATCCAACTTGCCATGCTGCTAGACAAAATCAACATGATACAAGGTCACCATCCTCTGTCAGACCCTTCTATGTGTCATTAAGATATAATTCAGATGAAGGAGAGAGGTATGTAATTCATAATTGTATGTTGGATAGTGGAGCTTCACATAATATCATGCCCAAAATGATAGCTGACCAAATGGGATTAATCTGTACAAGAGATTCTACCCCTATTTCAGTAATGGATAGTAGGCAAGTACCTTGCGTTGGAGTGATAACTGGATTATTGGTTTTCCTAGACCAACACCCCAAGAAAGGTATAGTGATGGATGTTGCAGTAGTGGATGTTGATCCTTTCTTCTCACTACTACTAAGCAGGCATTGGGCAGAACAATTAGGGGGATCAATTCAATTGGATTGGTCTTATGCTACCATTCCAATGTTAGATAAAGAAAATGTAACTCTACGAAGAGAACCTTTCAACAAATATTCTGTAGAGTTAATTAAAATAGATGAAACCATGATAAACTTAGTAAATTCAATGGAAGAAAAAGGAATGGGAGTTTATTCAATATGGCATAACCCATTCCTGGTAGAAGTACCAGAGGCCAAAAACATGGATCCAAAAGTCATGAAGATGGTTGATGCTGAATCAGATAGAGTATTAACACAAGAAATGTGGACCATGACTTTTGATGGAGCTAAATCCCAATCTGGAGTAGGTGCAGGAGTTAATTTGACTGACATAAAAGGAAACTACCTTGGTATTCCTTACAGACTAGAATTCCCTTGCACCAATAATGTAGCTGAGTATGAGGCTCTATTGCTAGGATTGAGGAAAGCCAAAGAATTGGGAATAAATTACCTGACTATAATAGGAGATGCAGAATTAATTATCCAACAGATAAGAGGAAAGTATCAAACTAAGCATCCTAGGTTAAAACAATATAAAACTGTAGTATTGGAAGAAATTGATAAATTTTTAGCTTTCAATATTTCATATATTCCTAGAGAACAGAATCATGTTGCTGACCTCTTAGCTGTAAATGCATCAAGCCTAGATCATCCAAAAATTACTACAGAATATATGGATAGGTTCCCAACCATTTCAGTCTATAAGCCTTCTGTACCAGATAACATTGTTTACTTACAAGTCTTTCAAGATGATGTGGACATAAAAGACTTCATGACTTTACAAAATCAGTATGCTGATATAATTTGTGATGAAAAGGATGAAGAAAAATTAAAAGATCAAATAGGAGAACTAGTAGAAGTAATCCAACTAAAAACAAATAGAATACCAAAAGGATTAGTTTCTCTAGAAAGTTTATTTGATGATTTTGATAAAGCTTTCAAACCTCTCTTGAAAGAGACTATAGCTGAAGATGTTAATATTGGTACAATTAAAGAGCCCAAAATAGTGAAAATAGACACAACCTTACCAAAAAAGGAAAAAGTTGGATATATAAGTTTTCTAAAGAAAAATAAAGAACATTTTGCTTGGACTTATGAAGATCTTAAAACCTTCAAAACTGATGTAATGTCACATATAATACCTCTGAAGGAAGATTCCAAGCCATTCAGATAAAAATAGAGGAAGTATAACCCTACCCTGCACCCAATAATGCAAAAAGAGGTACAAAAATTGTTGGATTCCAAAATCATCAGAAAGGTAAGATTTTCATCTTGGATATCCAATTTAGTACCATTAAAAAGAAAAATGGGGATATTAGACTCTGTGTAGACTTTAGAAATTTAAATAAAAGCTCCTTAAAAGATAATTATCCATTGCCTAATATGGAACAACTATTGCAAGTTGTAGTTGGTTCATCTAGAATGTCCCTGTTAGATGGATTTTTTGGATATAATCAGATACAGATTAATCTAGAAGATAGACATAAGACAACATTCACCACACCCTGGGGTACCTTTGAATATTTGAGAATACCTTTTGGTCTAATGAATGCAGGTGCTACCTTTTAGAGAGCAATGGACTTTACCTTCAAAGGATTGATGTTCAAAATAGTAGTGGTATATTTGGATGATATAACAGTATTTTCTAAAAATCTAGAGGACCATTTAGAACATCTTGCTATAGTCTTTGTCCGATGCAAAGAGTTTGGAATTTCCCTAAATCCTAAAAAGTGCATATTTGGAACAACACAAGGGAAATTACTAGGACACATAGTGTCAGAAAAAGGGGTGAGTATAGATCCAGAAAGAATAGAAGCTATCTCAAAAATTCTCCCTCCTAGAAACATCAAAGGAGTCAGGTCATTCTTTGGAAAAATCAATTTTGTTAGAATATTTATTCCTAATTTTGTAGAGATGACCAAACCTATAAATGACATGGTTAAAAATACTGGAGAAATAAAATGGACAATAGAAAATATGGAAGCTTTTAAAAGATAAAAGAAGCCATTTCTACTGCCCCAACCTTAACCTACCCCAATTACTCAAAATATTTCAATATCTATTCATACGCATCTGAACATTCCATTGTTGTAGTCCTTTCTCAGAAGGATGATGAAAATAATGAAAGGCCAATAGCCTTCATGAGTTCAGGATTGAAAGGAGCACATCTTAAATATACCCTATTAGAAAAATATGCTTATGCAGTGATTCAATCTTTAGAACATTTCAAAGGTATATTCGGTTCAAATAAAGTTTATTATTGTATCCCTTTCATAACAATAAAAGATGTCTTCACCCAGTCTGAACCACTAGGAAGGCCTGCAAGGTGGATGGTGAAACTATTACAGTATGATGCAGAATTCAAAATAGTCAAAACTGTAAGAGGGTAGGGCTTAGCAAAATACCTGGCATATAAAGGAGAAGACTCTAATAATATCATTACAGTAGATGAGATGCATGACATCAGGAGAGTTAATAATGTTGAATGTAAATGGTATGATGAAATATTAGCATACCTACAAACTCTGTCTTTCCCAAAGGACATGCCAATTAATAGAATGAGATCAGTAAAACTACAAACACAGAAATATCATGTGCAGGATGGTGTGCTCTATTGGAGACACCCTGATGGTGTGTTATTAGTCTGCTTGTATGAAAATGAAGTCCCAAAAACAATGAAAGAATTTCATGATGGTTTCTGTGGAGGACATTTTTCTCCCAAAGCTACAACTAATAAAATTATGAGAGCAGGTTATTATTGGCCTTCACTTTTTAAATATGTATATCAATATGTTAGAAATTGTCATAATTGTCAGGTTTTTGTAGGTAAGAAGCACTTTGCTGCTATGCCTCTCAAACCAGTGATCATAGAAGCACCTTTCACACAATGGGGCATTGACCTAATTGGGGAAATTAATCCAAACTCATCAGGTAGACATAAATGGATCATAACTGCAATAGATTACTTCACAAAATGGGTAGAAGTTGCTCCTCTAAGAAGTTCTACATCTCAAACTATTATAAATTTCTTAGAAGAAAGTATTCTAACTAGATTTGGGGTTCCTCAAAAGATAGTGATAGATAATGGACAATATTTTGTATCATTTGAGATGGTAGAATTTTGTGCTAAGTATGGAATAGAACTTTCTCACTCTGCAAATTATTACCCACAAGGAAATGGTCTAGTTGAGTCATCAAATAAGAATTTAATTACTAGAATTAAGAGATCATTGGGTAAAAATAAGAAGAGTTGGGATAGTGAATTAAAATTTGCTCTATGGGTAGATAGATTATCTCTTAAAAGAAATACAGGTAGAACTCCTTATGAATTGGTATATGGAGAAAAAGCCTTGCTACCTCCTAGAATAGAGAAATTAGCCCTTTCCCTACTGTTACAAGACCATGAGAACCCTGATGCCTTGCAGAGAAGATTAGACCAAATTGTCCAATTGCAAGAACAAAGAAGAGAGACCTTAAATAGAATAATTGATCAAACTCAAAAAACTATAAAATCATTTAACAAGAAAGCAAAAGGTACTCCTTTTTGTGAAGGTGATATAGTAATCTACTGGGATCCCAAAAATGATAAACATGGTGAGAAAGGGAAACTTGAACCCAAGTGGATTGGCCCCTATCAAATAGCTCAAGTTGTTGGTCCAAACACTTACAAGTTGCAAACCCTAGAGGGTGAACTGATGAAAATCCCTATCAATGGTATACATCTCAAAATTTATAACCCTTGCCATGGGGTCAATAGGGAGTAAATGCCCTAAAAAAAAAATAATAATAATAATATAAAATATAATAATCAAAAATAGAGTGATGTATTTGATGTTAATGTTTGTGTTTTGTTGTTGTTCTTGCTTTTGTGTTGTTCTATTGTGTTGTTATCTCATGATTATCATAGGATGATGAGTATTCTTTAAATGTTTATTTCTCTAAAAGATAAATAGAGAAGAGGAAATTTATTTTAGATTTTGATGATGCTTACAATTTTCAAATTTGAATGTTCATACAATTGTCATATGGTATGAAATAAAATAGAGTAAATCAGATTTATTGGTCCATCATGACAAAGTCTCACATTACAAATCATATTAAAAGAATTTTAGGATCCAAGGGATAAAATTATCTTTGGTAATATGGTTGAGCTAAAAATCATTACACTCTATCCTTTAGCCAAAAATTGATCCTCAACTCAGGCACACTCATTGCACAATTTGCTTATATCCAAATATTTCTCAAAAGAGAAAGAAAATTTAAATAATGTAGATTGAGTTTGTATTTGAGATATCTTGGAAAACCTCTATCGGGGCTATAGATGCTGATTGGTAGTAGAGTAAAACCATATGGGATCAATAGCATCTCCACCAGGGCTATAGATGCTTGATTGGTAGTGGAGCCCTACAAATGGTGAAAATATTAAAGAGTGAAATTACTTATTAGGCTTGACTATTTTCCAAACATGATGAAGTTCTGGAAGACCCAGAAATTAAAATGAATACACTAACACACACTCAGGCCAAGGCATGATGGAGCAAGTGACTTTGATGCATTATGTATAATCATATCTTAGGACTTTGTAGAACAATCATAACAATATTCCAAAAGCTCATCTGAACTTAAAATTTTGATCCTTTGATTTAAATTTGATTGAGGAGAATAATAGTTTTTGGATACTCTATTGCTTTGATATCATGTTTGTTGTTGCTTTATTGTATCTTTTCAGTTTTTAAGTTTTCTTTGTTTATGTTTTTGATTTTCTAATCATGCTTGATGGTTTATGATTCTGTCCAAGGCTAGAAATAAAACCAGGAGATTCTGGAATTCTCAAGTGCCTCATGTTTTTAGCACATTGTCCCAGTTAGAGCCTATGTTGGAGCTAAATTTGACTCAACATCAGATACCCCTAATTTTAAATTTTTGGCTTCAATAAATTTACCAAATGTTGTTGGTCTCTGTTGCTTTCTCCTTTGAGAAATTGATTTTCAATGGTTTGATCCTTAAGAATAGTTATAAAAATATTAATCTTAATCAAGTCTAAAGTTATGGCCTTAACCATTAATTAAATTATCTTTGTGACCGTTAATCTTATCTGATGGAATAAAATAATAGATTAGTGTTAATAAATTATAAATCAATTAAAGGATTTTTAATTTGCATAAAATTCAATTTTTGAAATATCTGCCAAAGCATATCCCCTAAAGTCCTTAGGTCCATGTTAATGAATTAATTAAATTATTCAAGGCCTAGATAAAAATGAATAAGCCTAAGATTTAAAAATTATAGCATGTGAGAAATATGAGGGTATGCACCCTATTATGGTTAAAAATCGTGCAAGTCTCAAGATCTGGATGATAGCGCTTCATCCCCTATTAATTGAACGGATGTGATAGTTATTGTAAATATTAATAAAGAAAAAACGTACAAGGTTTATAATTAA
Organism: Wollemia nobilis; assembly: GCA_028583015.1. Lineage (NCBI taxonomy): Eukaryota > Viridiplantae > Streptophyta > Pinopsida > Araucariales > Araucariaceae > Wollemia > Wollemia nobilis. The sequence continues at coordinate 4,370,776 of JAQPPZ010002072.1, read as the reverse complement.
GGTATTATACATAATTTATTAATGGAAATTTATAAAATCAAGGGTACACATGTCCCCTTTGGGTTTAAACATCGAACACATTTAGGTAAATCCAAAGGCAGTGCTCAAATCCATCTTGATCGAATGGATGCGCATGCTCATAAGAAGTAAACCAAGGGTTAAATCAAAGTTTAATAATAGCATAAATTTGAACTTAAAGTCTAAAATATAAGTTATAACATAGGTTTAAAAGGGTTAGCCACATTGATTAAAGATAATTATGAGCACCTCTCAAGATCATAGACAGAGCACTCAATTATGATGAAATCGAACGATCGCGCTCACTCTAAATATAAAAGTGTTAGCATTAAAAGGGTTAAGTACCTCAAGATTAATTAATCTTCTAATCACGATTAATGAGGGTCTTAATACGTTGCTAATCATTCCCCTTTCACTTAATCATAGATTAATAAAGGTAAGAATGTGCGCCCTTTGATTATTAATTTTGTAGGTCAAGGAAGATCTACGGTTGTGCTTGATCGTGAGTCGATCCAACGGATGCACACTCCCCAAAGAAGTCAAATTTGGTCATCCGTATATATTTACTAAAGCCCGAGCAACTCCAAGAGATCTAATGGCAGCATTTGCTCTGCCCCAATTCGATGGCGCATGCTCATCAAAAGTAACGAAAGGTAAATAAAAGGCTTATATGAGCTCAATTGTTTAAAATTTGTGCAAATCTAAATAAATCAATGGTTGCACTCTCTCTGAGATAATCCAATGGCCACGTATGCAAAAAAATAATCAAAAAATAATAGCATCATTCGAACGATAAAAAGGTTCACACCTTTAATGGATCTAATGGTGGTGCATGCTCCAAAGCTGATCCTACAACAATGCTTCCACTGATTTTTTAGATGTTGAAAAATCAAGGGTGGAAAATATAAAAGTGTACATCACCGATTGATCCAATGATTGCGCTTATCCTGCTTGGATCTGACGACAGAGCTATTTCTAGATAAATCAAAATAAAAAAGGCATCGATGATAGTATTTTAATCAGCTAAAATATGACGATCGCGCTTTAATCAAGATGTATCTAAGGGATATAAAGCACACATCATGGGCTAATCCAATGGTCACACTCTATCCCTACTCAAATCCAATGGTAGTATTTCATCGAGGTGATTTTAATTTTTATTTTTTGAAAATAGTCAAAGTTTAACAAAGTGGTCATCAATGGAGTTATATTCAAAGCAGATCTAATGATCGCGCTTGTTTATACCTAGATCTAATGGTTGCACTCTATCAAAGTTAAAATTTTCCCCTTTTGAGATGTTGAGTGCGCTTTTATGATAATTCAATGACCGCGTTCATCTTCTCCCAAATCCAATGATAGCGTATTATAAAAAAATATTGAGGGTTATTATACGATCACCCATATTTATTTTTATCTAACGTTAGCGCTCAAGCCCACCCAGATCTGACGATGACATTTTTTCTTATATGATCGAAGGTTATTTCAGGGGGTTTTTGGTCAAAATGCTTAATTAGATGCATCATTGAGACTAAATCCAGTGCTTAATCATAAGTTATAAGGGTCTAATATGTTAGTAATTCTCCCCCTTCGTCCGCTAAACCTTTGTGCATGTTTTGAAGATCCAATGGACATGCGCTTCTGATTTATGATCTAACGATGAGCAAAATATAAAGGCTTATGTTTTAATAGAAAATTATTAATGATGGTAAATCGGAATTATATGTGGTATAATGCCTTGATTTTAAGGTCAATTGGATGATTATATAATTTCGAATCTAAGTATTTTAATCCAATACCATTTATAACCAGAGTATTTCAAACTTGATACATATGACTACCTTAGTATACATCTATTATGTTGTATGGCTAACAATTATGCAGGATCATAGAGATCAACGACGAAAATTGAAACCTACAAGGTCTAATGGTAAGCTTGGCATGAGATACTCATAAAAGTAAGTATTATGACTAAGGCTCCTTAAAATTTGGTTATTCTCTAAATAACTGTGATGATAAAACCTGGGTTAAGGTAATCCATTTACATTGTCAACTAACCAAACGTGCAAATTAGAAAATTTTGATGGGCACACGCTTCAATGAGTGAATCTAACAACCAATCCTCAAAATAATGACTACTTTTTAACGGTATATCTTCTTTCAAAAATCAACCCTTATAAAATGCCAAGGTGGTGGAATACCTCATAAAAATTCCCGTGAAAGCTATCACCACCACATTCATAATGCCACATCAGGAGAGGAAGCAACTTAGTGACCAATAGCAACACTGTAAATGATTAAAGGTACACAAATCAAAGACCATTGCAAGGGTACGATCCGAGGAAGATTGCATGTCATAACTACCCAATTTTAGAAACAATGCAATGACAAGCATCCATTGGCCAAATTTAAAAGGTAGTTGGTGACACTACATTAATAACACCTTGTGTGAAGACTGTGAAGCCACTCCTTCATAAATTACTTAAACCTCCACTCTCGAACGCATTACCACCCTGGTTATCTCAGAGCAAAAAATTGTTGTAGATGAATAGAGAGTTGAAGAGTTACCATAAACAAGTGAGAACTCAAAAAAGTGTGTTACTGTAAGTTGAGCTACTGTTTGTAAGCAAAATGGCCACCTGGGAAAATGCTTTCGCACCAAAGGACACCTTGGAGGCTATAAAATTCATCACAGATTAGACCCCGTATGCTGAACTCTTTGAGAAAGCTACTGCCGCAATGGGGATGTATGATTTCTCCAAATAATCTGTGAAAGACAAGAAACTCATGCCAGCTCAAATATTATGAAATTGAGAACACCTGTATTCAAAGCTTTGAGTCCATCGAAGAGAATTTACAATGCTACCCTTGGCTATTGGTGGATTTGTTCCACAAAGCAAGAAGATTGCAAAACAAAGGACCCCCCAAAAGCAACAGATGGACGAGAAATATTGGGAAATTAATATACCCTAGAGTATACTACTCCATGGACCTCATAGCGTGGCTAGGTAGTGGCATACGATGAGAACACCAAAACTTTCAGGGATAACAAGGACCAACCAGTGTTCAGTATTGCACCCAGGCATATCAAGGAAGTTTTCAATATTACGCCTTCGAACACGCTGCTAATCCACCAGGTAATTCAGAGATAGTCTAGTAGGTTAACTAAATTAGAGTCATTTAAAATGATTTTTGAAGCACATGAAGATGTTCAGTATGAATTCCCTATTAGAAAAACTATATTTAAGCCTTGGGTTAGGGATTTATGTGATATGGTTAGCATCATCCTAGGAGTATCAAGACTTGATGTGGTTTGGATGGATGTATTGTATTTAGTAGCATAGAGTAATAGGAGTGAAACCCCCCATCTATGCCTGGGAAGAGGAGTTAAGTAAACAAATGCACGAGGAGTTGATAGAATTAAAAAGGGTAATTTTGGAGCAAAGGAGACAGATGCCCCATTTCTCCAACTACTCAATTCTCATGCATCTATTGGCTGGAAAAATGGGAGAAGATAGTAAAAAGATACTGAAGGCTATTGAGAGTCCATACGTTCAAACTAGATTTTGGAGGATACACGAGGGACGTACTCATCTAGGTTGGTTTTGCGATAACTTCATGGTGGAAATTCACTGGATCTTAACGGGCGACATGCCTGAGAGATTAGGCCCTGGGATAAAAACATTTATCAAAGAAAAGGAAATAGGAGATTATTTCTTCTCAAAGGGTTTCACGTACATTAGGCTCTATGGGGCCAAAATTCCCCCTAAGGTGTTGCCTATGTACTGCCCATTCTCCTTAGCCGCACTGGAAATAGTGAGATAGGTAATAAAAGAAGCCAAGATGAGACAAGCTAAGAAGCATGGTTGGGTCCCCTGGTTCAATGTGCCTTGTAAATTTAGATATTACATATTCATAGGATATTTGGCCATGTATAAAGGCATGTATGATCTAGAAAGCCTAAATTTTGAAGAGGTGACTTGGAGACCATATGATCCTTTGAAAAAATATAGGGATATGATGAAACAAGAATATGCCTGGGTCAAGCACATAAAAGACCAATATGAAGAAGAGTTGTTGGAGGCAATGAAAAAAGGAGAAGATTTGTAAAAGGTAAGGAATGCTTTCCCATTCAATCAAAGGGGAAATTCACAAATCCACCCACCATATGAATACCCCATAGAGTTAAACGCAATAAGGAGGATTACTGTAGAATCAATAGCCCCAATATTCTCCCCTCCTACTCAAACAATCCGAGAAGATCCTATACTAGAAATTATAGAAGAGCAAGGCATTGAACAAATAGAAGTTACAATGAATACAGTAGATGTAGTGGAACACCAAATTCAAGTCTCTAAGGGCCACCAACTTAGTATAGAAGTGGCACCCAGTACTTCACAAGAAACTCCTACAAGGCTTCATACAGAGAAAGGAAAAGAGATTGTTATAGGACCATCCTAAGAATTGGCAATTCTAGAAAAACAAGCTATGGTCCCTATTCCTGATCAACTATTGGCCATTACCAGTGTAAAGAAGTTAGCCCCTCAGGCCATTCCCACCTTGATGAAGATTAATGACAAAGAAATACCAATTCCATTTGTAACACAAATGAAATTCAGTGGTTTTGGAGAAATCTTGAGAGATCATAGAGTAGAAAAGCAAGAGGTTGTATTTTCCCCTGAGGCAAAGAGGCCTAAGATGGCTCTGACCTCAACAAAGGTTACATTAAAAAGGGTTGAAGAAGAAATGGTTTTCAGTGTTGCTAATGAAAGGGAACTACAGGTAGTAGTAGGGATGGGTGGCATGGCAGAAAGTTCTACTACAGAGGTGGATAAAGACAAGCCCATGTCATCTATAGCAGAAATATCCATACCTGTTCCACAGGAACCAATGATTCTCACTGTTGATGATCAAATAGGAGAGGTTTCAATGCGGGGAAAAGAAGCTGACATGGTCAAAATGAACAAAGCTATGACTGCACAAACTTTAGACCATCTACATCAAACGAATAATGAATTGAGAAGTCAGTTGGAAACCAATGACAAGGAAAAGGTAGAGATGCAAGCCTTGATTGATAGTTTGAAAGAAGAGTTGGCAAAGAAAACCACCCCATTAGTACATCCCCCTTTGGTTGTGAAAATAACAAACTATGCAAACTATTTGTCTAAAATAAAAAAAGAAATATCATTTAAAATTAAGGATATGATCCATGGAATCATAGAGATCTTTAGAAAGATCAGGGTGATCCAATTCACTACCAAGAAAATGGAGAGTTTGCTATACCAGAAAGAAAAATAATTAGAAGTCATCCATCCTACTCTCTGCCTAATGGCATAATATTTTGAAGAAATGCAGAGTAAAGAAGTGATCTTAAAAGATGGCTTTGAAGGTCAAAAATAATATTGAATTCATGAAAGCAACAATGTTCAAAGTGAATAGAGAAAGGTGGTATAATGATGCTGTAGAAATGGTTGCCCTATTAAATGATATAAGAGAGAAGCTAGTAGAAATTGGGTTATCATTGGAGGAATTTTTAGAAACTGCTAACATAGAAGACCTTCTCATGAATAAGATCGAAGGGTTTGATTGTGAACCAGATGATGGTGAAGCAATGGCTAGAGAGACTACCTTATTGGTAAATATTGTGGAGTCCCTTGTTACCCAGTATGAAAAGAATAAGGTTCTTATCAGCATACAAAAGAACAAAATCCTCCAAGAAATGAATATATTGAAATTTTCTGTGACTTTTAATATTTACGCTTGGAGGCTTATCGAAAAGCAAATCAAAGGGTTGTAGTAGAGCAAGAAAAATAAAGAAATCAAAATATGCAGTTTATAGTTGGAAATGGATTCACCCCCAAAATGAAATAATGAAAATTACTCAAGAGGGAGAAACTTCAAAAGCAGGAAGTCAATCAGAGAGTGAAGAAGGGACAGAAGAAGAAGACTATTCAAGCACTGAGATTACCGGTTGAACAAGTGAAGACTAAAAGAGTCCTGGCAGAGTCTACAAAGTAAACAAAAAGAGGTAATGGAAGACAACTGTACAAGTTTTAAAAGAATATCAAACCAAAAGGTGACAAGTGTAAGGCCAAGATAAGGCCAAAAATAACAGATTCAAGAACCTGGAGCTATAAATACACCAGTTGCGATCAAAATCTGCATCAAGCATTAGAGATAGTATATTTTTCTAAGAGGTATACTTGAGTGCCCTGTGAGTTGTGTTGTTGTATTTCCTTTGTGTCTTTTTCTCTTCATCCCTCATTCTTCCCTTTGCTATGCAGGTTTTGGTAGAATTGTGCTTGAGAAGTTGAGAATATTTCCAGTCTTTTTGAGCCTGAAACTCAAAGATTTTTCCTGTTACCAAATTGGAGCAGGCAAAGTTGATGAAGTCTTGTTACATTATTTGAACAAAGACTTCTCATTGTATTAAGAACTTTTTAACAGATTTTAATGGCATTCTTCCCACTCTGCATGTAATTCATTTGGAAAAATTAATAAAATTTTGGGGTTCGGTTCTACCATTTATTTATCTACAGTTCTGTGTGTTGCTTCATAGCAGATTACATTATTTGAATGTGTTATGAGCATTTCTTTCATTGGTAAACTTTTAGATTTATTACGATATTTGAATGAATGTGATAGTGCCAATTATTTCTCTATCCTTCTTTCTTGTTCATATTTTAAAGCATTGTTAAATTGCTATAACAACCCAATGAATCTAGGCATCGGTCTACATAAGGCATAATAATAGTTGTTGTCTTTGCTTGGTCATTTTAATATAAGTAGTGTAACTAAAATCTGGAGTGCTTAAACTTGAAATATCTGAATTTTATCATTGGGGTTTCCTTACCCATTCTAGTTATTTTCTTTAGCAATATATCTTTTATCAGAATAAAGAGGCAAGTTGACCAGAGCCTGTAATAGCTCGTTGGTTCCAAACGATTTCTTGTAGCGTGACAATCGAATCCTATGGATGCAAGAAATTGTTCCAATAATTAGTTTACTAAAAGATATAATATTTACGTCTAATTACTTTTTAGTTTTTAAGTTTCATTAAATGTAAGTGGACACTATAACTGACTAATTTATGTGCCACTCTAGTTTCATTTTGTATATTATGAGAAGGGAGAAAAAATGTGGATCGTGAAGGGACCAACAATGGGGATCTCAACACCATTCGTATTTCGCTTCACACCTCAAGATTATGGGGAATAAAAGTGGTAAGACTTATATTGTGTTTAACATGTTTTTTTTTTGCAAACATCTATGTTTATAAGGAAATCGAGTTTCCTCCTAAGATCCACCTCTATCTAGCACAAACCATTGAGTTTGGTCGTATCTTGATCTACGATTCACAAACAATGTTTGTAGCAAACAAAAACCTAAGACTAGATGTTTTTTTTTGAATGAATGAAAAAAGAATAAAAATGGTTCATTTTTGTAAGGTAAGTTAATAAAAAAATATATAACAAACAATTTACTCTAAAATACAAACTACATACAATTTTGTTTTAATGCCTATAGACAAAAGAACGATTCAATCTTCTCCCTTTATGATTTGTGATTGAAGTTGATTCATTATTTATTTATTTTTTTGTAAAACTACTTTACAAAAACATAAACAATTCTTTTAGAACAGGAAAAATAGAAAAATTCAAGATCCTAAGATAGAAACTAACAAAATATTGAAACTGTAGAACCTGATTCACAACATAAGCAAAAGGCTAAAAACCTAATTCATAGTAGAAGCAAAAAACCAAGAATCTGATTCAGAACAAAAACAACAAACCAAAATTAATTCACATCCAAAGCAAAAAATTAGAAATATGCAAAACAAAGATAGAAAAAGGGGTAATCATTGTAGAGGGGTCTACCAGGTCTCAAGAGAGGACGATATGGTTCTTTGGTTGTGACAATCAGATCCCTTATTTTTTAGATGAATGATCAAGAAAATGTGAATCATAAATATCAATGAATATTTAAAGGAGTGCACACACAAGCTAATATATGAGAAAAATAAAAACCAAAGGACAAATGCTAAATAGATGCAAATTAAAGTAAAAGTCAAAGGACAAATATTGAACATATGTAGATTAAAATGAAAGCTAAAGGAAAAATGTTGAATAGATGTATATTAAAATTAAAGTGAAAGGATAAATGTTGAATAAGTGAAGATTAAAATGAAATACAAAGGACAAATACCAAATATAAAAAGAAAATGGGAAAATAAACACAACCCAGGACCACAGGTTGCCCTATTTTTGACAAAAGCTTATTGAAATATGTTTTTGGATACCTTGAAGATAACTTGATGCTATATGTGTATTGCTAAAATATTGCTTGTTGGTTTTAAAAAAAATACTTGATAGATACTTAGGTGGTGAAAGAGTTATTATCAAAGCATAAAAAAAAGCCATCAGAGTATTAATAAGGCCTCTTGAAGGGATGGCTTTATAAGGTTTAAAGTTTAAAGTTTAAAATTTAGGGTTTACAGTTTATGATTTTAGGTTTTAGGATTTATGTTTTAGGGTTTAATTAAGGAAAAGTAGGAGAGAAAACATGTGTTACCAATTTTTGATTATTGGGGTCAAAAATAGGTGGAAAAGAGTCATTATTTCTTGACTGGCAGAAGTGCCATGGTACGACACTTTCATGGGGTCATAATGCTTTTGCTTTTGGGGCATAGGCTTAGATATACTTGTTGGAAATCTCTTTTTGTTTCCATTCTAGTGGAAGTATTTGTTTAAATATTTATGAATATTTGTAATGAATATTAATTCCCTAAATAAGTTATTACCTTTGGAGCACTAAATGCTCTCAATTTGGGTATGAAGAAGGTGGAAGTAAGTTTGGTTGATCAAAAGGTTAGTCAATAAGGTTTATGGTGGATTTAAATGCAAGAAATTGGGTGTCTATTTGCCTTTTTTTTATGCATTCATTGCATAATGAATGCATTAAAGGCTTATGTAAATAACTCAATTATGAATTAGTGCTTAAGGATGATGAAGGATGCAAAGATTTCTTGTTTTAAAGTGATGTTAAGGATTGTGTTTTGGGAAGCATTAAACACTACTTTACCCTCATGTGTTCCTTTGAGTTTTGAAGGAGAAAACCAAGTTAAACTAAGGAAACTTAACTTGGCTATGATCCACATAAGGATGGTGATGCGAAACTGACTAAGATAGGATGAAAGATCAAGAGGTGATTTGATAAATATTAGAAAAAGGAATTGGGTTTGATGGGATAAAAGAGGGGTTTGATTGAGATGATGGTTGATTAGAGGTTTGGTTAATGACTAATAGTTGTTGTTGAATTAAATATGAATTAAGTAAGATAAGATAAGGAGATGAAAGAGGGAAGAGGAAGAGAGATGAAGGGAAATAATGAAATGATGAGATACCAATTTTTTCCAAAAGTTTTGGACTTGTATTTTTTTATTTTTATTTTACAAAGAGTCTCATCATTAAGTAGTGGCCTTTGCACTAGATTATTCGATAAGTGTTTAAGCAGTGATAGATTGCCTAGAAACCTCATGTGTTATGAGAGATTGATTCACCCTTAAGCGATAGCCTCTCAGCTTTATTATTGTACAAGTGCTTAAGTGATGATAGATTTCCTAGGCATCTCATTTTCAAAGGACTTTAGTGCTCTAAGAGATTGTTTCACCCTTAAGTGGTGGCCTCTAAGCCTATTATTAGATGAGCACTTAAGTAGCTTGAAAAAAATTGCCTTTGCATGATATATATAGATGTGCACAAAAGAAAATTTTGTCATCGATTACCTTTAAGCATGACTTAAAATATATTTCTATAAGTGACTACCTTTAAGAATGATCTTAAAGGACATTTTTTTTTTTTACAAGCAACTACATTTAAATGTGAACTTAAAGGACATTTTTTAAATTGACTACCTCTAAGAGTGAACTTAAAGGACATTTTTAAAATTGACTATCTTTAAGCATGAACTTAAAGTATATTTTTGAAAGTGACTATCTTTAAGTGTGAACTTAAAGGAAATTTTTGAAATTGACTACCTTTAAGTGTGAACTTGAAGGATGTTTTTGAAATTGACTACCTTTAAGCATGAACTTGAGGGACATTTTTGAAATTGACTAGATTTAAGCATGAAATTAAAGGACACTTTTGTAAGCGATTACCTCTAGGTGTGAAATTAAAGGATATTTTTGTGAGTGACTACATTTAAGCATGAACTTAAAGGATATTTTTGAAAAAATGATTACCTTTGAGCAAACGCTTGAAGGATATTTTTGATAATGGACACCATATGCATCACAAACACTATGCTAGGTATTTGAAATGCTCTTGCTAACATAATCAAGGAAATGTTTTTGCCACACTTCTCCTTAGCTTAGTTTTTGGATGCATAAAGGTATAAGGTTATTGACTAGCTCCCAAATTTTGAATTTACACTTGGTTAAAACTTCTAGAAAGTTATGCTAACATCACCATAAAAAGGGTCTGACTTATTATCTTTTGAGGTGCCTAGTATTCTACACTCTTTGCCTTATGACCTCCTCACTTTGCTAGATATTTTGAATCTCCTTGCTTATGTCAACATAAAAATATTTTAGTTTTATAGATTTTATAACTTGACTCTAAAGGATAATTTTTGACCAAAGGTTTGAGCCTTGAAGTACTCCATTAGGATCCAAAATTAAGAATATTTAGATGTTACATGTTGTAGGAAATTCACCAAATACCAACCAAATTTTTTATTGTTGTCCTCTCAATCATTCCCTAGTCCAATGAATATTGCTCTTGTTTTTTCCCTATACCTTGCTTGATTTTTTATTCTCTAAAGTTGCCTTCATATAAGAATTACTAGACTTCTTCATTTTACGAGTGTGCCTAAGCTATTTCCTTTTTCTGGTTTGGCCAATTTTCTCCCTTTTACCTTTTTCCATGAATTTTGTGGTGACCTCCACATGGCCTAAAAAGCTTAGACATGCTTACTGACCTCTTGCATGACTACCTTATCCCCTTTATTTTATTCCTCTATTATTATTTGTCTTTATTTTATTGGCATATTGTTGGTACCATTTTGTAACAACACAAGGGTATATGATGTGTTGCAAACCCGATTATCAAAGAGGATGGTCCATTATTTGAGTGCACCCATTTGGTTAAGGGATGGATCTATGACCCTTGAGTGGATAAAAAACATTTCAATAGTGAACCCTTTTTAGTTACCACCATAAAGTCTTTGGGATACCTACTTATGGTGAGGTCTAGCTTAGATACCACTTAGAAGGCTATGGCCATGTGTATATCTAGTCTAGATGGTCAACATCAGCTCAAGGTGTCTATCTAGTAGCAATTTATTAGCATCAACTACTTGATAAATGGAAGGAGCTTTAGGCCCTCTCATCTTGTTTGACTCTTAGACGATAACTTCGCTCACAATTTTCCCTTTAGGATGGATTTTATTGATGTAGTAAAATTTCATTATAGATATAACATAAAATATTACTTTGAAGAAATCATAGTATATTAAATGGTAATTAGTGTCATAAATTAAAATATTCAATCAATTGTTATTCTAGTATAAAAAGAATAATAGAAAATATAGGACTAAATGGAAGGGGTACAATCTTAAGGATTTACACTATAAGTGTAAGAGATTTCTAACCCACATAGTTATAAAGTGACCAACACCCCAACATAATCATACAAATAAATATAATACTTATAAAAATAACTCGTATATTATAACTCTGATGAAAAAGGATTGATCTTATCAAAACTTCATATGAAGTCTAAAATTGACAAGAGATATTTTTCTTGTGCTTTAAGATGCATGTATAAAATTATAAAATTGGAATTGCTCTAAGCTTGGATGCCATAATTTCTACCTATCAACATTAAATACTATCTTAACTAATTTACTCACTATTTTATTTGCCTCAATGCTCCATGATTCATTTATGATATTTAACTCCTCAAATTTAGCGTAGTTAGTTTCAAATTAGCTTTATCCTTATATTACTTATTCTGCTTTATCTATTAGGTTATGGATTCCAAAATATTCAAGGAATGAATTCGTATAAGATCTTATCAAGTTTTAATTTGGTCATTAATCCATTTGAGGATTAGCAACATGAGTCTTGAGAAATATGGTCTTCATTCTATTTGTGAGGTTGAATCCTTTAATTCATTTATTAGGTAGAATGCCTATAAGAGAAATTATTTAAAATATTATAGGATGAATCCTCTTTATCATTTATGATCTAATTTAGTCATTTTTGTTCCATAGAATTTATATTAATCAATATAATAAATTCCATAATCCATTAGATTTTGTCACTAACACTCCATAATTGGTGCCCTTGTTAGAGTTATAGATTTAATATTTTAAGAGGGACAATCCTCTTTAGTTCTCTAGTCAAGCTTTATAATCCTATTAATTTTTTTATCATATTTTAATATTATTTTTCTCGTAAACATGATTTAAATTTAAAATACTTAAACTTTAAGGTGTTCTATCTTCTAGATGATGTCATCATGTGTCCTTTGATTTTACCACATGGTTGCCATGTTGAGGAATATTGTTGTTATACTTGCTAGCTAGTCACTAACATAATTATGAGTCTCAAGATATTACTATTTCCTTGCCTTGAATTGTTATAAATAATGCTTTTGGAATTTCAAATGCCTTTGATAAGGTCCTCCTTTTCAAGAGTGGGGTGTGTGTTGATTGAATGATAAAAATCCTTAATGATATAATAGACTAGTCCAAATGAACTTAGGCCCTTTGCCTAAGATGGGTTTAGATGGGACCACATTTCATTTATCAATGGTTAAGGCCTACAAATTGTGCCTTTGAGGCACAAAAGTAGGCTCAAATTATTTGATATCTCCATGACATTCCCTAATTGGTAGGAATTTTTGGTGAATAAAGTCATCATGGTTATCGCATAACGCTCAGGCAAAAGAAATCCTTGTGGTGGTTATGTTTATCTTGAGGGTATGATTAACTTTTACACTTGTTATCCTTTGGACCCATGTAAACCTTAACAAAGGTGATCTTGTAATTTTTTGTATTATTTTACTTTTAAGGGTTGGTCTTACAATCTTGACCTAAAGGAATCATGTATTTGGGTATAAATACCCTTCCATATCAACCATTTTGACTATTGGCTGGAGTATAATTTTCTTTTAATTTAGTGAGATTAGTTGGTGTCCATTGACACCATATCATATTCTATATTCTTATTTTTTATTTGATGTATTCCTTGTTAAGAAATACTAGGTGCTATCATTTATTTCTAGATACTACTACAAAATCCAACATGGTATCAAAGCAAGTGTAAATCTTCACTACTCGTTTGCTTCCATTTGTACATATTTTTATACTAGCTTCTCTCAAGGTCAACTTTTTATGAATCTACCTAAGGATATAAATTTAAAAGCTAACATATTTAGAAGGGTTTTCTAATAAAAACTAGGTGGTCTTGGACTATGAGGATATCATAGGCATTACTATTTTTTTTACATGAGAATATTCACCAATAGGTTCCTTTTTTCTCTCATTGGAAATTAGTTTTGTTTTTTTATTTTTTACTAGATGGATGCCCTAGTTTTAGGATGGCTTTTTTTAATACTCCATTTTTTTATGGATTTTTTCAAGAAATCCATTTCCTTTTCTCTTTTGAATTTTTCTATCTAATAGTAGTATCTATGAGAGGGTATATTTCTTAGCCATTGTGAAAGAAGAAAATAAGAGGCTATTTTTCTTTAGATAGACCCTTGATGCCAAATAAGTCATGAGTAGGATTTTTTACTTAGTAAAGACCTTTTAGACACTTGAAAAAGTTACACAAATATTTTGACAACTTATTGTTGCATAGATATAAGAGGATATCTTGATTGGATATGTAAAAAAAATGTTTGTGTAGGGTTATTCATGATGAATATCGACAAATTGTCAGTGTCTATAGATTCTTTATAAAATTTCATGGGGTCCCAATTCAACACTTTATCTCATTTTACCTCTAGATACTCTAAATATGCATATGAAAAGTATTGTCATTTCCCTCCAAATTTTAAATTTTAAAATTTTAAAATAGTATATTCCAATGAATATTCCTTGGAATAGAGGAAAATTTTGGGTGCTTGGGTGTGTGATTGCTTTAGCATGACATCCTACATCAATGTAGGACACCAAAAGGGGTAGGTTCTATAATAAGTATTTGTAGCCCTTTTCCTCCCAAGCATGGTACTTCGAGGGTTGGCTAGCCAAGGCCCTTTAAAACTTTGGGCTATGAGAGGTCTCAAGTTTGAATCCCTCCTACACCTTATCCTTTTATAAACTGATGGTATAGTATATATGAAATAGAAACCCATGATGATGTGGTAATGTGGCACTTGATGACTTCACCCCTTTGCATAGCTATAATGGTGTGGCAAGACTAAATGAATACCACATGGTAGTCTATATGGATGATGTGGTAGTTTATACAACTAACTCTCTGGCCAATGCATGAATTTTAAGGCAACACAAAAATTTGTATAAATGACATAGTGGGATATATAGGTGACTTGGTATCTAGTGCATGAATATTAAGGAGACACATGGAAATTAACATGGTAGTCTAAATAGTTGAATCTGTTATCAATGCACAAATCTTGGTGCAACACATGGCTTTCCATACAAGTGATGTGGTCGTCAATACAAGTGACCTAGCATGATATGTTGTAAATGATTTAGGTATTGACTTAGTTGATGATGTGGGATAAATTCAAAATCCACACAAAGAAAAGTGATTTAGGGTTGATGAAGGTTCTAATGTGGTATGCTTTGATTGGCTAACATGATAGACCATACAAATAACCAAAATGGCATGACATACACCACTTGGTATATATAAATAAGGGTTTAACCAATCACATTCTATCAACTTATCAAACTTAATAAACAACTCATATAATAAATTACAACTTTTGGAGCAAATTAGGATGTAGAAAGTGGTACATTATGGTTCATAGATCAAGCAACAAATCTGATCATGACAATTGGAATCATATGATTTGTCAATATACTATAAGATAATGATAGTGGCTTCCATTCACTATAGGTACTAGAATATTTGAATTTTTTTCAAGGTTTTTGAGGTATTATTATGATTTTAAGTTAAAATATATATGTGCCATAACCTTTTCTTGCAAACGTATTTTTAGTCATTTTTTTTCAAATCATAATTTTGAGATATCTGCATTTGTGGTTTTGTTTTTGGTCACCACTACACAAATTTTTATATTTATATAGAATAGTTATGGATCACCATTTGATTTTGTTGAGTGGTCATAACTATACTACCTAGAAGATCAAGATTGAAGATCTACTCCAAAGTAGGGAGTTACTCAAATATGTGAATGAGGGCCCTTGTGATACTAATTTAAAAAAAGTAATGTATCTCTATAAATACAAGAAGTATGAGGCTCCTGGTGTTATTGCTTTATGTTGATAATGTATATGACACTCATGTTAGCAACACCATAGATCCTTAAGTGTTGCTTGAAAAATCAATAGATTGGAAGTTGAACTAGTAATCTCATCCAAGGACTCATTTGATACTATTGATGAGTATATTAGCCAATTCAATAAAATACAATAAGACATTCAAATTGCAAGAGGATTACCCAAGGAGAGAGGAGAATAAAAAGAACCATTAGAAAAAAAAAGGGACAGTGAATTGCTCAACATTATCTTCAATAATGTGTCAAAAGCAAATGAAATAGTTACTATGGTCTTTGACATGATTTGTGTGTACTTTCTAGATTCTCCTACACCATCTATTGATAAGGTATTTAAACAAATTTTGCACCATCAAGGAAATAGACATAATGGAAATTTTGATCTTAATAAAGCTCATCCAAAATAATTTGTTACCAAATTTTAGAATGGAAAATAGCTAAAATAGAAAGAGAAAAACCCTAAGAATATTTTCAAGAAGCCTATTTATGAGCTTTGAAAACGAAAGGGTATAAGGCATAATATTTTAGGATTTAGATGAAGAAAATAAATAAATAAGTAATGAAGGAGGGTGTTTATGTTGTTCTCTTCTATACACAAGGTGAGGTTAGCTTTGATGGAGAAACAACAAAATCTCATGTAGCAGTTCATTCTACATATTGGAAATCCACTTTTTCAGATGAGTGAATAGCACATTTAGGGGCAACTAGGCACATCATAAAGCATACAAATATCCTATAGGGATAAAAAATCACATGCATGAGAATATATTGTAATTGGATATAATTACTCATTATAGGTTTCAGGGTGTGGAAACATCAATATTGGATCTTCATAATTTGATGGGATACTTCTTGTTCCTAATTGTAGAAATTTTGATTACACTTGGGTAAATGTTTTTCCTTACTTGACCTTGTAGGGTAGCTCTAGTAGGAGGAAAGCTATCTAGAACTTTGAAAGAAATATAAGGTAGATTAAAAATGCAAACAACATGGACTAAATTCATAGGATGCAAAATAAAAAAGTAGAACTTTGAAAAAAGTTTAAAATAGCATTGCACAAAAAATAACGCTAACCAAAATTGTGATGAGGAACAAAGAAAATATTGTGTGTAAAAGGGTGCTAACTAGATTCCAGAGAGGTCACATTTCATAACAAAGAACCTCTATAGATACCTTTGTCACTAGGGCATAACATTCCAAGGAGGTGGTTGGAATCTTAAAGACACTAGTAGTGGAAGTTGTAGTTCTAGTAGCCTTGAGTGCAATGACATTGATTGCAGAAGATTCTAGTGTCAAGAACTATCAATAAGGGTATTTAGAAATAGTGATGGTAGCTACACATCCAAAGGCCTGAAACCCTTCAACATTAACAAGTCCAAATCCAAAGACCTTGAAGTGGTCAACCAGTTGAATGCAAAATGATCTATGGATAGATTGGACAAGGCATTTTGAATCTCCTACACAATTTTGTATGGAAAAGTTTTCAAATTTTATCTATAAATAATGGTTTATTCTTTATTAGAAAGGATTGAAAATTTTTCTAAGCACCTAATATTTGACCCATTGTGTAATTTTCATTTTTTTTTCTCTTATATATTAGTCTATACTCAAACCTTGAGTTATTTGGTTAATAAATTTCAAGCACTCTTGGCCTGACATATTTGTAATAAAATTTATGATATATATATGAAGTTGTGACTATTTCTCTTTTTGTCCTAGTTCATTTGTATATTACGTGTGTATGAATGCTCATGCTAGACTAAGAAAGTATTCACTTTCTAGTTGTTAATGAATGGTTTGTAGTGTTAATTCATCCCATTGGTGCATAAGAGCATATGTGATCTCGGTACATTACCTCCCACAACACATGACTTGTATTCCCTTGTTATTTCTCTTTGCCCTTTTCCTTTGATGAATGAATGTATCTTAGGAGTAGTTTAGGAAGGTAAGCATTTAAGATCACATCATATAAGGAACCAACCTCGTGAAAAATTTGGAGGTTTTCGTTTGAGTCATGTCCCACACTCTTTATGCTTCTAGTTGTATCACTATATGTGATGTGAGAGTGTTGGGTGCATCTAGCCACTATGGATTACTGTGACATTATAAGATAAAAATAATTTAATGGCATACCTAGTGGGACCAATAAAATTGATTCATCCCATAAACTAGACAATTAGATAAGAAACAAAGTATCACCCACTATGCATAATAGCAATTTAATGGCATGGTTGATGGGAGGATGCACACATTAGGTTGATATTCTAGTGAAGTTCTCAACTTATCTACATTTTGAAGCATTGAAATATTCACCTAGCGACTAGCTTGAAAGTGAAAATATTATATTATATATTATATTATATTATATTGATTCAAGTGAAAATATTAGTCTCTCAACTTACTAAAGCATATTGAATATTTCACCTGGTGACTAGCTTGAAAGTGAAGAGCCCAAAAATTTGAGTACAAGACCTACACTAGGTCCTTTATAGCTGAAAATACTCAAGAAAAATAGGAGGAGAAGAAGAGGTCAATGTAAAAACATTGGATAATCTAATCAACCTCTAAGAATAACTACAACCTATAATGATGGAGGCCCCCTAATTCCACATGTTCCTCTAGCTACATGTGACTCAATCCTAGCCTTATCTCTAAAGTTCTTACCTTATTCCATCTAGGAAGATGCTACTACATCTATAGAGCACCTACATTATATTGCCAACCTATGTGTAGTGCACAACATTTGAGAATAGAATGTATCTCTAAGAATATTGGTGGCATATTTTAGAGGGAAAGCAGAAGAATGGTACATAAACCTTGCTCCATAATTGATTGAAAATTGGGACCAAATCATTGACCTATTGGTTGATATATTTAGGGAGAAGGAAAATGGAGTATCTCTCTTGGAATAGATAACAGCAATGAAAAGATAACCTATGGAGATAATGGATTACTTCAATACCTAGTTTCAAAAAACTAGTAGAGCATAATGAGATTTGACCTTACTTGGGTATGGCATTCATATATTATTTGAAAGCTTTAGTTCTAAAATTTCCATGATATTCAAGTCTAACGGAGAAAAATTCTTGCCAATAGTATATGTGATATCCATTCAATCCAAGAATGACCTCATTTAGAAAGGGTGACTAGATCCTAGGTCCCCCATGCCCCTATTTCCAAATATCCAACCTTCATATCAATTTCCTCTAGTTATCTAGCCTACAACATTTCCACCTACTCTAGTTGTGAATCTAGTTCTAGTCTGAATGCCTCTCCCTAAACCTGAACATCCCTATGTAAGTCCCTACTCCTCTGAGCTAGATGAAATAAAAAAAATTATGAGGATGATATTGAATGAAATCTGGCCCTTAGGAAACAAAAAAATACCCAAAAGGTCTTAGTATTTAAATAATCTAAAACCTCCATTCAAAAAAATAATCATGGCTATAGACCTCCTTCTAATAGGTATTAACAACACCAATTCTAGGCCAATAAGGATATTAACTAGGCTCAAAGACATGATTAGTATATATTACCTATTCCAACCCAATAAAGGTCTCTTAAATTTGCTAAATATATAGCCCCATTCAAAATAATGATGAGGCAGACTCTACTACATTGTATTGCCCATACCCAAATGAATACCCTCCCAATACCTATTTTAGAGGAAACTCTCAACAATTCAAAATAGTATCAAATGAAATAGTGCTAATACAAGAATCTATCTCTCATTTAGGGGTAGAAAAACAAGCACAAAAACCAACCTTCCCCTATCCCATAACTCCCTAATTCAATTTTTTCTCCTCCCAAGCAGATTCTAGTCACATGGGATGAGGAGGTATATGTTGTATTCCACAATATGGATACTTTAATATCCAACAAGCCAAGGGCTAAAAGGATGAAAATAAAGGAGTATAAAAGAGCAACCAAGTGGTCCCAAAAATCTAAAGTATACCTGTTCATCCTAGAAAAGACATATCTAGCATGGTCCTATTAAATCAGAATACACCGATATTTGTTATAATTGCTAAATGAAACATTCCAAAAATATCAAAGCAATTGACATTCATGCCTTAACCTACTAAAATTTCTCAATCAACTACATAGAGACCTAAATCTTAGCTATTTATGGATGTCATTAAAAATACACATCCTCTTGTAGCATTTAACATGGTTGATCATATAAAGAGGTCTATTGTGGCCATTCCTCTATGGGATATATTGTCCATTCTTGAGTAGAAAAAGCACTAAGGCCTCAAAAAACAAAAGGAATCAAAACAACAAAAAACATCGATGGTCTTGCAAATATTGAGTCTAGAAGTAAGCCAAGTCAAAACCATGCTCTTTTGGTTGACCATAGTCTACAAAGACAAGCTAATTTACAATTGCATGATAGATTTAGGGTTAAGTAATTTAATAATTCCAAGAGAGGTAGAAGACATGCTAGGATTGGATTACTAACCTATAAATAAAATTATGGTGCAAATAGATGGGAGCTTAGTTCAAATGTTGGAGATAGCTAGAAATATTTTTCTTACATTGTATGCTTACTTGACCTCACTATATCACAAGATATAGCAATGATCGATCTCCCAAATTAATTTAGTATTTGTTGATCTAAGGACTTCATTGCTAAATTAGGGGATATCTATATTTGTATTTTACACTTATGGTCCTATGGACTAGATATGGTACCATGATAAAAATTCCATTAGAACCACTCTACATGCATAATATCAAACATCTACCCACAACTAAGCCAAACATTGATCAAATTTTTATAGTTGAGGAGGAGCAATCTAAATTATAATTGTCCATGGATGAATTGCATTACTTCTTTCTTGATGACCTAAAGGATTAATGGGCGTCTAAAATTTGGTATTCAAATCCTAATGAGATTTTTGATGCAATAGGTATGGGCTAAGTGTCGACTCTTCCTAGGTCATGTATATATATAAAAAAGTAGAATCCATGTATTCGAAAAAAGAGACTTCATGTGTCAAGAATTTAATGAGGTCCTTCAAATTTATAGGCTCATACCTCATTCAAGCATGGTTGAATGAGGTACAAAATTTATGTAGGTGAGGGAAGCCTTACACAAATTTTTATTGATGAAGTTATGCTCTATCACTATGTAGGTAGTCTCCCAAGATGAGGAATTTTTAGAAATAACTAACCCCATTAATTAATTTATCTTAAGAATTATCTAAATGCAACACCCCATTTCTTTCTCAAGTATATCTTGCATACGAAAATCTAAATAGGTGGTGAGGTTTTTGCATGTGGTTTATGTCCCTAGGAGAACCTAAGAAAAAATATTGAACCACTACTAGTCTTTAGATGTTCAACTATATCCATCCCATGTAACCATGTGGTTTCAAGCATCAAGTAATAAATATTATAGTGCTAATAATGGTCCTCAAGCTAGAGCCTCTTTCTTATAAAAATTTCAGAAGAGCTTCACATATTTGGGAAAGTTTTTCAAGGAGGTATAAAATCAAGTCTCACCATCAATAAATGTATAAAGGATCTTGACTAAGTATTGTAAGCAAATACAACCCCCATAAGTTCATTAAAATGTTCCATCATACTAGCCTTATGACATAAATTTCCTTGACCAAGGCCATATGATCAATGTGTCAGTAGGCGGTGCACTCGTGTGACCATTTTTTGGTGATCAAGGAAAACTTGTGCTAAATTTAAAAGAACCAAAAAGGGCCTCCAAATGGAGCATTATTGGGAAGGAATTTATACAGACCATAAAATTCTCTAGCCTACCTATCTTTGCAAGATTTTTTACGGTAGATACCTTAGACTGGGAAAATGCAACACTTGACACCTTATATATCACATAAAAAGGGATCCATGGAGAAGGCAAGACCCCAGGCGACCTCTTGAGCGTTGTTTTCATCGAATATTTATGAACAGGGGCTCTTGTATGAAGTATGAATGACTTCTGGGCTCTTGGAAACCTTGAGGAAACTTTAGAATTTTTTATCAAACCTTTTATGGAAACTATGAGAAGCTTCATCAGTATGTCATTAAAGACTGATGACATTATAATTGCACTTTTGAAATCAACCAATCACAAAAGAAGGAACACAAATCAATGGGCTCGTAAGCCTAAAAAAACTTACAATCATTCTTACCAACCATCAAAATAGAAGTTTTGCACATGTGCATTAATTATGAGTGAGGTAATTTGAAGCCTATCCATATACTCCCTTCCTCAAGTCTTCCTTAATATTCCATAGATAGTTGAAATCTCTAGGAACTTTGAAGCATGAAGATTGCTAGCAGAAGCAAAGGGTAGCAAAGTTTTGAAATTCTAAATAGGATCAAGTGATCTTGGAGTCTAGGAGAAGAAGCATGACTACTAATTCATCTTCAAAATTAACTTCAACATATTTCTCTACTTTTGGAAGATACACTCACATCTAATACACATATATGGAGCCTATAAAACATATCAAAGATGTGATAAAATAGTAGCAAACCTTGTAATTGGTATACAAATTTTCAAGAGCTTGATCTGATTCCTAGGATTGATATTATTTTATTCCATTGGGTGGCTCATGTGTGGTTTTTTAACCCATCCAATTTGGTATCTAGGTGGAATTTCCTTGGATATTGAAGGCACATTTTGAATATCAAGGGCCCTATCACTCTCATGATTACCACTATCACATAATTTAGTAGGTGTGATAATCCTCTATCTAAATTAACTTGGGCATGACTTTTTTTCTTGAGGTGTCCCTCTCAAGGCCATAATTGGCATGGCTTGAGAGGTGTCAAAAATTAATTGTGCTTATTTAAGCTATAAAATGTGAAAGCAAAATCAATTACTATGGATAGTGTCTTTCTCTTTCATATTCCAAGGGCCCCTAGTTCTTGTCTTTTCCTTGGTACTACTACTAGTTGCAAGTGTATTTTTTTATCTGATAATGGACTTCATTGTGGAATCCATAATCATAATTTAGGATGATGAGGTTCTGACCATTATGAAAAATGGTGGGTTGTTGGATTACCTAAAAAAAATCAATGGCTATAACAAAAAGCTGACATGATGGCTTTTATATTCTTGGAAAAGGGGTATGGTGAAGGAAGGGAAAATTGATTTTGAAATCTCCATCCCTCTCATTGAGGAAGTCCTAGGGTTGCCAATTTATGATTTCTTCCTAAATGGGGAGAAACACTCCATCGCAAAAGTTTGTGGGTAAGTATGAGGTGGTGGAGAGATTTTAGAATGGCTATTCTTGAAAACCCCTTAAGGCACCATAGAACAGGGTGGTCCTTATTGTCATGGATTACTTTATGTTGGATAGAAATAGGGATATCATTTGAAGCTTCCACTTTGTGTTCCTAAACTAGCTCTGCCATGGGATATTGTTAAACATTCTAGATTTTTTTTTTCTTTGAAGAAATCAATGCAAAGTGTCAAAAATGGAGATTCCTTTGATCCTCTATACTAAGGATTAATTAAGATGATGTTTGACCATGTCATGCAAAAATGTAGCAAATTGGGAACTGTGAAGGTGCCTTTGATGAATTATTAAGATGATTCCTAGTCTAATGAAGACTTTTTACATCAAGGTAACTCTAAATATTCATAATCCCACACTAATCTAGAGGTCACCTTATGTGACAAGGTAGTGAAAAATATACATATGAAAAGTAGCATCCCCCCAAGTGGTTCTTGTGGGACAGATGGTAAAACCAAGTGCTCTAAATGCCTATATTCCAAAGTGGCTAAGGGGTAGAAGATCCCCTTATTTTTTGAAGACTCTAATTTGGATGACATTGAAAATGAGAAAAAGAAGCTAGAATTCTAGAGCGGGATATCATCAAGAAAAAACCCAAATCTTAGGAGACTCAAAGCTCTCCCAATGTTAGTAAGTACATGAAAAAAATATTTTGAGAATCCAAATCAACACCCTTAAGATGGCTATTTCATGCATGAAAGAGTTGTAAACTATGATGGATTGAGCTTCAGGTTGTTGGTTGAGGACTATGGTACCGTTTGTCCTCATAGTATGATGTTGGTCTTGTTGACACTTGGTTTCTTTTTGTTGTAGTTGGTTTTCTAGCATTGGATATATTATTTCGAGTTCTCTTTTTGCTATCCTTGTTCTTGTAGAAGGGTTTTCAGGTTCTTGAGACCTTTTTGGACTGCCTTATTTCCTCTTGCTTTGTAACTATCTGGTTGGTGGTGGCCTTCCCTATTGGAAGCCATATCCCATTTCTCACTTTTTTTTTCTCTTGAGAACTAGTGTTTCCCCTTGTAAAATGTTTGGGGACCCATTTAAACCCCCTTCTTGTATATAATAAAAAAGTAGCAAACCCAAAGCTATCAAATAATACAAAATGCTTAAGAGAAGGTTCCTATCGGAGATGTATTTATGAGGATGAGTCCTTTTCTACAAGGATTTGGACCAATTTTATAGCTTAGTACTTGGTTCCCTAGGTGCATTATTGCTACAAGTTGGTGGAAGCATGTACTTCATATTATAACCATCACCATAGGGAGGTTAGGGCTCATGATAGTAACTTTAGGATGGTTATTTTAGGGGATGTGGGAAATTATCATGATTCCTAAGGGACTCAGTCTAGATTTGAAAAATGCTAATAGATATTATGCCAAAATTAGTGACAAGTTGGCTTGCTTGAAATTTTAGCTCTAAAATTCAAAAACCTCAATGCCAAGATTCCTCTAAAGTTGGAAAACCTTCAATGATAATGCCAAAGATACTTTGAGCATGGTGACATTCATTTTTATTGTCAATGATGATAAGAAGGTATCATAGGAGGATCTGGATGCTCTCCATATGTTGAGGTGTATATCAAAGAATAAAAAGTTGATACTTGACTATAGCTAATTCATAGCCCTCCAAATTCATGAAGAGCTACATAGGTTCAAGGAGGCCCACACATTTAGGTATTGTTCATTCTTGGTACATTTAATATTGAATCAAAATACCTAGATATATAAGCATTTAAATTTGAATACTATAGGTGAAAATTACCAAAGGCATCCCATATCTTTCTAGATGGAAGTCCTCTATTGAACCTCCTATTACTATATCTTTGTGGATGAATTCTTGATGCCAAAATTGAGTGTGATTAAAGGAGTAAAACCTTGATTCAACCTAGAAACTAGTGCCAAAGATCTATGTTTCCAATTCAAGGGGACTAGTATTTCCTATAATATACCACTATTATCTATCTCTTTGGCTTCAACAAGTTAATTTAGCTACTTCCAAGGTGTGCAATAGAGAGAGTTGTTTCTTTGGAGATGTTGAGACAACTAGACACAATTGATGCCACCTATGGGAGTGGGTAGAGCAATACAAGTTTCTATAAACCCCCCATAAATCTTGGTTATGTATATCTATTATAGAAAAATATAGCCCTAGTTTTAGATACTAAGATGTGAGAGATAGGATTGGAGATTTTGGATGATTCTTGGAAGTATAACTAAAAGGGGAATTTATTACATGGTTGGCATACATAAAATGCTCTAAAAATTTACCCATGACTATAGACCTCAAATTTAAGCATGCTATAGCACAAAATAGGGAGATCACTCTTCAATTTTGAAAGAACATTTCTTTCCATCTATACCATAGAAAACAATACATCAAGCCTTCTATGAAAAAGGGGTAAGGTGAACCCCAGGTTTTAAATAAACTCCAATAAGAAGAAATTTATATAATACCCAGGTTGGAGTAATAGCAAGATCAAGGTGATTTGGAACTAAATCCAACTTAGCATTTTGTTTAAAAACATGACATATATAACAAGAAAAAGATGGGATATCTCATTAGGACATGAGCTCATACTTTACAAAAATATAAACAAAAAGCTAATATTATAATCCTAAACTAACTTAAGCTAACAAACTACAACTAAGCCTACAACAAACAATCCAACATGAGCTTGTAGAAGATTCACATGGTTACATAAGGAAAATAAAATAATATGCCAAATAAAATAATATTCCTAGGTTCAAGACAATAATACACCTAAGATAGTAACTAGGCTAGTAGATGTCCTCATCATACCTCCCACAATAAAATCATGGACTATAATTCTTGTACAATGGAAAAATTGGCCTAATGTGGAAGAACTTGGTCAATATTAGGCATAAGTGAAAAATTAGGTATCAAATGGACAAGAAAACTGAGGATGTCCAAAATGCTAAGAGGTGCCTTATCTGTAAGATAGCAGTTGGTAAAAACTCCATCACCAACCCAAATAGGAGGAGAATATTGAGGAGGAACAATGGCCTAATGTTTATGATACAAAGTTTTCTACAAAATAAGAACCTACCTAGATAAAGGAGACTATGAGGAATATGGACAATTAATACTAGGGGTATAGGAGTAGCAGGAGGAGGTGGTGTATCTAGTGCTAGTGTGCACTATGGCTTGATAAATGTTGAATCAACATTTAATGGTTGACTGGAGTGTATAAAAAGTGTGTTACTCTTGATGCAACAAATAATAAATATCACATGCTTATGATGCAAGGTGTATGTGTTGATAAAATCATCATACTGAGCCCTCCTATCATATTGATAAGATTTTCTATGAAGTAGACCACAACAATCCATTAGAGATACATCATAGGTGAATCGTTATTGTGATTTCATGATAAAAATATTTTCTAACCTAGAGATTTTAAGTTTTGCAAAGGGATCCCTCTTTAGTAGGAATCTTAGTGTAGGAGAACCATATCTCCTTATCAAATATCCAACTATTTAGGACATCTATATTTCTAGAACTATCATATTTTTTGACTTCACATTTAGTATTAGCATGAAGATAATTATAGTATATCTTCACATATGGAGCATTATGAACTATTATTTCATTGACCTTATTGGCCAAGATACCAACTATATTGGATGATATGACTATATGCTCTTCCAAAGAGGAGGCCATAGCAAAGTGGGGATAAGTCAAATGGAATTAAATAACTACAAGGGTTAATGTAGACCCAAAAGGACCACATAATTAGCAAAATTATGATATTTTGGCTAAGAGAAGAAGGAACCTGAAGGGCAGTACAAGGTTTAACTGAGGTACAAATTCCACATTCAAAGTAACAAACCAATTCTCGATGGAATTCAAAGGATTGGAGTGAAATATAGAAATATGAATGCATCTCCAAGATGGTGATAACTTCCACGTAGATAATTTGTAGTAGAAATCTACTAATAGAGGCAAAGTTTGTGGTCAACATGGTTAAACAGTGCTAGTGGATTGTGAAGCAGTAGAGTCATGAAAAGGAAGGTACTCCAAAAGTAAGCTAAGGAAAGCTCTATTTTATTTCTTGCCCACTTGTGATACAAGGCAAATTATGTGGTCAACACAATCAAACAATGCTCAACAGAAAATGAAGTAGTGAAATTCAGAAGGAAAACTCCATCTTCGAAGGTGTATTTCTACTATAGAAAGATACAAGTTTAGTCGATGTACGAGGTATTATAGGGGACATTTGCTTAGTGACGATGAGGTAAAAATCCACCAAAGGGTAAAATACATGATCAACACAATCAAACAAAGCTTAGAAAAATCCAAAGTTGTAGATTCTAGATGCTAGGATGTAATACAATGTTAAAATCTGCCTAAGGATGATGTAAAATAATAATTTTGCAATCAAATTGGTCAAATCCAACCTGGTAGAAACTAAAGTAGTAGATTTTGCAAAAAACCATCAGTAACTATAGGAAGCTCATTCCACGGTCAATCTGGTCAAACCTGGTCTAGCGAAATTTGAATTTGTAGATTTTGTGAAAGGATGTTGATTGTTGTCAAATCCTCATTCTGCTGTCAACATAGTTAAACTTGAACTAACAAAAATAAAGTAGTATATTTTAAACTAGGCCATAAGACGGGGTAAGAACCCTGCTTCTATGGTTAAAATAGTTAAATCTATCCTAGTAGAATTCAAAGTAGTAGATTCCATAGAAAAAGAGAATGCATCAAAACCTGAGGAGTGTTGCGAAAAATCAGGGAAGATCAAATGTTGCAAGTATCAAGACTCGCTTGCATT
The DNA here is from genome assembly GCA_028583015.1 of Wollemia nobilis. Lineage (NCBI taxonomy): Eukaryota > Viridiplantae > Streptophyta > Pinopsida > Araucariales > Araucariaceae > Wollemia > Wollemia nobilis. The sequence goes on along the minus strand of JAQPPZ010002072.1, from coordinate 4,343,207 downwards.
TTTAGTTACAAATCAGTGGTGGAAAGTCTTCTCAAGAATAAATAACAATCTAGATTAACCTGTAACCATCCTAGCTAATGATTTTAATTGAATACTGAACATATTGTAGAGCTCAAAATTGCAGAGTTCAATGAGTACAACTCCACTCTTTTTCTTGAAAACCAATTGGAGGCTGCCACCTTAGCATTCTGTTGATCTGGTAGGAAATTCCTTGTAATATTTCTAGTTTTTATTACCATTGTAAAATCTATATAAAGAGGTTGAACCCTCATGTTTAAGGGTCGGCTCTAGAGTGTTTTCCTGATATATTACTGTAATTATTGTGAGATCAATAGAAGGAGCATTACTTGGATGTTTACCTCTAGCTTTTGTCTTCATCAATTGTGAGTTTATTCTATGAATGCATTTCTGCTACTGCTATTATGATTAGTCAATTCTACTGATATTGGATTGCTAATTTGGAGCAACTTGGAATGGTTCATGCCTAAACAAATGCTGCAAAAGACTTCTATTTCTGTTAGTCTAAGTGTTGATCTAATTTTGCTATTTGGATTATTAGCATTTTAGATGTTTGAAATAGTTTTCTGAGCATTTCATTATTTTAATGGTGAAGATAATAAGTTTTGATTGTTGTTAGTCTCAAGTGTGGCGTACTAGAAATGTGATTGATCAACATATTCTTGATATTTTTCAATGTTGTTAGCTCTATCCGACCATTATTTTCTCAACCATTTTCTAACCCTTATCTCATTTCTATCCCTAAACTTACACATTATTTTGAGCTTAATTGAGTCAACACCTAAATTAGTTGACAAGGTATACCAGCCTACTCTAGAGGTTGGATTGAAGTTAATCTCTAATCCATCCAATATTAGGGTTTGAGCTATGATTAGCGGGTATGCACCTCCTAGAAGTCATAGATTCATAGTCATAGTTCAAGTTTTCCTTGATGTCAATTCAGACCCCAATAATTTTGGCATGCCCGATGGGACACCAAAGACCCATTATATGTCCCCTTACCCATTTATTTATTGATAATTCCTAGAGAAATCAAGATTTAGTGAGTTGTCTTGACCTCATTCAGTGAAGAAAGTAAATTCACTTGGTGACTATGTTGGGGAGTAAAGTCAGATTTCATGACCAGTTGCCTTTTAAAAACTATCTTTGAAAATATATAGCTCCCATTTTAATTCTAAGAGCTCGTAGGCCTAATGGCTTATCACCATTATCCCCCATGGTATGACTCTGACCCCTTAGACATCCCAATTTTACATGAGATTCCCAAAATTACCCTTAAAAATTTGCCCAGTTATCAAGGGAAAGAGAAGACTGCAAAAGAGCATTGCCAAGACATAGCTTCCTTGTCATCCATCTACAATATTAAGTTTGAGGATGTTATGTTAAGGTTATTGGTCCTATATTTAAAAGGTAAGGTGTTGTTGTGGTACAAAACCTTGGACTGTGGTAGTATCAGAACATGGGAAGATCTAGTCAAAGCCCTTATGGATGAGTTTGATGATCCTGGAGACCCCTTCCTACTCCTCACTCAGTTTTCATTCATAAAGAAATCCCTTCAAGAAAGTATTTCTGAGTTCAATGTTTGTTTCAAAAGAATGTGGAATAGAATTCCCTAAGAATACCAACCCTCCCACCCTCAGGCATACTTGTATTATATTCATGCACTACATCCTGATTTGAGTCTCCTGATCCAACAATCTAAAGTAAAGGTGTTCCCACAAGTGTTTCAAGAGGCCATGAGGGCAGAAAATATGTTAATCACTGTAGGAAAATTTCCTCCCAGAATAGTAGAACCTTCTTTCTCTAGCCCTCTATTTCCCCCATTAGGTAGCAAAAATGTTAAAGAAATAGAGTTGTGGGCTGAGCAAAAGACTAGTGATGGATTGTTATCAAGTCAATGGATTAGCCTGATGATTTCCATCCAAGAGTCAAAAGAAATTGTGCAGTACTCCCAATACTATGGGAGAGAGAATGATATTACCCCTTGATAAGATGATATCACTAAATCCTAACTCCTACCTCTGTTCTAATCCATGGTGCGATGAAGGTTGGGCTAAAGAAGGAAAAGAAGGATAGTGTCCGAAACCTGAAGAGGTGACTAACAGTACGTAGGCAGTGGATTTAGATTATGGCTACCTAAGCAGTGTAAGAATCTATGATGTAGAGATAGGCTCTCTGATAGATAATTATGGTAGTATACATACTGTGTTACAAATTCCCATTCAAGATGAGGGGGGCAAGTGCTGATACCGGAACATATCTTAGTAGGAAAATCTCTGAATGAAAGGAATACTGAGGCCCTAAGGGACTTGTATGTTCCTGCAATAATGTTCGAGCAATGAATGGAAAGGGTGCATCAATTTTAGGACCTGTTCGATGAGTCATCTCAGACAAAGCAAGGCTTGAGGTAAGATTTGTTGGTACATCTAGGGGTTGATTTGGTTAAGCTTTCTTTAAGAAATTTAACTGGGGAAGTAGAAAAATCCCGAGGAGTAATGCTCTAGGTCTCTATGAGAGACAACGTAACCCATGCTATGTATCAGTTGTTGTTGAAAAGGGAATGGTGCACAATTGCTTAGTAAGCCCTGGGAGCTGAAGTACCGTGATGCCTTTCCAAGTATGTAAAGATTTGGGGCTGATTGTTGAAAATATGGAACCCAAATATTTGCAGTTTAGAGGGAAAGTTATTAAGGTTCTTGGCATTATAAAAGGGCTTGTAATGATGTTGTGGGGGCTGCCTAACTTATTCGTGGTACTAGATATCATGGTCATCGACATTCCCCCACTATTTGGCATTTGTTTTTCTGAAGTTTCAATAGAACCTTTTGGTTTTTTTCTTGAGGAGGAGATGAATAACATCCACATATTTGGAAAAAAGAGTAGTGTTGAGGTTTCTAGCTAGGATCTTCACCCTTTTATAATTGAGGATTATAAGCAGCCATGCACCAGTCCTCCAACGACTGTACGTGATCATGCGGGAACAGAAGCCCTCCTTCAAAGAGACCAATCGATAGGCTACCACTCTAATGAAACATTGGTTAGAGAGACCCTTTTAATTACTCAAGAAGCATCAAGAAGTATTTTTTTGGGGTCCGATGACCATTCTCATAAAGAAGCAATGGAGGGAGAAATAAAGGGTCCATGTCATCAGAGGCATGAGTGTCCTAAGATAAATCCTATGACCATGACCTATTGGTGGGAGAGATATTTCCAAAAGGTAGAACTCACAGAGGTGGAAATCGATCTCTACGGCATAAGATATGAAGTATCAGGCCATCATTACATTCGAACAAGTGAGATCTACCAATCACATGGTAAAAGATTTAAGGAGAAGTACAATTTCAGAGCCATTTGGTCCGAACATTGCAGATTCATAGGGTAGAAGCATGAGAAATATTTTAAGCTAGGCGCAGGCACACGTGCCACATTTTTGTGTACATAATTGGAACTTAAATAAAATGGTTGACTACAACTATCATAATAAGGTAGAGGTAGGTTCATGTGAAAACACCAGCCCTCACCATTTTGTATATTTTTTTCAAAGAGAATGAAGGGGAACTTAGGATTGAGGATAGAGGGTAACATCCAAGGCAGAAGGAATAACATCAAAGTTTTGGTGTTTTGGTGGTTTGGTTCATGATGAGGTCTTCTAACTCTGTTACCCAATGGATACTAGATAGTCAAACCAAAGGCTTGATGAGAATACCCTGAACAATACCCCATGTGAAATAACCCAACTTGACTAGGGTAAAGGACACGGTGAGAGCAAGAATACCAGACAAAGCGAGTTAAGTACTTTCCAGATCTAAAGTTAGGATCTTCACATCATCAACTGATGTCATGCCTTCTCAGGTCTATAAAAGGAATAATACTGATTTGAAAATAGTTTGAAGTCTGAGATGGGTCACAATCGGTAGGCTAAAGATGATAGAGGAGATCTCGCTCAAATGGAGGAGGTATTGTTCATCCTTGTTGAACACCGTAAGCGAAGCAAAGGAAAAGAGGGATTGCCATTTTTGGTAATCTATCTACCTTGGAAATAATCTTGCACCTCGATGGATTATGCATATGGAGCTCGCACCATGATGGATTATGCATACACATATATTTGTGGTGCATGGCTCCCTATTTTTGTGTAACTCCAATTCCCTCTGCTTGTTTCCCTTCTTCTTCATTTCCCCAACACATTAGTGTTGCTTCCTCTCATCCCCTTGTAAATATACCATATCCTTCTTTTAAGTTTTTCCTTTTTGTGTTAGGTGGTGGCTGCATTTTGTTTTGTTCCTAGTTTTGTCCAATCGCCACCATTTCATGTGTATTATGAGGTTTGTTTTACCTCACTCTGCTAATCTCTTATTTAATCCTGCACCATTTTTTCATCCCATTTCTATTCTCTTTTGGTCTTCTTAAATTCTAGGTCTATCATTCTTCCCCTCCCTTTTTGATTATCCCTCCTCTCCTTCGTAATTTGCATCATTGCTTACCTCAAATTCTACTAGAAATTTTAAGTGGATAAGGCTCTGAGTTCTTTACCTTTGCGAGAAAAGTTCCCCGAGAGGCACCAAAATGTAGACCCAAAAGGGCCACATACTTAGCAAAATTGTGAAATTTTGGCTAAGAGAGGAAGGAACCTGAAGGGCAGTACAAAGTTCCACCGAGGTACAAATTTCGTAGTCAAAGTAACCAACCAACGCCCAATGGAATTCAAAGGAGTGGAGCGAAAGGTGGAAAGGCGAATGCATCTCCAAGATGGTGTCAACTTCCATGTAGAGAATCCATAGTAGAAATCCACTAAGGGAGGTAAAATCCATGGTCAACACAGTCAAATAGTGCTAGCAGACTTTGAAGTAGCAGAGTCATGAAAAGGAAGGTACTCTAAAAGCAAGCTGAGAAAAGCTCTATGTTATTTCTTGCCCGCCTGTGATACAATGTAAAATATCATGGTCAACGCGGTCAAATAGTGCTCAGTGAAAAATGAAGTAGTGGAATTCAGAAGGAAAACTCCATCTTTGAAGGTATATTTTTATGATAGAAAGACACAAGTATAGTCGATGTGCAAGGTATCAAATGGGACATCCACTAAGCAACGATGAGGTTAAAATCCATTGAAGGGTAAAATCCATGGTCAACATAGTCAAACAAAGCTTAGTAGAATTCAAAGTTGTGAATTTTGGATGCCAGGAGGTAAGACAATGTTAAAATCCACCCAAGGCCGACGTAAAATAATAATTCTGTAGTCAAACTAGTCAAACTTGACCTGGCAAAAACTGAAGTAGTGGATTTCGTAGAAAACCATCAGTAACCGTAGGAAGCTCATTCCATGGTAAATCTGGTCAAAATTGGCCTAGAAGAATTTGTTGTGGATTTTGTGAAAGAATGTTGATTGTTGTTGAATCCTCATTTTGCAGTCAATACAGTCAAACTCGACCCAATGAAAACAAAGTAGCAAATTTTGAACTAAGTCATCAAACACCGCAAGAACCCCATTTCTATGGTCAAAATAGTCAAACCAATATTGGTAGAATTTAGAGTAGTAGATTTCAAATAAGATGAGAATGCAATAGAATCTTAGGAGTGCAATGAAAAATCAAGGAAGATCAAATGTCACCAGAATCAAGACTCGCTTGCATTTTCAGTTTAAGATCGATGGTGGAAGGTCTTCTCAAGAACAAAGGATGATCTAGATTGACCTATAACCATCCCAACTACTGATTTTAGTTGAAGGTCAAACATCTTGTAGAGCTCAGAATTGCAGTGTTCATGGAGTACAACTCCACCCTTTTTCTTGAAAACCAATGAGAGGCTACCACCTCAGCATTCTGCTGATCTGGCAAGAAATTCCTTGTAATGTTTCCATTTTTTTATTACCATTGTAAAATCTATATAAAGAGGTCGAACCCTCATGTTTAAGGGTCGACTCTGGAGTGTTTGCCTGATATATTACTATAATTGTTGTGAGATCAATAGAAGGAGCATTACTTGGATGTTTACCTCTAGCTTTTATCTTCATCAATTGTGAGTTTATTCTGTGAATGCATTTATGCTACTGTTGTTATGATTAGTCAATTATGCTGATATTGGATTGCTAATTTGGAGCAACTTGGAATGGTTCATGCCTAAAAAAATATTGTAGAAGACTTCTATTTCTATTAGTCTAAGTGTTGATCTAATTTTTCTATTTGGATTATTAGCATTTTAGATGTTTGAAATAGTTCTGGGGGGGCGGGCCCCCCCAACACGAGTTTTTTGAGCATTTCATTATTTTAATGGTGAAGATAATAAGTTTTGATTGTTGTTAGTCTCAAGTGTGGCGTACTGGAAATGTGATTGATCGATAGATTCTTGATATTTGTCAATGTTGTTAGCTCTATCCGACCATTATTTTCTCAACCATTTTCTAACCCTTATCTCATTTCTATCCCTAAACTTACACATTATTTTGAGCTTAATTGAGTCAACACCTGAATTAGTTGATAAGGTATACCAACCTACTATGGAGGTTGGATTGAAGTTAATCTCTAATCCATCCAATATTGGGGTTTGAGTTGTGATTAGCGAGTATGCACCTCCTAGAAGTCAAAGATTCATAGTCATAGTTCAAGTTTACCTTGATGTCAATTCAGACCCCAACAGTTACAAAAATTATGCTATGTCCAAGTAATAACAATAAAAAGATCTTGTACATTACAAAGGTTTGGAAAATTACCTATTCTTAAATATGAGTTTATTTAATGAAAAGGCAACATATTTCTTGCAAAAATGATGCAACTAATGATAATAATTAATTAATTAAAAATCCTTAATTAATTAATGACTTATAAGATTTTTAAAATTTTACTTCTTAATATGTATTCAAATGAGCACTAATTTCAAATGGTCACAATGCATCCTTTTAAATCCCAATAGTCAACTTTGAGTTTAAATGGTCACCTTTGCACTTGAATAACTAGCAATAAAAAATGTTCCAAGTGTCCTTTAATAGCACCAAAGTGTATCCTCATATGGAATTTCTCATGCAATCCAAATACAATGGTGAGGTCCCATTCTACCACCTATCTTTTCATAGTCAAACTAGATACAACTCTTTAAATTAGCTATATATCCATGTGAGACAAGCATCATTTACCAAGTGCCACATGTTGCATATAATCTAAATTATTTTGTGGTCCACCAAGGCTATCCAAAAAGTGACTTCTTTAGCTAAATCAAGAAAATAATTATCCCAACAATACATAGGTCCATGAATTGATGTCAACTTTTTTCTATTGGGGCCAAGCAAGGCGATGTTGATAAATCAGCGATAAACCTTGATGAATATCTACCAATAACAAAGTGCCACCTTACACGCTATCATAGTCCAAATTTATGATGCTCCATTATCTATTGGTCAACATTGTTCATAGCTCAAACTAGATAATGGATGCACCATGAAAGGTTAAAATGTGTTTTGCCTTGGATTTTATGCAACAAAAAACAATCTGAGTGAACTCCTCACCTATTAGGATTTCTAGCATTATTATTCAACATTGAACTAGAATGCTTTATGCACACTTCATGATCAAGGGAGGGTGGTATAGCCAATAATAAAGAATCATATCCAAGCAATATATTCAATGTAGCATCTACATCAACTCCAATGCCACATCAACAGACCATATCATGTCACCACATCCACAAGTATTTCTAATGCCCATATCATGAAAGCCTTTAGTTTTTTGTGTCATTCATCAAAAAGTGTAAATAAAATAGTATAAGGTCTTTCACTTGTGTCATCCACATCTAATTATTGTCTATGGAAAATCAGTCAATGTAAAAATTTATCAATTGAAACTATTGTTGCTATCTAGATACTAACCATGAGAAAGGTTGTTTATAGCTGACCAAAAGTTTTCCACTATAAAGGTTATCCTCATGTATAATGATGGCCATGTTGCTACCACAGGTTAGCCATGAGATCTAGAAAATTTCTTCAATTGCAATGCTAGAAACTCATGGGATTCAACTATTTATTGGCTATAATTTTTTACTACCCATATTGTCAAAGGTGTATCAACAATAGCTTGTTTTGAACGTATCAAACATACAACTTCACCAAGTTGTATGATCTATTAAGATATTGTTTTTGAGGTTCCAAGGAATGAAAAATAAGAGTCAACTGATTAGATAACTATATCCATGGCCTTTAGACAACCTTTTGGTTGTATTGAATAACATTACCTCCTTGGAAACACCACTCATGATGGAATTTAGAAAATGATAGGTAAACTAGACTATAGCTAAAAGTAAATCTCACTTCATAAATAATATCACTTTATCACAAGAAAATAGCATCAACTCTTGTAGACTACATTCTTCATATTCAATAAGATCTTCCTCTTTGTGCTTATGTACAAATTGATGGTCAAAAATAACCAAAACCAATGTGTAAGTAGAACAAAATTGGAAAGAACTTGATGCCTTGATAACCTGCTCTGATACCACTAATGTGGAATTAAATCCAACTTAGCATTTTATTAAAAATTATGACATATATATATATATAATAAGTAGAAGATGGTGTATCTCATTAGTACATGATATCATCCATAGTAAAAATATAAACAATAAGCTAATCTTAGAATCCTAAATTAAATTAAGTTAACAAACTAAAACTCATCCTACAACAAACTATCCAATGTGAGCTTGTAGAAGCTTCACGTGGCTACATAGGGGTAATTAAATAATATGCCTAGGTGTAAGACAACAATATTCCTAAGCTAGTAGAGTTTCTCATCACAAGGATTTGTAGAAATTCTAGCAATATTATGATGAGGAGTACCTAGAATAAGTATTTGACTATGCAAAGGAAAGTGGTGAGGAAATTGCAAGTGTGAAATCATTCTAGTAAAAAAGAACAAAGGGATTCTAATAGGTTAGCATTTGCATCCTATTTAACTCACCACCAAAATCGAAGGTGGAATCTGCTTTTTGTGGTGCAATGGTAAATACGTTGGGTGCTGGTAGAGGCCTACCCAAGTTCCATTCCCCTTTTCTCCATCCTACAGATATATGGTATAGTTAGGAATGTCCTATGTGCTGGTAGAGGCCGACAAGGCTCCATTCCTCCTATGCCCAACCTATTGAAAGTGACACTTCGAAAGGAGTGTTTTCCACTATAAATTAGTTTTATCTGCTTGTTGTGGTGCAGTGGTAAATGCCCCGGGTGCTGGTAGAGGCCGACCCAGGTTCCATTCCCCTTGTCTCAATCCTGTATATATATGGTATAGTTAGGAATGTCCTATGTGCTGGTAGAGGCCGAAAAGGCTCCATTCCTCCTATGCCCAACCTGTTGAAAGTGGCACCCCGAAAGGGGTGTTTTCCACTATAAATTAATTTTTACCCAGGTGTTGTAGGTGAGTTGGAGAGGAGAGGGCAATCCTCCAAGGGAGGTCCCAGGTTCGAATCTCCACCCTACCAAAAAGTTGAATTGGGTACCCAAAATCCAATTGATAATGTTGGTGCGAGTAGGGTCGGGTGCAACCCCCGGGTGAATTTGATGGTGTAGAACCCCCTGTTTGTGGTCTCTTAGACCAAGGCGGCCCTACAAGGGGTTTTTTGTTTAAAAAAAAAAAAATTTGAAGGTGGCCCCTACCACAACTTTCATCCCGGTACCTCTTGATATAGTCACATTGTCCTAGTCCACACCTACAAAAAGGAAACCAAAGCCAAGGAAGTCAAGCAAGGGTGAAACTCATCCAAAAATATGAAGGTTCATCCTTGAACTAAAATCACTAGTAAAAAAATAAAAGACCAAAAATCCACTCTAGGACATCCCTCTAACATCTTTAATGGTACATCCTAAAACCACTATCCTAACACCCAAGGAGGTGGTCATATCAGCTAAAGCCATAATCGATGCATCACTCAATGCTCCCGCTATGACCTCACCTTCTTCAAATACTCTTTAAATTATTACCCCTATCTCTGCCACTCTTTCCACCCATCCACCACTTATCACCTCTCAACCTACTTAGTCCATAACTCCCTCTACTCTTCCATCCTCCACCAAATCTCCACCTACCATCCTATCCCTTGTAGACTAGTCAGTCACTTTTATTTTCATCAAACCTATGGCTATAGCATTAGATAGTCAATAATATCTTACCAAATCCTAAATCATAACCTACATATATGATATCCTACCTTAGTTTCAATAGGTCTAAGATCAAACACAATAACAAATAAATCATAAGCCAACAAAAAAGGCACAACAACCAATTCCATTGCAAGTGAGGACTATCTATGATCCTCAAAACATCACCATGCATATGGCTCATCTAACTTCCATGAAGAACACATGCTTATACTAAGAAGGGGGGTGAACAGTACAAGACCACTTTTTACTTTTCTTTTCTCAAAAAATATTATCCAATATATCAATGGCAATATCAAAAACACTAATCAAAGCAATGCACAAATCACCACACACAATAGAGACACCAATTTAATGTGGTTCGCCCAATGTGGGCTACTCCACGGAGAAAATATTTCACTAAAATTTTCTCAATAAATCTCTTGGTAATCCTTCCCTATTACAATTTTTATGGACCTCTGTCCAAAGGAGACACCAATATCTTAATCAAGTTCATGGATCTATATCCATAGGAGACACCAATCCCCTTAGCTGGTTTGTGGATCTCCATCCAAAAGAGAACTCCTTCTCCTCTATTGTGGCTGGTGATCCTTTAGAAGACTACTGCATCCACTACACTGGATTGTAGATCTCTCTTCACTAAATACTCCTGTCACTACCCTGGCTAATGGATCTATATCCACTAGAGACTACTATCCTCTTCTCTGTCACCTCCAAATATTGCTCTTAGCTCTGCTTAAATCTGCACTAGATAGTCCTTCGATCTAGTACAAATATGATCAAACTCTATCTCAAATCTACACTAAACATAGTATTTTGATCTAGCACTAATCTGCTCAATATCTATCTCTGATCTACACTAAACATAGTCCTTCGGTATAGCACAAATCTGCTCAATCTCTATCTCTAATATGCACTAAACATAGTCCTTCGATCTAGCATAAATCTGCTCAATCTCTATCTCTGGTCTGACACAAATCTACCCTTAAATCTGCACCAAAATCTATCCTCAAATCTATCCTCAAGAGGTCCGAGGTGTAGACCAATTGATTCATCCAAACCCCATAAGGGGGTCAAAGGTCCAAGGTTCAAATCTTGGGCCTCATCGGACTAAATGCTTGTCCCTTTATTAGTGCTTTCAGCAGCGTAAAAGGTTTAAAATGATTGTGGAATGGTGGTTATAGGGGTAGACTACACGAAGATCTATGTGGTGGCTTCTGGGGCAGACAACGTAGAATACTATGGTGGCCATAAAAGCTAGACAACCTACCCATATTTGTGGCGGCTACCGATTCCACCATGTAAATTAAAAAATAAATATATATCCTCTAGCCTTAATACAAAGCTTGATCCAATCACTAATCAAATATGCTAGATCTACCCCAAACCTTAATGCAAGGTTTGAATAAATCAATCAATCAACTCTACTCTCAAGTCTTCTCAAAGAATTGCCTCAAATCTATCCACTAGTCCTCTCTAGAACTTGCTCTAACTGCTCTCAAGTCTTCACCAAGACTTACCTTAAATTTGCATTGTAAGCTTCCACAAAAGCTCACACTTATCTATCCACAAGTCTTCACCAAGACTTACCTCAAATATGCTCAACAAGTCCTCTCAATAACTTGTCCAATCTGCTCAACAAGTCTTCACCAAGACTTACCTCAAATCCTGTCCATAAGTCCTCTCAAGAAGTTTTCCAATCTGCTCAACAAGTCTTCACCAAGACTTACCTCAAATATGTATTGTAAGCTTCCACAAAAGCTTACTCAAGTCAAGTCAATCTATCACAAAAATGTCTTCAATCACACAAAATTTTTTCACACATAATCTTGTTTAACTTATAGAAACATATAGAGAATGGTTAGAGACTCAATATGCTTCACACTCACAACAATGCTCAATCACTTTTAATCTCTCTTATTTTACCATAGAAACATATAGAGAATGGTTAGAGACTCAATATGCTTCACACTCACAAAAATGCTCAATCACTTTCAATATCTCTTATTTTACCACATAAACATATAGAGAATGGTTAGAGACTCAATATGTTTCACATTCACAAAACACTCAATCACTTTCAATTTCTCCTTCAACTCAATCCATAAATAAAGAACAATTTGTTTCACATAACTTGAACTATCACTCCAATAATTTCAATCAATAATGCTCATCCAACTCCACTCAACCAATCACTCAATGAAACACAAATTGCTTACAAACCCTAGATAAGTGTTTCAAAATGCTTTCAAAAATTCACACAATAGAACTCAAACCTTGACTCAAGATGATTTCAAACTCATATAAAAATGATACTCAAGTTCTTTTACAAATCCTAGTTCAAGATTGTACTCAACTTCACATAACAATGATACTCATGATCTTTCACAAACCCTAATCATGCATATGAACACTCACTCAAATATTTCCAACAATGCTTATCAAAAAATCCTTTTCACTCCAACCTTGCATTTCACAACATTCAATCCAACAATATTTCACTCATAGGAAGATGTGCCCATACCTTTTGTTTTGATGGAGATATGTCTTCAAAACCTGTATTAACCACAATCAAATCTTCTTTGCCAATATTAAGGTTAGGTAACAACAATATTTCTCAAAATCTCCTTGCAAATATTTTCTCAATAATTATTTTTCCATACAAAAATAACAAGTCTTAAATACACCTTATAATCTCCACACTTTCAAAATATAAGACAACAATTTTGATAAATAAAACAACCACAATAATTTTATTTAGTCACCTTATTTCTCCTCTCAAAAAAATTAACACATCATAGCTTTATCTCAAAATAAAATATAATTTCCTTTGCAAACCTTATAACTCCTATCTCATTGAACAAATTCTAACCACCAATATTAAAATAAAATATTTTAATTTCCTTACACCTTATATCTCCCTAAAACTCACAAGCTAACCTTTCAAATTTCACGCAACCTTTAAAGTGAATTTTTGGATATCAAAAACCTTTGAAAAATCAAATCATAAATTGCATACCTTTTATTTTCACTTTGCCCAAAAATATTTCCAACCAAATTCGAACTCACAACCTTGCTTCCTCAACACCCTAGCCAACTCTAGGCAACCGGTTGGGCTATGAGCCCACACAAAACTCAAGGTGCACGATTTACGTTTTGTCCTTATGTCTTATGTCCTCTAGCACAAAAAACCAAAACTTTTTCCCTTGCAAAGCACACAGTGTGAATCAAACCCACGTCTATGCCCTCTCAACATTTTTGCTTGGCCTCAACTTCCACCTACGCTACCGCCACCGGTGGTACCTCCTTTGACTTCCACATTTTTCAAAATAGCTCCTTGTCTTCTTTTTCAAAGCACGAAAACCTCTTCTCTCAACACACGAAGCGCATGAATTAACATTAGCATAGCACAACACTTAATAGCATAGGTTAAAGGGAATAAAATGAGAATTTGATTTCCCCTTTTATACATGTTTTCATTTGCACATAACTCGTCGACCCATCATTCGATTTGAAAATCGAATTTGGATTTTAAATATTAAATTTAAAAACCTTTGTCATCCATTATTTATTTAAATTAAAATTTTAACCATGGGTTAAAATATTTTAATCTAAATAAATTAATTTAAATATTGTGCAAGTTGCTTCATGGATCTTTTCAAGAATAAATTATTTTAACAATCTCTTGGACCCCGTTTACTTCACCTCATCAATTTATCCGATAATATTAAATAATATAATATTATTATTTAATTTAAACTTGCTTCTCCTTCCTTGGGTCTTCTTCCTTTGGGCCTTTTTAGGCATATAATATTAAACATGAATATTATATCATATTCCTTTTTAATACCTTTCTTTCGGAATAACCACTTGATGTCCTTAATGATGATGAAATTGAAACAATACTCTCTTGACATAAATGACAACAAAACTACTCAAAATTTCTAGCATTCCATTATCTCCAAGATGGAGGGAGAAATGGAATCCTAAGATTATTAGGTGGTTTTTATGGAGTTAAGTCTTAAGGATGTTTAACCTAAAGATAAAATTGAATTTATAAAGTAGGTAAATAAATGGTGAGTCACAAATACTTGACTCATGCAAGGAAGCTAGCCAAGAAGGAGGAGCTAGAAAATATCAAGCACACACTAAGAGATTCTTAGCCTGAGGTTTAGGCATTTAAGTATTAAACTACCTACCGCATGGTGCAAATAGAGGAGAAAAATACCTTAAAGAAGCTGAAGAAATAGAAAAAGAAGGTTGTTGAGCTAGAATGAAGGATGGATATTGCAAAGAAAATATCTTAGGTGAGTTAGGTGTTTTGGGATGAGGTTTCTAAAATATCAAGTGAATTGGCCCTAGTATTTGAGTTCATCAAGATGATTACATCCTAAAACATTGATATCAATAAGATAGTGGAGAATATTTTAATGGAAATTTACCCCAAGCTCATTGCAGCACAAGTGTACAAGGTAAATATAAATCACTTGACTAATCAACAATGGGTAGTGATGTTGAGCAAGGTGCAGCGACAATATTGTCATTGTTGTCAACACAGTCAGAAAGATCGGTTGATGCAGTGGACAGGAGTTCAGAGGTTACTCAAAGTATGTACAATGATGTTAAATGCTCATGAGGATGTTTTTGATGTTTGGGTGAAGTTGTTACAGGTTGTCCAAGAAGACCGAAGTGGCCCATATGCAAAAGAGAAGCGAAAAAGCAAAGAGGAAAAAGTGTCGCGATATCGCGACATGTTGCATTTTCACGGTCAAAAGAGAAGAGAAAATGCAAGGAGAAAAAGTGTCACGATATCGTGACATGTTGCATTTTCGCGGCCAAAGAGAAGAGAAAATGCAAGGAGAAAAAGTGTCACGATATCGCGACATGTTGCATTTTCGCGGCCGAAAGAGAAGAGAAAATGCAAGGAGAAAAAGTGTCACGATATCGCGACATGTTGCATTTTCGCGGCCAGAAGAGAAGAGAAAATGCAAGGAGAAAAAGTGTCACGATATCGCGACATGTTGTATTTTCGCGAGCCAAAGCTAAGAGAAAAAGCAAGGAGAAAAAGTGTCGCGATATCGCGACATGTTGTATTTTCGTGGGCCAAAGGAAAGAGAAAGAGCAAGGAGAAAAAGTGTCACGATATCGCGACATGTTGTATTTTCGCGGGCCAAAGCTAAGAGAAAGAGCAAGGAGAAAAAGTGTCGCGATATCGCGACATGTTGTATTTTCATGGGCCAAAGCAAAGAGAAAGAGCAAGGAGAAAAAGTGTCGCGATATCGCGACATGTAGCATTTTCGCGGTCCGATGCAAAGAAGAAGAGAGAGAAAGAAAAAGTGTCACGATATCGCGACATGTAGCATTTTCGGTCCGATGCAAAGAGAAAGAGAGAGAAAGAAAAAGTGTCGCGATATCGCGACATGTCGCATTTTCAGACTGAAAAGGCAGGAAGGAGAGAAGCAAAAGTGTCGCGATATCGCGACATGTCACATTTTCATGACTCAAAAATGGAAGAAGGCGAGAAACAAAAGTGTCGCGATATCGCGACATGTCGCATTTTGCGACTCGAAAAGGGTAGGAAGGCAGAGTAACAAAAGTGTCACGATATCGCGACATGTCGCATTTTGTGACTCAAAAAGGCCAGGCAGGCAGAGTAACAAAAGTGTCACGATATCGCGACATGTCGCATTTTCGTGACTCGAAAAGAGGAGAGAGAAACAAAAGTGTCACGATATCGCGACATGAATACCAGGATGGTGAAACTGAAGACTGCATAGTGACGTGGACCCATAAGGAATCTTTAATGATTTGAAATCATTTAAGATGGTCGTTACATGTGGAAAGAAGTGGATGCATGCCCATGTGGAGAAAATGAACAGTCGTTAAAATAGAAAATGAATAGTCATGGAAGGAGAAAATGAACAATCGTTAAAATAGAAAATGAATAGTCATGTAGGGAGAAAACGAATAGACATGCAAAGAGAAAAAGAATAGACATGCAAAGAGAAAATGAACAGTTACAAAGGAGAAGACGAACAATCATGACCGAGAAGACGAACAGTCATGGTAGGAGAATATGGTGTCAATTCGTTGCATGTAACGTGTTTGATGAAATGCCTACTCTATATATACAAAAGGAGTTACATAAAGAAGGCGTTACAATTGACAAGTGGCGTATGAGAATATGAAAGGAGGAGTTACAACTGGAGTTACAAAGAGAAAGGATGGTTATAAAAGGAGTGTTGCTTGGAGAATTTGAGTTGGGATTTTATCTTGCGAAGTGCGCGAGAGGAGCGCGAGAGGAGCGAGAGGCGAGCGAGAGGCGAGCGAGAAGGGTGTGTGTTGTGTGAGAGATGTTGAGTAAGCAATAGACCAGTCAGGGTCTTGTAAAAGTGAAGGCATTTTTATGTCAATCTTCTAGCTTCAAAATTGAAGTCCAAGTTGGTGCTTGGCATCAGGGGTTGGTGCTCCTTCTAGTTGGTGTTGGTAAATCAGGGGTTGGTGCTCCTTTCTGTTGGTGCAGATAAATCAGGGGTTGGTGCTCCTTCTGTTGGTGTAGATAAATCAGGGGTTGGTGCTCCTTTCTGTTGGTGTAGATAAATTGGGGTTGGTGCTCCTTCCAGTTGGTGCTGGTAAATCTGGGGTTGGTGCTCCTTTTTGTTGGTGTAGATAAATCAAGGGTTGGTGCTCCTTCTAGTTGGTGCTGGTAAATCGGGGTTGGTGCTCCTTTGTTGTGGATAAATCAAGGGTTGGTGCTCCTTTCTGTTGGTGCAGATAAATCAGGGGTTGGTGCTCCTTCCAGTGGGTGCTGGTAAATTGATTGTAAAGTTGTTGCTTTGCAAAGGCTGGATTTGGATGGGAGTCCAAACAGTCAATTTTTGAGGAGTAGCCAAATCGGTGAACCTCGGTACATCTTGTGTTGTGTGATGCTCTCTTGTTATATTTGCTTTATTTGGTTTTAAGTTTTCATTGTTTTGGCTTTAAGAGTTGAAGATTTAAGTTTTAAAGAGCTACACTGATTCACCCCCCTCTCGAGTGTCATTGTGAGACTAACAATTGGTATCAGAGCCAGTTTCCCTTGTCAGGCTAAATCAGCTAGGGTTGATCTTGGATTAGTACGCAATGGGTAAGAAGAATAGATCCTCCTCCAATAAGGCATCTCAGTCAGTTTCAGTTCTTGTGGAAGAGAAAATTGAACTAGAAAAGGTTGAAGGAGTGAATTCTGAAGTATGTGATGAAAACCTTGAGGTTGAAGTATATCTAGAAGGTGAGTTGATCGCTGCACTTGAAGAGTTGAATATAGAAAGGAAAAAGAATAGAAGACTGTCCAAGAAGTTGGAAGAATATGGGGATAAGATCGAAGATCTCTTCTTACAAATTCATAAAGCCAAGAAAATAGAAGAAGCCTTGAAGTCACACCTGGATGATAAAGTCGATGTATGTAGCAAACGTGAAGAGGAATCTAACAAAGTTTTTAGTGATCTAAAGTTGCAAGTAGAAGAGTCCAAAAGGATTGAAGAAACTCTCGGGTCACGAGATCAATGAGAAAGAGATTGTTTGTCTGCAAACAAGAAGAGGAGATTGTTTTATTGAGGAAACAACTAGAAGAGGCCAATACAAATCTCAAATTTGAGAAGAGCACAGAGTTGCTAGATAAAATGATAAGGCAACAAAGAAGCCCCATGTGTAAGCTTGGTCTTGGATGTGAAGTTGAACAACCTTCATCTTCTAAATCTACAGAGAAGAAGAAGTCCACTACTGAAGGATCAAAGCAAGAAAAGCTTGAAGTTGAATCTTCAAAAGGAAGAAAATCTCAAAGGAGATCTACAACAAAGCAACCACAACAAAAGAGGTTCTATCACTCTCACTTTATTCATAATAATGCTTTTAATGGCTATTGTTTTAGATGCAACCATTATGGTCACAAGGCAATTTATTGTGGATTGAATAATAGATCAAAGAGTTATGCTTGGTAGAAATACATCTATTTTTTCGATTGAACACCATGTGCAATGTTTTAAATGTAATGGTCATGGGCACATAGCAAGGTTTTGTCCAAGAACTTTTGTATCTAATCTAAGGCAAGACAGTAGATTTCATCAGACACAAAGAATGCAACACAGACAAGGAAGAAATCATGTGCATCAAAGAAAGGAAAATAATCATCCATCAAGGATGCACAAGAGACAACCACCCAAGAGAAATGTTCAAGTTCACGAAAAGGTTCAAAATAGGGATGCAGTTGAAAAACTCAAGCCCAAGTTCAAGAAAGTTTGGAGAAAGAAAGAAGAGAGGAAATCGTGTCTCCTTGGACTGAAGGAGACTACTCCTCTATTGCACTAAGCAGCTCCAGGTAGCACATCCTCAGGGGGAGCAATCTTAAAGTTTTATTTTAATGCTCCTATGTTGTTTGGTTATCTGAGGATGAAAGGCAAGTAGTCAAGGGGAGTTGTCGTATAGTTGTCAAAATGTGTTTCGATTCATGTAGATGTTTGTGGAGATAGTGTCAAACTGATGTGCTTCAGTAGAACAACATGGTGAACAGCTAGGTTTTCGATGCAACAGCTGATAGGCGTTATCTGAGATAGAACATGCAGCACAGGTCGACGTGTCATGGAAGCATAAGCTGGAAGGTGCTGGTTTTGAAGCTTGTAACATTCCCAATCTGCAGATAAAATAGAATCCATGTTGTGAGTTCCTCCCCCCCTTGGGGGGGGGGGGGGCTTCTTTTTTGTTCCTGTAGGTGTGGAAGGCGTGCGTTTCTTAACCAAAAATACAACACATCGTTTGGTATAAGAGAGCATTAATTTTCTCTAAAGAAGTAGCCGTTATCAAAGAGATGCCAGAGTCAAAGCAAACAGTGGCACTAGCACCCAGTTGGTCAAGAGTGCCAAGTGGCACATGCAAGGCAGAGACGTTGAGAGAATAGCGCCCAGGTGGTGAAGCGCCAAGGAGGACAAGATGCCTATGCACCTAAGAAAGTCTTGCATTATTTGAGAAATGCGAGATATTGCCCGAGGATTCCCTTGATCACAGCGAGGAGAAATGCTCCCTGGAATCACGTGAAGAATGTTCGCCTAAGACATTGAGTAGCCCTGACATATGCCCTAGCAAGAAGCAGAATACCGAGTGTTGATGACTACGTGCAGATTGAGGTTCCAACGCTAGATGTAACGGTCCACTGTCAATACCTGCGTAGACGATGAAAACATTCATGGCAGCCGTTAGAAACCAGAGACATTGAGCTGCACAACGGATGCGAGGCAAAGTCGTCAGTCACGGAGGAGGTGGCAGTCAAAAGGCTGAAGAAATTATGCATAGGCTGCCTGGAGAGTCGATCACTTTTGATTTGGGAGTAACTTTTGCGCAGCTGAGAGTTGAGTGTTGATCATACTATACTAAATAAGTAAAAGCAAGGTACAACAAGAATTATAATATGATGAGCAAAGATTAGAGTTCTTATCCAAGAAGACTTTATGATAGAAAGAGTACCAGTGGAGGTGCATTCTATCTTGGAGACAGGTTGGTCACGTGGAACAGTAAGAAACAAGAGTCAGTCTCCTTATCCATAGCAGAGGCAGAATATATTGCAGCGACAACGTGTTGTACGCAGGAGAAAGTTGCGAAAGGTGAGGTTAAGTTGGATTTTGTTCCAACAACAGAGCAAGTAGCGGATATCTTCACAAAACCGTTGCCCAAGGAAGTCTTTGAGTACCTTCGCAATAAATTGGGAGTGGTCACGCTTCCCAAGAATTGACTAGCTATCGGGACCACATTCTCAGGGGAGCATTTGTGTATTTGTTTATCTTTTTGCTCATGTTTGTGATTTTTGCTAAGTGTAATAATTTTTGTCTGAGAATGTTGTGCATGGACTCAAGGGGAGTTTACAACAGCCCTTTTGGTATTGTTGTCAAAGGGGGAGAAGAGTTATAGGAAATTGCACGTGTGTTGCCAACAATTCCAAAGGGGGAGATTGTTGAGCAAGGTGCAGCGACAATATTGTCATTGTTGTCAACACAGTCAGATAGATCGGTTGATGCAGTGGACAGGAGTTCAGAGGTTACTCAGAGTATGTACAATGATGTTAAATGCTTATGAGGATGTTTTTGATGTTTGGGTGAAGTTGTTACAGGTTGTCCAAGAAGACCGAAGTGGCCCATATGCAAAAGAGAAGCAAAAAAGCAAAGAGGAAAAAGTGTCACGATATCGCGACATGTTGCATTTTCAGGCAAAGAGAAGAGAAAATGCAAGGAGAAAAAGTGTCACGATATCGTGACATGTTGCATTTTCACGGCCAAAAGAGAAGAGAAAATGCAAGGAGAAAAAGTGTCGCGATATCGCGACATGTTGCATTTTCGCGGCCAGAAGAGAAGAGAAAATGCAAGGAGAAAAAGTGTCGCGATATCACGACATGTTGCATTTTCGTGGCCAGAAGAGAAGAGAAAATGCAAGGAGAAAAAGTGTCACGATATCACGACATGTTGTATTTTCGTGGGCCAAAGCTAAGAGAAAGAGCAAGGAGAAAAAGTGTCGCGATATCGCGACATGTTGTATTTTCGGAGCCAAAGCTAAGAGAAAGAGCAAGGAGAAAAAGTGTCGCGATATCGCGACATGTTGTATTTTCGGGGGCCAAAGCTAAGAGAAAGAGCAAGGAGAAAAAGTGTCACGATATCGCGACATGTTGTATTTTCGTGGCCAAAGTAAAAAGAAAGAGAAAGGAGAAAAAGTGTCGCGATATCGCGACATGTTGATTTTGGGCGATGCAAAGAGAAAGAGAGAGAAAGAAAAAGTGTCGCGATATCGCGACATGTATTTTTGTAGGCCAAATGAAAGGAGAAAGAGAGAAAGAAAAAGTGTCACGATATCGCGACATGTCGCATTTTCGTGACTCAAAAGGGAGGAAGGAAGAGAAGAAAAAGTGTCGCGATATCGCGACATGTCGCATTTTCGTGACTCGAAAAGGAGGAAGGCAGAGAAACAAAAGTGTCACGATATCGCGACATGTCACATTTTCGTGACTCAAAAAGGCCAGGCAGGCAGAGTAACAAAAGTGTCGCGATATCGCGACATGTCACATTTTCGTGACTCAAAAAGGGCAGGCAGTAGAGTAACAAAAGTGTCGTGATATCGTGACATGTCGCATTTTTGTGACTCGAAAAGGCCAGGCAGAGAGAAACAAAAGTGTCACGATATCGTGACATGAATACCAGGATGGTGAAACTGAAGACTGCATAGTGACGTGGACCCATAAGGAATCTTTAATGATTTGAAATCATTTAAGATGGTCGTTACATATGGAAAGAAATGGATGCATGCCCATGTGGAGAAAATGAAGAAAAGAAGTATGGAAGGAGAAAATGAACAGTTGTTAAAATAGAAAATGAACAGTCATGCAGGGAGAAAAAAAATACATGCAAAGAGAAAAAGAATAGACATGCAAAAAGAAAATGAACAGTTACAAAGGAGAAGATGAACAGTCATGACCGAGAAGACGAACAGTCATGGTAGGAGAATATGGTGTCAATTCTTTGCATGTAACGTGTTTGATGAAATGCCTACTCTATATATACAAAAGGAGTTACATAAAGAAGGCGTTACAATTGACAAGTGGCGTATGAGAATATGAAAGGAGTTACAACTGGAGTTACAAAGAGAAAGGATGGTTATAAAAGGAGTGTTGCTTGGAGAATTTAAGTTGGGAATTTATCTTGTGAAGTGCGCGAGAGGAGCGTGAGAGGAGCGAGAGGCGAGCAAGAGGTGAGCGAGAAGGGTGTGTGTTGTGTGAGAGATGTTGAGTAAGCAATAGACCAGTCAGGGTCTTGTAAAAGTGAAGGCATTTATATGTCAATCTTCTAGTTTCAGAATTGAAGTCCAAGTTGGTGCTTGGCATCAGGGGTTGGTGCTGGTAAATCAAGGGTTGGTGCTCCTTTTGGTGTAAGGGTGGTGCTCTTTCTTTTGTTGGTGAGATAAATGGGGGTTGGTGCTCCTTCCAGTTGGTGCTTGGATAAATCTGGGGTTGGTGCTCCTTTCGTTGGTGCTAGGATAAATCGGGGTTGGTGCTCCTTCTAGTTGGTGCTGGGATAAATCGGGGGTTGGTGCTCCTTTCTGTTAGGTGCAGATAAATCAGGGGTTGGTGCTCCTTTCTATTGGTGTAGATAAATCGGGGGTTGGTGCTCCTTCCAGGTGGGTGCTTGGTAAATTGATTGTAAAGTTGTTGCTTTGCAAAGGCTGGATTTGGATGGGAGTCCAAACAGTCAATTTTTGAGGAGTAGCCAAATCGGTGAACCTCGGTACATCTTGTGTTGTGTGATGCTCTCTTGTTATATTTGCTTTATTTGGTTTTAAGTTTTCATTGTTTCGGCTTTAAGAGTTGAAGATTTAAGTTTTAAAGAGCTACACTGATTCACCCCCCCTCTCAGTGTCATTGTGAGACTAACAAGTGATAGGTATTATCAACCATGAAGTGGTAATTAATAATGGAGGTCCTTGAAGCAAAATAGGCCATGTGTCAATATAAGGCTTGGTCAATGCTTTGATCCTATTAGAAAAAGAGTGGAAGGAGCACATTATGTCCTTAGTTCAAGTGATCTCCTCTCCTTGTACTCCATATGGTAGGGTCCTTCTAGAGAAAGATTTTTGACAACCATTGAAGCAACAAAGGAAAATTAATATGTCATTGGACTATTAATTATACATAGAGTGGCTTGAGGTGCACCTTTGATAGATATTAGGTCGAGCTGCTCACATTTATTAGAATAACTAATGGGAGATCAAAAGGAGCTATATCCTACTCATAAAGGAAGAGGTTCAAAAACTAATAAGTAAAACTTAGTAACCTCCATGTCATATGGATAAAGTGATGGTTCTTGGTTTTATTCTTCAACAAGTAAAAGCCCCCAATAGATTACCAAAATTGTAGCAATTATCAAAATACTTAGGCATCTTCCTTGATCAATTTTATAGGATGGATCTAATGGGAGGAAATTTATCAAGAAATTTAAAAGAAAGCTAAGGTAGAGCAAAGTACAAGATATCATAGACCAAATTCTGAGGATACAAAAGGATGAAAAACTAGAAGTTTAGGAAATTTTTAGAATGACATTGCACATAAAATGATACTAACTATAATTGCAATGAGGAATGAAGAAAAGAACACATGCAAAAGGGCACTAATACGATTTTGGAGAGAGGTCATATTTCATTGCAAATAACCTCCAAAGCTATCTTTATCACTCAAGCACAACATTCCAAGGAGGTGGTTAGATTCTTAAAGATAATATTTATGGAAGCTATAGTTCTAGCAGCCTCAAGCTCAATAACATTGATTGTAGAATATCCCACATCATGAACTACCATTGATGGTAGTTGGAAACAATGGTGGTAGCTACACATCCAAAGGCCCAAAACCCTTATGTATTAATGAGTATAAATCTAGAGAGATTAAGATAGTCAACCAATTGAATGCAAAAGGATCCTGACATAGATTGGACAAGAATTTTGAATTTCTTACAAAATTTTGGAGGGAAAATTTCTCTAATTTTATCTATAAATAATGGTTTCTTCTTCATTGTAAAGGATTGTAAAGTTGCTTGATAAGTGTCTAATATATGGCTCCTTATGTAAATTTTCTTTCATTTTCTATTATGTATTAGTCTAGAATCAAACCATGAGTCATTTTGGTAATAATATAAGAGCCCTCTTGGCATGACATATTTGTAAAAATATTGTAATATATATAAAGTTGTGACTATTTATATTTCTATCCCAATTTCTATGTATATTTAGTGTCCATGAATGCTTGTTCTATACAAAGAAAGTTTTTAGTTTCTATCTATTAATGAATATTTCAAAGTGTTCATTCATCCCACTGGTGCATAAGATAATTTATGATATTGGTGTATC
Source organism: Wollemia nobilis (assembly GCA_028583015.1). Taxonomy (NCBI): domain Eukaryota; kingdom Viridiplantae; phylum Streptophyta; class Pinopsida; order Araucariales; family Araucariaceae; genus Wollemia; species Wollemia nobilis. The sequence continues at coordinate 4,319,155 of JAQPPZ010002072.1, read as the reverse complement.
ACCTCCCATAGCATACGAATTTTATTCTCTTATCTTTCTCTACCATTTTCCTTTGATGAATGAAAGTAGCTTAGGAGTACTTTAGAAATTTGAGCATTGAAGATCACATCTTGTAAGGAGCTAACCTTGTAAAAAATCCTAAAGGTTATCCTTTGAGTCATGTCCCATGCACTCTGGAATTTTGGTTATGTCACTTTATGTGAGGTAAAATTATCAGGTGCATCCAACCACTACAATGGATGAATGTAATATTCTGAGATGACAATATTAATGTTGGACCTAACATTTTATATATTTATCACATTACTCATACAAATAAGAAAGTATAACTTTGTATTGATAGGTGGGTAATCAAGGATATAGACAATGGGTTTAAAATTATTGCTTCTAGTTATTGTAATGAGACTAACCACATGTATAAGTTGAAAAAAATATCTACCTCTTTTGCCACTGCTAGGAAGAAAATATTTGTTGCTATGGTTGCACATGTAGATAATAAAAGTTATAAGTGTCATCATAGGCTTGGGAACCTTAGTTATGGTTCTTTGAGATACATGATTCAACATCATATGGCTATTGAGCTTCCATGCATATCTCATCCAAGTGGTGCATGTGAGGGATGCATTTTAGGAAAGCACCATAGTTGAGGCTTTCCAAAATGTATTGTAAATCAATCATCTCATCCCTTGGAGATTATACATAGTGATCCTTTTAGACCTATGGATACACCACATCTCTTGAGGAATAGGTACTTCCTTTTTTATTGATTATTTCTCTAGATATATGTGGTTGTACACAATTCACACTAAGGATGATATTTTTGAAAGGTTTTAAAGAACACAAGCTTATACTGAGAGGGAGGGTGAACAGTATAGCGCCCACTTTTTACTTTCTTTCCAAACCAATATCAATTAATGTTCTTAATTGCAATAACCAAATATAGCAGTGTGCATTAATAACTCAGATAGCAATAGTAAGCAAGAGCACAAGTCACCACACATAATTTGAGACACAAGATTTAACATAGTTCCCCCAATGTGGGGTACTCCACAAGATAATATCCTTATAATATTTCACAAATAAATAAGTATCCTTATCCAATACAATGATTACTTTGATATGATCAAAGCTAGGTAATACATTGATCTGCTCAGGTAGGTAATCCATTGATCTTATCAACTAGGCAACACACTGATATGCTCAGGTAGGCAATCCACTAATCTGCTTAGCTAGGCAACACACTGATCTACTCAAGTAGGCAATCCACTGATTTGCTCAACTATAAAATACACTGATCTACTCAGGTAGGTAATCCACTGATCTGCTCAGCTAGGTAACACACTAATCTGCTCAGCTAGGCAACATACTAATCTGCTCAGGTACGCACTCCACTGATCTGCTCAACAAGATCACACAAAATTTGTCTAAATTTGCTCAACAAGTTCACATAGAACTCGTCCAAATATACTCAACAAGCTCACACAGAACTTGTACAAATCTGCTCAACAAGTTCACACAAAACTCATCCAAATCTCCTCAACAAGATCACACAGAACTTGTCCAAATATTCTCAACAAGCTCACACATAACTTGTCCAAATTTTCTCAAAAAGCTCACACAAAACTCGTCCAAATATGCTCAACAAGTTCACACAAAACTCATCCAAATATGCTCAACAAGCTCACATAGAACTTGTCCAAATTTTCTCAACAAGCTCACACGGAACTTGTCCAAATATGATCAAAAAGATCACACATAACTTGTCCAAATCTGCTCAACAAGCTCACACAAAACTTGTCCAAATATGCTCAATAATATCACATAGAACTTGTCCAAATCTATCCCAAAAGCCTTCTCAAAGGCTCAATCAATCATACTCAAGTAGTACTCAAATCTCATCCACAAATCTTATGAAGGCAAGGCTCAAATATGAACTCAACAATGAATGGTAATACACTCTTCAAAGGATGACAACTATGATCCACAATGATCTCAACTCAAATCAATCTCATAGAAGCATAAAGAGAATTGTTAGAGACTCAATATGTTCTATACTCAAATCCAATATCTTTCTCAACTCAAGGTAATATCATAGAAGCATAAAGAGAATTGTTAGAGACTCAATATGTTCTATCCTCAAATCTCAATCTCAACTCAAGTTCAGAATATAGAATAGTTTGTTTCATGGAACTTGAACAACTACTTCACACAATCACTTGACTAGGCTCAAATGACTCTTCTCAACCAACTACCACAAGGAACAACTCTTTCTTACAAACCCTAGTACAAGCATTATCAACCAACTTAAATATTTCCAACAATGCTCAACCACAAATATCACATAACAATGATACTCATGTTCTTCTCAAGTTCAAGTTCTTTGCATAACCAATGGGCTTCAAAAACAATGCTAATAAAACATTTTTCATATAACAATGATACTCATGTTATTTTCAAGTTCTTTGCATAACCAATGGGCTTCAACAACAATGCTTATAAAACAAGGTTTAACCACAACTCTTAAACTAGAAAACCTTGAAGCATTCAGCCAACCACTTTCAAAAAGGAAACCACAATCAATCCTTTTCTCTCCAATTATATTTCAAAAATCAACCACCATAATCAATAAATAGGAGAATGTGCCCATACCTTTTATAAATATGATGAAACCCCTTTGGAAATATGCCACACTCAACACACTTTGAAAAAGAACAAAACAACCTTCACTTTGAACCCCTTTACAAAAACAAAAATATCTCTTTACATACACCTTATTTCTCCATCTAATCAAGTTAATCAAATATCCCTCGAAATAAGCTTTCCAATGATATATAATATGGTATACTTCTAAAAGAGGAAAACACCAGAAATTTCTTTTTCTAAAAGTGCATTTCAACCCTTATATCTTGCCTTCCAATAAAATAAAAATTTAATCAAACATTATTCCCTTAGCATCACCTTATTCCTCCAACATTAGGCAATAATAAAAAAATATTCAATAAAATGTTTACTTGCCTCTTAGAGGTAATCGAACCCTCATTACTGACCACTCAACACCACAACCGTGGTGCCAAAGACCATGTGATCTATCTGCTCACATAGGTTAGAGAGCAGAAATGTTCCCTATATTTTGTTGCCCATGCTCCTTCCAAAAACGTGTGCCAAATGCTCTTCTTCCACACTCTACGAAAATCGAACCTGGTGGGAATTGAACGCATGACCTATCGCAACCAAAAACTCCACACTTCCCAAGCTCACCGTTGGACCACGCTGTCACATCGAAGGATTTTGGGGATTCCACTTTTTGTTCTCTTCGTTCGATGCTTAGACTTTTGAATTGAAAGCCTTTGCATATATATATGCAACCTTCCTTTAATTTCACATACGTCGGCACCTTTAATTATTAATTTCCTATTGATGGCACATGGTTTTTATGACGTCGATGATGACTTTAATTTCAATTTTAAAATTTTTATTTTAATTTTAAATAATTAAAATTTAAACTAAATATTTAAAATTAAAAATCTCCATCACCGGGGCACCTTTTTTTACGAAATGAAAAGCCAACATGGGTTTTAATAAAAACCCATTTCAAATCTGCCATCCATGTTTTTAAAAATCTTTTATTTTGCTTGCCTTGGTTTTCACAAAAAACTTGTATATATCCATGCTTTCCAAAATATCATAAATTCTTATTTATGAAATACTTTGTCCACCAAAATTCAATGTGATCCATGTGACATCAATGATCCATGTGACATCAATGACAACAAAAAATACCTCAAATTTCCAACAGGTTTAAGACCTTCAAGGACCTTGTTTAAAATTATCTAGATAAGAGAATAAAATTTCTAAGGATATATGTGGGTGATGAATATGTTAGCTATGTAATTCATAATATTTTGGCTTCTCATGGAATTGCATGTTAGAGGACTATTCATTGTACTCCTCAACAAAATAGTGTGGCTGAAAGAAAAAAGAAGGTGATCATGGAGATGACACAATGTATAATTTATACCAAGGGCATGGATCATACATCATTAACAAAGTTCCCACTAGGGTAGTCTAGGGCATGACACATCTTGAGAGATTGGTAGGGGATAATCCTAGTGTATATTAATTTTGTATCTTTGGGTCTTTAGCATGAAATCACATACCTAAGGATGTTTAGAAGGATGCAAAAAAGAGTCATAAATGCATTTTTTTGTGTAGATAGCTGAAAGGAATATTATTTTTGTAATACTTAAAGGTTTGAGGTTTTAATCTAAAAAGATGTCATCTTTGATGAGGTTCTTCCAAGTACTCCTTCCGTTCCATCACCTAAAATTTTGGTAATTGATTCTTCTTACCTACCCTTTGACTATATTTAATTAAGTTATTTTTGTTGATATTTTGGTTGGTTATATTTAATTGAGCATCTTATTCATCTCTCATTTTTTATATTCATCATTAAGTGGTATTTATTTTCCTATTGATTTAGCCCCTTCATAGAGAACACCATAAGCAACACTCTCTTCTCTAGGATTAAGACATGATGAACATGACACATAAGTTTAGAATACTTCAATATTGTATGATGAAGTGAGTGATGATGTTGGATTCCTCAATTTTAGCTTTTAATATTAATCTATCACAAGATACATATGATTCTTTAATTCATCCAAAATTCAAGTGGATTAAGATGCTTCTAAAGTATGCTTAACCTATTCTATATCTTGAGTGATATCAAAAGGCTCATTCTTGTGCTTTGCTTTTGAAGGTAGCACATTCTTAGGATCCTCTCATATATTCTTAGGCTAACAATAAGCTAGAATAGGAATATGTTATATTGGTAAGGTATGAGGCTTTGATGAAGAATGAAACTTAAGAGCTAGTACCTCTTCTTGAAGGGAAGATTTTTTTGGATGCAAATGGGTCTATAGGATCCAATACACATCCTATGGTTATGCAGACAAGCATAATTCATCCTTATTGCTAAGGAAATATCTCAATAGGAGGGTGTGGACTATGTTTAGAATTTTACATCAATATCGAGGATGGAATCAATCAAGATGATTCTATCTATTGTTATCTCTTATATATAAAAGTTACATCAAATGGACATGAAGAATGCCTTTCTATATGAGGATATTTGGGAGGAATCTATAAGCATCAACCACCTAGTTTTGACCTTGAGGGACCCATTCCATTGGTTTGTTGTTTGACTAGGTTCTTGCATGGACTTAAGTAGGCTCTTCATGCATGGTATGAGAATATAGATTCCTTTTTATTAATTATGGGTTTTAGCAATATATAGCTAAAAATGATGTTTACATCAAACATCAAAATGGGAAAACTTCAGTGATTACATTTTAAGTTGATGATCTTCTCATCACTAGTAGCTCCTCTATTTTAATTTAAGATATGAATTCATCGCTTCATTCCACTTTTGAGATGCTAAATTAGGATATTTTACATTATTTCTTGGGGATTCATATTGATTAGAAAAATTAAGGCATCACTATTTCTTAGTCAAAGTATTCTTTGGACCTTCTTTAGCACTTTAGGATAGAGGATTGTAATATTTTTAAAACTTCTTTTTCCTTAGGCCTAAAAATTTGGGTTGATTTCACCACACCTTTGGTAGATCCCACATTATCTTGCTCTCTTATGGGAGGACTTCTCTATCTTAATCACACTAGGACTAATATAGCCTTTGTTGTTATTAGCTATCATTCTAGATACATGTAGGTTTCCTAGGAGAATAATAAGTACACAACAAAAAAAGAGAATTATCAGATACATCAAAGGGATATATCAAATTAGTATTTACTACTCCATTGGCTTCCCTTTGATTTTGATAGGGTTTTTAGATGGTGATTGGGTAAGTGACTTGGATGAGTAGAGATCCACTATAGGATTTGTGTTTTATTTAGGATTAATAAGTGTTGAAATATGATTGCAATATGAATTTTTATTTTCATATTCTAAGTTACAAATCTAATGTTCTGAATTTGTTTTGCTAAATAATATGCATGATTTATATATTTTTTAGTAAATTTGATCTAAAAGATACTATGTGCCATATGTTGGTAATCTTACGTAAATTATGTGTAGATGCTATGTTTGTAGCAGATATGTGTTGTATGTAATATGTGAAGAATTTTATGACCAAACCCAGCTGAAGTAGTCCACAAAATATTACAACAAAAAATAGCTACACATACCACCTACTAAAACCATCTACAGAAATGCGCTACTAACACTGTCTACAAAAACTAGCTAACTGTGTAAACATGTTTGATGCGATAAAAACTACCATGTATGCTGATAACTTAGCCAACACAACATGTGTTGTGAAGTCAGCATGATCATTATCACATTGTTGAACACATTAGCATTGGGTGTATAATTGGATATTTAATTTTTTAGTTGTTACGAAAACCATTAATTGTTATAAGTTTACGTAATCGAAATGTAATTTGAAGTTATCCTCCTAAAAGAAGTGTAGACCCAAAAGGGGCCACATACTTAGCAAAATTATGAAGTTATGGCTAGAAAATAAAGGAGTGTTCATGACAGAGCAAAGTTCCACAAAAAGTATAAATTCTACATTTGTCATCTAGCAGAATCTTAAGGAGCTAAAAAGATGATTTTAGGGTGAACCAATTCCTTGTTATAGAATCTACAAGTTCTTATGCCTAAATAATGCTAACAAACTATGAGGCAATGGAGCTTGGGAAAGAGAAGATACTCTAATGGCCAGCCAAGATAAGCTCTATGTTATTTTTTGCTAGTCGATGATGCAAGGAAAGATCCATGGTCAACGTAGTCAAATTTGGTTGAGCGGAATTTAGAGTTGTGAAATATAGAAGGAGCAATGTTGGTACATGGGAAGTTTTCCATGGTGGAAGTCAAGGTGGAATACAGGGTTGTGGATCCTGGAAAGTAGTGTTAATATCTTCCAAAAGGCCAAAGTAGAATAAGAGTTTTCATAGTCAAACCGGTCAAACCTGACCTAGTGGAAATCAAAGTAGCGGAGTTTGCAAGAAGTCGTTGGCAACCACATATAAGCCAATTTCGTAGTCAATGCAATCAAACCTTACTCGATGGAAATTTGGAGTTGTGGATTCTTTGAAAGGTTGTGAGATATCTAAGACTTCATACTCTGCAGTCAATATGGTCAGGCTAGGATTAGTCAAAAAAGAACCAATGGATTCTAAAGAGTACAAAAGACAATGGAACCTAATAAAGGCAGTGAAAATATTTGAGAAGATGAAACATCATTGGAATCAAGATCCAACTACATTTTTAGTTGTAAATCAACGATGGAAGGTTTTTGCAAGAATGAAGAGTGGTCCATATTGATCTGTAACCTCTCCAGCCATGGAAGTCAGTTGAGGAGCTGAGTGTTTGCAGAGTGCAAAGATACAACATTAATGGAGTACAACTTAGTTTCCTTCTTGAAGATTCATGAGAGGTTGCCACCTCAGCACTTTGTTATTTTAACAGGGAAAGTCCTTGTAATGTTCCAGTATGTTAATCATTGTAAAATCTATATAAGGAGATCGAACCCCCATGTTTAAGGGTCGACTCTAGAGTGTTTGCCTGATATATTACTGTAATTATTGAGAGATCAATAGAAGGAGCATTACTTGGATGTTTACCTCTAATTTTTCATCTTTATCAACTATAAATTTATTCTGTGAATGCATTTTTGTTACTGCTTTATGGTTAGTCAATTCTGCTGATATTGGATTGCTAATTTAGAGCACCTTGGAATGGTTCATGCCTGAATAAATGTTGTAGAAGACTTCTATTTCTGTTAGTCTAAATGTTGATCTAATTTTTCTATTTGGATTATTAGCATTTAAGATGTTTGAAATAGTTTTTTGAGCATTTCCTTATTTTAATGGTGAAGATGTTGAGTTTTGATTGTTGTTAGTCTCAAGTGTGGCATTCTGGAAATGTGATTGATCAATGGATTCTTGCTATTTTTCAATGTTGTTAGCTCTATCCGACCATCTAATTTCTCAATTATTTTCTAACCCTTACCCTATTTCTATCCCTAAACTTACACTTTTTAATTGAGCTTAATTGAGTCAACACCTAAAATAGTTGACAAGGAATACCAACCTACTCTGGAGGTTGGATTGAAGTATATCTCTGATCCATCCAATATTAGGGTTTGAGCTATGATTAGCGGGTATGCGCCTCCCAAAAGTCATAGATTCATAGTTATAGTTCAAGGTTCCCTTGATGTCAATTCAGACCCCAATAGTTCTGGCACGCTCGATGGGACCTCAAAGATACATTATAGGTCTCTTTACCCACTTATTTATTAAAATATCCTAGAGGAATCAAGATTTAGTGAATTTTCTTGACCTCATTTTGTGGAGAGAGTAAATTCACTTGGTGACTATGTTGGGGAGTGAAGTCAGATTTCATGACTGGTTGTCTTAAATGATTGTTATGAATAGATGTTGCTCCCTATTTTGAGTTTACAAGTCTGTAGCCCTAATGGCTAATCACCATTATCCCTCATGGTATGACTCTAGGCCTTTAGACATTCTATTTTTACATGAAATTCCCAAAATCACCCTTAAAAACTTGCCAAGCTATCAGGGGAAGGAAAATACTGCAAAGGAGCATTGCCAGGACATAGCTTCCCTGTCATCTATGCACAATATTGAGTTTGAGGATGTTATGTTAAGATTGTTATCCCTATATTTGAAAGGAAAGGTGTTGCAGTGGTACCATTCCTTAGAGTCTAGAAGTATCAGGAGATGGGAAGACCTGGCCAAGGCCCTTATAGATGAGTTTGATGACCCTGGATATCCCTTCATACTCCTCACCCAGTTTTCACTCATCAAGAAATCTATTCACGAAAAGCTCTCTAAATTCAACATTCACTTCAAAAGAATGTGGACTAGAATTCCTCAAGAATACCAACCCTCCCACCCTCAGGCATACCTATACTACATTCATGCCCTACATCCCGAGCTAAGCCTCTTGATACAATAGTCAAAAGTTAAGATATTCCCACAAGTGTTTCAAGAAGCTATGAAGGCAGAAAATATGTTGATCACCATGGGAAAACTCCCTCCTAGAGAGGTTGATCCTCCTTTCTCTAACCCCCAACATATTCCATATGGTTGCAAAATTATTAAAGAAGCACAATTGTGGACTAAAAAGGGTCCCAGTGGTGGACTAGTGGTAAATCAAGGGATCAACCCACAAATTTTGAAATAAGAGCTAGAAGGAGTTATGGCGTACCCCCAACACTATGGGTGAGGGAATGAGCTACCACCAGACAAGGTGATATCACCATATCTTATTCCATATATTTTATTCGATTCAAGGTATTTTGAAGGTCCAACCAAGGAGAAAACTAAAAAATAACAAGATATAGAACCAAAGGAGATTGTTAACAATGCCTTTCCACTCTGAGATGCACTTCCACCACACATTCTATGGTAGATGATATATTAGGGACATGGCTATTTAAGTAGCAGAAATATTTGCAGTATACAAGTATGTTCTTTGATGAACAATATCAATGGTTTGTGCACTACCTTTTAGGACCTCACTCATGATAAAGAAGAACAAGTGCCAAAAATAGAGGGGGTTTTAGTGAATAAATCTCTTGAGGAAAGGAAGCTTGAGGTCTGGAAGGATTTATATCTACCTTCAATAACATTGGATCAATAGATAGAAAAGGTGAATCAGTTGCAAGACCTAACCAATGGATCACATCAAATAGAGCAAGAGTTGAGATGAGATCTGTTAGCAAGACCTAGAGTAGATTTGGCTAATCTCTCCTTAAAATTTCTATCTGGTGAAAGTAGAAAAGGCTATCAGAATAACACCTTAGGTTTCTATAAGAAACAACGTGACCCATGCTACTTGTCAATTGTTGTTGAAAAGGGAATGATACACAATTGTCTGATAAGCTCGAGGGGCTAAAGTACCGATAGTACCTTTCAGAGTATGTGAAGAGTTGGAGCTGACTATAGAAAGGGTGGAACCCAAATATCTACAGTTCAGAGGTAAAACCATCAAGGTCCTTGGAATTATTAGAAGACTTGTAATGATGTTATGGGGTTTACTCAATTTATGCATGGTATTAGATATCATGATCATGGACATTCCTTCGTTATGTGACATTTTTCTCTCTGAAGCATCAGTTTGACCTTTTGGGTTTTTCCTTGAGGAGGAAGTTAATGGCATCCGCATCCTTGGAGAAAAGAGTAGTGTTGAGGTTGCCGGCCAAGATATTCACCCTTTTATAATTGAATATTATAGGTGACCACACATTAGTTCTCCTATGACTGTACGTAATCATGCGAAGATAGAGAACCTTTTTTAGGAGGGTTTATCGATAGGCTTCCAATCCAATGAGGCATTGGTTGGAGGGACCCTTTTTATTATTCAAGAAACATCAGAATTTTTTTGCAAATATCAAGGATCATTTTCATAACAAGGAAATAGAGGGAGAGATAGAGGATTCGAGTCGTTTGAGGTATGAGAGTTTTGAGGGAAGCCCCATATTCGTGACCTACCAATGGGAGAAGTATTTTGAAGAACAAGAGCTTGCAAGAATGAAGATTAATTCCCACGACATGAGATACAGAGGATCAGGCCATTATTACACTCAAGCAGGTGTAATCTATCTATCACATGGTGAAAGATTTAAGGAAAAGTACAAATTTAGAGCCATTTGGTCCGAACATTGTAGGTTCATAGGTTAGAAGCATATGAAATATTTAGAGCCAGGTGCAGGCATGCACACCACATTTTGTGTACATAATTGACATTTAAATAAATGGTTGACTACAACTATTGTAATAAAATTGAGGTTAAGAGGTGACAACCATGGCAAAGATGTATCGTAATATTTCTGGTATAGTGATGGCTTGAATCATAATGAGGGCCTGTGACTCTATTGCCCAAATGGATACTAGATAGTCAAGCCAGAAGCTCGATTAAAATGCACCAAATAAAGCAGTCCAGCTTTAGTACTTTCTAAATCTAGCCAATATCTCTGCATCATCAGTAGACGTCATCTTCACAACTCTATAAAAGGTAGAAAACTTGTTTGTGAGATAGTTTGAGGTATGATATGGGTCATGATTGGTTATTTTTAGAAGGCAAAGGAGAGGTTGCTCAGATGAGGGAGGTTCAGTTCATCCTCACCAAACACCGTAAGCGGATAAAAAGTAGAGATGGATTGCCATGCTTGGTAATCTACCTACCTTGGAAGTGGTCTCACACCTCGATGGATTATGCATATGGGACTTGCACCCCGATGGAGTATGCATATCTATTTGTTGGTGGTGCATGGTTCCCTATTTTTGTGTAACTCCAATTCCCTTTGTCCCCTTCCCTTTTTCTTTGCTTCCCCAACACACTAGTGTTGTTTCCTCTGTGTCCCTTGTAGTTTTTTTTTTCCTCTCCCTTTTGTTTTCTCCTTAGTTGTATAGAGGTGGTCGTTGCATTTTGTTTCATCCTTAGCATCGTCCAATCACCACCATTTCATGTGTATTAGGAGGTATTATTTTCCTCGCTCTATAGACTATGTATATAATCCTCCTCTGTTTTCACTCAGTTCCTATATTGTTTTATCTTCTTGTTTTTCTTGCATCCCTGTTTGAAGCTTTCTCTATTAGATTGCATCTTTAATTTTAAATTTTCATGGTTTCTTACCTCAAATTCTACTAGAATTTTGAGAGGATAAGGCTCTGAGTTCCCCTTTGCGAGAAAAGTTCCCCGAGAGGTGCCAAAATGTAGACCCAAAAGGGGCCACATACTTAGCAGAATTATGAAGTTATGGCTAGAAAAGAAAGGAGTGTTCATGATAGAGCAAAGTTTCGTAGAAAGTATAAATTTTGCATTTGTCGTCTAGCGAAATCTAAAGGAGCTAAAAATATGATTTTAGGGTGAACCAATTCCTTGCTATAGAATATGCAAGTTCTTATGCCTAAATAATGCTAACAGACTATGAGGCAACAGAGCTTGGGAAATAGAAGATACTCTAATGGCCAGCCAAGATAAGCTCTATGTTATTTTCCACTAGTCGGTGATGCAAGGAAAGATCCACGGTCAATGCAGTCAAATTTGGTTGAGCGAAATTCAGAGTTGCAGAATACAAAAGGAGAAATGTTGGTACATGGGAAGTTTTCTACAGTGGAAGTATGCAAGGTAGAATACGAGGTTGCGGATCCTAGAAAATAGTGTTAATATCTTCCAAAAGGCCAAAGTAGAATAAGAGTTCCATAGTCAAACCGGTCAAACCTGACCTAGAGAAAATAAAAGTAGCAGAGTTCGCAAGAAGCCATTGGCAACCATAGATAAGCCAATTCTACAGTCAGCGTAGTCAAACCTTACTCGATGGAATTCGGAGTTGTGGATTCTTTGAAAGGTTATGAGATATCTAAGACTTCATACTCCATAGTCAATATGGTCAGGCTAGGATTAGCGAAAAAAGAACCAATGGATTCTGAAGAGTACAAAAGATAGCAAAACCTGATAAAGGCAGTAAAAATATTTGAGAAGATGAAATGTCACCGAAATCAAGATCCAACTACATTTTTAGTTGCAAATCAATGACGAAAGGTTTTTGCAAGAATGAAGAGTGGTCCAGATTGATCTGTAACCTCTCCAATCATGGAAGTCAGTTGAGGAGCCGAGCATTTGTAGAGTGCAGAGATACAACATTAATGGAGTACAACTTAGTTCCCTTCTTGAATATTCATGAGAGGTCACCACCTCAGCACTTTGTTGTTTTAACAGGGAAAGTCCTTGTAATGTTCTAGTATGTTAATCATTGTAAAATCTATATAAGGAGATCGAACCCCCATGTTTAAGGGTTGGCTCTGGAGTGTTTTCTTGATATATTACTGTAATTACTGAGAGATCAATAGAAGGAGCATTACTTGGATGTTTACCTCTAATTTTTCATCTTTATCAACTATAAATTCATTCTATGAATGCATTTATGTTACTGCTTTATGGTTAGTCAATTCTACTGATATTGGATTGCTAATTTAGAGCACCTTGGAATGGTTCATGCCTGAATAGATGTTGTAGAAGACTTCTATTTTTGTTAGCCTGAGTGTTGATCTAATTCTTCTATTTGGATTATTAGCATTTTAGATGTTTGAAATAGTTTTATGAGCATTTCCTTATTTTAATGGTGAAGATGTTGAGTTTTGATTGTTGTTAGTCTCAAGTGTGGCATTCTAGAAATGTGATTGATCAATGGATTCTTGCTATTTTTCAATGTTGTTAGCTCTATCCAACCATCTAATTTCTCAATTATTTTCTAACCCTTACCCTATTTCTATCCCTAAACTTACACTTTTAATTGAGCTTAATTGAGTCAACACCTAAAATAGTTGACAAGGAATACCAGCCTACTCTAGAGGTTGGATTGAAGTATATCTCTGATCCATCCAATATCAGGGTTTGAGCTGTGATTAATGGGTATGCGCCTCCCAAATGTCATAGATTCATAGTTACAGTTCAAGGTTCCCTTGATGTCAATTCAGACCCCAAAAAAAGATAAAAGAAGTTGTTTTATTTTGTTAGTATTTTGTTAGTAAGTTATTTAGACTTTAGGACTTTGTTACGTATATTTGGCATTATGCCACTTGGACAAGATTCGTTCAACAACCATGTAACAAAGTAGTTATTTGAATTTCTATTGTAAGGGTTGAAGGTAACATTATAAATTACAATGTAAAGACCCTGAAAAAGGTCTACCTTTTGTTGCTTTTCTGCCATATGTCCACTTTGTTTTAGCTATTATAGCATATTACATTGTATGAATTATGAAGATTGGAATAAAGTGATAAATTAGCAACATTTTCTTCTATGAATATGGTAACATTGTTCCATATTTTCTTCATGTTTTACTTATTTTTGTAACTTGATTTATTTTCCTACACCCATGAATTAAATAGTATAAATATTAGTTTAATGAAAATAACTTGTTGAAGTAAAGTAGAGTAGAAATAGGAGAAGAGATTAATACTGACCTCGAGGAGGCAAGGCCCACTCCAAGATGGTTAGTCCCTTGCTCTCTTCCTCCTAAAATATAGTAGATTTAGTTAGAACATAGAATAGTCTTAGAACATAAATTTAATTAAATTGCATAATATAGAATTATAAAATATATTAAATAGATAATGCATTATTAAATCATAAAGTGGATCCACACAAACTTAGACTAAATCATAATTGCATTAAGCATAATTTCATTCAATTTTATTTATTGCAAACTTTATTTCATGCAATGAAACTAAGGAAATGGAATAAAATCAATGTTTAGAATTGTGGATATCTATATGGGATTACTATTCTTTAAATCTAACCTAGATTGACAATTAAGTGTGAGAGATTATAACTCGACATTTTGGCACCGTTGTCGAGGAGAATAGTGCCATAATTTTTTATTGGAGACTATTGGATTGTATGAGAGGGAGGCTTACCTATGTGGTCAGTGGCACAAGAAGTTCCAACGTGCATGCAGGTTAGAGTGGCACAAGGAGTTCCAACAAGTGTCTTCATCTCAACATTGTTAGGTTCAATTTTACTACTTTTAGTTAGCATTTAAATTCCAACGAGTCATTTCTCTAGAATTTATGGTTGTCACATCTTAGGTCTGGAAACTTTAACTTGTATACAAGTCAGTAGGTGCGACAAGATCATACCAAAGTGTTTCTTAAAACCAAGTAGTGACAACAATTTAGCCTTTATTTTATTAAAATTTATTTTCAGCATTGTGTGGTTGTTACATACTTTGTTTGGAAACTTTTACTTGTATACAAGTCAGTGGTGCGACAAGATCATATCGAAGTGTTTCTTAAAACTAAGTAGTAACAACATTTTTACTTTCCCTTACTGCATTAAAATTGATTGTTGTATTTCAGATCTAGTTTTAATAGTAGTAAGATTGCTCTAGAATTTAGTTTTTGTGAATTGCATTTTAATTTCCCTTGTTGCATTAATATTGACTATTGTATTTCAGATCTGGTCTTAATAGTAGTAAGATTGCTTTAGAATTTAGTTTCTGTGTATTGCATTTTTCTCAAAAATAAAAAAAAAAAGAAAAATCATTGAAAACTAAAAAGAGAAGTATACATTGTTAATGGTGGAAAGTTGCATTATTCAGTCTACATTTATAGACCTTAGAAGAAAATTTCTAGAACAAGAAATCAACCTACTTTTTGAACAAAGACATAGGTCATCTTGGAAAGAGTGGAACCATATGTGGGAACACCTTGATATTATTAGGGAAAGGTCAGAAGAGTTGGATAAAATTAAGAGGATCAATATAGCTAAGGCTCTAGGTGCAGATTATCACTCACCATACCTTGATCTCTTGAGGAGTTGTGAATGTTGGCTAGGGGATAGAAGAGCAAGTGTAAACTCAACTACATATCCTTGGGAGCATTACTTTGAGGATTCCCTTGTTGTCCATAATTTCTTAGTAGATATAGAAAATAGAGAAGTGAGTCTGGAATATAATAAAAGATACCATAAAGCACCTAGAATTATATACTTTAGAGAGTTGTGTCATGATTTACAGTTTGAAAATCCTAGCACAATTCAAGGACAAGCCTTTATTATTCAATTGATTCATCTTGTAAAATGAGACTTTACATTTGAAGAAGAACATTACATGACCCCTGAATAGTTAGAACCAATCAATGATATCCATAAACTATTTAATGAGGATTAAATTATTTTGTTGCAAAAATTAAGAGCTTTGAAAATTTATGAGTAGACCTAGAGATTCAAAAGGAAGGTTCATCAAAGTCTACAAAGAGAGACAAGAAGAAAACTCTAGTGAAAAGCTTGACATTACTAGATTAAAAGAGATTAAGATTGTAGTAACTGAGGATTCTCCAAAAGAGCAAATTGAACTTCCATTAACTCTACTAGATCAAGATCCTAAAACATTTTTGTTGCTAGAACCTGAATTTGATAATCATATAGATCCTTCAACTATATTTTTTGAACCCATACCAGGTCCAATATTAGAATTCCTTCAATCAGTCATGGATGACCATATTAGTGAACATGGGGAAGTAGATGGAAACCAAAGGGGGAATAGGTAAAGGAATAGTGATCATGGAGAAGTAGAAGGAAACTAAAGAAGAAGTAGGTAAAGAAAAACTTTTGCCTTTCCCATTCCTTCTCTAGAAGATAGGATAATGAGAGAACCAAAGCCTATCTCTATTACTATTTTTCCTACCTTCCATGGGAAACCACATGAGGACCTTGATGCTTTTATTTTTGAGTTTGAAGTGGTATGCCAAGCTTATTTCTACACCACTAATGAACATAAGTTATGACTATTTCCCTCTACACTTAAGGATGTAACTTTAATATGGTTCATGGGTTTAGGTGAAAGTGTTTGTAGATGATGGGATGGAGAGAATGGATTGAAGGATATGTTCCTTGAAAGATATCAATATTATTGTAGAGTTAGGGATAAGAAGGCTGAATTATTTTGTATGAACCAATGAGAGGAAGAATCCCTTGAAGACTATCTTGAAATATTTTAGTTTGTGGGATCTAGAGTCAATATTGAGCTTGATGAAGAAATATTAAAGGAACTCTTCCTCAAAGGGTTAAAAGAAGATGTCCTTGACATATTAAATCTTATGGCTAAGGGAGATATTCATCAGATGGCACTTGGAGAGATTGTGAATCTTTGCAAGAACTATTCAAGGAATAAGCCTCTTAGAAACAACAAATACTCATCCATAGGAGGAGTGACAAGAGCAAAAATTGGTAACATGTTGGAAAGTCTGAAGACTGATTTGTTGAGTACATTAACTACATCTCTTGACCTCATGGAAAAGAAACCAAAAGAGTAATATATTGAGGAGATATATTGTCATAGATGTAGGAAAAGACACAATCTAAGAGAATGCCCTCTTAACATCACAAATATCTCCAACATTTTTGCTAATTGTAAAATCTATGACAAGAATCATAGTACTAAAAATTGCAAGTATATTTTAGTTGTCAAATCTACTATAAAAGAACCTAAAGTTGAGGAAGTAGAGGATATTTATTTTGTAGCCCAAAGAAGAAGTGGCCCATTCAATGGTCCATCTAATTGGTCAAATTCTAGTTATTCCAACTAGCAAAGACCTAACCATTGGTCAAATGCATCAAATTGGATAAATTGGAACCCATATAATTACCCAAATAATCAAGAATGGAATATACCTCCATGGGCTCAATTTATGTCCAACTCATATGGGAGTCCACCTCCATGGACTCAAGGAATGTCAGGTCAAAATATGTCTAATTGGAATATGAATGACCAATATAATCAAGGAGGACCTAGCTGGTCTCAAGGACCACCCCAACAACAAAACTTTCAAAATCAATTTAGGGGACAAGCCCCTCAAAACCAACCTCAAAATAGACTCCTCCCACCTCCAAATAATATGAACAATCCTCCTAAGCAGCCACCTTTACCAGCTCAACCAGTACCTAATCCTAATAATAACAAAATAGTTCAACAAGTCTATGAAGCTAATGAAACATGTTCAATATTTATGGTACCTTGCCAATAGATCCATTTAAGGTCTGGAAAGGTGTTGGATAATAATAGAGTGACTTTCACAAAAATTGAGGAACCTACCCAAAACTTGTTTGAAAAAGGAGACAAAGATGAAAAACTTGAAGATGAGATAGAAACCTCACCAGAGATTATTCTAGCAAAACAAAAGGAAGTTCAAATCCCTCAAAGGAAAGAAATGGAAATCCCATTTCTTGAAATACTAGCAATACCTAAAGAACCCTCCAAACCAACTTTCAATTTCCTTCAAGAATTAGAAAATGTTACCATTAAAATTCCTCTTTTACAAGCTATCAAGGATATTCCTATTTACTCCAAATTAATAAAAAGTATGTGCACAACAAATTTAGGAAGGAAAAAGAAAAATGAATCTCAAACCATCCAAGTTATTGGACAATTATCTGAGATAATGACTAGAGGAAGGTTACTACCAAAATATGCAGATCTTGGAGTACCTATACTCACAGTCCACATTGGTAAAACAACCTTGCATAATGTATTAGTAGATTTAGGGGCTGCCATCAATGTTATGACCAAGGAAACAATAGAATATTTAGGGGTATATACATTACAACCAACCTCTATAGTGCTTCAACTTGCAGATAGATCTACCATTAAACCAGAAGGAAAGTTAGAGGATATTATAGTTTCTATAAGTTCATGGGAGTATCCTATAGACTTTGTAGTCTTACAACCAAAGAAGAAATTAGGGGGACATCCCTTAATTCTAGGATGCCCATGGCTTGCAACAGCTGATGCCTACATTAGTTGTAGATCTAGAAATATGACTATTTCCAATGGTAAGCACACTAAAGATCTTAGCTTGTTTCCTGAGTCAACATTAGATGAAGGTTTTTCAAGACAACTTTGGTATGATTTTCTTGATGACTTGGATGATATTCAGACTATATCAGTTAATGTATTAAGTGAACATTTACAACAAGATATTGAAGGACCACTATCACTACTATTAGATGATCAAGAGGAAGACCAAGATCAAAACACTAGTTGTCCACTTGAATCTATCATGTCTCATGATGAAGCAAGTACAAGTCAATCTCATCAATTAGTGCCTTATAACTATCAATTAAATATTCTTGAACATGAAATAATGGGAATAGATGCAAATACTAAGAACTGCAAATAGATAGACATTACACCTAGAAAAAATTTGAACATTAATAATGCACTCACAAGAATACAAGAGTCACAATTGGTAGATGTACTTAGGAAACATCAAACAACATTTGCATGGAACTATGAGGATATGAAAGGAATACACCCAAATATTTGTACCCATCGTATATTCATCCAAGAAGGTTGCCACCCAGTAAGACAACCTCAAAGAAGACTAAATCCAACCATGAAAGACATAGTTCAAGAAGATATTATTAAGCTATTGAATGCAGGATTTATATATCCAATTTCTGATAGCCAATGGGTGTCACCACTTGTGATAGTTCCCAAAAAGAATGGAAAATGGAGAATTTGTGTAGATTATAGGGAATTAAACAAGGTGACAAAGAAGGATTATTTTCCTTTACCCTTCATTGATCAAGTCCTTGATACCTTGGCTAGAAAGAAGTACTTTTGCTTCTTGGATGGTTTTAGTGGGTACAATCAGGTCTCAATAGTAGAAGAAGATCAAGAGAAGACAACTTTTACATGTCCTATAGGTACCTATGCTTACAAAGTTCTACCCTTTGGACTATGCAATGCACCTGCTACTTTTCAAAGGGTTGTTTTGGCTATTTTTGCTGATTTAATCAATGAATGTGTAGAAGTCTATATGGATGACTTCACAGTTTATGGTAACACCTTTGAAGAAACCTTGTTGAGCTTACAAAAAGTTCTTGTTAGATGCCAAGAACAAAATCTCTCCTTGAGCCATGAAAAATGTTTCATGATGATGAGAGGAGGAATTGTCTTAGGACATTATATATCTGAGGAAGGTGTTAAAGTGGATCCTACAAAGATCCAAGTCATTAAATCCCTCCAACCTCCAAAGATACAAACTAAGGTAAGGAGATTTTTGGGACATGCAGGATATTATCGTAGATTCATTAAGGATTTTAGCAAAGTTACCTCTCCTATGCTTAAGCTCTTAACAAAGGAAAGTGAATTTAATTGGACAGAGGAATGTCAAAAAGCCTTTGAAGTTATAAAAGATAAATTGACTACTGCTCCCATTTTAAGGGGACCAAATTGGGAATTACCCTTCCATATACATTGTGATGCTTCAGGTTATGCAATAGGAGTAGTACTACAACAAATTGAGAACAAAATACCTTATGCCATCTATTATGTGAGCAAAAACTTGCATGGGGTAGAACTCAACTATACAATTACTAAAAAATAATTCTTAGTTGTAGTTCATGCCATTAATAAATTCAAACATTATATAATAGGGTATGAAGTATTTGTTCACACTGATCACTCTACCATTAAATATTTAATGAACAAAGCTACAGTAGGAGGAAGAGTGGTTAGATGGCTTCTCTTATTGCAAGAATTTAATGTCACAATTGTAGATAAAGTAGGTAAAGATAATGTCATTGCAGATCATTTATCTCGTATGCATATATTTGATGATGATGAGTTGATTCTTGATAATTTTCTAGATGAACATTTGTTTGCTCTTTCTATTTTTACTCCTTGGTATGTCGATATTGTAAACTATTTGGTAACAAGAAAAATGCCACAAAATTTTACATCGTATGAGCGTAGAAAGTTAGTGCATCAAAGTGTCCCTTATATGTGGATCAATGGAGTATTGTTTAAATCTTGCCCTGACCATGTGATTAGGAGATGTGTGCAAGAAGATGATGTATATGACATCATTCGGGTAGCACATGAAGAACCTTGTGGAGGCCATTATGCTGCTCAAAGAATAGTTAGTAAAATACTTCAAACAGGTTATTTTTGGCCTACTATGCGTAGGGATGCCCATAGGTTTGTTGATCGATGTGATGCTTGTCAAAGGGCTAGTAAACCTACACCTACAATGGAGATGCCTTTGGTACCACAAATAATGTTTGAACCATTCGAGAAATGGGGAATTGATTTTGTTGGGCCAATAGATCCTCCAAGTAAAGGCAATAAACATATACTTGTGTGCATAGATTATGTCACCAAGTGGGCTGAAGTAAAAGCCTTACCACGAGCACAAGCTGAGCCTGTAGCTGATTTCCTTTACACACATATCATGCAACACTTTGGAGCACCTAGAGAATTGGTTTCAGACCATGGATCTCAATTTCTCTCCAAAGTGATTGAGCATTTTGTTAAAATATATCAAATCAAACATAGGAAGACATCACCATATCATCCTCAAGCTAATGGATAGGTAGAGGTTACAAATAGAGAACTTGAAAAGATTATAACAAAAACTGTAGCTGTCAATAGGGTTGATTGGGCAGAAAGACTAAAAGAAGCTACATGGGCATATAACACAACTTGGAAAACTACCACAGGACTATCACCTTATGAAATGGTCTATGGGAAGCAAGCTATCATACCTATTGGGGACTCGCTTTCATTTTCTTGATGCAGTTTCGAGTGTTGTCATAGATTCTATATTTTCTCAACCTTCCTGCCCTATGAAGTTTCTAATTGAGGAAACTAGGCTTCTTTTCTCTCATTGAAGGTGCTTCCAACCATGCCCAATAGATAACTTAGTTTTTGTTTAACATGGAAATCTAGGTATTAAATTGCATGGTGAAGATCCAAGAGGAGGCCAAGACTCTGAATGACAAGGAGATGCCCCTTATGGAGGCTCCATCAATTGGCATGGAGAAGACCTAGAACTTTTTCTTCAAAAATTCGAACTGCTGAGATGAACTAGTTTGAGCCCCCTTTTGTGAAGCCTCAAAGGAAAAGAGGTAAGTTCATGAACCATAACCTAGAGGAAAAATCTTCTCTCATCTGTGCGAGTAATGATGACCTCATGGAATGTGAGCTGCTTGCCTCCATGAATTTATTTTAGTTTCAACAAACCCATATGAGGACCCCCTTGCATGGTCCCTCTACTTTCTGTTTTCTTTATTTTGGTAGTTCTAGGGTTTCCTCTATTCTAGCTTTATCTCTAGGTTTCCTCCCTTCAGTTTTTAGGAGTTTTTCTTGTTGGCTTCTATCTATAGGCCTTCTCTAGTTGTACAAGTTTTGGGGATCCTTTTAAAACCCCTTCTTCCAACCAGTAAAAAAAACATATTTACTCATTGAAAAAATATGAATAACATATTTAATATTTTTGATAATTATGCATATATTGGTTGCTCTAATTTAAAAAATAAAATTATTTTATCGAATAAAAAGTAATTTAAAAAATAATTAAATTAAAATGTTAAGAAATTAAGAAATATTCCTTTATAAATTGATACATAATATTAATAAATAAATGGACGAAGTTAGTAGACCGACTAGTTTCACTTGAGTGTTTGCTAGCTTGAGGTCGGTGGTTCCAATCCCAAGCCCCTCCAAGTCCCCTTCACTCGGAGTAAACATTTAAAGAGGTGGGGTAGGGGGTTATTCCCTTATATATATATATATATATATATATATATATATATACATTTTAATAAATATTTTATTATTTTTCTTTAACTCATTTAATCTTTTAAATAACTTAATTCAAAGACTAAATTAGTATAATTTTTAAATCATTAATTACTTAGATATATTTATAATTAAAAAGGAAATACTAAAAGGTGGGGAACGATGTGAGAGCGGGAACACAAGTTTTTCGGTCGACTCTATCTAGAGAGGCTTTCTCCTACCTTGGTACCATAGTGTTGGTTCTTCTGCCTTGGTCTCGACTAGACTGGAGCCTATCGAAATCAGGGTGACTCTAGCCCTTTTTCTTTAGCCTTCAGTTTATCTCCACCTAGGGCTTTTGCATTTTCTTCTATGCTTGAGGGTTCTTTTGGTGGTTCTTTCCTGGCCCTTCCTTGGTAGGGAAGACTCTAGATTTTACTTCTTTTCTTCTTCAGCCTTCAACTCATCTTTGTTGGATCTCTCTTGGGATTTTGGAAAGACTGTTGTTGCTTCTTTTGCATTTGGGGGTTCCTTTTTGGCTCCCTTTCTTCTTTGGCCTTCAATTTGTCTCTGTTGGTTTTCCTATCCTAGGATTTTAGTAAGGATACTATTAATTCTTTTGTTTTTTGGGTTTCCTTCATATCCCCCTTTCTTCTTCAATCTTCAATTTGTCTCTATTGGTTTTTCTATCCTAGCATTTTGACAAGGCTACTATTGCTTCTTTTGCATTTGGGGATTTTTCTTCTCCTTTCTCGAGAAGCCCCTTATGGGATTTTTTGCAGTGTTCAATTTGTTGGCTCCATTTCTTTTAGAGCTAATGGACCTATTTATCTTAACAGGGGCTAAGACGGCCCCTGTCTTCCTACAAGGATGCGGTATGTGTGCATCCTCTAAGAGATTGTCCTACCAAGGACCAAGAGGACCCTCTATCTTCCTTCAGTGGTTTGGGACTACTTTCCCCTCCTAGGAAAGCATCTTGTGATCACGTGCATCATCGAAGAGCTTATCTTACCAAGGGCCAAGAGGATCCCTATATTTCTTCGGTGGCATGCAACTACTTTTCCCTCTGGGAGATCATCCTATGATTGCATGTATACTCAAATATCTTGTCTTACCAGGGGCTAGGAGGACTCCATATCTTATTTCTATGGTATGTGACTATTAACCCTTCTTGGGCATCCTATGGATATATGCATCCTTGGAGAGCTTATCTTACTATGGGCTAGGAAGATCCCCTATATTCCATTGGTGGTGTACACTTGCCTTCCCTTCCTAAGAGAGCATCATGTGGTCGTGTGCACAATTAATTCTTGAAAATGATCTTCTAGCTCTAGCTGAGTGTTGTTTGGTCTACTGTGCTCTCAGGGTGCTTCTCTACCTTTGGGTTTGGAGGAGTTTTTCTTGGATGATCAATATTGTGGAGACCCACTTTGGGAGGGGGAAAAATTTTGAAATTTTTGTTTAAGCAAGATTCCCCTGTTTAAGCGAGATTTTTTTCAAATTTGAATTTCTTGTTTGAGCGGCACCCTTGCTTAGGCAGGAAACTTCAAATTTGAATCTATTTTGGGTCTTGTCTATTTTTAGTATCATGTTTTTTGGGCGACCCCTCTCTAAGGGCTTTCTCTCTTTGTAAAAGGTTCAAGGACCCTTTCATAACTCCTTCCTCCAACCTATATATATATATATATATATATTAAAGCTCAAAATTAAAAAAAAATACTTATCAATAATTTTATATTTATATACTTTTAAGAAAATTATATCCTCTAAATCATACTATTGGTAATGTCATATTATCAAATTTGCACTAATTAATATAATCAATGCTTTAAAGTAAAATTAATATTAAAATTCCATGAAATATTCTAATTGATAATATTAAAAAATATTTCCCACTATAAATAAAATATTATAAATTTTCAAAGCAATATTTCACTTTTAAATACAAAGTTTAAGCTTCTCTTTGCTTCAAGAATAACTTATTCTCTTATTTTTAAAGAAGAGAATAACTTTTTCTCTACTATTGAGGCCAACCACCCCATCCTCACTCATCATCCTAAGGTGCAATCTTATCTATTTCTAATAAGTTTATACTTATAAAGTGTTTAAATGTTAAAGTGCATACTCATCCACCATCCTCCCTCATGGTCCTAAAGTGCAATCTTATTTATTTCTAATAATTTTATATTAATAAAATGTTTAAATGTTAAAGTGCTTAAAATTTTAAATGCAATTTGTGTAAGACTACACACTTACATTGTGATATTGTTAAAATCATTGTTGTAATATTTCATAGATTTTTTTTAAAGACTTACCGATTTTTTTAATTTCTTTTTCAATTATTTCCCCTTGCCAATTTCTTTTTTTTCAACTATGGTTAAACATTTGTTTATATAAATATCAATTATATGGTGTCAAATTTTGTAAATATGATCAAATAATTCTAAAAAAATTAAATACGTTAGTGTACTTATGAAGAGTTTAAATACATCAATGTTGAAGGTGATTCCATGCTTGCTATCAATTGACTTAAAGAAAATCAAGTTCCACCGTGGAGTGTTCACAATATGATTAATGAATGCAAAAGCTTACTAGGTAGGTATGCAAACATCATTATCCAACATGTGTATAGAGAAGGAAATAAAGCAGTAGATTTACTTGTAAACAAAGGAGTTTTGGAAGAATCCCTTCGCATTTGGTAGTCTAACTTCCCAATGAGACTTGTGGAGGTAAACCATGGTGATGTAATTTATTTACTTTAGCAAGTATGGTGGTCCAAGTAAGCCTACTGAACCCCAAATGAGATTCCCTTGCCTCTGACCTGGGAGTAATCACTTCCTGCGTGGTATTTTGATTGTAGGTCAATATCAGCTCAAGTGATAGTTATGATTTCCTATTCTAGTTTGTGTGGTTCCTGTTCATGGTTTGTTTGTTTTAACGATTTTCCCTGTTTCTTTTTTGGGTTTGCTGGATTTGTTAGGTTTCCATTTTTGTCTTTTTGGATGGTTTGACTAGGTTTTTTCAAATGCTTTTTTGTTTTGTTCAACTTTCAATGTTGATCCCAGTTGTGTTCACGCCTATTTCTCTCTATAAAAGGTTTTGGATCCTTTCAAAACCCCTCTATCAATAAAAATAAAAAGGTTTAAATATATAAGTACAATTATTTGAATGTTACTTATGCAGCTTTGAGTGTGTTTACGCATTCATGAACTCATATTAGTTGCATAAAAGTTGATAAATATAATTGTGAACATCAAAGCTTACAATCTCAATTATACAAATGGGTTATATAAATGTTCATTCAAATATGCATAAGATGTTTATAACATGTTTGTTTGATATAAAAAAAAAATTACTTCATAGTAAGTGTAAATTAAATGCATATAGCTTATAAAAGTAACTTATACATAAATCCATGGATACAAATATTATTGGTACAAAATATTTGTAAATATGATCATGTATGTGAAATAAATGTGGGTCATATTTGTGTTCATTTACATAATATGTTAATTGTCTTATATAAAAATATGTAATTAATAAGAAATTAAATAAGTCAACATATATATTTTTTATTAGTAGAAAGGGTTTTGAAAGGGTCCTTGAACCTTTTACAAAATGAAGAAGGGAGAAAATTCATTGGTCATCAATTGGTTAACATATAGCTTATACATGTGAATGATAATTGGACATAAATTCATAAATATTAAAATATGTAAATGTGGTTTATACATTGAATGTGAGTTATGCATAGATGCTAGAATACAAAAATATTAGTTGCATAAAGCTTTGTAATTATGCTCATGAATGTGAAATACATGTGGGTCATGTAAGATTTTATTTGAATGTACAAAACATATATATATATATATATATATATATTTTATTGGTAAAGGGGTTTTGAAAGGGTCCTTGAACCTTTTACAAATGGAAAAGGGAGAGGATCTCGCAGGGAGATGGTCTTCACACAGAACAAGAGATAATCCCAGTAGGATAATCTCGCAATCAAACCAATTAGAAAAACCTAAGGGAGTCTGAGACAAGACACAAAAAAACAAACCCATTCAGCAAAGGAATAGAAGAAAATCTACGAATAGCAAATTTAAAAGTCAAACATATTTTCCAAGATGGCCCGGGAAAGGAAGTCCAGTTGGAAGATTTAAAACTGGGTATCCCATCCATTCCTCCAAAAAAGAACCAAGAAATAGGAAACTAGATCCCAGAAAACCGTCTGGAAACAACCAAAAATTACAAAAAGTAAAAAACTTGTCTAAAAGGAGCCCAAGAAATGTAGCTGAAGATAGAAAATGATTTCTGGGAAAATATGTGATCACAACTACAACAGATGAAAAACTCGTCTAGGAGGGCTCGGGAAACCCACACACTACTCTAGTAGAGATAATCCCATCCCAGAGGGCATAGGAAACCCATGGGCAAGCCCAACAAAGAGAAACTAGCCCAACAAAAAGAATCTCATCCCAAAAGGTATGAAAAAACCTCGAGTTGGAACCACAAGGAGAAACACAGCCTGAAAAGTGGATCAGTAGAAAATAGAGATCTCTACAGGCCATGAGATCTCCTACGAAGGGGATAGGTCACATATGAAGGATAGAAAACCCTAGAAATTCAAATCATCATGGCACTCCATGATTGGAAGGGATCAACGCACCGAGGACTGTCAATAAGAGATCAACTCCAGCAGTAAACACGCATGCATCGAGTCCCCAACTCAAGAAATTACAAAGAGGAAATCAATGAGCACAGACACCAACAATCCATCCAAAGGAGATCTATGAACCCCAACACCTACAGTAGCACGAGAAATCGGACCCGTACAAAACATATTTAAGTGCATCATAATTAAAAAAATGTTTATAAAAATTATGCAATTGCAAAGTGTATATATGTGAATACATGTGCACAATTTATGTATTAGTATAGAAATGCAAATTGTACACATACAGACATACACACACACATACATACATACATACATACATACATACATACATATATATATATATATATATATATATATATATATATATATATATATATATATATATATATATATATGTGTATGTATGTATGTATGTATGTATGTATGTATGTGTGTGTGTATGTCTCGTATGTGTACAATTTGCATTTCTATACTAATACATAAATTGTGCACATGTATTCACACACACACATATATATATATATATATATAAATAAAAATGTTTATTGCACAAAAGTTAGTGAATATGCATAACATGTTAATTGTAGTGTTGTATATGTTAGTCTATTAACAAACATGATTGTAATTAGTTTACACATGAGAATATGAATAGTGCATAAATTCATGAATGAAAATGTTGATTGTAAACAAGTTAATGTATATGATAATAAATTTAATTTGTTAAAAGAATATTAATTTGCTTGAAAGCAAATTATAAATATAAATAAGAATTATATCAACCAATCGAAATATATATATATATATATATATATATATATATATATATATATATATATATATATATTTATTTATTTATTTATTTATTTGGTTATTTGGTTAGTGTGAGAAACCCCTACGACTAACACAACGCACAGGGCTAAGCAGTCTCTTCCCAGCCATGACCCCTGTAAATTTAAGAACTATTGCATTCGGAAGAGACATGGTTGTTTTGTTGTAAAAGGAGATGCCTGTCACTCAATAATCCATAATCGCGGGTGAAACTCATGCACCACAATAATATACGGGTTTGATAAGCCCAATTCGATCCGGAAAAACAGTTCTATCCAACCCAGGTGCTTCCCCTCCCTCCATTCGGTTGCAAGAAGAATCGAAGAAGAGGAATGGAGTGCTTGCTCTACATACGGAATGGGAGGTTGGCGTTCTAAAAGATCTATCTATTAGGGGTAGATGGCCTTTAATAGGAGATGTATCTAATAGCTGACCCTTGCATTCGGAAATATCTATCTAATGGAGGAGATGGCCTTTCAAGACACTTTTCTTTCTAGGAGCAGATGGCCTTTTAAGAAAATACTATTCCTATAGATGGGATGGCCTTTCCCCGGGTTGGGGTTTGAGAATCTTGAATTGAGGAACCCGCCAGTTCTTCCTCCCAACCATGACCCCTGTAAAGTTGAGAGTTATGCTTATCAATAGGGAATTTAACATATACCCACCCCCTCACACACTCTCCCAGGCTACGGTTTGAACCTTGGACCTTTCAAAGAAGAGTCAAAGTCCGAACCATTGTTGTCCCTCTGGACAATTACATAAATATATTACACAAAAAAATAAGAATTATATATACACTAACCCATTTTGGTCCGTAGGGATTTCTCACACTAACCAAATAAAAATAATAATAATAATAGAAGAATGTATAAATGATATATATATTTTTATAGAATGTATGAACAAAAATATTGTTTATGATTCAAAAGAAAAGTAAATAAAAAATTAAAGTAAAAATATTTTTCAAATAAAAAAGCACAATCATTAAACTAAAATGTTAAGAAATGAAGATTCTATAAAATGAAAATATTATTCACTTTCCTTCTCAAAAGTTATTTAACAATAATTAACTGATGCAAATTATTAATAAATAAACATGTTAATAAATATATTTGTTATTTAATCTTCTAAATAACTTAATTTAAAGACTAAAATAGCTTAAATTTTTTTATTTTTTATTAAATTTTAAAATATATAGCATGTATAATTAAAAAATAGATATTAGGTTCGGATCATTGGCCAGTCATGGTGGAAATGTGGAAAACCAATGTGAGTTTCTCTCCTTTTCGTTTTCAATTAATGTGGCTTAGAGACATTTCCTTCAGATCTCATGTGCAACAATGGTGGAAGGAAGGTAAACCCAGGCATGGGACTAAGATGTTCTATTTTGCCAAAAGACTACAATACATTAAATCCAAAATCAAGACTTGGAACTGGAAAGAGTTTGGGGATTTTCATAAAAAAAAACATGAAGTTATTGCTCATCTTGAAAATTTGAATAAGAAAATCCGTTTAGATGGCCTCACAAAGAAGAGAAGTGCAGATGAAATTAAACTCACAACTCAGTTAGAGGAATGGGAAAAAAGAGAAGAAATCTTATGGAAGCAAAAATCTAGAATTCAATGGCTCAAAGAAGGAGATCGGAACATAGATTTCTTCCAAAAATATCTTCTAGCTCGAAGATCTCACAACTTTATTTCTTCCTTAAAATCAGATTCTAGAGATGTTGTTTATACTTGGGATGGCATGAACTCTATTGTTGTTGATTACTTTTCCAATCTTTTTGTTGCTACTCCTCTTGACTCAGCTTCTCAACAAAATGTTCTTCAAGCAATCCCTTCTCTTGTCACTTCTGAGAAAAACTCTATTTTGACTGCTCCTGTTACTATCAATGAGCTTCAACAAGTAGTTTTTAAAATACAAAAAGGGAAAACCCCAGGTCCTGATGGTTTTCCTATTGAGTTCTACCAAGAGTTCTGGGATATTCTTCATGTTGATTTATTAGAGGTGGTGGAAGAAGCTAGGAAATCCAAAGAAATTTTGAAGGTTATCAATAAAAATTATATTACTCTTGTTCCAAAATCTCAAGAGGTTGATCATATCTCAGCTTTTAGACCTATTGCTTTATGTAATGTTCTTCTCAAAATTATTACTAAAATCATGGCGAAAGGTTGAAGCCTCTTTTACATAAGATTATTTCCCCGAGCAAGGGGGATATGTGGAAGGACGTCAAATAGTAGATAATATAGTTCTTGCTCAGGAAGCCATCCATTCCATGGATATGCAAAATTCTCCTTCTATGTTCATCCGGTTAGACTTATCCAAAGCTTATGACAGAGTGGATTGGCACTTCCTTATCAAAGTTTTGAGGCAATTTGGTTTCTCTAAGGATTGGATGGATTGGATTATGGGATGTATCTCTTCGGTTTCCTACTTAGTTCTTATCAATGGCAGGCCTTCTCAGTATTTCCCGGCTTCCAGAGGTATTAGGCAAGGTGACCCGCTATCCCCTTATTTATTCATCATTCTTGTTGAATGCTTGGGTAGGACTATAACCAAAAAGAGGGAAAACAAAACCCTTGAGGGAGTTACCATTGCTCATGGAGCTAGACCTATCTCTCATCTTCAATTTGTGGATGACTCTACCCTTTTAGGTAAAGCTACAGTTAAGGAAGCTTCTAATATTAAGCAAATCATCAGCTGTTTTTCTAAGGCTACTGGGCAGTTGATCAATGAAGAAAAATCTAAAGTTATTTTCTTTCACTGCTTTGCTAGACAGGAAGCCATGGTCTTGGATAAATTAAGATATAAGAAGACCTCTCTTCCAATCACTTATTTAGGTATTCCCATAAATATTCAAAGGCAGAAAAATAAAGATTGGAATTGGTTGTTGGACAAAGTCAAGAAGAAAATTGGAAAGTGGACCAACAAGTGGCTTTCTTCCGGGGTAGAATCACCTTGGTAAAATCAGTCCTTCAATCTATTCCTATTTATGTTTCTTTCATTTTGAATATCCCAAAGGTTGTTCTTCGAGAATTGGATCAAATCAGTCATCATTTCCTTTGGAGTGGTACTAAGGAGAAAAGAAAATGGGCCTTGGTGAAATGGGATACTTTATGTCTTCCTAAGAGTGAAGGGGGGTTAGGATTCTAGTCTTCAATTAATAACAACAAAGCTTTAGCTGCTAAATTATATTGGAGGATGTTGCATAACCCCAATGCTCTTTGGGCCAATAATCTCCGTGCTAAATATCTTGAGAACAAAAGTCCTGAAGACCTTGTTCGCTATCAACTTCCTACCAAAGCTTCTCCCATTTTAGCGAGTTCTTAATACTGGTGAGGATTTGATAAAGAAAAAATTATTTTGGATCATTCATAATGGTCAACATGCAAATTTTTGGATAGATTCTTGGGATGGTCACAAGCCTTTGATAACTCAGTTTCTCGATTGGAGGCCTTGGATGGAGGAGCTTCACCAAGCTAATTGGATAAAGGTGGCTAATTACTTGTCGTACCATATTGGTAATTCAAAGGTTGGTAGATATTGGATCCCTATTGAGGACTGGCCTATTCAAATCCTAGAAAGGCAAAGACAAGATATCCAAGGCATCCTTCATATGAGATCCCTCTCTTGGTCCCATGAAAAAGATTGTTTTGGATGGAACAACACTACTAAGGGTGAGTATTCAGTTGCTCAAGGTTATTTGACCTTATGCCAAAATAATCCCAACCATTCTTCTGACATATTTTCTCAATTGTGGGCTCAAAAGCTCTGGCCTAAGGTGAGGTTCTTTAATTGGCTTTTATTGCATCGTAGGGTGCTTCTTGGTGAGCAACTTATGAAGCGTGGTTTTCATGGCCCTTTTAGATGTGAAATGTGTGAAGAGAATGTAGAAAATATCAACCATCTTTTTATTGAGTGTACTTTAGCCTCTGAGCTATGGAGGAGAATGGCAACTTTACTTGGCTTACAATGGTCCAATTTTTTCACTTTTGAATAGCTTTGGAGGGATTGGCCTAATCAAGAGGGTGTTGATCATTTTATTAGGCGATTAGTTTGGATGGGTTCTACCATTCTTCTTTGGAATATTTGGAATGAAAGGAACAACCAAATTTTTAATCAAGATAGGAAGGATATTCACTATATTTGGCAAAAGACCATAGCCAACTTAGTTGAATCAGTCCATCATCTCCTTAATCACCCCCAAAACTCCCACCAAAGATGGGATCAAGTGATGCAAAGATTGAAGATTAAAACTTCTAAGGGCAACCAACTTAAAGGGAATGTGAGTATTAGTAAGATGGATAGGACTAGAAATTGGCAACCTCCTCCTAAGGATTTTGGAAAATTCAATACTGATGGAGCCTCTAGAGGGAACCCTGGAAAAGCCGGTGTGGGAGGAATTGGTAGACTTTCAGATGGCTCCCTAGTTTTTACTTTTCTTGAGAATTTGGGTATTCTTTCCAATAACCTTGCTAAGGGGTATGGTATCCTTAGAGGCCTTCGGGAGGCTACTAAGGTTGGATGGGAAAAGGTGTTAGTTGAGTCGACTCTCAACTTATGATTAATCTCTTGAAGACTCCTTTAAGAATCATAAGGTGGATTGGAGAATAAAAAGAATTATTGAGAAGATTCGGTTAATCCGGATGGGATTTTTGAAAGTTGATTACAATCATGTGGTGAGAGATCAAAACAAGAGTGCTGATGCTTTAGCTAATTGGGCTTTGGACAAAGGTGATCTTACTTGTTATGGCCACCCTCCTATATGGTGGGCTTCTCAAATTAGGGAAGCTCTTCTTTCTATCATTTCTTTGGATGGCTCCAGTTATGAAGGTACCTAGTTTCTTCTTGTTTTTTTTTTGTTTCTCTTTGGTTCATTCAGTTTTTTTAGTTCCCTAGCTCATTCTATTCTTTATTTTGTTTCCTCTATTGATTCTTGCATTAATAGTCTTCTGGTCTAGATAGGTCATTGTTTTGTTCATTTTTTTTTCTTTTGTCTTCTTTGTTTTTTTGTTTAGTTTTTTAAGGTGGGTGGGTTCTTTTGTTTTGTTTTGTTTTTGTGTTCTTTGTGTTGTTTTTTGTTGTTCTTGTGTTTTTGTTGTTTTGTTTTTTTTTATGTTTTTTGTTATTGTTCTTGTGTTTTTTTCGTTCTTGTTCTTGGGTTTCTCTTTGTTTGTGTTATTTCATTTTTTTATGTGTGAGTGTTTTCTATGTTTTTTGTTTTTGTTTATTGTCTGTTGTTGGTTGTTTTTATTTTTATTTTATTTTTTAGGTTTTGGTTGTGTTTATTTTTCATGTTTTTTTGGGTTATGTCTTTGTAGTGTTCTGTTGTTTTTGTCTTGTTTGTGTTTTGTTATGTGGTTCTTGTGTTTTTCTATGTGGTTTGTGTTGTGGTTTATTTTATCTTATTGTGCGTGTTTGGTTGTGCTTTTGGTTTTGACACACTCAAGGAGTTTGTTTTTTATTTTATTTTATTATTTTTGTTGTTATTTACTTTTTTTAATTTGGTTTTGTGTGTTTGTTTTCTCCTTGAGTATGTCAAAGGTGGTAGGCCAGGTCCGAGTCCTGGGCGTTTTTGGTGGAATGGATACCCCTGCCTCCTTGGGTCTTACCCGAAAGTGGCATCCCTTTTGGGATGTTTTCCACAAATAAAAAAAAATAGATATTAAAACTCAAAAAAAAAAGCAATACTCTAACAATAATTTTATATTTATATACTTTTAAGAAAATATTATCCCCATACTATATAATACAATTGTTAATATCATATCATCAAAATTTAAAGATATTATCTCAAATATATTTACAAAGACTTTAATAAAACTACCATTTCAAATATATTTATTAAAAGGCATAATTGAACAAAACTTCAATTTCCTTAATTTATATGTGTCAAAACAAACAACAAAATAAAAAAATTTAAAACATTTAAGATATTATAAAATATTAAATCTAAAAGAATAATATATATATATAATTTTTGAAATCCAAAAAAATAAATAAATAAAAATTATCATTCTATTTTAATCATATAAAAATTATAAAAAGCAAAATAAATTTATAAATAACATACTAATTTAAAAAATTAAAAGTAAAATAAAAAAACTAAATCCTAAAAAATATTAAATAAAATTTTATATACTGAATAAAAATTTTAAAGGTAAAAAAAAAATTATTAATAACATACTAAATAAAAAAATAAATTTAAATCCTAAAAAATGGAAAGAAGACCAAGGAAACCCTTTTCATGCTTTCTACAGAATTCAATTTAAATTTAATTTTGGTTTAATTTCGTTCACGTTTTTTATTTAGTTTTATTTTAATGGGTTACTCGCGATTTATATGTCTAGTTGGTTGGTTATAAAAACAATTAAATTATATATTTTAAATTAGTTATATGGAATTGAATTGGGTTTTATTTCTATTACATGGTCATTGCATATTATATTACAACTTTTTGGATATTATTCAAGTTTTATGTGTATCATTACCACTTAGTGTTGTTACAACAATAAAATTCAAACCTAGCTTTTATTTTTAAACTTTTTACTCCCAAGAAAGTGGTAAAAGATATCATTCAAGTTTTATCTTCAGTGTATCATTACTACTTAGTGATGTTACAATAGCTTGAATATTTATTCATGTATTACTCGACAAGATTCAAACCTAGCTCTTATTTTTAAAAATTTTACTCCTAATAAAGTGGTAAAAATCCCCTCGACATCATCAAAAACCAAAGGTCATTATGGTTTACTCAAATCAACCATAAAAGAAAATAAAAAAGGTCAAGGCAAATCATCCTTGTTTACATCAAGAAGTATAATCCTCTCCTTGCAATAAAAAAGAAAGTAGTATAGTATATCTATGAAGAGAAACATAAAAAGAAATGATTACTGAGGATACCACATAAATTTAAAGTTTATAAAAGTAATTATTGTGTTTATAAATGTATCTTGGTTATGGTTAGTAGGAAGTTTAAAGTTAAAGTCAATAATTTAGGTCATGGTTAGGGAAAAGTCTATCATTTGGTTATGTTAGCAAATATCTATAGCTTGGTTACTCCCCAAGGTTTTATATTTTAAAGGTTTTAGGTTGTAGGAGCTTAAAATTTAAGGACTGCTACTAGGATCTATGGTTTAGATTTCAAGCTTTTATCCACAAATCTAATATGTAGTGTTAATATTTTACGATCAATACAATTCTAAGACTTGGAATTGTGGACTTAATTATATAGAGTTCTAGAATATTAGATTTAAGAATCTTTATATCTTTGAAAAGGTTGAAATAGTTATGTTTATCTTTAAGGTTTAAGGATCTAAGATTAAAGGCTAAAAGGTTTACTTTGTTTAGGATTCCATTTTCTAGGATTCATAACCTAATAAGTAAAGATGGTTATATAGTTTTAAAATAAAAACTTTGGAAGTTTGATGTCCTAATTCCATGATATAACTTATATGTTTCATGGTCCAAGTTAATGGCATGATATAAAGATTGTGTATTTAGAGTTATGGTTTATAGTGTAAGCTAGAGTTACAAATATATGGTTTAAATATTTATGTTTATCTACAAGGTTTAAGGATCTAAGATTAAAGGCTGAAATTTTTATTTTGTTTAGGATTCCATTTTCTAGGATTCATGACCTAATGTATAAATATGATTATGTAGTTTCAAAATATAAATTTAGGAAGTTTGATGTCCCAAAGCTATGATATAACTTAGATATTTCATGGTTCAAGTTAATGACATGATATAAAGATTGTGTATTTAGAGTTATGTTTTATTTTTTATTTTTAAGCAAAAAACCCCTTGCAGGGCCGTCTTTGTCTGAGAGACCACAACAGGGGGTTCTACACCGTCAAAGTCACCCGGGAGTCGCACCCGACCCTACCCGCACCAACATATTCAATTGGATTTTGGATACCCAATTCAGCTTTTTGGTAGGGTGGAGATTTGAACCTGGGACCTCTCTTGGAGGATTTCCCTCTCCTCTCCAACTCACCTACAAAACCTGGGTAGAGTTATGTTTTATAGCCTAAGTTATCTATGGTTTAAATATTTATGTTTATCTATGAGGTTTAAGGACCTAGGATTAAATGCTAAAAAGTATACTTTGTTTAGGATTCCATTTTCTAAGATTCATGACCTAATGTGTAAAGATGATTATTTAAACTTTAGATATAAATTTAGGAAGTTTGATGTCCCAAGGCTATGATATAACTTCGATATTTTATGGTCCAAGTTAATGGCACGATATAAAGTGTATAGACCTAAAGATTGTGTATTTAGAGTTATGGTTTGTAGCCTAAAATTGCTATTCATAGGTTAAATTTTCTAATCTATGGTTTCTAATTCTAAAGTCTAGAGTTATAGTATCAAACTATAAAGGTCAATCTCCTCATTCAAATTTTTATAAGTTTAGTCAGGGTTCTAAGGGTCATGGGTGTATGTTTAAGGAATTAATGACACAAGATATGGGGTCAAATATACCTGACTTGAAATAGGTTCACATACCCAAAGTTTATGTTTGAAGTTATCAAATTAGGATTTCAATGCATGTGATTAACTAAGGGATAAAAGTCTATGATCCAAGCACTAGTTTATAAGGTTTTTAAGGATTCATGACCTAATGTGTAAAGATGATTATATAAATTTTAAATATAAAATTTTTGAATTTTGATGTCCCAAAGCTATGATATAACTTAAATGTTTCATGGTCCAAGTGAATGACATAATATAAATTTTATAGATCTAGAGATTGTGTATTTAGAGTTATGGTTTATACCCTAACATTTTTATTGAAAGGTTAGATTTATGAATCTATGGTTTCTAATACTAAAATCTAGAGGTATAGATATTAAACTATAAATTTCAATATCTTCGTTTAAATTTTTAGAAGCTTAGTAAGGGTTCTAAGGGTCATGGGTGTAATTTCAAGGAATTAATGATACAAGATATGGAATCAAATGTTCCAGGTTTGAAATATGTTTCCAAAGTTTAGGTTCAAGGGTACTACGTTATGATTTAAATGTATGGGTTTAAGTAAGGGGTAAATGTCTATGAACCAAGCACTAATTTATAGGGTTTTAAAGTCTAGAATCATATGGTGATATTTGTTCAAGTTTTTTTGCTTTAGAGTCTAATAATTTTATCAGTTAGTATAAGAATTAATATTTGATAGATTGGATATTATTAGAGTTTAGAACATATTTTAGTTTTTTTCTTTGATGCCTTAGGGCCTAAGGATCCTAATATTTTTAAGGATCGAGATTTTAGATTGAAGCATGTACAATCCCTAGAGTGTAGCTACTATAATAAAGATCTAAGGGAAAATTATATAATTAGGTTATGCTCAGGGCAAAGTCTATAGTTTGGTTATGTTAGACAATGTAGCTTGATTATGGTTAGTAGAAAATCTAGAGTTAGGTAAAGTCTATAATTATGTTATGACCAGGAAAAAGTCTATCTTTTTTGTTATTTTAGGCAATATATAGTTTGGTTACTACCAAAGGTTTAATATTTTAAAGGTATTAGGTTGTAGAAGCTTAGAATTTAAGGACTACTACTAGGATATTTGGTCTAGATTTTAATATTTTTGTCTATAATTCTAATATGTAGTGTTAAACATTTATGATCAAAGATACAAGTCCTAAGACTTGGGATTATGGATGATGGAAAGATTTGATGATTTAGACTCATGTCATAAGGTTCTAAGGACATTAATATTTAGACCCTTTTGGTGGTTCTTTCCTGGCCCTTCCTTGGTAGGGAAGACTCCATGTTTTCCTTTTTTCCTCCCTTTTCTTCTTCGAACTTTAACTCATCTCTACTAGATATCTCTTGGGATTTCGACAATACTGTTATTGTTTCTTTTGCATTTGGGGGTTCCTTTATTCCTTCCTTTCTTCTTCAGCCTTCAATTTGTCTCTGTTGGTTTTCCTATCCTGGGATTTCAGCAAGGATACTATTACTTCTTTTGCATTTGGGGGTTCCTTCCTATCCCCCTTTCTTCTTCGATCTTCAATTTGTATCTGTTGGTTTTTCTATCCTAGAATTTTGACAAGGCTACTATTGCTTCTTTTGTGTTTGGGTATTTTTCTTCTCCTTTCTCAAGAAGCCCCTTTTGGAATTTTTTTTAGTCTTCAATTTGTTGGCCTCGTTTCTTTTGGAGCTAATGGACCTATTTGTAGTGTTCAATTTATTGGCTCTGTTTCTTTCAGAGCTAATAGACTTATTTGCAGTGTTCAATTTGTTGGCTTTGTTTCTTTCAGAGCTAATGGACCTATTTATCTTAACAGAATCTAAGAGGGCCCCTGTCTTCCTACGAGGATGTGGGACGTGTGCATCCTCTAAGAGCTTGTCCTACCAAGGACCAAGAGGACACCCTATCTTCCTTAGGTGGTGTGGGACTGCTTTCTCCTCCTATAAAAGCATCCTGTGATCGCGTGCATCCTCAGAGAGCTTATATTACCAAAGGCCAAGAGGACCCCTATATTTATTTGGTGGTATGCAACTATTTTTCCCTCTGGTAGAGCATCCTGTGATTGCATGCATCCTCAAAGAGCTTGTCTTACCAGGGGCTAGGAGGACTCCATATCTTCTTTCGATGGTATGTGACTATTGACCCTTCTTGGGCATCCTATGGATATATGCATCCTTGGAGAGCTTGTCTTAATTGGGGCCAGGAGGATACCCTATCTTCTATTGGTGGTGTACACTTACCTTCCCTTCCTTGAAGAGCATCTTATGGTTGCATGCACCATTAATTCTTGAAAATTATCTTCTAGCTCTAGCTGAGTGTTGTTTGGTCTACTATGCTCTCAGGGTGCTTCTCTACGTTCGGGTCTGGAGGATTTTTTCTTGGATGATCAATCTTGTGGAGATCCACTTGGGGAGGAGGAAAATTTTCAAAATTTTGTTTAAGCAAGATTCCCCTGTTTAAGCGAG
Organism: Wollemia nobilis; assembly: GCA_028583015.1. Classification (NCBI taxonomy): domain Eukaryota; kingdom Viridiplantae; phylum Streptophyta; class Pinopsida; order Araucariales; family Araucariaceae; genus Wollemia; species Wollemia nobilis. The sequence continues at coordinate 4,280,585 of JAQPPZ010002072.1, read as the reverse complement.
ATTTTTTTTTAAATTGAATTTCTTTTTTGAGCGGCACCCTTGCTTAGGCGGGAAACTTCAAATTTGAATCTATTGTGGGTCTTGTCTCTTTTTAGTCTCATGTTTTTTGGATGATCCCTCTCTAAGGACTTTCTCCCTTTGTAAAATGTTTGAGGACCCTTTCATAAGCTCTTCCTCCAGCCAATAATATATATATGTATATATTAAAGCTCAAAATTTAAAGCAATACTTATCAATAATTTTATATTTATCTACTTTTAAGAAAATTATATCCACACACTAAATCATACTATTGGTAATGTCATATCATCAAATTTGCACTAATTAATATAATCAATGCTTTAAAGTAAAATTAATATTGAAATTCCATGAAATATTCTAATTGATAACATTAAAAACATTTTCACTATAAATAAAATATTATAAATTTTCAAAGCAATATTTCACTTTTAAATACAAATTTTAAGCTTCTCTTTGCTTGAAGAATAACTTATTCTCTTATTTATAAGAAGAGAATAATTTATTCTCTACTAATGAGGCCAACCACCTCATCCTCACTCATCATCCTAAAGTGCAATCTTATCTATTTCTAATAAGTTTGTAATAATAAGGTGTTTAAATGTTAAAGTGCTTACTTGTCCACCATCCTCACTCATGGTCCTAAAGTGTAATCTTATTTATTTCTAATAAGTTTATATTAATAAAGTGTTTAGATTTTAAAGTGCTTAAAATTTTAAATGCAATTTGTGTAAGACTACACACTTGCATTGTGATATTGTTAAAAACATTGTTGTAATATTTCATTGATTTTTTTAAAGACCTTGTGGAACCACTTAAGTTAATAAGAAATTAAATAAGTTAACATATATGTTAATTATCTTATTGTTGTAATAAAAGTGAGTGTAATTAATTTACATGTGAATATAAATAATGTGAAAAAGTTGGTTGTAAACAAATTAATGTATATGATAACGGATTTAATTTGTTAAAACAATGTTAATTTGCTTGAATGCAAATTATACATAAAAATAAGAATTATATATATATATATATATATATATATATATATATATATATATATATATATATATATATATATATATATATTTTGGTTAGTGTGAGAAACCCCTATGACCAATGCAACACACATGGTTGAGCAGTGTCCTCCTAACCATGACCCCTATAAAGTTGAGAGCTATGTTTAATAGGGAATTTAACACACACCCACCCCCTCACACACTTACCTACGCTATGGTTTGAACCTTGGACCTTTCGAACAAGAGCCAAAGCCCGAACCGTTGTTGTCACCCTGGAAAATTATATAAACATATTACACAAAAAAATAATAATTATATATATAATTACACAAAAAAATAAGAATTATACTTTGAGAAACCCTTATGATCGACGTACAGGGCTAAGCAGTCTCCTCCCAACCATGACCCCTCCTAAAGTTGAGATCTATATTTATCAATATGGAATTTAACACGAAGCCACCACACACCCACCCCTCACACACTCGTCCACGTCGCAGTTTGAACCTTGGACCTCCCAAAGAAGAGCCAAAGCTCGAACCGTTGCGTTGCATCCTCAAGTGTTTTATATATATATATATATATATATATATACTAATCCCTTTTGGTCGTAGGGGTTTCTCACATATACACACACATACATATATATATATATATATATATATATATATATATATATATATATATATATATATATATATATATATATATATATATATATATTTTGGTTGTAGGGGTTTCTCACACTAACCAAATTAAAATAATAATAATAGAATGTAGTCTCCTCCCAACCATGACCCCTCTTAAAGTTGAGAGCTATATTTATCAATAGGGAATTTAACACAAAGCCACCACACACCCACCCCCTCACACACTCGCCCATGTCACGGTTTGAACCTTGGACCTCCCAAAGAAGAGCCAAAGCTCGAACCGTTGCGTTGCATCCTCATGTGTTATATATATATATATATATATATATATATATATATATATTACTAATCCCTTTTGGTGGTTAGGGTTTCTCACACTAACCAAATTAAAATAATAATAATAGAATGTAACAAAACAAAAAATTAATAGAATGTATAAATGATATATATTTTTTTTTATAGAATGTATGAACAATATTGTGTATGATTCAAAAGCAAAGTCATTTTATTGATTTAAAAGTAAATAAAAAATTAAAGTAAAAATATTTTCAAATAAAAAAACACAATCATTAAACTAAAATGTTAAAAAAATGAAGATTCTATAAAATGAAAATATTATTCACTTTCTTTTCAAATTTTATTTAATAATAATTAGTTGATGCAAATTATTAATCAATAATCTTTTTAATAAATATATTTGTTATTTAATCTTCTAAATAACTTAATTTAAAGACTAAAATAGCTTAAATCTTTTTATTTTTATTAAAGCGTGTATAATTAAAAAAAAATATTAAAGCTCAAAATTTAAAGCAATACTCTAGCAATAATTTTATATTTATATACTTTTAAGAAAATTATATCCACATGCTAAATAATACAATGGATAATGTCATATCATCAAAATTTACAGATATTATTTCAGATATATTTACAAAGACTTTAATAAAACTACTATTTCAAATGTATTTATTAAAAGGAATAATTGAACAAAACTTTAATTTATATGCGTCCAAACAAACAACATAAATAAAAAAAATTTAAAACCCTTAATATGATATAAAATATTAAATCTAAAAGAATAATTCATATATATATATAATTTATGAAATCCAAAAAATATATAAATAAATAAAAATTATCATTCTATTTTATACATATAAAAATTATAAAAAAGCCAAATAAATTTATCAATAACATACTAATTTAACAAATTAAAAGTAAAAAAAAAAACTAAATCCTAAAAAATATTAAATAAAATAAAAGTTGGTAAAATAAAATTTATTAATAACATACTAAATAAAAGAAAATTTAAATCCTAAAAAATGGAAAGAAAACCAAGGACACCCTTTTCATGCTTTAATTTTAATTTTGGTTTAATTTCATTCACATCCGTGGTAGCTTTTTTTTTAGTTTTATTTTAATGTGTTACTCGTGATGTTGATTGGTTATAAAAATAACTAAATCATATATTTTCAATTAGTTATATAGGATTGAATTGGAATTTATTTCTATTACATGGTCATTGCATAGTGGTATTACGACTTATTGGATATTATTCAAGTTTTATCTTCAATGTATTATATTTATCTTCAATGTATTATTACTACTTAGTGTTTTTACAACAGCTTGAATATTTATTCATATATCACTCGATAAGATTCAAACCTAGCTTTTCTTTTAAATTTTTTTACTCCCCAAAAAGTGGTAAAAATCCCCTACCAAATGTCATTATGGTTTACTAAGATCAACCATAAAAAAATAAAAGAGATCAAGGCAAATCATCCTCGTTTACCTAAAAAAGTATAATCCTCCCCTTGCAATAAAAAATAAAGTAGTATAGTATATCTCTTACATTTTAGGGTTTCGAGAGGAGCATAAAAAGAAATGATTATGGAGGATACCACATAAATTTAGAGTTTATAGAGTTTATAAAAGTAATTATTGTGTTTATAAATGTAGTTTGGTTATGGTTAGTAGGAGGTCTAAAGTTAGATAAAGTCAATAATTTAGGTCATGGTTAGGGAAAAGTCTATCATTTGGTTATGTTAGCCAATATCTATAGCTTGGTTACTCCTCAAGGTTTTATATTTTAAAGGTTTTAGGTTGTAGGAGCTTAAAATTTATGGACTACTACTAGGATCTATGGTTTAGGTTTCAAGATTTTATCCACAAATCTAATATGTAGTGTTAATATTTTATGATCAATACAATCCTAAGACTTGGAATTGTGGACTTAATTATCTAGAGTTCTAGAATATACTTTTTTTTTGTAGGTTAAAAAAAAATTATTTACTTTTCGGGTTGAAGGGACCCGTCCCTATTACATTGGGCATGAACACTGCCATCAAAATAAAATTGGCACATCTTGTGAGATTTGACAGTCTAGGACCCATCAACAGACATACATACTAAACAAGCCAAACCAAAAAATAGCAGCAATCGAGGTTGAACCCCTACAAACAACAAACACAAACTAGAATAGAGACCAACAAAATCGAAAGTAGGCCTATTGCCTGCTGCCACCTTCCCACCGCTACTAGGACTCCTCCTTATCCTCCTCCTTAATGGTATCTTTCTGGTTTGAGGCGAGGAGGACCCTAATCACCATTGGGAGTTCCTGGATCTCACTGGTGGTGCTGGCCAGGACTGCGCCCACCTCCTTGATGATGTTGGTAGCAGATTTAAGGTGGTCCACTACTTTTTTGATGTGCTTGAAGGTGGAAGATCACAACATATCCTCTGCACTACTAGTGGCCTCTTCATCATCATCGATGATGACTTTGGGCTGATTGACGCGAACCATTTTTGCTCTTGGACTTCAAACAATGGGACTTCTTGCTCTTTTGGGAGGGACGAATAACTTTTCGTTTACTTCTCAGGCTAGGGCATGGGGGGCGTTGCTCCAAAGAGATAGGGTCCTTGGGAGTGGGGGTTGGGGTGGTCTCCCTCTTGGCACTGACCTAAGTGGGGGTGACATTATCTAGAGGAATGTCACTAGGGGAGTCCGACTGTGGAGGGGTCTCGATAGAGGGGTTCACCTTGGCTTCGTGTGCAGACATAGAGGAAGGTTCAAGGCTCGGGGGTTGGACTGAGGGCTCACCAAAAGGTTGGTGAGCGAGGGCATGCTTATAGATGACAGAAAATAGACCTTGATGGTGAGGGGGCTTGTACGACTTTCTATCCCTAAAATTCTTGATGGTAACAATGATGGATCGAAAGAGGAAATTGGGATATTGACTAGTTTAACGTCACGAAGATGGTTAACAAAAGCAAGGTGGTAGGCATGCAAGGGGCTATCAGGGTTATCAGCAGCTAGGAACTGGATCATGGGGACGACCACAGTGTCCCACGGGCATGGAAGGGAAGACCGGACCACCCCCCTTCTCCCAAACTAGGTCCTTCCCTTTATCAGGGAAGTGCTCGGTTTCATCTTTGAAATTATGCTTGTCCCTTATGACGGACCTACCTTTGGGAGCTAAACCAAAAATTTCAGCAATAAGATAAATGCTTACCTCAAAGCGAAGCCCACGGACCTGCACCGCACCGTTATCCCAAGAGCTGACGAAGTCATTGGTCACTTGATCGTCGACGCCACTGAAGAGCTTAAAAAAGGGTATGAACCCCTTAGGACCGATCAGCGCTTCGATCACAACATCAAGCTGGAGTTTTGAGGGTTCGATGATGGCCATCGTGCTAAAAACATTTAGGATGATAGAGCTTCTGTAGTGGCCTCTACCAAAATGGTTATGGACCCACCGACGACAACACACGGGATGGTTTGGTCGGAGACTATATAGCCGAAGCCTAAGGCATGGGGGGCAACCAAGCGGTGGCTTAATTCTAAAATGGATATGGGAACGACAAGAGAGGAGGCCAACCTTAAAAACAAATGAAGACAGGGGGTGTTGGGACACGGGTTGGGAGACAAATTTCCAGAGTGGAATGGAAAGAGTGGTCAAACGAGGCAAGCGATGGGCAAAGCGGTAGGGGGAGAAAAGTGGGGGGGGTGATGATCAGACAATGAGGAATGGGGGAAAATGAGGGTGAGGGGGCAGAGGCACGAGGAAGGCAGAGGCCAACGGGAGATACTGGAAGCTTTGACATGATCATGGAAGCCCGCATGATTACCCATACCTGTGACACTATGGGAAATGATGAAAGGATTTAAAACATAAACTTCCTTGGTGTTGATAAACACCTTTGGTGTTAGGCTTACGCCTTTTGCGCAGCACAAGCTGCTATTTGGAAATTTGCTCCACATCACGATTGGCTACGTCGATGATGTCCTAGGGGAAGAAATCTTCCCAGATGATCAAGTTAACTTGATTGGTTGCTTTGTTAGCCAACAGGTCTACCACCTTGTTCGCCTCTCTGAACACATGTTGGATTATGTTTTGAGAGCATTGTCTAAGGGAATTTTGATAATATTGGATGATGCTTTGGATGTTCCAACCTCCACTATTATTTTTTTTAATGTGGTTAACCACGTTTAGCGAATCTCCTTCAAAAATAATGGGGGTGGTCAAATCCTTGCTCACCTCGATGCTTCTCCTCAGGGCCCGAGCTTCAGCGTAGTTGTTGGTTTGGACCCCTAAGTTTTCAGTGAACGCCTTGATGATGTTGCCATCATGGTCCCTGATGACCCCTCCCACCCCAGCGTCCCCAGGATTGCCTTTGGATGAGCCATCAAAGTTTACCTTGAGCCATCCTGGGGGGAGGATTCCACTTGGTATTACTTCTAGTGTTGGTGGGAATCTGGGCTTTGGAACACTCAGTGGAAACCCCCAGAGTCTTGAGCAGGGACACCTCCATCCCAGACGAAGGTGAATCCGGGCATGGAATTAGGCTAGCGTTTTCGATTGCGAAGACTAAAGCTCTGTTGGCCACAACTTTTGGGTCTCTGAGGCGGTCGCTGAAGATGCGGTTGTTACACCCGAGCCAAATTTGCCACGTTGTATGGTGCAGCAAGGCTGTCCACAGGAACTTAAGCCTGGGATTTCGAAACACAGTGGGCCATTGATTGAACAAGTCAGGGATGGACTTGGGCCATACCCAATTGACCTAAAACTTGCTGATCAGGGAGGAAAACACATCGAAGGCAAAGGGGCAATCGAGCAAAATATGTTGGGTGGACTCCCACGCCTGAGAACAGAGATAGCACCTATTGGGGACAATGATACCCCTTTTGATCATATTGTCAGTGGTGAGGATCCTATTGTGGACCATGAGCCAGCAGAAATGGGCTATCTTCGAGATGAGATGCTTGAGCCAGATGGTCTTAGCTGAGATAGGGTTGTTCATGGTGATGGTTATTTTTTGTGATTTTTTTGACAAAATAAAAGTGGATTTCATAGAGAATTGCCCTTCATTGGTACCTTTCCAGAAGAGCTTATCTGTCATCTGAGTTTCAGGGATAAATTTTACCCTAAAAATAGCCTGAAGGGCAGACTTGGCTCTATCTAAGACCACATTTCTAACTCTGAAATGGAGTTGCTTCCACCTACGACTATCATGATTGTTGGTAATGAAGTCTGCCACTTTAGGCCTAAATCTATTGTCGATGAGATGCTTAATTGCTGCAATGATAGGGTCAGTGATGAGAGCCTCATCCCTAGCCCAAGGATCATACCAAAAGTCAATGTCCTTACCATCTCCAAGCTGCCACCTAATCCCTTGCTGAAGAAGGTGTTTGGTTTGGGTTATGGACCGCCAAAAATGGGACCCAGTGCTAGGAGTCCCTTCATCCTTGAAGGAGTGTTATTGTAGGTACTTCCTCTTAATGATAGAAACCCATTCCAAGTTTGCGTTGGTGACCACCTTCCAAGCCTGTTTGGCTAGGAGGGCCTGGTTCATCAAGCTGATCCTTCGGAGTCCCAGACCGTCTTTATCTTTTGGAGTGCAAAATTTATCCCACGCCATGAGATGGAACTTCTTTTGGTTTTTTGGCCCTGCCCAAAGGAAGCACTTTTGGATTTTTTCTAGAGCTTCACTTACAGCCACTGGGATTTTGAAAATAGAAAGGAAATATACCGGGATGCTTTGGAGGACAGACTTCACCAAGGTGGCTTTGCCTGCTTGAGAGAGGAGAGCCCCTTTCCATCCTGCCAGTTTCTTATGAAATATCTCGGTGACATTGTTCCACATAGACTTGGCTGGTCTCCCCTGAAACATTGGTAGGCCAAGATAGGTGGTCGAGAGAGTAGCAATGGTGCAGCCCAGGATGTTCGTAATCTTGGCTTACCATTTCAGTGGGGTGTTGATGAAGTAAATTTTGCTCTTGGTGAAGTTGATACGTTGCCCAACGACTTCCTCGTATAGATTGAGGATGTATTTGATGGTCTTGGCTTCAGAAATAGAGGTTGCAGTAGCCAACAAGGTGTCATCCACAAACTATTGATGGGTCGATGGTTGGAGATTGGACGTAGCCTTAATGCCAGTGATCAGACCTCTTGAGCAGGCAACATTGATAGCCCTACCCAGGCTCTCAGCCAAGATAATGAAAAGGATGGGAGAGAGGGGGTCCCCTTGTCTCAGACCTCTAGTGTTAGGGAAATAACCTGCCATCGAGCCATTGACAAGAACTGAAAACCATGAAGAGGAGATGCATTGCGAGATTAGCTCAACCCAGGTTTCATGGAAACCAAACTTCAGGAGGACTTTGGCTAGAAAGCCCCGGTCCACTCTGTCAAAGGCTTTATTCATGTCCAACTTTAGGAAAAAGGTAGATTTGTTGGAGTTGTGGGTCGAGTGGATGAGCTCATGAATGGTGATGACTCCATCAACAATATTTTTGCCCTTGATAGTACTACCTTGGTAGGGATCAATGATGGAAGGGAGGATGCCTTTGAGTCTATTGGCCATGGCTTTGGATAAGATTTTATAAATGATATTGCACAGGCTGATGGATCGGTAATCAGAAAGGGACTTGGAACTAGGCCCTTTGGGAATAAGAGCAAGGAAGGTGGAATTAACATCCCTGGGGATGGATCTAGAGCGCTGCATTTCAGAAATGGCTTGGCACAGATCGGGGCCAACGATGTCCCAGTAGGTTTGGAAAAATCTCGGGGGAAAACCATCCGGGCCAGGGGCTTTGTCTGGCTGCATGGAGAAAAGGGCCTGGTGGATTTCCTTAGGGTTTAGAGGGCTAAGGAGCAAATCATTCATGGCATCGAAAATGGTTTTGGGGATGTTCTCGAGGAGGGAGTTCAAATCTTGGCTGGAAGAAGAGGAGTGGGAACCAAGGAGGGATTCAAAATGATAGACTACTTCTTCCCGGATCTGGTGGATGTCTGAAGTGAACGAACCATCTTGCTTCAAGAGACCTGTAATCCTGTTAGCTCCTCTATGCCTGAGAGTGGAGATATGAAAAAACTTGGAGTTGGAGTCTCCTTCCTTAAGCCATAATTGTCTAGATTTTTGGTACCAAAAAATATCTTCCTTCCTCAGGGTATTGTGGTAATCCGACAACAAGGTCCGCTCCTCAGTTCTCAGGCTGTCATCCCCCTGACCCTGCTAAAACCTATTCTCAATATGGAGGAGCTTGTTCCTGATGTTTTGTTTATTTTCAAATATGTTTTTGAAGGTTTCTCTATTCTAGACCTTCAGCTTTGCTTTGATCGCCCATAATTTTTGAGTTAGCTGGCTTGTAATAGTCCTATGGAAACTTTTCCCCCACCATTCAGCAATTCGATCTTTGAGGTTTGGATGTTGGGTCCACATTGACTCAAATAGGAAAGGGGTTTTGAACTATGATCGATTGGAAACTTCAAAAATCAAGGGACTATGATCAGACCCAATCTTTGGAAGTGCCTGCAAGCTGGCATCTCCAAACAGGGGGAGTGCTTCCTGAGATAGGAGAAAATGGTCAAGTCTCACTTGGATGAGATCTCTGCCCATTCTTCTATTGGTCCAGGTGAACTGGGACCCTCTCAACTGGACATCCATGAGTTCATTTGTGTCTACAAACTAAGTGAAGTCACCTATGGATTTGGAGGTTATCACATTCCCACCTCTCTTCTCTAAGGGATGTAATGGGGTGTTGAAGTCCCCAGCTAGAATCCAGGGGATGTTGTTGAAAGCTTCTCTCATCTGGGTGAGGTTGTTCCATAGGGCCGATCTATCCTACGGGCTATTGGGTGCATACACATTCGTCATAACCCAGGAATGCTGGGTGTTAGCATCATGAAAGTAGATGTTGGACAGATGTCCTTCACTTGAAATGACTCTCCCTTCCACCTTGGTAGGGTTCCAAAGATAGAGGAGTCTGCCTGAGGTACCAGAAGCAGGGGTAAAGGCAAACTCGCATTTTCTCCAGATAACCTTGGCAACTTTAGGTGACCAATGCTCATCTAATTTGGTTTCTTGAATAAGAAAAATAGTGGGACTTGATTCCTTTCGCATAGCAGTAGCCAATATTTGTTTGGCTGCCCCATTTAACCCTCTCGCATTCTAGGAGAGGATTCTCATTTGGAACTTTTGGAGGGTTTTTTTCCCCCTTTGCCTTGCTACGTAGGGGGTTTGGATCTCTTATTTTCTTCCCTATTGGGCATTCCCAGTTCCTAGAACAGGGTTCATTGGGTGCCATTGGCAATGTCCTCTGTTGTATCTCTACTCCTCAGGTCAGCCCTAGAGGGCCTACCCTTTTTTCTATCACCTCCCACATCTATTTGGGATCTTTTGAAGCTTCGGGTCTATTTAGGGCTCCAAGATTCTGGGGACTCATGGGAGGATTCACCGCTATCAGCTTTGACATCATGAAAAATGGATGGGGAGTGGGGTGTCCCAGTCCCATTAGGAGGAGAAGACCTAGGCTGGGGTTTTGGAGATTGGGGGGGATTGGAGGGGGGCTCTAGAGACTCAGGGCTGAAATACATGGAGGAATTAGGGCATAGGGGTGGGGATGGGGGATAGGTTTTCTAGGGGATGTTTGCCTTTGGGAGGGATTGGTTCATTTGGTCTAAGGTAGGGATTTCCTCACAAAGGAGCTCCTCATCATAGTTTTTAGCATTACGACCAGAATTATTGAGTAAACTAAACTTATTGGATAAGGTAAACATACTACTTACCTTATTCATGTCATCGACTGGAGGAGCGAGGGCCTTCTACTTGCCTTTGAAATTTTGGCTTTGACCTGCTTTGGTTTTCATCTTCTGGGTATTTCTGGGGGCCGATCGAAGCGGCATCTAGGCTTCGGTCTGCACACTTTTTAGGGTCGGGCACTGGGTGGGAAGATGCCCTTGTGAGTGGCATTCGATGTAGAATGTGGGTTTTTTTTCATACTCCAGTGGTTGGCTTCAATAAAAAGACCCGTAAATCAGGTTAACATGATCTGGGAGCTGGGTCTCCAAATTGACATTAATGCATATGCAGGCCTGCATCAATCTTGATCGAGTGCGGGTTACCAGATCGATAGTCATGAGTTCCCCAATCGCTCGGGCTATCCCTTGTAGCACATCCTCATGGAAGAAGTGTGAGGGTAGATTTGGGAGCCAAACCCATATGGGAGCGCAATTGATGTTCTAGGACTCTAGATCGAAGTCTGCTCCCCATTTGCGAAGGAAGAGACTTCTCCATCCGAAGAACCATGGACCCCCTACTAATATACGATCTGCATCCTCCTGCGTGTTAAGGCGTATCATGAAGAACCCTCTGGACATAGCTAGCAGTTCCAGGCATCCCCTGGTTTTCCACTTTATCGTCACCCAACGACGGAGCGAATCCATGTTGGGTCTTCCTCCCACAAATTTCCCTACAAGGGAAAAGGAGTCTAGGGTAGCATAGTCTTCCATTACTTCTACCGGATAGAAAACATCGCAGCCCTGAGTGATGAAGGTGTGTGGTGCCATGGGCATGGGTTTGGGCTTCCCCGTGAGTGCTTCTACAAATATTCTCGACCTGGTTTTACTATCACCCGCCTCTATTTTTTCTGGAGGGTCTTTCCCCCCATGAGCTCCATTACCATTGTTAGGCTCTCTTGGAGTACTTATTCCTATTATTTTGATTTTTGTCTTTTGTTCGGTGCTTTCGTTGCTTGTGCAATTGGCATGCACTCGTGATCCTCCTCCTTGGATCTTACTCCCATCGTTTTGCTCCCTCCCATCATGTAGTCAAATTTTAGAATGTTTCTTGCCATCTCCACCTATCGAAGTGAATCCGAAATCCTCTATTATTGTCTTTGAGTTATAGAATATTAGATTTAATAATCTTTATATATTTGAAAAGGTTGAAATAGTTATGTTTATCTTTAAGGTTTAAGGATCTAAGATTAAAGACTAAAAGGCTTACTTTGTTTAGGATTGCATTTTCTAGGATTCATGGCCTAATAAGTAAATATGATTATGTAGTTTTAAAATAAAAAATTTGGAAGTTTGATGTCCCAAAGCTATGATATAACTTAGATGTTCCATGGTCCAAGTTAATGACATGATATAAATATTGTGTATTTTGAGTTATGGTTTATAGCCTAAGTTAGATTTACAAATCTATGGTTTAAATATTTATGTTTATCTACAAGGTTTAAGGATCTAAGATTAAAGGCTAAAACATTTACTTTGTTTAGGATTCCATTTTTTAGGATTCATGACCTAATGTGTAAAGATGATTATGTAGTTTTAAAATATAGATTTAGGAAGGTTGATGTCCCAAATCTATGATATAACTTAGATGTTTCATGGTCCAAGTTAATGACATGATATAAAGTGTATAGATCTAGAGATTGCATATTTAGAGTTATGGTTTATAGCCTAACATTTTTATTCATAGGTTAGATTTATGAATCTATGGTTTCTAATACTAAAATATAGAGGTATAGATATTAAACTATAAAGTTCAATCTATTCGTTTAAATTTTTAGAATCCTAGTAAGGGTTCTAAGGGTCATGGGTGTAATTTCAAGGAATTAATGATACAAGATATGGAATCGAATGTCCTAGGTTTGAAATAGGTTTTCAAAGTTTAGGTTCAAGGGTACTAGGTTATGATTTAATTGTATGGGTTACCAAGCACTAATTTATAGGTTTTTAAAGTCTAGAAGCATATGGTGATATTTGTTCAAGTTCTTTTGCTTTAGAGTCTAATAATTTTATCAGTTAGTATAAGAATTAAGATTTGAAATATTGGACATTATTAGAGTTTAGAACATGTTTTATTTTGTTGATGCCTTAGGGCCTAAGGATCCTAATATTTGCAAGGATTGAGATTTTAGATTGAAGCATGTACAACCCCTAGAGTGTAGCTATTATAATAAAAAATCTAAGAGAAAAATCTATAATTAGGTTATGCTTAGGGCAAAGTCTATAGTTTGGTTATGTTAGACAATGTAGCTTGATTACAGTTAGTAGAAAATATAGAGTTAGGTGAATTTTATAATTAGGTTATGACCAGGAAAAAGTCTCTTTTTTTTTTTGTTATTTTAGGCAATATATATAGTTTGGTTACTACCAAAGGTTTAAGATTTTAAAGGTATTAGGTTGTAGGAGCTTAGAATTTAAGGACTACTACTAGGATATTTGGTCTAGATTTTAAGATTTTTGTCTACATTTATAATATGTAGTGTTAAACATTTTTTATCAAAGGCACAAGTCCTAAGACTTGGGATTATGGATGATAAAAGGATCTAATAATTTAGACTCATGTCATAAGGTTCTAAGAACATTAATATCTAGAGCTCTATAATCTAGGATTTATAATATAGGTCCTAATATTTAATTCTAAGCTCCTAATTTCTACCCAAGTGTTGTAGGTGAGTTGGAGAGGAGAGGGCAATCCTCCATGGGAGGTCCCAGGTTCAAATATCCACCCTACCATAAAGCTGAATTGGGTATCCAAAATCTAATTGATAATGTTGGTGTGGGAAGGGTCGGGTGCAACTCCCGAGTGACTTTGACGGTGTAGAATCCTCTATCCGTGGTCTCTCAGACCAAGGTAGCCCCACAAGGGGTTTTTCTCTTAAAAAAAAAAAAAAAAGATCCTAATTTCTAAATTTCTAAGGCGCAATGATACGTGATCTCGAGTTTAAGATATTTAGCCTAAGATTGCAAACCAAGGTTAAATACATCTTTAGATATAAGGTACAATAAAAAAATATTGAGGTGTTTTGCATCTAAGGTTTGAATATTTATAATTTAACACTCTAGATTCATCTAATGCATGAGGATGATTATATAGTTTTAAATTTATATTTTGAATGTGTAATGTCCCAAAGCTATGATATAAGTTAGATGTTTCATGGTACAATTAGATGGTTATAGCCTAAGGTTTCTATCCATAGGTTAGACTTACGAATCTATGTTTTCTAATGCCAAGATCTAGAGGTCTAATTAATAAAACTATAAAGGTCAATTTTTAAATATAAATTTTGGAAGTTTGATGTCTTAAAGCTATTATATAAGTTAGATGTTTCATGGTACAATTAAAGACAAGATATAAAGTGTATAGATCTAGATATTACATATTTAAAGTTATGGTTTATAGCACATAGGTTAGATTATGAATCTATGTTTTCTAATGCTAAGATCTAAAGGTCTAGTTATTAAACTATAAATATTAATATCCTCATTTTTTTTTTTTTTAAGTTTAGTAAGGGTTCTAGGGATCATGAGTGTAAGGTCAAGAAATTAAAGATATAAAATATCAAGTCAAAAATTCTAGGATTGAAATAGGTTCCCATGTCCAAAGTTTAAGTTTTTAAATAAAGTTGCCTAGGGTCCTAGAGTGTAACTTTTACAATAAAAAAATCACATGTTAAAAATACTAAGCTTTACAAAGGGTGATAAAATCTATTCATTTAGATTCATACTTTAAAATTTTGTGGATTTTAATATCTAAGTTCTAGGATCTAGGGGTTTACATATTTTAAATATTTCATGTAAAATTATAACAAGGCTTAAGATATCTTGGGAATTATGCTCCATAAATCCATGGTCTAATGGGTGAAGGTATCTACCATCTATGTTTTAAGGGTATAAGATCTAATTCTTTGGATTTCCAAGGCATCCAAGGACAAATTCTATACTTAGGTTTGTTAGAAATAAATTATATTACATCATTTGGGTCATGTAAATGTACCTTCCTAGGTACATACTTAGGATATAGATAATTTTAGAGGGAAGTTATCTAGTTACTTCATGCAATGTAATAAATACACAAGTTTCAATGTGCAAGTTGTATATGTGCAAGTTGTCCCTTGCACATCTAGGTAGAGTGTTGACCACGAAACTTATCTTCCTATATAAAAAGGGACTCATTGTATCAAGTGGATATAGATAATCTTAGAGCATATTCATAGGTAGTAGCATAGTGTTGTGTAGATCACCATATACTGGTGATAGATGCAATGTAGTCCAGTAGATTTGTTAATGGAGTTTCCATTCCCTCCATAGCTACATTGTATTCATTTCCATCATTTCTATTTATAGCATATTTCAATCATCTCGTAGATTTACTTTCTTTAATACTATTATGCATCTTGTAAATGTTACCTCCCATTGCATACTACATAAAAAGCTAATAGTGGTATCAAAGCCATGGTATATCTAGCCACAAAAAATCAATAGGAAAACCACCATTATCATTGAGTCTAAGTCTTTTGTCAACCTGACGCACTGCTGGACCAGCCATTGTCAAAAAATCTTAAAATATTCTAGGTGGTAAAATTATGGAGAGCCATAAGTAAGGACTCAAAGAAATCTTAGTTCCAAAAATATTGATATTACATTTAGCTAGAGTATTTCCATAGAGTTGCAAGAAAAACTCGTGAATACTAGGACTCAACATTCGATCCACTAGATTGACAAATAAACTAGTGAAGAATATTATCTCCATATTTATAAGTTCTTTTGTTCTAGTCTCTAATAAGGTAGAAGACTAAAGTTTTCAAATATCTCGAGAAAGGTCTTATTACAAGAGCTGCAAATCCTACAAATTGTAGAAGTAAAGGAAAGGCCACAATAGCCCTATAGCAGACTCAAGGAAGAAGAGACTCCATAAATTAATTCATAGGAGAAGATAGGAGATTGGTGATCTCCATTCAATATTAATACCTATAGAGCCTAGAAGAATAATAGGCCATAGAATCCTTACTCCAGAAGAAAAGGCCATAGAAGCTTTGATCCAAAATAAAATGCCACAGAAGCCTTGATATTGAAAAAGGCCACAAAAGCCTTGATATTTAAGAAAAGGCCATAGAAGCCTTGATACTAAATAAAATGCCATAAAATCCTCAATATTAAAAAAAAGGACCACAAAATCCTTCATCCTAAAGAAGACTCCAAAAGAGAGTATTTGATTCAGAAGCAAATTAAAATTTTAGTACTAATACTTTGCTACAGGGAAAGTAGATTCAATGTTGGGAGACTTCATACAAGAAATTTAGGAAGAGTATCTTCTTCAAAATCAATCCAGCACTTGAAGAAAAACTGAAGGTAAAGAGATAAGGAGAATATCTCATTGAATAACTTCTAGTCTTGGAAGAAGAATTATTAGGAGAATCCTACTCGAATTTGGAAGCATCAGAATCAAATATCTAGAAGAATATCTCACCACCAACACTTCCATAAGCATAAGGTTGAATAAAATATCTCAAGGAAGACCATAAGAAGCTACAATATCAAAGACCTTGGGGAGGTCTCAATGAGCATACAATAAAAGGTTTGAAGAGCTTTACTAAAGAAATCATACAAGGAGAAGCCCCTAATAGTGAAGGACTTGGGACAATTATTGCCATCCAATAACAAGACCAAGATAAGACGAATTTGACAAGGAGTGCTAAATCTCAAAAGACCTCAAGATATTCAAAATATTAAGAAGAAGATCCTACTTGAAGTCAAAATTTGACAAGAAGACTTGAAGACAGGAGAAGCCTGCCACATCCAAGAAGATTACCTCTCATAGTAAGAAAGCATTATTTTCTGAGATAAAGACTTATACAACATAAAGGAGGAGACTACAAGAGGAGAACAAGCCACCAAATCCTAAGTTCATGAAATAAATTTTGAGACCATATTTTGGTAAAGGAGTTGTTTAGGACAGTCTACAAAGAGCTGCAAGATCTTACTCAAGGTAGCAACTTGATGATATTAAACACCAAGATCCTCTACAAGATCTACATCCTCTACAAAAGTTGTAAAATATCTATGAAATATTTTAGAAAAAGGTAAGCAAATATTTGTGCAAGTAGATTCATTGGTTGGATTACTTATCAGATTCATTGGAGCACCTTATTTGGATTTAAGTTGCAAGAAGAAAAAATGGATTATAGTGCAAAAAAGAGAAAATATTCTTTTAAGCTTCAGTTGCATATTAGTTAGGAGTTGATTAGACTTAAGAACTGCATCTATCAACTACCTATCATATACTATGGAAAATAAAAATAAGACTAAGTCCTACGATATTAATAGTAGTGAAATTGTAGAATAATTATTGAAGGTTTATTTCAAAGTATTCTCGATTAGTTGCAGTAAATTGATTAAAGTGCATTATTTTTATATTTTATTGGAGTGATATGGTGAAATTTTTAGTGAATTAAAAGTGAAATATTATTAGATTCATTTTCAATATTCTATTGCTCTCAAAAATATTATTGTTTGTGTTTTTGAAAAGGGCACAAATAGAATTTGACAAAGTGTCTAAAGACACTATTAATGCACAAAAATATGTAACACATAGTTGAAGAGAATTTACAGAAACATATTCTAGAAATAATGCAGAAATAATACCTTAGGAAATAATGACACCATTCAATGCACATATAACACACAAGATTTACCTTGGTTCACCCAATTTGGGCTAGTCCAGCAAACAAGAGGCTATCCTCCTTGATATATTATTCTCTCTCTTATCCCTAAAACGGGACATTACAATAATTATATAAGGAAACTCATACAACCCTAAACCACCAAGTGGTATTAGGGTACCGTGGATACAACACCATGGGCTAAACCACCCACACCCACTAACCACCCACCAACCATGGGAATCTCGAGGGTCGCTCCAAAAGTAGCGATAAAAGTAGGTGAAAAGTAGCAATAAAAGTAGGTGAAAATTTCCGCGCCAGCTGCACCAGCATGTATCACTTTCATCGTATCCGAGGGCGTCCCCCTACGCACCCCGAGCCATCACCTATTACGTAATCACCTTTACCGTAGCCGGGGGTCCTTGGGGGCCTTCGACCCCCCGGACCCCCCCTACCCGTCGTCTTTTGCGCTATAGTGCCTGTCATAAAATTATTTTCTGACAAATAATGAGACACATCCAACATTCTCCCACTTGTTGAATACTTTGCCAGACCCATTTCAATTGAACAGAATCTAAACTTTTCAGTGCTTACAGCCTTGGTTAAAGCATCTGCAACATTTTCCTTGGTGTCTACCTTTTCTAGCAACACTTTCCTCTGTTCAAGAATGTCCCTGTAGAAATGGAACTTTGTATCAATGTGCTTCGTTCTTGAATGGTAAGCAGGGTTCTTTGCCAAAAATATGGCACTCTGACTGTCACAGTTTATCTTCACAGCTCCTTGAAAGAACCCAATTTCAGCGCATAGTCTTTGCAGCCATACAGCTTCCTTACTAGCATCAGTGGCTGCCATATACTCAGCTTCAGTAGTTGAAAGAGCAACAACAGTCTGCCTCTTGCTCATCCAACTAATGGCCCCTCCAAACAAATTGAATACATAAGCACTAGTAGATCTTCTCCTGTCCAGATCTCCAGCCCAATCTGCATCAACAAACCCTTCTATATCCAATTGTATGTTTTCTTTACCTGCACCCTCATAGTAGATTGTAAAATCATATGTGCCACGCAAATATCTAAACACCCTTTTCACAGCAGTCCAATGCTCTTTACCAGGTTTAGACATATATCTACTCAAGACTCCCACTGCATGGGCAATGTCTGCTCTAGTACAAACCATGGCATACATTAAACTAGCTATAGCATTTGCATAAGGAATAGGTGACATTTCCTCTACCTCTTCTTCTATCTTTGGACATTGTTTAGCAGACAATTTTTCACCTAAAGAAATAGGTACCTTCATCGGTTTGCAATACTACATATTGAATCTTTTCAACACTGTCTCAACATACTTTTTCTGATCCAGCCACAACTTTCTGTTAGAGCGATCTCTTTTTATTTGCATACCCAATATAAAATTTGCAGGGCCAATATCCTTCATGTCAAACTACGATGCCAACTGATAATTTACTTCCTTGACCAGTTTCTTGCTATTTCCAATTAGTAACATGTCATCAACATAAAGAACTATAATGACAATTACATTACCAATTTTCTTTGAATACACATAGTGATTAGCATTGCTACGAACAAAACCAATTCCTAAAACATAAGTATCAAATTTTTGGTACCACATTCTAGGTGATTGTTTCAGTCCATACAATGATTTCTTTAACTTACATACTAGATCCTCCTTTCCTACAATGGTGAAACCTTCAGGCTGCCTCATATAGATTTCTTCCTCCAAATCTCCATGAAGGAATGCAGTTTTCACATCCATCTATTCTATTTCAAGATCAAATGCAGCAGCCACAGCTAACATAAATCTAATTGATGTTAGCTTTGCAACAGGAAAAACCTTTGATCTTAAGAAAGTAAATACATGCATATCTTGAAAAATCATCAACAAAGGAAGCATAATACTATGATTTTCCAAGAGACGGCATAGGAACAAGACCAAAAATATCACTATGGATCAAATCTAGTACCCCACTAGATCTTGTGGCACCAGATGGAAAACTAACCCGATTCTGTTTACCATAAATACAATGTTCACAGAACTTGAAAGACATTGAGTAATTAGGGATACCATGAACCATACCTTTTGTGTACAGGGTATGCAATCCCTTTTCTCCAATATGTCCCATCCTTTGATGCCATAGTGTTGAGATTTTATCAGAATCAACCTCAGGAACAGTTGAGCTATTACACTCATTTGTCATAGTGCTTCCCAATAGCTTATACAATGTTCCAATCTGAACTCCCCTTGCCAACACCATTGATCCACGAACCATTTTGCATGAATCCTTGCCAAAACTGACATTCACTGCTGCATCGGCCATTTTGCTTACCGAAATCAAATTTCTAGCAAGTCCCAAAATATGCATCACACCTGGTAGGGTCTTAACCCTACCATCCTGCAGCAAAATTTTCACTCTTCTACGACCCATGATTCTGAGTGGTGAATCATCTCCCAATAGTACCTCCCCTCCATTATATCTTTCATATTCATCGAACCACCCTCTATGAGGAGTCATATGAAAAGAGGCACAAGTATCAATCAACCAATCATTTTTATCCGATCGTGTGGAGCACGATGAGCGAGGATGCCGGATATACATCCCCCGCTTCATCAATGGATTTATTCATCTCTCGTGGAAGTCGATTCATCAAACTTTTTCCAGACTCGGCTTTCTTTGATCCGCAATCCTTCTTCATATGACCAGGCTTGCCACAATTCAAGCATTTTCTCTCAAACTTCCCCCGAGACTTGGATCTACCTTTAGACTTAGACCTATCACCATATCTAGATTTTTCCTTCTCCTTGGCACGCCCTCTCACTGTTAGGGCTTCCTTAGATGTGCCCTCCATGGCTTTTCTCCTCATATCCTCAGATAATAGAGATGCCACTATATCTTCAAACTTTAATGTGGATGAAGTTGTACTACCAATTGCTACTACTAAGTTATCCCATGAATCTGGTAAAGAGCATAACAAAGTAAACCATTTATCTTCCTCACTCAACTTAATTTCTACAGATGTTAGTTGACTTACCACCGTATTGAATGCATTCGGATGATCCGCAACCGAATCCCCGTCATGCATCCTAAGATTGTACAGTTTCTTTCTGAGGAATAATTTGTTCACTAGGGACTTCGATTGATACAAAGCCCCTAACCTCTCCCAGAGATCCTTTCCTGTAGCTTCTCCCGAAACATTGATGAGCATCGAATCTGTAAGACACAGTCAAATCAGACTCCTTGCTTTTCGATTCATCTTCTCCCAATATTCATCAAAAGTACCCGTAGGTTTTGTTGTTTTTGAAATAGCAGCCCACTGATCTCTGTCCACGAGCATATCTTCCATATTTAACTTCCATAGCTCAAAAATTTTGCCATCAAATTTCTCGATTTCTATCCTTGAATGATTTCTTGACATTTTTCCTTCAAACTCCTTATGCGTAACTCCCACTCCATAATAGGTTTCCTCTCACTCCTATAAACCCTAGATCTTCTTCAAACGGATTTAAACCCTAGAAATAAAGGCGTCCCCCTATGGCTAATGACTTGGCTTTGATACCAAATGAAGAGAATTTACATAAACATATTCTAGAAATAATGCAGAAATAATAACTAAGGAAATAATGACACCATTCAATGCACATATAACACACAAGATTTACCCTGGTTCACCCAATTTGGGCTAGTCTAGCAAACAAGAGTCTATCCTCCTTGATATATTATTCTCTCTCTTATCCCTAAAACAGGACATTACAATAATTATATAAGGAAACTCATACAACCCTAAACCACCAAGTGGTATTAGGGTACCGTGGATACAACACCATGGGCTAAACCACCCACACCCACTAACCACCCACCAACCGTGGGAATCCCGGGGGTCGCTCCAAAAGTAGCGATAAAAGTAGGTGAAAATTTTTGCACCGGCTACGCCGGCATGTATCACTTTCACCATATCCGAGGGCGTCCCCCTACGCACCCCGAGCCATCACCTATTACGTAATCACCTTTACCGTAGTCGGGGGTCCTTGGGGGCCTCCGGCCCCCCCGGACCCCCCCTACCCATCTTATTTTGCGCTGTAGTGCCTGTCGTACAATTCTTTTCTGGCAAAGAATGAGACACATCCAACTATAGTGGCCAAGAGAAGCCACAAAAAATAGATTGGAATCCTCCAAAATTTGAATAAGAAGACAACTAACAAAAATTATAAATAGAAGCTTCAAATATTTAGACTTGGTGAGTCTCAAATCCAAAGCATTACAGGGTTAGTTGCAAGAAGAAAAGTGCAAAAAATTGCATCAAATAAGGAGCTTCTATCCAAGCTTGGATTTTTCATCAAAGTATCCAAGAAAAAATGGAAAAGTTTCTAATAAAAGAGGCAACCTCAAAACCCCTAATTTACATTCAAAAATTCTACCACAAAACTAGAAAATCAGACTTGCAAAAAGGAGTGCAAGAAAGGGTGCAATAAAGGCATCTTATTTATAAATATTGTTACATTGTATTACACTTCTCTAATTCATTATATGCAATAAAGAGGGCAGATTTGAAGGTTCCATAAAGGCACATCATTCTCAAGAAGAGTGAAATCGAATATAAGCATAAATAAACCTCTAAAGGGCTCACATCATCCATGGGTTGGATAGCTATAATAGGTAACCTGCAAAGCACAAGAAAGATATCACATTGCTCACTAAAGGAGATAAATCGAGTAGCACATAAGCAAAGGAAAGCAAATTTAAATTATACATCCAACCAAGGAGCATTCAATACTACCATTGGAGCATTAAGAAATGTCCACCAAAGCTTTGCCATTCAAACTCCATTCAAGAGACATCAAAGCTCCACCAAAGCTTCTCTAAATCTCTACCATGGATCCACCATAAGCATTGCTTTGCTGGAACCATCTCAACACCATCAAAATACAACAAAGAATAATGTGGAAAAGTACATTGGAAATCTTGCAAGAAGGCATTAATTATACTAGGGCATGTAAGTACCACTTGCCACTCTCCAAAAAGAAATCCTAAATACCATCAAAGGTATGTTGGAATTTCACACATGTGAGGAAAAGCATTACAACATCTCTTTGGAACCCATAGTCCATGTGGAAGAGGAGTTAAATTCTACCATAGGTGTTATGGAAGGAAGGCTTACGGACATCACACTATAAAGGAGTAAAAATACTTCAAACGTTACACTTGTAACAAATGTCCAAGAAAATTTATGAAGCATTTAATGTAACCATTGTGACACTTGTCACTCATCAAAATATTTACTACTTATTATAAGTACCTTGGACTAGGGAGAACACAAAATTTTAAAAACATTTAAAAGCATTGACATTCAGCATTTTGCAGTCTTCACGCACAAGGTCGAGTTGCAGCGTGCAAGCAAGGAGGAAGAACCTTAAATGCTCTAGTCAAAAGAATTCAAATACAGAAGGTGCCATAGTTGGATATTAAATCTAAGATTTCCATGGGATGGAATATTCAAGGCAAAGACAATCACATTGCAGCCATCTCACATCCAAAAATATCACATATTTGAATATTACAAGGTGAGATTTATTCCCTACTTTAATGTGCTTTCATTTAAGGGAGTTATAAGGTTGATAAACCAAAGTTAAATTTAGAAGAAATTAACCATATTGAAAGCAAAGCATCAAAGGAAATAATTTATCAAATTAATATATATTTACAATATTAACCATAGGAGAAATAAGTATTCCTACTGGAAATTATTTTTTAAATATTTGAAAATATTATTGTGTTCTAATTTTCTATATTTAGGATCTATAAGGTTTACAACACCAAATTAGGTTATTGAAAATTAGAAACACTAAAATAAAAATCCTAAGGGATATTAAAAGAAATTATTAATATTTTTTTGCTAAGGTTGGAAATTTATAACATTATTGTCTCAAAATTTCTCAAAAGGACAAAATAAATCCAACATTAAAACCTATTCAAATTTGAAGTGCTTAGTTTAATAGGAGCAATAAGGGATAATAGAAATTGATTTTGAGATTTACAAAAACTTTACAAAATCAACCAAAAATTGAACTACAATTTACAAAAGAACTATATACATCTTATATCTTATCCAAAATATACTAGGGAGTCATAAGGAATTCTACAAAACTTGGTAATATCAACATTTATCAAAGATTATCAAGTTGTAAATTCATTTGAAAATATAGTATTTCTACAAGACCTAAAATCCCATTAGGTGTATATACTCTCATTACTAGGGAGACATAAGGAAGTCCACAAAATTTAAGGATTGATATCAGAGAAATTAAATGGCATCAAATAAATTCTTCCTAGCAAAATCTCAACTACTCAAGGGTCCTAATTATTTCTCTTGGAAGAATAAAGTGAAAGCACTCTTGGTATATGAAAACATTTGGGATATTTTCAAATGGAAAACACAAAGACCTGACACAGGTGATACTAAAATCCTAAAGTTTGAGGAAAACGATTCAAAGGCTCTAATTATAATAACCTTTACTATCACTGATGAGATACAATCCTATATTAGTTCAGCAAAAACATCTTCAAATGCATGGACAAGCCTAGAGAAAATTTTTAAAGGAAAGAATAAGGCAACCATTCTTCATATTCAAATTCAACTTCACTCATTAAATATGAATAGTGGACAAAGCTTAAAACTATTCCTAAGGAAGGTAGTAGATATTAAAAGGAAATTATTGACCTTAGGATAAATAGTTAAATATGAACTTCTTATTCAAGTAACCATGATAACACTTCCAAAAAGCTATAAGCATTTGGTAACATCTTTACAAGTCCTAAGTAAAGATACCTCTTTTGATGACCTAGTCAGTATTCTACAGGAATATTAAAGGGAAGTCATAGTTTAATAGGAGCAATAAGAGATAATCGAATTTTATTTTGAGATTTACAAAAACTTTACAAAATCAACCAAAAATTGAACTACAATTTACAAAAGAACTATATACATCTTATATCTTATCCAAAATATACTAGGGAGTCATAATGAATTCTACAATACTTGGTAATATTAGCATTTATCAAAGATTATCAAGTTGTAAATTTATTGGAAAATATAGTATTTCTACAAGACCTAAAATCCCATTAGGTGCATATACTCTCATCACTAGGAAGACATAAGGAAGTCCACAAAATTTAAGGATTGATATGAGGGAAATTAAATGGCATCAAATAAATTCTTCCTAGCAAAATCTCAACTACTCAAGGGTCCTAATTATTTCTCCTGGAAGAATAAAGTGAAAGCACTCTTGGTATATGAAAAAATTTGGGATATTTTCAAAGGGAAAACACAAATACCTACCACAGGTGATACTAAAATCCTAAATTTTGAGGAAAATGATTCAAAGGCTCTAATTATAATAACCTTTACTATCACTGATGAGATACAACCCTATATCAGTTCAGCAAAAACATCTTCAAATGCATGAACAAGCCAAGAGAAAATATTTAAAGAAAATAATAAGGCAACCATTCTTCATCTTCAAACTCAACTTCACTCATTAAAGATGAATAGTGGACAAAGCTTAAAACTATTCCTAAGGAAGGTAGCAGATATTAAAGGAAAATTATTGACCTTAGGATAAATAGTTAAATATGAACTTCTTATTCAAGTAACCATGATAAAACTTCCAGACAACTATAAGCATTTAGTAACATCTTTACAAGTCCTAAGTAAAGATACCTCTTTTGATGACCTAGTTAGTATTCTACAGGAATATTAAAGGGAAGTCATAGTTTAATAGGAGCAATAAGGGATAATAGAAGTTGATTTTGAGATTTACAAAAACTTTACAAAATCAACCAAAAATTGAACTACAATTTACAAAAGAACTATATACATCTTATATCTTATCCAAAATATACTAGGGAGTCATAAGGAATTCTACAAAACTTGGTAATATCAGCATTTATCAAAGATTATCAAGTTGTAAATTCATTGGAAAATATAATCGAGCAAGGATAATTTTGGAAATAACTTTGGCAAGGTATTAATATGCATTTCAATTAAATCAAATAACGTTGGTGCTTCCCTTTGGCTTATGACATCGACACTTCCCCTTTGGCTTTTATGACATTGATGTTTCCCTTTGGAAATAAACTTTGCCTTGTTTAAAACTCTAAATCCAACCTTTGGATTTATTAAATTAATCTTTGGTCTTAAACCTTTAAACCCAACCTTTGGGTTTAGATATTTTAAGACTTTATAAACCCACTTTGGCAATATAAAATATTGTAATAAAAATTACAATTATTTTATTTGGGTTTTCACTATGGCACTTCTAACCATTATAATATTTATTTATAAAATTTAAATTCATCCTAAATTTAAATAATTTATAAAATAAATATTACCACTCCTTTCTAACTTCTATCTTTTGCACTGATTCACTTGAAATTCTGCCTTCTTACTGAATATCAAATGATCGTCTTTGTTGCCTTTATTTTATGTTGAAATCTTGGTATTAATGATGACTCTATCTGGTGGCATCAATGGTGACATCAATGACAACTTTGACTTAGGGACTTAAAATGTCCAACAATATCCCCCTTTGTCATTGATGGCAACCCATATCCTTTTACTAAAATTTGACCTTTATTTTTCTTTTGCTCCCCTAGGGACATTGCTCCCTCTGGCTCAATTCTCTCTCAAATATAAAATCTCTCTCAAATATAAAATCTCCCCCCCTTTGACATCAATGGCAAAGGGTCACCTTTGGGGCTTGGGGCTAAGAATGAGCCTCTTAGCTTAGCCCATCTCCCACCTCCATATGAGGTATTTAATTCTAGGGTTGGAGTATTTCTACTCCCCAAAAGCATTGTTCTTTACCTTTATCTTTCTCTCTTCTTTTATGACTTTTTTGAATCCTCTTTCCCAAGTCATCATCCCTGTTCCTGTCATCACTTATGTTCTTATTCCTATTCTTGTTCTCATCAATGTTCCTGTTCCTGTTCCTATTATTGTTCCTTTTCCTATTATCATCCATGTTCCTGTTCCTGTTCCTGTTCCTGTTCCTGTTCATGCCCATGTTCTTATTCCTATTCATATTTTTGTTCTTGTTCATATTCCTATTCCTATTCATGCCTGATTTTGGAATATTTGCTCTACACCATCTTGTTGTGTGACCATCATTATTGCACTTATAACACTTAATTTTATTATTCCTTGGAGGTACAACTATCTTAGGACTTATCCTAGTGAAGCCATATCCTCTTCTGTCATGAATTTTACAATTCATTGCCTTGTGACCAAAATCATTACATGAGTAGCAATACCCTTGGAAAAGTTATCCTTTTCCATATTCCTATCTTTCATGTGTCCTACATTGTGAAGCCATGTGCCCAAACCTATGATATGAAAAATATCTTCCATTGAAGCTTCCTTGTCTCGACCTCATTGGTCTCTTGTTCTGATTATTGTTCCATCTGTATCTTCTTTGTGCATTGTTCCTATATTTTTTGAACTCTTTGTTGTCCAACTCATCCTATGATGTCTCACTCCCACTTACATTGTCTTCTTTTGATGTATCTTCTTCTAAATTTTCTTCTTCTTCAAGACTTGAAGTAGACTCTTCTTACCCTCTTATTTTGAACCTACTTAGAACCAAGACCTATCTTGTTTGTTGCTCTTCTTTGTATCTTGACTATTTTATCCACACTCTTTGCACTGTTTACATACTTGTATAGCTTATTCTTGGAATCCTCTAAATATTCCTTTAGTAGGGCCACTTCTTGTGTTAACTTTTCACATTCCAAGATCTTTGCTTCTAACTTATCTTTGAACTTGCTTGCCTTAGCCTTTGACTTTCCTAAATCCTCTATGAGCAATAATATTTCTTCATCACATTCTTGAAACTGACTTTCAAGCTTAGAGTGTTTATTTCTTACCTTCTTTACTATGTCAAGGGCATAGATAAGTTCTCCCTTGAGATCATAGCCATTCTCTATTGAATAATCCTCTATTTTTTTGCCTTTGTCCATATCATTTCTTTCTTTTGGCTTGTCTTCTATAGGATCACTCACTTCATCTTCTAATGCCATTAGAAGATTTTCATCTAGTCTATCAAGTGCATCTCCAAAATCATCATCACTGAAACTATAACCATCCCTTGTGCAATCATCTTCAAGATGTCCAAATATACCACATCTAAAACACTTGAGAATAATTGGAGTCTTTCTCTTAACTGGTTCTTTCTCTTCAACCATAAATAGGACTTCATCTCTATAATTGTCTGAAAAACTAGCATCACTATCATTTGAGTACTTACTTGCATTATCTGCATAGTAGCTTCTCTTTTTCCTTTGGAAGAACTTCTTCCCTTGTCTATTTTGTCCATCCTTGCTTTTCTTTTGGTACCTATGTTTTTCTGATTCCCTGTACCTATGATCCTATTTTTCTTCATCATTGTTGCTCTTTGGCTCTTTGCACTTTGTTGCATAATGTCCATACTTTCCATAGTTAAAACACTTAACAGATCTTAGATCTATGGGTCTTTTGGAACCTTTATCTCTTCTGCCATAATTTGCTTCTTCATCATTGGAAGACTCATTGCTTGATTCTGTCTTCTTACCCTTTTTCTTTTTGTCCACTTTGAATGCAGCTTCTTTCGAAGGAATAGGATCTTTTGTTCTTATCTCAAAAGTAGTAAGCATGCCAAGCAAAGAATTCCTTGTCAAAGAATCACTATCAATTGATGTTTCTATAGTAGAAACCTTTTCACTATACCTTTTTGGAAGAGTTCTCAAGATCTTATCACAAGCATTAGACTCATCAACCTTCATTCCAAGACCTCTCATCTCATGTACAAGTTCATCAATCTTACTTAGATAATCATGAATATTTTCATCATCCCGCATTCTTAAATTTTCAAACTCTCCTTCAAAATTTCTGATTTTAGATTTTCTAACACCTTTATCTCCTTCATATATGGTATGCAATAGTTCCCACATATCTTTTGATGTTTTACAATCCATAACCTTCATAGATTCTAATCTACACAATCCTTTTATAATCACATTCATAGCTCTTGAATTTGCATGCATTAGAAGCTTACCTTTTTTATCTGTAGGAGGATTGGTTGTTGAATCATATCCAAATTCCACTACATCCCAAACTTCATTGCCAAGTGCCATCAGGTGAAATCTCATCAAAACACACCAATACAAGAAGTCACTTTCATCAAATACTGGTACTGCATTATTGAAGGACCCATCCTTTTGATCCATTGTGTTCTTAGACCACTTTTCCTTCAAGTTGTCAAACTCTTCTGAAGGAACCCGCTCTGATACCAATTGAAGAACACAAGCTTATACTGAGAGGGGGGATGAACAGTATAAGACCACTTTTTACTTTTCTTTTCAATTCAATATTATGCAATGTATAGATAGCAATATCAATAGCAGTAATCAAAGCAATGCACAAAACACCATACACAATAGAGACACAAATTTTAATGTGGTTCACCCAATGTGGGCTACCTCCACAGAGAAAATATTTCTTCTAAATATTTCTCAAATAATATTTTGGGAATCCTTCCCAATTACAATGTTTATGGACCTCTATCCAAAGGAGATGTTGATCCCCTAAATATGGTTTGTGGATCTCTATCCATAGGAGAACTCCTTCTCTTATGCTCTAGTTGGTGATCCTCTAGAAGACTACCTCCACTACACTGACTATGGATCTCTCTCCACTTGAAGACTCTTGTCCTCACTCAAAAGACCTATCCTCAATGTCTTGGCTGATGGATCTCTATCCACTGGAGACTCTATCCTCTCTGCTCTGTCACCTCCAAAGCTCTGCTCAATAGGTTCACTCAGAACCTTCTCAAATCTGCTCAATAGGTCCACTCAGAACCTATTCTAATCTGCTCAACAGGTCCACATAGAACCTGTCCAAATTTACTCAACAGGTCCACTCAAAACCTGCTCAAATATTCTCAATAGGTCCACTCAGAACCTACTCAAATCTTCTCAACAAGCTCACTTAGAACTTGTCCAAATATGCTCAACAAGCTCACTCAGAACTTTTCCAAATCTACTCAACAAGCTCACTTAGAACTTGTCCAAATCTACTCAACAAGCTCACTCAAAACTTGTCCAAATCTGCTCAACAAGCTCACTCAAAACTTGTCCAAATATGCTCAATAAGTCCTCTCTAGGACTTGGTCAAATCTGCATTGCAAGCTTCCACAAAAGCTCACACAAAATCAGTCCACAAGCCTTCTCAAAGACTTGTCTCAAATCAGCTTAACAAGTCCACATAGAACTTGTCCAATCTCATAGAATCATAAAGAGAATTGTTAGAGACTCAATTATGTTCTATTCTCAAAGCTCAATCTCAACTCAAATCAATATCATAGAAGCATAAAGAGAATTGTTAGAGACTCAATATGTTCTATTCTCAAATCTCAATCTCAACTCAAATCAATCTCATAGAAGCATAAAGAGAATTGTTAGAGACTCAATATGTTCTATTCTCAAAGCTCAATCTCAACTCAAATCAGTATCATAGAAGCATAAAGAGAATTGTTAGAGACTCAATATGTTCTATACTCAATGCTCAATCTCAAATCAATCATAATATAGAATAGTTTGTTTCATGGAACTTGAACAACCACTTCATGCATCCACTTGACTAGGCTTAATCAACTCTACTCAACCAATCACCTCAAGGAACAACCCTTTCTCACAAACCCTAGTCCAAGCATGTATCAACCAACTCAAAATGTTTCCAAAAATGCTCAACAACAAATCTCACATAACAATGATACTCATGTTCTTTTCTAACTCAAGTTCAAGTTCTTTGCATCACCCATTGGATTCAACAACAATGCTAATAAGACAAGGTTTTAATCACAACTCTCAATTCAGAAAACCTTGAAGCATAAACTCAAAGTACTTCACTCAACCAATGGTCTAAACAACAATGCTTATCAAACAAGGTTTAATCACAACTCACAATCCAAAAAACCTTGAAGCATTAACTCAACCACTTTCAAAAAGGAAACCCTAATCAAATCCTTTTCACTCCAAACTTAATTTTCAATCAAGCCAACCATCTAACTCAACAAAGAAGAATTTTACCCATACCTTTTCTTGAAGAGTAGTTGTCCTTACAAATCTACCACACTCACAATTACTTCTTTGACAAACTCAATAAGGGTTAGAGGATAATTTTTATATCACAAAAATAATATCACAATTACACCTTATCACTCCAACTTAACAATAAGCAATATCCTCACAATAATAAAAAACCCTTTATTCAAATACACCCACAAAGTCTTAACCTTCCAATATTCCACAATAGCAAAATTTAAGACTTGAAAATAAAAATAGAATTCTCCTTATACCTCCTAACAATATTTCTCAACTACCAACCTTTATCACAATGCAAAGACTTTAATCACCAAATACCTTATACCTCCAACTTAGGCATTAATAAAATAAAACACAAAATGTACCTTTGCCTTTGGAGAGTTTTGAACTCTCAATGCAGCCCACACAAATGTCTTTGCCCATGGCGCAAACCACCACACGAGCTACACGCTCATTGGAAACAAAGAAGCACCACGTGCTTCAACACCCTTGTCCTTTCTTGCCTTGCAAAATAGATGTGCCTAAAGTTTTGGCGCCTTCAACACGTCCACGAAATACTTTCGCTGAAGTTCGAACACCAACCACCATGCACACCAAAAATGTAAGCCCTCTTGCCACTAGGCCAAAGCACCTTGGTGGCTTCCAACTAATCACTTTAATACCTTTTTTTTGTTTCCCTTTCATCGTCAAATCAAACACGATTTCTGCAACTTTATCTCATGAGCTCTGCATTAATTCGTATATCATGCATTTATCAAATCGAGCAAGGATAATTTCGAAAACAACTTTGGCAAGGTATTAATATGCATTTCAATTAAATCAAACGATGTCGGTGCTTCCCTTTGGCTTATGACATCGGTGCTTCCCATTTGGCTTTTATGACGTCGACGCTTCCCTTTGGAAATAAACTTTGCCTTGTTTAAAACTCTAAATCCAACCTTTGGATTTATTAAATTAATCTTTGGTCTTAAACCTTTAAACCCAACCTTTGGGTTTAGATATTTTCAGACTTTATAAACCCACTTTGGCAATATAAAATATTGTAATAAAAATTACAATTATTTTATTTGGGTTTTCACTATGGCACTTCTAACCATTATAATATTTATTTATAAAATTTAAATTCATCCTAAATTTAAATAATTTATAAAATAAATATTACCACTCCTTTCTAACTTCTGTCTTTTGCACTGTTTCACTTGAACTTCTGCCTTCTTGCTGAATATCAAATGACCATATTTGTTGCCTTTATTTTCTACTGAAATCTTGGTATTAATGATGACTCTATCTGGTGGCATCAATGGTGACATCAATGACAACTTTGACTTAGGGACTCAAAATGTCCAACACTCTTGACATCCTTCCTTTTGCACTACTCACTGAAACTGACTCTTGAAATCAATGACAACTAAAATTGCTCATATTTCTAACAGATCTATGGTATCCATTATTATATGCAAATTCCACTAGATGTAAAAAGTCTTCCCACTTAGACTTTTGACCCATATAGTACATGTGAATCATGTCCTCTAACACTTGGTTCATCCTCTTTATTTTTCCATCTATTTTTGGATGATATGTAAAACTGATATTTAGCTTAGCGCCCACTACACAGTGAAGAAATTGCCAAAATTTTGAAGTGAACCAAGAATCTTTGTCTG
Organism: Wollemia nobilis; assembly: GCA_028583015.1. NCBI lineage: Eukaryota > Viridiplantae > Streptophyta > Pinopsida > Araucariales > Araucariaceae > Wollemia > Wollemia nobilis. The sequence goes on along the minus strand of JAQPPZ010002072.1, from coordinate 4,248,360 downwards.
ATATGATCACCTCAGAAAAACCATGAAACTTAAAAAAAAATTGGTAAACTTATTTGCCACTACCGATGCATCATGCTTGATGTTCCCCAGTATAAAGTGTGTAACCTTGGTCAACTCGTCAACCACTATGATAATTGCATCATGCTGGTACCTAGTCTTAGGTAAACCCATAGTAAAATCCATAGATATTACCTACCATTTTTTAGTAGGCATATCATGTGGGTATAATGTTCTTTTTGGGTGTCAATGTTCTGCCTTGACCTTTTGGCACTCTAAATATTTTGTAATAAAATAGTGATATCATATTTCATTCCTACTCAATATAAGGTCTTTCTCATGTTTTCTCTCATTTTTGACCCTCTTGGGTGAGCAAAATATGGAGAACTATGCACCTCTTGCATAATCATTTTTCTTAATTCACCATTTTTTGGTATTGCAACCCTATCCTTGAAGCATAAAAGATCATATTTTATGTTGACATCCTTATTTTCCTCAGGATTTCCCTCAATTTTAGCCTAGATTTCCATGTATTACTGATCCTGTAACTGCATATCTCTGACTTTATCCATTAGTCTATATGACTAGGTTAATGTTGTTATGTACTTTCTCTTGCTCATGGTATCTACAACCTTATTTTATTTACCTTTGATATACCCAATACCAAAGTCATAATATTCTAAGAACTCTATCCATATTCTCTATCTAGAATTTAACATAGGTTGGATAAAATTATACCTTAGACTTTGATGGTATATCCTTAGCTCAAAAGGTTTACCCAACAAATAGTGCCTCTAGACCTTTAGTGCATGCATAACTTTTACCAATTCTAAGTCATGAGTAGCATAATTCAACTCATGTTTCTTGAGTTTCCTAGAATAATATGCTATTGTAGTCTCATTCAAGGACAAAACCCTACCCAAATCTTCTAAGGAAGCATATGTACACAATATAAAATTCTCAAGAGGATTTGGTATCTTGATAATTAGTGTTGTAGTTAGTTTATTCTTCAAAGTATCAAAGGTGGATTCACATTTCTTCGTTCATTTGAAATCCATTACTTATCTCCAAAGGTTGGTTATAGAGTAGGAAATATTTAAATAATCCTTTACATAATGCTTATAATAACCAATGAGCCCCATAAAACTTCTTACTTCAGACACATTTGTCGATGCAAGCCAAGTTAATATAACCTCAATATTTTTAGGATCTACAATAATTCCTTCTATCAATATGATATGTCCTAAGTACTAAACTTGTAAGGTATAGAACTCACATTTAGAAAACTTTCCATATAGTTGGTTTTTCCTCAACACCTCTAACACTAACCTTAAATGATGGTCATGTTCTTCTTTGTTGCAAGAATGTATTAGGATATCATTTAAAAACACCAAAATAAACCAGTCTAGATTTTTCCTAAACACACTATTCATCAACTTCATAAAAGTTTTTGGTGCATTTGTCAACCCAAATGGCCATATTGTGAACTCATAGTGTCTATATCTAGTTTTAAAGGTTGTTTTATGAGTATCCTCCTCTCGAATCCTCAATTGATGATATCCATATCTCATATCAATATTTTAAAATATGGTGGCATTCTTTAGCTGATCAAATAGATCATCAATCCTTAGAAACAGATATCTATTTTTTATGGTCACCTTTTTCAACATCCTATAATCAATGCACAATCTCAAATAACCATCCTTCTTTTTCACAAATAATACTAGAGAATCCCAAGGTGACACACTAGATTTGATTAGACCCTTTTCAAACAAATATTTAAGTTGCACCTTTAACTCCTGTAAATTGATAGGGGTCATTCTGTAAGGTGTCCTTGTAATGGGTTCAAATCCAGATATTAGTTTAATAGTGAAGTCAAATTCATATTGAGGTGGTAGACCTAGTAGATATTTTGAAAATACATACATGAATTCATGCAAAATTGAATTTATCAAATATTTTCTTATCCCCTTTATTTCATATCTTGCCATTTATCTTGACTACATACAACATATCACCTCTTTTAATGACTTTCTTCAGTTGCATAGTTGACAATAAATATGGTCAAAAAGACCCTTGACTACTTTGAACTCTTACTCTCTTCTTATCCTTATTGGTGTAATCCATCCATCTTTCCTAAAAATTGATTAAGGCTCCATGAACCCTCAACCAATCTATCCCTAAGATAATATCAAAAGCATGAAGTGGTACTACATATAAGTGTCATATGGTGGATCTATTGGGTAGGGTTATCTCAGTTGTAGTTAAATAGTGATCCACTGAGTAGGTCTATCTAGACCCATACTCGACTTTTTTACCCTTGTACCAAAAATATAGGTCTTTCCAGTATATCCTCAATAATACTAATGGAAATAAAACTACCTGTAGCTCCATTATATATTAAAATTTTAACATTCTTATTAAATAGTTTATCATTCATTAGCATAGGTGTCACTTTTCCATCTAGGTTCTAATTCCCTATAGTGTCATAGTTTCGGTGTGGTTGCTCCTGTACTTTGTTACTCAACTCTAGACCTTGGGGAAACTTATTGGTATAATGAGGCCCCTTATAGATGAAGCAGCCTATCTTGGGTGCCTGAGATATTTCCTACCTTTTCTCTCTTGTTCCATTTTCCTACGTTGCATCATCATGCTTATGAGGTTGGGGTTTTAATTTATTTCTTTTTTTAACCATAGGTCCCTTTATTGAAATATCTTTTCCCTTCTTAATTTTGAATTCTCATTCAATAATCATCTAAAACATTAATTTTTGTTGATTCATCTGGTCCTACAATGACCTAACATAGGATGTGAGTTTCTTTACTTCCTCTTGTAGCAACTCAACTAGGAAATTCATGTTTGTTCTTTTCCCCATGGAATCTTCCATTTCCTAGCTTCCCTACTAGAGTCAATTGTTCTCCTAATTTTCTTACTGGAGTCCATGGTTCTTCCAGACTTCTTTGGAGAGCATACTATAACTTCCTTCTATATAACCATTTTATTGGATGATATCAAAATAGATGCCATCTCCTATCCATAAAAGGAGATAAATGAGTTACCATCTCTTCCTAAACTACACTTTCTAAATCTAGTTAGTTTAATGAGTTACCATCTCTTCCTAAACTACACTTTCTAAAATTAGTTAGTTTTTATCTCCCCATGAACTAACCTTGACCATTATCACTCTCCTGATAATGATCCTGGCCATGCTTGCCCTATTGTAGGGTGTTATTTTTGATAGGACCATTATCATTCACCTGATAATGATCATGGTCACACTTGTCCACCCATAAGGTGCCATTTTTATCAAGACCATTATCACTTCCTAGATAATGATCATGGTCACACTTGCCTCACCATAAGGAGCCATCCCCATTAAGAAATTATACTCTCTAGTTTTTTAACTCCTTGGTTTGATTGGTCTAATTGACGTGCAATACCTGGCTTATCCTAGATCATGTTAAGATTCCTAGTATAGTAAGTCTCTGATGAGGACAAAAAATGATCATTTTTATGCATGTTTAAAAGGGGTTTTGTATGGTATGTCTAACACTAGAAGTGTATTTTTGTGTAATTATTGCATATATATATATATATATATATATATTGAAAATTGATGTATTATGCTTTACCAGTATTTTTAGTGGGAAATTGTGTATATGCATATTTTGTTACTTTTTGCACATATTTTAGTTAAGGTCCCACATGGACCTAGCATTGTACAACCATTGTAATGTGTTTGAGGAACGAAGGAGGTTGCGGTGCCAGGAATGGATGTCTAAATTCCACTAAGGATCAGTGCCTATATCCTAGGTGTATGCCGACACTTATATCCTAGGCATAGACCAACACCTATATCCTAATGCCTATATCTTGATAGTAGATAGGTACCCATATCCTAAAAACTATCTCCTAGTGGTAAAAGGTGACTATTTTCCAACTGTAGAAAAGCAACTATCTACCGTAACCTATCTCCTGATGACTGCCTCCTAACGGTCAGAAGGCACCTGTATCCCGATGCCTATATCCTGATGACAGGCTGGAAGGCACCTATATCCAACAGGAATAAATCCCTTTGTCCTAAGCATTGATCGGTTGATCAATAAATTGCATGAATTTTAGAAATTAATTGTTATGTAAACTTAGGGAGCATCATTCTTATATTTCACGATTAATTTTAGACATGGTTGCTCTTTTAATAGACAATGATTGTAACTATGCATGAACTGATCGTAGTGAATCACATCATGATTAAAATTAGCACAAGCTATTTTTGTAATACGGGTTGGTTGCATTCAATATAAAAATTTAGGCCATCCTTAAAAACATAGATCGACAAACTTTGTGAAGTTTTAGTATTTTGTACTGCATAAATATTAATAAAGTTTTAAGTGTTCTCTATTTACGTGTATTTGCAAGAGTAATTTTTTAGTAACCAACTGGGTAGATCGTTTGTGGGAGCTTGTGCCCACTCTAGGCAGTAATCCTCCCTTGTTTATTTTATTTCTTGCTTTATTAATTTTTATTGTATGTTTATTTCCTAGTTTTTTTAATTCAGTTGTGTGTTTATTTTTTGCAATTTCATTTTAAGTTGTGTGTTTGATTTCAGTAAATTCCCTTGCAGTCATGTGTTTTATTTTAGCATTTTAATATCAGTAATTTACTTCCTACTATTTCTTTCAGTTGTGTGTTTTAATTTTATACATTTAGTTTTTATTGGTTGGAGCAGGGTTATGCATAAGGGGTAGTACCGAAAAAGCATTTATAAATTTAGGGCGAATCATGTATAAACTGTGGGGTGAATTTTTCAAAATTTTGCAAAAAATTTATCAAAATATGGTGAATTTTCAAAACTTTTGCACATAAATTATAAAATATTTTGGGGGTACTTTTGACCTATTAAATCATCCTAAAACTTTATAAAAACACCACCATTATATCAGGCTCGAAAAGAGCTTTCCAATGAGTACAAATATACCTATGTTTGGATATATTTTGATGCCTAAAATTATAAAATGATTATCAGTTGCCATCTGCTAGTCACCTTCTGCTAGTTGCCATCTACCACTTGCCATATGCCACTCGCCTTGTGCCACTTGCCTTGTGCCAATCGCCATATGCCACTCGCCTTGTGCCACTCACCATGTACCACTCACCATATGCCACTTGCCTTATGCCACTCGCCTTCTGCCACTCGCCACATGGCGACTGGCAAATGGCAACTAAAAATTATTTCATAGTTTTAGGCATCAAAATATATCCAAACATAGGTATATTTGTACTCATTGGAAATATCTTTTCAAGCCCGATCTAATGGTGGTATTTTTATGAATTTTTGAGATGATTTAGTAGGTCAAAATGACATTACCTCCTCACCACCATATTTGGGACCACTTTTGACCTATTAAATCATCTTCAAACTTCATAAAAATACCACCATTAGATCGGGCTTGAAAAGAGCTTTCCAATGAGTACAAATATACCTATGTTTGGATATATTTTGATACCTAAAACTATGAAATTATTATCAGTCACCATATTCCGCTCGCTATTTGCCACTCGCTATCTGCCACTCGCCTTGTGCCACTCGCCATGTGCCACTCGCCATGTTCCACTCACCTTATGCCACTCGCCATGTGCCACTCACCTTATATCACTGACCTTGTGCCATGTTCCACTCACCTTGTGCCACTCGCCATGTTCCACTCACCTTATGCCACTCGCCTTATGCCACTTGCCACATGGCGACTGGTAGAAGGCGACTGGCAGATGGTGACTGACAATTATTTTATAGTTTTAGGCATCAAAATATATCCAAAAATAGGCATATTTATACTCGTTGGAAATCTCTTTTCAAGCCCGATCTAATGGTAGTACTTTTATGAAGTTTTGAGATGATTTAGTAGGTCAAAATATACCTCAAAATGATATTACCTCCTCACCACCATATTTGGGAAAAGTTTTCCAACGAGTACAAATATGCCTATGTTTGGATATATTTTGATGCCTAAAATTATGAAATGATTATCAATCACCATCTGCCACTCACTATTTGCCACTCACCTTATGCCACTTGCCATGTGCCACTCACCTTGTGCCACTCACCATGTGCCACTCACCTTGTGCCACTCACCTTGTGCCACTCACCTTGTACCACATGCCATATGCTAGTCACCTTATGCCACTCGCCTTATGCCAGTCGCCTTCTGCCACTTGCCACATGGCGACTGGTAGAAGGCGACTGGTATATGGCGACTGATAATTATTTCATAGTTTTAAGCATCAAAATATATCCAAACATAGGCATATTTGTACTCGTTGGAAAGCTCTTTTCAATACCGATCTAATGGTAGTACTTTTATGAAGTTTTGAGATGATTTAGTAGGTCAAAATCTACCTCAAAATGATATTACCTCCTCACCACCATCTTTGGGACCACTTTTGACCTATTAAATCATCTTCAAACTTCATAAAAATACCACCATTAGATCAGTATTGAAAAGAGCTTTCCAATGAATACAAATATACATGTGCTTAGATATATTTTGATACCTAAAATTATAAAATGATTATTAGTCATCATCTTTCAGTCACCATCTGCCACTCGCCTTGTGCCACTTGCCATGTACCACTCGCCATGTGCCACTCACCTTGTGCCACTCGCCATATACCACTCGCCTTTTGCCACTCACCTTATGCCACTCACCATCTGCCACTCACCTTATGCCACTCCCCTTATGCCATTTGCCTTATGCCACTCGCCTTCTACCACTTGCCATATACCACTCGCCATCTACCACTCGCCTTCTGCCACTCGATATTTGCCACTCGTCTTATGCCAGTCACCTTATGTTAGTCACCTTATACCAGTCGCCTTATGTCAATCACCTTATGCTAGTTGTATTTCGTCAGTCGTCTTCCGCCAATCGTGGACTCATGTTTTGTTAGTCGTCTACTTTGTATTGCTTTCTATCCAAAAAAAATAATATTGTAATTGTATGAGAGTCGCTATTACGGTTAACTATATATAATGGGGTACAAGGGGTGAATTGGGTGGGATATTTTTTATTTTTAATAAATTTAGGGCAAAAATTAGGTAGGAAACCTTATGACAACGGGGCTAATTTACCCTTCAAAAAATTGGATCCCGAAATTTTCGGGTGAATGGGCCAACCTCTATGGTCCCAAAATTTGTAAAATTAACATTTTGAAAATTTGAATATTCGTGCTAAATTGTGAAATTCGCCACTATGCAAAACCCCGGTTTGGAGAAAACTAAACTACATGAACAAACACACCCCTATTAAAATAATTTATATATAGGACTCATCCCCTAACTACTACAGGCATATACTATGCATAAGTACTCATAAGTTTACAAATACCTAGACTGATAATTAAATAAAGATAAAATAATTATTTTACATAACACCATTTTTTGCTCATCATTTTGGTGTCGTTGAGGAGTTCCAATTGTAGTATTTTAGGATATGTATGTTAGTCAACCTAAAAATAATCGTTCAAACTATCTTACCTATACATCCCCTACCTGAGAATGTATGAGTCCACCAAAACCAAGAGGATCGAACAATTTTTTTATTAAGGGAGTAGAATTCACCTTGAAACCACCTGAAATACCTTCTAAAACGTCTAAAACACTTCTTGTTGTTGGACCATCTGCTCCATCTGACACACATTAGCATATGAATCCATTATTTTGATAAACTTTATTTAGAAACTCAAGGTTTACCTCAGGATTAGAAAGTGGGTTTGCCTTAATATTTGATTTAGATTTACTATTTGAAGACATAAGAAATGAGTGTGAAGTATTATTAGATATTGTAGAAGCCTTGGGTTTAACACCTACATCATATGAAACCATGGCTATAAATGATGAAGCTTCTACCAGTTTTGACTTTCCAATTAAAGAATCTAGAGGAGACATTCAAATGAAATATATATCTCCTGCACATCTTACCATCTTTAGAGGACTAGCAACTGAAGATCCTGATCTATTTATTTTTAAATTTGACATTCTTTACAGATCAATGGATTATAAAACTAATGCCCAAAAATTGAAACTTTTTCCCTCTACCTTAGATGATTCAGTATTACACTGGTTTATCGCCTTAGGGAATAAACAAACTGCCACCTGGGAGGACATGAAGAATTTTTAGAACAATACTAGAATTTTGGTAGGGCACGGGATGCTTGAGAGGAAGTCCTATATATGTCATAGAGGGAGGAATAATCATTGGAGCTTTACTAGGGTAGGTTTACTTTTAATCTTCAACCATCACCCCATGCAAAATTAGGTGAGAAATACTTGAGAAGTATATTTTTAAAGGGTCTAACGAATAAGTCATTAGAAGCCTTAAACTTGTTAGTAAGATATGACATTTACCAAAGCCAAATGTTATATATTTGATAGTTTTGTCAAAATTACTCTAGGAGATAAGGTGAACCCATCAACCATGGAACAAAAACAACCTTTATAATAAAATCCAAAATAGGTACCTTACTGAAAGACATGAAGAGTGATATTGTATCATCTCTTACAATCCAATTAGATACATTTTAGCTTCAAAAAAGAAGCAAAAAATCGAGGTAGCATTAGCCTTTTTCTTCCCAAGATGTAGGAAGAAACACCCAAGAAATTAATGTTCATAAAACAAGGTTTGAGTGTGTGCCACTTGTCAAATGGATCATAAAATGAAGTTCTACCCACAATTATCAAATTTTAAAGAGGACTCAAAAGTATTTGAAACTTATTTTAGGGGTAATATGAGAAACTGGTAATAGTCTTCTATGGGAGGCGGAATGCTAGGAGGAGTACCACCTTATGGGGGATCCTATTTTATGAACCAAGGGCAGACTCAAACACCCAATATAGGATGGTGGGTTAGAATTACTGTATGAACACCACCCAAGGACCAAATATTTACACACCTTATCCATGGATGCCATACCAACAAGATGGAACGTAGTGGTGAAATTATAATATGTGGACTTCACCTCCACAAGTAACAACACAATCTCCACTACAACCTAGTTTATTGACACCACCTACTTCCAGACCACAAAAACTACTGACACAACCAACCCCAAATCCAAATAATAATAAGAAAAATAAACCAACATATCAGGTAGACATGAGGATGTACCTTATGTATCATATTAGTGTAGATTGTAGTCCAACTAGACTTAGATTAGGTAGAGAAGTAGAAGTAGATACAACACCTCCAATAGTGGAGGAAGAGAAAATAGAAGTAGAAGTAGAAGAACCAACACCTTCGGTAGATGGGGTGGAAGAAAATTTTACTTCTGAACAATCTAATAATGAAGGGATTCCATCCTTCCCAAAATATTACAAGAATATAGAAAAATGATGCAATTGAAATTTGACATAATGGAAGGATTTAAAAACCTAACTATCACAATTCTTGTCTATCAAGTTATATGAGATGTGCCTATCTATACAAAATCTATTAGATAATTACATCTTAAAATACCAAGCCGAAGACAACAGTCAAAATCAATACACATGGTAGGTCAGTTAGCTGACTTAATGTTAGGGAACACCTATCACCAAATATATTCTGGTCTAGGAAGCCTAGTTTTAGCAATTCAAATTGAAGGCTTGATGCTACCCAATACTTTAGTAGATTTAGGAGCAGCCATAAATATCAAATCTAAGGAAACCATGCAAAAATTGCATCTAATAGACATGAGGTCAACAAAAACAATTTTACAGTTGGTAGATTGATCTACAATACTCTCGGAGGGAATGCTAGAAGATGTGATTGTAATTGTGGATGCATGGGAATATCCAACAAACTTCCTAGTTCTTAAGTCTAAATCAGGATTGGGTGGTTATTCACTCATATTAGGATATCCTTGGCTTGCAACAGTTAACACCTACATAAGTTGTGGGATGGGATTAATGACAATATCCAAAACATCAAAAATTTGGTCATTTATCCTCCTGCACAATCTACTCTTGAATTAGGAGAGCCTAATTCTAAATTTCTTCATGCTGATGCCTTGCCTATGATGCAATGAGCGATGGCTCTAAATGAATTAGAGGATGAAGCAGATGAAGATCAAATCATTACAAACTTTCTTTAAGGAGAATCTTTGCATCCTCCTATGGATTCCCCACTCGTTGGTAGTAGGGAAAATCATGTTAAACAAATTGAAATAGAACCTAGATGAACATTGAACATTGATAATTCCTTGACAACTTATTAAGAAGATAATTTGAAAGGAATATTAAATAAACATAATATTGCTTTTGCTTGGAATTATAGAGACATATGGAGTATTGCCCCGAGGTTTGCACCCATAGGATTTATCTAGAGGATGATGCAAGACCGGTAAGACAACCCTAAAGGCGGATGAATTTAGATATGAAGGAAATAGTAAAAGTTGTATTACAAAAGGCAATATCAATTGGATTCATCTACCTCATTTTTTATAGTCAATGGATTTCATCTTTGGTAGTGGTACCAAATAAAAATGGCAAATGGAGGATTTGTGTGGATTATCGAATGTTAAACAAGGCCACCTGAAAAGATCATTTTCCCCTACCATTTATGAACCAAGTCCTAGATACCCTAGTTGGATGGAAACATTTCTCATTCGTAGATGGGTATAGTAGCTACAGTAAAATTCAAATAGGGGAAGAGGATTAGGAAAAGACCACATTTACCTATCCTTGGGGTACCTTTGCCTATCATGTCTTACCTTTTGGGTTATGTAATGCACCTACCACTTTCTAGTGGATAGTCCTTAGTATTTTCTCAGATATGATAGGAGATACTATAGAGGTGTATATGGATGATTTCACCGTGTGCGGTGAAATTTTTGAAGAAGCTACAACTAATCTGGAGAGAGTACTTCAACACTGCCAAGAAATAAACTTGTTTGTCAGTAATAAAAAATGCTTTATATTAATGATGGAAGGGATAGTTTTAGGACACCATATATTTATTGAGGAGATAAAGCTAGATAAGATAAAGATTGAGGTTATCAAATAATTTCCTAGCCCTAAAACACAATGAAATATATAAAGTTTCTTGGGCTTTGTTGGATACTATCGATTATTTATTGAAGAGTTCAAAAAAATTGCCAAATCACTACACATGTTGTTAACTAAATATGTTGAGTTTGTTTGGACAAGTGAATGTGAGCAAGCATTCCAAACTTTAAAATAAAAACTGACAACTTCTTCTATGCTTAAAGGTCCAAATTATAACCTTCCCTTACACATTTATGTAGATGCATCCAACACCATAGGGGCAACACTAGGACAAAAATAATAATATGAGGTATATGCCATCTACTATGTCAGTAAAAATTTTACAGATGCTGAACTCAATTACATTGTCATAGAAAAATAATTCTTGGTAGTTGTACATGTCATTAAAATTTTTTAGCATTATATCACGGGCTACAAAATCCTTGCACACACTGACCATACAACCATCAAATATCTTATGAACAAGCCAATAGTAAGTGGTAAAATTATTAGATGGTTATTACTCTTGTAGGAATTTGATGTGACTATTGTAGATAGACCTAGTAAGGATAACATTGTGGAAGATTTTATATCCAGGTTAATCTCTCAAGATAACACTACCACTAAGGATAGATTCCTAGATGAGAATCACTTTTCTCTTAATAATCACATACCATGGTACACCGATATGGTCAATTACTTAGCCATCAATAAAATATCCCTTGCACTCACTCCCCAAGAAGCTCAAAAATTAATTGAAAAGAGTGCAACCTTTTCATGGATTAATGACTACCAGTTTAAAATTGACCTTAATCAACTCATGAGATGATGTGTTGCAAAAAATGAAATCACAAAAATCTTAAAATTTTATCTTGACGAACTATGTAGTGGAAATTTTGTAGGAAAAAGAACTACATTTAAAGTTTTACAAACCCAGGTGTTGTAGGTGAGTTGGAGAGGAGAGGGCAATCCTCCAAGGGAGGTCCCAGGTTCAAATCTCCACCCTACCAAAAAAGTTGAATTGGGTATCCAAAATCCAATTGATAATGTTGGTGCGTACAGGGTCGGGTGCAACTCTCGGGTGACTTTGACGGTGTAGAACCCCATGTTCGTGGTCTCTCAGACCAAGGCGGCCTGCAAGGGGTTTTTCACTTAAAAAAAAAAGTTTTACAAATAGGGTATTATTGGCCCTTATTATTTGAATATGCAATAAACTATGTCAACCATTGTGATCAATGTCAACGAATGGGTCAGCCAACTCCATGATATGAAATACCCCTTCAACCACATTTGCATATCAAACCATTTGATAAATGGGGGATGCAATTTTTTGGGTCTATCAATCCACAATATAACGGTAAAAGGTATATCTTAGTGTGTACTAATTATGTCACTAAGTGGGTTGAAGTGAAGACACTATAAAACACAAAAGAAGATAATGTAGCATAGTTTTTGTATGAACTTATTTTCACCAGGTTTAGTGTTCCCAAGGAGATTACCACTGATCAGCGGACTCAATTGACTTCGAATATGACTTAGGAACTAATGTTGCAGTTCCATATTAGGCATAACAAAACCAAACCATACCATCTGCAAGTAGATGGGTAGGTGGAAGTTACAAACTAAGAGTTGGAGAATAGTCTAACAAATATAGTGCAACAACACAACAAGTATTGGGAGAAATGCCTCCCATAAGTAGTATGGGTATATCAGACCATGTGGAAATCAATAACCAGATTTACACCATTTCAGTTGGTGTACAAGAAAAATACAATGATGCCAATCAAGTTTGAGATTAAAACTCTGTGTACTGTTGCAGAGCTAAAAATGGATTTAGACACTGCAAAAAAATATTGTATTCACCAACTGAATCATTTGGATGAATATAGGTAAGATGTTTTGCAATGCATAGAAATAATGTAAAAGTAGAGGGTAATGTGGCATGACTGCCACATAATACCAAAATAATTTAAATAAGGATATTGGGTACTGTTATATGATTATTGATTCTAAGAGCGAAAGGGAAAGCTCATGCAGAGGTGGATGGATTCATATGAAATGATTGAAGTCATAAATAATAGAGTTGTTTGTGTTAGAACCATTAACGACACTAACATAGTTTTAACGATCAACGACCACCACTTGTGACCTTACCATGGACCTCCAATTAACATGATCAACTCAGACACGGACATGGAGGAGACCTCAATTCTCTTAAAAGTTAGCAGTTCAATGAACGCTTATGCATTAACCATAAAATAAATAAAAGAAAAAAAGGAGAAGAAAAAAAGATAATATATATATATATATTTCTAATGCATTTATAGAATAGATTTTTCTTTTATTATTTTTATTTTGTAGGGCTACGTGGAATCAATTGTAGAGTTGTAGACATCTGGCTATCAGGCCTATCAAGCACGAAGCTATGCTATGCTATTTTTCTTTTATTATGTTTTCATTTTTTAGGGCCGCATGGAGTCAATTGCAGAGTTATAGGCATTTGGACCAAACAGGTCTATCAGGCATGGAGCTGTTGATTGTGGAGCCTAATTAATTCGAAGGCCTTTTTTTCATCCGCACTTGGACCCACTACACAAAAGAGGGGGGTGTAGGGGGGAATTAGCTCCCCTACATGTGTCCTCTAGGGGGGTCCAAGGGGGGGCAATGATAATTCTTTAGAGCCCCCCTTGGTGAGGGTTTCGGGGGCAATGCCCCCGAAGCCAAAAATAGATGTTTTTTCCTCTATGTAAATCTGGACCATTTGTTATTAGGTCACAGATCGGATGGTAGATTTTAGGCGGGATTTTTACCCTAAAATTGTAATGCACTTTTATAAGAGGATGTTGTATGGCGACTGAAATGCAATGTGGTGTGTGGTTGTATACATAAGGGTTTTTTAGATGGAATACAAAGGGCATGGTTATTTTCTCCGTGGAGTAGCCCATATTGGGTGAACCACGTAAATCTGTGTCTATTGTGTATTGTATTATTTTATTATGTGTTTTATTTTTGTATTTTATTCTTTAATCCTAACAACTGGTATTAGAGCTTAGGGTTTTAAAAACTCACTTGAAAGGAGGGTTTCCAGTTCAAGTGGGAGGGTTTCCAGTTCAAGTGGGAGCAATAGCAGAAGAAGGCATATTTAGGGTTGAGAAGTTTAATGGCCAAAACTACCAGCTATGGAAGATGTAAATAGAGGATTATCTTTATCAGAAAGATATTTACCTACCATTATGCAGAATAGAAAAGAAATTGTCATCGATAATATATGAATAACAGGAATTTTTTGATAGAAAAGCACTAGGAATAATACAGTTGTGCTTGGCATCATCGGTGGCCTTCAATATTTCGAAGGAAAAGACAACAGAGGGTTTAATGAATGCATTGGCTAAACTATATGAAAAAACCTCGACTTCAAAAAAGGTATTTCTATGAAACATTTATTTAATATGTATATTTCAAAATGTGGGTATGTTACTGATCATTTAAATGATTTTAACATGGTTACAAATCAGTTAAATTTTGTAGGAGTAAACTTTAATGATGAGGTTAGGGCTCTCTTGATTTTGTGCTCATTTCCAGAAATCTAGAATGGCTTGGTAATGGCTATGAGTAATTCTTTCTCTGGTTCAAGTAATTTAAAGTTTGATTATGTTATTAGTGTTATCCTTAGCGAGGAAATGCTACGAAAAATCATAGGTGAAACATCAGGTAATTCTTTGACTGTAGAGAATAGGGAAAGACAAAGGGAGAGAAACAAATCTTAGAAAATCATGGAAAATCAAAGAAAGGTAGATCCAAATCCAAAGGGAAGAAGTTAAAATGTTGGCATTGCAGGAAGAAAGGACACCTAAAAAGATACTATTGAAATCGAGAAGGAAAATGGGGTAATCAGGAAGCATACATAGTAGGTGATGTATTGTAAGATGTCTTAATTCTTTCACTAGATAATATTAATTATTGTTAGGTGCTAGACTCTGGTGCATCATATCATGCCACACCCCATAGGAAATATTTTCTATATTATGTTCAAGGTGATTTTGGATAGATCTATTTGGGTGATGATATACCATGTAAAATCGTTGGAAAGGTAACATAAAGATAAATTCACCAAATGGAAACCAATGGTTTTTGAAAGAGGTAAGGAATATTCCTGACTTAAGAAGAAATCTAATCTCCACAAGGCAATTGGAAAGTGAAGGATTTATAATTACATTCTCAACAAATTCATGGAAGGTTGCTAAAGTATCACTATTATTGGCAAAAGGAAATAAAGAAGGTACATTGTATGTATGTACTGGTAATACTGATCTTTCTATTGCTTTAGCTTCTATAGGAGTGGATACAACTTCGTGGCATCATAGGCTTGGGCACATGAGTGCAAAGGGTATGAATATTCTCCACTCAAGGGATTTGTTGCCAAGTTTTAAGCAGGTTGATTTAGACTTATGTGAGAACTGTGTTTATGGAAAACATAAAAGAGTCATATTTCTAAGAGTTGGAAAAGAAAAGAAGAGTGAAAAGCTAGATCTTGTACATTCAGATGTATGGGGATAAAATCATATATCATATCTTAGTGGCTCTCATTATTATGTTACATTTATTGATGATACAACTAGAAAAACTTGGGTTTATTGTATTCAAAATAAATCAGATATTTTTTATACCTTTAAGAAATGGAAAGCTTTGGTTGAGAATGAGACATAAAATAAGCTAAAGTGTATTAAATTTGATAATGGAGGTGAGTATTACAGTAAATATTTTGACATTTACTGTTCATACCATGGGATTAGTAGAGTGAATATGGTTCTAGGAACTCCACAAGAAAATGGTGTGTTAGAAAGGATGAATATGACTATCATGGAACGTGCTAGGTGCATGAGATTACATGCAGGAGTACCCTTATAGTTTTGGGTAGATGTTTTTGATACTATAGTTTATTTAATAAACAGAGGACCTTCAAGTTCCCTATATGGTGGGATTCTAGAAGAGGTATGGATAGGTAAGCCTATTAATTACTCATTTTTAAATACTTTCGATTGTGAAGCTTTCATGCATATTAGTAAAGAAAATCAAACTAAACTTGAGGTAAAATCCAAGAAGTGTTTTTCATTGGATATGGAGTTAATAATTTTGGTTATCGCTTTTGGAATTATGCAAATCACAAAATCATTAGGAGTAGAGATGTAATATTCGATGATAATGTCATGTATAAGGATCAGTTACGGGAAAAGAAATAGGAAAAGGAAAACACATAATACACAGTGTTTGATGAAATTGAAACTCCAAAGGTGCTAGAAAATTAACAACAGTAGCAACTAGCACCTCAAACTCTTATAAAATCTACTAGGATAAGTATACATCCTATACGTTACTCTTCTTCATTATATTATGTATTATTGTCCAACTCTGGTGAACTAGAAACATATGAAGAAGCAATGCAAGTAGAAACCAAGAAGAAGTGGGAGCAAGGCATGAAAGAGTAGATGAACTCCTTGATAACTAATCAGACTTGGGATCTGGTTCAGTTTTCTACATGAAAAAGAGCATTGCATAATAAATGGGTTTACAGGGTGAAATAATAATATGGAGATAAAAAGAGGTATAAGGCTAGACTGGTTGTAAAGGGGTTTGCACAGAAGAAAGGTATTGATTATGATGAAATTTTTTCTCCTATTGTTAAAATGACTTCAATTAGAACTGTTTTAAGCCTAGTGGTTGTAGAGGATTTACATCTTGAACAGTTAGATGTAAAAATAGCTTTTCTCCATGGGGATTTGGAGGAAGATATTTATATGCAGCAGCCACAAAATGAGGAACTAGTATGCAGGTTGAAAAAGAGCCTTTATGGCCTAAAGAAAGCTCCAAGGTAGTGGTATATGAAATTTTATAGGTTTATATCAAATCAAGGTTATAGTAGATGTTATTCTGACCATTGTGCTTATTTTAAGATATTGGATAATGGTAACTATATTATAATGTTATTGTATGTAGATGATATGCTTGTTGCAGGTTCTAACATGCAGGATATAATTGTTCTCAAAATAAAATTGGTAGAGTCATTTGCAATGAAAAAATTTGGGTGATAGAAAGCAAAATCTTGGTATGAGAATAACAAGAGATAGGAAAAATCACAAATTAACATTATCTCAGAGTGAGTACATTGAGAAGGTGTTTGAAAGATTCAGTATGCAAGATGCAAAACCTATTAGCACACCTTTGGTAAATAATTTCAAACTGACCAAAGAGATTTGTCCTAAGACACAAGAGGAGATGAACTACATCTCCAAGTTTTCTTATTCATCAATAGTTGGTAGTTTTATGTATGTGATGGTGTGCACAAGGCCAGATATTACACATGCAATGGGAGTTGTGAGCAGGTTTATGAGTAATCCAGGAAGAAAGCATTAGGAGGTAGTGAAGTGGATTCTCAGGTATTTGAGAGGTACTATCACTCAGGCATTATGCTTTGGAGGATATAATACTGCTTTACAAGGATATTTCAATTCAGATATGGCAGGTGATATAGACAGCAGGAGGAGTACCATAGGGTATGTTTTTATTGTAGGTGAAACTATAGTAAGCTAGATTTCAAAATTACAAAAGGTTGTTGCACTGTCAACAACAGAAGCAGAGTATGTTGTTGTTACAAAGGCTAGTAAGGAGATGATTTGGTTACAAATATTTATGGAGGAGTTGGGAAAGAAGCAGGAGAATAGCACATTATATAGTGATATTCAGAGTGCCATTAATTTTGCAAAGAATTCAGCTTTCCATTCTAGGACTAAACACGTACATACCAAGTACCATTTCATATGCTCAATATTGGAAGATGGACAATTAAAATTGGAGAAGATACACACTAGCCATAATCCTACAAATATGTTCACAAAGGTAGTAACCAAGGAGAAACTGAGTTCTTACTCAATTTCGTTGGTATTAAAGCATGATAGTAAAAGGTGAGAAAATTTCCAGGCCCAAAGTTGAAGCATAGTCCAACAAGTGTAGTAGTGGTGGAGTTACTGTGATCAGTCTCCAAGTGGGATATTATTGATTGTGGAGCCTGATTAATTTGGAGGTCTTTGTTTCAGCCGCACTTGGACCCACTATGCGAAATAGGGGGGGTGTAGGGGGGCATTAGCCCCCTACTTGTTTTCACTAGGGGGGTCCAGGGGGGCGCCCTTGAAGCCAAAAATAGATGTTTTTTCCTTTATGTATATTTGGATCGTTTGTTATTAGGTCATAGATAAGATGGTAGATTTTAGGTAGGTTTTTTGCCATAAAATTGTAATGCAATTTTATAAGAGGATTTTGCATGGTGACTGAAATGCAATGTGGTGTGCAACTGTGTATAGAAGGTTTTTCTGGATGGAATACAAAGGGCCTGGTTATTTTATTCGTGGAATATCCCATATTGGGTGAACCACGTAAATATGTGTCTATTGTGTGTTGCATTATTTTCTTCTATGTTTTATTTTTGTATTTTATTGCTCATATTTTAAGATTTAATTCTAACAGGAGCTACATTGCCTTGTTTTTTCTACTTTCTAAAAATGTAGCAATGCGAAAAAGACACATGTATCCCAATAATAATAGGCACCTATATTCGGGCCAAGCGACATGCACTTATTTTCCACTAGGAGAATGATGCATGTATTCAGGCTAACATAAAAGGTACCTACTTTCCACTAGGAATGCAACACCTATATTCAGGCCACCACAAAGGTGCATATCTTCCTATCTTTAGAGGTAGAACACAAGTGCCTATATCCAGAATAGAGAATATGCCTATATCTAGAATATAGAAGGCACCTATATCCAAAATATAGGTGTCTATATGTAGAGTAGTAGAGGTGTATGTCTTCAGAACTAGAATAGCGAAGGTGCCTATATCTAAACAAAGCAAAAGTACCTATCTTTCATCCAAAGGAAAGTGCCTATATCCAAAGCAAAAGTGGTGTCCATATCTAAAAGTGGTGCTTATTTCCATTCGCAAATGACGAAGTCAAATTTTTGATGATGAAGTATGCCTACCTTCTGGTCATTGACACCAGAGCATGCTTACTCTCGAAACATTGACAATAGGGTACACTACTTCCAAATTCTAATGTAGAAGTGTATTGTCCCACGATGAATAATCATGGTTTTTATTTTTAGCACGAGATCTCAAAACTAATAAAATGTAGTACACAATAAAATTACTTTGATGAGATTGCTCCACACAAAAAATGCAAGTCCTTGATTCACCCTGATACACTGTAATAAAAATTTTAATCGATCAAGTTGCACTACCAAGCACCTACACATCATGTTTTATTAAAAATCACCTAGGTATATACTGATTTTTTTGTTATGTATGTGCATAGTTATCATGAAAAACATTTCTATATTATGTGCCAGAACATACCCTACATTTTTTTTGTTCAATCATGCAACCCAACATCAACAATTGGTCATGTGGCACCAATTAGGCATGGGGAATATTGCAACTATATCCAACTATATTTGGGTGCATGCTTCAAAGTTAATTACACAAATTTTGTAATTATTGCTAATTACGAGGAGATAGGTGCCCACTATATGCACAAATATAGTTGCATGCTTCGGCATGATAAAAATGAATATAGGTGCCTATTTTGCAACTAGAAAAGTAAAAAAATAGAGCAGATGCCATAGGAGAACCTTTGTGAAATCATACACACACAAAAAATATGAGCCCATGGATCTCTCGGGCATTATAGGATTTGTCCAAGATCAATTCAAAGTTGCAGGATGGTTGGATTATTGTCACTTGTCATCCAAGGATATGATCTTGTGGTAACATAGTAATTTATGACTTCAATGGATAATGGGGTCATGTGGATGCGAGGGCTATTAATACCAATGATATAAGAGTATGTAGTGAAATTCATCGACCTTCCATGCATAAGGGACTGAATTTACAAGGGGGATAACATTGAGTGATGCACTCAATGATTCTTTGGACAACCCACAATGCAGTTGATGTGATCAGGGTTGCCAAACTAGTATGTCCCAGAAGCATGGTGGTAGGTGTTTGAGAAATTGGCAAGGTTCTTCATCTGCATAAAAAAATATTCTTGGATCCATGCCAACCACATTCAACTCTTGAATCATCAGTTGCATGGGGACCATATCAATGTCCTATATTATTTGATGAGTGCCCTATGATATGAGGCTCACCGATACTAGGTAGGCACAATAACAACATTGGGACATCACGATCTAATTTTAGCCCTAATTTTATATGTTGCACAATAGATTACACCACCACCACCAGTTTTTGTGGTAGAGGAAGCTACATATGAATCTTTCAGTGAGTAGCAGAAGGATAATCAAGATGAGAAAATAGAGGTGCCTACCTCCCAACACAATCATTGAGAATGTAAGGTAGAGAAACCTAAAAAATACATTCTATACAATTCAAACTATAGTAATTTATATAGGCTACCATAGTAGAACAACAAGAATTAAGCCACACTATATGGTAGTTAACAAAGAAAGTATAGCAGTTGGAGAACATGGTGCAATAATTGCAATAATTTCTTATGTAAAGGAGGATAGAGTTGATGTTGTTGTGTAGACATAATAGGTTATGGATCCAACTATTTCCTCCATCAGATTAGAAGATAAGGTGGTATCCATGGGGTCATACCATTTCTATGCCAAGAGGGCATCAAACGTCCAATTATCTAACATAGACAAGTATTCAAGCACACCTATGGTAGATGCTTCCCAAGAATAGGGGAGCCCTATTTTACCAAGTGGGTCCATCTTTGTGGAACTTTTAGATAGTGATGATAGTGGGGATGTTCAATTGGCAAGTGAGTTAACATAAAACTCTACTGCTATACAGTCAAATGGTTAGCATAAAGTTGACCATTCGATTGTTGCCCAGTCAACTAGTTAGCATAAATTTGACCATCCGAATGTCGCTCAATAAACTGAGAAGCCACCCACATGTGATGATGCTACCCAATAAACTAAGGATTTAGTTGAGCATAACAATGTTGCACTGTCAACTGGCGATTTGATAGAGCCTTCTGTTGTTGGCTAATCAGTGAGAGGTTAACCATGTTATGGTTGGCTAGTTTGATGATTAGCCAATGGTTGAACCTTTTGCAATTGTACCTATGAGCTAATATGTGCTAAATATAGAACCATTGGGTGTTTAGGAAAAATCACCTCCAAGAAGAGAAGTGGTGCTTGCTCTCTTAGCACCAACAAATGTAGATGCCCCATAACCAAGAAGGAAGTAGAAGCAAAAGGCTATGTAAGATGACCACAGGGAAAAAAAAGTGCAGTGTGATCCTAAATTTAATGAAGAGTGGGCCGCATCACTTGAAGGTTTTTCCATCTACATACAGGAGTTTGAAATGCTCAAGGAGAGCCTAAAGAAAGAGAAAAAAGTACACTGAGCTCACAAGCAGGTAACCAAAGAGTTGAGCATCAATGTAAACCAATGTACCTGGCATAATTTGAAGCCCTATATGCTTCTATCAATGGAAATCCATCATGAATGATGGAGTACTTTCATTATATGAGGATATTCGATAAATAACCTATGATGCCACCACCATTCAAAATGATCCAACCTTGGCTACTAAATCATGTAAAATCTAAAGTGAAGGTCAATATGAAGTTGTATATAGGGGAGCACTAGCAAGGGACCCACACACAATAATTCTATCACAAGCTCGATTGGTTGATATATCATAGTTTATACCATGGGATACTCCTATGATTGAAATAGAAGAATGGTTACCTATGGATAATTTCCTCTAGTAGTAGGCTACGCCAGCCCTTGAATGAGATGTAGTTACAATTGTTGAACCACCAGAAGAGGATACACGTCCTAGTTGAACCAACTAGTATGGTCGGTGTGAGAAGAATCAATCCAATGGAATAGGTCCAACCAACCCAAGAAGCACGGTCAACATAAACAAAAAAAGGAATAGGACAAGGCCATGGCTTGAGAGCAATGACACTGAAATAAAACATTTTGGAAGGCTATCAATGAAACAAGGAATTATCAACATAAGGTGCCATGAGAACATGTCAAATCCTTACACATGGGGATATGATGAGCACCAAAAATACTCATTTTTATGCATGTTTAAAAGAGGTTTTGTATGGCATGCCTAAAACTAGAAGTGTCTTTTTGTGTAATTATTGCATATATTTAATGGAAATTGATGTATTATGCTTGATCGATGTTTTTAGTGGGAAATATGTGTAGATGAATATTTTTGTTACTTTTTGCACATATTTTAGTTGAGGTGTTGCATGGACCTAGCATTTTACAACAATTATAATGTGTTTGAGGAACGAAGAAGGTTGTGGTGCCAGGAATGGATGTTTAAATTTTGCTAAGGATCAATGCCTATATCTTAGGTATAGGTCTATGCCTATATCCTAGGTGCATGTTGATGCCTATATCCTGACGCCTATATCCCGATGGTAGATAGGCACCTATATCCTGATAACTATCTCTCGATGGCAAAAAGTGACTATTTTTCGATTGTAAAAAAGTGGCTATCTACCAATGCTTATCTCTTGGTGACTACCTCCTAGTAGTTGAAAGGTGCCTATATCCCAATGCCTATATCATGGTGACAGGTCAAAAGGTTTCTATATTTTATGGGAATAAAGCACCTTTGTCCTACGTGTTGACCGGTTGACCACGAGACCGTGCAAATTTTATAAAATAATTATTATGTAAACCTAGGGAGCACCATTCTTATCTTTCATGATTATTTTAGACATGTTTGATCTTTTAATAGACGATGATTGTAACTGTGCATGAACTGATCATAGCGAATCACATCATGATTAAAATTAGCATAAGTTATTTTTGTAATAGAGGTTGGTTGCATTCTGTATAAAAATGTAGGTCATCTTTGAAAACAAAGATTGATGAATTTCATGACATTTTAGTATTATGTACTGCATAAATATTAATAAATTTTTGAGTATTCTTCATTCGTGTGTATTTGCAAGAGTTATTTTTTAGTAACCAATTGGGCGGACCATGTACAGGAGATTGGGCCCACTCCAGGCAGTAATCCTCCCTTGTTTATTTTATTTCCTACTTTATTTATTTCTATTGTATATTTCTTTTTAGGTCTTCTTCAATTCAGTTGTGTGTTTATTTTCTACAATTTTATTTTTGTTAGCTTTTGAGGATATATGTAGTGGGAGAGATCTATCATAGATCCTAATAAAATGCAAAAAATATGAAAGAATGGAATTATGCAATATGACTAAAATATACTATAAATAGAAAGTGGTAAAAATACAATGTAGTATGGAGGTGATGGTCACTCCATTGATATAAGCTAAAGAACTACATTGTACTCCATTCAAGAGTTCTACCACTATCTACTACTCTCTACTATAATTAACTTGATGAACTTGATCTATATGATCACTCACTATGAGGCCCTTTATATAGGAAGATATATTCTTTGGCTAACACTCTACCTAGTTGTACAAGGGGACACCTTGCACATTGACACTTGTGCATTTATTACATTGCTTGGAGTAACTAGCTAACTTCCCCCTAAAGTAATCTCCTACTCTAACTATGTACCAAATGTGGTACATTTACATGACCCAAATGATGTAATATACTCTAACACCCCCTTGTATTACATTATTTGGGTATTTGAAGATTTCAATCTTCAATATGGATCTTCTTCTATTGGGTACTGGAACTTGTATCCTCCTTTATTGCTTATTGTAACTTGATCAATCAAGTAGTTAGTGTCTTCATATGATGCAAAGAGATTTGTAGCTGAGGGTTCTTCTATCTTTTGAAAATTCCTATCTGGTTTAGTCTTTATGGTTTCTTTGATATTCATGTCTTCTTTGCTATGATCTCTTCTAGCATGTCTTTTCTTCCTTTTCCTCCTTCTTCTCCTATGATTCTGTATTGATGCTAGTGGAATTTCTACTTCATGAGGAGTTAGTCTATCATCGCAATAATATTGATTTTTATTGCTAGCTTGCTTCATTAGTTGAGTAAGTAAAAACACAATTAATGATAGGTAAATCATCAAACACTCCTCAGATGTGAATATAACTATCTTTTGTGAATTCCACCTTGCCTTGAAGAGGTTTTTATGAAGATAACCAATTAATGCTTCAAAGCTACCCTCTTTTGCTTCTTTAAGAAATAAGGAGAATCTCTCCTTATCATTAGTTGAAATATTCTCATACCCTTCAAGGGTATCTATCAGGTTTTGAGAATACAATTCCATTTCATGAAATAATTCTTCATTAATAAAGGAATTTCTTAATATTCCATCCATATTCCTTCTTGATAGGTTTTGAGATAGTGTTTCTTTGTATTCCTTAGGGTTGTAGAAATGGATTTGATAGAACCTTTATAGTAGTCTACCTTATGACTCCCTAGTAGATGGAGTGTATTATTCTTTTTGTTTCCTTAATATCAATAGAATACTATATCTTTCTCAAGTAAATTGAGTAAATGATCCAATTTGATAAACCTATCCAAGGCTTAGATTTTGTAGAGTCCTTATATCTCCCTAGTTAAGAGATGTGAATTAATTTGATAAAACCTTTATAGAATTTAGATTTTGTAGAAACCTTATGACTCCCAAATGGATTGAGTATTTGATAAACTTTGATAAATTCTATTATTATCAAGTTTTGTAGAATGTCTTATGTCTCCCTAGTGATTTTGGATATGCTATATGAGTGATAAAGTGCTTTTGGGAATAGTAGTTCAATTTTGGGTTTATTTTGTAAAGTTTCGTGAATAGCAAAAATCAACTTCTATTATTTCTTATTTCTCTTATTGAACTAAACACCTGTTAATTTGATGAAGTTCTAATGGTTGGATTTGTTTTGCCCCTTTTATGCGATTTTGAGACAAGTATACCAATTAATTCCAACCCTTGATATTCCTTTATGAAATTCCTTTTATAGCCTTTTAATGTTTCTAAATTAATAATTAATTTTGGTGTTGTAGTCCTTATAACTCCCTAATTTGGAATATTAGAAAACAATAATATTCGCAATAATAGAAATTTAATTTTTCCAAGTAGAAATCCTTATTTCTCCTATGTTTAAAATTGCAAATATTAAGTTATTTTTGGTGTATAATTCTCCTTTAATTTTGCTTCCAAATGTGGTTGATTTCCCTATAGTTTCAACCTTATATTATACCCTTATAACTCCTTTTGATGAAAGCAAATTTAATAAAGTAATTTCTTACCTTTATAATGCTACAAACCTTAAGTAATTGTCGCTGAATTCGGACGTGGATGATAGCAATCTTTAATGCTTCTCCTGGGCACTATGACCAATGGTAGGCTTTGATTCTACCTTGACTTCAATCCTTGAATGGTAGTGCCTCAAATATGGCTTCTTTAACCTGCTTTGAATGTCTTGACCAAGAGCTTTAAATGCTCTTCTCTTTTCTTATACGTTGCAACTCCTTGCTGCTCCAAATATGCTTCCCTCCTTGGTCTTTGGTGCCTTAAATAGGAAGGAGTTCCTTTTTATGAGGGACAAGTGTCATAGGTGTTTTATTCAACGTTTGGAGCGTGTAGATTCCTTTTGACACTTGTAATATTTGTTGTTGGATGGAGGATGAACGTTAGAGACTTTCTTGAGCGCTTATATGACTTGGTTACACGTGTCACCTCCTTTCTAATGCAAGCAATGCTTCATGTGTAACGCTTCCTTTGATTATTCCCTTTAGGCGTGCAAGATTTGAGCGTTATTTTGAGCGCTCATATGGAAGATGTTAGGGTTTCTTCAATGGTGACAAGTGGCACCCTTTATTTTTGCATGTACCTTCCTCTTGATTCCTCTTCAACGTATCCTTGCGAGCTTCCTCAACTTATTATTTCCAACTCTTTCTTTTTTGTGTTTTCTCCTCAATGCTTTGATGGTGCTTGATATGTGAGTTGGTTCCAACTGGGATAATGAGAAATGCTTTGATAGCTTTGAGCTAGGATCATGAGCAATGCTATGGTGGAGGTTTTGTGACACTCCAATGGTGATTTTGAATGCTCCTTGTGGACGTACGTCTAGCTCTTGGGTATTGCTTTCTTTATACTTTGATTTTCTCCTGCTTTCAAGTTGTTGTATTTCTGCCTTTGTGGATGATAGCTTCTCCTTGTGCTATGTTATGTATGCTTTGCAGGTTGTGTATTGTGGTTGTCCAAACCGTGGATGATGTGAGCTCCTTGAAGGCTCTTTTGACCTTGCTTGGATGATGCTTCTCTATGACCACTTTGAGATGTTCCTTGCTTGTGAAGAATGTGTCTTTATGACACTTAGACCTTGTCCTTTTTCCTATGTAGGACAGAATATTATGGTGCAAGATAACGTAAATAAACTTTGTCATAGAATACCTTATGTTGCACCTCCTTTTGCAAGCTTTTGATGGTTTTAATGGCAGCTTTCTTATAGGCAAGGGCTGATTTGATGTTGTCTCCTTTCTAGACAACTCTCTCCTTTTGCTTGGTTAATTTGGTAATAAATCCAAGCTAATAACCACATATATAGAAGCTTTTGTAGAAGTAATTTCTACACTAATTTTACCTGTAAAGAACCCTTGGTGCACCTCGAATTTGAGACTCACCAAGTCTCGATTTATAGCTTCCTTCATTGATTTTAATGGTGGCTTTTCTTCTCCACTCCTTGGAGGAATTTACCCTGTTTGGTGGCTTCTCTAAGCCACAATAGATTGCAGGTTTTGTGCAATGAATAGTGTCTTTAGACACTTTGATAGTATGTTAGTTTTTGTGCCCTTGATCTTAACAATCAAAAAAACACAAACTAACCCTTTTTTAGAGTAACTAGTTAAATATCAACTAGTATAGTGCAAATGGATTAATAATACCTTAATGCACTTTTAATAATCTCACCTTATTACTCCTATAAATAAACTCTCAAAGTAGTTTCTAATGCACTTAATAATCTCTGCAATTCTTAAGAGTAATTATAATGAACCCTTAAAAACAATCTACAATTTTTCACTACAATCAGTGTTTTAGGATGTAATATTCTTGCTTTCGAGATAGATAGGTAGATGATATATTTCTTTCTTTTGAAATACATCCAACTCCTATTTTAATGTGCAAGTAAATCTCTTAAAAGAACTATATTTTGCACCTTTTGAAGACTATCTTTTAATCCAAATATGGTGCTTAATAATACTTGATAATGAACTTTAATTTAAAGTTCAACTAATTGCACCCAAGTTGCTTACCTTTAATGGCTTTGGTATATGATATAGACATTGGTGTTTAGAAGTTGTTGCCTTGACATGAATGAATTTCACAGCTTCTTGTTGGCTATCCAAAACAACTTATTTTCTTCTTTTCTCTTTAATAGGTCCCAAAATTTATAAATTGGGCACCTCCAGGTAATACATGGAGATTCTGGTGATAAACTAAATCTCAATGAATGATCTTAATAGCAAGCAATTTTTATAGCAAAAGTTCTAGCATTCCTTTTGGTAAGTTAGAGTATTTTTGAGCTCTTCTCTAAGCACTTTTTTTTCCTAAGCATTATCAAGCCTTGCATGAATACCTCACACTTTTCATAGGCTTATTCTAAGGAAAAAAATGGATTTTCTTACTTACAACACCAATTGATCCTTTCCTTTGATCCTTTTTTAATGTTGCATTAGCTAAATCTTGTCCTTATGCATGAATAAATTCCTTCATTTTATTGCACTAGTCTTCATTGTTTTATATTTTTAAATACATTACTTTAGATTTCTACCAAGATTTGTAGGTAACATTTAGAATATTTTTTATTATCCCCGTTTCATCAATATCTCCTAGGTTTTGCCTTAACTTGCCCTTTGCAATAGCATACTATGAATTTGTAGCCCATAGGATTAACAAACTGTGAATTCATCTAGATCATTCTTTGTTAGATTTTTTTATCAATCCTGAATATTTGACATCCTTCAATCCAATCCATCATTTTTGCACTCTAAAACCCCTTTGTTTTAGGTTCAAAATCAATTTCACAATTCATAGAATTTATAGACCATGAATTTGTCAGGTTGTAAATTTGTCTTATAGATTACAATCACATTAGGAAATCTACATTTAATCCTAGTGAAATCATAGCATCTTCACACTACACCTAATTTAATTTTTGTAGCAATCACATTTCTATTCCATGAAAATTATCTTCTTCTAGAAGGTCAAATTACATTTTGTAAAAAAATTAAGGAGCTTGACTGCACACAAGGAATTTTAACACCTTTCCAGGCATAAATTAGGCCCCCTAAAAACTAGCACATCTATTATTTTCTGTAAGGAATCTACTATTGAAATAAATCTCTCACACATAAAAATTTGTAATATAACTGAAATACATGCAATAACAAAATAATACTATGCAGAAAGTAATTACAAAATTAAAACAATCTCACAAATAACTCAGAATCGTAGGCCTCTTCGAGAGGGAAACCTCCTTTAATATTTCATTAACTTGTAAAAAGATACATTTGTACATGGCTTCATAGCTTTTAAATAAATACTTCATGCAACCCTAACCCTAAGCTCAAGATTTGGCTTACATGCAAAATGCCACTATAGCTAGAATCTTCTACCAAATATCGGTTACAATCTTGATAACGGTTACATCAAATGACCCCACTTGGCTAGGAGTGTAACTTACCACATACATTACAAAATATTTTAAAATAACATTATAGATGGGATCCCCCACATTGGAAGTGGATCATTACATAATAATTATAATTATAAAATAGTGTTAGGATGGGATCCTAACATGTCCTTTCTATTCAAAAATATTTGTCCTCAAAGATGAAGGTGAGGAAACTGGTATTGGAGCTAATGGAGATACTCCCATGTAGCATCTTTTGTTTGGAGTAATGCCACTGAACAAGGACTTTAGTAATGGTACGGTTGCATAGAGTGTGAGTCTAACAATCCAACAACATTTCGGGTTTAAGCAAGATAGAACCTTCTTCATCTAACTCTAGAAGTGCATATTGAACCTGTACCTGATTACCCACCAATTTTTTGAGAGAGGAAACATGAAAAATAGGATAGAGCTTGGATGTAGGTGGAAGGGCCAATTTGTAGGCTATGGCACCAATCCGATGTAACACATGGTATGGCCCATTGTATTTCATAACAAGTTTCTGGAATCTGTGAAGCTGGAGGGACAACTGTTTGTATGGATGCAAGTGAAGGAAAACCATATCACCCACATAAAAATTATGCTCAAAATTATTTTGGTCAGCCTATTGGCGCATTCGATTCTAGGTCGCATCTAGATTCATCTTCAATAGATGAAGGACATCAATGTGTTGAGTGAGAGTAGTGTCCACTACATGGACCTTGGAGCTACCTAGAATTTAGGAGGAAGGTGTGGGTGGAGGATGCCCATAAAGTGCCTCAAAAGGGGTAACCTTGGTTGTTGTGTGATAGGAAGTGTTGTACCATCACTCGTCTAAAGGAAGCCATTTTACCCAATGCGTGGGATGATACGAGGTAAAGCGACAAAGGTAGACTTCCAAATATTTGTTGACAATATTCATCTAGCCATCTATTTGCGGATGATAAGTTGAACTCATTTTGAGTTGAGTTCCCTGCAACTTAAACAATTCTTGCCATAAGTGACTAGTAAAGGTTGGGTCACGATCGAACACAATGGAGGAGGGCAAACCATGAAGGCGAAAGATAGAATCAAGAAAAATTTGGGTAATGATGGATGTTGTATAAGGATGGGATAGGGAACAAAAGTGAGCATATTTTGAAATATGATCCACTACCATGAAGATAATAGATCTGCCTCCAGACTTAGGTAATCCTTCAATAAAATCCATAGAAATATTCATCCATACGTGGTCAGAAATGGGTAAGGGTTGAAGAGTGCCTGGAGAATGCACCGTTTCACCTTTTATCCATTGACAAGTTTCACAAGCTGCCACAAAATCTTGAATGTCCTTTTTCATACCCTTCCAAAAAAATTGTGCTTAAGTCATTCTTATATTTTAAGAAATATTGAATAGTTGGTAGATGGGACAGCATGCAGTTCTGTCATGAGAAGTTCCTACAGTGGGGGCTTGTGGGGAATAATAAGGCATTGGTGGTAATGCAAATCCTGGCCATCCCACATGTAGCCTAGACATGAAGTAGGCTTAGTGTCTAGGAAATCAACCAAAGTCTGCAATTCAAAATCTTGAAGTATCTCCTAGTTTAAGGAATCGATCCATTGGGAAATCGACAATGAAATGGCACACAATATACTAAGAGCCTCAAATTGGTGAGAGAGAGCATCGACCACAATATTCTCCTTGACCTTCTTATAGGTGATATCATAATTATAGCCCATGAGTTTAGAGATCCATTTTTGTTGTTTAGGAATGGCAACCCGTTGCTCCAAAAAGTATTTAAGACTCTGATGGTCAGTTTTAATGGAGAAATGATGCTCGATGAGATAGGATTGCCAATGGGTTACTGCATGCAAAATTGTCATCATCTTCTTGGCACAAGTGGATTTTCCCAAATTATGGTTGGACAGAGATTTACTAGTGAAGGCCAAGGGTCTCCCTTCTTGCATTGATACTGCACCAATACCATGACCTGAAGTGTCGCTTTCAATGACAAATGGTTTGGAGAAATCTAGCATAGCCAAAATAGGTGTAGCTACAATTCTAGGAAATATTGTTCAATGGGTCTCGTCCAAGAAAAATATTACTTCTTTAACATGGAAGTGAGGGGAGCTACAATTTTACCATAGTTACGAATAAATTTACGGTAATAACCTATAAGCCCTAAAAATCCCCTAAGACCTTTGAGAGTGTGAGGTTTCGGCCATTCTTGAACTGCTTGGATCTTATTGGGATATACTTTGATGCCCTCATTAGTGATAATGTATCCCAAATATTCCACTTTTTTCAACCCAAAAGAACACTTGGAATGCTTAGCATAGAGTTGATGTTTGTGCCAACAGTTGGAGATTTTGATTCACATGAATAAGATGCTCTTCCCATGAGCGACTATACACAAAAATGTCATCAAAGAAGAGGATGAAATTTTGAAGGAATGGATAAAAAATGTTGTTCATGAGGCTTTGGAAAGTGGAAGGGTCATTAGTCAAGTCAAATGGCATTACCAAAAACTCATATTGACCTTCATGAGTACGAAAAGTAGTCTTGGAAATATCCTCATCCTAGAGCCAAATTTGATGGTACCCTGAGCGAAGGTCAAGTTTGGAAAAATAAATAGTCCCATAAAGTTGATCCAGTAATTCATCCACCACTAGAATAGGGAACTTATCCTTGATGGTAAGTTTATTGAGCTCTCAGTAATCGATACACAACTTCCAGGACCCATATTTCTTATGCATTAGTAAAACTGGAGAAGAGTAAGGATTGTTTCTTGGCTGAATGACACCGAATTTTAACAATTGATTTCTAACTTAAGAGCATTAGTATACCGATACAGTCTAATTTTGGGTGGGGAGTTGCCAGGTAACAAGGGAATAGCATGGTCATGAGAGCGGTGAGGTGGTAAGCAAAAACAAAGTTGTGCTTGGTCAAAATAAGTTATAAATATTCAAGAACATAATCCTCCTCTGAAGGATGAGGTTGGATCGCAAAAATCTAAGCTATGACACCCCAAGATGATTTTTTTAACTTCTCCATCCGATTGGAACTAATAATCTGTGAAGGCCCTGATTTTAAGCCATGGAGAGTGTAGGAATGTCCATTCTGTGAAAAGTGCATCCAAAGCTCAACAAAGTGCCATGAGATGACTCCCAATGTGCCCAACCATTGAGCTCCCAATACGATATCACATCCCCCTAGTTGAAGTGCAAACATATCCTGTTTGAGCTCATAGTCCCTAATCTTGACCTTAACATTACGACGTTTACCTTTGCAAGGTAAGGTCCCACCATTTGTGACCATAACCTCAAAGGAATTACATGTATGTACGCAACAATTTGCCTGCTTGGTAATGCAGGGATCAATAAATTTGTGTGTACTACTATAATCAATCAAGATGGTAAGATGCAGGCCCTTGAAATAGCCCACAACTTTCATAGTTTGGGGAGTAGTAATACCTGCAAGAGCATAAACAAAAAATTTAGCCTGTGGTTCATCCTAGTTTTCTTTCTCCTTGGGTGGTTCCTCTACAGATTCAATGTCATCATCACTGTGGTCGCTAGTATCACGCTCATTAGCATCGATGACGAACAACTTCTTTTGGGTGCACCTATGCCCGTGAGAAAAAATTTCATCACAATTGTAGCACCCCTTGGGCATGTCACACATCCATTTTGGTAGTGGTTAAAATTTTGGGTGGAGTAGCGAGTGCAACAAGTTTTTTTTCATTCTAATTATGGAATCTAGGAGGAAAAGAGGGTTTAGCCTATGGAAATTTAGATATCCACCTCTGAGCTAAAAATTTGAACTCAGCCAAATGAGCAATTGGATAGCCTGCATCATGGATTGTGGTTTAAACATTGTGACCTTGGCTTGGAGATCTTCCCTCAACCCACTAACAAAAAAACTCATAAAGAACCCTTCATTCAATCCTATAGTTTTTTTGGCCAATCTCTCAAATTGTGTTTTGTAATCTCGGATTGTCAAAGTTTGTTTCAACTTTTTCAATTGTCTTATAAAATCATCATATTCACTAGAGCCAAAGCAAGTGAGTAATTGAGACTCAAAGTCCATACAAGAAGGATCAAGGAGAGTTTTCTACAACCATTGGTACCACTGTAAGGCTTCGAATTCCAAATTTAAATAAGCCATCTGAAGTTGGTAATAAATGGGGACATCGTGGAGTCCAAAGAATTGGGCAACACAACATAACCACCCATCCACATCCTTTCCATTGAACTTAGGAAAGTCTAGTTTTGGCATCTTAAAGGTAGTATCATGATCAAAATGAAGGTGAGAGTCATTTATTCCCTTTCCTTGACCTCGGTCAAAATGTGAGTGTTTAATACGATTTCATTAACTTGCAAAAAGATACATTCGTACATGGCTTCATAGCTATTAAAGAAAAACTTCATGCAACCCTAACCCTAAACTCAAGAGTTGAATTACATGCAAAATTCCACTCGAGCTAGAATCTTCTACCAAATGTCAGTTAAAATCTTGATAATTGTTACATCAAATGGCCCCACTTGGCTAGAAGTGTAACTTGCCACATACATTACAAAATATTGTAAGTTTACATTATATATGGGATCCCCCACATTGGAAGTGGGTATTTACATAATAATGAGAATTACAAAATAGCATTAGGATGGGATCCTAATATTTTCCCCTTTGCAGTCTTTTTTTTTGTAATTTCACAGGTCAACAAGTGATTAACTTGCCACAGGTGGTGAACTAGAGTCTAGGTTGTGATCCCATTCTCTACAAGTTTTCGAGTACTTTTTTTCATGCTTTTATTTTAACATTAATTTTTGTGTTATTATATGCTCTCTATTTAATTTAATTAATTCATTTATGGTGAAATTAAAGAATATAGGATTCATTTATTTGCATATTTCTTTTAAGAAGAAAATATTAAAGGAACATCTTGTTACATTTACTAGGAATAAAAATCAAAATTGCATGTAGTATTGTATACTTAGGCTAGATGTTGTCTTCATGCATTCCTCTTGCACCTTTGATTAAGAGCAAAAGATAATTCTTTCCTATTTTATTCTAGTGTAATTCTTGTAAGGAATCAAAAGGATATAAAGGGCTTAGTCTTATTTGTTGCATTGTTATATTCTCTAAATTGCATTGTATTTGTATCTTCTTTCATTAGATGGACTATCCAAAACCTAGGAGCTTGCATAATACACACATAAAAACTAGTATTTAGAGTGAATCCATAAAACACTATTGGTGAACCCTTACTCCCACAAAAGAACTCAAGTAATGACAATATTTAGGCAAGAATCCATATCTGAGTGTGGACCTTCGGGTTTGAAGACCAACATCCTAAATTCAGGTTTACAAGTGGTTATCATGGTAATTAATTGAATTTTAGGTTTTTTGATATATGATCATGATTGTAACATGCTTTTACATCTAGGGTTTGAACAAAATATCATTTGGATTAGTAGTTTTGATTTTATGGATTCAAAGGGTGAAAATAAGTTGTCAATTCCAAATAGAAATTTTTTTTATTCCATAAACTATAAATACCCATTTGATCTCCTCATTTTTGGACCATACATTCAGTTAATAATGATTATTAT
The DNA here is from genome assembly GCA_028583015.1 of Wollemia nobilis. Taxonomy (NCBI): domain Eukaryota; kingdom Viridiplantae; phylum Streptophyta; class Pinopsida; order Araucariales; family Araucariaceae; genus Wollemia; species Wollemia nobilis. The sequence goes on along the minus strand of JAQPPZ010002072.1, from coordinate 4,214,084 downwards.
TGCTAACATTGCTCTCAAGTTGTCTACCTTTATTGCTTTTGCAACATGCAACCTTTTTGCTCTCTTTATCTCACTCTTGTTCTTATAGGTACAACCAGAGCCATCAATCATTGGTTTATTGCCTTCGACAAAGGAGTACAAGATGTTCTATGAGTATTTTTAGCCAAAGTTCATTGATTCCCATTCAAGGAGTGATTTCCAAGGTAAACCAAACCCTCTACATATATACCAGGTGTGACTCTCCTTAGTTATTGTGGTGACTTAACAAGTAAGATAGGGTAGAAATGAGTGATTTACCATACCTATATAATGAATGACATAGTTCTTGATGCCTTAAGTCACAATTAATTTGTTTATAATACATTAGGATTACCCTAGCTTTAACTTTTTTTGTGGATAATCTTAGTGTAGTTCAAAAGCTCTCTTTCATTTATGTTTAGATTAGTATGGTTCTCATTGTTGATTTACCATTATACTATCTTAGTTTAAGCATTTTTATTATCTTGTATTGACTCATGTAATGGTATGAGATATTCTCTTTTTCCTACAAATACTCAACAAGTCTATTGTTGACTTTGTGAGTTATTTTTCAACTTTGATGATATGGTAAAATATGATTGGTCGATGTATTTATTTGTGCCAAAGGCATATAGTCTACCATGTCGACCCAATCATAACTTGTTATGTTATCAATTGCATTAGTTGTTATATGTTACCTCATGATTTTGCATAGACTACCACATCATCATCTAAATCAATGTCTATGCTAGCTACCACATGTCATTCCATATAACTTGTAAGAACTACCATGTCAGATGTATAGACTGCCATGTGTTATATGTAAGTTGTCACCATGTCATGTATATGGACCACCATATCAATCATATGGACTACCATGTGTCAATTGTAAGTGTTTCCACAACATCACTCACCTGTAAAGAGATGACATCATCCATTTCATGTTATCACATGGTGCCACATCATCACAAAGTTCCATGTCATCCTAGGATGCCACATCATCACATAGTTCCATGTCATCAAGGAACATAATAAATCATCAAGAGATGTGATGATGTCATCATATTGTAAAATAATATGGTGTTGATGGGTTCAAAACAAGGTCCTCCTATGTGCTAAGTCTCAACTTTTGTTCGGCTAGCCTTCTCCCAAGTGCTCTGCTTGGGAGATGAGACAAAAATATTAAAGTTAAATTAAAAAAGAAATAAGTGTCTCATTTTTTATACCCTACTAATAAAATTTTCTATCATAATGACACAAGAGCATGCCTACATACTCTATTCTTCCCACTAGGCCAAGGATTATTTCTTGGAATATTCCATGACACAGTCTAAATTCAAATTTTAAATTTTTTATTTTGGAGGTAAAAAGAAATAAAAATGGATGTGAAATTGAGGTACTTAAAGGTAGGATAATACAAAATCTTGAATGAGGACCCCTTAATTTTTTTCAAAGAATTCAGAAACATTGATAATTTATCTATATCTATCATTGTTTGTCCTATATAACCTTTTTTTCAAATACAACCAATTAGAAAATCCTCTCATGCATGTGGCAAAAACATTGTTGGACCATTTGTGCAACTTAATCAAGTGGTTTAAAGGTTATTTCTAAGCACCAAAGCATGCCCAAGGGTTTATTGGGTGCTAGGGGTTTGTCTGAAAATATTTAACCTCTTCTTTTCTTCTTTCACAGTGGCCAAGTAATCTAGCCTCTCATCTATGTTGCTATTTGACAAAAGAAGCTAGACGAGAAAAGGAAATGGATTCTTTTTTAAAATCCATAAAAAATAAATGAGGTTCTCAAAAAAACTTTAAAAACTCTATCTAAAACTAGGGAATCCATCTAGTTAGATTCTAAAAAACACAAGGGATTTGATATCGATGAAAGAGATAAAGGAACCTATAGGTGAATGTTCCTACTAGAGCAAATCTACTAATCCTAATGAGATCATTGTGATCCAAGTCCACCTAGGGTTTCATTAGAATACCCTTCTTCCAATCCTACCATCACCTTTCAAAAACTCTTCTTAGTTGCTTCAATCATAGTTACTTTTGGGAGAAATTGTAGAAGCTAAACTAACGACAAAAGCAATTGAGTAATGAAGATTCACACCCACTCTAATACCATGCTAGATTTTACAACAATTTCCAAAAATTAATGGAATCAAACTTTACCTAGTATTTCTTGAAAAGAAATACATAGAATAAAGAACACATAATATATGGTGGTGTTTGTGGTTACCAAATAATCTTACTATCAATTGAATTGAAAAACACTCCAACTGATGAACAAAATGGTTGGTATGATAGGGTATTTATACCCAAATACAAGTTACCTTTAAGTCAAGGTTGTAAGACTAACCTTTGGGAATAAAATATTACAAAAATAACTTTTTAAGGTTCATATGGACTGAACGGGTAACTATGAACAATACAAGTACAAAAGCCAGTCATAGGCTTAAGAGAAGCGTAACCACCACATATTCCATTATTTTTTGTACTTTAAATAATACATTATTTGAGGAATTGATTTGCTTAAACAATGGATTTTTATACTACTTAAAATTAACAAGATTTTGGTTGAAGTAAGGGGGTTAAAATGTCCATATACCTTTTATTTCCTTTTTTAGTAAACTACAAGATGTTCTCAACCATTGCTTCTAAATATTCATCATAATGTTCAATAGCATCCTTAGTGGATCTGACTTGTTCTTCATCTTCTAAAGCAAAGCCATAAACATCAGGTGCTAGTCTATGAATAGAACGTTTAATGATGTTATATCCAATAGATGCATTTTAACCTATTTTCATTATTTGCTTTACAAGCTCATGCTTCTAATGTTCAACAACTTGATTTATTGCCCTTTTATTTTAATAAAAAGCTTCATTTTTCAAGAAAAAATGAGGAGTCATTTAAGACAAAAATGTAATATTACATCCTTTTGGACAAGAGACAAATATTTCCTTGACCATAAGAAATCTTCTTGAGTCATGAAAAGTATTTTTCATATGTTCAAGATTTTGCTCTTTTGATCCTTTCAGTTTTTTAGACAAGCATTCGATAATTGAGATTGAGCTACCAATTTTATTTTACAATTTGATCAATAAAATCTTATTATGTTGATGCTAGAGTAGGTAAATCTTTCGATGGAAAGGTTGTGAGGGCAATATGTTGTTCTTGAGTTGAAGAGAAAGAAATTTGAGGATTGATATCTTTATAAAACATCTAATTATGGCGCTCAATAGATATAAGATAGAGTGAACATCAATTATCTCTCCATACCTTCATAGGGATTGATAGGCCAAATTTGTACTACAAATGCTACCAATCAATAGGATTTTATACCAGAGGGTTGCCTTCCCTTTGAGGGACCAAGATAGGATATGAACCATAGAGATAGCTCTCAAAGTGCTCAAGTTTTATAGGTGAACATATTTTATCTTTTCATGTTCACTGCTAAATGTGTGCAACAACTTGATTTTGTAGAGGGAACCTATTTATGGAACATGAGAGCCAAAGGGCCCTCATCATTCTAATATAGAAATGATTAAGCCATGTTGTTTGAAGAAATTAGCTTAAGACCTATATGATCTTACAATATGGTAACATTGTGAAGCAAAGTTGGTATTCAAAGCATGATGTCCTTCAAAATCGATGTGTTTGGGTTGATCAATTTTTTATGAGATTCTTTCCCTAATGAAATCACCTTTACACTAAGTCAAAGTTTAGAATGGAAAATTTGAGTTGGTCAATCTCACAAAAACTACTTCTTAAACATTCAAAATATATATAAATGAAACCTAAATTCAAACCAAAAGACAAAATATATAGTAGTTGTCTCACCTTATTATCAAGAAAGCAGAGATAGATGAGTGTAACTAAGAGAGACTCTCTGAAGCAAAGTTTGGACTTGGAATCGAGTAGAGCCAGAGCTTCTTTACCTCAGGTGAAGAGGAGGAATGGATAAGAGAAGCCAATTTCAATGTACTGTATACATTCATAGGACCATCCAGAATAAGTGGTAAGGATCCATTGATCTAATCATCCGTAACTAATAGTCAAGATCCAACGTGTACGATGCCAGGGCGCTTTTAACATTGAAAATGCTCGTGGAACGTTCGATTCCGACAAAATGTATGGATGTAATTCCGTCCAGATTCATTCAAACTTTTCCTCTTCGGCATTTTGTCAATCCAGGCATTACACAAGTCATGTATACCCCTGGTCTTGGCGGAGACCACCAGAGGAGCCCAAGGCTTCCTAACACCTATTAGACCTCCCACCTCTGTCTGCATTGCGCCCTGCAGAATCTGTCTGTAATTCTCATCAAAATCTAGGCTGTGTGGTCGCCATTCTCGGGGAGTTTCGAAGCCACAAATTTAAAGGTAAGTTTCAGGCTTTCGTTTACATTTTTCTGCGGCCATTTCAAAGATAAAGGAGCAAAGATTTGATGAAAATAGTTTGTTTGAGCCTTAGACTGTAAATGCTTTTGAAGAAAATTGTTCAAAGAAAATATTTAAAACGTTTGCATTTTTAGGCGTCCGTGTCTTTGACTTTTGCAAAATCTGAATGTATTCCCAATTTGTGTCGGTTTTCTGAGTCTTTGTCTGAAACTCTGTGTCCTAAATGCTTTTGAAGAAAATTGTTCAGAGAAAATCTTTAAAACGTTTGCACTTTTAGGCGTCCGTGTCTTTAACAGTTGCAAAATCCGAATGTATTCCCAATGTGTGTCGGTTTTCTGAGTCTTTGTCTGAAACTCTGTGTCCTCTGGCTCTGGAATTCAGAGATTTGGACTTTTCGTCAAAGCAAAGCGAAGGATTGCCGACGTGAGAAGAGATCTTTTCTTACGCTTTCATCTGCAGAGGGATTCACCCTTGGAAATCTGAAAGAAAGAAAGAAAGCTGCTTATAAACAGTAAGATGGAGACCAGAACAGGACCTTCGCCACTTCCGAGGGCAAAGAGTCAAATTGCACCTCGTTCTCAGCAGAACATCTTCTCCCGGACTAAGCCGGCCACTTCTCTGAAAGCGCAAGCCAAACACGATCCTTTTCATGTTATGCACAAGGTTCCATTTTGCGGAAACTCCCTACGGCAGAGCCAAGCACCTCCAGGTAGCTTTTTCTTCTCTCCTTTTCCCAAAATTTCCGATTATTGGCAATAAAATTTTAGAGCATGAATCAAGAAGGTTTAAATGACGAGCCTTTTCTTTGTGGCCAAAGCTTGTGGAAAAGGAACCGGAGGGAGCCATAGCCCGGTTCTGGAAAGCCATACATGCGGGGGACCGCGTTGACAGCGCTCTCAAGGATATGGCTATTGTCCTGAAGCAACAGAACAGACCTGTGGAAGCCATCGAAGCCATTAAATTGTATAGACACCGATGCTGTGAACAAGCGCAGGAGTCTCTCGACAATGTGCTTGTTGATCTCTATAAGGTACATCTGAAACCTCTTGCATATGTCGTGTTAACAATATGGCATGTTTCCTGTTCTTGCTTATTTATTTATGTTTCTTTGTGGTAATTGCTTGTAGAAATGCGGAAGGTTGGATGAGCAGATCGAGCTGTTGAAGCACAAGCTCCGGTTGATTCAGCAGGGCGCCGCCTTTAGCAGGAAAGCCACAAAAACCGCACGGTCGCATGGAAAGAAATTCCAGCTCTCCATAAAGCAGGAGACTACCCGACTTCTGGTACAGAGCTCAGCACCTCTTTTTATTTATTGCTAATTGTTCTGTGCGATTTAGAGCAAAATTTGACTGTAATCATCGCTTGCAGGGTAACTTGGGATGGGCATACATGCAGCAGCTTAACTACGGGGCTGCCGAGATCGTTTACAGGTGAGATGTCTTCCAAGAATTCTCTGTTTGTTCTCTCTGTTTTCGTAGCAACGAATTGATTTCATCTTGATGGCATCACAGAAAAGCTCAATTGATGGATCCCGACGACAACAAGGCGTGCAATTTGAGCATATGTTTGGTGAAGCAACGCAAGCTGGAGGGGGCCGCAGCAATTCTTAAGGCAGTGCTTTCGTGTAACCAAGATCCGAAGTGTTCGGAGACGGCAAAGGAGTTATTGAATCAAATCCGGTCCTCTGGGGTTGATAATAAGGGCATAGAAATTCCAAAGGGAGGATCAAATGCTGCAGACATGTCAATGGCAGGGCTAGAAGAGAGCTTGGAGTGGTGTTGGCGTTGGCCAGGAGAAAGCTGGGGTGACACTGCTGAGACAACTGGTAAAAGAAACAGACTGCGTGTGTTTGAGCAGATGACCGCAGCAGCTCTCAAGGAAGAAGTTGTTGCATTTTAGAATACAAATGCCTACCCTTTATAGAGGCCTAAAAAGTGCTCAGAGGAGACCCTGCATGCCTGGGGTAACTGCAACATTTGGCCATGCCTTCACGGCATCTGGCATCTCATGATCTTCATGATCCTGCCTTGATGTAAATGCGGCATTCATACAGTATAGGAGTGAGTGCACATACAAACCAAGAGGTGAGCTTACAAGGGTGTAGAATGGTGGATGTTATCTAAAATGTCAGCCTAAATTTGAAGAAGAATTTGAACCACTCTAACTAACGACTTCAAATTTGAAGCGGGAAAAGGCTAGCACCAAAACACAATCCCGCCTAGCAAGAAACCGAGGGCGAAAGTCAAAAAGGCTCTCCAAAGGAACAAAAGGCAAGCACCAAAACACAATCCCTCCTAGCAAGAAACCGAGGGCGAAAGTCAAAAAGGCTCTCCAAAGGAACAATGGGTACCTAAGGAATTGCAATTAAAAAAACCAACAAACTATACCCAAGGAATTGCAATTGAAAAAACCAACAAACTAAACCCCGTGCAAAACATCCAAAAAATTTTACACCTTAGAATATGAGGATCCTACAAGCCATTACAATCCAATAGAAAAATTGAAACTAAGCACACCGATTTAAATAAACCACAATGCTCAAAAATAACACAAAGCCTTGAAAATAGGTCAACCCACCAAAAGTATCTTGCAAAACTGAAGAACACAAGCTTATACTGAGAAGAGGTGAATAGTATAAGACCATTTTTTACTTTATTTCCAAACCAATATCAATTAATGTCCTTAATTGCAATAACCAAATATAGCAGTGTGCATTAATAACTCAGATAGTAATAATAAGTAAGAGCACAAGTCACCATACACAATTGAGACACAAGATTTAACGTGGTTCCCCCAATGTGGGGTACTCCACAAGATAATCTCCTTATAATATTTCACACATAAATAAGGATCCTTATCCAATACAATGATTTCTTTGATCTGCTCAAAGCTAGGCAATAACAAGCTCACATAGAACTTGTCCAAATCTGCATAACAAGCTCACACAAAACTTGTCCAAAACTGCTCAACAAGCTCACACAAAACTTGTCCAAAACTGCTCAACAAGCTCACACAAAACTTGTCCAAATTTCTTTGATCTGCTCAAAGCTAGGCAATAACAAGCTCACACAGAACTTGTTCAAATCTGCTCCAACAAGCTCACTAGGAACTTGTCCAAAACTGCTCTAGCAAGCTCACCAAGAACTTGCTTAAATCTTCTCCAACAAGCTCACTAAGAACTTGTCCAAATCTGCTCTAGCAAGCTCACCAAGAACTTGCTCTAGCAAGCTCACCAATAACTTGCTTAAATCTGCTCCAACAAGCTCACTAAGAACTTGTCCAAATCTGCTCTAGCAAGCTCACCAAGAACTTGCTCAAATCTGCTCCAACAAGCTCACTAAGAACTTGTCCAAATCTGCTCTAGCAAGCCCACCAAGAACTTGCTCAAATATGCTCCAACAAGCTCACTAAGAACTTGTCCAAATCTGTTCTAACAAGCTCACCAAGAACTTGCTCAACTCTGCTCAATAGGCTCACTCAGAACCTCATCAAAATCTGTCCCAAATTTATCCACAAATCTGTCTAAAACTGTCCACAAAGTTGTCCCAAAAACTATCCACAAAGCCTTCTCAAAGGCTCAATCAATCATACACAACCTGCCACAAATTTGTCCAAAAATCTATCCCAAAGGCCTTCTCAAAGGTTCAATCAATCATGCTCAAGTAGTACTCAAATCTTATCCACAAATCTATAAAGGCAAGGCTTAAAGATGAACTCAACAATGAATGACAATGCACTCTACAATGGATGACTGTTAACTCTAGCCAGTCACAAAGACACACAAACTGAAGACAGTTTACAGATCAAGAGAAAATAGAACAAATACAACACGATATTTAGAGAGAAACAAAAACAAAACAACAAAGCTAGAACACACACCGAATGCGGGAGAACTACTTTCCTTGTATTATTACAATTATTAAATAATACATCATGTAACCGAAAGCAACCAATAATTAATAAAGTTACATTTAATAAAAGACACAAATACGACTATGGATAACTATCCACATCCTCCACCGTAACCATCCACCGTTGTTGTCATTTCCAACAATCTCCCACTTGGCAACTACGGTGGCACAGTACTTATGCCACTGTGTTCTTGACACCATTTGAACTTTTGGGAACTCACTGCTTTTGTCAAAGCATCAGCTGTGTTCAGCTCAGTCTTCACCTTCTTCAGTTTTATTTCACCTTCCTCAATTATTTCTCTGATGAAGTGAAATCGTACCCTGATGTGCTTGGTCCTGTTGTGGAATTTGGGATTGACAGCAAGATCAATTGCACTCTTGTTGTCACACCACAATGAAATTGAATCTTGTTGCACACCAACATCTGAACACAATTGTTTGAGCCATACTGCTTCCTTGCAAGCCTCTGCTGCTGCAATATATTCAGCTTCCGTTGTTGATTGAGCAACAACATCTTGTTTCTTGCTTCTCCAACTAACAACTCCCCCAACAAGTTCAAACACATATGCACTTGTGGACTTTCCACCATCCACATCTCCTGCAAAATCCGCATCAACATAACCTATTAACTGACTATCACCTGCAGCCCCATAACATATCCCAACATCCTTTGTTGATTGAAGATATCATAAAATTCTCTTCACAACTGTCCAATGTTGCCATCCTGGATTTGACATGAACCGATTTACCATTCCTACTTGCATGAGCCAAGTCCAACCGTGTACACACCATAGCGTACATCAACTTGCCAACTGCACTTGCATATGGCACTTTTGCCATTTTCTCCTTCTCAGCTGTTGTCTTTGGGCATTGATCCATTGACAATGTTGTACCCAATGCAAATGGAGTGCTCATTGGTTTACACTTCTCCATCCCAAACTGTTTCAATACATCAGCCACATATTTCTTCTGACTGATCCACAACTTTCTCTGTGCTCGGTCTCTCTTGACCTCAATGCCAAGAAAGTAGTGAAGTGGTCCCAAGTCCTTCATGTTGAACTCCTTTGACAACTTAGCCTTCACCTTTTGAACCGATTGTTGAGAATTGCTAAGAAGAAGTATATCATCAACATACAGTGCAAGAATGACAAATCTATCTGAATCCTTCAAATAATAAATGCAATGGTCAACATTACTTCTTACAAATCCAAGTCTAATCACATATTGATCAAACTTCTTGTACCATTCTCTCGGTGATTGTTTCAGTCCATAGATGGACTTCTTGAGTTTGCAAACCAGATCACTCCCACTGATTTCAAACCCCTATGGCTGCTCCATGAAGATTTCCTCCTTTAACTCGCCATGAAGAAATGCAGTCTTCACATCCATTTGTTCCACTTCCCAATCGTTTGCTGCTGCTATTGCCAACAACAACCTAATTGAAGCTATTTTTGCTACTGGTGAGAACGTTTTTGTGTAATCAACTCCTTCAGTCTATGTATATCCCTTGGCAACTAATCTTGCCTTATACCGCTCCACTGTGCCATCTGGATTATATTTTTTCTTAAAAATCCATTTACACCCAACCAAATTTCTCCCTTTTGGTCTAGGATGCAAATCCCATGTCTGATTACACTTGAGGGACTCTATCTCCTCTTGCATTGCCATCCTCCATTCCTTAGCCTCACTACCGCTCAAAGCCTCCTTCACACTAACAGGTTCATCACACAGAGTTGTCAGTGCTGAGTACTTGAAGTCACTCGGATTATACCCGAATCTGTCAGGAACTCTCCTTTGGCGCTGACTTCTCCTTGGTTGTTGATCGACTTCATTGCCCTGCACATCTTCATGAAAAATTTCTTCAATATCATGCGTTGTTCCCTGGGCACTCGGGCCTATTATTTCACCCATAATTTCTTGAGGATCATGCGACCCTGCTACCTCACGCAGTCCTGCTTCCTGGTCTTCGACTCCCTATTGACCACGTGGGCTTAGAACTTCTTCATCATTTGCGACACCCTGTTGTTGACCTTCATCACGGTTTGAGGACAATGGACTAGGCTGAATGCGTGACTGTGCGGTTCTATGACTGCCATATTGGGGCGTAGACTGCTGCTGTGTAGACATTCGTTGGTTGTCCTGCATAGCATTGTAAGGCAGAATATGACCGAGTAAAGGTTCATGGTCAGTAGACAATTTGCCGCCATCCTTAATGTCTCCTGCTACATTCTCCATGAAAATTACATCGCAGCTCACTGTGTGGCGATTTTCTGATGGAATGAACAGTCTGTAACCTTTCACCCCTTCCTTGTAACCCATGAAAATGCACTTAACTGATTTGGTATCCAGCTTCTATCATTTTTCTTTGGGCACATGCATATAGGCTTCGCAACCGAACACCCGTAGATGTTCAACAGTGGGTTTCTTACCGCTCCACTTTTCCTGTGGAGTCACTCCTCCCAAAACTGAACTTGAAGACAAATTGTTCACATAATTGGCAGTATGAACTGCCTCAGCCCAAAAACGTTTGTCCAAAGATGCATCTTCCAGCATACTTCATGCTTTCTCCATGAGAGTCCTATTCAACCTCTCAGCCACACCATTCTGTTGAGGCGTATATGGTGTGGTCTTTTGCCTTGCAATTCCATGCATCCTGCAGAAAGCATCAAATTCACCTGAGCAATACTCGCCTCCATTATCTGTTCTCAGTGCCTTGACCTTTTTACCGCTTTGTCTCTCTACTTCAGCAACAAAGGTCTTAAACTTCTCCAGGGCTTCATCTTTCTTTTTCATAAAAAACACCCATGACTTTCGAGAGAAATCATCAATGAAAGTAATAAAATATTTGGACCCTATTAAAGAAGGCACTTCCATTGGTCCACAAATATCTGAGTGTACCAATTCTAAAACATCTTCACTCCTATATGTACTTGATGAAAAAGACACTTTCTTTTGTTTTCCCATAACACATGACTCACAAAAATCTAATGAATCAAGTTTCATACCTTCCAAACCACGTACCAGCTGTTTGGAGCACATCTCCTTCAGGCTTCGCTCACCTACATGCGCCAATATCTTATGCCATAGCATCATTTTTGAAGAGTTTTTACTTGTTGCTGCACCTGCAAAACTCACTGGTTCTGCATCCAAATCATAGAGAGACCCTTTTCTGATCCCTTGAATCAACACCATCTCACCATTCATCACCTTGCAACTATTTCTATTAAAGACAGTATGAAATCCATCATCTGAAAATTGGCTTACCGAGAGTAGATTGCGTGTTAGTCCAGGAACATGACTAACATTAGTGATGGTCAGCAATCTACCATCCTTTGTCTTGACTCTCACTGTGCCTTTGCCTATCACATCATAGTGATAGCTATCTCCAAGAAATACCTTCTCATAATGACCCTCATGATAGGTCTCAAACCAATCTCGGTGAGATGTCATATGAAACGAAGCACCTGAGTCAATCAACCATGACTCATCTTGAACATCAACAGTCAAGCCTGCAGCAAGACCTACCACTCCTTCTTCAACAGCAGCTGTGGTAGAGATGCCCTCATTCTCTTTTCGAGATTCTTCTTTGCACTCCCTTTTGATGTGTCCTTTTTTATGACATTTCCAGCACTCAACTTCTTGCTTCCAGCCTTTCCTCGATTTCGACCTATGGCCTTTGCCATGTGGCTTCTCATTGCTTTTGCGTTCTCTACTCCTCCCTTCACAGACAATGCTTCAGCATTCTTTGTGGGTTCAACAGTCTTCCTTCTCAACTCTTCTTGCAAGAGCTGCCCCACAATATTGTCCATCTTAAGGTCAGGTATTTTTGTGCTCCCACTGATTGCAATAATCAGATTATCCCATGAATCGAGAAGACTGCACAACAGACAAATACACTGCTCCTCATATTTGATGTTATCACCCGTTGATGCCAACTGATTTATGAGGGTGTTGAAAGTATTAAGGTGCTCAGCCACATTCCCACCATCTGCCATCTTCAACCCATACAATTTCTTCCTCAACAAAATCAGATTCATCATGGACTTGGACTCATACAGTTGTCCAAGCTTGTCCCACATGTCTTTGGCTGTCTTGGCGGTGAGAACATTGGACAACACCGAATCTCCAAGATTCAAACCAATGAGAGCCATTGCCTTCTCATTCTTCTTGTCCCAGTCCTCCTGAGTGATGGCAGTGGGCTTCTGATCATGTTGGATTGCCTCCCTGAGTTCTCTCTCAACCAGAAGATATTCCATCTTCCATTTCCACATGTTAAAATTATGGCCTCTGAATTTCTCAATTGTAGACTTCTCCATGCTGGCTCTTCCACAAAACACAAACTACACACTGACAAATCCCTGCCCCAAGATCAAAGTCCAAGGTTTCTTGAAGCAGCTCTGATACCACTTGTTAACTCTAGCCAGTCACAAAGACACACAAACTGAAGACTATTTGCAGATCAAGAGAAAATAGAACAAATACAACACGGTATTCAGAGAGAAACAAAAACAAAACAACAAAGCTAGAACACACACCGAATGCGGGAGAACTACTTTTTCCTTGTATTATTACACAACTCATTACAATTATTAAATAATACATCATGTAACCGAAAGCAACCAATAATTAATAAAGTTACATTTAATAAAAGACACAAATACGACTGTGGATAACTATCCACATCCTCCACCGTAACCATCCACCGTTGTTGTCATTTCCAACAATTAACCATTGTCATTTCCAACAATGACAACAATGATCCACTATGATCTCAACTCAACTCAACTCAAATCAATCTCAACTCAAGTCAACTCATAGAAGCATAAAGAGAATTGTTAGAGACTCAATATGTTCTAAGCTCAATCTCAACTCAAATCAGAATTATAGAATAGTTTGTTTCATGGGACTTGAACAATCACCTCACACAATCACTTGACTAGGCTCAATCAACTCAACTCAACCAATCACCACAAGGGACAACTCTTTCTCACAAAACCCTAGTCCAAGCATGTATCAACCAACTCAAATGTTTCCAACAATGCTCAACCACAAATCTCACATAACAATGATACTCATGTTCTTTTCAAGTTCTTTACATAACCAATGGGCTTCAACAACTATGCTTATAAAACAAGGTTTAAACACAACTCTCAAACCAGAAAACCTTGAAGCATTCAACCAACCACTTTCGAAAAGGAAACCACAATCAATCCTTTTCACTCCAATGATATTTCAGAAATCAACCACCATAAACAATCAATAGGAGAATGTGCCCATACCTTTTTGATGCCAAGAAGTTGTCCACAAAATCTGCCACACTAAACACAACTTTCCTTTCCAATCTCAATAAGGGTTAGTGGACTTCAAATAATAATCACAAGATAAAGCATAACTCAATTTACACCTTTTTACTCCAACTTAATAAACACATCCACCAAAGTCCTTTTTAATAAAAACCCTTATCAAAAATAATAATCAATAAACCTCTCAAAAATTATTTTATAACAACTCCTTATTTCTCCTAAATCTTAATTCTCAATTTCATGAACATCAAATTAAATCAACAACTCATCCACCTTTGAAATAATAATCACAGCCCTTATAAAAACAAAGTTTAATTAAAAACTTTAATTATTCCTAACCACCTTATAACTCCAACTTAGGGCTTAACAAAATTAATTAGAGCAAAAACGTATTTACCTCCTCAAGGGGATTCGAACCCCCGACTTGCCCACACCGCGAGTGCCTTAGCCACGGCTAAGGTTGCCACACGAGCTAGCCGCTCGTTCGAAAGGGAAAGGCACAACGTGCCTTAAAACCTTTCCTCCCTTTTCGCAAATCAAAAGCGCTTCGAGCGCTTTTCTTCCAACGCCTTCCAAACGCAATCAAGGGGATTCAAAACCTTGACGTTTGTGCTGCCACACACCTTAGCCAAAAGCCAATTGCCAATGCACCACTCTACCCACGATGACTTTGGACTTCGACCAACCTTCGTTTATTCGTTGCTTCTGCTTTCTAAAAGATTTTTGCACGAGCTCAATTCGGATGCTTAGCCAATGATTATCAACCACGAGCAAGCATCAGTTTATGAACCTTAGGTATCCCCTTTATATAGCCTCCTTATTATTTTCGATGACGTCGACGGAAATCTTGCATATTTAATTTTAAATTTAAATTTAAATTTTAAATAATTAAAATTTAAACTAAATATTAAAAATTAAATATCTCCATCACCGGGGCACCTTTTTCGATGAAACGAAAGGCCAACTTGGGTTTTAAGAAAAACCCAGTTCAAATATGCCATCCATGGTTTTAAATAAAACCTTTTATTTTTCCTGCCTTGGTTTTCACAAAACCCTGTATTTATCCATGCTTTCCAAAATATCATTTGGCCACCAAAACTCAATGTGATCCATGTGACATCAATGACAACATAAAATAACTCAAATTGCCAACAATCTCCCCCTTTGTCATTGATGGCAACACCTCTAATGCAAAAACCACAATCACTACAAAAACCATCTCTGAGAATCAAAGTTGCTCCCCTTGACTCAATACTCTCTATGGAGGCTGCTCCCCCTAACTCAATGCTCTCTTTGGAGGCTGCTCCCCCTAACTCAATGCTCTCCCCCTTACTCAAATCTCTCCCCTTTGACATCAATGGCAAAAGGGACACCTATGGGGCTAAAATATATGACTCTTAAGCATAGCCCCCTCACCACCTTCTCTCTTGAGGTGATTAATTTTGGGGTGGGAGTACTTTTACTCCCATATTACATTGTTTCTTTCCTCTATCAACTTCCTTCCATGTTTTTCTGATATCCTTCTCTTGATCTTCTTGCCTTGAACCTGTTTGACCTTCTTGCCTTGAACCTGTTTGGAATTGAGTCCTACACCATTTTGCAATATGTCCAAAGTTATTGCAGTTAAAACACTTGATATTGTAGCCTTTGGATGGTGCCCATATCCTGAAATATTTCTTGAAATAATTTCCATATCCATTCCTTTCCTGAACCCTGTATTGTGAAGTTCTGTTTTCATGACCATTATGACCATGACTTCTGAATTGTGTAGCTCTAAAACCAAAACCATGTTGCTCATTTCCTTTGCACTGAGAAGCTCTATGACCAATCTTGTTACATGAGAAGCAATGTCCCTAAAAACCATACCTTCTTCCTTTGATGTTCCTTCTAGCAAAATCAAACTTCTTTGATCCATAGACCCTGCAGTGTATAGCCCTGTGTCCAAATCCATTACAAGAAAAACAATGTCCTTGAAAAGCCCTTTGTTCATGCCTTGGTTCCTCATACCTTTCTTGACCATTATCCTTATGATCATTTTCAACTTGTGCATTGCATCCTTGAACCTTCTTTGTAGTATCTAAATCCTCTTCCTTAGTTTCTTCCTTGCTTTTCTCTTCAAGTATTTCTTTTCCTTTTGAACTTGATTCACCTATCTCAAAACAAGAACCAAACTGAATATTTGGAGCCATAGGAACTTTGGAACTTTCTTCATAACACTTAGGTGCTTCCTTGCTTTCATATTTTAGAACTTCCTTTCCTTTTGAGTGTGATTCCCCAAACCTGAAATATGAGACCTTTGATGCTTTGAAATCTTCCTCTTCTTTCTCTTTATTTGTGTCAAGTAGCAAATTGGCATCCATCTCTATAGCCTCTGAAATACATGTTTCCTTCTTAGTGAAAATATCTTGACCTTTTGAGTCATGTGATGGATCAAACTTCTTACGTATGGAACATCTCAATTCTTTTAGATTCTCTTTAACCTCTTGTAGTTGCTCATGGATCTCATTGAAGTCTTCTTTTAGATCAACTGAGATATCTGACTTTCTTACACTATTCTCTTGTTTAACTTCTTCTGATTGGAGTGAATGTTCTTCTTCTACTTCTCTTATCCCATAGAAAAACCCTTCTTCATCTTCACTGTCACTAAGATCATTATAATCTTCTATAGCAAACAAACTCTCAAGATTTCTTTGACCATGCTTGTTTCCTTGATGTGTCATCTCATCTTCACTATCACTTGAAACCATTGCAATATCCTGATCTGTGATCTCTTTGACCACACACAAAGCACTGCTCTCTTTCACCTTCTATTCCTAGGAATAGATGTTCTTCCTTTTCATCATCTGATTTGTCTCTATCACTATGATCTGAGCTATCACTTGCTTCTACAATGTAGTAAGATTTCTTTACCTTACGAAAAATTTTCTTCTTCTCATACCTGTTTTGCTTGTATTAGTCATCTTTGTCATGCTTATGCTTTCCATATTCTTTTCTTCTGTGACCCTATTTTTCATCATCACTATTTTCTTCATGTGGACACTTGTATGCATAGTGACCAAGATCACCACACTTGTAGCATCTGACTTTCCTTATATCCCTAAAATTCCTTGAGTCCTTATTCCTTTTGATGAAGTTAGCTTCCTCATCATTATCTACAACTCTACTTGTTTCTGGAACTTTCCCTTTCTCTTTTTCTGAAGCCTTGAATGCAATCTCTTTTATTGGAACTTGATGCTTACTTACCCTCATCTCATAAGTTGTGAGAGTTCCTTGCAATTCTTCCATTGTTAGCTTGTTGATATCCATTGTTTCTTCTATTGCTGAAACCTTAGCATCATATTTCATGGGAAGTGATCTCAAAACCTTTTGAGTAACTTCTGATTCTTTCATCTCAAATCCTAGACCTCTCATGGTGTTAGTAATCTCATCAACTCGAAGTAAAAACCTTGCAATATCTTCAGAATCTTCCATTTTCAATTCCTCAAATATTTTTCTATGAGTTTGTAGTTTTGCCAACTTTACCTTGGAATCTCCTTCATAAGTATTCCGCAACTTGGTCCACATCTCATTAGCTGAATTACATACCATAACCTTTGCAAAATCTGTCTCTCGTAGCCCACTCAAAATACAATTCATTGCTCTTGCATTGATCTCAACCAATTTCTTGATAGTCTTATCTGCCTCGGGATCACCTTCAACCCTATACTCTTTTTCAACCATTTTCCATACCTCATATCCTTGTGATATCAAGTAGTTCTTCATCCTCATGCTCTAGAAAGCATAATTGTTACCATCAAATAGTGGAGCCTTATTTGTAGATGATCCATTCTGTGAAGCCATCTGTGTTCTTGTAGAATCTACCCTCAAGTTGTTAGCTTTTTCGAAGGAACCCACTCTGATACCAATTGAAGAACACAAGCTTATACTGAGAGGGGGGTGAATAGTATAAGACCACTTTTTACTTTCTTTCCAAACCAATATCAATTAATGTCCTTAATTGCAATAACCAAATATAGTAGTGTGCATTAATAACTCGGATAGCAATAGTAAGCAAGAGCACAAGTCACCATACACAATTGAGACACAAGATTTAACGTGGTTCCCCCAATGTGGGGTACTCCACAAGATAATATCCTTATAATATTTCACATAGAAATAAGGATCCTTATCCAATACAATGATTTCTTTGATCTGCTCAAAGCTAGGCAATAACAAGCTCACACATAACTTGTCCAAATCTGCATAACAAGCTCACACAAAACTTGTCCAAATTACTGCTCAAATCAATAACAAGCTCACATAGAACTTGTCCAAATTTCTTTGATCTGCTCAAAGCTAGGCAATAACAAGCTCACATAGAACTTGTCCAAATCTTCTCAACAAGCTCACTAAGAACTTGTCCAAATCTGCTCAACAAGCTCACACAGAACTTGCTCAAATCTGCTCCAACAAGCTCACTAAGAACTTGTCCAAATCTGCTCTAGCAAGCTCACCAAGAACTTGCTCAAATATGCTCCAACAAGCTCACTAAGAACTTGTCCAAATCTGCTCTAGCAAGCTCACCAAGAACTTGCTCAAATCTGCTCCAACAAGCTCACTAAGAACTTGTCCAAATCTGCTCTAGCAAGCTCACCAAGAACTTGCTCAACTCTGCTCAATAGGCTCACTCAGAACCTCATCAAAATCTATCCCAAATCTGTCCACAAATCTATCTAAAACTATCCACAAATCTATCCCAAAAACTATCCACAAAGCCTTCTCAAAGGCTCAATCAATCATACACAAACTGCCACAAATCTATCCAAAAATCTATCCCAAAGGCCTTCTCAAAGGCTCAATCAATCATGCTCAAGTAGTACTCAAATCTCATCCACAAATCTATGAAGGCAAGGCTCAAAGATGAACTCAACAATGAATGGCAATGCACTCTACAATGGATGACAACAATGATCCACAATGATCTCAACTCAACTCAACTCAAATCAATCTCAACTCAAGTCAACTCATAGAAGCATAAAGAGAATTGTTAGAGACTCAATATGTTCTAAGCTCAATCTCAACTCAAATCAGAATTATAGAATAGTTTGTTTCATGGGACTTGAACAATCACCTCACACAATCACTTGACTAGGCTCAATCAACTCAACTCAACCAATCACCACAAGGGACAACTCTTTCTCACAAAACCCTAGTCCAAGCATGTATCAACCAACTCAAATGTTTCCAACAATGCTCAACCACAAATCTCACATAACAATGATACTCATGTTCTTTTCAAGTTCTTTACATAACCAATGGGCTTCAACAACTATGCTTATAAAACAAGGTTTAAACACAACTCTCAAACCAGAAAACCTTGAAGCATTCAACCAACCACTTTCGAAAAGGAAACCACAATCAATCCTTTTCACTCCAATGATATTTCAGAAATCAACCACCATAAACAATCAATAGGAGAATGTGCCCATACCTTTTTGATGCCAAGAAGTTGTCCACAAAATCTGCCACACTAAACACAACTTTCCTTTCCAATCTCAATAAGGGTTAGTGGACTTCAAATAATAATCACAAGATAAAGCATAACTCAATTTACACCTTTTTACTCCAACTTAATAAACACATCCACCAAAGTCCTTTTTTAATAAAAACCCTTATCAAAATAATAATCAATAAACCTCTCAAAAATTATTTTATAACAACTCCTTATTTCTCCTAAATCTTAATTCTCAATTTCATGAACATCAAATTAAATCAACAACTCATCCACCTTTGAAATAATAATCACAACCCTTATAAAAACAAAGTTTAATTAAAAACTTTAATTATTCCTAACCACCTTATAACTCCAACTTAGGGCTTAACAAAATTAATTAGAGCAAAAATGTATTTACCTCCTCAAGGGGATTCGAACCCCCGACTTGCCCACACCGCGAGCGCCTTAGCCATGGCTAAGGTTGCCACACGAGCTAGCCACTCGTTCGAAAGGGAAAGGCACAACGTGCCTTAAAACCTTTCCTCCCTTTCCGCAAATCAAAAGCGCTTCGAGCGCTTTTCTTCCAACGCCTTCCGAACGCAGTCAAGGGGATTCGAAACCTTGATGTTTGTGCTGCCACACACCTTAGCCAAAATCCAACTGCCAATGCGCCACTCTGCCCACGATGACTTTGGACTTCGACCAACCTTCGTTTATTCGTTGCTTCTGCTTTCTAAAAGATTTTTGCACGAGCTCAATTCGGATGCTTAGCCAACGATTATTAACCACGAGCAAGGATCAGTTTATGAACCTTAGGTATCCCCTTTATATAGCCTCCTTATTATTTTCGATGACGTCGACGGAAATCTTGCATATTTAATTTTAAATTTAAATTTAAATTTTAAATAATTAAAATTTAAACTAAATATTAAAAATTAAATATCTCCATCATCGGGGCACCTTTTTCGATGAAACGAAAGGCCAACTTGGGTTTTAAGAAAAACCCAGTTCAAATATGCCATCCATGGTTTTAAATAAAACCTTTTATTTTGCCTGCCTTGGTTTTCACAAAAACCCTGTATTTATCCATGCTTTCCAAAATATCATTTGGCCACCAAAACTCAATGTGATCCATGTGACATCAATGATCCATGTGACATCAATGACAACATAAAATAACTCAAATTGCCAACATGAATTACAACCTGCAAATTTGAAATTGAGCACCCAAAAGAAATAGCCTATGGATATCCAAGGAAGCTCGAGAGAAAACATAGATTAGGCCATCCTGCCTAATAAAAACTCACACATCCAAGAGCCAACCTGCACTATAAAACCCGTAATTCAACACACAGGCATTGCAATAAATTTAGGACTAGAGTGCTATAATACAGTTTTAAAATAATAATTTTAATATCTCACTTAGACACTATAAACAAAAAATTTCTCAGCTATAATCGAGAAACCTGCCTTCTAGAGAAAAGTAAATCTAGCAACATGAACCCTGAAGTTTTACCAGTGGATCAGTTGGTAGAAGGAATACTATAACTGTAAACACTGACCAGCAACTGAGACCAACCTATCCAAGGTGGGGCATTGAGATCTAGAGTCCTACACTAAGAGGAACTCAGCAAAAATAGCTTTCAAGGAACAGGAGTTGACTAAGGAGCGTAGGGTTTTAAAGAAGATCCCATAACTTCAAAGAACCCTAGGAGTGCAAAGGATAATACAAAATCTTATCGCTCTGAGAAAAACCATGGCCCTACAGGCTGAAAGTAGAAAAACAGTGCTCTAACCATAAATTTTATTTAGATAGAAAAGTCATTGGACATATTTGAAAAGAATCCAAAACCACCATACAAAGGGCCAATCTATGAAATACCAGACATGTGGGCTGAAAGCACCCTCATCCTCCATTGTAATAGGCATGTGGTCTTCCCCAGGAGTTTGGGTTAGGTAAGGCAAGACCATGAATGGCGAGGAGAAAAATATTTTCAAGCACACACCTCCAGAAAAAAGCCCAACAACTTTGCTGAACCACCCAAACCACCAGACACCATGGCTGCTAGTACAAGTCAAACCCAATGACCAATAATGCATAGGGACTCCACTAGGAGTTTGGAACAAGAGGGGTAAAACCATAAAAATGAAGGGAGAAACTTGACTAACAACAAATGCAACCAGTAACCAGGAGGTCCAACCAATGAAGTCATACTGGGCATCTAACACCCAGATAATCATCCAACATAGACACATTGGATGGTAGCTTTGTAGGGGAGAGGGCAGAAGGTTTATTCTAACTAATTATACCCAAATACAATTAACTTAAAGGTCAAGGTCAGAATATTGACCTTTAGGAATAAAATAATACAAAAGCACATTTTTCAAGGTTTACATGGGCCCAAAGGGAAATCTGAATATTATAAGTACAAAAGTTGATCATGGGATCAAGAGAAGCTTAACCACCACATATTTCAACATCCTTCTTAAGTTGAATAGGGAACATAAATAGAAACCCTTACTTGTCATCCCATTTAAGGGATAGTCTCCTACCCCCAAAAACTCCTACATGTACACAAAAGTGACCTTGGGCATGATCTTGATCAGAATATTGATTTATTACTCTCAAAAAGACATAAAAACTAGATCAAGCATCCCACATGCATGAATCCATATCACAAAGAGCATCCATATCTCTATGTGCTTTGTCACTAATGAAACACTAGATTATGGATAACTTGGATGGTGCTCTAATTGTCACATCAAAGAGTGACTGGAGTGATGGTTTTTTAAGCCTTTATACTACCACAAAATATCATAGGTTATATCTCATAGGATCAAATATAATATAGCCACAATATAATAAGGTCAAGATAATGAAATGAGTAGAATAATATGAGAAAATTAATATGTATATCAAGGCTTATAATAACTCAAATAACATTCAATAATATGTTGAAATATGAATGTAAATAGCTTGAATCATACATGTACTAAGCATGTAGAACAACTTACAATATTAATTACTCAAAATGTATACAAGCTTTATTACTTCTCTTTCTCTTACAATGATAATGCTTGTTCTCCTTTCTTGTGATCTATTTGCTATGGAGTATTATCTCCATAATATAGCCATAGTATTGTGACTCTTTGGATACTTGACTATTCCTTTCCATATGCCAAGTCTCATGACTATTGGCTTATCTACTTGACACTTGCATACTTGATTACACTATAACATATGCACACCTATACATGACTCTTACATTTCAATAATTTACACACTCTAATATAAGACACTTATGCACATCTTTACATTACATATTTGCTCTCATACATACAAGATACTTGTGCACATAGACTCAACTTACACTTAAATACTAAATCACATGAAACTTGTGCATTTCCTGCACATTCACACCTACTTAAAAAGGGAAATATAACTCCCACTCTAAACTATGATTCAACCCTAATATATCATTTACAAATGTACCATGAAGGTACCATGGGGGTATATTAGCATGTACCAATTGATATAATATACTCCAACATGGAAAGCTCTAAGGAATGTCAATCCTTTGGAAAATCATAACATCCACCTAAGATTCTTAGATGCCTCATTGGAAGCACACAATATTCAGCCTTCATGGAAGACTAAGATATAATATATTAGCATTTAGAACACCAAGAAATAATATTGGATCCCAAATAGAACATAATTTTTGTGGTGGATTGTCACTCATCAAAATCACCAACCCAATCAACATCTAAAAATCCTATTAAAATTGGAGGGAAGTCAACAAAGTAGTGAATACCATCTGATAGGTCCCTCTGATGTATCTAAGAATCCTCTATGTTATTTTCCATTAACTTTCCTAGGGTGCCCTGTATGTATCTAGAACAATAAGGATTTATTTTGTGTTATTTTTTATCTTTTGATAATTAAGGTCATATCTATAATATGACTTATAGCTATAAGGCTAAAGTAAAATGGCACACTATAAGATGACTAAAGGCTTGCAACATAATGTTATTATTGTAACAGGTCTAATAGAACTTTCAAATAAATTTGAGTCATTGTTAGGAGACTCTAGAATAGCTCTAAATGGGGTTGTTTTAGTAAGGCTTATATGAGGGTATAAAGTACACATCTCATTGTAATTTTTTTCAAACTCTAAAATGAAAGTTATAGATTTCTTTCAAGGAAAATGTATCTAGAACAATAATTGATAGTAGAAGTTATATCAGGTCTAATGTGAGTAAGGTAGGGAAGTCCTCCTACAAGAGACCGATACATCATAGTATTCACCAAAGGAGTCGTATAATTAGCCTAAACTTTTAGGTCAAAATAAAAAGGATCCATCCTTAAATGTTGAAGATCCAAAGCATACTTGGATTGGGAAATGGTAAAAATCAATTTTTGTCTGATCAATTTGAATCCAAAAAAAGTAATGTAGAAGTCCCAAATACTCAAAAGTGGAATGAAGTCTTAACTTCATCTACTAGATCAAAGTAGAAGAGCCATCAATGATGAGAAGATCATAAATATATAAAACAATCAACAATTGTTTCCCATCCTAATGTTTGATGTAAACATTATATTTGGCATCACATCACCAAAACCACAACTAAGAAAAATAATGAGTCTTCTCATACCATGCATGAGAATTTTATTTAGGTCTATACAAGGACCTAGTCATATGACTAACAAATAGGGTGGGGTCCTCAAGCTCAAAACCAAGTGGTTTTTGCATATAGATTTCCTCTTGAATCTCCCCATGTACAAAGGTACTCTTATATCCATTTGATGTACCTCCCATACATATAAGGTAGTGATGAAGAGAATCATCTTGATTGAGTCCATCATGGCCACTAGTGCAAATGTCTCAAAATAGTCCACTCCCTCCTATTGAGATAATCCCTTTGCAACAAGATGTACCTTGTGCTTCTCCACTTGATAATATGAAGTATACTTGGTCTTGTAGACTCATTAATAGCCAAGAATATTTTTCTCTTCTAGAAAAGGAACCAAGTCCCAAGTCCTATTCTTCATCAAAGCTTCATATTATGCTAACATGGCATCTTCTCATTCTAGTTGTCCCTTAGCCTAAGAATATATGAGAGGATATTGAGATAAGTTACCTTCAAAATCAATGCTCAAGAAGGATCCTCCCAATACCACTCAAGATATAGAATAGGTTGAGCATCCTTCAAAAGTATCTTAACCCACTTGGGTGTTGATGAACTAAGAAAGTATCATGTGCACTTTATGGAAACTCAACATTAGAAACTAAAACTAAAGGATCCAACTCAAAATCACCACTCACCTCATCACATAAAACTAAAACACTTTAAATCCATGTGTCTTGCTCAACATGCCCTAAATTTAGGTAAGAAGGTGCTACCTATGAAGGGGTCAAATCAATAGGTAATGAACCCCCACTCAAATATGAAAATGAAGATGTTCTAATGGAAATAGGGCCTACCAAAATTATCAAAACAAATTGTTGAAGTTAAGATATGCAATGGATCATAAGAGTCATTTACAAATATCTTAGGTGGTGGGGTGGTAGGAGTATTGTTGGTCAAGAATCCGCCTTAGGTATGAAATGTCTCATTCATGCACCCTAGACCCGACCAACATTGAAAGGCCGAGAGGAAGAAATGCCTCCCGTGCCAATCTCCAGAGAGGGTTGGTTCCCCTTCTATTCTAACTTGGGGGTTTGAGATTAAGGAACAGGAAAGAAATGGAAATGACTGAAAGGGATGGGAAATATGGCCTCAGGCCAAGTAGAATAGGGGTGATGGACAAGCAGCACGATAACTTAATTGTACGTTGAATCAATAGCACTCAACACAGAAAACTAACAAAAATTAAAACCAAACATCTAACATGTGTAATCTCCAGAACTATTCCAACGTTCACCCTCTATCGAGAGTCAAATCTAGACATAGAATTATAACCCACATACAGAGTAGAGAATTTAATAGAAATATAAGATAGAAGACATACACATAAATAGAAGTCCAGAGTTAGAGCCAAACATTCTCTGTATTGATAGCAAAATTCAAGTTACATCAAGCTTCTAGCAAAATGTCCATCATATTACATTAAAATTATCGGCTTTTATAGAGAATTTTGCCACTTGAAATATTTAATGCACACCCACAAAACATGGCATTGGCAACCAAGATAGAATTTGAGAGGAAAACACTCATGAAATAGTAATGAGGCATGGGCTGAAACTGATGACTCCTTGAAATGCAGTTGCACCCTTTCAATGTTCTGATAGTTTTAGCTGGTGGCGTCGTCTCCTTGCTTGTTGGAACCGCCCTAGTGAAAGATAGGATTCTGAAATCCTAGGAACGTCAAGTCTGGAAGCTTCTCAGACCGACTGTGTTTAAATGGATAAGGATGCACCTTGTGTCGTTGAGAAGCGCCTCTGAGGAACTCCGGCTGAAGCAAGGGGGGTAGACTGAAACAAGAATTCTAATGGATGCAGGCTGACCTACGTTTCATCGGTTTTTGGCCCAAAATGAGCTTGCACTTCAAAAAATATGGTAAAACAAGTTGGCACCTTGAGAGTAGCGCATGCATTGAAACGTCAAGGGTGATTGCATTGCTACTTACTCTTGAATCTACTATGCGCTTGGAAAATTGGGTGAAGTGCCTTACTGCATTGGGATGAGCACCAACGTTGAAGGATCAAAGGGGCTTGCACTGCAGGTTGGGGTAAAAATACCTTGCACTTGAAAAATGGAGCAAAATGCCTTGCAGCCTCGGGAGTGGTGCCAAAGTTGAAAATTCAATAGGCATTGCACTCTCTCTTGCTTCAAATTTACCTTGCACTCAAGAATTTGAGCGCAACACCTTGGTGCCTTGAGAGAAGTGTTGGGGTTTGAAAATTCAAATGGGATTGCGCTCTCACTTAGGCCTGAAATTGCCTTCCACCTAGAAAATAGAGTGAACCCTCTTAATTCATACTTAGCATCTTTTTTGGAGACTGTTGTTGTACCTTGAAAAGTCAACAAGCGCTACACTCCTAGCGGACTTCAAAAATGCTTTGTGTTCCGAAACTAGAGTGCAAAGGGAATGGTCCCCACACTTGCGCTAAAGTAGGTTTAAGCATTGAAAACAATGTGAAGGCGCTTTCACTTAGTTTTACCCCAAAAAGGGCCTTGCACTCCTTAGGTAGGGTGCAAAGGCATTGCGCTCATTTGACAAGGAAAAAACACATCGCGCTTTACTTAGCACTCCAAAGGTGGGCTTCGCTACTCTTTGGCCCAAAACGGGCTTGCACTCTTCTCCTTATTTGAAATTAACCTGCGCCTGGAGACATGGCGCGAACTACCTTCGCCCTCTAAAAGACAAATGCCCTGCATGATGGATGAACAGAAAAACTGCACCAGCCCTTGGGCACAACTGACAAATTTTGACAGAGAAAGCAGGAAAGAGAAAATACATTCTGTACAAAGAAGAAAGCTTCAGGGAAGGAGAAATTATAGAACAATAAAAAATTATACAGAGGAAGTCAATGTGGCAGGAAATGCCAACATCTTTGGCGGCTCGCGGGGGAATTGAGCTCGCCTCAATGTTGAAATCCCAGGCCTTATCTATTGGGCTCAGAGTCATTATCGTTGTCCTCTTCTAAGTGCTCACTATTGGCAGTAGACTCTTCCTCCAACCTCTCTCTTTCTGCTTCTTCCTCTTCTTTTTGGGGCTCACGACCCTCTTCTTCTCCTTGGCCTCCTTCCTCTTCTTGGTCCTCATGCTGCTGGGGAGGCTCCGTTTGCGGGAGACGCTCATGGATTGATTCATAGGTGGCTTCGACTAGGGCCCAGGATTCTTCTTGGAATGGAGCGTGGTCTTGGAGCTCTTTAACTAGGTATTCAAAAGTTTCAAGCTGGTCCGCATCAACGAAGTTAGCCCTCTGGCTAAGGTCCACCAAATAGGACTCGATCCATGCAAACTTTGCCGTCAACTGGATTACCTGAGCTTTTGTAATAGGCTCACTCCAACTGTCGATCTCGAAGTATCATCCTCAAAGGCATCCCACACTGGGCCAAGATCTTCCTTTGTCAAAATAGTCTCATCCTCGCTAGTGAAGCTAGGGAAACCAAGTTGTGTGAGAGCATCAAAATACATCTGAGAGATGCACCTTTCCTGTTCGAACACATCTAACAACTTTCTCGCTTCTCGGGCTCTTTTTTGCTTCGTGAAGAAAGCTCGTAATGTCATCTTTGTAGTTGCCCATGATCGAGCAAGCAGGCACATAGGAGCAAGCTGGAAGTCTGTTTTTTCTAGGGTTTGTGCCTTCATTGCCAACTCTAGCCATCGCTCAATGTGCCTCTCGACATCCTCCATGATGGGTCCACCATTAGAAACCTTCTGCTTGGCCTCCCAAATGAATGTGAGGACTGCTATCGCCTTGCATGCCCTTACTCTAAAATTTGATAGGAAGTGATGGTGAATCTCTTTGATGCGGTCTTTTGTGAAGACCTCTATTTGCATTGTCCTTTCCGTCAACTGAGCCTGCAACTCCTGGACCTGAGCATTCGAAGCCTGCAACTGGCTTTCTGTCTCTACATGCGCTTTGAGGCGTTGCTCAAATTCTTTTCTATAATTCTCCACCTCCTGCTCTAGGCTGGTCACGCGTTGTTGCAACTGCTCGGATTTAGCCTGAGCCTCTTCTAGCTGCGCTCTTGTGTGCGCCAAGGTCTCCTCCAGCTCTGCATTTTTAGACTCAGCCTCGTAGAAGCGAGTCTTGTAATGCTCACTATGAAAATAGATGGTGCCCATTTCAACCCCGATGTTCTCCATCTTGTCTGCTACATTGATCGTTTTCATGTCTTCGACTGTATGCCGAAAGGAATAGTCCGCTGGCGTCATTTCCTCCAGGGGCTTTTGGACCTTGGGCACCTTCTCCATTCTGTGGAGTTGCATGTTCTCTGGATCGAATATGGCCCTCCTTTCCGTCTGGGCTGGAGCCTACGCTTTTCTTCTTTTCTGACCCTTGAGCTAGCATGAGGAACTCTGTTGCACTAGGCGTATGCTTTCTACAATCGGACCCTCCTGAATGACCTCCAACTCCATCTCCATTGGTTCCTCTATGCCAAAGAGTGGCATAAAAGGGAACAAAGCTCGTTGCGGATTAGCTTCAGTAGGGGACTCAGGGACAGCCGGGGAGGCGACTGTGGCGACCTTGGGGGACGTCGGGGTTTGTACAACGGTGACTGAAGTACTAGGGGCCGAGGCTGAGACATCAAGAGGCATCGTTGCTGCTACTGAGGAGGTGCACGGGGGTGAGAATAGGCTAGGATTGACTACAATAGTAGACACAACAACTGGGTGGACAAAATCTTGAGGGACAGGGGCAGAAGATATAGGGAATGCAAATGCATTGGATACAGATGCAAAAGCATCAAACGTCTGAGAAACAAGGGGCAAGGATGAAGGGGGAAACGACTTGGATGTCGGGTGAGGAGCGACTGAGATGGGGACGTCGAATGCAACTTGGGTGGAAACTGGGGTTTCGGCGTTGAAAAGGAAAGTCGTCAGAGGAACAGAAGAGAGAGGGAGAGAGAGAGAACGCACCTGCGGGCTCGGACAATGCCAGAGCCGAAGTGGTGAACTGCTGCGTGATTGGACTCATTCCTCCTTTATCTGATGCTTCCATTTCCAGATCAATGAACTCTATCTCCTATCGTGCTTGATGTGCTTGCTATGCCTGTTGAATTTGCTGCACCTGCTGCTCCGGCATAGGAACTTCTGTAGCGCTTCCTCCCATAGTTGTTGATGTTGTAGGAAGGTTTGCACCAAAGGGGTGGGTTGTACCAGTCCGAGGCTTCTTTGCGACGTTGGTGGGCAAAAGCGTTGCAACAACACTCCTCTTTTTTGGAGTGACCTCTTCTTCAGGGAGCAGCTGCTTGCCCTTCCTTTTGACAAGTGGGTCCTGCTCAGTGTGTTGCTGCTGTACTTCTACCATGCCTTCCACCCTGCTAGGGCTTTGTGTACTCCTAGGCACGATGTCAACGAACAGGATAGGTCGATAAGTGTTGCAATTTGCATCGTATGCCTGGGAGAAGTTCTCGTCTATCACAAGACCTAGATCAGACGTCTCTTTTTTGTTGTGGACCCTCATGATCCACCAGTTGGAAATTTTTTCTTCTAACCAATCGGGCCATTTGTCCTTCACCACTTTGAACAGCTCATCATCAGGGTCATGCGTTGGATTTGATGAGGGGTCATACTCTGCTTCCATTGTATAGAAGTCATGCCATGGGGGAATGACATCATCCTCTCCACGTGCCACTCCAAATCGAGCCTTGAAGGATTGTTGCGTTGGGCCACAATATCTGGGCATGAACAGCTATGAAAGTTCTTCACCCCAATATTATCCTTGAAAATACCATGCGGGTCATACTTCCAGCATTGGGGAAGCTCAACTAAGCAAAAATCATACAATGTTGTTGCTAGAAAAGCATTCTACCCGTTATCTATGACCTTGATGTCACCAAGCTGGAAAGGCCAAGGGCAGGTGTGTGGCTTCCTCCTTCCATGCCCATACGTGTCATCAATGAAGTCGCACTGCCGAGCGACTTCGAGGGCAAACAAGTATTCCATCGTGTAGTATGGCAATAGGAAGGGTTTTCTAGTAAACCCGTAGATTCTGACAATGAGGCCCTGAGTGAGCTGGAAAACATCGTCGAGGTCCCCCTGCACTACTTCATCTCTCATCTGTCTCGGCACTCGCTCGTAGATGCCATAAATAAGCTCCAGGGCCGGACCGAGGAACATCCTGTTGAAATTATAATAGGACTCGCGTCTTGACAGACTCTGAGTCCACTGATAAACAGGGAGCGCCTTGCCTTCTCCATTCGTGCGGGTTGTGTCGATGAAAGCAAAGCGGTTGTGCATGTGGTAGAAGAAATACCACGCAAGAAAAGAGTAGGGTCGAAATGTCATGTCTCTCCCACTCTGCACATCGGTCAGTTGGAAGTGCATTTGTCGTGCCACCCATTCCACCCAATCAAAAAATATGGGCTTGGTACCCGGCTTCATAGTGGCGGGCGCGTAGAACTCGCCATGCGAAATGCACTCGGTAAGTGAAACCTGCCACTTATATACTATTGTATCTGTGGCCAGCCCCATAACCCATGCCAGCATTGAGTATAAGCCAGGGTGCTTAAATACCTTCAAGGATGTAGGTAGGTCGGGCAATACTCCGGGCAACTTCGGCTTTTCCCTCAGTTGCGACTCCATGAACTGGCGCATTTGTTCCGTGTTGGTGTACCTTTCAGTCTGCTCAGTACAACTAATTCTTCTGACTATGAAGTCCTCAGGGGGGCTTTTCCCCATAGGTGAAAGCCTCCTGGATATCCTCGGTAGAGATGGAGAACAACTTCTCCTTTTTAGCATTTCAGACCGTTCTAGTCATAGGGTCATAGAACTTGGCGATGGCGCAAACCAACTCCGGGTAGTGGTGCACATGTGTGCACAGGTACCAGTATAGGTGGGAATAATAAGCGATCGTTCACCTACTTTCAGTAGATACCTTCGTGAGCATGAGTTCAACTGTCTCGCGCAGCTTCTCCACACTCGTTCTGGTGAGCACACAGTCGCGGATTTTGCTCAATCTATCTTCGGGTGGGGGTGGCGATACTTTCTCTTTCTTCTCTTTCTTCTCACCCTCTGCCTTCTTTGGGGCCCTCTCCTTCTTTGGGGTCTTCTCTTTTGTCTACTCTATGCTCTTCTTTCCCATTCTGACCTAGCACTCGCCCAAACACTTGCTCTAAAAATTATAGAAATAATGCCTCACTTTTGCTTAATCAAACTGTGCTTTATCAATAATTTTCTCACTCTGATCCAGGAAAATAATGCTGCAACAAAACCTCCGGTAATTTCTTTGAGTTAAATTGAGGCGCAACGATGGCCTTTTTTATAGCCCAACCATTTACCCACCATATTAATGGCGTTTGGGCGGAGTAAATGCTTGGAGCGATTCTGGGCATAGTGGAGGATCTCCGGCGCGCTACTCAGTGTGCTTAGCGCACCTCCCAATGATGAATTACTGCATGGGGCCAAAATCTTCCTTGGAAGATGTGAAGCGCTGCACCTTTTAAAATCCCTATGCATAATTTTTGAGCTTAACGACCTTCCTCGGGGCGTGTGCTTGCTGGGCGTTATCTTGGACTATGGGCCCGTGCTATTGGAGAAAGCGAAACTCCCCCTCGCTTTAAACATATTTTCATCATTGCCTAGGGGCCCAAAAATGGCTTTCACTTAGAAAGTGGAGTTGCGCCCTTAAACTGGAGTGAAACGGCTACCTCGGGAGTGATGCCGGGGTGAGAAAAGTCAAAGGGACTTTCTCCCTTAGGAAACCCGAAATCACCTTGCGCTCGCCAACTAGGGGCAAAGATGGAGAATGGGGCCCCACACGCCTTCTCTTGGGTGCGCCTTGAAAAGTCAACAAGTATTTCACTATACCTACCCCAAAAGGGCTTGCGCTGAAAAACTTGGGCGAAACAGACTTGGGTCACTACTTAAATTCCTTCTTAAAAACTTACTCGTTTTGAAAAGTCAAAGGCGTTCGCTCTTGAAAACTTCAAAATGTTTTGTGCTCTAAAGGAGGAGGGATGGGAATTGATATGACTTTGGGTTTGAAGTTATAGGCTAAGGTTCGGATGGGATTGATTTGGGGGTGAAACGATTTGACTTTATCTTCTAGATTTGAGTAGCATGACTTGGCTTTCACTCCTTAGAGCACCGAAATAGGGTTTCACCTCTGAAGAAGGGTGAAAATTCCCTCCTTCCAGGGCACTTTTAGTAATGTTGAATTGCTTTCAACAGGCAATGCCAATTTTGCAAATCCACCATTCTCTTTAGCTGAAATTTTTGGTACTTGAAACTACTACTTACTTGGCACATTATAAAATGCACAAACCAAACTAAAATAGAACAAGTTTATAGGCTCTTCAAAACCACTCCCTGCCAGCTAGACCTCTGGCTCAAAATTGCGCTACTGATAGCGCGAGAGGGGGCGAAGAGACTTATACTCCGGAAAAGCAAATATGTACAAGCAAACAAGGAAAATAAAAATATATACACAACTTGATAAAATTTTTCATACTACCTCTCACTGGTAGTACGCCTTCAGATGAAGGCCATTAACTGCTAATGGAAGAGTAAACCCATTCAGATCTTGAAGGGTGAAGGAGTTAACCTGATGGACCTCGAAAATTCGAAATGGACCCTCCTAGAATGCATCAAATTTATCATGATTTCCGGGCTTGGACTTTTTCTCGTTCCATTTTAGCACCAAGTCGCCAACCTGGAAGGTCCGGTCAGAGGTCCTTTTGCCGAACCAATTTTTTGTGGTCTCGACATGCTTCATGAAAGCCTCATAGGCTTTTTCTCTTTCCTCCTCCAACTGCAACAGTTGGGCTATTCTGACGTTGATAGGGTCAAACCCTTCATCCTCACCGTCCAACGATCGGAGAGACTGCAACGCGGGCAACTCAATATGCGTGGGGAGCACTGCTTCCTTCCCGTACACCAGGGAATATGGGGACGTCTTGATTGATTTCTTAATAGAAATGCGGTCAGCCCATAACGCAAAGTCCAGAAGTAGATGCCAGCTCCGCTTGTTGTCTTCCAATGTCCTCTTTAGGATCCTAAGTAAGTTCTTATTTGTGGACTCCGCCAAACCATTGCCCTACGGGTAATAATTAGATGAAGTTTTCAGGTAAATACCATACTTACTTGTGAATGCGCACATTTTGGCATCGGTGAAATGGGAGCCATTGTCAGTTACTATCGCATCCGATATCCCAAAATGGGTTATCAACCCTTCCAGAAAGGCGATGACCACATCTTGGTTAGCCTGCTTGGTGGGCACTACTTCTGCCCACCGGGTAAAGTAGTCTATGGCCATCAGGATATACTTATGCCCCACGGAAGAATTGGGATCTATCACCCCAATGAAGTCTAAGCCCCACTGCTGAAATGGAGCCTCGACCTGAATTGGGTGCAAGGGCAGAGAAGCATTCCTAGTGCGATCGACATACCTTTGACATTTGTCGCACTTCTGGCTAACCTCGAAGGTATCAACAAAAATTGTAGGCCAATAATAGCCTACTTTTATTATTTTTAAGGCCATAGGCCTTCCCAAAAAATGGCCCCTGAACATTCCAGAATGGAACTCGTCCAGGATTTTCTCTTTTTTTGTCCCCCTGACACATCTCAGGAGGACTCCATCAATATTTTTATAAAACAACCCACTTGGTAGCAACACATATCTGCAGGCTTGGAGCCTGAACCTTCTCCTCTACGAAGCGTTGAGGTCGGAAGGGCACCGTCCAGTACTGAAGTACTCCACCAGGTCTTCTATCCAATCTCTGTCAGGTGCAGACCGATTTGCAAGATTGCTCTCCTACGCTGGATCATCCCATTGGCAAGCTGTCACCTCTGATGCGGCACTCCGGGCAAGTTCTTGGCATAAGGCTCGGCCACGGACCAATTTAGTGGGTCGGACCTCTATATCGAACTCTTGGATCTTGGAGACCCAACCTGCCCTTTTGTTGCCAAGCTCACCTTGAATGATGAAGTTTCTAACGTTAGGGTGCACCACGTACACTATCGTCTTGCTCTAGGAGATGAAATGATGAAACTTCTTCAATGATCGCATCATCGCATGCACTTGTCTTTCAATGAAGTTATACTTTTCTTCATGCGGGTGGATGACTTGGCTTAGGAATGCTATTGGGCACTCATCCCCATCCTCGTTCTTCTAGGTCAGGACAACTGCGTAGCTCTCCGGTTCTTCGACGGCGTAAAGGATAAAATCCTTGGAGTAGTCGGGGTTCACCAGAATGGGGGCCTGAGCGATTCTTTCTTTTATCTCCCTGAATGCCCGCTTCCTCTCCTCGGTCCATTGAAACTCGACATCCTTCTTGAGGAGTTCCGTCATCGACTTTACTACCTGGGCGAAGTCAAAAATGAATTTTCGAACAAAATTAATCTGCCCAAAGAAGGATTGGAGGCCCTTCTTGCTTCGCTGGTAGAGGTAGCTTGAGGAGGGCTTCCACCCTGGCAGGATCAACAACTAGTCCCTTCTCGGATATCACATGGCCTAGGAGCTTGCCTTCCTTTACCGTGAAAATGGACTTTTTCGGGTTTATGGAGATTTCGAACTCCCGACACTTCTCAAACACCTGTCGCAAATGTAGACCGTGTTCCTCCCTTTTGTGGGAAAAAATAGTCATATCATCAAGATAAATCACAATGATGTGATTGAGTAACTCACCAAAGGCTAAGTCCATCGCTCTCTGGAAAGTTGCATCCGGCATTTGAGAGGCCGAACGACATGCGCTGGTAGGCGAAAGTGCCCCACTTGGTGGTGAAGGTGGTCTTGTATTGGTCCTCGTATTTTACCCATATTTGGTTGTACCCGGAGAAGCCATCCAATAGAGAAAATCTCTGTGCTCCCACCACTACATGAAGGATTTGATCGATTTGGGGCAGCGGGTAGTGGTCCTTCAACGATGCTTGGTTCAGGTTTCAGAAATCGACGCATAGGCGGATGTCCCCATTCTTCTTTCATATTGGGACCAGGTTTGCCACCCAGGAAGAGTGCTTGATGGGATAAATGATCTTGGCCTCCAACATCTTCAGGAGCTCGACCTTCATCAACACTTCTATTTTTGGGTTAACCGGCCTTTGCTTCTATCCTGAAAGGTTTGACCCCTTCTTGCAGTTCAATAGTGTGCTGGAAGACACTCTTGTCATACCCCTTCAAGTCCTGATAGCTCCAGGTGATGATATCCAGGTATTCTTTGCATAGGGTCCTGATTTGCTCAATTTCCAATGTCGTGCAATCAGTTCCCACCTTGATGGATTTCCCAGATTCCAACTCCAGCTCCTCGTATTCTCTTGCATCCACCTTGATCTTGTGGGGGAGGGACCTGTCATCCTGGTCAAACAAACTTTCAAGGGTGATTAAACCCTTCGGGACATGGTTGTTCTTCAACTGAATTAACCCCTCATATTCTTCATCATTGAGGGTTCTATCTTCAATATTGCCTGCTTCATCGATCAAAAAATTGATGATCTGCTCATCACTATCAAAGACCTACCAATGGATATTTTTGTTCGATATTGAAGGTTGGTAGATTACCCTCACTACCTTCGGATTTTGCATTATATTCTCGGTAGGGGAGCATCTGGCTCCAATAGACGCTAAGACGTCAGCATGCTTATTCTGCTCTCACGAAATAGATTGAATGTTTAGAGCTGAGAAGGACTCTAGCAGATCCCATACCTTATTACGGTATGCCTTTAGATAGTGTTGCTTGGCAACACACTTATTGGTTACTTGGTTGCAGATCAACTCCGAGTCTCCGAAGATCTGCAACTATTTTATTCCAAGTTTCTCTGCCTTTCGTAACCCCAAACATAGGGCTTCATACTCGGCAACATTATTTGTACAGCTCCATGCGAGCCTGTACGAGTACGTTTTTTGGTTTCCAGAAGGAGAGACAAGGACTACTCCTGCTCCAACGCCATTCTTGCATCGGGCACCATCGAAGAAGAGCTTCCACAGTTGATCGGCCATGGGGTCTTGATCACTTGGTACCTTAGCCTTTTTAGGCTTGGTAATTGAGTAACACCCTATGTCAGATTCGATCATGGCATTAAAGTCATGCATAGAAAACTCATCCTCTATGCGGAGCTCGTCCAGAGCTTCTTCCATCAACTCTACCTTCTCTTCTTCCTCCACTTCTTCGATCATATTGATCGAGTCCAATTTGTTTTCCACATCTTGGATCCTTTCAATGTGAAAGGTAGAGGGCTTTTCATTAAAAATTTTAATCCTCCTTCCTTTGAAGGGGATTTCTAGGTGTGAATAGTCTAGAGATAGATAGCCTCCAAGTTTGGCAGTGAACTCCCTTGATAAGCACATGCTAAAATAGGGCTCT
Organism: Wollemia nobilis; assembly: GCA_028583015.1. Classification (NCBI taxonomy): domain Eukaryota; kingdom Viridiplantae; phylum Streptophyta; class Pinopsida; order Araucariales; family Araucariaceae; genus Wollemia; species Wollemia nobilis. The sequence continues at coordinate 4,177,996 of JAQPPZ010002072.1, read as the reverse complement.
AAATCTACTACCACAACTTCTTGAATTACAGTGATCTGTGGCATCTTGTGCAACATGATCGGGATATCCTTGATGACCCCCACTATTTTAATTGGAGTCCCATCCAGTTGAAGCACTCCAAGACTGCTCCTGGTGTACTCCATGCCCATAATCTCACAAATAGCCTTGGGCATCATAGTAGTGGCAGCACCAGAATCCACCATGCAGTTATGCACGACCCACCCTTCCATCCTGAGGGACAGATAAAATGGTGGTGGCCTATTCTTTTTGGTGGTGGAGGTAGTCAGCGGTTGTGTCAAGATGGTCTGAGTCGGCTTCCCCTTGCCTTTGGCAGACTTTAGGGATTCCTGCAATAGATCGACCTGACCAGGTAGTTGAAGTGCATCGAAGAGGCTTACCTTAGTTGGAGTCTTCCTTAGCTCTTCGACTATGTTGTATGCTCTTGTACCAGACTCACCTCCCTCCTTTGCAGTCTCGTACCGGGTTCGGTACTGCTACGTCGCTTCTACTCTCTAGCGCTTGGTCAGCGAGGGGTATCTAAGTTTTTCTCTCGCCTGATCCCTCGCTTCGGTTTGGGGTTGAGAGGTTGAAGCTTGCGGTTGAGGAATTCTCCCTTTTGCTCTTGGAGGCAGGAAGTCTTTTAATCGGGTAGAATCTATCGGTTCTGACACTTGAACATGCTCCTTTTCTGGTGGTGGCGCCTTCTCACTTGATGGCTTGGAATTGGTAGGCACCTTCAATGGTTCCATCTGAACCGGATCGACCTCAATGGGCTTCTTACCCATCCTCATGAGGACGGAGACCTGCTCGACAGGGGGAATCATAAAATTATGATCAGTTTCCCTTATCATATTTACCTGCCCACCAAGAGCGTTGTCTGCAAGGGTCTGTACATAGTTCAGATGAACCATGCAAGTCTCTTCACCATGAGGGTCATTGCAGGTGGAGCACCAATAAGCTCTTCTAGATGAACCAACTTCTTCATCTTCCAACATCGCATTTCTTTCAGGAGCCCTGTTGGTGGAAGTGGCTTGCTCCCTAGTGATTGGAGGAGGAAATCTCCTTGGCTGGAAGCTTTGATCATTTTGCCTCCTCCTCATGATGGTCATCTCATTCGCCATCGTCTTCATTGATGCTCATAAATCTTGCAATTCTTTGGCTTGGTCCGCATTTAAGGCTGCCTGAGGCATGGGTAATGGCAATGGCGCCAATGGTGCAAGTAATGCTGGATATGGAATATGAGTTGGGAGTTGAGGAACAGCGGGTGCTTGATACTACGGAGTGGGTACCACTTGATTCTGAGGGTTGGGATTCCATGATTGATTGGGGTACATCGAGGGTGTAGGCATAGACTGAGAAGATGCACTAGGATACATGTTCTAAGGGAAATTTCGAATAAATCGGCATAGTCACCTTTGGAGGCAACTTTTCGATAGCTACTAGATCAGCCTCAACCTTCTACGCCTGCTCATACAAGCTAGGGAACGTGTTGATGTTAGCATGTCGGATGCTCATGCTAATATCAGAATGGAAAGCTCTCAAGTAATAGAATATCGCTTGCTCCGGAGTGGGCCAAAGGCCGATAGTGACTCTCTACCAGGTTTGAGCGAACCTGACGTTGAAATCCACTACCTCCTCTTGGGGATGCCTCTGGATGGTGGTGAACTGGTGCAACAAAGAGAAGGGGTCCACCTATTCATTGAAACCCCTTATCAATTGTTCTACCAATTGGTCCCATGTAGTGATGGTGTCGACCAATAGTGACCGGTACCAGTAGAGGAGCTTACCTCTCAGTGAGAGAACTAGCAGCCTCACCATGATATCTTCTTCGGTGATGTGGTGAATGGTTGCTAGTGCAGTGACATCTTGGACGTGCTCATAAGCCATCTTTCCTGTACCATCGTATGTGGGTAGAGCCTTCAATGTTGTGGGTGGTACTTGGTTCTGAGCCGTCAAGGCTAGAGGTCCTGAATGATTCCATGCGGGAACTGCCTGGGTGGAGGCTGCGCCATCTGGACCGGAGGATTTGGTGGATTGGGTTGGACCAAAATGTTTGGAATGTTCGGTTGAACCAGAGGATTTGGTTATGAGGGCAAGCTAGTCATTATGTTGGCAGGACTTGGAGTCTATGAAGCTACAACAACTACTTGTGAGGATGTCCCATCTAACGGGATAGTCGGTTGGACCACTCTAGGATGTTCTCCCAAAGCATCGATGTCAAGCTCGAAGAACTCGACTGCTTCTTCTGTATTTTTAGCCTTCCGTCTCGTGTACATGAAGGTGTGGGATTTTAAACCGATTTCAAGATTCGGAGGCTTCTGAGTTCAGCTGAGTCGCCAGATGTTCGGATTTGACAGTATCAAGATGAACATCAACTTCTTAATACTGCTTTTGACGTGGAACATTTGCGTCCCATCGGGCATGCCAAAAATTGTTGGTCAAGAATCCACCTTAGGTATGAAATGTCTCATTCATGCACCCTAGACCCGACCAACATTGAAAGGCCGAGAGGAAGAAATGCCTCCCGTGCCAATCTCTAGAGATGGGTTGGTTCCCTTGCTATTCTAACTTGGGGTTTGAGATTAAGGAATAGGAAAGAAATTGAAATGACTGAAAGGGATGGGAAATATGGCCTCAGGCCAAGATAGAACAAGGGTGATGGACAAGCAACACGATAACTTAATTGCACGTTGAATCAATAGCACTCAACATAGAAAACTAACAGAAATTAAAACCAGGCATCTAACATGTGTAATATCTAGAACTATTCCAACGTTCACCCTCTATCGGGAGTCAAATCCAGACATAGAATTATAACCCACATACAAAGTAGAGAATTTAATAGAAATATAAGATAGAAGACATACACATAAATAGAAGTCCAGAGTTAGAGCCAAACATTCTCTGTATTGATAGCAGAATTCAAGTTACAACAAGCTTCTAGCAAAACATCCATCATATTACATTAAAATTGTCGGCTTTTATAGAGAATTCTGCCGCTTGAAATATTTAATGCACACCTACAAAACATGGCGATGGTAGCCAAGATAAGATTTGAGAGGAAAAACACTCATGAAATAGTAACCAGGCATGGGCTGAAATTGATGACTCCTTGAAATGCAATTGCACCCCTTCAATGTTCTAATAGGTTTAGCTGGTGGCACCATCTCCTTGCTTGTTGGAACCACCTTAGTGAAAGATAGGATTCTGAAATCCTAGGAACATCAAGTCTGGAAGCTTCTCAGACCGACTGTGTTTAAATGGATAAGGATGCACCTTGTGTCACTGAGAAGCACCTCTAAAGAACTCCAACTAAAGTAAGGGGGTTGGACTAAAAAATGTATGCTAAGGATGCAGGCTAACCTACGTTTCATCAGTGTGATGCAGGAGCATCCAGTGGCCTCTGATGCAGGAGCATCCAGTGGCAGCAGAGCCATTTTCAAAAAATTGGTTGAGGGAAGATGTCGCGATTTCGCGACATGTCACGAAATCACGATAGAAGAAGAAGAAGGCAAGGAGAAAAATATGTCACGATATCGCGACAAAAAAAGTGTCGCGATATCGCGACATAAAGTGGAGAGAGGAGGAGAAAACTGTTGTGATTTCGTGACAGAAGATGTGTCGCGATATCGTGACGCAAGCGAAGAACGAAGCCAACGGGGAGAAGCTGTCGCGATATTGTGACAACAAATGTGTCGCGATATCGCGACACAAGTGGAGCAGAGGAGTCAACGAGGAGAAGCTGTCACGATATCGCGACACAAATGGAGCAAAGGAGTCAGCAAGGAGAAGCTGTCACGATATCATGACAAGAAATGTGTTGCAATATCGCGACACAAGTGAAGCAAAGAAGTGAGCAAAGAGAAGCTGTCGCGATATCGCAACAGAAAATGTGTCGCAATATCGTGACACAAAATGGAGAAAGAATCCAGCAGGGCCAACTGTCGCGATATCGTGATAGGTTCCATAGGAGAAGCAAGGGTGCCAAGGATGTCACGATTTCATGACATGTCACAGTTTCGTGACCCAAAGAAGAGAGAGAAGGCACAGAGGAGAAGATGTCACAATTTCATGACATGTTGTAGTTTTGTGACCCTCCAAGGAGAGAGAAAGCCAGGAGAAAGAAATGTCACGATTTCGTGACAAGTCACAGTTTCACGACCAAAATGCGAAGAAGGAACCAAGGAAGAAAGATGTCACAATTTTGTGACATGTTGTTTCACGACTCAGAAGGGACCGATGATTATAGGGACCATTACAAAAGGGGGTCATTGAGTGACACGTGGCAGCACGGAACAACACATGGCACCAAGGTGCAGTGAAGGCAAACGAAGATGAAGAGTCGTGTGAGAAGAGGAAAATGATTAGTCATGAAATGGAAACGAAGGGTCATGCAGAGTAATCTAGTAGTGAACAGGAGTCGAATGGCAGTTACAGGGGCTTTTGCAGAATGCATTTATGGAATTGAACAGTCATGGCAAAAATGAAGGAGAAGCCACCAGCTGGAAGACGAAGAGGCATGCCAAAAATTATAAAAGGAGGAAGCAGAGACATGCAGAGGGGTTGGAAAATAGTTGCAGGCAGGGGTTGTAGATTCGAAGGCCAGAGGGTCATTCTGGCCCTGTTCGCCTGTTTTTCTACCAGAAGAGCTTAGGGTTCCTAGGTAGTGTAGACAGGCAGTTTGCACCAGGATCCATGGAGACGGAAGACCGCAAAATAGATGCACCAAACATGAGGTAGTTTTGAACTGTGTTTCCTTTTAGAGAAAGCTCAGAGTTCCTAGGTAGTGTAGGCAGATTCGTCGAGCGTGAGGTAGTCTACACCAGGATCGTGCATGTTGAGGGCTACAGATAGAGCGACGTGAATTTCTTCCAGATACGGGAGATTAATGGCTGTGGCCATTGTTCTATAATTGTTATTGCAGACTACAAAGGGTCGGGGCCTCTATAAAAACCCAATGAATGTAATGAGAGAGCATGGAGAGCCAAATATTGCATAGTGAATGTAAACTACACCTGCGGGCTAGTCTGTGTAACTATAAATAAAAAATATTGAATGAAAATATTGGATTTTGATGAATGCAATTTTTGGCCCCCCATCAAGTGGTATCAGAGCGAGAAGTTCTTGAGTGTGCAAGCAGATGTGTCGAACGTGAGGCAGTTTGCACCAGGACCTGTGGAAGAATGGTGAGAAGACAGAGAGAGTGGGTTGATCAGAAAGAGTTGAGTCCCTGTGTGACAGAACAGTGCAGAAGTGAAGGTCACTTCTCCATCAACCTCGAGTGTCTGATGCAGGAGCATCTAGTGGCCTCTGATGCAGGAGCATCCAGTGGTGACAGAGCCATTTTAGAAAAATTTGCTAAGGAGGGAAGACATCATGATTTTGTGACATGTCACGAAATCGTGATAGAAGAAGAAGAAGAAGGCAAGGAGAAAAATATGTCACGATATCGCAATAGAAAAAGTGTCACAATATCGCGACACAAAGTGGAGAGAGGAGCCAGCGAAGAAAATTGTCGTGATTTCGTAATAAAAGATGTGTCGCGATATCGCGATGCAAGCGAAGAATGAAGCCAGTAGGGAGAAGCTGTCATGATATCATGACAACAAATGTGTCATGATATTGTGACACAAGTGAAGTAGAGTCAGCGAGGAGAAGCTGTCGTGATATCGTGATAGAAAATGTGTCGCGATATCATGACACAAATGGAGAAAATGAGTCAGCAAGGAGAAGCTGTCGCGATATCGCGACAGGAAATGTGTCACGATATCGCGGCACAAGTGAAGCAAAGAAGTGAGCGAGGAGAAGCTATCACGATATCGTGACAAAAAATGTGTCGCGATATCATGACACAAAATGGAGAAAGAAGCCAACAGGGCCAACTGTCGCGATATCACGATAGGTTCCATAGGAGAAGCAAGGGTGCCAGGATGTCACGATTTCGTGACCCAATCAGGCAATAGGAGGCTACAGGTAAAGATGTTGCAATTTCATGACCTGAGGAAGAAAGAGAAAGCCAAAAGCTAAGATGTCATGATTTCATGACCCAAAGGCAGGATGAAGAGCGAAAGAGGAAGATGTCGTGATTTTGTGACATGTCACAGTTTCATGACCCACAGAAGAGAGAGAAGGCACAGAGGAGAAGATGTCACGATTTTGTGACATGTCACAATTTCACGACCCGCCAAGGAGAGAGAAAGCCAGGAGAAAGAAATGTCATGATTTTGTGACAGGTCACAGTTTCATGACCAGAAGGCAAAGAAGGAACCAAGGAAGAAAGATGTCATGATTTTGTGACATGTTGTTTCATGACTCAGAAGGGACCGACGGTTATAGGGACCATTACAGAAGGGGGTCATTGAGTGACATGTGGTAGCACGGAATAACACATGGCACCAAGGTGCAGTGAAGGCAGGCGAAGATGAAGAGTCGTGTAGGAAGACGAAAATAACTAGTCATGAAATGGAAACGAAGGGTCGTGCAGAGTAATCTAGTAGTGAACGAGAGTCGAACGGTAGTTACAAGGGCCATTGTGAAATGCAGTTATGGAACCGAACAGTCATGGCAGAAATGAAGGAGAAGCCACCAGTCGAAATACAAAGAGGCATGCCAAAAATTATAAAATGAGGAAGCAGAGACATGCAGAGGGGTTGGAAAATAGTTACAGGCAGGGGTTGTAGATTCAAAGGCCAGAGGGTCATTCTGGCCCTGCTGCACTATTTTTCTTCCAAAAGAGCTTAGGGTTCCTAGGTAGTGTAGACAGGCAGTTTACACCAGGATCCATGGAGACAGAAGACCGCAAAATAGATGCATCAAACATGAGGCAGTTTTGGACTGTGTTTCCTTCCAGAGAAAGCTTAGAGTTCCTGGGTAGTGTAGGCAGATTCATCGAGCGTGAGGCAGTCTACACCAAGATCGTGCATGTTGAGGGCTGTGGATAGAGCAACGTGAATTTCTTCTAGATGCGGGAGATTAATGGCTATGGCCATTGTTCTGTAATTGTTATTGTAGACTATAGAGGGTCGAGGCCTCTATAAAAACCTAGTGAATGTAATGAGAGAGCATGGAGAGCCAGAGATTGCATAGTGAATGTAAACTATGCCTGCGGGCTAGTCTGTGTAACTGTAAATCAAAAATATTGAATGAAAATATTGGATTTTGATGAATGCAATTTTTGGCCCCCCATCAAGTGGTATCAAAGCGAGAAGTTCCTGAGTGTGCAAGCAGATGCACCAAACATGAGGCAGTTTGCACCAGGACCTATGGAAGAATGGTGAGAAGACAAAGAGAGTGGGTTGATCAGAAAGAGTTGAGTCCCTGTGTGACAGAATAGTGCAGAAGTGAAGGTCACTTCTCCATAAACCTCGGGTGTCTGATGTAGGAGCATCCAGTGGCCTCTGATGCAGGAGCATCTAGTGGTAGCAGAGCCATTTTCAAAAAATTGGCTAAGGAGGGAAGATGTCACGATTTCACGACATGTCACAAAATCATGACAGAAGAAGAAGAAGAAGGCAAGGAGAAAAATATGTCACGATATCGTGACAGAAAAAGTGTATTGCGACACAAAGTGGAGAGAGGAGCCAGTAGAGAAAATTGTCACGATTTTGTGATAGAAGATGTGTCGTGATATCACGATGTAAGCGAAGAACGAAGCCAACGGGGAGAAGCTGTCATGATATCACAACAGCAAATGTGTCACGATATCACGACATAAGTGGAGCAGAGGAGTCAACGAGAAGAAGCTGTCGCGATATCGTGACAAAAAATGTGTCATGATATCGCGACACAAATGGAGCAAAGGAGTCAACAAGGAGAAGTTGTCGTGATATCGCGATAGGAAATGTGTCACGATATCACAACACAAGTGAAGCAAAGAAGTGAGTGAGGAGAAGCTGTCGCAATATTGCGATAGAAAATGTGTCGCGATATCGTGACACAAAATGGAGAAAGAAGCTAGCAGGGCCAACTGTCGCGATATCGCGACAGGTTCCATAGGAGAAGCAAGGGTGCCAAGGATGTCACGATTTCATGACCCAATCAGGCAAGAGGAGGATGTAGGCAAAGATGTCATGATTTCACGACCTAAGGAAGAAAGAGAAAGTCGAAAGCTAAGATGTCACAATTTCGTGACCCAAAGGCAGGATGAATAGCGAAAGAGGAAGATGTCTCAATTTCATGACATGTCACGGTTTCATGACCTGCAAAAGAGAGAGAAGGCGCAAAGGAGAAGATGTCATGATTTCGTGACATGTAGTTTCATGACCCACCAAGGAGAGAGAAAGCCAAGAGAAAGAAATGTTACGATTTCATGACAGGTCACAGTTTTGTGACTAGAAGGCAAAGAAGGAACCAAGGAAGAAAGATGTCACGATTTCATGACATTTTGTTTCACAACTCAGAAGGGACTGACGGTTATAGGGACCGTTACAGAAGGGGGTCATTGAGTGACACGTGGCAGCACGGAACAACACATGGCACCAAGGTGCAGTGAAGGCAGGCGAAGACGAAGAGTCATGTAGGAAGACAAAAACAACCAGTAATGAAATGGAAACGAAGGGTCATGCAGAGTAATATGGTAGTGAACGGGAGTCGGACGGTAGTTACAGGGGCCGTTGCGGAATGCAGTTATGGAACCGAACAGTCATGGCAGAAATGAAGGAGAAGCCACCAGCTGGAAGACGAAGAGGCACACCAAAAATTATAAAAGGAGGAAGCAGAGACATGCAGAGGGGTTGGAAAATAGTTGTAGGCAGGGGTTGTAGATTCGAAGGCCAGAGGGTCATTTTGGCCCTGCTATGCTATTTTTCTACCAGAAGAGCTCAGGGTTCCTGGGTAGTGTAGACAGGTATTTTGCACCAGGATCCATGGAGACGAAAGACCGCGAAACAGATGTGCCAAACGTGAGGCAGTTTTAGACTGTGTTTCCTTCTAGAGAAAGCTTAGAGTTCCTGGGTAGTGTAGGCAGATTCATCGAGCGTGAGGCAGTCTACACCAGGATCATGCATGTTGAGGGCTGCGGATAGAGCGACGTGAATTTCTTCTAGATGCGGGAGATTAATGGCTACGGCCATTGTTTTGTAATTGTTATTGCAGACTATAGAGGGTCGGGGCCTCTATAAAAACCCAATGAATGTAATGAGAGAGCATGGAGAGCCAGAGATTGCTTAGTGAATGTAAACTACACCTATGGGCTAGTCTGTGTAACTGTAAATCAAAAATATTGAATGAAAATATTGGATTTTGATGAATGCAATTTTTGGCCCCCCATCACAGTGTCTAGCCTGAAATGGGCTTGCACTTTAAAAACTATAGTAAAACAAGTTGGCACCTTGAGAGCAGCGTAGGCATTGAAAATTCAAGGGTGATTGCACTACTACTTACTTTTGAAACTGCTTTACACTTGGAAAAATGGGTGAAGCACCTTGCTGCATTGGGATGAGTGTCAGCATTGAAGGGTCAAAGGGGCTTACACTGTAGATTGGGGTGAAAATACCTTGCACCTAAAAAATGGAGGGAAATGCCTTACAACCTCGCGAGTGGTGCCAAAGTTGAAAAGTCAACAGGTATTGTCCTCTCTCTTGCTTCGAAATTTACTTTGCACTCGATAATTTGAGTGCAACACCTTGGTGCCTTGAGAGCAGCGCTAGGGTTTGAAAATTCAAAGGGGATTGCACTCTTACTTAGGCCCAAAATTGCCTTGCACCTGGAAAATAGAGCGAAACCTCTTAATTCACACTTAGCATTTTTTTTGGAGACTGTTGCTACACCTTGAAAAGTCAACAGGCGTTGCTCTCCTAATAGATTTTGAAAAGGCTTTGTGCTCTGAAACTAGAGCACAAATATAATGGGTCACACACTTGCGCTAAAGTAGGTTTGAGCATTGAAAATAATGTGAAGGCACTTTTGCCCAGTTTTTCCTTGAAAAGGACCTTACGCTCCTCAAGTAGGGTGCAAAGACATTGCACTCATTTTATAGGTCAAAAACACCTCATGATTTACTTAGTATTTTTTCTCTGAAGGTGGGCTTCATTGCTCTCTAGTCTAAAATAGGCATGTGCTCTTCTCCTTCTTTGAAACTAACCTATGCCTGGAGACATAGCACGAAACTATCTTCACCCTCTAAAAGACAAATGCCCTGCATGATGGATGAAATGAAAAAACTGCACCAAGCCTTGGGCACAACTTACAAATTTTGACAGAGAAAGTAGGAAAGATAAAATACATTCTATATAAATAAGAAAGATTCAGGGAAGGAGAAATTACAAAACAACAAAATATACACAATGTTGCAGAAATCCCAACAAGTACCTAGAAGAACCTCATCAAAAATGACATCTCAATTTTTAGGTATTGCATTATTTGGTACCATGAAGTACCAATGTAAATATTTATATTAGAAACGTGTCGAATATTTATGTCAATAGTGGGTGTCAAGTTGTGAAGAGTGTATATGTATCGTGTAATTATGTGTGATTTATGAGTGAAACATGTCATGTGTGCAAGTGTTAATTATAATTGTGTAAGGTGTCAAGTGTGCAAGTGAAGAGTCATAAGTGTTAGGTGTCAAGTGTGTAAGTGAAGAGTCATGTGAGATGTGTCAATATTAGAAGTAGGAGGTTATGTAATCATGAAAGACTGTGATAATTTAAGGGCATGTGAAAGGTTACATCTCCCATGAGTAGAGGAGAGAAAAAGTTAAAAGTGTTGTTATATATTGATGAAAAAGGTCTATGTGATGTAACATGAGAAATTTTTATTCATGAATGTAATAGATCAGTATTTTATGTGCAATATTTGTGTTACTATTGAATGCATGTGATTATTTGATCTTGTAAATATTTATCAGTGATATATTTAGGATCATTTTCCAATAGTGGTATCAATTCATATTGGATTAGATCTATGCTCATGAGGGACATTTTAAGGATGGAGAGAATGTGATATTGAATCTGAAGATTGAAGAAAGTTTGCAAGAAGAAATTTGGAGATGTATATTGAAGAAGGAGATTTATTGTAGTGTTGAAGATTGGATGTATAATGAACATTGAAGAGATTGAATGATAGGATATTTGAAGAAGATATATTTGTGGAGAGAAAAAATTATGGAAGAGACGCAATGTAACACTTTGGAGAAGTAATCCATGAGTAAGTGTTGAAGGAAGACATTGTGGAGGTATTGGAGTTTCATGGAGATAGTAAATTGAGAATTGCATGCTAAAGAAGGACTTGTGAAGATACATTGAAGAGAAGAGACATGATGGAAGAGGCTAGAAGAGCCATACATAGGTTATAGATCCATACATAGACTAGAAGAAGGTATATATAGTCTAGAGAAGACCAAATAAGCATATGCAGTATAGAGGAGACCAAAGAAGCATACATAGTCTAGAGGAGACTGGATAAGCATACACAATCTAGAGGAGAGCAGAGAAGCATACGTGATCTAGAGGAGACCATAGAAGCATACACAATCCAAAGGAGAAGCAATACATTGTACCATAGTTTGATAGCAAGCGAGATATGAAGAAGAAAATGCTTGCAACAAAGGTGAGGATTGAAGCCTAAGGAAGAGACTATGCACAACAAAGATTATTCAAAGGAGTCAGACATGTAGAAGATGTTATTGTAATGTCTATTGAAATGATTGATAGTATGCAATAACTATTTTTGGAAGGTTCGCCCTAGATTGGAAGTTGATTCACCTAACAAGACATTTTTAAGCACCATTAAGGTAAGATTTATCTTTTCAAGCAATTTTGATTATTCAGGGTGCATATTTACTTTGGATTTGATTAATTTGCAAAAATAAGGTTTATTTTTTAAGGTATTATTTTTTAATGCTTTTTGGGAGATATAAGGAAAGACTTGATTAAGGAAAGAATAAATTGAATGAAGAGATTAAATTAATTGAAGGAAGTAGTTAATTAATATTAAAGAAGATAATTTGAATTGAATTAAAATTTGGAGGGTAAATTTGTGAATTAAGATTTGAGAATTGATTGATGAAAAGTTGTTTAAAGAAGGAAGAATTTGAAATTAAAATTTTGGGAATAATAAGAAGTGAAAATTGAATATTTGATTGATTGAAACAAATAAGAAGAATAAAATTAAATTTTTTTATTATTATGTTGGGAGCAACAAAGAAGATATAAAAAAATCAAAAGAGACTTAAGGTGAAATTGCTTTTTGAAACTAATCATGGAAGATATTATTCAAAGTATATTTTTAAAGGATAGTGAGGATATGTTGGAAAAACTAAAATATTACACATCTTATGGATAATTTTGATGTACAAAGGGGTATTCAAGTAAAATTTAAGAGATTATTTTTAATTCTTAAAGATGCCAAAAATAAAAAGTTTACAACATTTGGCAATTATCTACATTCAAAAATTTTGAAGCAAAAGGAAATTCTAAGGATGCTATTATACTACTTATTGATATAGGCATGATAATATATATGACATTGCTTACTTTTTAAATCTATAGAGACAAAAGACAAGAAGAAAAAAAACCTAAAATCAAGGATATCACTTGTGACACAAATGATTTATGGCATATGATAGCAAATAATCTTCTTCAAGAAACACATTTGGGTGTAGACAAAGAATGTACAAACAATATGGATGAACAAGATGATATGTTGATGCATTCAACATATGTTAACTTCAATAAGGAGTCATTAAATTCAAATATTCATAGAATTTATTATTATGATGACTTACTTATAATAATGGTGGGCATCAAGTTAGAAAAACATATTCAATGCCCTAACATAAAGGAGTACCAAAGTTAGCAGTACAAAAATCGAAGAAAGAAGAAAATGAAGACAAGACAAAGACTAGAGTAAAATATTGAAGGAAAAACCTTTATGCCAAATAATGTAATATGGGAGGGTGTTAGAAGGTATTACATTATTTGGTACCATGAAGTACCTATGTAAATATTTATATTAAGAGTGTGTTGAATATTTATGTGAATAGTAGGTGTCAAGTTGTAAAAAGTTTATGTGTGATGTAATTATGTATGACTTATGAGTGGAAGGTGTCAAGTGTGCAAGTGTGAGTTATGAGTGTGCAAAAGTGTCAAGTGTGCAAGTGAAGTCATAAGTATTAGGTGTCAAGTGTGTAAGTAAAGAGTCATGTTATATGTGTCAAGATTAGAATTATGAGGTTATGTAATCATGAAAGACTATGATGATGTAAGACATGTGAAAAGTTACATCTCCCATAAGTTAGAGGAGAGCAAAAGTCATGAGTATTGTTATATATTGATGACAAATTTCTATGCAATGTAACATGAGAAATTCCTATTTATGAATGTAATAGAGCAATGTTTTATGTGCAATATTTGTATCACTATTGAATGCACATGATTATTTTATCATGGAAATATTTGCCTATGAGATATTTGGGCTCATTTACGAACAATATATCCAAATCAAAACCTTGTGCCTCTGCAAATTTAAAAGATCATATGTCTTTGAGGCATATTAATACCCAAAAAGATACACTTATGACTCTTAAATACCTTATTATGAAGATCCGTGGGTATGTGATCCCATGCTAAACATCTAAATATGTAGAATAAGGACATATTATCTTTATCCCTATTGCTCTCAAGATATGCCATGCCTTAGACTGTGCTAGTAGAAACTTTATTGATTATTTATGTTGCACAAATGATAACTTGACACCATAATTTATGATCCATTCCTTTAGCTTGAATTATTTTATATCAATGATCATACTATTTTTCATTTCAACCATATCATGTTATTTAAAATATTGTGAATAGTCCTCTGATAAGCAATTCTATGAGAAGCCAAAAAATAATGAAAAGCATGATTAACATACTCACCTCCCCCATCTATCCTTAGAACTTTAATTCTCATATCCATTTGATTCTAAAAAAGAGCCTTGAAGGTCTTAATATCTCAAAGACCTCATCCTTAGTGTAAATAGTGTATAAGTACACATTTATAGAAAAATCATTAATTAAAAGGATGGAGTACCTATTTTCTAAAAGATATTGTACATCCAAATATCTACAAATGTTACTATGTATTATCTCCAAGGATGAGAGGCTCATATTGTAATCCCTTTTGGAAAGGTCTTCCTATAATGCTTCTCTAAAATGCATCCCTCACATGCACCATTTGGAGGGGATATGCATAGAAGCTCAATGGCCATATGATACTCGCTCATATATATTAAAGATCTATAGATGAGATGCCTAAGCCTATGATGCCTCTTTTGATTTTTAATATTTGCAAGAAAAACTATAGAAACAAAGATTGTTTTCCTAGAAGAGGTAAGTATTTCTCCTAAATTAAACATTTGGTTAGACTCACAAAAATAGCTAGAAGCAATTATTTTAAACATGTTGTCTATATATTTAATTACCCATTTAATAGATCAAAATTCTACCTTCTAATTATTATGAGTAATGTGATAAAAAAACTAAAGGTTAGGGATAACATTGGGAACATGAAGTACCTCATTAAAAAACAAATATTTAATGTTGATATCTCCACATATTATAACCTACAATGAAGAATAATCTTCAATAACAACATGGTCCTCTAAATGGGATTTGTTGTAACATTATAGATGTTTATGCTTCATAATGTTCATAGTTGCCCCTAAATCTACAATCCATTTATATGAAGAGGTGGATATCCAATATGTTGAATGAATTGCTATGCATTCTTGTGAGGTTTCTTCAAAACAATTGTTCTCACCATATGCATAAAAGAGAGTAGCATCAATAGCCTCATTTCTTATTGCTTCCTCAAGTTTCTCTATGTGAATCTAGCAAACTTATGCCTTGTGGCCTTCCTTTTTGCAAAAATCATGTGTAGGTTTCTTGAAGGGCTTCTTCTCAATCTACTTTGGCTTCTTGTCATTTTGAAATTTGTCAATAGATTCCTTTGGATGAGCCTAACTAGAAAAAAAAAATTCCCTTATGTCTATGTCTTCTAGCATAATGGTGCAAGAAGTACTTGAACACCTCATCAATCAGTGGTGTAGGGGAGTCTAAAAAGTACACATAAAACATTTTAATAACAACAACTATCTCATATATCAATAACATATTGTTGAAGATAATATTGAGCAGTTCAATGTTATTTTTCTTCTTAAATGCTTCTTATCCTTCTCTTTTATATGTAGGTAATCCTCTTGCAATTTGGATATCTTCTTGTAGTTTCTTGAAATGAATTATATACATATCAATAGTATCAAATGATTCTATGGACAAAGTTACAATTTTATCCTCCAATATACTAATTTGTGTAGAACCAATTCAATCACATAGCCCCTAAAATTTTGTAAGCAACACTTTAGGGTCTATGGTGGTTGCTAACATGGGTGTCAAATACATTGTCAACACGAAGGGCTATGACACCATGAGCCTCATCCTTCTTGTTATTTTAGATCTACTTTACTTCTTTAATATCAATATCATGAGGCTTCTCATTTGCATACTTGAGTAACCCCTTGCTTTGAAGCAAAGATTCAATCTTGATTTTCCAAGTAGCATAGTTTGGACCACTCAACAAGGGCACATAGTGATCTATGATTATACTTCCAAAATATAAAATATTGCATGTGTTGAAGAGTATTTTCCTTTTGTATAAGGGATATAAGTGGACTATATTTATTATTCTTTAGGTAGGATTATAGCAATCCATGTTGGTCGATGGTTTTGGTTCCCTTTGTTTGCCTATTTATCATGTTTTTGCCACCTTTCTTGATGTTTTTGCATGTTAACTTTTTCAAAACACCAAAATAAATATAGAGTCATGATTGAGGGATATTTTAACATGTGTCCCCCAAAGTACCTATTTTGAAATTGATGATGCCAAGACCATCACTTTAAATGGTGTAGATACCCAATTTCACTCATCAATATTATTCTAGGATTCTAGTTAATTTTGGTGACATATCTAAGTCATTTTTCAACATTCATCATGAAAATTGGGTGCTCAAAAATATTTCATAGCCCAAAAATAAATTTTTAGGTTGCATACTTGTCTCTCAAGTTGTGAACTTTAGCGAGCATAAATTTTCAAATTCTTCCCCCTTCAACTATCAAATGGATGGATTCACTGACAATAAAATTTTGCAGCTATGAACTTGTCTAAGCTATGAATTTGTCCCTAAAACTTCAAAATGGAAACTTTTCCAATCCAACACCCATATTTATCCACACAACCACTTGCCAACTCGAATTACATTTGTGCACCCTAAATGTTTTTAATTGAGCCCATGAAAACTGGCCAAAAATCATAAAACTTCCCAAAACTTCTAAAGTAGTTTTTTAAGCTTAGATTTGTTCAAGTTGGAAATTGCTTTTTTTAAATCCAATATTATTTATATTATTTGGAACTTACTATTAAAAATAAATACACTCATACAAATACTACAAATAAACATAAATTCTCAGTCACAACTATGGAAAAATAAATGCACAAATGAACAATCTCACAAATAATATTGAATCGTAGGCCTCTTCTATGGGGCAAAATACTTCAATAATTTCATTAAATTATGTAAAAATATACATACATTCTTACCCCTCATATTTTTAAATATTTCATCTACCACCTAACTCTCAAGGTTGGCTTACATGCAAAATGCCATCCGAGCTAGAATCTCCTACCTACAAAACAATTACATTCTTGATAACAATTACATATGATGGCACCACTTGTCTAGGCACTTCTAGAGTTACAACTATTACAAAATATTTCAAAAAATTATCATGGATGTTCTCCACATTTACAAAATATTACAAAATATTATTATGGGTATTTCTCCACGTTCATAAGGAACATTACATTATAGTGTTAGGATGGGGTACTAACATACTCTTTCCCTTTGAAAAGCTTTATCCTCAAAGTTGAAGGTGAGGAAACTGCTACTGGAGTTGGTGAAGAGGTTCCCACATAGTATCTTTAGGTTGTAAGTGTTGTGACCCCAAATTTTATGTCTTGAAACTAGAGCACTTTTTTTTAAAAGAACAAACCTAACCGATAAAAGGTTTACTAATAAAATGTGCCCATTCCACCATTCCAAGGTACTACCACATCTATACTCACTTTTGTCTATCAAAGTGAGTTCATTAAGTTAAGTGGTTCACCCATCCCTATACTTGCATTTGTCTATCAATACAAATATACTAGGTGTAGATAAACACCCCTTTCCTTATACTTACACTTGTCTATTAGTGTCAGTATTTTAGGTGTATTGGTTCACCCATCGCTATACTTACCTTCATCTATCAAGTAAGTATACTAGGTTTTGACCCATATACTTTCCAGTTAATCAAAAAGATCATGACATCCACTACACTCCACCTAATATCCTTTCTAGTCAATCAGAAAGATCGTGACATCCACTGCACTCCACATAGGTCTTTTTATCTACCTTGATTAATTACTTAAGAGTTCTAGTCATCATTACCTATGAAACTAAAAAAACATATCAAATAAATATCTAAACATAGCAAAGCTCAACTCCCAGTCGAACTCTAGCTCGACCAAAATAGCAACTTGACTTAAGTTGAACCCGACTTCTAAATTAGTCTACATCAGATTGATAAAATTAATTCCCAAGCCTGCAAATTATTTCTACATAATTTCCATTCTCTAGAGGATAATATGCAGATGAGAGAGCAATCGGCTCTAAGATCGTTTACTCTCCAAACAAACACACAAATATGATATTAATAAAGTTGCACAAATAATATCATAAATAGTCATCATGAAAAACAACAATGCATCTAACGCTCTAAAAAATATTCTTTAACCACTTATACATTGAATAGTATTCTCAAAGAGAAAACCAAATTCACACTTGTTAGTGAACTTCAATTATCTGAAGCTAACATTAGATACACATTCTATAATAATAATTAATTCTTTTACTTCAAAAATATTGTCATAATATCAATATTTGCAAAAATTCATCATCTATTGTATAATATATTATAGTGCTCATTCAAGCTTGGATTGCATTCAACAATAATTACAACTTCCACTACTGGGTGCAACAGTAAGTTCCCAATTCAAAACTTGAGTGCGCATTCATTCCTTATGGAACTTCAATTGGGATTGTCTGTTGATTTCCATGCTAGCCCAACACGTATTATATCCCTTTAGTTCCAGAGCCTCCTTTAACCATCGAAAAGAAGAATTGCCTTGCGATGGGATCAATATTACTCCTTTTTAAAGAGTTTTGCATATCCCAATACTTGCAACATGGTTTTAGAATAATTTTGTGTTAATGAAAATAATAGGAACAATCTGACAAGCATAACAAGTTCAAATAAAACTCAAGAATTAAAGAACATCATTCTTCTTCTTTCATGTCTAAGATGATTCTATATCATAATTCATCTTGATACTAGAATAATCCATTCATTTAAATCAAAGGCAGCAAAATAAATTGTATATATCTATATACATATCCTTTAAATAAAGTTTACATCCTTTGCCTATCAAATCTTTTCATAGGCAACCACATCTTCAAAAAATTTAATCACTTCATTAAGGACAACGAAAACAAAGCACACCTCTAGGTATCTATTCTAGAATTCAAAGGCATAAAATGCATTGTGTTTCGATGATATTCCTAAACCATATTCTAGATTAATCAAAACCAAAAGCTACCAAATTCTTTATTCTATAATAAAATATGCCAAAATTCACCTAGCACATATCCACTCAACATTAAGCATCAATGACAATGGTTTGAATCACAATACACATGCAAGGTCTATCACTAACACCCATGCATAATATTAACATTTATGTTACCATTTATCCATGAAAATCTACCAAGAACTATGTTCTACCAAAAGTATGAGCAGTGATTTCCTTTTCTATGGTTGTAACATATTTTATAACACCCAAAATAGAATGGTAAACAAAATAGTAATGCCCACCTTCGTCAGCCTTTTGCAAGAGAAACTCTATATTTTTTGGTGTAGACTGGTCAAGTTTTATCTCTATCATTTGGAAAAATAACATAGTCTATTTTCCATACACACGGATGCAAAACAATTCTTTAATAGTTGTTACCCATAGCAATCATTCATCACAACCATTATTGTTTCACATACATAAATGAAACTACAACCCAATAAACAATGGTCACCAGATTACCTGGTTCCTCAGCATCCCTTCTCAACTTTTCTTCCTTTTAGTGAATCCTTCTGCCTTTGTCTTCCTTCTTTTTTGTCTCCTATTTTTTTTCAAAAAATCCAAACCCTCCTTACCTCTATCCATCCTCTTTTTGTCGAGCGCTCCTCCATGATGACCATTCCTCACTCTTCGGTCCAACTTACAAAAAAACATTACTCTTCCACTCCCACACACTCAACATGAAAGGAAATATATTCTATCCAAAGTTTCGATAAGGTCTCATCAATGCTCCACTACAACATGGTTCATCAAATTAACTGCAGGTTCACTACTTCTAACTGGTCTATAACAAGGCTTCCATATTCATTAATAAAACAACATCCAATTCATTATTTATTTTTAATTATTTCCAAAACCAAAAAGAACTTATTGTTCCTACCTAAGGAAACAAACATTTATTTCTTCCATTCCAATATGTTTCTTTCAAACCAAATTCCTTCATAAGCAATTATCATACAACTAAACTCAAAATAATTTATTTCTTTATATATATGCAAATCATATTATGCATATGCATGAAAGGGACATTTATCCATGTTACCTCCTTAAATATTTTGACAAATAACGCATCACATCATTCCCCAAGGTAATATTTTCTTGGTGGTTAACTCTTTCAACCACCATGAGGAAATCTATTCCTGCAAAATGCACTTTCATTAGTAGCATTATATTCATTTATAAAATCAAGTTTTTCACAAAGTGAACATGAAATTATCCTATATTTCATTCTTAAAATTTGCATCTCACTTTCAATAAGGAAAAAATATTTTGCATAGTAAAACCACAATAGTCAATCATTTCATCCATAAGAAATATTACAAAATATAAGTCCATCAAACTGAAAAGTCTGCTTAAAGTGGGTCATGATAGTAAGCCATGTCATTAGACAAGAACATCGATGATGACATGTCGATGAAGGGTACATGATCAAAGATCAAGAATACATTCAAGTTCAATAATTATGGAACCCTCCTCATTCAACTCTAGAAGTGTAGACTGCACTTAGACCTTTTTGCCAATAACTTGCTTGAGAGAAGACACATGGAAGACTAGATAAAGTTTGAACTAGTCAGAAGGTCTAGTTTGTATGTGGTCGACCCAATCTATTGCAACACATGATAAGGCCCATAATATTTTATGGTAAGATTTTGACAACCTCAAAGCTGGTAAGAGGATTTTTTATATGGCTACAAGTGAATAAAAACCATATCTCCAACATCAAAGCTATATTCAATATGGTGTTGATCACCTTGTTTTTTCATATGATTTTAAGCCATGTCTATATTAACCTTGAGTTGACAAATAATTGAATCACACTGGCAAAGAGTTAAATCCATAGCCTAAACTTTGGAAATACCATGAATGTAAGAAGATGGTGTTGGTGGAGACTGACCATATACTGCTTCAAAGGGAATCACCTTAGTGGTAGTGGTTTATGTTGTGTTATACCACCATTTTTCTAAAGGCAGCCACTTGGTCCACTATGTAGGATGTTAAGAGGTGAAGCAATGAAGATATGTTTCTAGGTATTTGTTCATAATTTTAGTTTGGCTATCAATTTGAGGATGATAAGCCAAACTCATATTGAGTTGTGTTCCCTACAACTTGAACAATTCTTGCCAAAATTGACTAGTGAAGGTAGGATCCCTATCAAAGACAATGGATTTAGGTATTCCATGGAGGTGAAATATAGATTCAAGGAAATTTTGAGTGATAATGGAGGTGATGTATGGATGGGATAGGGAACATAAATGAGCATACTTCATAAGATGATTCACTATCACCAAAATAACTAATTTACCTCTAGATTTAGGTAACCCTTCAATAAAATCCATAGAGATATCCATTGAAACCTGCTCATGAATTGACAAGAGCTAAAGGGTAGTAGTGGAACTCATAGTTTCACCTTTCATACATTGGAAAAAATCACATTCAACCACAAAAGTATGAATAAATTTTTCATACTTCACCAAAAAAGGTACGCTTGGTCCTAGTATAAGTATTGTGAAACCCTTAATGGCTAGTTGTTGGAGAAGCATGTATTTATTAAAGAATGAGATCCTTTATCTATGACTTTTTGGGTACGATAATATAGTCATGGTATTGTAAATCATGGTCATCCCAAGTATAGTCAGGGCATGAATGAGGATCTACTTGAAGTTGGCGGATGAAATTTTCCAAAGAGAAATCCTTGAATAGTTCCTCATGTAGTTGATGAATCCACTGAAGATGTGGTGTGGATATAGCATGTAGCATAACCTATTCTTCATGTAATCGAGACAAAGCATCTAGCACCACTTTTTTATTACCCTTCTTATATGTGATGTTTTAGTCATAACCCAACAATTTGGAAACCTATTTTTGTTGTTCTAGAGTGGACATCCATTGTTCTAAAAAATATTTGAGACTATGATGATTAGTCTTGATGGAAAAATATCTCCTAATGAGATATAGTTGCCAATGATTGATCGTATGTAAAATGGTAAGCCTTTCTTTCTCATAAGTAGATTTACCCAAATTTTGGCTTGAGATTGTCTTTCTAGTGAAGACCAAGGGTCTATTTTCTTACATGAGAACTACCCCAATGCCAGTGTTTTATGCATAACTCTCAATGACAAAAGGTTTAGAGAAATATAGCATTACTAACATAGGGATAGTGGTCATGGCATACTTCAAATTAACAAAATCCTTTTTGGTCGATTCTATCCACAAAAAAGAATTATTCCTCAACATGGTGGTCAAGGGAGTGCTATCTTACGATAATTTTTTATAAATTTTCTATAATAGCTCATGAGTGCCAAGAACCCACAATGTCCCTTTAAGATACGAGGGTTAGGCCAATCTTGGATAATCTAAATTTTCTTGGGATAAACCTAAAATCCATCCTTCGTGCCAATGTGACCCAAGTATTCAATCTCTTGCTAGCCAAAGGAGCATTTAGACATATTAGCATAAAGCTGATGGTTAGACAAAATTTTAAGTGTTTGTTCTAAGTTTTGAAGATGTTCTTCCCATAAATGGTTGTAAATCAATATAACATCAAAAAAGACTAGAATAAATTTGCGAAGGAAAGAGAAAAAAATTGAATTCATCAGAATTTGAAAGGTAGAATGTGCATTGGTTAACCCAAATGGAATAACCAAGAATTCATAATTCCCTTCTTGAGTTTTAAAATCTATTTTTGGAATATCCTCATCCTTGATGTGAATTTAATAATATTTTGATTGCAAATCCAACTTGGAAAAATATTGGACCCCATGCAACTCATCAAGTAGTTCATCAATACTAGAATTGGAAATTTATCCTTAATAGTGATCTTATTAAGGTCTCAATAAACCACACATAAGAAGCAAGTGCCATCCTTAGTTCATACTAATAATTGTGGCAAATAATAGGGACTAATGCTAGAATGGATAACCCCTACAACATGAAGCTCTTGTACTATTTTCTCAATTTTTTATTTTTGAGCATCAAGGTACTTGTATCGATGGACATTAGGAGGAAGACTACCAGGAAAATTTTGTATTACATGGTCATGTGAGTTATGAGGAGGTAGTCCCTTGGGTTCCTTAAAAACTTGAGCATATTTATTTAATAATCCTGGTAATTGCATTGGATGGTTATGTTCTTTTTTCTCAAGGGCAGTTATAGCAAAAATTTGTGCCACCACTCCATGAGAGGACTTTTTTAACAAATTTTCTATATTATGGGTAGAAATAAACTGAGCCGTACCAACTTTCATGCCACGTAAAGTGTATTCCTTCCCATCTTGATTGAATTTCATCCATAACTCAACAAAATATGACAAAATTGGTTATAACATTCTCAACCATTGTGCTCCCAAAACTATATCACACCCACTAAGGGGTAAGGCAAACATGTCTATATTGAGATTATAGTCCCCAACTTGAAGTTTAATATTTACTTTGCATGGGAGGTGCCTCCATTAGCAATCATGACTTCAAAGAAATTACATGTAGTAATGTATAGTTTCATTTTTTGGCTACACATGGATCAATAAAGTTGTGTACTCCTAGAGTCGATAATGATGATGAATCATTGTCCTTTGAAGTAGCCAATCACTTTCATGATTTGGGGAGTAATAACTCCTGCTAAAGCATGCATATATATTTTTGGGTAGGAGTCCTTTGAATATTCTGCCTAATATAATGGTTTGCCCTCTTGAGGATCATCCTCTTCCTCTAAAGATTCTACGGTTGGTGTTTCATCCAAATCTAGCAGATACAATTTTTGTTGTACACACTTATACCCATGATAATATTTTTTCTCATAATTAAAACATAACCCTTGGGCCCTTCTATTATCCATCTCTTCACAAATCAATTTTTTATAGTTGTTGATTTAGTGGTGGGACTTGTCATGACCTTGGGTGAAAAAGGTGGTTGAGATTGAGGAAATTTAGTGATACGACCTTGAGCCTTGAATTTATCTTCTGCTAATTTAGCCAATTGTATTGCCTGGTATAATGTTTGTGGCCTCACCATTTTAACCTTAGCTTTAATGTCATCCTTCAACCCACTCATAAAACAACTTTGAAAGAAGTCAACACCTAAACCAGTGGTATGATTGGT
Organism: Wollemia nobilis; assembly: GCA_028583015.1. Taxonomy (NCBI): domain Eukaryota; kingdom Viridiplantae; phylum Streptophyta; class Pinopsida; order Araucariales; family Araucariaceae; genus Wollemia; species Wollemia nobilis. The sequence goes on along the minus strand of JAQPPZ010002072.1, from coordinate 4,154,195 downwards.
CAGTTTCTCAAACTGAGTTTGGTACTCTCCAATAGTTGAAGTTTATTTTAGTTTTATAAGGGATTAGGTAAAATCTTCAAATTCACTAGAACCAAAGCAAACGAGTAGATGCTTCTCAAAGTCTTGCCATGAGAGGTCAGTTTCAACCTTCCTAAGCCACTAAAACCAATGTAGTGCATCTAATTCAAAATTAAAAGATGCAATTGTCAAACACATTTAGCATGGAATATTATGGAGACAAAAATATTTTTTTACCTTACAAACCACCCCTTAGGATCCTTCCCATAAAATTTTGGGAAGTCTAATATGGGAAATTTAAATCCATTGGTATCTGGTACTAAAGAACACTAGCTTATACTGAGAGGGGGGTGAACAGTATAAGATAAAACTTTTTACTTTTCAATCCAAATGATAACAACAATAATATCAATGCAATAATGAAAAAATGCACAAATCATCACGCATATGAGAGACACAAATTTAATGTGGTTTCACCCAATATAGGCTACATCCACGAAGAAATATTACTGATAAATTTCTCAACAAATTTTATGGGCACCAACCCATAGGAGACACCAATCCCCTATTATAATGTTCATGGACACCAATCCATAGGAGACACCAATCCCCTATTATAATGTTCATGGACACCAATCCATAGGAGACACCAATCCCCTCTCAAGTTCTTAGACACTAATACATAGGAGACACCAATCCCATCTCAATTTCGTGGACACAAATCCATAGGAGACACCAATCCCCTCTCAAGTTCATGGACACCAATCCATAGGAGACACCAATATCCTCTCAATTTTGTGGACACCAATCCACAAGAGACACCAATCCCATCTCAAGTTCGTGGACACCAATCCATAGGAGACACCAATCCCCTCTCAATTTTGTGGACACCAATCCACAGGAGACACCAATCCCCTCTCAAGTTCATGGATACCAATCCATAGGAGACACCAATTCCCTCTCAAGTTTATGGACACAAATCCATAGGAGACACCAATCTCCTCTGCTCGCAAGACTGGCCCAAAATCTTCTTAAGTCTTCTCTCAAGATTACTCTCAAATCTTGCTCAAATCTACTCTCAAATATGCTCACAAAACCTGCTCCAAATATTCACACAAAACCTACTCAAATATTCTCCAAAACCTGCTCACAAAACCTACTCAAATTTGCTCCAAAATTTGCTCATAAAACCTAGTCAAATCTGCTCCAAAACCTGCTCATAATTCCTACTAAAACCTGCTCACAATTCCTGCTAAAACCTGCTCTATAATATTGCTCAATTCTGATCCAAATAATTTTCATCTATTCCTAAATCTTGCATACAAAATAATGCTCATCTATTCCCAAATATTGCATAATGATATTATCAAGTTCTTCACCTATTCTTCAATGTGCTTTCCTCAACTAAAGCAATTTAGACATATTCTACCCAAAATTCTTTCATGAACATATAGAGAATCATATGCACTTATCAAATTCCCAATATGTTCTTCATATTCATTAAGTCTGTCGCTTCCACATGTCTCACATTTATTACATTAAAAGGTAGCTCTAGTCTAGCACTTGATAACTAACCTTGTAATTGCTGATTTGCACCTTTCCTTCCCTTTTGTAAATAGCTAAAAATGTCCTTCTTTTCAATTGAATCCTTTCACACTATATGTGAAACTTTCACTTGTTTTAAAACAACCTTTATATTTGTGTGGGACTATACTATTTTTCTTATTTTCACATTCACTTCAAAACCAATCACAATGCACAAATTTGTCCTTCTCATCTACTCCCAAAATAAATCATGAACAATGCACAAATTTGCTCTCAAATATGATCTATAACCCTTGCACATTTTCTTCCAATTTCAATAAAAAATAATGCACAAGTTTGCTCACAAATTGGATCTATAACCTTTGCACATTTATTCCCAATTTTAATCAAAACCAATGCACAAGTTTGTTCTCAAATCTGATCCATAACTCTTGCTCATTTATTTCCAATTTCAAGCAAAAATATGTTTCATCCAATAATTACTTATACCTCCCACTATATGACAACAAAAAATATTTTCCTTAACCACAACCACTTTGAGAAAGGAATTAAATCACCATACCTCTAAATATGCCTTACTGATGATGATCTTCTTTTTGCATGAGCCTTACAAACTTGTTTTGACATAAATAATTTTCCTTTTGTTTGTCCCTTCAAAATCTGGTTAGCAATTCTCTTTTTCTTTTCTTGATTAGATATCAAATCAATCACTTTAAAAACCCTTATAAAAAGGATGCACAATAAATATTTAAAAATAAATCCTTATATATTCCTTTTTAAACTCACAAAGAAAAGCTTTATTAACAACAAAACCCATATATCTTAGTTTAATAATTATCAAAAATAAAACCTTTATGCTAACATCACAATCATTATTTCTTCTTTTATTAATTTAAAAAAATGAAACCTTTATGCTAACATCTTAATCCTTATATATTATTTTATTAATTTGCCAAAATATAATTTCTAAACTAACACCTTGACCCTTATATCACCCTCAAATTTAAATTTCAATACAAATTTTAAATACCTTTGCACAGTTGCGAATTGAACCCTTGACCTCTAGAAGTGTAGTGCTTTCACTAGTGCTCGTGACCAGTTGTGCTACCACAATAGGTGAGACAAAAAGGGGTACCTAGATATTTTTCCATGTCCTTGCGTTATCTCAATAGCAAAGCCTCAACAAAATATTGTTGACTAGATTCGACCCCCTAACCTCCTGCACAACAACGATCCACATAAAGCCACACAACCGATCAGGCTACCCCAACAGGTGAAACCAAAGGAGCACAATGTGATATTTATTCATGTCTTTTCATTGCTTCAACAACAAAACCTCAACAAAATGGTGTTGACCAGATTCGACTCCCTAACCTCTTGCACATTAGAGCTCCATGCAAAGCCAAACAACCGACTGGGCTACCCCAACAAGTGAAACCAAAGGAGCACAATGTGATGTTTAACTTTATCTATTGTTGTCTTGAATTTTTGTTGTCTCAGATCCTCTGTTTGTCGTTTTCACACCACGAAGGAAAGTAATTCGATTGCACACTCACTCAAAGGTGAATTAATATTATATATTTATATGCTTTCCGGTGTTCTTCGATTTTGTCCAAGTCGGCTTAAATTTATTTGCTTTCAAACTTTATAATTTCTCTAAAAATGTTGGCACATTTTTTTTTCAAATACTTTATATTATAATATTTTAAATCTTATGATTGAAATATTATAATATTAACTTTTAAAACTTTGTCCCTCTCTTGGAATATTTAAACCTTTTTGTCCCAAGAAAATTTTAAACCTTTGTCCTTCTCTTGTAATATTTAAATTTAATATTTAAGTACTATAATCCTTTGCTTGAAAAAATTGCCTTGCTTTGAAATATACCTTACCTTGAATAATTGTCTATTTTTTGCTATTCATAAGGTACATTTTTTACACCATTGATATATTGTATAACTTTATAAACTTCTCACCCTTGAATAATATTTCTACCTTAAAACCATGCACCTTTGATATCAATGACAACTCAATATTTCCAACAATCTCCTCCTTTGTCATTGATGGCAACCCTACAAAAACATTATTTTACTGCATATAGGTTCACTATTTACTCCCCCTCACTGAAATTCCCCCCCTTTGACATCAATGGAAAAGGGCTCCTTGGGGCTAAAAATAAAACACTTAACTCAACCTCCTTACCACCTCCTTTTCTTGAGGTGATCAATTTTGATATGGGATTAAAACTACTCCCAACTTACAATGCTCTTCTTCTTTTTTAATTTTATTTTTCCAAACTTTTGTAGTCATACCTCTTTGAATATTTTGAGCATCCTTTTTCTTGTTTGTCTTTGGAAGTTCTAGGAACACTATTCTACACCATTTAGCTTTATGCCCAAAATTGTTGCAATTGTAACACATGATGTTGTAGTCCTTGAAAGGTGCAAATGAATTGAAGTTCCTCTTGGTGAAGCCATAACCATTCTTATTATGAACCCTGCAATGTACAACTTTGTGACCAAAATTATTACATGAGAAATAATAACCCTGGAAGAAATATTCATCTTGCCTTGAAGGATATGGTCGCATGGTTATTTTTTTGCTTTTTCAGTGATGTTCCCTGTTCCTTGATGGTGCATTATTTTATTCCTTATTGATGCTTTCACTTTTCAACATATCATCATAGGTCTTGGACTCTTCTTCTTTAATTACTTTCTTCTATGCTTCTATCTCTTTTGAGCTTGATTCACCATTTTTTTTCTTGACCTTCTTCAAAACTAAGTTCATTCTTGGTAAATGGAGATCTTTTCTGCTTTGATAATATCATCCAAGTTTTTTAATATTTTCCTAAACTGATATATCTTATCATTAAATTTTTCAAGTCCCTTCCTTAGAATGATAGCTTCATGTTCTAATATTTCACATTCTAGTTCTTTTTCCTTTAACTTTTCAGCCATACCTTCTTCAATTCTTCTTGCCTCTTCAACCTTTACTTTTAAGTCAATGAGATATTGTAGAAGTTTTGATCTTTTTTTCTCATCCTCTTGTACTTGAGCCTTCAATCTCGAGTTATTATTTCTAACCCTATTTAAATATTAAAGAACAACATTAAGTTCCTCTTCTATGTCAACTATGGATTCCTCTTCATATTCTGAATCTTCCTCTTCTTCTTGGTCTTCAATAATAGGATCATCTTCTTTCTATTCTTCTTGGTTTTCAACAACATGATTATCTTCTTTCTTTTCTATGGAAAAAAATAGAATTTATTCTTTTTCATTATTGAAGAAGCTTTCATCACTACTACTGGAAGCACTACTTGCTTCTTCAACATAAAAAATCTTCTTGTGTCTTTGAAAGATCTTCTTATCATGTTTGTCTTGATTGTGCTTGTTTTTCTTTTCATGATTAAATTTTCTTTCTTTCTTTTTATTATATTCCTTTTCTTCTTCACTGCTACTACTTCCTGCCTGTGGACAATTAGATGCATAGTGACCAAGGTTACCACAATTAAAATATTTCACAGACTACATACCTTTGTATTTTCTTGGACCCTTCTTATTCCTTCGCACAAAATTAGCTTCTTCTCCACTGCTTGATTCTTCACTTGATTTTGGTTCTTTATTATTTGCCTTCTTTGAATATTTGAATGTTGCCTCTCATTTGGATGTTTGATCTTTTTTTGTCCTCATCTCATAGGCTATGAGAATCCCATGTAGCTCATCCATGCTCAAAGTTTTGAGATCCTTCATTTCTTCAATTGCTGAAACCTTTGCATCAAACCTCATGGGAAGTGACCTCAAGATTTTTTGAACAAACTTAGAGTCTTAAATGCTTTCTCCAAGTCCATGAATTGTGTTGACAACTTTATCAACTCGAAGTAGATATTGGGCAATATCTTCTTCATCTTTATTCTTCAAGTCTTCAAACTTCCTCCTATGGGTTTGAAGTTTTTCCATCTTAACCTTGTCGTCTCCTTCATACGTTCTTTGTAACTTGTCTCATATTTATTTTCCTAAAGTTCATTGCATGACCTTCACAAATTCTTATTCATATAACCCACTTAATATTGTATTCATTTCCCTGGTATTATTTTCATATGGTTTATTACCATTTGCATATATGGGAGGAGTTGTAGGTGGAGTTAACCCATTATCAACAAATTACCATATATCATATCCATGTACCATCAACTAAGTCTTCATCCTTATGCTCCAGAAAGCATAGTTAGTCCAAAAAAAAAATTATACCTTGCGGTTGGTGTGGGAATTGAACCCTCGACTATTCTTCCATGAGTGCCTTAGTTATTGATGCAAGGAAACCTGATGTGATCTAGACCAACCTAGACTAGCGAACATGAATCATATTGATATATGGACAAGTTGTTGATGTAAGGAAGCCTGATGTGATCTAACCAACTTGGATTGGTGGACATGACTTAGATTGGCAGTTGGATAAGTTGCAGACACAAGGAAACCTAACACAATCTAGACCAACTTGGACTGGTGAACATGAATCATACTAATAGCTAGACAAGCTACAAATGCAAGAATACCTAACGTGATCTAAGCCAACGTAGACTCGAAAATCTGACAACACTCCTAAGTAGTGGGATGACACAAACGGTAGCTTTATATGATGGACTACGAGTTAGACAATCAAGTTGGACGAGCCATCACAACTGACAAAAGGAGATCAATGAAGGTCAACCATTGTAAGGTGGTTATTAATATGAAGGTGATTTTTCTTTTTTAAATCACTTGGAGAGTGCCCTCACTATGCGTGTGGTAAAATGCTCCCATTATTCATATCTCTCTAGGCATCGAAGCACCTGTTAGGTGTAGAAAATTTTTTTTCGTAGACAACCATTTTTTCATAGACAGATCTAAGCCTTCTAACATTTTTGATCAGGATGAATGTGTGCTTATATGGTTTGTTTGTGATATTCGTGGATCTTTCTGCAATACAATTATGATGTTTCATATTCTCCTAGTCATAGCCAACATTCATAAGGACATTTTTTTTTTCTTTTTTCAAAATGTCGAAAGGACCAACACACAACTTGAAACCAAAATAGAACTACAAAACCAACATCAAAACCAAACAAAAATGTACAATATGATACAAGTCTCACATGATTTAAGGGCTAAAATAGTGCTTTAGAACTTGCCCATTAACCGGTAAAATCAAATATTTCCCATCCAAAGTTCTTAGTCTGAAAGTACTCTCCCCTAGAATTTCTGAAATTTGATAAGGACCTAACCAAAGACAATCAAACTTTTTGTGATCCCCTTTCTCATCATGCTTTTTATCCCACAATAAAACCAAGTCCGAGATCCTGAAAGACTTAATTTTTGCTCTTTTATCAAACCATATTTTGACCACATCTTGATGTTTGCTCATGTGGAGCATGGCTTCTTCTCTTTCTTCATCAAGGTGCATTAGATGACTTAATCTAGCCTCAATGTGATTATCAGTTCCAAGGTATTCTTGTGTGAAACGAAGGGTTTGAAGCTTCAAATTTCCAGGAAAAATTGGATCTTGCCCATAAACTAGATGATAAGGTGTATTCCCTATTGATTCTTTTTCTCTAGTCCTATCTGCCCAAAGAGCAAATTTTAATTGGTTGTGCCAATCCCGAGAATTCTTTTCCATGATGGTTAACAAATTTTTATTTGAAGATTCTACCAAACCGTTGCCTTGAGGGTAATAGTTAGACGAAAACTTTAAACTCACCTTATTATCATATGCCCAATTCACAAATTGAGTGGAAACAAAAGCTTTACCATTATCACTTACAATAGAATCGGGAATTCCAAACCTTGTTATGATAAGATCTTCGAGGAATTTTATTACCACATCCATGGTAGCATGCTTCGTAGGAATTGCTTCCGCCCATCTAGTGCAATAATCTGTAGCTGTGAGTATCAATTTATGGGAATCTAAATAATTTAGGTTAATAACTCTAATGAAGTCTAATCCCCATTGTGCAAATAGTCTCATCTCAACTACAGGTTGCAATGGCATAACTGCATTCCTTTCTCTATTGGCATCCACTTGAAAAATATGGCAAGATCACACGTGTGCATGTGCATCTTTAAAAATGTGGGGCCAATAATATCCCGCTATGAGGATTTGATGTGCAATTGAATTTTCCAAACCATGGCCGGTTTCGTATTTACCATGAAACTCCTGTAAAACACTGGTAGCTTCTTCTTGATTTAAGCATCGTAGGTAAATTCCATCATGATTTTTCCTATAAAGAACACCAGAACTAACAAGATAATTGGTACATTTAAGTCTCAAGGCTCTTATTTTAGTAGAATTAAGATGTGATGGACACTTACCATTTAATAGAAAATACACAATATCAACATACCAATCATCTTTAGAAATGTGCTCTCCATCTGAATACTGGCATGTGACTTGGGGATTGTTCTGAGCAATTGTTTTTACAAGTCCTTGTCCATGGACTAATTTCATGGGTTGAATTTCAAGGTCAAATTCTTAGATGGTGGAAATCCATTTACCTCTTCTCTCACCTAGCTCATTTTGCACAAACATGGCTTTGACAGCAGGGTTAGGCACAATTGCAGAGACCCTACTATGCACAATGTAATGTCTAAATATTTTTACTATTTTGAAGAGTGCATACATTTGCTTATCGAGGATAGAATACCTCAATTGAGCATACTTCAAAGGAGCACTTAGAAAAGCTATGGTATTTTCTGTGTTATCTTCACCTTTCTGATCGTAAAAGAGTGTTTAGATGTGAAAGCATAAATAAAGAAAGGCTTAGAATAATTTGGACTTATAAGGACAGGGGCTCTAGAAATAGCATCCTTGATTATTTGAAAGGCAACCCTAATTTCTTCATACCATCTGACATTCACATCCTTTTTGAGCATCTCATTCAGTGGTTTATCTATCTCAGCTAAGCCAGAAATAAACTTCCTCACAAAATTGATTTTTCCAAAGAAAGATCTCAATTCCTTTTTGCTAGCTGGAAGAGGCAAGATTTGGATAGCTTCTATCCTTTTCGGATCAATGGAGATACCTTATTTTGAAATTATATGGCCAAGCAATCTTCCTTCTGTCACTCCAAAGATGCATTTTTTTGGATTTAAAGAAATTTCATGCTCTTTACACCTTTGGAGAACTTTCCTCAAATCTTTCACATGGTCTTCCCTTTTCTTTGAAAACATAGGAATGTCATCCACATACACAATGATACATTTACCTATGAGCCCTTTGAATGCATAATCCATGGCACGTTGAAATGTTGTGCTTGCATTTAATAATCCGAAAGGCATTCTTCTATAGGCAAACAAATTAAGGAACATCATTATTGGACTGGTGAACATGAATCATACTAATAGCTAGACAAGCTACAAATGCAAGAATACCTAACGTGATCTAGGCCAACGTAGACTCGAAAATCTGACAACACTCCTAAGTAGTGGGATGACACAAACGGTAGCTTTATATGATGGACTACGAGTTAGACAATCAAGTTGGACGAGCCATCACAACTGACAAAAGGAGATCAATGAAGGTCAACCATTGTAAGGTGGTTATTAATATGAAGGTGATTTTTCTTTTTTAAATCACTTGGAGAGTGCCCTCACTATGCGTGTGGTAAAATGCTCCCATTATTCATATCTCTCTAGGCATCGAAGCACCTGTTAGGTGTAGAAACTTTTTTTTCGTAGACAACCATTTTTTCATAGACAGATCTAAGCCTTCTAACATTTTTGATCAGGATGAATGTGTGCTTATATGGTTTGTTTGTGATATTCGTGGAGCTTTCTGCAATACAATTATGATGTATCATATTCTTCTAGTCATAGCCAACATTCATAAGGACATTTTTTTTTTCTTTTTTCAAAATGTCGAAAGGACCAACACACAACTTGAAACCAAAACAGAACTACAAAACCAACATCAAAACCAAACAAAAATGTACAATATGATACAAGTCTCACATGATTTAAGGGCTAAAATAGTGCTTTAGAACTTGCCCATTAACCGGTAAAATCAAATCTTTCCCATCCAAAGTTCTTAGTTTGAAAGTACTCTCCCCTAGAATTTCTGAAATTTGATAAGGACCTAACCAAAGAAAATCAAACTTTTTGTGATCCCCTTTCTCATCATGCTTTTTATCCCACAATAAAACCAAGTCCGAGATCATGAAAGACTTAATTTTTACTCTTTTATCAAACCATATTTTGACCACATCTTGATGTTTGCTCATGTGGAGCATGGCTTCTTCTCTTTCTTCATCAAGGTGCATTAGATGACTTAATCTAGCCTCAATGTGATTATCAGTTCCAAGGTATTCTTGTGTGAAACGAAGGGTTTGAAGCTTCAAATTTCCAGGAAAAATTGGATCTTGCCCATAAACTAGATGATAAGGTGTATTCCCTATTGATTCTTTTTCTCTAGTCCTCTCTGCCCAAAGAGCAAATTTTAATTGGTTGTGCCAATCCCGAGAATTCTTTTCCATGATGGTTAAAAAAATTTTATTTGAAGATTCTACCAAACCGTTGCCTTGAGGGTAATAGTTAGACGAAAAATTTAAACTCACCTTATTATCATATGCCCAATTCACAAATTGAGTGGAAACAAAAGCTTTACCATTAGCACTTACAATAGAATCGGGCATTCCAAACCTTGTTATGATAAGATCTTCGAGGAATTTTATTACCACATCCATGGTAGCATGCTTTGTAGGAATTGCTTCCGCCCATATAGTGCAATAATCTGTAGCTGTGAGTATCAATTTATGGGAATCTAAAGAATTTAGGTTAATAACTCTAATGAAGTCTAATCCCCATTGTGCAAATAGTCTCATCTCAACTACAGGTTGCAATGGCATAACTGCATTCCTTTCTCTATTGGCATCCACTTGAAAAATATGGCAAGATCGCACGTGTGCATGTGCATATTTAAAAATGTGGGGCCAATAATATCCCGCTCTTAGGATTTGATGTGCTATTGAATTTTCCAAACCATGGCCGGTTTCGTATTTACCATGAAACTCCTGTAAAACACTGGTAGCTTCTTCTTGATTTAAGCATCGTAGGTAAATTCCCTCATGATTTTTCCTATAAAGAACACCAGAACTAACAAGATAATTGGTAGATTTAAGTCTCAAGGCTCTTATTTTAGTAGAATTAAGATGTGATGGACACTTACCATTTAATAGAAAATACACAATATCAACATACCAATCATCTTTAGAAATGTGCTCTCCATCTGAATACTGGCATGTGACTTGGGGATTGTTCTGAGCAATTGTTTTTACAAGTCCTTGTCCATGGACTAATTTCATGGGTTGAATTTCAAGGTCAAATTATTAGATGGTGGAAATCCATTTACCTCTTCTCTCACCTAGCTCATTTTGCACAAACATGGCTTTGACAGCAGGGTTAGGCACAATTGCAGAGACCTTACTATGCACAATGTAATGTCTGAATATTTTTACTATTTTGAAGAGTGCATACATTTGCTTATCGAGGATAGAATACCTCAATTGAGCATCCTTCAAAGGAGCGCTTAGAAAAGCTATGGGATTTTCTGTGTTATCTTCACCTTTCTGATCGTAAAAGAGTGTTCAGATGTGAAAGCATAAATAAAGAAAGGCTTAGAATAATTTGGACTTATAAGGACAGGGGCTCTAGAAATAGCATACTTGATTCTTTGAAAGGCAACCCTACTTTCTTCATCCCATCTGACATTCACATCCTTTTTGAGCATCTCATTCAGTGGTTTATCTATCTCAGCTAAGCCAGAAATAAACTTCCTCACAAAATTGATTTTTCCAAAGAAAGATCTCAATTCCTTTTTGCTAGCTGGGAGAGGCAAGATTTGGATAGCTTCTATCCTTTTTGGATCAATGGAGATACCTTATTTTGAAATTATATGGCCAAGCAATCTTCCTTCTGTCACTCCAAATATGCATTTTTTTGGATTTAAAGAAATTTCATGCTCTTTACACCTTTGGAGAACTTTCCTCAAATATTTCACATGGTATTCCCTTTTCTTTGAAAACATAGGAATGTCATCCACATACACAATGATACATTTACCTATGAGCCCTTTGAATGCATAATCCATGGCATGTTGAAATGTTGCGCTTGCATTTAATAATCCGAAAGGCATTCTTGTATAGGCAAACAAATTAAGGAACATCATTATTGGACTGGTGAACATGAATCATACTAATAGCTAGACAAGCTACAAATGCAAGAATACCTAACGTGATCTAGGCCAACGTAGACTCGAAAATCTGACAACACTCCTAAGTAGTGGGATGACACAAACGGTAGCTTTATATGATGGACTACGAGTTAGACAATCAAGTTGGACGAGCCATCACAACTGACAAAAGGAGATCAATGAAGGTCAACCATTGTAAGGTGGTTATTAATATGAAGGTGATTTTTCTTTTTTAAATCACTTGGAGAGTGCCCTCACTATGCGTGTGGTAAAATGCTCCCATTATTCATATCTCTCTAGGCATCGAAGCACCTGTTAGGTGTAGAACCATTTTTTTCGTAGACAACCATTTTTTCATAGACAGATCTAAGCCTTCTAACATTTTTGATCAGGATGAATGTGTGCTTATATGGTTTGTTTGGGGATGCCACCAATCACCAGACAGTTAACTCATAGATTTAGATCTTTGCAGTCTATTAGGCATAAGGAACGTGTAGTTGAAGCCAAGCGGTGCCTAAAGTGCTGCATAGTAGAAGTTCCACCCACGTAGTGAAAGTCACCGCTAAAAGGAGAAGAAACACATTTTATGGCTACAATATATGTGTGTCATAGATTCAAAACTCTCTAGCTCCTGCCGATTAGAACTTTGAGTGATCTAGTTTGGATCAATACTCATGGTTGAAGATTGACGTCGGGTTGCCATCACTATTGAGGGAGATAGTGTCGTGCAATAAGGATGGCTAGCCATATTTTTTGAAGCTCACATAGATGGCGCTCGTACAGTAGTAGGACAAAAATTATTTAAAAAAAATAGTAGTCATCACCAGGATTTTTGCCAGCGTTGCCGAGGAGGAGCTACTGTGAAAAGTGCAAAGAATCCATCATGGATCAGAGACAGCGAGGTGGCAGAGCACGTTGAAAATGTTGAATGGGGGGCATATCCTCAAAAAAAAGGATAAGTACTCCTTTGATTTTTGTTGAGGTGGGTAGTTGGGGTGGTTGCTTGCCACTAGCTAAGGCACTCGTGGAAGAATAGTCGGGGGTTCCATTCCCACTGACCGCATGGTATAATTTTTTTTTAAACTTTAGTTTGAATATTTTTTTTGAAAATTAAATTTTCTTTTTTTCAAAAATTTATTTTTTTAATTAAATATTTTTAATTTCTTAATTATTTTTTATGAAATTAATTAAGAATAATTATATTTAATTACTATAAAGTTTTATTTTCATTATTTTTTTTTTCAAATTCAAACTTAATTTTAAATACCTTTGCTCCCCACAAAATTATTTTCATCCTAATTTTGCAAATTGAAGAGGGGGGGCATTTTTATTTCATGTCCAATTATTGCAAACATCACAAATCAGGATGAAAAAAGGGGGATAGAGAGTGATTTTTCAAGTTTGAAAAGGCAATTTGGCATTGTAATTAGGTGCATTTTCGATAACGACCGACACCTAAAATTTTATTTTTTTGTGGGCACTTTATGTTGTATGTTGCATTTACATTTCCATTTCTATTTTTGCACTACAACATTAAGTAAAATCAAGCACAATTAAGTCCCCAAAAATTGAACCCATTCGTGCAAATTTATTTGCACCGTAATGTTTGGTATTAACGATACCACTGGCCCACACTTAAAGGTAATGTTGTCGTGCTTTGGGCTACTGTATCTATCACCTAACATGGCTACAATAATGACATCTGAGCTTGTTCTCTATAATTTTCCGAGGAGATATAATTTTATTATTTTATTATTATTTTCACTCCATTCATACCCTAATCATTATTGTTGTTAGACGTAAATCCTGATGAAGTGCTTTCCAAAGTGTTTAGGGGAAGTTACACCCCACGCATGAGGAAATACCTTCTATGGTAGGTGTCATAAACAAAACAATTCCCTTTCAGTACCGCCTATGTTCCATGTATTGTTCTGCTCTCATGTACTTATAGTCTCCCTCATGTAAGGGTGGGTATATAGAGAGGTTTGGTATAAAGGCCTGGCAAAGGTATAAATAAAGGGGGACCATTTGGTGATATAAGGAACCCTCATTATGGTTGCTATCCACAAGTACCTGATAGATGCTCAGTTACTGAAAGGTTCCAATTATATACCATGGCAAACAAAAATGAAGGCTATTCTACAAATGGAAGAATTGTGGGATATAGTTTCAGGCAAGGAAACAAGACCTTCACCATTAGCAAGCTCCACTCAACCTACACGACCCACTGCAAAGATGATTGAATTTGACAAGAAAAATAGTAAGGCCAGAGTGCTCATTTTTCTAGTTGTGTCAGATGAAATTCAACCTCACATTGCTGACAAAGAACATGGTCAGGAGGCATGGGATGCCCTTAAGACCATTTATGAGGGTAAGAATGATTCCACCATTCTTAACCTTCAAACTCAACTCCACAATTTGAGTATGAAGCATGGTGAGACAGTTGAATTATTTCTGTGTAGAGTGGTCGAGTTGAAGACAAAGATGAATTCTATGGGAGAGATTGTAGAGGATAAGCTCCTCACTTCAGTGATTCTAAGAGCTTTTCCAGCTTCATATAGAACATTGATAACTACCCTTCAAGTGTCACAAAGAAAAGTTACCTTTGTAGAGTTGATCAATCTACTTCAAACTGAGGAGGTCATTCAACTTCAAGCAGATGATGCTTCTAATACCGCCCTCTATTCCAACAAGAAGGGCTCCAAGAAGAAAGGTAATTTTTAGAAGGGAGGATCCTCTTCCAAGGATTCTAAGGGAAAACAACCTCAACAACAGAAACACTATTGCAAGATTTGTGATAAGGATACCCATGACACCAATCGATGTTGGTACAAGAATAAACAACCTAAGAACAAGGGCCATAAAAAACCCCAGAACAAAAACAAGCAACCCAAAGTGAATGTTGTTGTTGAAGAATCTGACTCAGATTCTAAGTGGGCACACAAGGTGCTCATGACTACCACAACCTCCAAGTCAAAGGATCCTCTGTGGTATGTTTATTCTAGTGCTAGTAAGCACATGATTGGCGACAAGTCATGGTTTGCGATATATGAAGCCAAGGAAGGAAAACCCATCACCATTGTTGATGATAAAACCTACAAGGTTTAGGGTGAGGGTACAATTTTAGTCAACCTTCCAGATGGCAAGTGTCAGATTGAAAGAGTCCTTTATGTTCTAGGATTGGCGAACAATTTGTTGTCAATCCCACAAATCCTAGATAGAAATATGGTTGTTGATTTTCATGTTGAAGATGGTTAAAAGCATTGCTTTATCACCAAGAGGGGTAAAAACATTGCAACTGCTTCATACAAGCATGGCTTGTTCACATTGGATGCTATCTCCACCCCTCATGTTGCCATGATAGTCTCTTCAAAGGAGGCAACTTCACTTTGGCACAGGAGATACGGGCATCTCAGTTCTGGATATTTACTTGAGCTAAGTAAATATGAGATGGTAAAGGGCCTTCCCTCCCTTTCCTCTACATTTCCAGTGTGCTCTGACTGCTTGGTAGGGAAGCAGCATAGAGTACCATTTGAAAAGAGCTCTACATGAGCAAAGAAACCTCTGGAGTTAATTCACACCAATCTATGCGGTCCTTTCACCCCAAATAATTTTGGGGGCAAGAGGTACTTTCAGTTGTTTGTAGATGACTACTCACAAAAAATGTGGGTATTCTTTCTTCATCTAAAATCTGAAGCTTTCAGTTACTTCCAACAATTCAAGCAATTTGTTGAGGATTCAAGGACTTCAATAAGGACCCTCCACTTAGATCGAGGGGGGAGTTCACCTCTAAATAATTTTTTGCATATTTGACCACACATGGGATCAAAAGATAGCTCACTACTGCTTATACTCCTCAGAAAAATGGAGTTGTTGAGTGAAGGAACCATTCCATCATGGAAATGGTTCATTGTATGCTAACAGGAGCCCATCTAGAGCAATATTTTTGGGTAGAAGCTATCACCACAGTAGTGTATATGTTGAATAGGGCACCCACAAAGGCCCTAAAGGGAATAACTCCACAAGAAGCATGGAGTGGTCAAAAACCCTCCATCTCTCATCTACGTATTTTTGGATGTAAAGCTTTTATGCACATACCCAAAGAGAAAAGGAAGAAGCTAGATGAGAAGACCTTACAATGTGTTCTTCTTGGATATGATGAGCATTCAAAGGGTTATCGGTTGATTGATCCTTTGACCAAGAAGATTCATACCAGCAAAGATGTTTTTGATGAGGCTTTCACATCACAAAACACATCAGATATATACCTAGATTTTGTGGAATCTAAGGATAAGAAGTCTCCTTATTCATCATAGAAGGGAGGATCTCCTTCTTCTCCACTAGAAAAGATTCCTAAGTGGTATAAAAGTACTATAAGAGACTCAAAGATATCCACTCCACCAGATATGACTCTAAAGAGACCTTGTACTCACAGTATTGCTCAACAAGAGAAAGTTGCAACAAAGACTACTGAGGTTGATGATCTTTGTCAATCTTTTGAGGATATTACTATAGATATTGAGAGAGAAACAGAAGATATAGATGTGGAAAATAATAATATATTATATCTTCACTTGATGAACATTAACCTACATCAGTACAATATGCCCTTGGTAGGCCACAATGGAAGGCTACTATGGACACAGAGTACAAGTCTCTGAAGAAAAATTAGACATGGAAGCTTGTTGATCTACCACATGGAAAGAAGCCCATTGGCTGCAAATGGGTGTACAAAGTCAAGTACAAGGTAGATGGAACAATTTATAAGCATAAGGCCCACCTTGTGGAAAAGGGCTATGCGCAAAAGGAAGGCATTGACTACGAGGAAACTTTTGCACCTACTATTCGGATGATAACCATTCAAGTTCTTTGTGCTATGGTAGCACAGTTTGGGTGGAAAGTTCATTATATGGATGTCAAGAGTGCATTCCTAAATGGTGATATTAAAGAGGAGGTCTATATGGCCCAACCTAAAGGATTTGAAGTGGAAGGCCAAGAACAGAAAGTTTGTAAATTGGTCAAATCCTTGTATGGTTTGAAACAAGCTCCCAAAGCTTGGTATATTAATATGGATGATCACCTTATGTAGCATGGATTTAAGAGAATTTTAGCAGATGCAAATATCTATTTCAAGAAATAAGGTTCTAAAATAGTGCTACTTGTACTGTATGTGGATGATATGATTATCATAGGCAACTCCGAATATTTGATAGCTACTGTCAAAAGTGACTTGTGCAAATATTTTGAGATGATAGATCTTAGACTTCTCCACTATTATCTTGGCTTGGAAGTGAACCAGAAAAAGCATCACATCAAGGTGAGCCAACAAAAGTATGCCAAGACATTATTCAAAAAATATCGTATGACTGATTACAAACCAATGGCAACTTCGATGGAGATAAGACTTTAGTTATCATGATATGATAAATCACCTCAGGTAGATGGTACTCTATATCAACAACTGATTGGGAGTATCATACATCTGACAAGCACTAGGTCAAACATTGTGTTTGTTGTCAACTATATTTTGAGGTTCATGTAGGAGCCTAAGGTCACTCATTGGAAAGCAGTAAAACACATTCGACACTATGTTCATGGTACTATTGAGTATGACCTAGAGTACAACAAGAATGATCAATTTTTATTGTAAGGATATAAAGACTTTGACTATACGAGATCATATGATGATCACAAGTCAAATTCAGGATATATCTTTCATCTTGGATCTAATCCTATCTCTTGGCACAACAAGAAGCAACAGGTGGTTGTTATCTCATCTACAGAGGTAGAGTATCACATCACATGAGAAGCATTGTGTGAGATGATATGGTTACGTAGCATCTTGACAAGTATGGGTCATCCATCCAAATATCCAATTCACTTGTTTTGTGATAACCAAGGTGTTTTGAACCTAGTCAAGAATCTAGTGCATCATGAATGAACCAAACACATTGATACACAATATCACTTCATTTAAGACGAGGTTTTAAGACACATAATTCAGCTTCAATACATTCCCACCAGTGATCAAGTTGTGAATATTTTCACCAAAGCCCTTGCACGCATCAAGTTTGAGTTCTTTCGCAACTCACTTTGTATTGTAAAATAATGTAATAAGGGGGGATGTTAGTATATGAAGAACACAAGCTTATACTGAGAGGGGGGGTGAACAGTATAAGACCGCTTTTTAATTTTTCCTTCGATTCAACTTGCAGTTCAATATTATGCAATGTAAAGAAAACAGAATCAATAGCAGTAAACAAAGCAATGCACAAAAACCACCATTCACAAAAGAGACACAACAAATTACGTGGTTCACCCAACGCGGGCTACTCCACGGATAAAATTTTCACTAAATTTTATCAACTCAAAATCTGGGAAAACCTTTCCCGATTACAATGTTTATGGGCACCAACCCAAAGGAGATACCTTCCCCTAGCTCTGCTCTAACTGGTGATCCTCTAGAAGACCTCTGCCTCTGCTGCCCTTAGCAAGTGGAACTCTATCCACAGAAGACACTTGTCTTCCCTGCTCTGGTTGGAGACCTCTGTCCTCAACTCTTTCACCTCTAAAGTTGGTCCTCTTATCTGCACCAAACACAGTCCTTCGGTCTGGCACTTATGTCCTCGAAAATTGCACCTCTGCATAATTACAACACTCGATCAAACATCCACTTATGCACCTCTGTGCAAACACAGCAACACTGTCTTCGCACACTCTGCTCTTCGACGATCGAACTTCTCCCCGCACTCTGCTTCTGCGAAAGTCGCACTTCGAACGCACACTTCGATCGATGATCAAACTCTCCAAGCAGCCCTCCTTTTATACTAACAATCTCAAGATTAGATTCTTGATCTTAGTCGGCTGCATATCCCTAAAACAACGTCGATTGCACAACCCTACACTTCGTCGGCTCAAGGTTAACTCTGTCGGCTTCAACCGCCTCTACTGTTCTGTAGCTTTTCTCGTGAAACTACAACATGTCGCGATATCGCGACACTTTTATAGTCGTACACCTTCTTTTTCCTGCTATCACGATATCGTGACACTTTTGCTTCTTTTGGCTTCCTATTAGTTTTTGTCGCGATATCGCGACACTTTCTGCTTCTGCTGACGTCATCTACACTCCTATCACGAAATCGTGACCCTTCTATCTTCATGGCCTTCTTCTCTACTTTTGTCATGAAATCGTGACACTTTCTCCTCTGTTGACGTCATCTTCACTTCTTCATGAAATCGTGACCTTCTCTTCTCTCTTTTTATGTCATGAAATCGTGACACTTTTTGCCTTAAGCTTTTCTTTGCACCCGTGAAACTGGAACATGTCGCGAAATCGTGACGCTTTTGCTCTTTGAGCTCTTCCTTCTGAATTCATCGTGAAATCATGACGCTTCTTCTGTTGAAGACTTGCTAACTATTTTTATCGTGAAATCATGACACTTTCTCCAATTGAATGTTGCCATCTCAACCTGTCACGAAATCATGACATTTTTTGCATCCATAAGCTATTCCTCCATCCTGTCACGAAATCATGACGCTTTCAGCTTTCGTACACTTTCTCTACTGCCTGTCGCAAAATCACGACGCTTCTCATATCAAACTCTTTCCTTCGCTGCATGTCACGAAATCATGACAGTTCTCACTTCGAGCTTTTTAGCATGTCACAAAATCATGACAGTCCTCAACTCAACCTCTGCAGCATGTCGCGAAATCATGACATTTTACATGTAACTTTCTCTCTCTTCGAACTTGTCGCGAAATCATGACAGTTCACATTGCGGACTCTCTCTTCAGCATCATGTCACGAAATCGCGACACTTTTTCGTCCGTACAACTTTCTTTGCAGAATGTCGCAAAATCGTGACACTTTTCCTTCTCTGCCTTCCTGCACTTTTCGAGTCGCGAAAATGCGACATGTCACGAAATCGTGACACTTTCCATCTTGCTCTCCTTCTCTGCCTACATGTCCGCGAAATCGTGACGGTTTCTGCACTTTCTCTCTTCCCAACATGTCACGAAATCGTGACAGTTTTGCTAGAACTTTCTCTCTCCTCAAACATGTCACGAAATCGTGACAGTTTTGCCAGCACTTTCTCTCTCCTAAAACATGTCGCGAAATCGCGACAGTTTTTCCAGCCGCCTGCATACTTTTTCTTACTTGTCTTTTTCTTGATCTTTTGCAAATGGGCTACTAAGATCTTCTTGGAAACTCATTGTCCAAACTGAAAATCTTCATCAAAACACATTCTTTGACATCAAATCAAATTGCTTCAAGAACTTCTTGACATCAATGACAACATCTACACTTAGAGCAAAGGCAATGTACCCAAGGTACCCAAAATTGCCAACAATCTCCCCCTTTGTCATTGATGGCAAACCTTTACTGAAACACATCTTAAGAGCCAAAACTGAAACCAACTGTGCTAACAGCTGAGAATCTCCTTTTGAAGTTTTGCTCTCCCTGACTTGAAGCTTTCCTCTTCACATTGAAACTCTCCCCCTTACTCATATCTCTCCCCCTTACTCAAATCTCTCCCCCTTTGTCATCAATGGCAAAGGGTCACCTTTGGGGCTTGGGACTAAGAATGAGCCTCTTAGCTTAGTCCCTCCCCCACCTCCTGATGAGGTGATTAAAATAGGGGTGGGAGTGAAACTCCCATTAGGCACTGATCATCATCAGCGTCTAAAACTTCCTTGTCGGGCCTTCTCTTGAATTTTTTGTCAATATTTCTGTTCTTGTCACTGTTCTTGTTCTTGTTCTCATCCCTGTTCTTGTCCACGCCTTGATCCTTGGATCTGTTTATACTACTATTCCTGTTCCTGTTCCTGTACTTTGAAAGATCAGCTCTGCACTGTCTAGCTGTGTGACCTGCATTGTTGCACTTATAACAAGTAACACTGTTATTTCTGTTCGGCATACCTATTTTTTGAATCCGCCTATTATGACTAACCGTGTTCCTGTAATTAGTCATGCAAAAAATTGCCTTATGCCCGAACTATTTACAAGAGTAGCAATACCCTTGAAAGAAATTACGGCCCCTAAAACTGTCATTTACCTTCCTTATTCGAGTCATGCAATGCGAAGCCATGTGGCCAAACCTGTGACACGCAAAACATCTGCCATTAAACTTTCCTGTAAATGACCTTCTAGGTCCGGTAAACTTCTTCTTTGCATTCAGAATTCTGTTTTCTATTTCTACGCATCTATCACTCATGGACTCTTGATCTGAAGTACTTTCTACATCAGAACTCTCTTCCTTTTGAAATCTCTTGCTAGATTCCCCAACCTGTTTCTTGTGCGGCTCAACAAAATCGAGACTTGTTTTATCTGTTGGTTTCCTTTGACTTTTGATGAGAGACTTAACCTTTTTGGAGCTATCTTGAAACCTGTACAGCTTATCCTTGTACTCTTTAGTTTCTACTTCCAGAGAAGCCATTTTCTGTTCCAACTCATTATACTCAAGAATCTTAGACTCTAACTCATCCTTGAGTTCCTGTGTTTTAGCTATAGAGAAGTCAAGACTTTCTATGAGATCGTCTCTCTCCATACAACATTCATCTAACTTATTCTTGAGTCTATCATTCTTCTTTCTTTCCTTTTTCAAAACACTAAGAGCATTATTAAGTTCACTTTCAAGATTTTTTATTTGTTTGCTTTCTGAATCCTCAAGGCCTTTTCCAGATTTCTTATCACTAGAGGTGCTACCTTTTTCAAAAACCATACAAGCATCTTCTTGATAGTTTTCTGAAACATCCTTGTATATACTGGAAACCAAATCATTATTTGTACAATCATCCTCAAGGTGACCAAAATTTCCACATCTAAGACATTTCATAATAATGAATCTATGTTTCGGTTCTTCCTCCTTTTCTGATATGAACAACATCTCATTTTCCTCATCACTTGAAGAGCTTTCACTATCACTGCTAGAACACTTACTTGCTTTGTCTAGGTAGAAACTCTTCTTGTTCTTGTGAGAATACCTCTTTCCTTGATTGTTGTGCTCATATTTGTTCTTTCTGTAATACCTGTGCTTTTCAAAATCCTTGCTCTTAACATCCTGTATATCTTCATCACTTTCATTCTTGGAAACAATACAGTCAGTAGCATAATGACCAAACTTTCCACAGTTGAAACATCTTATATTTTTCTTGCTTTTGTGCTTTCTAGAGAACTTGCCTTTCTTGCTGTAATATGCCTCTTCATCACTAGAAGACTCATCACTCTCTTGAATCTGTTTGCCCTTTGATTTCTTGGTAGCTTTGAAAGCTGCCTCTTTCTTGACATCAACTTTCACTTGAGTTCTTAGCTCAAATGCTGCAAGAATACTATGGAGCTCATCTTTTTTCAACTTATCTAAATCTTTAGCTTCCTCAATAGCAAAAATATTTTCACTAAATCTATTAGGAAGAGATCTTAAAATCTTATCACACACATCATTTTCAGCAAGCTCAAGACCTAAGTCTTTCATGGAGTTAACAACCTCATCCATACGAAGCATGTAGTCACTAATTTTTTCATCATCATTCATCTTGAGTTGTTCAAACATACCTTTGAAATGTCTCAACTTTGCCTTTCTGACATTTGCATCACCTGTGTGAACCACTTGCAGCTGTTTCCACATTTCACTAGTTGTCTTGCAGTGAATCACCTTGGTAAGATCTGCTTTCTGTAAGCCTTTCAGGATTGCATTCATAGCTTTTGAATTGTTGTGATGTAGGAGCCTATCTTCTTTAGTGTATGGACCATTTACAGGGATAGTGTACCCATCTTCAATTACTTCCCATACCTCATTACCAAGTGCCATTAGATAAACCTTCATTCTAGCACTCCACAGACCAAAATCTGATCCATCAAGGATAGGTGCTGCATTGCCACTTGAATAATCCATTGTGTTCTTAATCAGTTCTTCCTTCAAGTTGTTAAACCTTTTCGAAGGAACCCGCTCTGATACCAATTGAAGAACACAAGCTTATACTGAGAGGGGGGGGTGAACAGTATAAGACCGCTTTTTAATTTTTCCTTCGATTCAACTTGCAGTTCAATATTATGCAGTGTAAAGAAAATAGAATCAATAGCAGTAAACAAAGCAATGCACAAAAACCACCATTCACAAAAGAGACACAACAAATTACGTGGTTCACCCAACGCGGGCTACTCCACGGATAAAATTTTCACTAAATTTTATCAACTCAGAATCTGGGAAAACCTTTCCCGATTACAATGTTTATGGGCACCAACCCAAAGGAGATACCTTCCCCTAGCTCTGCTCTAACTGGTGATCCTCTAGAAGACCTCTGCCTCTACTGCCCTTAGCAAGTGGAACTCTATCCACAGAAGACACCTGTCTTCCCTGCTCTGGCTGGAGACCTCTGTCCTCAACTCTTTCACCTCTAAAGTTGGTCCTCTTATCTGCACCAAACACAGTCCTTTGGTCTGGCACTTATGTCCTCAAAAATTGCACCTCTACGCAATTACAGCACTCGATCAAACATCCACTTATGCACCTCTACGCAAACATAGCAACACTGTCTTCGCACACTCTGCTCTTCGACGATCGAACTTCTCCCCGCACTCTGCTTCTATGAAAGTCACACTTCGAACGCACACTTCGATCGATGATCAAACTCTCCAAGCAACCCTCCTTTTATACTAACAATCTCAAGATTAGATTCTTGATCTTAGTCGACTGCATATCCCTAAAACAACGTCGATTGCACAACCCTACACTTCATCGGCTCAAGGTTAACTCTATCGGCTTCAACCTCCTCTGTTGTTCTGTAGCTTTTCTCGTGAAACTACAACATGTCGCGATATCACGACACTTTTACAGCCGTACACCTTCTTTTGCCTGTTGTCGTGATATCGTGACACTTTTGCTTCTTTTGGCTTCCTATTAGTTTTTGTCGCGATATCGCGACACTTTCTACTTCTGCTGACGTCATCTTCACTCCTATCGTGAAATCGTGACCCTTCTATCTTCATGGCCTTCTTCTCTCTTTGTCATGAAATCGTGACACTTTCTCCTCTCGATGTCATCTTCACTTCCAGAAATCGTGACCCTTTCTCTTGCTTCTTCTAATTTTCTTTTTTTTTTTCCCTTTCCCGAACTGGAACATGTCACAAAATCGTGATGCTTTCGCCTTCGAGCTCTTCCTTCCTGATTCGTCATGAAATCGTGACGCTTCTTCCTTGAAGACTTGCTAACTTTTCTCGTGAAATCGTGACACTTTCTCCAACCGAATGCTTCCATCTCAATTTGTCACAAAATCATGACATTTTCTGCATCCATAAGTTGTTCCTCCATCCTGTCGTGAAATCGTGACGCTTTCAGCTTTCGTACACTTTCTCTCTGTCACAAAATCGTGATGCTTCTCATATCAAACTCTTTCCTTCGCTACATGTCACGAAATCGTGACAGTTCTCACTTCGAGCTTTTCAGCATGCCACGAAATCATGACAGTCCTCAACTCGACCTCTGCAGCATGTCGCGAAATCGTGACATTTTACATGTAACTTTCTCTCTCTTCGAACTTGTCATGAAATCGTGACAGTTCACATTGCGGACTCTCTTTCGCATCATGTCGCGAAATCGCGACACTTTTTCGTCCGTACAACTTTCTTTGCAGAATGTCACGAAATCGTGACACTTTTCCTTCTCTGCCTTCCTGCACTTTTCGAGTCGCGAAAATGCGACATGTCGCGAAATCGTGACACTTTCCATCTTGCTCTCCTTCTCTGCCAACATGTCGCGAAATCGCGACAGTTTTGCCAACTTCTTCTCTCTCTTCAAACATGTCACGAAATCACGACAGTTTTGCTAGAACTTTCTCTCTCCTCAAACATGTCGCGAAATTGCAACAGTTTTGCCAACACTTTCTCTCTCCTCAAACATGTCACGAAATCGTGACAGTTTTTCCAATCGCTCGCATACTTTTTCTTACTTGTCTTTTTCTTGATCTTTTGCAACTGGGCTACTCTGATCTTCTTGGAAACTCACTCGTCCAAACTGAAATCTTCATCAAAACACATTCTTTGACATCAAACCAAATTGCTTCAAGACCTTCTTGACATCAATGACAACATCTACACTTAGAGCAAAGGCAATGTACCCAAGGTACCCAAAATTGCCAATAGTATATATATTATTTATTACCTCATTTTATTGTTTGCCAACATATATTGTTAGGTGATATTATATTTTTGTCGGCATCCTAAAGTGCATATAGTTTGTTTAGGATATTTGCATTCTTTAGGGGGGATATTTCATTATGGTTATCGTAAGGCTATTATTAGCCTTAGCTAATATATTTATATCCCCCTATTACCAATGAAATATTAATGTTTGTATCATTTTATTTCATAAATAATGGATATCTGTTTGATGAAAACCCTTTTTGATGAGCCATTTGTGTTCCTGTAAGATCTTCCTTCAAGTTTTTAGGATTTCATGAAGGAACCCTGCTATGATACCAATTGAAGAACACAAGCTTATATTGAGAGGGGGGGTGAACAGTATAAGATAAAACATTTTACTTTTCAATCCAAATGATAACAACAATAATATCAATGCAATAATGAAAAAATGCACAAATCATCACACATATGAGAGACACAGATTTAACGTGGTTCACCCAATATGGGCTACATCCACGGAGAAATATTGCTTATAAATTTCTCAACAAATTTTGTGGGCACCAACCCACAAGAGACACCAATCCCCTATTACAATGTTTATGGACACCAATCCACAGGAGACACCAATCCCCTCTCAAGTTCATGGACACCAATCCATAGGAGACACCAATCCCCTCTCAATTTCGTGGACACCAATCCACAAGAGACACCAATCCCCTCTCAAGTTTGTGGACACCAATCCATAGGAGACACCAATCCCCTCTCAAGTTCGTGGACACCAATCCATAGGAGACACCAATCCCCTCTCAAGTTCATGGACACCAATCCATAGGAGACACCAATCCCCTTTGCTCACAATTCTGGCCCTAACTCTTCTTAAGTCTTCTCTCAAAACTGCTCATAAATCCTACTCAAATCTGCTCTCAAATCCTACTCAAATCTGCTCTCAAATCCTACTCAAATCTGCTCTCAAATCCTACTCAAATCTGCTCTCACATCTACTCACAAAGCCTGCTTCAAATCTACTCACAAAACCTGCTCAAATCTGCTCCAAAACATTTTCAAATTTACTCCAAAACCTGCTCAAATCTACTCCAAAACCTACGCATAATTCTTGCTAAAACATTCTCTATAATCCTGCTCAATTCTGATATAAAAAATGCTCATATATTCCCAAATATTACATATAAAACAATGCTCATCTATTCCCAAATCTTGCATAATGATGTCATCAAGTTCTTCACCTATTCTTCAATGTGCTTTCCTCAACTAAAGCAATTCAGACATATTCTACCCAAAATTATTTTATCTTCATGAACATATAGAGAATGATATGCACTAACAAATGCCCAATATGTTCTTCACATTCATTAAGTCTGTCGCTTCCACATGTCTCACATTTATTAAAAGGTAGCTCTAGTCTAGCACTTGATAACTGACCTTGTAATTGTTGATTTGCACCTTTCCTTCCCTTTTGTAGATAGCTGAAAATGTCCTTCTTTTCAATTGAATCCTTTCACATTATCCTTGCACTATGTGACACTTTGACTTGCTTTAAAACAACCCTTCTATTTGTGTGAGACTATACTATTTTTCTTATTTCCACATTCACTTCAAAACCAATCACAATGCATAAATTTGTCCTTCTCATCTACTCCCAAAATCAATCATGAACAATGCACAAATTTGCTCTCAAATATGATCTATAACCCTTGCACATTTTATTCCAATTTCAATCAAAAATAATGCACAAGTTTTCTCACAAATATGATCTATAACCTTTGCACATTTATTCCCAATTTCAATCAAAACCAATGCACAAGTTTGTTCACAAATCTGATCTATAACTCTTGCCCATTTATTTCCAATTTCAAGCAAAAACAATGCACATCCAATAATTCCTTATACCTCCAACTATATGACAACAAAAATATTTTCCTTAAACAAAACCACCTTGAGAAAGGAATTATATCACCATACCTCTAAATCTACCTCAATGATGATGATCTTCTTTTGCATGAGCTTTCCAAACCTATTTTGACAAAAATAATTTTCCTTTTGTTTGCCCCTTCAAAAACTGGTTAGCAATTCTCTTTTTCTTTTCTTGATTAGATATCAAATCAATCACTTTAAAAACCCTTATAAAAAGGATGCACAATAAAGCTTAAAAATAACTCCTTATATCTCCTTTTTGAAACTCACAAAATAAATCTTTATTAACAACGAAAACCCATATATCTTCTTTTAATAATTTTCAAAAATAAAATCTTTATACTAACATCACAATCCTTATTTCTCCTTTATTAATTTTCAAAAATGAAACCTTTATGCTAACATCACAATCCTTATATCTCCTTTTATTAATTTGCAAAAATATAATTTCTAAACTAACACCATGACCCTTATATCTCCCTCAAATTTAAATTTCAATAAAAATTTTAAATACCTTTGCACAATCGTGAATCAAACCCTTGACCTCTAGTAGCGTAGAACTTTCACAAGTACTTGTGACTAGCTGTGCTACCACAAGAGGTGAAATAAAAAAGGACATATGAATATTTATTCATGTCCTTATGCTCTCTTAATATCAAAACCACATCAAAATTATGTCAATCAGATTTGACCCTCTAACCTCCTACACAACAATGTTCCATAAAAATCCACACAACCGACTGGGCTACCCAGTAGGTAAATCCAAAGGAGCACAATGTGATATTTGTCCGTGTATTTTCACTCCTTCAACAACAAAACCTCAAAAAAACAGTGTCAACCAGATTTGACCCCCTAGCCTCCTGCATAGTAGCACTCCACATAAAGCAAAACAACTGGATGGGCTACCCCAACAAGTGAAACCAAAGGAGCACAATGTAATGTTTATCTTTGTCTTTCTTTCCCTCAAACTTTCGTTCTCTCACTCCTCTTTCTATCATTCGCACTCACCAAAAAGGAAACTAATTCGATTGCACTCTTACTCAAAGGTGAATTAATGCCATGTATTTATATGTTTCCCAATTGCTTTGATTTTGTTCAAGGAGGTCGGCTTAAATTTATTTGCTTTCAAACTTTATAATTACTCCAAGAATGTTGACACTTTTTATTTTTCAAACACTTTATATTATAATATTTTAAATCTTATGATTTAAATATTATAATATTAACTTTTAAACCTTTGTCCCTCTCTTGTAATATTTAAATCTTTTTGTCCCAAGCAACTTTTAAACCTTTGTCCTTCTCTTGTAATATTTAAATTTGATATTTAAATATTATAATCCTTTACTTAAAAAATTTGCCTTGCTTTGAAATATACCTTGCCTTGAATAATTGTCCATTGTTTGCTATTCACCAAGTCCATTTTTGACATCATTGATATATTGTCCAACCTTATAAACTTCTCACCCTTGAAGAATATTTTTGCCTTGAATACCATGCACCTTTGACATCAATGACAACTCAATATTTCCAACAATCTCCCCCTTTGTCATTGATGGCAACCCTACAAAAAATAATTCTTTTACTGCAACTGGATTCACTATCTGCTCCCCTTGACAAACTGCTCCTCCACTAAAATTCTCCCCCTTTGACATCAATGGCAAAGGGCTCCTTGGGGCTAAAAATAAGACACTTAACACAACCCCCTTACCACCTCCTTTTCTTGAGGTGATCAATTTTGAGATGGGAGTAAAACTACTCCCAACTTACAATGCTCTTCTTCTTTTTCAATTTTCTTTTTCCAAACTTTTGTAGTCATACCTCTTTGAACATTTTGAGCATCCTTTTTCTTGCCTATCTTTGGAAGTTTTGGGAACATTGTTCTACACCATTTAGCTTTATGCCCAAAATTGTTACAATTGTAACACATGATGTTGTAGTCCTTGAAAG
The DNA here is from genome assembly GCA_028583015.1 of Wollemia nobilis. Classification (NCBI taxonomy): domain Eukaryota; kingdom Viridiplantae; phylum Streptophyta; class Pinopsida; order Araucariales; family Araucariaceae; genus Wollemia; species Wollemia nobilis. The sequence continues at coordinate 4,125,397 of JAQPPZ010002072.1, read as the reverse complement.
GTGTAAATGAATTGAAGTTCCTCTTGGTGAAGCCAAAATCATTCTTATCATGAACCCTACAATGTACAACTTTATGACCAAAATGATTACATGAGAAACAATAACCCTGGAAGAAATATTCATCTTGCCTTGGAGGATATGGTCGCATGGTTCTTTCTTTGCTTTTCTTGTGATGTTCCCTGTTCCTTGATGGTGCATTGTTTTCTTCCTTATTGATGCTTCCACTTTTCAACATATCATCATAGGTCTTGGACTCTTCTTCTTCAATTACTTTCTTCGATGCTTCTATCTCTTTTGAGCTTGACTCACCCTTTTGTTTCTCTTGACCTTCTTCAAAACCAAGTCTAGTCTTGATAAATGGAGATCTTTGTGCTTTGATAATATCATCCAAGTTTTTTGAGCTTTTCCTAAACTGATATATCTTATCATTAAATTTTTCAAGTCCCTTCCTTAGAATGATAACTTCATGTTCTAATATTTCACATTCTAGTTCTTTTACCTTTAACTGTTCAACCATACCTTCTTCAATTCTCCTTGCCTCTTCAACCTTTACTTTTAAGTCGATGAGATCTTGTAGAAGCTTTGCTTTTGTTTTCTCATCCTCTTGTACTTGAGCCTTCAATCTTGAGTTCTTCTTTCTAACCCTCTTTAACTCTTCAAGAGCAACAATAAGTTCCTCTTCTATGTCAACTGTGGCTTCCTCTTCATCTTTTGAATCTTCCTCTTCTTCTTGGTCTTCAATAACAGGATCATCTTCTTTCTCTTCTTCTTGGTTTTCAACAATAGGATCATCTTCTTTCTCTTCTATGGCCAAAAATAGAATTTCTTCTTTTTCATTATCGGAGAAGCTTTCATCACTGCTACTAGAAGCACTACTTGCTTCTTCAACATAAAAAATCTTCTTGTGTCTTTGAAATATCTTCTTCTCATGTTTGCCTTGACCATGCCTATTTTTCTTTTCATGATGAAATTTTCTTTCTTTCTTTTTCTTATATTCCTTTTCTTCTTCACTGCTACTACTTCCCGCTTGTGGACAATTAGATGCATAGTGACCAAGGTTACCACAATTAAAACATTTCATAGACTGCATACCTTTGTGTTTTCTTGGACCCTTCTTATTCCTTCGCACAAAATTAGCTTCTTCTCCATTGCTTGATTCTTCACTTGATTCTGGTTCTTTATTCTTTGCCTTATTTGAAGCTTTGAATGCTACCTCTCATTTGGATGTTTGATATTTTTTTATCCTCATCTCATAGGTTATGAGAATCCCATGTAGCTCATCCATGCTCAAAGTTTTGAGATCCTTCATTTCTTCAATTGCTGAAACCTTTGCATCAAACCTCATGGGAAGTGACCTCAAGATTTTTTGAACAATATTAGAGTCTTCAATACTTTCTCCAAGTCCACGAATGGTGTTGACAACCTCATCAACTCGGAGTAGATACTTGGGCAATATCTTCCTCATATTTCATCTTCAAGTCTTCAAACTTCCTCCTATGGGTTTGAAGTTTTACCATCTTAACCTTGTCATATCCTTCATATGTTCTTTGTAACTTGTCCCATATTTATTTTTCTGAAGTGCATTGCATGACTTTCATAAATTCTGATTCACATAACCCACTTAATATTGCATTCATTGCCCTGGCATTATTTTCATATGGTTTCTTACCATTTGCATCTATGGGAGGAGTTGTAGGTGGAGTGAACCCATTCTCAATGGATTGCCATATATCATATCCATGTGCCATCAAATAAGTCTTCATCCTTATACTCCAGAAAGCATAGTTAGTCCCATCAAACAATGGAGCTCTATTTGATGAAAACCCTTCTTGATGAGCCATTTGTGTTCTTGTAAGATCTTCCTTCAAGTTGTTAGGCTTTCATGAAGGAACCTGCTCTGATACCAATTGAAGAACACAAGCTTATACTGAGAGGGGGGTGAACAGTATAAGATAAAAATTTTTACTTTTCAATCCAAATGATAATAATAATAATATCAATGCAGTAATGAAATAATGCATAAATCATCACACATATGAGAGACACATATTTAACATGGTTCACCCAATATGGGCTACATCCATGGAGAAATATTGCTTATAAATTTCTCAATAAATTTTATGGGCACCAACCCATAGGAGACACCAATCCCCTATTACAATGTTTATGGACACCAATCCATAGGAGACACCAATCCCCTCTCAAGTTCATGGACACCAATCCATAGGAGACACCAATCCCCTCTCAATTTCATGGACACCAATCCCCTCTCAAGTTCATGGACACCAATCCATAGGAGACACCAATCCCCTCTCAAGTTTATGGACACCAATCCATAGGAGACACCAATCCCCTCTCTAGTTTATGGACACTAATCCATAGGAGACACCAATCCCCTCTCTCAAGTCATAGACACCAATCTTTGCTTAAGTCTTCTCTCAAAATTGCTCTCGAATATTTCTCAATTATGCTTTCAAATCTTGCTCAAATATTCTCTCAAATCCTACTCAAATCTGCTCTCAAATCTGCTCATAAAACTTGCTCAAATATGCTCCAAAACCTTCTCAAATTTACTCTAAAACCTTCTCATAAAACCTTCTCAAATCTGCTCCAAAACCTACTCACAAAACCTGCTCAAATCTACTCCAAAATCCTACTCAAATCTGATCCAAACAATGCTCATCTATTCCCAAATATTGCATACAAAACAATGCTCATCTATTCCCAAATCTTGCATAATGATGTCATCAAGTTCTTCACCTATTCTTCAATGTGCTTTCCTCAACTAAAGTAATTCAGACATATTCTACCCAAAATTATTTTATCTTCATGAACATATAGAGAATGATATGCACTAACAAATGCCCAATATGTTCTTCACATTCATTAAGTCTATTTCTTCCACATGTCTCACATTAAAAGGTAGCTCTAGTCTAGCACTTGATAACTGACCTTGTAATTGTTGATTTGCACCTTTCCTTCCCTTTTGTAGATAGTTGAAAATATCCTTTTCAATTGAATCCTTTCACATTATCCTTGCACTATGTGACACTTTGACTTGCTTTAAAACAACCCTTCTATTTGTGTGAGACTATACTATTTTTCTTATTTCCACATTCACTTCAAAACCAATCATAATGCACAAATTTGTCCTTCTCATCTACTCCCAAAATCAATCATGAACAATGCACAAATTTGCTCTCAAATATGATCTATAACCCTTGCACATTTACTCCCAATTTCAATCAAAAATAATGCACAAGTTTGCTCACAAATATGATCTATAACCTTTGCACATTTATTCCCAATTTCAATCAAAACCAATGCACAAGTTTATTCTCAAATCTGATCCATAACTCTTGCCCATTTATTTCCAATTTCAAGCAAAAACAATGCACATCCAATAATTCCTTATACCTCCCACTATATGACAACAAAAATATTTTCCTTAACCAAAACCACTTTGAGAAAGGAATTAAATCACCATACCTCTAAATCTACCTCAATGATGATGATCTTCTTTTGCATGAGCTTTCCAAACTTGTTTGACAAAAATAATTTTCCTTTTGTTTGCCCCTTCAAAAACTAGTTAGCAATTCTCTTTTTCTTTTCTTGATTAGATATCAAATCAATCACTTTAAAAACCCTTAAAAATATGCACAATAAAGCTTAAAAATAACTCCTTATATCTCCCTTTTGAAACTCACAAAATAAAGCTTTATTAATAACAAAAACCCTTATATCTCCTTTTAATAATTTTTAAAAATAAAACCTTTATGCTAACATCACAATCCTTATTTCTCCTTTTATTAATTTTCAAAAATGAAACCTTTATGCTAACATCACAATCCTTATATCTCCTTTTATTAATTTTCAAAAATATAATTTCTAAACTAACACCTTGACCCTTATATCTCCCTCAAATTTAAATTTTAATAAAAAATTTAAATACCTTTGCACAACACGAATTAAACCCTTGATCTCTAGAAGCACAGTGCTTTCACAAGCGCTCATGACCAACTATGCTACCACAATAGGTGAAACAAAAAGGGGCACCCAAATATTTATTCATGTCCTTGCACTCTCTTAACAACAAAACCACATCAAAATGGCGTCGACCAGATTCGACCCCCTAACCTCTTGCACAACAGCACTCCACGCAAAGCCACACAATCAACTGGGCTACCCCAGTAGGTGAAACCAAAGGAGCACAATGTGATATTTGTCCATGTCTTTTTCTCCTTCAACAACAAAACCTCAACAAAATGGTATCGACCAGATTTGACCCCCTAACCTCCTGCACAATAGTGCTCCATGCAAGCCAAACAACCGGTTGGGCTACCCCAGCAAGTGAAACCAAAGGAGCACAATGTGATATTTATCCTTGTCTTGCTCTTCCTCAAAATTTCACTGCTCTTCTCCTCTTTCTGCCATTCGCACTCACAACATGAAGGAAAGTAATTCGAAATTTCATCACTCAAAGGTGAATTAATGCCATGTATTTATACGCTTCCCAATTGCTTCGATTTTGTCCAAGGAGGTTGGCTCAAATTTATTTGCTTTCAAACTTTATAATTGCTGCTTCCAAAGACATCGATGCTTTTTCTTATAGAATCACTTTATATTATAATATTTTAAATATTATGATTTAAATATTATAATATTAACTTTTAAACCTATGTCCCTCTCTTGTAATATTTAAATTCTTTTGTCCCAAGCAACTTTTAAACCTTTGTCCTTCTCTTGTAATATTTAAATTTGATATTTAAATATTATAATCCTTTACTTAAACAATTTACCTTGCTTTGAAATATACCTTGCCTTGAATAATTGTCCATTGTTTGCTATTCACAAGGTCCATTTTTGACACCATTGATATATTGTCCAACCTTATAAACTTCTCACCCTTGAAGAATATTTTTGCCTTAAATACCATGCACCTTTGACATCAATGACAACTCAATATTTCCAATAGGTAAATTTCATTGGTGATGACTTGTACCAGTATCTTGTATTATGATGACCCAAGGAATCAAAAGAGTTATGACTATCCCATCCAACCTTCATTTCTTTTTGTGCCTTAGTGACCACATTCATGGTTTCCTAGAAGTTTTTTATTTGTGTCTTTATCTCATCTAAGTTGTGGTTGAGTGAGGACCATATTTGTTTGCCCATAGTATTCACTTTTTGAGAAATTTGATTATCAAACTGATAGCTTTTGTAGCTCAATACTCAATGTAAATAACCACATAATCGTATATAATAAAGTTGTAGTAAAATGGACTTAATAAAGATAACTCAAAAAATAATATGAACTCAGAAATAACTCATAAATACTCACAGAATAATCACTTGGAAATGCTCACGAAAATACTAAAAATATTATAGAATAAAGGTCTACTAATGCATGCTATGTGCAATGCATTTTCGATAACAATTACAATGCTTTGTCACAAATATATAATAGTATGTGACTCTTCATATGGAGTACTCTTGACCTTCACTCTTCTTTTAAACTCTTCACTTTCCTATTCTAAGGACACATGTGCACTCTTACATAATGGATACTTGTGCACATCCACACTCACAACACTTGCACACTCAATTACATGACACTTGTGCATTTCCTACACATTATTACATTACATGAAATATAAACTCACACTCTAATCTAAGACACACACCTAATCTAATATTGTACCAAGGTGGTACATAAGCATGTACCAAATAATGTAATATTCTCTAACATCCCCCTGTATTACATTATTTGGTTATTGAAGACTTTGTCTTCAATACAATATTTATCCTTCAATTTACTTTGCATTGTATACCTCCTTCATCTTGATCAGATTCCTTGTCTTCTTGCTTATCTTCATATTTAGTTTCAGCACCATGTACTTCAATTTTTGTGTTTTCTTGAACAATCTTCTTATCATTGAATTCTTCCAAAATAATTTTCCTTTTGCCTTTGTCCTTTATATGACATGTCTTCTTTGATATAGTGTCTTCTGAACATTCACTTAAAGCATCATGATAAGATCCTGAACTTGATGTATCAATATTGCATGAAGAATGAAATATATTTTCTAAAAAGGATTCATCTATTTTTGCTTTCCTCTTAAGAGATTCAATCAATTATTTTTGTTTCATGCTTTCTTCTTTGTAATATTTGAGTGTCAGCAATGCCATATATAGAATGCTACCAATATCTAAAGGAATTAGAATATTATCTGTTCCATTATCAATTGTTTCAATAATCCTAGCATGTAGATAATATTCCAAAGTTTCAAATATTTCTCCTATTGCTTCATTATAGATTAATTTTGTAGTTAGATCTATGCTTCCTTCAGATTTTGTAAGCAAATTTTTTATTCCAACTTTTATAACATTTGCTCTTTCTTTTCTAATTATGTTTTCCATATCATTATTCATTGACTTCTTGAATGTAGACATCCTTTTGACTCCCTAGTTATTGAATAACAAATTCCAAGTTTTCAAGTTTGGTAAGAACCTTTGAAGTTGAATACCTTATGGCTCCCTAATTGAATAGAAACTAGAATATTTGTAAACTTATGAATTTCTAAATTTTAAGTAGAATTCCTTGTCTCTCCATGATTAAATTATTGCAAATACTCTATGGTTTTAGAATTTCAATAAATCACTAAAGCTATTATTGAATCCTTTGAAAAACAAGACTTCAAAAATAATAAAGCCTACTTATCACTCCAATCAAGTAGTTAAAGCATTAATTTTTCTATTAAACTACTTATCTCTCCACTAGACTTATTTAACCTTAGCAAATAAATAATAACTTGAACTTATTTCTCCTTTTAACCTTAGGAAAAATTAATAATCTCTACAAACCCTAATTTACCTCCTTAGGGTGCATAACTTGGTGAATAATTTTTGGTGCTATGTTATGCTCTTCCCTTGACTTTGAAAATATGGTTGTTCTGCTACAATCGTGCAAGGCTTCAGTGCTAAATTTGTATTGGCCTTTCACTTTGCTTCAGTGTGTGAGAAGTGGATTGTAATCTCTTCACCTTACTTGAGAATGTGAGAAGTGGATGGAGATTCCTTGCACGTATTCCTACTTGAGCTTCTCATAAGATGTTACAAAAATTGCCCATATGTCTTCCTTGTGCCACATGGTGATGCATGCTTGAATAGTTGATGCTCCTTCATACGCTTGTAATGTTCAAGCATTTCACTTTCTTGGGTACTTATATTAGGGTAACGCTTGCACTTCCCTTTGGCCACTAATGCATTATCTTTCAATGCTCCTTTTGAATGATGTTAGAATGCTAGATATCTTTTACTAGATGCTTGGCTTTTGATCTTCCATGACTCTAGCTCCTCTCTTGCCCTAATTTTTGACTTCCTTGGTGCTTTGATTCCTACAAAATGGGTTTACTGCTCAACTCTTCATCTCCTACATCACTTGGGCTTCTATTTGCATTTCTCAATCCCTATGTTCCTTGGCTAGCGTCTACTACATCCTCTATGCACCTTGGCTCACGTATCTATGGATGGCACTTTCTCTATATCTTGGATGGTGCCTACGTAACATTGTTGGTCCTTAGAGTCTTCCTCAATTTTGTTGTTGCTCAATGGAGCTAATACCTGAGGTAAACCTTTCTTTGTTTAGTTGCTTATGCTCTTCGATAATATTGGTTACCTTGATGGTGTTGTGCTTAACATTTGTTGTCTTCTTTGGGCTGAGTGTTGTTACACTTTTTTTGGAGCTTTGCTACCTTGTTATGGTGTTGTCGGCTTCTGACTTGGTGCTCTTTGGCTGCTCAAATTTATATGGTGAACTCTTCACCCTTCACTACTACCTTGATCACTTTTAATATTGTCATCTATTGTTGATGTTCTTGCTCTCTATGTGGATGTAGATTTGAATACCTTGGCCCTAACATAGAACATTCTTACAAACCTTTCCTTGACTGTAATGCTTTCTTATTTGTAGGTGCACATACCGAGCTCTGACGAATGACACTCTTAAAATATTTGACTATACCAATATACCTTTTTCAAGAATGGTGCTTCTATGATATTCCTTTGCTTTTGGTGCTACTATGGTGCTCCTCGTAGACCACTAGATGCTTCTTGAATAACCTTAGTCTAGTGCATATTTGCTTCTTAATCATGCATCTTTCTAATTTTGTAGGTGCCTCTATTTGACTTTCGAATGTAGCTAGGAAGTAATACTTCCTTTATAAACTTTAACTTTGATAACTTGACCTCTACTATTTGTTCTTGACCATATAAATCTACCCTTGGTTGAAACCTTGCTTTCATTGTAAATGGTTGAATCTCTTTCTCTTCCTTATGTTGTACTTGTCTATCTTTTTTTTGACTTCTTTATGGAGGCCTTTTCTTTCCTCTGGAGCCTGCAATCTTCTTCTCTAGTTCTTGAGCCTTCAACTTGCTAGCACTTTTAGTTCTGCCTAGCTTTCCTTAAACTCTACCTTGCTTGACGTTGCTTGTTATTCTACTTTAGCATTCTTAGATGCTTCATAGTGCTAATGGAGATTATGTTCTTCTCCTTACTATTTACTTTGCTAATGCTTTCTTCCTTTGTTGTTTCACTTTGTTATCCTCTTGCAGATATAGGTGCAAGAAACTCAAGCATTGGATCACTGGTGCAAGGTGCTCTCCAAGATTAAACTCACACTATGTTGTCCTCTTGAATACCTACAACCATTAATAATTTAACTTCTTAAAAATGCACTTAATCACCTTTAATATGCAACTTTCTCTACCTTGTATATGATTCTAGACTTCTTTATTTCTTATAGTTCCTTTGAGCCTTAATTATTCCCCCTTGTGCTCAGTTTAATTCTGAGCATTACTTCTCTATTATCTATGGGCTTGTCATCGAATGGCGATGATTGTCCCAAATCCAATGAGATATTTCTTGAAACTCCTTTCTTTCTCTTGGAACTATTTTCTATCTCTTTCTCTATCTTCAATGTTGTTCTTGAATATTTCAATATTTTTCTTGACTAAATATGTTGCCTTCTCTAGCTTCAATTATTTTGTATTTGATGCTATTGTAATGCTTCACTTGCTTTCAATATTGCCCTTGTGGCCTTCAAATGCTACCTTTCTCTTCAATGTTGTCCTTGTGACATCCAAATACTTTTAATATTGCCCTTGTGGCATTCACTCCAAATATTGCCTTCCTCTTTTGCTATTCTAAATATTCTGACTTTGTTGTCCAATGTGGACTACTAGAATGCTTCCTTTGATGTGCTATGTGTTGTCCTTTAGCTAGGACTATCTTCAAGACTTTATGTTGTCTTGAATTCTCTTGAAGTCTTTTTCTACCTTCAAGTTTGCTTTCTCTATCAAAATTTTCAATAGGACCTCTTTCTTGGGTCTCTTAATTTACCTTCAATGGGACTTTTCTCAAGTCTCCTTTGTTTGCTTCTATGAGACCTCTTTTCTCTTGGGTCTCCTTTCTCTTGTCAATCTCAAGGTCTATCTTCAAGACCTGAAACTATGTTGTAGATTACCTTCTATTCCAAATTTGTTCTTGGAATAGGTAAACTCAATCTATCTATCAAGGTCTATCTTTGAGACCTAAAATACTTATCAAGATCTATATCTAAAATTTAACTACAACTCAAACCAATCCCTGCATGAAGAAATCTCACAACCTTCTAGCAATCAAAGATGAAAGTCTTCTCTATCCATTGTAGGAAGCTTCTCAAATTCTAAAGATTAATTTTCACTACAGTAGAAACTTAGATAACATTTTCTAGCATTAATATAAAATTTCTATAAAAATTTTCAATAATCTAAAGCAAAATAGCAATGACCAACTTTTCTTCTTGAGTTGGTTCTCTAAAAATTACCTCTTTAAATATTCATTGGTTGTCCTTCAACCTAGTGGTATTAATTCTTGGCTTCACTGGTCTTTCTCTTAGCCAGTGGAAATACTTGTCTTCACTAGTTTTTCTTCAACATAGTGGTAATGTCCTTAACTTCACTGGTCTTTCCTTAGCCAGTGGAAATACTTGTCTTCACTAGTTTTTCTTATCCAATGGTAATATCCTCAACTTCATTGGTCTCTCCTTGGCTAGTGGAAATATCCTTAGACTATTTGCAACTTTAAAAACCTATGCAAGAAAACTTGTTGTGGCTCTAATACCATTGATAGCTTTTGTAGCTCAATACTCAATGTAAATAACCACAGAATCGTATATAATAAAGTTGCAGTAAAATGGACTTAATAAAGATAACTCAAAAAATAATATGAACTCAAAAATACTCATAGAATAATCACTTGGAAATGCTCACAAAAATACTAAAAATGTTATAGAATAAAGGTCTACTAATGCATGTTATGTGCAATGCATTTTCGATACCAATTACAATGCTTTGTCACAAATATATAATAGTATGTGACTCTTCATATGAAGTACTCTTGACCTTCACTCTTCTTTGAAACTCTTCACTTTCCTATTCTAAGGACACATGTGCACTCTTACATAATGGACACTTGTGCACATCCACACTCACAACACTTGCACACTCAATTACATGACACTTGTGCATTTCCTGCACATTATTACATTACATGAAATATAAACTCACACTCTAATCTAAGACACACCTAATATAATATTGTACCAAGGTGGTACATAAGCATGTACCAAATAATGTAATATTCTATAACACTAACTCTTGTTTTCGAGTACTAACAACCATGTTCTCAGAGTTATGTCATGTGGGTGAGACTTACTAAAAATAGAAAGGTGGTTTTACAGGTTACTATTTTTAGTAAGGATTCTAAAAAGTGATTTAGTTGCTATATATCAAAATGATCAACTCAAGAAGACAATCACAATGATTTATATACCACAACACTAGTTTTGGATACCCCCAAAAATTTTATTTTTTTGTATTATTTTTTTGTCGATTCTATTGGTGTGGTTGGTTTTTTCTCTGGAGTCTTGGTTCAAAAGTTAGGTTCTATGTTGGACAGCCTTTATTAACACTCTACCCTATCTATTCTAACTAATTACCACTATTGATGTTGTACTATCACTTGTCTAGTCCATCTCTATCACAAATATTTCTTGTTTGTTTAAATTCTGACTATCACAGGTAATTGTTTTGACACTGATAATCTGATGACCTTGTATTGATTGTTACTAATAAATTTTTCTTGACTATAACTAACACTGATCCCCCTATTCCCCTATTTCTAACTTTGGTTATTTTTTTCCACCTGTGATATTCTTCTATAATTTTATTTTGACTGTTTTACATACAAAAACTCTGGAATAAGGATGTCTTCTTTGTATGCTCAATTTTTGTGACAAGGGTATGGTAACAGGTTCAAAAAAAATTCATAGAACAAGATTTTTGCTGTAGGGTTTTTTTTGCAGGTTTGATATTCAACATAACAAGGTATGTTAAGCCAAGGTGTATGTACTACCCATAGGCCCTCTATTTTACCACAGTGATGAACAATAGTGCTTGGACCAATATTTTAGGACACTACTCAAGGAGAATTCCACACCTACCCTTGAGCACACTACCTACCTCTTTGTCAGTACGAGAGGGTAGTCTTCTTGGATGTTGTATCATGTGTACTATGGAGAATACAAGGCAAAAAATCTTCCTAATGGTGAAAGTTCTCTCATAATCCTATGGGGTCTCCCAATATACCCTAAGATACGTGGAAGCTCAATTTTGTAGACGAGTGATGTCTAAGGCCTAGGTATTGGAGCCTGATTACCCATCACTTCACTAGACAATTTATGGGTAATTTAGCTTAGCCAATAATGATAGCTCCTTAATGATATTTTAAAACCTTGGCATACGGTTTCTAGCCTAGATAACTAATGCAAAAAAATAAAGGTTGGATTTTTTTTATAAGAAACTTGTGAAAAAAACTAAAACACAAAATATTATACCTTACAGTCAAAATGGTAGGAACTATCACAGTCATAGTAGAACACAACCTTGAAAAGTGTGTTGATACCACTTGTCAGGAACCTACTACTAAAAATAAACAAACAAAAATACTGCAAATAAACATAAATGCTCAAACACAACTACAACAATATAAATGCAGAAATGAACAATCTCACAAATAAAACTGAATCACAAGCCTCTTCGAGGGGGCAACCTCCTTCAATAATTTCATTCAATTATGCAAAAAGATATATGCATTCATGCCCCTCACAGTTTTAAAGATTTTATCTTCCACCTAACTCTCAAGGTTGGCTTACATGCAAAATGTCATCCAAGCTAGAATATCCTATCTACAAAACAATTACATTTTTGATAATGGTTACATATGATAGTGCCACTTATCTAGATGCTTTTAGAGTTGCAACTATTACAAAAATTTCAAAACATTATCATGGGTGTTCCCCACGTTTACAAAATATTATTATAGATATCCCCCCATGTTCACAAGGAACATTCGTAGTGTTAGGATGGGGTCCTAACAAATTCTTTCCTTCTTTTATCTTTAAGAGGTCCCAAAATCTATGAATTTGGCACCTCCAGGTAATACATGGAGAATCTAGTGAAAAACTAAATCTTGATGAATGATCTTAATAGCAAGCAATTTTTATAGCAGAATTTCTAGCATTCTTTTTTGTAGGTTGTTAGAGAATTTTTGAGTTCTTCTCTAAGCACTTTTTCATTCCTAAGCATTCTCAAGCCTTGCATGCATACCTCACACTTTTCATATGCTTCTTCCAAGGAAAAAGAGGGAGTTTCTTACTTACAACATCAATTGACACTTTCCTTTGATCCTTTTTTTTTTTATGTTGCATTAGCTAAATTTTGTCCTTATGCATGAATCAATTACTTCATTTTATTGCATTAATATTCTTTGTTTTAGATTGTTAAATCCATTACTTTAGATTTATCCCAAGATTTGTAGGTAAAATTTAGAATCTTTTTCATTATCCCCTTTTCATCAAGATCTCCTAGGTTTTTCACTGACTTACCATTTGCAATAGCATACTATGAATTTTTAGCCCGTAGTACTAACAAATTATGAATTCATCTAGATCATCCTCAGTTAGGGTTTTTGATCAATCCTAAATCTTAGACATCCTTCAATCCAATCCATCATTTTTGCACTCTAAAACCCCTTTGTTTTAGGTTCATAATCAAGTTCACAGGTCATAGAATCTATAGGCCATGAATTCGCCAGGTTGTAAATTTTCCCTGTAGATTGCTAATTCATTCTGCTCAACCTTGCACTAAATTTTAACATTAGAAAATCTACAACTAATCCTAGTGGAAATCCTAGCATCTTCACACCACACCTAATTTCGTTTTTCTAGTAGTTACATTTCTATTTCATGCAATTTATTTTCTTCCAAAAGGTCAAATTACATTTTGTAAAAAAAGCAAGGAGCTTGACTGCACACAAGGAAGTTTAACACCTTTCCAAGCATCAAGTAGGCTCCCTAAAAACTAGCACATCTATTGTTTTCCTCTTTGCAGTATTTTTTTTTCGTAATTTCACAAGTCAACAAGTGATGAACTTGCCACAGGTGGTGAACTAGAGTCTAGGTTGTGATCCCATTCTTTGCAAGTTCTCAAGTACTTTTTTCATGCTTTTATTTTAGCATTAAATTTTGTGTTATTATATGCTCTTTATTTAATTTAATTAATTAATTTATGGTGAAATTAAAGAATGTAGGATTCATTTGTTTGCACATTTATTTTGAGAAGAAAATATTAAATGAACATGTTGTTACATTTACTAGGAATAAAAATCAGAATTGCATGTAGTCTTGCATACTTTGGCTAGATGTTGTCTTCATGCATTGCTCTTGCACCTTTGATCAAGAGCAAAAGATATTTCTTTCCTATTTTAGTCTAGGGTAATTATTGTAAGGAATAAAAAGGGTATGTAGTGTTTAGTCATACTTGTTGCATTGTTATCTTCTCTAAATTGCATTGTATTTGTATCTTCTTTCATTAGGAAAACTCTCCAAAATCTAGGTGCTTGCATAATACACACAACAAAACATAGGATTTAGAGTGAATCCATAAAATACTCTTGGTGAACCCTTGCTCCCATAAAAGAACTCAAAATGATAAGATTTAAGCAAGAATTCATGTCTGAGTGTGAACCTTCGGGTTTGAAGACCAACATCCTGAATTCGAGTTTACAAGTGGTTATCATGGTCATCAATTTAATTTTAGGGTTTTTGATATATGATCATGATTGTAGCATGCTTTTAAATCTAGGGTTTGAACAAAATATTGTTTGGATTAGTAGTTGTGATATTATGGATTCAAAGGGTGAAAATAAGTTTTCAACTCCAAATAGAAAGTTATTTGATTCCATAAACTATAAATACCCATTTATTCTCCCCATTTTTTGACCATACATTCACTTACTAATTATTATTATTGCTAACATTGCTCTCAAGTTGTTTTCCTTTGTTGCTTTTACAACATGCAACCTTTTGGCTCTATAAATCTCACTTTTGTCCTTATAGGTACAACCAGAGCCATCAATCATTGGTTTATTACCTTCAACAAAGGAGGACAAGATGTTCTATGAGTATTTGTAGCCAATGGTCATTGATTCTCATTCAATGGGTGATTTCCAAGGTAAATCAAACCCTCTACATATATACCAGGTGTGACTCTCCTTACTTATTGTGGTGAATTAGCAAGTAAGATAGGGTAAAAATGAGTGATTTACCACACCTGTTTTTATGAATGACATAGTTCTTGATACCTTAAGTCATAATTAATTTTCTTATACTACATTAGTGTTACCTCATTATTATTAATATACTACCACATCATCATCTAAATCAATGTCTATGCTAGCTACCACATGTCATTCTATATAACTTGTAAGAACTACCATGTCATATGTATAGACTGCCATGTGTTATATGTATCTTGTCACCATATCATGTGTATGGACCACCATATCAATCATATGGAGTACCATGTGTCAACTGTAAGTGTTTCCACAATATCACTCACCTGTAAAGAGATGACATCATCAATTCATGTCACATGGTGCCACATCATCACAAGGTTCCATGTCATCCTAGGATGCCACATCATCACATAGTTCCATGTCATCAAGGAATGTGATAAAATAATCAAGATATGTGATGATATCATCATCTTGTAAAATAATATGGTGTTGATGGTTCAAACCAAGGTCCTCCTATGTGCCAAGTCTCAACTTTTATTTAGCTAGTGTTCTCCCAAGTGCTCTACTTGGGAGATGAGACAAAGATATTAAAGTTAAATTCAAAAAAAGATAAGCATCTCCTTTTTTATACCCTACAAACACAATCCTCTATCATAATGACATAAGAGCATGCCTACATACTCCATTCTTGCCACTATACCAAGGTTATTTCTTGGAATATTCTATGACATAATTTAAATTCAAATTTTTAAATTTTTTATTTTGGAAGGAAAAAGAAAAAAAATAGAGGTGAAATTGATGTACTTAAAGGTAGAATAATCAAAACTATTGAACGAGGACCCCTTAATTTTTCAAAGAATTCAAAAACATTGATAATTCATCTATATCTATCATTGTTTATCTTATATAACCTTTTTGTCAAATACAATAAATTAGAACATCCTCTCATGCCTATGTAGCAAAAACATTGTTGGACCATTTGTGCAACTTTATCAAGTGGTTCAAATGTTATTGCTAAGCGCAAAAGAATGCCCATGGGTTTATTGGGTGCTAAGGATTTGTCTAAAGATATTCAGCCTCGTATTTTCTTCCTTCATGGTGGTCAAGTAGTCTAGCCTCTCATCTATGTTGCTATTTGACAAAAGGAGCTAGAAGAGAAAATAAATAGATTATTTTTTAAAACCCATAAAAAATAAATGAGGTTCTCAAAAAAACTTTAAAAAATCAATTTGAAACTAGGGCATCCATCTAGTTGGAATTAAAAAAACAAAAGGATTTGATGTCTATGAAAGAGATAAAGGAACCTATAGGTGAATGTTCCTACTAGAGCAAATCTAGTAATCCTAGTGAGATCCTTGTGATACAAGTCTGCCTAGGGTTTCATTATAATACCCTTCTTCCAATCCTACCATCACCTTTCAAAAAACTCTTCTTAGTTGCTTCAATCATAGTTGCCCTTGGGAGGAATTGTAGAAGCTAAACTAATGACAAAAGCAATTGAGTAATGAAGATTCACACCCACTCTAATACCATGCTAGATTTTACAACAATTTCCAAAAATGAATGGAATCAAACTTTACCTAGCATTTCTTGAAAACAAATACATAGAACGACAAACACATAATATATGGTGGTGTTTGTGGTTTCCAAATTATCTTACTATCAATTGAATTGAAAAACACTTCAATCGATGAACAAAATGGTTGGTATGATAGGGTATTTATACCCAAATACAGGTTACCTTTAAGTCAAGGTTGTGAGACTAACCTTTGGGAATAAAATATTACAAAAATAAAATTTTCAAGTTTCATATGGGGCCAACGGGTAAATATGAACAATACAAGTACAAAAGTCAATCGTAGGCTCAAGAGAAGCTTAACCACCACATATTCCAATATTTATTTGTACTTCAAGTATTACATTGTTTGAAAATTGATTTGCTTAAACAAATGGATTATTATACTACTTAAAATTAACAAGATTTTGGTTGAAGTAAGGGGGTTGAAATGTCCATATACCTTTTATTTCATTTTTTAGTAAACTACAAGATTTTCTCAACCACTGCTTCTAAATATCCATCATAATATTCAATAGCATCTTTAGTGGATCTGACTTGTTCTTCATCTTCTAAAGCAAATCCGTAAGCATCATGTGGTAGTTTATGAATAGAACGTTTAATGATGTTATATCCAATAGATGCATTTTAACATATTTTCATTATTTGCTTTACAAGCTCATACTTCTAATGTTCAACAACTTGATTTATTGCACTTTCCTTTTAATAAAAAGATTCATTTTTCAAGAAGAAAAGAGGAGACATTTCAGACAAAATGTAACATTACATCCTTTTGGACAAGAGACAAATATTTCCTTGACCATAAGAAATCTTCTTGAGTCATGAAAAGTGTTTTTCATAGATGTTCAAGATTTTGCTCTTTTGATCCATTCAGTTTTTCAGACAAGCATTTGATAATTGAGATTGAGCTACCAATTTCTTTTACAATTTGATCAATAAAATCTTATTATGTTGATGCTAGAGTAGGTAAATCTTTCGATGGAAAGGTTGTGAGGGCAATATGTTGTTCTTGAGGTAAAGAGAAAGATATTTGACGATTGCTATCTACAAGAAAGGATGTTGGTAACATTGATGGCCATTTTCCCTTCGCTATGAGCATATATTTAGCCTAAACAATTTTATTATAATTTCTAGAAATATTATTTAATTTGTCATTCTGACAAGCAAAGTTAAATTAGGCTACAAGGCATCTAAATAATACACAAATTCTTGTGTGTAATTCATCTTGATGGCTATTGGAAATTTTATCTAGGTCTTCTAAAATATAGATTGAAGTCATGGATCACTTTAATAAATTGTCTAATTACGGTGCTCAATAGATATACGATAGAGTGAACATCAATTATCTCTCCATACCTTCACAGGGATTGATAGGCCAAATTTGTACTACAAATGCTACCAATCAATAAGATTTTATACCAGAGGGTTGCCTTCCCTTAGATAGGATATGAACCATAAAGTCTTCATGCTTGATGTCATGGATAGCTTTCAGAGTTCTCAAGTTTTATAGCTGACCATATTTTGTCTTTTCATGTTCACTGTGCAACACCTTGATTTTGTAGAGGGAACCTATTTATGGAACATGAGAGCCAAAGGGCCCTAGCCATGTTGTTTGAATAAATTAGCTTAAGACCTAAATGATCTTACTAATATGGTAGCATTGATCTAATGGATAAGAGAAGTCAATTTCAATGTACTGTATACATTCATAGGACCATCCAAAATAAGTGGTAAGGATCCATTGATCTAATCATCCGCAACTAATAGTCAAGATCCAACGTGTACGATGCCAGGGCGCTTTTAACATTGAAAATGCTCGTGGAACGTTCGATTCCGACAAAATGTATGTGGACGTAATTCAGACCAGATTCATTCAAACTTTTCCTCTTCGGTATTTTGTCAATCCAGGCATTACACAAGTCATGTATACCCCTGGTCTTGGCGGAGACCACCAGAGGAGCCCAAGGCTTCCTAACACCTATTAGACCTCCCACCTCTGTCTGCATTGCGCCCTTCAGAATCTGTCTGTAATTCTCATCAAAATCTGGGCTGTGTGGTCGCCATTCTCGGGGAGTTTCGAAGCCGTAAATTTAAAGGTAAGTTTCAGGCTTTCGTTTACATTTTTCTTCAGCCATTTCAAAGATAAAGGAGCAAAGATTTGATGAAAATAGTTTGTTTGAGCCTTAGACTGTAAATGCTTTTGAAGAAAATTGTTCAGAGAAAATCTTTAAAACGTTTGCATTTTTAGGCGTCCGTGTCTTTAACTTTTGCAAAATCGGAATGTATTCCCAATTTGTGTCGGTTTTCTGAGTCTTTGTCTGAAACTCTGTGTCCTAAATGCTTTTGAAGAAAATTGTTCAGAGAAAATCTTTAAAACGTTTGCACTTTTAGGCGTCCGTGTCTTTAACAGTTGCAAAATCCGAATGTATTCCCAATTTGTGTCGGTTTTCTGAGTCTTTGTCTGAAACTCTGTGTCCTCTGGCTCTGGAATTCAGAGATTTGGACTTTTCGTCAAAGCAAATCGAAGGATTGCCGACGGGAGAAGAGATCTTTTCGTACGCTTTCATCTGCAGAGGGATTCACCCTTGGAAATCTGAAAGAAAGAAACATAGCTGCTTATAAACAGTAAGATGGAGACCAGAACAGGACCTCCGCCACTTACGAGGGCAAAGAGTCAAATTGCTCCTCATTCTCAGCAGAACATCTTCTCCCGGACTAAGCCCGCCACTTCTTTGAAAGCGCAAGCCAAACACGATCCTTTTCATGTTATGCACAAGGTTCCCTTTGCGGACACTCCCTACGGCAGAGCCAAGCACCTCCAGGTAGCTTTTTCTTCTCTCCTTTTCCCAAAATTTCAGATTTTTGGTTGTAAAATTTTAGAGCATATGTCAAGAAGGTTTAAATGACGAGTCTTTTTTTCTTTGTGGCCAAAGCTTGTGGAAAAGGAACCGGAGGGAGCCATAGCCTGGTTCTGGAAAGCCATACATGCGGGGGACCGCGTTGACAGCGCTCTCAAGGATATGGCTATTGTCCTGAAGCAACAGAACAGACCTCTGGAAGCCATCGAAGCCATTAAATCATATAGACACCGATGCTGTGAACAAGCGCAGGAGTCTCTCGACAATGTGCTTATTGATCTTTATAAGGTACATCTGAAACCTCATGCATATGTCTTTGTGTTAACAATATGGCATGTTTCCTGTTCTTGCTTATTTATTTGTGTTTCTTTGTGGTAATTGCTTGTAGAAATGCGGAAGGTTGGATGAGCAGATCGAGCTGTTGAAGCACAAGCTCCGGTTGATTCAGCAGGGCGCCGCCTTTAGCGGGAAAGCCACAAAAACCGCACGATCGCATGGAAAAAAATTCCAGCTCTCCATAAAGCAGGAGACTACCCGACTTCTGGTACTGAGCTCAGCACCTCTTTTTTATTTATTGCTAATTGTTCTGTGCGATTTAGAGCAAAATTTGACTTAATCATCGCTTGCAGGGTAACCTGGGATGGGCATACATGCAGCAGCTTAACTACGGGGCTGCCGAGATCGTTTACAGGTGAGATTTCTTGCAAGAATTCTCTGTTTGTTCTCTATGTTTTCATAGCAATGAATTTATTTCATCTTGATGGCATCGCAGGAAAGCTCAATTGATGGATCCCGACGACAACAAGGCGTGCAATTTGAGCATATGTTTGATGAAGCAACGCAAGCTGGAGGAGGCCGCGGCAATGCTTGAGGCAGTGCTTTCCTGTAACCAAGATCCGAAGTGTTCGGAGAGGGCAAAGGAGTTATTGAATCAAATCCGGTCCTCTGGGGTTGATAATAAGGGCATAGAAATTGCAAAGGAAGGATCAAATGCTGCAGACATGTCAATGGCAGGTTTGGAAGAGAGCTTGGAGTGGTGTTGGCGTTGGGCAGGAGAAAGCTGGGGTGACACCGCTGAGACAACTGGTAAAAGAAACAGACTGCGTGTGTTTGAGCAGATGACCGCAGCAGCTCTCAAGGAAGAAGTTGTTGCATTTTAGAATACAAAAGCCTACCCTTAAAAGTGCTGAGAGGAGACCCCGCATGCCTAGGGTAATCTGGCATCTCCTGCTCCTCATGATCCTGCCTTAATGTAAATGCGGCATTCATACAGTATAGGAATGAGTGTACATACAAACCAAGAGGTGAGCTTACAAGGCTGTAGAATGGTGGATGTTACCTAAAATGTTAATCATCATCTACTGGCTGAGGTTAATGTGGCATGGGAGTTGTAAATGGTCCACGTTTCCGTGGCGGCTAAAGTAGCTATCAAGGGATTATAGAGGTTCGTTATCTAATAAATATTAGAAATCACAACCAAGTAAATATAATGAAATTGTGAAGGTTTTTACTTAATAAATAAACCACAGCCAAGTAAATATGTAAGATCTGTTGCAGAAATCACGGCAACAAACATCCAGTAAATAAAAGATAGCGTTGGGCTATCCACTACTATCACATTTCTTGAGCCTTTGTTTAATTATAGGCTTTGTTTGTTGCACATTTTGTTAAGCTTCATATTGTGTGTAGCTTTCAAATAAACTATAACATGGTCTGTTATGTTGTCCTAAATTCCTTCCTTTTCCCAAGTTTGAGAACAAGAACAACACAATGGTTCTCAAGCGATGTGGAAAGGAGGAGGAGAATAAGTTTGGAGTTTGGACCTTGATAAAGATTGAATAACAAACTATAGTAAATTAATAAAATTTATTTACTTATAAAGAAGGCACAAAAACATGGATGTTGCATCTTAGACTAAATTATTTGATCTTTTCTGTAAAGTATAGTTGATAAAGATTGAATAACAAACTATGGGGAAGGATAATAAATTAATAAAATTGATTTACTTATAAAGAGGGCACATAAACATGGATGTTGCATCTTAATTGATAAAAGACCAAATTATTTTATCTTTTCTGTAAAGCATAGTTAAAGGTTTGAGTTTAACTTGCTTAATTTTGTTGTTGGCAAGTAATAATAGGTACCTTATATGTTTTCTATATTGTCTAGAATCTTGCCAAGTTTGTAAGTTTGTAGGGAGATCTTGATCCTGGGAATGGTTAAAAGTCTTTAAACAAAATAAGAGTTTTGTTATCCTAAATTTTTGTCCCTCATTTTAATTATCTAAAAAAAAAATTTAAATTTAAAACCGTAGTTATATATCAAACACTAAATAATAAACATAGTCATACTCATTGTCTCCCATTACATGGAACACCATTGTCCCCCATCTCTCCTTTAACATTAAATACTCCATCATATATAAATATTAAATTATAAACTTAACATTTGTTTTATTTTTTTATTTTGTTAGTGTGAGAAATCTTTCTGACCAACGCAAAAGGTTGAGCAATCTTCTCCCAACCATGATCCCTCGTAAAGCTGAGAGCTATGTTTATCAATAAAGCCACCACACATCCACCCCTCACACACTCACCCACTCATTTTAAAATTATAAACTCTCACACAGTCACCCACACAATTTAAAATTATAAATTTAACATTATTCAAATTATTAATGAATACAATTTAAAATTATAAACTTAACATTATTCAAATTATTAATGAATATATTTTTTAAGGATATCAAACAACTTGATAAATATACTAAAATTAACTAAAATTAAAAATTTATTTATGTCGACGAGAGACGTTCCTACAATGGCAAACATGGGATGGGAGGCAAAAAAAACCAACATTAACAAAAACATTTAAAATATTTAAAAATTTATTTATGCTTGAGAGGCGTTCCTACAATGGCAAACATGGGGTGAAGGCAAAGAGGTCATACATGTCACGTCGTAAACAATTTTTTTTATTAAACAAATTGACATTAACAAAAACATTTAAAATATTTAAACTAAAACAACAGACTAACCAACTGTTGCAAACATTTAAAATATTTGGATTTCTAAGTTTCACTCGCATTATTGCAATAAATTCATTAAAAAATAATAAAGAAGAATATCACAATAAATTTATTAAAAATTAATTGTCACCTTTATATATCTCAGGTTTATATACAATTTTATAACCTCGCTTCTCGCTTGTGTTAAGATTGCATAACATCATATCCCCACTTTGAAAATGCCTACAGGGAATAAAGATTGTGATGCGAAGAAGAAACATAACCATACTTGCGGAGGTTTTTGCAGGCTGATGCAGCGCGTGCATTCCCTCGAAGATCTGCTGAAACTTGTGCGATGGGAACGAAATGCGGTGCAGGACAGCCATAAGCACATGGAAGTTCTCCCTTCAAATTATTTTGTTGTCCATGGCAATGACAAGAACCGATCAGAGGAAGGGCCCTCTGCGTTTCAGATGCCTCTGCATTACCCGCGGTACTCCAAGGAGGAATACGAATCCATGCCCGAATGGAGGCTGGACCTTCTCTTCCACCAGTATGGTTTGGCCGTTACAGGAGATGTTGCGTACAAGCGAAATTATGCGATCGGTGCCTTCGTTTGGCCTGACGAGTACTAATGACTTTTGAAGTTGGAATTACTTTGGCTTTGCTAGGGTTACCAATATGCCTTTTGTGGGGTGTATTAAGCAAAGACCGCTTTGTTGTCCAACCCCATTGGCTTAATCCACGATCTGTCCCGTTAAAATTAGTAGCGTTATATTTTGTAGTTATGATATGTTCCTTTACGGTGTTTTGCTGCAAATCGGTGAAATGATTTGGTTATAGAACTCTTTAAGACAAATCCTGTAGAAAGCAGAAGAATGCAAACATCAAAATGAGGGATCATATGTCTTTGATCTGGGAATTGAGATCCATTTTCTGCAATAACGATTTTTTTGGCTTGGTATAGTTGCATAATTTTAGAATTTCTTTGACTTGATTTTAATAATTTTAATTTTTTTTTTAATTTCTTGATTTTAATAAATTGAAGTCTTGACTCAAAGAATGGCTAGAAGATTCCACAACTTGTTTTACCATGTCTATTTTTCTTGTTAAGGGTCGGTTCAAAGATATGATGGTCTATTGAAGAAGCGTGGGTTCATAAAATATGATGGTTTATGGAAGACCTCTTGGCTTGATATAGTTGCATAATTTTAGAATTTCTTTGACTTGATTTTAATAATTTTAGATTTTTTGAATTTCTTGATTTTAATAAATTGAAGTCTTGACTCAAAGAATGGCTAGAATATTCCACAACTTGTTTTACCATGTCTATTTTTCTTGTTAAGGGTCGGTTCAGAGATATGATGGTCTATTGAAGAAGCGTGGGTTCATAAAATATGATGGTTTATGGAAGACCTCTAAACTAATGTGAGAGAATTTAACAATCCAAACAAGTTCAATGGGAAAAATAGTAAAACACATTTAAAAAAAAAATTGTCATACCTTATAGTTCTAATATTTTGAAATGAATTTTGAAAAAGTATAAGAGTAAAAGATTAAATTTTACATGAATATAAACTCTCTTTTTTAAAGGTTATTTCAAACACATTAGAGGGTAAAAAAAAGGGCGAAGGCAAATGGTTGAAGCAAATATAATTTTTTATTTTTATTTTCTTTTGTCCGTCTCTATAACCCCCACCGTATTTCGCTCTATCGACGTATTCCGCTCTATCGAAGCAAATATAAAATTGAAAGACAATTTTTCTATTATTTTTTTATTTTTTTCTTCTCTATGCTCTTTTTAAAGCTTTGAAAAGATTATAATTTTTCTATATCCATTTTAAAGCTTTGAAAAGATTAGGTTAAGTATTTTTGAGTTTTTTTTTGTTTGACTAATATTTTTATATACAATCTATCATGGGAGGTCACATATTTTTGAGGCTTTTAATAAGCCATGTATAGTTTTTATGGAGGTTATCTTATTAAAATAAAAAAGTATTCAACCCACAAGGATGTCAAGGACACAAGAATGTCAAGGACGCCACTTGCATTATCGATTATGTGACCGAGGTTCAATCCCTATGGTAGATGTGTATAAAAAATATATATATATATATATATATATATATATATATATATATATATATATATATATATTTTATTGAGTTAACTAGCTTAGATATAAAGGATATATCTAAAAATGTTGAGAGTTATCAATCTCGAGGCGTCTATCTTAAAGGTCACACCCCAAAAATAAAATAGGCACCTCAATATTGATAACTCTATATTTTTAGATATATATATATCCTTTATATCTAAGTTAGTTATAATACAATGTAATAATGATTACTAAAATCCTAGAATTGTCTATAAAGGGTTATAAACCATCTTGCTTATTATATCTACACTAGACACATAGACCCTAATATAAAATGAAATCAATATAATAAACGATTAAAACAAAAATCACCAATTGTGGTGAAGGTTAGGGTGTAAAGGTAGCAAAGACAAATATAAGAAACGGGTAAACTAAACGGTTACGTAAAAGATATTTAAAGTTTTAACTTAAAAAAAAGACAAAATATGCTATGGGCTAGGCTCACAACAAAAATTTAAACAACATTACATTTTAAAAAACAAAGATGAAGATGTAAAAGCAAAAAACATATTAAAATAATAATAAATAAACAAATATTTTTCAAGTACGAAAATTTATTAAGGTTTATAAGTATCATTGCTTAGTTTAAAATACAAGCATAAACAAGGGCCCTAGTATAAATAAAAAAAAAGGAAATTAATAGACCTGGTAGAAGAAAAGTGTTGACGTCGACTCCTTAGTTATTATTTAAATATTAAATTTTTAATTTTTTTAAAGTTATTAAAAAAAATTTGATATATTTCTTAACTTTTTTTAACTTTTAAGAAAGAGATTTAAATATTTAATTGTTAATTTTTTAAAGTTATAAAAAATGATATATTCTTTAACTTTCTTCAACTTTTAAGGAAAGATTTAGGTTCAAATCTTGTCAAATAATACATACATAATTGTCAAGTTGTTGATATACTATTATGTGGTTATGATGTTAAAATATATATTTTTCAACTTTCTTTAACTTTTAAAGAAGAGACCTAGGTTCAAATCTTGCCAAATAGTACATACATTGTCAACTTATTGATAGACTATTATATAGTTAATGATCTAAAATAGATGGGGTCAATTCCAATTTCATGTAACCCATTCAAAAAAACATAATACACTATTACGAAAAAATTTAGACTTACAAATAGGCAAAGACAAAATATAAGCTAGAATGTAAAAAAAATTAAAAAACAAATAAACATTTTTTTAATGATTTATTAAGGATTTTCTTTATAATAAGGCCAAGATAAATCACATGGGGTGAAGGATCTAAAACTTAGAATGTGAATTGATCCAAAACTCAAATTTTCAAGTTAAGGAAGATAAAAAAATTATAATTTACAAATAATAGAAAATAATATACTAGAACAAAAAAATTATATAAGCAAAATAGAACAATAATTTTATTGCTCATAAAATAGAGTACAATGAAAACAAATTTTGAGAAAATATGTGAGGCTATCACGTTGCATCCATTACTCATGCTTTTTACAGTTATTGATGCACTTTTATTTATACATTAATTGGTGTATTGGAAATCCACCATTTTTAAATATGCAAGGTCATACATATTGAAATGTGGTGATTCACCCTCCATGAGTTACAAAGTGCATATTAACTAAAAATTGCATACATATGATTTGTCCTTTTATATTTTTTCTCCTACAAATGCGTCAACATTGCTAGAGATGCATTTTGGCTTATGAAAAACTAAAAATAGAAAATTACTACTTTTTTTTTTGGTAATTATTTTAATAGATTAACAGTGGGTTTTTATAGAGGATCCCAAAACCTTATGTACAAAATCAGCCTGGCTGGAATGTGCATCATGCCTTGTGGCTGGAGGAATAAACCCGATGACGTAAACCAAAAACTCGCTAATTGCCCGAAGGCTATAAGTAGGGCCCTTATGTCTGAATATCCTGGAAACAAACCACATTTTACCAAGGAAAACAAAAATACTAGCCGGAGAAATTTGACCATCGAAAGCAGAAACAGCCAAACCAAACGAATGACCTTCTGAAGCGAGGAGAACATCATGAGAGGATATCCGCATTGGCCAAACTCACCACCTCAGATGGGAAGCATGAGCGCCACACAACCAGACACGTGGTCACAAGCCCTTTGTTGGCCATGTGGTCTCGCCACGCGATTTCCTTCCCCGAAAATATGGCATGCCTTCCACCCGTCACGTTGAGAGAGGAGCATCCTAGCCTCAAGAATGATGTTGTAGACCCTCCAAGACGGGTCTTTAGAGCCTAGCAGATAGTTGACTATATTGAGCGAATCACCTTCGACTATCAAAGGCCGAGGATCCTCGGAGAGGATCTGGATACCTTTCAAAACACTTCTGGCTTCAACATAGTGATTAGTCTGGGCACCCAAATCTTCACAATAAGCAAGCACGAGATTCCCGTTATGATCTCTAACCACACCACCGTAACCAAGCAGGGCTGAGGATTGCCTTTGGCCGCACCGTCAAAGTTTAATTTAATCCAGCCCACAGGGGGCTTGGTCCAAATAACATCCCCACGCTGAGACTTAGAAACACCATCAAGAATAGGGAAAAGGCCCAAACTTTGGAAGATCGTTGCTTCGCCAGGAAGGCGGGGACGGGAACTAGGAACAACTTTAGAATTCTCAATGGCGAAGGATAAGGCTCTCTGAGCGACACAGGGAGGTACTCTAGGGACCTTGCCGAAGACTCTGGAATTTCTCTCTAGCCAAATCTGCCAAATGGAGTGGTGGAAAGAGGCCTCAAGAAGGAAGCGAAGTTTAGGATTCTTGAAAGGATTGGGCCATTGGTGGAAGGCATCTTTGAGGGAGCGGGGAGTGCACCAAAGGATTTGAAAGGAAGACAGATGATGGTCGAGGACATAATGGGAAAAAGGACAAGTGCAAAAATAAGTGGTCTGTCGTCTCACAATCAGCAAAGCACAAGAAGCACCCGTTGGGAATAGCAAAACCCCTCTTATGGAGGTTGTCGATGGTTAAGGCTTTATTATGAAAGGCAATCCATGCAAAGTAATTAACTTTAGGAATAATACCCTTCCTCCAAATCACTTTCCATCGGTGATCCATGGCAATCTCGCAAGTAAGAAGGTCATAGGCAGTCTTGACAGAGAACAGACCATCCTCTGTGCCACGCCAGATGATTCTGTCATCTCTTCTAACAGATGGAATTAAAACAGATCGAAGAATATTAGACAAAAAAGTCATTTCATTGTTAAAGCCGTCCAGGACTGGCAAATTCCACCGAGGGGGAAGAGAGCTCCGATCAATGAAGTCTGCAACCTTGAGTTGGGAATTTGGATCCACCTGGGCTTTCAGTGCAGCAAGGTCCGCTCTCAACTCGAGAGCTTCATCAGTAACCCCACCTGTCCTTCCAGAAGAGAATGGAGTTGCCATCACCCAAAATCCAGCGAGCACCAGAGTTGATCAGAGAGCGGGCTTGAAGCACAGATTTCCAAAAGGCAGACGCTTCAGGAGGAATCCCGACATCAAAAAGAGAACTCGATCCAAGATACTTCCTCTTAACCAGCTTGACCCACTCTTCTGGGTCATTAGTCAGGATCTTCCAAGCGTGCTTAGCGATCAAAGCAGTGTTCATGAGTCTTGATCTCCTCATTCCCATGCCACCTTGGTCCTTTCGCAAGCAAACCTTATCCCAGGCCACAAGAGGAATTCTGGATTTTTCTTCATTGCCAGACCACAGAAAGGTCCTCTGAATCTTTTCAATCTTGGAATGGACAGAAACAGGAAAGATGAACACGTACATGAAGTAAGTTGGGATTCCTTGGAGACAAGCTTTGGTAAGGGTGGCTTTCCCAGCTTGCGATAGGAATTTGCCTTTCCAAGTGCTCAACTTTTTGTGAAGACGTTCCAGGATCATGTCCCACAAGCTTCCATTGGCCCGGCCATTACAAGCCAGAGGCAAACCCAGATAAGACGCAGGCAGGGAATCAATAGTGCATTCCAAAATTCTGGCTATGCGGAGCTGCCTTCGCATAGGAGTGTTAATAAAATAAATTTTGCTTTTGATGTAATTGACTTTCTGTCCGGCAGCCTTTTCATAACGGGAGAGGATTCGCTTGATGGATTTGGCTTGAGTGACGGACGCCCCAGTGGAGATGAGGGTGTCATCCACAAATTGCTGATGAGAGACAGGATCGACTCTGGAGGTGGGAAAAATGCCAGAGATCTTATTCTGACGAAGAGCCTCTTTCAAAGACCAACTCAGAACCTCAGCCAGAAGGATGAATAGAATAGGAGACAGAGGGTCACCTTGTCTGAGGCCTCTGGCACTTTGGAAATACCCAGCAGGGGATCCGTTGATTAGAACAGAAAAGGAGGGAGTGGATATGCAACTACTGACAAGGTCAATCCATTGAGGGTGAAAACCGAACTTGAAGAGGACAGCACAGAGGAACCTCCCCGTCAACTCGTCAAAAGCTTTATTCATGTCCAACTTGAGGAAAAGAGCAAAGATTTTTGGAGCGATGAGCGGAATGGAGGGTTTCATGGATGGTGATGACACCATCGAGAATGTTTCTGCCTTTCACGGTGCTTCCTTGAGAAGGACCAACCAAGGAGGGAAGAAGGGACCTCAGACGGTTGGCTATGGACTTGGTTAAGATTTTATAAAAAACATTGCACAGGCTAATGGGACGATAATCGGAGAAACTTTTGCAGACGAAAGACTTAGGGATGAGAGCAAGAAAGGTAGAATTTAGTTTTGGATGGATGGATCTGGAGGCTTGAATCTCCTGAATTGCTTCACATACATCTGAACCCACAACATCCCACATAACTTGAAAAAAACGGGGGGGAAAACCGTCAGGCCCAGGGGCCTTGTCTGGTTGCATGGAGAACAAAGCTTCTTTAATCTCAGACATAGAAAAAGGCTCCAGAAGCTTAGAGCTTACTGCTCGGCTACCTCGGGAGGAACTTTGATTGGGAAGTTATCCAACAGAGATTTCTGAACCTGGAGATCACTGTCGGGAGGAACACCGAGCAGATCCTGGAAGAAGTCAACCGCTTCACTTCGGATTTCCTCAATATCCTTGGTAACGCGTCCATCCTTGCACACCACTTCCCTGATTTTGTTAGCCCCTCTGTGCCGCAAAGTTGACGCATGAAAAAACTTCGTATTGGAGTCTCCATTTCTCAACCAGAGGTCCCTAGATTTCTGGCGCCATAAAGTTTCTTCCCTTGCAAGAATAGAATGATAATCCACCAAGAGCCTCCTTTCCTCCTCCCTGAGGCAATCGGTGTAACCTTCGAGCTCCATTCTCTCCTCCACCAATTTTAGGTTCGCATAAATGGACCTTTTGGACTCAAAAATGTTGCCGAACACCTCCTTGTTCCATGTTTTCAAATTCCTTTTGATTAACTTGAGTTTTAAGGCCACTCTCTTGGAAGCGGAACCTGCTACCTTCTGCTGCCACCAGGCTGTAACCAACCCTCTAAAGTCCTTGTGAGAAATCCACATGGACTCAAATCTGAAGGGGGTTTTAAAAACAGGCCCATCAACCGTCTCCAGGACAATAGGATTGTGATCAGACCCAATCCTTGGTAAGGCCGAGAGAGTTGCCGCACCGAGTATGGGAATAGCCTCTTGGGATATGAAGAATCTGTCAAGCTTGACTTGAATAAGATTGCTCCCAATCCTCCTGTTGCTCCAAGTGAAGGATGCCCCCTTGAGGTCAATGTCAAGCAAGTTATTGGTAGAAACAAAATCTCGAAAGTCTTCCGGACCGTGGCTAGAGTGGTCTCGATCCTCCTTTCTTTTCGGATGGGTGAAGAGGACAGCTTGAAATCTCCCCCTAGAACCCAAGGGAAATTACAGTAACGTTTCCCTCATCCTGGGAAATAGCCTTCCACATTTCTGTTCTCTCCGAGATAGAGTTTGGGGCATACACATTAGACAGATCCAAGAAAAGTTAATGGCTTTGGAATGAAACAAAACATTGATAATCCCGCTGGAAGTTGAGAGAAGGCTCGCCCTCAAAAATCTCTCGGATCCCAAAGAATCAGGAGACCGCCTGTCGTTCCCACTGCAGGATCGGAGAGGAATTTTGCCTTAGCCCAAATGACCTTAGCAGCCTCCGCGTAAGAGATAGCATCGGTCTTAGTCTCTTGCAAAATTAGGATGGACGGATTCGTCCTCTTTTCGAGATCACCCACCAATCTCCGTTTGGCAGTCGCATTAAGCCCTCTCACATTCCATGAGAGGACTTTCATCTCAACACTTTGATATTCTTCTTACCTCCCTTTCCTTGTTGGAGGGGAGGTTTTGGGACAGTACGAGTCACCCATCCGGGAATCGAATCATCCCGAAAAAGCAGCCGTTGAGTACCATTTGCAACATCTGCCGCCGTCTCCTTGTCCCGCCTGTCTTTGTTGGGGGGACGACCTTGCTTCCTTTCGCTACCAAAATCAACACCTTGCTTTCGGCTTCTCGTATTACGAGGGCTGATATTACCGCATCGCTCACCCCTTCTTCCTAGTAGGTAATCTTCCAAAGACATTTTGGGACTCGGGGTGGTTATGGTCCAGGATTTTTGGTGAATCTCGCTCGTGCAGTGATTGGTGGAAGGGACTGGTCCTTCTCCTCTTGTGGTCCAAGGTGAGGGCTTGTACCACATGGCTCAGAGACCGTTTGGGGGGAGACTGCTCCCACCGGGTGGGAGGATTCGGGATGGTCCCTAGACGGGCCTGGAGAATCATGCCCTTTTGCAGCAGGGTGCTTTGTCTGACCTTCACCGTGTTCCAAGGGGTTGCTGGAATCCCGTTTCTTCATCCCTCGGATTTTGAAGAGGACAGTTGGACTGGAGGTGCCCTTGAGAACTGCACAGGGGGCAAAAAGCCGGTCTGTTCTCATACACAATGGCTTGCTTGTGAAGAATGATATCTCCAGATCGGAGAGTGATGGATGATGGAAGGTCAACCTCCAAATCTTCCAGAATGCAGAACCGAGCTTGAACAAATCTGGTTCGAGCTTTGGTGGGAGGGTCAATGGTAACCAACTCACCAATGGAGCGTGCAATTCCTCTGATTACATTTTCATGCCAACATAAGAGGGGGAGACTCGGGAGTCTAACCCATATTGGAGCAATGTTGATATTTTGGGTCTCGGGGTTGAAGTCCATACCCCACTTCCTTAGAAAGAGACTTCTGCGACCTAGGAACCAGGGACCACCAGCCAGGATTTTACAGTAGTCCTCCTTGTTATTCAGTCTAATCACGAAAAAACCCCGGGATAAGGCCGCCAACTCCATGTGACCAGAGGTTCGCCATTTACCTGCCGCCCACTTGCGAATGGTCTCCATGTTGGGACGGCCGCCAATAAACTTACCGATGAGGGTAAATTTTTCGAATTCCACAAAGCTTGAAAGAATTTCTGTCGGGATGTCCAACTCGTCCCCGACAGGAAACAACTCCTTGGAGAGTAGACCGCTAAGGGTTTCTGAAGCCGCTGCCTGAGCGTACGACTTCTGAGTTCCACCTCCCCATTTGTCTGGTGGATCCTTGTCATGACCTACATCCTCTTCGGTTGGAGAGGACTCCTTAGCGCCCCCGATCTCTGACTGCCCTCCCTTCGCCCTGCTGTGCCCTTGGTTCAGTCTGTTGGCATTCCCATGCTCTCCCGCAGAAGCTTTCTCGCCCGCTGTCATCTTGGCCGTCAAAACCCTCGGTACTCCATCTTTAGCTAAAGAGAATGGCATCTTTTTAATGGTCATTACTACTTTTAGTAAATATTGTGGTTTGCATTTTTAGGGGGCCTTCAAAGTATTTTTTCTAGGCAGTTGCTAGCAATTATGTTTATAATAAAGTTGCACTAAAATTATTTTTCTCCTTCTAATCTTTCGAATGCCTCTTGAATAGATTAAAACATAGTCCAAAAAACAAAGTTATGCCATTGACAACATGGTTAGCATTTAAATTGGATTTCAGATATTTTCGAGCACAAAATCATGCCCCCAAAATATCACATACCTGAAACATTTCTTCCTCCTTAGAAAGCAATGGTCGGCATTATACCAATTTTTAACATCAAGTATGGAAATTATTTCTTTATTTGACTTTTTATGAGCCATTCCCCGTGGTGACTAAGTTGTCCTATCCTAACCAATCTTAACATATGAATGGACTACCTTCTGGTGTTCTTAGTCCATGTATCAACAATTTGATCCTTCTTCACTAGTGCTAAACTTTCTAATTGAGTTTTTTTAAGTCCAACTATTCTTCTACTATGGAAGTGTCCAATAGAGGTGGGTGAAAGAGCTTGAGAAGTTCAACATTGAAGACTAGATGCAAACCAAGATAAGATGAAATATTTTAATTCAAAGGTGTTCTCTTCCACCTTCTTAGTGATAGTGTATGGTCAAAAACAAGGAGGTTTGATCTTCCTAGAGGGTCCTACAAGTATCTCTTTTTGAAGGTATAATTATACCTTCTCCAACCTTGAATTGGTGTGGGACCCAATATTATGGCATTGCTTGTATTTTTATGTCTTTTTGACAAGTGTCGTCAATTCTCACACTTTAGTTACTTTAATTTGTCAATCCGAGATATTGTCATATAGTTATATATGCTAAGGAATGGTTGTGGAGCAAAGGTATTGAGGTTTCTAGATGTTCCTATGAAAATAAAATTATTGAAGCAAGAAAATATAATTGTAAAAAAGGAAATCATACTTGTGTGAAGAAAATTTCTAAACTAGCAACTAGAATAAATTAACCTAGAAGAAAATTCACAAACATACAAAAATGTTGGAAAATAATAGTTTGTACAATAAAATAAAATACTAACAAAATAATTAATTTAATCTATTGCATACTTGGAAAATAGTTAAACAAGTCTTACGATCGTGTCATCAAAGTAGGCCTTTGCTCCTTAGCTCAACATAAAATAAAACTTAGAATTAAATTATTTAACATAACTAAGTTGAAGGAAAGGGGTATTTTTATGTATAAGCAAATAATTACAAAAGGAACTTTGTTCTAACTTTTCCACTCATAGTCTTCCTTCTCAAGTTCAAATCAACTAAGCGTTCAAAAATTCTTTCTATGCTTATTATTGTAGCAATATATAGTATGCATATGCTTACTACTTTTCCTAACATAATACTGAATTTTTAACTTTAAAACTAACCAGTGGTTTTGGTGCCAATATGAGTTTCTAGCACTAGTGCTTCCAAGCACCCAACAATACGAGAATGGAGGCAAAAGACCTACAAACAATCTTCCCTTATTTTCAATCCTAGTCATTTATCAATTAAATGAAGGGAAAGATAAAATTTCATAATTTAATGTAACACTAAGCCTAAAAGCTACATGAAACCTATCAAAAACGTGGTAATACATTTATCTAATCATTGTGTTTAACCTCAAATATTAGTATACTCCACACTTTGGATCCACAAGTCAACTTAGAATTACTAGCATATTAATGGGGAAGATATAGTTGTTTCCAATTATAATAAGATAACTTAAGATGTCACCATTTCTCCCCCACTTAAACAAATGCATGTCATCATGCATCTCTTTATTTTATCTGAGTACTCAAATCCATCTCCTCATAATCTAGAAATCTTGCTAAAGTGGGATGATATCCTTTGTTCTCCCAATTATTTTCCAACCAACATTTGAAGAGAGCTTGTAGAGGTGGTCCTTCATAGCCAAACTTAGAAATAGAGCATATGATATTTGTAGGTCTAAATATTATCCCTATCCACTCATGTTCGAGGGACTGGATGACTTTGATTATTGTTGTGGCCCTCCTATAGGACCAATTTAGCTTTTTGGGGGAGATTGACTCCCATTTATTCAACTTAATAATAAACTCTAACCACCTCCTCTTGCAATTTGTTGTGGGCTCCTCCTAATATGTACTATAAACTACCTTGAAATATTGTATGGAGTGGGTCAACTAAGCCACATAATGTCTTTTGATATTTTCTTCATTCATGAGGATATAGTGGTGGTAGATGAACCATTTTAGCCTTAGATGCTCACATCAAAGCAATAGTCTAATTTTCATCTTCCTAGCTCTATATTCTACCATCATGTCATCTCTATTTGGATAGTAGATGCAAAGGCTTTTAGTTGAACATTACCAACATAAATATTTGTGTGAAAGGTTATATCCTTAGCTAATACATACTTATATACATAAAATTTACATAACAAAATTTTCTATTCCATGGGGCTATCATGGTTGCCCCCAAAAATTCTTCAATTATATCCAACTTATATTTCAACCCTAAGATGAGTCTTAGGAGTTGCCATCTAAAGTATTGCTCCCTTAAAAATAAATTGTATATTATGACTAGTTGTTTTCACTCCATTAAATTTCTACAATATGACAAGCTTCATTAAATTTCTATTGTAGGTCAACCGGTTCCATTCTAAACTTTTTACTGCTATCCTTTACACTTTTGAGGGTTTTCAATCTCTATTCGAGGTAGAGATACCACTCCGTACCTCTATATAAAGATCAATTTTTACTTCCTATTCTACAAATTCCTTAGCAACAAACTATTCAAGGGTATTGTGTAATTATTCTACCACTACAACACTGCAACCCTCTACTTGACCCATATTATATAGAATGGTTGTGATTTCTATGTCTATGGGTGTCTGTTGCATTCCTTCATGCTAGGTTTTTTAGACCTTCAATTCAAATAGTTCTTGCAACAATTGTGTAATGTGATCATATTTTTTCTTCAAGGTCTTTTGAGCCAATTTTAGTTCCTCTTATTGGATCTTAATTAATGCCTTAACACTTGCCAAGTCTAGTTCGTCAAAAACCTCTACATATCAAATTAATTTCCTATGATCTTATGGTAGCTTCCTTTGCTCCTATGGTTGTTTCTTTTGTTGACCCTTATATTTTATCATTGGGAAGTGTAACTGAGGTTTCTTCTATTGACCCTTGTCCTTCATCATTAGGTAGTGTAACTGAGGTTTAATCTTAGTTATTGTTTGTTATTATTCTTCATTTCCTTCGTGTATCAAAAGTTATAGGAATTAGACCTATTTGGCACATTGTCCTCTGTCTCTCCAAAGTTGTGGCACTCATGGTGCTAGCATCAAATGACTCAAGTATTGAATCTTTTCCACTAGTTGTAGACCTAATTTTTTTTTTGCTACTACTACTAGGGCTTGCAATTATAGGGGATCTCTATGATGCCCTAATTGTTCCTATGCCTCAGCCCTCTTATGGCCCTTTGGTGAGGAATTCTCTCCAATTTTTCTTGACATTTTTAATTTATATAAAATAATCCTTATAGATCAATTTTATGAGTCCATGATATTTATTTAAAGTAACATGCATATAAAAAGGTAAATTTCACATAGTTTAGGTTTTTCAACTCCATATCTTAAATGTGTAAAAATTTTAAATGTGGCCCTAAAACTATTGAGTACTAGTCATCGCATGTGATGTACTTCATGACCTAAAAGGCCACATCATCATAGAGATGTTGTAGACTAGTGCGCTTAACTCCCTTGCACAAATTCTAATGCATTTTATAGTTAAGCTATGGATCTCTTTCTCCCTTAAATGCTACAAATAATTCTAAAAGAGGTGAAGTATGTTTAAAGAATTTTGCCCAAAATAAAGGATTCTTGAAATCCTATAGAGGGTTTCCCTAATCACCCTCATCTTGACTCCCTTGATTTGCAATACTTATAAAACCAAATTTTGGGTGAATTATATTGCTAGAATGTCATCATGCCCCTCAAACATTTGAAGAAATTACGTCCATCCTACTTTGGGTAAGATATCCATAATATCAAGATGTTAGCAAAGTTTGTAGGTGCTTTTTGGATTCAATTTGTATTTTTGTTCACCCATGGCATCATATAAAAAAAGTACAAAGAATGTCATTTGTTGCAAGAAAAAATTAGCTGAGTACAATTAATTATAGGAAAGAATGTTCAAAATGAAGTTATCTTTGAACTTCAATGCTTGTAATAGCTTTGTTGCACTTGTCAAGTTTAGTATCTATTACTTTCTCAAGGTAATTATTCTCTATACTGGATTTTTTGCTTAGGAAAAAAAGAAACCCTAATTTTTTATCTCTATGTACTAATGGTTGGACACAGTGACGTGTCCCACATCCAATTGATATGGAAGGTAGTAGCTGACATATCTTCCCTCATTGGATGAGAAGTACACCCTCATGTGTTGTGGTGGCCCATGTGTAATTGCATCACATGATTATTTTTTTGTGTGAAAAAGTTATTAGGTGTTCAGGTGTTGGGTGAAGTTTTGATTCTTGTGGGCATCGATTTGAGGTTCTAGCATAGTGGCACTATAATGGTTATGAGTACCATAATAGATGAGTTGTTTTTTTGAACACCAAGAACTGCTTGCTTGCTTTCATATTGTGCTAAGTTGGCATTGTATACCCAAAAATATGTGGCATATATTTATGGATTATAGGTGGCTATCCATAATATTTAAAGTAAACAATAATAGAAAAGAAAAAATATACCTTATTGTACTGGAATGACTTGATGTACTTCTAAGATAGTTTAAACATCATATTATCAAGTTTTGAAAGCAAGATTCAAAGTCATCAAAAGTTGAGCTCATCTTAGATATTTTGAATGGAAATTTTTGAACACAAAGGGGGATGCAATTACTAGTTTTTAGCCATTTCCCCCCTGATTGCATCCACAAGGTATTTTCAAAATTGAGTTTTTATTTATAATACAAGCACATAAGAACCTAGTTTTCATGCAAGTCTTGGTCCAATAGCAACTCGAAGAGGTTTTCTTTATTGATTTTATTTAAACAACTCAATTAGCACCTATGTTAGAAGATGAAGCTCCCTCAACCATGTGCAAGTCTGATTATGATTGTATATATGTTGTAAAATCCTCTTTAGTGATCAAGTTTTTGTATAACCAAAGTCAATGCTCGTTAACCAAAAGCTAATGTCTAGAACCATAAATGGGTTGTAGTTGTACTAAGCTAGTATCAAAGACCTATTCTATCTGACATGGTCCCAACCAATATGTACATAATTTACACTTAAAATCATGGTAATGGGAATCAAATAATAAAGCCCAATCACTTAGCTAAAATTTGTTGTCTTTAATATTTTTGGATGAATTATTTCCTTTAAAGGACCTTTACATGATGCTAATTTAGTTGGTTCAACTAAATTATTTGCTCAAATTATGCATATGTAAGATCAATTCCCACTTTAAGGGTTGTACACAATATCTATCAAACTTAATAAGAAATATTGGCTTATTTTCATAAATAAGTTTGTATGGTGTAAAACTTATTGTAGATTTCCATGTGGTATTGTATAACTATACAACCTCAACCAACCTATTTGTCTAACCTCTATGATGTTGTAGCACCCTAAAATTGGCACGGTTAAAACCTTAGTAAAAAAATAAAAGATAATAATTTGAATTTCAACCCCAAACTGCTCATTAAACCGCCTATTACCCGCTTTCCTCGTTTTTCACACCATTTTTAGGATTTGTTTTGACCGTTGGACGATATCGTCACAGATTAGACGAAATCATCCCCGATATGACGAATTCGTCTGGAACAGAACGTCTAGACGATTTCGTCCCAAAACCGAATTTTCATAATTAGCTTCTGTTTCAACAGCCTCTCCAACTCGGGTAGAAGCGTGTCTACGCAGTTGGAGATTTCCCTATTGGAGATCTCCTAGATTGGGATGATCCCCAACCTCCCAAACCTCTTCCTAATCCTATATAAACTAGGATTTTTCTAGTTTATCCCCTTGATTCTCCCTGAACCCCCTAAACCTCTTAGTTGACGAATTTCATTGCAGAGTTAGCTCCTTATTCCCTCGCACTATTGCTTGCATTCGGTATTTTTGCATTTTTATTGCAGGAACTCTATTGTTTTTCAGTCGAAGCTAGCTTGGATCGTCGTGGACGATCTCGGACGATTGCAGATGATCTCGTACAATTGGAGGCGATCCTGATTGTAGTCCATATTGGGGGCAATCCGAGTTTAGAGTTTGCATTTTCTTAGCTTTCTCTATATTTTCATATTGTATTTTTGCATTGTTTTAAGTTATTATGTTTTATGCATCTTGGAGTTCACCTCATTTAGCATAATCGCATGATAAAGTTAAAATCAATCATTAAATCTATTGTATTTCATTATTTATTATTAGAATATATTATTCAGGCATGTTTGCTATTATTTCTACCATTATCCTTTGCTTCTGCACTGGCATATTTGGTATTTTGCGTCTGTTTCTGTGATTGCAGGTTTTTGACGATTTCGTCTGACGAATTCATCAAATTTAAGATGATTTTGTCTGATTTCAGATGACCTTCTATGATTTGGGATGATCCCATGAAATAGCAGATGATTACATACAAATTGAGACGATCTGAACTGCTACAAGACTCAAAATCTTCATCAGACATCCGAAATCAGGTATGATGCCTTCTAGTTAGTATATTCTCTGTTATTTGCATCCATTTCTATTTTTTGTAGTCATTTAAATCAGTATTGGCATATAGAATAGTTTAGATTCATATTTGGCCAAACCTAGGAGTTGAATTATCAAGCATAAAAATGAACACATCAAACTCACTGTCAACCTAGGCGTGGAAACTGCCATTCAAAATTTTCCTGGTGAACCCACCATCCGTAAAAAATTCACCCTTATACACCTCCCCCGAGAGGCGAGACCTTCAAAGGGCATCTCAGTCCAAGGTATTGTCCCATCCTTTTCACATCCCCCTTCCGAGCACGGATCCTATAGCCTGAAGGTAAGGGTGCGAAAAATTTGGAGCGATACAGATGTGAATCCATTGTCTTTGTAAAGTTATTCTCTAATTCACAGTGAGTGACCTCTACCTTCCCATTTTACTAAGGATTATATGGAGACTTATTGTGGATATTGCTTCATAAACATCTTAATCACTGTAGACATGAATTATGGTCCTTGGTCTAAAACAATTTCTTAAGGTATGTTGAATCATTGAAAGATCTGTCCATATAATAAATCAATTAATTTATCTTCTAAGGCATGTGTTAAGGTGTAAGGATCAATCCACTTTATAATATAATAAGGACAAATAAATGTATGTTGTTTCCCACAAGATTTTGGATCTATTTGATCTGTAAAGTGCCACACTATGGATTCACCTCTACATACAAATCTATGGATCTTGCTTAATCCTTATGCTTGATGAATTTATGATTTTTGTGTGTTATTATTAATATGATAATTGCACCAATAAAGGAAAATAATAACAATAATCTCATAAAAACATTCACACAGTTCAAAGAGAAACACCAAATTTACATGGAAACCCCAAAATGGGTAAAACTACGATCAATTTTTTTTCGGCAAATTTTTATTGGAAAATAACGAATTGATTACAATCCTTACTGTGGTATTAGACTACAATATTCCATTCTCAAACTCTTCTCTCCCTACTCTAATGTCTTTTCTACCCTTTTGTTCTTCCATAAAAAGTATGACAATTTATTTTTACTTACATCCATTCAACATTTCCATAGAAAGTATGGGCATCACAATATCATCCTTGGTTTCAAAGTGTGCAAGTCTTTATTTTATTAACATGCAAAATTTACCCAATCCAACACATTACAAAGTATGACCATGACACTTTACATAAGCGAGGTCCCAACCAACCTCCAAGAGTATGTTAGAGTATATTGCATTATTTGGTACATGTCAATGTACCAGCTTGGGTACATAAGTAGAGTAGGAGTTTACTTTAGAGTAACGTTTGAGTAGTTACTTCATGCAAGTAATAAATGCACAAGTGTTAGAATATGTAATGATCCACATGTACATGAGTCATGGGTAGAGTAAAGACCAAGGCACATATATTCCTATATATAGGCCTTTAAGGTGAGAGCGAGCAAGGAGTGAGTAATGAGTAGGTACAATGTAGTTCTTCATTAAAAATTATGGAGTGTCCAAATCCTCCATTATATTGTATTGTACTATTTTCATAAGCTTTCATTAATGGTATATTACTAATTTATTGCAAAATTTTATCTCATTATTTTCCTGCATATTATAGTGCCATTATCATATAGTTATCATAGATTACATATTTCAAATCTTGTGGTTGCATTCACTTTAATATACATCTTCAAAAGCTAATAGTGATATCAAAGCACACAATAGATCAATAAGAAATGGGGAGAGCCACAAGAGATATTGAGAGGAGATTAGAAATAACATTTTCATATTTTTTGAAAATATATTTGGTTGGAGTCTTTCCACAGAGTTGTAGAAAACATGTGAAGACTTGGACTTAGAATTTATTCTACTATAGTGACAAATCAGCTAGTGAAGATTCATTATTTCTAGATTTTAAGTTTTCTCCATTGCATATTCTAATATTTGTTGCAGGAAAAGGAGGAAGCTTCCTACAAAGAGCTAGGAAGAATATATTTTTTAGAATCAATCCAATACCTGAAGCACTAAATAAAATATCGAATATTTGGAGGTCTAAGGAGAAGGTCTTGTTGCAATATTGCAAACCTACAAATTACAAAAGAGAGAAAAATTTCAGAGGAGCCTTATTGCAGATTGCAAAAGAAGAGACTCTAGAAAAGAGTCCAGGAGAAGATTAAATTTTGGTGATATCCATTGAATATTATATATTGTAGATTGAACGAGTAGAATAAATCAGCCTGAGAAGCTAAAGAGACCCACAAGAGATCCCATTGAAGAACTTCTAGTCCTGGAAGATTGAAAATAGAGAAGGACTAACAAAATTCCTATTTCATATTCTAGTAGCAATATATTTCAGAGATCCAAGAGGGAGATCTCATTGCAAAACTTCCACAATTGAATATTGAAGGAAATATCTCATTGAGAAGACTAGAGAAGATGTAGAAATATGAAGATCCTAGGATAAGACCTCAAGCTACTTGAAAGGAGAAATAAGGAGAAGGCTAGGAAATCATCATTGAAGGAGACTTAAATAAATCCATTGGAGAAGATTTGAGGAGAACTCAAGAAGTTTTTAATAAAGAAAATTTGGGACAATTATCACCCTCAAAAAACA
The DNA here is from genome assembly GCA_028583015.1 of Wollemia nobilis. NCBI lineage: Eukaryota > Viridiplantae > Streptophyta > Pinopsida > Araucariales > Araucariaceae > Wollemia > Wollemia nobilis. Next base: position 4,084,064 of record JAQPPZ010002072.1, on the reverse strand, counting down.
AGCCCAAAAGGAGAATAATTTGGCAAGGAGTTTGCCAAATTTTGGAGGAGAATAGTGGGGATCTCAATATAGTTAGATTCTTGAGAAGAAGGCCACTAGATAGGTTAGGATTGAAGCCATAATTCGACAAGGAGGTTGAAGAAGAAAGGAGATAGAGAAGCCACCAACTATGAGAGATTTAGAAATTACCATTGAAGGCTTGAAGGTTATTTTGAAAATAAGAGGTTTCTGAATTTGCAGCAAAGAATTGAAGGTCTTTAGGAGATAAATATCAATTACAATTTGGAGGAGCCAAATTTGGGAGATTCAATGATAGCATTTCAAAGGAGAAATTGACTGCAAAAAGGAAACAATTTGGGCAATATTACTAGCTGTTAATTTACAAAATTCAAGGGAGCATCAAGAAGGAGAATTAAAGCCACCAAACTATAGTTTTAGGGTAGCAAGTTAGAAGGTTTCAAAGCTGCAAATAGGTGATCTAAAGAGCTATTTTGGATAGCAAGGAAGAGCTATGATTTCATCCATTACAAAGCAACATTTTGGTGAATTCAAATCACCAAGACAACCATCATCTACAAAGGTCATTAAGGTAAGAAACTTTGGTGTAAAAGGTTCATTATTTGAAATTTAGTTATTTGGTTTGTTATTAAGTTTCATTAAGCACCATATTAGAGTTTAAAATTTGCAAGAAGAAGGTTGCATATTAAAGTCTTAAAGGAGTGTAGAAGACATTTTTTACAAGGGTTGTGACCTGCACACACAAGGATTCAGATATATTTTTAAAGAAAGAAAAATATCATCTTCCTATTATCTATTTATGGCAGAGAAGACATTACTCTTAAGTAAAAGTTACATATATTATAGTGCATCTTACAAGTTAATTTTAAATAGCAATAAGGTGAGATTAATAGTGCACTATACTAGTTATACTTAAGATATTTTTAAGGTGCATTAAGGATTGATCAAAGGTGGAAAATTAGTGCACAAGCAAGATTAAGTTAGAGTGTCAAGAGACACTATTGAGCACACAAAACCTACAACATATCTTGGTGAAGGGAAGTCACCAAAATAAGCCATCCAAAAAGGGCATATTAGTTGCTTGAAATTATTATTGCAAGTTATTCAAGCAAGAGAGTTAGATATTAGCATTGTCTAGTAAGGAAGGCAATATTAGATCACTATTTGCCCTCAAGAAGCTGGCTCATCAAAGAAGTTAGAGAGCTTGAAAAATAAGACATGGCCTAAACATTTGGTGCAAGTTAAGGTGTTCTATATTAACTATTACAACATTATTTGTGTTACATAAGAAGCACCATTCTTGTCCTTTCAAAAATAGCAAATAAGGACAAAAGATATAGCCTCTAAAAGGTATTACAATGGCTAAAAAAATATAGTCTTCGAATGACCATTTTGAAGCAAGGGAGAGAGCCAACAAAGGGCTCATCAAATAGGTTTTCAAGCCACAAAATTCAGCATCAATTAGTTTCATATAAGCATCGTTCATGGTGCAATAAAATCTACATAAAAAGAATACCAAGTAGGGCAACATAACCATGTTAGCAAGGCAAGTATAACATAACATTAGCAAGGGGAATAGGATAACAAAAAAAAATGAAATCAAGGTGCAAGTAAGGAGCTTATTACCCAAGTGAACATTATAAAAATCTTGAAAGAAGAATAATGTTAAGGCTAAAGCAAGCATATTTGAACCATCAATAGTGAAGCACCTTGGAACCACCTATATTAGACAACACCACCATTAGTTGGAGAAATCTAAGCAAGAAGCGTTGAACAAACAATCAATAGTTGACAAGAAGTGTTGGTCTAATAAGCAAATTGAAGGGCATAGCTACATGCAAGGTTGAAGACATCCACTTACCAACCTGAGTGAAGGAACCTCATGCCACTTGGTACAAGTGTGAAGGAGTAAAATATCATCATTAGAATTATTTGTAACAACTTCTTTCATAATGCGTGCAAAGGGAAAGGATCACCCAAGTAACACTCAGTGTAGATTGATAAATTTCAATCCTCATCGCTCAACATATACATGTTGACATAACACCTATGATTGCCAAGATTAGCATCTTCTAACACATCACACAAACTAGCGCCACCTAGAAAAGAGTTATAGGCTAAAACAATAATGTGTATGCCATTTGACATACATTGCATAAGGTGATAAGGACTATTAAATACCTTTACCCAAAGGAGAACAAAAATATATTTACATACTTAGTCAAACAATGTTAAAAGAGGAAAATATTATAGTCTAAAGAGCATTGATAACATCGCCCAAACTAGTGCTTGACATCATACCTCGTGAACTACGGAGATACAAAATTCAAGGGTTAAAAATCACAATCAAAGCCTACATCGAAAAAAAAGCAGTGCATCATTAAAAGGTATAAGTGCATTACACTACTAATTTCTTTCTATAATACAAGGAGTTATAAGGTCATTTAATCTCTAAGGTTGGTTTATTAAATAATAGGAGGAATAAGGAGATAAAACCTTAGATATTCTATTAAAGTTCTAGAAAGCAAATTGAAGGGTGAAGTTTATATTGAAAATATCTTCAAATTACATTGCTTGAAATTTTGATACCGTAGTATTTGCAAATATTATTATTTTCTAAATTTCCAAAATTATGGAGTTATAAGGTATACTACTTTAAATTATAGTTTCTTTAAATTTATAAAAATTAAAACATTAAGAAGTGAAGGTTAAAAGGAGCAAAACCATTATTTCCTTATAAGTTGGAAATTGAATTTTACATTAGTCTCTTACATTAATTTATGAGACATTAATCCAACTAAAAGGTCTTGAAGAAAAATAACCTTATTAAAACTTGAAGGTGCATCATCATTGATCTTTAGCTTTCTATTTACTATTCAATAGGGAGACATAAGGCAAGAAAGTGAAGTTGAACATTAGGAATTCAAAAGGAATTCAACTTAAACTAAGAAAGCTAAGCATACTATCAAGTTTCATAGTGCATTCAAACATTTGCTAGATAGAAGGCATTTTACAAAACTTGTAAAATTGAAAAGTTCTTAGCAAGGTTGAGCATATACTTAAAACTAGGGAGTCATAAGGCAGACAACTTCAATTTTTTTTAAATACAAAGCTTCTACCAAGAATTATTCTCTTGTAATCAAAGAAGATTACTTAAAAGAAACTATGGAAAGGCTTATTAAATATACAAGTCTCAAGGAGTCAAAATGGTTCAAAGACATACTTGAGTCTAGAATGATAATTAGGAAAGTATAATTAAAAGAGAAGAACCATTATGGTTTAGAGAGACTTCTGAGAATTCACAAACCGTTAGTTTGGAAAAACTATCTATCAATGATAACAACTATACAAATGAAGATATTGAGAATCATATTCAAAAGGTAGAAAAGAATATTCATCAAAAGGATATCATATAAATATATAAAATAAGTAAAGATGAAATAGCTTCAATCGTACATAGATGGTTTATCTCTTTCATCAAAGAAATGGATGGACATGATTCTCCTAAAAATAGTGATAAATAAATTAGGATATCTTTACTATGCATTTATTGCAACAAATTTGGTCATGAAAAAGTAAACTATTGGAGTTTTTATCCATGTAAATATTGTGGAGGAAAATCTCATTTATATTTCTTCTGTTACTATAAATACAAGTACTATAAAATATTTGAAGAGAGACTAATATTCATATTAGATTGTTTCTTTCAAGTTCTTATTTTAGAAGCATCCACTAACAATGAATTCAAGCTTGACATTTTTGAAGATCAAAGAAATAGGTCATACAAAAAACCAAATGAAAGAAAAGGAAGTAACTCAGATCCACTTATGAATTGCAAGATCATTAGATATTTAGTTCATCAAGGTTACCTAGAAGACTTCAAGGTCAATAATTCTACAAAACACTTCAGAATACTAAAAAATAGTGGAATGAAGAAAACATGGAAAAACAACATGAAGACTGAAGCAAAAGTAGAAGAAGTTCCATATCAAGATGAAAAATATTTCAAAGAAGAAGATCCATATTGAAGACTAAAGTATTCAATACCCAAATAATGTAATACAAGGAGGTGTTAGAGTATATTACATTATTTGGTACATGTCAATGTACCACATTGGGTACATAACTAGAGTAGGAGTTTACTTTAGAGTAAAATTTGAGTAGTTACTTCATGCAAGTAATAAATGCACAAGTGTTAAAATGCATAATGATATAAATGTGCATGTAGTGCACATGTACATGAGTCATGAATAGAGTAAAGGCCAAGGCACATATCTTCCTATATATAGACCTTTAAGGTGAGAGTAAGCAAGAGATAGATAGAGAGAGTGGTGATAGAGAGGTGATAGATAGAGTGAGTAATGAGTAGGTACAATATAGTTCTTCATTAAAATTTTTGGAGTGTTCAAGTCCTCCATTATAGTACATTGTGCTATTTTCATGAGCTTTCTTTAATGGCATATTATTGAGTTATTGCAAAATTTTACCTCATTATTTTCCTGCATATTATAGTGTCATTATTATATAGTTATCATAGATTACATATTTCAAATATTGTGATTGCATTCCCTTTAATATATATCCTCAAAAGCTAATAGAGTGTGTGTGACTCAATGAAAATTGAATGTGGCAAAGGGTCCTTAATACCTTTTGATACCATTTACCACCAAATGGTCATAATTATTTAATGCACCACCATTTGTCCTCAAATGGTCATAAACATTTAATATGCCACCTTTTAGCCTAGGTATCCATGCTACCCGTGTGCAACCTCTTTGACTACATGATTTACAATGTACCATGTGAGATATTAGACCCCCTTACCCGCCTAACCATAAAACATGGGTAGATAGGCCCAAATCCTAATACCTCCATATGAAAAATATGGGAAGACTGCTCCTTACTCATTAACAACTCTTGGTTCAACCTTAGAACTGCATTCGAGCTCCTATGTCATGGGTTTTCTCCTTATTCATTTTGGCTCCTGATTTACTCTACAAAACTATTTTGATCTCCTTATAATGCCTCCTCCATAAGAGGATTTTGGTCCCTTAAAAGCCTACTAAATTAGATTTGGATATTGCACCTCCACCTGTCTCCTTGAGAGCCATTTCACCTTGCTTAGTGATTTTCCTTTTGGACAGATTAGCCATAGCTCCTCTTCTCCTTGGTGATTTATCTGCTTCTTATCCAAAATCAAATCTTCCTTGGCTATCTCAAACTCAATTGAGACTAGATCATCCAATTTAGACAAAATTGAAGATTCTTCCAGTTCATCTAGTAGAGAAGGCTAAAACAATATTAGGTTATCCACATTTACAAAATAGTACATTTACATATAATTGGGCAATTCAATATGGAAAAAATTCTCCCCATACTTTTCCAAAATTTTAAAAGGACCATACCTAGTGGGTTTGTTTTCTTCCTAACTCCTTGTAGCCTTTCCTTTCCTAAGTACAACCATACCAAATATTCCACTTGAAAATTATGAGACAATTTGTTCTTATCATGACATTCCTTATATTGTTGTTGAGTTTTATTCAAATTCTCTTCTATTTTCTACTGTATTATATGAATACGCTAAATGAATTTTAGTGTTTTACCTCCTTTCGACTCAGAGATACATGGGTCTTTCCAAATTTCAAAGGCTCCATCAAAAGGCAAGTGTGTATGGAAATCATAACACAATTCAAATGGTGATAACCCTATAGATGAGTGTATTGCTCAGTTGTAGCAGTAATGGACATATGATAGAATTTCATCCCAAGTTTTTGGATTACAATGATTATATCCCCATAGAAAATGCACCCCTATTCTATTAACCACTTTTGTTTGCCCATCTATTTGTGGATGAAATATTGTTGATATTTTTAGCTTGGTGTCCTATTGGAAATATGAGCAAGTTTTGTTGTCATTGATGTCCAAGTTTTGTCATCATTAATGTCATCAGATGGTTTTTCCACAAGGCAAGGAAGAGGTTTAAAGGAATAGGATATAATATTTATTTTAAATATTATATGCCTAAAAAGGCCTAAACAGATTAAAGACCCGAGGAAGGAGAAGTAGTTTAAAAGGACATCCCAAGGATGGATAAGCAGGTTAAAAGGAAATAATAATATTATAATATTTCGGGTTACAGGTTGGTTTGAAGAAAAACGAGGGCCAAGGAGTTATCAATTTTTAAATCCTCTAAAAGCTTATTTGGCAGATTTTAAAGAATATGGTTTAATTTATTTAAATTTAAATATTTTAACCATTGGTTAAAATTTAAATTTAAATAATTAATTAAGGCACAAAAAGTCTAAATAATTAAATTCGATTTAAAAATTGAATTGCCTAAGTTCATCAACATATTGGACAACATGGCATATGGTATAAAAGGGGGCAAAGTTTTTTATCAAAAAATTATCCATGCGATATGCAATTTGCAAGAGTCGAAAGTTCTAAGTATTTCAAGCGTTGAAGATTAAAGGAAATTCGCATGTGTTTTAAACAAGTTGGTAGACGTGTTAATAATACAAAGAGGAGCACCAAAAATGTTCCAAGGTGCTTGGTAGTGCAGATGGTAGCCGAGGACTGCGTTAAGGCATTGGCAAACATGAGATCGCGGGTTCGATTCATGAGATCAACTTTTACAAAGGGGGAAAGTATTTTCTTTGTGTAGAGTCAGAGAAGTGTTAAGCATAAAGGGGAAGACGTGTACCTTATATTTTTGTGAGGGCACATAGCCCAAGCGGTGGACGAGCTTTGTGCTAAGGTGCTTGGAAATGCGAGGTCAGGTGTTCAAGTCTCGCCGAAGGTTTTTTTGGTTGGGCAGAATAAAATTAAGATATGCTTCTTACATTTTAATTTACCACAGGTTTTGATAATTCAAAAATTGCAGAGTGTGCAATTAAAGGTGGTTTGTGAGTTGTTGAGGGAGATATAAGGGATAATAAAGTTAAAATGTTTTATTTTAATTTTGGTGGTTAGAATTTATGAAATAGGAGTGATAAGGTGTGCAAGGAATATTATATCTTGAATTTTGAAATAAAGCTATATTGTGTTAATTATTTTGAGAGGAGAAATAAGGTGCATAAAGGAATTTATTGTGGAAGTGAATTAATTGAATCTTTGCTAATTATTTCTAAAGTTTGGAGATTATAAGGTGTATTTAAGATTTAATATTTTTGTATGGTGAAATAATTTTGAGGGAAAATATTTGAGTAAAGATTTTTGATATCTAACCTTTGAGATTGACAAAGAGGTTGATTGTGATTGAGATAGGTTTTGAGGTCAAATATCCATCAAACAAAAGGTATGGGCATATCATCCTTGTGAGTGAAATATTATTTTTTTGAATATTGTGAGATGCAAAGTTGGAGTGAAAAGGTTTGTTTGATAAGCATTGTTGGAAATATTTGAGTGGGCCTCATGTGCATGACTAGGGTTTGTGAAAGAACATGAGTATCATTATTAATTTATTATGTGAGATTGTTTGATAAGCATCGTTGAAAAGAATTGAGTGAGAATTCATGTGCATGACTAGGGTTTGTGAAAGAACATGAGTATCACTGTTATGTGAAATTGAGAACTATCTTGAGCTAGGCTTTGTAAAAGATCATGAGTGTCATTGTTATGTGAATTTGGAATCATCTTGAGTCAAGGTTGAGTTCCATAGTCAGAGTTGTTGGAAGGATAGTGAAAAACTTGGTTAGGTTTTGTAAGCAAGTTGTTTTTTATTTAATGGATGGTTGAGTGAAGTTGATTGATCATTATTGATGGAGTGATAGTTCAATATTTGTGAAACAAATTGTTCTTTATTCTGAATTGATTTGAAATAAAGTTTGGAAGTGATTGAGTGTTTTTGTGAGTGTGAAAAATATTGAGTCTCTAACCATTCTCTATATATTTTTGTAAGTTAAACAAGATTCTGAGTGAAACTTGTTTGTGTGATTGAAGAGGTTTTCTAAAATAGATTGAGTTGAGTTTTGTATGCAAGTTTTGCAATTTATTTGAATAAGCTTTTGTGAAAATTAGTGAGAAGATTTGAGTAAGTCCTAGAGTGGACTTAAGGATAGAATTAAGTAAGATTTTGTGAAAGCTTAGGGACAAATTTGTGTGAGCTTTTGTGGAAGATTACAATCAGATTGGACAAGTTCTAGAGAGGACTTGTTGGATATATTTGAGGTAAGTATTGGTGAAGACTTGTTGAGAAGATTGAGAAAGTTCTTGAGAGGACTTGTGGACATATTTGAGGCAAGTCTTAGAGAAGACTTGAGAGCATATTGAGCAAGTTATTGAGAGGATTTATAGATAGATTTGAGGTACATATTTGAGAATACTTGAGAGCAGAGTTGATTGATTGATTTGTTCAAACCTTGAGTTAAGGTTTGGGGCAGATCTAGTAGAGTTGATTTATGATTGGATCAAGCTTTGTGTTAAGGCTTGAGGATAGATTTAAGGACAAAATTTGGTGCATATTGAAGGATAGATTTGTGCTAAACCAGAGATAGATATTAAGCAGATTTGTGCTAGATCGAAGGACAGTGTTTAGTGCATATTTAAAACTGATATTGACTAGATTTGTGCTAGATTGAAGAACAATATTTAGTGTAGATTTGAGACAAATATTGAGCAAATTTGTGCTAAATTGAAGGATAATTTTTAGTGTAGATTTGAGATAGATATTGAGAATATTTGTGCAAGATCAAAGGATAGTTTTTAGTAAATATTTGAGATAAATACTGAGAAGATTTATGCTAAAATGAAGGATAGTGTTTAGTGTAGACTTGAGACAAAGATTGAGCATAGCTGAGAGTAATATTTTGAGGTGAAAAAGCAGAGGACAATAGTATCTAGTGGATATATATCCATTAGCTAAGGTAGTGATGATAGAGGTCTTCTAAGTGGGGACATAGTATTATGTGAAGAGAGATCCACAATCCAGAGTAGTGGAAGTAGTAAGTCTTCTAAGAGGATCACCAACCAAAGCAGAGGAGAAGGAGTTCTCCAGTGGATAGAGATCCACAAACCAGTTGAGGGGAATGGTATATCCTATGGATAGGTATCCATGAACTTGATTAGGGGATTGGTGTATCCTTTGGATAGAGGTCCATAAACATTGTAATAGGGAAGGATTCCCAAGAGATTTGTTGAGAAAATTTTAGTGAAAGATTTTCTTCGTGAAGTAGCCCACATTTGGTAAACCACATAAATTGGTGTCTCTATTGTGTGTGATGATTTGTGCATTGCTTTTATTACTACTATTGATATTTCCATTGATATATTGGATAATATTGTTTGAGAAATAAAAAATAAAAAGTGGTCTTATACTGTTCATCCTCTTCTTAGTATAATCTTTTGTTCTTCAATTGGTATCAGAGCGGTTTCCTTCGGAATAGTTTAACGGCTTGAAGGAAAGGCTTACATGAACATAGATGGATCCTTAGGAAATAAGACACCAGTGTTTTATGGGAATAATTATGCATTTTGGAGTGTGAGAATGAAGATATTGAAGAGATTATACCCAGACTTATTCCAAAATAATAATGCATAAATAAAAAACTTAGAAGAAAATAACAACTCACAAAATACATGCACATAGCACAAGAGATTTATCCTGGTTCACTCGATATGGGCTACGTACAACAAACAAGAGCCACACCTCCTTTTCTATTATTATTCACCTTACCTGTAATGAGACTTTACAATCAATATAAAGTAAACTCTTACAACCCTAAACCATAATGTGGTATTAGAATACCGTGGGAACAATACCATGGGCTAAAACCACCCATACCCACCAATCACAGGAATCCCTCCAACACCTCTGAAAATAGCTTTGAGAATATCTAAAAAAAAAAGGAGTCCTAAAGTAGGGGCCTATCGTACAGTACTTCCTATGCAAAGGATGAGACACATCCAATAGATATTCCTAATGGAACTAGAAAATGATATATGGCAAGCAGTTGAGGATGGGTGCATACTGCAAGCTACTCCACCTACAAATAAAGATGGTAAGCTCCTACAACTAAATAATGTAAAGGTAATAAATGGAATCTTAAATGGTTTGCATGAAATAGAGTTTGTAAAAGTTATGCATTGCACATCAACAAAAGAGATTTGGGATAAGCTGAAAGGTATATATGAGGGAGACAAAAAGGTCAAGATGGCAAAATTTCTAAATCACAAGAAAACACTTGAAGACCTAAAAATTAAGGATGAGGAAGACATTGATTCATACTTACTTCGTGTGGATGAGGTTGTTAACTCCATGCAAGGACTTGGGTTTAAAGTTGAAGAAACAAATGTTTGTCACAAGATTTTAAGGTCACTCCCTAAGAGGTATAGTGAAAATATTTCAGCCATAGAAGAGTCAAAAGATATTGAATTATTAACAAGGGATGAGTTACAAGGAATTCTCACATATTTTGATATGAGAATAAAAAAGGAGGTTATTCCCTAGAAAGAAGCAGCCTTCAAAGTTGCAAAGAAGTCAAAGGGTAAGAAGTCATATTTAAGCAATGAGTTATTCAATGATGAAGAAGTAAACTATGGTAGAAGGAACAAGGACACAAGAAAGTATAAAGGTACAAAATTATTTAGGTGTTTTAATTATGGTAAATATGGTCACTATGCATCTGATTGTCTAGACACTGGAAGTAGCAATGATGAAGAGAAACAATATTATAATAATAGGGAAACAGGTGAACACATGTATCAAAATAAAAACAAGGATGGACAAGGTAAGAAAGGAAAGAAGTTTTTCCAAAGGTATAAGAATATTTTTTATGCAGATAAGTCAAACAAGAGTTCAAGTGATAGTGATGATAGGTCCTCATATAATGAAGAAGAAATTCTATTTTTGACAATAGAAAAAGAAGATGTTAGAAAAATGGCACCAATAATTCTCAAGTGTTTTAGGTGTGGTAAATTTGGTCATCTTGAAGATCAGTGCACAAGGAATGGATTTAGTTTTAGTGAATATGAATATGAAGATGCTCTTGAAGGACCAAAAGAAGAAAGTCTTCTTATGGCAATAGAAGAAGAAGGAAGTGCTTTTATTGAAGATAAATCAGAAAGGAATGAAGATGATCTTTATGATAAAAAGGTAGAGGAAGAATCAGAATAAGAGGAAGGAGAAATTGATCTTAAGGGTGAGCTTATTTCTACCCTTTATGCATTAAGGTAATAAAATAGAACTCAAAACTCAAGCTTCAAATTCAAGAATGTGATGAAGAGAAAGGAAAGCTTACAGAAGATCTAACCAACTTAATAGCTAAGACAAGGAGATTTAAAGAGAGGCTAGAGGCAAATATTTTAGAATGTGAAATATTAGAGCATGAGGTAGCTTCACAAAGGAAGGAAGTAAAAGAGTCTAAAAATAAGCTACATAGGTTTTAGATAAGATCAAAGACCTTGGATAATATTATCAAGGTACAAAGAGCGTCATCAAATAGGATAGGACTTGGTTTTGAACAAGAACTTAGAGAACAAGGAGAGGAGTCAATCTCAAGCTCCAAAGAAGAAGAATCTTTAGAAGAAGAGAGTGTAAGAGAGAGTGAGACTTCTGAGGATAAGTTGGAAAATATAAAGTTCAACAAGGAAAGGAACAATGTACAAATGAGGAGTAGATGGAACATGGAACAACACAATGTAGAAGAGACTAAGAGACCAATGGGATCAAGGCAAGGTTTCTTTAATGGATGTTGCTTCTCATATCACAGGTTTGGACACAAGGCTACATAGTGCAGGACACATGAAAGACAGGGATATGGTTTCACCAATAGAAATTTTAGAAATGGACATCTCTTTCAAGGAAATTGCTACTCTTGTAATCAGTTTGGTCACAAAGCGGTTAATTATAGGGTTTATGATAGATTTGGATATGGCTTCACCAGGAGGATCTTCAAAAAAATTGCACCTTAAAGGAATCACAATAATAAGTGTTCTAAGTGCAATAATGTTGGGCATATGGCTAAGTGGTGTAGAGCAGAATTTCAAGAGACAAGAAGAAACATGAACATTTAGAGGAATAAAAAGGATCAGTTGAGGAAGAATGTGGACAAAGGTACAAATTAGTGTATGCTGGGAGTAGAGATACTCCCACCCAAAAATTAACCACCTCAAGAGAGGAGGTGGGGGAGAGGCTAAGCTAAGAGTCTCATTCTTAGCCCCAAGCCCCAAAGGTGGCTTCCTTTGCCATTGATGTCAAAAGGGGAGAGATTTTATTTAGGGGGAGAGCATTCAGTCAGGGGAAGCAGTTTCTCAGGGGAACAAAACTAAAAAATGTAAAAGAACAGGTAAAATAAAAATGGGTTGCCATCAATGACAAAGGGGGTGATTATTGAAAATATGAGCAAGTTTTGTTGTTATTGATGTCAAGAACTTGATGTCCAAGTTTCATTATCATTAATATCATCAGATAATTTTTCAACAAGGCAAGGAAGAGGTTCAAAAATAGGATATACTATTTATTTTAAATATTATATGCCTAAAAATGCCTAAACATATTAAAGACCCGAGGCAGGAGAAGTAGTTTAAAAGGACATCCTAAGGATGGATAAGCAGTTTAAAATTAAATAATAATATTATAATATTATGGGTTACAGGTTGGTTTGAAGAAAAATGAGGGCCAAGGAGTTATCAAATTTTAAATCCTCCAAAAGACCCATTTGGCAGATTTTGAAGACTATGGTTTAATTTATTTAAATTTAAATATATATATTTTTTGGTAAGTTGTAGTTGTATTTCAGAGGGTTTTAACTGGGTCCCACTCCCATATATACAAAAAATTCATCATATTGAAAGTACATTCATGTTGCATAATCCTCTACCTAGGAGGGATCAGTCTACAACAGTCTAACCAATACCGTGCAGGGGATATGTTTGCCAAAATTCCCTCGTAGGGGATGCAGAAGCCGATAATAAGGTGGTGCTTGCCCTCACAGGGGGTACTGAAGAAAAACAAAAATAATCCATAGATATTCACTAGAGCCCTCATAGGGGCTGACACATTGAGACCCAACCGGGTGGTTAGCCCAACACTAGACCAGACATCGCCAAACATTGCATCAAAAATACCAAAAAACCTCAAAAACAATGCAAAAAACCCATAGACCTACAACAACTCAAGGGTAAATATTTGTGATGTCCTCTTCAGGATGGTCGACACTCTGCTAGAGGGCATGCTTCAGAGCGAAACTGGCACTTTCAAATGTGATGATGAAACTTCGAAGAAACATCCGAGTGAGACGGTTGGATATGCTAGAAGTGGGGGCTGAGTCCTCGCTAAGGTCTTCAATTTCCAGAGGAGAATTTTGATTGGATTCTATTTTGGGTTTCTTTGCCTTGGAGGACCTGTGAGCAGGTGTTACCACTTCTTTAATTTTAGCTTTACGTTTTCCCACCGAAGGCTTCTTACTGGTTGGGGGGGTGGTTTTGGATGAGGTTGGGGCAGGTTTGGAAGGGTAAGGGGTTTTATTGGAAGGGGAGGGAGTGGGGGCGGGGGAGAGGGGATGGGTTTGGAAGGGGACAAAGATGGAATAGATGAGGAAGCAACAACAATGCCTTTCTCAGAGGCTAGGGTGCTAAGAACTCCATCCCTGGACATAAGCTCACTTGAGATGGAATGAGCAGGGCTTTAGGGGGCTTGGGAAAAGGAGGGAAAGCTTGTAAAGGGGTAGCTACAATAGGGGGGATTAGCCAAAACCTGATAGAATATAACGATGAAAAGAACCTAGTGGGTAGGGGGGTACCTTTCTTGAAAGCAGTGGCTACAGAGAGACGCATAGACTGATAAAGAAACCTTGGAATGTTCATGGGTCTATAACCCTGGATATGGTTGATAAGAGCAAGGTGGAAGCTTGCCATAGGCTTGTTGGGATCATCATAGGCTAAGTAATGAATGAGGGGAATGGAAACAATTGGGAATGGGGGGGAAGGGATTGATGGTCCAGCGCATGGCCATCCTAGCAATGTTTGTCTCGTCGAAAAAAATTGGTAGCTCTGCAATCTTGCCAATCATATTTTGAGTGACCTTGAAGTGCAGGTTCCTGACACAGACATGGTCATTCGACCATGTGTGAATAAAGTCCTTCGTGATGTCCTCAGCTTATAAAATTTTGATAACAGGGTTGTGATTTGTGCACCCTATAGGTAAGAAGACGCTATGTTGTCCAGCTAGAGAGAGCTCGATTTAAGGTAGGCCATGGTGGTAGAGGTGGGGATAGGAAGAGCGATGGTGGATGAGACCCACAGGATAAACGTATAGAAGGAAGTGTCGTAGGCTAAGCTGAAAAGGGGAATTAAATAGGTTAGGGGAGGCGAACATATCATGTCAAGCCTTACGGATGGGTGACAGGTGGACGGGGGGATGCCATGCCATGGATGACGGGGATTAAGGGGCAGCCTAGGGACCATATCCGCATAGGTGGAGGTGAAAACTTGGGTGAGGTTTGCAGACATGGCAAGAAACATGGAGGGGAAATGGGGTATGATTGGAAACATGGCAAAAGTCACTGGAAGAGAGCGTTGGGACATCGTGGATGGAAAATTGCACTTAGACTTTGTTCGATGAGAACCAGCGAGGCAGATAATAATCAGTGGGTGTTGGAGCACACATGGCGAGGCTCTAGGATAATGGGACACCCGATGTAAATCTTACATATTATAGAAATAATAAATCATTGGTTAGCATGGATGGATTTGGAGTACCTGCCATGGCTATCCGACATCACAATTTGAAGGACATATGATGGGAAGGAGTCTTGCCACACAGAGATGGGTGTTTTCCCTAAGCCTAGGTTGGCCAGCCTATCCACAAGCCGATTGGCTTATCTGAAAGTATGACTGACTTCCACCTAGAAATGTTGATTTAAAAGCTTCATGCTTTCTTGGATAAGGGATCTAATATTCCACGGAGGGACTTTGTTTAAAATGAGGTAGCCAATGATATTGAGAGAGTCCCCTTCGACATGGATCTTTGCACATGACCCCTTGATGAGGTGCAAACTTCACCACAGGACCCACGCCTCATCCACATTGTTGGTCTGATGATAAATTATCTCCACAAAAGCCATAACTATCTTTCCTCTATGATACCTGATCACTCCTCCTGCCCCAACCAACCTGAGATTTCCTTTCGATGCACCATCGAAGTTTACTTTTATCCATCCCTCAAGAGGGGGGTGCCAATGAGCTTTGGTTCTGGGATGGATCGAGGGAGGGAGTAAGGTGGGGATGGGGATTTTGAGGGAATTGATGATGTCAGCCTCAATCTTGCTCAAGGGGGAGCTGGACCAGGGGATGAGATGGGAGTTTTCAGAGGCGAATGAGATGGCTTTGGTGGCAAAGGAGGTAGAGTTGTAACGGGTGGAATAAAAGACCCTGTAGTTGCATTCAAGCCAAACTTGCCAAATGAAATGGTGGAGATAAATTTTCCACAGGAAAGCTACTTTGGGATTTCTGAAGGTTGCAGGTCATTGGATGAACATGTCCAATAGGGAGTTGGGGTGGACCTAGTGGATTTGAAAGGTGGTGAACAACTAGTATAAGCCCTCCCTAGTGAACACACACTCTAAAAGGATGTGGTCAACAAATTCCTAGTTGTACAAACAAAGGTGGCATCTATTAGGGATAGGGATCCCTATTTTCATAAGATTATTTGTGGTGAGGACCTTGTTTTGAATGGTTGTCCATGAAAAGAAACCAATTTTTGGGACGAGGCATTTAACCCAAACTAACTTGAATGGAATGGTGGGGACACAGGATTTGACTAACATGGAGTGGCCAGACTTGACTGTGAAATCCCCACTATCAGTTCTTGCCCATATGGGGTAGTCTTGGGATACTATGGTAGGGATGATAGTGGTTCTCAGCATCTTAGACAAAGTCTTACTGGCCTTCAAGAGGTGCTCGCTATCCTTGGGGATAATCTTCCATGTGCCCCTATCTATGTAATGCATCACTTTGCTTCCCCATCTCCTTTCAAGACTTGGTCTAAGTCTGGACACCTCAGGCAGATCCTTGAGGGGTTTGTCTTTTAGCCACGTGTCTTCCCAAAAGTCTATGGAAGCACCTGAGCCTAGTTGCCACCGTGTCCCTCTCAGGATAAGAGGTTTCATTTGGATAACACCCCACCAGAAGGCTGATCCATTTGTAGGGATGCTATTATCCATAAGGGTTAAGTTTTTGAGATATTTGCTTTGGACAATGGTGACCCATTCTAATTTATAGTTTATGAACATCTTCCATGCATGTTTTTCTAGCAGGGCAATTTTTATGTTTGTTGAACTCCTCATGCCAAGTCCCCATAAGTTCCTAGGTTGGCATACTTTGTCCCAACTGACAAGGTGGAATTTCTTCAAATTTTTTGGGCCGGTCCACAGAAAACGTTTTTGCATTTGCTCAATTTTAGAATGAACTGAGGCAGGCACTTTGAAGACTGACATGAAGTAGACTAGGATGCTTTGGATAATTGCCATGGTGAGGGTTACTTTTGCTACTTGGGACAGGAGGGAGCCTTTCCAGGTAGCAAGCTTACGGTTGATCCTTTCAATGACATTGTCGCACATCAATTCCTTTGGGTTCATGGTGAACAGAGGGAGACCCAGGTATGAGGTGGGGAAGGTAGCAATACAACACTGGAGGATATTAGGAAGTAACACTTACTCTTGATATAGTTGATATCTTACCTTGCAGTAGAAGCATAGATATCAAGGATTCCTTTGATGGATTTAGCTTGGACAATGGAGGCTGAAGTTACAACAATAGTATAATCCATGAACTGTTTGTGGGACAAAGGGGGAGAGTTGGAAGAAGCTTTGATACCTGATATGCCTCTCGAAGCCACAAACTATTTGAAATCTTTGCCTAAGGATTCAGCAAAAATGATGAAGAGGAAGGGGGACATGGGATCTCCCTATCTGATCCCTCTGAGGCTAGGGAAATAACCTACAACAGACCCGTTGACCAGAAATGAGAACCAAGGAGAGGTGATGCATCCCTTTTTGAGGTGAACCCAATCTGAGTGGAAGCCAAAATGAGCTAGCACTTTGAGAATAAAAGTCCTTTCCACCCTATCGAAAGCCTTGCTAATGTCTAGTTTCAAAAACATGACCACTTTCTTGTTGCACTTTGATGAATGGAGGGTTTCATGAAGAGATATGATGTTGTCGGTGATTGTAATGCCTCTGACAGAGCTTCCCTGGCACGGATCAATAATTAAGGGAAGAATATTTTTGAGCCTAAGAGCTAGGGATTTGGCTAGGATCTTGTACAAGATGTTGCAAATGCTGATAGGTCAGAAGTCATTCATGGATTTGCATTAGGGGTTTTTGGGAACCAAAGTGATGAATGTGGAATTTGTTCCTCGAGGGATGGTTTTGGTTTTCTGGAGCTGCTTAATGGCATCACTCACATCCTTCCCAACTATGTCCTAGAAAGTTTGTAAAAACCTAGGGGAAACCCATCCGGCCCAGGAGCCTTGTTAGATTTCATGGAGAATAAAGCACATTTTATTTCTTTCTCAGAGAGGGGTTGAATAAAAGATTTTTTCATCTCAAGGGTGACGAAGGGGGGAATATTTTGAAGTAGGGCATCATGGGCTATAATATTGGATGGATTTTCAGAGCCCATGATGTTTCTGAAGAAGGTGGCAGCTTCTTCTCAAATCTAGATGATGTCCTGAGTGACAAAGCCATCCCTTAAGGTAAGTTCTATGATCTTGTTAGTGCTTCTATTACATAGAGTGGACGCATGGAAGAACCTGGTATTGGCATCCCCCTCTTTGAGCCACAGGGCTTAGGATTTTTGTGCCAGAAGGTCTCCTCCTTAGCTAGGATGTTATGATAATCAGTGAGCAGCTGCTTTTCTTCTTTTCTGAGTTGGTGGGTCCATTGATCATGCTAAGTTTACTGCTCTAGATCTTTGAGTAACATTTTTGCCTTGAGATAAAAAATATCCCCAAAGACTTCCCTGTTCTAGGTTTTTAGGTTATATTTTATGATATTAAGTTTGTGAGATACTCTGGACATAGCTGAACTAGGGACAGGAGTCATCCACCAATCTTTAATCTGTTGTTTCAAATCCGGGTGTTGGATCCACATATTCTCAAACCTGAATGGGGTTGGGAAGGATGGAGCCTTATTTTAATCCAAAAGGAGGGGGAGTGATCAGAGCCAATCCTGGGAAGGGGGATCAGGAATGTGTCTCCAAACAGGGGAATGACCTGTTGAGAGAGAAAAAATAGGTCCAACTTAACTTGAATATGATCAGCGCCCGCTCTTTTGTTACTCTAAGTGAATTGGTGGCCATGGATTTGAATATCCACGAGTTCATTTTCAGTGATAAAGGCCTAAAAGTCCATAATGCTTTTAGATGGGGAGGAAGCTCCCCATTTCTTGTTAGAATGGAAGAGAGGATAATTGAAGTCTCTTGCAATAATCCATGGGAGTTCGGAGAAGGCATCCTTCATGAGGTACAGGGACGTCCACATGTTGAATATCTCAATAGGATTATTTGGGGCGTAGATGTTGGATAGCACCCAAGTGAATTTGTTTTCTTTGCAATAAAATATTATGTTTAAGGTTTTTCTGGAGCTGGATATGACTTTTCCTTCGACATTCTCAAGGTCCCATAGACACAAAAGACCTCCTGTAGATCCCTCCGTTGGGGATGAAGCCTATTGTCCAGTATTCCAAATTTTCTATACTACGTTACGATTTTTGTCAGAGTTAGTTTTCATTTCTTGAAGGATGAGTATAGAGGGTTTGTACTCTTTCCTGGTGGTTCGAGCTAACCTTTGTTTTCTCATGCTGTTAATCCCTCTAATTTTCTAGGAGAGTATCTTCATTTAGAAACTTTGACAGGTTTCTTGCCTCCCTTGGTGGAAATGGAGGGAGGTTTGGGATTTTTCGTTTCATCCTTTGCCTGCATGAACAAGGCTAAACTTAGGGTTAGTTGTACTCCATTGGCAACCTGGTCATCTGTGTCCTTATTGCTTTGCTCATAGGTGGTGGGTCGACCTCTTTTTCTTTCACCCCCTATATCAATGGGGCCTTTCCTGCTTCTGGTGATGATAGAGCTAATATCTATCCTAGACTGAGTGGGACTGAAAACATCCTTCTGAGAGTCAGGGTTGGATTCAAAATGGGAAAGAGGTTCTTTCGAGGGGAAAATAGTTGTATAATGGGGGAGGGTTGATCTGCAACAAGGAGTCTGGGAGAGGATCGGCCTGGGATGAGGGTGGTGGGGAGGAAAAGGGGATGGAAGACCCAGACCTGGAGGGAGAGGGATGAGGGTGGGGAAAGGTGGAGGATTGGAGCTTAGGGAGGGAAACAAAGGGAAGAACTTCATCATTAGAGCCGCTTAAAGGCCCAAATCTATTGGGAAAGGCAAACATGGAATATACCTAGCCTACAACTAAAGAGGGGTTGGTGGACGGAAGGTCCTGGATAGCGGCCCACTTTCCTTTGCCATTGGTCGGTTTGTGATTACCAGATCCTTTGGAACGGTTGAAGCATTCTCCAGTCTGGTGCTACTAGGGAGGGGTGACCCTTAGAGCTTGGTGCTTCCTACTAGGGCTTGAGGTATGGGCACTGAGATCGAAGGTGTCCCTGGGTCTTGCATTCGATGTAGAATTCTAGATTATTTTCATACTCAATAGCTTGGCACCAGTGAAAATCCCCATAGATGAGGTTTAGGCGGGTTGGAAGCTGTGAAGCAAGGTTGGCATTGACACAGATTTGAGCATAGGTCATGCGGAACCTGGATTTAGTTACAGGGTCAAGAGTGACCATGTACCCGATGTATGTTTCCCTAGGATGTCCTCGTGGAAAAACTGGATAGGGAGATCAGGGAGGTGAACCCAGATTGGAGAAATATTGATATCTTGGGTCTGGGGATTAAAATCTTGCTTCTATTTTGTCACAAATAGACTTTTCATCCCATAAAACCAAGGACCCCTGGTGAGGATTCGGGCATAGTCATTATAATTTTTTAAGCATATCAGGAATAAACCCCACGAGAGGGCCACAATATGAAGGTTCCCTATTGTGCACCATTTGAATATGGCCCATATTGTTATGGATTCCATGTCAGGTCTCCCTCCCATGAACTTGTCGACCAAGGAGAGGGATTCTGAAGAGAGTTTTTTTGCCATGAGAGAGACTAGGAGGACCATATTTTCCCCATTGGTGATCACGAGGGATGGTTAGGGTTACCAGAGGGACCAGGTTTAGTCGTCCCTAATACCTTCTCTAAGTAAGTTGTCCCGCCCGGGTCTGGGTCGAGGTTTGTGGGAGCATCCTTCGAGGGAGGAATCTCGCCTTGCTCCAGATCCCCAAAAGGAGCTTGGGGAATCCCGCTCGTAGTTAAAGAGGGAGTTGTGGATGCCATAATCAAATCTCAATCGAAACCACATTCAATCTTACTATGCATTGGAAAATTCTTTTATTATCTACATATACCTGTGACCTCCGTGTTACCTATGACCACATTTTTTTAACTAGGAATATATTTGAATGATGGAAATATTAAAAAATAGGGGAGTCCAAATTTAAATATTTTAACTATAGGTTAAAATTTAAATTTAAATAATTAATTAAGGCGCCAAAAGTTTACATAATTAAATTCGATTTAAAAATTGAATTGCCTAAGTTTACCAACGTATTGGACAACATGACATATGGTATAAAAGGGGGCAAGTTTTTTATCAAAAAATTATCCATGCGATATGTAATTTGAGAGAGCCCAAAGTTCTAAGTATTTCAAATGCTGAAGAGTAAAGGAAAATTACATGTTTTTTAAACAAGTGAGCATACATGTTAATAAGACAAAGAGGAGTGCCAAAAAGGTTCCAAGGTGCTTGGTAGCGCAGGTGGAAGCCGAGGGCTATGTTAAGGCATTAGCGAATGCAAGATCATGGGTTTGATTCACGTGATCGACTTTTGCAAAGGGGGAAGGTTTTTTATTTACATCGAGTCGGATAAGTGTTAAGCATAAAGGGGAAGACATGTGCCTTGTATTTTTATGAGGGCATGTAGCCCAAGCGGTGGATGAGCTTTGCGCTAAGGTGCTTGGAATGGCGAGGTCAAGTGTTTGAATCTCACAAAAGGTTTTTTTGGTTGGGCAGAATAAAATTAAGGTATGCTTCTCACATTTTAATTTGCCAAAGGTTTTGATAATTCAAAAATTACAGAGTGTGAAATTAAAAGGTGGTTTGTGAGTTGTTGAGGGAGATATAAGGGATAATAAAGTTAAAATATTTTATTTTAATTTTGGTGGTTAGAATTTATGAAATAGGAGTGATAAGGTGTGCAAGGAATATTATATCTTGAATTTTGAAATAAATCTATATTATGTTAATTTTGAGAGGAGAAATAAGGTGCATAAAGGAATTTATTGTGGAAGTGAATTAATTGAATATTTGCTAATTATTTCTAAAGTTTGGAGATTATAAGGTGTATTTAAGATTTAATATTTTTGTATGGTGAAATAATTTTGAGGGAAAATATTTGAGTAGAGATTTTTTATATCTAACCTTTAAGATTGGCAAAGAGGTTGATTATGATTGAGACAGGTTTTGAGGTCAAAATCTCCATCAAATAAAAGGTATGGGCATATCATCCTTGTGAGTGAAATATTGTTTTGTTGAATGTTGTGAGATGCAAAGTTGGAGTGAAAAGGTTTGTTTGATAAGCATTGTTGGAAATATTTGAGTGAGCCTTCATGTGCATGATTAGGGTTTGTGAAAGAACATGAGTATCATTGTTATGTGAGATTGTTTGATAAGCATTGTTGGAAATAATTGAGTGAGCCTTCATGTGCATGACTAGGGTTTGTAAAATAACATGAGTATCATTGTTATGTGAAATTGAGAACTATATTGAACTAGGGTTTGTGAAAGATCATGAGTATCATTGTTATGTGAATTTGGAATCATCTTGAGTCAAGGTTGAGTTCCATAGTCAGAGTTGTTGGAAGGATAGTGAAACACTTGGTTAGGTTTTGTAAGAAAGTTATGTTTCATTGAATGGATGGTTGAGTGAAGTTGATTGATCATTATTGATGGAGTGATAGTTCAAGATTTGTGAAACAAATTGTTCTTTATTCTAAATTGATTTAAAATAAAGTTTGGAAGTGATTGAGTGTTTTTGTGAGTGTGAAACATATTGAGTCTCTAACCATTCTTTATATATTTTTATAATTTAAACAAGATTCTGAGTGAAACTTGTTTGTGTGATTGAAGAGGTTTTCTGAAAGAGATTGAGTTGAGTTGTGTATGCAAGTTTTGCAATTGATTTGAATAAGCTTTTGTGAAAATTAGTGAGTATATTTAAGTCCTCGAGTGGACTTAAGGATAGAATTGAGTAAGATTTTGTGAAAGCTTAGTGATAGATTTGTGTGAGCTTTTGTGGTATCTTGCAATCAGATTGGACAAGTTCTAGAGAGGACTTGTTGGACATATTTGAGGTAAGTCTTGGTGAAGACTTGTTGAGCAGATTTGAGGTAAGTCTTGGTGAAGACTTGTTGAGCAGATTGAGCAAGTTCTTGAGAGGACTTGTGGACATATTTGAGGCAAGTCTTAGAGAAGACTTAAGAGCAGATTGAGAAAGTTCTTTAGAGCACTTGTGGACAGATTTGAAGTAAGTCTTTAAGAAGACTTGAGGGCATAGTTGATTTATGATTGGATCAAGCTTTGTGTTAAGGCTTGAGGATAGATTTGAGGAAAAAATTTGGTGCATATTAGAGGACATATATGTGCTAGACCAGAGATAGAGATTGAGTATATTTGTGTTAGACCAAAGGACAATGTTTAGTGCAGATTTGAAATAGATATTGAGCAGATTTGTTCTAGACCAAAGGATAGTGTTTAGTATAGATTTGAGATAGATATTGAGCAAATTTGTGCTAGATCAAAGGATATTGTTTAGTACATATTTGAGATAGATATTGAGCATATTTATGCTAGATCGAAGGATATGTTTAGTGCAGATTTGAGACAGATACTGAGAAGATTTGTGCTAGACTGAAGGACAGTTTTTAGTGTAGATTTGATAAAGAGATTGAGTAGATTTGAGAGCAATATTTTGAGGTGACAAAATAGAGGGTAGTAGTCTCTCTAGGGGATAGAGATCCATTATCTAGGGTAGTGAGGATAGAGGTATTCTGAGTGAGGACATAGTCTTCTGTGGAGAGAGATCCACAAGCTAAAGCAATGGAGGAAGTAAGTCTTCTATGAGGATAACCAACCAGAGTAGAGGAAAAGGAGTTCTCCAGTGGATAGAGATCCATAAACCAGCTGAGGGTATTGGTGTCTCCTATGGATAGGTATCCATAAACTTGATTAGGGGATTGGTATCTCCTTTGGACAAAGGTCCATAAACATTGTAATAGGGAAGGATTCCCAAGATATTTGTTGAGAAAATTTTAGTGAAATATTTAATTCATGGAGTAGGCCACATTGGGTGAACCACATAAATTGGTGTCTCTATTGTGTATGATGATTTGTACATTGCTTTGATTACTACTATTGATATTGTTATTGATATATTGGATAATATTGCTTGAGAAATAAAAAGTAAAAAGTGGTCTTATACTATTCACCCCCTCTTAGTATAAGCTTGTGTTCTTCATGTCCAACATCCCTCAAAGTGCATTCCAAAATTTACTAAGAAAGTGAGTATCATGGTCACTAATGATGCTCCTTGGTAATCCAAAACATATAAAAACATTTTCAAAGAATAATTTAGTTGTCCTTTTTGTTGTAACAATCTTCTTACATGGAAAAATAATTGCCATCTTGCTATATTTTTCAACTATTACAAAAATATAGTTATTTCCTCTCCGAGCAGTTATCAAGTCACCCAAGAAGTCCATTGAAATGCTTTCCCATGGTCAATTTTGAACTATTAGGGGAGTGTACAACCCCAATATACAATTATTGGGTTTTCTTGTGTTGCATGTTGCACCTCCATGAATAAATTTAGAAATATCACTTTGCCTTTGGGTGAATAAACATACCTTTGCATATTCACTATAGTCTTGTGCACATCAAAATGACCAACAATCAATGAAGTATGAGCTTCCCTAATTAGCTGCAAGTGATTATTTCCCTTGGGAATATAGAGCTTACCTTCTTTGAAGAAGTCATTCTCCACATGATAGTCTTCATTGGATTTGTCTTGCAGGTCCTACTTCAACTCCTTGTATTTGTCTCCCAATTCATCATCCTCATCATATTTTCCTTTATATTCCTCAAATAAGGTCTCTAAATCCATCAACAATTCATACTTTTATGGTAATCCTTTTGGTGCTTGCATAAATTCTAAAAAAATTTATAGCAATGACTCCATTTCTAACTTCTGTTTTGGAGTGCAATCAACTGCTTCAACCTCCTTACTGATTTGAGCACTAAACTATGTACCTCTTATCATTAGAAGAACATACTTTTTGCTGACATTCACCATGTGTTTTGCTTGCTACGCTGTCACAAGTTGGAATATTTTTTCATCTTGTTGGAATTTACCAGGATCTTAGTACCATATTTTCTTAGTTTCCATTGATTCATACTTCTTTTGAATAATACATCCCTTTCCCATATGTATGGGTTACCAAAGATGACTTGATAAATATCTAAGGGCACTACATCACAAGTGATTGTATCCTTGAATTTATCATTGATAAAAAAAATAGTACATTGTTTTGTTGGAGCTCCACATCTTTTTGCATCTAGCCCAATGGGTATGGTTGTGGATGATCTATAGCTTTCAACCACACTACTTTACTAGATCTTCAAAAATATATTTTATTTGTGATCTCCTATCAAAAAATGTTATAGCTTTTATTTTCTTCACTTGGATATACACCCAAAATAACTTCTCCTTCTTGGCTTCAAGAGTTTTCTCTTCCTTCTTAGAGGACTTCTCCTGGTTGGGGCTTGCAATTTGTGATACAAACCACTTTACCATATTCATCCCATTCATTAAAGTTGTTCTCTTTGTGTTCTTCCTTATTGCATGCACTTGTTGCCTTCTTCTTACCCTTGTTCCACAATTTAGAACTCTTATCTGGATGGAAATTCCAACAATATTTACTTGAAATGGTGTTGAAATCACACTCTTTGTAATGCTTTTCACTTTTATATGTTTTAATTATTGTTTCTCCAAATTTCTTCTTACCCTTTCTACTGGAACCCTTGGATTTTTCTACAACTTTCAAGGACTTTGAAGGGTTTGGGGTTTACTTTTTCTTTATGTATTTACAACTCTTCATCTCCAAGTAAGTGGATTTGTTGCATCCTTCATCAATGCTATTGAAATCAAATAATACCAATTTTTCCCTTATCTAAAAGTGTAGACCACTCTTGTACTTCTTGAATATTTAGGGATCTTACAGATTTATACCCAACATCATTACTTATTTTTTATGTTTGGTGGTATATTCTTGAACATTCTACCCCTATTTCTACCACAAAAAATGTCATTTCTTCTCAAGCCTTTCTTAATACCCTATGGGATAGAGTTAGGCTCTAAGGGCTTTGGAAAATTCTGCCCATATGTATCGGTGGTTGGTGGTTTCTTGCAAATATAGCAACATATGTATCCCACCATGTGAGAGCATGGCCACCAAGTTTCAACCTGGAAAAGCTAGTTTGTTGTGCCTCTGTATAACCCTTGGTTCTAAAGTAAACTTCCAACTATTTGAGTCATCCATCCAACTTCTCAGGATCTAGTTCCCCACTATAGACTAGAATATCTAATCTAACCTCCATTTTGAATGGATCTAGGATCAAGGGTTGTGATGAGGAATTTTCAAATTGTTTTGATGAATTTCCTTCAACCTCTTTTCCATTTTCATCATTGGAAAAATTTTAATTTTAATTTTAATTTGACCATTTCCATACCTTTCTTGACTTCTTCAACATCATCTCCATCAAGCTTTGGAGGGTTTTTTCCATATCTAGGAACCTTTTTTGGAAATCCTCTGGTGATATGGTTGGGGTTTGTGCTTGATCCTCCATCTATCTAGATATGATACTTCTAATCCCAATATCAATTTTATAAGAAAATAACTCTCCTTTTAGGGATCTTCTACCTTGCATACACAAGCCTCAAGAAAAGAATCAACTCTAATACCAAACCTGAACTATAAAGTGCCACATTGTGGATTCACCTCTACATACAGATCTATAGATATTGATTAATCCTTATGCTTGATGAATTTAAGATTTTTTTTTGTTATTATTAATGGGATAATTACAAAAATAAAGGAAAATAACAACAATAATCTCATAAAAACATTCACATGGTTCAAAGAGAAACACCAAATTTACATGGAAATCCCAAGATGGGTAAAACCATGGTCAAAGAGATTTAGAAAATGGTGAATTTATTACAATTCTTATTACGATATTAGACTGTAGTCTTTCCTTCACCAACTCTGTTCTCCCTACCCTAATGTCTTTTTTATCCTTTTGTTCTTTCACAAATTGTATGATGGTTAATTTATATTTACTTACATCCATTCAACATTTCCACAAAAATTATGGGTATCACAATATCATCCTTGGTTTCAAAGTGTGAAAATATTTATTTTATTTACCCAATCCAAACCATTACAAAGTGTGACCATGATGCTTTACATAAGTGATGTCCCAACCAACCTCCAATATTGCACACGATCAAATGATAATTAAATGTGGCAAGAGGCCCTTGCAACCTTCCACCACCATTTATAACCAAATGATTATAATTATTTAATACACCACATTTTAAGCTCAAATGGCCATAAACATTTAATATGCCACCTTTTAGCCTAGGTACCCATGCTATCAATGTGTGCCTCCCTTTGACTACACGATTTATAATGCACCATGTGAGACATTAGACCCCCTTACCCACATAACCACTTAAACATGGGTAGAAAGGAATGACTTCTAATACCCCCATGTGAAAAATGTGGATAGACTACTCCTTACTCATTAACAACTCCTAGTTTAGCCTTAGAACTATATTCAAGCTCTTATGTCATGGGTTTTCTCCTTGCTCATATCAACTCTCGATTTAATCTATGGAACTATTTTGAGCTCTTGATAGATATCAGGCTAATGAAGTCAAGTCCCCATTTCTCAAATGGTTCAAGGACCACTTGAGTCTAGAGACACATCTCATTTGAAGTAGTTGGTATTCCCCTTCACTAGCATTGATCTCATTGTCAAACACACTTTCTTGCATCACTAGCATCGAGAATATTATAGATGGTTCTCTTGGTTGAATTATTCCCTTTGGAGGGATCATCATGACATCTCAAAGGATTTTATGGATTTCATCCTCTCATACACACCTACACATTTAAATAAAATTCCATTAATCTATTTATAAGATAAAATCTTTTGAATCAATTTAGATTTTTCTTTAGAAGTGAAGTGTGGAGGGATCTTCCCTATCACTAAATAGTTGAAAATACTTCCAAACCCTAGGGAGCATGCAAAAACCTCAAAAAGGTGCTTATCAGGAAATGTATCCTCCACTAGCTCATTATTATCTAAATTAGTTAATATTGACAAATAATCAACTACATTATCTCATTTAGATTTATCGACAATGGTAACGCCACTTTCTTGGAGTAATAATAACCACCTAATTACCCTACCACTAACTAATTATTAGTTCATTAGGTATTTTATTACAACATGATCAGTGTAAACAAATACCTAATATCTTGTCATATATTATCAAAACTTATTAATGGAGTATACCATACCCAAGAGTTCTATTTAGTAGTTGTGTAATTTTTCTTAGATCTAATTAAATTTTTACTAATATAATAGATGACATAGGATTTTAATTCCTCCTCTTGGCCTAAAATGAAGAGCAAAAGGTCCCGATAAACAAGATATAGAAAAACAATAAATATAGAATCAAAGGAAAAAAGAAGAAGAAGATAACAAATACACACATAACAAGTATTTCACTTGGGAAACCCTTACAAGAAAAATCTAGCACAATAATATCTCATTATTTTATAAACTTAACCCTCTCAAATACAATAATTTTCATCTCTCATCCCTGTCTCCAAACCTTGATGCAAGTGCAATTACATAACAACACAAGAACATATTTTTAGAATACCATGGGTGAAAAACCATGGGTTCAAATATTTAATCCTAAACAACCCATATGGGTCTAAAAATAGCTTAAGAAACCCTAAAACTTTAGTTGGGGGTTGCTGTCCCCAAACCCCTACTCGAAGTCCAACCCAGCCCCTAAATCCAATGAAGATACATGGAGAGTGTCCAGTACCTTTTAGAGCTAACCCCACCAAAATAACATGGAAAATATTCAACATATTTCCAACATTCTCCTAGTTTTTGAATACTTTTCATAGGGATAAAAAACTACCATTATCAACTGTCAAAGGAAACCATACCTATAGATATTCTACACCAAGAAAATATTTGAGCAGGTATAGCCTTTGTTAATGAATCAACAATATTATTCTCTATATCAACTTTCTCCAACATCACCTAATTCCATTCAACCATCTCTCTCACAAAATGATACTTAATATCAATATGTTTTGATCGATCATGAAAACCAGGATTGTTGGTCAAAAATATTGCACTTTGACTATCACTATCAATTCTCACAACCTTCTACTTAATACAAAATATTGAATACAACCTCTATAGTCACATTACTTGTTTACATGAATGAGTTGTTGCAATGTTTTTTGCCTCTATTGTGGATAAAGCAACCACTAATTACTTTTTACTCATCCAACTTACTGCCCCTCCAAATAGTCTAAACATATAAGCACTTGTGGATCTTCTCTTGTCCAGATCTCCAACCCAGTCAACATCTATAAAACCTTGTAGATCTATAATATTACTATCTCAAAAAATTTCTTGGTAATAGATAGCATAATATGAATTTCCACACAAGTATCTAAAGATCCTCTTCATAATAGTCCAATGTTCCTTTCTCGGAAAGGACATATATCTACTAACTACTCCCATTGCATGTGCAATATCAAGTATAGTACATACCATTCCATACATCATAATACCAACAATGCTAGCATAAGGAACATGATGTATTTCTTCAATTTCCTCAATTATTTTAGGATATTGTTCAGCAGATAACTTTTGACCAACATGATATGGAGTACATACTAGTTTACAATCATGGATACTAAACCTCTGTAGTATCAAATCAACATATTTTCTTTTATTTAACCACCAATTTTTATTTGAACAATCCCTTATTATTTCCATACCCAAAATAAAATTTTCAACACCCAAATACTTCATGTCAAATTTAGAAGATAACTAAGATTTTAGTAACTTTATCATCTTCTTATTGTTACCAATTAATAGCATGTCATCCACATAAAAAACAATGATAACAAAATTTTCACCTTCTTGTTTAAAATACACACACATATCTACTTTGCTTATTCCAAGCCCTAGTGTCATAACTAACCTATCAAATTTTTGGTTCCACATTCTTGGAGATTGCTTCAAGCCATAAAGAGACTTTATTAACTTGCATACCAAGTACTCCTTACCTTTTACCCTAAAGCATTTTGGTTGTGACATATATATGTCTTCATCAAGTTCACCATGTAGAAATATTGTCTTTACATCCATCTGTTCTATTTCAAGATCAAAAGTAGTATAAATAGCCAACAAAAATCTAATTGAAGTTAGTTTAAGCATAGCAGAAAAAATCTCATGAAAGTCAATTCCCTCAACTTGAAAAAATTCTTTTGCTACCAAGCGAGCCTTGTACTTATCCAACTTTCCTTCTACATTGTACTTCTTCTTGAATACCCACTTACAACCAACTGGTTTTCTTCCAAGGGGTAATTTCACCAAGTCCCACATCTTATTTTTATCTAGGGACTCCATTTATTCCTCCATAGCTCTTTTCCAAGGCTTATTCTCACTTGACTGAAGTGCCTCTTTTATAATCTTGGGTTCTTCATCAGTAACTGATATATTAAATGCAGAACAAATATTTGAAGGGCTATACCTTTATGGGAGTCTTCTCACTCAATTTGATCTCCTCAAACTTGGAGTTCCAGGTTCTACATATTTAGCTTCCTCCTCACCTTCTTCCTCTAAATTTTCCTCTTCAAAATCTCTCTATAGTTCATCTTCTTTTATAGCACCAAGTTCTCCACAAGTCCTTCCTCCTATTCCAATTTTACTTGAACTATTTTAGGTTTTGCTTGGTTGCATTTCCTATTTTGAAACCCCTTTTGTTTCTTTAAAGATCACATTACGATTGTAAATAGTCTTATGTGTTTTTAGGTTCTACAACTTATATCATTTAACACCAATACTATAACCCACAAATATGTATTTTTTAGATTTATAGTCTAGCTTAGTCCTTTTATATTTTGGGATATACATATAAGCATCACAACCAAAAACCCTTATATGATTGAGAGAGGGTTTCTTACCAGTACACACTTCTTGTGGAGTCTTGTCCACCAAAGTTGAGGTAGGAGATCTATTGATGAGGTAACAAGCAGTTAACACAACTTCTACCCAAAATTTTCTTTCTAACCTTACACCACTTAGCATACTTCTAGCCTTATCCATCAATGTTCTATTCATTTTTTTTGTAACTCCAATCTGTTGTGGAGTATACAAAGTTATTTTTGGTTTTTCTATTCCACAATACTTGCAAAACTACTCAAATTCATTAGAGCAATACTCACCACCATTGTCACTTCTCAAAACCTTTATATTTTTCTCTATTTGATTTTCTACAAGAGCCTTAAACTCTTTAAATTTATTGAAAACATCATATTTGTTCTATAAAAAATATACCCAGGTCTTTCTTGAAAAGTCATCTATAAATATAACAAAATAGATAGATTTACCTAATTATGGTACTTTTGCAGGTCCAAACACATAACTATGAACTAGATGTAAAATTCCTTCAAATATTGTAGCACTACTAGGAAACTTGACTCTGATTTTTCTTTCCAAAAATACAATGCTCACAAAAATCAAAATTTAATAGGCAATCAAAAATTCCTTCAGCCACACCTTTAATTTTTAATGTTTTAAGGTCTTTCTCACTAATATATCCCATGCATTGATGTCATAACATTGTCTTCACTACATGAATACTTAGAGCCGCTTCTATCACATTATTCTCCTCTATAATTGAAGAGTTATTGCAATCAATACTTACAATTCTAGTCTCAAGTTTGAACAGACTTCTTGTATAAAATCCCCTTGCCAACACAAAGACTCCATGAACTATATTGTAGCTATCCTTATTGAATACCATAGTCACACCTGTGTCATTCATCTAACTCACAGATATCAAATTCCTTGCCAAACCTAGAAAATGCAACACAGTAGGAAGGGTTTTAATTCTTCCATATTTTAACCTTAACTTGACTCTTTGTCGACCTATTATTTTATATGTCAACTTGTCTCCCAAGAAGACTTCACCTCCATTTATATTTTCATGTTCACATAACCCTGAGGAGTCATATGAAAGGAAGCACCTGATTCAATTAGGCATGAGTCATGACATTCACTTGAGCATGTTGTAGCTAAGAATAAGTCCTTTGAATCTTCATTTTTGGTCTTCACATCTGTATAAGTTCCTTCATCAAATGATCAACTATTATTAGCCTTTTAGTTATGTAGTCTCTTTTATAATTCCCTATTTTATTATACTTCTAGCATTTCCTCTTTTCTAGAGCAACAAATTTACCCCTAGATCTTGATTTCTTTTTATTTATTTCTTGAGAACAACCTCTCACAACCAAGGCATCCTTCTTATGATAATCCTCAGAATATTTTCATCTTATTTTATCAAATAGCAATGTTCCTACTATATCCTTTACTTTCAATGTAGAAGTAGTATTGGTGATATCCATAACTAGGTTATCCCATGAATCAAGTAATAAATAAAGTAAAGTAATACACTTTTTCTCTTCATCTATTTTTACTTCAACAAAGTTTAATTGACTTACCACAGTGTTAAAATCATTCATATGTTTAGCCATAGATTCACCATCATTCATCCAAAGTGAATACAACTTCTTTCAAAGAAAGAGTTTATTTACCAATGACTTTATCTGATACAAAGTTCCTAGCTTATCCCATAATTATTTTGTTGTGATCTCTATCGATACATTCAACAATACCAAATTATATAAGCACAACCTGATAGAACTCCTTGCCTTCCTATCAATATTCAACCAATCCTCATCCATCATTGATGTTGGTTTTATTTCTGAGATCACAATCCACTGATCTCTATCAACCAACATATCAACTTGAGTTTCCATAACTCAAAATTTTGTCTAGTAAATTTTTCAATCCCTACCCATGTGCTTCTTATCATTTTCCTTCATCCAGATTCCTTTGCATACAACTCCCACTCAAGAATTAATTTATCATAGGTTTGAAATCCTTACTCCTCGAATAAATCTAAAAAACCTAGCTCTGATACCAAATAAAGAGCAAAAGGCCTCTATAAACTAAATATAGAAAAATAATAAATACATAATCAAAGGAAAAAAGAAGAAGATAACATATACACACATAACACAATATTTCACTTGGGAAACCCTTACAAGAAAAAACCCAACACAATAATATCTCCTTATTGTATAAACTTAACCACATCCAATACAATAATGTTCATATCTCATCTCTCTCCAAACCCGGATGCAAGTGCAATAAAATAACAATAGCACAAGAACAAATTTTTACAATACCATGGATGAAAAACCATGGGTTCAAATATTTAACCTTAAATAACCCATATGAATCTATAAATAGCTTAATAAACCCTAAAAATTTAACATACATGGAGAGTGTCCAATACCTTTTAGAGT
Organism: Wollemia nobilis; assembly: GCA_028583015.1. NCBI lineage: Eukaryota > Viridiplantae > Streptophyta > Pinopsida > Araucariales > Araucariaceae > Wollemia > Wollemia nobilis. The sequence continues at coordinate 4,051,184 of JAQPPZ010002072.1, read as the reverse complement.
TAACCTCCTAGAATAACATGGAAAAATTTCAACATATTTCCAACATAAAATCACACCTAGTGTGGTGTTGGACACGTCTATATGGATATGGAATGGAATTGTCCAATTTGATCCTCATAATACAAGGGCAAAAATGAGTTTTTATTTAAGTGTATCAAATGTAGTTTGTCATGCATTCACCCATCTAAATTCAACATCTTTTATTAATAAAGTAAACAATGGGACTATAATTTTACTAAAGTCATGGATAAAATGACAATAATAATTAGCATGCCCTAAGAAACTTCAAATTTCTATTTGTGTTTTTGGAGTTGGAAATTTCTTTATAATCTCGATATTTTGGTTATCAACTTTAATACCTTCATACAAAATGGTGGCCTAAGGCTATACAATCATCCATCATCATTAGATATTTTCAAGACTTAGGGATAAGTTATGAGCTTCACAATGAGTGATAACTTTGTCAATATTTCGTAAAGATTCACCAAAGAAATCATCATAGATTGTGAAGTCATCTATGTAGACTTTGATGCACTCATTAGTTAGATCAACAAAGATTACTAATATTTCTCATTGAAATGTAGTGGGATCATTGCATATGCCAAAAGGTAAAACATGATATGCAAAAGTACCCCAAGGGTACATGAAGGTTATCTCCTCTTAGTCCTCTAGAGCTACCTAGATTTTGTTATAACTACTAAACCCATCAAGGAAAGATAAATATTTCTTTCCTACAAGCGTATCAAGAACTTGATCAATAAATATCAATGAAAAGTGATCCTTGCATATAGACTTGTTAAGTTCTCGATAATAGATGCACACATATTGTGTGCCATTAAAATTGGGAACTATGACCAATGGGGATATCCATTGGTTGTCAGACATTGGATATATGAATCTTGTTGCTAATAATTTTTTAATATCAAAATTTATAATATCTTGTAGTGCAGGATTTATGATATGAAAATATGAAACGTGAAGCTAATTATCTATTATGTGCTATGAAATATATAGTACATGAAATATAATCATGTAGGTTACAATGGTTGTGACAATTTGCCATGCAAGGCCAACCACCTGTAACTATAAAATATGGAGGGATAACCACCTGCCAAACATGGATGCAAACAAACAACTAACTGCTAGAAGACATAAGATATCTCTAACAACCTAACCATGCATCCTAAAAACTAACAAATCAAATCCAACGTGGGCATACTATGCCTCACATATTACAATGCAAGAAGTAAGAAATAATAATAACTTAGGCTTATAATTAAAACTAAGGTACACTAATATGATCATCAATTTATCCTTATTTGAGGTTGTTGAACAAGTTTTGCATAATTTGTACATATATTATGGGTTCAAAAATTAGGGTGAATTCCTTTTATGTCACTATAGTTCCATGAAAAATTATCAACATGTTTACTCAATACATCAAACATTTTTGCTTCTTTTTTCTACAACCAACTATGATATTCAATGCTTTGATTGAATATATTTCAATTTATTTTGTGGTTGGGTGTATCAAATTTATTCCTTCAATTTTTCTCAATAATGGTTTCAAAGAACAATGGTGGGGTAACAAGGAGTAAAACATTCCAAGATTTTTATTAAAGGTGATTTAAAAAGGGACGATGTTCATTAAAGGGTATTGAAGAAAATTAATAATGCAATGTTGCACACCATGTGCCATATTGAATTGACTGTATCATAAATATAAGAGTGGAAAATATTTAGGTTCTTCACATTCATCCTTCTAAAGTATTCGGTAGACACTAATTTGATTGTTATCAATACAAGACTTGTATGAAGTGTTTATGAAGACAATATCATCCTTTAAAATAGTTTTTTTCTAATGGATCTAATTCTTCAACATGTTTTTTTTATAGTGATTACGACTGGATGAGAAGATCTCTTCATTTGGTTCATCCACCAACAAATATCTAGAAAAAATTATTAAAGGCTTAGTTGGAGGGCATAATAAAATTCTTTTGAAATCCACTCCATTCAATATGGTCATGTATCCTTATCGAAAACCAATGAATATAGTAATTGTGGTAAGCCATGGTCTACCAAGGCTTAATGAGTAACCATTTGTTGTGGTATGGGGCTACAATACAAGAAATTCAACATGGTAATCCATGCAAGGATTTTTATAAGGACATTCTCTATTATGCCTTTAGGTTTCATGGTTGACCTATTATCTTAAGTATTGTGTACATTGGATATATGCCTATTAAGTGTAGTTTTTCCATTGTATTTTTCATCATAACATTGATGGATGCTCCTAGATATATAAACACATTTGATATTTTAGTAGTGCCAATTCATACTATTATTACAGGAATACTTGGATCACCATATTTAGGTGGGACTAACTTACTAACAATAAGATCTTCCAGTTTTCCATCCATGTTGATGGTTTGAGGGTTCATTTTTCTTTTTTATCTTGGCTTCTTTATGCATAGGTCCCTAATAGTCTTATTAAATAAATACACTTCTTTGATAGCTTGTACTAAAATAATTATAACATTGAGGTGCTTTAGTTCCTTACTAGTATCATATTTACTAAAGGTTATTTCTTGGGTATTAATCATTTTGGATAAGGTGATTGTTGGGAAGAAATTGGAGGACTTCATTGAGAATTTACATCCTTAAGAGGAAGAAAATTTTATTGGGTTTGCTTTTGTGGTTGAATATCTTCATCAACCAACTCTATGATAGTGGGAGGAGCTAGGTTAGGAAGCATTATTCCTAAACATAATTTTATGTTATCATAGTCAATAACATTAATATTGACTATGTTTGTTATTTCAATGGCATAGATAAGTGGTTCTTGTCTACTATAATTTGGGTTGGTCATAGGTTGTACGAGAAGTTAAGGTTATTGAACTTATTATGGCTAAGTTTTTTATGAATTAGCAAGCCTAAGCAACAAAGGTTGTTTCTAATTTGTTGTCCCTAGTACTATTTATTTTTAAGTGGTTGTGGTTTCCATGGTTGGTTCTTTTGAGGTTATGATGGCCATTTTTGGTTTGATCAACCTTGGGTGGATTATTCTTGAGGTGGGGACCAAGGGTATTGGGTCAACTATTACATAGGTTGTAGTGCAGACCATGGCATGTACCATGGGTTAAATGGGGTGGGCATTCAATTGATAAGTGCTCTTACGATATACTGACTTTGATATGGATTATGAGGAAAAATATTCATTTTCCTTTGCCTAACAAAATTGATGTCCTTGATGGATTGGTTATTCTCTATATCATTTTTATGTATGGTAAAAGGTTAAAATTTTTTATAGGATGTCCCTTTTTTTAGATACTACAAATGTTGTTTTTGTTCAAGGGAAATTCATGAAGTCTCTCTATGCTTATTATTAGATTAATATATAACATGCATATGCTAACTACTTTTTCTAGCATAATACTAAATTTGGGGGAGAGTAATCTTCATACTTACTAGAACAATAGAAATAGTTTGATTTCTTTCAATTATAAATGGTTGCCTTTCAGTTGCATTTACCATTACACAATTTCTATTCCAACAACATCTAATTATGGCCCATGCAACCTTGAAATAAACAAAAATCTATTTTTCCTAGCAGTTCTAGATGCTGACATGGAATAAATCATTGTCATTGAATTGACATGGCATGGGATTTCTAGATCCAATTATATATTTTGTCTCATTATGAGGGAAAATTCCATTGTGTTTGTTGCATGATAATTCCTAGAGTGATACATGTCTCCATTTCCTTGGTCAACCTACTTCAATGAATCAAAATATTGTATTTTATTCTATGCAATGACCTATAACATATTTTCAAAGCTTGATTCCTCTAAAATAGAGGACTCCTATTTGCCACAAGTAAATAAATCCAACACTCTAAGAGGTTTCGGTGGCAATGTGACTTTCTAGCATGTGACTTTAGAACCAACCAACAGTTCTTGTGCCAATATGATTTTCTAGCACTAGTGCACTCGAAGCACCCAATAAAATCATAATGGAGGTAAAATACCTGTAAACCATCTTTCCCTATTTGCACACCTAGTCATTTTGTTAATTCAATTAAGATAAGTATACAATTTTAAAATTTGATGCAACACTAAGCCTAAAAGCTCCATGAAACCTCTCTAGAACAACATGGTAATGCATTTATCTAATCATTGTGTTTAATCTCAAATTTTAACATATACCACACTTTGAATCCACAAGCAAGTTTAGAATTACTAGCACATTAATGGTGAAATATATAGCTATTTCTATTTATAATAATATAATTCAAGTCCTCATCATTTTTCCCCAAATAAATAAATGCATGTCCTCATGCATCTCTTTCTTCTATTTGAGCACTCAAATCCATCTCCTCAATCTAGAAATCTTGTCAAAGTGGGGTGATGTCCTTTATTATCCTTAATATTTTCCAACCAACATCTAAAGAGTGCTTCCATAGGTGGTCCTTTGTAGCTAAACTATGGAATAGGGAATTTGATGTTTATACGTAGGTCTAAATCTCATCCTTATCCACTCATGTTTGAGATACAGGGTGACTTTGATTATATTTGTGGCCCTCTATGGGATAAATTCACATTTATGAGGGAGATTAGCTCCCTTTTATTTAACTTAATAGTCAACTCTAACCACATTTTTCTACAAAATGCTATGTCTTCATCCCAATATTAATCGTAAAGCATCTCAAAATCTTGTATGCAATGGGTCAAATAAGCCACATACTATATTTTGATGTTTTTTATTCATGAGGATATAGTGGTTGTAGATGAACAATTTTAGCCTTAAATTCTCATATTGAAGCAGTATTCTGATTTGCATCTCCCTTGCTCTATATTCTACCATCCTATCATCTCTTTTTGGATGGTATATTGAAAGGCTCTTAGCTAAACATCACCAACATAAATATTTATATGAAAGGTAACCTCCTTAGGTAATTTATAAAATTCACAATAAATTTTCTATTCCATGGGGTATCATGGTAAGCCCCCAAAAATCAATTGTATCTAGCTTATATGTTAACCCTGAGTTGATTATGAGGAGTTTACATCTAAAGTACTACTTCCTTAAAATTAAAATATATACCTGGATGGTTGTCTGCACTCCAATAACCTTTCTAAAATATGACAAAATTTATTAAATTTCTATTGTAGGTTAGTCAATTCCTTTGTTAACTTTTTATTGCTATACTCTACATTCTTAAGGGTTCCTAATCGAGGTAGATATATTACTCCATCCCTCTTTCTAGTACTATAATATCAATATTAATTTGCACTTCTTGGTCTACACATTCCTTGGTAGGAGGATATTCAATGGTGATGTGTAGTTGTTCGAGAACTATAGTGTCAGAACCTTATTATTCAACTAACCTAGCAACAAAAATATATAGAATGGTTGTGATTTTTGTGTCTATGGATGCCTACTACATTCCTTCCTCATGCTAGATTTTTTATGCCTTTCATTCAGGTAGTTCTTGGAACAATTATGCATATGATCAAATTTTTTTTTCAATGTCATTCAAACTAATTCTAGCTCCTCTTATTGGTTCTTAATTAATGCCTTGGAACCTGATAAGTCAAATTCATCAAAATTCTCTACATCTCTACTCATTTCCTCTACTCCTATGGTAATTTCCTATGCTCCAATAATTTCTTCTCCTAAAACCTATTGTCTATCATTGGCTAGTGTAACTGAGATTTCTTCTTAGTTATTGTTCTCTATTATTACTCTTCATTCTCTTCTTCCTACATCAAAATTTTTAGGCATCAAACCTATCTGACACATTGTCCTCTATCTCTCCAAAGTTGTGGCACTCCTTGTCCTTATTTTGGTGTTAGTGTCGAATGTCTTAGGTGCTAAATATATTTCAGTGGCTTAGATCTAACTATTTTTCTACTACTGCTACTAGGGGTTGCATCTATAGGGGATATCTATGATGCCCTAACTATTCCTCTACCCTATCCTTACTATGGTCCCAAGGTGAGGAAAAATATCCAATTTTGCTTGGCATTTTCAATTTGTATAAAATAAACCTTATAGATCAATTTTATGAGCCCATGATTTTTAAATGATCCTTTTCCCTCATGGACCTTCTTTGTGATAAAATTTAAAGCAACATGCAATTAAAAGGGTAAATTAACACAACTCAAGTTTTTCAACTCTATATCTCAAATGTACCAGAAATTTTAAATGTGGCATTGAAACTATTATATGTTGGCCATCATATATGATGTACTTCATGATGTAGAAGGCCACATCATCCTAGGGTTGTTGTAGATTGATGTACTTAATTACCTTAAAAAAATTATGATGCATTCAGTAATTAGGCTCTAGATATCCTTCTTCCTTAAGTTTAGAAAATAGTATCAAAAGAGATGAAGTATTTATGTGGAATTTTTGCCCAAAATAGGGTATTCTTGAAACCTTGTTGATGGTTCCCTCACTAACCCTCAGCTCAACTACCCTAATCTACACTACTTTAACTACATATTATGCGAATTATATTTCTAGGGTTTCATCATGCCCATAAAACATTTGAAAAGAATTATAGCCATCCTATTGTGCAGAAGATGTCCACCACCTCAAGATGTTGGCAAAGTTTCTAGATGTTTTTCAGCTTTGATTTGTGTTTTTGTCCACCTATGGCATCAAATAAAAAAATTAAAAAGAATACCATTTGTTATAGAAAAATTTATATGGGTATAGTAATATGTAGGTGAGAATGTACAAAATGGTGCTATGTTTGATTTTTTGTGCTTGAAATAGCTTTGTTGCACTTGTTAGTTTTTATGACAATCACTTTATATAGGTTATAAATTCTTTGTACTCTTCATTGATTCTATCACTTAGGCAAAAGGTAAGTTTTGTATTTTTTCTACTATTTTTCACTACATATCAATGATTGGACACATAGTGATGTGTCCCACATTCGATTAATATGAAGGGTAGTAGCTAACATGTCTCTCACATTGGATGGGAAGTGTGCCCTCATGCATTGTAGTGGCCTATGTGTAATTACATCACGTGCTTATTTCTTTTCATGTGAGCAAGGAATTGGGTGTTCTGCTATAGTGTGAAGTTATGGTGCTTGTGGCACCAATATGAGGTACAAATGTAGTGGTGCTATAATGGTTGTGAGCACCATACTAAACGAGTTGCATTTTCTAAATATAAAGGACTGCCTATTTTCTTCCATAAAGTGTTGAGTTGGCATTGTATACTCAGGAATGTGTGGTTTACATTTATGGATTATAGGTGGCTATGTATAATATTTAAAGTAAACAGTAATAAGAAATAAAAATATATACCTTATTGCATTGAAATGGTTTGATGTAATTTTAGAATAGTTTGAACATTTTATGAAGTTTTAAAAGCAAGACTCAAAGTCATCAAAATGTGAGATCATCCTATATGTTCTGATTACGTTTTTTAAAACACATAAGGGGCTTCCATTGTTGGATTTTAGCCATCTTCTACCTTAGTTGTGTCCATAAGGGGTTTTCACAATCAAGTTTTTTTTTTACAAGACAAGCACACTAGAACCTAGTTTTCATGCAATTCTTGGTCTAATATTGCTTCAACGAGGTTTTCATTACTAAACCTTTTTGAAACAATTACTCAATTGGTATCTATGTTGAAAGATGAATCTCCCTCAACTACATGCAATTCTGATTCTAATTGTACATATGATATAAAATTCTCTGTAGTGACTAACATTTTATATAACTAAATTCAATGTCCATTAAACAAAAGTTGGCATCTAGAACCATCAATGAATTTTAATTGTACTACACCATTATCAAAGACCTGTTATATCTAACATGGTTCCAACCATCATGTACATAATTTATAGTAAGGAGAATCAAATAATAATAAATCCTAATCACTTGGATAAATTTTTATATTTTTAATGTAGATATCATGCCACTTCTTGCTATGCTATTGGATGAGTCTTATCTTTTGAAGGGCCTCTAGACAAAGCTTATCTAGTTGGTTCAATTGTTTTATCTACTTGAGTTATGTATATGTCAAAACAATTTCCACTTCAAGGGTTGTATGTATTATCTAAAAATCAAACTTGATAGGAAAGAATGGCTTCTTTCCATAAATAAGTTTGTATAGTGTAAACCTATTGTAGATCTCCATGTGGTATTGTATGCCCACATAGGGTCAAACCCATTTGACTGAGGATGATATGGAGATAGCTTGTGATGGTCTATTTGATACTACTTCATGAACATTTTAATTACTTTAGACATGAATAGTGCTCCTTGGTCTAAAAAAATCTTTTGAGGGGCACTTAATTTCTAAAATATCTATCCATATAAGAAATTGGTGACATTATCTTCATGGGCATGTGTAAGTGTGCAATCCTTCACCCACTTTGTACCATACTTAGTTCAAACCAATATATGTTGCTTCCCATAATATTTTGGGTGTATCAAGCCAATGAAGTGAAGTGCCCATTTCTCAAATGGTTTAAGGATCATGTGAGTCTAGATAGGCATCTCATATGAAGTAGTTGAACTTCATATTCACTATCATTGATCACATTGTTGAACATACTTTCTTGCATTCCTTTGGAGTGAGGGCTAATAATATCCAACACCATGAATCGTACATATGGTTATCTTGGCTAAATAATTCCATCTAGAGGTATCATTATGACATGCCCAAGGGATGTCAAAGATTTTGTTCTCTCATACAAACCTACGTAAGACAAAGTCAGGTCCACATTCAAATAAAATTCTATTAATTTATTTACAAAACAAACTCTTATGAAATAATTTAAATTTTTATTTAGAAATATGAAGAGGGATCTTCCCTATCACTAAATAGTTAATAATACCTGCAAACCATGGGGAGCATATGAATACTACAAAAATGTCCTCATCAAGAAATGTCTCCTCTATTGGATCATTGTTATCTACATTAGTTAATATTAACAAATAATCAATAACAACATTATCTTGTCTAGGTTTATCAACAATGGTAATGCCAAATTCTTGGAGTAATAATAACCACCTAATAACCCTGCCACTAACTATTGATTTATTCATTAATTATTTTACTACAACATGATTAGTGTGGACAAATACTTGATATCTTATGATATTATGGAAAAAATTATTAATGGTATTTACTATAGCCAAGAGTTTTTTTAAGTAATTGTGTAAGTTTTCTCAGCTCCATTTAAATTTTTACTAATATAACAGATGGCATAAGGTTTCCCTTCCTCCTCCTGGCCTAGGAATACACCTAGTGTGGTGTTGGACATGTCTATATGGATATGGAATGAAATTTTCCAATTTGGTACTCGTAATATAGGGATAAAATTGTGTTTTTCTTTAAGTGCATCGAATACAATTTGGCATACATGTGTCCATCTAAATCCAACATCTTTTATCAATGAAGTAAATAACACTATAATTTTGCTAAAGTCTTGGACAATATAACAATAGTAACCAACATGTCCTAAGAAACTTCAAGCATCTATTTGTGTTTATAGAGTTGGGAGTTGCTTTAAAATCTTGATTTTTTGGTATCAACTTTAATACCTTCACACAAGTTGTGGTGTTCTAAGGCTGTACCTCATACATCATCATCTAGAATAATTTGTGTGACCTAGGGATAAGTTATGAGATTTAAAAAAAGTGAGAAATTTATTAAGATTTTGTAAAGTTTCATCAAAGGAATCACCATAGATTGTGAAATCATCCATGTAGACTTTGATGTACTCATTAATCAATTCAACAAAGGTTGCTAATATTGCTCGTTGGAATATAGCAACAACATTACATAGGCCAAAAGTTAAGACACAATATATAAAATTACCCCAAGGGTACATGAAGGTTGTCTTCTCTAGGTCCTATAGAGCTACCCAAATCTGGTTATAGCCAATAAAACCATCAAGGAAAGAAAAATATTTATTTCCCATGAGCGTATCAAGAACTTTATTAATAAATAGAAATGAAAAATAATCCTTTCATGCAGCCTTGTTAAGTGCTCAATAATAAACGTACACATGACATGTGCCATTCTTTTTGGGAATTATGACCAATGGAGATGCCCATTGAATTTTAGAGATTGGATATATGAATCCTACTAATAATTTTTTAATTTTGGTTTTTATAATATCTCATAGCGTAGGATTTATCCTTCTTTTATATTTTTAAATTGGTCTCACATAATTTGTCTAGATGCAATGGGTATAAATATTAGGGTGAATACCTTTCATGTGACTATTGTCCCATGCAAAAATATATATGTGCTTACTCAACATGTCAAACAATTTTGCTTCTTATTTATCACATAACCAGTTATTGATAATCAGTGTTTTTCTTATGTGTATTTCAATTTGTTTGGTACCTAGGTGTATCTTAATTTCTTCAAATTTTCTCACCAATAAATTCAAATTACAATGGTGAAGTAACAAGGAGTGAATTATTCTAGAATATTTATTAAATTTGATTCCAAAAGGGATGATGTTAAACAAAAGGTAGTGAAGAGTAGAAAGAATATGACGTTGCGCACCATGTTCCATATTGAATTGACTATATTATAAAGGCAAGGTGGAAAAATTTAGGTTCTTCACATTCATCCTTCCAAAGAATTTGATATACATTGATTTGATCATCATCAAGACAATACTCATATTAATTGTTTATTAAGATAATCTCATCCTCGAAAAGAGTTGTTCTTAATGGATCTAGTTCTTCAACATGCTCTTTCATAGTGATTATGACTAAGGATGAGAAGTTCTCTTAATTTGGTTCATCAACCCACAAAATTTGAAAAATATTTATTCAAGGTTTAGTTGGAGGGTATAATAACATTCTCTTACAATCTACTCCATTCGATATGGTCATGTCTCTTGATCAAAAATCAATAAATGTAATAATCATGGCAATCTAAGGTTTATGAAGGATCAATGGTAACCATTTGTTGTGGTAAGAGGTTGTCATAGGGATATTCTTTATTACACCTTTGTGCTTTATGGTTGATCAATCTACCATCTCAAGTATTATGGAACTTAGATGTATGCCTATTAAGTGTAGTTTATCCATTGTATTTTTCATCAAAACATTGATGGTTACTCCTAGATCTATCAATGCATTAGATATTTTAGTAATTCCAATTGATACTTTAATTACAAGACTACCTATGTCACCATATTTAGGTGGGACTAACTTACTAGAACAAAGATCTACTAGTTTACCATCCACGTGGATGGTTTGAGGGGTTTGCTTTTCTTTTTCTTCTCTATTTTTTATGCATAGGTCCCTAATAGTCTTATTAAATAAAGGCACTTCTTTGAATAAAAAATTTAGAGCAATTTTTTTCATAAAAACGTGACAATTATCAAGAGTCATATCTTTGTGAAGGGTTGTTCGATTTAGATGATTTTTGGATCAATTTGTGTGAAATTTGAAGTTTTAAATGTTGGAAATTTTGATTAGTTTTGTTGTCATTGATGTCAAAAGAATATTGGTTTAATTTCATCGTCATTAAGGACATCGTTTTTCCAAAAGCAAGAAGGTCTTGGAAAGAAATAGGATATAATATTTATTTTTAATATTATATACCTAAAAAGGGCCCAAAGGATGAAGACCCGAGGAAGGAGAAGCAAGTTTAAATTAAATAATAATATTCTATTAGTATAATATTTCGGGCCAAATAACAAGGTGAAGAAAAATGAAGTTTAAATTGAAAATACCCATGAGCAATTTTCAAAAGGTTTAATTTAAATTAAAAATTTTTAATCTTTGATTAAAATTTTAATTTAAATTAATAATGGAGGTAAAGGTTTTTAAATTTAATATTTAAAAACTAAATTCAAAATTTTAAATTCGAAAATGGGTTGATGTGAGAAATCAAAATATAATGTGCATTTATATAGGAAATGATTTCCATTTCCTAAAGTTTTATAACACACCTTCGAATGCGAGAAAAGAGAATATCAAGCACTGCATCTAAGAAGAAGATAAATTGCATTTCAAAGAGCTTGGAGGGAAATGAGGCAATAAAGGCCGCAAAGTGATTTGACATCCCAACGACGGTGGTAGCACATACAACAGTTGAGAGAGTGCTAAGGATTACATGGAGAATATCGCGATTGGATCCATGCAATCAATGTTTTGCATGAGGAAGAGACCTTCGTTTGATTTGCTCAACGGTTTTTGTGCGGTAGTCTTTTTGGGACAGCGTGCATCGTTTGTCTCATGTGGGCATGCAACCCACTTGGTGGCCTAGCTTGGAGCTAGGGTGTTGGGAGTGCAAGGTCACATGGTCGAATCTACCGAAGATAGTTTTTTGTGGGTAGAACAAATTAAAGGTATGCCATTCAATTTTATTCTCCAAGGTGTTGAAAATTAAAAGTGCTTTGATATTGTCATGAGTGCTAAGTGCTTAGGGGAGTTATAAGGTAAAGAAAAATTAAAATATTTTATTTTGATTTTTGGTGATTGAAACTTGTTTTATAAAGTGTGGAGGTTATAAGGTGTGCAAGGGAAATTGTTAAGTGTTTTATTATGGTGAAATTATTGAGTTAAATATTGTGAGTTTGGAGATTATAAGGTGTGCAAGGGAAATTGTTAAGTGTTTTGTTATGGTGAAATTATTGAGTTAAATATTGTGAGTTTGGAGATTATAAGGTATACAAAAAGATTTGTTATTTTGTATGAAAAATAATTTTTGAGAAAATAATTTTGTGGAGATCTTGAGATAGGTTGTGGTAACCTAACCCTAGTGTTGGCAAAGAAAATTTGATTGTGGTTAAGATAGGTTTTGAAGATATATCTCCATCAAAATAAAAGGTATAGGTACATATTCCTTGTGAGTAAAATATTGTTGGATTGGATGTTGTAAATGCTAAATTGGAGTGAAAAGGATTGTTTGATGAGCATTCTTGAGTTTGGTTTTGAGATATCCAATATTGATTGATGAAGGTTTTTCTAGAATAAAGGTTGATGATAGAAACCTTGTTTGATAAGAATTGTTGGAAATATTGAGTGAGCCTTCATGTGCATGATTAGGGCTTGTAAAATATCATGAGTATCATTGTTATGTGAAGTTTTTTTGATAAGCATTGTTGAATAATTTTATTAAGTGTTTGGTTGAGTTGAGATAAACAAGATTTTGTGAGAGCTTATGAGCAGATTTGAGTAAGTCCTAGAAAGGACTTAAGGACAGAGTTGAGAAAGCTTTTGTGAAAGCTTAAGGATAGATTTGTGTGAGCTTTTGTGGAAGATTACAAAGCAAATTTGAAATAACTCTTTGAGAAGACTTGTGATCAGTTGATTGACTGATTTGTTCAAACCTTAAGTTAAGGTTTGGGGCAGATATAGAAGAGTTGATTAGTGATTGAATCAAGCTTTGTGTTAAGGCTTGAAGATAAATTTGAGGATATATTTTGGTGTAGATTTGAGGACAATTTTGTGCCAGACCAAAGATAGATATTGAGCAGATTTACGCTAGACCGAAGGACTGTGTTTAGTGTGGATCAGAGATAAATATTGAGTAGATTTATGCTAGACCGAAGGACTATGTTTAGTACAGATCAGAGATAGATATTGATTAGATTTGTATAGGGTAGAGGATAGTTTTTAGTATAGATATAATATAGATATAGAGTAAGAATAGGCTTTGGAGGCGATAGAGCAAAGGACAGTAGTATCTAGTGGATAGATATCCATTAGCCAGGGTAGTGAGGACGGAGGTCTTTTGAGTGAGGATAGGGATATTTAGTGGAGAGATATCCACAAGCCAGTGTAGTGGAGGTAGTAATATTCTAGAGTATCACCAACTAGAGTAGAGGAGAAGGAGTTCTCCAGTGTATAGAGATCCATGAACTTGATTAGGGGATTGGTGTCTCCTTTGGACAGAGGTCCATAAACATTATAATAGGGAAGGATTCCCAAGAAATTTGTTGAGAAAATTTAAGTGAAATATTTTCTCCGTGGATGTAGCCCACATTGGGTGAACCACGTTAAATCATGTCTCTCATGTGTGTGATGCTTTGTGTAATGTTTGCTGCTTTATTACTATTGATTTTATCATGTGGATTGAGAAGTAAAAATTTTTATCTTATAATGTTCACCCCCATCTCAGTATAAGCACACATTCTTTGTTAAAATGAGTTTTCATATGAAATAATTTGATAAGTATTGAGGGAGATACAATGCTATGAATTCATCCATCTAAAACTATGGAAGTGATAAATTTTTTGAAGAACACAATCTTATACTGAGAGGGGGGAGGGGTGAATATTATAAGGCCACTTTTTAATTTTCTTTTCTTCAACAAATATTATCCAATATATCAATGGTAATATCCACAACAATAATCAAATCAATGCATAAATCACTACACACAATAGAGACACCAATTTAACATGGTTCACCTAATGTGAGCTACTCCATGGAGAAAATATTTCACTTAAATTTTCTCAACAAATATATGTGGGAATCCTTACCTATTACAATGTTTATGGACCTCTGTCTAAAGGAGACACCAATCCCCTAATAAAGTTCATGGATACCTATCCACAAGAGACACCAATCCCCTCAACTGGTTTGTGGATATTTATACATAAAAAAACTCCTCCTCTACTCTGTCTGGTGATCCTCTAGATGACTAATGCCTCTACTATACTGGCTTGTGGATCTCTCTCTACTAAAGACTCATGTTCTCACTCAGAAGACCTATGTCCTCACTGGCTTGGCTAATGGGTCTCTATTCACTAGAGACTACTGTCCTCTACTCTGTCACCTCCAAATATTGCTCTCAAATCTGCTCAATATCTATCTCAAATTTATACTAAACATAGTCCTTTAGTCTAGCATAAATCTGCTTAATATCTATCTCAAATTTGTACTAAACATTTTCCTTCGATCTAGCACAAATCTGCTCAATATCTATCTCTGATCTGGCACAAATTTATCCTCAAATATGCACCAATATCTATCCTCAAGCCTTAACACAAAGCTTGATCCAATCATAAATCAACTCTGTTATATCTTCCCCAAACCTTAACTCAAGGTTTGAAAAAATCAATCAATCAACTCTACTCTCAAGTCTACTCAAAGACTTACCTCAAATCTATCCAACAAGTCTTCACCAAGACTTACCTCAACTCTGCTCAACAAGTCCTCACTAGAACTTGTCCAATATTCTCAACAAGTCTTCACCAAGACTTACCTCAAATCTGATTGTAAGCTTCTACAAAAGCTCACACAAATCTATCCTTAAGCTTTCACAAAATCTTCCACAACTTTGTCCTTAAGTCCTCTCTAGGACTTACTCAAATCAGCTCACAAGATTTCACAAAAGCTTGCTAAACTCTATCCTTAAGTCCACTCTAGGACTTACTCAAATCTTCTCACAAGCTTTCACAAAAGCTTATTCAAATCAATTATAAAACTTGCATACAAAAACTCAACCCAATCGCTCACAAAAAACCTCTTCATTCACACAAACAAGTTTCACACAGAATCTTGTTTAACTTATAGAAACATATAGAGAATGGTTAGAGACTCAATATTTTTCACACTCACAAAACACTTAATCACTTCCAAACTCTCTTTCAAATCAATTTAGAATAAAGAACAATTTGTTTCACAGAACTTGAACTATCACTCCAATGCCTTCAATCAATAAAGCTTAATCAACTTCACTCAACCAATCACTCAATGAGACAAATCTTGCTTACAAATCCTAAACAAGTGTTTGACAATGCTTCCAAAAACTCACACTATGGAACTTAAACCTTGACTCAATATGATTCCAAATTCACGTAACAATGATACTCATGTTATTTCACAAACCCTAACTCAATATAGTTCTCAACTTCTCATAACAATGATACTCATGATATTTCACAAACCCTAACTCAAGATAGTTCTCAACTTCACATAACAATTATACTCATGTTCTTTCACTAGCCCTAGTTCAAGATAGTTCTCAATCTCATATAACAATGATATTCATGATATTTCAACATACACAAATCATGCACATTAAAACTCACTCAAACAATTCCAACAATGCTTATCAAACAATCCTTTTCACTCCAACCTTGCACTTCACAACTTTCAACAAAGCAATATTTTACTCACAAGGATGATATACCCATACCTTTAGTTTTTATGGAGATTTAACCTAAAATACTTTCTCAATCACAATCAACCTCTTTGCCAATCTCAAAGGTTAGATAGCAAAAATCTTCACTCAAATATTTCCCTCAAAATAAATTCACCATTACAAAAATTAACAAAACTCAAATACACCTTATTATCTCTAAACTTATCCAAATACTTCTCAACACATAAAAAATCAACTTTCTTTAATAACTCCAAATCAATCAATGTATAAAAGACCAATTTCCTTTATAATCTCTCAAAAATAATATTCAGAAATTAATCCCTTAATTTATCCTTATTACTCCAACCTTAATTTAATTTTCAAGGCACAAAATAATATAAACTTTTAAATACCTTATGACTCCCTACTTTCAAGGTGCTATATAAATTCATGTGACCTTAATGCACTCCCAACCTTGGCGCTAATTTAAATTTAAATAAAAAATTTGATGCATACCTTATACACCTTGCCCACGTGCAAAATGAATGGTGTATGCCTTGTTGTACTTTGAACCCATGACCTCGCTGCCGTCGCTATGCTCTAGAAAGAGCTAGGAAAGCATTGGACCACACGCCCATACAAGCCTAAACCCTCAAGTGATCCCCTTTGAAGCTTCCTCAAATTTTGGTGATCAAAAAACAAAACAGACTTCCTCCTCAAAATGACCTCGCGGGGATTCAAAACCCCAACCTCTTACCTTGTAAATCCTTAACTTTGCCTTAGTTACCAACTGCACTAGCTAGTATTTTGGATACGCTTAGATTGCATCTCATGCAATTAAACCGTCGCTTGCCCACCAAAGTTTTTTAACCACACAAAATGTCTTCTTCCTCTCAATGAAACAACGCACGTTTTCTTTTACCTTTTAGTATACGAATAAAGTGCATGGATGGTTTAATCAAAAATTTTAACCCCTTTATATATGCTTTGGCTTATGCACTTCGACGTCGACGATTAATTTTGAATTTAAAAATTTGAATTAATTAATTTGAATTATAACCTTTAACTTTGGCACCCAATATTTATTTAAATTTAAATTTTAACCTTTAGGTTAAAATATTTAAAATTAAAAAAATTAAATTAAATATTTTACAACCTGTTCAATGGGTCTTTCAAGGAATAAATTATTTTTAATTACTCCTTGGACCTGTCCTCTTCACCTCAACCTATAACCTAGAATATTATAATATTAAATATTATAATATTATTATTGCCTTTTAAATCTTCTTTGCCCTCCTTGGGACTTCCTTTTAAACCTGCTTCTCCTTCCTTGGATCTTCAACATTTTAGGCCACTGTAGGCATATAATATTAAAAATAGATATTATATCCTAGTCCTTTAAACCTTTCCTTGCCTTTTGGAAAAACCTCCTGATGACCTTAATGATGACAAAACTGAATCAACAAACTCTTGACAACTCTTGACATCAATGAAAAAAAAACTTGCTCATATTTCCAACATTTTCAAGCCACAAAAATGAAATTGTAGATATATGTTAGCTAGGGTTCATATGATGGGAGGAGCAATGGAAGGCTAGGGCATTAGCGAGGTGAGACATTTTGTCTAGGACTAGAATTTTTTAGCTAAGTTTCATTTATCCCTTCATTTTATTATAAGTTCTACATGTAGATTTTTGTAGGTTTGTTTTCAATTAATATAATTGTTATAGGATATATTGGTAAATTTTAGTAGATATCAAGATATTATTTCCTTCCCATGGACTGATTTACCACTAAATATTATAATCATCCCTAGTAGTAGAGGTTAGGTAGGACCTCACAAAGTAGTGATCCTTGTTGCTCAAACATATGGCATTCATTGATAAATTTAATGGGTCTTGGCTATGGGGCTTTGGCTCTAAGTAAATGGATTTATAGGAGATAGAAATATCTAGGAGTGAGTCTATCCTTTCTTCCTAAATATTTTTTGTTCTAGGGAGGAAAGAGAGAATCCTAAAAGGGGGTCCTTGGTTTATAGGAAGATCAAGACTCTTTCTTACCCAATGGTATGAAGGGTTTGCACTTGAAAATGTAAATCATCTGGATCAAGATGCATGGGTTACCCATTGAATTTTGGGAAATAAATACATTTAAGGCAATAGGCCACACTCTAGGAGAATTCCTTGAGATTTCAAAAACTACAAAATATGGAGTCTTGGTTATTTATGCTTAGATAATGGTCATGATTGATATTAGTAACATTTACTAGAATCAATTATTCTTAAGTATGGGGGTAAGTTATGGTTCCAAACCATAGATCGTGAGAACATGTCTTTTAGATGTAAAATATGTCATGAGGTGGGGTATATTAAGAGATAATGCTCTAAAATAAGTCCAAGAGAAACATATGTAGAAAAATACAAGAGAAACTTACAAATGGATATGGATGAGGATGGTTTTCAACTTCCAAAAAATAGGTCCAAACATATAAAAATAAAAATAATGGAGACCATTAAGGGTGGATATTGAAATAAATACCAATTCTTTGAGTCTTTAGCCTATGAAGAAGTATATCAGACTTTAGAGGAAATAATACAACATGATTAGAATATTAACAAGGAATCATGTACTTAATATGACTAGGGATAATCATTCTTGTTTAACCTAAGGAATGTGCCTCAAGATTTTGAAGACTCTCTTGAAGTACTATGCACCATTTAGGAGAAGGAAAGTGGTAGATAAAATGCAGTGTTAGATTTTTATACCTCTACCATTAACAAAGATATATCAAAAAAGGAGTAGGATAAGTAAAAAGATTTTTTAGCAAAGCCAACAAAGGATAAATCTAATGAAAATCAAAGTTGTGAAATAATGTTGAGGAATAGAATAATAAGATCGACTCCTAATACCAGCGAGAAAAAGAGAGGAAAACCGTCATATTATCAAGTGAGAGCCAGGGAAGCAAGCGTTAACATAGAAAAAGGAACACAATCTAAGTTGGTTGAACTTCTCTCTATCAAACATACAAATGATATTGGTAATTCGTAGGTAGGGCCAACAATGCCTGATGATACATAATTTCCATCTTATGGAATATAAGGGGTACTAATGCCCCCTAAAAGTAGAGGTGTAATAGGGACCTATGTTTACATAGTAACCTTGATATTATTTGTATCCAAGAAACTAAAATGACAAAGAAAGAAGTTTCTAAATGAAATGGGCAAGATGTGAATGGAATATTTTGGATTCAAAAGTAGTGGTAGGGGGAACTCCAACATGTTGGAATCTAGTTAGAACCTCCTATGAAACCATTCATAAAACAAGGCATCAAATAGCCTCAATAGTCACTTGTTACTTTGCAGATATTTGTTTCATACTTATAAATGTCTATGGATCCACAACTCATTCAATTAGATCGAAAGCATGGAGCGATATTGAAGCCTTTATGACAAGTAAAGACCAAGAAATCAATTCATGATCATGGAGATTTTAATGCTATAACCAATCCAATTGAAAATTTTAGGAGAATTAGTAAAATAACCCAAAGTGTGACATATTTCTTAGCTTTCATTCAAAACAATAATCTTTAGGAGGTTGGGTTTGAAGAGGAAAATTATACATGGACCAACAATAGGATAAACTAAAATTTGATAGTAACAGATGTATACTCTCAAATCATTAGCTAGATTAGGGGACTTATGCTAAAATTAATACCTTGACAAGGATTGGTTCAGATCATTGGCCAATAAGAATTAAAATGGTGG
The DNA here is from genome assembly GCA_028583015.1 of Wollemia nobilis. NCBI lineage: Eukaryota > Viridiplantae > Streptophyta > Pinopsida > Araucariales > Araucariaceae > Wollemia > Wollemia nobilis. The sequence continues at coordinate 4,031,323 of JAQPPZ010002072.1, read as the reverse complement.
TAAGTGAATTAAAAAAATATCTTATTTTAAATATAACCAAATGTGGTAAGACCATCCTCAATTTTTTGATATGATAGTGCAGACATGGAATTATTTAAGAAATGGTGGGATATATATACTTCCAAAATATATTAAATCAATGATATCTAGATTAAAATAATGGAACAAGAACACTTTTGAAAATATTTTTGAGAAGAAAGAACTAAAAGAGAAACTTTTAAAATTCTAAAAATATGAGCACAATAATCCAATCTTGGAGGAAATGGAGTTGCTTAGTGAATATCATAATATTTTGAGTAAAGAAGAGAAATTTTGGAGATTAAAATTGAGATAAACTTGGTTAAAATAAAGAGATAAAAACACAAAGTTTTTCAAAGGATGATAATAGTATAGAGATCATCATCCAAAAATAGTAGAATTAAATCAATAGAAGGGGTTTGAATTGAAGACCACAACAAATTAAAAAATAAGGCAAGGGTTTTTTACCAAAATATTCTACGAATGAAGGACATTGAAGTTCTTAATGATAAACTATTGCAAGAAGTACCTTTAGGTAAAATAGATAAAGATAATAACAAAATTATGGAATCAATTACTTTGGAAGAAGTTCATTTAACTCTTTTCTCTTTTGGTAAGGATAAATCCCTATGTCTAGATGGTCTCTCAACAACATTCTATCAACATAACTAGGAAATAATGATGGATTATTTATTGGTGACAATGGAATAGTCTAAGGTAAAGCAATACATACCTTATAAAATATATGCAACATATCTTACCTTGATTCCAAAAAAAAGGATGCATAATTGTTTAATTCATTTAGGCCCATAAGCTTATATAATATGGCATATAATATAATCTCCAAAGTGATAGCAAATCGGTTAAGATCACTTTTAGACAAAATTATTTCAGAATACAAGGAGGATTTGTGATAGGGAGATAAATTATAGATGGGATCATAGTAGCTCATAAAGTAATGCATTCAATGACTTTTATAAAAGAGAGAGAAATGATCTTAAAACTTGATATAAATAAAGCCTATGATAGGGTTAAATGGAATTTTATTTTTTTTTGCATTATAAAATTTTAGATTTGGGAAGAAATGGGTTAAATGGATTAAAGCTTGTGTTTCTACATTATCATATTTAATTTTTGTCAATGGGCTAGTAACAAAATCATTTAAATCCAAGAGGGGTCTTGGACAAGGAGATCCTCTATCACCATATTTTTTCATTATTATGGCAGAGGTATTGGGAAGGAACTTGAAGAAGGTATATAAATATGGGCTAACAAGTGGACTTAAGGCTAGTAGTAACATGGACAACATCACCCATCAACAATTTTTAGATGATACAACCCTTTTTAGGAGGGCACAAATAAACAAGGCCAGAACTTTGAATAACTTATTAAAGGAATATGGGATAGCATCAAGGTAGAAATATAATAGGACAAAATCCAATATTTACTTCCTCAACACTCTAACTAGAATCAAAGTATGGATATGTAGGTTACTTCAAATGGAGGAGGAAAATTAACCAACAAAATATATAGGAATGCCCTTATTTGAGGGGAGAATGAGGATATAATTTTGGAATCTAGTTATAAGTAAAGTGTAGAATAAATAACCAGCATGGAAAGGTAGATGGTTATTGTTAGCAAGAAGAGTGCAGCTAATTAAATCAATATTACAAGTCATCCCAACATATTATATGTCCTTGTATATTATGCAAAAATTGACGAAAAAAGTTTAATCTATATTATGTGGTCAGGATTATGATAAGAAGAAATTTTCTTTGGTAAAATGGAGCAAGGTGTGTGATGATAAAACTAGATGAGGTCTCAGTTTAAGAGTTCTTACAGATGCAAACTTAGCTCTAAGGGAAAAGTAATTTGGATATTGTACAAAGAGATTCAAAGATAATGAACAAGAATTTTTCTAAGAAAGTACATTGAGACCAATGACCCAATATTAATATTTAATACTTCCTCACTTCTATATGATTCTACACTTTGGAATGATTTATAAAAATCAATTGATCTAGTGATCAAAGGTCTAATATGGGTGTTGGAAATTGGAAACAAAAATTCTATTTGGATGAATACTTGGTGTAATATAAACCACTCAATCTAGATCTAATTTTGAAATCATAGATGATATTACTTCAAGATAAATATGATGATATACTTTCAAATATTATGTTCAAATATTAGGAAGGAAGAAACAAATGGAAAGAAGATTTTCTTACTATCATACCAGACATTATTGCTAGGAGGTAGTTGAGTAAGAAGATAACAATGATGATTATTTCAAGGGGAGTTGAGGATAAGCTAATACAAGAGTTTAATAGCTCAAGAGAATAACCAGCTAGAAGTTGATATAATGTTAAACACCAATAAAATATGGAGAGATAATTGGGATAGCTCGAGCATTCCAAAATTTAAAATATTTGTATGGCTAGTAAGTCATAGGAAAATTTTATCTTGGGATAACCTAATGAAAAGGGGTTTTCATAGCCACTCACAATGTGTTCTATGTAAAAAGGATGAGAAAAATTTAGACCATCTCTTGGGACACTGCTCAATAGTCTAAGAATTGATAGGGATTAGCATCATATATTAGCATTTAATATTATGTTTTATGCTATATTTTATGTTTTGGCTAGTAAATAATTTGTAGGCCCAAACCTTTTGATTTTTGTCATAAAGTTTAATTAGAAATAGGTGGTTGAATGTATTTCCTGTCATGTCATATGGGCTAATTTGACATTGGAGTTAATTTGATTCTATTTTATATCTTTAATATTGATCCTCCAAAGGCGATGTATCATGCTATTTATAGCTATTTTTGGAATACGGTTTCTTAATCTTCATTACCAAATCATTTGGTGCATTTGCTTATGGGTGTTTGTATCGGTTTGATATCAAAGTGATGAAACTATATTGGTAGATACTTGAGAATATCCTCTTCCCCTAGGCTAGTTTAGGTGAGAAAGAGAACGAGAAATCTCCATTGGTGGATCTTGAAATGGATACCTAAAATTTTGTTTTTACCTAGCTTGGACTATGATTTCCTAGTCATATTGTGTTAGATTATGGTCTATTGTCTCATGTTCCCCGAAACCACTCCTGCATAAGTCAAATACTACATTAGAACTCTTTCATGTAAAGGCCTATGAATTTCATAAGGTGTCCACTATCTTTTCAAGTGCTTTTCTAATAATTTGGGGAGCCTATTCACACCCAAAGTCCTATAAATTTTTGTTTTTACTACAAGTTGCTTGTATATTATCCTAAAACTTCTATTTTTTTCCAAATTCCTCTAGTATTCATCTAATATATTACGTAGATGATATTCCAAAGTAGTTGGTACATGTAGATTTTAGCAACACCAAAGTTGATTTTCTTGAGCTATTGTTAATAGATACACAAAGAGTTTTTTAGGCTCATGAAATTTAAAGATACAAGGAAAAATATTTTGATAATAATCATGAATGCATTGCAAATTGACTTAAGCTAGAATACAAATTTATTCGGTGTTGTTAGAGTTATTTGCAACATACGTAGTTGCCATGATCACCCTCCAGTAGTTGGTCATCCATGCAAAATAGCCACACATTGTTTCAAATAGGTTTCACAGATTCATTATTATCACAAGATAGTTGATGGAAAATTGAAAAATAATTAGTATGACCTAGCTACCAATCAATGTCATTTATGCAAAATATTGCATGTTATAAACATAAGGAGAGTCAACTGAAAGAATCTTGATTTTGCAATAATTCTTGATAATTTGATCTGCCACTAGCTCAACCAATTACAATGGACATTGATAATTTAGCCATTTAAGTGACTCCTCATGCATAGCTTACTTGCTATTGCTTTTCCTGAGTTTTTATTATGATTTTTTCTTCCATTGTGGTTCTCGATGAAAACACTTTGTCATGGTCTATCACTTAAAAAACGAAAGAGGCGATAGAGTTTTTTGCTCTGCCAACATCATGGAGAAGCCACCTTTGGAATGATATATCACTGCCAACTTGCGGATTATAAGATACATGAAAAATTTCTACCCTTAATCATTCTTGGATATGTGGACAACCTTCAAAACTTTTATGTGGTAGTTCCTTGTTTAACATGAGTCATGTTCATATATTTGCTTGGCATCATCACGTATTGCCATATTTTGATGCTTGCCACTACACATCACCATTTTTAGCTTGTTTTTCCCAAATATTCTACTTGAAATGTGGCTTATATTGGTTTTAGAAATCAAACAACTAATATACCAAATCCTTTTGGGACTCTCCATCCAAAAGAAATATAGCCCAGGCTGATGCAGTAATTTATGCATTTGTTTGTCAGATTTTAGAGGCCATGTTAGTTTGTTGGAGTGCTAGGTCAGTCAATGTTTAGCAACAATAGTATTTTTGAATTGTAATGATCTTAGCATATTAGTATCATTGCATTCAAATCAAGCTTACATGATAATTCATGCAAAACCTAAGACTAGAAAAATCACATGGGAGGCATCAGATCATGTTGTTGAATTCTACGTCGAAGACTTGATAAAGTTTGGATGTCCTGCATGAACTTTTAAGTTAGAAAAGTTGCATACCATTGATATTTAAAGGAATCTAATATCATTGGTAATCATGTCAAGTATAATAGTTGTTGCTTTAGTTGATTAAATTCAATCGGTCCACAAAATTATTTTAATTGCTCCTTAACAGTGCATTTTTTGTTGTTTGATTTGGTGATCTAGATGCCTTGGAAAGCAAAATTACATTTAAGAAAGCTATTTTTATTCAATATATTAGGTGAATCTTACATTTTATGTTTTACCATTGAAACATAAGCTTTTTCTTATTGAACAAACACATAATTTTGCTATGCTTATTTTTCCTCATTTACCAAGCATTAAAGTCTTTATTTGGTTAAACTTAGTGATCCCTTTGGCTCAACATAGAAAAATGGTAATAAACTTGGACTTAGCTAATAAAATGATAAAAATAACATCTTAGTCACTTCTCTAGCTGACACAATCAAAGGCCTTAAGGTCCAGTCCTCTTCTGCTAGTCATTTTTATGCAAAATATGAAGTCAAAAATTATGAAGGATCTAGGAATATTGAAGTCCTCAATAGCTAGATTCTAGACATGGAGATTTGGTTAACCTATAGTCAAACATTGATTATGAAAAATTTCCTTTTTATAAACTCAAACTCTGGCATGGATAAGGTTCTTATCATCGAATGCTAAGAAAATTGAAACCCCATAACCACTTGGGATTATTTGGTTAGCACCTTAAAGGTTACCTTCTATCTATCCAACTGTGATGATAACTTGTTTAATAAATGGCTTCACCTTAGATAGGGAAAATACACTTTCATGCAATATTATGTCCATAAGTTCATTTGACTATGCATCTTGCTTCATGTGTCTAACCCTACACCTTATCTCATTGTTAAATTCAAAAGTGGACTTGCAGCACACTTATATAAGGAGTTGAAGTATATTTCTTGCACTACTCTTGATGTATTCTTCAATCAAGTATAATTTGTAGAGTTCATAGCATAGAAAAAGGGGATACAATACTCTTTAGGAGGTTCCCAACCATCCCCTAATCCACATCAACAAACACCAAAGAGATATCCTTCTTTCTACCCTTCTTATTCTTCTCTTACTCTCGCTCTTGCTCAATTATTTGCTTCTCATAAGCATACTTCTCATTATTCCTCTTATCAGCATAAGTTTTAAAAGTATTATACTCATTGTAAAAGGAACAAACATGATAAATCTCAATGCTGTCAATTACAAAATTATAGGAATAAAACGTTGCTTGTACAGTCTGATGAGGGAACAAGTGAAAACCCCTTCAAGACTATCAGAGAGGATCAAGTATATAAGGAGTTAAGGAAAAAACTTAATCATATTACTTTGATGAATCTTCAATAGGAGACCATGACAATCTATTCATCACGTGTGCTCACTTGACTTATTATTTTGTTGTTGATTGTATCATTGATAATGACTCACAAAAGAACTTGATTTTGAAGTCCATTGTTGATAAGATCAAGATTCCTACAACACCACATTCTCATCCATATTCTCTCAGATGGAAGGATAGTTAGACTACTTGTCATGACCCTCCCTTGGTAGGATTTTTGGTTTGGATGGACATATGTGTTGTTTTGTTGTTTTATTAATGAAAGGCTAGTTATTTCAATTATAGTTATGTAAACACATATATTTTATGGGAAAACATGATATGTGCATTTATTAATGTCAAGTTGGATAAATTCATGCTTAATATTTTTGCAACTTAATTGTTATACAAAATATTATGCTACTAATGGAATTTCATTAATTATAGGGACAGGTTTTCCTCACATATGGAAAGAAGGATAACCACTAAATGAGTTGTAATAGGAAAGGTAAAAGACATGATGTATATTCCGTCTCCTATTCGAGCAACAAGAAAAAATATTCTTTAATTAGCAATTTCATAATATGAGACCTCATGAAAGGATTATGTGGAAGAGGCAAAATGGTGAATGTAATATGCTAGATTTTATCTTGATAGTAAAATTAATTAGCGGATTCATTACCAATAGAAATGAAAAGTTAAGTTGCAATTTCTATGGTTTTTTATTAGATTAGGGAAACATGTATTTTGGTGGGAATCCCATGCTATGGAATGGAATAACTTAATGAAAATATTCAAACTATAGCTTGAATTGAATTCCAAGCCTACCATGAAGTTATTAAAGTAAAAGAAATAGAAATAATCAATTCTCAATTGGAAGTTGAGAGCAATGGTGGAGTAATCATCAAGTCATGATGAGCAGTGGGAGAACTCCAGATTCCATCGAACCTAAGTGGAAGGAAGAGGCGATATCTTTTCATTATGGAAGGAAAAAGAAAAAGGAAGGGGAGAGCAAAAAAAGGAAAAAAATACGACGAGTTTGGATAGAGGAGTGTTGTTATTTTGATTTATGAGATATTGTTGGTTGGTGGAAGAGAGATAAAACTTGGTTGAACCATCCTCATTTTACCTTTGATTTGCTTTGGAAGATGTTGGAGTGTCTCTAAAATGAGAAAGGTTGGTGATTTTATAATAAATGGATTTTCTCTTGTTTCCTTTATTACCGTACGTTGTTGGAAGAATTCAGTTTTGGCTTATGTAACTGTGTAGCAAATTCTATTCAGTTGGGTTCAATAGTGAAGGAATTCAATCCCCCTATTCTTTTTGCTATATTGTATGCTAGACTAGTTGAGTTTTTCGTTGGGTGGTCATTGAGAAATTGAGTAATTCCACCTATAAGTTAAAACTTCATTAAGTGATTGTTTCATCTATGGAATGATGGTTGAATAGAAAGAATATTTGGTAGTGATTTTGTGTTAAAGGTTAGTTGGTCTTTGGTTAAATAGGAGCTAAGTTTTTGTGATTTTGGGTTGAGGAAGTGGTTCAAAAACCATGCAATTTATTGTTGTGTCATACCAAAATAGTGTAGATATATTAGGTGCTATAGTTTACTTAATTTAAGTATGGGTGAAGGGAAAAATATGATCCAATTTAGTTTGACAGACGGTTCAATGAATAGAACCAAGGTCGATTTTTATTAGCCATGCAACGAATAGTGAATGTAATTGACCAGAAGGATCTTTAGTTAAATGGTCCTAGGACTATTACTTACTCTTTGATTATGGAAGTCACGAAATTTTTTCAATGACGTTCTTCTACTAGACATAGTCAATATTAAAAAAATGTTAAGGAGTGATCCATTAGGGATTTATCAAAAGAAACAGGCTAAATAGAATGTATATTTTGAAGAGGAGGAATTCAATTTTTTTTAAGAGTACTAGGTAGCCTTGGTTCATTAGTTATAGAAGGTATTTTTACAATATTCTTCACATCAAATTTGTGTCCAAGGTAATTGGTTATTTCCATAATTTATAATGCATTTGAATTGATATATGTAACTAGATATATACAGGATGATTTGTTATTTCCATAATTTATAATGCATTCAAATTGATATATGTAACTGGATAGATACAGGATGATTTATTATTTTCATAATTTATAATCTGTTCGAATTGATATATGTAACCAGATAAATATAGAGTGATTTGTTAGTTCTATATTTGTAAAGACATTTGGATTGTTAAATGTAACTCGATACATGTGTTATTTCCAAAATTTATAAGAGTTGAATTGTTATATGTAACTGGATATATGCAAGGTGATTTGTAATGTCCAGAAAATATATGATAAATGATTAATTATTGTATATTTTTTTTGGGGGGTTGTGACGCCTCCAAGAATTGGAGCCCAAGTTTAGATGGGTGTTTATTTGAAAAATTGCCTTGTGTTGTTCATTGAGAAAAGAGCCAGTATAGTGGGCGAGTTCAATGATCGGCTACAAAGTATATTCTTGTAATGATCACAAGGAGACCCTTTTGTTGTGGTTGCTCCTATGAATGGATATGATTTGGTATTATGGAAAAAGGAGTAAAATTTTAAAGTATAATTCATGGGAATAGAGTATGTTTCCCATAATAGATTAAGACATAATGGTTTGTCTAATATCTATCATATGAAATGAATACCATTATGGAGTAATATAAAATAGAGTTGTAATGCTAGATTTTCCCTTCAAGTTTTTATCCCAGGGTAAATGAGTTGTTTATGTGTATGGATGGTGTATCTTTTTGTAATTGTGTACATTATGATAAATTCTTGGTTCATAAATAAATTTGGGAAAATTGTTATGGAATTTCTCCATCATGTTTTTGGTTGTAATATTTATTAGATATAAAGCAAGAGATCATCATTTAATTACATAAGTAGGTCTTGTAATATGCGCTTAATACTCCTACACTAAAGGAATTGTGTAGAGAGTAGAGATTGGCTTTAACCTTAGAGCTATTTCACTGAAGGAATTGTGACTCCTACACTAAATAAATTGTGTAGAGAGTAGAGTTTTGACATGGTCCTTAGAAGCTCCTTCACTAAAGGATTTGTGAAAGGAGTAAAGACTAGGACTCCACCTTTCAAAAAAATGAAAGGAAAATATCAATTAGCTTGTGGGGAGAGCAAGTTAGTTGGTGTGAAAGGAAATTGCATCTAGTACTTTTCCAAATAGACATGTGGAAATGTAGGGATGGATGCTCTCATAAGCCAAGTCGTGAAGTAAAACTAAAGATTATAGGTTAAGAAATTCTAGTGAATGATTGATTAGAGATTCAACCAAGTAACTAATGGAATAGGAACTTAGTTAACTTTGGTGGATATATATATATATACATATAAAAAACTCTTGGTTAAATTCGAAACAATCTGAAGGGGTAAAAATTTAGGGTTATAACACTACTCAAATCACACACACATGCACCATTGCTTTTGATTTTGGTACTAATTTTAGGGATAAGGCCACTTGTTATGCAAGCCCAATGTATTATCGTTGTTTGTTGCTTAGAAATCCCTATAAATATGATAGGAAAGCTCACTATGATACTTAAATAAAATGCATACACACTGAAATGGGATAATAAGGACTATCTCATTGAATCCACCAACCACACTTCTAATTTTTTGCTTAGTTTCAAGCAAGCAAAAAAAGTAGTAAATCAAGCTCAAGCACTTGCACTCATTTCCATACGATCATAACATAATCACTCATCAACATAATTTCCTAAATCCACTCGACCCACAACACTTGATAAAATTTTACAAAAATATGCATGTATTTTTTAGGAACCCACAACATTACCTCTAGAGAGGGCCATCAATCATAGTATTGATATCATCCTAGGAAAACCTCTCCCTAATGATCCTATGTATATATAATCACTTCCTCAATATTATGAAATCAACTCTAGGACCTATTAGCTAAGGGGTTTATCAAACCCTGTATATCTCCTTATGCCTCTCATATTCTCCTTATCCTCAAGAAGGATGGTACTTGGCATATTTGCATTGATTTTTAGGCACTTAATAAGATCACTATCAAAAATTGATGTCCACTCCCTCATATTTATGATCTTCTAGACCAACTTAAGGTGCTAAATTCTTCAGTAAGATTTATATTAAGAGTGGATACCATCAAGCTCATATTTAGGCTGAGGATACATGGAAAATTGATTTCAAAACCAATATGGGTCTTTTTGAGTGGCTCGTTATACCTTTTGGTTTCATAAATGCTCCTACCACTTTTATGAGGCTCATGAATGAAATTTTTAGAGAGTGCTTGTATATATATGAAATTATCTACTTATATTATATTCTTGTCTTTTCTCATATATGATAGACTCACCTAGAGCATATTGAGCATGTTATTTCTACCTTTCATAAGAATCATCTTTATGCTAATATTCCTAAGTGTTCGTTTGGAAAAACTTCCATTTCCTAACTTGGTTTTATCATTAATGAGCAAGGAATTTAGATGGATCCTATCAGAGTTGAAGTCATCCTTAACTAACCCACTCCTACCACTATCAATAAGTTATGAAGTTTTCTTGGACTTACCAATTTCTATCATAAGTTTATCCCAAGGTATTCCACCATTACCACTCCCTTGCATCCATTGACTAAGGCTAAAATTGTGGTTCGTTGGACTCTTGATCATTCCCATGATTTTTCCACATTGAAAGATAAGATTTGTTCTACTCCTATTTTGGTCATTCCCAATATTTGACAACCTTTTGAGATTGAAACGATGCTTCTTAATTTACCATGAGTGTTTTTCTAAAGAAAAATTGTTTTCCTATAGCTTATCATTAAAAAACAATTCAGTAGCTAAACAAAAATATTCCACTTATGATAAGGAGTTGTATTGCATAGTCCAAGTAATAAAATATTGGTGTCATTATTTCCTATGTAAGGCAACCATTGTTCATGCCTACCATTTGCCTTGCTAGTTCCTTCAATCTCATAATAAGATCCAAAAAGCTCATCACATGAAATGGGCCTCATATTTACAACAGTTCCACCTAGTCATTAAGTACCAAAAAGGTAGTAAATTTTTTTTAGTTGATTGTATAAGTCATCGTTCTTCATCCCATACCATAACCATTGTTACCACTTCACACTTGCGTTTTCAAACTTGGCCGTCTGAGTATGCTCATGACCCAGACTTTGCACAAGTTTACCAATGCCTTTAATATCTTGCATCTTTTGATTTGAACCCTTTTTAGGACTATTATATTAAGGAGGTTTTGTTCTATCATTTGGATAAACTCTATATACCTCATGAGCATAGGTCATATCTTCTTAGGGAGACACATTCTACATTATATGGTGGACATTTTGGCAAGCACAAAAATCTTCAATACTTGTAGCTCTTCTTTTATTGGCCCCACATGCAACATGATGTTTTGAGGTATTTTGATACAATGTGCTCTATGTTGTCGTTCTAATATAACTAACAAGAATTTGGGCCTCAACATGTGGTTGTCTATTTCTTCTCACCCTTGGGAGAGCATTTCTATGGATTTGGTCAATGGGTTTCCTATAATTTTTTTTTTTTTGTTAATTTATAGCGGGTTTTAACAAGGATCCCAAAACCTGATTACATAAGCAATGGGCCTAGGGCATCAATCCCTTGAAACTGAACACTAAAACAGAAATCCCGCCCAGCGGTAACAGTAAGCATGAAACAATCCCTCTTAGCGGGAAACAAAAAAAATAAGAAAGGAAGTAGTTTTGGAGATCCCGCCCAGCGAGGAGTATCCAAAAACCACCATCGAAAAGATCCCGCCCAGCAGGAAGCAAAGAAAAACCATCACAATAAAATCCTGCCTCGTAGGAAGTAGTCAAAACCACCACAAACAGTCCCGCCTAGCAGGAAGCAACAGGGAAATCCCGCCATCCGGGAAACCAGCAGAAAAGAAAGGATCCCGCCTCGCGGGAAAATCGACGGATTTGGCGGATCCCGCCCTGTGGAGAAACCATCCCGCCCATCGGGAAAACATTCAGTTCAGCGAGAGCCATCCTGCAAGAAGCCGACAGCCATCACAGAGAGTATCCAGCCCATCACGAAGTGACCAGAGAGTTGCACCACAAGGAACCCGCCCCGGGAAAACAAAAGAGGATCCCAGCAGCAGGGACCAAGAATCCCGTCCAAGCACAGAGCCCGTCGAGGATTCACAAGAAAAAGGGGGAAGCTGTCCAAACCCTAAACCGTCACCTCCACCGCACCAAGAAACGCAGGGGACTAGATCCACGTGAATAACCTACAAAAAACCCTAGGGGGAAGCCTGAGGGAAAAAGGAAAGGGATCCCCAACCAAACAGGGATCCCAGGGAAGCACCAGTCCGAAAAAACAACCAAGGAAACTCTAGCCGACCGGGAGGGGCGCAGATAGTGGAGAAGGATCTCCCCCCAGGAGATCATCTGCAAACAACCACTCCCCGGGAGCGGGTTTCCTATAATTATCCTTCAACATGATTGTGTTTTTTTGTTATCAACCGTTTTAGTAAGATAGCTAAGTTTATCCCATGTCGTAAAACCAATTTTTTTTTCAACTTAGCCCAATTTTTATTTGATTTTGTCTAGAATTCTTTTGGTCTTCCCACGAATATCATGTATGATCATGATTCCCTTTTTGATGGTCATTTTTGGTGATCTTTGTGAAAACTCTTAGGTGTGTCTCTCAACTTTTCTATTATTTTTCATCCATAGTATGATGGTCAAATAGAAGTTGTTAATCGTAATCTTGTCCAAAGTATTTGTATCTTCCATAATTTATCTCCATCTAAGTGGTATTTGAGTCTTACACATATTGAACATTCATATAATAGAGTTGTCCATTCATCCATAGGTCATTCTCCCTTTGAAGTTTGTCTAGGTTTTTAGTCGTTAGCTCCATATGAGTTACCTTTGCCACTTCCATATCTTGCCACCATCCATATGCAGAAAGAACAAGATAAAGCATAGTCTTTCATTTGCATTTTCAATAGATTTAGTCTAAGGTTTTTTAGATTTTGTAAATACTCAACAACAATAGAAGTAGGCCATTGCATTTGGCATCATTTCTACGTTGGAAACAGAATTTGGTTGTACCTCAACAAATGATATTTTTTAGATAAAGCACATAGTAAGATCAAACCTTTTTGTTATGGGCCTTACACTATCCTACAATAGATATCCACAAATGTCTTTTACCTTGATCTTCCAGCACACTTGGGTATTCATGACATCATCAATGTTGATCTACTAATCCATATCATGATTTACATTGGAGATAGTGCCAACCATCAATAATTCTATAGATATTGTACCTAAATTTCAACTTCCACTAGATGTTGATTAAGTGTTTGACACCAAGACTCGCTAGACTCACTAAGGATCTTCTACTTCCTACCTTGTTGCTAGATGAGGTCAACTTTTGCATCAGGCTCGATGGATCTCTCACTACTAGATGGTTTATGATTTTCCTTTCCTTTTGTATGCATTAGAGTTCAATGCTTCTGTAGTGGGGAGGAATGATAGGGATTAACATCATATATTAGCATTTAATATAATATTTTATGCTCTATTTTATGTTTCGATTAGATCATATGGGTTACTATGACATCAGAGTTGATTTGATCCTATTCAATATCTTCTTGAAGGATCCTCCATAGGTGGTGTATCATGCTATTTTTAGCTAGTTTTGAAATGCAATTTCTCAGTTCTTTATTGTCAAATCCTTCGATGTGTTTGCTTATGGGTGCCCATATCAGGAACTATGGTAATGGATTCTTAATATGTTTGGTAAATGCATGGTAATAAATTGTAGAATTGAAGAATGATTAAAAAAATGGTAGAGCACTTATAAAAGTGAGGCGTTATAGAGAATTTGGGATATATCAAAAGATATAATTTTTTGGACTATATGGCTGGAAAGGAACCAAAGAATATTTAAAGGAAAGGAAATCTGTTTAGAGGCAATTAAAAGGAATATGAGTTTAGCCATGGAAGAGTCTAAACCAACCCTCTCAACTCATCCAATCCCTAATCTTAAAGTAGAGAGGCTTGATAGATGTTGTCAAGTCATCAAATAGAATTATGGTGTTGGGTACAAGAGAAACAAAAGGAAGACAAAGAATATAAAGTGGAAACCACCGAAAGTGGAGTTGATCAAATTGAATTTTGATGGAGCATCTAAAGGAAATCTAGGACCAAGAGGAGGAACAATTAGAAATTATAAGGGTGAGATTTTGTCTCATTACGCTTTCAATAGTGGTTTTAAGACAAATAATGAAGCTATGCTTGGGTAGTTTTGAAAGAGTTAAAAATATGTAGAAAAATGAAATGGAATAGAGAAAGGATGGAAGACAATTCACTAATACTAATAAATGCAATTTTGAGGAAAACAAAGGCTCCATGGAACATAAAATAGATCATTGTGGAAATACAAGATCTTGCTACAAAGTTTGAAAAAATTAGGTTTACACATATGTTAAGGGAAGGGAAAAAATGTGCAAATAAGCTAGCCAATATAGGGGTTTTAAAAGAGGATCATGAAGTTAAATTCTCTTTTCCATGGTTAAAGAAAGTAGTAAGTTTAGCTAAAGTTGACTAGAAAATGTTGACTACTTGGACCAAATAATGATTAAGATTTAATTTTTTTTATTGGTAGTAGAAGGGCTTTTTAAAGGGTCCCCGAACCTATTATAAATAGGGTTTTGAAAGGCATCCCCAAACCTTAGATCTAACAATAAAATATCAAGAAAAATTGAGTTGGATTCCACGAATCCAACCCGAAAATCCAATGAAGCAACCTCCTAGAAAATAAGCTATAGTTTTTTATTAAGTAAATACAAGAGATTATCATGATCAAACAACCAACTGGAAAAATGGGCCAACATAGGAGAAACCCACACCCAAAACAACATTTAAATTCAAGATTTAAAATTAGAATTTGAAAATTCTACCTAGAGCTGCATTCAAATTCAAAGTTTAAAATTTGAAGATCCCACCCACCACTAGGGTCTTAAATCTGGGAACCAAACCTCACCACTAGAACCTAGGGGTGCTCAAAGAACCAGAGAGCCAAGAATACCATTTAAAATTGGATCAGATCTACAACAATATCCGGCCTGACAAACAACTGAAACAAAAACAACCAAAAATCACTTGCTGGAAGCTTGTCTCAGTGAGGTCTTGGGAGGCTTGCCAACCTTTTTTTTGACCCCCAAAGAAAGAAATCCTTTTTTCAAGCCACACTCCTGAACACATTTATTCCAAATCTCCATGATTGAAACAACCTCATTCTCTCTAGGATGCAGAGCCTCAAAACTATCCATTAGAAGGGGTTGTACTCCATTAGCAATTTCAGAGTCAATCTCCCTTTTCCTGAGTGCTCTATTGCTAGGTCTCCCCACTTTACTTTCGACCCCTACATCAATACGAGCTTTCCTGTGACTTCTAGTCTTCGAACCTAGAAAGCCTTTCTCAAACATAGGTTTTGAAGAGGCTAGAGATCTTTCCATTAATTTTTGAAGAGTCGGATCATCCATGTCAAGACAGTCAAAGGGACTTACCTCTTCTCCACTCCCCAAATTTAGGAAGTTGAACAATATCCCCTACTACTAGGCTTACTTCCCTTCTCTTCGCAAGAACCTTGTTCAACTCCTCTCCATCAAACATGTTTGATGGAAGAAGGACTTCCTCCTATAATTCCTCACTGAGCCCAACTTGAGAAATAGAAATCAGATCTTTTCCTTTCATTTTTTGAGGGTTTCGCTTAGGCACCCACTTTTCACTAAGCTTCTTACTATTTTTCTTACGACTTGTCGAAGTACTCAGAGCTTTAGGATGCAAGGGGCATATGCTCTTATGGTGCCCTCCCTTACCACACTCTTGGTAAACTTGGGGTTTATTTTCATATTCAATGTTCTAAACCCAGGTGCCAAGGTTAGAAAACAACTCAATAGAGCTTGGCAGATCCTTCTCGATATCTGCCATCACACACATTCTAACATAGAACATTCGAGATTTGGAACTATTAGTTTGATCGAAGGAAATCAAATCCTCAATTGTCTTGACAATAGCTTGGAAAATGCTCTCATGCCAGAGAAGTGGGAAGTTTGGTAGTTTGACCCATAGTGGGACAATATTAATGCTCTGCGTTAGGGGATTAAAATTTGGGGCCCATTTACGTAAAAATAAACCTCGTTTGCCAAAAAACCATGGAATCCCTTCCAAGATTCGCTTGGAATCCTCCTCACAATTGAGCTTGATACGGAAGAAGTTTCTTGGGATGGCCACAATTTCAAGAGAATCAATAGATCTCCATATTGCCAAAGCCCATCTCCTCAGAGTATCCGTATCCGGAGTCCTACCTTGGAATTTTTCCGCAAGATTCCACAACCTATCTTTCAATATATTATCAATCAAGCCATCGAGGATATGGATTTGGTTTGACATAGGAGAAATATTGAAGAGGGTGCCAGATCCTTCATTAATGACAACGACCACTTTTGCATATGAAGGTGCACTAAGGGGGATGGGGTACTCCCCGTAGGTTCTACTTGTCCCACCTTTGAGCTTACTAGGATCCCACTCCTCCCATTCAAATGAAAATGAGGGGTCACGAGATTCAAATAGATCCACCTTCATAGACTTAGCTTCTTCAACAATGGGTCAAAACTACCCGATCAAGCATCCACCTTCTTTGCAATGCTCATCTGCCTCCTCTACAACACTCCTCTGAAACCTAAAAAAATACACCGATCTAATAAGTATCGTAGGTTTACTTTAGAATTAAGATTAACTTTAATGTTTTCCATTGGTAATATTTGTTGTATTTTATAACATTAATGTGTTTTCATATAAACTAATTATTAAAATTCTTGTGGTTGCACTTATGCGAAGGAAACTAGTAATCCAAATATGATAAAATCAACTATAATACCGCAAAGTCTTAGAAATATCACTCTACTATGATAGAGTGAAGTCTTGGAAATATTATTCTAATAAAATGTAATGTGTAAACACTAGAGGTAAAGTTTTGATGCTATAAAAATTGTTACAAGAAAACATAAAAAATGATATTAAATTTTAGAATATTTATATTTAAAAAAAAATTAAAGAATATAAAAAATAATGTGAAATTTTTAAATATTTGTATTTTCAAAAAAATAAAAGAATATTAATATATATATATATATATATATATATATATATATATATATATATAAAGAATTCAAATTTATTTATAAAAAAAAATATATATCTAAATCAATTGAAATGAAAAATAATTTTTTTTTTCATAAACATACTTACCCCTCACAGGCGCCACTCCAAGGTTTAATCCTTCAACCTTTCAAAAAAATAAATTTATTTATAAACTCTTAAATAAAAATAAGAACAAAATACAATCGTTTTTATCAGTTTATAAAACTTTTATGAAAAATAGGATACGAAAATACAAATCTTTTCCATTTAAAAAAAAAAAACATGCTTCTGCTTCGTGCCAGCCAACCGTTCCCTAACATTCTCATAATTTAATTATTTTACACTCCAACGTGCAACCCTGGCGCACATGGAGAATTCCGCAACTAACACAACTAACCAAACCGCGCCTGCAACAATGTCTATTACCTAAGTTCCAAGGGCTAATAGATTCTGACTCGTCAGTTGAATAACAGTTGTTCCTCTCACCAGTACTCTTACCTTCACTCAATTAATTATAATTACAGCTCCAAGGATTTCCCTATATAATTAGAAAAAAAAAAAAAAAAACAATGTGTACGATGCATCATGCCCAAGAGGTGGCTGAATGTGGTCAACTAACTACATATAAACAGTCCGTGGGTAGGCTGTTAAAAGCCCCGTTGACGTGAAAGAACTTGGGATCCTAAAATGCCACAACTTCTCCTGTGAGCGGAGCAGTCATCTGCTCAAACACGCGCAGCCGATGATTTCTTCTGGGAGGCGTCTCAGCAGTACTACTCGTACTTTCTCCTGCCCAACGCCAACAGGTCTCCAAGCTCCCTTCCAAATCTGCCATTGACATGTCAGCATTTGGTCCTCCCCTTGCACTTTCTCTCCCCATACTATTAGCCGCCCGAATTTGATTCAACAACTCCTCTGCCCTCTTTGACAACTTCGCATCTGTATTAGAAGAAAGCACCGCCTTAAGAATAGCAGCGGCCTCCTCCAGCTTGCGTTGCT
This sequence comes from Wollemia nobilis, assembly GCA_028583015.1. Taxonomy (NCBI): domain Eukaryota; kingdom Viridiplantae; phylum Streptophyta; class Pinopsida; order Araucariales; family Araucariaceae; genus Wollemia; species Wollemia nobilis. The sequence goes on along the minus strand of JAQPPZ010002072.1, from coordinate 4,013,159 downwards.
TCATCAGACATATGCTCAAATTGCACGCCTTCTTTCCGTCGGGATCCATTAACTGAGCTTTTCTGCGATGTCATCAACATCAAAGACGTAAATTTCGAAAAAAAACAAACAATCTTCGCTTTCTCTTTACAACTAAATTAAAGAAATCTCACCTGTAAACTATTTCGGCGGCAGCATAGTTGAGTTGTTGCATGTATGCCCATCCCAGATTACCCTGCCAGCAGCCATAACAGTCAAACTTCGCTCTAGCTATACAAACTTCTTCTTACAATTAATACTAAGTAAGAGGAGGTGCCGAGTTGCGGACCAGAAGTCGGGTAGTCTCCTGCTTTACGGATAGCCGAAACTTCTTTCCATGTGACCGCGCGGTTTTCGTAGCTTTCCCGTTAAAAGCAGCGCCTTGTTGAATTAGGTGGAGCTTGTGCTTCAACAGCTCGATCTGCTCATCCAACCCTCTACATTTCTACGCGCAAGCATCATGCGAAGATAAGTTAAATAAATAAAATGCAATACATACAACTATTAACATGACGAGAGATACATATGCTTGGAGGTGTACCTTGTAAAGATCAAGAAGCACATTGTCTAGAGACTCCTGTGCGTGCTCAGAGCAGAGACCTCTGAAGGATTTAATGGCTTCAATGGCCTCCAAGGGTTTATTCTGCTGCTTCATCAGAATGGCCATATCCTTGAGGGCGCTGTCGACACGGTCCCCGGAACGTATGGCTTCCCAGAACAGGGTTATGGCCCTCTCGGGTTCCTTGTCCACAAGCTTTACTCACAAAACACAAATTCGTCACTTAACGGTTTCGATTATCTCAAATTTTGGAAAAAGAATGGAAATTGGAAAAATAGACGACCTGAAAATGCTTGGCTCTGCCGTAAGGGGTGTCCGCCAGGGGAACCTTGTACATAATATGTAACGGATCGCTTTTCGTTTGCGCTTTCAGAGAACCGGCCGATATAGTTTGGAAGGAGTTATTCTGCTGAGAAGGCGTTGCAGTTTGAGGCTTTGTCCTCCGTAGCGGGGACGAAGGCCCTGTTCTCACCTCCATTTTATATTTGATGGAGAATCTGTCTTCCTTTCGTCCAAATTTTCGAGTTTCGATCCCTAGGCAGGCTGAAAAGTGCTAAATAATAATCAATCCTGTTCACATTTAGCAATCTTTCAATTGGCGAATGGCTCATCACTAGACTTGGAGAAAATGGGATTCAAGAAAAGACTCAGGAAACCGACTAAAATCAGGAAAACACGCAAAGCCAAATTGAATCATCCGATAGTTAGAAACACTAGGACCTTCCAATTCAAATACTAGATACTTTCTTTACACAAATTTACAGTTTTAAATTCGGAGAAACGAATTTTTCTCAGGATGTCTGTTGCTGATCTAAAAAATAAATGGACAAAGATTCAAATCGAAAATTCGCCGATACCTTAAATCCTGTCGCTCCAGAACTTTCACGGCGCAGCCAGAATTTGGCTGAGACCTAGAGCTGAGATTTGAAAGACCGTATGCAAACACAGCTCGGAGGCTTTAAGGAAAGCGTTTGGCTCCTCTGGTGGCATCCTCTGGAATAGAAAGCATATATGAATTGTGGACGATGGAGATGAAGAAAAACACGAAGAGGAATAGGAATGCATGAACTTGGACGGGATCGCGTCCACATACATTGCCATTTCTGGATAATGAAAGTTAACTCCCATGTGAGATGTGAGCGTATATGCCGACTTGACAATCCTGTTATAATTTTGCTATATTAATCTACATGTCTTATCTATGTTTGTTTCTTGAAATTTAATAACATTCTTTGACATCAAACTATCTAGTGGATTTACTATATTATAAGATGATGGATTAAAAAAATTGCTATTAAAAAAATAGAATCATTTTTGTTGAGACATTTTATTGGTATGTAGTTGGAGTGTTATCCAGGTTAACCAGGTTTAAATGAAGGGGAGGGAGGGAGGCTGTCATTGTGCCCTTGCCCTCACGAATGTTCCCAGTTGTGTCACTAATTGTATTTTGCTTTATTTAGAATTAGAATCAAACCAAGACCCATGGCCTTAGTTGTCTCGCCAGTGTTGTGCCACCTAGTCCCTTGTATTTTATGGGGTTTGAACCTTAGACTTTTCAAAGAAGGGTCAAAGCCTTTACCACTACACTAAACTTACAACTTGTTTTTTTTCAATGAGTTTACAAGAGGTCTCATTCTTCTCGTATTGAATGAGGTTTGAATGTTAGACCTCCCAAAGACAGGCCAAAGCCCTTATCATTGCACTAAACTTACAAACTTACAACTTCAAACCAATATAATTTGCTAATATATTTATTTATTTATTTTCAATTTTAACTAAACTTAATAATAAAATATGGGGAGTTTGGAGGTGAAAATACTTGGATTACTAAGCATAGGAAGAGAAAATGAGAAATAATAAAAATTTGTAAAAATAATAATGTTTTTCAAGAAGAATGGAGGCTTAGATTATATATTAATAGTAAAAATTTGTAACAATAATAACAATCTTCAAGAAGAATGGAGGTTTAGATTATAGGTGCAAAAGAAAATTTGAAAAAGTTATAATTATAATCAATTGTATATAGAGATTGATAAGGTCATACTATAAAAATTTTATATTTTGTTTTTTTTTTTAAACATAAGCACCAAAATTTGTACAATTTTTATTGAAAAGATTTGTAACTGGTTAGAAGCTCTATTGTGAAAGCAATTGTTATTATTATTATTATTATTAGATTTGGTTAGTGTGATAAAATCCTATCCAACGCATAGGGTTGAGCAATCTCCTCCCAACCATGACCCCTTGTAAATCTGAGAGCTATGATTATTAATAGGGAATTTAACACACACCCACCCCTCACACAGTCGCCCATGTTGCGGTTGAAAGGAATTGTTATTAATTGAAACTAAAATTATGTAGTTTTGTTTTATTTATTTTAATTGGTTATTTATGTGATTGAAATGAGTCTCACCTATATTACATCATGACCACATAGTGGTGTCACAATAATATGGCAATTATGTATGTATCACTTGATAACATTCAAGCATGGATCTCTTTCTTGAAAGTAGAAGAATATAATTGGTTGAGCTAATATTTGGTCAAATTTTTAATTGGTTAAATGGGATTGAAATGACCCCATTTGTATTATATTATGACCATAGTTTTGTTTTATTTTTTAAATATATAAGTATTTTATAATAACTTTAGTTAAAATTTTAAAATGAACATTATGAGCCTAATGGGATTGGGGTAAGCAGTGGGGAACAAGGATTTTCAAACTATGATCCCAAGTTCCAATCCCACAAGTATACACCTTTTGGAACCATGAGGACAACTGATGCAGGATCAAACTTATGGGTATGCATGAATCCAATTTGAGTGACCATAGATATTGATTTAAGTGTAGTTGTATTACAAATCCAAGCCCAACCTCACGTTATATACAAGCTTTTATGAATGTTAATATTAACATTTAACTCATGGTATTTGGGAGAAGTAGTGGGGAACAAAGAGTTTCACATCATACACCAAGGTTCTAATCCCATGGATGAATCTTAACATTTTTTATGTCCGTGAGATTTAGGGTAAGTGGTGTAATTGAGAGTTCCACACCATAAGGCTGAAGAACACAAGCTTATACTGAGATGGGGGTGAATAGTATAAGCTAAAACTTTTACTTTTCTTTCCAAAGCAGTATTTACCAATATCATCAATTGCAATAATGAAACAATGCACACATCATCACACACATAAGAGACACATATTTAATGTGGTTCACCCAATATGGGCTACGTCCATGGAGAAAATATTTCTTATAAATTTTCTCAACAAATTCTTTGGGAACAAATTCCCTATTATAATGTTTGTGGACCTCTATCCACAGGAGACATCAATCCCATTTGCTCTGGTTTGTGGACCTCTATCCACAAGAGACTTCAATCCCCTTTGCTCTATTTTGTGGACCTCTATCCACAGAAGACCTCAATCCCATATGCTTTGGTTTATGAACCTCTATCCACAGAAGACCTCAATCCTCTTTGTTTTGATTTGTGGACCTCTATCTATAGGAGATATCAATCCCCTCTGCTTTTGGTTTACTTCCAAAGCATGCTCACAACTCTGCTCAAATATGCTCTAAGTCCTTTCACAAGGCTTGCTCAAATCTGCTCCAAAACCTACTCTCAACTCTACTCCAAGCCCTTACACAAAGCTTGCTCAAATCTGCTCACCAAAACTACTCAATCTTCTCCAAACCTACACACAAGGCTTGCACAAATCTACTCACCAAACTTGCTCAACTATGCTCCAAGCCTACACAACAAGGCTTGCTCAAATATTTTCACAACTCTACTCAAATCACTGATCAAATCACTTCTCAAACCTGCTCATAAAGTATGCTCAATCCAACTCACAAAACCTGCTCAAATCTGCTCCAAGCATTCTCACAAGGCTTGCTCAAATTAGCTCGCTATCACTGCTCAAACTTACTCAAATCTACCCCAAACAGACCATCTCAAATCTGCCTGTTATGAACCTGCAACTTGAAATCTGAATTGAATGCATAAAAGAATCGCTGTTTGAATAGAATCGCAGTTTGTATTGAAAGGGAGAAACCCACAATATAATAAATTAATGTTCTTGGATGATCTTTGGAGCATCCTCCTTGTCCTATTTACATCTATCTAAAAGGTGTGAATGGTGAAGGGATGTGTCCCTTTATAATACAATATAATATATAATATGATTAAGAGTTACGTTAGGAGGGTCCTAACATGCCACCCTCCTTTGAAAAAGCTTTGTCCTCAAAGCTGGAATTGCAAAAATTGTTGTTGAATCTGGTGGAGCGTCTCCCATGTAGCATCCTCTGGAGGTAGACCTTTCCATTGAATCAATACCTCGGTGATGGTGCGGTTACGGAGGCGGCGCATACGTCGGTCTAGGATAGCTTCTGGTTCAACCATGAGAGCTCCATTATCTAAAAATTTTGGAAGTTGAGTTTGCGTAATGATGTTAGTGCCTATTACGGCTTTAAGACAAGAAACATGAAATACCGGATGGATTTTGGAAGATTATGGTAATTCAAGTTTATATGCAACAGGTCCAATACGTTGTAGAATTTTATAAGGGCCATAAAATTTTGGTGCTAATTTTTGTGACCCTTTTATTTTCAATGAAGTTTGACGATATGGTTGGAGGCGGAGAAATACCATATCCCCTTCTTGAAAAACCCTTTCAGTCCGATGTTGGTCCGCTTGTTGCTTCATGCGGTGTTGAGCGATATGTAGATTGTCCTTCAGAGCGTGAATGATATTATCTCGAGTGACCAGCTCCATCTCTATAGTTGGTACTTTTGTACTTCCTGGAAGATAAGAGGTTAGAGATGGGGGTGATCGGCCATATAATGCTTCGAAAGGGGTCATTTTTATGGTTGTGTGATATGTGGTATTATACCACCATTCAGCTAGTGGAAGCCATTTAACCCAGTGAAGGGGTTTGGTGGAAATAAAGCATCGGAGATAGGTTTCTAAGCACTTATTGACAATTTCAGTTTGACCATCCGTTTGTGGGTGGTAAGCGGAGCTCATCCGAAGTTGCGTACCTTGGAGTTTAAATAATTCCTTCCAAAAATTACTAGTGAAAGTGGGATCACGATCACTAACGATAGTAGAAGGCATGCCATGTAATTTAAAAATATTGTCAAGGAAGATTTGAGCAATAGTACTAGCGGTATAGGGGTGAGCTACTGGAAAAAAATGGGCGTATTTAGATAAACGATCTACCACCACTAGGATCATCGTTTTTCCTATGGATTTTGGAAGACCTTCAATGAAATCCATTGAAATATCCTCCCATGTCTTGGTTGGTATGGGTAGAGGTTGAAGAAGGCCCGGTGTTGCCATTGTTTCACCTTTATTTCTTTGGCATGTTTCACATTCATTGACGAACTTCTTGATATCATTTTTCATCCCTCGCCAATAAAATGATTTAGTCACTCTTTTGTAGGTTTTTAGGAATCCAGAGTGGCCTACAGTAGGTGTAGCGTGTAGCTCATGTAGAAGCTTTGGACGATAAACCGATGTAGGTGAGAGGACCAGACGTTCTTTGTAACGGAGCATGTTACCTTGCCAAGAGTAGTGGGGTTTACTCATGGGATTTTGTTGTAGTTGTTGAATTATGGTGTGTATAGTAGGGTCCGCATACCATTCATCCTTGACTTGTTCGATCCATGTAGGGATGGGGCAGGAAAAAGCATGTAATTGTGAAGTTTCTTCGAACTTTCTGGAAAGTGCATCCGCAACCATGTTATCTTTCCCTTTTTTGTAGATGATTTCATAATCATAGCCTAATAGTTTTGTTACCCACTTTTGTTGTGGAGTGGTTATCCGTTGTTCAAGAAGGTATTTTAGGCTATGGTGGTCGGTGCGGATAATGAAATGTTTTCCAATAAGGTATGGTCTCCAATGTTGGATAGCATGGACCATAGATAACATTTCTTTTCATAAGTGGAACGTGCTAAATTCTTTTTGGAAAATGCTTTACTAGTAAAGGCTAAGGGCTTCTCATTTTGCATGAGCACCGCTCCCATTCCCAATCCGGAAGCGTCGCTTTCAATAATGAATGGTTGGGAAAAATCTGGCATAGCTAGGATGGGGGTGGTACACATGGCATTTTTCAAAGTCATGAAAGCTTCATTCACTTTTGGAGACCATATGAAGGCATTATTTTTAAGTAGGGTTGTTAAGGGTGTTGCTATTTTCCCATAATATTTAACAAATTTGCGATAATAGCCCGTTAATCCTAAGAACCCACGCAACCCTTTTAGAGTTTTTGGAATTTGCCAATTTTCCACATCTTCAATTTTTTGGGGGTCTACTTTAACTCCTTCCTTGGAGACAATATGTCCAAGATATTCAATTTCCTGCTTCCCAAAGGAACACTTTGATCTCTTTGCGTATAATTGATTTTCTTCCAATATTTTGAGTGCTTGCGCTATATGTGTTAAGTGCTCTTCCCATGTCTTATTGTAAATCAAAATATCGTCAAAGAAAACTAAAATAAATTTTTGAAGGAAGGGAGAAAATACCTTATTCATAAGACTTTGAAATGTGGATGGAGCGTTGGTGAGGCCAAAAGGCATCACCAAGAATTCATAATGTCCCTCGTGGGTGCGAAAAGCAGTTTTGGGTATATCGCTTTCCTTAACTCGAATTTGGTGGTAACCTGATCGTAAATCGAGTTTAGAAAAATATGCGGCTCCATTTAGTTCATCGAGTAGTTCATCAATGATTGGAATAGGAAATTTGTCTTTAATCATTATTTTGTTGAGAGCGCGAAAATCCACGCATAGGCGCCATGATCCATCCTTTTTTCTTACTAGTATGACTGGCGAAGAGTAGGGACTTCTACTAGGTCGAATGACCCCTGCCCTTAGTAGGTCTTGTACTAATTTTTCTATTTCCATCTTTTGTAAGTATGGATATCGGTAAGGTCTAATATTTGGAGGTTGGTGTCCCGAAAGTAATTGAATAGCATGATCATGGCTTCGTTGTGGAGGTAATCCCTCTGGTTCTTTGAATATTTTATCATGTTTCTCTAGGAGTTCTATTAATTCGGGTGCCTCTGGTTGCTCTTCGGTGGTGTTTTGCAAGGAAAATAGTTGGGCAACCATGCCTCTTCCTCCTTTTCGAAGAATATTTTCCATTCTATGGGAACTTACGATTTGTGTGGGACCTATTTTTAAACCTTGAATTGTGTATGTTTGGTTGTTTTGTATAAATTGCATCCATAACTCTTCAAAGTCCCATTGAATTTTGTCGAGCGTTCGTAGCCATTGTACTCCCAAAACAATATCACATCCTCCTAATGGTAGTACATACATATCTGCTTTCATGTTATATTCCCCCATCGTGAGTTTGATATTCCTGCATTTGCCTTTACATGCAATTTTTCCTCCATTGCCAATCATGACTTCGAAGTTATTGCAGGGATATATAAAGCAATTAGCTTGTTTGGCCAAACTGGGGTCTATAAAATTGTGAGTGCTACTAGAGTCTAAGAGCACAATAGGGTTTTGTTTCTTAAAATACCCTTTTACCTTCATTGTTTGTGGAATCGAGTATCCTGCTAATGCGTTAAAGGATATTTCTATTTTATCTTCTTGGTTTTCTTCTGCAACCTCAGTTATTACTTCCACTTCTATGTCATCCTCCTCTTTGGGAGTGCAATCAACTGTGTCCAAAATATATAATTTCGGTGAGATGCATTTGTGGTTGGGGGTAAACTTTTCATCGTAGTGGAAACATAGGCCCTTTTCTCGTCTTTCTTTTAGCTCTTCTTGGCTAATTCATTTAATTGGCATGACCTTATTCAGTTTTTGGCTGGTGTAGGTATTTGGTGTTTTTCCTGAAAAAACTCTTCCTATTCGCCTTTGGTTATTGTTCTTCTCTTCTATCATTTGTGCTAATGCCACTGCATGCATCATATCGATAGGATTTTGTATTTGTACCTCCATTCTAATGTCTTCTTTTAGGCCACTAATGAAACAACTTTGGAAGAATGATGCATCTAGTCCTGTTGTAAGGTTCGCCAATTTCTCAAATTGTGCTTGGTATTCCCTTACGGTGGAGGTTTGCCATAGTTTAGTGAGGGCTCCTGTGAAGTCTTCAAATTTAGTGGGGCCAAATCGCAACATTAAGTTTTTTGTGAATTCGGTCCATGTGGGCGGACCTTTTGTTTTCTCATACCATTGATACCATTGGGTAGCAATTTGTTCCAAGTGAAATGATGCGATACGGACTTTCTGAATCTCCGAAATTTGATATAAGGCAAAATATTGGTCTGCCCTATATATCCAATTTGTGGGGTCGCCTCCATCAAATTTTGGAAAATCTAGTTTTGTGGTACGGGGAAGGATTGATGTATGTGGTCCCCCTATTAATGTTTGTTGTGGTGGCGTAGTGTTCTGTTGTCCATTTTGCATGAGCAACAAATTTTGTTGTACTAAGTCCATGGAATGGGTTGTAGCATCCAATTTAGTGGATATATCTGTATTCGAGTTGGTGATGTTTATGGTTAGGTCTGCTATTTTGGTAGCGATTTTATCTTCTAAATTGTCCTTCCAAAATGCCATTCCTTGCATCATGTCTCTCATTTCCTTGGAAAACTGCGAGAGTTCTTTCGTAATTTCTTTTGAAACCTCCTTCGCAATCTCCTTCGTTGTGTCTTGAGATCGTCTTCCCTCGGCCATTTAGGGTGTGGTTGGTTTATAAGTGATTTGAATATGCAAAAATTAGTTTTGTCGAAAAAAATTGTCTGTCTTCGTCGCGTTTAATTTTGCGTACTTGCTGCTCTTTGTTCACATCGAATGATATTTTCCTCGCCTGTACTCGTTGTTGGGGTTTTCTAACTCCGGTAATGCGTGATGCTGTCCAAAAAATTTTGTATGCTACCTTTGCTGGCGACTGTGGCCTACTGTGTAACAGTTCCGTCAGTAATGGTTAGAATGTGTGTTGAAAAGAAAACGTTGCCGAGTAATGGCCTGTCAGTAACTAGAGCGGGGTGGGGAAAAAATTTTAGGTCTTTTTAGCTCTGATCCAGTTGTTATGAACCTGCAACTTGAAATATGAATTGAATGCAAAAAAAGAATCGTTGTTTGAATAGAATCGCAGTTTGTATTGAAAGGGAGAAACCCACAATATAATAAATTAATGTTCTTGGATGATCTTTGGAGCATCCTCCTTGTCCTATTTACATCTATCTAAAAGGTGTGAATGGTGAAGGGATGTGTCCCTTTATAATACAATATAATATATAATATGATTAAGAGTTACGTTAGGAGGGTCCTAACATGCCTCAATCCTGCTCACAGAAACTGCTCAAGCATTCCCAATTCTTGCATACATACAATTTCATATATCTTTCCCAAAGGTTCTTTATTTGACTAAATTAGTTTAGATATATTCTACCTAGAATTTTTTTAACCTCTTGAACATATATAGAATGATATGGAATAAAAAATGCTCAATATGTTCTTCACATTTATTAAGTCTGTCACTTTCACATGTCTCACATTTATTGCATTCTAAAGGTAGCTCTAGTCTAACACTTGATAACTGACCTGGTTATTGCTGAGTTGCACCTTACTTCAAAACCAATCACAATGCACAAGTCCTTCTCATCTACTCACAAAATCAATCATGAATAATGCACAAGTCTATTATTTTCATCTACTCACAAAGTCAATCATGAAGATGCACAAATTTTCTTTCACAAAACTGATCTATAACTCTTGCACTTTCATTTCCAATATTACTCAAAACCAATTCACAAGTTTGCTCTCAAAACTCATCTATAAGTTTCATCAATTTGATTCCAATTTCAAACATAACAAATGCACATCCTTGATCTCACACCCTTGCACATATATTCCCAATTTTATTCAAGAATGATTGATCATTACACACATCAAATTGCTTTCAAACCTTTGCACTTTTATTTCCAATTTCTATCAAAGCAATGCACACTCAATCAATCCTTATTTCTCCAAACATATGACAACTCAACCACCTCAAGAAGGAATTAAATCACATACCTCTAAAATTGCCTTGATGATGATGTACTTTCAAAACCTGTCTTGGCAAAATAGTTTTCTTTTGATCCTTCAAAATATGGTTAGTAGTTTTCTATTTCATGCATAGATAAGAAATCATCTTTCCAAATGTGCACAACAAAGCTTTCAAAAATATTACCTTATATCTCCTATTTTCACTAATAATTTTAACTTTATAATGCCCACACACAATATCTAAAATGCAATCTTCAATTACACACAGTATACCTTATGACTCCAAACACTATGCAAAATACAATTAATTCCATCACACCTTATAACTCCCTAACAACATCAAATATAATGCATACCTTATAACTCCTAACAAAAATAATTTAATCAAAATATTTTTTCCCTTACCAACACAATCACTATGAATCGACCCTGAGACCTCCTGTTTGCCTATGCTCGAATGCAGGCTAGGCTTTCGTTTGAGCTAGCCACCCGAATGAAAACGAAGTGCACAATATTTGATTTAAGGTGCCACCGTAAAATTCTTTTGACCAAAAAACCTTATTAAAAATGGTGTCGTTGTGAATCGACCTCGAGACCTCTTGTCCACCTGCGCCTTAGCACAAACTAGGGTTCCACGTGAGCTAGTTGCCCACATGAAACTCAAAGTATGCAAATGGGTTCTTCAATTGCCTTCTATGATTTCTTCCTTGCTTAAAACTTTAACAAAATAGAGCTACCACAATTTGACCTCCTGACCTCTTGTTTGCCAATGCCTTAGCACAGGCTAGCCTACCACCTGGGCTAGCCACCCAGTTGGGATCACTAATGCACTCACTTATATTTGTCTTTTAATTTTTTCCTCTTCCTCAAATGATGTGCATGCTCCTCCTTTCTTCTCTTCTACCCTTTGCCACTTTGTGCGAATGAAAATCGATTTTTCTTCTTACCTAAAGTGAAATATTTTTCCCTTTTAAATATGCAAATTGATTTCACATGGAGACGTCGACACAATATTTGATTTTCACCTTTTTGAATTTAGATTGGCGCCCTTTTTAAATTCAAACTTTATTTGTATTATAATATTTAAACCTTAGGTTTTAAATATTATACTTTTAAACCTTTGTTCAATGCCTTCAAAGACTTTTGTCTTCCTTTTTATAAAGCTTTATCCTCAATCCTCTTGAACCTTTATAAACTCTCTTTATAATATTTAAATATTATAATCCTTAAACATGTTTGCCTTGCTTTCCATTTTCCAACCTTGTAAACTCATCATTCCTGAAGAATATTTCTGCCTTTAATACCGTGCTTCTTTGACATCAATGACAACTCAATATTTCCAACAATCTCCCCCTTTGTCATTGATGGCAACCCTTAAAAAAAAATCTTCTTTTATTGTAACTGGATTCCAAACTGCTCCTCTTGAGAAGTTGCTCCCCCTCACTAATTCTCTCCCCCTTTGTCATCAATGGCAAAGGGCTCCTTGGGGTTAAAAATAAGACACTTTAGCATAGTCCCCTCACCACCTCCTTTTCTTGAGGTGATTAATTATGGGATGGGAGTGAAGTTACTCCCAAATTACAATGCTCTTCTTTTTTTTCAATCTTTTTCCAAACATTTGAAGTCATACCTCTTTGAGTATTTTGACTATCCTTCTTCTTGCTTGTCTTTGGAAGTTCTGAAAATTTTGTTCTACACCACTTTGCTTTATGCCCAAAATTATTGCAATTGTAACACATGATGTTGTAGTCCTTGAAAGGTGCAAATGATCTAAAATTTCTCTTGGTGAAATCATAATCATTCTTACCATGAACCCTGCAATGTATAGCTTTGTGACCAAAATGATTACATGAGAAATAATAACCTTGGAAGAAATATTCATCTTGCCTTGGAGGGTATGGTCGCATGACTCTTCCTTTGCTTCTTCTTTGTTGGTCCATGTTCCTTGATGGTGCATTGTTTTCTTCCTCATTGATGTTTCTACTTCTCAACTTATTAGTACAAGTCTTGGATCCTTCTTCAAATACCTTGATGCTTCTATTTCTTTTGATCTTGACTCCTCTTTTTGTACTTCTTGATCTTCCTCAAAGCCAAGTCCAGTATTCATGAATGGAGATCTCTTTTTTTTGATAATATCATCTAAATATTTTAAGATTTTTCTAAGTTTATATATCTTATTATTAAAATTTTGAAGTTCCTTCCTTAGAATGTCAACTTCATGTTCTTGAATTTCACATTCTAATTATTTTTCCTTTAACCGTGTAGCCATACCTTCTTCAACTTTCCTTACCTCTTCAACTTAACTTTTGAGTCAGTGAGATCTTGTAGAAGTTTTGCCTTCGTCTTCTCATCCTCTTGTACTTGAGCCTTCAATCTTAAGTTCTCCCTTTTCAATTCTTCAAGATCAACAAGTTCCTCTTCCATATAATTTTTGGCTTCCTCTTCATATTCTAAAACTTTCTCTTCTTCTTGATCTTCAATAACAGGAGCATCTTCCCTTTCTTTTTCTAGGTATTTGACAATAGGTGCATCTTCTTTCTCTTCTATGGCCAAAAATAGAATTTCTTCTTCCTCACTATCAGAGAGACTTTCATCACTATCACTGGAAGCATTGCTTGCTTCTTCAACATAAAATATTTTCTTGTGCCTTTGAAATATCTTCTTCTCATGCTTGTTTTGACCATACCTATTTTTCTTTTCATGATAAACTTCTCTTTATTTTTCTCATATTTCTTTTCTTCTTCACTACTGCTATATCCATTTTATGGACAATTGGCTGCATAATGACCAATGTTGCCATAACTAAAGCATTTCACAGTTTGCATATTTTTGTATTTTCTTGGACCCTTCTTATTTCTTCTCATAAATTTAGCCTCTTTTTCACTGCTTGATTCATCACTTGATTCTGGTTCTTTATATTTTGCCTTCTTTGAAGCTTTGAATGTTGCCTCTCATTTGGATGTTTTTTCTTTTTTTGTCCTCATCTCATAGGCTGTGAGTATTCCATGTAGCTCATCCATACTCAGCATTTTGAGATCCTTCATATCTTCTATTGCTGAAACCTTTGCATCATACCTCATAGGGAGTGACCTTAATATCTTCTGAACAATAGTAGATTCCTCAATATTTTCTCCAAGTCCACGAATAGTGTTGACCACCTCATCAACACGAAGTAGATACCTAGCAATATTTTCCTCATATTTCATCTTCAATTCTTCAAACTTCCTCCTATGTGTTTGAAGCTTTGCCATTTTAACTTTGTCATCTCCTTCATATGTATTATGTAACTTATCCCACATTTATTTTTCTAAAGTGCATTGCATGACTACAAATTCTGATTCACATAAAGCACTCAAGATTGAATTCATTTCCTTGGCATTACTTTCATATGGTTTCTTACCACTTGCATCTATGGGAGGAGTTGTAGGTGGTGTGAACCCATCCTCAACTTATTTCCATGTATCATATCCTTGTGCCATCAAAAATATCTTCATCCTTATGCTCTAGAAAGCATAGTTAGTCCCATCAAACAATGGTGCCCTATTTGATGAAAATCCTTCCTGATGTGCCATTTGTGTTCCTGTAAGATCTACCTTCAAGCTGTTAGACTTTCATGAAGGAGCCTGCTCTGATACCAATTGAATAACACAAGCTTATACCGAGAGGAGGGTGAACAGTATAAGATAAAACTTTTACTTTTCTTTCAATTTTTCCACTATCTTCGAACTATTTTTTTGGTTGAAATTAAAAAATATGGGTACCTAAATCCAAAAAAATAATGGATCCAAAATAGCCTAAATATGTACTTATCTTAAAAATTATATAATTTTGAAACTTTATTTTTGTTATTATATTTTTTTATGTAGTTCACAACATGCCTAGGATGTTCTTGTATCAATCGGTGCATCTACAATCTATTTGATCGTTCCATCCCCATCTCTAGAGAAATTGTAACATGTACATTTCTTTATAAGAATCGAGGTCATTTTGGAACATTTTTTGAAAAAAATATATTAAAACAACATCATCATTTACAAGTTGGGATGAAACACCCCCCAACCATGTCATTTTGGAGCATTGGAAAAGGTCATCTAAAAATTTTTATTTTTAAAAATAATTTAATGGCTAGCTTCCAATCACTATCATTATCACTAGAAACATTATCCCCAACTTGTGGATCTGTAGGTAGTGGTGCAATGAATGTAGAGGGTTGTGACTCTATAAGAAATGATAAAATTACTTGATAATCCTCCCTCTAATATCAATTGCTCTTGTGATAGTCACACCATTTTCTAGTCTTGGAATTTGGAGGATTATTTTATTAGAATCTTATATTTTGCTTCTAATCCTAATTTTGGGGCTAACCCATTTTGTATTGATTCTTTGGAGAGTCACTCTTGCCTTTATTTGAATGATACTTAGATTTATGATTTTTTTATATTTGTCTTTTCATTTTTTGTTATTATTCCGTGTTTTTTTTCAATTTCAGAAGAAGTTTCTATGCCTCTGATAATATCTTAAATTTAAATAGGTCTATATATTTTTGAATATAATATTGTAGCCCATTTGTGATACTTAAGGATTCAATATGTTTTGGTATCTTGAATATCTAGTTTTAAAATCATAGAGTGGAAAGCATCAACATAATCTTAAATAGATTGGCCTTTATCTTGATGCAATTTTTGCTATCATATGTATTGGTATTCATAGGCTCCCACAAGATAATATTCTTCCTTTATGACCTCCATAAATAATCCCATGATAACTTTACTTCATATTCATTCTCCTCCATAACCCTATTATAATATTATTTCCACCAATTTTGAATAGGTAATAAAGCTTTCAAGAGTGTAAAAGTAATTTTCTCGATGTTGATGAATTGGTTTATGAAGTATGAATACAATCAATCCAATTTTGAGAAGATGTGTGAGGCTATAACATTGCATCCATTACTCATGTTTTTTATAGTCAAGGGTGCATATCTCTTTATACAATAATTTATGTGTTGGAAATCCATTATATTGAATATGGATGGTCACCCATATGGAAATGTGGTGATTCATATTCTACAATTTACAACATGCATAGTAATAAAATTTTCACACATATGACTTGTACTTTTGTATTTTATCTTTTGTTGACGTTTCGACATAGAAAGATATGCATATTCCAACATATGTAATAACATATTTCAAATGTTTCCAAAACAGGTTGGAATTTTATAATTTCATGATACAATTTAAGCAAATTTTCAACAACTATTGTTTTATGAATTATAAAAAGCTATTATGCATTTAAACATTAGTATCAAATGGATACCTCCTTATTTTATGCTTGTGAGTGTATTTATTCATCTCTTATCTTCATCTTAGAAAGACCAATAATTTAACCTTTAATGTCTTATACAATATACAAAAATCATATAAGACATGAAAATCAAGTGTTTATCTTCTTTCATTAACTACACATATCCAATAGATTTATTTATTTAAAGTATTATTTAAATAAAGTATTAAAGTATTATTTAAGACAAGCAAGTTAATCTTTTACAACTCCTATCAATATCCAAATAAGACTAGAAATTGGGTTTATTCAATTATGATACAAGATCAATGAGTATAATTTATTAACTCCCTTTAATGTGTTGTTCAATTCTAATGAGTTTGGTTTGTTCAATACTATTTTATATTTGATTTTATACTAGCAATTTTAATATCTACCTCTTTTCAATGTGCATTCAAGAGCCATGAGTTAGTTTGTTCTACTCCTATGTTATATACAATACCAATGAGTTAGTATGTTGACCCCCTCCAATATCCTATTATAAACCAATGATTTTATTTGTTTAGCTCCCTTCTATGTATCACATAGGACTAGTAAGATTTCATTTATTAATTGCCTTCAATGTATCATTTAGGACCAACGAGTTGGGCTTACTAACTCCATACTATGTATTAGTATAAAAATAATAGATTATCATCTTAACACTCTTCAATATCTTGTGCTAGTCCAACAAGTTACACTTTTCAACTTTATTATATGTTTAATAAAATACCAATGGATTACTTTCTCATCACCTTCAAAATATTGTTCAAGATTAGAGAGAGACTTGATCAACTCAATTCTATTTCTAGCACAAGACCAGATCAGAGAGAAATACTTTCTAACTATAAGAGATAATCTATGATGTTGGATTTCCAAGGTCTATAAGGAAGTGATAAGCAACTAGTAATAGTATGTACAACCTAGACTTATATTCTTATTTCAAATGCTATTGGGAGGATTCTTCCACTATATATAATATTATGATGTTGATATAATCTTAGATATTTGGTTGTAGTCCAGTGGCACATCTTGCCATATTTTCTTGGTGAAATTCATATAAAACTCCTCCATGTAGTCTTTCACACTCAACTCTCTCTATATTTTGAAGCTTCTTCAATATGTTAGAGTTGGTAATCAAGAAGAATAAATTTTACTTTCAACTTGTTAAGCATCCTATACCATCTTGTATTTTTCTTTACCCTTGCTCTTTTAGTAGATCTACACTTTGGTATATCATAAGGTAACATGTACTTTTGTATTGCTCTATGCAATATTCATATTCCTAGAATCTTAAACTTCATCAAGTCCAAAATACCCTTCCATATTCATAATAAAATTGGTATGATATTCTATATTTAGCATGCTCAAATAGCTTGGTACTTCCATCTTAGTATCTTTTTCAGTTTCAAAATGGCCTTGACAAATTTATTCTCAATTGTATTTAACCTTTGTTCATCTCTATGGACTAATTTATTCCCTTCATCTTACAGTTGTTTGTCATTACAAACATCTCCTCTTAGTACAAAGCTCTTTCTTCAATCTTCTTTCATTACTTCTAACTTGTTTTGTGTATTCCTTAATAGACCTACCATATCATCCACTCCACCTATCATATTAAAAGCATTAGCCACTCCTTCGGTACCAATATTTACTACTATATTTTGAGGTGTCTTCTCACTTCATAACTTCATAAGCACTTATAGTTTGTGGTAATCCTACATTGGTGATTTTATTTTCTTGTTTTCTCATGTTCTTTTGGTGCTAATACCAAAAGCTATGCAATAAAAAGTGAATGCAAATAACAACATGAAAAATATAATCAAAGTTCTGAATCCAACAATATGAAAAAATCCAAACTTTTCAAGCTAACAACATGGAGAAAAAAATCCAACTCCTCAATAATTATTTACATCCTTGATTGAACAAAGGTTTTACAACTTTTTAGAAATGGAAAACCAATTTCTTTTTTGATCTTTATAAAGGGTCATAACTTCTTTAAAAAAACATGTTTTTATCTTGTTTTGCACCAAAAAATATGATAAATTGGTATCAATTTTTCCACTATCTTCCAAATATTTATTTTTTTGGTTGAAATTAAAAAATATGGATACTTGGATCCAAAATAAATAAAGCTTTTGAAATAGCCTAAATTTGTACTTATCTTAAAAATCATAAAATTTTGAAACTATTGTTTTTATTATTATTTTTTGATGATGCAATTCACAACATGCCTAGGATGCTCTTGCATTAATTGGTGCATCTATAATCTATCTGATCGTTCCATCCCCATCCCTAGAGAAACTGTCACATGTACACTTATTTATAAGCATCGAGATCATTCTGGAGTAATTTTTTTGAAAAATAATTTGAAAACATTATATTAAAACAACATCATCATTTACAAGTTGGAATGAAACTCCTCCCAACCAAGTCATTTTGGAGCATCAGAAAAGGTCATATACAAATTTTATTTTTAAAAATAATTTAATGGTTAGCATTCAATCAATATCATTATCATCAGGAATATTATCCCCAACTTGTGGATGTATAGGTAGTGGTGCAATGGATGTAGAGGGTTGTGACTCAATAAGAAATGACTAAATTACTTGATAATCCTTCCTCTAATATCAATTGTTCTTGTGATAGTCACACCATTTTCTAGTCTTGGACTTTGGAGGATTCTTTTTTTAGAAGCTTCTTTTTTGCTTCTAATTCTAATTTTGGGGCTAACCCATTTTTTCTTGATTATTTGGAGAGTCACTCTTGCCTTTCTTTGAATGATACTTAGTTTTATGATTTTTGTTATTTTTGTCTTCTCATTTTTTGTTATTATTCCATGTTTTTTTTCAATTTCAGAAGAAGTTTCTATGCCTCTTATAACATATTAAATTTAAATGGTCTATATATTTTCAAATGTAATATTGTAGCCCATTTATGATTCGTAAGGATTCAATGTATTTTGGTATCTTTAATGTCTAGTTTTACAATCATAGAATGGAAAGCATCAACATAATCTTAAATAGATTGGTATTTACCTTGATGCAGTTGTTACCTTCACATCATATGTATTGGTCTTCAGAGGCTCCCACAAGATAATATTATTCCTTGATGACCTCCATAAATAATCCCATTAGAACACTACTTCATATTCATTCTCCTCCATAATATTTTTATAATATGATTTCCACCAATTTTAAATAGGTAATAAATCTTTCAAGAGTGTAAAAATGATTTTCTCGATGTTGATGAATTGGTTTATGAAATATGAAGACAATCAATCCAATTTTGAGAAGATGTGTGAGGCTATAAAATTGCATCCATTACTCATGTTATTTATAATCAAGGGTGCATCTCTCTTTATGCAATACTTGATGTGTTGGAAATCCATTATATTGAATATGGAAGGTCACCCATATGGAAATGTGGTGATTCATCTTCCATGAGTTACAACATCCATATTAATAAAAATTACATACATATGACTTGTACTTTTGTTTTTGTCTTTTTTTGACGCGTCGACACAGAAAGAGATGCATATTCCAACATATAGAATAACTCATTTCAAATGTTTCTAAAACATGTATGAATTTTAAAATTTTATGATACAATTTAAGCAAATTTTCAACACTATTACTGTATGAATTATAGAAAGCTAGTATGTATTTCAATATTAGTATCAAATGGATACCTCCTTATTTTATGCTTGTGGGTGTATTTATTCATATCTTATCTTCATCTTAGAAAAATCAACAAGTTACCCTTGAATGTCTTATACAATACACAAAAATCATATAAGACACAAGAATCAAGTGTTTATCTCCCTTCATTATGTACACATATCCAATGAGATTAATTTCTTTACTTCCATTAGTCTTATTTAAGACAAGCAAGTTGATCTTTTACAATTCCTATCAATATCCATATAAAACTAGAAATTGGGTTTATTCAATTATGATACTAGACCGACGAGTATAATTTATTAACTCCCTTTAATGTGTTGTTCAATTCTAATGAGTTTGGTTTGTTCAACACTATTTTATATTTGATTTTATACTAGAAATTTTAGTATCTACCTCTTTTCAATGTTCATTCAAGAGCCATGAGTTAGTTTATTCTACTCCTATGTTAGATACAAGACCAATGAGTTAGTATGTTTTCACCCTCCAATATTGTTATAAAACAATGAGTTTATTCGTTTAGCCCCCTTATATGTATCATATAGGACTAGTAAGATTTCATTTATTAATTACCTTCAATGTCTCATTTAGGACCAATGAGTTGGGCTTATTAACTTCCTCCTATGTACTAGTATAAGACTAATAGGTTATCATCTTAACACTCTTCAATATCTTGTTCTAGTCCAACAAGTTACACTTTTCAACTTTCTTCTATGTCGAATACAATACCCATGGATTACTTTCTCATCACCTTCAAAATCTTGTTCAATATTAGAGAGAGATTTGATCAACTCACTTCTCTATCTAACACAAGAACAGATCAGAGAGAAATGCTTTCTAACTATAAGAGATAATCTATGATGTTGGATTTCCAAGGTCTACAAGGAATTGATATGCAACTAGCAATTGTGTGTATAACCCAAACTTATATTCTTATTTCAAATCCTACTAGTAGTATTCTTCCACTATATATAATCTTACCATGTTGATATCATATTAGATATTTGGTTTAGTCCATTAGCACATCTTGTCATATTTTCTTGATGAAATTCATATAAAACTCCTTGATGTAGTCTTTCACCCTCAACTCTCTCTATATTTTGAAGCTTCTTCATTAGGTTAGAGTTGGTAATAAAGAAGAAGGAATTTTCCTTTCAACCTGGCAAGCATATTATTCCATCTTGTATTTTTCTTTACCCTTGCTATTTTAGTAAATATATAAGGAAACATATCCTTTTAGCTTGCTTTATGCAATCTTCATATTCTTAGAATATTTAATTTCATCAAGTCCAAAATACCCTTCCATATTCGTAATACAATTTTTATGATCTTATATATTTAGCATGATCAAATAGCTTGGTACTTCCATATTAATATATTTTTCAATTTTAAAATGACCTTGGCATGATCAAATAGCTTGGTACTTCCATCTTAGTATCTTAGTAATGATTCAACAAAATGGTTCATGTATCTATGGTGTTAGCAAGAGGAGTTCGGATTGGAACCTTGTATAAGCTTGGGAAGCACTATGAAAAATTAGTGCAATAGCTCAACTATTGCTGAGGCTAAATCAGACAAAAGTTTAATGCTCTGGCATCAAAGAATGGGACATATTGAAGAAAAGAGATTGCGTACCCTGTAAATGAAAGGTATGGTCCAAGGCTAAATAACTTAGAAGAAATACAACTCACAAGATACATTCACATAGAACACAAGATATTTATCCTGGTTCACCCAATATGGGCTACGTCCAACAAACAAGAGCCACACCTCCTTTTCTATTATTATTCACCTTACCCGTAATGGGACATTACAATCAATATAAAGGAAACTCTTACAACCCTAAACCACAATGTGGTATTAGAATACCGTGGGTATAATACCATGGGCTAAAACCACCCATACCCACTAATCACGAGAATCCCACCAATGCCTCTGAAAATAGCTTCGATAATATCTCCAAAAAAGTAGGAGCCCAAAAATATCACTATGAATCAGATCTAATACCCCTTTTGATATTGCAGCACCAGATGGAAAACTAACACGATTCTGCTTGACATAAATACAATGTTCACAAAAATAAAAAACCATTGAACAATTAGGAATACCTTGGACCATACCTTTCATGTACAGGGTACACAATCCCTTTTCTCCAACATGTCCCATTATTTGATTCCAGAGCATTGAACTTTTGTCTGATTCAACCTCAACAATAGTTGAGCTATTGCACTCATTTGTCATAGGGCTTCCCAATAACTTATACAAGGTTCTAATCCAAAATCCTCTTGCTAACACCATATATCCATGAACCATTTTGCATGAATACTTACTAAAAATAATGTTTACTATTTCATCAGCCATTTTCCTTACAAAAATTAAATTTCTAGCAAGGCCAAGAATATGCATCACACCTAGGAGGGTTTTAACCCTACCATCCTACAACAATATTTTCACCCTTCCATGAAAAATGATTTTAAGTTATGAATCATCTCCCAATAGTACCTCCCCTCCATAATATCTTTCATATTCACTAAACCACCCCTATAAGGAATCATATGAAAAGAGGCACCAATATCGATCAACCAATCATTTCTATCTAAATGCACGGAGTAGGATGCCAGATATACATTCCCTCCTTCATCAGTAGATTTATTTATCTCTATGGAAGTGGATTCATCATATCTCTTTCCAAAATCAACATTATTTGATCTGCAATCCTTCTTCATGTGTCCAAGCTTACCACATTTCCAACATTTTCTCTCAAACCTTCCTTGAGACTTAGAACTACCTTTAGACTTAGATCTATCACCAGATTTCATTTTATATTTTTCCTTGACACACCCTGTCACTGTTAGGGCATCCCTTGATGTGCCCTCCATGGCTTTTCTCCTTATATCCTCTGATAATAGAGATGCCACAACATCTTCAAACTTCAATGTGGTTGAAGTTGTACTACCAATTGCTACAACTAGGTTATCCCATGAATATGGTAAAGAGCATAGCAAATTAATAAATTTATCTTCCTCACTCCATTTAAATTAAATAGATGCAAGTTGACTTACCACCGTATTGAATTCATTAAGATGATTTGTTACTGAATCCCCTTCATTCATCCTCAGATTATACAATTTCTTTTGGAGAAATAATTTGTTCACCAGGGACTTAGATTGATACAGAGTACCTAACTTATTTCAGAGATCCTTTGCAATAGCTTCTCTATAAATATTTATTAGGACAAAATCTACAAGACATAGTCGAATTAGACTCCTCACTTTTCGATTCAACTTTTCCCAATATTCATTAGTTGTAATGGCAGGTTTTATTTCAGAGATAACATACCACTGATCTCTGTCCACGAGCAGATCCTCCATATTTAACTTCCATAACTCAAAATTTTTTCCATAGAATTTCTCAATATCTATCCTTAAATGATTTGATGTCATTTTTCTTCAAGATCCTTCTGCATAAAACTCTCACTTCAGAATAGGTTTTCTATAACTCCTAGAAACCCTAGATCCTCTTCAAATGAATTGAAACCCTAGAAATAAAGGCATCCCTCTATGGCTAACAATCTGGCTCTGATACCATATGAAGAGTTTTACCCAAACCTATTCTAGAATAATTAATGCATAAATAAATAACTCATAAGAAATACAACTCACAAGATACATTCACATAGAACACAAGAGATTTATCCTGGTTCACCCAATATGGGCTACGTCCAACAAACAAGAGCCACACCTCCTTTTCTATTATTATTCACCTTGCCCATAATGAGGCATTACAATCAATATAAAGGAAACTTTTATAACCCTAAACCACAATGTAGTATTAGAATACTATGGGTATAATACCATGGGCTAAAACCACCCATACCCACTAATCATGGGAATCCCACCAACACCTCCAAAAATAGATTTGATAATATATCCAAAAAAGTAGGAGCCCGAAGACGGGGCCTACCGTACAGTACTTCCTCTACAAAGAGTGAGACACATCCAACATAAAATGGCCTTGAAAAATTTATTCTCAATTGTATTTAACCCTTGTTCATCTCTATGGACTAATGTATTCCCTTCATCTTATAGTTGTTTGTCATTACAATAATCTCCTCTTGGTATAAAGCCCCTTCTTCAATCTTCTTTCATTACTTCTAACTTGTTTTGTATATTCCTTTATAGACCTACCATCTCATCCACTTTACCTATGATATTAAAAGCATTAGCTTCTCCTTCAGTACCAAAATTTACTACTATATTTTATGGTGTCTTCTCACTTCATAACTTCATAAGTACTTATGCTTTTGTGGTAATTCTACATTGGTGATTTTATTTTCTTGTCTTCTTGTGTTCTTTTGGTGCTAATACCAAAACTTATGCAACAAAAAGTGAATGCAAATAACAACATGAAAAAGATAATCAAATTTTTGAATCCAACAATATGAAAAATCCAAACTCCTCAAGCTAACAACATGGAGAAAACAATCCAACTTCTCAATAATTATTTATTTCCTTGCTTGCACAAAGGTTTTACAACTTTTTAGAAAGGGAAAAACCATTTCTTTTCTCAATCTCTATAAAGGGTCATAATTTCTTTAAAAAAACATATTTCTTGTGTTTTGCACCAATTTTTTTAATAAATTGGTATCAATTTTTCTACTATCTTCCAACAATTTTAATTTTAATTGAAATTAAAAATATGGTTACCTAGATCCAAAAAAATAAAGCACCAAAATACTTAAAAATCATAAAATTTTGAAACTATTTTTTTTTTTTTTTGATGATGCAATTCACAGCATGCCTAGGATGCTCTTGCATCAATTGGTACATCTACAATCTATTTGATAATTCCATCCCCATCCCTAGATAAAATTTCACGTGTACATTTCTTTATAAGCATCGAGATCATTCTGGAGTATTTTTTTTGAAAAATAATTTGAAAACATTATATTAAAACAACATCATCATTTACAACTTGGGATGAAACTCCTCCCAGCCAAGTCATTTTGGAGCATTGGAAAAGATCATATACAAATTTTATTTTTAAAAATAATTTAATGGTTAGCATCCAATCAATATCATTATCACCGGGAACATTATCCCTACTTGTGGATGTGTAGGTAGCAGTTCAATGGATGTAGAGGGTTGTGACTCGATAAGAAATGACTAAATTACTTGATAATCCTCCCTATAATATCAATTGCTCTTGTGATAGTCACACCATTTGCTAGTCTTGGACTTTGGAGGATTCTTTTCTTAGAAGCTTCATTTTTGCTTCCAATTCTAATTTTGGGGCTAACCCATTTTGTCTTGACTCTTTGGAGAGTTACTCTTGCCTTTCTTTGAATGATACTTAGTTTTATGATTTTTGTTATTTTTGTCTTCTCATTTTTTGTTATTATTCCTTGTTTTTTCAACTTCAGAAGAAGTTTCTATGCCTATTATAATATCTTAAATTTAAATAGGTCTATATATTTTCAAATGTAATATTGTAGCCCATTTGTGATACTTAAGGATTCAATTTATTTTGGTATCTTAATTGTCTAGTTTTACAATCATAGAATGGAAAGCATCAACATAATCTTAAATAGATTAGTATTTACCTTGGTGCAGTTGTTGCCATCAAATGTATTGGTATTCATAGGCTCCCATGAGATAATATTCTTCCTTGATGACCTCCATCAATAATCCCACGATAACACTACTTCATATTCATTCTCCTCCATTATCCTATTATAATATGATTTCCACCAATTTTAAATAGGTAATAAAACTTTCAAGAGTGTAAAAGTGATTTTCTCGATGGTGATGAATTGGTTTATGAAGTATGAAGACAATCAATCCAATTTTGAGAATATGTGTGAGGCTATAACATTGCATCCATTACTAATGTTATTTATAGTCAAGGGTGCATCTCTCTTTATGCAATACTTGGTGTGTTGTAAATCCTTTATATTGAAAATGGAACGTCACCCATATGGAAATGTGGTGATTCATCTTTTGCAAGTTACAACATGCATATTAATGAAAATTACATACATATGACTTATAATTTTGTATTTTATCTTTTGTTGACGTGTCTACATAGAAAGAGATGCATATTCCAACATATATAATAACTCATTTCAAATGTTTCTAAAACAAGTATGAATTTTATAATTTCATGATACAATTTAAGAAAATTTTCATCACTATTACTGTATGAATTATAGAAAGCTAGTATGTATTTCAATATTAGTATCAAATGGATACCTCCTTATTTTATGCTTGTGGGTGTATTTATTCATCTCTTATCTTCATCTTAGAAAGATCAACAAGTTACCCTTGAATGCCTTATACAATACACAAAAATCATATAAGACACGAGAATCAAGTGTTTATCTCCCTTCATTATGTACACATATCCGATGAGATTAATTTCTTTACTTCCATTAAAGTCTTATTTAAGACAAGCAAGTTGATCTTTTACATCTCCTATCAATATCCATGTAAGACTAGAAATTGGGTTTATACAATTATGATACTAGACCGACGAGTATAATTTATTGACTCCCTTTAATGTGTTGTTCAATTATAATGAGTTTGGTTTGTTCAACACTATTTTATATTTGAATTTATACTAGCAATTTTAATATCTACCTCTTTTATGTTCATTAAAGATCCATGAGTTTGTTTATTCTACTCATATGTTAGATACAAGACCAATGAGATAATATGTTGACCCCCACCAATATCCTGTTATAAACCAATGAGTTTATTTTTTTAGATTCCTTCTATGTATCATATAGGACTAGTAAGATTTCATTTATTAATTACCTTAAATGTCTCATTCAAGACCAATGAATTGGGCTTATTAACTCCCTCCTACGTACTAGTATAAGACTAATATGTTATCATCTTAAAACTCTTCAATATCTTGTTATAGTCCAAAAAGTTACACTTTTCAACTTTCTTATATGTCGAATACAATACCAATGGATTACTTTCTCATCACCTTCAAAATCTTGTTCAAGATTAGAGAGAGATTTGATCAACTCACTTCTATGTCTAACACAAGACTAGATCAGAGAGAAATGCTTTCTAACTATAAGAGATAATCTATGATGTTGGATTTCCAAGGTCTACAAGGAATTGATATGCAACTAGTAATAGTGTGTATAACCCAGACTTATATTCTTATTTCAAATCCTACTGGTAGGATTCTTCCACTATATATAATATTACCATGTTGATATCATCTTAGATATTTGGTTGTAGTCTGTTGGCACATCTTGTCATATTTTCTTGATGAACTTCATATAAAACTCCTCCATGTAGTCTTTCACCCTCAAATATCTCTAGATTTTGAAGTTCTTCATTAGGTTAGAGTTGGTAATCAAGAAGAAGGGATTTTTATTTCAACTTGGTAAGCATCCTATATCATATTGTATTTTTATTTACCCTTTTTATTTCATTAAATCTATAAGGCAACACATACTTTTAGCTTACTTTATGCAATCTTCATCTTCGTAGAATCTTGAACTTCATCAAGTCCAAAATACCCTTCCATATTTGTAATATAATTTTTATGATCTTCTAGATTTAGAATGATCAAATAGATTGGTACTTCCATCTTAGTATATTTTTCAGTTTTAAAATGGCCTTGACAAATTTATTCTCAATTGTATTTAACCCTTGTTCATCTCTATGGACTAATGTATTCCCTTCATCTTATAGTTGTTTGTCATTACAATAATCTCCTCTTGGTACAAATCCCCTTCTTAAATCTTCTTTTCTTACTTCTAACTTGTTTTGTATATTCCTTAATAGACCTACCATCTCATCCATTCTACCTATAATATTAGAAGCATTTGCTGCTTCTTTGGTACCAACATTTACTACTATATTTTGTGGTGTTTTCTCACTTCATAACTTCATAAGTACTTATTATTTTGTGGTAATTCTACATTGGTGATTTTCTTTTCTTGTCTTCTTGTGTTCTTCTAGTGCCGATGCCAAAACTTATGTAACAAAAAGTGAATGCAAATAACAACATGAAAAAGATAATCAAAGTTCTAAATCCAAAAGTAAAATAAAAATCTAAACTCCTCAAGCTAACAACATGGATAAAACAATCCAACTTCTCAATAATTATTTACATCCTTGCTTGAACAAATGTTTACAACTTTTTAGAAATGGAAAACCATTCCTTTCTTCAATCTCTATAAAGGGTCATGACTTCTTTAGAAAAACATGTTTCTTTTATTTCTCACCCAAAAAATGTTATAAATTGGTATCAAATTTTCTACTATATTCCAACTATTTTATTTATTGGTTGAAATTAAAAAATATGGGTACCTGGATCCAAAAAAATAAAGCATCCAAAATACTTAAAAATCATAAAAAATTGAAACTTTATTTGTTATTATTATATTTTTTGATGATGCAATTCACAACATGCCTAGGATGCTCTTGCAATATATCTGATCACTCCGTACCCATCCCTAGAGCGACCGTCACATGTGCATTTATTTATAAGCATGGAGGTCGTTTTGGAGCAATTTTTTTTTTTTTAAGATTTTGAAAAAATAATATTAAAACAACATCATCATTTACAAGTTGAGATGAAACTCTGCCCAACCAAATCATTTAGAAGCATCTAAAGACTTTTATTTTTAAAAATAATTTAATGATTAACATCGAATCACTATCATTATCATCTACAAACTTTATTTTTTAAAATAATTTAATGGTTAGCATCCAATCACTATCATTATCACTGAAAACATTAACATTCCTCTTAGTTAGTCTCTAGTTCCATCAACATAAAAAGTTAAGTTAACCTATTCGTGTATGATTATTATTTTTAAGTGAGCATTTGTTGATGTTGTCTAAATTAACCCCATGTTAATCTCATGTCACATTTCATTTTAAAATCTCTTGAATATTCGTGTATGATTATTATTTTTAAGCGAGCATTTGTTGATGTTGCCTAAATTAGCCCTATGTTAATCTCATTTCATATTTCATTTCATTCTCAATATAATTTGTCTCCTAGGTGTCGCTCTGCTCTTTGGAACAGATAACTACTACCATCTATGCTACTCTGCATACCCCATTTAAACGACGTTTCTTTCTAAAGCATAACTTTGTTCTTCGTATAGAGGATTCTACATTTTTTGAAGCATAGTTGTTTTCTACAACAACAAAAATAATATTTGAATTCATAGGCAAAATCCTATTTCCTCTTCATGAAATTTAAAAGTTTGATGAATAATCTAGTACTCTGATTTAATATTACTCATGTATCTCTGAATTTGAACATACATGAAATGGACGGTCTTTCTTGTGGAGTTTTTACAGTCAGATATAGCTTGTTTATGTTTGAGCAAAAGTGTTATGGCTTTGGCCTACTGTTTCAAATCATGGGAGGAGGACCCCTACCTTCTGATTAATATTTTATACAATAATTGAAGTAGTTTGTTTTGTATATTATTATAACTAAAGCAAGAAGTCAAGTAAGATTTTATTTGATTTTTTTAAATTATTATTAGCATTGTTTTCCATTTAAATTTATATTTAATTATTAAATAGTTTATTGAAAATAACTATACAAATATATTTTATAATCATATATATATTTTTAATCATCTTAACAATTGGTTTTGGTATTGTGCAGGTCTAAAGTCTCAACATGAAGGATCCAAAAGATGCTTATATGCATATTGTCATATCCAAAAATTATCATGTAAATTTAGTAAAATTTTATTATTATATTATTGTCTTTGTTGAATTATTGGAGGTACATAATATTGTCCTTGTATTAGCACCTCTGTTGTGGCCAGGAACTAGGACGTCGTTGCGCTAGTAATAGGCGGATGGAAGAAATTTCCTAAGAATCCCTTCTAGTACGTCCCAAGTTAGATGGTAGACTATGCAAACATAAGGTTTTTAAAGTGGTCTAATGAGGGACACCCCACTACCAACACTTCATAAAAACAACCTAGGAACTAGGTTATTAAAAGGATCTAGCATACCTTCCATTTGATTTTTTTATTAAGGATACATATAGTGACAAGTATACTTCTTGTTTAAATAATCAAATGAAAATTGAATTTAGTATTTACCTATTTCTACTTATGGTTTTAAAATTGCAAAAATTCCTAGAATATAATCCTCTAAAACATCATCTCTTAGATAATAAACTCTTGGTATTTTACATCTTAAACCTTAGAATGCTATACCATAGATCCTAGTAGCAGAAGTCCTCAAATTCTAAGATCCTACAACCTAAAACCTTTAAATACTTTACCTAACTCTATACTTTCTACTAACCATAACTAAGCTATGTTGCATAACATAAACAAACTATAAAATTTATCCTAATTATAACGTAGTTATAGATTTTTCCCATGGATGCCTTGGACTTCCAAAGCACTAGGTCTTAGATCCTTAAAACCTTGTAAATATTAGGACCTTAGCCCCTAAAGCATCAAATCCATAGAACTTAAGCTACTAAGTCATCAATATAAAACATGAACCAAGGTTTGAAAACCCCTAATACATCAAAATATTATAAACTAGTGCTTGGATCATACAACCTTGTCCATTAATTAAAATCATACATTGAAATCCTAACTCGATACTCTTAAACCTAAAATTTGGGTATAGGAACCTATTTCAAGCCTAGGATATTTGATCCCATCTCTTGTATCATTAATTTTTGACCATACACCCTAAACCCATGACCCTTAGAACCCTTACTAAACATCAATATTTCTAAACAAGGAAATTGACCTTTATAGTTTAATAACTAGATGTCTAGATCTTTAGCATTAGAAACCATAGAATAGAAACCTAAGGCTATAAACCATAAATCTAAAATGTATAGTCTCTTGATCTATCATGTCTTTAATTTTAACCATGAAGTATCTATCACATATCATATCTTTGGGATATTAAACATCCAAAATGTGTATTAGGTCATAAATCCTACAAAATAAAATCCTAAACAAATTAAATATTTTAGCCTTTAATCTTGGATCCTTCAATCTTATAGCTAAACATAGATATTTAAACTAATTTTCTACAAATTAGAATCCTAAACAAGGTAAATATTTTAGCCTTTAATCTTAGATCCTTAAAAATTATAGTTAAATATAAATATTTAAACCATTTTATGAACCAAAGAACCATGGACTTAATTGGAACTCATACTCAAATACATAGCACCTTAATTTTTTCTTATAAATTGTTATAAAATACATGCTCATGAAGACCTAGAACCTTTAATATCAAATGCAAATCATAAAATTTAGGAACAATTAAAACCTTTAGGTCCTAAGCACATAAAACCATGAGCTTAAATCCCTGTGTTCAACTCAAACAAATAGAACCTTTACAAGTTGAAACACAATATTTCTAAAATTGTTAATCACATCCTTTTATCTCCCTTAATCATATATCATTGCTAATAAAGCTTAAATCCTTAAAAATTTGAAGACATCAAACTCTAAATCCTAAACCTTTAAATATTAAATATTTATATTCTAAAATATTTAAAAGGGTATTTCCTTAGTTTATTGTCAACCTTAGGAACTTGATCCCTGGGCCTTAAAATTATATTATGACAACTAGACAACGTTTTATATTAGTAAAGTGTTAGATTGTAAACCTTCAAATCTTAGATGCAAAGCACATTAATCATTATTTAATGGACCTTAGATCTAAAAATATATTGACCCTTAGTTTACAATCTTAGACTAAAGATCTCAATCTTGACATCATGTATCATTGCACCATAGAAATTTATAAATTGAGACCTTAGACTTAAATATTAGGACCTAGACACTAAATATAGAACTCTAGACATTTATGTCCTTAGAACCTTAGGGCACAAGTATAAATCATTAAATCCTATGGTCATCCATAATCCCAAGTGTTTGGACTTGTATATTTGATCATAGAATATTAACACTACATATTAAAATTGTAGATAAATCTTTTGAAATCTAAACAATAGATTCTAGTAGTAGTCCTTAAATTCTAAGCTCATACGACCTAAAAATTTTAAAATCATAAACCTTAAATATTAACCAACCTATAGATAATATCTATTATAACCAAATGATAAAATTTTACCTAAGAATAACCTAATTATAGTCTTTGACTAGCTATAGATTTTGTACTAACCATAACTAATATAAATTGTGTTAACATACCAAACTATAAATTTTGACCATAAGCTAATTATAGAATTTCTTTTCAGATTCCTTGGACCTCCAAAGAATCAAACTTTAGATCCTTAAAACTTAGTTGTAGAGGCCATCCATTACACAATTGATTTATGGAGCATAGTTCCCAAAATATCCTAAGCCCTATTGTAATTTTACATAAAATATATGACATATGTAAACCCTAAGATCCTAGAGCCTAGATATTAAATGCCACAAAAATTATAGTATGAATCTAAATGAATATATTTTATGACCCTTTGTCACACCTAAAATTGTTAACATGTGAGATTCATTATTGTAAAAGCTATACTTTGGAAACCTACATAATTTTATTTAAAATCTCAAGCCTTGCAAATATTATGATCCTTAGGCCCTAAAGCATTAAATCCATAAAACTTAAACTACTAAGTCATAAATGTTAAACCCATATATTGAAATCGTAATATGATACCCTTAGAACTAACCTTTTAGCATTGGAACCTATTTCAAGCCTAGGATATTCAAACCCCATATTTTGTATCTTTAATTTCTTGATCATGTACCCATGACCCCTAGAAATATTATAAAACTAAAAAAAATTAAATGTGGAGATTGACATTTATAGTTTAATAAGTAGTCCTCTAGATCATTAGCATTACAAACCATAGATATTATAAATATTAGGATCCTAAGCCACTTAAGCATCAATTCCATAGATATTATATCATTAATTTATCAATCTAAAACATGAAACAGGGTTTGAAAACTCCATAGAACTTAAGCTACTAAGTCATATATCTAGAATATGAACCAAGGTTTGAAGACCCTAAAATTTTAAAACCTTATAAACTAGTACTTGGATCATACACCTTTGCCCCTTAATTAAACTCATACATTGAAATCTTAACCTAATGCCCTTAAATGTAAAATTTGGACATGATAACCTATTTCAAGCCTAGGATATTTTACTCCATATCTTGTATCATTAATTCATTGACCATACTCCTATGACCCCTAGAACCCTTACTAGACTTCAAAATTTTCAAACAAGGAAATTGACCTTTATAGTTTAATACCTTGACCTATATATCTTTAGCATTAAAAGCAATAGAATAGAAACCTTAGGCTATAAACCATAACTCTAATTGTGTGATATCTAGATCTACAAACTTTGTATCATGAATTTTAACTTGGACTGTGAAACATCTAACTTATATCATAACATTTGGACATCCAACTTCCAATACTTATATTTAGAAACTAGATAATAATCATTACACATTAGGAATCCTAAATAAAGTAAATATTTTAGCCTTTAATATTATATCCTTAAATATTATAGCTAAACATAAATATTTAAACCATTTTATGAACCAAAGAACCATGGACTTAATTGGAACTCATACTCAAATACATAGAACCTTAATTTATTCTTATAAATTGTTATAAAATACATGCTCACAAAGCCCTAGAACCTTTGATATCAAATGCAAATCCTAAAATATAGAAACAACTAAAACCTTTAGGTCTTAAACCCCTAAAACCCTAAAACCATGAGCTTAAAGCCTTGTATTCAACTCAAACAAGTAGAACCCTTGCAAGGTGAAACATTGAATCCTAAAATTGTTGATCACATCCTTTTATCTCCCTTAATCATATACCATAGATAATAAAGCTTAAATACTTTAAAAATTTAAGACACCAAACTATAAATCCTAAACCTTTTTATTATAAATATTTATATTCTTAAGTCTTTAAAAGGGGATTTCCTTAATTTATTGTTAGAAACCTTAGAGCCTTGATCCCTAGACCTTAAAATTAAATTATGATAGTTAGAAAACCTTTTATATTAGTAAAGTGTTAGATTGTAAACCTTCAAACCTAAAATAAAAAATACCTTAATCCTTGTTTAATGGACCTTAGATCTAAATATATATTGACCCTTGGTTTATAATATGAGAGTAAAAATCTCAATCTTGAGATCATGTATCCTTGCACCTTAGGATGTTAGACTTAAATATTAGGACCTAGACACTAAATATAGAACTCTAGACATTTATGTCCTTAGAATCTTAGGGCATGAGTCTAAATAATTAGATCCTATGGTCATCCATAATCCCAAGTCTTAGGACTTGTATCTTTGATCATAAAATATTAACACTACATATTAGAATTGTAGAAAAAACCTTGAAATCTAAACCATAGATTCTAGTAGTAGTCCTTAAATTTTAAGCTCCTACAACCTAAAACCTTTAAAATTAGACCTTATATCCTTAAAATAAGCTAATTATAGAATTTTTTGACCACAAGCTAATTATAGAATTTTCTATTAGATTCCTTGGACCCCCAAAGAATTAGATCTTATATCCTTAAAATATAGTTGTAGAGACGATCCATTAGGTAATTGATTTATGGAGCATAGTTTCCTAAACATCCTAATCCCTAATATAATTTTACATGAAATATTTGAAAGATGTAAACCCCAAGATACTAGATCCTCAATATTCAATGCCATAAAATTTAGAGTATGAATCTAAATTATTATATATAATGACCCTTTGTTAAGCATAAAATTATTAACATGTGAGATTTATTATTGTAAAAGCTACACTTTGGAAACCTACATAATTTTACTTAAAATCTCAATCCTTGCAAATATTATGATCCTTAGGCCCTAAAGCATTAAATCCATAGAACTTAAGATACTAAGTCATCGATGTTAAACCCATATATTGAAATCGTAATATGATACCCTTAGAACTAACCTTTTAGCATGGAAACCTATTTCAAGCATAGGATATTCAAACCCCATATTTTGTATCATTAATTTCTCGACCATACACCCATGACCCCTAGAAATCTTACAAAACTAAAAAACAAATGTGGAGATTGACATTTATAGTTTAATAAGTAGTCCTCTAGATCATTAGCATTACAAACCATAGATCTTGTAAAGAAATCATGTCATTAAGTTATCAATATAAAACATGAACCAAGGTTTGAAAAATTCATATAACTTAAGCTACTAAGTCATCAATCTAAAATATGAACTAAGGTTTGAAGACCCTAAAATTTTAAAACCTTATAAACTAGTACTTGGATCATACACCTTTGTCCCTTAATTAAACTCATACATTGAAATCCTAACCTAATACCCTTAAATGTAAAATTTGGACATGAGAATCTATTTAAAGCCTAGGATATTTTACTCCATATCTAGTATCATTAATTCCTTGACCATACTCCTATGACCCCTAGAACCCTTACTAAACTTCAAAAATTTTAAACAAAGAAATTGACCTTTATAGATTAATAACTAGACTCTAGATATTTCAAGTTAAAAACAATAGAATAGAAACCTTAGGCTATAAATTATAACTCTAATTGTGTGATATCTATATCTACAAACTTTATATCATGTATTTAACTTGGACTATGAAACACCTAACTTATATCATAACATTTGGACATCCAACTTCCAAAATTTATATTTATAAACTAGATAATCATCATTACACATTAGGAATATTAAACAAAGTAAACATTTTAGCCTTTAATATTATATCCTTAAATATTATAGCTAAACATAAATATTTAAACCATTTTACGAACCAATTAACAACAAAATTAATTGGAACTCATACTCAAATACATAGAACCTTAATCTATTCTTATAAATTGTTATAAAATACATGCTTACAAAGCTTTGGAACCTTGATATCAAATGTAAATCCTAAAATATAGAACAACTAAAGACTTTAGGCCTTGAACCCTTAAACCCATGAGCTTAAAGCCTTGTATTCAACTCAAACAAGTAGAACCCTTGCAAGTTGAAACATTAAATCCTAAAATTTTTGATCACATCCTTTTATCTCTCTTAATCATATACCATAGATAATAAAGCTTAAGTCCTTAAAAAATTTAATACATTAAACTATAAATTTTAAACCTTTAAATTATAAATATTTATATTCTTCAGTCTTTCAAAGGGTATTTCCTTACTTTATTGTCAGACACCTTAGAGCCTTGATCCCTAGACCTTAAAATTAAATTATGATTGTTAGAAAACGTTTTGTATTAGTAAAGTGTTAGATTGTAAACCTTCAAACCTTAGATGAAAAATACCTTAATCCTTGTTTAATGGACCTTAGATATAAAGATATATTGACCCTTGGTTTATAATATGAGATGAAGGATCTCAATCATGATATCATGTATCTTTGCACCTTAAGATGTTAGACACTAAATCTAGAAATCTAGATATTTATGTCCTTAGAACCTTAGGGAGTGAGTCTAAATAAATAGATCATATTGTCATTTGTAATCCTAAGTCTTAGGACTTGTACCTTTGATCACAGAAGATTAACACTATATATTAGAATTGTATAAAAAAACCTTGAAATCTAAACAATAGATTATAGTAGCAGTCCTTAAATTCTAAGCTCCTACAACCTAAAACCTTTAAAATCAGACCTTATATCCTTAATATAAGCTAATTATAGAATTTTTTGACCACAAACCATATAACTTATAAATATTAGGATCTTTAGCCACTTAATAATAAATTACATAGATATTATATCATTAAGTTATCAATCTAAAACATGAACCAAGGTTTTAAAACTCCATAGAAATCAAGCTATTAAGTCATCAATCTAAATTATAAACCAAGGTTTGAAGACCCTAAACTTTTAAAACCTTATAAACTAGTACTTGGATCATACACCTTTGTCCCTTAAATAAACCCATATATTGAAATCCTAACCTAATGCCCTTAAATGTAAAATTTGGACATGATAACCTATTTCAAGCCTAGGATATTTTACTCCATATCTTGTATCATTAATTCCTTGACCATACTCCCATGACCCCTAGAACCCTTACTAGACTTCAAATTTTTAAACAAGGAAATTGACCTTTATAGTTTAATAACTAGACCTCTAGATATTTAGCATTAAAAACAATAGAATAGAAACATTAGGCTATTGATGTAAATGCAGCTGCAAGAGATAAAAAAAATACCTTCCATTACATAAAAATTGCGATAAATGAATATAATATGTAAAACCCTCCATTTATATAAAAACTGCAATAAATGAAAATAATCAGTAAAACCCTCCATTCACATAAAAACTATAATACATGGATATAAATCAATAAATATCTTATTTTCTCATTTTTGGATTCACTTCCCCTTTTACAATGCAATACCAAGGGAATATATATCTCCAAAGAAACCCTAAAAGAAAACCCTAAAACTTGAAGCCCTAAAAGAAAACCCTAAAGCTTAAAACCCTAGAAATAAAAAAATTACTATTTTTGGAAAATTATTTTTTCATAAAAAATTGCCTTTTTAGTAATTACCATTTTCGGCAAATTATATTTTGCATCAAATAATTCCATTTTGAGTAAAAAAAATTACTTTAAAACTTCTTTTTAAAAAAAACCCTCTAAAGATAGGCTCCTACATCATTCTCCTTTGGTTGAAAAGAACTATGCTCCTACGAGTTCCTCTGATCAAACTCATAATCACTCTCCATAGAGTGTCACACATCTACAAGTACTCCTCAAAGTACCAATCTCCTTATGAGGTTTTATATCTCAAACCTCCTGCAAGCACTACACATAGTGCCAATTTATTCTTTCAAGGTTTTAAAATAGCAAACCTCCTACAAGCACTACACAAAGTGTCAATTCTTCCCTCTAAGATTTTTAATAAAAAAAAAACCTCCTACAAGCACTACACAGAGTGCCAATTTATTTCTTTAAGGTTTTACAAACCTTCTGCAAGCACTACACAAAGTGCCAATTCCTCCTTCTGAGGTTTTATATAAAAAAAACCTCCTGCAAGCACTACACATAGTTCCAATTTATTTTTTTGAGGTTTTAAAATAAAAAACCTCCTACAAGCACTACACAAAGTGTCAATTCTTTCCTCTGAGGTTTTTAATAAAAAAAAAACCTCCTACAAGCACTACACAGAGTGCCAATTTGTTTCTTTAAGGTTTTACAAACCTTCTGTAAGCACTACACAAAGTGCCAATTCCTCCTTCTGAGGTTTTATATAAAAAAAACCTCCTGCAAGCACTACACATAGTGCCAATTTATTCTTTCGAGGTTTTAAAATAGCAAACCTCCTACAAGCACTACACAAAGTGTCAATTCTTCCCTCTATGGTTTTTAATGAAAAAAAACCTCGTACAAGCACTACACAGAGTGCCAATTTGTTTCTTTAAGGTTTTACAAACCTTCTACAAGCACTACACAAAGTGCCAATTCCTCCTTCTGAGGTTTTATATAAAAAAACCCTCCTGCAAGCACTACACATAGTTCCAATTTATTCTTTCGAGGTTTTAAAATAGCAAACCTCCTACAAGCACCACACAAAGTGTCAATTCTTCCCTCTGAGGTTTTTAATGAAAATAAAACCTCCTACAAGCACTACATAGAGTGCCAATTTTTTTCTTTAAGGTTTTACAAACCTTCTGCAAGCACTACACAAAGTGCCAATTCCTCCTTCTGAGGTTTTATATAAAAAAAACCTCCTGCAAGCACTACACATAGTGCCAATTTATTCTTTCGAGGTTTTAAAATAGTAAACCTCCTACAAGCACTACACAAAGTGTCAATTCTTCTCTCTAAGATTTTTAATGAAAAAAAAACCTCCTACAAGCACTACACAGAGTGCCAATTTATTTCTTTAAGGTTTTACAAACCTTTTGCAAGCACTACACAAAGTGTCAATTCCTCCTTCTGAGGTTTTATATAAAAAAACCTCCTGCAAGCACTTACACAAAGTGCCAATTTATTTCTCTAAGGGTTTACAAACCTTCTGCAAGCACTACACAAAGTGCTAATCTCTTTCTCTGAGGCTTTTAAATAAAAAAACCTCCTGCAAGCACTTACACAAAGTGCCAATTTTTGTCTCCAAGGTTTTACAAACCTTCTACAAGCACTGCATAGAGTGCCAATTTTTTTTTTTTTTTTGAGCCTCTTTGCTCTCTTCTCATTTTCTTTTTTCTTCTCTTTTATTTTCTCCTCCCAACAAGATCCAACTTGATCTGATACCAAATGATGTAAATTCAGCTGTAAGAGATAAAAAAAAATACCTCCCATTACATAAAAATTGCGATAAATGAAGATAATATGTAAAACCCTCCATTTACATAAAAACTGCAATAAATGGAAATAATCAGTAAAACCCTCCATTCACATAAAAACTATAATACATGGATATAAACCAATAAATATCTTATTTTCTTATTTTTGGATTCACTTCCCCTTTTACAATGCAATACCAAGGGAATATATATCTCCAAAGAAATCCTAAAAGAAAACCCTAAAACTTGAAGCCCTAAAAGAAACCCTAAAAGAAAACCCTAAAGCTTAAAACCCTAGAAATAAAAAAATTACTATTTTCAGAAAATTATTTTTTCATAAAATTTGCCTTTTTAGTAATTATCATTTTTGGCAAATTATAGTTTGCGTCAAAGAATTCCATTTTGAGTAATAAAAAAATTACTTTAAATATTCTTTTTAAAAAAACCCTCTAAATATAGGCTCCTGCATTAGCTATAAACCATAACTCTAATTGTGTGATCTCTATATCTACAAACTTTATATCATGTATTTAACTTGGACTATGAAACATCTAACTTATATCATAATATTTGAACATCCAACTTTCAAAATTTATATTTAGAAACTAGATAATCATCATTACACATTATGAATACTAAACAAAGTAAACATTTTAGCCTTTAATATTAGATCCTTAAATATTATAGTTAAACATAAATATTTAAACCATTTTATGAACCAAAGAACCATGGACTTAATTGGAACTCATACTCAAATACATAGAACCTTAATTTGTTCTTATAAATTGTTATAAAATACATGCTCACAAAGCCCTAGAACCTTTGATATCAAATGCAAATCCTAAATAGAAATGAATAAAACCTTTAGGACATAAACCTCTAAACCCCTAAACCCATGATCTTAAAGCCTTGTATTCAACTCAAACAAGTAGAACCTTTGCAAGTTGGAACATTAAATCCTAAAATTGTTGATCACATACTTTTATCTCCCTTAATCATATACCATAGATAGTAAAGCTTAAGTCCTTAAAAAAATTTAAGACACTAAACTATAAATCCTAAACCTTTAAATTATAAATATTTATATTCTTAAGTCTTTAAAAGGGCATTTCCTTACTTTATTGTCAGACACCTTAGAGCCTTTATCCCTAGACCTTAAAATTAAATTATGATAGTTAGAAAACATTTTATATTAGTAAAGTGTTATATTGTAAACCTTCAAACCTTAGATGAAAAATACCTTAATCCTTGTTTAATGGACCTTATATCTAAAGATATATTGACCATTGGTTTATAATATGAGACTAAAGATCTCAATTTTGAGATCATGTATTCTTGCACCTTAGGATGTTAGACTTAAATATTAGGACCTAGACACTAAATCTAGAACTCTAGACACTTATGTCCATAGAACCTTAGGGCGTGAGTCTAAATAAATAGATCCTATGGTCATCCATAATATCAAGTCTTAGGACTTGTACCTTTGATCATAGAAGATTAACACTACATATTAGAATTGTAGAAAAAAAATTTGAAATCTAAACAATAGATTCTAGTAGTAGTCCCTAAATTCTAATCTCCTACAACCTAAAACTTTTAAAATAAGACCTTATATCCTTAAAATAAGCTAATTATAGATTTTTTTGACCACAAGCTAATTATAGAATTTTTTGATAGATTCCTTGGACCCCCAAAGAATTAGACCCTATATCCTTAAAATATAGTTGTAGAGATCATCCATTAAGTAATTGATTTATGGAGCATAGTTTCTAAAACATCCTAAGCCCTATTGTAATTTTACATGAAATATTTGAAAGATGTAAAACCTAAGATACTAGATCCTAGATATTGAATGCCACAAAATTTAGAGTATGAATCTAAA
Organism: Wollemia nobilis; assembly: GCA_028583015.1. NCBI lineage: Eukaryota > Viridiplantae > Streptophyta > Pinopsida > Araucariales > Araucariaceae > Wollemia > Wollemia nobilis. The sequence continues at coordinate 3,972,396 of JAQPPZ010002072.1, read as the reverse complement.
TGATTATATTTAATGACCCTTCGATAAACATAAAATTGTTAACATGTGAGATTTATTATTGTAAAAGCTACACTTTGGAAACCTACATAATTTTATTTAAAATATAAAACCTTGCAAATATTATGATCCTTAGGTCCTAAAGCATTAAATCCATAGAACTTAAGATACTAAGTCATCAATGTTAAACCCATCTATTGAAAACATAATATGATACCCTTAGAACTAACATTTTAGCATGGGAAACTATATCAATCCTAGGATATTCAAACCCCATATTTTGTATCATTAATTTCTCGACCATACACCCATGACCCCTAGAAATATTACAAACCTAAAAACAAAAATGTGGAGATTGACATTTAAAGTTTAATAAGTAGTCCTCTAGATCATTAGCATTACAAACCATACATATTGTACATAAATTATGTCATTAATTTATCAATCTAAAACATGAACCAAGGTTTGAAAACTCCATATAACTTAAGCTACTAAGTCATAAATCTAAAATAAGAACCAAGGTTTGAAGACCCTAAAATTTTAAAACCTTATAAACTAGTACTTGGATCATACACCTTTGCCCCTTAATTAAACTCATACATTGAAATCCTAACCTAATACCCTTAAATGTAAAATTTGGACATGAGAACCTATTTCAAGCCTAGGATATTTTACTCCATATCTTGTATCATTAATTCCTTGACCATACTCCCATGACCCCTAGAACCCTTACTAAACTCTAAATTAAAAAAAAAAGGAAATTGACCGTTATAGTTTAATAATTAGACCTCTATATCTTTTCCATTAAAAACAATATAATAGAAACCTTAAGCTATAAACCATAAATCTAATTGCATTATCTCTAGATCTATAAACTTTATATCATGTCTTTAACTTGGACCATGAAACACCTAACTTATATCATAACATTGGGACACCAAACTTCCAAAATTTATATTTAAAAACTAGATAATCATCATTACACATTAGGAATCTTTAAAAAAGTAAACATTTTAGCCTTTAATATTATATCCTTAAATATTATAGCTAAAAATTATTATTTGAACCATTTTATGAACCAAAGAACCATGGAATTAATTGGAACTCATACTCAAATACATAGAACCTTAATTTATTCTTATAAATTGTTATAAAATACATGCTTACAAAGCTCTAGAAACTTTGATATCAAATAAAAATCCTAAAATATAGAAAAACTAAAATCTTTAGGCATTAAACCCCTAAACCCATGAGCTTAAAGCCTTGTATTCAACTCAAACAAGTAGAACCCTTGCAAGTTGAAACATTAAATCTTAAAATTGTTGATCACATCCTTTTATCTCTCTTAATCATATACCATAGATAATAAAGCTTAAGTCCTTAAAAAATTTAAGACATTAAACTATAAATTCTAAACCTTTAAATTATAAATATTTATATTCTTAAGTCTTTAAAAGGGTATTTCCTTACTTTATTGTCAGACACCTTAGAGACTTGATCCCTAGACCTTAAAATTAAATTATGATTGTTACAAAAATGTTTTGTATTAGTAAAGTGTTAGATTGTAAACCTTCAAACCTTAGATGCAAAACACCTTAATCCTTGTTTAATGGACCTTAGATTTAAATATATATTGACCCTTGGTTTATAATATTAGACTAAGGATCTCAATATTGAGATCATGTATCCTTGCACCTTAGGATGTTAGACACTAAATCTAGAACTCTAGATATTTATGTCCTTATAACCTTAGGGCGTGAGTCTAAATAAATAGATCCTATGGTCATTCGTAATCCCAAGTCTTACGACTTGTACCTTTGATCATAGAAGATTAACACTACATATTAGAATTGTAGAAAAAAACTTTGAAATCTAAACAATAGATTCTAGTAGTAGTCCTTAAATTCTAAGCTCCTACAACCTAAAACCTTTAAAAGCAGACCTTATATCCTTAATAAAAGCTAATTATAGATTTTTCTGACAACGAGCTAATTATAGAATTTTTTGTTAGGTTCCTTGGACCCCCAAAGAATGTGGTAGAACCCTGAAGGTTCTAGCACAATTTTAATAAAGAAATAATTAAAATAGCATCTAAATTAAAAGAATCACTTTTATAAAGAATCATTGTTTCACTAGTAGGAAGGTCCCTCCAATGCATTCAATAAACAATTATATATTCTTCTTCATGGATGATTTGATATGGATTCCTCTCATATCATATATATAGACTTTTTCAATCATGACCTTTCAATCATGACTTTTCAATCATGACTCTTCAATCATGACTTTTCAATCATGACTTTTCAATAATAATGAAATATATAATTAAAGTAATAAATAATAATTAATAAGTAATGTTAGGATGTGGGATCCTAACATGCCACCCTCCTTAAAAAGAGCTTTGTCCTCAAAGATCAAAGTAAGGAGCTCCGTTGCTTGTTTTCCCAGTTGAATTTTTGTAAGTTCTTGTACTATCTTAATGTCACTTTTTCGAAGGTAGGAATATTTTGTAGGTCGAAGTGGTAGTGATGGGTTGCCAAGAAAAAAAGTAGAATCTTCCTTAGGAGAATCGTGATGATAATGGGAGGGCAACCATTGGGGTTAATCAAACACTTCAGAATGATGCATCAAAAGTGATGGTAATAATTTCATATAGTTTTGTGGTTCCTTGGTAGAGCCAACGGAGAAGGAGTGTGTAGTCACTTTGCGTTGGTTTCGAATAGGTTTGGTCATGTGGTGAGAACTTACTATTGGTGAGGAAGGTGTGTGTAGGTCTTGTAGAGTGCATGTCTGGCTCACATTGATCACTTCGGGTATGTCTACCTCATCCTTGCTTGGTGCATCAATCACTTCCGGTATATCAACCCTATTGTTGACATTGGTGGGATTAGGTATTTTGGGTATTTCTTGCTCATTGTCCTTGTTTTCTATATCTTCCTCATATTTCTCATATTTCGTAGCTTCCACTTTGGTATTTATTAAATACTTGATATCGCTCAAAATACCATCAAGAAGTTCCATTTTTTATTGTGATCTTGTTCATTCCATATTCTAAAGTCTACGATGTCGCTTTTAATTTCCTTGATTTTGATCAGTGCATCCAACCTGATTGGGTCAAACATGGATGGGTCCAACATGGCTCTGATACCAAATGGTAGAACCCTGAAGGTTCTAGCACAATTTTAATAAAGAAATAATTAAAATAACATCTAAATTAAAAGAATCACTTTTATAAAGAAACATTATTTCATTGGTAGGAAGGTCCCTCCAATGCATTCAATAAACAATTATATATCCTTCTTCATGGATGATTTGATATGGATTCCTCTCATATCATATATATATAGACTTTTTCAATCATGACCTTTCAATCATGACTTTTCAATCATGACTTTTCAACCATGAATTTTCAATAATAATGAAATATATAATTAAAGTAATAAATAATAATTAATAGTAATGTTAGGATGTGGGATCCTAACATAATGAGACCTTATATCCTTAAAACATATTTTTAGAGACCATCCATTAGGTAATTGATTTATGGAGCATAGTTTCCAAAACATTCTAAGCCCTATTGTAATTTTACATGAAATATTTGAAATATGTAAACCCTAAGATACTAGATATTAGATATTGAATGCCACAAAATTTAGAGTATGAATCTAAATGATTATATTTAATGACCATTTTTTAAGCATAAAATTGTTAACATGTGAGATTTTTTATTGTAAAAGCTACACTTTGGGAACCTACATAATTCAATTTAAAATCTCAAACCTTGTAAATATTATGATCCTTAGACCCTAAAGCATTAAATCCATAGAACGTAAACTACTACATCATCAATATTAAACCCATATATTGAAATTGTAATATAATACCCTTAGAACCAACCTTTTAGCATGGAAACTTATTTCAAGCCTTGTATATATGAACCCCATATCTTCTATCATGAATTTCTCGACCATACACACATGACCCTTAGAACTCATACTAAATTAAAAAATTTCAAATGAGGAGATTGAACTTTATAGTTTGATAACTAGACCTCTATATCTTTAGGATTAGAAATCATAGATCTTGTATATATAAATATCCTTAGCCCCTAAAGCATCAAATCCATAGAATTTATGCCATTAAGTTATTAGTCTAAAACATGAACCAAGGTTTGAAAAATCCATAGAACTTAAGCTACTAAGTCATCAATCTAAAATATATGCCAAGGTTTGAAAACCCTAATATTTTAAAACCTTATAAACTAGTGCTTGGATCATACACCTTTACCTTGTAATTAAACTTGTATATTAAAATCCAAACATAATACCCTTAGATGTAAAATTTGGGCATGAGAACCTATTTCAAGCTTAGGATATTTTACCCCATATCTTGTATCATTAATTATTTGACCAAACTTCCATGACCCTTAGAACCCTTAATAAACTTCAAAAGTTTTAAACAAGGAAATTGAACTTTATAGTTTAATTGTTAGGAAAGTAAAAGACTTTATATTATTCAATGACAAATACCTTGCTTAAATAGCAAAGGTGTACAATCTGATCCATCGGATCATAACAACCTGAGTTAATCTCAGCCACATAAATTTATCCTAGTAACAACTTAGGATATAATGTATATTCTAACACCCCCCTTAAGTGGTACTAGGATATACTAACACCCCCCTTAAGTGATACTAGGAGGTAGTGAAAAACAACAAAACTAAAAAAAGTGGCATATCCACAAGTATGAGTCCCGACAACAAGGCCTAATAAGGTACTCATGTACAATATGTGATCAAGAAAAATATCACTAAAGAAAACTCCCCTAAAACCAAAGTGTCTCACAAAAAGGAGTGTGAATATAGGATGGAGAAAGAACCACAAAAATCACAAGGGTAGTCTAAAAAATGACTCCACAAGCATGAGTATGTGGTTTCCACCTATATGAACACAATGGGCTGATAACAAGGTCCAAAACTTGTGGACAAATAGTAAAAAAAGGGAAATTATGAAAAACCCCAAGGGAGAAAACCACCTGCCAGAATAGAAGAAGAAGAAGGAATATGTGCATGGAGGATGGAGAGGAAGGAAGATGTCCTCTTCAACCCCCCTTAGGACAAATTCCATCAAGAAGCCTACAAAGGATCCATCAGATGTCTCAAAATAGTAGAGACTCATCATCGAAATGAATGAAATAATCCTATATTGATGATTGTGACACATATCAAGTTTGTGAACCATGAAAAAAGGTCATTAGAGAAAACCCTTTGAAACCAAAGTGTATCACAAAAAGGATTGTAAAGATATGATGGAGAAAGAACCACAAAAAATTGTAGGGGTAGTCCAAAAAATGACTCCACAAGCATGAGTATGTGGTTTCCACCTATATGAACACAATGGGATGATTAACAAGGTCCAAAAAAGTGGACAAACAACAAAATAAGGGCACCAATGCTCGGAGTGTTGGGTTCAACCGAGAATGCACTCCATGATACAACATTTTTGAGCCATAAAAAGGTGTGGAAAATATATCCAAAACTGAAAGTAGATACCACCATTGTGTCCAGCTCATAAAAACCTTTCTGACAAGTATAAATACCCCTATGATTGGGTGTCAAAAGAGCCCTCATTTGCAGGAAAGACAATTATCTTCTCTTATTTTATCATAAGGGAATATTCTGAATATGCCTTTGAAATTTACAATAAAATTTTATGGCCAAATTTAAATGATGTGGGAAAACAGAAAGGGGGCCAAATGGCCCTTCCACATCACTACAAATAATGGTAATTTTTTTTTTTGATATCCCCTACTATGTTTTTTTTTTTTTAATGCAAAAAAAATAATGTTCTTTACTTTGAGTCAATTAAAAACCTTTCTGACAAGTATAAATACCCCTATGATTGGGTGTCAAAAGAGCCCTCATTTGCAGGAAAGACAATTATCTTCTCTTATTTTATCATAAGGGAATATTCTGAATATGCCTTTGAAATTTACAATAAAATTTTATGGCCAAATTTAAATGATGTGGGAAAACAGAAAGGGGGCCAAATGGCCCTTCCACATCACTACAAATAATGGTAAAAATTTTTTTTGATATCCCCTACTATGTTTTTTTTTTTAATGCAAAAAAAATAATGTTCTTTACTTTGAGTCAATTAAAAACCTTTCGACAAGTATAAATACCCCTATGATTGGGTGTCAAAAGAGCCCTCATTTGCGGGAAAAACAATAACCTTCTCTTCTTTTGTCATAAGGGAATATTTCGAAAATGCCTCCGAAATTTACAATAAAATTTTTACATGGCCAAATTTAAATGATGTGGGAAAACAGAAAGGGGGCCAAATGGCCCTTCCACATCACTACAAATAATGGTAAATTTTTTTTTTGATATCCCCTACTATGTTTTTTTTTTTTTAATGCAAAAAAAATAATGTTTTTTTGATATCCCCCTTTACTTTGAGTCAATTAAATAACCTCATGGTTCACCCCTATTTTTTTTTTAAATATTATCCCTATTTGCAAAAAAATACTAGGTCTGCGACTTTTCCTACTAGGACACATGTCGCACAATGATTGTTCCCACATAAAATATGGATCGAAGCAACCCCACGGTGCTAGATGGCTTAAGAACCAGAGCCATATCACAACAAATCACAATGCGACATACATCCAAATCTCACGAACACGCTTTTGAATAGGTCAAAGCAACATTACGCCCACTTTCGAGTATGAAATAGATGCTCAATACCGCAGTAACATGATCAAATATTAGACACACTAGCACAAATAGATTTAAGGGCCAGAGTCACCTACCAGCATAGTCATGTTGCCACCTGCATCAACAAAGCCACCACCATTTACAATGCCTAGCTCTCGCAAATGCGCAGATCACACAATCTAGAGAAAAATAAACGTTTGGGTTTTTAATGACATATAAAAAAAAATCAAAACTTAGGTTTAAAATGTTTTTGTTGCTCTCAAATTTTAACATCACATATAACTTAAAAAAAAATTGGGTGTTGTGGGGACTGAATCCGACAGTGGCATTCATTGGCAGGACTTGATGTTGATCGCCTTCAAACACTCCAACGACAACTTCTCGGTCGGACAAACCAATTTTAACAAATCTGCATATATCACCCATCATGAGCTATCATTGCACAATATAATAGCATGAAAATTCACACGTGCCCAACGTCGTCCTCATCGATCATCGAAAACACGTGACGTGTGTTCTCTTCCCACACTTTGACATTCAACAACTTTTTTGCTGTGATCTAGCACTAAAAAATGGTAACACTTTGGCATGGGTCCATTTGGCACTAAAAAATGGTAACACTTTGGCATGGATTCTCCATTGGGTGCATAGAATCCCATCGCAATAGTCTTATGATCTGCACATCTACCTCTATCAGTATCGAACACATGCAACAATCGAGATCTGGTGCAACGTTCGATAATCAAATACCGCTAAGAGGATCACATACTCAATCACAAACACTTAATTTGGAGTAGTGCTTCACTTGATCTGGAAGATCATGATCAAATGCAACACTTTTCGATGGTGATGTTAAAAAAAACAACAATAAATGACGATTATGTTTGTTCTTGGGCCCATCTGCATGTTGTATAATAGTTCCAATTTTGCATGGGTTTTAGCACCTGTAGCATCTCACAAAACACCAAAACATCATTTTCAGTCATTTGCATCATCATTTTAACTTGTACAAAGGCCAAAACATATGCATAATTTTTTTGACACTAGATAAGGGTGCCAAAATAACTCCATCGACAAACATTAATTCGAATAGGGAAAAATACTTCAAACACCAACTGTAGGTTCAATTTATCACATGTAGCTCCAACGCCCAATATTGGTGATAATATGTGTTGAGCAAGGTGCAGAAAAAGAATTGCAAAAGTATTGTCATTGTTGTCAACACAATCAGATTGATGCAGTTGATGCAGTTCAGAGGTCAGTCAGATCAAGTGCATAAAGTTTCAAGGAAAACAGAGGTGACCCGTATTCAGAAACTGGCAAAAAGAGACAAGGAAGAAAACTGTCGCGATATCGCGACATGTTTTCTGTCGCGATTTCGCGACATGGTCGAGGAGAGAGAAGGCGCAGCCGAAAATGTCACGATTTCGCGACATGTCGAGTTTTCATTGAGGAGAGAGAAAATGTGTCGCGATTTCGCGACAAAAAGTAGGAGAGAGAAAATGCACGCCAAATTGTCGCGATTTCGCGACATGTCCGAGGAGAGAGAAGATGCGAGCAAACCGTCACGATTTCGCGACATGCTGACAGAGAAGGAAACAAAGGTGTAGCGATATCGCTACATGTTGAAATGAATGGAAACAAAGGTGTAGCGATATCGCCGCATGATGAAAATACATGGAACTAAGGTGTAGCGATTTCGCTACATGTTGAAACAAAGAGAAACTAAGGTGTAGCGATGGCGCTACATGTTGAAACAAAGGGAAACTAAGGTGTAGCGATTTCGCTACTAGTCAAAAGTGTAGAACTGAAAGATGCAAGAATGATATTACAAGTCAAAATTTCATGAAAAGAGGCAAGGTGAAAACACAAGGCACAAAGATGTAAAAATTTCGCCATTGCATGAAGCATAGTGTCACGATTTCGCGACATGTTCCATTTTCGCGATAAAAGGAAGAGAAAGTGGATTTCGACATGTTTTTTTCGACGGGCAAAGAAGAGTGTACGAAAGCGAAGTGTCACGATTTCGCGACAAGGATGATGACGTCAGAAAGAGTCGGAAACGTCACGATTTCGCGACAAGAAGGATGATGACGTCGACAAAGTTGAAAAGTGTCACGATTTCACGACAGGATGAAAGGAAAGCTACTGGAAGCCGGAAGCGTCGCGATTTCGCGACATGCTTAAGGATGACGTCAGAAAATGTTGAAAGTGTCGCGATATCGCGACAAGATGCAAGGAAAGCTTCCAAGAGCCAAAACGGTCACGATTTCGCGACATGCTTAAGGATGACGTCAGAAAAAGTTCTAAGTGTCGCGATATCACGACATGAAGGAAGGAAAGCCTCAAGAGCCAAAATGGTCACGATTTCACGACAACATTGAGGATGACGTCAAGAAAGTTCAAAGTGTCACGATTTCGCGACATGAGCGGGGGAAAAGCTTTCAAGGCCAAAATGGTCATGATTTCGCGACAACCTTCAGGGTGACGTCAGCATAAGTTAAAAGTGTCGCGATATCACGACAGGTAACAGTCTGGCAGGTAAAACCCGCAGGAGCATGCAAGGTGACACGTGTCGAAAAAGTCGACAAGAAAATCATGCAGCTTACGTAAAAAGTAACTGAAGTCAGACAGACAGTTAAACGTTGACAGGTGTTGGACATGCAATGCAACAACCAAACATGCATAATTGAAACGCATTCGAAAAGCCGAATATGAAGGATAATAAAAGCATTCGAAAGGTCGTATTTGCAGGCATTCTAATAGACGTATTTGAAGCATACAGAAAAGCCAAACATGAAGAATCGAAAAGCTTTCGAAGAATCACATATGGAATTTCGAAAAAGCATTCGAAAAGTCGTATTCGAATAAATTGAACAGTCAAGTGCATGAAACAAAATTGCCGTATCGCATGGTTTCAAAAGACGTATTACGTGGTTTCGAACAGTCGAAGTGCATGGAACCGAATAGCCGTATTGCATGGATTCGAATAGTCAGAGTATGTGATTCGATTGCATGCAGGATTGAAAGGTTATAAAAGAATAATCGTACAGAGAAGACGTTGTCGCTGTTAGAGAGAAATTGCCGTAAAAGGAGGGTTAGAAAAGAATCAAGAGAAAAATAAGCAGAGCCGTGAGAGTGTGTAGAGTTGGGTTAATTGCAGACCACCAGTCAGGGTCGTGCATGAAGTGAAGACATTTTATGTCATTCTAAATTGATCAGAATTGTAGTCCAAGTTGGTGCTTGGTACTAGGAGTTGGTGCTCCATCCGTTGCAACAAAAAATTACAGGGGTTGGTGCTCCTTCCAGTTGGTGCTGGTAAAGTATTTGTAAAATTGATTTTGCAAAGACTCGGATTTGGATTGGAGTCCAAGCAGTCATTTTTGAGGAGTAGCCAAATTGGTGAACCTCGGTATATTGAGTGTTGTGGTGTGCTCTCTTGTTCAAGTTGTTTTTCAGTTGTCAAGTTCTCTTTATTTCATATTAAATGTTGTAGATATAAAAATTAATAGCTACACTGATTCACCCCCCCTCTCAGTGTCATTGTGTAATCATCAATTGGTATCAGAGCCAGGTTCCTTGTACAAGCTTAATCACCTAAGGAGATCTTGGAAGAAACAATGGCAGGTGGTGAAGGATTTTCATCCAACAAAGCTCCCTTATTTGATGGAACAAATTACACCTTCTGGAAACTCAGAATGCAAACATATCCGAGTGCATTGGGATACGATATTTGGGATTCTGTAGATAGTGGATACACAACACCCACTACCCCTCCAACAGATACCGCTGAGAAAAAGAAATTTGAAAACAACTCCAAAGCTAAGAATGCCATAATGTGTGGGCTTGTTGACAATGAACTGATAAGAGTCATGAGTTGTAAATCAGCAAAGGACATGTGGGATAAATCGAAGAGCATCCATGAAGGAGACAAAGAAGATTAAGGAAGCAAAACCGCAAACTCATCGAGCACAGTTCGAAGCACCGCAAATGAATGAAGATGAAAACATAGAGACTTATATGCCGAGAGTCAACGGAATTATTAATGCAATCGGAGGACTCGGTGAAGAAATTGATGATGCACTTGTTGTGAAAAAGGTTCTCATAACACTTCACAAAAGATTTAACTCCAAAGTCTCTATAATAGAAGAGGCAAAAGATCTAAACAACTTCAGGATGGATGAGTTGCATGGTTCCCCCCGACAACGATATGAAATGAGAATAGGACAAACCAAGTCTACAGACAGAGAAGCAGCTTTTAAAGCACACAAGAATGTAAAAGCTCGAACATGAATCCGAGGATGAAGGAACACCGGATGAAACAGAAGCCAATTTTGTTCGAAAACTCACAAAAGGAAAAGGAAAATATAGAGGGAAGCTACCTTTTAAATGCTTCAATTGTGGAGGAGTCGGTCATTTTGCAGCCAAATGTCCAATGCAGGAGAGAACCAAAAATGGTGAAGGTTCACACCAAGAAAAAGGTGACTGGAAGAAGAAACAAAATTTCAGAAAGAACAACTTCAAGAAGAAAAGCTTCATAACCAAGAATGTCGCTAGCTCAAGAAAGCACAGATGAGGAGTCCGAAGAAGAAGGAGGTGAAGCTCTGCTCATGGCACTTGAAGAAGAAAGAACAGAGGAAAATCAGGAAGGTGATGAAAATTCCAAGGATGAAGTCAAGTGTATTTGGAAGGAGAATTGGTTGCCGCACTTGAAGAGTTGAGTGCGTAAAGGAAGAAGAATAAAAATTTTTCAAAGAAATTAGAGAATGCCACAGACATAATAAACAATCTGAAAATACAGACAGAGGAATTCAAGAAAATGTCCGAAGTTCTTGATGAACAATTAACTCGTAAAGACAGATTGAATGCAAGCAAGCTAGAGGAAGACATTGTTAAGTTAAGGATGCAGTTAGAGGAGATGAATAGAAAATTGAACTGTTTTCATAAGTTTGAAGAAAGTACTGTAAAGCTGGATAAAATGTTAAATAACCAAAGGCCTTCTGGCATCAAATTTGGTTTAGGCTTTGATGAAGGAGAATCTTCAAAGGATTCAAAGAACTTGAATATAGAACCCATAAAGAAAGAAGAAAAGATCGTGGTTGAACCGTAAAAACAAAATCATGCAAAAGAAAACAATAATGCCGGATTCAAGAAGAATACCGACAAAGATGGATTCACAAAAGTCACACATCCGAGGAGGAGAAGAGTCATGGCTCCTACTTCAAACTCGGCAAAGACCGGCACCCGGGTTTAATCATGCATTTTCTCGGTTATTGTTTTAAATGCAATGCTTATGGCCATAAGATTTCAGATTGCAGTGCATAATGTATCTCAAAGGAATTTTACCAAGCAGAAATGTTTTTTCTCCTTTAATGAATAATGCACTTGAATGTTATAATTGTCATAATTTTGGACATATTGCTAGAAACCGTAGAAGCACTTTTGCATCAAATAATTATCGTGGTAGAAAATCTCACCCAAGTGGGTTGAAACAAAACCAGAAATTTCCTAAAAAATAGGCACATGCTAATGAAAGGACAAAGGCAAAACAAGTAGCAAAATCTGCTATCAAACCGTAATGGAAAGAAAAGGAATCTTTGATTGTCCGGACCGCTTTTAAAGCTCGTAACAAATCAGCACCTTGGATACTTGGACAATGGTTGTTCCAATCACATGACAGTGACAAGCAAAAGTTTGAGAATTTACAGAATTATGAAGGTGGTTCTGTGAAATTTGGAAATAATGATGGAGCAAAGATTGTTGGAAAGGGATCACTCAAGATCAGTGATGGCAATATAAAATCAAAAGAAGTCTTGTTTGTAATTGGCCCGAAGCATAACTTGCTAAGTGTAAGTCAAATATGTGACAGAGGTCATGATGTAATCTTCAAGAAGGAGGGTCATGAAGTAAGAAAGACAAAAAATGGAAAGTTAATAGCCACTGGACTGAGAACTTCAGGAAATCTATATACACTTTCCGAAACTACAGAAGGAACATGCTTGATGGGACATGAAGATGAAAACTGGCTATGGCACAAGAGGCTTGGGCATATTAGTTTTGACAATCTGGCAAAAATCAGTTCAAAAAGAGCAGTTAGAGATATACCAAACATTGGCAAACCCGTAAATAGCATCTGTGAGTCATGCCAAAAGGGAAAACAAACCAGAGCCACTTTCAAAGCAAAAGAATACTTCACTAGCAAGCCATTAGAACTAATTCACACCGATCTATGTGGACCCATGAGAACTGAAAGCATAAATGGACACAAATATTTTATGCTGTGTATAGATGACTACTCAAGAATGACATGGGTACTATTTCTGAAACTCAAGTCAGAAGCCTTTGAGATGTTTAAAACCTTCAAAAATCTTGTTGAGAATCAATCAGGAAAAAGAATTAAATGCCTAAGATCATACAGGGGAGGAGAGTTTATCTCCGAAGAATTTGCAGAATACTGTCAAAAACATGGGATAAGAAGACAGTTTTCAGCAGCTAGGACACCTCAGCAGAATGGTGTTGTAGAAAGGAAGAATAGAACAAAGGCAGGAAATGGCAAGGACAATGTTGGCAGAAAACAAAATAGCTGACATATTTTGGAAAGAGGCAGTTCATACTACAGTTTACATTCAAAACAGGTGCATGCTGAGACCACATGAAAGCAAAACAACTTATGAGTTGTGGTTTGGCAAAAATGCAACAACAAGACATTTCAAAGTATTTGGCAAGCAAGTGCTACATAAAACGGACTCAAGATAACCTCGGTAAATTTGAAGATAGAGCCGATGAAGGTATCTTTCTCGGTTACTCAACAAAAAGCAAGGCATACACATGTTACAACAAGAGGTTGAAGAAAATTGTTGAAAGTGCTGATGTGAAAGTTGATGAAGGTAGAGAACAAGAAACTACTTATCAAGAAAACTACCCTATGTATGAAGAAGTCATTGAAGGTGATGATGAAAAAGAAACAGAGAAGAATCAGAAAATTGATCCAGATGGTGTAAAAACTGAATCTGAAGAAGAAGAAAATAGGAAATTTAAAACAGGCAACTGGCAGAAAAATCATCCAAGTGAACAGATTATTGGGGATCCCACAGATGGTATTCAAACAAGAAGAATAGCAGTGAGGAACTATTCTCTGTTATCTAGTATTGAACCTAAAAATGTTGCTCAAGCAAGCACTGATGAAAGTTGGATGAAGGCAATCAATGAAGAACTAGATCAGATAGAGAAAAACAATACCTGGGAATTAGTACCTAGACCAACAAATAAAAACATAATTGGCACTAAATGGGTTTTTAGAAATAAATTGAATGAAGATGGGCAGGTTGTCAGAAATAAGGCAAGATTGGTATGTAAAGGCTATGCTCAAGTTGAAGGCATTGATTTTGAAGAAAATTTTGCACCGGTAGCCAAACTAGAGGCAATCAAAATGTTTCTGGCATTAGCAGTTCATAAAAACTTCAAAGTATATCAAATGGATGTAAAATCAGCATTTTTGAATGGAAAACTGGAAGAAGAGGTTTACATTGAACAACCCGATGGCTTCCAACTTGGTGAAAATCCAGATTTTGTTTGCATGTTAAAGAAAGCTTTATATGGATTAAAAACAGGCACCCGGAGCATGGTATGCAAGGTCGGATAATTATCTAATTAAACAAGGGTTTAAGAAAGGTTTGGTGGATAGCAACTTATATGTCAAAACAGAGAAGGGTCATCTTATTGTTCTTGTTGTTTATGTAGATGACATAATATTTGGCAAGAAAGATGGATGAATACCGCAAAGACATATCAATTAAAATGAAAAAAGAATTTGAGATGTCAATGATTGGTGAACTTTCTTATTTCTTAGGACTGCAGGTCAATCAAAATGAAAAAGGCATTTTTATTTCTCAAGTTAAATATGTAAAAGAAATGCTGAAAAAGTTCACAATGGAAGACAGTAAACCGGTCAGCACTCCTATGACAACAGGCTGCAAGTTGAGCAAGGATGATAAATCCCCAGATGTAGATCAAACAATGTACAGGTCTATGATTGGAAGCCCATCGTATTTAATGACCACTAGACCAGTATATATTACAAGCAAGATGTATGGTTGCAAGATTTCAGTGCCACTCCCAAAGAAACTCATGTAACAGCTATAAAGAGGATTTTCAGATATCTCAAGGGCACTATGGATTATGGGTTGTGGTACCCAAAAGGTAAAGATTTCACTTTGATTGCATATTCTGATGCAGATTGGGCAGATGTATTGATGATAGAAAGAGCACAAGTGGAGGAGCATTTTATCTTGGTGACAGTCGGTAGCATGGCACAACGAAGAAACAAGAATCAAGATTCTATCCACCGCAGAGGCAGAATACATTGCAGCAACAACATGCCGTACTCAGATATTATGGATGAGACAAACGTTGAAAGATCTTGGTATTCATTTCAATGAACCAATTTCAATTAAATGTGATAACACTAGTGCTATCAACATATCCAAGAATCCAATAATGCATTCAAGAACCAAACATATTGCAATCCGATATCATTTCTTGAAGGATAAAGTTGCAGAAGGAGAGGTTAAATTGGATTTTGTTCCAACTACAGAGCAAGTAGCTGATATATTCACAAAACCTTTGCCAAAGGAAGTATTTGAATACCTTCGGAAGAAGTTGGGAGTAGTCACACCACCCAAGCACCGACTAGCTATGGGAAACACATTCTCATGGGGAGCATTCAAACTTTTTAAGTCTCGAGAATGTTGTGCATAGACTCGTGGGGAGTCTACAAGCAGCCCTTTGGTATTATTGGCAAAGGGGGAGAAGAAATTAAGCAAGGTTGCAGCAGTGTTGCCAACAATTCCAAAGGGGGAGATTGTTGAGCAAGGTGCAGCAAAAGAATTGCAAAAGTATTGTCATTGTTGTCAACACAGTCGATTGATGCAGTTGATGCAGCTCGGAGGTCGATCGGATCAAGTGCGTAAAGTTTCAAGGAAAACAGAGGTGACCCAGATTCAGAAACTCGCAAAAAGAGACAAGGAAGAAAACTGTCGCGATATCGCGACATGTTTTCTGTCACGATTTCGCGACATGGTCGAGGAGAGAGAAGGCGCAGCCGAAAATGTCACGATTTCGCGACATGTCGAGTTTTCGTTGAGGAGAGAGAAAATGTGTCACGATTTCGCGACAAAAAGTAGGAGAGAGAAAATGCACGCCAAATTGTCGCGATTTCGCGACATGGCCGAGGAGAGAGAAGATGCGAGCAAAACTGTCACGATTTCGCGACATGCTGGCAGAGAAGGAAACAAAGGTGTAGCGATATCGCTACATGTTGAAATGAATGGAAACAAAGGTGTAGCGATATCGCTGGATGATGAAAATACATGGAACTAAGGTGTAGCGATTTCGCTACATGTTGAAACAAAGAGAAACTAAGGTGTAGCGATGGCGCTACATGTTGAAACAAAGGGAAACTAAGGTGTAGCGATTTCGCTACTAGTCAAAAGTGTAGAACTGAAAGATGCAGAATGATATTACAAGTCAAAATTTCATGAAAAGAGGCAAGGTGAAAACACAAGGCACAAAGATGTAAAATTTCGCCATTGCATGAAGCATAGTGTCGCGATTTCTTGAGTTGGATGTAAAGAAGAGTGTAGGAGAAGTGTCATGATTTCGACAGATGATGATGGTTTGACAAGCAGGATGATGACGTCAGGAAAGTTGAAAAGTGTCACGATTTCGCGATAGGATGAAAGGAAAGCTGCTGAAGCCGAAAGCGTCACGATTTCGCGACATGCTTAAGGATGACGTCAGCAAATGTTGAAAGTGTCGCGATATCACGACAAGATGCAGGGAAAGCTTGCAAGAGCCAAAACGGTCACGATTTCGCGACATGCTTAAGGATGACGTCAGCAAAAGTTCTAAGTGTCGCGATATCGCGACATGAACAAGAGGAAAGCTATCAAAGCCAAAATGGTCACGATTTCACGACAGTTGAGGATGACGCTACCAAAGTTCAAAGTGTCGCGA
Source organism: Wollemia nobilis (assembly GCA_028583015.1). Classification (NCBI taxonomy): domain Eukaryota; kingdom Viridiplantae; phylum Streptophyta; class Pinopsida; order Araucariales; family Araucariaceae; genus Wollemia; species Wollemia nobilis. Next base: position 3,955,667 of record JAQPPZ010002072.1, on the reverse strand, counting down.
TTTCGCGACAGGAGCGGCGGAAAAGCTTTCAAGGCCAAAGTGGTCGCGATTTCGCGACAACTTTCGTGGTGACGTCAAGATAAGTTAAAAGTGTCGCGATATCGCGACAGTAATACCGCAGTAAAACCCGCAGGAGCATGCAAGGTGACACGTGTCGGAAAAGCGTCATGCAATCACATAAGTAATCAAGTCGAAAGTCTAAACGCTGACAGTGTTGGACATGCAATGCAACAACCAAACATGCATAATTGAAACGCATTCGAAAAGCCGAATATGAAGGATAATAAAAGCATTCGAAAGGTCGTATTTGTAGGCATTCTAATAGACGTATTTGAAGCATACAGAAAAGCCGAACATGAAGAATCGAAAAGCTTTCGAAGAATCACATATGGAGTTTCGAAAAAGCATTCGAAAAGTCGTATTCGAAGAAATTGAACAGTCAAGTGCATGAAACAAAATTGCCGTATCGCATGGTTTCAAAAGACGTATTGCGTGGTTTCGAACAATGAAGTGCATGGAACCGAACAATCGTATTGCATGGATTCGAACAGTCTGAGTATGTGATTCGATTGCATGCAGGATTGAAAGGTTATAAAAGAATAATCGTACAGAGAAGATGTTGTTGCCGTTAGAGAGAAATTGCTATAAAAGGAGGGTTAGAAAAGAATCAAGAGAAAAATAAGCAGAGCCGTGAGAGTGTGTAGAGTTGGGTTAATTGCGACCAGTCAGGGTCGTGCATGAAGTGAAGACATTTTTATGTCATTCTAAATTGATCGTAATTGCAGTCCAAGTTGGTGCTTGGTACTAGGAGTTGGTGCTCCATATGTTGCAGCAAAAAATTACAGGGGTTGGTGCTCCTTCCAGTTGGTGCCGGTAAAGTATTTGTAAAATTGATTTTGCAAAGACCGGATTTGGATTGGAGTCCAAGCAGTCATTTTTGAGGAGTAGCCAAATTGGTGAACCTCGGTATATTGAGTGTTGTGGTGTGCTCTCTTGTTCAAGTTGTTTTTCAGTTGTCAAGTTCTCTTTATTTCATATTAAATGTCGTAGATATAAAAATTAATAGCTACACTGATTCACCCCCCCTCTCAGTGTCATTGTGTAATCATCAATATGCAATGGCTGAGTGAAAATTTAATCCATTCTCAAAAATATATGCCTCAATATTATCATCACACATCAAAAAGATCAACAACGAATTCAAAAATATATTTATCCTCACTAGGCTAATATAGCAATAAAACACATCATGCATTCCAAAAAATAAATCCTCCTCATTGCTCATTGTATATTTGGAAAAAAACTTCACTTCTAGAAAATAGTTGGCACAATTATAGCATCGATGCAGCACCGACATCACCACCATAGCATACTTGAAATCTCTGGCATTAACATCAATCAACAATCTCCAAGCTACGTTCAGATGATATCGACTAGGAAAAAATTGTCCATGGTGCGATCCATTTCTCCAACTTCGAGTTGACCTCCAATGGCAACATCACATTCCAATCACTCCAACAGCTCCAAGTCAGAAAACACTTTATTTTTAGCATCACCACCATGTATCATCCTTTCAGTATCATCATTGTTATAAAAAAATCAAGTCGAAGAATAAAAAAGTGCTCATAGTGGCCAATAAACAAGCGCTAACTTTGGCCTAACAATTTCAAGTTAGCAAAAAAAATATATTCCTCTGGCTCCATGAATTTAAATAATACTATGTAGCAACTGCACCGAGAAAAGAGATATTTTTACTTGCCATCTCCCAGGTTGTAATGATCACCCGTACGCTTTGAATGGCATTGCCAAAAATAAAAGTTTGTCAATGGATGAACCAGTTGGCTCCTACAGTCGACTGAAAATGCACTCCCTGTAAATGCCTTCAATAAAAGTATTACTAAGGCATTAGGCATTAAAAAACATGATCCATGAATTTCGTAGAATATCGCGGCATGTAGACGGTGATTTATTTAGTGGGAGAATCAATCCCATTTCTCGACCATCAAAAAACTCTTCCAATGACCTGTTGGAACCGATTCTTGCATCCGTAGGATTTTGATTGTCACGCTACAAGAATCCGTTTGAAACCAATGAGCTATTACAGGCTCTGGTCGACCTGCCTCATGTTCTGCTAAACACGAATATTGCTAAAGAAGACTGTAGAACGGGTAAGGAAACCCCAATGGTAATTCTTTGATTAAACTTCTAATTACACGCTCTAGATTTATATTAAGCTATAAGTATTCTTTTTAAAATGACCAAGCATGAAAATAACCAACTGTTATGCCTTATGTAGACCGGTGCCTAGATTCATTGGGTTGTTATAGCAATTTAACAACAATTTTTAATTATGAACAGAGAGAATGGGGAAAATAAAATTGGCGTTCAAAGCTTCATTCGAATATCGTAATAAAACTAGGAGTTAACCAATGAGAGAAACGTATATAATGCATTCAAATAATGTAACCCATTATACAATGACACACAATACTGAGACAAAGATATAATAAAAATGAAACTCATAATTGTATTGATTTCAAGAATTTTTACATGTAGAGTGGGCGGGATGCCTTTTAACTCTGTTTTCAAGAAAAATATATCAATACAATGAAAATATCCCGTTCAAATAATGTAACAGGTCTCTCCTACTCTACTTGTTCCAATATGGTAATAGTAGAATCTCTGAATCTCAGGCTCAATAGGACAGGAAATAATCTCAGCTTCTTGAGCACTTTCCTATTACAATCCTACACAACAAAGGGAAGAATAAGAATGAGAAGGAAAATAGACACAAAAGGGGATACAACAACACAACTAACAGGGCACTCAAGTATACCTCTTAGCAAAAATGCTATTCTCTAATTGCTTGATGCAGAATCTGATCCTGTCTGCCTCTTCTTATAGCCTCTGGTTCTTGATTCTGTTATTTTTGGTTGATTTTTGGCCCTCCATTTGTCAGCATCTGGTTGAGCTTCAAAAATTGGTACAACTGGCTTCTATTGTCTTTTCCATTTTGACTGTGTTCTCTTCTTTGACTCTTTCAAACATAACTTTATCAATCGGTGATTAAGGTATGAGGGAAACCTTTATCTTCTTTTGTTACTTCCTTGTGCATTTAGCTGTTGTCTTTTGGACTGGCCTCTTTTGGGTTGTCCCCCTTTGATTACTTGGCTCTCTAACTATGCCAGAAATATTCCCTGTTGTTGTTGTTGTCTGTTGTGTTGAACTTACTTTCTACTACTGACTGTGGGTATTAACCTTTTTCCCTTTTTTACTTTGTTGCAGTTGTTTTATATGTTCATCAATCAATTTCCAAACTCTTGTATCAAATGTGGCTGCAATCCTTAGCATGTTCATTTCCTACAAGATTTTGTTTTCTTGTACAACAATAACAGGCATGCTCCTGTCATATTGAAACAATAACATTTCCACAACATTTACCATAAGTGTGGTTTGCCTAATCATCTCTTCCTCATCACCTGGTTCACAGTCGAATCTTTCAAGGATTTCTTTAAATACCTCTTCTATATCTGAGGCTTCTAAGCATTGGTCTAGGGATAGGCCAATATCTGCCAGTTTCACTGTAGCATCTTTTATTAGGTCATTCATTTCAGTTACAAAATTTATCCATCTCTCTTGGTTTGCTCCAAACAAGGCTGCTTTGAAGAACTCAAAATTGATCTGGATCTTATTGTCGTCAGGTGTCATTATTTCTTGTCCTTGTAACTCTTCAAAATGATCTCCTACAAAGTCTAGGGTAGGGTGGATGATTCCAAAATCCTCTTCTCTTTCCTGCATCAAGGTCATAATTTCTTGAGCAGTTATTTGGATTACCCTTATTTGTCTGAACATTTCGGAAAAACCTTTGGCATGAGCTCTTATTCTCCTTAACATGTCCTTTTTCATTACATCCAGATAGTATACATGATCTTGAACCTTTGTCACTGATGGGGGTTGTGCACTTGGAGTGTCTCTTCGAGTCAATTCTTCCTGTTGCTTACTTATTACTACTTTTAACTCTGCCTTTTCCTCCTCCTCTTTGCTCAGTTGTTTTCTTAGTTTATCAATTGTTTCAACAAATTGGTCTATGACTTGGACCTGCACTACTTTAGCAACTTCTGCCATCTCTCCCTCTTTTCCTAGCACTGATGAACCCCCTGTTTCCTCATTAACTCTGAAGACTAGTGGATTTTGCAGAGGAGGAAGATTGATTTCTACCAAATCTGATATAGGTGCCTCTGATTTACCTTCTTCAGTGAGTTGTTCTCCTATATTCCCCATCCCTGCTACTAACTGCAATTCTTGTTCATTTGCGGTAGTGAAGGTGGTCTGCTCATCTGTTCTTTCCAAAACAACTTGGGTAGTAGGCAAAGACAATCTGGGTCTCTTCATTTCCATAGGAGTTACCTCTTTTTGATTCTTCACTAGGTGGCTTCGAAAAAGGCCACCTAATCCACCAGTTCTCCTAGGATTCATTTGTATCACTGATGGAATTTTAATCTCCTGTCCCTTTATGTTTATAGAGGTAGGGACGACCATGGGTGCCAATTTCTTCACACTAGTTACAACTAATACATTATCAAAAATGGGAACTACAACTTGCTCTATGGGTGACGCTTCTTGAGTGGATGCAATTACCATTTCCTTTCCTTTATCTGCATTGGTTTGTTGAGAAGCTTCTTGAGGAATGTTTGGTGCTGCTTCTATTCTGAGTTGAGCATTCTCAAGGGGCCTGACCTATTGTTCTATTACATCAGCAGCTTTAACAGTGACCTCCATTAGATCGATACCCTGTTCTTCTATTAATTCTAATAAGGGGTCTTCCTTGATTGTTGGGTCCTGTCCTTGGTATAACAGGTGCTACAACATCCACTAAATTTTCTCGAAGCCTTCTTAGTTCTGTAGGGTAATCATAGGCTTCATAAACCTGTGTGCTACCTCTTTTTTTTGGAGGGAATTTATTCCATACTACCTACAAATCTAATCCTTTCTCCATGGCTTCTACCAAGCTTTCTTTGAAAGCATCTTCCCGATGTCTTATTCGAGCATATTCTCTCTTTTCCATCATTTTGTTGTATGTTCCTTTGGGGTCATAGAATCTCCAAGATATTTCATCTAATCCCATGTTGTCCAATTCAAACATTCCTTTGAGCAGGGAAGGATATCCAACAAATACAAAATCTCCAAAATGACAGGGAACATCGAGCCAGGGGACCTTACCATGTTTCTTTACCAGTCTCATCTTAGCCTCTTCTGCCACTTGTCTGCATAATTCCAAGGCTACTATGGACAACGAGCAGTACTATGGTAGCATCTTAGGAGGGATTTTAGCTCCATATAATCTGATGTAAGTAAAACCCTCCGTGAAGAAGAAGTCCCCAATTTATTTCTCTTTGATAAAGGTTTTTACCCCTGGCCCTAATCTCTCAGGAACTAGCCCAGTTAATGCCCAATGAATTTCTACTAAGAAATGGTCACAGAACCAGCTTATGTGAGTTCGTCCTTCGTGTAATCTCCAGAAGCTATTCTGAACATAGGGGCTGTCAATGGATCTTACTCTTCTACGGGCTTCTTCACCCAGTTGACCCGCTATCAGATGGATAAAAAATGAGTATTGTGAAAAATGGGGCATTTCTTGCCTCTGTTCGAAAACTGCTTTTCTCAACTCTATCATTTCTCTATGTATCTGGGTACTTAATTCTAATTCCCAGGCGTAAATTGGAGTGTTATACGCCCTATTGCATTGAGAAGCTAAGTATAAAACTCTTTTAGTTATCCTACTAAGATCCTGTACTCCCAGAATTATGTTTATCATATCACAGAAATCCTGAACCCATGGCTTAAAAGCACTTTTATTAATTGGGAATTCTTTTTCTATTTTTTCTTGCGTATCGAACAAGGTTTTAAAAACTTCCATATCTGTAAACATACGAGATTGGTGTTCGATTACCTGGTCTCCTAGGAAGGTGGTATGTTTCACCAAGTTGAAAACTTCCCGGATATGCTCAACTTTGATGCTGAATATCGACCGATTTTTGTTGTCTCAAAAGGTCTTCGTTCTCTCGTCATACGCCACCGCCATCCATGCCATCAAATCTGAGGAGAAGTGTACTTTTGGACATATCAGCTTCCCAATGTTACTGTTCCATCTATTATTTCTGGGGAAACCCTTGTACTGTAACCTACGGGCTTTGTGAAACAAATTGGCCATTATCCATGGGGTCCTGTTATCATTTTCCATCACCTGGGCGAAGCTCTTGATGCAAGCATTATCTATCTCGTATTGTTGAGTTGGATTAGGTCTTTTGTCTACTCCACATCTCTGAGCAAACTCGTACATGGTGCTACCGAGGACAGGTGGTCCAAGAATTGCAGAGTAGGGTGACCTATCTGTGATGAATTTCATAGCTTCCCTAGTGTCTTCAGGTATGAAAATGTCTCCCCATGATGCCATTGATCTCTTGATAATAGGTCGAGTCTTTCTATGGCTGTGAAGCTCAAAAATCCTCCTTTCTCTGTACTTCTGATGTATCAACTTCTGCTCTTTAGCTTACCAGGGTAGTGGCCTTGACTGGTTTCATGAGTTCATATATAGGGTGGTGGAATGGGTTCGATAAATTCGCATGTTTTGTCATCAAACCGATGCCACCTACTATTGTTTAAAATTGGCCAAAGAAAATTTGCCACCGCATATTTTTCCTGGAGTTGAGCGTTTATGAAAGGTAATGTCTTTTATCTTACGTGCCCCGGGCCCTTTTGATTTGTGTGCCTGTAATCATTTATGAACTTTCGCTATTGGTCATTGGGAACCTTTTTATCATACGTGGAACTGATATGTGCCACTAGGATGACTTTCTTTTTGAATCTTGTGCCACCTCAGGTTCGAATGGTAACTAAATCCTTGGGATCGATTATATTTCATTTAGGCAGTGATCTCCCTCAAGATTTTTACAAGATCTGGTTCTTGGTGTGAGTGACAACTTTTATTGCCTCGAAGGTCTCCCTTTTTCCTTAAGTCAAACGTGATCAAGCGTAATCGTTGGATGTGCTCCTTTTGTTATTGCCACCATGGATCTTTTTGAAACCTGTAGGTTAATTAATCGAAAGAAACATGCTTTGAACCCCTTTGATTTACCTTTGGATCGAGCGCTATCATCGGATCTGAGTGTAGGTGAGCACATTCATTTGATTCATCGAAGATGCTTGTTCGTTAAACCCTTTGTATTTTCTTTGTCTTTACTCTGACTCATGCATGATCATTGGATTTCTTTTATCTCAATGAAGCGCTGTCGTTAGATCTCGATAGTTGATTCATCGCTTAACTCTTTGGCTCGTGTGCTATCATCGGATTGATTTGAGATGAAGCGCGTTCATTGATGTCCTGGGACCTACACAATAGTTAGTCTTCCTACGTCTGATTGGGTTAATCATGCTTGTATTGTCGAAAACCTTTGGTTTGGTAATAATTCATAAGACATTATTTAAAGGTTAGAGACCATACCTTCATTGATTTAATTTTCTAATAACGTGGTATATTAATCTTCATCTAATCATGATTATCCAATGTTAACCCCATGATTTTTTATCTTAATAACTTGATTTAAACCTAGGTAGCATATTACACGTTTACCTTTCCTTGCGATCGTCGTTAGATCTTACCATGGTGAAGGCGCGACCGTTGGATCTTTCGACCATGTGCTTGGTTTAACATAAGATAGAAGGGACAAATTATAAAGTATTTAATTAACCAAAAGAAAACCTTTAGATTAAACCTTGATCACTTTTATCGATGTGCACCATCATATTTGAGTGGTGATGAGTGCAACCATCGGATCTCTTGTACCTGCACACTTTAATAACTAGGGGGTGCATCTTTTAATTTTTATTAATCTCGATTAAGCTGAAAGGGGGAGATTAGATGACGTGTTAGACCCTTGCTAATTACTTAATTAACTTTACCTTTACCTTTGTCCTCATCCGATATCTTATCATCCATGATTTTTGACGTGGTCATTGGATCTTAGATGGCTATTGGCGTAGCCATAGATTTTAATCAACTTGCAAGTTAGTTACCAAAGGATGCATGGTTTTAATCATGATTAAGCCAAAAGGGGGGTGATTATACAATGTGCTTAGACCCTCATTAATTCATTTTAACCCGCTTAATTAATCTTTCGAGGTTTAAAACTTTTTAAAGCATATTTTGTGCGAACGCCACCGTTAGATCAGATCTCGATCGAGCGCTGTCGTTTGATCTTTTAACTTGCTTGATATTTATTCCAAAGGGGGCATGGAACTTTAATGTTAATTTTAATGCATGATTCATTTGAATCAAGCACAATATTGATCTAAAATGATGATTGGGCGCTATCGTCCGATCTATCGGACTTGCTCAATGTTTAATTGACCGCTTGACCCATGTTGACTTGATTTAAAGTTTTGACTCTTTGGTAAGCGTGCAACCGTTGGATTGATTTCAAAGAACTCGTATATTGCTGAATTTAATTAAGTAGAATCCTTAGGTTATAACCTTATTGAACCTTTTGACTTATTTGATTTTATGTCTTGGTTGATTCTATTAATGTGTCGTCATAGATTAGACTTGGATCAAGCGCGGCCTTTGGATTAAATCTAATGTGCTCAATTTTTAGTATATTGGGGTGCATACCCTTAGTTTTTAATTAAATTTATGCTTTGGACTTAAGACTTTTGGGTTTTTAGACCATGATGAATAATTAACCTTTTAAAACTTAGGGTTTATAAGGATTTGTATTGTTGGTTTAGGCTCAAGGAAATTTTCTAATGAATGTTGGATTTGGCTTTAGATATTTAATTAATAGAATTTTCCCTATCCATATTTGATATACTCAATTAATAAAATGAGGTATACATTATTAAAATCAAAGTTTAGACTTCATCAAACCAATTCAATGAAAAAAATAAGATACTCACACTAATTTGAAGAAGTGACCAACATTATGAATACTTTGATTGAAACCAAAAATTTAAATTTGGGGGTTTCAAAGTTGAGTCAAATTTGGCTCCAACATAGGCTCTGACTGGGACAAGGTGCTGAAAACTTGAGGCTCTTGAGAATTCCAGAATCTCTCGGTTTTATTTGCAAAAATTTGAACAAGAATTTAACACTTTGACTGCTAAGTAAAGCTTGAAATGTATAATTTTTTCCTCTTTTTTTTTTATATATACTGAAAAACTGTATGAACAACATGATATCAAAGCAAGTAGAGTATGAAAAACTGTAGATCCCTTTTCATTCAATTTGGAAACAAAGGTTAGAAATTTTAGAAATCAATGAGTTTTATTTTGAAATATTGTAATGCTTGTTTTAGCTAAGTCATAAGATATGATTACACAGATTTTGTCACAGTCATTTGTTTCATCATATTTTTGCCCATGTGTGTGTTTGTGCATTCTTTTTTGGATTTCTAAATCTTTCAGAACTTTACCATATCTGAGCAAAATAGTCAAGCCTAATATGTGATTTCACTCTTTAAAAATTTTGACCATTCTGTAGGGCTCCACTGCCAATCAGGCATCTATAGCCTCGGTGGAGTTGCTTCTAATCCCATCTTAGTTTTACCCTACTGCTAGTCAAGCGTCTATAGCTTCGGTAGAGGTTTTCCAAGATATCTCAGGCAGTGACTCAGTTTTACTTTATTTTTATTTTTCTTTCTCGTGAGAGAAGTGTTTGGATATATAAGAAAATTGTGCAATAAGTATGCCTGAGTTGAGGATTAGTTTCTGGCTATGAAATATGAGTGTAATGATTTTTGGCTCAACTACCCTCTCAAAGATAACTCAGTTCTTCGGACCTTTGAAGTCACCTTAAGTATCATTTGTAATGTGAGGCTTGACATGATGTTTCAATCAACTTTGTTTTCTTTCTGTTTTATCTCATATCAAACAACTATTGCATAAACACTCATATTTGAAAGAATAGTAAACCTCATCAGAATCTAAAATAAATCCCCTTTTTTCTTATTGTCTTTGGTGGAATAAATAGTTAGATATACTCATCAAACTAAGATATCATGTGTACAGTAAACTCAAAATTATTCAAGAACAAAAGGGAAGCTTAACTAATAAACAAAATACACCACTCTATTTTTGGATTTTTGTTTTTCTATTTTTTTGTATTGTTTTTTTTGTAAAGTACACCTTCAATAGGGATTGTACATTTTGAGGTGTTGGCCATTAATAGGGATAGCCATTATTTCTCCCTACAAATTCTGTAGCTTGTAAGTATTCTAACTGATAACATGGGCAATTTGATATGGGCCAATCCATTTAGGTTCAAATTTACCTTTTTCACCATGCTTATCATTTTTGGGATCCCAATAGATGACTATATCTCCTTGAGAAAAAGGAGTACCCTTAGCTTTCTTATTAAACAATTCCATGGTTTTCTTGGTTTGTTCCATCATTCTATTAAGGGTCTCTCTTCTTTGTTCTTCTAACAGGACAATTTGATCAAGCCTTCTATGTATGGGATTGGGGTCTTCATGGTCTTGCAATAGGAGGGAAAGTGCCAATTTTTCTATTCTTGGGGGTAATAGGGCTTTCTCTCCATAAACCATCTCATAGGGGGTTCTTCCTGTGTTTCTTTTAATAGACAACCTATCAGCCCATAAAGCAAATTTAAGTTCATTGTCCCATCCCCTTTTGTTTTTGCCTAATGACCTTTTTATTCTTGTTATTACATTTTTATTTGATGACTCAGCTAAACCATTTCCTTGGGGGTAATAATTAGCAGAATGAGATAATTCAATTCCATATTCAACACAAAATTCTACCATTTCATATGACACAAAATATTGAGCATTATCAGTTACAAGCTTTTTAGGAACTCCATACCTGGTCAAGATGTTTTCTTCTATGAATATGATGACTGCAATAGTTGTAGATGTTCTCAAAGGTGCAGCTTCCACCCACTTTGTGAAGTAATCTATTGCAGTTATGATCCACTTATGTTGGCCAGATGAATTAGGCTTGATCTCTCCAATCAGGTCAATACCCCATTGAGCAAAAGGTGCTTCAATAATTACTGGCTTGAGGGGCATGGCTGGTAGATGCTTTTTCCCTGCAAAAACTTGGTAGTTATGACAATTCCTAACATATTTATATACATCCTTAAAAAGGGATGGCCAATAATATCCTGCTCTCATGATTTTATTAGTTGTAGCTCTTGGAGCAAAGTGTCCTCCACAGAAACCATTATGAAATTCATTAATTATTTCTGGGACTTCTCTTTCATATAAGCAGACTAATAATACTCCATCAGGATGTTTCCAATATAATACTCCATTTTGTATATAATACTTCTGAGCTTGAAGTTTGACTGACCTCATTCTGTTTATTGACATATCTCTGGGAAAAGACAACGTTTGTAAGTATGACAAAATTTCTTCATACCATTTACATTCTTCATTTTTTATTCTTCTGTCATCATATGTCTGATCTATGGTGAGAATATTTTCAGATCCTACTTCTTCTTTGTTAGCCAACAGTTTAGCTAAACCTTGCCCTTTGACTGTTTTAACTATTTTGAATTCAACATCGTATTGCAAAAGTTTTACCATCCATCTTGTTGGTCTTCCTAATGGCTCTGATTGAGAAAAGATATCTTTTATTGCTATAAAGGGAATACAATAGTAAACTTTGTTTGAGCCAAATATACCTTTGAAGTGTTCTAAAGATTGGATGACTGCATAGGCATGTTTTTCTAGCAGGGTGTATTTAAGATGTGCTCCTTTTAGTCCTGAGCTCATAAAGGCTATTGGCCTTTCATTATTTTCATTATCTTTCTGTGAAAGAACTGCAACAATAGAGTGTTCAGATGCATATGAATAGATATTAAAATCTTTTGCATAATCAGGGCAACTTAAAGCTGGAGTGGTTGATATGGCTTCTTTGATCTTGTTAAATGTTTCCATATTTTCTATTGTCCATTTTATTTCTCCAGTTTTCTTCACCATATCATTTATGGGTTTGGTCATTTCTGCAAAATTTGGGACAAATATTCTGATAAAATTTATTTTTCCAAAGAATGACCTTACTCCTTTTAGGTTCTTGGGTGGGGGAATTTTAGAAATGGCTTCTATCCTTTCTGGATCAATGCTTATCCCCTTTTCTGAAACTATATGACCTAGCAATTTTCCTTGTGTAGTTCCGAATATGCATTTTTTTGGATTTAGAGAGATTCCAAATTCCTTGCACCGGGAAAAAACTGTAGTCAAATGTTCTAGATGATCTTCTGGATTTTTAGAAAATACTGTGATATCATCTAAGTACACTACTACAATTTTGAACATTAATCCTTTGAAAGCAAAGTCCATCGCTCTCTGGAAAGTAGCACCTGCATTCATCAATCCAAAAGGTATTCTTAAATATTCAAATGTGCCCCAGGGTGTGGTGAATGTTGCCTTGTGTCTATCTTCTGGATTTATCAAAATTTGATTGTACCCTAAAAATCCATCTAACAGGGACAATCTAGTTGAACCTACTACTGCTTGCAGTAGTTGTTCCATGTTAGGCAATGGGTAATTGTCTTTTAGTGAGCTCTTGTTTAAATTTCTAAAATCTATGCAGAGTCTAATGTCCCCATTCTTTTTCCTAACTGGTACTAAGTTGGATATCTAGGAGGAAAATCTTACTTTTCTTATTATCTTGGAGTCCAACAATTTTTGTACCTCTTTTTGCATTACTGGGTGCAGAGTTGGATTGTATTTCCTTTGTTTCTATCTGAATGGCTTGGAATCTTCCTTCAAAGGTATTATGTGAGTCATTACATCTGTCTTGAAGGTTTTGAGGTCTTCATAAGTCCAAGAAAAATGTTCTTTGTTCTTTTTCAAGAAACTGATATATCCAACCTTTTCTTTAGCAGGTAAAGCCATGTCTACTTTCACTATTCTGGGTTCTTTCATTGAGCCAATATTAATATCCTCAGATATCACTTCTCTTTGTAAAGGTTTATAGGCTTTGTCAAAATCATCGAATAGGCTCTCTAGAGAAACTAATCCTTTGGGTATTCTATTAGTTTTCAACTGGATTACTTCTACTGGCTCTCCTATTTGATTTTTTAATTTTTCTTCATCCTTTTCATCATAGATTACATCTGCATACTGATTTTGTAAAGTCATAAAATCCTTAATATCTATATCATCTTGAAAGACCTGTAGATATACTATGTTATCTGGCACAGAAGGTTTATAGACTAAAATAGTTGGGAATCTATCCATATATTCTGTAGTTATCTCTGGGTGATCTAGACCTGAGGCATTTACAGCTAAAAGATCTGCAACATGATTTTGTTCTCTAGGAATATATGAAATATTGAAAGCCAAAAATTTATCGATTTCTTCCAATACTACATTTCTATATTGCTTAAGTCTAGGATGCTTGGTCTGATATTTACCTTTGATTTGTAGTATAATAAGTTTTGCATCCCCTATTACAGTTAAGTAGTTAATACCTAGCTCTTTTGCTTTCCTTAGCCCTAATAGTAAAGCTTCGTACTCAACTACATTGTTTGTGCAAGGAAATTGCAATCTGTAAGGGATACTAAGGTAGTTTCCTTTAATATCAATCAAATTTACACCTGCACCTACTCCAGATTGGGATTTAGCCCCATCAAATGACATGGTCCACATTTCTTGGGTTAATACTCGATCTGATTCAGCATCAGTTATTCTCATATCTTCTGGATCCATGTTCTTTGCATCCGGTACTTCCACCAGGAATGGGTTGTGCCATATTGAATAGACTCCCATCCCTTTTTCTTCCATAGAGTTAACTAAGTTAATCATGGTTTCATCTATTTGAATTAACTCTACAAAATGTTTGTTGAATGGTTCCCTTCTCAAAATTATATTCTCCTTATCTGATATGGGGATGGTAGCATAAGACCAGTCTAGTTGTATTGATCCCCCTAGTTGTTCTACCCAATGCCTACTGAGTAAAAGTGAGAAGAATGGGTCAACATCAACTACTGCTACGTCCATGACAATGCCCTTTTTGGGGTGTTGGTCTAGGTAAACTAATAATCTAGTTATCACCCCTACATAGGGAATTTGTCTACTATCCATTATAGAAATAGGAGCAGAATCTCTAGTACAGATTAATCCCATTTGGTCAGCTATTAGCTTAGGCATGATATTATGTGAAGCTCCACTATCGAGCATGCAATTGTGAATCACATATCTTTCCCCTTCATCTGAATTATATCTTAATGACACATAGAAGGGTCTGATAGAAGATGGTGATCTTGTATCATGTTGATTTTGTCTAGCAGCATGACAAGTAGGGTCTTCTTTCTGCTCTACTAATCCAAAAGCTCTGCATACTTGTTCTCTGTATGTTTGAACTTTCATAAGTTCACCAAATGTGATATTAACCTTTTTCTTACTGAGTTCTGACCCAACATCAAATTCTATCTTCTTTATATCCAATGGTTTATTACTTTCTTCTTTGGGAATCTCTTCCATTGATTCTATTACTTCAGGAGTAATCTTGTTAGGGTTCCTATCAGTTTTCTCTTTACTGATATTTTTATTGGTGAAAGTTTATCTTCTTGTTTCATTTGTAGATAATTTCTCTGTTCTTTCAGGGACTGTTCTATTCCTTAAATTTAAAACATGGGTTGCCTCTAATTCTTCAACCTCTTGAGTAGTGGGGATCAATTTCCCTTGCTTCATCTTATCATATCTTGACTCATGTGATTTCTACAAGATTTTAGTTCCTTCAGTTACTAAGATCTGAGGATGATGATTTGAAGCATATTTATCCATGTCTTCTTCAAACAACCTTTCTCTGGATTCATCTTCAATGGACCAACATGCATTGATTCTTATATCCTCTTCTGATTCTGCATGCATATCTACATTACGTTGATCACTTAGGTGTATTCCACATGCATCAGGGTTATGGGGTGCATCACAAGTAGAGCAAAAATAAGGAAAACCTTCAGCTACATTGGCAGATGGCATTGGGTTAGGGACATTGTTCTGATCCCTATCGAAATCTCTATTTTTCTAGTTATTATTCCCATTACCCCTATTCCTATTCCCTTCTTCAAAACCATTGTTGTTTCCCCAATTCTTATTGTAATTTTTCTTAAAGGGGGATGGTTGTCAATATGTGGTCGCTCTGTCTGTGAAGATTCACCGTTATTTCCATTTCTTTCAATTCTTGCTAACCTGTTACTCATGTTGTTGAATATTTCTGTCATCTGACTAGTCAACTTCTCCATAGGATCAATTTCAGTTCTTCTTTGTATATCAAAAGCCACTCTCTTAGGTTTTCTCTCAGGCATGTTAACCTCTAAAGAATAAGGCTTCATCTTACCACTGTCAAGCATATTTATTTCTATATCCATTGCTTTTTCCATACAACCATCAATGGTAGTGGCTTGTTCTTGCCTTAATTCATAGTTAAACTCTCCTTGAAAAGCATTCTTATAAAAACAAATAGACTGAATATCACTAGGCCCGAGGTTGGCAGGGATTTTGTTTCTTGTTTTTGAAAATATTCTATTAAAATCACTAACAACCTCATTTTATTTCTTCTTCATAGTGGCTAGCTCAGTTAACAATGATTGTTCATTTTTCCTTTCACCATACTTCTTTAGGAACACCTCTTCCATTTTGGTGAAGTCTGGGATATCATTGTTAGGAAGGGAATTAAACCATTCTCTGGCATATTTTTCTAAAGTCTGTAGAAACAGTCTTAATACTACATCTTCATGTTCAACTTCTAGACTATCCATTGCATATAAGAAACTTTTGATATGATCCTCTCCAGTTACTGCACTATTTCCTAAAAACTTAGGGAGGTATTTGTGAGCTTTATTGGGTAAGGCATTTAAATTTACTGGTAATGCAAAAGGCCTATATCTGTTAGTTCTCCATAAATGAACATTAACCTGAGCCATTGCTACTATAGAATTTAATTTCATAGTTGTAGTACCTACGGTGGTATGGGTTTGGGCAGCTTGAACGTAAACTGATGGATTATCTACCTTTGAATGAGAATAATCACATATATCTTCTACTACTGATTTTAAACGTTCATCTACAGTAATATCAGTAGTAATAGTATTCTAAATTTTCTTCACGTACCTTTTACCGCTAGAATTTAATCTACTGTTATAAACAGTATTCTTAAAAAGTGGAGTTTTTTGGGTATGTATAAATACCTCTGGATTCTCGAGTTCTGGAAATAGCTCCTTACCACTTCTCCTGGTGTTAGCCAACACGTTCTGTTCTCTCCTTTTTTATATTTTTCTTCTGGGTTCGTCCAGCAGAGTCACCAACATCGAGGTGCAGAAAGAACAATGTGCACTTTTACCAAGAATGCTTGATATTACCACTCATCCTCATAGAAGTTGGTTCTTGGGAAAATTCAAGAACATCAAGAAAACGAATTTTCAAGAAAATCAAGAAGTGAAAATTCAAGAAAATACAGGGACGTAAAAAACTTGTGATTAAAAACCACGGGTAAAAGTAAAATAAAGAACGTTAGAAGTCATGGAAATTAAAATGCAAGTTCTTTATTTTAATTGGCTGCTTGTTGATTAATATATGTCATGAACTCCAGGTTTAGAATGTAAAAATTCTCCTCGAAAACGGTGCCAAAAAACTGTTGGAACCGATTCTTGCATCCATAGGATTTCGATTGTCATGCTACAAGAATCCGTTTGAAACCAACGAGCTATTACAGGATCTGGTCGACCTACCTCATGTTCTTCTAAACATGAATATTTCTAAAGAAGACTATAGAATGGGTAAGGAAACCCCAATGGTAATTCTTTGATTAAACTTCTAATTACACGCTCCAGATTTATATTAAGCTATAAGTATTCTTTTTAAAATGACCAAGCATGAAAATAACCAACTGTTATGCCTTATGTAGACCGATGCCTAGATTCATTGGGTTGTTATAGCAATTTAACAACAATTTTTAATTATGAATAGAGAGAATGGGGAAAAGAAAATTGGCATTCAAAGCTTCATTCGAATATCGTAATAAAACTAGGAGTTAACCAATGAGAGAAACGTATATAATGCATTCAAATAATGTAACCCATTATATAGTGACACACAATACTGAGACAAAGATATAATAAAAATGAAACTCATAATTGTATTGATTTCAAGAATTTTTACATGTAGAGTGGGCGGGATGCCTTTTAACTCTATTTTCAAGAAAAATATATCAATACAATGAAAATATCTCGTTCAAATAATGTAACAGGTCTCTCCTACTCTACTTGTTCCAATATGGTAATAGTAGAATCTCTGAATCTCAGGCTCAATAGGATAGGAAATAATCTCAGCTTCTTGAGCACTTTCCTATTACAATCTTGCACAACAAAGGGAAGAATAAGAATGAGAAGGAAAATAGACACATAAGGGGATACAACAACACAACTAACAGGGCACTCAAGTATACCTCTTAGCAAAAATGCTATTCTCTAATTGCTTGATGTAGAATATATCCTCAACTACCTCTTCTTATAGCCTCTGGTTCTTGATTCTATTATTTCTGGTTGATTTCTGGCCTTACATTTGTCAACATCTGGTTGAGCTTCAAAAATTGGTACAGTTGGCTTCTATTGTCTTTTCCATTTTGATTGTGTTCTCTTCTTTGACTCTTTCAAACATAACTTTATCAATCGGTGATTAAGGTATGAGGGAAACCTTTATCTTCTTTTGTTACTTCCTTGTGCATTTAGTTGTTGTCTTTTAGACTGGCCTCTTTTGGGTTGTCCCCCTTTGATTACTTGGCTCTCTAACTATGCCAGAAATATTCTCTATTGTTGTTGTTGTCTGTTGTGTTGAACTTACTTTCTATGTTGACTATGGGTATTAACCTTTTTCCCTTTTTGACTTTGTTGCAGCTATTTTATATGTTCATCAATCAATTTCCAAACTCTTGTATCAAATGTGGCTGCAATCCTTAGCATGTTCATTTCTTGCAAGATTTTGTTTTTCTGTACAACAATAATATGCATGCTCCTATCATATTGAAATAGTAACATTTCCACAACATTTACCATAAGTGTGGTTTGCCTAATCATCTCTTCCTCATCACCTGGTTCACAGTCGAATATTTCAAGGATTTCTTTAAATACCTCTTCTATATCTGAGGCTTCTAAGCATTGGTCTAGGGATAGGCCAATATCTGCTAGTTTCACTGTAGCATCTTTTATTAGGTCATTCATTTCAGTTATAGAATTTATCCATCTCTCTTGGTTTGCTCCAAACAGGGCTGCTTTGAAGAACTCAAAATTGATCTGGATCTTATTGCCATCATGTGTCATTATTTCTTGTCCTTGTAACTCTTCAAAATGATCTCCTACAAAGTCTAGGGTAGGGTGGATGATTCCAAAATCCTCTTCTCTTTCCTGCATCAAGGTCATAATTTCTTGAGCAGTTATTTGGATTACCCTTATTTGTCTGAACATTTCGGAAAAACCTTTGGCATGAGCTCTTATTCTCCTTAACATGCTCCTTTTCATTACATTCAGATAGTATACATGATCTTGAACCTTTGTCACTGATGGGGGTTGTGCACTTGGAGTGTCTCTTCGAGTCAATTCTTCCTGTTGCTTACTTATTACTGCTTTTAACTCTACCTTTTCCTCCTCCTCTTTGCTCAGTTGTTTTCTTAGTTTATCAATTGTTTCAACAAATTGGTCTATGACTTGGACCTGCACTGCTTTAGCAACTTCTGCCATCTCTCCCTCTTTTCCTAGCATTGATGAACCCCCTGTTTCCTCATTAACTCTGAAGACTAGTGGATTTTGCAGAGGAGGAAGATTGATTTCTACCATATCTGATATAGGTGCCTCTGATTTACCTTCTTCAGTGAGTTGTTCTCCTATATTCCCCATCCCTGCTACTAACTGCAATTCTTGTTCATTTGTGGTAGTGAAGGTGGTCTGCTCATCTGTTCTTTCCAAAACAACTTGGGTAGTAGGCAAAGACAATCTGGGTCTCTTCATTTCCATAGGAGTTACCTCTTTTTGATTCTTCACTAGGTGGCTTCGAAAAAGGCCACCTAATCCACCAGTTCTCCTAGGATTCATTTGTATCACTGATGGAATTTTAATCTCCTATCCCTTTATGTTTATAGAGGTAGGGATGGCCATGGGTGCCAATTTCTTCACACTAGTTACAGCTAATACATTATCAAAAATGGGAACTACAGCTTGCTCTATGGGTGATGCTTCTTGAGTGGATGCAGTTACCATTTCCTTTCCTTTATCTGCACTGGTTTGTTGAGAAGCTTCTTGAGGAATGTTTGGTGCTACTTCTATTCTGAGTTGAGCATTCTCAGGGGGCCTGACCTATTGTTCTATTACATCAGCAACTTTAACAGTGACCTCCATTAGATCGATACCCTGTTCTTCTATTAATTCTAATAAGGGGTCTTCCTTGATTTTTGGGCCTGTCCTTGGTATAATAGGTGCTACAACATCCACTAAATTTTCTCGAAGCCTTCTTAGTTCTGTAGGGTAATCATAGGCTTCATAAACCTATGTGCTACCTCTTTTTTTTGGAGGGAATTTATTCCATACTACCTACAAATCTAATCCTTTCTCCATGGCTTCTACCAAGATTTCTTCGAAAGCGTCTTCTCGATGTCTTATTCGAGCATATTCTCTCTTTTCCATCATTCTGTTGTATGTTCCCTTTGGGTCATAGAATCTCCAAGATATTTCATCTAATCCCATGTTGTCCAATTCAAACATTCCTTTGAGTAGGGAAGGATATCCAACAAATACAAAATCTCCAAAATGACAGGGAACATCGAGCCAGGGGACCTTACCATGTTTCTTTACCAGTCTCATCTTAGCCTCTTCTGCCACTTGTCTGCATAATTCCAAGGCTGCTATGGACAACGGGCAGTATTGTGGTAGCATCTTAGGAGGGATTTTAGCTCCATATAATCTGATGTAAGTAAAACCCTCTATGAAGAAGAAGTCCCCAATTTCTTTCTCTTTGATAAAGGTTTTTACCCCTGGCCCTAATCTCTCAGGAACTAGCCCAGTTAAAGCCCAATGAATTTCTACTAAGAAATGGTCACAGAACCAACTTATGTGAGTTCGTCCTTCATGTAATCTCTAGAAGCTATTCTGAACATAGGGGCTGTCAATGGCTCTTACTCTTCTATGGGCTTCTTCACCCAGTTGACCCACTATCAGATGGATAAAAAATGAGTATTGTGAAAAATGGGGCATTTCTTGCCTCTGTTCGAAAATTGCTTTTCTCAACTCTATCATTTCTCTATGTATCTGGGTACTTAATTCTAATTCCCAGGCATAAATTGGAGTGTTATATGCCCTATTGCATTGAGCAGCTAAGTATAAAACTCTTTTAGTTATCCTACTAAGATCTTGTACTCCCAAAATTATGTTTATCATATCACATAAATCTTGAACCCATGGCTTAAAAGCACTTTTATTAATTGGGAATTCTTTTTCTATTTTTTCTTGCGTATCGAACAAGGTTTTAAAAACTTCCATATCTGTAAACATACGAGATTGGTGTTCGATTACCTGGTCTCCTAGGAAGGTGGTATGTTTCGCCAAGTTGAAAACTTCTTGGATATGCTCAACTTTGATGCTGAATACCGGCCAATTTTTGTTGTCTCGGAAGGTCTTCGTTCTCTCGTCATACGCCACCACCATCCATGCCATCAAATCTAAGGAGAAGTGTACTTTCAGACATATCAGCTTCCCAATGTTACTGTTCCATCTATTATTTTTGGGGAAACCCTTGTACTGTAACCTGCAGGCTTTGTGAAACAAATCAGCCATTATCCATGGGGTCCTGTTATCATTTTCCATCACCTGGGTGAAGCTCTTGATGCAAGCATTATCTATCTCGTATTGTTGAGCTGGATTAGGTCTTTTGTCTGCTCCACATCTCTGAGCAAACTCGTACATGGTGCTACCAGGGACAGGTGGTCCAATAATTATAGAGTAGGGTGACCTATCTGTGATGAATTTCATAGCTTCCCTAGTGTCTTTAGGTATGAAAATGTCTCCCCATGATGCCATTGATCTCTTGATAATAGGCCAAGTCTTTCTATGGTTGTGAAGCTCAAAAATCCTCCTTTCTCTGTACTTCTGATGTATCAACTTCTGCTCTTTAGCTTACCAGGGTAGTGGCCTTGACTGGTTTCATGAGTTCATATACAGGGTGGTGGAATGGGTTCGATAAATTCGCACGTTTTGTCATCAAACCGATGCCACCTACTATTGTTTAAAATTGGCCAAAGAAAATTTGCCATCACATATTTTTCCTGGAGTTGAGCGTTTATGAAAGGTAATGTCTTTTATCTTACGTGCCCCGGGCCCTTTTGATTTGTGTGCCTATAATCATTTATGAACTTTCGCTATTGGTCATTGGGAACCTTTTTATCATACGTGGAACTGATATGTGCCACTGGGATGACTTTATTTTTGAATCTTGTGCCACCTCAGGTTTGAATGGTAACTAAATCCTTGGGATCGATTATATTTCATTTAGGTAGTGATCTCCCTTGGGATTTTTACAAGATCTGGTTCTTGGTGTGAGTGATAACTTTTATTGCCTCGAAGGTCTCCCTTTTTCCTTAAGTCAAATATGATCAAGCGCAGTCGTTGGATGTGCTTCTTTCCTATTGCCACCATGGATCTTTTCAAAACTTGTAGGTTAATTATTTGAAAGAAAACATGCTCCAAACCTTCTTTTTTTTTTTTACCTTTGGTTTACCTTTGGATCGTGCGCTACCGTTGGATCTGAGTGTAGGTGAGCGCATTCATTTGATTCATCAAAGATGCTTGTTCATTAAACCCTTTGTATTTTCTTTGTCTTTACTCTGACTCATGCACGATCGTTGGATTTCTTTTATCTCGATGAAGCACTATCGTTAGATCTCGATAGTTGATTCATCGCTTAATTCTTTGGTTCATGTACTTGTCATCGATTGATTTGAGATGAAGCACATTCGATTGATATCATGGGACCTGCACGATCGTTAGTCTACATGTATTAATTTGGTTAATCATGCTTATATGGTCAAAAATCTTTGGTTTGGTAATAATTCATTAGACATAATTAAGGTTAGAGGCTATACCTTCATTGATTTAATTTTCTAATAACGTGGTATATTAATCTTCATTTAATCATGATTATCCAATGTTAACCCCATGATTTTTATCTTAATAACTCGATTTAAACCTAGGTAGCATATTACACGTTTACCTTTCCTTATGATCATCGTTAGATCTTACCATGGTGAAGGCGCGATCGTTGGATCTTTCGACCATGTGCTTGGTTTAACATAAGATAGAAGGGATAAATTATAAAGTATTTAATTAACCAAAAGAAAACCTTTAGATTAAACCTTGATCACTTTTATCGATGCGCACCATCAGATTTGAGTGGTGATGAGTGCAACCATCGGATCTCTTGTACCTGCACACTTTAATAACTAGGGGGGTGCATCTTTTAATTTTGATTAATCTCGATTAAGTTAAAAGGGGAGATTAGCTGACGTGTTAGACCCTTGCTAATTACTTGATTAATTTTACCTTTACCTTTGTCCTCATCTGATATCTTACCATCCATGATTTTTGGTGTGGTCATTGGATCTTAGATGGCTATTGGCACAACCATAGATTTTAATCAACCTACAAGTTAGTTACCAAAGGATGCATGGTTTTAATCATGATTAAGCTAAAAGGGGGGTGATTATCCAATGTGCTTAGACCCTCGTTAATTCATTTTAACCCACTTAATTAATCTTATGGGGAATTTTACCTTTTTAAAGCATCTTTTATGGGTGCGCCACCATAGGATTAGATCTGGATCGAGCATTGTCATCCGATATTCCTAACTTGCTTAGTGATTATTCCAAAGGGGGTGTGGACTCTTAATGCTAATTTTAATACATGATTTACTTAAATCTGATGCTACCATTAGATCAAACATTGCTTGGGTGCTACCGTCCGATCGGTCGGACTTGCTCACTATTTAATTTAAAGCTTGACCCATGTTGACTTCTTTTAAAGTTTTGACTCTTCGATAAGCGTGCAACCGTTGGATTGTATTTCAATTGAGCACTGCCATCCAGATCTGCCAAGTTGCATGAATTTTAATCACTTACTACCTTAGGTTATAATCTTTTTAGACCTTTTGACTTTATCATTTGGGTTTCTTCGAATTCACATCCGTCGGATTTAGATTTTAAAGATGCGCTATCGTCCGATTAAGCCTAAGACACGATCTATTTACTTCTAACCATGGTTTTGACTTTTGACTTATCTCTTGGTTGATCTTATTAATGCGTCGTCGTTCGATTACCTTTGGATCAAGCATGGCCCTTGGATTAAATCTAAGGTGCTCGTTTGTTAGTCTATTGGGGTGCATACCCTTAGGTTTTAATTAAATTTTATTCTTCGGACTTAAGCTTTTTGGGTTTTTAGACCATGATGGACAATTAGAACACTTTTTAATACCTTAGGACTCGAAGGTTTGTTTTTTGGTTTAGGCCCAAGGAAAATTATTACATGAAGGTTGGGTCTTGGCTTTAGATACTTTGATTAATAGAAATTTGCCCTATCCATTTTGAGGTACTTGATTAACAACAAGAGGCATACATTATTAACACCCAGGGTTAGATTTCATCAAACCAACCAATGAAAACTTAAGAAACTCATACCGACTAAAAAAGTGACCAACATTATTAACAATTTGATTGGAACCAAAAATTTAAATTTGGGGGTTTCAAAGTTGAGTCAAATTTGGCTCCAACATGACCTTCCTTGACTACCGAATGCATGGATCGACACCGCCACATGCACAGAAAAAAGGAGCGGCTCTCACCAAGTCCGTCAAGTATGATGCAACTTGAACATCATGGTCTTTTGCACATGGTTCTCCTTGTGTAGGTCATCCGCGGGCTCCTTGCCACGATGCGACTCACACAAAGAAATCTCATGCAACTATTCATTCCTTCCCTAAAAAATCTTTGCATGAACTCATCGAGCATCACCTCGCTCCATGGTTCCATTTAGTTTACAGATAGAAGCTTGGCGCATATAGAAATCAAACTACTAGTGTAAATTAAAACACACAGCACCATGCCAAGCCACTAGTCGTAGTAAAGAAAAAATTGCAATGACTCTCTTCAACCACTGTCATGAGCAGCTCACAAAAATTTTGGAAAATCAACCACGGGGAGCTCATAGATGATGATTTGATAGCATCATTCATGCACTCCTCGCTGGTAAAATTCCAAATCAATGCGTAGATTTCTCCATACAATATGATCGCTAGCTTCTAAAATTGAAGAGATCAAATAAATTAAATTTGTGATTCAACTATTGACGCACAACTCGGGTAGGTGGGGCAAAAAAAATAGTTTAACCAGCTTTGAATTTTCACCATCAAATAGTTTATCAGGGCCACCACAACATCATTACTCCCACCATCAGGCATGCCAATCTTGTGTGGAACATTGCACTCAGTATTCATTGCTAGGAAATAGCATATTGCACCTGTCAGCTTCATAGAACTCAAGACGCATTATCCATCGTAGATATGTAATAGCCACTGAGACACATGGAGAAAGCCCTTCATCACCGCACACTTAGGTTTCAACTACCAGTATGCATGCACTTGTATTTGCCGCTCATCGAACTAAGAAGGTCCAAAAATACACCATTGCTATAGATGTGAGTCGTGAGCCATTGGTCACCAGCAAAATGCCACGGTAATATAATAGCTCTACAAATAGGAACATGTTACCTCTTTATTTAGAAAGGATCAACAAATGGTAGGGTCCGCTTCATTCAGACAACAAACGCATCATAGACCCACAGACTCAAGATACTTCAACTCAAGAAATACATGACCTGCATACTCAAACGAACGTTATCCATTTCTACTCAAGGAAGGATGAGCCAATATAGTGTCTATCTCAATGTTCAAGCAGTTGGTAAGACTCAATACAACTGCGAACATGATCTTGCAGCTACAATCTCTAAAAAAATTAATACCAGCATATCAAAAAATACTAACACTCTCATGGATAAACTCCTCCATAGCTCTAGTGCATAGAAGATGCACACATGGACATTATCCTAAAATCGACAAAAGAGCAGACGCTGGTAAAAAAAATAGGTGACCCAAGAATTGTCACTTTTCAAGGCCAATTTTTTTTTCAAAAAACATCCATGAACCAACTCAAGAAAAATTTCCAACGACCACCAATCCATCGAAAAAGCTTGTTTGATGCTCCATAATAGCAAATAAGATAAAAAAAAATGGAAATATGAAACCCTCATCACCGTTCTAAAAACTCTAAAAAAAACTTCCCAAACTTAAATTTAACCATCTGGTTTCTGATCCATCAAAATATGGAGAGCATACTCCCTCGATAGAAAAAATTTGGGAAAAAAGGAGAGTGGGATTCACATGAGAGAAATCCCCCCATGAGGAAAATCTCCTTAGGCTCATAGGGTGGGGAAGGTCCGCTCTGATACCATGTTTTTTTTTTAATTTACATGGTGGAATTGGTAGTCGCCACGAATCCGGGCAGGCTGTCCAAATTTTTATGGTTGCTATAGTATTCTGCGCTGTCTGCCCCAAAAACCGCCACATAGATCTTCGTACAGTCCTCCCCTATAACCACCATGCCATAATCATTTTAAACCTTTTACGCCACTGAAAGCACTAGGAAATGGACAAGCGTTCAGTTCGGTGAGGCTCGAGATTTGAACCTTGGACCTCCACCCCCTTATGGGGTTTGGATGAACCAATTGGTCTACACCTCGGACCTACTATGATACCATGTTAGAAAAGTAAAAGACTTTATATTATTCAATGACAAAGACCTTCATTAAATAGTAAAGGTTAACAATCTGATCCATCAGATCATAACAACTTGAGTTAATCTCAGCCACAAAAATTTATCCTAGTAACAACTTAGGACATAATGTATATTCTAACATTAATAACTAGACCTCTAGATATTTAGCATTAAAAAAAATAGAATAGAAACCTTAGGCTATAAACCATAAATCTAATTGCATGATCTCTAGATATATACACTTTATATCATGTCTTTAAAATGGACCATGAAACACCTAACTTATATCATAACGTTGGGACATCCAACTTCCAAAATTATATTTAGAATTTACATAATCATCATTACACATTAGGAATCCTAAATAAAGTAAACATTTTAACCTTTAATATTAGATCCATAAACCTTATAGCTAAACATAGATTTTTAATCCATTTTATGAACCAAAGAACCATGGAGTTAATTGAAACTCATACTCAAATACATAGAATCTTAATTTGTCCTTATAAATTGTTATGAAATACATACTCACAAATCCCAAGAACCTTTGATATCTAATACAGATCCTAAAATATTGAGTATGAATATAAATTAATATATTTTACGACCCTTTGTAAAGCATAACATTTTTAACATGTGAGATTGTTTATTGTAAAAGCTCAACTTTGGGACCCTACACATTTCAATTTGAAATCTCAAACCTTGCAAATATTAGGATCCTTAAGTTCTAAAGCATCAAATCCATAGAACTCAAGCTACTAGGTCATCAATATTAAACTTATATATTGAAATCCTAATATAATACCCCTAAACATAGAATTTTGGCATGGGAACTTATTTCAATCCTAGGATATTCAACCCCATATATTATATAATTAATTATTTGACCATACACCCATGACCCCTAGAACTCTTAGTAAACTAAAAAAATTTAAATGAGGAGATTGACCTTTATAGTTTAATAACTAGGCCTCTAGATATTTGGCATTAGAAACCATAGATCTTGTAAATATTAGGATCATTAAGCTATTAAGTTATCAATCTAAAAACATGAACCAAGGTTTGAAAAATCCATAGAACTTAAGCTACTAAGTAACCAATATAAAATATGAACCAAGGTTTGAAAATACTAATACCTTTAAACCTTATAAACTAGTGCTTGGATCATACACCTTTGTACCTTAATTAAACTCATACATTGAAATCCTAACCTAATACCCTTAAATGTAAAATTTGGACATGAGAACCTATTTCGATCTTAAGATTTATTTTTGATTGATGGGAAAGGGTTTTGAAAGGGACCCTGAACCTTTTACAAAGTAGAAAAAAGTAAAATAGGGTAAATCAGTAAGATTGACCCAAGGAAAACCAAAAAGGAAGTAGCAAAAACATCAACTCTAACCAACAAGAGAGAGGAAAGAAACCCAAGATTAACACAGTCTAAGCTTAACCACAACTGAAAAAATCATAAAGACCAATAACTGCTCAGCCATGGATGGAGAGGCTAACACTAACATTGGACAAACTGACACCAAGAAACATGTTGTGAGTGACAAATCAGTGAGCCAAATGGAAAGGAATTTTAAAGTAGACAAATGTCATCATCCTGATTGGCAGATCTAAGATCCTAAGGAAAATTAGCATGCCAAACCTGAAGGATCTCTTCCTCGATGCCTCTATTAGCAAGTGAGTTAGCTACTTTGTTTATTTCTCTTAAAACATGTAAGATAATCACATCAGAGTACTAAGTATCAAGTATCCCACACTCGCAAATGATGTTGGAAAGGCTTCATGAAGGGGATTGATATGCTTTGATATAGTTGATGATAAGCATATAATCTCCTTCAATGATTAAGTTACTAAAACCAAGACCTTATAATACTAGTAGGCCTTGATATAGAGCTCTCACTTCAGCTAAGTTGTTGGATTGAACTTCGATGTTATCTGCATAGGTCACGATGATTTCCCCCTATTATTCCTGATTATGCCTTCTCTCCCAGTCCTTATAGGATTTCCTTTAGTCACTTCATAAAATTTGAGCTTTATCCACCCTATAGGAGGAGGTTTCTAGGTAATGCTTGATCTATCAACAGCTAGACAAGGAGGACTTATAATACAATTTATTAGATTGAAACTAACAAACAAGTGATAATCGAGATCAATTTTGGGGGGCCCATTCGATGAAAAAATATGGATATTCCTAGAGGTAAAGTTAGTGATGGAAAGGAGGACAAATTGAGAGTCTTTGGAAATTCCTTTGAAAACCATGTTGTTGCATTCCAACCAAATCGGCTAGAGGAAGTGGTGTAAGCATGTGGACCATAGAAATTTTAACTAGGAATTACAAAAAATATTAGGCCATTGCTCAAACAAAAGGACAATGGAGGATGGTTGGACTCATGAGATGTTGACCAAATCAATAGATAATTCAGAATGGAAAGAGAGAAATTGCATTGCAAGAAAATATGGAAGGTTGATTCCCAATTAGACTGCAAAGAGGGCAATAGTTAGGGATAAAATGACCTATGATAATTAAATTATCCATAGTTAGAATTCAATTTTGAGAAGCAAGCTAGGAGAAGAAACCAATTTTTGGAATCAAATTTTTAACCTAGACAAGCTTAACATGGGTCCAACTAGGTGAGGGGTTTTCTTGAATATAGTAAGCATATTTAACCATGAACTTACCATCCTCACTATTTTTTTAGATGTGTAACCACCAGAAAGGGTCACACCCGATTACGGCTCCTATTGCGATAAATGGTAAAGATATAACATGCATACAAGTAAACAAAATTGAAAATAAATGAAACAAGAAAGAAAACACTTTATTCCATTATATTTTAAGTCAAAACCCAATTACAAGTACATCCCTCTTAGGGATATTCATTTTGATACAATATTACAATAGGAGTGCTCAATTGTTTTCCCTCTTAAGGGTAGGTGTGATTTCCAAATGCCTCTCAGAATGGTACGAAATGATCTCGGGTGGAGGTGCCCTCTTCTTCGCAATGGGGAAAGAACTTGATGGTTTTCTCTCCTTTGAAACTATTCCCTCCGGTCAAGAAACAACAAGAATGTCAAAAAGATAGGTAGCCTCTCACGATGAGGCCCTTCTAGGTAAAATTCATAATGACACCATTAACATGCATAATCAAGAAAATATAAAAGGTGCTTCTAAAATATGCAAATCGAATCAAGATTCATACAATAGCGTAAAGAATGATAGCAACTACTTTATGCATGGATCAGATATATGAAATAAGGCATGAAAGTGCATAAAAAACTTATTTATGTCCTAATTGAAGCATAAACATAAGGAAGCTAAATTAACCTAAATCTACGATTAAAAGTCCACTAAAATGTATTTTAACCATGAAAACAACTAATCTAACCTAATTATCCAAACAAAAATGAAATTAGGAAGGCGGTTATACCTCTGCTGCAAATTGTAGCTCTAGTGCGCGGTCTGCAATGTAAACCGCGGCTAACAGTCGCGGTTAGCACTCTGATAGGCTTACCCTCAATTCCAAGGGCAGTGGGCTTAACCTCCTTGTCCAATTGATTTTCAAGGATCGCATTCTATGTCATTTTGACAGATTTGGAGGTCAAATCACTGTGATGGGCCTTCGTTTGCTCGGATTTGTAGCCTGTGGGCATTTTTGTACTCCCCATGTACTTTGAGACACACATTTATATATGATATGATCATTATTATGGCTCATTTATTGTGTTCTCATTTATTTTTAATTTTATGTTTATATGATGCACATGGATGCAATGCTTATGTTATGTTGATGCTATATGATGTGATGTATGGATGACATGCACTAGATAGCTATTTGATTTATGATGATGATATGCAATGATCTTAGATGCTTAGATGTGCTTTTTGATGGATGCATATGGATGCGATGTTTTTCTCTTAACGCATATTTGATATTGCTTTCTTTTTATGCATTAATGTATGTAATGCTTTATTTACACGATGCTAATCTAATGTAAATGAACCTGTATGCTTTAATCACTTAAAACATAAGGAATGAATGCAATTATGTTTATCAATCTAATGGATGACGCCACAGAATGTATAAAAATCATGAATGTAATTGAAAATCCTTAAGATAAGAATGTAATCAATTAATCACCCATATATGAAATGCAATGGTATGCAATGTTTTATGATGCGAATGATATAATGTGCCATTCGATTTTCCTTTTGCAATTTTTGAAAAATGTGCACGATATAGTCAGTGGCCGTCTAAATATTATTGCTAATATCCATCCGGTATCTATCCTATATGTTGATTGTGCTTTTTATAATGATGTATCATGGGTTTAATACTTTGCAATTTGATGATTTATATGGTTGCCATTTTTGACACTTTGTTGCTATGGGAGAAATTTTTGAGGTTTTCCATGAGACTCAAACACCCTAATAGACTTATCAAAAGTTGCATACTAACCACACTAGACTTCTGAGATAAAAGGCTTTTGCTAGGATAGACCCTAACTGTTCATTATCCCTGTGTGTGCAAATGATTATTTAAGATAAGACACGAGCGTTCCCCGATGTCAGGCGGGATTCTTTTAGCCCATTGCTAAGATAGGGGTTCCACAAATGTCTTATCCAATCTCAAGTTTAGATTTCAGTTGGACTAAGCCACTAGGCAATGCAGGACACCTGAAGCTATCTCTTCCACATTCAAACATTGGTCTTGTTCATAAGCGAGATGCTAATGCGTCAGACATATCGTCATGCGTAAGGTATAGTAGTGCTGACAATTCCAGGGATTCAGGCTCATTCCTTTCTATCCTTCAATTTTTGGGATACTTGCTCATATGTAGTGAAGCAAGGGAGTCGATTCCATCTTCTTTTTGAACTGTCTTTGGATCTTCATTTGATCTCTCTTCGAACTGGATTTTGGATCTTCATTTGATCTCCGCTCGAACTTTTGATTTATGATCTTCATTTGATCTTCACTTTGAACTTTGATTTAAGCCTATTTTCTGATCTTCACTTGATCTTCACTTTTTGGCATTTACATTTGATAATCTTCTTCAAAAACTTTCCTTTGGGGAGATTTACTTGGAAAAATTGTTTCTGGTATATCGATTGAGAATATCGATCTTATGATATCAATATGGGATATCACTCTGGGGAGTCGATCTATGATATCGATCTAGGGGATCAATCATGAGGATTGATATGGGATATCTCTTTAGGATATGCTCATTTTATCGTAAGCAAGGGATTCTGAATAGGGAACTAACCTATCCTTTTTCCAACTGCCAACATTTCCCATACCGTCCGCATAGAGGGATAAGCAAGAATAACTCTTTTCGCTTCAGGATACCCGGTCCTGCTTCATGGCTTTCATCTTCCCCTAGTCCTTGTTAGGATTGTTTAAATTTGTTTATTAGTGATAGGCTTTTGATATGCTAAGGGCTATACTAACTGAACCTTAGCTACAAAAGCAAAGCAAGCTTTCTACCAACTCTTGATAAGACTACTAGGTATGGCTGAGTGACCGAAAAACCCTAGTATATCTCCATAGCAACATTATAGGTTGTGTTGAAAAACACAATTACTCACATGAATGATGGATCATGATAAATGCAGAGATGCATGATTTAAACACAAACGTGGCATCGTTTGTAAGACTTACAAACACAAATGCCTTCTATTACGGAATGCAATGGATGACGAATGCCTATATGCAATGCAATAATGCGGCGGATGCATGAGTGAATGCAAAATGAAAATGCAAAATTCAAATGCAAATGCAAATGTTTTTGGATTTTATGCTTTACCATTTTTTTGGATTTTATTGATTTTATAATTTTTTATGGGTTTTGAGCCTCATAATTGACCAAACAGTGAGTACATGCCTCTGGAGCCTTTAGATTGACCAAGCGATTTTTAGGAATCCTTGGAGCTTTTGGGATTGACCAAAGGGATTATGGGTACCTTTGGGGCATTTTGGGATGACCAAGCGATTTTGAGAATCCTTGGAGCCTTTGGGGTTGACCAAGCAGTTTTTCAGAAACTCTTGGTGCCTTTTGCATTTGACCAAAGGGCTTACAGATGCCTTTGGAGCTTTTGGGTTGACCAAGCAGTTTTTTAGAAACTCTTGGTGCCTTTTGAGTTTGACCAAAGGGCTTATAGATGCCTTTGGAGATTTTTAGGATGACCGAGCGATTATAAGCAAATCCTCGAGGCTTTTGACTAACATGACCAAGCGGTTTTAGGGACCCTTGGAGCCTTTTGGGATGACCGAGCGGTTTTGACCAAACCCTCGAAGCTTTTGAGGTTGACCAAAGGGCTTATAGATGCCTTTGGAGCTTTTTACTTGACCAAACCACTAATGAAAGTGTTTGGAGCCTTTTAGGATGATCGAGCAGTTACAAGCAACTCTCGAAGCCTTTTACTATGCTCTTTAAGCATAAAATGCCTTAATATGGATGATGTTGAGAGGTTCAGGCTCTTCAACACCCCCTAGCGACGTTAGGCGATAGGTACCTGGACCAATATTTTTAGATATGATGTAGGGTCCTAGCCAATTAGCCATGAATTTGTCTCGCATATCTGGCGGTAAATTAGAGTTCTGTTGGTTTTCTTTCAAGACAAGATCCCCAACTTCAAAGTCTCTCTGGTGGACTTTGACATTGTAAGCTCATTTTAGTCACTCTTGATAAATGCAGAGATGCTCCAAGGCATTCACGTGATGTTCATCAAGTAGCATCAGTTGATCCAGTCGAGCTTGTCACGTAGTGTCATCATCGATGAACTCTTTCAATGCGATGCGCAACATTGGAATTTCTAATTCCAAGGGCATAATGGCCTCAGTGCCATATACTAGTGAGAACGGTGTTGCCCTAATGGGCATCCGAATACTAGTCCTATAAGCCCAAAGCGCAAGGGGCAGTTGGATGTGCCAATATTTGTGGTTTTCTTGTACCATATTTTTCAAGATGGCTACCACTGTCTTATTTGAAGCTTCAGCCTACCCATTTGCTTACGGATAGTATGGAGTCACAAAACTATGTTTGATTCTATATTTAGATGTCAAAGCTCTCACAGTTTTGTTCTTGAAAGACGTTCCATTATCCGATATTATTTTGGATGGAATCCCAAAATGACTTATGATATGCTCCAGTATAAACTCTGCTATATGAGCTCCGGTTGTCATTGTTAAGGGTATTGCTTCCACCCACTTTGTAAAATACTCAGTAGCCATGATTATGAATGTATGTCAGCCCGATGATGGAGGAGAGATCTTGCCTATAAGATCCAATCCCCACTGAGCAAATGGCCAAGCCGCTTGGATGGGTTGTAAGGCCTACGATGGCAAGTGCGTAAGATTAGCGTGATGCTGGCATTTAATGCATTTCTTGACATACGCATTGCACTCCTTCTCCATAGTGGGCCAATAGTAACCCATTCGAAGGATGCGCTTGACGATGGCCATGCCGCTGAAATGGCCATCGCACGTACCATCATGGGCTTGCAAAATTGCCCATGATGCCTCTTGGGGCTCTAAGCAATGAAGGAGAACTCCATCATAGCTTCTTCGGTACAAGATGTCTCCTATTAAGACATATTTGGCCACTTTCTATTTAAATGTGCGCTTCACGGCACACGGTAATCCCTCTGGGATTATACTAAGCTTTAGGAAGTCTTTAATTTGTGACATCCAATTTTGATAAATCTCAGCTTTGACTGCCAAGATGACTTGCTCCCCCTGCGTATTTACTTTTGCAAATGCAGACTCGAAAACAACCCTGTGGTGAATGGTAGTACCACTCCCCATGGGACTCTAAGAGGTTAATGACCCCTAGGGTGCCTTCTTAAGAAAGTCTTCAGCTCTACAGAACCATTCAGCTTGTGGTTCTACACTGATCATGTTGACTAATTCTCTGTTATCATAGGTTGCACGCTCTGCTATTGGATGAGAGAGCATCTTGACATGGATGGTAGTGAAATCAGTAGATGGATTCTGAGGGATTAAGGATCCCAAAGAAGCCATGGTATCTGCAAACCTATTCGATGATCGAGGGATTGCCTCGATGTCATACCATTCTAGTTTGGCCAAATATGTATCAACTAGATCTTTATAGGCTTTCAGTATGGGACACCGACACTGAAAAAGCCCCTTGACTTGATTTACTATGAGCAAGGAATCACCAAAGATGTTCAATCTCTTAATATTCATGGTGACAGCTGTGTGGAGGCCCAATAGTAGGGCTTCGTACTCAGCATTGTTGTTGGTGCACGGAAAATCCAACTTGAATGACAAGGGCATTGGAGCTCCTTGCGGCGTGAAGAACACTATTTCGGCACCACCCCCTTGTTCGCACTTCGAACCATCAAAGAACAGAGTCATATCAGCATTGTTCTCTGGTTCTTCGGGTTTGGGAGCTTCAGATACGATGAAGACTGCATCGTCCGGAAGCTCAATTGTTAGAGGCCTACTGTTTGATAGTGGCACCTCAACTAATTGATCTGCTATGACCTATCCCTTAATGGACTTCTGGCTTATGAATTCCAGATCGAATTCCATCAAAAGCATGATCCACTTTGCAGTACGCGTATTGTGATAAGTCTTACTCATCATGTACTGCAAAGGATTTTGTTTGGATATAACATACGTCGTATGACTTAACATATAGTGTCACAATTTCTTTGTAGCGAACACTACTGCTAAACACAACTTTTCCACGTATGCATACCCGAGCTCATAGCTCACCAAAGTTTGACTAATGTAATATATGGCCTGTTCTTTGCCTTGCACGTTCTTTTGGGCCAACATGGTTCCCAGTGCAAAGTCAGTTGTCGATATATATAGTAGAAAAGGCACCTCTGGCCTTGGTGGAGCTAGCACTGGCGGCATCGCTAGGTATTGCTTTATCTCAGTGAAGGCTACCTTGCAGTCCTCGTCCCAGTTGAATGGGACACCCTTATGTAGCAGTCGATTCATGGGTCGACATTTATCCGATAGTTGGGTGATAAATCACTTTATCGAGGCTACCTTGCCCTGAAGGCTCCTTAATTCCTTAATATTGGTGGGAGGACGCATTTCCAAAATGACCTTGACCTTCGTTGGGTCTACTTCGATGCCTCTCTTGGAGATGATGAACCCTAGTAATTTTCTAGAAGTTACGCCAAATACGCACTTCTTAGGATTCAGCCTGACGTTGTGCTCTATCAGGTGATCGAAGACTTTCCTTAAGACCTCTGCATGCTCTTCTCGTAGCAATGACTTGGCTAGCAAATCATCGATATAATCTTCAAGAATTTTGTGCATATAGTCATGAAAAATGTATGTCATGGCCCGCTGGTATGTGGCACCAACGTTTTTGAGGCCGAATGGCATAACTTTATAGCAAAATGTTCCCCATGGCGTTATAAATGTGGTTTTGTGCTGGTCTTCGGGTTTAATCCGAATTTGATTGTAACCAAAAAAACCATCCATTAAGGAGAGCATTTCGTGACCTGCAGTTGCATCTACGAGAGCATCAATATTGGGCAACGGAAATGAATCTTTGGGTGTTGCCTTATTTAGGTCTCTAAAATCCATGCAAATACGGATTCTTCCATCGGGTTTTCCCATGGGTACCATATTGGACACCCATTCTGGATAATCGATGGAAATCACAAATTCCACATCCAACAACTTTTGTAGCTCATATTTCACCATTAAGGCTACTGTTGGGTGCATTTTCCTAAGCTTTTGCTTGATCGACTTCTTCGTCAAATCTAGCGAAAGGTTATGAGTAACCAATTTTGGGTCTAGACCTGGCATATCCTTATACGACCAAGCAAACAAATTTGGTCTCTCTTTCAGTAGAGGGATGAGGGTGGCCCACTCATCTAGAGTGAGACTCTCTCCAAATTTAACTTTCTTTGCACTGGTGGGATCATCACTGATATCCACCTCAAAGGTTTCCTCTACCGACATATGCGATCCCTCCTCAAGCTGGTGAGGCATAGGAATCAGATGAATGTCATCAATCGGGTTGAGTGGTTCCACGTTGGAAGCATTTTTGGCATGATAAACATCATATGCACAGCCTGGTGCAAAATGGAAAGGTTGCAACATTTCTTCATTGGGAAAGAAATCCTCAGGCTCAATGGGTGAATCAACACGATCCCAGTCGATAGCATCTTTGTTAAGATACAACGGTTTAGATGGATCTACTGGATTGCGGAGTGGAGTGGTCAAATCAATGGAGACCATGTTTATGGAATGGAATTGATCTCCAGGACCACACGGACTGACCTCTACAAAATCTGCATAGTCCTCATACCCACGATCTGGCTCTAATGGCACAGGCACAAAAGGGTCTTCCCTATGAGGACTACGAATAACTGGATCCTCCCTATGCACTGAATGCAAAATAGGATCATTCGGCTCATGGAGCTGCATGTAGGTCGATGAAAGGGGATTAACCAACCGATGGATTTGATCCAGGTTTAACCGTCTTGCTCTCAGACGCGGACCAACATGTAGTTGCCTATAGACCTCATCGATGTCGATGGGTTGATGGCGGTGATGCAAATAAGGAGGACCAAGGTAGGCCCTCTCTAGCTCATCTTCTTCATCACTATCATAATAGAATCCTTCATTCACCCCCACTCCTGGAGGGTGCTCCTCTAAGTGAGGCCCCATAAATCTCACTTCTTGCATACTATCATCGCTATCCAGAAAAATTGGATAATTATACCTCATGTACGATGCTACCAAGAAAACTGTCTCGGTCCCTTCCCCTGGATGATCAACGTTGGGAAGGATCTCTTCGGTATCCTGTACCGATTCCATAGGCAATAAATGATGCGCATACAAAGGCCTTACATAAGCACCTTCGACTTCATCCCTAGATCCATCATCGTTTGGGGAATCCTCATCTGCATCATAGCCTGGTCCACTCATATCGGAGGTGGACTCCGCTCCATCTTCATTACAAAGATCTCCTAACTCGAGATCACTTGTAGTAATGGGGTTGCACCCCTGCATGTCTATGTCATCGACTGCCTCATGGGTTTGGTGTCCCAGTTGATCTCTGGGGTTCATTTCTGCCTCAGTCTACTCAAGGAGCCCTTCACGATGATCTTCGAGTGGCTCAATGGTGATGGCAGATATCATAGGGTGATTCCTCCAGAATTTGGAAGGATCCGGATGATATGGATTAAAATCCACATCGTCTGCCATGCTGAGGTACAGATGATCTAGGGATGCTGTGAGCAAATCATCCTACCCACGTATCTATAACCCTAAACCGAATCTATCAGTGACTAACTGATAATGAGGTTCCAATGGAGTCCTCCATCCTTGTTCAAAGAGACCAAGGTCGTATCCATGCCAGTGATATAGCTCAAAAATATGCATGGCATACTCTGGATTAGACAAATAATGAACGTTTACCACAAAAGGTTCCTCGTCATCTTCATCCATGGGCTCTCGCATTGGAAGCTGATCTAGCCCCACATAGATGAAGTTAGTCTGGTTAGGCGGTTCTCCTAGTGGAACCACCGATCCAACCAGATAATGATGGGCGGATGGTCTACCCATCTCTTGCGTAGTCTTCAGAATTGGTCCGAAGGTCACATTTTGCACAAGGTACTCACCTAATCTGGTATTAGCGAGATGTACCATCACCCATGGTGCGGATGACCCTGCTGAAGATGCAGGTGAAGCAGGTTGAGGTGCCTCCTCGACTTTGTCTTGGGGTTCCTCAACTTCCATGGGAATGGGAACGTCCTCGATGATTGGCTCGAGCTCAAGCTCTTTCTCTTTTTTACCCATCTTCACCTTTAATTTCCTATCATCCCGATGCATGACTGATGTCGATGGCTTCAAGGAAGTGGTAGTGGTATGCTCCGATCTGTGTGACATAGATGGCATCGGTTGAGCATGCACTATCGGTTTACCTCTTGGTTTCCTTATTGGCGATGATGACCGAACATCCAAGTGCATTGATGGGAGTATGAAACCCCTAAGAAAATCTTCTAGGTTCACAAACTTAAATGGCTCTTCATCCGATGCCACTACGTGAACCAGTCCCTCATGAATATATTTCATGCATTGATGTAGTATCGAGGGGACACAACGCATTTCATGAATCCAAGGCCTACCGAGTAAAATGTTGTACTGCATGGCCCCTTCTATCACGTGACACATTACTGAAATGGTCTTCAAACCTACCTGTATGGGTAGGATAATTGTGTCGACAGTCAAACATAGTGCATCGTTAAACGCTCTCAATGTAAATGTAGTTGGCACAATGTGTGATTTAGGTAGCTTCAAATGACTCAGTGCCTTGGTCGTTATTATGTTGATCGATGAGCTAGTATCAATCAAGACCCTTTTGAATGGCATGTGATTCACACACATGATTATATGCAATGGTGGGTCAGCCGTAGTTGTAGAAACCATCCTTATCTCATGATCGTAAAATTGGATCATCGGTTCTTGACACTATTGTACATGTCCCACAAAATTTGTGAATGCCTATGCATCCTGGGCCTGTACTTCAATGGACCTTAAAATGTCCATAAGAGTCTCCCTGTGCCTCGAGGACTACTAAATTAATTCATATATTGACAACTTCGTAGGAGTTGTCTGCAGGTTTTGGACCAACCTGCTCCTTAGGGTCACCACCGGTCTTGTTGGTGGGCCTAGAATATTCTGTGTCGATCATTGATTCGGTGTGGCTTGTATCTGGATAGGAGCATGAGGTTGATTTTGTTGTTCGTATCTCCCATGCCTAGTAACAACATTGACCATGCCTACGAACCCTTGGGTAGGTGGTTCGACTCGTACCTGGTTAACTTGACCAACGTTGTTTCGAGGCACCTCATGATTCGGTAAGGGGTTCTTGTAAATCCCCATATTTTGATGTTCTGGTGCCTACGGGTTGTGAGGCACTACAAGCTCACCCTTGTCGATCATATTTTGCACTAGGTGTTTGAAAGACCAACACACCTCGATGTCATGTCCTTTCATTCTATGAAAGATGTAAAATAAATCATCTTGAAACCCCTTTGGTTTGGGTTGATTGGGGTCTATCATCTTGACTTCGGGCAATCTGATTGCCTTGGCCTCGCATAACTGATGGAAAATAACCATCAATGATTCCATCAATGGTGTGAACTGGTGAGGTGGGCGTTGCTCTTTGTTTTTGCCCTTGTAGTTATTGCGCTTATCATACTACGCAGGCGGAGGCTGGGCCTGATAGTTCTGCTTCTGCTGCCCCTTGTCCTCCCATTGGAGATTTAATACCACTTGATTTACATGGGCCTACTTGCCCTGATGCTTCGTGGTACTCTTCTTCTATCCCTCTTTCCTATTTTTGAGCTTCAAGTTGCCCTCTTGCAACTTGATATCCTCAATCACCTTGGCTTGCGCCAAAGCCTCTTCGAATGTAGCGTACTATTGTAGCTACAATAGTAATGAGATGTGCTTGGCACAACTCTTCATGAACATCCAAGTTAATTCTATGGTAGGAATGGGGAATGGCAACTTCACCATTAATCTTCTCCACCTCTTTTCATATTTTTCTATGGGCTCATCGTCACGTTGAGCTAGCATAGCCAAATCAAAAATATTAGCCTATTTCTTGATGCCAAAGGAATAGCATTCAAGAAAGGCATCAGCTAATTGCTCGAAGCTTGTTATACTATGCTTCTTTAGCTGGTTAAACCACTCTCGGGTAGGCCCTAAAAGTGTCATGATGAACGTGCGCAACAATAAGGCATCGTTGCTTGCTATCTGAAAGCAAGCATCCAGAAAGCTCGTTACATGTTCTTGTGCATCTTCATCACCCTTGAAATTATCTAACCTGGGCATGTCAAAATGCTCAGGGTAGGCTAGAGTAGGCACTGAAGGATCCAAAGGCTCGTTATGGATTTTCCTTAGAGTCAACTTTTGAATAGTCATGCCTTGTCTCTCAATGGCTTTAATTTTCTTGACCAAGGCCTTATAGGCCTCTGAAGATAGAAAGTCCTCCTCCCTAAGTTGATGTGTAGGTGGCTTAGGAGGTACTATCTTCCTTGTGTGATATGGAGGTCTTTGCTCTTCCTCCTCTTCAGCTCGGGAGCTTTCAGGATATTCCTGCTCGTATCCATCTCTCGTTGCTGCTTCATGTTGTCTCTGCCTTTGAATATTGAGCGGTGGTAGCCGCTCCCTTTGTTCGGAAGTAACATGAGTACGAGCATCTCTATGCTCTTGATGCATCTCGGCTTGTGAGAAAGCCTTCCTATGTGTGTGCTCATGATGCTCATCTTGAGGATATAGGCCAGCCCTAGCTAGCCGATCCTCCTATTCTACGCGTTCCTTTTGAGCAAGGATACACTCCTCGCGCATGCACTGCTCATATAACCTCTGTCTTATGAGCCTTTGCACTTGAATATTTTCATCTTCGATACGCTGCCTCTCTAGGTGAGCATCCTCCAATTGGTCTTGGAGGAGTTGGCATTTTTGCTCTGATGCCAGTCGATGTGACCTATCGATCTGGTCGGTCGTGGGAGGCCTTTGATACCCCTGCTCTGTACGAGCAACTTTATGGGTTCTGTACCCATCATACTGATATGTTGTGCCTTTACCTCTATCTATAAATATGACATTGGCCTCCTAC
This sequence comes from Wollemia nobilis, assembly GCA_028583015.1. Lineage (NCBI taxonomy): Eukaryota > Viridiplantae > Streptophyta > Pinopsida > Araucariales > Araucariaceae > Wollemia > Wollemia nobilis. Next base: position 3,915,146 of record JAQPPZ010002072.1, on the reverse strand, counting down.
TGTGTCCTATATTATGACCCACCATGCATAGATAGCGGGTGTGTGACATGCGGGCGCTTAGAAGCCTCCCCATGTTCTCTAGTAGTGCGGATGACACTCCCACTATGCTCACTCGGGGCTCGAGTGGGTGGAGTAGAAGGCTTGCAGCCTAGCTACTCTAGAACACTACCTAGACCTTCTAACTGCCTAGACCACCATCGCTCATTCGATGGTGTACCATTATCTCCCACCTTTGATATGTCAATGGTGATTTTGTGTGTTGGACCATGCATGGGAGTATGGCTAGTTCTATGCTCGATAGCGAGCCTATCTGCCTGCCCTTGAATGGGTGGGTCTCTAGTCCTTCTATACTCAGAAGGTGGAGCCATAGATCCTCTAGTAGACTTAGTACGTAGGGGCACCAATCTGGTCCCCTACATAATAAACTCTTTAGCCGACCCCGTGGATGCGCGTGCATTGTGGTCTCGGTAATGGCTCTCAAGTGGAACACCCTCATGCTGGAAGGTTTCCTATTCTACTCTGTGCCTAGAGGAGTGTATTGAAGCTCCTCTATTTGGGGTTTGCTCTGTTGGCTCCCCCCGTGTCGAGTTGTCTCCTCGAATGCTAGCCGAACGACGTTCGGTTCGCTCATGTGGTTGAGGATTCGACACGTATTGTTGTGAACTAGTTAGGGGTTGGTCATCGACATTGGCCTTGGACCATTGCCGACCACCCCGTGTGTCCACCATTGTGTACCTAGAGTCTAAATGTATTATTATTAAGCAAACAAGGTATACAACAATGATTATCTCATTTTAAGTTTTAAAAGTGAGTCCTAAACTGTTTGATGTGTTTTCAATATGTGTTGTATCAGTTGTAGAAACTCTTATCGTGTTTTTGCAAAAGTTGATGTTATACTCAAATTGTTCAAAGGTTTTCACCTATATACTCGCACAAGCCGAATATGGTAGTGAAGTCCATACTCAATGAGGTAGCATAGGTACTACCAACCCTCACCCAGCACACCGTGCATAGTGATACACTCTTTCGAAGATGAGTGCATGCTATTTTGCATGGATAGGACAGTTCTTGGGTCGGCCTTGGCCATGAGCGGGTCCCGATAATACAATGTCAAATGAGCCAACCAAGTGGTAATGACATCCACTATTGGTCTCAATCAAATGGGTTGGATGTGAGAGCCCAATGCCACTGATGTTTAAATGAAACGTGGTGTGTGTGGTTCCTTTTAATGTACATAAAAGAAATGCATCATATAGCACACATGCTCATTTTCTAAATGCTATGCAAATGAAAGACGTTTCAGATTCAGAAAATGCAAGCTACTCTAGATGCTCTTTAGGACTATGCACATTACGATGCTAAATGGCCACTAATCGGGCCTCACACATGCAAACCATCAACACATATTTATCAAGCATGTTGTAGCCTAGGGTGGACTACAATCAGAGGTCCGTTGTTCCTAGTAGCACCTTTCTAGTGAAAGCAAAAATATGAAAAGCAAACTAGGACAATTGATTTACCATTTTATTTTAGTTGCTTTCCTAATTTGCATTCGAAATTGACCTATTGTAAAAACATAGAAAATAGAAAAGTGATAGAGGGCTAGAAAAAGGACCTACCTCATGTCCTGCACTATCTAGAATTCTAGAATTGGTTGTCTGTGTTGTCAATAGGAAACCGTAGGTCTGACCTATGGTTCTGACTGTGAACCATACCTTGTACCTATGGTTCAGTTGTTGGGCCATAGCTGATAGTTGTGGTCTGTACCTACAACTACAAAATCCAACAAAACATAGTCAGATCCTAAAAATATGGGGTGCCATCATGATCACCTCTGTAACCACCAAAAAGGGTCACACCCGATTGTGGCTCCTATTACGATAAATGGTAAAGATATAACATGCATACAAGTAAACAAAATTGACAACAAATGAAACAAGAAAGAAAACACTTTATTCCATTATATTTGAAGTCAAAACCCAATTACAAGTACGTCCCTCTTAGGGATATTCATTTTGATACAATATTACAATAGGAGTGCTCAATTGTTTTCCCTCTTAAGGGTAGGTGTGATTTCCAAATGCCTCTCAGAATGGCACGAACTGCTCTAGGGTGGAGGTGCCCTCTTCTTCGCAATGGGGAAGGAACTTGATGGTTTGCTCTCCTTTGAAACTATTCCCTACGGTCAAGAAACAACAAGAATGTCAAAAATATAGGCAGCCTCTCATGATGAGGCCCTTTTAGGTAAAATGCATAATGACACCATTAACATGCATAATCAAGAAAGTATAAAAGGTGCTTCTAAACTATGCAAATCGAATCAAGATTCATACAATAGCGTAAAGAAAGACAACAACTACTCTATGCATGGATCAGATATATGAAATAAGGCATGAAAGTGCATAAAGAACTTATTAATGTCCTAATTGAAGCATAAACATAAAGAAGCTAAACTAACCTAAATCTACGGTCAGAAGTCTGCTAAAATGTATTTTAACCATGAAAACAACTAATCTAACCTAATTAGCTAGACATAAATGAAATTAGGAAGGCGGTTATACCTCTACTGCAAACCACAGCTCTGGTGCATGGTCTGCACTGTAAACCATGGCTGACAACCATGGTTAGCACTCTGATAGGCTTACCCTCAATTCCAAGGGTAGTGGGCTTAACCTCCTTGTCCAATTGATGTTCAAGGGTCACCTTCGATGTCCTTCTGATAGATTTGGTGGTCAAATCACTGTGATGGGCCTTCGTTTGCCTAGATTTGCATTTCTTGATCCTCCTAGACTCCTAGGGCATCCATAATGCAATTCATCATTGGATGAATATTGGCAAAGTAGCTTTGAATGCACAAGTGCAGTATGCAATCCGATAGGGCTACTCTGCTTGATCACTTCACACTCACTCGATAATTCGTTAGCGCTTCGCTATACAAATCATCTATATATTTGCCCTCAATTCTGAGGGGTACTTATAGGACTACCCAAGGGCTAGGGGTGGCTTCCTAGAGAAGCCAAGATCAAGAAGGGGTGGTTAGGATAGTTGGAATGGAAGCTTCCACCCTCTAACCACCTTCTTCTAGATCCAATGGTCGTTTCAACCGATTTGGCTCGGATTGAAGGCCAACTGAACTTCAGTTAAGACCGTAGGTCACAACTGCGGTCTAGACTGCAAACCATAGGTCTCAACCATGGTTCAGCTGTAAACCATAGGTCTGGGCTGCGGTTCAGACTGATTAGGCCAAGGAGCCCAAATTGAGTGGTTAGAACCACTGCTCTATCTTGGAGTCTATCCAAGATCTTCCATATGGTCTTGTAGCATGTCCATATGAGTAGTCACCCTCGACATGACGCATTTTAGGTGTCTACAAGATGATACTATCTTTTTACTAGGATTTCAGGATAAAAAAACTTGCAACAAATTTTGAAGGGTTCTAGCAGTAGAAGTGGAATTGAAGTCTAGGGAATGGATTTCCAGAGGCATCGATTAGGATACTAAGAAATGTAATTAATCATTCTAATTTCAAATGTTTGGTTTGTGAAGGGCTTGAGAATAGCCAAATTTGGCTAAAAAATGAGGGGGTAGTCCTTAAGCGAAACATCTTCCTAGATCCTGATATAATTTTTGTAGACAATTTTTTGACTCATTCCTTTCCTGATGATGTCCTTACATTGAATGATAGAATTCCAAAAGCACGACCCTTGGGGGAGATGTTGGTTATCCATGAAAGAGGTTTGTTGGAGGTATTTTCTTTTGATTATATCAATCCAAGTAGTTTGAGTATTAGTGATGATTCTCCATGTTTGCTTTGCCATGAGTGACAGATTCATTTTGTGAATTTCTCTAAATCCTAAGCCTCCTTTGTCTTTTTTCTTGCATATTTTATCCCAAGAAACTAAAATAAACCTATTCCAATTTTTATTTCTAGCCCAAAGAAACCTCCTTTGGATTTGTTAAATCTTATGACAAATAGAAACAGGAACTTTGAATATTGACACGAAAAAAATTGGGATACTCTATAGGCACGCTTGCACCAAAGTGACATGCACTGCTTGGCTTAACATTGTTTTTTTCCATATTTCTAGCTTCTTGTTGATCTACTCAATGACATTGTTCCATAAAAATTATAAAGGATTGTCGTAAAACAGAGGAAGCCCAAGGTAAGTAGAAGGAAGCTGAGAAATAGTACAACCTAGAATCCTAGCAATCCTAAGCTACCTACAGATGGTAGTATTAAGGAAATAAATTATGCTCTTATCAAATTTAATTTTTAGCCTAGTAACATTTAAAAAAAAAAAATTAGAATTGATTTGATTATTTTGGCTTTAGGGATCAAGTACAAAGTTGCTAGGGTGGTATCATCCATAAATTGTTGATGAGTAACGGGCCTGGAAATAGGTGAGGGCTTGATACAAGAGAGAAGGCCCAAAGAGAAAATTTGTTTAAGGGATCTTTCAAGGGATTCAACCATGATGATGAAGAGAAAGGATGACAAAGGGTCACCCTATCTGAGTCCTCTAAATATTTTAAACTATCCTACTACTAAACCATTAAAAATGACTTAGAACCACACAGAGGTTAAGCACTCCTTTATTAAAGTGATCCACTATCTCATTAAAGACCGAGCACAATATATCCCTTGAAACGTCTTGTTGTGAAATGTAGGAAGGATACCCCTTTGTTTGTAGGTGTAAAGGTTCTTTTTTTAGTTTACATTTTGAGTACTGTGTTTTTGAATATGAAGCCTAAGGTTGTGTAGCACTGTTGCCATCTAGAAGGATTATCATGACAAACATAGACATCCTTGAGCCTTCAAAATGATGTTATAAGCCCGATGTCTATAGAGATTATCATCGACTGATTCTAGACGTCGTCCTCTGAAGATGACACGATGTGTTCACTAAAGTTCATTGTCCTCTTCGATGAGTGTAGGAGTCCTCCAATAAACTTTAGTTCATAAAAAATATCTACGTAATGCATATCATGTTTGTTGAGAAGCACAGACGATGCTCTACGAAAGCCTGAGGCGACGATTGAATTTTTGATAAATTAATTTAGGGTTAATTTACCTAAATTTCTAAAGCATCTATAATAGTTGTTGATGCAACCCAATAGATGCTTATATCATGCCATGTGTGTTAATTTAGTTATAAATTACCTGGTAAGCTAAGGTTTGGAAATCGCGTGAATCCGCATGTGATGAAAATGCACATAGGGCATGATTTTTGTTCATGGATATCGTGGGTCTAAGGTTTAAGCTTTCGAAGTGGTTCAAGGAGGCAAACACCTCAGACGACATGCTAAGAGCCTAGTCATTAGGTTAAGGCAATAACACATAACGTAGGCTCTCCCTTGTGTCATGTAAACATTAGGAATTAACCTAATGATAATATTATAATGTTACTTTTGTTAAATAAAAATAAATAAAACTAAAGCTAGACATGGGTTTGGATGATGAAATAAAGTGTAGTGGTATTTTGGAAAATATGACAAGGTTTATGGTTTGGAGTAATAAGTCATCACATGATAACAACTTTGGGTCTTAATACATTCTAAGCTTAACCACAACTAAAACATCATAAAGACCAAAAGCTCCTTAGCCATGGAGTGGCTAACACTCACATTGCACAAACTGACACCAAGGAACATGTTGTGAGTGAAAAATCGATGAGCCAAATGGAAAGGAATTTTAAAGTAAACAAATATCATCATACTAATTGGTAGATCTAATATCCTGAGAAAAATTAGCATGCCAAACCTGAAGGGTCTCTTCCTTGATTCCTCTATTAGAAAGTGAGTTAGCTACTTTGTTTCTTTCTCTTAACACATGCAAGATAATCACATCAAAGTACTAACTAGCAAGCCTCCTACACTCACAAATGATGTTGGAAAGGCTCCATGAAGGGGATTGAGATGCTTTGAGATAGTTTATGATAAGCATAGAATATCCTTCAATGATTAAGTTACTGAAACCAAGACCTTCTAAGACTAGTAGGCCTTGATACAGAGCTCTCGCTTCAGCCAAGTTGTTGGATTGAACTCCGATGTTCTTTACATAGGTCATAATGATTTCCCTCTATCATTCCTGATTATGCCTTCTCTCCCAGCCCTTCTAGGGTTTCCTTTATTCGCTCCATCGAAGTTGAGCTTTATCCATCCTACAGGAGGAGGTGTCTAGGTAATGCCTGATCTATCAACAACTAGACAAGGAGGACTTGCAATATAATTTATTAGATTGAAACTAAAAAATAGGTGATATTCGAGATCATTTTTGGGGAACCCATTCGATGAAAACATATGGACATTCCTAGAGATAAAGGTAGTTATGCAAAGGAGGAAAAATTGAGAGTCAAAACCATGTTGTTGCATTCCAACCAAATCTGCTAGAGGAAGTGGTGTAAGCATGTGGACCATAGAAATTTTAACTAGGAATTACAGAAAGGGTTAGGCCATTGCTCAAAAAAAATAACAATGGAGGATGCTTGGACTCATGAGATGTTTGTCAACTAAAATAGAGAATTCAAAATGGAAAGAGAGAAAGGGCATTGCAGGAAAATATGGAAGGTTGATTCCCAATTAGACTTGCAAAGAGGGCAGCAGTTAAGGATAAAATGGCCTATGATAATTAAATTATCCATAGTTAGATTTTGATTTTGAGAAGCAAGATAGGAGAAGAAAGCAATTTTTGGAATCAACTTTTTAACCCAAACAAGATTAACAGGGGTCCAAGTAGGTGAGGGATTTTCTTGAATATAGTAAGCAAATTTAATCGTGAACTTACCATCCTCACCTAGTTTTTAGATGATACTATCTTTTGACTAGGAGTTCGGGATAACAAAAACTCACAATTTTTTTTTGAAGGGTAGCAATAGAAGTGGAATTGAAGTCCAGAGAATGGATTTCTAGAGGCATCGATTAGGAGACTAAGAAATGAAATTAATCACTCTACTTCTGAAGGTTTGGTCTATGAAGGGCTTGAGAATATCCAAATTTGGATCAAATAATGAGGGGGTGGTCCTTAAGCCAAACATCTTCCCAGAACCTGATATAATTTCTGTAGCTAATTTTTTGACTCATTCCTTTCTTGATGATGTCCTTGCATTGAATGACAAAATTCCAAAAGCATGACCCTTAGAGGAGATGTTGGTTGTCCATGAAAGAGGTTTTTTGGAGGTATTTTATTTTGATTATATCAATCCAAGTAGTTTGAGTATTAGTGATGATTATCCATGCTTGCTTTGCCATGAGTGATAGATCATTTTGTGAATTTCTCTATAGCCTAATCCTCCTTGGTATTTTTGATTTTAGATTCTATCCCAAGAAACTAAAAGAAACCTATTCCAATTTTTATTTCTAGCCCAAAGAAACCTCCTTTGGATTTGTTAAATATTATGGCAAATAGAAACAGGAACTTTGAATATTGACATGAAAAAAATTGGGATACTTTGTAGGCACACTTGCACCAAAGTAGCCTTAGCTGCTTGGCTTAACATTATCTTTTTCTACCCTGCTAGCTTCTTGTTGATCTCCTCAAAGACATTGTTTCATAAAAATTGTAAAGGATTGTTGTGAAAAATGGGAATCCCAAGGTAAGCAAAATAAAGCTAAGAAATAGTACAACCTAGAATCCTAGAAATCTTAAGATACCTGTAGATGGGAGTATTAAGAAAATAAATTATACTCTTCTCAAAGTTAGTTTTCATCCCAATAACATCTTCAAAAAAATTTAGAATTAATTTGATTATTTTTGCTTCAGGGATCAAGGATAGAGTTGCTAGGATGGTATTATCCACAAATTTTTGATGAGTAATGGGCCTGGAAATAGATGAGGGCTTGATACCAGATAGAATTCACAAAGAGAAAGTTTGTTTAAGGGATATTCCAAGGTATTCAGCCATGATGATGAAGAGAAAGGGTGACATAGGGTCACCCTGTCTGAGTCCTCTAAAGATTTTAAAATATCCTGCTACTAAACCATTAACAATGACTGATAAACACACATAGGTTAAGCACTCATTGATTAAAGTGATCCAATATCTCATTAAAGACCCAAAAAAATATATCCCTTGAAAATTATTGCTATGAAATGTAGGACAAATATCCCTCTGTTTGCAAGTGTGAAGGTTCTTTTTGTAGTTTACATTTTGAGTACTGTGTTTTGAATGTGGAGCCTAAGTTTATGTAGCATTATCATCATCTAGAAGGAGTGCCATGAAAAACATAGACATCCTTGAGCCTTCAAAATGATGTTATAAGCCCAATGTCTGCATAGATTATCATCAATGGATTCTGGACGTCGTCGTCCGAAGATGACACGTTGTGTTCACTGAAGTGCATGGTCCTCTTCGATGAGTGTAGGAGTCCCCAATAAACTTTAGGTCATAAAAAATATCTACATGATGTAGATCGCATTTTTTGAGAAATGCAGATGATGCTCTACGAAATCCCTAGGTGACGATTGAATTTTTGATAGATTAATTTAGGGTTAATTCCCTAAAGTTCTAAAGCATCTATAATAGTCATTTATGCAACCCAATAGATGATTAGATCATGCCATGTGTCTTAATTTGGTTAGACATTGACTGGTAAGCTAAGGTTTGGAATTCACGTTAACTCGCACGCGATGAAAATGTATGTAGGGTATGATTTTCATTCATGGAGAGCGTGGGTCTAAGGTTTAAGATTCTGATGGGGTCCAAGGAGGAAAACACCTCGAATGAAGTTCTAAGAGCTCAGTCATTAGGCTAAGGCACTAGTGCATAATGTAGGCTCTCCCTTGTATCATGTAACATTAGGAATTATCCTAATGATAATATTATAATGTTACTTTTGTTAAATAAAAAATAAATAAAACTAAACCTAGACATGGGTTTGGATGGTGAAATAAAGTGTAGTGGTATTTTGGCAAATATGACAAGGTTTATGGTTTGGAGTAATAAGTTATAACTTGATAACAACCTTGGGTCTTAAATCTATATTGAACTAAATATAAAAGGGTAAAAGGGTCTAAATAACATTATTAGGAAATTATCCTAAAAAGACTCATATTATGACCTTAGCTTAAAGCTAAAGTCTAGCAAAGGAAAATTTGTATTTGAACCATGTCCATCTATTAAATGGGGTTTGAAATATTTAAGGGGTTATAAATATCCCTAGCCTAGTACAATATTGTTATGTCTCAAACTTGTTTGATGGAATATAATGCTATATGTCTCAATGAAGAGTTAAATCTAGAGTGGAAACATAGATTGAATTGTTCTAAATAGTGAAGACTATTATGGGTTTGATTATATGTGTACAAGGCAAAACATAATATCCTATTCATAGAATATTTTTAGTTGTTAAGAAGAATGTTTTCCTTTGATATTATGATTTTGAGTTGTGTACAAGTTTGTTTAAATGCTATTTCTAGGTGCATTTATCTTAAAGTTTTGATATCCTAGAAGAAGTAAAGAATAGCATATGTGCAATGTTGCAATTACAATGCATTGAACAAATAAAATCATGTATATGCAATCATGCATGCTAAAATGAGGAATGATTTATTATGATGGCATAAACTAATGTGGGAGAAAAGGTAACTGGGTTACATTTCTCGGGAAATTATGGGGGTTCTCCGTGACCATGTCAATGAATGCAATTAGTATAGATTTAAGAGCATGTTTTCTGTGTGATGGGATATGGGATGAAAGGAATGGGAAAATTTTTATTCTTAGGAAAGTATGGGGTTTCCTACTCTTGAATTGAGTTGAATGCTTGTTTATTTACAAATGTGTAAGGTGTTTGTTAGAAAACTATTCTGCATTCTATGGATTACTTCTACATGGCATTATGTAATTAGTTATGCATGTTCATAAATTGAATTGTTCTGATCCCGAGTATCCATTCACTTAGTACTAGTGGAACTAAGAAAACTAGTTCCTAAAGTATGTGTTGAACCTAAAAGAGAGTTGAAGATTAGAGGAAGTTGATGCTATATCCAACTTGAGACTATTGTTGTAGCATAAAAAGCTTTCTAAATATGCTTTCAGAGAGATATGCTTTCTAAATATAAGAGATAATCTATGATGTTAGATTTCCAAGGTCTACAAGGAAGTGATAATCAACTAGTAATAGTGTGTACAATGATATTTTTTCCTTACCCTTGTTGGAAGTAACTTGGCTGATAAGTTAGCCATCAAAAGTAACTATTTAAAAATTCGTACACAATAGAGGACATGTTACTTTATGGGAAGCCCTCCAAATATGAGGATAAAAATTTAAGAAGTGTTAAAAAAAATCCTTAAAACCTTTAGGGAATAAAGGAAGGAGGGAGCAGGATCAGAATCGAGATCAAGTCTAGTAAAGGATGAGGAGCATGAGCATGAGTAGAACATCCTGGGAGCAAGGGCAGGGGCAAGGGCGACATAAATTACGATGCCAAACCATCAAAATCAATAGGAGCTTCTACTTCCTAAATGGGCAAGGTGATCTTGGTATCACCCACTCCATTGCGGTCAGGTGTGCTTGTGGTTGCCCCTCTGATCACTGCTACTAAGATGACCTCCACTGCCTTGGTAGAGGAGATGGAGGAGAAACGAGCTATGGCCCCTTTCGTTAGGCCATGGGATGATGATGGAAACTAAGCCAGGCTAGGCCGTGCTTGTGGAAATTAGGTAAGGTTTTAACAACCTATTTGATGATGGCTACATACAGCCTACTAAACTACCTTTAACTTGATAAGCAGCTTGTGTTAATTTTGTATGAGAAAAGTAACTAATCCAATAAACAAAATTTTGCCCTCTACGATGTCCTCAAAGACATCCCCAAATTTTTCTTGAGTTTCATCTCATCTATATATGAGGTCTTTAATGTTATCATTACCCTTTATTAGTTTGACATTATAAATCTAGTCTTAGACTGCGTCTCGGCTCATTTTTTTAGTGGAGATTTTGATAAGCGATTGCATTATTGTATTGCTTTTTAAAATATCTTGAATATTCATGTATGATTATTATTTTTAAGTGAGCACTTGTTGATGTTGCTTAAATTAACCCCATGTTAATCTCATTTCATTCTCAATATAGGTTGTCTCCTAGGCATCGCTCTGCTCTTTGGCACGAAGAACTACTACCATCTGTGCTACTTTGCATATCCTATTTAAATGACGTTTCTTTCTAAAGCATAACTTTGTTCTTCGTATAAAGGATTCTACATTTTTTGAAGCATAGTTGTTTTAAAAAAGAACAAAAATAATCTTTGAATTCATAGGCAAAATCCTATTTTCTCTTCATGTAATTTAAAATTGTGATGAATAATCTTGTACTCTGATTTAATATTACTCCAGTCTCTCTGAATCTAAACATACATGAAATGGCCGGTCTATCTTGTGGGGATTTTATAGTCAAATACAGCTTGTTTATGTTTGGGCAAAAGCATTATGGCTTTGGCCTGTTGTTTCAAAACATGGGAGGAGGACCCCTACCTTCTGGTTAATCAAATCATGGGAGGAGGACCCCTACCTTCTCGTTAATATTTTGTACAATAATTTAAGTAGTTTGTTTTGTACAATAATTTAAGTAGTTTATTTTGTATATTATTATAACTAAAGCTAGAATTCAAGTAATATTTTATTTTATTTTTTTAATTATTATTAGCATTGTTTTTCATTTAAATTTATGTTTAATTATTAAATAGTTTATTGAAAATAACTATACAAATATATTTTAGAAACTTGGTTGTACTAGATAGGAATCCTATTACATGGAGCAGCAAGGAGGAGGAGCGAGGAGGTCTAGGGGCAACAAACCCTAGGTGTGGGGCTTCGGAGGGTAGATCAGCAGACATGGCAGGTGGGGGCTCTGGTGAGATAGCAGGCCCCCAGGCGGAGGATGTGGACAAGGAAGTTCTATTGGAACCGGTCCAAGGGCATTGGGCGGATGCGGTTGAAGATATCTCTGAGGGGGACCAGGACTCTGTGCATCAGGATCAAAGGAAGACCCAGGAAGGAGACAAAGAGAAACCTGGCAACTGGAGACCTTCATATCTTAATGCTCTTCATGGTAAGCAAAAATTATCCGACTCTTGTTTTAATCTAAAATCTGTCAATGGTAGGTTGCATGTCCCGGATACCTTAGCTCAACATGTGGCTATGGAGGGTAGAACATCTCTGGTGGCTAAATTTATGGGGGTGAGGCCAGACTTGGAAGTCATAAGGAGATGGGCCATCCAAAAATGGCAGCCAAGGGCCGGTATGATGATTAAGGCTTTACCCAAGAGTTTTCTTTTGGTGACATTTCAATGTGAACAGGACATGGAAAGGACTCTCCAAGGAGGTCCTTGGTTTTTTGGGAAAAGGGGCTTGTATCTGAAGCGTTGGTCCCCCGATTTCAACCCCCAGACTCAGGTGCTGGATTTGGCTCCTATTTGGGTTAAGATGTCGGGATTACCTCTACTTTTTTGGAATGAACAAATCTTGGCTGGGATAGCTACAGAGATTGGAGAACTAATAGCTATTGATCCTACAACCTTGAGCAAAACAAGACTCCTTTCTGCTCGCATGTGTGTGTTGGCGGACCTGAGTAAAGAGCTCCCTAAATCCATTATATTGTCGTCTATGTTTGGCCTTCATACTCAGGTCTTTGAATATGAAAATATGTCTTTTAAGTGTAGTGTTTGAGGGAAGGTAGGGCACCAGGGTATCCACTGCATTTCCAAGAACCAACCCCCACTCCAAAATACTGCTCCTCAAACCCAAAATAATATCCCTCCCTCGCAGATCTCCATTCCTACCCAACATGGGCCTCAAGGACGTGGAGCTCGAAATCCGAATATCAGAGACCCTGTTCACCCTTTTGTAAGCAAGAGGCAATGTTATAACCCTCCTCCCAAAAATACCTATGCCCCGAAACCCTCTCATAGGGGAGCTGGTCCCTTTGATGGGAACCCTCAAGCTCAACCTACTCCTAAGATGATACAACAAGCCTCAGAGCCAAATCACAAAGGAAAGAACCCCATAGATCAATGCCCTGGGGCAAGTAAGTTTGATTGGGTAATACAGGAGGCCTATGGAGGCTCGGTGGAAGTGGTCCCATGTACTGCAGAGGAATTTATGGGAAGAAATTCCAAGGAGATCAACATCCCAGTGGAGAATAGTTTTGATGCATTAAATCATCTGAAGGGAGATCAGATGGATAGCCAAGAAGTGGAATCTGAGGTAGAGGAGACTCAAGAGAAGGATTTAGAGGAGAAAAATCAGAGGAAGGAGCAGGAAACTAATAATACAGGCAAGGATACTCAGGAGGAAGAGGTGAACCACCAAGATCAGTGTAACCCCAAAGCAGGGAAAAAAGAATCTACTAATCAAGAAGCTAAGAGCACGAAATCATCTCCACTGTCAGAAAGACCAGTTAACCTGGAAAGCCAGATTGTTACCCCAAAGACCAAGACTGACCTATCCAAGATGGTTACTAGAAGCCAAGTGAATCCCAAGGAACCCCAGCCTAGAGCGGATGTATGGGGATATGGTTCGATAGGAAGAGGGAAACCTAGCAATGTTGCCTTAAGGCAGAAAGAAGCAGAGCGAGGAGTGGCTGATGGCACTCAAGCAGTATTGCTCTTTGGGGCGAAGGCTCGAGGATCCAAAGCCCATAAATGAAGATTCTTTCATGGAATATTCATGGGAGTAATCCTGCAAAAATAAGAGCTTTGTATGCTCTTAGACAAGAACACAAACCGGATATGATTTTACTGCAAGAAACTAAAATGGAGGAGAGTAGAGTTATTCCTTTTAAGAATAGGACTTGGCGAGAAGCTCAAGTAGTAGGCCAAGAGGCCACTGGAACAGCAAGAGGGTTGCTGGTTATGTGGAACAAGAATGTGATTGATAGTAGAGTGATTCTGATGTCTAGTTGGTTTATTTGTCTCTTATGTGTGGATAAAACCATGCAGGAAGAGTGGATCTTAACGAATGTATATGCTCCAGTTAGATAGGGACTGAGAAGGGTTCTTTGGAGTCAGCTAGCTGAATTGAGGGAGACGGTCCCCAACTACCCTTGGATTGTGGTGGGGGATTTCAATTGCTACCTTAATCCTGCAGATAAATTGGGGGGCTCTCAAAGAATAACTGCTGATATCTATGAGTTTAGAGATTTTGTTGAGCAACATGAGCTGATGGATGTGGACCTACGTAGATTCTCCTATACATGGTCTAACAAAATATTGAAGGAAAACCAAATTCAGATCAGATTAGATAGGTTTCTTCTTTCTCAAGAATGCCTGGAGAGGTTTGGGGACTCTTCATTAATGGCACTCCCAAGAATCGGGTCTGATCACAACCCAATTCTATGGGAAACAGGGGAGGACTCTAAGAAAAGATACATCAGACCCTTTCGATTCGAACTTATGTGGTTCCAACATCAGGATCTCAAGGATCTGGTTGCCCAATGGTGGGACAAAAAGTATAATGGTTCGAAACTAGCCCAAGTGGCATGTAAACTAAGGAATGTGAAGGCTAACATTAGAGAGTGGAACAAAACTTCCTTTGGCAATATTTTTGTTAAAAAGGTAGAACTAAAAGACAAGATCAATGAACTACAGGAGAAGCTGAAGTCAGAGCAGCTTACAGAGGATCTGAGAAACCAGGAGAGGGAGCTGTTAGCCGAATACCACACGATGCTAGGATTTGAAGAAACCTTTTGGAGGCAGAAATCCAGACTATGTTGGTTAAAGGAGGGTGACAGAAATACAAAGTTCTTCCATGTCTCTACTCTTCGCCACAGGAGTACTAACAAAATTAAGGAGATCAAGATGGCTGATGGGTCTAACACCAAAGATATGGAAGACATAAGGAGGGAAGTGGTTGAGTACTTTAAATCGTTGCTAGAAGATGTAAATCCGACTATTGAAGAAGAGGACTCTCTATTGGCAGCCATTCCACCCCTCGTAACTGAGAATCTTAATGGATTCTTACTTAGTCCTTTCACAAAGGAGGAAATCAAGAAGGTGGTTTTTGACATGGATGGTAACAGCTCCCCAGGACCGGATGGCTTCCCCATAGCTTTCTTCCAGAAGTTTTGGGATATCCTAGGCAATGATGTAGTGGAAGCTATAATTGAGGCTCAAAAGGACATGGAAATCCCAGAAGGAGTTAATGCTACATTTTTAGTCCTCATCCCTAAACTAGTGGGAGCAATGGAATTTTCTAGTTTTTGCCCTATCAGTTTATGTAACACTCTGATGAAGATTCTCACAAAAACAATCGCCAATAGGCTAAAGGTTATCCTTCCTTTCATCATTGATATGAACCAAGGAGGCTTTGTGAAAGGGTGACAAATACTGGATGGTATCATCACAATTCATGAGGTTATTCATTCAATGGTGGCTAGTAAGGAAGCAGGTATGTTACTAAAGCTTGATATGAATAAAGCCTACGACCGGGTCTCATGGCGGTTCCTCACCAAGATTTTGGGTAAGTTTGGTTTCTGTCCCCAGTGGATTAAGTTGATTTTTAGTTGTATCTCTACTACAATATTTTCTATCATGGTGAATGGGTCACCCTCCGGTTACTTTAAGAGTGAAAGGGGGTTGCGACAAGGAGATCCTTTGTCTCCATACTTGTTTATTATTTTAGCAAAAGCATTGGGTAGGAACATTTCAGCAGCGGTGGCAGATGGTCGATTGGAAGGTTTCAAACCAGCCTCAACAGTAGAGCCAGTGTCTCACCAACAGTTTGTGGATGATACAATCATTGTGTCCAAAGCCTCGGTGCCTCAGGCTAGGAAGCTGAAGAGAATTCTAACCAAGTATGAGACAAAAGCAGGACAATACATAAACTATAAGAAGAGTAGCATCTATTTCTTTAACATGCCTGGTGGGAGGGAGGAAAGAATAGCTAACCTCTTCGATTGTGGAAAGGAGCTTCTACCAGCAACTTATCTAGGCATGCCTATGTTCGAAGGAAGAATGAAGGCTACATTGTGGAACTCAGTCATTGATAGGATCTCCAAAAAGTTAGCAGGGTGGAAGGGCAGCCTTCTCAGCTCCGCAAGAAAAGCCTTATTAGTTCAAACTACTTTACAGAGCATTCCAATTTACTGCATGTCTCTATTTAGAATGCCTGCAAAGGTCCGAGCTACATTGGAGCAAATTCAATGCAACTTCTTGTGGTCAGGTTCAGAGGAGAGAAAGAGAATTTCGTTGGTAGCATGGAATCAGGTGTGTGCAAGCAAGGATCAGGGGGGCCTGGGGCTAAAGAGAATGAAAGAAATGAATCAAGCTCTGATTGGCAAACAGGTATGGAGATTTATCAATAATGATCAATTGGGATGGGTAAAACTTCTTAAGGCAAAATATATCAGAAATAATCAGGACTTCCTGAAAGTTGATAATCTCCCTAGAGGATCCTATTTCTGGAATTGTTTGCTCGAATGTCGGGAGGTAGTCAGGAAAGGCATCAGATGGAGAATTGGTAATGGAAGACAAGTGGACTTTTGGCAAGACCCGTGGTTGGAAGAGGCCCCTGAAAGATAACTTAGACCTTCAGGTCCTCCAACATAAACTTTCGAAGGAAATGGGAGGAAAAGTAGGGGATTTTATTGTTGTAGCATAGGAAACTTCCTCTTGGAAGAAAATCATAGTTCATAATCTATCAGAGCAAGAGAAGGTGGCCCTAACCAAACTCAATGATGCTTTAAGGGTGTTCCCGATCATTCCTGGGGAAGGAAGAGACAAGGCGATTTGGGGCAAAACTACAAGTGGGATCTATTTAGTAAAAATTGCCTATAAGTTAATCCACTCAGGATTCAATGGCTGGACTCCGACTTCTATTATTTGGTTAAATAATTTAACCCCAAAAATAGCTTTCTTCTTTTGGTTGGCAGTTCAAAATAAGATTCTGACAACAGATAATCTGCAAAGGAGAGGTTTCCAATTCATCAATCGATGTATCTTGTGTGAGAAAGTGATAGAATCTGTAAGTCATATATTTCTAACTTGTGAATTTTCTTGTACAGTCTTCCAAATGATCCTGTCCAAATTTCATATAGATTGGGTCTGTCCAAATAGCATGTCTGACTTCTGCATACAGTGGGCTTCCCCCTTTCGGGCGAAACTTTTGACTTGGCTCTGGAAGCTCAGCTTACCCCATTTTTTATGGGGGATATGGAATGAGAGAAATAAGAGAGTATTTAAAGGACGTAAGAAAGATCCCAGGTTATGTGGTAATAAAATAATCAGAGCTTTGAAAGAAAACTGGAAAACTTTCTTCTTCAAAAATGAGACCATGTCTCTAAGGGAAAGGAGGATTTTGCGGAACTGGGGAGAGGAACTTCCAGACCTAGACATTACAACCAACCCATGGGATGGTGTCAAGTGGATACCCCCCACACAAAAGTGGGTTAAGTTTAATTTTGACAGGGCAGCTAAAGGAAATCTGGGGGCTGCAGGAGCAGGAGGAGTTCTGAGAAATGAGGAAGGAAAAGTGGTCCTTGCCTTTGTAGAGCCTTTGGGAACTCAAACAAATCATTTTGCAGAATCTCGAGCCTGCATGCAGGCAATGAGAATTGCCAGACTTGAGGGTTATAAGGAAGTTATCTTTGAAGGGGATTCGCTTAATATAATCAAGGCAATTAAGGAGGATAAAGACCCCAGCTGGACCATCTTGGAGCTTATCCTAGAAGCAAAGATTCATAAATCTCATTTGGTTAATGCCCAAATCCAACACACCTTTAGAGAAGGGAACCAGGCGGTGGATCTAATGGCAAATATTGCAGTTTCTGTTGGGGAGATGCAAATTTGGAAGGATAACTTCCCTCAAGAACTATTGGTGTTGGCTTCTAGAGAAGAGCTAAGATCAAACTTGTTAGAGCATCAAGAGATCAGAGGGGTTGATGATGAGTAATCCGATAGATGGAATTAGGCAGAAAAGGCATCCCATTTGCTGGGGCCTAGGAGGTGACAAGTGTACAGTACAACAACCTAGTGGTATTAGTAAGTGCTAGGTGTTGTTTGGTTTTTGTTTTATCCTGAATAGTCAAGCGACAAGTATAGGACTATGGACTCTAAGTATGGCTTAATGTGGGTCTTAGAAAGATCCATTTTGTATTTTGATTATATGGGCTTGATGCTAGAACCAGCCCATTTTGACTATGTAAAAGGTTTGTGGACCTTATAACCACCTCTACCTTATACCAAAAAAACTATACAAATATATTTTATAATAATATATATATTTTTAAACATATATACATTTTTAATCATCTTAACAATTGGTTTTAGTATTGTGCATATCTAAAGTCTCAACATGAAGGATCCAAAAGATGCTTATATGCATATTGTCATCCTCAAACATTATCATGTAAATTCAGTAAAATTTTGTTATTATATTATTGCCTTTGTTGACTTTATGGAGTTTCATAATATTGTCCTTGTATTGTCAAAGTTTAAATTGATTACAATGTAAAGTATTGTTTAAAATTGTTATTAATAAAAAATATTTTATTGGAGGGGCAAAATCCCTTCCCAAAACCCCTTAAGGAGAGGACCATGGATCTCCTTAAGGGTGGTGTTTCTTTTGTGTTTGATGATTTTTTTTAAACATTTTTTTTACTTACATGATTCCAATATAAGACTAAGAATGATATATTGTTTATTTTTTAATGTTTTTATAATCATTTTCATATTGATGTAAATTTATTTATTTTTTTATTGTTGTTTCTTATTGCAAATTTTTTATGAATCTACTCCAATTTTATAAATTTATTGTTCAAGTCTTGTATGGAATGTTGGTAGTGGAACATTTTGGGAGACTTATGTGGGAATATGTCTCCTAACTCAAAATATTGACACAAGCGCCTCTGTTGTGGCCATGAACTAGGACGTCATTGCACTAGCAATAGGTGGAGGGAAGAAATTCTCTAAGAAGCCCTCCTAGTACGTCCCAAGTTGGACGGTCGACCGTGCATACACAAGGTTTTTAAAGTGGTCTAACGACGAACACCTCACTACCAACATTTCATACAAGAAACCTAGGAACTAAGTTATAAATAGGATCTAGCATACCTTCCATTTGATTTTTTTATTAAGGATACATATAGTGACAAGTATACCTCTTGTTTAAATAATCAAATGAAAATTGAAGTTAGTATTTACCTATTTCTACTTATGGTATTAAAATACAAAATGCTTAGAATACAATCCTGTAAAACATCATCTCTTAGATAATAAACCCTTGGTATTTTACATCTTAAACCTTAGAATGTTATACCATAGATCCTAGTAGTAGAAGTCCTCATATTCTAAGATCCTACAACCTAAAACCTTTAAAGACTTTACCTAACTCAATAATTTCTACTAACCATAACCAAGCTATGTTGCCTAACATAAGAAAACTATAAACTTTATCCTAATTATAACCTAGTTATAGATTTTTACCTTGTATGCCTTGGACTTCCAAAGCACTAGGTCTTAGATCCTTAAAATCTTGTAAATATTAGGACCTTAGCCCCTAAAGCATCAAATCCATAGAACTTAAGCTACTAAATTATCAATATAAAACATGAACCAAGGTTTAAAACCTCTAATACTTTAAAATCTTATAAACTTATGCTTGGATCATACACCTTTCTCCATTAATTAAATTCATACATTGAAATCCTAACGCGATACCCTTAAACCTAAAATTTGGGTATAGGAACCTATTTCAAGCATAGGATATTTGACCCCATCTCTTGTATCATTAATTTCTTGACCATACACCCTACACCCATGACCCTTAGAACCCTTACTAAACATTAATATTTTTAAACAAGGAAATTGACCTTTATAGTTTAATAACTAGACCTCTAGATATTTAGCATTAGAAACCATAGAATATAAAGCTTAGGCTATAAACCATAACTCTAAAATGTGTAATCTCTAGATCTATCATGTCTTTAATTTGAATCAAGAAGTATCTATCACATATCATATCTTTGGGATATTAAACATCCAAAATGTGTATTAGGTTGTAAATCCTACAAAACAAAATCCTAAACAAATTAAATATTTTAGCCTTTAATATTGGATCCTTCAACCTTATAGCTAAACATAGATATATAAACTATTTTTCTACAAATTAGAATCCTAAACAAGGTAAATATTTTAGCCTTTAATCTTAGATCCTTAAAAATTATAGTTAAATATAAATATTTAAACCATTTTATGAACCAAATAACCATGGAATTAATTGGAACTCATACTCAAATACATAGAACCTTAATTTTTTCTTATAAATTATTCTAAAATACATGCTCATGAAGACCTACAACCTTTAATATCAAATTCAAATCATAAAATTTAGGAATAATTAAAACCTTTAGGTCCTAAACACATAAAACCATGAGCCCCTATATTCAACTCAAACAAGTAGAACCCTTACAAGTTGAAACACAATATTTCTAAAATTGTTGATCACATCCTTTTATCTTCCTTAATCATATATCATTTTTAATAAAGCTTAAATCCTTAAAAAATTGAAGACATCAAACTCTAAATCTTAAACCTTTATATATTAAATATTTATATTCTAAAATATTTAAAAGGGTATTTCCTTAGTTTATTGTCAACCTTAGTAACTTGATCCCTAGGCCTTAAAATTATATTATGACAACTAGACAACATTTTATATTAGTAAAGTGTTAGATTGTGAACCTTCAAACCTTAGATGCAAAGCACCTTAATCCTTCTTTAATTGACCTTAGATCTAAAAATAAATTGACCCTTAGTTTACAATATTAGACTAAAGATCTCAATATTGACATCATGTATCCTTGCACCATAGAAATTTAGAAATTGAGACCTTAGACTTAAATATTAGTACCTAGACACTAAATATAGAACTCTAGACATTTATGTCCTTAGAACCTTAGGGAACGAGTATAAATCATTAAATCCTATGGTTATCCATAATCCCAAGTGTTTTGACTTGTATCTTTGATCATAGAATATTCACACTACATATTAAAATTGTAGATAAATACTTTAAAATCTAAACAATAGATTCTAGTAGCAGTACTTAAATTATAAGCTCCTACAACCTAAAACCTTTATAATCATAAACCTTAAATATTAACCAACCTATAGATAATGTCTATCATAACCAAATGATAAAATTCTACCTAAGCATAACCTAATTATAGTCTTTGACTAGCTATAGATTTTGTACTAACCATAACTAATATAAATTGCGTTAACATACCAAACTATAAATTTTGACCATAATCTAATTATAGAATTTTGTTTTAGATTCTGTGGACCTCCAAAGAATCAAACTTTAGATCATTAAAACTTAGTTGAAGAGACCATCAATTACACAATTGATTTATGGAGCATAGTTCCCAAAACATCCTAATCCCTATTGTAATTTTACATAAAATATTTGAAATACGTAAACCCTAAGATCCTAGAGCCTAGATATTAAATGCCACAAAAATTATAGTATGAATCTAAATGAATATATTTTATGACCCTTTGTCACACCTAAAATTGTTAACATGTGAGATTAATTATTGTAAAAGCTACACTTTGGAAACCTACATAAATTTATTTAAAATCTCAAGACTTACAAATATTATGATCCTTAGGCCTTAAACCATTAAATCCATAGAACTTAAACTACTAAGTCATAAATGTTAAACCCATATATTGAAATCACAATATGATACCCTTAGAACTAACCTTTTAGCATGGGAACCTATTTCAAGCCTAGGATATTCAAACCCCATATTTTGTATCTTTAATTTCTTGATAATTTACCCATGACCCCTAGAAATATTACAAAACTAAAAACAATTAAATGTGGAGATTGAAATTTATAGTTTAATAATTAGTCCTCTAGATCATTAGCATTACAAACCATATATCTTATAAATATTAGGATCCTTAGCCACTTAAGCATCAATTCCATAGATATTATGTCATTAAGTTATCAATATAAAACATGAACCAAGGTTTTAAAACTCCATAGAACTTAACATATTAAGTCATCAATCTAAATTATAAACCAAGGTTTGAAGACCCTAAAATTTTAAAACCTTATAAACTAGTACTTGGATCATACACCTTTGTCCCTTAAATAAACCCATACATTGAAATCCTAACCTAATACCCTTAAATGTAAAATTTGGACATGTTAACCTGTTTCAAGCCTAAGATATTTTACTCCATATCTTGTATCATTAATTCCTTGACCATACTCCCATGACCCCTAGAAACCTTACTAAACTTCAAAATTTTTAAACAAGGAAATTGACCTTTATAGTTTAATAACTAGACCTCTAGATCTTTAGCATTAAAAACAATAGAATAGAAACCTTAGGCTATAAACCATAACTCTAATTATGTGTTCTCTATATCTACAAACTTTATATCATGTATTTAACCTGGACTATGAAACATCTAACTTATATCATAACATTTGGACATCCAACTTCCAAAATTTATATTTAGAAACTAAATAATCATCATTACACATTAGGAATCCTAAACAGAGTAAACATTTTAGCCTTTAATATTAGATCCTTAAATATTATAGTTAAACATAAATATTTAAATCATTTTATGATCCAAAGAACCATGGACTTAATTGGAACTCATACTCAATTACATAGAACCTTAATTTGTTCTTATAAATTGTTATAAAATACATGCTCACAAAGCCCTAGAACCTTTGATATCAAATGCAAATACTAAAATATAGAAATGAATAAAACCTTTAGATCTTAAACCTCTAAATCCCTAAACCCATGAGCTTAAAGCCTTGTATTCAACTCAAACAAGTAGAACCCTTGCAAGTTGGAACATTAAATTCTAGAATTGTTGATCACATCCTTTTATCTCCCTTAATATTATACCATAGATAATAAAGCTTAAGTCCTTAAAAAATTTAAGACACCAAATTATAAATCCTAAACCTTTAAATTATAAATATTTAGATTATTAAGTCTTTAAAAGGGCATTTCCTTAATTTATTGTCAGACACCTTAAAGGCTTGATCCCTATACCTTAAAATTAAATTATGATAGTTAGAAAACATTTTATATTAGTAATGTGTTAGATTGTAAACCTTTAAACCTTAGATGAAAAATACCTTAATCCTTGTTTAATGGACCTTAGATCAAAATATATATTGACCTTTGGTTTATAATATGAGACTAAATATCTCAATCTTGAGATCATGTATTCTTGTACCTTAGGATGTTAGACTTAAATATTAGGACCTAAACACTAAATCTAGAACTCTAGACATTTATGTCCTTAGAAAATTAGGGTGTGAGTCTAAATAAATAGATCATATGGTCATCCATAATCCTAAGTCTTAGGACTTGTACCTTTGATCATAGAAGATTAACACTACATATGAGAATTGTAGAAAAAAATATTGAAATCTAAACAATAGATTCTAGTAGTAGTCATTAAATTCTAATCTCCTACAACCTAAAACCTTTAAAATAAGACCTTATATCCTTAAAATAATCTAATTATAGAATTTTCTAACCACAAGCTAATTAAAGAATTTTCTAATAGATTCCTTGGACCCCCAAAGAATTAGACCCTATATCCTTAAAATATAGTTGTAGAGACCATACATTAGGTAATTTATTTGTGGAGCATAGTTTCCAAAACATCCTAAGCCCTATTGTAATTTTACATGAAATATTTGAAAGATGTAAATCCTAAGATACTAGATCTTAGATATTGAATGCCACAAAATTTAGAGTATGAATCTAAATGATTATATTTAATGACCCTTTGATAAGCATAAAATTTTTAACATGTGAGATTTATTATTGTAAAAGCTACACTTTGGAAATCTACATAATTTTATTTAAAATATCAAACCTTGCAAATATTATGATCCTTAGGCCCTAAAGCATTAAATCCAAGAACTTAAGATACTAAGTCATCAATGTTAAACCCATATATTGAAATCGTAATATGATACCCTTAGAACTAACCTTAGAATGAGAACCTATTTCAAGCCTAGGATATTCAAACCCCATATTTTGTATCATTAATTTCTCGACCATACACCCATGACCCCTAGAAATATTACAAAACTAAAAAAAAATGTGGATATTTACATTTATAATTTAATAAGTAGTCCTTTAGATCATTAGCATTACAAACCATAGATATTGTAAAGAAATTATATCATTAATTTATCAATCTAAAACATGAAACAGGGTTTGAAAACTCCATAGAACTTAAGCTACTAAGTCATCTATCTAGAATATGAACCAAGGTTTGAAGACCCTAAAATTTTAAAACCTTATAAACTGGTACTTGGATCATACACCTTTGCCCCTTAATTAAACTCATACATTGAAATCCTAACCTAATACCCTTAAATATAAAATTTGTACATGAGAACCTATTTCACTCCTAGGATATTTTACTCCATATCTTGTATCATTAATTCCTTGACCATACTCCCATGACCCCTAGAACCCTTACTAAACTTCAAAATTAAAAAAAAAAAAAATTGACCTTTATAGTTTAATAACTAGACCTCTAGATCTTTCCCATTAAAAAAAATAGAATAGAAACCTTAATCTATAAACCATAACTCTAATTGTGTGATCTCTATATCTATAAAATTTATATCATAACATTTGGACATCCAACTTCCAAAATTTATATTTATAAACTAGATAATCATCATTACACATTAGGAATATTAAACAAAGTAAACATTTTAGCCTTTAATATTATATCCTTAAATATTATAGCTAAACATAATTATTTAAACCATTTTATGAACCAAAGAACAATG
Source organism: Wollemia nobilis (assembly GCA_028583015.1). Lineage (NCBI taxonomy): Eukaryota > Viridiplantae > Streptophyta > Pinopsida > Araucariales > Araucariaceae > Wollemia > Wollemia nobilis. Next base: position 3,890,353 of record JAQPPZ010002072.1, on the reverse strand, counting down.
GACTTAATTGGAACTCATACGCAAATACATAGAACCTTAATTTATTCTTATAAATAGATATAAAATACATGTTTAGAAAGCTCTAGAACCTTTGATATCAAATGTAAATCCCAAAATATAGAAACAACTAAAACCTTTAGGTATTAAACCCCTAAACCCATGAGATTAAAGCCTTGTATTCAACTCAAACAAGTAGAACCCTTGCAAGTTGAAACATTAAATCTTAAAATTGTTGATCACATCCTTTTATCTCTCTTAATCATATACCATAGATAATAAAGCTTAAGTCCTTAAAAAATTTAATACATTAAACTATAAATTCTAAACCTTTAAATTATAAATATTTATATTCTTAAGTCTTTAAAAGGGTATTTCCTTACTTGTACCTTTGATCTTTAAAAGGGTATTCGAAACCTTAAAATCTAAACAATAGATTCTAGTAGTAGTCCTTAAATTCTAAGCTCCTACAACCTAAAACCTTTAAAATCATACCTTATATCCTTAATAAAAGCTAATAATAGAGTTTTCTGACCACAAGTTAATTATAGAATTTTTTGTTAGGTTCCTTGGACCCCCAAAGAACGAGACTTTATATCCTTAAAATATAGTTGTAGAGTAAAATATTTGAAAAATATAAACCCTAAGATACTAGATCTTAGATATTGAATGCCAAAAAATTTAGAGTATGAATCTAAATGATTATATTTAATGACCCTTTGTTAAGCATAAAATTACATGTGAGATTTTTTATTGTAAAAGCTACACTTTGGGAACCTACATTATTCAATTTAAAATCTCAAACCTTGTAAATATTATGATCCTTAGACCCTAAAGTATTAAATCCATAGAACTTAAACTACTACGTCATCAATCTTAAACTCATATATTGAAATTGTAATATAATACCCTTAGAACCAACCTTTTAGCATGGAAACCTATTTCAAGCCTCGAATATTCAACCCCATATCTTCTATCATGAATTTCTCGACCATAAACAAATGATCCTTAGAACTCATACTAAACTAAAAAAGTTTCAAATGAGGAGATTGATAGTTTGACAACTAGACCTCTATATCTTTAGCATTAGAAATCATAGATCTTGTATATATAAGATCCTCTACCCCTAAAGCATCAAATCCATAGAATTTATGTCGTTAAGTTATTAGTCTAAAACATAAACCAAGGTTTGAAAAATCCATAGAACTTAAGCTACTAAGTCATCAATATAAAATATATGCCAAGGTTTGAAAACCCTAATATTTTAAAACCTTACAAACTAGTGCTTGGATCATACACCTTTTTCTTGTAATTAAACATGTACATTGAAATTCAAACATGATACCTTTAAATGTAAAATTTAGGTATGAGAACCTATTTCATGCTTAGGATATTTTACCTCATATCTTGTATCATTAATTCTTTGACCATACTCCCATGACCCTTAGAACCCTTACTAAATTTCAAAATTTTAAAAAAATGAAATTGAACTTTATAGTTTAATAACTAGACCTCTAGATATTTAGCATTAAAAATAATAGAATAGAAACTTTAGGCTATAAACCATGACTCTAATTTTGTGATCTCTAGATATATACACTTTATATCATGTATTTAACATGGACCATGAAACACCTAACTTATATCATAACGTTGGGACATCCAACTTCCAAAATTATATTTAGAATTTACATAATCATCATTACACATTAGGAATCCTAAACAAAGTAAATGTTTTAACCTTTAATATTAGATCCTTAAACCTTATAGCTAAACATAGATTTTTAATCCATTTTATGAACCAAAGAACCATGGAGTTAATTGAAACTCATACTCAAATACATATAATCTTAATTTGTTCTTATAAATTGTTATAAAATACATGCTCACAAATCCCAAGAAACTTTGATATCAAATACAAATCCTAAAATATAGAGTATGAATATAAATGAATATATTTTAGGGCCCTTTGTAAAGTATAACATTTTTAACATGTGAGAGATTTTTTATTGTAAAAGCTCAACTTTGGGACCCTACACATTTCAATTTGAAATCTCAAACCTCGCAAATATTAGGATCCTTTGGTATTAAAGCATCAAATCCATAGAACTTAAGCTATTAAGTCATCAATATTAAATCCATACATTGAAATCCTAATATAATACCCTTAAACCTAAAATTTGGGCATGGGAACTTATTTCAAGCCTAGGATATTCAACCTCATATCTTGTATCATTAATTAATTGACCATACACCCATGACCCCTAGAAATTTTACAAAAATAAAAATGTTTTAAATGAGGATATTGACATTTATAGTTTAATAACTAGGCCTCTAGATATTTGGCATTAGAAACCATAGATCTTGTAAATATTAGGATCATTAAGCTATTAAGTTATCAATCTAAAAACATGAACCAAGGTTTAAAAAATCCATAGAACTTAAGCTACCAAGTAACCAATATAAAATATGAACCAAGGTTTGAAAATCCTAATACCTTTAAACCTTATAAACTAGTTCTTAGATCATACACCTTTGTCCCTTAATTAAATTCATACATTGAAATCCTAACCTAATATCCTTAAATGTAAAATTTGGACATGAGAACCTATTTCAATCTTAAGATTTATTTTTGATTGATGGGAAAGGGTTTGAAAGGGGCCCTGAACCTTTTACAAAGTAGAACAAAATAAAATAGGGTAAATAAGTAAGATTGAACCAAGGAAAACCAAAAAGGAAGCTGCAAAAACATCAACTCTAACCAACATGAGAGAGGAAAGAAACCCAAGATTAACACAGTCTAAGATTAACCACAACCAAAAACATCATAAATACCAACAACTACTCAGCCATGGAGAGGCTAACACTCACATTGCACAAAATGACACCAAGGAACATGTTGTGAGTGACAATCGATGAGCCAAATGGAAAGGAATTTTAAAGTAAACAAATGTCATCATCCTGATTGGTAGATCTAAGATCCTGAGAAAAATTAGCATGCCAAACCTGAAGGGTCTCTTCCTCGATGCCTCTATTAGCAAGTGAGTTAGCTACTTTGTTTCTTTCTCTTAACACATGTAAGATAATCACATCAGAGTACTAACTATCAAGCCTCCTACACTCAAAAATGATGTTGGAAGGGTTCCATTAAGGGGATTGAGATGCTTTGAGATAGTTGATGATAAGAATAGAATCTCCTTCAATTATTAAGTTACTAAAACCAAGACCTTATAAGAATAGTAGGCCTTGATATAGAGCTCTCACTTTAACTAAGTTGTTGGATTGAACTTCGATATTCTTTGCATAGGTCATGATGATTTCCCCCTATCATTCCTGATTATGCCTTCTCTCCAAGCCCTTCTAGTATTTCCTTTAGTCGCTCCATCGAAGTTGAGATTTATCCACTCTACAGGAGGAGGTGTCTAGGTAATGCCTAATATATCAACAACTAGACAAGGAGGACTTGAAATACAATTTATTATATTGAAACTAACAAATAAATGATATTCGAGACCAAGTTTTGGGGGCCCATTTGATGAAAACATATGGACATTCCTATAGGTAAAGGTAGTGATGCAAAGAAGGAAAAATTGAGTCTTTGGAAATTCCTTTGAAAACCATGTTGTTGCATTCCAACCAAATATGCTAGAGGAAGTGGTGTAAGCCTGTGGACAATAGAAATTTTAATTGGGAATTACATAAAGGATTAGGCCATTTCTCAAACAAAAGGAAAATGGAGGATGGTTGGACTCATAAGATGTTGACCAAATCAAATAGAGAATTTAGAATGGAAAGAGAGAAAGCGTATTGCAAGAAAATATGGAAGGCTGATTCCCAATTAGACTTGCAAAGAGGGTAACAGTTAGGGATAAAATGGCCTATTATAATTAGATTATCCATAGTTAGAATTCAATTTTGAGAAGCAAGCTAGGAGAAGAAAGCGATTTTTAGAATCAACTTTTTAACCTAGACAAGCTTAACAGGGGTCCAAGTAGGTGAAGGGTTTTCTTGAATATAGTAAGCATATTTAATCGTGAACTTACCATCCTCACTAAGTTTGTATATGATACTATCTTTTGATTGGGATTTCGGGATAAAAAAAACTCACAACAAATTTTGAAGGGTTCTAGCAGTAGAAGTGGAATTGAAGTCCAGGGAATGGATTTCCAAAGGCATCGATTAGGAGACTAAGAAATAAAATTAATCACTCTACTTTTGAAGGTTTGGTCTGTGAAGGGCTTGAGAATAGCCAAATTTGGATAAAAAATGAGGGGGTGATCCTTAAGCCAAACATATTCCCAGAACCTAATATAATTTCCGTAGCCAATTTTTTTACTCATTCATTTCCTGATGATGTCCTTGCATTGAATGATAGAATTCCAAAAGCATGACCCTTAGGGAAGATGTTGGTTGTCCATGAAAGATGTTTATTGGAGGTATTTTCTTTTGATTATATCAATCCATGTAGTTTTAGTATTAGTGATGATTCTCCATGCTTGCTTTACCATGAGTGATAGATTCATTTTGTGAATTTCCCTAAAGCCTAAGCCTCCTTGGTCTTTTTTCTTGTAGATTCTATCCCAAGAAACAAAAAGAAACCTATTCCATTGACACAAAAATAGAAATATATTGAAATTTGAAAATCTTAGAAAAATTTTGTGAAAATATTATGGAAAATAGAAACATGAAATTTGAATATTGACACGAAAAAAAATTGGATACTTTGTAGGCATGCTTGTACCAAAGTGGCCTTAGTTGCTTGGCTTAACATTGTTTTTTTCCACCTTGCTAGCTTCTAATTGATCCGCTCAATGACATTGTTCCATAAAAATTATAAAGGATTGTCATGAAATAGAGGAAGCCCAAGGTAAGTAGAAGGAAGCTAAGAAATAGTACAACCTAGAATCCTAGAAATATTAAGCTACCTATAGATGGGAGCATTAAGGAAATAAATTATGCTCTTCTCAAAGTTAATTTTCAGCCTAGTAACATCTTCAAAAAAATTTAGAATTGATTTGATTATTTTGGCTTCAGGGATCAAGGACAGAGTTGCTAGGATGGTATCATCCATAAATTTTTGATGAGTAATGGTCCTGGAGACATATGAGGGCTTTATACCAGAGAGAAGGCCCAAAGAGCAAGTTTTTTTAAGGGATATTCCAAGGGATTCAGCCATGATGATGAAGAGAAAAGGTGACAAATGGTCACCTTGTCTGAATCCTCTTAATAATTTTAAAATATCCTACTACTAAACCATTAACAATGACTGAGACCCACACAAAGGTTAAGCACTCCTTGATTAAAGTGATCCACTATCTAATTAAAGGCCCAACAAAATATATCCCTTGAAAATTCTTGTTGTGAAATGTAGGACAGATACCCCTATGTTTGTAGGTGTGAAGGTTCTTTTTGTAGTTTACATTTTGAGTACTGTATTTTAAATGTGGAGCCTAAGGTTGTGTAGCGCTATCACCATCTAGGAGTGTCATGAAAAATGTAGACGTCCTTGAGACTTCAAAATGATGTTATAAGCTCGACATCTACATAGATTATCATTGACTAATTCTAGACGTCGTCCTATGAAGATGACACGATGTGTTCACTGAAGTGCATGGTCCTCTTAGATGAGTGTAGGAGTACTCAAATAAACTTTAGGTCATTAAAAACATCTACATGATGCATATCATGTTTGTTGAGAAGCGCAGACGATGCTCTACGAAATCCTGAGGTGACGATTGAATTTTTGATAAATTAATTTAGGATTAATTTCCCTAAAGTTCTAAATCATCTATAATAGTCATTGATGCAACCTAGTAGATGCTTAGATCATTCCATGTGTCTTAATATAGTTAGAATTTGTCTTGTAAGCTAAGGTTTGGAAGTCGCGTTAAATGGCATGTGATGAAAATGTACGTAGGGCATTATTTTTGTTCATGGAGAGCATGGGTCTAAGGTTTAAGCTTTCGATGGGGTCCAAGGAGGCAAACACCTCGAATGACGTGCTAAGAGCTTAGTGATTAGGCTAAGGCACTAGCACGTAATGTAGGCTCTCCTTTGTGTCATGTAAACATTAGGAATTATCCTAATGATAATATTATAATGTTACTTTTGTTCAATAAAAAAAAAAAAAAACTAAAGCTAGACATGGGTTTGGATGGTGAAATAAAATATAGTGGTATTTTGGAAAATATGATAGGGTTTATGGTTTGGAGTAATAAGTTATCACATGATAACAACTTTGGGTCTTAATACAATCTATGCTTAACCGTAACTAAAAACATCATAAAGACTGAAGAACACAAGCTTATACTGAGAGGGGGGTGAACAGTATAAGACTTAACCAATTAATAATTTTAACTTTAGATAGCAGTGGCATCAACACAACATTAATCAAGACAGAAAGCATCACACATTGAAGACCCATTTTTAACGTGGTTCACCCAAAATGGTTGGGCTACATCCACAAAAACTTTTCTCTAAAAGTTATCTCAAAGTTCTTTGGGAATCCTTCCCAAATACAATGTTTATGAGCCTCGGCCCAAAGGAGATACCTTCCCCCAATCAGAATTTATGAGCCTCTGCTCAAAGGAGATACCTTCCCCTCTGCTCTGGAAATGATCCCTCAGAAGATCAACTGCCTCTACCTCTTGCCAACACGTGGAACTCCTTTCCACCGAAGACCTCCTGTCTTCAATGCTTAGCCTAAGAGACCTCTGCCTTCTATGATCACGTCCACAGTAGCTCAGCAACTTGTACCAAACACAGTCAGTCGGTCTAGCACAAGTCTTCCTCTGTCTGTCAGATCTGTCCAACTCTTGAACAAATCAATCCTCTGCATACAAGCCTTCTCAAAGACTTGCCAAATCTGTCCTTAGGTTCTTCTCATAGAACCAATGCACCTCTGTCCTCAAGTTCTCTGATAGAACTATCAAACTCAGCTCACAAGTCCTCTGCTAGGACCTGTCCAAATCTGCTCAAGAAACATACACATCTTCTGTGCTCTTACAGCCACACTTCATCTTCTCTCAGTCGTCTCTCTGCACACACTCTGCACTGTCTTCGCACACTCTGTGCACTTCGATCGAATTTTGCACTCTGCTCTCGATGATCGAACTTCTCACTCTGCGCTCTATCTACGAACGTCGCAACTAACAACACCTCCAACTCTTCAAAATAACCTACCTTTTATAATAACACTTTCAAGATCAAAACCTTAATCTTAGTCAGTTGTAACCCTGATCTTTAGTCGGCTGCACAACCCTAAACTTCGTCGGCTACAAACCCTAATCTTCGTCGGCTCACATTTAACTTTGTCGGCTTCAACTACCTCTGTAACTCTTCTATAGCTTTTGTCGTGAAACTACAACATGTCGTGATATCGTGACACCTTTGCAATCGTACACTTTCTTTTGGCTTTTGTCATGATATCGTGACACTTCACCTTTGTAGACTTCAACTAAGCTCTTGTCACGGATATCATGACAGTCTTTGTCGCATCAACTTTGCTTTTGTCGTGATATCGCGACACTTCTCCCTTCGTCGACCTCCTTTCCTTTTGTCATGAAATCGTGACACTTCCCTCTAGGACTTCGTCTTCACTTCTGTCATGAAATCGTGACACTTCTCTTCATAACCTTCCTCTCTCTTTCTGATTCAACTTCTTATAGTTTAAATGACACTTCTTCTTTTTTCTGAAAATCGTGACACTTTCTGCATCCGTACGCATTCTTTGCAACCCGTCATGAAATCGTGACGCTTTCAACTTGTACTTTCCTTGTAACCTCGATGGTATCAATTTCTTTTAGTTTTCTTTGCTCTTTGAGTCACGAAATTGCGACATGTCGTGATATCGCGACACTTTTCTAACTTGCTTTCTCTCTCCTGCTTAAGTCATGAAAATGCGACATGTCACGATATCGTGACACTTTTCCTCCTTAGCTCTTTTCTGTTCTTCGGGTCACGAAAACTCGACATGTCATGATATCGCGACACTTTTTCTCCTTAGCGCTTTTCTTTTCTTCGGGTCGTGAAAACCCGACATGTCGTGATATCGCGACACTTTTTCTCCTTAGCGCTTTTCTTTTCTTTGGGTCGTGAAAACCTGACATGTCGTGATATCGTGACACTTTTTCACTGCGAGCTCTTTCTCTCGAACTTGTCATGAAATCGTGACACTTTTTCGTCCGTACAATCCCTCTTGCAAATTGTCACGAAATCGTGACACTTTTCTTTGCGAGCTCTTTCTCTCGAACCTGTCGGCTTGGGGTTTGCAAAAGACCTTTGAAACTGTCATGCCGTAACCTTCATCAAAACAAATTATTTGACATCAAATCAAATTCCTTCAAAAGCTTCTTGACATCAATGACAACTTATACACTTGAGCAAAGGCAATGTACCCAAAGTACCCAAAATTGCCAACAATCTCCCCCTTTGTCATTGATGGCAAACCTTTCTGAAAACACTTCTCAAGAGCCAAAGCTGAAACCAACTGTGCTAACAAGCGACAATGTGCCCACAACTTGAGAATCTTCCTTTGAAGTTTTGCTCCCCCCGACTTGAAGCTTTCCTCTTCACTTTGAAGCTCTCCCCCTTACTCATATCTCTCCCCCTTTGTCATCAATGGCAAAGGGTCACCTTTGGGGCTCGGGACTAAGAATGAGCCTCTTAGCTTGGTCCCTCCCCCACCTCCTGATGAGGTGATTAATTTTGGGGTGGGAGTACAACTCCCAATTTCTCCCTTAGATACTCAAACGTATCTCTTGGAAGAGGTTTGGTGAAGATATCTGCAATCTGCTCTTTAGTAGACACATACTCTAGCTTGACCTGCTTGTCTTGCACTTTCTCCCTTAGAAAGTGATACTTGATGGAAATATGCTTTGTCCTTGAGTGCATTACCAGATTTTTGGAAATACTTATGGCACTTGTATTATCACAAAGTATGGAGATGGGTTGTTCATGCTTGACTTTGAAATCCTCCAAGGTGGTTTTCATCCATAAAACCTGTGTACACCCGACCACTCTTTGCTATGTATTCAGCCTCTACTGTAGATAAGGAAACTGAAGGTTGTTTCTTACTTAGCCAAGAAACCAAACTCTTTCCCAGAAAGAATGCTCCACCACTAGTGCTTTTCCTGTCATCAATATTTCCTGCCCAATCTGCATCTGTATAAGTTGTGAGAATGAAATCATCACCTTTGGGATACCAAAGCCCAAAGTCCATAGTGCCCTTCAGATATCTGAATATCCTCTTAACTGCTATAACATGAGAATCTTTAGGAGCTGCCTAAAATCTTGCTACTAACCCAACTGCCTGCATGATATCTGGTCTGGTAGCTGTAACATATAATAAACTGCCAATCATTGATCTGTACAACCTCTGATCTGCCGTTGGAGATTCATCATCTTTACTCATCTTGCACCCTGTAATCATTGGAGTACATACTGGTTTGCTGTCCATCATCCCAAATTTCTTCAACATTTCTTTGATATACTTTCCTTGAGAGAGAAATACACCATCTTTTGATTGAGCAATCTGAAGACCTAAAAAGAATGACAGCTCTCCAATCATAGACATCTCAAATTCCTTCTGCATGGTGTTAGCAAAATCTTTGCACATCTGAGTATTATTTCCCCCAAAAATAATATCATCAACATAGACAACCATAATCAACATATCATCACCTTCATCCTTAATATACAAATTGCTATCTGCCACACCTTTCCTGAAGCCTTGCTCATGAAGATACCTGTCAAGTCTTGAGTACCAAGCCCTAGGTGCTTGCTTTAACCCATACAAGGCCTTTTTCAGTTTACACACATAGTCAGACTGCTTCCGAGAGAGACACTCCTTCCGGCTGTTCTATGTAGACTTCTTCTACCAACACCCCATTTAGAAAAGCTGACTTTACATCCATTTGATATACCTTGAATGATTTGAAGCTTGAAAGGGCCAAAAACATTCTGATAGCTTCAAGACGAGCAACAGGAGCAAACGTCTCTTCGAAATCAACACCTTCTACTTGAGCATAACCTTTGCAGACTAACCTAGCTTTGTTTCTAACAATATTTCCATCCTCATTGAGTTTATTTCTGAATATCCATTTTGTGCCAATGACATTCTTGTCCTTAGGTCTTGGAACCAATTCCCAAGTTTCACTTTTCTCTATTTGATTTAGCTCTTCATCCATTGCTTTTACCCAAAACTTATCTGCACATGCTTCATTGAAATCTTTTGGCTCAATCTGAGATAATAATGAAACATTTGTAGAATCATGTGAAGGAATGACTCTTCTTCTTGTTTGCCTACTATTTGGATCACCAATGATCAAATCTTTGGGATGATGTTTTTGAACATATCGTGAAGGAGTTTTGGGAAGCAGTTGTTGTCTTTCCTCTTCTTCATCTGAAACCTCTCTGAATTCTTCTTGACAAATTTCATCATTGAGTTCCTTGACTGGTTCTCTTATCCCTATCTTTTCATCAACTGTTACATTTATGCTCTCTACAACTGTATGAGTTCTTTTGTTGAAGCATCTGTAGGCCTTGCTTCTACTGGAATATCCAAGAAAGATTCCCTCATCACACCTAGGATCAAACTTACCCAAATTCTGATCTTCCCTTCTGATGAAGCACTTACTCCCAAACACTTTGAAGTATTTTACTGTAGTTGGTCTTCCTTTCCACAACTCATAAGGAGTTTTATGATGATTGACTCTAAGTTGGGCCCTGGTGATAATGTAGACTACTGTCTTGACTGCCTCTTTCCAAAAGCCATCTGAAAGTTTTGACTCATTTAACATAGCTCTAGCCATATTTTCAATAGTTCTATTTTTCCTTTCAACTACTCCATTTTGTTGAGGAGTTCTTGCTGCTGAATATTCTCTTTTGATTCCTTGTTGCTCACGGTATTCCACAAATTCATTTGAAGTGAACTCTCCTCCTCTATCTGATCTTAAGCATTTGATTCTCTTGTGAGTCTCATTTTCAATCATTTCTTTGAAAGCTTTAAATTTTTCAAAAGCTTCAGATTTTTCTTTGAGAAAAGTAACCCAAGTCATTCTAGAATAATCATCTATAAACAGCATGAAGTAGCTTTCTCCCTGAATGCTCTGAGTTCTAGTAGGGCCACATAAATCAGTATGAATAAGATCCAATGGTTTTGAAGAAGTATACCCTTTTGATTTGAAATTGGTTCTGGTCTGTTTTCCATGTTGACAGGGACCGCAAATGATGTTATGGGGCCTTTTTATTTTGGGCAAGTCTCTAGCTGCTTCCTTGTTACTAATATTGACAAGATTATCAAAGCTCAAATGCCCCAATATTTTATGCCATAACCAACTCTCATCTTCTTGAGTTAGAAAACACTTTTCCTTTTTTATCTCACTTAGCATGTAAAGATTGTTTGGAGTCCTTGTAGCACTAGCAATGAGTTTTCCATTTTTTTCTTTACTTATCTCACATCTATCCGAAAAGAAAGATACTATGTGCCCTTGATCACAAAGTTGACTCACACTTAGAAGATTATGTCTTAGGCCTTCTACATAAAGCACATTTTCTATTTTGGATTTCCCATCCAAACTAAGAGTCCCTTTACCACAGATTTTAGCTGACCTGTTATCTCCAAAATTGACTGTTCCTCTGTTTGTTTCTTTTAAGACCAAAAACTTTTCCTTTTCACCAGTCATATGTTTTGAACAACCACTATCAAGATACCATTTTTCTACTTTGTCTTGAGCATGAAAAGCGGTTTGAACTATCATTGACTTAGATTTGATCTCATTTCTCTTTTTAGTGAACTCAAGGCTAGATCTATCCAAACCGCACATCCTTGCTATATGCCCAAAATTCTTGCACTTGTAACACATGACATTTTTATTCATAAGAGGTGCAAAAGAGTTAACATTTTCCTTACTATGGCTATTCAAAGACTTATTGCAATGCATAGCTTTGTGACCAAATTTCTTGCAGGAAAAACAATAGCCATGGAAAGTATTATGTAACCTGTTTTGATGCCTTGGATGATTGTTCTTCTTGTGACCAACTGGAATCCACCGCTCTTCAGGATGAAGATTGATCTTGCTCGAAGACCCTGTTTCATGAATGGTGATACCATCCTTCTTTTGCTTTTCACACGGAGTATTCTGTCTGAGAGCCAATTGTTCCAACTTCACTCTAAGAGACATAACCTCTTCTTCTAGTTTCTCGCAATCAGCTTCCTTTCCTTTTAGAGCCTCTGTCGAACCTGTTCAACCTTCTTCCCTTCTTCGGCTAGAATTTTGAAGTCTATAACACTTTGAGATAATTCTGATCTTGCTATCTCTTCTTCCCGACATTGATGCTTGAGAACAGAATTCTCTTCCCTAAATTTCTCAAGCTTTCTTAAAGCCAAGAAGAATTCACCTTTGAGATCGAACTCAACCTCTTCATCTCTTTCTGAATCTGTATGTTCCTCCGATAGATCCTTCTCCAAGCTGTTAGGCTCTTTCTGGAGAGACCCGCTCTGATACCAATTGAAGAACACAAGCTTATACTGTGAGAGGGGGGTGAACAGTATAAGACTTAACCAATTAATAATTTTAACTTTAGATAGCAGTGGCATCAACACAACATTAATCAAGACAGAAAGCATCACACATTGAAGACCCATTTTTAACGTGGTTCACCCAAAATGGTTGGGCTACATCCACAAAAACTTTTCTCTAAAAGTTATCTCAAAGTTCTTTGGGAATCCTTCCCAAATACAATGTTTATGAGCCTCGGCCCAAAGGAGATACCTTCCCCCAATCAGAATTTATGAGCCTCTGCTCAAAGGAGATACCTTCCCCTCTGCTCTGGAAATGATCCCTCAGAAGATCAACTGCCTCTACCTCTTGCCAGCACGTGGAACTCCTTTCCATCGAAGACCTCCTGTCTTCAATGCTTAGCCTAAGAGACCTCTGCCTTCTATGATCACGTCCACAGTAGCTCAACAACCTGTACCAAACACAGTCAGTCGGTCTAGCACAAGTCTTCCTCTGTCTGTCAGATCTGTCCAACTCTTGAACAAATCAATCCTCTGCATACAAGCCTTCTCAAAGACTTGCCAAATCTGTCCTCAGGTTCTTCTCATAGAACCAATGCACCTCTGTCCTCAAGTTCTCTGATAGAACTATCAAACTCATCTCACAAGTCCTCTACTAGGACCTGTCCAAATCTGCTCAAGAAACATACACATCTTCTGCGCTCTTACAACCACACTTCATCTTCTCTCAGTCGTCTCTCTGCACACACTCTGCACTGTCTTCGCACACTCTGTGCACTTCGATCGAATTTTGCACTCTGCTCTCGATGATCGAACTTCTCACTCTACGCTCTATCTACGAACGTCGCAACTAACGACACATCCAACTCTTCAAAATAGCCTACCTTTTATAATAACACTTTCAAGATCAAAACCTTAATCTTAGTCAGTTGTAACCCTGATCTTTAGTTGGTTGCACAACCCTAAACTTTGTCGATTGCAAACCCTAATCTTCGTCGGCTCACATTTAACTTTGTCGGCTTCAACTGCCTCTGTAACTCTTCTGTAGCTTTTGTCGTGAAACTACAACATGTCGTGATATCGCGACACCTTTGCAATCGTACACTTTCTTTTGGCTTTTGTCATGATATCATGACACTTCAGCCTTTGTCGACTTCAACTAAGCTCTTGTCGTGATATCGTGACACTTCTATCTTTGTCAGCATCAACTTTGCTTTTGTCATGATATCGTGACACTTCTCCCTTCGTCGACCTCCTTTCTACTTTTGTCATGAAATCGTGACACTTTTGCCTCTATAGACTTCGTCTTCACTTCTATCATGATATCGTGACACTTCTGTCTTCATAACCTTCCTCTCTACTTTTGTCATGAAATCGTGACACTTCTCCTATAGAAGACTTGCTTTCAGTTTTTGTCGTGAAATCGTGACACTTCTACTTTTCGCTTTCTTTTTTGCCTATCATGAAATCGTGACACTTTCTGCATCCGTACGCATTCTTTGCAACCCATCGTGAAATCGTGATGCTTTTAGCTTCTGTACGCTTTCCTTGTAACCCATCGTGAAATCACGATGCTATCAACTTTTTGTATGTTTTCTTTGCAACCTGTCATGAAATCGCGACGCTTTCAGCTTTCGTACGTTTTCTTTGCTCTTTGAGTCATGAAATTGCGACATGTCACGATATCGCGACACTTTTCTAACTTGCTTTCTCTCTCCTACTTAAGTCACGAAAATGCGACATGTCACGATATCGCGACACTTTTCCTCCTTAGCTCTTTTCTGTTCTTCGGGTCACGAAAACCCGACATGTCGCGATATCGCGACACTTTTTCTCCTTAGCGCTTTTCTTTTCTTTGGGTCATGAAAACCCGACATGTCGCGATATCGTGACACTTTTTCTCCTTAGCGCTTTTCTTTTCTTCGGGTCACGAAAACCCGACATGTCGCGATATCGCGACACTTTTTCTCTGCGAGCTCTTTCTCTCGAACCTGTCACGAAATCGTGACACTTTTTCGTCCGTACAATCCCTCTTGCAAATTGTCGCGAAATCGCGACACTTTTCTTTGCGAGCTCTTTCTCTCGAACCTGTCGGCTTGGGGTTTGCAAAAGACCTTTGAAACTGTCATGTCGTAACCTTCATCAAAACAAATTATTTGACATCAAATCAAATTCCTTCAAAAGCTTCTTGACATCAATGACAACTTATACACTTGAGCAAAGGCAATGTACCCAAAGTACCCAAAATTGCCAACAAAGACCAACAACTACTCAGCCATGGAGAGGCTAACACTCACATTCCACAAACTGACACAAAGGAACATGTTGTGAGTGACAAATCGATGAGCCAAATGGAAAGGAATTTTAAATTAAATAAATATCATCATCCTGATTGGCAAATCTAAGATCCTAAGGAAAATTAGCATGCCAAACCTGAAGGGTCTCTTCCTCGATGCCTCTATTAGCAAGTGAGTTAGCTAGTTTATTTCTTTCTCTTAACACATGCAAGATAATCACATCAAAGTACTAACTAGAAATCCTCCTACAATCGCAAATGATGTTGGAAAGGATCCATGAAGGGGATTGATATAATTTGAGATAGTTTATGATAAGCATAGAATCTTCTTCAATGATTAAGTTACTGAAACCAAGACCTTCTAAGACTAGTAGGCCTTGATATAGAGCTCTTGCTTCAGCTAAGTTGTTGGATTGAAATATGATGTTCTTTGCATAGGTCACGATGATATTCCTCTATCAATATTGATTATGCATTCTCCCCTGGCCCTTCTAGGATTTCCTTTAGTCTCTCCATCAAAGTTGAGCTTTATCCACCCTATAGGAAGAGGTGTCTAGGTAATTCCTGATCTATCAACAGCTAGACAAGTGGGACTTGCAATACAATTTATTAGATTGAAACTAACAAACAAGTGATATTCAAGATCAATTTTTGGGGACCCATTCGATGAAAACATATGGACATTCCTAGAGGTAAAGGTAGTGATGCAAAGGAGGACAAATTGAGAGTCTTTGGAAATTCCTTTGAAAACCATGTTGTTGCATTCCAATCAAATCTTCTAGAGGAAGTGGTGTAAGCATGTGGACCATAGAAATTTTAACTAGGAATTACATAAAGGGTTAGGATATTAATCAAACAAAAGGACAATGGGGGATGGTTGGACTCATGAGATGTTGATCAAATAAAATAGAGAATTCATAATGGAAAGAGAGAAAGGGCATATCAAGAAATTATGGAAGGTTGATTCCCAATTAGACTTGCAAAGAGGGCAGTAGTTAGGGATAAAATGGCCTATGATAATTAAATTATCCATAGTTAGAATTCAATTTTGAGAAGCAAGCTAGGAGAAGAAACCAATTTTTGGAATCAACTTTTTAACCTAGACAAGCTTAACAGGGGTCCAAGTAGGTGAGGGGTTTTCTTGAATATAGTAAGCAGATTTAATCATGAACTTACCATCCTCAATACATTTTTAGATGATACTATATTTTTATTTGGAGTTTGGGATAACAAAAAATCACAACAAATTTTGAAGGGTTCTAGCAGTAGAAGTGGAATTGAAATCCAGGGAATGGATTTCCAAAGGCATCGATTAGGAGACTAAGAAATGAAATTAATCACTCTACTTCCTAAGGTTTTGTCTACGAAGGGCTTGAGAATAGCCATATTTGGCTCAAAAATGAGGAGGTGGTCCTTAAGCCAAACATCTTCCTAGAATCTGATATAATTTCCATAGCCAATTTTTTGACTCATTCTTTTCCTAATGATGTCCTTGCATTGAATGACATAATTCCAAAAGCACGACCCTTAGGGAAGATGTTGGTTGTCCATGAAAGAGGTTTGTTGGAGGTATTTTCTTTTGATTATATCAATCCATGTAGTTTGAGTATTAGTGATGATTCTTCATGATTGATTTGCCATGAGTGACAGATTCATTTTGTGAATTTCTCTAAAGCCTAAGCCTCCTTGGTCTTTTTTCTCTTATATTCTATCCCAGTAAACTAAAAGAAACCTATTCTGATTTTTATTTCTAGACCAAAGAAACCTCCTTTGGATTTGTTAAATATTATGGCAAATAGAAATAGGAACTTTGAAGATTGACAAGAAAAAAATTGGGATACTTTGTAGGTACGCTTGCACTAAAGTAGCCTTAGCTGCTTGGCTTAACATTGTCGTTTCCACCCTATTAGCTTCTTGTTGATCCGCTCAATGACATTGTTCCATAAAAATTATAAAGGCTTGTCGTGAAATAGAGGAAGCCTAAGGTAAGCAAAAGGAAGCTGAGAAATAGTAAAACCTAGAATCCTAGTAATCTTAAGTTACCTGTAAATGGGAGTATTAAGGAAATAAATTATGCTCTTCTCAAAGTTAATTTTCAGCCCAGTAACATCTTCAAATAAATTTAGAATTGATTTGAAAATGTTGGATTCAGGGATCAAGGACAAAGTTTCTAGGATTGTATCATCCATAAATTGTTGATGAGCAATGGGATTGGAAACATATGAGGTTTGATACCTGAGAGAAGGCCCAAAGAGCAAGTTTTTTTAAGGGATCTTCCAAGGGATTCAACCATGATGATAAAGAGAAAGGGTGACAAAGGGTCACCCTGTTTGAGTCCTCTAAATATTTTAAAATATCCTGCAACTAAATCATTAACAATGACTAAGAACCACACATAGGTTAAGCACTCCTTGATTAAAGGGATCAACTATCTCATTAAAGGCCCAGCAAAATATATCCCTTGAAACTTCTTACTGTGAAATGTAGGACGGATACCCTTCTATTTGTAGGTGTGAATGTTCTTTTTGTAGTTTATATTTTGAGTATTGTGTTTTAAATGTGGAGTCTAAGGTTATGTAGCACTGTCATCGTCTAGAATGAGTGTCATGAAAAACATAAACATCCTTGAGCCTTTAAAATGATGTTATAAGATCTGTTTCTGCATAGATTATCATCGACTTATTTTGGACGTCGTCATCCAAAGATGACATGATGTGTTCACTGAAGTGCATGGTCCTCTTTGATGAGTGTAGGAGTCCTCCAATAATCTTTAGGTCATCAAAAATATCTACGTGATGTAGATCATATTTGTTGATAAGTGCAGATGATGCACTACGAAATCCCGAGGTGACGATTGAATTTTTGATAGATTAATTTATGGTTAATTTCCCTAAAGTTCTAAAGCATATATAATAGTCGTTGATGCAACCTAGTAGATGCTTATATCACACCATGTGTCTTAATTTGGTTATACGTTGCCTGGTAATCTAAGTTTTGGAAGTTTCTTTAACCTGCACATGATAAAAATGCATGTAGGGCATGATTTTCGTTCATGGAGAGTGTGGGACTAAGGTTTAAGCTTCTGACAGGGTCCAAGGAGGTAAACGTATCGAATGACATGCTAAGAGCTTAGTCATTAGTCTGAGGAAATAGTGCATAATGTAGGCCCTCCCTTGTATCATGTAAACATTAGGAATTATCCTAATGATAATATTATAATGTTACTTTTGTTAAATTAAAAAAAAATAAAAATAAAGCTAGACATGGGTTTGGATGGTGAAATAAAGTGTAGTGGTATTTTGGAAAATATGACAGGGTTTATGGTTTGGAGTAATAAGTTATCACATGATAACAAGTTTGGGTCTTAAATTTATATTAAACTAAATATAAAAGGGTAAAATGGTCTAAATAAAATTATTAGGCAATTATCCTAAAAAGACTCACATTATGACCTTAGCTTAAAGCTAAAGTCCAACAAAGGAAAATTTGTATTTGAACCATGTCCATCTATTAAATGGGGTTTGAAATATTTAAGGGGTTATAAATATCCCTAGCCTAGTACAATATTTTTATGTCTCAAACTTGTTTGATGGAAGCTAATGCTATATGTCTCAATGAAGAGTTTAATCTATAGTGGAAACTTAGATTGACTCGTTCTAAATAGTGAAGACTATTATGGTTTGATTATATGTGTACAATGCAAAATAGAATAGCCTATTTATAGAAGATTTTTGGTTGTTAAGAAGAATATTTTCCTTTGATATTGTGATTTTGAGTTGTGTACAAGTTTGTTTAAATGCTATTTATAGGTGCATTTATCTTAAAGTTTTGATAACCTAGAAGAAGTAAAGAATAGCATATGTGCAATGTTGCAATTACAATGCATTGAACAAATAATATCATGTATATGCAATCATGCATGATAAAATGAGGAATGATTTATTATGATGGCATAAACTAATGTGGGAGAAAAGGTAACTGGGTTACATTTCTCGGGAACTTATGGGGGTTCTCCATGACCATGTCAATGAATGCAGTTAGTATAGATTTAAGAGCATATTTCTTGTGTGATGGGATATGGGATGAAAGGAATGGAAAAAATTTCATTCTTAGGAAAGTATGGGATTTCCTACTCTTGAATTGAGTTGAATGCTTGTTTATTTACAAATGCTTAAGGTGTTTGTTAGAAAACTGGTATGCATTCTATGGATTACTTCTACATGGCATTATGTAATTAGTTATGCATGTTGACAAATTGGATTGTTTTGATCCTGAGTATCCATTCACTTAGTACTATTGGAACTAAGACAACTAGTGCTTGAAGTACGTGTTGAACCTAAAAGAGAGTTGAAGATTAGAGGAAGTTGATGCTATATCAAACTTGAGACTATTGTTGTAACATAAAAAGATTTCGAAATATGCTTTCATAGAGATATGCTTTCTAAATATAAGAGATAATCTATGATGTTGGATTTCCAAGGTCTACAAGGAAGTGATAATAAACTATTAATAGTGTGTACAACCTAGATAGTGTGTACAATGATAGGACATACTTGAGCCTTCAAAATGATTTTATAAGCCCAGCGTCTACATAGATTATCATCGACTGATTCTAGACGTCGTACTCCAAATATGACATGATGTGTTCACTGAAGTGCATGGTCCTCTATTATGAGTGTAGCAGTCCTCCAATAAATTTTAGGTCATCAAAAATATCTACATGATGCAGATCGTGTTTGTTGAGAAGCACAAACGACACTCTACGAAAGCCTAAGGTGACGATTGAATTTTTTATAAATTAATTTAGGGTTAATTTCCCTAAAGTTCTAAAGCATATATAATAGTCGTTGATGCAACCCAGTATATGCTTAGATCATGCCATGTATCTTAATATGGTTAGACATTGCCTGGTAAGCTAATTAACCCGCATGCGATGAAAATGCACGTAGGGCATGATTTTAGTTCATGGAGATCATGGGTCTAAGGTTTAAGCTTCCAACAGAGTTCAAGGAGGAAAATGCCTCAGATGACATGCTAAGAGCTTAGTCATTAAGCTAAGAAACTAGTGCATAATATAGGCTCCTCCTTGTGTCATGTAAAAACTAGAAATTATCCTAATGATAATATTATAATGTTACTTTGTTGAATAAAAAAAAAAAAACTAAAGCTAGACATGGGTTTGGATGGTGAAATAAAGTGTAGTGGTATTTTGGCAAATATGATAGGTTTATGGTTTGGAGTAATAAGTTATCACATGATAACAAATTTGGGTCTTAATACAGTCTAAGCTTAACCACAACTAAAAACATCATAAAGACCAACAACTACTCAGCCATGGAGAGGCTAACACTCACATTGCACAAAATGACACCAAGGAACATGTTGTGAGTGACAAATCGGTGAGCCAAATGGAAAGGAATTTTAAAGAAAAAAATATCATCATCCTGATTGGCAGATCTAAGATCCTAAGGAAAATTAGCTTGCAAAACCTAAAAGGTCTCTTCCTCGATGCCTCTATTAGTAAGTGAGTTAGCTAGTTTATGTCTTTCTCTTAACATACGCAAGATAATCACATCAGAGTACTAACTAGCAAGCCTCATAAACTCACAAATGATGTTGGAAAGGCTCCATGAAGGGGATTGAGATTCTTTGAGATAGTTGATGATAAGCATAGATTCTCCTTCAACGATTAAGTTACTGAAACCAAGACCTTCTAAGACTATTAGGCCTTGATATAGAGCTCTCGCTTCAGCTAAGTCGTTGGATTGAAATCTGATGTTATTTGCATAGGTCATGATGATTTACCCCTATTATTCCTTATTATACCTTCTCTCCTAGCCCTTCTAGGATTTCCTTTAGTTGCTCCATTGAAGTTGAGAATCCACCCTACATGAGGAGGTGTCTAGGTAATGCCTAATCTATCAACAACTAGACAAGGAGGACTAGCAATACAATTTATTAGATTGAAACTAAAAAATAGGTGATATTCAAGATCAATTTTGAGGGGCCCATTCAATGAAAACATATGGACATTCCTAGAGGTAAAGGTAGTGATGCAAAGGAGGACAAATTGAGAGTCTTTGGAAATTCCTTTGAAAACCATGTTGTTGCATTCCAACCAAATCTGCTAGAGGAAGTGGTGTAAGCATGTGGACCATAGGAATTTTAACTATAAATTACATAAAGGGTTAGGCCATTGCTCAAACAAAAGGATAATGGAGGATGGTTGGACCCAGGATATGTTGACCAAATCAAATAGAGAATTCATAATGGAAAGAGAGAAAGGGCATTGCAAGAAAATATGGAAGGTTGATTCCCAATTAGACTTGCAAAGAGGGCAACAGTTAGGGATAAAATGGCCTATGATAATTAAATTATCCATAGTTAGAATTCAATTTTGAGAAGCAAGCCAGGAGAAGAAAGTGATTTTTAGATTAAACTTTTAAACCTAGACAAGCTTAACAGGGGTCAAAGTAAATGATTTTCTTGAATATAGTAAGCAAATTAGCAGTGAACTAACAATCCTCACCTATTTTTTAGATGATATTATCTTTTGACTGGGAGTTTGGGATAACAAAAAATCACAACAAATTTTGAAGGGTTCTAGCAGTAGAAGTGGAATTGAAGTCCAGGGAATGGATTTCAAGAGGCATCGATTAGGAGACTAAGAAATGAAATTAATCACTCTACTTCCAAAGGTTTGGTCTGTGAAGGGCTTGAGAATAGCCAAATTTGGCTTAAAAATGAGGGGGTGGTCCTTAAGCCAAACATATTACCATAACCTAATATAATTTTTGTAGCCAATTTTTTGACTCATTCCTTTCCTAATGATGTCCTTGCATTGAATGACAGAATTCCAAAAGCACGATCCTTAGGGTAGATGTTGGTTGTCCATGAAAGAGGTTTATTGGAGGCATTTTCTTTTGATTATATCAATCCATGTTTAGTGATTATTCTCCATGCTTGCTTTGCCATGAGTGACAGATTCATTTTGTGAATTTCTCTAAAGCCAAAGCCTCCTTGGTATTTTTTCTTGTAGATTTTATCCCAGGAAACTAAAATAAACCAATTCCGTTTTTTATTTCTAGCCCAAATAAACCTCATTTGGATTAATTAAATCTTATGGCAAATAGAAACAGGAACTTTGAATATTGACATGAAAAAAATTGGGATACTTTGTAGGCATGCTTGTACCAAAGTAGCCTTAGCTACTTGGCTTAACATTATCTTTTTCCACTCTGCTAGCTTCTTGTTGATCCACTCAATGACATTGTTTCATAAAAATTATAAAGGATTATCGTGAAACAGAGGAAGCCCAAGGTAAGTAGAAGGAATATAAGAAATAGTACAACCCATAATCCTATTAATCTTAATCAACCTGAAGATGGTAGTATTAATAAAATAAATTATACTCTTCTCAAAGTTAATTTTCAGCCTAGTAACATCTTCAAAAAAAATTAGAATTGATTTGAAAATGTTGGCTTCAAGGATCAAGGACAGCGTTGCTAGCATGGTATTAATCCACAAATTTTTGATGAGTAATGGTCCTGGAAATAGATGAGGTCTTGATACCAGAGAGAAGGCCCAAAGAGCAAGTTTGTTTAAGGGATCTTCCAAGGGATTCAGCCATGATGATGAAGAGAAAGGGTGACAAAGGGTCACCCTGTCTAAGTCCTCTTAAGAATTTTAAAATATCCTGCTACTAAACCATTAACAATGACTGAGAACCACATAGAGTTTAAGCACTCCTTCATTAAAGTGATCCACTATCTCATTAAAGGCCTAGCAAAATATATCCCTTGAAACTCTTGATGTGAAATGTAGGACGGATACCCCTATGTTTGCAAGTGTGAAGGTTCTTTTTGTAGTTTACATTTTGAGTAATATGTTTTGAATGTGGAGCCTAAGGTTATGTAGCACTGTCATCATCTAGAAGGAGTTTCATGAAAAACATAGACATCATTGAGCCTTTAAAATGATGTTATAAGCCTGACGTCTGCATATATTATCATCGACTGATTCTGGACGTCATCGTATGAAGATGACACAATGTGTTCACTGAAGTATATTGTCCTCTTCGATGAGTGTAGGAGTCCTCCAGTAAACTTTAGATCATCAAAAATACCTTCGTGATGCAGATCACGTTTGTTGAGAAGCGCAGACAATGCTCTATGAAAGCCCAAGGTGACGATTGATTTTTTGATAAATTAATTTAGGGTTAATTTCTCTAAAGTTATAAAGCATCTATAATAGTCGTTAATGCAACCTAGTAGATGCTTAGATCACACCATGTGTCTTAATTTTGTTAGATGTTGCCTGGTAAGGTAATTTTTGGAAGTTGCGTTAACCGGCACACGATGAAAATGCACGTAGTACGTGATTTTTGTTCATGGAGAGCGTGGGTCTAAGGTTTAAGCTTCTGATGAGGTCCAAGGAGACAAACGCCTTGGATGACATGCTAAGAGCTTAGTCATTAGGTTAATGCAATAGCACATAATGTAGGCTCTCCCTTGTGTCATGTAAACATTATGAATTATCCTAATGATAATATTATAATGTTACTTTTGTTAAATAAAAAAAAAGAAAACTAAAGCTAGACATGGGTTTGGATGATGAAATAAAGTGTAGTGGTATTTTGGAAAATATGATAGGGTTTATGGTTTGGAGAAATAAGTTATCACATGATAACAACCTTGGGTCTTTAATTTATATTGAACTAAATATAAAAGGGTAAAAGGTTCTAAATAACATTATTAGGCAATTATCCTAAAAGACTCAGATTATGACCTTAAGCTAAAGTCCACCAAGGAAAATTTGTATTTGAACCATGTCCATCTATTAAATGGGGTTTGAAATATTTAAGGGGTTATAAATATCCCTAGCCTAGTACAATATTGTTATGTCTCAAACTTGTTTGATGGAATCTAATGCTATATGTCTCAATGAAGAGTTGAATCTATAGTGGAAATTTAGATTGACTTGTTCTAAATAGTGAAGACTATTATGGGTTTGATTACATGTGTACAAGGCAAAACAAAATAGCCTGTTTATAGAATATTTTTGGTTGTTAAGAAGAATGTTTTCCTTTGATATTGTGATTTTGAGCTGTGTACAAGTTTGTTTAAATTCTATTTCTAGGTGCATTTATCTTAAAGTTTTGATAACCTAGAAGAAGTAAATAATAGAATATGTGCAATGTTGCAATTACAATGCATTGAACAAATAAAATCATGTATATGCAATCATGCATGCTAAAATGAGGAATGATTTATTATGATGGCATAAACTAATGTGGGAGAAAAGGTAATTGGGTTACATTTGTTGGGAACTTATGGGGGTTCTCTATGACCATGTCAATGAATGCAGTTAGTATATATTTAAGAGCATGTTTCCTGTGTGATGGGATATGAGATGAAAGGAATGGGAAAAATTTTATTCTTAGGAAAGTATGGGAATTCCTACTCTTGAATTGAGTTGAATGCTTGTTTATTTACAAATGCTTAAGGTGTTTGTTAGAAAACTATTCTACATTCTATGGATTACTTCTACATGACATTATGTAATTAGTTATGCATGTTCACAAATTGGATTGTCCTGATCCCGATTATCCATTCACTTACTAGTGGAACTAAGACAACTAGTGCTTGAAGTACGTGTTGAACCTAAAAGAGAGTTGAATATTAGAGGAAGTTGATGCTATATCCAAATTGAGACTATTTTTGTAACATAAAAAGCTTTCTAAATATGCTTTCAGAGAGATATGCTTTCTAAATATAAGAGACAATCTATGATGTTGGTTTTTTAATGTCTACAAGGAAGTGATAAACAACTAGTAATAGTGTGTACAACCCAAACTTATATTCTTATTTCAAATCCTACTGGTAGGATTCTTCCACTATATAATCTTACCATGTTGATGTCATCTTAGATATTTGGTTGTAGTCCATTGGCACATCTTGCCATATTTTCTTAGTGAACTTCATATAAAACTCCTCCATGTAGTCTTTCACACTCAACTCTCTCTAGATTTTGAAGCTTCTTCAATAGGTTAGAGTTGGTAATCAAGAAGAAGGAATTTTCCTTTCAACTTGGTAAGCATCCTATACCATCTTGTATTTTTCTTTACCCTTGATATATCAGTAGATCTACACTTTGGTATATCATAAGGCAACATGTACTTTTATATTTCTCTATGCAATCTTCATCTTCCTAAAATCTTGAACTTCATCAAATCCAAAATACCCTTCCATATTCATAATAAAATTGGTATGATCTTCTATATTTAGCATGCTCAAATAGCTTTGGTACTTCCATCTTAGTATCTTTTTCAATTTCAAAATGACCTTGAAATATTTTTTCTCAATTGTATTTGACCCTTGTTCATCTCTATGGAATAATGTATTCCCTTCATCTTACAGTTGTTTGTCATTACAAACATCTCCTCTCAGTACAAATCCCCTTCTTCAATCTTCTTCTATTACTTCTAACTTGTTTTGTATATCCCTTAATAGACCTACCATCTCATCCACTCTACCTATCATATTAAAAGCATTAGCCACTCCTTTGGTACCAAAATTTACTACTATATTTTGAGGTGTCTTCTCACTTCATAACTTTATAAGCACTTATTGTTTGTGGTAATCCTACATTGGTGATTTTATTTTCTTTTTTTCTCATGTTCTTTTGGTGCTAATACCAAAACCTATTGCAACAAAAAGTGAATGCAAATAACAACATGAAAAATATATTCAAAGTTTTGAATCCAACAATATGAAAAAACCCAAAATTTTCAAGCTAACAACATGGAGAAAACAATCCAACTCCTCAATAATTCTTTACATCCTTGATTGAACAAAGGTTTTACAACTTTTTAGAGAGGGAAAACCAATTTATTTTTTGATCTTTATAAAGGGTCATAACTTCTTTAAAAAAACATGTTTTTCTCTTGTTTTGCACCAAAAAATATTATAAATTGGTATCAATTTTTTCACTATCTTCCAACTTTTTTTTTTTTGGTTGAGATTAAAAAATATGGATACCTGGATCCAAAATAAATAAAGCATCTAAAATACCTAAATTTGTACTTATCTTAAAAATCATAAAATTTTGAAACTATTTTTTTTATTATTATTTTTTGATGATGCAATTCACAACATGCCTAGGATGCTCTTGCATCAATTGGTGCATCTACAATCTATTTGATCATTCCATCCCCATCCCTAGAGCAACTATAACATGTACATTTCTTTATAAGCATCGGATCATTTTGGAGTAATTTTTTTGAAACATAATTTGAAAACATTATATTAAATCATCATCATTTACAACTTGGGATGAAACTCCTCCCAGCCAAGTCATTTTAGAGCATTGGAAAAGGTCATCTACAAATTTTATTTTTAAAAATAATTTAATGGTTAACATCCAATGAGTATCATTATCACCGAGAACATTTTCCCCAACTTGTGGATGTGCAGGTAGTGGTGCAATGGATGTATAGGGTTGTGACTCGATAATAAATGACTAAATTACTTGATAATCCTCCCTCTAATATCAATTGCTCTTGTGATATTCACACCATTTGCTAGTCTTGAACTTTGGAGGATTCTTTTTTTAGAAGCTTATTTTTTGCTTCAAATTCTAATTTTGAGTCTAACCCATTTTGTCTTGATTCTTTGGAGAGTCACTCTTGACTTTATTTGAATGATACTTAGTTTTATGATTTTTGTTATTTTTGTCTTCTCATTTTTTGTTATTATTCCATTTTTTTTTAGAAGAAGTTTATATGCCTCTTATAATATTTTAAATTTTAAATAGGTCTATATATTTTCAAATGTAATATTGTAGCCCATTTGTGATACATAAGGATTCAATGTATTTTGGTATCTTGAATGTCTAGTTTTACAATCATAGAATGGAAAACATCAACATAATCTTAAATAGATTGGTCTTTACCTTGATGCAGTTGTTGTCATCATATGTATTGCTCTTCATAGGCTCCCACGAGAGAATATTATTCCTTGATGACCTCAATCAATAATCCCATGATAACAGTACTTCATATTCATTCTCCTCCATAATCCTATTATAATATGATTTCCACCAATTTTAAATAGGTAATAAAACTTTCAAGAGTGTAAAAGTGATTTTCTCGATGTTGATGAATTAGTTTATGAAGTATGAAGACAATCAATCCAATTTTGAGAAGATGTGTGAGGCTATAACATTGCATCCATTACTCATGTTATTTATAGCCAAGGGTGCATCCCTTTTTATGCAATACTTGATGTGTTGTAAATCCATTATATTGAAAATGGAAGGTCACCCATATGGAAATGTGTTGATTCATCTTCTACAAGTTACAACATGCATATTAATGAAAATTACATACATATGACTTGTATTTTTGTATTTTGTCTTTTGTTGACGTGTCGACACGAAAATAGATGCATATCCCAACATATATAATAACTCATTTCAAATGTTTCTAAAACATGTATGAATGTTATAATTTCATGATACAATTTAAGCAAATTTTCAACACAATTACTGTATGAACTATAGAAAGCTATTATGTATTTCAATATTAGTATCAAATGGATACCTCCCTATTTTATGCTTGTGGGTGTATTTATTCATATCTTATCTTCATCTTAGAAAGATCAACAAGTTACCCTTAAAAGTCTTATACAATACACAAAAATCATATAAGACACGAGAATCAAGTGTTTATCTCCCTTCATTATGTACACATATCCAATGAGATTAATTTCTTTACTTCCATTAAAGTCTTATTTAAGACAAGCAAGTTGATCTTTTACAACTCCTATCAATGTCCATATAAGACTAGAAATTGGGTTTATTCAATTATGATACTAGACCGACGAGTATAATTAATTAATTTCCTTTAATGTGTTGCTCAAGTCTAATGAGTTTGGTTTGTTCAACACTATTTTATATTTGATTTTATACTAGCAATTTTAATATCTACCTTTTTTCAATGTTCATTCAAGAGCCATGAGTTAGTTTATTCTACTCCTATGTTAGATACAAGACCAATGAGTTAGTATGTTGACCCCCTCCAATATCCTGTTATAAACCAATGACTTTATTTGTTTAGCCCCCTTCTATGTATCATATAGGACTAGTAAAATTTCATTTATTAATTACCTTCAATGTCTCATTCAGGACCAATGAGTTGGGCTTATAAACTCCCTCCTATGTATTAGTATAAGAATAATAGGTTATCATATTAACAATCTTCAATATCGTGTTCTAGTCCAACAAGTTACGCTTTTCAACTTTCTTCTATGTCAAATACAATACCAATGGATTACTTTCTCATCACCTTCAAAATCTTGTTCAAGATTAGAGAGATATTTGATCAACTCGCTTCTATGTCTAACACAAGACCAGATTAGAGAGAAATTATTTCTAACTATAAGAGATAATCTATGATGTTGGATTTCTAAGGTCTACAAGGAATTGATATGCAACTAGTAATAGTGTGTATAACCCAGACTTATATTCTTATTTCAAATCCTACTGGTAGGATTCTTCCACTATATATAATCTTACCATGTTGATATCATCTTAGATATTTGGATGTAGTCTATTGGTACATCTTGTCATTTTTTCTTGATGAAATTCATATAAAACTCCTCCATGTAGTCTTTCACCCTCAAATCTCTCTAGATTTTGAAGTTCTGAGTTGGTAATCAAGAAGAAGGAATTTTCCTTTCAACTTGTTAAGCATCCTATACCATCTTGTATTTTTCTTTACCCTTGTTATTTCAGTAAATCTATAAGGCAACATATCCTTTTAGCTTGCTTTATGCAATCTTCATCTTCTTAGAAGATTGAACTTCATCAAGTCCAAAATACCCTTCCATATTTGTAATACAATTGTTATGATCTTCTAGATTTAGCATGATCAAATAGATTGGTACTTCCATCTTAGTATCTTTTTCAGTTTTAAAATGACCTTGACAAATTTGTTCTCAATTGTATTTAACCCTTGTTCATCTCTATGGACTAATGTATTCCCTTCATCTAACAGTTGTTTGTCATTACACTAATATCCTCTTGGTACAAAGCCCCTTCTTCAATCTTATTTCCTTACTTCTAACTTGTTTTGTATATTTCTTAATAGACCTACCATCTCATCCATTCTACCTATAATATTAGAAGCATTTGATGCTCCTTTGGTACCAACATTTACTACTATATTTTGCGGTGTTTTCTCACTTCATAACTTTATAAGTACTTATGCTTTTGTGGTAATTCTACATTGGTGATTTTCTTATCTTGTCTTCTCGTGTTCTTCTTGATGCCAAAACTTATGCAACAAAAAGTGAATGTAAATAACAACATAAAAAAGATAATCAAAGTTCTGAATCCAACAATATGAAAAAATCTAAACTCCTCAAGCTAACAACATGGAGGAAACAATCCAACTTCTCAATAATTATTTACATCCTTGCTTGAACAAAAGTTTTACAACTTGTTAGAAAGGGAAAACCCATTCCTTTTTTCAATCTCTATAAAGGATCATGACTTCTTTAGAAAAACATGTTTCTTTTGTTTTGCACCAAAAAAATGTTATAAATTGATATCAATGTTTCTACTATCTTCCAACTATTTTATTTTTTGGTTGAAATTAAAAAATATGAATACCTGAATCCAAAAAAACAAGCATTCAAAATATTTAAAAATTATAAAAAATTTGAAACTTTATTTGTTATTATTATATTTTTTGATGATGCAATTCACAACATGCCTAGGATGCTCTTACAATATATTTGATCGCTCTGTCCCCATCCGTAAAGCGACCGTCACATGCTTATTTCTTTATAAGCATGGAGGTCGTTTTGGAGCAATTTCTTTTGAAAAAGAATCTAAAAAAAATTATATTAAAACAACATCATCATTTATAAGATGGAAGAAACTCCCTCATTTTGAAGCATCTACAAACTTTTAATTTTAAAAATAATTTAATGATTAACATTTACAAACTTTATTTTTAAAAAATAATTTAATGGTTAGCATCCAATCACTATCATTATCATTGGGAACATTAATCCTGTTTGTTAGTCCATCAACATCAAAAATTAAGTTACCCTATTAGTTCATCATTAATAAAGGTTTTATCATTGGGAACATTAATCCTGTTTGTTAGTCCATCAACATCAAAAATTAAGTTACCCTATTAGTTCATCATTAATAAAGGTTTGTGTTTTTTTCCCAAGGTCATTTGGGAAGTTTCGGTTTCGCTTCACGGAAAGATATTTCATTTGTTGAACCCCTGAGAAACTCTTACCCACCAACCACTCTATTGGAATTTAAAAGGTCCTTAGACCATCCTTTACATATCTGATTATGTTTATGTCTAAACAGTGACTCTCTCCCAGTCAATAGACTATCACCTACGCTAACCTGATAGACATCCATTATTTCTAAAGACTAAAACATGGAGTTTAGTTTTCTCTTTTATTTAAATTAATCTTCGATTGGGTAGTATTTACAAAACAATTGTTTCCTCCGGTTGTGTAATTCAACACGTTTCCAGAACCCTTCTTATTCTCCACGAAACAATTGAAAGACAGAAATTGTTTAACGTTACATCCCTCTTGCATCACGAAATTTCTTTTAATTTATTTATATTAAAAACAAACTACCTAATTCACATTTTATTGAAGGGATTCTTTTTAACTTCGCATGGAGACAGGATAACAGTAAAAACGATATGCATGATTATGGCTATTGTTTTTTTTGGTTACGAGTTGGTAACATCCACAGTAACTGGTCAGCGTAGGGTTCAAATTACAGTGATTGCAACCATCAAACCTATCGTCTCGTTAATTGTTGACCTTTAATCCGACGTGAGGTGGGACCGTCGGTCGCTTAAGATTTGTACCATCCTCGTCAGTCTGGCACGCACTTAGAGGATTTAGAAGAGACTACTACCTTTGCAAACTGGCACCACCCAAGTTTGAACCCAGGTCTCTTCTCAACAAAGACCCATCCGGCGCGCACTCAGAGAATTCAGAGCAGACTACTACCTTTACAAAATGACACCACCAAAATATAAACCTAGATCTTTTCTCAGCAAATACCCATCCAAACTAATACTTACCAATTCACTAACCTTTGAAGCTATGAAGATGGCCAAAAACCCCTGGCCACTCACCGAGTAAGCGTAAAACTATTGGTATGACTTAAAATGACAATTTAAGTTTTGAATGTTAACATTCAAACTTTTTCTTTACCACTCACCGAGTAAGTGTAAAACTATTGGTATGACTTAAAATGACAATTTAAGTTTTGAATGTTAACATCCAAACTTTTTCTTTACCGTTGAATGTTCAAATATTTTTTCCTTACCGTTGTGGGAAGTAACTTGGCTCATAAGTCAACCATCGGAAGTAACTTGGCTCATAAGTTAACCAAGTCAAGTTACTGTTTAACAAGTCATACACAGTAGAGGACATGTTCTTTGATGGGAAGCCCTCCAAAGATGAGGAGCCAAATTTAAGAAGCGTTAAACAAAATTCCTTAAACCCTTGAGGGAAGAAAGAAAGGAGGGAGCGGGAGCAAAGGTCTCATATAAAAACATCCCCAAATTTTTCTTGAGTTTCATCTCGTCTATATATGAGACCTTTAATGTTACCATTACCCTTTATTAGTTTGACATTATAATTCTGGTCTTAGACTGCGTCTCGGCTCGTCTCTCTCGGGGACAACAAGTTTTTGTAGTGGAGATTTTGATAAGCGATTGCATTATTTTATTGCTTTTTAAAATCTCTTTAATATTTGTGTATGATTATTACTTTTAAGCGAACATTTGTTGATGTTGCCTAAATTAACCCCATGTTAATCTCATTTCACATTTCATTTCATTCTCAATATAAGTTGTCTCCTGTCGCTCTGCTCTTTGGCACGGAGAACTACTACCATCTGCGCTACTCTGCATATCCCATTTAAACGACGTTTCTTTCTAAATTATAACTTTGTGTTCTTCGTACAGAGGATTCTACATTTTTTGAAGCATAATTGTTTTCGACAACAACAAAAAATAATCTTTGAATTCATAGGCAAAATCCTATTTCCTCTTTATGTAGTTTAAAAGTGTTTTGAATAATCTTGTACTCTGATTTAATAATACTCCTGTCTCTCTGAATATGAACATACATGACATGGCCGGTCTTTCTTGTGGGGTTTTTACAGTCAAATATAGCCTGTTTATGTTTGGGCAAAAGCGTTATGGCTTTGGCCTGCTGTTTCAAATCATGGGAGGAGGACCCCTACTCATGGGAGGAGGACCCCACCTTCTGGTTAATATTTTGTACAGTAATTGAAGTAGTGTAATTGAAGTAGTTTGTTTATAAAGAAAGCAATCAAGTAAGATTTTATTTTATTTTTTAATTATTATTAGCATTTTTTTTCATTTAAATTTATGTTTAACTATTAAATAGTTTATTGAAAATAATCATACAAATATATTTTATAATCATATATTTTTTAATTATATTAACAATTGGTTTTGGTATTGTGCAGGTCTAAAGTCTCAACATGAAGGATCCAAAAGATGCTTATATACATATTGTCATCTCAAAAAAAAGAAATTATAATGTAAATTAGTAAAATTTTGTTATTATATTATTGCCTTTGTTGACTTTATGGAGGTACATAATATTGTCCTTTTATTTTCAAAGTTTAAATTGATTATAATGTAAAGTAGTGTTTAAAATTGTTATTAATAAAAAAAAATTATTTCGAGGAACAAAAGCCCTTTCCAAAACCCTTCAAGGAGAGGACCATGGATCTCGTTAAGGGTGGTGTTTCTTTTGTGTTTGATGATATTTTTTAATATTTTTTTTTATTTACGTGATTTTAATATAAGATTAAGAATGATATATCGTTTGTTTTTTAAATGTTTTTATAATAATTTTTATATTGATGTAAATTTATTTATTTTTTATTGTTGTTGTTTATTTTAAATGTTTTATAAATCTACTCTAGTTTTATAAATTTATTGTAGTCTTGTATAGAATGTTGGTAATAGAACATTTTGGGAGACTTATGTGGGAATAAGTCTCCTAACTCGAAATTTTGACACAAGCGCCTCTTTTGTAGTCTGGAATTAGGACGTCATTGCGCTAGTAATAGGTGGAGGGAAGAAATTCCTTAAGAAGCCTTCCTAGTACGTCCCAAGTTGGACGGTCGATTGTGCATACACAAGGTTTTTAAAGTGGTCTAACGAGGGACACCCGGTACATATGATGAATTTCCATTTGATGGTATTGTTCTAAAACTCGAGGAAGTTAGAGACTTTGTGTCCTATCCTAAAATCTGTATAGGCTTTTAGTCTGGCCAGAATAGGATATTCAATGAGAGGTTTTTCTAAAAGCCATTTTTCATTCTAGAATTCTATTTTGCTTCCATCTCCAAGTTTCCATATTAAACCTTTCTTCAAAAGTGACCTGGTGCTTATGATGGAGTTCCAGAAAGAAGATCCTCTTGTAGGGGTTGCATCACTGAAGAAGTTGACACCTTGTAGATATTTCCTTTGGACAATGGATGTCCACTCGTCCTTGGTGTTGGTGATCAGACGCCAGGCTTGTTTGGCCATCAAGGCTATATTTAGGGATTGAATCCTCTTGAGCCCTATTCCTCCTCTATCCTTGGGTATGCACACTTTATCCCAAGCAACAAGGTGCAAACACTGCTTGTTTTCAGTTCCAAACCATAAGAAGTTTTTTCAAATTTGTTTAATTATGTGGTAAACTACAACAGGGGCTTTGAAAAGAGAAAGGAAATACACAAGAATACTTTGAAGGGAAGTTTAAGAACACAAGCTTATACTGAGAGGGGGGGTGAACAGTATAAGACCATTTTTTACTTTTTCTTCCAATTTAATATTATGTTGTGTAAATATAGTAGTATCAATAGCAGTAATCAAAGCAATGCACAAAAACCATACACAATAGAGACTCCACAATTTACGTGGTTCACCCAATGTGGGCTACACCACGAAAAAAAAAATTTATTAAAAATTTCTCAATCAATTTCTTTGGGAATCACTCCCAATTACAATGTTTATGGATATTTGTCCAAAGGAGATGTTGATCCCCTAATATCAAGTTCATGGATCTCTTCCATAGGATAACTCTTTTCCCTTTTGCTCTGGCTATGTGATCTTCTAGAATACTATCTCTTTGTTGCACTGACTGGTGGACCTCTCTCCACTTGAAGACTCCTCACTCATATCTATCTTCAATTATGTTGGATGTTGGATCTCTATCCAGTGAGACTCTGTCCTCTGTACTTTGTCACCTCCAAAGCTCTGTCAATAGGCTCACTAAGAACCTGCTCAATAGGCTCACATAGAACCTGCTTAACAAGCTCACACATAACTTCTCAAATCTACGCTAGCAAGCTCACCAAGAACTTGCCCAAATATGCTCTAGCAAGCTCACCAAGAACTTGCCCAAATCTGCTCTAGCAAGCTCACCAAGAACTTTCCCAAATCTGCTCTAACAAGATCACTAAGAACTTGTCCAAAAACTATCCTCAAATTTATCCCAAAACTGTCCCCAAAGCTTTCTCAAAACTGTCCATGAATGCCTTCTCACAGGCTCAATCAAAAGTAGCACTCAAATCTCATCCACAAATCTATCAAGGCAAAGCTCAAAGATGAACTCAACAATGAATGGCAATGTACTCTTCAATGGATGACAATAATGATCCACAATGATCTCAACTCAACTCAACTCATAGAAGCATAAAGAGAATTGTCAGAGACTCAATATGTTATAATCTCAATCTCAACTCAACTCAAATCAAATCAACTCATAGAAGCATAAAGAGAATTGCCAGAGACTAAATATGTTCTAATATCAATCTCAACTCAAGTCAAGTCAATATTATAGAAGCATAACGAGAATTGTTAGAGACTCAATATGTTCTAATCTTACTCTCAACTCAAATCAGAATAATGGAATAGTTTGTTTCATAGTACTTGAACAATCACTTCACACATCACTTGACTAGGCTCAATCAACTCAACTCAACCAATCATCACAAGGAACAACTCTTTCTCACACAAACCTAGTCCAAGTATATATCAACCAACTCAAATGTTTCCAACAATGCTCAACCACAAATCTCACATAAAAATAATACTCATGTTCTTTTCTAACTCAAGTTCTTTTACAACCAATGGGCTTCAACAACTATGCTTATCAAACAAGGTTTAGACACAACTCTTAATTCAGAAAACCTTGAAGCATTCAACCAACCACTTTTGAAAAGGAAACCACAAACAATTCTTTTCCCTCCAATGATATTTCAGAAATCAACCACCATAAATAATCAATAGGAGAATGTGTCAATACTTTTTATGAAGATGAAAAAACCTCTTTGTAAATCTGCCACAATCACAAAATTCTTTTGCCAATCTTCACAAGGGTTAGTAGATCACAAAATAATCAACATTACTCCACTTTTCAATAATCATCACCAAGGCCTTTAATTGCACAACTTCCTTATCTCTCCTAAAACCACTTGTACCATAAAATAAAATAAATCAAAACATTGCATAACCTTTTCACTCCCAAAACCACTTATACCATAAAATAAAATAAATCACAATATTGCATACCTTGTCACCCCATGAAAGAATTAATCCTCTTGAAAAAGAACAAGGCAAACTTCACTTTTGGAACCCCTTTGCAAAATCAAAAATATCTCTTTACACACACCTTATTTCTCCTTCTAAATAAATTAGTCAAATAGCCCTCAAAATAAGCTTTTCGACAATATATAATATGCCCACTTTTCGAAATAAATTGAAACCTTTACATATATGTGCCAACCTCCATTAATTGCACATAGGTCGGCCCTCCATTAATTTAAACTTAAACTTTAAACTTTAATATCTTCATCATCGGAGGTCCTTTTTCGATGAAACAAAATTTCACCTTGGATTTTAAGAAAAGCCCTTTCCACATAAGCCCACCATGGTTTTAAATAAAACCGTTTAGTTTTCCTATCTTGCTTTTCATAAAAACCCTGTAAATAGCCATGCTTTCCAAAATATCATAAATGCTTATTTATGAAATATTTTGGCCACCAAAATAAAATGTGATCCATGTGACATCAATGATCCATGTGACATCAATGATCCATATGACATCAATGAAAACATAAAATACCTCAAATTACCTCAAATGTCTAACAATCTCCCCCTTTGTCATTGATGGCAACACCTCTAATGCAAACACCACAATCATTGCAAAAACCATCTTTGAGAATCAAAGCTGCTCCCCCTGACTCAATACTCTCTATGGAGGCTGCTCCCCTTAACTCAATACTCTCTTTGGAGGTTTCTCCCCATAACTCAATGCTCTCTTTAGAGGTTGCTTCCCCTTTACTCAAATATCTCCCCCTTTGACATCAATGGCAAAAGGGACACCTATGGGGCTAAAAAATATGACTCTTAAGCATAGCCCCCTCACCCCCTTCTATCTTGAGGTGATTAATTTTGAGGTGGGAGTACTTTTACTCCCATATTACATTGTTTCTTTCCTTTTTCAACTTCCTTCCATATTTTTTTGATATCCTTCTCTTGATGAATTACTTGATCTTCTTGTCTTGAACCTGTTTGACCTTCTTGCCTTGAACATTTTTGGAATTGAGTCCTACACCATTTTGCAATATGTCCAAAGTTATTGTAATTAAAACACTTAATATTGTAGCCTTTGGATGGTGCCCAAATTCTAAATTCTTTCTTGAAATAATTTCCATATCCTTTCCTTTCCTTAACCCTGTGTTGTGAAGTTCTGTTTTCATAATTATTATGACCATGACTTCTGAATTGTGTAGCTCTAAAACCAAAACCATGTTGCTCATTTCCTTTGCACTGAAAATCTCTATGACCAATCCTGTTGCATGAGAAGCAATGTCCCTAAAAACCATACCTTCTTCCCTTGAAGTTTCTTCTAGAAAAATAAAACTTCTTTGATCCATGGATCCTACAATGTATAGCCCTGTGTCCAAATCCATTACAAGAAAAAAAATATCCTTGAAAAGCCCTTTGTTCATGCCTTGGTTCCTAATACCTTTCTTGACCATTATCCTTATGATCATCTTCAATTTGTGCATTGCATCCTTGAACCTTCTTTGTAGTATCTAAAACTTCTTTCTTGCCTTTCTCTTCAAGAATTTATTTTCCCTTTGAGTGTGACTTTTCTTGGAAGTAAGATACAACCTTAAAATAAGTTTCCACTCCTTTTTTAACCTTTTCATCTAATGTGTCATTTCTTGACGTGGTTACCCTTAGTTCTTCATTCATCCTTTCTTCTAACCTTTTTTCATTTTGAAGCTCTTCTCTGAGATCACTGATTGTTTGAAGTAGTTCTTCTATGATTTTGACATCTATTCGAATCTTGTTTTCAAGATTCTTGTATTCTTCTTTTAGCCTTTTGATTTCTGATTTTTGTTTACTTGGGTCATCCTCTTCCTTTTCTATTACCAAAAGTGAGACTTCTTTATTTTCATTGTCATTGAGACCGTTATAATCTTCTATAGCAAACAAGCTCTCAAGATTTATTTGACCATTCCTGTTTCCTTGATGTGTTATCTCATATTAACTATCACTAAAACCATTTCAATACCCTAATCTGTGATCTCTTTGACCACACATAAAACATTGTTCTCTTTCAACTTCTATTCCTAGGAATAAATGTTCTTCCTTTTCATCATTTGAATTATCTCTATCATTATGATCTGAGCTATCACTTGCTTCTACAATGTAGTAAGATTTCTTTACCTTACGAAAAAATTTCTTCTTCTCATACCTATTTTGCTTGAATCTGTCATCTTTGTCATGCTTATGCTTTCCATATTATTTTCTTCTGTGACCCTATTTTTCATCATCATTGATTTCTTCATGTGGACACTTGTATGCATAGTGACCAAGATCACCACACTTGTAGCACCTGACTTTCCTTATATTTCTAAAATTCCTTGAGTCCTTATTCCTTTTGATGAAGTTAGCTTCCTCATAATTTTCTAAAACTCTATCTATTTCTAAAAATTTCCCTTTATATTTTTCTGAATCCTTGAATGCAATCTCTTTTATTGGAGCTTGATGCTTACTTACCCTCATATCATAAGCTATGAGAGTACCTTGCAATTCTTCCATTGTTAACTTGTTGATATCCATTGTTTCTTCTATTGCTGAAACCTTTGCATCATATTTCATGGGAAGTGATCTCAAAACCTTTTGAGTAACTTATGATTCTTTCATCTCAAAACCTAGGCCTCTCATAGTGTTAGTAATCTCATCAAATAAAAGTAAGAACTTTGCAATATCTTCATAATCTTCCATTTTCAATTTCTCAAATCTTTTTCTATGAGTTTGTAGTTTTTCCAACTTTACCTTGGAATCTCCTTCATAAGTTTTCCTCAACTTGGTACACATCTCATTAGCTAAATTACATACCATGACCTTTACAAAATCTATCTCATGTAGCCCATTCAAAATATAATTCATTGCTTTTGCATTGATCTCAACCAATTTCCTGGTAGTCTTATCTTCCTCGTGATCACCTTCAACCTTATACTCTTTTTCAAGCATATGGCATACCTCATATCCTTGTGATATCAAGTAGTTCTTCATCCTCATGCTTCAAAAAGCATAAATGTTACCATAAAATAATGGATCCTTATTTGAAGATAATCCTTTATGTGAAGCCATATGTGTTCTTGTAGAATCTGCCCTCAAGCTGTTAGCCTTTCCGAAGGAACCCGCTATGATACCAATTGAAGAACACAAGCTTATACTGAGAGGGGGGGTGAACAATATAAGACAACTTTTTATTTTTCCTTCCAATTCAATATTATGTTGTGTAAAGATAGTAGTATTAATAGCAATAATCAAAGCAATACACAAAAACCATACACAATAGAGACACCACAATTTACGTGGTTCACCCAATGTGGGCTACTCCACGAAGAAAATATTTTACTAAAACTTTCTCAATCAATATCTTTGGTAATCACTCTCAATTACAATGTTTATGGATCTCTATCCAAAGGAGATGTTGATCCCCTAATCTCAAGTTTATGGATCTCTTCCATAGGATAACTCTTTCCTCTTCTACTCTAGCTATGTGATCTTCTAGAAGACTATATTTTTGTCGCACTAACTGGTGGACCTCTCTCCACTTGAAGACTCCTCACTCAGATCTATCTTCAACTTTGTTGGTTGCTTGGATCTCTATCCACTAAGACTTTGTCCTTTATACTCTATCACCTCCAAAGATCTATCAATAGGCTCACTAAGAACCTGCTCAATAGGCTCACACAGAACCTGCTTAACAAGCTCACACAAAACTTGACAAATCTGCGCTAGCAAGTTCACCAATAACTTGCCCAAATCTGCTCTAGCAAGCTCACCGAGAACTTGCCCAAATCTACTCTAGCAAGCTCACCAAGAACTTGCCCAAATATGTTCTAGCAATCTCACCAAGAACTTTTCCAAATATGCTCTAACAAGCTCACTAAGAACTTGTCCAAACACTATCCTCAAATATGTCCCAAAACTATCCAGAAAGCTTTCTTAAAATTGTCTACAAATACCTTCTCACAGGCTCAATGAAAAGTAGCACTCAAATCTCATCCACAAATCTATCAAGTCAAATCTCAAATATGAACTCAACAATGAATGGCAATGTACTCTTCAATGGATGACAACAATGATCCACAATAATCTCAACTCAACTCATAGAAGCATAAAGAGAATTGTTAGAGACTCAATATGTTCTAATATCGATCTCAACTCAACTCAACTCAAATCAACTCATAGAAGCATACATAGAATTGTTAGAGACTCAATATGTTCTAATATCAATCTCAACTCAGATCAACTCAAATCAATCTCAACTCAACTCAATTCAATCTCATAGAAGCATAAAGAGAATTGTTAGAGACTTAATATGTTCTAATATTATTCTCAACTCAAATTAGAATAATGGAATAGTTTGTTTCATAGGACTTGAACAATCACTTCACACATCACTTGACTAGGCTCAATCAACTCAACTCAACCAATCATCACAAGGAACAACTCTTTCTCACACAAACCTAGTCCAAGTATGTATTAACCAACTCAAATGTTTCCAACAATGCTCAACCACAAATCTCACATAACAATGATACTCATGTTATTTTCTAACTCAAGTTATTTCACAACAAATGGGCTTCAAAAACTATTCTTATCAAACAAGGTTTAGACACAACTCTTAATTCAAAAAACCTTGAAGCATTCAACCAACCACTTTTGAAAAGCAAACCACAAACAATAATTTTTCCTCCAATGATATTTCAAAAATCAACCACCATAAATAATCAATAGGAGAATGTGCCAATACCTTTTATGAAGATGAAAAAACCTTTTTATAAATCTGCCATAATCACAAAATTCTTTTGCCAATCTTCACAAGGGTTAGTAGATCACAAAATAATCAACATTACTCCACTTTTCAATAATCATCACCAAGGCCTTTAATTGCACAACTTCCTTATCTCTCCTAAAACCACTTGTACCATAAAATAAAATAAATCAAAACATTGCATAACCTTTTCACTCCCAAAACCACTTATACCATAAAATAAAATAAATCACAATATTGCATACCTTGTCACCTCATGAAATAATTAATCCTCTTGAAAAAGAACAAGGCAAACTTCACTTTTGGAACCCCTTTGCAAAATCAGAAATATCTCTTTACACACACCTTATTTCTCCTTCTAAATAAGTTAGTCAAATAGCCCTTGAAATAATCTTTCCGGTGATATATAATATGCCCTATTTTCGAAATAAATTGAAACCTTTACATATATATATATATATATATATATATATATATATATATATATATATATATATATATATATATACCAACCTTCATTAATTGCACATAGGTCGGTCCTCCATGAATTTAAACATAAATTTTAAACTTTAATATCTTCATCACCGAAGGTCCTTTTTCGATGAAACAAAATTCCACCTTGGATTTTAAGAAAAGCCCTTTCCAAATAAGCCCACCATGGTTTTAAATGAAACCTTTTAATTTACCTGCCTTGGTTTTCATAAAAACCCTATAAATAGCCATGCTTTCCAAAATATCATAAATGATTATTTATGAAATATTTTGGCCACCAAAATCAAATGTGATCCATGTGACATCAATGAAAACATAAAATACCTCAAATTACCTCAAATGTCCAACAAAAGTTGACGTAAGGGTACTTTTGGCAGCTTGGGATAGAAGGTTGGCATTCCACCCTACAAGTTTCTTTTGGATCCTTTCTATGACATTATTCCACATGGAGGTAGTAGGTTGACCACAGAAAAGTGGGAGACCCAAATAAATGGTTGGGAGGAAAGCCATAGAGCATTCAAGGATTCTAGCAATCTTATTTTGTCTTTAGATCAGTGTATTGAGGAAATACAGTTTGCTCTTATTGAAATTCACTTTCTAACCAGTAACTACTTCATACAACTTGAGAATGAAATTAATAACCCACACCTAAAAAATAGAAGCATTAGTAGATAAGATGGTGTCATCCATGAATTTTTGGTGAGAAACCAGAGTAGTTTGGAAGGAAGCTTTGATTCCTGATAGGAGGCCATTTCTACAAGCTTCTTGGATGGTCCTTCCTGAGGCTTCAACAACAATAATGAAAATAAGGGGGGAGATATGATACCCTTGCCTTAGCCCTCTACTACTTTGGAAGTATCATACTATGGATCCATTGATGAGGACTGAAAACCAAGACAAAGAAATGCATGCTTTGATTAACTCAATCCACTCAGGATAGAATCAAAATTTGAGCAAGATGGCTAGAAGGAAGTTCTAGTTCACTCTGTCGTAAGCCTTATTCATGTCAAGTTTTATAGCAAAGACAACCTTTTGGTTTTAGAGGCAGAATGCAGGGCTTCATGGATGGATATGACACCATCTAGAATTGATCTACCTTGGACAAAGCTACCTTGGAAAGGATCAATAATACTAGGCATTACACTTTTCATCCTATTAGTCATGATTTTGGTCAAGATTTTATAAGCAACGTTACAAATGCTGATAGGTCTAAAGTCAGACAAGGATTTAGCAGTGGAATTTTTAGGAATAATGGCAATGAAAGTGGAATTGAAGCCTTGTGGAATTATTTTGGATGACTAAAATTCTCTTATGGCCATACACACATCAAAACCCACAATATCCTATAAGGTTTGGAAGAACCTGGGAGGAAAACCATCAGGTCCAGGAGTTTTATCAGGATGCATGGAAAACATAACAGACTTGATATCTTCATATTTAAAGGGAGCAAATAGACTGGAATTAACATTATCTAAAATGGAACAAGGAATATGGTGGAGCATGGAATCTTGAGCAGATTCAAAGCAATAATTATCATCTTCAAGGAGATATTTGAAGTAAGAAATTGCCTCATATCTGATTTCCTCAATGTTCATGGTAGAAGTACCATCACTTTTAACCAAAGCTTTAATTATATTGTTTCTTCTATTCAGAGTGGAAATTTGGAAAAATTTAGTATTTGCATCTCCTTATTTAAGCCATAAAGCTCTACATTTTTCCACCAGAAAGATTCTTCACAAGCAAGGACATTGTGAAATTCAGCAAGGATTAGTTTTTCTTATGTTCTTATTTATTCATCGATCTACCCACTCTGGATTTTATCTTCAATATTTTCAGTATTTTCGGAAGACTTTTTTGTTCCAAATTTTTAATTCTTCTTTGAATATTTTGAGCTTCTATGCAAGTTTGTAGGATGCTCTTCCCTAAACATTTTGTTGCCAACATTGGTAAACCCTATGCCTTAGATCTATATGATGTATCCACATAGCTTCAAATCTGAAAGGTCTTCTTTAGGGGTTGGATTTATCAATTTCAAGAATAAGGGGGTTATGATCCAACCCTATTTTGGATAATGGCTAAAGACAATCATCACCAAACATCTAAACTACTTCCTGGGATAGAAAAAATATATCTAGCTTTACTTGAATGTGTTGATTTCCTATTCTTCTATTGCCCCGGGTGAACTTCGTATTCTTGAGTTTAACATACATGAGATTGTTGGAGTTGACAAAGTCATTGAAATCCTCCATACTTTTTTTGGGGCTTTAGTTCCTCCTTTTTTGTCTGAAGGGTAGATGGGGGTATTAAAATCTCCTGCAAGATTTAGAAAGAGTCCTTTATTCTACTTAGGGAATCCCATAGTTGAGCTCTTCTAGATATAGTGATAGGAGCATATACATTGGTGAGGATCCATGAGAAGTTGTTACACCTATCATGGAATAGCACACTTAAAATCCTGTCACTAGAATGAATTAATCTACCTTCAACTTTTTGCTTATCCCAGAG
The DNA here is from genome assembly GCA_028583015.1 of Wollemia nobilis. Classification (NCBI taxonomy): domain Eukaryota; kingdom Viridiplantae; phylum Streptophyta; class Pinopsida; order Araucariales; family Araucariaceae; genus Wollemia; species Wollemia nobilis. The sequence goes on along the minus strand of JAQPPZ010002072.1, from coordinate 3,847,089 downwards.
ACACATGAGACCTCCATAGGATCCACTAGCATGGTTGAACACTACATATAACTTTATCTAGATGATATTAGCTATGGCTAAGGAATAATTTGCATCAATTTTAGTTTCCTATATTATGAAAATCGAGGGCTTTAGATATCATATCATTGATTTGACAAGTCTCAGTTTTGTAGGCCCATTTAGACCTCTCACATTCCATGAGAGGATCTTCATTTGGAAGGTTTGGTTTCCTTTATGCCTCCCCTTCCTTGATTTTTTTGGGGTTTGGAACTTTTGGTCTCCTCCTTGGGTTGAGAAGTAACAGTAGAAAAAAGTGTCTTCTAAATACCATTGGCAATTTCATCTATAATTCCTCTCTTCCATTGCTTATATTTGGAGATTCATCCTCTTTTTCTATCATTGCCACAGTCAATGGATGACTTGGTGGAGCTCTGGGTTTGCTTGGGGCTAAATTTATAAGGAATTATCTGCTCAAGGATAGGACTACAGGGTCTAGCACTACTCTGATTTAGAAGGGGGTACATCATGTCTACCACTAGATTTTTTGGGATCTTATCATGAATTCGCTGGAGGTGGGTTTTAGGATCATCACAAGGACTGTGAGAGGGTCCTGACTTAGAGGGGAATAAAAAAATATTAGGTCAATGTTCAGGTCTTTAGGGGGAAGGGATTGGCCTGAGGGGGGATATGGATTCCTTCAGAAAGGATATTTGGGATAGGACCCCTCACAGGATCTTGTGGGGCACCTTTTTGGACTTCCTTAGGGTGGGGATTTGGAACAAAAGTATTATCATATTCTTATAACATTAAATTAGAGTCTCCTAGGATACCAAACTTATTGGAGAAAGCAAGAGGGGAACTTAATTTTTCTTGACTTGGATTTGTCTATGAGGTAGCAATTTCCTTGCCTTTGTGAGGGTGTGGGGCACCTTGAAATTTTGATGATATTTTCTGTTGGTAAGGTCCTTTTCCTGACTGGATCTGACTCTGTGATTTCTTGGGATGCTTTAAGTAGCCATTTTTTGAGGGTTTCTGTTTCCTTTGTTTTTTTTGAAGGGGATCCTTGAAATTCAAGTGCATTCTCTTTCTACCACTAATCCTTTTCCTTAATGAGTTGAGATATGAGGTTAGGGCACTAGATCCTGATATGCCCCTAATTTTGGCATTCAACATAGAAAGTAGGCTTATTATAATATTCCAAGGGTTGTTTCCTGCAATAGGATTTGGATTCATGCTTCAATTTGACATAGGTGGGGAGCTCCGAAGCTAGGTTGGCATTGACACAAATTTTGGTGACATTCATGCGCTTGCGAGCTTGGGTAACAGGGTCAATAGCTACTAGGTATACAATGACTTTAGTAATAGAATTGAGGATATCATCATGCCAGATGTGAAAGGGGAAATTTGGTATACAAACCTAGATGGGGGCATAATTTATGTCCTGAGTTTTAGGATCGAAATCTAGGTCCCACCTTCATAGGAACAGACTCTTGCGACCTAGGAACCAAGGACCTCTAGTGAGGATACATATGGTGTCATCATGTTTGCTCAATATTATAGCAAATAATACTCTATAGAGAGTTGTGATATCCATATTTTTGAGGGTTTTCCATTTGGTGAAGGCCCATCTACGAATTTTCCATATCTGGCCTTCCCCCAACAAACTTTCCCATAAGGGCGTATTTTTCCAATGAGAGATAGTTATTAGCTATACAGTCAGGGATGAGAATATTTTGCCTGTAAAGAATAATGGTAGTTGAGGTAAGCTTATGAGTGTGACTTCCTTCATTGGAAACAACATTTACAAAGGAGATTCCATTGGTAGAACAGTTGTGGGTCCTTTTGGGTATTGGGAAGGGGGCCCAGTGTCGGGTGGTTCCTCCCCCAAAAAACCTCATACTATTCATAAAATTTGGCTATTCCTAGACATCCATCCTCTGCATTAGAACTGTCTTCCTTACTTCCATCTGGATACTTTTTGTTATCATATGCTCCTGCCTTACTGCAATCCTTTCCTGAACCAGAATTTTGAAAAACTAGTTTCCCACCTGTTTCACTCTTCTCGCTGCTATGCTCCATTTCCCTTATGTAGACTAGTGAGATTTATTAGAGTTATTTTTTTAAAGAAGGATTTTTTTTTGTTCTTACCCGAAGGGCGGGTGCCAAAGTCAATCGATGGTTGTAATTTCAGCAACAGGTAACGACCTTCACAGTTCAAAGTCACGAAACTCCTTGAGTGGCCCACCTATCCCAGTTTACTACCTCCAAATGGTATCTGGTCGCACACAAGGGTGGATTGACCACCGTGAGGTGGTCTATTTACATTCATATTTAATTATATAAGTGGATGTTATTTTCAGCATTACATTGGCCTTGATATACACATTAGATTGCTTATATATTAGTCTACTGTTCATTATTAATATTTTCACCTGTAATATTGTGGCTAATTTATATTAGGACCTATTAAATTTTGTGGTAGTAAGGCTTAAAAATCCAAAAGTGTTATGAGAGCTACCACCTGACTCTATCCATTTCTTGATAGAGTTTATTTTATTGGACACCATTATCAATAGTTAACTTTATCCATTCTTGATAGAGTTAATTTAGAGTCTATCCACTTTGAAGGCAATGAAGACTTGGACTCTATTTTTTAAGGTTTGATTGAGTAGAAATTGAGGGGACAAGGATTTAGTCACCCTAATTTTGATGTTAGGGTCTTTCTACTTGGTTGAAGGAAAACTAGTGAAGACTATGACTCAACTATATTTATAGAAAGGACCAACTTAGAAGATAGTTGGACATTGATAGAGATATCCAACTAAAGATATAGTTGGAAATTTGATAGAGGAAGCAAAATCCAAAGAAATTTGGATAATGCTTGATTGGAATCCAACTCAGAAGACGGTTAAATATTTAGGGATATACAGATTTATCTTGATGATATTTAATATTCTCTAGGGAGGAAGAGGAGAATCACTATTGAAGATTGAGGAAGAACCACCTTAGGAGAAATTTGGTCATTCAAGGACATTTAGAGTCATATTGACATTGATATTGGGTCCTCTAGCAAGAAGGAGAATCATATTTTGTTCTTAGGTGTGACCTAAGACATTGCAAAACGATTTTAGATAGGTTGAGAAGCATCTTAGCTTCTTATAGATATATTGAGGTATTTGAGATTTGAAATTGTAGATAATGGTATACAAATATGAGGAGAGATAAAGGAACAATAGATTTATGAGAAGTAATATAGAGCTTTTGTAGAATAGAGAACAAATAAGCACAAATAGAAAAGAAGACAAAAACATTATAAGCTTTCTAAGATAAAGGAATAGTGAAGAATCAGGTCAATATTGGATTGATTTTGACATAACTAAAGTAGTAATATTATCCTATAGCAACAATAATATAGCACCTGAGTTTAGTCTAGAGAAACCAAGAGGTCTACATTGGTAAGAGGTCCAAGAATCCTACATCAAGGAAGGCGTCCAAGATGTCTACATCAAAAAAGAAGCCCAAGAGTCTTGCATTACAAAAAAGGCCCAAGAGTCTTGCATTAGAGAAAAGGTCCAAGAGGCCGACATCAAAGAAAATATCTAAGAGATCTACATCAAAGAAGAAGCCCAAGAAATCTGCATTAGATAAACAATCATAAGTAGCCTACATTAAATAAATTAGGACAACTTTGTGAAGAAATATAAACCAAAAATAAAAATGAAATAAGCTATCAAGAAGCCAAAAGTAGTGTTGGGGGAAATTCTTGCACCCTTAATAGATTTGTCACAATGCAAGACTTCCCTGATCCAATCGACACTGTGGATTCTGGTGGATCCACCTCTTTAACTCAAAAAATTATTATCCTAAGACTCTAGATAGACTAAGTAGGATAAGGAAACTCCAAAGGTGAGCCTACAATATTTGTTATATGCTCATGCTCATCCAAATTTGCAAAAATGAAATAAAATTGCAACATAAAATTTGGTCAAGTTTGAAAGTAACTCCCAACTAGTGCTTCAATATGTATACCGATGTCTTATCCATTGGGTAACTGTAGCTAAACTTTAAAAATTATGAATATAGGAGGAGAAAATAAAATTGAGCCAATTACATCCATTAAAATAATATAACAGAAATGATTCAACATGCCAATGAAAGAAGACGCCATTTACACATTCAAATAACGTAACATGTAAATAGAAGAACACACAAAATTACAATTAGAACTACTGAAAAGAGTAAATATAATTACATTAATCAATAGATAATTACAATGGGAGTCTGATACGAATAACCAGATCTCACTAAACCAGTACAAGAAAATTATCCATTCAAATGATGCAATAGAGAACTACAAATATTTGTTCAAATGATGTAACAAAGAGCCTCATAGATTCTATCCTCATCCACTAGAAATTATCTCAGTAAACTGGGCACCTCCTCAATAAAACCTACACAATAATGGGGGAGAAAAAGAGGTGACTAGACAAGACACACAAAGAAAAATACAACCGATAAGGAAGGGCGCACTGGTATACCTCTTGCAAAATTACTATGCAAAAACTTGATTATTTTTTCTATTGCAGCAACTCTCTCATATATTATATAAATTGGTTCTCATTCAAAGCTCAATTATGGTCCATAATTACGAAAACTACAATTGTTTCGATGATGGCCCATAACTGCAATTGTCTTCATGATGACCCATATTATTAATTGTGCTTGTAGTGGTTCTTATTTGTAGTGTGATAGTGGTCTTAGTTGGTCAAAAACACCTATTACGTAAAGCTTTATAATAGTAATATTTTATAACTGCAATTACCAAAGTTGAATGATGGCCTCTCACTCTCTTAATTGGATCTCGAAAACGGTCCATAATAGTCTATCTTCCAGAGGACATAACTTTTGATCCAACTATTGGATCGGCTTGAAATTTTTCATGGAGTTAAATAAAGAGGAGGACAATGTTGTGGAAAGGATTTTCTACAAGCCTTGAATATTTTTCAGTGTGTTATTGGGCCCTAATTCCTTCATCTAGTGCCCCAAAAATGGGATTTAGTGTTTTTTAGAAAAATCGAAAGAAAGAAAAATGGAATTTAATGAATTTTTAGACATGGATAGGTGTTGATATTTTCTAGGAGGAAAAATATGAGAAATGCAATAATTTATGTTAATTTAGGGGGCTATCCATGATTTTTTGGAACACTAAAAGTAGGGCGGCCAAAATAACAAATTGCCCAAAAATAGTATTTTTTTTTATAAAATGGGGGCAAACTCAAGTTGGATTTTGAGGATCCAACATAGGCTTTGATAGGGATAGGTGATGAAAAATATTTTTGATAATGAATCACCTGAGAATTCTAGAATCTCTAGTACACCAAAAAAACTCAAAAAATTACCTAATCACCTAAAAAGGACTTCTTAATCACCTAAAAACTGAAACCTTAATCACCTAAAAAAAACAAGACTAAAACACACTTTTTTTTTGAATCACCTGAGAATTCCATAATCTCTAGTAGATAAAAAAGACTCAAAAATTTGTCTAATCACCTAAAAGGGACTCCTTAATCACCTAAAAACTGAAACCTTAATCACCTAGAAAGGACAAGATTGAAACACACTTTTTTTTGTGGCTTCTCAAGCCCTCAATGTTGAATGATACAATTTCAAATGTTGGCCATTGATAGGAATTAAAAATTCTGAACCATCCAGAGTTTTCAATTTGTAAGTATTATGGCCTACATTTTGAAGAATTTGATAAGGGCCAAGCCATTTAGGCTCTCATTTCTCTTTTTCACCATGTTTGTCATTTTTGGGGTCCCAGTACAACACTATATATCCTATCTGAAAAGGTTTACCTTTGGCTTTCTTATTGAATAATTTTTACTATTTTGTGAGCTTGCTTAGTTATATTCATTAATGCATCCTTTGTGTTTTCCTGCAACTTTCCAATTTGATCAAGTCTTATTTACAATACATTTGGATTTTCATGATCCTAAAGAAGTAAATATAAAGCATGACTTTCCACTTGAGGGGGTAGTAGAGCACTCACCATTTACTAGTTCATAGGGAGGCTTTCCTATGTTTCTTTTGATACATATCCTATTAGCCCATAAAGCATACTTCAACTCACTATCCCAACTTATTTTATTTATGCATAATGCTCTTCTAATTCTTGTGATCAAATTCTTATTTGAGGATTTTGCTAAACCATTCCCTTGAGGATAGTAATTTGCAGAATGAGAAACCTCTATGTTGTACCTAGCACAAAATTCAATCTGTAACCAAAAAGAACTGAGCAACAAATAAAAATAAACATAGAGAAAGTAGAATTGCCAAAATTGCTTTTTGTATTGATTTTGATACAGTGTTACAAATGAATTTTGAATTGCCCCAAGTGTGTTGGGGGTAATGTTACAATGCTTTTTCTCTCTGTATTGATACAATGATTATGATAGTGGAACAGGGGTCTTCCAAGTCTTCACAGGTATACTTGCTCTTCGTTCTCCAGTTGCAGCTCCAAGGGATGAGTGGGCTTTCGATATCCAATGCAGGGACCACTCTAGCTTCAATAACTTTCTCCAAAGTACCTATTACCTACACACATAAAAACCAATAAAGGGGATCAGTAGCACCTACAAATCAAGATATAAAAATGATGCTGATAAAAACCCTAAGCAAGTAATCATATGATGTAGATAACAAAAACAATTAAACTAAAAGCCTTGCAAATAAACTACAGTTATTGATCGTGCTCTCGACTCTGTGAAACCGTGGGAGCACGGTGGTGGACTGGTAACCATAGGTGCATGATGGTGAAACCATAGATGTGTGGTTCTGACTATGAAACCATGGACCAGTGGTTTGGGCTGAATGGCAAAAATACCTCAAAATAGGACCTTCGAGCTTGAAATCGAGCTTCTCCTCGGGATGCGTGCAGATGTCTAGTCCTATTTTGGTAGCCTGGTGGTATCAATGTTTAGCTCCCTTTTTTTGGTGGGGTGAGGGTGCCTTTATAGGCCCCTTAGGGTTTTGGAGGGAAATGGGAGGTGGCAAGCCTGGATTGCCAAGTGGTAATTTTGGGCTACCAAATGGAGGGGACAGTTATAGTGAGTCACCCAGTGTGCCTCACTTAACTGGGGTGATGTGGTTGCAAGTGGAGTGGTGTGTGGGATTTTACCCCATGTGAAGGGACAAAGGGGACAAGAGTGGATGAGATGTGGCAAGGATGTTGGGTGAGGTGGCTAGGACACATGTCTAGTGGGTAGGTAGGGTATCCTAGGCTAATTTTCCAGATTTAATAAATCTAGAAAATAGGATAATGTGCAAGATCTTATATCCCTAAGTTCAAACTTAGGCATATAACTTTATTATGCAGGATTTTGTGGTGGGGTGGCAAATGTGGTGTTGTGAGTGACCAAATTTTGGTGTCTACAGATGCCCCTTTTTGTACTGCATTGTGTGCAACATGATGCAGTGCAAAAACCAATGACACCTGGTTTTATTTGAATGGAGAAATGGACTCAAATCTTCTCGACGCACAAGAATGAATGACTTTTTTTTTTTTTGATTTGTTTGCTTACCCCCTCAATTGGCGAATGGGTAAAGGATGAAACCCACGAGCCAATTGACCAAATGTGGATGATGAAAGGAGGTGGTTTATTGAATGATGTGGATGTGATGCAAATGTATGGCATTTTGATCAACTTGATGCCCCAAGTTTGGGATTGTTTGTGTTTTTACAAATTTGCTTTTGGTTCGATGATGCACAAAATGTTGTGGTAAAATCATTAACCACGTTTGTGAGCTCATGAGTCCCACTACTGTTAGTCACTCCTGTGCATCGGAGCCAACGCACTAAGACCTCGATACTCGAGTGATTTCTGATTATACCAAAATTGATTTGATTGTTTTTCGCTTTTGACCCAACGGAAGGGGTTGAAGGATAACCTTGTGCAAATTTGTTTTGAACACAACCAAGCTCAAAGATTTAGGGACCTAGCTGATTTAATGCCATAGTGATTTGATGTTGATTATTTGATTGAGTGTCCTTATGGTGAGCTACCCATCCTACCGGATTGCATGGATTGCTAGTCGCTGCAACCGCTAGGTATATAGGGTAATCCACTAGATACAAGGTTCACTAAATGATGTGATGATGATGATGTTTGTGAAAATGGATGATGTGATTTGTGAATTTTGTTTTTGAAACCATTGGTGTGTGGTTTTGTTTATTTTGGACTGTGTGCTTATGTTTTGCTATGAATCGTGGGTCTATAGTTTTGCATGCTCTACAAAATGTGGATGCATGTTTTTTTTCATAAACTACAAGTGCATGATTTTTACTATGAAAAGTGGCTATATATAGGTTGTTAGGTCATTTTCATCCATTATTCTTTTTCCAGTTGGATTTTCTTTGTGCTTTGAGAGATGAGTGAGATGGAGGTTGGTGAGGGGAGTGGTGGTGGTGTTGATGTGGGTGCGGGATTTGAGGCAGTTGGATCCGGAGGTGGTGGCTCAGCTGCAGTGGAATTCAGTGTGTGATATGCATAGGTAGGTGTCTGAAGCCCTTAGTGTTTTGTTCTTTGTTTGTTTTTGTTTGTTTGTTTGTTTGTTTTTTTTTGAATCATTAAGAGGGGGTAGAAAATTTTTTTTGGTTTGAGTTTAATGATTTTACTACCAAGGGGTAGGTTGATTTTTTTGTGTTTGAAGTGTAATGTATTGGTGATTTTTTACTACCATGCATGGGGTAGGTTGAAAGTTTTTTTTTTTATATGCATGTTTTGTGTGTGCAATGTAATGTAAAATGCATGTTTTTGTTTTGGATGCACTGATGTTGCTTTGCTTGTTTGTGTCATAGGTTAAGCTTCTTTCTACTAGACATAGATGGCCTCACACTATTTCTAAAGTGTGAAAGGCTCTCATAGTAGATGATTGGTAGTTTCTTGAGGTTGTGGGTTTGGATGGGTGTGGATGGATGGAGATAGTTCGAGCAGATGAGGCACTTCTATCCACACTTGTTGAGAGGTGGGACCTAGATAGGGGTTATTTTTAGCTCTTGATAGGGGAGCTTACTATTACTTTGGAGGATGTGTACCATATTTTTTGAGTGCCTATCGAGGGTCCACTAGTGAGGGTGGGTCACAACAAGTAGGAGGTTCTTAGACCCATCTATGGTGAGCTTTGGGATGTGGATTGTAGTAAGGGAGGCATCCCCTACCTTGACTTGTTCAAGGGTAAGAAGCTAGTTGTAGTTCCTACATTCTTGATGTATATATTGAGCAACATGGTGTTGCCTAATAGCATGGGATCAAGGATCCCATGGAACCAGGTTCCGATTGTGCTTCAGATGATGTCTGATCCATAGATATTGGCATGGGCTCCCACTCTCTTGTGTCAAGTTTATAGTGAGCTCTATGAGGTGAAGAGGCAGGAGTGAAAGGGCCTTAGCTGTAGTTTGTTGCTCTATATTTGGTCATGGGAGCATATCAGTGTGGGTCATCCTGAGGGGTTACCTTGTGCTTGTGATCCTCTCCTTCCTTATGCTTTTTGATGGTGGGTTAGTGAGGAGTCCTCTCCTATTCACCCTTCTATTGATGTTGTTGTCTATAGGGATAGCCTTAGTGGTTGACTAGGGATGGCATTTGTTGGCATCCGTGGAGGGGCTTGGCATGGGAGAGGGATGTTGTGGAGCTTCATCGGGTTAGATGAGGGAGATGGTTGATGGGCAGCCACACTTGGGAGATGGAGTACATCCAGTTCTCTTAGGTGTAGAGGTAGTTTGGCTTGGTTTAGGGAGTTCTTGATGCTCCTATGATATACAAGTGATGGGGTGATGAGCTAGGCCTACCCTTGACTCTTAATTTTTGGACTATGGATGATGTATGTGATGATCCAGTTATCGAGGTGCCTGATGTAGATGATGTAGGTACCACTATAGATTATGATGCTTAGTTTTTAGCTCAGCCTCCTTGGAGATCGAGCTAGGTAGTGGATGATGTAGTTAGTGGGGATGAGCTAGATACTAGGGATCAGGCTCCTAGGTGAGCTAAGCACCATCGGGGTAGTGGTGGTAGGAGGTAGTCTACTATAGATGTATAATAGCTAGAGGTGGATGTTGGCCATGATGGTAGTGATGGAGATGATGGAGATGATGGTGATGGAGAGCAGGATGCTCCTCCTCACCATATGGAGGAGGAGTGGGATATACTCTAGGTAGAGTGAGATAGTCTAGATTTGGAGGTGAGTCAGGTGAAGGATGAGCTGGCTTGGCATCAGGGTGAGGTGACCCATCTGTAGGGTGAGGTGGATGGTTTATGGGCTGAGGTGGATGGTCTGTATGGTAGGTCGAGTGTGGATGCTATTGCGACTCAAGATGTAGAGATCACGAGGTTGTAGGGTGAGGTGACTCACTTGTAGGGTGAGTTGGATAGGGTACAACTTGCACCGATTGAGGGTGATGTTACTGCTATGATTGCCTCCCTTAGGGCACATATATCTCAGTGAGTGGCTCACCAAGGAGTTGACTTGAGGACTATTCATAGGTAGGGTGAGTACATTGCGATGTTGGAGAGTGCCTTGCATGAGCATGAGATCCCTCTTCCTATTCCTCCTTCATCAATTTTGGGTTCCAGTAGGTGGATCGAGGTGAGTGCTAGGACTCATCGGCCATCTAGCTCTCATGGTGCTTCATCAATGCATGGACCTCATAGGGGTCACGATGGTGCTAGCTAGTAGCACCTTATTACCTCTTTTTGTATTTTTGTATTTTTTCTTATGAGCCTCAGTGCTCTGATGTATACAACCTACGGGCATTTTGTACTATGTGATTCATATATATATATACATGGATTTTATTATATTTTGTGTTGTGTGTTTTTGTTTATTTATGGATGCATATGGAATGATGTTTAATGCTTATGCTTTATTGATGATTTGGTAGCTTTAGACTTAGCTTGATCACTATTGTTTTTATTTCTTAATCAGGGGCATAGATAGATGGTATGGTATGGATATTATGATGTGTAATAATGTGAATGATATGGCATTGTTCAATGGATTTTGTAGGATATTTTACAAAGACTCAAACAGTCTAGTGATTCAGACAAACTCATCTATTTGTTTTACATATCCTCTTTATGCAAGGGTTATCCTGGTATTTTCAAATTTCTTCAAGGACCAACTGTGTGTGCAATGATCGTTCATTTCCCATTATGAGCTAGGTCAAACTAATCAATTGTAACTTATGCCAATAAGCTAGCTCATCCGAGAGCGGCCATAGATCTATACAAAATAAGGTCACTAATGTGATAGATTTGATGCCATGCGTAAGGATACCTCATTGCCAGATGGGATTCATTCAGCCCATTGTTGTAATGAGGATCACCCCATGGTTTTTGAGACACTAAGAGTTCCAGGGATTCAAGCTCCTTCCCTTCTTTTATTACTTTGGATTTTGGGAGCAATGGATTTTATTGCTTTGATACTTTTTTTTTAGGATTTTGCCCATTTTGAGGAAGGACAAATAGGGGGATTTATTGCTTTGAGATGCTTTTTGGGATACTTGCTCATTTTGAGGAGGAGCAAGGGATTTTATTTTTTTTTATTTTTGGGATACTTGCTCGATTTTATGAAGAGCAAGGGATTTTTTTTTGGGGGTGAAGGAGGAGCTTGTCCTTTTGCCAACTCTATAGTACTCTAGACCATGCACATAATTGGATGAGTAGGGGAAACCTTTCACTTATGGCAATAGCAACTTTTGACTTCGTTATTCCCAAGATTCACAATGTTTTTAATGTATTTTGTTGTGTGTGGTCCAAGAGAAAATTTGATTGACCAGGAATGACCTGTTGCATTTAGAGATTGCTTAAATTTGGATCAAGTTTGTTCAAAACACTATTGGTGGTTGAGTGATTGAAAATATTGGTAATTGCTTAATGATTGATGTGGTTGTGATGTTTTGTGATACTTTCGATTCAATATTTTGAAAATTAAAAGACACATATAAAGTAGTCAATGGTCGCATAATTGTTATTGCTAACAATTATATGGTATCTATCCTACTTTATGTGAATCCCTTAATTAGGAAAATATTATAGGGAAAGTTACATATTATTGTGATTTTGGATTGCTAGGTGATGTTGGATGCCCTTGATTAAGGCAACAAGACATGATGGACTAGCAGTCATCCAATTTTACCACATGATCTAATGTAATGAATGGTATGAACAAGATGCCTATATGGAATGCATGAAATGAAATTTTTATATATATATATATATATTTTAGCCATGTATATGTACATATTTATAAATCGCATTATGCATAAAATACCTTTAGATGTATTATGTTCAATGGCTCAAGTTCCAATTCTCCTTCCAAGTTGGCAAGTCTATACGTTCCTGGACTCAACTTCTGTTTGACAATGTATGGACCTAACCAATTAGCCATGAATTTATCTCTCAAGTGTGGCAATGCATTGGTATTTTGTTGGTTCTCTTTAAGCATGAGATCTCCTACTTGAAACTCGTGAGGATGGACTTTTGCATTGTAAGCATGTTTGATTCGGTCTTGGTATACTCATAGATGTTCCAAGGCATTGATACACCTTTCATCAAGGAGCGTTAATTGGTCAAGATGTGCTTGTCTAGTTGTATCATCATCCATGAATTCTTGCAATGTGACTCGCAAAGAAGGAATATCTAGCTCAAGAGGTATGATTGCTTCTATGCCATAGACTAGTGAAAAGGGTGTTGCCCCCATTGGCATTTTGATGCTTGTTCGGTAAGCCCATAGTGCCAAGGGGAGTTGAGTGTGCCAATCTCTATGATTTTCCTTGATGAGTTTCTTGAGAATGGCTATCACTATCTTGTTGGTCACTTCGGCTTGTCCATTTTCCTATGGGTAATAAGGAGTCAAGAAACTATGTTGGATATTGTACTTGTTGCATAAGGCTCGAACATCCTTGTTCTTAAATGACTTGCCATTATCAAAAATGATCTTGGAAGGAATCCCAAAATGATAGATAATATGTTGAAGTATAAACTCCGCTATTCGAGGTCTAGTCGTAGTGGTCATTGGAATTGCTTCGACCCATTTGGTGAAGTATTCCATGGTAGTTATGATGAATTTATGTTGTCCTGATGAGGCAGGTGAAATATTGCCAATCAAATCAAGGCCCCATTGTGAAAAGGGCCAAAGGCTTTGAATGGGTTGTAAAGCTTGTGATGGTACGTGAGTTAAATTGGCGTGATGTTGGTATTTTTGACATTTCTTAACATATTGACAACAATCACTTTCCATGGTGGGCCAATAATAACCCATGCACAAAATGCGCTTTGCAATGGCCATTCCACTAAAGTGGCCACCACAAGTACCATCATGGGCTTCCATTATAGCTCGTTGTGCCTCAATGGGATCTAGACATCGAAGTAGAATTCCATCATAGCCACGTCTATACAACACGTCCCCCAAGAGAGTAAAGTGAGTTGCTTTTTGTTTGAACATCCTTTTTGTAGTTCACATCATTTCTATTGGGAGGGTCCCAGACTTGAGAAAGTCTCTAATCTCATCAAGGTAAGAATTGTAGGGTTCCACATGGACCAAACAAACACTCTTCTCACCTTTAGACTCTGCTCGCTTAATTGTTGGCTTGGACACTATTGTTATGATTAGCGGTTGGACTTCTCCATGTTCATTCTTAGGGATCAAGGATCCCAAAGAAGCCATTGCATCCACAAATCTATTAGTCAAACGAGGCAAGTTACTAATTTCATACCAGTCAAATTTCTCTAGCAACTTCATTGCTACTTCGTGATATTATTTCAAGATTGGTTCCTTGCATTGGTACTCTCCTTTCACTTGATAAATGACAAGTTGAGAATCACCAAATATGCTTAGTCATTTAATGCCCATAGCTATAGTTGATTGAAGCCCCAAGATTAGGGCTTCGTACTCTACATTGTTGTTCGTGCATGGGAAGTCAAGTTTGAATGATAAAGGAATCAGGATTCCTTCGGGTGTGTAAAACATGACTCCAACACCTTGTCCTCTTTCACACTTTGATCCATCAAAGAACATTGTCATGTCAGCATCATCCTCGGGAGGGACTAGCTCTTCTTGTTCATTGATGAAAAATATCGAATCATCTGGAAGCTCAATGATAAGTGGTTTATCGTTTGGCAATGGAGCTTCTACAAGTTGATCGGCTATCACCTGACCTTTGATGGATTTTTGATTGATGAACTCGAGATCAAATTCTATTAAAAGCATTATCCATTTTATGGTATGGGTGTTGTTGTATGTGTGAGTCATCATGTATCATAGAGGATTCTCTCTAGCTATGACATAGGTAGTGTTACTTAGCATGTAATGTCTGAGTTTCTTAGTGGCAAAAACCACTACTAAGCACAACTTTTTGACATAAGCATATCTTGTTTCGTAACTTACCAATGTTTGACTAATGTAATAAATGGCTTGCTCCTTATGATTCTCATTTTTCTGAGCAAGCATTGTCCCTAGTGCAAAATCTATTGCAGAGACATAGAGGTGAAAAGGGACTCTTAAACGAGGTGGTGTAAGAACTGGTGGTGAAGCTAGATACTTCTTTATGTCATCAAATACCTCTTGAAATTCAGTTGTCCAAGAGAATGTCACCCCCTTCTGTAGCAAGTGATTGAAAGGCCTACATTTGTCTGAGAGTTGTGCAATGAATCATCGGATAGATTGAATCTTTCCTTGTAAACTATGCAACTCTCTCAAGTTTGTTGGAGGTGGCATCTCGATAATGGCCTTGACCTTATCAGGGTCCACTTCAATGCCTCGCTTGGAGATAATGAATCCTAGAAGTTTTCTTGATGTGATACCAAATACGCACTTCTTAGGATTCAACCTTACCTTGTGTTCAAGCAATCGATCAAATACTTTCTCTAGGACTTCAATGTGCTCAAGACGTGTTTTTGATTTGGCAATCAGATCATCCACATAATCCTCAATGATTTTATGCATATAATCATGGAATATGTATGTCATGGCACGTTGATATGTAGCTCCTACATTTTTAAGGCCAAAAGGCATCACCCTGTAACAAAATGTCCCCCAAGGTGTTGTAAATGTCATCTTGTGTTGGTCCTCAGGATTAATTCAAATCTGATTGTATCTTAAGAAACCATCCATTAGCGAAAGCATTTCATGGCCTACATAGGAGTCTACTAATTGATCGATGTTAGGTAGAGGAAAATCATCCTTGGGGTATGCTTTGTTTAGATCATAAAAATTAGTGCATATGTATACCCCCCATTCGGCTTACGAATGGGTACCATGTTAGAGAGCCACTCTGGATAATCAATTGGGACTATGAAATTCATGTCCAGTAGTTTTTGTAGCTCTTCTTTGATAATTAATGCAATAGTTGGATGAAGTTTCCTAAGCTTTTGCTTGAAAGGTTTAGCATCTGGCGCCAAAGTAAGGTTGTGGACCACCAAGTTGGGGTCAAGGCCAGGCATGTCTTTGTATGACCATGCAAAAATATCCTTCTTTCTTGTCAAGACGTCGATCATACATTCTTTCTCCTCTATAGATAAATATTTTGCAATTTTGATGATTTGAGGATTGTCTGCATCTTTGCTAAGGTTCACATCTATAGATTCTTTGATCAACATATGAGAACCTTCCTCTAGTTGATGTGGAGTTGGGATGAGATGGATATCATCCTCCACATGCTCAAATGTCTCAGAGGTCTCCCCCTCTACTTCGGTTTGAAAAACTAAGGTAGAGGAGGGTGAAGGTTGTTATGGAATGTAAGCATTTGAATCTCATAGCAACTCTTTAGATAGGATGAACTCGATGATGGATGGCAGGGATGAAATCCTATCCATGGTGATAAGGCTAGCATCGACCTAAATCAGCTTCGCCAAATCGTATGGGTTACAGAGTGGGGCGAACAAGTCAACAAAAATCATATTGACTTGGTGGAAATGAGGTGGCTATGATTCAAGAGGTGATGACTCACTCTCTCTAGGTTGCAACTGACCTAAGGTGGGTGAATGGTGGTGCTACGGGAGCGGCCAAGGTGGTGGTGGAGGATCTGGCTCAGGGTGCTCACACTCTTTGTTGAAGTGAAAGATGGTGTGATCTATGGGAAACATCTTTGTATACCACTCATATTTCTTGATGGGTTCAGTAGGAACCACATCATCTTGGGGACCATCAAATATTTGAATGATCCAATCTAAATTTGCTTCCATTTGTTAAAATTTCCCAAAATCTTCATCGAAGATATAATCCCTAAAATCTTCATCGAATATGTAATCATCTAGCATGTGATTAATCATGAATGTGTGCAATATAATATTTAAAAAGGCCTCATGTAGATGAGGTACAAAGTTAGGGTCTAGGTACTCATCATCAGTATCATCACAATCATCACACTCCTCGCTCTCCTCTTCCTCTTCTTCATACTCAAGAGTGAGTCATTGGAAGGTTTGGTTGAAGGAAGAGTCTGAGGTAGAAGGTCTGTACCCTAGACTAGAGTGATCATGTGCTTCTCTGTATTCAGGCTCAATAATGTGATATGGACCCTACTCATGTCATCCAAGTCCATATCCCTACCAGTTGACCCTATAAAAATATCGCAAAGGGAAATCCAGGTTGGATAGATAATCTAAATTTCCATTAAATTCTTGCAAGGGTTCCTCATTAGGAGGAGGTGGATCGGATGAAGAATCCACTCCCCCATATATGAAATTAATCTTATCTTATTGGGAACCCATTATGTACACTACACCTATGGCTAAAGGTGGATCACGTGGGTGACCATAGTCTCTAACTGACTCAATAGGTGGTGTAACTATGACACTCTCAATGATGTACTCACCAATGCTTGGATTAGCGAGATGTACTACAACTTGGGATGGTTGGGATGATGATGGCTTAGTGGATGAGGAGGGCGCTTCTAGGATAGTTTGTGGTTCAGGTGGAGGTGGTGGCTCCTCTCGGATAGGTGACCCTATCTATGAGACTATGGGTAGTGATGTTTGGGATGGATGAGATTGGATGGGGTTGTTAGTTGATGGGGTGGGTTGAGCTGTGAATATGAATGGTGTTTGTGAAGTGGGTGGTGTGACTGATGGAGTTGATGATTGGTTAGTGGGATGATCGATAGAAAAATGGAATGTGGTGGTTGAGGGCTGACTAGAGTTGATGCTTTTAGATGCAAAAGTAGGGTCAACTATCGGTAATTCCTCTGGGATGGGGGCTTTTGATGAAGTGATGTTAGTGGGAGTGGTTCGGATAATGAGTGGTTGGATGGATAGGTGGGTTGATGGAAGTAGTGGCTCATAAGGATTTGAGATCAAGTTGCAGTATTTAAAAGGCTCTGTGTCTGCTGGGATGCAATGTACTTTGCCCTCATGTACATATTTTAGGCATTGGTGCAATATTGAAGGCACACACTTCATCTCCCTGATCCAGGGGTATCCAAGAAGTATGTTGTATTGCATCACCCCTTCCAAGATGTGGAAGAGGACATGTATAGTTTTCACCCCCATGGTGATAGGAAGAACCACGTTCCCCATAGTTGAGCATAAGGCATCATTAAAGGCTCTTAAGGTGAAGGTGGATGATGTAATGTGGGATGGTGGTATGTTAAGGTTTTTGATGGTGGGAGTGGTAATGAGGTTGATGGAGGAGCCGGTGTCAATAAGGACTCTCTTGAATGGCTTCCTATCAATATGAGCTACTATGTGCAATGGAGGATCTGGTAAATCTGATGAAACTTTCTTCTCCTCAAAGTCATAAAATGCTATCGAGGGCTCCATGCACTTTTGTACACTCCCCACAAAGGATTTGAAAGCATTAGGATATTTTTATTGTACTTGGATGGATTTTAGGATTTCCATCAATGCTTCTCGATGTGGGGGTGATTATTGTATCATCTCATAGATTGATAGTTTTATTGATGCCATTTTTAAACTTTGGGTTAACTGGTTGCCTAGGGTGATAGTTGGGTGAGATGGATTGCTTGGATTATGAAATGGTGGAGGTGGAATTGATGGCCCTAGTTGTATGGGGATACTTGGTTGTGTTGTAGGAGCTTGGGTTGTATGATTTTCTTGTCTCTACCCATGGGTGACCACACTAATAGCCCCTACAAAACCTTGGTGTAGTTGAGACACGTAATTGACTTGGTTGGGAGGAACTGTAGAAGTTGATGCTCCCATCGCTTATTGATTTACCTCATGGTGAGGCAAAGGTGTCTGATATATACCAAGGTTCTGATTGGATTGGGCTAGTGGGTTGTCGACTTTGATCTTTCCTACTTCCAATAAGTCTTGCACAATACCCTTAAACCCATGGCAAGTTTTGATATCATGTCCTTTTTTTCGATGATAGATGCAGTATAAGTGCTCTCTATAGCCTTTTGATTTTGGCTTGCTAGGGTCCTCGGGTTTAATCTCCAACAATGTGAAAATTTGTGCCGCATACAACTTCTGAAACACAGATGAGTAGGGCTCTTGTAATGGTGTGTAATTTCACCTAGGCCTAAAGTGATGTTGCTACCTCTCTGCAGGTTGCATTTGATTTTGCACCTATTGTGGGGGTGGAACCACTTGATAATTCAATTGTTGTGGTTGTTGTTGTTGTTGTTGGGGTTGTTGGATCTAAACTTGGGCTTGTTGATTTGACTATGAAGGTTGACCCAAGACTATCTGATTAACTTGAGCGACCTTGGACTGGTCATGGTTATTCCCCTTTTGGTTCTTGTTCTACCACTCCTTTTTCTTAGGCTTGATCTCACCCTCTTGGATTTTTATCTCTTCTATCACTCTGGCTTGGGTGAGTGCCTCATCGAATGTCCTATACTACTACAATTATAGTAACAAAGAGATGGGCTTGGCACAACTCTTCATGAATATTCTTGTTATTTTTGACATGGGGAGGGAGAATGGCAATTTGATCATAACTACCCTCCAATGGTTACCAAAATCATGGATCGATTCATCATCATATTGCTTTAGACTAAGTAGATCGGTCAATGTGGTTTTCTTTCGGACATTCAGGGTGAATCACTCCAAGAATTGGTCTACAAGCTGCTCAAAAGTGTAGACACTCTGATGCGGTAAGTGGTTGTACCAATCTTGGGCTTCTCCCCCAAGTGTCTGAGGAAAGGTGTGTAGCATGAGTGCATCATTGTTTTTGATCCTAAAACATGTGTTTACAAACCTTATCACATGCTCTCGAGGGTCCTCATCCCCCTTAAATGTATCAAGCTTCGGCATCTAAAAATCTATCGGATAAGGTGGTGCAAGCATCGAGGCATGGATCGGGTGATTGAGTAGCTACCTTAATGTTGGCTTTTGATATTGCAAACCTAGGGTCTGCATGGCAAGGCTATCAATCTAGTTTTGTAGGAACTAGAACTTAGGATCATCCATAGGGTTAAAACCTTGGTTTGCTTGATACTGTTGGTATTGAGGTGCATTGTATGTGGATTGTGGATGATGGGGGATGTTAGGTTGAAATGTATGATGATATGATGGTTGATGAAAGTTTTGATATGGATGAGGTGATGGAGGTATGATAGTATGTTGACCTGATGAGTTAGCATACATGTGATGTGGTGGATTAGTTGCTATGGTAGTGGTTGGGGGATGTAATACCCAAGATGGATCTTGGATAAAGGTATGGGTTTGGTGAGAGGTGGATGGTAGGTTATGCTCAATCCTCTACAAATGCTGATTAGGGTTAGGGTTAACATTGTGATTAGCATTATCTAAAATCATTTGTTGTAGCTACAAGAAAGCCTATTGCATGGCAAGTGTAGATGATGTGGGCACAACCACATATGAGGTGGTTGGTTGGGTTGGTTGTGAGACAACCATGGTAGTGGATGTGAGTGGAGGGTAGGTAGCAAAAGGTATTGCCATCGAATGAGGGGTGATATGATGTATAGAGCCTATAGGGGTGGTAGGTAGAATGGATGTGGGGATCTATGAAGCAACCTGAGTTATTGCTTCGTACAGGGGATTGGTGCAAGTGATGTTTTATTGAGGCAATGTGAGGGGTGGTTGGCTAGAGGATGATGGGTGGCTACCTAGGGTAGCAGTAGTCAACTCAAAAAGTGGATTTGTAAAGACTTGTCTAGACTATTGCAGGTGTGTGAAGGTGGACTCTTGATGCAATGATGGTATGGTGGAGATGGGATGGTAAGTGGTTCTAATGATGGAAAAACCATTCTAGCTACACTCAGATACATCCTAATGACATCCATGTCTACAAGTGTGACACGACCATCCATTGGTGTGGGTGGCTCACTCCTAGGAGTCTCAGGAATAGCGGTATGGGTAGCCCTATGCATAACATCTATGTCTGAAATGGGGGCACTACTAGAGGGCCCTACATTTAGGCTCTAGGACATAGGAGGAGGTATACTACCTTGCCCTACCACCGAAGTGTTAGGGACCTCACTAGACTGAGATGCCATGGGGGAAGACAACTGACTCTGGATTAGTGCTAACTTTTTGGCTTGACCATGGGTCATTACCATACGCTAATATGCAATGATATGTGAAATGCAAATGCAAGTCTATGTAGGTGGAATGAAAGTACAATGCAATACAACACCCAAAGCAAATAAACAAGCAAGGTTTTTGGTCCTAAGTTTGCACAAGTTTTGATTTTGATTTTTTTATTTTTTAAGAGTTTTTGATTTTTTTTTTGAGTTTTTGGAGTTTTGAAAAATAAAAATATGTGTGCAAAATATTTTGCCCTAAGATGAATCTAGGATTTCACCTGTATACTCATAACTCGACAACCCGATGATGAATTCCGATCGTGTAAACCCACCAAAGTATGGAGATGAAACCCATACCTAGTCAGGGAGCACAGGTCCTACCAATCCTCACCCAGTCTCACTTGGTCAATGTTATACCCTTCAAAGAGAAATACATGCAAATTTTCCAAGCTACGATGGTTCTTGGAGCCGACCTTGGCCAAAAATAGGGTAATAATGTTGGTGGTCTGGTGATGAAATCCAAACTTGGCGGTGATGAAATCTAGCCATTTGCCAATATTTAATGTGAGTGTGTGAGGCTTGTTTAATTTATTATGAAATGCAACTAAGATGCGATTCTATTTTTATGCCTAAATGTAGAAATCAAGAAATAAAGAATAGCAAATAAAATATATTAGGGGCTAAAATCTGATTTTAAGCAAGATTTTTGGTCGATTCTATTGTCAAGGCCAACCGTAGGTTAGCGGTTGGTTCTGGTAAACCATGGGTGCATGGTTTACCAACCGTAGGTTCACATTTGGGAGATCCCAACCATGGGTCTATGGGTTTGACTGTGCAATAGAAATGGATAGACCAAGCCTGATCCTTAAAAAGGATGCCCAAGTTATTGCTAACTGGGCAATGCAATATGATCTGTTCCTAATATGATAAATGTAGATCCTCTTGATTTTTTTTTATTGTTTGGATGAATGCAAAAATAAGTAAATTTCTATCTTAAGACCTAAATGCAGACAATGGCACATAGGACTAAGACTCCTAATTTACCCTAGATGCATGCTAAAACTAAAAATAGTGAGAAAAGAAAAATGGCATAGGGGTACAGACCTGTGTTCCTTTCATCGCTCCATCCAGTTGTAAACCGTAGATCCATGGTTCCATAATGCAGTCACCACACACGCACATTTCTACAAATGTCTAACTGTATGTTCGTGGTTCTATCTCCTCAACTGTAGGCTCACATTTCTCCAACTCCTCCATCGTAGGTGTGTAGTTTCCTAGATCTAAAATCGTAGGTGCATGGTTTCACAGTAATAGGGTTGAATGCAACAATCCTCGAATCTGTCGACCCAATATCGAATCCACGCATGCTTCGAACTCCTAAAACTTGTAGATACAAAAAACATAGATCAGTAAAGTAAATCATAAGTCCTCAGATCTATTATTACCTTGTTGGATCCAAAGATACATTTGAAATGATCTAATGCTCTGATTAATGCATAAGCTTGTTTTTCTAGCATAGAGTATTTTAGTTTAGCACCCTTCAATCTTGTACTCATAAAGGCTATAGGCCTTTCATTTTTCTCTTCATCCTTTTGATCTAGAACTATAGCAATAGTGTGTTCTGAGGCAAATGAGTAGATCTTGAAATCTTTGGAGTAATCAAGGAAAATTCAATACTGGAGCTTGAGTGATTGCATCTTTGATCTTCTAAAAAGCTATAGTATTTTCCTCTATCCACCTTATTTCCCCATTTTTCTTGATCATGTCATTTATTGGTTTGGTAATCTGAGCAAAATTAGGGATAAACCTCCTAATAAAGTTAATATTTCCAAAGAATGATCTAACTCCCTTAAGATTCTTAGGAGGGGGAATTTTAGTAATGGCTTCTACTCTTTGTGGATCAATGCTAATCCCATATTTTGAAACAATATGCCCAAGTAGTTTACCTTGTGTGGCCCCAAACACACATTTTCTAGGATTCAAAGATATGCCAAACTCCTTGCACCTATCAAACACTTGAGTTAGATGTGCAAAATGATCTTCAAGATTTTTTGAAAAAACTGTAATGTCATCAAGATATACTACCACTATCTTGAACATCAATCCTTTAAATGCAACATCCATTGCTCTCTGAAATGTTGCCCCTGCATTCATCAATCCAAAGGGCATCCTGAGATATTCAAATGTTCCCCATGGTGTAGTGAAAGTTGTTTTGTGTCTATCTTCTGGATTCACTGCAATCTGATTGTAACCTGAAAAGCCATCCAATAAAGATATTCTTGATGACCCAACCACTGCTTGAAGCAATTGCTCCATATTTGGAAGTGGGTAGTTGTCTTTAAGAGAGCTTTTATTCAAATTCTTGAAATCTACACAAAGCCTGATCTCACCATTCTTCTTTCTAACTGGAACAAGATTTTCCAACCAAGAAGAAAATCTCACCTTCTTGATTATCTTGGTATCCAATAACTTCTGCACTTCTTTCTGCATAATTGGATGCAAAGTGGGATTGAACTTTCTTTGTTTCTACCTAAAAGGCTTGGTATCCTTTTGAAGGGGTATTATGTGAGTCATTACCTTTGTATTGAAGGTCTTTAGATCTTCATAACTCCAAGCAAAAGCATCCATGTTCTTTTTCAAGAATTTGATATATTGTTGCTTCTCTTTTCCTGATAGAGCTTTATTGATCCTAACAATCTTGGGCTCTTCCTCTATTCCAATATTAACTTCATCTATCTTAGATTCTTGAACCAGAGGTTTATATGCTCTATCAAAGTCATCAAACAAGCTCTCTAAAGATACCAACCCCCTAGGGATCCTATTGGTCTTCAGTTGTATGACTTCTGTAGGCTCTCCAATAACATCCTTCAGTTTTTCTTCATCACTTTCATCACAAATAACATCAAAAAATTCATTTTGCATAGTCATGAAATCATTAATGTGTATATCATCATGAAAAACTTGTAAATATACCACATTATTAGGGATATATGGCTTATAAATAGATATGGTTGGGAACCTTTCCATAAACCAAGTGTCTATCTCAAGGTTTTCTGCTCTAGAAGCATTAATGGCCAAAATATTAGCATTATGATTATGTGCTCTAGGAATAAATTGTAGATCAAAAGCCAAGAATCTATCTATTTCATCCAACACTGCTTGCTTATATTGCTTTAATCTAGGGTGCTTTGTTTGATATTTCCCTTTGATTTGTTGAATTATTAGCTCAACATCCCCACTAACTTTGAGGTAATTAATACCCAATTCCTTGGCTTTTCTTAGCCCTAGCAATAAAGCTTCATACTCTGCAACATTATTTGTACAAGAAAATTCTAACTTGTATGGTATGCCAAGATAGCTGCCATTGATGTCTATCAACAGTACTCCAGCTCCTACTCCTACTTTAGATTTTGCCCCATCAAAGGTCATAGTCCATAACTCAGAAGTTAAAATTCTATCAATTTCTGCATCTACTTCAGCCTTCAATTTTGGATCCATATTCTCAGCATCAGGTACTTCCAACAAGAAAGGAGAATGCCAGATAGAGTAAACCCCCATATCTTTTTCCTCAATAGAATTCATGACATTAACCATATTATCATTAGGATCTCTGAATTCAACTGAATACCTATTGAAGGGTTCTCTTTTCAATATCACTTTCTCCTTACCCTACATTGGAATAGTGGCATATGACCAATCCAACTGAATAGTACCACCTAGCTGCTCTACCCAATGCCTAGAGAGTAAGATAGAAAAGAAAGGGTCCACATCTACAACTGCAACATCCATCACCACTCCTTTCTTAGGATATTGTTCAAGATGGACAAGAAGTCCAGTGATAATGCCTACACAAGGTACTCTCCTATTATCCATGATAGAAATAGGAGGGTGCTCTTTCTGATAAATCAAGCCTAACTGATCAGCTACTTGTTTTGACATTACATTCATGGAAGCACCACTATCAAGCATGCAATTATGAATAACATATTGGTCCCCATAGCCTGATGTATACCTTAGTGAGATGTAAAATGGCTTAACTAAATATGGGGCTCTAACTGCATTATTCACAAGGCCTATGGGATTTTGAGGTTTTCCTCTTGATTGATCAGTTAATTTGAAGGCTCTACATACCTGATATCGGTACTTTGGAATAGTCATTAATTCTCCAAAAGTGATGTTGACCTTCTATTTGGCAACCTCTAAACCTAGATCAAACTGATATTTCTTATCATCAATTCCTTTTCTAGTTTTCTGATTAGCCAAGTCATTTTGTTGCTTTTGGATAATCTCCTCTACATCAGGCTCTTCAGGAATCATTTGCAACTTCATCTGATTTACCTTTTTCTATGAAATCACTCCTGTAGCTTTCTCCTTTTGTGCAGGCCCTTCATCAACTTTGTCCTCCACTATTCTATTCTTGATATTGATAGCATGTATTCTTTCTAAAGACTCAACCTCTTCTGTTGTAGGTACAAGCTTTCCTTGCTTCATTCTATCAAATCTAGTATTAGCAGGCTCACTTGAGGTTGATGCCTCTCCAAATACTAATGCTCTTTGCTCAAGATTACTGGCACATATGTCCATGTCCCTTTCAAATTCTTATTCTCTGGTTTCATCCTCCTGAGTCCAACATACATTAATTCTAATATCTTCATCTTCAGATTCAACATTTAAATCAACATTAGAATGCATACTTAGATAAATACCACAATCAACAGGGTTATGTGGTGCATCATAGGTAGAGCAATAAAAGGGATGATCTGATGCTATATTATTTGATGGTATGGGATTTGGAATAGAATCTAGATCTCTCTCTACTTCTTTCTTTTTCCAATTCCCATTTTGATTCCTGTTTCCCTCTTCATTTCCATTGTTATTCTAATTTCTATTAAAATTCCTTCTAAAAGGAGGTCTGTTATCTTCCTACTATCTATTATTACCCTATGAAGTTTTTGCAATGTTATCCTTACCTTTTTCAAGTCTAGCCAACCTGTTATTCAAAGTAGTAAACATCTCACTCAATTGATTAGCTATTTTATTCATAGGATCCTGATCTATTTTCTTAGGGATAGAGAACTCAACCTTCTTGGGCTTCCTTTTAGGTTGATTGGGCTCTAAAGAGTATGCTTTCATCTTACCACTATCAATCATATGTCTCTCTATTTCAATAGCCCTTTCCATACATATATCAATGGTGGCTACTGCTTGTTGTCTTAACTCATAACTAAAATCTCCAAGGAAAGCATTTTTGTAGAAACAAATGGACTGATCATCATTTGGCCTTAATGCTATTAGAATATTATTTTTGGTCTTAAAGAATATTCTATTGAAATCTTCCATTGATTCATTTTCTTTCTTTTTCATGGTAGCCAATTCTATCAACAAGGACTGTTCATTCTTCCTCTCTCCATATTTCCTAAGGAAAGTGTGCTCTAGCTCTTGAAAATTATTGATAGTACTAGCTCCAAGGTTGTTGAACCATTCTTGAGCATCCTTCTCTAAATTTTGAAAGAATAATATAAGGACAACATCTTCATCATCTACCTCAAGACTATCCATGGCATATAGAAAATCCCTAATATGATCTTCACCAGTGACAACATTGTTTCCTTGGAATTTAGGCAAGTACTTATGAGCTTTACCAAGGAGAGGATTCAGATTTGTAGGTAAAACAAAAGCTCTATATCTATTGGTCCTCCATTGATTAACATTAGCATTGGCATTTTGATTGACATTTTGATTTACATTGACATTTTGATTTGCATTAGGAGCTGCCATACTCACTACAGGTTGATTCACTATAGGTACTTGGTTTATAGTAGGAGAAGACTGATTCAAACCAAGATTTGGGCTAGAAACAAAAATTGGAATTGAAGATTTTCTATGAGACTTGAAGAATACCTCAAGATTTGGCACTCTAGAAGCACTTCTTTACCACTTCTTCTTGTAGATGCCAGATCTAGCTCCTTTGATTTTTAATTTTTGAGTTCATTCAGAGTCGCTAACATAGATGTGCAAAGAAAGAACAAGATCTTCAACAATACTTGGGCCAAGATTGCTCAACTTGATATTCACTCAACTCTCACAAATTTCACTCTAGGAAAGACTATGAGAAAAATAAACTCAAAATTGTACTGAGTCTTCCCCGACAATGGTGCCAAAAATTATTGGGGGAAATTCTTGCACCCTTAATAGATTTGTCATACTGCAAGACTTCCCTGATCCAATCAACACTATGGACTCTGGTGGATCCACCTCTTTAACTCAGGAAAATATTATCCTAAGACTCTAGATAGACCAAGTAGGGTAAGGAAACCCTAGAGGTGAGCCTACAATATTTCTTATATGCTCATGCTCATCCAGATTTGCAAAAATAAAATAAAATTGCAATATAAAATTTGACCAAGTTTGAAAGTAACTCCTAGCTAGTGCTTCAAGCTATAGATCGGTGCCTTATCCATTGGGCAATTGTAGCTAAACTTAAAATATGATGAAGATAGAAGGGGAAGAAGATAAAACTGAGCCAATCACATCCATTCAAATAATGTAATAGAAATGATTCAACATGCCAGTGAAAGAAGATGCCATTTACACATTCAAATGATGTAACATGTAAATGGGAGAACACATAAAATTGCACATAGAACTACTAAAAGGAGGAAATATGATTGCATTAAATAATAAATCATTACAATGGGAGTCTGATCAGAATAACCAGATCTCACTAAACTAGTACAAATAAATTCTCCATTCAAATGATGCAATAGAGAACTACAACTCTTTGTTCAAATGATGTAACAAAGAGCCTCCTAGCTTCTAGCCTCAACCATTAGAAATGATCTCAGTAAATTGGGTACCTCCTCAGCAAAACCTGCACAATAATGGGGAAGAAAAAGGGGTGACTAGACAAGACACACAAAGGAAAATACAACCGACAAGGATGGGCACACTGGTATACCTCTTGCAAAATTACTGTGCAAAAACTTGATGATTTTTCTATTGCAGCAACTCTCTCATATAGCCTACAAATTGGTTCTCATTCAAAGCTCGATGATGGTCCATAATTACAAAAACTATAACTATTTTGATGATGGCCCATAACTACAACTGTCTTCATGATGACCCATATTATTAATTGTGCTTGTAGTGGTTCTTATTTGTAGTGTGGTAGTGGTCTCAGTTGGTCAAAAATACCTGTTACATAAAGCTTGATAATAATAATATTTTATAACTGCAATTACCAGAGCTGAATGATGGCCTCTCACTATCTCTTAATTGGATCTCAAAAATGGCCCATAATAGCCTATCTTTCGGAGGGCATAACTTTTGATCCGACCGTTGGATCGACTTGAAATTTTTCATGGAGCTAGATAAAGAGGAGGACAATGTCATGGCAAGGATTTTATACAAGCCTTGAAGATTTTTCAGTGTGTTATCGGGCCCTAATTCCTTCATCTAGTGCCCCAAAAATGGGATTTAGTGTTTTTTTAGAAAAATCGAAAGAAAGAAAATTTGGAATTTAATGACTTTTTAGACATGGATAGGTGTTGAGATTTTCTAGGAGGCCTAATATGGGAAATGCAATAATTTGTGTTAATTTAGGGGGCTATCCGGGATTTTTTGGGACTTACTAAAAATAGGGTGGCCAAAAATAACAAATTGCCCAAAAATAGTAATTTTTTTTTATAAAAGGGGGGCAAACTCAAGTTGGATTTTGAGGATCCAACATAGGCTCTAATTGGGATAGGTGATGAAAAAGGCTTTTGAAAATGAATCACCTGAGAATTCCAGAATCTCCAGTAGACCACAAAAACTCAAAAAATTGCCTAATCACCTAAAAAGGACTTCTTAATCACCTAAAAACTGAAACCTTAATCACCTAAAAAAAACAAGACTAAAACACACTTTTTTTTTTTGAATCACCTGAGAATTCTAGAATCTCCAGTAGACCACAAAAACTCAAAAACTTGCCTAATCACCTAAAAGGGACTCCTTAATCACCTAAAAACTGAAACCTTAATCACCTAGAAAGGACAAGACTGAAACACATTTTTTTTGTTGTGGCTTCTCAAGCCCTCAATGCTGAATGATACAATTTCAAATGTTGGCCATTGATAGGAATTGAAAATTCTGCACCATCTAGAGTTTGCAATTTGTAAGTATGTTGGCCTACATTCTGGAGGATTTGATAAGGGCCAAGCCATTTAGGCTCCCATTTCTTTTTTCACCATGTTTGTCATTTTTGGGGTCCCAGTACAACACTATATCTCCTCCCTGAAAAGGTTTACCTTTGGATTTCTTATTGAAAAACTGCACTATTTTGTGAGCTTGCTCAGTCATCTTCATTAATGCATCCTTTCTGTCTTCCTACAACTTTGCAATTTGATCAAGTCTTCTCTGCAAGACATTTGGATTTTCATGATCCTAAAGAAGTAAATATAAAGCATGACTTTCCACTTGAGGGGGTAGTAGAGCACTCTCACCATATACTAGTTCATAGGGAGACTTTCCTGTGCTTCTTTTGATAGATATCCTATCAGCCCATAAAGCATACTTCAACTCACTATCCCAACTTCTTTTGTTTCTACCTAATGCTCTTCTGATTCTTGTGATCAAATTCTTATTTGAGGATTCTGCTAAACCATTCCCTTGAGGATAGTAATTTGTAGAATGAGAAAGCTCTATGTTGTACCTAGCACAAAATTCAATCATCTCAAAAGAAGTGAAGTAGTTACCATTATCTGTGACTATCTTCTTGGGAACCCCAAATCTTGTCAATATGTGCTCTTCTAAAAACTTGATGACCACTTCTGTAGTGGATTTCTTGAGAGGTGCTGCTTCTACCCACTTGGTAAAATAGTCTATTGCTATAATGATCCACCTATGACCTCCAGAAGAATTGGGATTAATCTCACCTATGAGATCTATTCCCCATTGAGTAAAAGGAGATTCCACAATCATTGGCTTTAGGGGTATGGCTGGAAAATTCTTCTTTCCTACAAAAATCTGATAGTTATGACAACTTCTAACAAATTGGTAAACATATTTAAATAAGGAGGGCCAATAATAACCAACTCTCATGATCTTGTGAGTAGTAGCCTTTGGAGCAAAGTGACCCCCACAAAATCCATAATGATATTCTTTTAGCACTTGAGGGACCTCTTTCTCAAAAAACAAATGTTGGTCTTCTTGAGAAGTTTACAAAAGAAGAAATCAAATATGCCTTGTTATCTATGCATCCTAATAAGACTCCCGGACCTAATGGATTCCCTCCTAGGTTTTTCTAGCACTTTTGGGATATTGCCGAGCATGATGTCACCAATATTGTCCAAGACTAAAATTATTGGTGAAGTCATATTGTCCTAGAGCTTTGTCATTGGGTAATGATCGTATAACTTCTTCCAAATCTTATTTGGTTATTGTTGAAGAGAGATCTTCTTTATCTCTATTTTTTAATAAAGGAGGAATGTTGTTAATGATATTGGCCTAATATTGTTTATTTACTATTGTCTTTGTGACAAGGGATGAGTAATGATCTCTTGCTAGTTCCTTTATGACTACTTGATCAAAATATTTTTTTTTAGTTTTGTGAATCTCTTTGATTGTATTTCACTAGTAGTGATGCATTGTTTTTAGATGAAAATAATTATTGTTTATTGACAAGTATTATTAATACTTTCACTTTAATTATTTTGTTAAACTAGGGTAGCTTCCTAAGGCTATATGAATTTGAGGTCTTAGAATTACATCTTGGATATCAAGGTTCTAATCTAGTCTATGAAAAAAAGGAATCACAATATCTTTGCAGCATTCATACGAAAAACTATGCTAAATCTAACACTTAGTTACAAAAATAAATTAATCTATAACTCATACTTAATTGAAAATAACTAAGCTAATTCAAACTGAAACAAAACACATTGCTGAAATAAAATAGAATTTTAAACTTGAATTAAACTAGATTTTAAAAAAATTACATTGCAAGAATTAGATGGAATTATTAGTACACACTTACAAAGAAGGAAAGCAAATTAAACTATGCTGAAAATAAAACTTAACTAAGGAAAAATGAAAATAAAATCAAACTCATCAACTTTTACTATGTTGTTCTGATTTCTGAAATGATTGACATAGAGGAAATTAATTATAAAATCCTACAACTACACTAATAGTTCTTCCACTATTCCAAAGAGTGGGCCCTTGCTCTGAGGTTTAGTGGGAGGAAGAATGATTTAGTAGAAAACTAGTCTAAATAATTCAAAGTCTCGTATGCAAAATATTTAAATAATTCAGACTTTAGAGAGAATGTTGAGGGTCAAATTACTACTTCTCTTATTCAAA
Source organism: Wollemia nobilis (assembly GCA_028583015.1). NCBI lineage: Eukaryota > Viridiplantae > Streptophyta > Pinopsida > Araucariales > Araucariaceae > Wollemia > Wollemia nobilis. The sequence goes on along the minus strand of JAQPPZ010002072.1, from coordinate 3,816,236 downwards.
CTTCTTCAATTCATTCATTACCCTACCCAATAAAAATATAATATTATTTGTAGTTGAATATCTCATTATTCAACCTATGAATGGGGTTTATTTTAAGTAGCATCCTATCTCTTAATTGAATACATAAACCTATGTGTTAAATCTGACTAATTAGATTTTAACATGTTGAATTACATAATTCTTTCCTATTTTTACACTCTCGTTGGTTGTTGATTAGTTTGGAAATAAATGTTAAGTAATTTGAAACTTCCAATATGCTTTCCTATCCTTGATATACATGCATAAAGGTCACTATCATCATGTAGTTCCATTTTATTCTAGCATGGAATATTAATAATAGCTCTAGAATAGTTAGTAGGTCAACTCCCATTTCCATGCATGTAATCATAGATTTATGCATGTCATTGGTCAACATTAATGTCAACCACATGACTCATAACCTTGACCAAATGCTTCCAAGGCAAGTTGACAACTTTATCTTTTCCTTCCTTGCATAGATATTCTATAGCACACCACATCTTACTATTCTGGGATGGTACCCATACCCTATTATTTTGGTGCATGGGCTATTTTAGTGCCAAGCTAGTGTACAAATAATTCTAGCAGACACCTAGCACCAGATTATTGCTTAAGAATAATAACATTAAAAAAGGACTCCAAAGAGGTGGTCTGCTAGATATTTTAGACCTATATATTTATTCACAAAACTTGTAAACTTATTACTACTTTATTCTACCCTTTAACAAGAATAAAACATGCAATTAGTCATTAAAACACACAGAAACCAATTTAAAATATCTAAAGGAAACATCCTCTTTCATTCACTTAACATTTAATATCAACATAATTAATAATTAATACTTGGTAGGTACTATAAAATTTTTAATCAAAAATCGATAAAAAGGTTATATTTTCTGAAAATAAGATAATTTTATGCTCTCATCACTCCTTCCCATTGATTCTAATGGATGTTCTTATGCATTCTACCTTGACAAAGCTACATGCATATCCAATTCCTTATATAGACTACTCCAAAATATATTTGTTGGTGAATGGTATCCTTTATTTTTTTGTATCTCTATTAACCATTCTTGGAATTGAAATTTTGGTTCTGACTCAATATCAAAATAGTAAGGAAAAATACTATTCATTCATGTTTTAGTGCTCGTATTACCTCCATAATTATAGTTGCCCTCATATGAGACCATAGAAGGTTTGTTGGTGAAATAGGCTCTCTTTTATTTAAAGTGGTAGACAATTCATCCCACCTCTATCTATAGGTAAACCTATCCCCATTAAAATTATCCTTGCAAAAATTCTAAAAATATTCCAAACATTCAATGACATGATTAAGATATCTTTCTTTGATAGTTGCATTTCCCATCATAGAATAATGTGCACAAATAAGAGCCCTTGGGTTTGGTTGATCATGTCTTAACAATAAACTAGGTCCTAATTTCATTGACTTATATTGCTTTACCTTTTCTTTCCACTTCACTTTATTGTGAAGAGTGGAGGTGAATGCCCGTATTTGAACATCACTAGTATAAATATGTAGCAAAATTTAGACATTATCTAGAAGTGCAAATTTATGAAAATAAAATTTGTATCATAAGTCTTATTCTATCGTATTATGCAAGAATACGTCAATAAAGTCTTGATCAAAAGTCAAATTATACAGGAGATTAGAGAAAATTTTCATTAACTACCATCTATAGTAATGTTCTCTTAGGAATAAGCTATAAATTTTGCTAGGTGCTTTGTATTCAACCACCTATTTTGCATGTTGGCAATTTTGGGTACTTTGGGTACATTGCCTTTGCTCAAGTATATAAGTTGTCATTGATGTCAAGAAGCTTTTGAAGGAATTTGATTTGATGTCAAATAATTTGTTTTGATGAAGGTTACGGCATGACAGTTTCAAAGGTCTTTTGCAAACCCCAAGCTGACAGGTTCGAGAGAAAGAGCTCGCAGTGAAAAAGTGTCGCGATATCGCGACATGTCGGGTTTTCATGACCCGAAGAAAAGAAAAGCGCTAAGGAGAAAAAGTGTCGTGATATCGCGACATGTCGGGTTTTCGTGACTCGAAGAATAGAAAAGAGCTAAGGAGGAAAAGTGTCACGATATCGCGACATGTCGCATTTTCACGACTTAAGTAGGAGAGAGAAAGCAAGTTAGAAAAGTGTCACGATATCGCGACATGTCGCATTTTTGCGACTTAAGTAGGAGAGAGAAAATAAGTTAGAAAAGTGTCATGATATTTCACGACGGGTTACAAGGAAAGCGTATGAAAGTTGAAAGCGTCATGATTTCATGATGGGTTGCAAAGAATGCGTACGGATGCAGAAAGTGTCACGATTTCACGATAGGAAAAGAAAGCAGACGGAAGCAAAGTGTCACGATTTCACGACAAAAACTGAAAGAATGTCTTCTATAGGAGAAGTGTCATGATTTCACGACAAAAGCAGAGAGGAAGGCTATGAAGATAGAAGTGTCATGATATCATGATAGAAGTGAAGACGAAGTCTGCAGAGGCAGAAGTGTCATGATTTTGTGACAAAAGCAGAAAGGAGGTCGACGAAGGGAGAAGTGTCACGATATCGTGACAAAAGCAAAGTTGATGCTGACAAAGATAGAAGTGTCATGATATCGTGACAAGAGCTTAGTTGAAGTCGACAAAGGCTGAAGTGTCACGATATCATGACAAAAGCCAAAAGAAAGTGTACGGTTGCAAAGGTGTCATGATATCGCGACATGTTGTAGTTTCATGGCAAAAGCTACAGAAGAGTTACAGAGGCAGTTGAAGCCGACAAAGTTAAATGTGAGCCGACGAAGATTAGGGTTTGTAGTCAATGAAGTTTAGGGTTGTGCAACCGACTAAAGATCAGGGTTACAACCGACTAAGATTAAGGTTTTGATCTTGAAAGTGTTATTATAAAAGGTAGGTTATTTTGAAGAGTTGGTGGTGTTGTTAGTTGTGACGTTCGTAGATAGAGCACAGAGTGAGAAGTTCGATCATCGAGAGCAGAGTGCAAAATTTGATCGAAGTGTGCAGAGTGAGCGAAGAGTCATGGTGAATTGTTCTAAGTGCCACTGTGATTGCGCAGAGAGTGCAAAGGTTGAAGTTCGACCAAGTGCGGTTGTGATTGCGTAAAGAGAGCAGAGGGCGTAGAGAGCACAAAGGGCAAAGACGAACGTGGAGTGCTGTTGTATGAGGATAGAGGTGCACTGGTTCTTTGAGAAGAACCTGAGGATAGATTTGGCAAGTCTTTGAGAAGGCTTGTGTGTAGAGGATTGATTTGTTCAAGTGTTGGACAGATCTAACAGACAGAGGAAGACTTGTACTAGACCGACTGACTATGTTTGGTACAGGTTGTTGAGCTGCTGTGGACGTGATCATAGAAGGTAGAGGTCTCTTAGGCTAAGCATTGAGGATAGGAGGTCTTCGGTGGAAAGGAGTTCCACGTGCTTGGCAAGAGGTAGAGGCAGTTGATCTTCTGAGGGATCATTTCTAGAGCAGAGGGGAAGGTATCTCCTTTGAGCAGAGGCTCATAAATTTTGATTGGGGGAAGGTATCTCCTTTGGGCCGAGGCTCATAAACATTGTAATTAGGAAGGATTCCCAAAGAACTTTGAGATAACTTTTAGAGAAAAGTTTTGTGGACGTAGCCCAACCATTCCGGGTGAACCACGTTAAAATTGGTGTCACTTTGTGGATGATATTGTGCATTGCTTTGATATTGCTTTGGGTATATTGCTTTACTATTTTGAAGTATAAAGGAAAAAGTAAAAAGAGGTCTTATACTTGTTCACCCCCCTCTCAGTATAAGCTTGTGTTCTTCAATTGGTATCAGAGCAGGTGCCTTCGAAAAGTTTAACAACTTGAAGGAAAAGCTAGTAAAGAACACAATGGATCATTCAAGTAGCAATGCAACACCTATTCTTGATGGGTCAGATTTTGGTCTTTGGAGTGCAAGGATGAAGGTTCATCTAATGGCACTTGGTAATGAGGTATGGGAAGTGATTGAAGATGAGTACACTATTCTTGTACATGGTCCTAATACTAAAGAAGAAAGGCTCCTACATCACAAGCAATTCAAAAGCAATGAATGCAATCCTGAAAGGCTTACAGAAAGCAGATCTCACCAAAGTGATTCACTGCAAGACAACTAGTGAAATGTGGAAACAGTTGAAGGTGGTTCATACAGGTGATACAAATGTCAAAAAGGCCAAGTTGAGACACTTCAAAGGTATGTTTGAACAACTCCAGATGAATGATGATGAAAATATTAGTGACTACATGCTTCGTATGGATGAGGTTGTTAACTCCATGAAAGACTTAGGTCTTGAGCTTGCTGAAAATGATGTTTGTGATAAGATTTTAAGATCTCTTCCTAATAGATTTAGTGAAAATATTTCTGCTATTGAGGAAGCTAAAGATTTGGATAAGTTGAAAAAGGATGAGCTCCATAGTATACTTGAAGCATTTGAGTTGAGAACTCAAGTGAAGGTTGATGTCAAGAAAGAGGCAGCTTTCAAGGCTACCAAGAAATCCAAGGGTAAACAACTTCAAGATAGTGATGAGTCTTCTAGTGATGAAGAGGCATATTACAACAAGAAAGGCAAGTTCTCTAGAAAGCACAAAAGCATGAAAAATATAAGATGTTTCAATTGTGGAAAGTTTGGTCATTATGCTACTGACTGTACTATTCCCAAGAATGAAAGTGATGAAGATAAACAGGATTCTATGAGCAAGGTTTCTGAAAAGCATAAGCATCACAGAAAGAACAAATATGAGCACAACAATCAAGGAAAGAGGTATTCTCACAAGCACAAGAAGAGTTTCTATCTAGACAAAGCAAGTAAGTGTTCTAGTAGTGATAGTGAAAGTTCTTCAAGTGATAATGAAAATGAGATGTTGTTCATATCAAAAAAGAGGAAGAACCGAAACATAGATTCATTATCATGAAATGTCTTAGATGTGGAAATTTTGGTCACCTTGAGGATGATTGTACAAATAATGATTTGGTTTCCAGTATGTATGAGGATGCTTCAGAAAACTATAAGGAAGATGCTTGTATGGTTTTTGAAAAAGGTAGCACCTCTAGTGATAAGAAATCTGAAAAAGGGTTTGATGATTCAGAAAGCAAACAAATAAAGGATCTTGAAAGTGAACTTATTAATGCTCTTAGTGCTTTGAAAAAGGAAAGAAAGAAGAATGCTAGACTCAAGGATAAGTTAGATGAATGTTGTATGGAGAGAGATGATCTTATAGAAAATCTTGATTTCTCTATAGCTAAGACACAAGAACTCAAGGATGAGTTAGAGTCTAAGGTTCTTGAGTATAGTGAGTTAGAACAGAAAATGGCTTCTTTGAAAGAGGAAACTAAAGAGTACAAGGATAAGCTTTACAGGTTTCAAGATAGCTCCAAAAAGGTTAAGTCACTCATCAAAGGTCAAAGAAAGACAACAGATAAAACAGGCCTTGGTTTTGTTAAGCCACACAAGGAACAAGTTGGAGAGTCTAGTAAGAGACTCCAAAAGGAAGAGAGTTCTTATGAGGAAAGTATTTCAGATCATGAGTCCTTGAATGATAGATGCACAAAAAAAAAAAAATAGAATTCAGAATGAGAAGAAGAAGTTTTCAAGACCCAAGAGGTCAAATAAAGGAAAATTTCAAGGCAGATGTTTTGCTTGTCATAAGTTTGGTCACATGGCTTCACATTGCATGGCTCAAGTAAAGAAGGTAAACGACAATTTCAGAAGTGCTAGTTTCTTTCAAGGGTATTGCTACTCTTGTCAACAGTTTGGGCACAAGGCAGTTTATTGCAAGGCACATAACAGGAACAGGTTTGGTCAGAACAGGTTTGGCTAGCAACAGTTTGGTCAAACAGGTTTGGTCGGAACTCGGTGGATTCAAAGATCAGGTTTACCTCGGAGAAACAACATCGTCAAGTGTTTCAAGTGCAACAATGAAGGTCACATAATCAGACAGTGTAGAGCTAAAATTCTAGAATACAGGAACAAGAACAGGTGGCATGATCAGGTCCAAGGATCAAGGCATGGACAAGAACAGGGATGAGAACAAGAACAAGAACAGTGACAGGAACAGGAATATGGACAAAGAGTTCAAGAGAAGGCCCGACAAGGAAGTTATAGATGCTGATGATGATCAGTGCCTAATGGGAGTTTTACTCCCACCCCAAAATTAATCACCTCATCAGGAGGTGGGGGAGGGACTAAGCTAAGAGGCTCATTCTTAGTCCCGAGCCCCAAAGGTGACCCTTTGCCATTGATGACAAAGGGGGAGAGATATGAGTAAGGGGGAGAGCTTCAAAGTGAAGAGGAAAGCTTCAAGTCAGGGGGAGCAAAACTTCAAAGGAAGATTCTAAGTTGTTAGCACAGTTGGTTTCAGTTTTGGCTCTTGAGAAGTGTTTTCAGTAAAGGTTTGCCATCAATGACAAAGGGGGAGATTGTTGGCAATTTTGGGTACTTTGGGTACATTGCCTTTGCTCAAGTATATAAGTTGTCATTGATGTCAAGAAGCTTTTGAAGGAATTTGATTTGATGTCAAATAATTTGTTTTGATGAAGGTTACGGCATGACAGTTTCAAAAGTCTTTTGCAAACCCCAAGCTGATAGGTTCGAGAGAAAGAGCTCGTAGTGAAAAAGTGTCACGATATCACGACATGTCGGGTTTTCATGACCTGAAGAAAAGAAAAGCGCTAAGGAGAAAAAGTGTCACGATATCACGACATGTCGGGTTTTCATGACCCGAAGAACAAAAAAGAGCTAAGGAGGAAAAGTGTCACGATATCGCGACATGTCACATTTTCAGACTTAAGCAGGAGAGAGAAAGCAAGTTAGAAAAGTGTCACGATATCGCGACATGTCGCATTTGTGACTTAAAGAGAGAGAAAATGTTAGAAAAGTGTGATGGGTTACAAGGAAAGCGTATGAAAGTTGAAAGCGTCATGATTTCATGATGGGTTGCAAAGAATGCGTACGGATGCAGAAAGTGTCACGATTTCAGATAGGAAAAGAAAGCAGACGAAGCGAAGTGTCACGATTTATGATAAAGAAAGTAGGTCTTCTATAGGAGAAGTGTCATGATTTCATGACAAAAGCAGAGAGGAAGGCTATGAAGATAGAAGTGTCACGATATCATGATAGAAGTGAAGACGAAGTCTGTAGAGGTAGAAGTGTCATGATTTCATGACAAAAGTAGAAAGGAGGTCGACGAAGGGAGAAGTGTCATGATATCACGACAAAAGCAAAGTTGATGCTGACAAAGATAGAAGTGTCATGATATCACGACAAGAGCTTAGTTGAAGTCGACAAAGGTTGAAGTGTCATGATATCATGACAAAAGCCAAAAGAAAGTGTATGGTTGCAAAGGTGTCACGATATCGTGACATGTTGTAGTTTCACGACAAAAGCTACAGAAGAGTTACAGAGGCAGTTGAAGCCGACAAAGTTAAATGTGAGCCGACGAAGATTAGGGTTTGCAGTCGATGAAGTTTAGGGTTGTGCAACTGACTAAAGATCAGGGTTACAACCGACTAAGATTAAGGTTTTGATCTTGAAAGTGTTATTATAAAAGGTAGGCTATTTTGAAGAGTTGGAGGTGTTGTTAGTTGCGACGTTCGTAGATAGAGCGCAGAGTGAGAAGTTCGATCATCGAGAGCAGAGTGCAAAATTCGATCGAAGTGTGCAGAGTGAGCGAAGAGTCATGGTGAATTGTTCTAAGTGCCACTGTGATTGCATAGAGAGTGCAAAGGTTGAAGTTCGACCAAGTGCGGTTGTGATTGCGCAAAGAGAGCAGAGGGCGTAGAGAGCACAAAGGGCAAAGACGAACGCGGAGTGCTATTGTATGAGGATAGAGGTGCACTGGTTCTTTGAGAAGAACCTGAGGACAGATTTGGCAAGTCTTTGAGAAGGCTTGTGTGTAGAGGATTGATTTGTTCAAGTGTTGGACAGATCTGACAGATAGAGGAAGACTTGTACTAGACCGACTGACTATGTTTGGTACAAGTTGTTGAGCTGTTGTGGACGTGATCATAGAAGGCAGAGGTCTCTTAGGCTAAGCATTGAGGATAGGAGGTCTTCGGTGGAAAGGAGTTCCACGTGCTGGCAAGAGGTAGAGGCAGTTGATCTTCTGAGGGATCATTTCCAGAGAGGGGAAGGTATCTCCTTTGAGCAGTGGCTCATAAATTCTGATTGGGGGAAGGTATCTCCTTTGGGCCGAGGCTCATAAACATTGTAATTGGGAAGGATTCCCAAAGAACTTTGAGATAACTTTTAGAGAAAAGTTTTGTGGACGTAGCCCAACCATTCAGGGTGAACCACGTTAAAATTGGTGTCACTTTGTGGATGATATTGTGCATTGTTTTGATATTGCTTTGGGTATATTGCTTTACTATTTTGAAGTATAAAGGAAAAAGTAAAAAGAGGTCTTATACTGTTCACCCCCCTCTCAGTATAAGCTTGTGTTCTTCAATTGGTATCGGAGTAGGTGCCTTCGGAAAGTTTAACAGACTTGAAGGAAAAGCTAGTAAAGAACACAATGGATCATTCAAGTAGCAATGCAACACCTATTCTTGATGGGTCAGATTTTGGTCTTTGGAGTGCAAGGATGAAGGTTCATCTAATGGCACTTGGTAATGAGGTATGGGAAGTGATTGAAGATGAGTACACTATTCCTCTACATGGTCCTAATACTAAAGAAGAAAGGCTCCTACATCACAGCAATTCAAAAGCAATGAATGCAATCCCGAAAGGCTTACAGAAAGCAGATCTCACCAAAGTGATTCACTGCAAGACAACTAGTGAAATGTGGAAACAGTTGAAGGTGGTTCATACAGGTGATACAAATGTCAGAAAGGCCAAGTTGAGACACTTCAAAGGTATGTTTGAACAACTCCAGATGAATGATGATGAAAATATTAGTGACTACATGCTTCGTATGGATGAGGTTGTTAACTCCATGAAAGACTTAGGTCTTGAGCTTGCTGAAAATGATGTTTGTGATAAGATTTTAAGATCTCTTCCTAATAGATTTAGTGAAAATATTTCTGCTATTGAGGAAGCTAAAGATTTGGATAAGTTGAAAAAGGATGAGCTCCATAGTATACTTGCAGCATTTGAGTTGAGAACTCAAGTGAAGGTTGATGTCAAGAAAGAGGCAACTTTCAAGGCTACCAAGAAATCCAAGGGTAAACAACTTCAAGATAGTGATGAGTCTTCTAGTGATGAAGAGGCATATTACAGCAAGAAAGGCAAGTTCTCTAGAAAGCACAAAAGCATGAAAAATATAAGATGTTTCAATTGTGGAAAGTTTGGTCATTATGCTACTGACTGTACTGTTCCCAAGAATGAAAGTGATGAAGATAAATAGGATTCTATGAGCAAGGTTTCTGAAAAGCATAAGCATCACAGAAAGAACAAAGATGAGCACAACAATCAAGGAAAGAGGTATTCTCACAAGCACAAGAAGAGTTTCTATCTAGACAAAGCAAGTAAGTGTTCTAGTAGTGATAGTGAAAGTTCTTCAAGTGATAATGAAAATGAGATGTTGTTCATATCAGAAAAAGAGGAAGAACCGAAACATAGATTCATTATCATGAAATGTCTTAGATGTGGAAATTTTGGTCACCTTGAGGATGATTGTACAAATAATGATTTGGTTTCCAGTATGTATGAGGATGCTTCAGAAAACTATAAGGAAGATGCTTGTATGGTTTTTGAAAAAGGTAGCACCTCTAGTGATAAGAAATCTGAAAAAGGGTTTGATGATTCAGAAAGCAAACAAATAAAGGATCTTGAAAGTGAACTTATTAATGCTCTTAGTGCTTTGAAAAAGGAAAGAAAGAAGAATGCTAGACTCAAGGATAAGTTAGATGAATGTTGTATGGAGAGAGATGATCTTATAGAAAATCTTGATTTCTCTATAGCTAAGACACAAGAACTCAAGGATGAGTTAGAGTCTAAGGTTCTTGAGTATAGTGAGTTAGAACAGAAAATGGCTTCTTTGAAAGAGGAAACTAAAGAGTACAAGGATAAGCTTTACAGGTTTCAAGATAGCTCCAAAAAGGTTAAGTCACTCATCAAAGGTCAAAGAAAGACAACAGATAAAACAGGCCTTGGTTTTGTTAAGCCACACAAGGAACAAGTTGGAGAGTCTAGTAAGAGACTCCAAAAGGAAGAGAGTTCTGATGAGGAAAGTATTTCAGATCATGAGTCCTTGAATGATAGATGCACAGAAATAGAAAACAGAATTCAGAATGAGAAGAAGAAGTTTTCAGGACCCAAGAGGTCAAATAAAGGAAAATTTCAAGGCAGATGTTTTGCTTGTCATAAGTTTGGTCACATGGCTTCACATTGCATGGCTCAAGTGAAGAAGGTAAATGACAATTTCAGAAGTGCTAGTTTCTTTCAAGGGTATTGCTACTCTTGTCAACAGTTTGGGCACAAGGCAGTTTATTGCAAGGCACATAACAGGAACAGGTTTGGTCAGAACAGGTTTGGCCAAAATAGGTTTGGTCAGAACAGGTTTGGCCAGAACAGGTTTGGTCAGAATAGGTTTGGTCAAATCGGTGGATTCAAAGATCAGGTTTACCTCAGAGAAACAACATCGTCAAGTGTTTCAAGTGCAACAATGAAGGTCACATAATCAGACAGTGTAGAGCTAAAATTCTAGAATACAGGAATAGGAACAGTGGCATGATCAGGTCCAAGGATCAAGGCATGGACAAGAACAGGGATGAGAACAAGAACAAGAACAGTGACAGGAACAGGAATATGGACAAAGAGTTCAAGAGAAGGCCCGACAAGGAAGTTATAGACGCTGATGATGATCAGTGCCTAATGGGAGTTTTACTCCCACCCTGGAATTAATCACCTCATCAGGAGGTGGGGGAGGGACTAAGCTAAGAGGCTCATTCTTAGTCCCGAGCCCCAAAGGTGACCCTTTGCCATTGATGACAAAGGGGGAGAGATATGAGTAAGGGGGAGAGCTTCAAAGTGAAGAGGAAAGCTTCAAGTCAGGGGAGCAAAACTTCAAAGGAAGATTCTAAGTTGTTAGCACAGTTGGTTTCAGTTTTGGCTCTTGAGAAGTGTTTTCAGTAAAGGTTTGCCATCAATGACAAAGGGGGAGATTGTTGGCAATTTTGGGTACTTTGGGTACATTGCCTTTGCTCAAGTATATAAGTTGTCATTGATGTCAAGAAGCTTTTGAAGGAATTTGATTTGATGTCAAATAATTTGTTTTGATGAAGGTTACGACATGACAGTTTCAAAGGTCTTTTGCAAACCCCAAGCTGACAGGTTCGAGAGAAAGAGCTCGTAGTGAAAAAGTGTCACGATATCGTGACATGTTGGGTTTTCATGACCCGAAGAAAAGAAAAGCGCTAAGGAGAAAAAGTGTCGTGATATCGTGACATGTCGGGTTTTCGTGACCCAAAGAATAGAAAAGAGCTAAGGAGGAAAAGTGTCACGATATCGCGACATGTCGCATTTTCACGACTTAAGCAGGAGAGAGAAAGCAAGTTAGAAAAGTGTCACGATATCGTGACATGTCACATTTTCATGACTTAAAGAGAGAGAAAGCAAGTTAGAAAAGTGTCACGATATCGTGACATGTCACGATTTCGTGATGGGTTACAAGGAAAGCGTACGAAAGCTGAAAGCGTCATGATTTCGTGATGGGTTGCAAAGAATGCGTACGGATGCAGAAAGTGTCACGATTTCATGATAGGTAGAAAAGAAAGTAGAGAAAGGAGTGTCACGATTTCACGACAAAAGAAAGTAGGTCTTCTATAGGAGAAGTGTCATGATTTCATGACAAAAGCAGAGAGGAAGGCTATGAAGACAGAAGTGTCACGATATCATGACAGAAGTGAAGACGAAGTCTGCAGAGGCAGAAGTGTCACGATTTCATGACAAAAGCAGAAAGGAGGTCGACGAAGGGAGAAGTGTCACGATATCGTGACAAAAGCAAAGTTGATGCTGACAAAGATAGAAGTGTCACGATATCACGACAAGAGCTTAGTTGAAGTCGACAAAGGCTGAAGTGTCACGATATCATGACAAAAGCCAAAAGAAAGTGTACGGTTGCAAAGGTGTCACGATATCGTGACATGTTGTAGTTTCACGGCAAAAGCTACAGAAGAGTTACAGAGGCAGTTGAAGCCGACAAAGTTAAATGTGAGCCGACGAAGATTAGGGTTTGCAGCCGATGAAGTTTAGGGTTGTGCAACTGACTAAAGATCAGGGTTACAACCGACTAAGATTAAGGTTTTGATCTTGAAAGTGTTATTATAAAAGGCAGGCTATTTTGAAGAGTTGGAGGTGTTGTTAGTTGCGACGTTCGTAGATAGAGCGCAGAGTGAGAAGTTCGATCATCGAGAGCAGAGTGCAAAATTCGATCGAAGTGTGCAGAGTGAGCGAAGAGTCATGGTGAATTGTTCTAAGTGCCACTGTGATTGCGTAGAGAGTGCAAAGGTTGAAGTTCGACCAAGTGCGGCTGTGAGTGCGCAAAGAGAGCAGAGGGCGTAGAGAGCACAAAGGGCAAAGACGAACGCGGAGTGCTGCTGTATGAGGACAGAGGTGCACTGGTTCTTTGAGAAGAACCTGAGGACAGATTTGGCAAGTCTTTGAGAAGGCTTGTGTGTAGAGGATTGATTTGTTCAAGTGTTGGACAGATCTGACAGACAGAGGAAGACTTGTACTAGACCGACTGACTGTGTTTGGTACAGGTTGTTGAGCTGCTGTGGACGTGATCATAGAAGGCAGAGGTCTCTTAGGCTAAGCATTGAGGATAGGAGGTCTTCGGTGGAAAGGAGTTCCACGTGCTGGCAAGAGGTAGAGGCAGTTGATCTTCTGAGGGATCATTTCCCGAGAGGGAAGGTTGGGGAAGGTATCTCCTTTGAGCGAGAGGCTCATAAATTCTGATTGGGGGAAGGTATCTCCTTTGGGCCGAGGCTCATAAACATTGTAATTGGGAAGGATTCCCAAAGAACTTTGAGATAACTTTTAGAGAAAAGTTTTGTGGATGTAGCCCAACCATTCCGGGTGAACCACGTTAAAATTGGTGTCACTTTGTGGATGATATTGTGCATTGCTTTGATATTGCTTTGGGTATATTGCTTTACTGTTTTGAAGTATAAAGGAAAAAGTAAAAAGAGGTCTTATACTGTTCACCCCCCCTCTCAGTATAAGCTTGTGTTCTTCATTGCAATGTGGCATAGATCCCTAACCTTAGCCTTGAGACTAGTTATCTCTTCGCTCTATTTTCTATTCTATTGTTTTAAAGTGCAAAGTGTTGCAAGGTGCCCCTCCAAGAGATGACACCACCTCATCCACATTAAGATTACTACATTATAGATATTTAACATGACCATGTCCTATGGAATGACAATAGCTATGTAACACCCCTCCTTGGCAAAAATTTTGAGGAAAATAAACTATGTTTTGGATATAATTATGTAATGGCATAGTTTATTTCTTGATGATTAAATAATAGAATGATTGATTTCTTTAAAACTTGAAACATGGTACTGCTAATGTATTTGTGGGTGTAGGATCAGGTACCTTCTCCATGGTGGGACTATGAGAAAACCACCTACCATGAAGGATACCTAGGAAAATGATGATGATGGCTTGCTCATCAAACAACTTAGGATAAAAAGGAAAATTACTCTTCATGTAGATGCATTGCATTTGTTTGTTTCCCATAATTCACACCCTTGGGCTAGGAAGTTTCTTGCAATGAGCCTCCTTAAAATTGGTCAACGATAGCATTAGTCTATCTTAAAGGAGATCACCCATTTAAGGATAAAACAATGGTGTGGAGCTTTGATGGGTGCATATTTATGTTTGGTTGTATTATTCTTAAGCTTTGTTTGCCTTCCTTTGATTAGAATTATATTTGTTTGCTTGTAAGTTATATTTAATGCTTTAAATTAAGTAAAGTATTAAATAACTCAATAGTTTAAGATTAATTTAATAAAAATAAATTTATTTATTGGTTTAATAAAGCTATTTATTATTGTATATCAAAGCTTTTGAATTTTGAACGTGAGTGTAGCTCATTAAAGAGGTACACTACCCTAATGGTTCCAAGGATGGCGAATATTATATATGTTAATGCCTTCTTGGGCATTATGAGGTTGTCACCTCCATACACAACTTATTTTTCCCCCCTTATTTGCTTCTTAAGAAGATCGACAATCAAATTTTTGGAGCTAGGATGGAAGGAAGAGAAACTCGCCAGTGGAGAAGTGGAATATCATGAGGAGCGCTATGTTTCAGTGGAGAATTGAAGGTGAACTTAAGGATTCCATACATTGTTTTCTAAGGATGGCAACCCTATTGTTTGCTTTTGTATTTGTTACTAATCTTGGTTGTTTAGCTCTGTATGGGTGGTTTTTACATTCGTTTCTAGTTGCACATTTATTTTACGCACTACTTTGCTACTTTTGATACCTTATTATGGTGTCATTGGTTTATCCCCACTATGTGAGTATCTTTTGTTAGCTATAGATTCCAAAGTTCTCTTATGGTGACCTTCCTATTAGCATTCATTCTTGGGCATTGCCTTCTACATCAACTTGCTATTAGGGCTTGCATACCCAGTATGGTCTTCTATTTCTACGTAGGATGCCACCTATGTGTTAGGTATCCTTTAATTTTCACCCCCCGCTCTATTCTCTTAAGTTTAATGCTATCCTTTTCTTGATCAGTTGAGGGAGTGTTGAGTGGTTTTTGAGTGGAGTTCATGTTTGGGTTGGTTTGTCTTTGAGCTTATTGTGCGTTGGATCTAGTTAGTGCTTTTCTTTCCTATGTGGATTGGTGGTCATAGGCGAGGCCTTGTGTGTCACTTCATGCATGGTTGTGCACTAGTTTACCTTACCTTTTCATTGCAGGCTAGCTTGTCTTTGTTATTAATTGCTAAGCATCGATATTTGCACATTTTGTTTTAGGGTTTGGATTTTCTTTGGCTTTAGGGCGTTAGTTTTGTCTTGCCCTTGCTTTTATGCCTTTTTATTTGAAGTTCTTTGTTACAATATGTTTTGTATATTAGAGTTTTATGCTCCATTATGAGCTTATGTTATTATTGAAAGGAACCCTTGGCATTAAGATAATGCTTCATTATGTTTTATTTAAATATTATATAATTTAAATTGGTTATAGTGATTCCTAATAGTCATGTGGTTTAAGTCCAAGGTGTAGACCAATTGGTTCAACCAAATACCATAAGGGGGGCGGAGGTCCAAGGTTCAAATATTGGGCCTCGCCAAACTAAACGCTTGTCCCTTTCCTAGTGCTTTCAGTAGTGTAAAAGGTTTTAAATGATTGTGGCATGGTGGTTATAGGTACGGACTCCGTGAAGATTTGTGTGGCCTCTTCCGGGGCGGATAGTGCAAAATATTGTGGCAGCCATAAAAATCCATAAAACCTACCCGAATTTGTGGCGGCTATCAATTCCACCATGTAAATTCAAAATATATATTCATGTGGTTTAAGGAATCACTATAATGAGAATTATAGGCTTCTCATACTTTATTATATTTTATTTAAATGATATATAAGTTAAATTGGTTATAGTGATTCTTGAGATTCATGTGGGTTAAGGAATCACTATAATGAGAAGTATGGGCTTCTCATGCTTGTATATATTTTGTTTAAATAATTATGTAAGTTGAAGTTATTTATAGTGATTCTTGAGATCCATGTGGGTTAAGGGATCACTATAAAGAGAAGTATGGGCTTCTCATGCTTGGTTATATTTTGTGTAAATGCTTTTGTAAAAGGAATTATTTATATTGATTCCTGAGATTTATGTGGATTAAGGATAAATATAAAGAGAAGTATGGGCTTCTCTTGTTTGATATGAGTTGTTTATTTTGGCTTGTAAGAAGGAATTTATTTATAATGTATCTTGATATCTATGTGAAGTAAGGATCATTATAAAGAGAAGTATGGTATTCTCCAAGTTTTATTATGAGATATTTTATTATTGTTATTTGAAATAATATTGGGATAATTTTTGAGAGATGTGGAAGTTCTCTTATTTTATCTTGCTTGTGCATAGTTGATGCATATTAGAGAGATAAATCATTTTAGTAGCATTGCATTTAAATTTTTTATGTCCCTAAGTAAGCTTTATAAGTGGGTGATGGTTCTTTTCATCAAAGAAGTTGGCGAAGACATAGTTGGCTAGATTTTTTTTAAGTTGTTTTTAAGCCTTAAAAAAGTAGATATTATTGTAAATAAGCAAAAGGCTTGTTTTGCTTGAAATAATTGTAATCTTGACTCTTGTTTTCCAAAATATGTTTTATGATGTTTTTTTAATGAAAATTAAAGTTGCCTTAATATTGTTCGATGTTAATTTGAATGTGATGGTTGATTAGGCTAAGTTAAACCCTGAATAATAATTTTGTGCAATATAAGATTATTTTAGTTAATGGCAACTTGGAGTTGAAGTTCCATGCTTTCTGATTAATCTCTTGAGTTAGTTGGTTTATATTCCTTTAATTTGTTGTAAGGCATACTTTTGTTAGAGTTAAGTTATCTTTTAATTACATAAATATTGATGGAAAAGCTTTTGAGTTTTATGTTTTGTTAATAGAATATCTTGGGTTTATGGATAAGAGGAATATTTTGTTGGTACTTATCATTTGAGATGATTATCACAATAATTTATGTTTTGGTATATCTTTGTGGATATTTGTTGTTTATCCTCAGGTTGGATAGGGTTATTTCCTCTTGTTAACCATAAAATCCAAATCCTGGAAGGAGCTATGTGAATGCACTAGCAAGGTAGTTGACATTTCTAGAACGAGTTGCAAGCATGTAATAGCTAGGACCTCATAAACCTAGAAGGAGTTGTATGCACAATAACTAGGGTACTTGTTAGTAGTCATATCTTGTTTGAGAAGGATCAAGCATGTGGAGAAAACCTACTCACAATGCAATAGTGGTGACTCCTTGATCGCGTAGGATCTAGAGATCATGTTAGTTGTCTTTGGAGTGAAAATTAACCTTAGTTAGCCTATGGAGGCGTGGTAGCAAAGCACCAAGTCTCTACATTGAATAACCTAACTAGGAGTATCTAGAGTCAAGTTAGGGAATTGGCATCCCCCTTTAAGTGTTATGGGCCTTAAAGGATAATACCTACATCATGGTCACATGGTCCTATATTGAGTAGAGTATAGGAAAGGTGGGGGGACCACTTATGTCATCCTTCTAAACATGTAAGTTTAGCAAGGTGAACCCCAAAAGCTATGAGAATTAACCTCTTATGTCCATTGAGTGTCATCTATAGTGAATTGGAACTCAAATATGGTGAAGCCTTGTATGTTGAAATATTTATAACAATAGTATTTTTCCTTGAGAGCATTTGTTTTATAAGTGCTCTTTTTCAAAAAAAATGGGATGGTAGTTTGGGTTGTTACAGTTTGGGTGAGGGACTAGAATCTCCAGGGGTCCAATATGTGTTCTCCTTTCTATTGATCCTACTTGATCATGATATTTGTCTCTACCTCCAACTTATCCAACACATCCTACCATTTAAAAACTCTAAATATTATGACCACTTTCTTTGGATATTTTTCTCATTCACCTTGTTCTATAGCTTGATCTAGAGCGTCTTGCCTTGGTGTCTGTTTTGAATAATCTTATGTTAGTGACTATTTTGGTGCATATTATTTTTGAGTATTGAGTATTCCTTATCTATATGTAGGTTTCTCCAACTTTCATAGGTGATTTCCTCTCACACCATATAAAAACTACTTCTAGAGCATCTGGCTCCACTCCTAAAACATTTTGTTTGTAGTATCTTCATCTAGGCCACATGGAGTTTGGCCTCATTCTCGATCCTCATTACCATTGTTAAACTCAGTAGCCAATCCTAGAAAAATATCTACTACTTATTATATAGGCATGGAACCAGAAGATACATCCTCACCTAATTTACTTTTTAATTCTTTCAATTCTTGCACCAATTAAGTGATTTACGTGTCTTTCTCCTAGATTATCATCTGAGCTTCATGTAACTACTTATGTTGACTCTTAATAATATTTTGGGTGTAGTTAAAAAATCCAAGTACTTGGCTTCTATCTCTATCATATTTTCATTTTGTTCCCCACTCATGTGTTGAGGCTCTTGTGTATAATCACTACTAGCAGTGTCTTGTTGTTTTGTTGGGATGTTGACATTAATTGGAGGGGTATGTACTGAGTTCAAGTCTAATTATATAGTATGGAAATAACCTTGTTTTGGATCTTGTGTTATTGTGGAAACATTAGGGACCGATTCATCCTCCTCATCATCAATAATTAGCATTTTTCTCTACCATTTTTTAGCACTAAATGATGCTAATGATTGATCCAAATCAATTGAGCTCTATCTATATCTTTGAATTTTCCTAAGGGGAGGTTATTCCAACATAGCCTATTCTTCATAATATTCATCCTATGTCTCTTCTTCCTCACAACTAGAAATAATCTCAACCAATTTTTGTGTGTCCTTCTATGCATAGGATTGTTTCGATGCTTGTTTTGTTCATTAAATTATTTAGGTCCTTTTACTTGTGTGCTAGACTATTTTGATGCTTTTTCTTGTGTGTCAAATTATTCTGGTACCTCATGAGTATATTTTCTCAAAAGAGTCAAAGACCTTATCTTACCTTTAGTTTTCAATTATCTTATCTTTCTAGCATCCCTATGTTGCTTCCTTTCATTTCCACTTCTTTCAACTTGTGTGGAACCTTCAATTGCAGGGGTCAATTTGTGAGACTAAGGATGAGCATCCTCCTACTCAATGGTTTCTAATAAAATCCTAATAGGTTTATCTAGTGCAGACATATCTTCTTGTGTAAGGATTTCCTCCTACACAAAGTTGTATACCTAGGTGTTTATTTCTTCTGATGTAGGGGTTTCCCTCTACATAGAACTTTATGCTTGTATATATTTTGTTTAAATAATTATGTAAGTTGAAGTTATTTATAGTGATTCTTGAGATCTATGTGGGTTAAGGGATAACTATAAAGAGAAGTATGGGCTTCTCATGCTTGGTTATATTTTGTGTAAATACTTTTGTAAAAGGAATTATTTATATTGATTCTTGAGATCTATGTGGATTAAGGATAAATATAAAGATAAGTATGGGCTTCTCTTGTTTGATGTGAGTTGTTTATTTTGGCTTGTAAAAAGGAATTTATTTATAATGTATCATGATATCTATGTGAAGTAAGGATCATTATAAAGAGAAGTATGGTATTCTCCAAGTTTTATTATGAGATATTTTATTATTGTTATTTGAAATAATATTGGGATAATTTTTGAGAGATGTGGAAGTTCTCTTATTTTATCTTGCTTGTGCATAGTTGATACATATTAGAGAGATAAATCATTTTAGTAGCATTGCATTTAAAGTTTTTTTGTCCCTAAGCTTTATAAGTGGGTGATGGTTCTTTTCATAAAATAAGTTGGCGAAGACATAGTTGACTAGATTTTTTTAAAGTTGTTTATAAGCCTTAAAAAAAGAGATATTATTGTAAATAAGCAAAAGGCTTGTTTTGCTTGAAATAATTGTAATCTTGACTATTGTTTTCCAAAATATGTTTTATGATGTTTTTTTAATGAAAATAAGAGATGCCTTAATATTGTTCGATGTTGATTTGAATGTGATGGTTGATTAGGTTAAGTTAAACCCTGAATAATGGTTTTGTGCAATATAAGATTATATTATTTAATGGCAACTCGGAGTTGAAGTTCTATGCTTTCTGATTAATCTCTTGAGTTAGTTGGTTTATATTCCTTTTAATTTTTTGTAAGTCTTGATTTTGTTAGAATTAAGTTATCTTTTAATTGCATAAATTTTGATGGAAAAGCTTTTTAGTTTTATGTTTTGTTAATAGTATATCTTGGGTTTATGGGTAAGAGGAATATTTTGTTGGTACTTATCATTTGAGATGATTATCACAAAAATTTATGTTTTGGTATATCTTTGTGGATATTTGTTGTTCTCTATCCTTAGGTTGGATAGGGTTATTTCCTCTTGTTAACCATAAAATCAAAATCCTGTAAGGAGTTGTGTGAATGCACTATCAAGGTAGTTGACATTTCTAGAACGAGTTGCAAGCATGCAATAGCTAGGACCTCATAAACCTAGGAGTTGTGTGCACAATAACTAGGGTACTTGTTAGTAGTCATATCTTGTTTGAGAAGGATAAAGCGTGTGGAGAAAACCTACTCATAATGCAATAGTGGTGACTCCTTGATCGCGTAGGATCTAGAGATCATGTTAGTTGTCTTTGGAGTGGCAATAACCTTAGTTAGCCTATGGAGGCGTGGTAGCAAAGCACCAAGTCTCTACATTGAATAACCTAACTAGGAGTAGCTAGAGTCAAGTTAGAGAATTGGCATCCCCCTTTAAGTGTTATGGGCCTTAAAGGATAATACCTACATCATGGTCACATGGTCCTATATTGAGTAGAGTATATGAAAGGTGGGGGGACCACTTATGGCATTATTCTAAACATGTAAGTTTAGCAAGGTGAACCCCAAAAAGTATGAGAGTTAACCTCTCATGTCCATTGAGCATCATCTATAGTGACTTGGAACTAAAATATGGTGAAGCCTTGTATGTTGAAATATTTATAACAATAGTATTTTCCCTTGAGAGCCTTTGTATTATAAGTGCTCTTTTTCAAAAAAAATGGGATGGTAGTTTGGGTTGTTACAAGTTGGGTCAGGGACTAGAATATCCAGGGGTCCAATATGTGTTCTCCTTTCTATTGATTGTCCAATATTCATTATTTCAATGATGACCTACTTGATCATGATATTTTGCTCTACCTCCAACTTATCCAACACATCCTACCATTTAAAAAATCTAAATATTATGACCACTTTCTTTGGATATTTTTCTCATTCACCTTGTTCTAGAGCTTGGTCTAGAGCGTCTTGCCTTGGTGTTTTCTTGAATAATATTATGTTAGTGACTATTCTGGTGCATATTATTTTTGAGTATTTCTTATCTATGTGGAGGTTTCTCCAACTTTCATAGGTGCTTTCCTCTCACACCATATAAAAACTACTTCTAGAGCATCTGGTTCCACCCCTAAAACATTTTTTTTTTGTAGTATCTTCATCTAGGCCACATGGATTTTGGCCTCATTCTCAATCCTCATGACCATTGTTAAACTCAATAGCCAATCCTAGAAAAATATCTACTACTTCTTATCTAGGCATAGAACCAGAAGATACATCCTCACCTAATTTACTTTTTAATTCATTCAATTCTTGCACCAATTAAGTGATTTACGTGTCTTTATCCTAGATTATCATCTGAGCTTCATGTAACTACTTATGTTGAATCTTAATAATAGTTGGGGTGTATAAAAAAAATCCAAGGACTTGGCTTCTATCTCTATCATATTTTCATTTTGTTTCCCACTCATGTGTTGAGGCTCCTATGTATAAACACTACTAGCAGTGTCTTATTTTTTTGTTGGGATGTTGACATTAATTGGAGGGGTATGTACTGAGTTCAAGTCTAATTATATAGGATGGAAATAAACTTGTTTTGTATCTTGTGTTATTGTGAAAACATTAGGGACCGATGCATCCTCCTCCTCATCAATAATTAGCATTTGTCTCTACCATTGTTGAGCACCAAATGATGCTAGTGATTTATCCAAATCAATTGAGCTCTATCTCTATATTTGACTTTTCCTAAGGGGAGGTTGTTCTAGCATAACCTATTCTTCATAATATTCATCCTATGTCTCTTCTTCCTCACAAATAGAAATAATCTCAACCAATTTTTGTGTGTTCTCTGCATAGGATTGTTTCAATGCTTGTTTTGTGCATTAAATTATTTAGGTGCTTTTACTTGTGTGCTAGACTATTTTGATGCTTTTGCTTATGCCAAATTATTCTGGTACCTCATGAGTATATTTTCTCAAACGAGTCAAATACCTTATCTTACCTTTAGTTTTAAATTATCTTATATTTCTAGCATCCCTAGGTTGCTTCCTTTCATTTCCACTTCTTTCAACTTATGTGGAACCTTCTAGTGCAGGGATCGATTTTTGAGACTAAGGATGAGCATCCTCCTACTCATTGGTTTCTACTAAAATCCTAATAGACTTATCTAGTTCAGACATATCTTCTTATGTAAGGGTTTCCTCCTACACAAAATTGTCTACCTAGGTGTTTATTTCTTCTAATGTAGGGGTTTCCCTCTAC
Organism: Wollemia nobilis; assembly: GCA_028583015.1. NCBI lineage: Eukaryota > Viridiplantae > Streptophyta > Pinopsida > Araucariales > Araucariaceae > Wollemia > Wollemia nobilis. The sequence goes on along the minus strand of JAQPPZ010002072.1, from coordinate 3,793,980 downwards.
ATAGAACTTTATGCTTGGGTTGATATTTCTATGTCACCATATCATAGGATAACTCAATACCACTTATTACATTGTAGTAGTGTGGACTGCTCTATTATAGATGTGTTTACAGTCACTCATGTGGACTACTCTACTATAGATATATTTGCAAGTTGTCTCCTCATGTTGGTTCTCAGCCTCTTCCTCATAGATACATTTTTTTTATGGAGAAGGTTCTCCCCCAACATCCATTTTGATAGCCTTGGGTTACTTTTTAACACTTCCCATAGATCTTATTTGGGTAGTTGGTTTTCACTTTCTAGGATCTCTATAGCTCTTGATCCCCTTTTACTCCCCAAAGTGATGTTTACATGATAATTTAATTAGATCGTGGTGTTTATAGAACATTGCCCTTCCTAAACTCTTCTAGCCATATCATACAAAGCATGATGTAAATACAGGGGTAAGATAACCCTTCATTCAGGGTTATAAACATTGCGCCTAAGATGGATTAAAATCTTGATATAATGCCCTAAAAATGATAAATTGACCCTCATAGATCACATGCTTTATAATTCATATGGCAACTTCATTCGATGGCTTCTTTTGGCTAGTTTGTTTAATGCCTTTACTTAGCCTACTTTTAATTTCAAACTTGGGCTCAGGATCAACCTCTACTGTGAAAGCATTAACAATGTCAAGGGGAGTGGCTATAAAAATTTTTGTTACTTCTTCTCCCTCATAAGGAACTTTGTAGATTTGATTAAGGATATTAGGGGTTATCTTAATCATTGTTTTGTCTATCATTGCCATGTTATTCTGAAGGGATTATACATATTGTGCCACTAGCGCTTCCACATGATCCTCAAAATTTTGAAAGAAATGAATCTAGGCGACCTATTGAAACACCATGACCACCTTGGGATGTCCCTACAACTTTTCAAAGGTGTATAGCTTGGCCTTTCATTTGTGTCCCTCTATGTTGTCTATTTCTATCTATGCACTTTGAATTATGTTATATCATTTTGAAAACTACAATTTATATTACTCATCCTTTCATCAAAAAAATGCAAGTGGCAACTAATTTTTCATTATCCTAGTGCATGTAAATAAATTATCAATTATTGTGCAATCATGTTTGGGATAACACAAAATACTTCAAAAGGAACATCATCAAGTTCATGCATTAGTATGATCATATTCTAATGCATGATGAAGATTTGCATGATTTCAATGCATACAACAAGATAGGTGGCAAATTGAGGAAAAAGCAACATGATGATAAATTATGTTTTTTTAAACTAGGTAAGATTACTAAGTTGCTCATAATATACAACTGCCTTCCTTTTCACATGCAAGGTTAATGTGTCATATTCTCATGCAGTTTAATTTTATAGTTGTTGAATTTTGTAGCTTTGGTTCTATGACCTCATATTCTAACATTTATCCTCAAACAAATTTGCTTTGTCATTCATCCTATCAGCTACCACTAAGTTGCTATGTAGGCCTTGCGATCTTGCCATCATGTGGTCTTGGAAATATGATCAACTATATGATATCCCAAGGTAGTGAATGTAAGTTATGGCACATGATCTAGTCAACATGAGTTTGACAATGCTTGACAACTAACAAATGTCTAACACCTATATGAGTGTTTGATTTCTTCCTTTTTTTCATTCAAGGGTGTGTACTTATTTTGGTGTAATTGATTGCACATTGAGACTGTTATTCTAGAGTAGCTATTAATTATAGAATAATCATTTCCTTATTATAGAGCAACTCAAGATTGAATTCAGCATAACCAAGGGTATTTTTAGAGTATCTTTTAGGATATTATTTTGCCATTATATATATATATATATATATATATATATATATATATATATATATATATATATATATATATATATATATATAGCCAAGACACTAATGATAATATATGAAATATTAAAGTGAAATAATAAAAAATTCAAAGAAAATATATACCTTATTGTTAAAAATATTCCATGCATATTTAGATCATTACTTAATTCATCTTTATGAGTCCTAAAATATGAAAAGTACATAGATGTAATCATTAAAATTTTACAAATACTAGCATTTTTTGCAAGGAAAATAAGCCAAAACTGATTTTCATGTAACCCTTTATTTAATAGAACCTCAAGAAGATTTTCACTATCAAATTTATCCATTTTATTATTATTATTATTATTATTACTTTAAATATATGATCATTTTGAATCCATGGCAGAAGAGGAAGACTCTTCTACAACATATAAGTCCAACTTTGAAAGGAAGTATTAAAAAACTACACCTTTGTTAGTGACTTATGGTATAGTTATAATAGATATATATTTACCACCAATTTTCTCCTTGAATCATCGATAGGAGAAATTCAAACAACTCCATTCTTAAGCACTTCTTCAATTTGGTAAAATCCTAGCCACCAAGTTTTTAGCTTGCTAGGAATATCAGCATAGCAAGAATTAAACAACAATTCCCAATCACCTAGTTTGTACTTATTTCTCCTAATGTAACTATCATACCATATTTTCTACTAGTGTTGAATGATATTTTTTTGATGAAGTACCTCCAATAAAAATTTATCCAATACATTCAATTATAAAATTCTCTTATTGTACCTACAATAACTCAACACCAACTTTCAAAGATGTTCAAAGTGTCAATAATTTAAATTAAATTAAAATAAGAGGTTTCTTACCATAGACCAATTCATTAGGTGTAAATATTATGGTAGATTTCCATGTAGTATTATATGTCCATATGGCCTTTGGAAACCTACTCATCCAATCCATCCTGTGAGAATCCACTATTTTTGTTAATATGTTCTCTAATTCTCTATTGGTGACTTCTACTAGACCATTTTCTTAAGGGTGATATGTTTATGATTTTATAAAATATAGTAAATGATTATATGACCTTGGATGTAAATTGGGATCATTAATATGATACAATAGATTATGGAGCACAAATTTTTTTGGGTATACAGGAAATCAAATACCTTTTCTTCACAAGCATGTTTAAAGATATGCACTTCAGCCTACTTTATCACATAATCAGTAAACACTAGAATATGTTGCTTTCCCTGAGAAGGTGGGTCAATGGGTCCAATAAAATCTAATCCCCATATTTCAAATGGTTCTAAAACCATTTAAGGTTGTAAGGGAATTTAGATTATTTTTATTGGTTTACCCATTCATTAGCATGGATTATAATGTCATACTCATTTCTTTACATCTCAATGAAGGGATGGCCAATAATATATTTCAACCAAAATTTTTTGAATGGTTTGCTTTATCGAATATTATCCCCTTTTTGGTTCATCATGACACACATGGAGGATATCATACACCTTATCTTGTTGCGTACATCAATGCAAAACATAATCGAGTCCACATTTAAAAAATAGACCATTAATCCACTCAATTGATGAACTTTGTTTAATTAACCATCACTTTTCCCTATGAACCTTTCTTGTTGCTAGATATTTGGCTATATCATAAAACCATGGTGCTTGTACTGATATTGCAAATAATCATTCATCAGGAAAAGAATCCTCTATTTTATCATCTTCACTTGTAATGATTAGTCTTGATAGGAAGTTCACTACTATATTAGCTTTGTCAGGTTTATCAACTATAGTTATGTCAAACTTATATAGTAGCAATAACCATTGTATTATTTATCCACTAATCAATGGTTTTTTCATAAGATATTTAACTGCACCATGATTGGTATGAACAATTATTTGGTATCCAATAATGTAGTGATAATTTATTGATGGAATACACCATCGCTAATTTTTTTTTAGTAGTAGTATAATTTTTCTTTGCTCCTATAAAGTTTTTACTAATGTAATAAATGACATAAAATTACCCATTTTTCTACTTGGCCCAAATCCACCTCAATTGCACTATTTTATGCATCGATTTAGATGTAAAATTGAAGTTTTCAATTTGGACGTTGCAACACAAGTGGAGTGGCCAATTTCTCCTTTAACTTGTCAAATGTAATTTGACACTTTTTCGTCTATTTAAACTTAGGATATTTAGTCAATAAGGTATACATGGGACTTGTGATTGTACTAAAGTTCTTTATAAAATGATGATAAAACCCAATATGATCCAAAAACACTCCTAACATCTATTTGAGTTTTAGATGGAGGCAAGTTTTAGATAATCTCTATCTTCTTAGGATATACCTATATTCCTTTAAAAAAGATATGGTGTACAAGGACAATGCCTTCATCCATCATCATAAAATATTTCTTAAGATTTACGACTAAATTATAGATTTCACAATGGGTTAATACCTTATCAAGATTTTTTGGGGTTTCATCAAAAGTTTCACCACATACTATGAAATCATCCATGTAGATTTAAATGCAATCATTGGTCAAGTCAAAAAATATTAAGGATAACTCTTTGGAAAGCTGCTAGGGTATTACAGAGTCCAAAAGGTAAAAATTGATAAGCAAATGTTCCCCATGGCCAAGTAAAAATTGTTTTCTCTTGATCATTAGCAGCAACCTAAATTTGATTGTATCCACTAAATCCGAATGAGTGTATCTAACACTTGATATATAAATTATAATGGAAAGTGGTCCTTGCTTGTGACTTTGTTTAATTCTTGATAATAAACATGCACTCTCATATTTCCATTTTTCTTTGGAATAATAACTAATGGGAAAATCCATTAGCTATCAAAAATAGGGTAAATGAATCCCACCTATACTAACTTTTCATTTTTTCCTTTAACAATGTCTTGTAGAGTAAGATTCAATCTCCTTTATGGTTGTCTTATAGGTTTAACATCCTTAATATAAATTTTATGAGTACATATATTTAGAAGAGTTCCTATCATATCTTTGTAGTCCTATGCAAAAGCATTGGAATGTTAGCTTACTACATCAAATAATTTTTCTTCATGATCATTATACAACCAACTATTTATATTAAAATATTTCTTTCTTGCATTTAAATTTTTTTGTACTAGGGTGTACTAAATTCATTCCTTCGAAGTTACTAACCAGAGAATTGAGAGGATGGTAAAAGAGAATGGAAGATTCAAGTTTCTTTATCAAAAGTAATGTTGAAAGGGATTAAATTTAATGTAAGGTAGTGAAAGGATGAGAGGATATGATGGTGCCATCCATGTGGTAAGTTAAAAGAGTTATCTTATGTTGGTATGGATGACAAATATTTAGACTATTATTGTTCGTCCTTCCATAGTAACCAATGAACGATAATTGGTTCATATTCAAGTCTTGAGTCATATAATCTATTTAGCAAAATAGTCTCATCCTCAAAGATAGATATCTTTTATAGGTCTAATTCCTATGCATTATCCTTTACAACTATAGTAGCCAAGGTTGAAATATTCCCTTCATTTTTCTCATTTAATTCAAGAGACCATAAGTTTTTTGATTGGTATAGGGGTTTTGAAAGGGTCCCGTAACATGTTACATTATGGAAGCAAAAAGAGTGTGAAACTGGAACTCAAAAAATGTAGGCCTCTTGAGACCAAAAGAGGAAGCCTTCTTTGGGAGGTAGAGAACATCTCGGATACCCATGCAAGGGCCACAAAAACACTAGGAATGTCCAAAAATATAAGTGTTCTCCATAGTGCCACAGAGAAGCAAAAGCAAAGGAAACCAATCATATACCCACATAGGGGTGGTGGACGCAGATACCAAAAGAAAAATCCCATGTAGGGGCAACAACAAAGAGAAAAAATAGCCATACTCATGCAGGGGTGGTGGAAACAAAAACAAAAAAAAAAACCATGCAGAGAAATCCATGAAAGGCACACCTAGAAAATTGTATGGCCTATAGCATAGTGATCATTAGCCCCCATCGAGATCTTGAACTCCTCCAGGATCTTGAATTAATCCTTATAATCATCCAGAAGGGTCTCTGCCTAAGAAATTAAGGAAGATGTCATCTTGGCCGCTCTCCCTAAGGCCTTCATAATGTCATGAAGGTCCTGGAGGTGGCCTCTTTTAGACATATTTGGCCAACATGAAATATTTGAGGTCAAAAGAGGAGGTGATTTGGAGGAGGTACCCTCAAGAGGATGGCTCTTCTTATGGGTAGTATCTTGCTTTACTAGAAATTAAAAAGAGTTGTCAGAGGCATCATTATCAACAACTATTGGTACTTTGTGCTTACCACTATTGGTTTTAGCTCTGGTAGAGCGTTTGGTTCTTGGAGTCTAGCATTTGGTTAGTTCATGGGGATGTGGATGTATCACCACCTCCAGCTACGCCATTGCCATCTGTAGGCCCTACAAACATCGCACCCATAGCTCTCCTATTTTGTTATTTTAGAACAAACTGGTAAAGTAGCAGGTGTAACCCTTGATGCAGAGGTAGGGAAGAAACATCATGCTTGATGTTGAGAGCCGAACACTCAACAAATCAAAAGAGATGCTTTTGAATTTTAATGGTCTTCTTTCCCCACAAATGGTTGAGGAAAGCGAGGTAAAAAATTTGAAGAACAACACTTTGACTATCCAAGGTGAAATATTGTAGGACAATAATCATAACCACATCCCATGGTTTGGGGAGAGACTCCCGAATGACACCACCTTTATCCCTAGTGAGGGATTTACCACGATCCCCGAACAGGGCTAACTCTCCCTAGAGTGATTACTTCTTACAATTTATGATCTCTCCGTTATTCGAAATGCTCATTATTTCAACAAGTAAATCCACCATGATAGTAAAAATTAAACCTCAAACAACATGACCTCCATCCCACGAACGAATTCAAGAGACAGGTCTGGATCGTGGTCTTGAAATAGCTGAAGGAATTTTAGCAAGCCATGGTCATGGAAAATATCCTCGACCAAGGCAGTCAAATGGAGGGTGGCAAGTTCAACTTTAGCCATTAAAACAGATCCAAACCAGTGGGATAAAAGAGCAAGGAAGTGCACCAAATAAAATGTACGATGGAAGGGGAAAAAATCTCAAAGATCTGACAAACAATAATTAAAAATATTGAGGAACTTGTTTTGGCCCAACTCCATGAATGGCGATGGCACAGAACACATGTGCCACACTCCAAAAATACATGTAGTATGATTATGGATAGGGTGTAAATTATCGGTACGAATAGGTTGACACTAGCAGCATGACCCAATTGGAAGGTCAGACTAAAAATAGGATGCTTTGAGTGCAAAAAAATCTTCAATCGATGGATAGGCACCAGATTCGAAGGCAAAGGTTGTAAAAACCATTGAAGGAGTGTTCCATTGTTAGTTTTTATGGCTTGACACATAGTTAAACAACATAGTTGGGTGGTGATTTTTGAACCTCAAGGCACACGGATCAAAGAACATGGGGGGGTTGGGAAAATCCCCAACAATGGAGATGAATAACAGGGACCAAAACACCACATTGGTTGCCACCTATGAGAGAATTGGAGGAAAATCAAAATACTAATACGGAAAAATAGAGGGTCACCATATATTCATCATTGCCTAACCATGGTTGAGCCATAAAGTCCCACAAACCTCCGTAGTGATAGGATAGTGGCTGGTGACATGTCCAAACATGTGGCTCATTCCATGGTAATAGCCACCTCAAAATTTGTTTGTTTTGTTAGTATCCACCACGTGAAGGATCACCCTCTGACCAACTTCAAATATATTATTCATAATTGCCTCATCAATGGACATGTGAGCACTCCTAGTAATGTACCTTCCCTTGAAGAACATAAGCTTATATTAATATGGGGAGTGAACAATATAAGATCACTTTTTACTTTTCTTTCCCAAATAGTATTATCCAATATAATCAATGGTAATATCAATAGCAATAACCAAATCAATGTACAAATAATCACACACAATAAAGACACCAAATTTACGTGGTTCACCCAATGTGGGCTACTCCACGGAGAAAATATTTTACTAAAATTTTTCTCAATCAATCTCTTGGGAATCCTTTCCCTATTACAATGTTTATGGACCTCTATCCAAAGGAGACATCAATCCCCTAATCAAGTTCATGTATCTCTATCCACAAGAGAACTCCTTTTTCCTCTTGCTCTAGCTGGTGATCTTCTAGAAGAACTGTTGCCCCTACTACTCCGGCTAATGGATCTCTATCCACTGAAGACACCTATCCTCACTACCCTGGCTAATGGATCTCTATCCACTAGAGACTGTCATCCTTTGTACTCTTTCACCTCTAAATATATGTCTCAGATTTATACTAAACATAGTCCTTCGATCTAGCACAAATATATCCTCAATATATATCCTCTGATATGCACTAAACACAGTCCTTCAGTCTAGCACAAATTTATCCTCAATCTCTGTCCTCAAGCCTTAACACAAAGCTTGACTCAATCTCAAATCAACTCTGTTGGATCTGCCCCAACCTCAACTCAAGGTTTGAACAAATAAATAAATCAGCTCTGCACTTAAGTCTTCTCAAATACTTGTCTCAAATCTACCTTGTATGCTTCCATAAAATCTCACACTAATATGTCTACAAGTCCTCTCTAGAACTTGTCTAAATTTGCTCCACAAGTACTCTCTAGAACTTATCCAAATTTACTCTCAATCTGTATTGTAAGCTTCCATAAAAGCTCACACCAATCTATCCACAAGTTCTTTCTAGAACTTACCTCAAATATGCTCAACAAGTCCACACTAGAACTTGTCCAATCTCATAGAAACATAAAGAGAATTGTTAGAGACTCAATATGCTTCATATTCACTTCAATACTCAATTACTTTCAATCACTCTCTTAGAAACATATAGAGAATTTTTAGAGACTCAATATGCTTCACATTCACCTTAATACTTAATAACTTTCAATCACTCTCTTAGAAACATATAGAGAATTGTTAGAGACTCAATATGCTTCACATTCACCTCAATACTCAATCACTTTCAATCATTTTCTTAGAAACATATAGAGAATTGTTAGAGACTCAATATGCTTTACATTCACCTCAATACTCAATCACTTTCAATCACTCTATTAGAAACATATAGAGAATTGTTAGAGACTTGGTATGCTTAATATTCACTTCAATACTCAATTATTTTCACTCTTTTGAAACATATAGAGAATTATTAGAGACTCAATATGTTTCATACTCATCAATTCTCAACCTTTTTCTCAAATCAATTCAAAATATAGAATAATTTGTTTTATAGAACTTGAGCTATCACTTCACACATCCACTTGACTAGGCTCAACCATTCTACTCAACCAATCACTCAATGAAATAATCTTTGCTTACAAACCCTAGTCCAAGAATATAAACACTCACTCAAAATGTTTCCAACAATGCTTATCAATCAATCTCACATAACAATGATACTCATGTTCTTTTCAAACCCTAGTTCAATTTCTTCACTTAACCAATGGCTTCAACAACAATGTTTATCAAAAAAGGTTTTAACAACTCTTTATTCCAGAATACCTTGAAGTATTAACTCAACACACTCAATAAGGAAACCTAATTTATTCCTTTTCACTCCAAACTTTTTTTCCAGAAAACCAACCAATCAACTCAACTATGGAAGAATGTGCCCATACCTTTTTCTTCATAATGAAGGAACCTCAAAAATCTGCCACAACCACAAAAACTTTGCCTTGGTGAGAATTGAACACACAACACTTCCTCTACCAGTTCCCTAGTCATGGCTCCAACTACCTCGTGAGCTAGGTGATCACCTTGGGAGGGAAGAGCACCACATGCTCTATCTTCTCCCTCTTGGCACCTCACACAAAAATATTTGTGCCACTTCCTTTGGTGCTTAACCAAATCCATACAAAATGTTGCCTACCACGATTCGAATGTGGGTCCTCTTGCTCACAAGCATCCTAGAACACTCCAAATTACCACCAAACCACCACGTTGGATGGTTATAAGGGTTAGGGCATCTTTCGTTTTATTCCTTCGCTACCGCACTTTAAGACAAAAACTTTTGTCTTCTACCTTGCACAAAATCACATGAAACACACAACTCGCAATCCTTTTTCAATCGAGCAAGGGATGAATTATTTTCCACTTTGTCATATGGTTTTATACCGATATGCCACCATACTTTCAAATTTTGGTGGATTCCTTTTTCTCTTAGACGTCGACGCCTTTGATATTTAAATAATTAATTTATAAATTATTTAAATTCTTTAGAATTTAAAGATTATAAATTAAGATTTAAATCCTTTTGGCTTTATTAAGGATTAAAGCCTTCCTAGGTTTTACCACCTTGTATAAAGAATCTTTATTTATAAAATTTAAATTCAATTTGAATTTAAATATTTTATAAAAAAAATATTAAAACTTTTTTGGGCTCTTTTAACATGAATTTAAAAGCCTCCTTGGGTTTTTAAGAAAAACCTTTTATTTTTGCTCATCCATGGTTTTAATAAAAACCCTTCTACTTATACTTCTAGATAATATTAAAAATATTATGAAGCTCTTTTGCCATTAACCTTTGCATTATTCCTTTTGACCTTTTGACATCAACTGTAGCTTATTCCTTGACATCAATGACAACTTCGTTCCTTGACATAAATGACAACTTTGACTCAAAATGTCCAACATCCCTTAGTGTGACTAGGAAAAGAATGGAGAAAATATGAATTATTCCACATGGGATTCCAACACTCAAAACTCTTAGGCTTACTATTCACGAGCTTCACAAACCTCAACATCATTAATAGTGATAAGTTGCAGAGGAATATCTTGGTTCCACACTGTGAGATGCTGCTTAAAAATACACAAATTGACAAGAAGATTGACTACATGATTGCCTTCATGGTAGATGTGATTGAAAGTAACACTCGTGAAGGATTGTATGAGCAACTTGATATTAGAGATCATGTCTATGATATTCCATAAAATAGACTGAGATCCCGAGAGAAAACATTGGATGATATTTTTGGAGTCACCTTCGATTAGCACATTAGAACATCGTATGCTATGAAGGAGGATAGTGCCTTTGTGAAGGGCCCTAGATTCTGCAAAATGACTAGACTGGTGTCCCAAATTTTCTGTAAAGGCCATCATGATATTACCTGAGTGATATCTAACAATTCCACCAGCTCCAACGGGCCCAAGATTTCCTTTGGTGGTTCCATAAAAATTCAACTTGAGAAAGCCTCTAGGAGGATGAGACCAAGTGATCTAAAACCGATACACCTTAGGAGGCTTGGAGTGGATTTTGTAGTTTGGAATATTAATGGAAGAGGCCAACAGATATTCAACATGAGATTCAACATTCACCATATTTGGAAGTAAAGAAAATTCTCTACGGTAGCATGGATGATTCTGGAAAGAATGTGATGGGCATCATGTGTTGAATCGTTGAAAGCATGAGAGTTGCATTCGTGTCAAACCTCCCATAAGAAATATGGAAGACAAAACAACCAAAATATTTTGATATGATATCCTTTGAATAGATTGGGCTACTGAATACACAAGTCACTAAGGAAGGTAGGTGAGACCCAAGCATTTCCAACAAAGTAGAATAGGGATGACATGATGGAATGGGAGAAAGGGCAAGACAAAAAGATATGGTGGGTAGACTCACAATCCTAGATACATAGGTAACAGTTATTGGGAAAAGAAAAGCCATGATGATGGAGGTTCAAGAGGGTAAGGATCTTGTCCTGAATGACAAGCTAGAAAAAGAAACTTACATTGGGGGTGAGATGCTTTTTCCAAATGAGCGAGGAAGGAAACCAAGGAAGGAAGGGGTCTTTAGTGAGGGTGTAGGCAGTATTGACAGTGAATAGGTCATTGGTAGTGGGAGCCCACAAGATTGCATCCTAGAAGAGAAGACTAGGAATGACACAGATATGCAACAAGTTGGACAAAATGGAAGCAACTTTAAATTGTTCACTGGACAGACCATCGATAGGAATCACCTTCCAAGAATTATTATTATTTTGAATGAAATCACATACCTTAGAATTGAAAAAATAGTCTATGATAGGTTTTATGTAGGTGAGGTCCACGTGATCCTTTACAGACCGATATCCAATCCAGATATCTTTCCAAAATTTGATTTTAGTATCATTGCCTAGTCTCTAGCGAATACCATTTATGAGAATCTCCCTAGATTTGAGAATGGAATTCCAAGCTGTCGAGCCATAAATGGGAGAAGGGCCCTCAAAAAAATTGTTATTATGCCAAATATATTTTGATTTCATGATGGAAACCCACAACAAATTCTCACTAGTAAGAAATCTCCACCCTTGCTTGGCAATGAGAGTCATGTTCATATTGTGGACCTTTCGGAGCCCAATGCCACCATGATATTTTCATGAGAAGACTTGATCCCAAGTGACCAAGTGGATATGATGCTTCAGTTCTGACCCAAACCATAGGAAATTTCTTTGTAGTTGCTCAATTTTATTATAGACTTCAACCAGTATAAGAAATATGGATAGGAAAAAAATTGGTATACTTTGGATGGTGGCCTTACCAGCCTGACTTAGGAGGCTTCCTTTTCAACTGGTCGGTTTCTTCTGAATACGATCAATGATAGAATTCCATAGAGACTTCTTTGAGGGGCCATCAAAGAGAAGTATTTCTAAATAAGTGGCAAGGAGCTCACCGATGGTGCATTCCAGTATGGAAGCAATGCATTCTTGGCATCTAGCAGGGGTGTTAATGAAGTAAATATTACTTTTGCTAAAATTAACTTTTTGACCAACAACAATCTCAAAGGAAAGGAGGATCAATTTAATAGAGTGGGATTGGGGAAAACAGGCTAGGGTGGTCAAGATAGTATCATAAACAAACTGTTGGTGGCAAATTGGTTGAAGGTAGCAGGTTTAGCACCAGATATATCTCCTTTGGAATACGTAGAGGTAAGAGTTTTACCTAAAAATTTGACAACAATGATGAAAAGGAAAGGTGAAAGGGGGTCACCTTGTCTAAGTCCTTTGAAGATATTGAAATACCTTGTAGGAGAACCATTGACCAGAACAAAAAGGTATTAGAATTACATCATTGGTTGTTATAACCATCATCGATGATTAGGATAAATGTAACCAGAATAATGTAACCAGTTGATATTCACTTGTAACTTGATACTATCTTTCAAACTTTGTTATATATGCTCTACCCTTAGGTTTAATTTAAATTTAACACTTAGGGAATATATCCTAGTTAGCAAATCATCATTTAAGATAATTTAATATCAACTTGTGAAAGCTCCACCTCATATAACTATAGCCTACTGATGAATTTCATAATACTTTGTTACATATATTGAAACTCCTTAAACCTTACAAACATTGAAACTCCTTAAACCTGTGATTTAGTATCTTGGAGATTTAACAAACCCTAGATCAATGTGTATAACCAATATAAGGACTTTCAAACCCAATGTATAACTGATTGAAGAGAGGTCAAGTTGATATTATAGACTATTAGGTATGATCTTGTATTATGGTATTAAAGGGTATTCATTATCCCTTGAATCTCTAAGGGTATTGTATTATGGTAGTGAAGGGTATTTAAGTACATAAGTTGCCTAATTTAGGCATATAAAACCTCAAAACAAAACCAAACTTACTACTATTTTTTCCTATATTATATGCATGTACCTTGTGAGGGGTGGTTATACCACTTGACAACTCACATGGTCTATGATGTAATAAATTATAATAGTCCATAGTTAAGCATTATTTACCAACACAATAAGGGAGTTAAAAAGTTCACTTTAGTGCATAAAATGAGGTATCTCAAGGCCTCATCACTATCTTTATGGAATACTTGTACACTAGCCTATAATAGTTATAAGAAAAGTAAAGCATAAAATATTAAGAGTGTATTTTATTCAAAATAAATATGGGTTTCAACCATAGTGAGTAACGTGTATGGTCAATTAACACATAAAAATTCAAATGATAGCAATATCCACTCATTTATTATATATTAAATTAATAAGTGAATGACAAGATGAGTTAAAAGGAAAATTCCACAATCATCACACACCAAACTAGGAAGGTAGTGACATTGATGCAATGTATAAGAACTTGTCAATTTCTTATAATCAAATGAGATCCAAGCATAGTATATATTTTATAGAGTGTAGATTTGAATTCTCATTTCCAAAACATAAATATAATGAATTCCTAGGCTTCTATTTATAGTAGGAGTTTTCCCCTAAGTTATTTGAGGTGAAAACTAATTACTCTAAGTAAAATTTAATATTGAGGAGTATTTTTAGCAAAATGACACACCACCAAATTTTATATGACTCTAATAGTATTAGAAGGCTAAAAAAATAACTTAGTGTGCCACTAAATTGTAAATTGTTTCTCTCAAAATATTTCCATTGGGATCTATACCTTCAAATCTACCTCCTCATAACATGCTAATTGATTTGATCTAGTTACCAAGCAAGTCATTGAATTTTGCAAGTGAATCATTAGTTTTTCTTGAGTGATTTGCTTCTTGGAACCAAATGGGAGAGTTTGCCAACAAAGTACTACCTAGAATGAATCAACGCCTTTTGTAAACAAATCAACACCTGTTCATTAGGTAAATTTTGGGATATTTTGTGAGGCATTTACTATCTAATTTTATTGTTTCATTCTTCTTCAAAATTTATAAATCCCAAGGTATTCTTAGGAAACTATATTTTTGGTGTCTTTCATGGGGTTCCAAGCTTAACTGGAGTAATATCCTAAAACCTACCTTTATCTTTGGGTATAGACTCTATAAAATTGGGACCTCCATGACAAAAATTATCAAAATTTGGTTCTTCTTATCTAGTCTTGAAAGGCAACAATTCTAGTAATTTTTGTCATTCTTTGTTTATCAATATTTGGATTGAGGTGAGGTCATCTACTCTACCTATTAGATCTTCAAATAATTTTTCTAATAGTTCTTCATGTTTCCCTAATACTTCATACAAGTTTTCATATATGGATTAAACCTTTTGTAGATCTTAACTACATCCCTTAGTAAAATTATAACTTTTCATCAAACATAGCATCAATAATGTCATCACTCAAGATCTTCATTTGTGGATTAAATATGTTAGGCCTTTCAATAGCAACTAACCCCTAAGTTTTATTGCTCATAAACTATTCTCGATCCTTTAGAGATGCCATGCTATTTTTACAAGCTTAGAGGTTTCTTAGAACATCTATAATCGTCCTTAACTTTCTTACATGATTCTTTTGATACATATTAAACTGTTTTAACTACAACACTATAATGGAAGGAAGAAATTTAAGGACCTCATAGTATTCAACCCTTACAAATAGTCATTCTTCCACTTGGTCAATTATTTTAGCTACTTTTTTTTGGAGAATACTACATTATTTGATAAATTAGAATGTGTAGGAGATGCATAAGTGTATTGTATTAGAAATGCATGTAAGAATAAACTAAAGAGTCTAGTATGCAAGTGGTAATATTATACAGCCAATGGTCATAGGACATGTCGTATGGAGAGCAATAGTCAAGTACATGAAGAGTCATATTTTATGTCTATATTATGGAGATGATGCTCCACGAGAATGTATGCAGATCTAAATATTTGATTATTTGATTGTAAGAGGAAGAAAAATGAATAAAGTTTATATATAGATTTTGAGAAATCAATATTGTAAGTTTTATTCATGTATAGTTTATGAATGGTTTAGGCCATTTACATTCATATATAATTATATAAGTGAATGTTATTTTTAGTATTATATTGGATTTGATATACACATTAGATTGCTTATATATTAGTCTACTCTTCATTATTAATATTTTTGCCTTTAGTATTGTGGCTAATTTATATTAGGACCTATCAAATTTTGTGGTAGTAAGGCTTAAAAATCTAATAGTGGTATGAGAGCTACCACCTGAATCTATCTATTTCTTGATAGAGTTTATTTTATTAACCACCATTATCAATAGTTAACTTTATCCATTCTTAATAGAGTTCATTTAGATTCTATCCACTTTGAAGGCAGTGCAGACTTGGACTCTATTTTTAAGTTTTGATTGAGTAGAAATTGAAGGGACAATGGTTTAGTCACCCTAATTTTGATGCTAGGGTCTTTCCACTTGGTTGAAGGAAAACTAGTGAAGACTATGACTCAACTATATTGCTATAAATGGCCAACTTATAAGATAGTTGGACATTGATAGAGAGATCCAACTCAAGAGATAGTTGGACATTTGATAGAGGAAGCCAAATCCAAAGAAAGTTGGATAATGCTTGATTGGAATCCAACTTAGAAGATAGTTAAAGATTTAGGGATATACAAATTTATCTTGATGATATTCAAGATTCTCTAGGGAGGAAGAGGAGAATCACTATTGAATATTGAGGAAGAACCAACTTAGGAGAAAGTTGGCCATTCAAGGACATTTAGAATCATCTTGACATTGATAATTGGTCCTCTAGCAAGGAGGAGAATCATATTTTTTTCTTAAGTGACCTAAGATATTGCAAAAATATTTTAGATTGTTTGAGAAGCATCATAACTTCTTATAGATATATTGAGGTATTTGAGCTTCCAAGGATTAAAAATCATTCAAATCTTTCTAAGCATAGAGATTTGAAATTGTATATAATGGTATACAAAGATAAGAAGAGATAAATGAACAATAGAGTTATGATAAGAAGCAATATAGAGCTTTTGTAGAATAGAGAACAAATAAGCACAAATAAAAAAAGAAGACGAAAGCATTGTAAGCTTTCTACGATAAAGGAATAGTGAAGAATCAGGTCAATATTGAATTGATTTTGACATAACTGAAGCAGTAGTATTATCCTATAGCAAGCAATAATATAGCACTTGAGTGCAGTCTAGAGAAACCAAGAGTTCTGCATTGGTAAGAGGTCCAAGAAGCCTACATCAAAGAAGACGTCCAAGAAGCCTACATCAAAGAAGACGTCCAAGATGCCTACATCAAAAAAGAAGCCCAAGATTCTTGCATTCAATAAAAGGCCCAAGAGTCTTGCATTAGATAAAAGACCCAAGAGGCCTACATAAAATAAAATTCTTAAGAGGTCTACAATCAAATAAGAAGCCCAAGAAACCTACATTAGATAAATAGTCATAAGTAGCCTACATTAAATAAATTAGGACAACATTGTGAAGAAATATAAACAAATAATAACAAGGAAACAAGCTATAAAGAAGCCAAAAGTAGTGTTGGGGGAAATTCTTGCACCCTTAATAGATCTGTCACGCTGCAATACTTCCCTGATTCAATTGGCACTATGGATTCTGATGGATCCACCTCTTTAACTTGAGAAATGATTATCCTAAGACTCCAGATAGATCGAGTAGGGTAAGGAAACCCCAAAGGTGAACCTACAATATTTCTTATATGCTCATGCTCATCCAGATTTGCAAAAATAAAATAAACTACTACATAAAATTTGATCAAGTTTGAAAGTAACTCCCAACTAGTGCTTCAATATGTAGACCGGTGCCTTATCCATTGGGAAATTGTAGCCAAAATTAAAAAATTATGAAGATAGAAGGAGGAGAAAATAAAATTGAGCCAATTACATCCATTCAAATAATGTAACAGAAATGATTCAATATGTCAGCAAAAGAAGACGTCATTTACACATTCAAATAATGTAACATGTAAATGGGAGAACACATAAAATTACACATAGAATTGCTGAAAGGAGTAAATAGAATTGCATTAAACAATAGATCATTACAATGTGAGTTTGATTTGAATAACTAGATCTCACTGAACCAGTACAAGCAAATTATCCATTCAAATGATGCAATAGAGAAACTACAACTCTTTGTTCAAATGATGTAACAAAGAGCCTCCTAGCTTCCAACCTCATCCACTAGAAATAATCTCAGTAAATTGGGCACCTCCTCAACAAAACCTACACAATAATGGGGAAGAAAAAAATGTGACTAGACAAGACAAATAAAAATACAACCGACAAGGATGGGCAAACCGGTATACCTCTTTTAAAATTATTATGCAAAAACTTGATGATTTTTTCTGTTGTAGCAACTCTCTCATAAATTCTACAAATTGGTTCTCATTCAAAGCTCAATGATGGTCCATAATTAGGCAAACTGCAACTGTTTCCATGATGGCCCATAACTGCAATTATCTTCATGATGACCCATATTATTAATTATGTTTGTAGTTATTCTTATTTGTAGTGTGATAGTGGTCTCATTTGGTCAAAAATATCTATTACATAAAGCTTGATAATAATAATCTTTTATAACTGCAATTACCAAAGTTGAATGATGGCCTCTCACTATCTCTTAATTGGATCTAAAAAATGGTCCATAATAGCCTATATTTTGGAGGGCATAACTTTTGATCCAACCATTGGATCGGATTGAAATTTTTGCGGAGCTAAATAAAGAGGAGGACAATGTCGTGGCAATGATTGTCTACCAACCTTGAATATTTTTTAGTGTGTTATCGAGCCATAATTTCGTCATCTAGTGCGCCAAAAATGGGATTTAGTGTTTTTTTAGAAAACAAGAAGAAAGAAAACTAGAATTTAATGACTTTTTAGACATGGATAGGTGTTAATATTTTCTAGGAGGCCTAATGTGAGAAATGATATAATTTGTGTTAATTTAGGGGGCTATCCAAGATTTTTTGGGACACTAAAAATAGGGTGGCCAATAATAACAAATTACCCAAAAATAGTAATTTTTTTTTATATATAAATGGGGGCAAACACAAGTTGGATTTTGAGGATCCAACACAGGCTTCGATAGGGACAGGTGATGAAAAAGGTTTTTGATAATGAATCACTTGAGAATTCCAGAATCTCTAGTAGACCACAAAAACTCAAAAAATTGCATAATCACCTAAAAAGAACTTCTTAATCACCTAAAAACTAAAACCTTAATCACCTAAAAAACAAGACTAAAAAACACCTTTTTTTTTAATCACTTGAGAATTCCAGAATCTCTAGTAGACCACAAAAACACAAAAATTTGCCTAATCACCTAGAAAGGACAAATACTGAAACACACTTTTTTGTGGCTTCTCAAGCCCTCAATGTTGAATGATACAATTTCAAATGTTGGCCATTGATAGGAATTGAAAATTTTGCACCATCCAGAGTTTACAATTTGTAAGTATGTTGGCCTACATTCTGGAGGATTTGATAAGGGCCAAGCCATTTAGGCTCTCATTTCCCTTTTTCACCATGTTCGTCATTTTTAGGGTCCTAGTACAACACTATATCTCCTCCCTAAAAAGGTTTACCTTTGGCTTTATTATTGAACAACTGCACTATTTTGTGAGCTTGCTTAGTCATCTTCATTAATGCATCCTTTCTGTCTTCCTGCAACTTTGCAATTTGATCAAGTCTTCTTTGCAAGACATTTGGATTTTCATGATCTTGAAGAAGTAAAGATAAAGCATGACTTTCCACTTGAGGAAGTAGTAGAGCACTCTCACCATAAACTAGTTCATAGGGAGGCTTTCATGTGCTTCTTTTGATAGATATCCTATTAGCCAATAAAACATACTTCAACTTACTATCCCAACTTCTTCTATTAGCCCATAAAGCATACTTCAACTTACTATCTCAACTTCTTTTGTTTCTGCCTAATGCTCTTCTAATTCTTGTGATCAAATTCTTATTTGAGAATTCTGCTAAACCATTCCCTTGAGGATAGTAATTTGCAGAATGAGAAATATCTATGTTGTACCTAGCACAAAATTCAATCTATAACCAAAAAAACTGAGCAACAAATAAAAATAAAGACAAAGGAATTAGAATTGCCAAAATTGCTTTTTGTATTGATTTTGATACAATGTTACAAATGAATTTTGAATTGTCCCAAGCATGTTGGGGGTAATGTTACCATGCTTTCTCTCTGTATTGATACAATGATTATGATAGTGGGACGAGGGTCTTCCAAGTCTTCATAGGTACGCTTGCTCTTTGTTCTACAGTTGCAACTTCAAGGGATGAGTGGGCTTTCAATATCCAATGCGGGAACCACTCTAGCTTCAACAACTTTATCCAAAGTACTTCTTACCTACACACATAAAAACCAACAAATGGGATCAGTAGCACCTGCAAATCAAGATATAAAAATGATGCTAATAAAAACCCTAAGCAAGTAATCATATAATGCGAATAACAAAAACAATTAAACTAAAAGCTTTGCAAACAAACTATAGTTACTGGTCGTGCTCTCGGCTCTGCGAAACCGCGAGAATGCGGTGGTAGACTGGTAACCACGGATGCGTGGTAGTGAAACCGCAAACGTGTGGTTTCGACTGTGAAACTGTGATCCAGTGGTTTGAGCTGAATGGCAAAAATACCTCAAAACAGGACCTTCGGGCTTGAAATCGAGCTTCTCCTCAAGATGTGTGCAGATGTCTAGTCCTATTCCGATAGTGTGGTGGTATCAATGTTCAACTCCCTTTGTTTGGTGGGGTGAGGATACCTTTATAGGTCTCTTAGGGTTTTGGAGGGAAATGGGAGGTGGCAAGCCTGGGTTGCCAAGTGGTAATTTTGGGCTGTCAAATGGAGGGGACAGTTACGGTGAGTCACCCAGTGTGCCTCACTTAAGTGGGGTCATGTAGCTGCAAGTGGAGTGGTGTGTGAGATTTTACCCCATGTGAAGGGACAAAGGGGACAAGAGTGGATGATATGTGGCAAGGATGTTGGGTGAGGTGGCTATGACACATGTTTAGTGGGTAGGCAAGGTATCCTAGGCTAATTTTTCAGATTTAATAAATCTGGAAAATAAGATAATGTGTAAGGTCTTATATCCCTAAGTTTAAAAGACAACTTTATTATGCAAAATTTTATGGTGGGGTGGCAATTTTGATGTTGTGAGTGACCAAATTTTGGTGTCTATAGATGCCCCTTTTTGTACTGTGTTGTGTGCAACACGATGTAGTGCAAAAACCGATGACACCTGGTTTTATTTGAATGGAGAAATGGAATCAGATCTTCTTGACGCACAAGAACAAATGACTTTCTTCTTTTTGGGGGGGAGATTTTGATTTGTTTGCTTACCCCCTCAATTGGCGAATGGGTAAATGATGAAACCTACAAGCCAATTGACCAAGTGTGGATGATGAAAGGAGGTGGTTTTTGATTGATGTGGATGTGATGCAAATGTATTTCATTTCAATCAACTTGATGTCCCAAGTTTGGGATTATTTGGGTTTTCCAAATTTGCCTTTGGTTCGATGATGCGCAAAATATTGTGTTAAAATCATTAACCATGTTTGTGTGCTCGTGAGTCCCGCTATTGTTAGTCACTCCTATGCATCGGAGTCAGCGCACTAAGACATCGATACTCGAGTGATTTCTTATTATATAAAAATTTATTTGATTGTTTTCCGCTTTTGACCCAACATAAGGGGTTGAAGAATAACCTTGTGCAAATTTATTTTGAACATAGTCAAGCTCTATGATTTAGGAACCTAGATGATTTAATGCCATAGTGATTTGATGTTGATTGTTGAATTGAGTGTCCTTATGGTGAGCTACACATCCTACCAGATTGCATGGATTGCTAGTCACTGCAACCGCGAGGTATATAGGGTAGTCCACTAGAAACAATGTTTACTAAATGATTTGATGATGTGATGTTTTGAAAATGGGTGATTTGATTTGTGCAATTTTTTTTCTAAAACCGTTGGTGTGCAGTTCTGTTTGTTTTGGACTGCAGGCTCGCGTTGCACGTCGCGAACCACAGGTCGACAGTTTTGTACGCTCTGCAAAACGCGAATGTGTGTTTTCTACTGTAAACCACGGGTGCGGGGTTTTTGCCACAAAAAATGGTTATATATAGGGTGCTAGGTCATTTTCATCCATTATTCTTTTGTTAGCTGGATTTTTCTTTGTGCTTTGAGAGATGAGTGAGATGGAGGTTGGTGAGGGGAGTGGCAGTGGTGCTAAACGTGGGTGCGGGAGTTGAGGCGGTTGGAGCTGGAGGTGGTGGCTCGGCTGGAGCAGAAGTCGTTTGCGATATGCACAAGTAGGTGTTCGAAGCCCCTAATATTTTGTGCTTTCTTTGTTTGTTTGTTTTTTTGTTTGTTTTTATTTTTATTTTTTTGAAAAACATTAAGGGGCTGGAAAAACAAATTTTTTTTTTTTGAAGTGCAATGTAGTCTAGAATGCATTTTTTTTTTGTTAAATACAATTTGTTGTTTGTTTTTTGTTTTTTACTTTTTTTACTATCATGCATAGGGTAGGTTAAATTTTTTTTTTTTTGATGAAGTGCAATGTAGTCTAGAATGCATTTTTTTGTGTTAAATGCAATTTGTTGTTTGTTTTTTTTTTACTACCACGCAAGGGGTAGGTTAATTTTTTTTTTTTTTGATGAAGTGCAATGTAGTCTAGAATGCATTTTTTTTTGTTAACAAGCTTGCATTTTTGACATGTTTGTTTCGTGTGTGTGTGATGAAGTGCAATGTAGTCTGGAATGCATGTTTTTTTTTTTGTTAAATGCAATGTGTTGTTTGTTTTTTTTTTTACTACCACACATGGAGTAGGTTGAAAGTTTTTTTTTTTGTGTTTCTAGCATGTTGTGTGTGCCATGTTATGTAAAATGCATGCTTTTGTTTTGGTATTTCGTTTTGGATGCACTGATGTTGCCTTGTTTGCTTGTGTCGCAGGTTAAGCTCCTTTCCACCAGACATAGATGGTATTGCACTTTTTCCAAAGTGCGAAAGGTCCTCGCAACAGATGATTGGCAATTTCTTGAGGCTATGGGTTTGGATGGGTGCGAACGCATGGAGACAGTTAGAGCAGATGAGGCACTTCTATCCGCGCTCGTTGAGAGATGGGATCCAGATAGGGGTTCTTTTTAGCTTTCAATAGGGGAGCTTACTATTACTTTGGGGGATGTGTACCGCATTTTCCGAATGTCTGTCGAGGGTCCACTAGTGAGGGTGGGTCACAATAAGCAGGAGGCACTCAAACCCATCTATGGTGATCTTTGGGATGTGGACTGTAGCAAGGGGAGGATCGTCTACCTTGACTACAGAGTATGATGCCTGGTTTTCAGCCCAGCCTCCTTGGAGACCGAGCCAGACAGTGGATGACCCTATTAGTGGCGATGAATCAGATACCAGGGACTAGGCTCTTAGGCAAGCTAAGCACCACCGAGGTAGTAGTGGCAGGAGGCAGACTGCAACAAATGTACAACAACTGAAGGTGGATACTGGGCATGATGGTAGTGAGGGTGATGATGGATATGAGAGCGAGGGAGAGCAGGATGCTTCTCCCCACCATACGAAGGAGGAATGGGACATACTCCAATCAAAGCGGGATAGTCTTGACTTGAAGGTGAGTCGAGTGAAGGACGAGCTAGCTTGGCATCAGGGTGAGGTGACCCGTCTACAGGGTGAGGTGGACGGTTTACAGGCTGAGGTGGACGATCTGCGTGGCAGACCGAGTGCGGATGTTATCGTGACTCGAGATGCAGAGATCGCGAGACTACAGGGTGAGGTTACCCGCTTACAGGGCAAGTTGGATAGGGTGCAACACACATTGGTTGGGGGTGATGTTGCTGCTACGATTGCCTCCCTTAGGGCACAAATATCTTAGTGAGTGGCTTGTCGGGGAGTTGACTTAAGGACCATTCAGAGACAGGGCGAGTACATTACGATGCTGGAGAGCACATTGCACGAGCGCGAGATCCCTCTTCTTATTCCTCCTTCATCATCAGTTTCGGATGCCAACAGGCGAACCGAGGCGAGTGCTAAGACTCACAGGCCGTTTAGCTCTCATGGTGCTTCGTCAGCACAAGGACCTCACAGGGGTCACGATGGTGCTAGCTAGTAGCGCTTTATTGTATTATGGTAGGTAGAATAAACTAATTGCCCTCATGGACTAGTTGGATTGGTAATTGCTTGTCTGGCCAAGCACTTATAAAAAAGAGACCTCAGTTCAAACCTTGGAGGTGCCAATTTTCAAAAGTAGCAGTCTACTTCGAATCCTCTGAGTGCATGTTAGACTGGCAATGATGGTAAAAATCATGAACGACCGCCTCAAGCCGAGTCAACAACAACGAGTTGACGGTAAAAATCATGAACGACCGCCTCAAGCCGAATCAACAACAAGAAGTTAGAATAAGGTTAATGGAAGCAACCTCGAAAATAATGTGATTGTAACCAACTTCCCTAAAAAAAACATTATTTATATAATTTAAACCTTTATCTCTATTTAAAAATTCATTTTTAAAAAATGAAACCTTTATTATTTTTAATATAAATAAACCTGAAAACACTCCATAACTACCAACCAACCTTAGTTTTGACTTCCAAATTGATTGTACCTTGTTCGACCACGGGAGCAGTCATTTGCTCAATCACGCGCAGCCGATGATTTCTTTTGGGAGGCGTCTCAGCAGTACCACTCATGCTTTCTCCTGCCCAACGCCAACACCACTGCAAGCTCTCTGCAAAATCTGCCATTGTCATGTCAGCATTTGGTCCTTCCTTTCTGCTTTCCCTCCCCTTACCGTTAGCCGCCGGAATTTGATTCAACAACTCCTCCGCCCTCTTTGACGACTTCGCATCTTTATTAGAGGAAAGCACTCCCTGAAGAATAGCAGCGGCCTCCTCCACTTTGCGTTGCTTCATCAGACATATGCTCAAATTGCACGCCTTGTTGCCGTCGGGATCCACTAACTGAGCTTTTCTGCGATGTCATCAACATCAAAGACGTAATTTTCGGAAAAAACAAACAATCGCTGCTTTCTCTTTACAACTAAATTAAACAAATCTACCTGTAAACTATTTCGGCGGCAGCATATTTGAGCTGTTGCATGTATGCCCATCCCAGATTACCCTGTCAGCAGCCATAACAGTCAAACTTCGCTCTAGCTATACAAACTTATTCTTACAGGCAATGATAAATAAGAGGAGATGCCGAGTTGCGGACCAGAAGTCGGGTAGTCTCTTGCTTTATGGATAGCTGAAACTTCCTTCCATGTGACCGCGCGGTGTTCGTAGCTTTCCCGTTAAACGCAACCCCTTGTTGAATTAGGTGGAGCTTGTGCTTCGACAGATCGATCTGCTCATCCAACTTTCCACATTTCTACGCAGCATGCATCATGCGAAGATAAGTTAAATAAATGAAATGCATTACATACAACTATTAACATGGCGAGAGATACATATGCTTGGAGATGTACCTTGTAAAGATCAAGAAGCACATTGTCTAGAGACTCCTGTGCTTGCTCAGAGCAGAGACCTCTGAAGGATTTAATGGCTTCAATGGCCTCCAAGGGTTTATTCTGCTGCTTCATCAGAATGGCCATATCCTTGAGGGCGCTGTCGACACGGTCCCCGGAACGTATGGCTTCCCAGAACAGGGCTATGGCCCTCTCGGGTTCCTTGTCCACAAGCTGTACTCACAAAACACAAATTCGTCACTTAACGGTTTCGATTATCTCAAATTTTGGAAAAAGAATGGAAATTGGAAAAATAGACGACCTGAAAATGCTTGGCTCTGCCGTAAGGGGTGTCCGCCAGGGGAACCTTGTACATAATATGTAACGGATCGCTTTTCGTTTGCGCTTTCAGAGAACCGGCCGATATAGTTTGGAAGGAGTTATTCTGCTGAGAAGGCGTTGCAGTTTGAGGCTTCGTCCTCCGTAGCGGGGACGAAGGCTCTGTTCTCACCTCCATTTTATATTTGAGAGAATCTGCCTTCCTTTCCTCCAAATTTTCCAATTTCGATCCCTAAGCAGGCTGAAAAGTGCTAAAAAACCATCAATCCTGTTCACATTTAGCAATCTTTCAATTGGCGAATGGCTCATCACTAGGCTTGGAGAAAATGGGGAAGGCAAACAAAAAAATTCAAGAAAAGACTCAGGAAATCGACTAAAATCAGGAAACCACACAAGGCCAAACTGAATCATCCGATAGTTAGAAACACTAGGACCTTTCAATTCAAATACTAGATAATTGTTTTACAAACATTTACAGTTTTCAGCTCGGAGAAACGAATTTTTCTCAGGATGTCTGTTGCTGATCTAAAAAATAAATGGACAAAAATTCAAATCGAAAATTCGCCGGTACCTTAAATCCTGTCGCTCCAGAACTGCCACGGCGCAGCCAGGATTTGGCTGAGACCTAGAACTGAGATTTGAAAGACCGTATGCAAACACAGCTTGGAGGCTTTAAGGAAAGCTTTTGGCTCCTCTGGTGGCATCCTGTGGAATAGAAAGCATATACGAGTTGTGGACGGTGGAGATGAAGAAAAACACGAAGAGGAATAGGAATGCATGAACTTGGATGGGATCGTATCCACATACATTGCCATTTCTGGGTAAGTGTCGTTTTGAGCGGATTAGGAGGACGACATGGGAATGAAAGTGAACTCTCATGCTAGCGTATATGCCGACTTGACAATACTGTTATAATTTTTGCTAATTTAATCTATATGTTTCATGTCTTATCTATTTTTTTAGATAAAATTTAATAACATCCTTTACATAAGACCATCTAGTGGATATATTATAAGATGATAAATTTAAAAAATGCTATAAATTATAAAAATACAATTGTTCTTGTTGGGACATTTTAGTAGTATGTTGTTGTTGTACTTCTAGGGAGTGTAGTCTCAAGTTGTGTCACCTATTGTCTTCACTATGAACAAAACGAAAAAAATCAAAGTAATATAAATAAATATTATGTCTTGGGGACAATACAACCATACGTTTTTGGCTCTGGTTCTTCTTTGGAAGGTCTAAGGTTCAAACCACTGCTTGGGTGAGTGTACGAGGGACTGGGTGTGTATGGCTGTATATTTAGCCCTTATTAATAAGCTCGATGCTCCTTATCAAAGATTATGATTGAAATGAGGATTCTCAGCTTTAAATGTTTATCGTGAAAATTTCTCACACTAAAATCAATCAATAAAAATATATATATATACAATAAACATTGTTTTTCTTCTTAGTTTGGAAGTAATTAATTTGTTAATAGTGTTTTTTTTTGGGTATCCAACATGTTTCAAGTAAACCAAAGGAGGTGAAAATGTTTGGATTATTAGTCATAGGAAGAGAAAATGAGAAATATGAGAATTGTAAAATTAACTAGCATTTCTAAAAAAGAACGGAGGCTTACATTATATATTACAAAATAAAAACTTAAAATTTTATAGTTATAATTAATTGATTATATGATTACTATTATTAAATAGAGATTGATAAGGTTATATATTAATTAATTAATTAATTTTTTTTTTGGTTGAGGAAAACGTTTACAAATTACATCAACAACCATCCTCAAAGGGGTTTTGAACACAAGACTACTTAAGAAACAACCACCATCTTAGCCACTAGGGCAACTGCATGTCGACTATATATTAAATTTTTATATTTTAACTTTTTTTTAAACATAAGCACTAAAGTTTGTATAATTTTTATTGAAAAGACTTTTAAGTATTTAAAAGCTCTATTTTGAAAGGAATTGTTATTAATTGAATTAAAATTATGTAGTTTTGTTTTATTTATTTTAATTGGTTATAAGTGATTGAAATGAGTCTTGCTTATATTTTTTTCAATGAGTTATACATATTTTTATGAGGGGTTCCAGTTCTCTCATGAACCTTGGACCTCTCAAAAAGAGGCTAAAGCCTTTCCTATTATAATAAGCTTGCAACTATACCCTACATATATTATATCATGATCACATAATGATATTACAATAGTTTGACAAATATGTATGTATCTCTTGACAAGATTCAAACATAGAGGCACATAATGATATTACAACAGTTTGACAAATATGTATGTATCACTTGACACGATTCAAAATATTCAAACATGGATCTCCTCCTTGAAAGTTGAGGAATATAACTCGTTGAGCTAATGTTATTGATCAAAATTTTAATTGGTTATATGGGATTGAAATGGACCAATTTGTATTATATTATGACCGTAGTTTTATTTTATTTAGTAAACATGGAAAATTGACCCACCTAAATGAGTCATTTTTCCTTAGATTTCCTTGGGAGGCTCTCAAACTTGCTAAGTGTAAATTTATACCATATTTTCTTGTGTTTTGCTTTGTTTTTCTTAACCTTGACCAAATATGCACCTAGTAAATTATGGGGTATGAATTCGGTACATTTGGAGTTTGTCTCTAAGAAAGTCTAAATTTTGAGTTGACTTTTTATGGTGTTGATTTAGCCAAGGTTAACTTTTGCTTTCTTGCCCTTTTAGCCCTCCAAACCCTTTATAAATAAAGGTATATGATCCCCTTTTCTAGAGGGAGAGCTAACAAGAAAGAGACAAGTCTTTCATGGTAATCTTGATTTAAGTGACCTCTTATGCAATCTTCACTTCTACTAGTGTTCTTGGTGCTCCGGTTCTCTATCTTTGGTGTGCTTCTTGAGATTTACAAGTGGAGGAGCCTTGATGATGAACTTGTCTTCTTGAAGGAGGAGAGGTCTTCCACATTTGCTCTTACTTCCTCTACAAGCTTATCAGGTTGTCCCTCTGATTTGTTAGCTGTTTAATCATTTTATTTTGTGTTGTAGCTATATTTTTACATCTATTTTTAGCCTCCTTATGCGAATTTGTACTCTATCTGCTACAGGGCACAAATTTAGTGAAAACTTAGCTTTTTCCCATCGTACATTCTTGTTGAATTTGCGCTTGATAACTTACAAGGTGCAGATTCCACCTGGATAGACTTGGGGGTAACTATTTGTCCCCAAAACCCTAGGGTGTTGGCTTACATGTCTATTTTGCATTGTACCTCTTTGGTTATCATTTGTTTTAGCTTTTATCATTCTCTTGTCTGTATTTTAAACCATATTAGCTTGGGGGTAATAATTTTATCCCCAAATCCTAGTTGCATACTTGTTCATCGTTGTGTTCATTCTATTTGTATCTAGTTCAATATTTCATGTTATCACATCTCGTTGTGTGTGTTCCAAAGGTCAAAATCATTTTATTTTCAAATGGTCAGCTAAAATGACCAAGGGGGCTTGACTATTGTGCCTTAAATCTTAGTCATATAGTGGCCTAAGCAGGTCCCAAAACACTAATTAAAATTACTAGGATTTTATGAAGTTGTTTCAAAGGTTTGAAGTTGTTTGGACATTTTGGATGCAAGTTAAAAGCTACGACCAACTTTTGAATCAGGTAAGTGCCCTAAATGAACTTCTTAGGTCATTTGTTGTTTGCTTTTGTCCATTTTTGTTTTAAACTTAGATCATAAATAAAGGGAAAATATTTGATTTTATTTCTAGGTATTTGAAAGATAAAAGCACATAGTTTGCATTCAAGGTTAAATCTATTTGTGCATTCTCTTAAACCCTTGCTAAAAAGAAAATATTTATTTTATTGCAAATTAGGGTTTAGTTATCATTGAAATTTAAGAATCATCTTAGGGTTAGTCCTTGTTTGCTTGCATCATTGTTTGTATGCATTGTTCTTTCATTTTCATAGATTAGATTTTAAAAACCAAACATATATGTTCACTTAATATACATATCAAACATCTCCACCCTAGACTTGAAGTGAGTCCTTAAACCATTTCTAGTGAACCCTTCGATCCACAAGCCCCAGAGTGTAGAGAATATAACACACCCCTGCGATCACCTTGGCTCCTGGTGGATCCAGTCAAGAATCATATGTTGTAGGATAGTTTTCCCCCTCTACATATTTTGTGAACTCGATGTGAACACATGTCTTAGTGACCAAGATAGAAAGCCCCTTCATTTTTATTTTTATTTTGAAAACTTTAAGCAAGACCACTAATTTTGTTTGCTTAGAATTAGAAAACATTAAAAATATCTTTTAAATATTCTTGTGTGTCTTTTGCTAGTTTTCTCCTCTATCCTTTCTCTTCCTTCTAATGGATCCCAACATTAGGAGTAAGCGAAAGCTTTTAGAATCTAATCAATTTTTTTAAGAATATGATCAAGTTGATAGGGAGAATTCCAATCTAGATGCAAAAGAGGAAGAACATAAGAAACTGATAATAACTTTGATCCTTTTGAGGGGCCCAATGGAGGCTTGAATTTCTTATCATTTTATCATATTTGGGGTTTTATGAAATACCATAATGAGGCTTTGGTCAAAGCTATGAAAGAGGAAAACCAACTTGAAAGATGTGGAATACCTCTAACTCCAACCATCTCTCCTAGGAATGTTCATAACAATCATTTGTTTGAATCTTCACATCATGTTAATACTTTTGATAAACCAACATATGGTACTACCATGACCACCAATATTGGAAAACTTCCATAGGCTCATCCAATCGGTAGTGCATCCCAAAATTACACTCAATTTCCTCCTCATTTTGCTCAATTCAACATTCATGCTTCTGCTCCACCAAATATCAGTTATCCTTCACATCAAGATACCACGTATTATAATCCATACCATAATAGTATCAATGCCTTCAACATTGGCCAATTTCCCTTTCAATAGCCTACTTATATCTCTCCCTTAGGGAACCTAGAGGAATTGCACAACAACAATCCCAATATGCAAAGTTTAACTAATGTGGTGAAGCAACTGGTTTCAAGAGTGGATATGATACAACCTCCAAGTTTCACCTAAAACTACAAGGAAATGTGCAATCATCCCTTAGACCTTATTGTTGCTTCTAGGCCCTACCCCAAGCATTTTCCAATAACGATTTTACCTATTTATAAGGGAACAGAGGACCCAATTGAACATTTAAATATATTTAGGACAACATGCCATGGTATTATAAATGATGACATGTTGTTGCTAATGATGTTTCCTAAGAGACTTGGCAGTATGGCATTGAAATGGTATTATAAAATTCCCCATCATTCTCTAAGAAATTTTGGAGAGACAACAAAATTATTTGTTCAACAATTTGGAGCTTAAGTTGAGAAAATGTGACTATGAAATATGTTTATGTTAAAACAAGGTAAAGATGAAATTTTTTCAAAATTCTTCTCATTGGAGAATTCTAGTTTTAATGGTTAAGATATACCTTACCTCGATGAGACATGTTAGAGATATTTATTGGAAATTTACAAGAGCAAATATTTTATGAATTGGAAACAATGATTGTCACCTCTTTTGACCAAGCAATAGATTTGGAAATAAGGGTAGAGCAAGCCCTTATTCAAAGAGTACAAATTAGGCATCCTAATTTGTCCTCAATCTAATCCTCCAACAAACAATCAACCTCCTACTCAATAAGCGTCCACAACTAATCAAAACATGGGGATCTTC
This sequence comes from Wollemia nobilis, assembly GCA_028583015.1. Lineage (NCBI taxonomy): Eukaryota > Viridiplantae > Streptophyta > Pinopsida > Araucariales > Araucariaceae > Wollemia > Wollemia nobilis. The sequence goes on along the minus strand of JAQPPZ010002072.1, from coordinate 3,762,811 downwards.
CAAGATACCTTATCTAAGCAAGGGTAACAAGCAACTAATCAAGTGTCATATTGTAATGTGCCACCTCCCTACAACAATATGGTTGGTATGATAGTAGCAACTACAAGGTAACAAGCTCAAGCACAACCAACTCAACAATCTTAGTAGGAGGTAAGTTCTACATCCAACCAACCTTCAAAACTACCCTTAGTTTTGAAGAGTACCCAAAAAAGGAGCACAAGAGTAGAAAACCCACATTTAGTGTTGAAACCACAATCTAAAGTCTCCTTTGACATTCAACAATAGTTAGATAGTACCCTAGCTAAGATTTCCCTCTTAAATTTTTTGTAAAGTTCTCTTATTCATATGGAATCCTTATTGAAGATTCTAAGACAACAACATGTTCCTCAAGAAATTTCCCCTAGCACTATAGTTGATGTTGTAGGCTCCCTTGGGATACATCATATCACATTTTTGGATGATGATATTCCTTCCTCAAACTTGCAAGGTTGTTGCTAATTATGTTTCCTAAGAGCCTTGGCAGTCCCCATCATTCTATGAGAAATTTTGGAGAGACAACAAAATTGTTTGTTCAACAATTTCGAGCTTAAGTTGAGAAAATATGACTATGAAATATGTTTATGTTAAAACAAGGTAAAGATGAAATTTTTTCAAAATTCTTGTCTCATTGGAGAATTTTAGTTTTAATGGTTAAGATATACCTTACCTCCATGAGACATGTTAGAGATATTTATTGGAAATTTACAAGAGCAAATATTTTATGAATTGGAAATAATGACGGTCACCTCTTTTGACCAAGCAATAGATTTGGAAAGAAGGATAGAGCAAGCCCTTATTCAAAGAGGACAAATTAGGCATCCTAATTTGTCCTCAATCTAATCCTCCAACAAACAATCAATCTCCTACTCAATAAGCATCCACAACTAATCAAAACATGGGGATCTTCCAAGATACCTTATCTAAGCAAGGGTAACAAGCAACTAATCAAGTGTCATATTGTAATGTGCCACCTCCCTACAAAAATATGGTTGGTATGATAGTAGCAACTACAAGGTAACAAGATCAAGCACAACCAACTCAACAATCTTAGTAGGAGGTAAGTTCTACATCCAACCAACCTTCAAAACTGCCCTTAGTTTTGAAGAGTACCCAAAAATGGATCACAAGAGTAGAAAACCCACATTTAGTGTTGAAACCACAATCTAAAGTCTCATTTGAAAATCAAAAATAGTTAGCTAGTACCCTAGCTAAGATTTCCCTCTTAAATTTTTTGTAAAGTTCTCTTATTCATATGGAATCCTTATTGAAGCTTCTAATACAACAAAATGTTCCTCAAGAAATTTCCCCTAGCACTATAGTTGATTTTGTAGGCTCCCTTGGGATACATCATATCACATTTTTGGATGATGATATTCCTTCCTCAAACTTGCAAGGGGATTATTCTCTCTACATCACTACATTTAATGGGGAAACATTTATCTAACGGATTTTGACAGACAATGGTTCCTCCCTCAATCGATTAAAAGAGGAAGACTTAACTAAATCCGATATCATCATCAAAGCTTTCAACGAGTCCCAAGAGCCCTATGATATTATATCTCTCCCCCTTAGGATCAAACCTAAGATTTTAGATACCTTGTTTTATGTGGTACCTTGCCCTACATATAATATTCTTCTTGGATACCCTTAGATTCACGCAATGAGGGTTGTCCCTTCCACTCTTCATTAATGTTTGAAGTTTGAATTCAAATATAAACTTATCACAATTCAAGGCAACCTTCATCCATTCCAATATTGTTCAATGGTTGAGCAAGCTCAATATGATCTCAATTTATGTTCATTAGTTTCCTCATCTCATGTTACCAAACAACCTAATATTCTAAAGGTAAGTGAGGAACCGCTAAACAATGTTTCATCACAAGATCAAGTCAATATGTTTCTTCAAGAGCCTATTTTGGATCTTTCCAAGCCATCATATTCACCAAGAACTATGGGTTTACCTTATAAGAAAGGTGAAGTCATATACTTTGACATGTGTACCTTCATATTCACGAGTACGTCCCTCGAAGGAAAGATTCATGGTAGTAACCCTCTTCCTATAGAACATTTGTTTACCCATTATTACCTATCTAATGATTACCCACTTCCCAAGAAAATTATATATAGTATGGGATATATAGGTAAAGGTTTGAGGCCACAACAAAAAGATATTTAAAAGCCTTTGGAAGTTGAGTGTTTTCTTGGGAGATGTGGCATAGGCTACATTCCTAATAAAAACCAACCTTTATCATTTGATAATGATGATCACCTTATTACTTATGCTGAATATTTAGATCATCAAAGCTTGGAGTGGAGTGATGAGGATGAGGGACCACCTTATCCCATTGACATTATATTTTGCAATGTGGTAACTTTGGTGCACCCTAAGTTGGTTCCCCCTTGGATGGTAAAGAACTTAAATAACCAATGAACATAATACATCTAAAGAGATATTATGCATGACTTTGCATTTTTATTTTCTCATATTGTATTTAGCTTAGTTTTCATGTTGTATCTAGTTTACCTGTTCATAATACATGATTGTTTATCATATTTTGCATGTTTTGCTTGACAATATGTTTCATTTGTATTTTTTCTTTTCATTATTGTTTGATCATATTTGCATGACTGATTGATCATATAGATTTTGAGGATTTCATGAGTATGGTAAGTGATTAGACCTAGTTAGGTCTTAGCTCACATGCATTGCACTCATACTAGGGCTTTGACACCTAGCGAATATCCAACCCAAGTCCCCTTCCCATGCATTTTCATCATTGCATTTTCTTAAGTCTTGTATTTATATCTTCTCTTATATTCCTTGACCTTGAAAGTATAGCATGATCATCAAAATTTCTCTAAGTCAAGGTATATAGTTCTTCATCTCTTGTATGTCCTTTATCCTTGAAATTTTTAATTAATTCTACTCCTCCCCAAGATAAAGGATGTGCATTCCTTTTTCTATTTGCTTCTACTTTTTCTTTCGCTCACATTTATTTCCTTTTTGATATTTTTCTTGTTAAGAGGTCCTTATGGGATAGGGTAGATACTATATGAATAACATTTATGGTATTCAAATGACCACTGACTATTTTACACACACCTCTTAGCTCTCAAAATTTTAATAAGGACACACACACTATATTTTGCTTCTTGCTTATCTCTTTCTTTTTTTTGCTTCTCACACACACTCGCATTGTTCTATTTCATTTTGCTTTGCTCATTCATATTTTACATACACCATACCCCTATTGGGTAGTACTTGCCTTGGAAAATCAATCAATCACTTTATACCATATAATATAAGCTTCATGGCCACATGTGAGGGGTAGCCTCCATCTTGGCCATTTACGAGCATACATAATAGCATGTATTTGTTTCTCTCTATCCATCAACGAGCACTACACCCATAGCAGGTATCACTCCACACCTGGCCATATTTGCAAGCATAACACCCTTATCGGATAACTTCATGGCCACAAGCGAGGGGTATCCTCCATTAGATCATTTGCAAGCATACATCCTCACAGGGTTTCACTTTATTTTCCTTTTCTTTTGTTGACCTTTTTTGGAGCTTTGTTTTCTTCTTCTTCCATATTTCTTCCTCCTATTGTCATTGTTTTATTCCTCATTTCTTTCCTTTCCTTTCTTTCTTCTTTCTATCCACTCACCCTTGAATTTTATTTTGCATTTATTTTAGATTGCATTGTTTTAGTTAGCTTCATTCATGTATTTCATTTAGTTAAATCATCATGCATTGCACTCATTATGTTTGTGATCATCATGCATAATAAAAAACAACACATAAATTGTACACCAAGAACAACCTAAACACCTCCTCTCTCTCTCTCTCTCTCTCTCTCTCTCTCTCTCTCTCTCTCTCTCTCTCTCTTCTTTTTATTCTTCTCTCTTCTTCTCCAAATCCACATCTCATATCCTCTAGGGCATAGATTCACGAATATGTGCCTTGTACAACACATGGCACCAATTCAATTGTTACTAGAACCAATAATATCCATAGGTGATCACAAAATCCACACTTGGATACCTTGCATGGCAACTTCATCATGAAAACCCTCAAGAAATTCAAAAAATTCAAGAAATTGAAAAATTTGAAGGTTAGGGTTTAGTTTTCCTACTTACCCATGCCCGTTGTGTTGTTGTGTTGGCCTTTCCCCTTACAACAACTACTCGGTATGTGGGAAGTGCCATTCTTATATTTTCTCTAGAGCTCCTTTTCTTTCTTCGTGCGGTGAAAATGAATTAGGGTTTTCACCCTCTTTTACTTTTTATTTCTTCTTTTTGTGTTTTGCTCTCTTCTTTCTTCCTTTTGGTGCTTTTTTCTCCTTTCTCGTTGTTGATGCTTTGTTTTCTTCTAGGTCCACCATTTTGAGTTTTTATAGAAATTTGGAATTCCTTTCAAAACTCAAGGGGACACCCTAGCCTAATATGCATTAATGTTCCTAATGCCTCATTTTACTCGTAGAATATTAAAAGTGTCTGAAATGACACCATTTTGCACCACCCATTTTTTTTGTGTTTACCATTTTTTACCCATAGGTGTCTACATATTTATTTGACACATTTATTAGGTCTTAAATGTATCAAAGAGAGGGCAAAATGTAGACATGGAAAATTGGTCCACCCAAATGAGTCATTTTTCCTTAGATTCCCTTGGGAGGCTCTCAAACTTACTAAGTGCAAATTTGTACCCTCTTTTCTTGTGTTTTTCTTTATTTTTCTTAACCTTGAATAAATTTGTGCCTTGTAAACTACGGGATGTGAATTCGGAAAATTTGGACTTTTTCTCTAAAAAAGTTTAAATTTTGAGTTGACCTTTTGTGGCGTCAGCTTGGACAAGGTTATTTTTTGTTTTCTCGTCATTTTAGCCCTCAAAACCCTCTATAAATAAAGGGATTGGATTCCCTTTTCTATATGGAGAGATAACAAGAGAGAGAAAAGTATTTTTGGTAATCTTGATTTAAGTGACCTCTTGTGCAATCTTCACTTTTGTTGGTGTTCTTGGTGCTCTAGTGCTCTATCTTTGGTGTGCTTCTTGAGATTTGCAAGTGGAGAAGCCTTGACAAAGAACTTGAATTCTTGAAGGAGGAGAGTTATTCCACCTTTGCTCTTATTTTATCTATAAGCTTAGCAAGTTGTCCCTTCGCATTCATTAGTTGTTTAATCATTTTGTTCTATGTTGTAGCTGCAATTTTGCATCTATTTTCATTTTTTTAGCCTCCTTGTGTGAATCCACGTTCTGTTTTCTATAGGGCATGGATTTGGCAAAAACCAAGTTTTTTCCCATCATGCATTCTATTGTTTTTTCCTTCTTGTTTACCAAATTTATGCTCAATAAATTATAGGGAGTGAATTTGACCTGGATAGACTTGGGGGTAGCTATTTATCCCTAAAATCCTAGGGTGTTGGCTTGCATGTATGTTTTGCACTATGCCTCTTTTGTTATCATTTGTTTTAGCTTCTATCATTTTTTTGTTAGTATTTTAAATCACATTAGCTTGCGGACAATCATTTTGATCCCAAACCCTAGTTGCATACTTGTTCATCGTTGTGTTCATTCTATTTGCATCTAATTCACTATTTCATGTTATCATATCTCATTGTGTGTGTTCCAAAGCTCAAGTTCATTTTATTTTTGAATGGTTAGCTAAAAGTGCCATGGGAGCTTGACTACTATGCATCCAAGATTAGTCATATAGCGGCCTAAGCAAGCCCCCAATCATTGATCAAATTTTCTAGGATTTTGTGAAGTTTCGTAGTTTGAAGTTGTTTGGACATTATGGATGCAAGTTAAAAGCTAGGATCAACCGTCAAATTAGATAAGTTCCCTAAATAAACTTGTTATTTGTTTTTTTTTTGCTTTTTTTCCACTTCTATTCACCTAGATCATAAATAAAGGGAAAATATTTGATTTTATTTCTAGGCATTTGAAAGATAAAAGCACGTAGTTTACATTCTAGGTTAAATCTATTTGTGCATTCTCTTTTTTCTTGCTTGATAAAAAGGGGTTGTACTCGGGTCCACCACCCTTAATAAATTATATCTCTCTTCTTTAGATCTTGAGATTTTACAAATAGATACACTTATCATCTAAATCAAGATGCTATAGTTAGAAACCTACATCATTTTACATAAAATGTATGAATTCTTGATTTTCATTTTTTGGATCTTTTCAAATCTTGGTATGAATAAAATTACTCCAGAATTTAGCATATTTCTTGACATTTTTCTATAGCAACCTTCACAATTCCAAAACTTCACTTCTACTATCTATGCCTTGCATCTTAGTAGAGTAATATTTTCAAAACATCGTACTAACATAGTCTGCTTTACCAAATCTAGATTTCTAGTTTTCTTCCTGAAACACAAGTGCAACCAAAAAAATGATAATAAATAGTCTAAATGAACACACATTAATATTATAAAATAAAATAAATATTACCAATGGAAAACATTAAAGTAAACCTTAATCATTAATTGACTTAGGCAATCAACAATTTTTGTCAACTTCAACTAAACTTTCTACTTCCTCTAACCATGAAAAGGAGATATTATCTTCACGATCCTCAATAAAAACCCCTATTGTCTAGCTTATCTATATATTTGTTACCTTCCCTTAATATATGTGTAAACCTAATTTCTTCAAACTCTTTAAAAAGATCTTGAATTTCCAAAATTATCTCGTGTATGTTCCATGGAGCCTTTGCTTTCCTCAAAATTGCATGTATTACTATGAGAGAATATCCTTCCGTCCAAAATCTATTCCATTTCATTTGTTTACATATTTTTAATCCTTCTAAAGCTGCCCAAGCTTTAGCTTCATTATTTGTCTTAAATCCACACATGAAAGCATAATAAGACAAAATCTCTCCTCTATTATTTCTAATTATTCCTCCTCCTGCTACTGGTCCCTGAGTTTCCTTTAGATGCTCCATCAAAATTTAATTTAACCCACTCCACATATGGTGGTTTCCAATTTATATTCTTTACCTTATTTTTGCTTCTCTTGTACCCAACATCATAATTCCATTTAATGACTTGACTCCATCTATCAAGACTCTCTGCTTCCAAATTAGGGATTGGGTGAGTTGATAGGATTGGTTTAGACTCCTCTATGGCTAAACATATCTTCTTTTTCATTACCTCTAAACTAATTTCCTTTTCTTTAAATATTCTTCTATTCCTTTCTAGCCATATAGTCCAAAGTATTGTATCTTTTGATATATCCCATATTTTCTGTAAAGCCTCACTTTTATAAGTGATATTTTGTTGCTTTAACCAATATTCAAATTTGGTATTCATCACCATAAATTTACCAAAAAATTTAAGAACCATTGCCATATATTCTATACTATTGAGAAATGTCCCAAGAGATGGTCAATACTCGCCTCCTTATTACAAAAAACATATTTAGGGGGCCATGAAAACCCCTTTTCATAAGGTTATCCTAGGATAAAATTCTTCTATGATCTACTAGCCAAACAAAATTTTTGACTTTAGGAATGCTTGGGCTATCCCAAATATCTCTTCAAATTCTAGTGATATTATTATTATGTTGGTGTTGAAAATTATATCCACTTCTTGTTGTGTATTCTCCTGAGCTATTCAACTCCCAAATCAATTTATCCTTGGCACCCCTTGGAATAATTACAATTTTTATCTTTCTACTCAATTGCCTCCTAGCATCAATGTCTTGTATACTTGTAAAAAAATCTTCTTTCCATTTGTATCTTCCTTCTCTATCCTTGTACAAATTGAAATCCTATCATCATATTTGTCTTGAATCAATCTCATCCAAGGTTTCAAAATTGGATCTAAATTGAGTGCTTTTTATCACACCAAGTATCCATCCAAATAGAAATTTTTTCTCCAATTTCCACCACCCATATTAAACCTTTAATCATAAGATCAAAAGACTTTTTTAAACCATTCCAAATAGCAAAACCATTTGGAAGAGAGAATGAAAGAGAGAATGCATTAAATATTAAACTTGGGTCATTGGGATCAACATACTTACTTAGAAGAATTCTTGCCTATTGTCTTTGACTTTCTTTGTACAATCTCTAGATAAATTTTTTCCAAAGAGCTAAGTTTACATTTGTAAGAGCTCTTAAACCAAGACCTCCCCTAGTTTTTTCATCACACGACTTGCTCTATTTCACAAAAGAAAAATTTCTTTCATCATGTAAACCTGACCATAAAAATGATCGCATAATAAAGATTAAACATTTTTCAACTGATTTTGGCATAGAATACAAAGACATATAATATGTTGAAATGGCTTGTAAGACTGACTTAATTAACTGCCCTTTTCTTGCTAATGATAACCATCTACCTTTCCAAGCTGGAAGCTTATTTTTAACTTTACTAATAATTGGATTCCATAAATCTATCCTCATTATCCCCTCAAATAAAGGCATCCCTAGATAATTTTTTGGTAAATTTACCTCCTCCATTTGAAGCAACCTATAAATTCTTGCTTTGATATTAGCAGGAGTGTGAAGAAATTAAATTTTAGATTTAGTACTATTAATTTTTTGCCCTTAAGCTCTTTCCTACTCTTTTAAAAAGTTATTCTAAGTTGTGGCCTTATTTATCCTTGCCCTTCCAAAAAGCGTTTTATCATCTACAAACTGTTGATAGGTGATGTTATCGATGTTATTACTAACCTTAAGTCCACTTATAAACCCATATTTGTAAGCCTTCTTTAATTTCCTACTCAAAACTTCTAGCATAATAATGAACAAATAAGGAGATAGATGATCTCCTTGTCTAAGGCCTCTCTTGCCTTTAGAATATTCTATCACTAACCCATTGACCAACACTGAATAAAAAATCGTAGAGACACAATATTTAATCCATCTAACCCATTTCTTCCCTAAACCAATCTTATCTAAAATGCAAAAAGAAAATTCCATTTAACCCTATCATAGGTTTTACTCATATCAAGTTTTAAGATAATAGCTTTCTCTTTTCTTGAAGTTGCTGAATATATAACTTCATGAGCTACTATGATCCCATCCAAAATTTGTCTCCAACCTCCTTGCTCTTCTAAAATGATTTTGTCTAGCAATGGCTTTAATATATTCGCCATCACTTTGGAAATAATATTATAAGCCATATTACATAGGCTTATGGGTCTAAAAGAATCAAACAATTCATCATCCTTTTTTTTTAGAATTAGGGTAAGATAAGTTGCATTTATTTTATAAGGAATGTATTGTTTTACCTAGACTGTTCCACTGCCACCAATAAATAATCCTTCATTATATCCCAATTATGTTGATAAAAAGTTGTAGAGAGCCTATTTGGACCAAGGTATTTATCATTATTAAAAGAGAAAAGAGCTAAATGAACTTCTTCTAGAGTAATATGCCCCATCAGTTTCCTATTGTCTTCATTTGTTATAACTGAAGGAACATCTTGAAGAAGATTATCATTAAGAACTTTGATCTCCTTTGAACTAAGAATATTATGATAAAATGACTTATCCTCTTTTCTAATTTCATTTTGATATTCAATCCAAACCCCTTCTATTGATTTAATTCTACCAATTCTAGAAGAAGATATATATACTATAACCATCCTATGAAAAACAATTATATTTTTATCTCCTTATTTTAACCAAGTTTGTCTTGATTTTAATCTCCATAATTTCTCTTCCTTACTCAAAATATTATGATATTCACTAAGAAACTCCCTTTCCTCTAAGATTGTATTATTTTCATCATATTTTTGGAATTTTGAAAGTTTATCTTTTAGTTCTTCTTTCTTCTCAAAAATATCTCCAAAGGTGCTCTTGTTCCATTATTTTAATCTAGATGTCATAGGTTTAATTTGGTTTGGAAGAGCATAAAAACCACCATTACCTAAATAATTCCATGTTTGAGCTATCATATCAAAAAATTGACTATGGTCTTCCCACATTTGCTCATATTTAAAATATGATATTTTTTAAAATTTACTAACCACCATTTTAACTCTTATTGGCAAGTGATTTAAACCAATTCTTGTTAAGGTATTAATTTTAGCACAAATTCCTTCATATAGCCAATGATATGAGAGAATGCATCTATCTAATTTTTTTGCTATTAGGTTCTGGTCTCTCCTGTTGTTGGTCCAAGTATAGTTTTCTTCTTCAAACTCAACTTCCCATAGATTGTTGTTTTGAATAAAAGCTAAGAAATATTTCATACTTTGGGTCAATTTCCTAATTCCCCCAATTTTTTCATTCAGCTTGGTAATGGTATTAAAATCTCCAATGACCATGAAACGGGTTTCTTGGTCTTTACTTCTCATAAAGGCATCAATCCCACTCCAAAATTCTAATCTACTTGACTAAGTTGTAGGACCATACACATTGATAAGGATGAAGCAAATATCAACAAAGTAGCAAGTGACTAAAGAGGCTATCCAATGCCTAGTTTTATGAATGGTTACACAAGAGGTTCTAGAAGGATTCCAACAAGTTACAATTATCCTTGCTGCTCCTTCAGAATTCATAGCATCCCATTCACATCTTGCCCAAACTGCTTTCATAGTTTTTGAAACTTCTTCTTTTATCATTTTAGTTTTTTAGATATAGAGAATATCATGTGTATTACTTAAACATAGATCCCTAATACACCTATGCTTTGAGGGGGCATTAGCACCCCTTATATTCCATGAGATGATAATCATGTCTCATTAGGGGCTTTTATCTCCTCTTGCGTATTACCAATATCATTTTGTTGTTTGGTAAATAGTTCAACCAACTTAGTTTGTGTTTCTTTCTCTATGTTAGCTCTTGCTTCCTTGGATATTACTTGATAATTTGATGGTTTTCCTCTTTTTGCCTTGCATATATCAAGATTATGTCTTATTATTCTATTCCTCAATATTATTTCACCATTTTGTTTTTCAACATATTTATCCTCTCCTAGCTCTATTATAGAAGCTTTTGACTTATCCTACTCATTTCCTCATATTTCCTTATTAATGGAAGGGGTATTAAATTCTAAAACTACATTTTATTTACCAATTATTTTATCCTAAATTGTGCATGGTACTTCAAGAGAGTCTTCAAAATTTTATGAAACACATTTCTTGGTTTCATCAAGACTGTTCTTCCTTAAATTCAAATCATATTGAATTGACGGTTCCTTGATAATATGTTGAAATTGTTGTCCTATGTCCTCTAAGTTTTGATCTAATTTTTCTTCATAGGCTAAAGCCTTAAAAGAATTGTAATTTATTCCAATATCCTTTCTTATCATTCTCCACTGTTCATTTTCTTTTATTTTTCTAGATCTATTTTTTGGAAGTTGAAAACCATCTTTATCCATAACCATTTGTAAATTTCTCTTACAATTTTCTACAAATGATTCTGTTGGGCTCTTCTTAGGGCATTATCTCTCAATATGCCCCACCTCATGACATATTATACATCTAAAATATATATTTTCATAATATATAGTTTGGATCCACATCTTATCCCCATACTTAAGAATGATTTATTATGGTAAAGCTTTACTTATATTAATCATGACCAATATTAGAGCAAAAATAGCCAAAAACCCATATTTTGTTGTATATGAAATCTCAAGGAATTCTCCTAGAGTTTTGCCTATTGCCTTGAAGGTATATATTTCCCAAAATTCAATGGGCAATCCAAACATCCTAACCCAGAATGATACTAGGGATAGATTTACATTTTCAAGTGAAAAACCTTCATACCAATAGGTAAGGAAGACCCCTGATATTCCCATAAACCAAGGACCCCCTTTTAGGATTCTTTCTCTTTCTTCCATAGGAAAAAAAATGTATAGGAAGAAACCTTTGGGAAGAAATGATAGAATCAAAACCAGGAGAATTCCAACTCCTATCAATCCATTTTATCAAGGTTGAAACCCCTAGCCAATACCCATCAAATTTACCAAAAATTTCCCTATCTTGGAGAAATGAGGATCTCTCTGAGGTGCACTCACTAACCTCTATAACTATGGATGATTCTAAGGATTTAACTATAAATAGATCCATGGAAAGGAAACTAAAACTCAAAATCTAATGAAATTTATCTAAAAGTTCTATAAAAAATATAATATTTGATAAAAACTTTATAAAATTTTCATGCACAATTTCTAAGATAAAGAAAGGGAAAAAATAAATTAACTAAAAAACTCTTTGTCTAGATAGAATTTCTTGCCTCTATAAAGTCCTTGCCCTTCATTGCTCTTCCCATCGTTCGAATCCTAGTTGGAAAATATTTACAATTTCATTTTTCGTGACTTGAAAAATCGTCACTGCCCTTGTTTCAAATGGTTGGATTCACAGGGTTGTATCTCCCTTAATATTTCTTATATTTTTGTATATGACCACTCATTTTAAATCTATTCAAATTCCACACAATTTGGTCCAAGAATCATCTAAATCATATAACTCTTTGCAAATATATGGCTCCTAAAAGATGAGATGTTTTTTAGGAAAAATCCCTAATCCTTTGCACTTTCTAATTTCCTTTTTGCAATTTGAAAAATTATTACTGCCCTTGTTCCAAATGGTTGAATTCATAGGGTTGTATCTCCCTCAATATTTCTTAGATTTTTGCATATGACCACTCATTTTAAAGCTATTCAAATGCTGCACAAGTTGGTCCAGAATCAGCTAAATCGGATAACTCTTCGCAAAGACATGACTCCTAAAAGATGAGATATTTTTTAGGCAAATCCCTAATCCTTCACATTGTGTATTCTCTTAAAGCCTTTCTAAAAAGAAAATATTTATTTTATTACAATCTAGGGTTTAGTTATCATTTAAAATTAAGAATCATCCTAGGGTTAGTCCTTGTTTGCTTGCATCATTGTTTGTTTGCATTGTTCTTTCATTTTCATAGATTAGATTTTAGAAAAACCAAATGTAGGTATTCACTTAATATACACATCAAACATATCCAACCTAGACTTGGAGCGAGTCCTTAAACCATTCTTGGTTAACCCTTCGATCCCTAAGCCCCTGAGTGTAGACAATATAACACACCCCCATGGTCACCTCATTTCCCAATGGATCCAACCAAGAATCATACGTTGTAGGGCAGTTTTCTCCCTCTATAATATGTATTTTATAATAACATTAATTTAAAATTTAAAATTAATATTATGAGCCTAATGGGGTTGGGGCAATGGGTGGGGAACAAATATTTTCAAATTGTGATCCCAAGTTCCAATCCCATAAGCAAACACCTTTTGGAACCATGAGGACACTTGAGGTAGGATCAAACTTATGGGTATACATGGAACCAATTTAAATGACCATAGACCTTGATTTGAGTATAGTTGTATTACAAATCGAAGCTCAACCTGATGTTATCTACAAGTTGTTATCAAATGTTAACATTTAACCCATGTAGTTTGGGATAAATGGTGGGGAACAAAGAGTTTCACACCATACAACAAGGTTATAATCCCATGGATGAATCTTAACATTTTTTATGTCCATGCGATTCAGGGCAAGTGGTGTAAGTGAGAGTTCCACACCATAAGACAAGGTTTGAATCCTATGGTTTAAACTTAACATTTTCTTATGTTATTCTAGGTAAGTAGTGGGGAGGCATGGATTTTACATCGTAGACCAAGGTTTCAATCCCATGTGTGAATCTAAATATTTTTATCTTAAACCATGTTTTCAAGCTCATGAGTAAACCTTAACATTTAAGTACAACTTGAGCAGACCTAATTGTTACAATCAAAATTTAGGTAATTTAATTTTGATAAGTAATTAAATTATAATGAAACATGGCTATGGTGACCTAGAATTTGATGATTTATATCATGTAATCTATATACATTTAGATTTCAATATGAAAATTTATGAGTTCATGATCCATATTGTTGGGTTTTAAACCTTACTACCATAAAATATCATAGGTCCCAATATAAAATAGCCACAATATTAAAGGTCAAAATATCAATAATGAAGAGTAGAATAATATATGAGCAAATTAATATGTATATCAAGGCTTATATAATACTGAAATAAACATTCACTTATATAATCAAATATGAATGTAAATAGCCTAAATCATTCATGAACTATGCATGAAGAAAACTTACAATATTAATTGCTCAAAAATTTGTATACAAGCTTTATTACTTTTCTTCCTATTACAACTATGTAATCTCAAATATTCATACTTGTAGCTTCCTTTGATTGCTTTCTCATGGAGTATTGTCTCCATAATATAGCCATAGTAATGTGACTCTTCAAGTACTTGACTATTGCTCTCCATATGACAAGTCTCATGACTCTTGGCTTATCATCTTGCCACTTGCATACTAGACTCTTCATGGACACTTGACTCTAAGACACTTGCACACATCTACATGACTCTTACACTTCTACATGCACTCCTAATCTAAGACACTTGTGCACATCCTCACATTACATATTTGCACTCTTTCATACATGACACTTGTGCACATTCTCTCAATCTACACTTGCACTCTAACTTACATGACACTTGTGCATTTCCTACACATTGACACTTATATAAAAGGGGAAATATAAATCACACTCTAAACTATAGACTCAACCCTAATATATTACATATTTACAAATGTACCATGAAGGTACCATGGGGGTACATTAGCATGTACCAAATAATGTAATATACCTCAACACCCCCTATATTACATTATTTGGTTATTGAATACTTTAGTCTTCAATATTGGTCTTCATCTTTGTCTTCAATCTTCAAGTGACCTTGCATTATTCATGAACCTCTGCTTGAGATTCGCTTATTCTTCTTTGAGTTCTACTTGAGTTCTTCTTCATCTTCATTATTTAATTCTTCAGATTTGGATCTTCATGATCTGAATCACTAACTTTTGAGCTTCTTTGACTTCAGGTTCATGTGCATGAATAGCTTGAACTTTTTCTTTGTCTTTGACCTCTAGATCATGAGCTTCATTTGACCTAGTTTTCTTACAATCTTGATATTGTCTTGTCTCTTCTAAACATTCACTTAGAGCATCATAATAATTTCTTGAATTAGATGAACTTGGAATGTCAATATTACATAAAGAATGAAATATTGTTTTTAGAGATGATTCACTTGATTCAATTGTATCAATCTCTACTTTCTTTTTTAGAGTTTCAATTAACTCCTTTTGTCTTAGATTTTCATCTTTATGAAGTTCAAGTGAAAGCAATGCCATATACATTATGCTACCTATATCAAGAGGTATCATAATATCATCCTTTGAATTATCAATTGCTTCAATAAGTTTTGAGTGTAAATAGTATTCAAATGTCTCAAAACTTTCATCCATAGCTTCTCTATAGATGAATTGTAATGCCATATCTAGCTTACCCTTAGATTTTTCAATCAATTTTCCAATGCCAAATTTAATAACTTCTAATATTTTCTTTTTTATTATAGACTCCATATTTCTTTCCATAATGGTCAAAGTTTGCAACTTGATTCCTTTGAAGTAGTAAACCTTATAACTCCCTAGTTTAGAAATAACTCAAATATGAAATTTCTAAATTTTCTAAACCTTTGATGTAGAAAACCTTTTAACTCCCAAATATTTAAATTTGCAAAAATTCAAAAACTTCTAATATTTTTAATTTTCTCAAAATTTAAGAAAATAAATCTTCTATCTTAAAAAACTCCAAATATCTTAAAAAACTTGAAAACCTTTAAATAATCAAAGTTGAAGTCCTTATCACTCCATACTTAAAAAAAAACAAAAAAATGAAAAAAAAATTCATCTAAACCTTATAATTCCAATTATAATTATAACTTATTAAATCATTTGAAAAGCTTTAATTTTTCATCTTGCCTTATTTTTATCCTTGCTAAACTTGTGCTTGCATATAACTTTTCTAAGGACACTTTGGTTGTTTCCTTGGTCAACTTTCGCTCGCTTACAATAAACGTTAGCTACTCTACAATCAAAATTTAGTATCTTGTGCAAAGATAAACCCTAACTCGTGGTATTTCACATGCAATTAAAACTTTTCATTGATTTCTTACTATTGTAACAACCTGCGTTACTCCCTACATTACTCTTGTTAGCTAGACGTTGATTAGACATTACCAAATATTGATGAAATGCTTATTTGGAATCTTTACTGGTATTCCCTTTGTTCCCCTCACTCTATTTGTTCAATCAATGCTATAAAGCATTTGCTTTTCCTATGGTTTGTTTAGTTAATGTTGTGAAGTATTTGCTTTTTTGCTAGTTTGCTTCTCTGTTGATCTCCTTAGTCATCATTTTACTTATCTATTGGTTTGCTTCTCTATTGATCTCCTTAGTCATCATTTTACTTCTCCACTGGTTTTCATCTCTACAATCAACATCACTTGCTTTCTCAATATTGTAAAGTGTCACTAGTCACCATTGGTCTTCTCACTCAATTATGTGAGATACCACTAGTTTCTTAATGCTATGAAACTCTGCTATTTTCCTCACTGTAAAGTGTTGTTGGTGAAGTGTTGCTTAGTGAAGTGTTACATGCTCAATAATGTCCTCCTATTATTTCTTTTGATGAATTTGCTTAAGCTTCTATTGGATATTAATAATTCTTTTACCACATTCATATTACTAACTCTCTATATTGTATTGCACAAGGATAGCTCTCTATTACCACATATATCTTTCTACTTTTCTATGATAGTTCTTAGCTTTTTCACCTTATGAGCTCTCTATTTCACTTTCTCCTTTTGAGATCTCTACTACACTTTCTCCTTCTACGTTATGCTTACCTTTTTTGGTATGCCTTCCTTCTCTATTACATTTCTCCTTTTAAGAAATATTTCTACTTATGATAGCTTTAACAAATATTTGTTGTAAAAAATTTTCTTATTTTAGCATTCATCTTCTACCTTTTAATAAAACTTATCTCTCTATTCTATCTCTTTTTGATGATTACTTCTTAGGATAGTATTACATATATCTTAGTAAATTTTTTCTCTTAATAATCTTGGGCTAATATATATGTCCTTATCTTCTTTTGATAATTGTGATGTTTAGAATAACATTCTATTACTTCAATCTAGCATAGTATTCTTCTGATTATGATGCTCTTTATCTTCTAATGCAGTAGAGACTTGTAGACCTTTATCTCAATGTTTAATATATTTCTAGTTCAAGAATAAAATCAATCTTGGACTATAATTTTTCTTTATTCTTGGAAGCTATAACTCTGAATTCTTTACTGCTCTTCTATACTTAGAAGCTTAAATTCTTATCTATCTCTATAGGAAGATTCTCAACCTTTGAAAAATATTTCTTCAATATCTTAGGTTGCACCTAAGAACAAAATATAGTTCTATTTTCTAGAGAACACAATATCAATATTAGGGTGGCTTTATCCCTAAATGACCAACTTTATCTTGTGTTGGTTCTGCCTCAATCTTCAATAACAATTATCCTATTTCTCTAGAAAATCCAATATATTATCAGGGTGAATTTATATATACTTGAATATCCAACTTTCTTCTACATTGGTTTCCTTCATCAAATGTCCAACTTTGTTTTGATTTGGCTTCTTCTATAAAATGTTCAACTTTTCTTCTAAGCTGACCCTTTCTATTAATATAGCCAAGTCCTATTATTCAATGGTTTTCCTTCAACCAAGTGGAAAGACTCTAGCATCCAAATCGGGGTGACTATTATTTGTACCCTCAATATTCTACTCAATAAGACCTTTAAAAATTAGAGTCTAAGTCTTCACTATATTCAAAGTGGACATACTCTAAATTAACTTTATCAAAAGTGGATAAAGTTAATTAATAATGGTGGCTCAATAAACTCTATAAAAAATGGATAGATTTAGGTGCCAGCTCGGATAACATTGTTGGCTTTTAAGCCTTACCTCCATCAAAATATCATAGGTCCCAATATAAAATAGCCACAATTTTTTTTTTTTTTGAATTTACATGGTGGAATCGGTAGCTACCATGAATCCGGGCAGGCTATCCAACTTTTTATGGTCGCCACAGTATTCTGCGTTGTCCGCCCCAAAAGCCGCCACATAGATCTTCGTGCAGTCCGTCCCTATAACCACCATGCCACAATCATTTTAAACCTTTTACACCGCTGAAAGCACCAGGAAAGGGACAAGCGTTCAATCCGGTGAGGCCCAAGATTTGAACCTTGGACCTCCGCCCCCCTTATGGGGTTTGGATGAACCAATTGGTCTACACCTCGGACCTAAAATAGCCACAATATTAAAGGTCAAAATATCAATAATTAAGAGTAGAATAATATATGAGAAAATTAATATGTATATCAATGCTTATATAATATTGAAATAACATTCACTTATATAATCAAATATGAATATAAATAGCCTAAATCATTCATGAACTATGCATGAAGAAAACTTACAATATTAATTGCTCAAAAATCCGTATACAAACTTTATTACTTCTCTTCTTGTTAGAACTTTGTAATATCAAATGTTCATACTTGTATCTTCCTTTGATTGCTTTCTCATGGAGTATTATATCCATAATATATCCATAGTAATGTGACTCTTTAAGTACTTAACTATTGCTCTCCATATGGCATGTATTATGACTCTTGGCTTATCATCTTGCCACTTGCATACATGACTCTTCATGGACACTAGAATCTAAAACATTTGCACACATCTACATTATTCTTGTACTTCATGAACTCCTAATACAGGACACTTGTACACATATTTATATTACATATTTGCATACCTTCATACATGACATTTGTGCACATTCTCTCAATTTACATTTGCACTCTTACTTGAATGACACATGCATTGTTTGCACATTGCACTCTTACATGAAGGGGAAATATAAATCACATTATAAACTATATATTCAAACCTAATATATTACATATTTACAAATGTACCATAAACATACCATGGGGGTACATTAACATGTACCAAATAATGTAATATACCTCAACACATATCAATTGATGTGTAAGATGAATGTTATTGATATATGAGTGACAAGGGATTCCCTTAGTCAAGTTCAAGAGGGAAGGCATTATCAAGGAAAGGAATTATAGATGTCATGATAGCAACATGACCAAGGGATAAAAATGCACACATTGTAATAGTTACAATCTATTCATAACTACATGGTTGCTATTTTTGAAATTAATAAATAGTTTTGCATTAAAATATATTACATCAATAGGTTGCTTTATTGCTAATAGAATTACATCATGGTTAAATTCTTGCATTGGTCTAAGCTTTATATATTTTTTCAAAAATGTATGGTCCTTGCATGATAATCCAAGTACATGCAAATTAAATATTTTCAAACTCATCCAAAGAAACCCTCTCCTTTAAAAAGGTCAGATCAAAGGCCAAAACAAGAGTGAGTAAGTTTGAGATGTTTCTTTTAACATCATCCTTACCTAGACTTCAAAGCACCTTGCAAAGTTTTAAAAAGGGAAGGGCTAAAAGGATAACCTTGTGGAATTAGTTAAACTTATATGAAATATTTACCTCAGCCCTCACTTTAAAAGAGGGTTGGGCATTTGGCGCCAAAACCTCAAAAATCTCACATAAAATCCTAAACTATTTGGAATTATTTCTTTTTTGGCATTAACATTGTGAAAGAAAGAGAACTGGCAGTAGAAGCTCAATGGACACATTTAGATGAGGAAAATTTTGAATTTAGTGACATTCTTCCATCTCAAATTATTTGTGGACCAAACACATTTTATAGTAAGATAAATTTGTACATCGTCCATATTTGGAGCATCATTTCAGAGGTAAATAGGACTTGGAAAATTCTTTAGAATAAACGTTGTGCTTGCAATGAACACATTATACCTCTCAATTTTTTTGAGTCTTATGGCTTTGAAATTTCAAATCCTAGGAATACAAAGGCTTAAAAACATTGAAGAAGAAATTCTTTTTGTTGGTCGTAAGTGTTGGAGTTTGGCTTCAACCTATCAAGGTACTATTGCTCATTTTTGCTTAGATAAAAGGGCATTGACTTTGTGGTTTTTTGGGTGCATTACTTGTAAATAAAGGGAATTGGGTGAGATGTATTTCCTCTTTTTGAATTTTATTTGTAAATAATTAGTGAAAAAACCCTTAAGGATTCAAATTGTTGCATGCAACTCAATATTGTTCATGCATGAGAAATAGTTTTTTTTTTTTAATTTGAAAGGGATAAATGGTTTTGTTTAGATTTGGAAAGAACAATTGGGTTTGGCTTTATTTGCTTGAACATGCTTGTTTTATTCTTAAAAAATGAATCTCAATAGAGTCAAATCCATGAACCAAAGAAATATTCTCAATAAATTAAAGACCTTGACTATGGTTAGATACCTTGATAATAGAGAAAATATGAATAAAATTATTCCCTAGTATAGAAAGTCAATAATGACTAATTCTTATGAAGCATACCCTAGTTTTTGTTTACATGATGGTTGACTTTTTCTAAGCATGTACTAGTTGGAAAGCTTATCCCAAGTTAAGAGTTAGGGATTACTAACACAAGTTTAGTTTCAACTTCCAAGAGGTAAAATACTATGAGAGTCTTATCCTCTCCTTTCGAAGGAATCAAAAAGAATATTTTAAGTAAAACAAGAAATGCAACCTTGTGCTCTACTAAACTTGAGATGAAGTTGTTAAAAACTTGGGTTTTCAAATCAAAGACCCATGTTCAAATCTTGTTAAACAATACATGCATAATTATTAATATGTTTTGTGGTAATATCACTATGTGGTTCATTGATATACTATGATAATATAGTTATATTGTAATATAGATAACATCCATATCAATTCCATTATGAGAATGAATGATATTTATATTATTTAAAAAAATACTTTTATTTTTTATTATTTTAAATTTTACATGTGACTTTTTTAATGAGTTGCCTTTGTATGGTGTTCATCTCAATAATTTATTACTATGAGGTTTTCAAGTGAACTTATATGAATTGTTCTCTATATTTTATATAAATCTTAAGATATAAAATCAACTAATGACTTGACCACCTCAACAAGTTCTAATATTTTCAACTAATCTTATATAAATTGTTATACAAATCTTATGATACATATATCAAGAGATGAATTAACACACTCATCAAGTTTTTAGGTTCTCAAATGATCTTATATGTGTTATTATATAAATATTATAATATAAGCTTAATTAATGATTTATTGCATTTAGCCATTTTGTTTTAATAATTTCTCTCCCTACAAGAATAAAAAATTAAAATTAATAACTTTTATTTGAATAGAAAATAGTCATTTTGTTGTTGTTGAAGTAATGAAAAGTATAACGGGTGGCACAACTGGAGGCCACACTCCCCAAGGGTATAACAACAGGGGCATAGTAAATTTTAGAAAAATAAATAAAAAATTTAATTAATTTTAATATCACGTTAAAATTATAATTTTTTTGGTTAAAAAAAATATTTTATTTCTTTAATCAACAAATTGTACATCTTGACCCTTTCCTAAAAGATACACTTTTGAGCTAGTTGTTAACAATACAAAGGTGATATTTCCTTCCACTATGAGATCTACTCCTATACATACAACACTATACTATCACTACATAAAACCTAAAAAAATTAAATAATATATCAGAGTAAAGCATCCAAAAAGATAATGGCCAAAATCGATTCCCTAATTTTTTGCAACCACTACCTAGGGAAAATCCATAACATATGATATCATTCTTATCCAGAGCCCAATTAGCCAATGCATCCACCACCTTGATTTATTCTTAAGGGATGTGTTTCAAATCCACTATCTGAAATTTGGTCAGTTGTGATCTAATGGTATATATCACTCTTTCAAGTATCTAATCCTTCCCTTTATTAGTCTCTAGATCCTTCAATTCGTTGATCAAATTCTATGAGTCTGATTCTATTTGTGCTCTAGTCCAGCCTGCCTTGAGGGCTTCCTGGATTCCTTTAATCAAAGCAAGTCCTTCAGCTCAATTATTAGGAAGGATTCCTAATTTTTTTACAAAATAAAAAGTATGAGTGTCATTAGATAATCTTCATATCCCCCCTACAGTATATTTACATGGTTTCTCTCTTGATGCTCCATCAATATTAACCTTACCCATTCCTTCTAGTGTCAGTACCCACTTTCTAGTTCTATCAATTTTTTGCTATTGATTACTTTTAGTTGGATCTATCTTTAATCTAGTAAGGATCTATTTGTAGTTATCACTTGGGAACTGAGGAGCCTTGAGTGTGTATTGTATAGACTCTACTAGATTAGTTATCATTTTGTTTCAAATAAGGTAGCTTTTTTTAAATAAAGGGGTAAAAATTTATTGATAAAAAGTCTGGATTACAGAGTACAACTGAGCTTCCAACCAGGACTCAAATAAATAGCCAAACAAGGCTAAAACCACTAGACTAGAATGACACCCAAAAAAGACAACAAGAATAAACCACATTAAGTCTGTACATCCTTGTGGATCAACTCCCACAGGCGTTGAGAGTCCCCAGATGGGAGACTCTCCCAATTATCGATACTCCAAGGATCCAGCAGCTCAGAAGCCCTTTTGGCCAGGTAATCAACAACCACATTCCATTCCCTTGGAATGTGCACAAAGGATATAAATTCGAACTCTTCACTCATTCTGAGAATCTGAACGGCTACAGAGGCCAACTGCCAATTAACTTCCTCCACCCTTTTACTATTTAAAATATTAACCACAATTTGAGAGTCAGACTCGTAGATAATCCTATGCCAGCCAAGAGAAAACCCCCTCCGCAAGGCCTCAAGAATTGCAAGAGCTTCCATAAAATTGTTGGAGTGAACACCTTTATAAATGGAAAAGAAAAAACTGACACCACCAGTAGAATCTCTCCCAACACCGCCAATGCCAGCATGTCCAGGATTACCCCTGGATGATCCATCAGTATTAATTTTTAAAACTCCTCTAGGGGGTGGCCTCCACCTACCATCTCTCCTAACCTTCTTGCTGAGCTGAGGAACCCTACTAGGGCTAGAAGAGTTCACACCATCCCCAAAGAGACCAAGGGCTTGTTGTACCTTCTCCTCCCTAGAATCCAAAAGAGGGTCCACATCACATTTGCTATGGATGGTTTCCTGAACCATATACAGGATCCTTTGCCAGATCTGTTGAACAACCAAATAACTACCCTAAAATATGCATCGGTTTCGTTCGAGCCAAATTTTCCAGATGATGCAAGAAGGGCCCAAATTCCAAGCCACCCGAAGGAAGGGGGCCTTGGCCGGAGGTCTACCCAGACTACTCCAAAACTCCACCAGGGATAGCACATGAAAACATGGATGGTTCCAGGCGCTCCACCAATGGTGCCAAATGTCTCTGGCAAAGGAGCATTGGAAAAATAAATGAGAAGAGTCATCCTCATTCTTACTGCAAAGGACACAAAAAGAGGGACCCTGAAATCCCCTCTTCCTCACATTATCCCAAGTGAGGCATTTATTATGAGCTACCAACCAGAGAAAGAAGTTACATTTTGGCCAGGAAAATTTGTTCCACACCTTTTTCCACCAAGTGATAGGAAGACTCCCATACTTTTGCTTATCAAGAACCTGATAACCATAGGCTACCGAGTAGGTTCCCTTAGGATCAGGGTTCCAAGCTAGAATATCTTTACCCCTCAATGAAGAACAAGGCCTCCCCATAATAATAAGAGCAAGCACCTCTCTGTCCTTGGCCAATCCCCCTTGGGGCCATTCTTGCGGATCTTTCCACCTGTACATCTCCATATTTCCAAAAGACTAGATTTTTTTAAAGTCCTCCACATGAGACCAGCCTGCTTCCAAGAAAAAAATGCTTAGGGAACGTAACCTAGGATATTGATTCAAGATAGGAGGGTGGCCATCCCAAGAATCCTCCCAAAAAAGAGCATTTGATCCCTGATTGCAAATCCAGAACAAACCCTGCTTGATTAAATTAGCTCCTCTTTTCAGAGTGTCCCAGATAACTGAACCTTTCCCAACCAAGCTGACTCTAGGGATTTCAGCCTCATAAATACCTCTCAAGTATTTACAAGATAATATTTTAGCCCAAATATGATCTTGAGAGGTACACCATCTCCAATAAAGTTTTGTAGCCAAAGCCTGCCCAAAAAGAGTTGTCTGTCGCAACCCAAGGCCTCCCTCTTGCATCGGCCTACATATAGAATCCCACCTAACCAAACTCCATTTAGATTGATCAAGTTTTCCAGACCATAAAAATTGTCTTGACAAAGCATCCATGTCCTTGATGAAGTGAGAGGGAGCTATTTGTACAAAACATCTATAAATGGGTAAAGCTTGAACAACATATTTTAAAAGCAACACTCTACCTGTAGTGGATAGCCATCTGAAAGTCCAGTGATTCACCTTCCTTCTAAACTTATCAAGCATAGACTGCCAAGAAGATCTAGGTAGAGGGTGAGATGAAATTGGAATACCAAGATAAATGAAGGGGGAGTCCCAACCTAGAATCTTAGAATGCGAGCAATCCTGGCTTGAATAAGAGGAGGGGTATTGAAGAAGAAAATAGAAGACTTGTCCTCATTAATCAACTGTCTATAAGCACCAAGATATATGTCAAGAGACTGTCTAATATTTCTAGCTTCCCTGATAGTGGCAACTCCCAACAAATAAGTATCATCAACAAATTGAAGGTGGGAAAGAGGTGGCAAACTACTATCCCACTTCCACCCCTGAATGAGACCCTGCATGACTTGAGACTTGAGCAATCTTCCCAACCCTTCCACCATAATGATAAACAAATAAGGAGATAAAGGATCTCCTTGCCTCAATCCCCTTGAGGCCTCAAACAACTCTGATGGCTCATTATTAACAAGAACAGAGAATGAGGAAGAAGAAACACAACTCATCACCCATCTAATCCATTCCTCCTCAAATCCAAAAGCAGCAAGAACTTTCTGAAGAAAGGACCATCTGACCCGATCATAGGCTTTGGCCATGTCCAACTTAATGAACATAGTTTTCTCCTTAGAAGTTTCCATCGAGTGAATAGCTTCTGTAGCAATAACAACCCCATCCAAGATTTTTCGGCCAACAACAAACCCTCCTTGCTCCTCAGAGATGATTTTTCTCAACCATATCTTCAGCCTCTCAGCAATAATTTTTGTGATGATCTTATACACAACATTGCAGAGAGCAATAGGCCTGAACATATCCAAGGAATTTGCTCCCTCTTTTTTGGGTATAAGCACCACAAAGGTAGCATTTAGGGCCCTTAGCATCTGTTTGTTCTTTTGGGACTCATGGACCACCTCCAAAAGATCAAATTTGATTAAATCCCAAAACTCCTGATAAAACTCAATCGGGAATCCATCTGGGCCTGGGGCTTTTCCTTTTTTCATCTTGAATACAACATTTTCCAACTCCTCAAGGGAAATTGGACCCATCAAGTGCTCATTCATCTCTCTAGAAACAATCATTGGAATACAGTTTAGAATAAGCTTTTCATTCTCATCATCTGATAGGGAGTCCTCCTTGAAGAGAGAGGAAAAATACCTCTTAGTCTCTTCTGAAATATCCCTGAAAGAAGAGAGCAGGGCACCCTAAGAATTCACAAGAGAGGTAATCAAGTTACCATTACGATGAGCCTTAACTGAGTTATAAAAGAAGGTTGTGTTCCTATCCCCTTCCTGAAGCCAATCTACTCGAGCTTTTTGTTTCCAAAAAATTTCTTCCCTCAGTTCCCATTCAGCAAGGTCTTTCGTAGCCTCAGATTCCTCAACAAGAAGCTCCTTCATGAATCCCTGATCTCTAATATTCCTTGAAGCTTCTTCCATCCTCCTAAGAGCTGCCAACTTAGCCAAGGAAAGGTTCCCAAAATTTAGTCTATTCCATCTCTTCAATTTATGTTTTACAAATTGTAGTCGCTTCATAAAGGAATACATAGCGGTGCCATGAGGAGGTTTGCCAGTGGTCCACCAGCCTCGCATGAAATCATGAAGCTTAGGATCACGAAGCCACATAAGTTGAAACTTAAAGGAGGGATTATTTTTTAGCCCTAACTCCAAAGTAGAGAGTTTGATAGGCCAATGATCAGATCCCCTACCCTCCAAAATCATAGAACTAGCACCTCTATTATTACCCATCCAATAACTGGATATCAAAAACCTATCCAGTCTCTCTGATATGGAAGCTTCCCCACACCTTCTATTGTGCCAAGTAAAGATCCCATTATCTGGCTTGATGTCAACCAAGTTTAGGGCCTGGATATGAGCACTGAAGATAGAAGAAAAAGGCTCGAGATGGTCCACCCCACCATGTTTCTCCTCTAGACAAGTGATAGAGTTGAAGTCTCCAGCCAAAATCCATGGGTATAGGGGAACCAAACTTCTCACAAAGCAAATGTGCTTCCACAAATTCACTTTACCATTGTAATCAATAGGAGCATACACATTTGTAAGTAGGATGATTTCACCAGATTCATTATCATGCCCGACCATTGAAATAGACCATCTGTTAGAAATCCAAGTAAGAGGGGATATCTTAACCGGATCCCATAAACAAGCGATGCCACCAACATATCCACATGCACCAATACACTGGAATTGCCCCCTTCTCCACAACTTGGGAGCAATATTGAACATACTATCAATAGCCAATTTAGTCTCCTGAATAAACACCACATCCAGAGAATGCACATGAACCAAATCATGAACAACTTTTTGTCTGGGGATGCTATTCAACCCCCTTACATTCCATGAGAGGATAATCATTTTTGGGGGTTATAAAAATGGGAGTCCAATGTTCTCACCAAGCCTGACTCCACCAAAGTCTCCCCCATTAACTTAATTTTATCCTGGTCCTTCTTCCGACCCACCTTCATATTCTTATCCGAAAAACTTTTTTTAATTATTTTTTGTTGCAATCCCAACACCGTAGGAGTTTTGCAGTCCAAGGATGACTGCATCAGTGCCTGAGTAGGAGAGGGCATAACTAAATCTGTACCACTTTCCAAAATAGTTTCCCTTATAGGGCTAGACCCAACCATGTCCCCTATACTCAGATCCAAAGCCCTTTGTTCTTCATTTAAACCCCCTAGATCTGATTCCTTAAGTTCCCCCTCAAGAAGAGACATCTGATTCGGCCTTGTTATATTTGCATCAGGTAGCGACATTTCAGGTATCTCCATGCACTGATCAAGATCATCTAATATTTCAAAATGGTTGAGTAGAGCATCTGGCTGGCTATCCTTAAGGTCTTTGTTTGCCCTTCGTCCTCTGTTTTGGGATTTTATCGGAACAAAACCTTCCTTATCTCATTCCCCTTCCTTTATCGAGGCTTTTCCTTTATCCAAACTTTGTCCAGATCGAGAGGGCCTAGGATTTGAAGCCACAGGCGAGACAAACTTAGGGCATTTTCTTTGCAGGTGGCCATATTCATGGTAAATCCGACAATGAAATGGAAGAGCTTCATAGTCAAGTTTTTGAACCCATGTAGTTGATCCAAATTGTATTTCAATAGAATCTGGAATAGGATTATTTAAGTCAATTTCAACACAAATACGAGCAACAAAGATTACCTTTTTATCCATTGTCTGTTGTGACGGTCCAACCGGCTTCCCAAGTAGAAGGGCAATCTTATGCAAGATATCAGTTCTCCAGAATTCCAACGGGAGCCATGGAAGCCGCACCCATACTGGAACCCACGACGGCCGCTCCTCTGATGGGTTGAAACCCACATGCCAGGGTTTAAGAAAGAGTCCCACTTGGTTATAGAAATAAGGACCCCCTTCAAATGCTTTGTTACGATCTGCAATACAAGAGAAAACCACCATAAAATAGTTGTTCGCACTCAACATCACCTCCACATCGCCTTCAGGATTCCAAGTCTTCCTGACCCAAGCCTCCACAAAGGGGAGAGAAATTTGGATGCCCAAAAATTTGCCAATAAGGGCATGTTTGGTTAGATACTCCACATCTTCCGCCACCGAGTCTGGTTGAACCACTAGAACCGGCCCGGCTTCACATCGTTCCAAACATCCATTGTTCTTTAACAAGCGGTTCCCGACATGCACTGGAAAATCCTGTTCCTTCCAAGTCATTTTTAGATGAAAAAATATCACGAGCATGCACTCTCTGTGCCGGACCCGATGCCATCACGACATTCCTCCAATTTTTTAGACCTCCTCCGAAAGTTGCTGCCATCCCCGCAGAGCAGTTTTTCTTCATCAAACCCTAGCAGAGTAGTTTTTCCTCATCAAACCCTAGCAGAGCTCCAAAGTCTATCCTATCATATATCAAATAAGGTAGTTATCTCGATAGTTCTGATTAAAAAAATTATTGTTTCTCTCTTTCCAAATATTCAAGACTAGAAGAGAAATTTCTACCCACACCAATTGTCTATAGTCTAGCCCTCTTACTACTTGATTCATCCATTATCTCTATAGTTTTTAAGAGACCTCATTAATTTCCATATGATTCCCAAGAGTAACATCCTCATTTTCTAAATTTTTTACCACTATAGGGCAATATATGAAGATGTGATCTATGGTTTCTAAATTTTCCTAGCATATCTCACATTAAAATGGTCTGTGTATACCCCTCTTCATGATTTTTTCCCCTTAAGGACCCTTTTGTGTAATAATAACCAAACAAATTAATCATGCCTTAGGCCACATGTTCTATTTATAAATATTTTTTAAAATGCCCTTGAGGTGACTATTGTGGGGTTGAGTAAGTGTTTGATAACCTAAAGCAACTATGTATTCCCCATGGTTAAATATACCCCATCCCAAAGAGTCATCTTCCTAAGAACAAGAACAAGACCTTCTACTTAAAATGCTTTGAATTTCCACTCTTTGGGGGTCTTGTAGTTGTATTGGCCATTGTAGGATAGGAATCCATTGCTTCCCCACTTCCTAGCTTCTATCAATCGGTCTACTATAGTCTACTACTGTCAACCAGTTGGCTCTATGTAATTCTTCTATAATGGGTTCCCATTCTAAAAATTATGTTATCAGTGGGGAAAAACATCATAGGATTCCAACCAGAACCTAAATTTTTCTCCATTATATACAATCCAAAAGAGTTTAAGTATTATCATCCCCTCTCCTACCTTCAGTATTAATAGTATAGGGAGCCTCTAAATGGTAGTGTCGATCGAACTATATCCTTTGGTCCTTTGTTTTTTACATATTTTATTTTGAGGGTTTTTACCCAGAGTTCCTTCGAGTTCTTTAGCAGTCTCCAATATAGTTTCGCTACTAGTTATTTATTATTTTTAACAGCAATCCTAATACCTAGTA
Organism: Wollemia nobilis; assembly: GCA_028583015.1. Lineage (NCBI taxonomy): Eukaryota > Viridiplantae > Streptophyta > Pinopsida > Araucariales > Araucariaceae > Wollemia > Wollemia nobilis. Next base: position 3,733,509 of record JAQPPZ010002072.1, on the reverse strand, counting down.
CCCCTTCTTCCTTAAGCTAGCATAATTTATCCCAACTAAGAAGGGTCCACTTTTAAGTTTATTTTGCACCTCTCTAGATGAAGCAATGGTTGATATTATTGAATTCTCTCAATACAACTATAGGGACACTCGAAACTGATGAAACATAGATGGGTATGGATTGGAGTACAAATTTAACCAAGGTTATTCTTCCTCCTGATGAGAGCCATCTATTTGTCCACTTGCCTAATTTGTTCTTCACCCTGTCTATTAGCCATACCCAATCCTATTTTTTTGCCTACCCAAATTGAGTGGAATTCCAAAATAGGGTATTGGAAGTGTAGACACCTAAAATGCATCATTGTGAGAAGACTTCCAAAATGCCTCCTTTCTAAATCACACCATTCATCTTGGGCAGCCTTAGGGCTAATTAAGTGATTTTTCACTAGTAGTAGGTAACTTTTCCTATGTGAAGCCTAACCGTCTCAACTTGAGACGGTCTTAGGGTCATGATCATCTTGAATCGAGAAATATAAAATAATAACAGGTAGTTAAATAGCTTGTTAATGTTGTGCATGATTTCATGTCGGTGTTAGATGTCCTACATGAGATAATTCAATTAAGCGCATGCAGTCACTCGGTGGTATGTATCTATTTTTTCATGCAAATTTTCCTTTATTGGCACTTGCTACATTTATCCTATGACCAAGAGGCCTATAAAATGGTACTCTTTCTTAGTTTTATAGATCCTAAAATTTTGAATTGCAAAGCCACAAAGTTATACCAAAAAATCTGCTAGGTTCTCCCATTGCTCAACTCAATGTTGTTGGATTGTCACTTTGGATTTGAAGTCACCTTCCTCACTCTTGAAATGACACCCTGTGCAACCCCAAATGCTATTTGTATCTGGTTACACCAAGATACAGGCACACAATAGTGATCATGTCATCCTGAAATAATTCATAGATGAAACCATCTCGATCCGAGATGGTCTCGGCTAGGTGATTGCTTTTTTCTTGTTTTATGTTCATCTTAGCTTAGATCCATTCATTTCTTGTTCTTGAATTAGTTTAATTTTTTTTTATTCTATGCATGCATCTATAATTTATTTTTTTATCAGTTTCATATACAATATGGGTCTCAATATGTTGGGCCCTTCAATGCTATTGATTCGTTTGCTTGTTTTATTTGTGTGTAGGTTATGAGGCTTCAAGAGAGTGAAAGATAGTGGATTTGAACCTCATGTGATGATCCCAAAAAACCCACTCCTAGATAAATTGAACTAGCATAGAGATATCTATATTACACCAAGAATCTCATTGATACAAATGGAATAACACCCCTATTATATTAATTGTATCGTTGGTTAAAATACCCTCAAGGGGATCATATTGTAACACTTTGAAAGAATGACATAATATAAAGATCCATTTCATTTGTTCAATCATCATGTTTCATTGCTATTTAGTTGTTTGATGCACATTTTCTTCTTTCAAATGGCGACGGTGGGACCCAATCCCTATTTTTCTAATGCAGGTTTTTTGACTAACTAATTGATTATTTTTTGTGATTACATGTCCTTAGGCATAACTGTCTCTACTCAAGATGGTCCTTATGTTAAAATTCTCCTAGCCCGAGATAGTCTCAGATCAGAGGTTGAACAATAGTAGAGTTGTAAATTATATCAAACATATGCTTTCAAGGTTAGCTTTCCTATATTTTTATTTCCTGTTCCTGAAAAGAAAGATAGGAAATATTTATTTGTAGTATACTTGCAGAAGCTTTTAGTTTTAATTCAATCATATTATGACTTTCCCAGGTTGATATGGTCTTTGTTTGTGGTTATCTCAAGTCAAGACGGTCCCCTATTTGGTGACCATATTAGAGAGAGATAATATTTGTATGTTGTTTTTTGGTTTACCTATGATTATAATTTGGGGAATACTACATTTTTAGATTACTTTTTGCATTAGTGAAAGTTATTGATTGCTATTTGATTTTACTTTTTTTTTCAAAAATAAAAACAACCCAAACACACTCACAAGACACTTTAACATCAATCGGTTGAATTTCATCACCAATGGTCGATAGGAATCACATGACATGGGCTTTCATCTCCCATCATGGATTGGCCCCCTACACACCATAGTAGCCCTCGCAAGTAGATTTTTGGAATTCATCATTGAAAAGTCCCCTAATTTTAGGTGCATCCTGAAGTAGGTCAAGTTTAGGCACCTTTTTACCATGGGGTTTAATAATTTGTGGAATGCAACTATTTTTTGTATCTAAGCACGCTCAAGTATGAAGCAAAAGCTAAGTTGGATAAGTAGTAGGATTTAGACAACATGACCCCTTATTTGAAGGGGTAGATTGCTTCCTTAAGGATACCTGTTACCTATCAACTCGCATAGGAAGCCATTTTTGTCGTTTGTGTCACATTCCTTGATAGGGGTTGTGCACAAAGTACCTTTTAGTAGTGTTTATTTTATTCACCCTAGTCATTGTAGGGATAGGATTTTGAAAACACACTATAATCAATATATATATATATATATATATATATATATCAAAAACTCAAAACCAAAAATACACATTGATTGTTTTCTTTATTTGCTTTGTTTTGATAACTTAGAATGAATGAGTATACCATTTTCTTGACTTATGGTAGTGACATGCAACCAAGCTTAATCACGAACAAATATTGTTGAACCAACATAGTGAGTCATGGATCGCTTTCAAGTTTATCCACAATATCTTATCATACCTAAGTGGCAATGCATACACCATGACTCGAACGTTATATGTCATCCCACTGACCTCAACATGTCAAATATCACAACTAAGGATCCACTCATAGGTTGATGATGATCATGATATTAATTATCCAGATCAAGCCACCTTATGTGCATTCTATAAGAAAATATATTTTCATATTGAATCACATAGAAGATTGTTACCTCGCATTCACATTTCATATTGTCCCACATTTCCACTAAATAAATAATATGTATACACACTACACCAAAATAGGGATACTCAAGCTCCCATAGCTAAGATCCTCGAGTTGAATCATGAATATGAGCATGTAGACACATACACTAGACAAAATCATAATAAATCACACACCTCTACTCATGTGTTGAGGGCCTTTGAGTCTAATAATCCCTCTATTTCTTGTGATAAATGATCTACTAAAGTTCATTGTGCTTCTATGCCACCTACCTATGTGGAACCCATAAGTTACCCCCAATATTAGGATAATGGGGATGCACATGGCCTTGAAAAACAAATTGCTAACCACTGTAGGGTCTTTGCACAACATCATCAAAGGTATCCAACATAATATCACCATTCGTTACCTCATCAAGATCAACATCCACCACCTCAACTTCTTCAAAATCTAATATGGAGAACCTATATGATTTTATCATAAGTTTACCAATTCCTAATTGATCATATCAACTCCCTCAAAAGGTAAGTCTTATGGCAATTCAACCATCAATCCATCATTCATCTATTCCATCATCCCCATATCCATCCCATTCGAAGATGCCTCAATTTGACAAGTTAAAAAGAAAAGATGATCTACAATAGAGTCACAACACACTTCTCTAATTATACAACAAATTTTAAATTGGCTCACAAACATTGAGCTACAGTTGAGACATCATCAACCTCATCAACTTCACCCACCTCATCAAACTCATCCACCTTGTCCACCTCATTCAAATTGCCACTCCTATACTTGGACCCCTCTATTTGAGCTCATGTCGACAATATTTCACAAGTTTCAAGAGGCAAAAACAATTATTTTATCTGACATACACCTTGTAGACCTCAATAGACCTAAACCATGGTTGTATAAGTAAAGTAACTATTACCTCTATCATCAGAAAGTAGGCCATGACATAAAAACTGCATTGCATTTAAAATATGGTCCAAGATCTTATTGACAGGGACCATTCCCATAGATGGCTCACTCATCCCATACAATCCAAAACTCGACACCCACCATAATTGTAGTGGATATGCTCATGGTATCACACTATCCCCATTAGCCACACCACAAACATAAAATAATGTGGGGATGCTCAAGATAACAGATATCGCACCTTCCCCCCACACACAAAAATCATAAAAAAACATCACAAAATCATCAAAATCACAAAAAGCTCAAAATAATCACAAAAATCAAAGTTAGTCACATATCGCTCCAAAGCGTGTTGCATTCACACACATATATCATTTCACATCCTCATCAATAAAACTTTGTTTATCATTCAATGCATGCTTTTATATGGTTGTTATGACTTATTTTATCATATTAATCAAGGGCGTCTTTGTTATGGTATGTGGCTTGCATTTTACATCATTATAGACCTTTTAGCTACATAAACCATCCACCCTCCATCATCCGTAATTCAAAAAATAAATAAAAAGAGAGAAAAAAGAAACCCTATGACAAGATTGTTCTTTTCCAGTCTATGGTTTGACAAATCTTTAGGTACTTTTAGTTGTTCAATCATACCTAATGTCTCTTTCAGCCTACATTGAACGTCATTAGTTCTTGAGTGCTATAGGTCTTCCCGGTGACCTTAAGTTTTCTCTGAGACCACGCACAAGCATCATTAAATTAAATTTTAGTGTTTAGGAAAGATAAAATCATGAGTCACTATTGCCATAAAGTGAATGGTTTCCCCTACTCATCTTATCATGCACATGGCCTAATATTGAGAATTGACAAAAGGACAAGTTCCCCCTTTAAAAAAAATCCTCTTGCTCTTCCACTAAATGAGCAAGCCCCCACAAAGAGAAAAAGTAAAAATCCTTTTCTCTTCCACAAAACAAAAAAAATTCCAAAATTCCCTCCTAAAAAAAAAATGAAAGGCATGAAGAACTTGAATCCTTGGAATTCTCAGGTCCTTAGATCACAGGGCTAACCTCCATCAGGGCTATAGATGCTTGATTGGCAATGGAGTACACCCTTCATGGTGACACATCTATCACATTGGTGACATTATTTTGTATAAATCTATGTTTGCTCTCGGATGAGCTAGCTTATTGGCATAAGTCATAAATAACGAGTCCAACCTCACACAAAATAAAAAATGAACAATCACTACACACACAGTTGGTCTTTGTAAAACTTAATACCTTGGTTGGTCTTAGTATCTTTAAGTTCCTACTTGATTAGTATATAAGTTTGATTGATGTCACTAGGGTGTTTGAGCTTCCTGAAAGCATTTTTATATTCTTCTTTCCTAATACAAGTGTAAGAAAAAGTCATGTCATATTGGCCCCCATAGTAGCATATCGCCTAAAAATTCTTACATAACATCTACTCACATCCATTATCCATATGTGTCAATACCATTGGGTTGATGTCCTTGATTAACTAATTAAAATCATGAGTAGCAATATATGTCTAAGCATTTTTTTGAATGATAATCAAACGTATATGCATACATCTCTCTTATCCATCAACATTTGATCATTTAACCACATCAATCAGGCACAATGCAAAGTGGGGGTGTTCAAGGTCTCACACCTTCCCCCATTAAAAAATCATCAACTAACTATGGGGTTCAAGGTCTCACACCTTCTCCAATAATCACATCAAGCAATCAACCAAATTGAGGCAATCAAGGTATCATGCCTTCCCTCAATAATCAATCAAACAAACAATCAATCCACTTGGGGGTGTTCAAGGTATTACACCTTCCCCAACAATCCATAAAATAATAAAACAACCTGGGGGAATCAAGGTATCACACCTTCCCCAACAATCAATTAAATAATCAAATGACTCGAGGTAATCAAGGTATCACACCTTCCCCAAATAATCAATAAAAAAAATAAACAATCCACTTGAGGGTATTCAAGGTATCACACCTTCCCAAACAATCAATAAAATAATCAAACAACTTGGGGCAATAAAGGTATCACACCTTATACATCAATCAATCAACTCAACCAATCCAAAAAAGTCTCAATCAATCACTTAATCGAGTGCTTTTACCTCACCATCAATATTATGGCATGGTTTTATCAATGCAAACATTCAATCAACAAATTAGTTGCTAGGTTCAAAAGGTTGCATCCTTTTATCAAAGGTTGCACCCTTTGCCTTGCATTCACATCAATCAGTAAATCAACTGCTAGGTTCAAAAGGTTGCATTCGTTTATCAAATTTTACACCCTTTGCCTTGCAATCACATCAATCAACAAGTCATCTACCAGGTTCAAAAGGTTGTATCCTTTTTTCAAAGGTTGCACCCTTTGCCTCACCTTCATAGACACAATACATTCAATTCCATTTTACTTTCTAACATTTTATTTCTCGCATTCATCCACTAGATTCACTAGTATAGATTCTCAAGTGAACCTTGTATCTAGTAATTTACTCTAATCACCTAGCAATTGTAGCCGACTAGTTATCCATGCAATCTCATAGGATGAGTAGATTACCATAAGGATACTTGTTTAGATCATCATTCATGCAGTCTACCATATGGTTAAATTCCAATTCAATTGAAAGGATCCAAAGGAACCTAACCCCTTTGGTCACATTTTAGTTCACAAGACCCCAAAGGAACCAAACCCCTTTGGTAATTTTAGTTCAAAGGCTCCAAAGGTACCTAACCCCTTTGGTCAAAAATTCTCAAGTGAACCTTGTATGTAGTGATCTACTTTAGTCACCTAGTGGTTTTCGTGACTCGTTATCCATGTAATTTTGCAGGATGGGTAGATTACCATAAGGACACTTATTGAGAATATTATTCATGCAATTTACCATAAGATAAAAATCCAATCCAATCTAATTGAAAAGGCCCCAAAGGAACCAAACCCCTTTGGTGAATTCAATTCAAAATGCCCAAAAGGAACCAAACCCTTTTGGTCACATTTCAGTTCAAAATACCCCAAAGGAACCAAACCCCTTTGGTAATTTTAGTTCAAAGGCTCCAAAGGCACCTAACCCCTTTGGTCAAAATATTATCAAGTTTACCTCATATCTAATGATCTACTCTAGTCACCTGGTGGTTGCAGCAATTGTTTGTCCATGCAATCTGGTAGGATGGGTATATTACCATAAGGCCACTCATTTCAACAAATATATATATATATATATATATATATATATATATATATATATATATATATATATATATATATATATATATATACATCAAAAGAAGTCATATCGGGTTGAGATGATCTCAAAATTTCACTTTTTCCCAAGGGTAACCATGCTAACAATCCCACTTTTATCAAGTGATGCATCGCTATCATCATTTTACATCTCCTCCATCAACTCATCACTTGAGGGGGTAGTCAATAATTACAAAATTGTATCTCAAAATCAAGTCAATACTCAAACACTCAATATAAAAAATTATGCTTGTCCAAGAATCATTACCAAAGACTATCATAAGCCCTTTTTGTTGGGGCAAACAACAAGAAAAAATTTAAACCAAACAAATACTTGGTATGCCTAAAGTCTAAATCTTGTAGACTAATAACATCTACCCATGGCTAAAAGGTTTACCAAGATTAAATCAAGTTCATAAATTTATCAAAAGTAATGATTCGATGATGTGCATATTTTCCATGATTGGGGCATCCCATGTTGACTTTTATTTTAGACCCACATCACTCCCCTTCAAGATCACTTTCATCAACTAAGGCCACTCATCATCAATTTACACCATCCATATTTGGTAGCCTCAGGGTTAATTCAATGATTTTCACTAGCAGTAGATAACTTTTCCTATGGGAAGCCTAACCATCTCGACCCAAGATAATTTCAAGTTGTGATTGTCTCAACCCGATATGATCACGTAGAAATAAAGATAAAAAGATAAAATAATAACAGGAAATCAAAACTACCTGTTAAAAACACACATGATTTTGCATCAATGTTGGAAGCCTTGCATGAGACAATTTAATTAATCACATGTAGTCATTCAGTGGCATATATCTACTTTTTCATGCATTTTATCCCTAATTGGAACTTGCTACATTTAGACTCTAGCTAAGAGGCCTATAAAATAGCATTCCCTTCTTAGTTTTATGGATCCAAGATTTTTGAATTGCAAAGACATGAAGTATTGCAAAAAAATCCACCAGGTTCTCTCGTTGCTCAATGCAATGTTGTTGGATTACCATTTTGGATTTTAAGTCACCTTTGTCGCTCCCAAAATGACACACCGTGCAACCTTAAATGTTGTTTGGATATGGTTATGCCAAGGTGTAGGCTAGTGATAAATATTGTATCACCCTGAGACGGTCCATAGATAAAACTATCTCAACCCGAGATAGTCTAGTCCAGGTGACTACTTTTTCTATTTTATATTCCTCTTAACTTAGATTTGTTTATTTCTTATTCCTACATCAGTGTTAGGATTCCTTAATCGTAAATATTATCACTACTTAACTATGCTTAACTTATATGGACCATCATGTCCCTTCACTCATATCTCTAGCGTAGGTATATAGACTCATTCACTTGGGTATAGATAAACATCAATCAATTTATAATAAGATATATTTATTAAATTCATTGGCAGGTTTACCTCTAGCGCAACAATGATTCAAACAAAAACTGATTCGATCTATTTCATTCATTTTTTTGCATCCAAGTCCATTTATTCCAGCTGTGTAACTTGCTAGGATCCAGTCCTACCATTTTGTATTAGAGCCATACCATTCCTATGCCTCATCATCACTCATTCATTGGAGATCTGTGTACAAAATGTGCAAACTCATCTGCATTTCATCCATAACTTTTTTGGAAAATATATGTTCATTAATAGTACTACCATTTTAATAACTAAAAACCACTTATATCATAAAAACATCATATAAATATAAAAATACCCTTTGTGCCAAGAACCTTCACGGAGATCACGATCATAAACCATTGTGAACATGCCGATGATCAATACAAGAAAGCATTGCAAAAATTTGAAATAATTGGTGAAAATAGGTTCAAAAATCTCCTAAAAATATTTGTACAAAGCACTGGGATGACTGCGACTACCCCAGATCAAAGCAGAATCTAAAAACATAGAAAAAAATTAGACTTGCGACGTGACATGAACTTTGTGGTGAAGCAATAAAGATACCGGTAAAAAAAATTATAAAATTATATTTTAAATCAAAAGTTTAAAAGAATTTTCTGGACGTCGGCTTAAATTCTCAGGTACCAAAAAATTACAGCGCATAATATTTAAAAAAAAAAGGATATAAAATCCCACATCGATTATATTGTGGGCTCATTGAGGTTTAAAGGTATGCGAGCACCATTAGGTGGTTGTGACTACCACCTAGTAGTCACACATGCGTAAATGACCTTGACTTTCCCTCCAAAACTCCAATCACACTCTATTCTACTACCTCATGTGTTGTGCCACCTATTAACTGTTGACTTCCACTGACCGACGCTTCCCACTCCCCACTGCTCACTCCTTGTACCTGCTGCTACCCATCGCTCGCTTGCATCTCCTAGTCCCCGTCGCTCGCTCCTTGTGCTTCCCGTAAAAATTTAAATTCTTGCTTTTGCCCTCTAGGCTACTTCCAACTGCTACTCCCATATGATCCCTATCACTCCCGTCGAGTTCAAATTTAAATAGTTGATAAACCATTTTGGTCAAAATTTGGTGACCGTTGAGGTCCAAATAGTTGATAAACCATTTTTTGCAAAAATTTGTCAAAATGTTTGACAAAAATTGTATAAATGTTTTGAGAAAACCTAATTTCATTCACCAAAGAGGACTCACATTTTGTAAACCAGCCCTAAAATGGCCGATGGCAGAAGATCGCAAGTGTAGGACCCTATCCTCAAAGAATTCATGCAAGAGATTCGCCAGTGGAAGGAAGAACTTACAAATAAGACTATACAAAAGGAGGAGTTCCGCCAATGGAAGGACAAAATTACAAACAATACTATACCAAGGGTGGAATATGAAAACAAAATATCAGAATTAGATTTAAAAATTGATGCCTACAACCACTCTGTCAATATGGTACAACAAAATATGGCACTAATCCAAGCTGGCCAATCTATCGGGGGACCAACACACCAAGCACTACTTGGGGGGCCACAAACGTCCATCCTACCTAGAACCACTAAATTGGATTTTCCAAAATTTGAAGGAGGTGACCCCACTAATTGGATCTATCGGGCTGACCAATACTTCTCCCTCTACCAGGTCCCTGAGGCACAAAAGGTTCACATTGCATCCTTCCACCTTGAAAGTACCGCCACCCAATGGTACCAGTGGTACGAAAAGATGAATGGCACCCCTACATGGCTAGAATTTACAAAAAACCTAATGGTATGATTTGACCCTAGTAAATTTGAAGATTTCATGGGAGCCCTTACCAAACTCCGCCAAACCACTACAGTGTGAGAATACCAAGCTCAATTTGAAAAATTGGTAAATATTACATCAAGGCTAAATACCTCATTCTTCCAAAGTTGTTTCATCAGTGGCTTAAAGGAAGACATTCGATTAGAAGTACAAATGCTCAATCCCACTGACATGATGCAGACTATTGCATTAGCCCAAATGGTGGAAGAAAAATTCAATAACCAACGTCGACTAGGAAGACCACCTATGGGGAAATCACAGAATACTTACACCACCCCAAAACTTAATCGAGTCTTACCAATTAAACGTATCAGCCCTGAGGAAATGAAGGAAAGAAGAGAAAAGGGCCTTTGTTTTCATTGTGATGAGAAATTTATCCCCAACCACAAATGTATTACGCCAAAACTATATATTTTGGATACGATTGATCATTGTGGTTCAAAAGAAGAGGATAATATTGAGGTAGAAGTGGTGTCGGATACACCCGAGGATAACACAAAAGACACACCAAAAATCTCTTTTAATGCCCTCACTGGTTTCTCCTCCCCACAAACTATGAAAGTAAAAGGGTACTTTAAAAAATAAAATCTCATTGTGCTTATGGACTCTGGTAGCACACATAATTTTATTGACCCAAGGGTGGCAAAACAAGCCAATTGTTTTATACATCCTTGTAATAGCTTTGAGGTCATGATTGGCAATGGAGGAAGGATTGCATGCAAGGGAAAGTGTCAAAATATTAAACTCACTATGGGTGATTATAATATGAAAGGGGACATGTATGTACTTCCCTTAGGAGGATGTGATATCGTCCTAGGAGTACAATGGTTATGAACACTCGACACAATCCAATGGGATTTTGAAGACCTATGGATGAAATTCACACAAAAATATCAAACATATACTATTAAAGGATTAAAATCAGGCCCTTCCCAAATAGTAAGTTCTCATAGAATGGAGAAAATTATTCGCAAAGGAGGTAAGGGTATGATTGCACAATTATTTTCCATCCAATCCACAAATGAAGAACAATGAGAGGTGCCTGAAGTACAACAACTTCTAGCATGCCATTCTCAAGTATTTAATGAACCAAAAGGGTTGCCCCCTCAACATAGCCATGATCATGCAATTCAACTTCTTCTAGGGCATCAACCCCCTAATATCCGACCTTATCGATATCCTTATCTCCAAAAAATAGAAATTGAAAAAATTGGTGCAAGAATTACTAAAAGCAGGGGTTATTAGACCTAGTGTGAGTCCTTACTCTTCTCCAGTTTTATTAGTTTGAAAGAAATATGGGTCATGGCATCTATGTGTTGATTTCTGCACCCTTAACAAACTCACCATCAAAGATAAATTTCCCATCCCCATCATCGATGAGTTGTTGGATGAGCTTCATGGGGCTACATACTTCTCAAAATTAGATTTACGATCGAGTTATCATCAAATTTGAGTAAAATAAAGTGACATTCTAAAAACTACTTTCTACACTCATGAAGGGCATTATGAATTTATGGTTATGCCATTTGGCCTTACCAACGCCCCTTCTACATTTCAAAGTCTAATGAATCAGGTATTCCACCCTTACCTTCAAAAATTTATCTTAGTTTTCTTTGATGATATTTTGATTTATAGCAAAACATGGGAAGATCACTTGCATCATTTAGACCAAGCATTGAAAATCTTGGAGGACAACCAATTATATGCCAAAATATCAAAATGTTCTTTCGAACAACAAGAAATTGAATATCTGGGACATATTGTCTCCAAAGGAGGAGTTAAGGTGGACCCTCGCAAGATTGAAGATGTGAAAAATTGGCCTACCCCAAAAACCTTGAAAGGCTTGCATGGTTTTTTAGGATTAACGGGGTATTATCATAAATTTGTTAAATATTATGGCAAGATCACAACCCCCTTGATAGCTCTACTCAAGAAAAATACTTTTCTTTGGTCTCCAAAGGCTGACAATGCTTTCATCGCTTTAAAAAATACCATGTGTTCCACTCCTGTGTTAGCCATGCCAGATTTTTCCAAACCATTCATTATTGAAAGTGATGCTTCTGGAGTAGGAATAGGAGCCATTCTCATGCAAGATGAAAGACCCTTGGATTTTACTAGCAAGGCATTTTCTGGGAAGAATTTGGCCCACTCTACATATGAGAAAGAGATGTTGGCTATTATTCATGCTATTCAACATTGGAGACCTTACCTTATTGGCCAAAATTTTATTATTCGGACTGATCACCATAGTTTAAAGTATTTTCTTGAGCAACGCATATCCACTCCTGAACAACAAAAGTGGGTTACTAAACTATTAGGATATGATTATGAGATCATATATCAAAAAGGAAAGGATAACATGGTCGTCGATGCCCTTTCACGAAAATTTGAAGAAGTACCCCAATTGCACGCCCTCTCCTCTCCTATTCCCAAATGGATAGACCAAGTAACTAAAGAATGGTTTAATGATACTACAATGCAAACATTAATTCAAAAAGTCCAACAAAACCCCACAAGTAAGCCTCACTACTCTTGGAGCAATGGCATACTTAGGTACAAAGGGCGTATTGTCCTATCTCCTACCTCCTCATATCGAACCAAACTCCTCCATGAGTTACATGCCACACCCATTGTAGGACATTTTGGATTCCTCAAAACTTATAAAAGAGTGGCTCGATCTTTTTATTGGGTAGGAATGAAACAAGATATCAAGAAATTTGTGGATGAATGTGAGACCTACCAAAGATAAAAAGGAGAGACCATAGGTACCCCTGGCCTTCTTCAACCTCTCCCTATCCCAACCAAAACATGGGCTGATATTTCTATGGATTTTATTGAAGGCCTTCCAAAATCTGTCGATAAAATTACTATTCTAGTTGTGGTGGATCGCTTATCCAAATACGCTCATTTTTACCCCTTGGCCCACCCTTACACAACTAGTACCATCACCCAACTCTTTCTTGATAATATCTTTAAACTACATGGCATGCCTTCCACCATAGTAAGTGATCATGATCCCACCTTCACTAGTAATTTTTGGAGAGAATTGTTTAAAATCCAAGGAACTCAACTTCGTATGAGTTTCGCTTATCATCCCCAAATCGATGGTCAAAAATAAGTCGTTAATAAATGTTTGGAAACTTACCTACGTTGTTTTATTTCTACTCAACCCCTTCATTGGGTTAAATGGATTCCTTTAGTCGAATGGTGGTATAATACCTCATACCATACCACCATTAAGATGACACCATATGAAGCTTTATATGGCCAAGTACCACCTTCCATCACCTCTTATATTCTAAGAAGTACAAATGTGCCAACCGTGGATTCTGAACTTTCTACTAGAGCTAATATTCTTCACCTTCTCAAGGATAATTTACTCATGGCCCAACATCGTATGAAGCAGCAAGTGGACCAACATAGGATCGAATGAGCATTTCAAGAAGGTGATATGGTATTCCTTCGTATTCAACCTTATCACCAAACTTCTCTCAAAATCAAGGGTTCACAAAAGTTAGCTCCCAAATTCTATGGGCCTTATAAAGTCCTACAATGCATTGGGCCCATTGCTTATAAACTAGAGTTACCAAAATCTTCCAAAATTCATCTTGTGTTCCACGTCTCTTGCCTTAAACCAATAGTTGACACACACATTACCACACAAAATCAACTACCTGAGTTTACAGAGGATGGAGCACTCATGGTTGAACCTAAAGCTATCTTGGATCACCGCATTCATCAACTTCGACATTGCACCATCACCAAGATTTTGATCCAGTGGAGAGGCCTACCTTTCGAAGATGCTACCTGGGAAACCCTTCATCACATCCAGCAACAATTTCCTCACTTTTCACTTTGAGGATAAAGCTCTTTTTTAAGGAGGGTGGCATGTTAGGATTCCTTAATCCTAACTATTATCACTAATTAACTATGCATAACTTATATGGACCATCGTGTCCCTTCACTCATATCTCTAGCGTAGGTATATAGACTCATTCACTTGGGTGTAGATAAACATCCATCAATTTATAATAAGATATATTTATTAAATTCATTGGTAGGTTTACCTCCAGTGCAACAGTGATTCAAACAAAAGGTGATTCTATCCATTTCATTCATTTTTTTGCATCCAAGTCCATTTATTCCAACTGTGTAACCTGCTAGGACCCAGAGTCCTACCAATCAATTTAGATTTTTATTATTACATGCATGCATCTATCTTTAATTTTGTTTATCAGTTTCATATTCAATAGGGTCTTACTATGGTGGGGCCTTCATATGTTATTGATTCGTTTGCTTGTTTTCTTTGTGTGCAAGTTATAGGGCTCTAGGACAACAAAATATAAAGGATTCGAATCTTGTACGGTGGTCCTTGAAAACTTGCTCTTCAACAAATTGTGCTAGCATAGAGATATCTATATTACACTAGGAATATCACTGGTAAAAAGGGGAATAACACCCGTTTTGTATTCATTGTATCGCTAGTTGAAATCTCATTGAGCGGATCATATTGTAACACTTCGAAAGAATGACATAATATAAAGATCCATTTTGTTTGTTCAATAATCATGTTTGATTGCTATTTAGTTGTTTGGTGCAAATTTCCTGCTTTTAGGAAGAGAAGTTCAATAGAATTTGAGCTTATCAAATAACTTAAACTCTTGTCTAGGAAAGCAATGAAAAATAAGACCTTTGATTTATATTTGTTGATCATTTGACACATTGTTGTTGTGAAGGCTTTGAGTAGCATTTTAAATTTGGATCTCTTTTATTGTTTTATTATCAACCAAGGTATAATTATCCATAAATTGTAGATGAGTAATAGAGTTAGCCCCCACTACCACTATTATTCCTTCCAAGTCCCTTTTGTTTCTATTTTTGGTTAATGTTCTCCCTACCACTTTTGCTAATATGATGATTACATAGGGGGATAGGCGATCTCCTTGTATAATTCCTCTTGAATCCTTAGAAAGGTAAGAGGGACAACCATTTATCATCATTGAATATAAAGCTGATGATATGCACCCTATAGTCCATTGAACCCACTCCTAAGAAAATCCAAAATGTAATAATACATTTTGGAGAAATTTTTAGTCCACTCTATCATATGCTTTAGATAGATCTAATCTAATGAACATGGATGACATCTTTTGTATATGCATGGAATGAAGCACCTCTTGAGCTAATACAATTTCATCAATTATATGTTGACCTTCTACAAAGGCCCCTATTCTAGAGAGACTATATTATGGAGTAAGGGCTTCAATATTTTCGCCATTTATTTTGTGATGATATTATAGAGGACATTGCATAAGGCTATTGGTTTGAATTTGGATATTGTGTTTACCTTCTAAGATTTTAGTATTAGTGCTATATAAGTTTTTTTAACTTCCTTTAGCACCACCTTTGTAATTTTGACTTATTCTACTACCTCCAATAAGTCTTCTTGGATGATATCCCAAAATTCATGGTAGAAATCAATGGGGAATCCATTTGGCCTTGGGGTATTTCCTTTTTTCATTTTAAACACCACTTGTTTCAACTCCTCACTTGTTGGCACAATAAGGACTTGATTCTTTGATTGTGTTATAGTGTTGGGGATATTCTTGATGATCTCTTGCTAGGCTTATGAATCTAGCTCCATGGCCTTAGTGTAGAAAAGTAATCCATCGCAACTTCCTTCATCCTCTCTTTTGTATATACCTATTCCCTATTTTTGTCCCTCAATAATGTTATGAAGTTGTGGCTTACCTTGATAAAATGGATTTGTGAAAGAATCTCATATTTTGATCCCCTTCCTACAACCATTGGAATCTTGAATTTTATTTCTAGAGGATCTCTTCTCTTTTATCTCATTCTTCCACAAGTTTTGTAAGCCTAAGCTCCTCCCTACTCCACTCCTCTGTTAGGCCTTGAGTCCTAATATTTGCATCCAGTTTCTCTAGTTGTATAGTGATTTCATTTTTTGTTGGACATCACCAAACTCCTCCCAATTCCACTTATTGAGCTCAATTTTGATATATTGTAATCTTTTTGTAAATATGAACATGTGGGTACCATATATGGGTTTTCCTTATCACTAGCACTAAAGTATGTCATCTCATAGGATGCTATATCTTAACCACATAAGCTAGAATTTAAAGGGTGCATGGCATCTTGTGGACCTCCACATTTTCACTAGCATTGGCCAATGATCCAATCCTAGATTATCCAGAGTTATAGTTCTTAGTATATGTCCTTTGATAATAAAATCTTCTAACAACAAAAACCTATTAAATTTCTCTAGGATATAGTCTTTCCCCTTCCTTTTATTGGACCAAGTGATTAGTTTGTTCTCTAAAATAATGTCCACTAGGAGGAGATGAGAGATGTGCTCTAGCATAATTTTTGCACTACCATCCAAGATTCGATTTCTCCTATCTTCTCTACCAAAGAGGTAATAGTGTTGAAGTCCTCCTACTATGGGCATTGAATTAGGATGATGCTTTAAGAAGCAAGAAATGCTTTTCTATTTATACCTTTTTTCTCTATGGCCATGGGTGAGTAGATATTTATACATAACATCTTATGATCTGATTGTCTTCTTTATACTACCAACCCTAGGATCCCCTAACTTCATATTGAGGAATGTACTATAATTTTTTATAGGTCCCAAAAGAAGACCACACCTCCTAACACTCTCATGGATCCTAATGCTTCCATCCTCCCAATGGGTCAATGTTTTTGGGTTAGACCCTCCATCTCTTCCACTATGAGTTTTGTCTCTTGAAGAAATATCAAATGTCGTTGATTCACTTGTATCATATGTTTAAAATCATTATGTTTATATAGGTTACCTTTCAACCCTTTCACATTCCATGTCCTTCATTAATTTACATGGGGTGAACATTTGGGTCAGGTCTTTAACCTTATCCTCTGCTAACAACTTTTCTCCATCTTTGGCTAAATTGTATTGATTAGTTTTCCTACCTACTCTTTGGTTGGTATCCATTTCAATTTCTTGGTGCATCCTAGCTAGCTCAAGGATCCCTTCTAGATACGAGATTTTAAAATAAGGTATCATCACTCTTTCTATTGATTTCGAAGATATTTCTCGATTTAGTATGTATTATTTTGTGTTTTTATTCATCCCTATGGTTGTACTTCACCTTTTAAAACTTTTAGGTTGTTGAGTTTGATCTTTCAAGTTGGATATAGTTAATGCTAGGTCCTGATGGTCTACTGCATTTACTTCTTTGTCTTGGTCTAGGAATGGGGTTTTTTCCACTTTTGTATCTCTCGTCTCCATTTCTTCATCTATTAAATCATCTATTTATAGATGTGTGAACTTGTTAGTTAATACAAGATCATATTTTTTACTCACAAGTTTCCTTTGTGTATTTTTTTCTTTGGTACTTCAAAACCCTCTAGGATTGTGTTTTCCTTATTTTGTTTTAGGATCCTATGACTACAATATCTCACTATATGTTCATACTCATGGAAAATATGGTATTTGAATGGGATATTCTCATAGTAAACTTCTTGATCCAGTTGGTCCTCTCCAAACTATAGTGTAACTTTTTTGGGCAAGGGCTTATCAAAGTCTATCAAGATATAGATTTGGGCTAGACTATTTATTTGAGTTTCAGAGAACTATAGAACATCATCATGTATGTCCCCAAGGTTTTTTCTATTATCATAAATATTGTTTGGTTCTAGAATTTTTATAGAAGTCTAAATAATCTAACTCATACCAGTCCAATTAATGATATCTCCTCCTTTTTTCAAAACCTGGTATGCCATGGTTTCATAAAAATTCTTGCTCTTCCATAGAACCAAGGGCCACCCTAGAAAATATGTTTGCGATCCTCTTCATTTGCAAATAGAACTAGAAAATAACCATTAGGATAAGTTGAAATAGTGAACTCACTTCTAGGTTTCCAGGTATGTGATACCCAAGCTTTGAATGCGAGGAGGGTGGGGTAGACTCCTATAAATTTATAGATCAACCCCCTTTGCTCCAAGGTATCAATGTCATCCTCAATATCTTTCATTTGGATTTTAACTATCAAGGAACCATTGACTACTTTGATGCACCCTATTTTGTGTTCTTAACATTCAATCTCGATATTCTTAAGGGTTTACCAAAGGTTTTGGCATTATTGTTCACATTGAATCCCCATTGCCCTCCTCGTAGAGCCTCTTTAAAACTCATCATCTTAGTTGGCCTTGCAAACTTGATCTTGAGGTTGTTGCCTCTAAAAGTGGTACCCTACAAGCCCTCCTTTGTAGCCTTGGCATGTTCAATGTGCTTGAAGTACACAAACATGTAGTTTCATTGGGGATACACTACTATACTATCAATTTATCCAAATTAAGAGAAGGCTTCCATCAACATGACCTTTGCCGTGTTTGTGGGTATATTACCCAACCATAGATTTTGTGATGACAACATTGAGTCTTCTTCTTCCGCGTTTATGGCTTGTGCATAGTCCTTGCTATCATATAGTGGGGGCTATGATTCACAAACCCTTTGCTCATCATCAAAATCCTCATGTGAAGGATTTCAAAACATGGTAGGGTTGCTTTAAAACTGGCCATCGATTCTTATCAAAGATTCATGTGGCCCGACAACATGGAGGTCACTCAAAACCTAATTTGGTCTCGCCCACCACTATGACGAGGTGGAAGGACTTGTTAATAAAAACCCTAGACACCCCCTACTACTTCCTTGGGTAGATTCACACAGCTACTCTTTCGGTTTCAAAATTGTAACCTCATTAAAATCTCATCGGTAAGAATTATCCACCAACTCAGTTGGCCATTATTTTAGGCCATCTACTCTCATTGTTTGGAACCATCTATTGATCCAAACTACTTTTTCAAACCTCAAAGCTTATTACTTCTTACATGCATGTATCGAAAGAATTTACTCATGAAAAATGTGAAAAGTTGAAAAAGGTTTAAGACATACAAAGGCTTTTGTTGACGGAAGATATTGAATGAAAAAATAAAATTAAATGTTTTTTCACCTTAAAATTATCAATTAACATTAGTTAAATTGATTATTTTTTTACTTTCAATGAGGAAATTAAGGTTAAAATCTTAACTAGCAATACATGTATAATAGTTAAGGTGTTGTATTATCATTACAAGGGTGATGATGTAAAAAGAGTGAAGCTTATTTCAATCCCATATAACAAATGAAAACAAATGATTTAAATTGCTCTTTAAAAATTATAAGATTTTGTTTTTTAAATATAAGAATTTTATATATGTAAAATTAAGTTTTCTTTAATGGCAAGTGCCTAGGTGGTGGGTGTGTGATGGTTGTGTGTTTGGTCCCTATTAATAAGTTCAACTCTTACCTTTATGAAAGGTCATAGTAGGGATGGAAATGCCCTACTTTAAAAGTCAATCATAAAAAAATTTCACACTAAAAAATAAAATAAAATAAAATTATAAGTGTTTGAAATTAATTTTATAATATTGAATTACTTTAAAAAGTTCCCTTTAAATTTATAAGAAAACAATCCCATTGGGCTCACTTGTATAATTATATTATATAATGACCTTCCATCAATTACAGAAGTTACTTAGATCAGGACGTTCCTCCTTGTCTTTGCGTAAAATATTATTCACAACTCTTTCTTGTAGTGCCTCTACGAAAGCCCTTTGAAAGTGATTCCCTATGGAAGTATGATCTTGAACGGTGATTAGCTGGCGGCATCTCCCGCCTTATTCGAGAGGTCGGAAGTATGATCTTGAACGGTGATTAGCTGGCGGCATCTCCCGCTTTATTCGAGAGGTTGGGACCAGAGCGCTTATCCCTGTTCGATCGGAGCTTTATACAATATTTCAATGAACAATATGTTTTTAAATAAAATTAAAGGAACTTAATTAATATTATTTATATCTTGGTAAAGGCAAGATGTCTCAATAAGTGAAAATTTTTAGATGATTAATTAAATGCAATATAACTATATAATGCTCATATATTATTTCTCAATTTAAAAAGCAATTTATAATTTTTTTCCTTTTTAATTTATTATATAAGATTAAAATAAATTTTTGTTATTTTTTTTTATATATAGGGAAGTTGGTTACATTCACATTATTTTTTTTAAGTAATTGTCAAGTGTAGGATTTGTTAGTAACTGTCAAGTGCACCGTTCAAATCACAGTTTAGTTGTTCTCAACAAGCCTATAGCACCTTGTTATCGTTGACCTAAGTAAGCAGAACCATTAATTCGATTTTATGTTATAGCACCTTGTATCGTCATCAGAACCATTAATTCGATTTTATGTTATAGCACCTTGTATCGTCATCATTAATTTTATGGGCATTCAAAGGATTCAGATCAGACTACTATCTTTGTAACAAGCATACCCCAAGATTTGAACCTAAATATCTTCTTGGTAAATACGCAACAAACAACCTAGACAACTACCAATCCAATTAATTTTTAAAGTAATAAATTCTTGGTATTATAAAAACAAAATATTTTAATAATATAAAATTAAATTAAATTATATTAACATTATTTTGTAATAAAAACAATAAAAATTCAACTTAACAGGGTATTATATTATAGTATTACAACAAAGTTTGGACATTATTTAGATATAGTTTGACAAAATTTAAATCTTAATCTCCTTTTTAAATATTAAAAATCTAACAAATTAAACTAATATCACTTAATAATATAATTTAAATCTTATATTTATTGTGAAACATAACTTTCACATTATAAAAACAACCAAAACAATTTTCACAGTTAACAACCACCAACGAACCAAACTCTTTTTTAATCTTTTGACTTCTAAAACGCCACTTGTTCGACGAGGGGAGCAGTCATCTGCTCAAACACGCGCAGCCGATGATTTCTTTTGGGAGGCGTCTCGCCAGCACCACTCATGCTTTCTCCTGCCCAACGCCAACACCACTCCAAGCTCTCTTCCAAATCTGCCATTGACATGTCAGCATTTGGTCCTTCCTTTCTGCTATTAGCCGCCACAATTTGATTCAACAACTCCTCTGCCCTTCTTGACGACTTCGCATCTTTATTAGAGGAAACCACTCCCTGAAGAATAGCAGCTGCCTCCTCCAGTTTGCGTTGCTTCATCAGACATATGCTCAGATTGCACGCCTTGTTGTCGTCGGGATCCATTAACTGAGCTTTTCTGCGATGTCATCAACATCAAAGACGTAAATTTCGACAAAACAAACAATCGTTGCTTTCTCTTTACAACTAAATTAAACAAATCTCACCTGTAAACTATTTCGCCCGCAGCATAGTTGAGTTGCTGCATGTATGCCCATCCCAGATTACCCTGCCAGAAGCCATAACAGTCAAACTTCGCTCTAGCTATACAAACTTATTCTTACAATTAATAATAAATAAGAGAAGGTGCCGAGTTGCGGACCAGAAGTCGGGTAGTCTCTTGCTTTATGGATAGTTGAAACTTCTTTCCATGTGACCGCGCGGATTTCGTAGCTTTCCCATTAAACGCAGCGCCTTGTTGAATCAGGTGGAGCTTGTGCTTCAACAGCTCGATCTGCTCATCCAAACTTCCACATTTCTACGCACAAGGATCATGCGAACAGAAGATAATATATAAAATTTATTACATACAACTATTAACATGACGAGAGATACATATGGTTGGAGGTGTACCTTGTAAAGATCAAGAAGCACGTTATCGAGAGACTCCTGTGCTTGCTCGGAGCACAGATCTCTGAAGGATTTGATGGCTTCAATGGCCTCCAAGGGTTTATTCTGCTGCTTCATCAGATAGGCTATATCCTTGAGGGCGCTGTCGACACGGTCCCCGGCACGTATGGCTTCCCAGAACAGGGCTATGGCCCTCTCGGGTTCCTTGTCCACAAGCTGTCCTCACAAAATGCAACTCGTCACTTAACGGTTCTGAGCATCTGAAATTTTGAGAAAAGAATGCAAATTGGAAGAATAGACGACCTGAAGATGCTTGGCCCTGCCGTAAGGGGTGTCCGCAAAGGGAACCTTGTATATAACATGTAACGGATAGTCTTTCACTTGCGCTTTCAAAGAACCAGTCTGCTGAGAAGGCGGCTCAATTTGAGGTTTTGTTCTGCGTAGAATGGGCGAAGGCCTGGTTCTCACCTCCATTTTGTTATATTTTACAGTGTCGATCCCTCGGCGGCGGGAAAAGCACTATAAGACCAACAAACTTGTTTACATTAGTAATCCAGTAATTGGCAAATAGCTCATCCCTATGCTGGGAGGAAACAGAAATAAAAAATTGGGAAAACACACAAGACAAGATTTGATTATTCGACGCTTAAAACACGAGCGCCTTCATCTTCAAACCCAAATAAATGGAGAGCTTAAAACACGAGCGCCTTCATCTTCAAACACAAATAAATGGAGAAAGATTCAAGACGAAAACTTGGCGCTACCTTTAATCCTGTCGTTCCAGAAGATTTTGTTGATAATTACAAAACAGCGGAACGAAATTGGAAGCTTTGAAGAAGCGTTTGGCTCTTCCGCTAAGCACATATGAGTTGCTAAAGGTTGAGATGAACAAAATATGAAGAGGGAATCGATGAATTTGGACGGAAATGCATCCACATACATTGCCATTGCCTGAATTTGGACGGAATTACATCCACATACATTGCCATTGCCGGTTCAATGAATCCTCCGTCGTCGTTTTGACGTGGTTTTTTTTTAATAGAAGGTTGAATTTTATGGGTTTTCCATTTTGATTTTTTTAGAAGGTTCAGTTCTATTGAATTTGTTTTTATCAATAAAATAAGGTTATATAAAAGTTTCAGTACAATAATATATATATATATATAATTGAAATCAAGGTTGTGTACAAGTGTATAACGAAAAACCCTTAAGGATTTAAATTGTTGCATGCAAGTCAATCTTGGTCATGTATGAGAGAGATTTTGTTTAAAATTTGAAAGGGATAAATGGTTTTGTTTAGAATTTGGAAAGGACAAATGGATTTGGCTTGATTTGCTTTGACATGCTTGTTTTCTTTTTAAAAAAAGAATTTCAACATAATTAAATTCATAAAACAAGAGAGATTCTCAATAAATTGGAAACTTGACTCAAAAAATAAAAATAAATTAAAAACTTGATAATGGATAGATACCTTGATAACAAAGAAAATATGAATGGAATTATTCCCTGGTATGGAAAGTAAAAAATGATTGATTGTTATGAAGCGGGCTCTAGTTTTGGTTTACATGATTGTTGAATTTTTCTAGGCATGTCCTAGTTGGAAAGCTTATTCCAAGTTAAAAGTAGGTGATCATTAACACAAATTTGTTTTCAACTTTCAAGATGTAAAAGTGTATGAGAGCCTTGTCCTCTTCTTTCGAAGGAATCAAATGAAAATTTTTAAGTTAAACAAGAAATTAAACGTTGTGCTTTGCTTTCATATTTTTAACTTTGAGATGACGTTTAAAATTTGGGTTTGCTTTTCAAATATTTTCAAACAATACATACATAATTATTAATATGGTTTGTGGTAATATTATTATGTGGTTTTCATTCAAGAGATCCAAGTTTAAAACCTACTCAATATGAGAGGACCAAGACCCCTCATAAAAACCTATGTATAACTTAAATTTTTAAGTTGCAAGCTTACTATAAAATTACTTCTAGCTAGAGATATATACGTCCTTCTTCATCAAGCACTGGTAATTGTGATTGAGAGTGTAATTTTTGTTTGATCACCTTATTGAGACAAGAAACATGAAATATTTGATGTATACGGGATGAGGGAGGAAGCTCTAGTTGATATGCCACTTCTCCTATGCGGTGCACTATTTTGTAAGGACCATAAAATCTTGGAGCCAACTTTTGACTAGTCTTGATATTTAATGACAACTGTTTGTAGGGTTACAAATGCAGGAACACCATATCACCTGTATTAAGTTATCTTTCAAAATGGTGGGTCTTGTTGCTGCTTCATGCAATTTTGTGCTTGGATCAAATTATCTTTAAGAATGTTGAGCATTGACTGTCGGTGTTGGAACCAATCGTCTACTTGGGCCACTTTGAAAGAACCTGGAACATAATCTGCTATTGCTGGTGGTTTTAATCCATACAATGCTTCAAATGGAGACATCTTGAAGGAATAATGGTATGAAGTGTTGCACCACAATTCTGCCAAAGAAATCCAATGACTCCATTGATATTGTTTATCTCTAGCAAAACATATTAGATAGGTACCTAGACATTTGTTAACTACTTCAGTTTGGCCATTTGTTTGAGGATGGTATGCAAAAGACATATTTAACTTGGTACCACTAAGACGAAATAATTCTTTTCAAAAATTGCTAGTAAAGATAGGATCATGTCACTCAGAAAATTTTTGGGTATTTCATGCAATTTGAAAATTGAGTACATAAATACCTTAGCCACTTTGCTTGTTGAAAATGGATGTTGTAGAGCATTGAAGTGAGCATATTTGGAGAGGTGATCCACTACCATAAAAATTATTGTTTTACCTTCCGATTTAGGAAGACCTTTAATAAAATCTATTGAAATATGTTCCCATTGGTGATCCGAGATAGGTAGTGGTTGAAGCAGTCCTGGAGATTTGACTGTTTCACCCTTATTGCGTTGACATACTTCGCATTCAACCACCCATGTTTTGACCTCATATTTTAATCCCTTCCAATAAAAATATTGTTTTACCCGTAGATATATCTTCAAAAAACCTGAATGTCCCGTCTATGGAGAAGCATGCGATTCTTCCACAATCTTGGATTTGATGGTAGAACTGTGTGGAATGTAAATGTAATTATTTCTTCTTAATACCTGGTCATCATAGGAAAAATGAGAATGCTTGGATGATCCTAACATCAATTCTTGAATTATTTGAGCAGTTTTTGTATTTGACAACCATTCCTCTTGGATCCGAGAAACCCATTGAGAACAAGGACCTGAAATAGCATTGATGACCACTTCATCTTCATATTTACGTTATAATGCATCCGCTACCATATTTTCTTTCCCTTTCTTATACTATATAACAAAATCATATCCCAACAGTTTTGTTAACTACTTGTTTTGTTCTAGATAAAAAAATCATTGTTCTAGAAAATGCTTGAGACTACTATGATCTGTTTTTATAATAAAGCGACTACTGATTAAGTATTGTCTCCATTTCTCAACTGCATGTAGAATAGCCAACTTTTCTTTCTCATATGTAGAACTTCCAAAATTCTTACCCAAAATTTGTTTAATTTCAAATGGGAAGGGATGCCCTTCCTGCAATAGTACTACCCCAATACATGTTCTCGAAGCGTCACATTCAATCACAAATGGTTTGTGAAAATCTGGGGTTGCCAAAACTAGAGTAGTACACATTGCTTCTTTGAGAGTCATGAAGGCTTGAGTGGCTACTTCAGACCAATGAAAAGCATCCATTTTTCGTGAGACTTGTGAGAGGGACTATAATTTTACCATAGTTGTCCACAAACTTGCGATAGTAACCAGTAAGAACCATGAAGTTTCTTTATGGTTTTAGGTAAAGGCCAATCTTGAATGGACTTAATCTTATTAGGGTCCACTTTAACACCCTCATGAGAAACTATATGACCCAAATACTCAACTTATTGAACACCAAAAGAGCATTTAGAGCGTTTGATAAAAAGTTTTTCCTTGTGTAATATATGAAGAATATTTCCCACATGCATCAAATGATCCTTCCATGTTTTACTATATATTAGAATGTCATCAAATAAGACAGACAAATTTACGAAGGAATGGACGAAAGACATGGTTCATGAAACTTTGGAATGTGGACAAGGCATTAGTGAGACCAAAAGGCATGACTAAGAATTCATAATGACCTTCATGAGTACGAAAGGCGGTTTTAGGAATGTCCTCATTCCTTACTCTGATTTGATGAAAACTGGAGTGTAGATCCAATTTTATGAAAAAATTTGCACCATGCAATTCATATAATAAATAATCTATGACAGGAATAGGGAATTTATCCTTGATGGTGATTTTATTGAGAGGTCAAAAATCAAGACACATACACCAAGAATTATCTTTACGAAGGGCCAAAACCATTGGTGAAGAATAAGGACTAGTGCTATGATGAATTATTTCGTGCTCTAAAATTTATTGAATAATTTTTTCAATTTTTATTTTTTGAGGTTGAGGGTATCGATAAGCACAAACATTAGGAGGAAGACTTCTTGTAACCAGGTGTATGGCATGGTCATGAGATCATTTGGGAGGTAGTACTTTTGGTTCTTAGGAAACTTCCTCATAGTTAGCCATAATATCTTGAAGATCCTTTGAGTGAATATCAGGAATATCTTGTGCTTGCTTTTCCAAAAAATTGATTTGAGCTATGAATCCATAACTTCCTTTTCTTAATATTTTTTCCATGTTGTGAGAACTCACTACCTTTGATGGAGGAGTTGGAATTCCTTGGAGATATATTGTCCTTCCATTTTCTTTCCATTCCAAAAATAGCTTTCTGAAATTAAAATTGACCATGTCTAATTGTTCTAACCATTCAACTCCAAAAATAACCTTTGAATTCCCTAAACTCATAACAAAGAGAGTTCCATGCTAAGTATAACTTCCCAATTGTATCAAAACTAAAGATGCTCTACCAATACATTGAGAATTATCTCCATTTGTAACTAAAACTTGAAACTTATCTTTATTGGAGGAGTGAATGTGTAAGTTCAATGCTTTAGCATTTTTAATGTCAATAAAGTTATGAATACTACCTGAATTGATTAACACGTTTATATTATTCTATCAAAATAATCCTGGTACCTTGATTGTATGGTGAGATTTTAATCCCATAAGAGCATATACTAAGATATCCATAGTGTCTTCATCAGAGGTTGCTTCATATTGGTCTATTTGTTCTACAGGTATAGGTGACTCATGTGAATTGATATCCTCGACTTCCTCTTCGTCTTCCTTGTTATCATATTATATTTGAAATTTTTGTTTTGGTACACATGCTTGATCTTTTGTATGATGATTGCGACATTTATAGCAATAATATCTTGATGGTTGGTCATTTCTACGAAAGAAATTGTTGTGATATTGAGGATGATTATAGGAATCACGTCTAAAAGATGTCAAATTTTATACATTTTTCTCGGCCAAATTAGAAATCCTTATAGTGTCATCCAAAGAGTAGGGATCATGTAAGGCTACTTCAATTTGAATATTTTCTTTCAAACCATATCTAAAAACTAAAACCACCACATCGGTTTGTAAATATCTTGTATAGGAAAGAAGACTTGTGAATTCTGAAATATAATCTCTTATCGAGCCTATTTGTTTGAGTACCAATAGAAGAACTATGTACGACGATGAATTTCCTTCATCAAACCTCTTGAGAAAAATTTTCTTGAATTTAGGCCATAAGATATGTCGACTATGTTGACGTTTTTGCCAAGAAAACCATTGGTAATCTTCAGTACCTAGTTTGGAGGAAGCATAAGGAACTTTTTCAGATTTGGGAACCCGATATAGTTCTAAAATTCCTTCCATTTTAGCTATCTAACCATGTGGATCACCATCCTCAAATGTAGGCATATCAACACGTGGAATATTAACACATGTAGGTCATATTTCTTGTTGATAATCTTCCTCAGTATCCTGATCCTCATTTTCATTCCTTCTATGGTAGTTACGCGGGGAATGAGGAGCTTCTTGGTTCTATTTCCTCAAGAATTGCTCCAGCATTAAATTCATGTTGCTCATACCTTTCATTAGTTGAGTTATACATGATTGGACATCTTGGTTACTTGCATTGGTGTTTTCTATTTCCTCATTTGTGATATTTTCATGGGATGAGTTGTAAGGGGCCATGGGGTTAGTAGTAGGATGGTTGGGATCAAAGTTGTTAATGTATAAAGGAGAGTTGTATTGTGTACCTTTATTTCATGGAGGTCTTCTTGGTGACTTTGAAGTC
Organism: Wollemia nobilis; assembly: GCA_028583015.1. Taxonomy (NCBI): domain Eukaryota; kingdom Viridiplantae; phylum Streptophyta; class Pinopsida; order Araucariales; family Araucariaceae; genus Wollemia; species Wollemia nobilis. The sequence continues at coordinate 3,705,214 of JAQPPZ010002072.1, read as the reverse complement.
CCTTCGCTTGTATTATCTATGCTAGATAATCATCCGTTTGGTCCTTTAGTCCACTTGCCACTCATGCACTTGATTTATAGATTTAGCAAAAAAATTGAATCAAGTTTGACCAAAATTGGTGTAATAGGTTGACAAAATGGGTGATTTTATTGCAAAGAGAAAAAAATATATTTGTTTGTTTTTCAACTGTGAAGTAAACTTGAATTCCAAATATTATAATATCCTAATGGCTAGTTTCATGAACTGATTAGAATTCCAATGGTCATATTATTTTAAAGGCTAGTGCAAGATAGGATGATGCAACCACCTTGACACATGAGACAAGACCAGACCTGATATTACCAATGGCTAATATGTGATGATATGACGCAATAATCAACACGACCAACAAATACTATGCAATAAAGACCTAATGTGAGGACAACGTCATGACAAGATGACCCATCACACCCGCTATAGGACAAGACAACCCGAAACGATCCTACAAGACAAGATGACATGAATTAGGATGATAGGGAGGCATGGAACTGAGACACGAGGTGGAAGGTCGAGATACTAGATGACAAGGACTGAGGATGCATCACAACTAACACTCATTATGGAGACCAGGAACACGTCATAGTAAACAATTAAACAAGGACACATCACAGCTAACAACTCACCACGGAGACCCTAGGATGGCGATAATAAGACAAAATTTACGCGTATGCATGAGGATTGGGATCTTTGTGTGACCGAAGTCACATTACACTACTAGAAATAAAATAATTTTAAACACTTAAAAACCTACCACATTGACAGTGTGGGATTATTAAGTTATGATGTGTGCAAGGAAAAAAAATGCAGAACGTGAAAAGTTGCGATAAGTTTGATAAAAATTTGTTTGTTGAAGCGATAACGACAAATGAAAAATGTTTGGAATGGGAATTTGTTTACGCAAAGGTAAAATGGACTAAAGAATTTAAACGACGTAATGGATAGTGCATTTTGATTAAAATAATCAGCTATGGTGGAAATGACATCAGTGGCTTGATAAGATGAAACGACTTGCATGAATTATTGCTTCCAAGTTTATGATGTTATGGAAAACATTAAAGAGCGGAAGTAATTTATTTTACGTACCCATGATAAAAGAAGTTGTATATACACTGCGTGCTTGGGGAAAAAATTGACGTGAGTGTGCCTTGATAATAATTCGATCACAACGTGATTTGGTGAAATGTTTTAGACGATGACAGTGCTTAGACGCCTTGGTAATTTTTTTTTAATAAATTTGTACGCTATCCCCCGCGATTATACTCCTTAACGTGGCACAAAAATGTGCATTCTGAAAAGAAATTTTTAGGGTTTCCTTCTATGATTACACGTCAAATTATGTTCCTTTGTTGTGCACTGATTAGGTTGTAGATGTCTTAGTTTTACATGACTTAGATACGCTTGACTCCCAACACCCACTTTTGCTAATATCAATCTCTCTTGGAATGAAAAGTAGTGCTCTACTTTGCTGTTCTAGTATCAAATAGTGTGCACCAACCTTACTAAATATCAATCTCTCCTGGACGAAAAGCAGCACTCTACTTTGTTGCACCAAGATCAAACAGTGTGCACCAATCCTTACTATCACCACCTAAACTTGGAATACTGGATTTTGGTCTTCGAAACCTTACTATAGCCAAAACATCGTCCCTAGAGGCTTAAAAATTTATTCTTGATGGATAATATCGAACAATAATACACCTAGAATCGCTAGCTATGATACCACTTGAAGCACACAAATTCAACAAATGACTGCAAATATATTTTTTTTTTCATATAACCTACCAAAAAAATTAAATCAAGAAGGAAATGAAATTATTATTGCCACTTTAGGAGGGCTAAGTCCTTCACCACTAAGGAGGGCTTAGTCCTTGCGATTATGCAAATGAATAACAAGATGATAGATGATTAAATCAAACCTATTTTTCTTATTTATATTAATCAATGAATAAATAATAATATTAGAATATAGTCGACTAATCTATATGAGGGTTGTAACACACTTATTGAGATTAATTTTTATATATTGTAATATTTTTGTAAATATGAACATGTGGGTACCATATATGGGTTTTCCTTCTCTCTAGCACTAAACGATGTTACCTCATTGTCTACTATCTCTTAACCACATAAGCTAGAATCTAAACAATGCATGAAATCTTATTGACCTCCATATTTCCACCAGCACTGGCCAATGATCCAATGCTATATTATCTAGAGTTATAGTTCTTAGTATATGTCCTTTGATAATAAATTCTTTTTACCACAAGAACCTATCAAATCTCTCTAGGATAAAGTCTTTCCCTTTAATTCTATTGGACCAAGTCATTAGTTTGTTCTCTAGAATAATATCCACTAGGAGGAGATAAGAGATGTGCTCTAGCATAACATTTTCACTACCATCAAAGATTCAGTTTCCCCTATCTTCTCTACCAAAGAGGTAATACTGTTGAAGTCCCCCTACTATAGGCATTGCATCAGGGTGATGCTCTAAGAAGCAAGAAATGATTTTCTATTTATATATTTTTTTCGCTATGGCCATGGGTGAATAGATATTTATACATAGCATATTGTGATATAATTATCTACTTTGTACTACCAACACTAAGATCCCCTAAGGTCCGAGGTGTAGACCAATTGGTTCATCCAAACCCCATAAGGGGGCGGAGGTCCAAGGTTCAAATCTCGGGCCTCACCGGACTGAATGCTTGTCCCTTTCCTGGTGCTTTCAACGGCGTAAAAGGTTTAAAATTATTGTGGCATGATCGTTATAGGGGCGGACTGCGCGAAGATCTGTGTGGCAGCTTTCGGGGCGGATAGCACAAAATACTATTGCAGCCATAAAAACTAGACAGCCTGCCCAGATTCGTGGCGGCTACCGATTCCACCATGTAAATACAAAAAAAAAAAAAACACTAAGATCCCCTAACTTCCTATTGATGAATGTACTATAATTTATGAGGGGTCCCAAAATAAGACCACACCTCCTAACACTCTTATGGATCCCAATGCTTCCATCCTCCCGATGGGCCATTTTTTTTGGGTTAGACCCTCCATATCTTCCACTATGAGTTTTGTCTCTTGAAGAAACACCAAATGTAGTTGATTCACTTGTATCATATGTTTAACCTCATTATGTTTATATAGGCTACAACACTTTCACATTCCATGTGATGATCTTCATTTATTTACATGGGGGTGAATGTTTAGATGAGGTATTTAACCTTCCCCTTTGCCAACAAATTTTCTCCATATTTGTCTCAATTGTATTGATTAGTTTTCCTACCTACTCTTTGGTTGGTATCCATTTTCAATTTCTTGGTAGTTTCAATGGCATATATCTATTTTTTCATGCATATTGTACCTGATTGGCACTTGCTACATTTAGCCTCTAGCCAAGAGGCCTATAAAAGGGTATTCCTTTCTTATTTTTATGGATCCCATAATTTTGAATTGCAAAGCCATTAAGTGCTGCCAAAAAATCTATTAGGTTCTCCCATTGCTCAACGCAATGTTGTTGGATTACCACTTTGGATTTGAAGTCACCTTTCTTGCTCCCAAAATGACACCCTTATGCAATATCAAATGTTATTTGGATATGGTTATGCAAGGGTGCAGGTCTACCACAGTAATCATCTCGTCCTGAGATGGTCCGTAGATAAAACCATCTCGACTTGAGACAGTCTCAGTCAAGTGACTGCTTTTTCTATTTTATGTTCCTCTTAGCTTAGAGCCATTCATTTATTTTTCCTACATCAATTTAGATTTTTATTATTACATGCATGTTTTTGTATTTCATTTCATTTATCAGTTTCATATTCAATACAGGTTCAACTTTGGTGGGCCCTTCATATGCTATTGGTTCGTTTGCTTGTTTTCTTTGTGTGCAGGTTACAGGGCTCCAAGACAATGAAAAATAGAGAATTCGAACCTCGTGTGGTGGTCCTCGAAAAATCACTCCCAAAAAAATTGTGTTAGCATTGATATATCTATATTACACCAAGAACATCAGTAATAAAAAGGGGAATAACACCCCTATTGTATTCATGGTATCATTGGTTGAAATCCCCTTGAGAGGATCATATTTAACACTTTGAAAGAATGATATAATATAAATATCCATTTTTTTTGTTTAATAATCGTGTTCCATTACTATTTAGTTTTTTGGTGCAAATTTCCCTCTTTCAAGAAGAGAAGTTCACTAGAATTTGAGCTTATCTAATAACTTAGACTCTTTTCTAGGAGAGCAATGAAAATAAGACATTTGATTTATCATTTTTGATCATTTGATCCATTGTTTTTGTGAAGGCTTTGAGTATTATTTAAATTTGAATGCCTCTTTTATTGTTTTCTTATTGACCAAGGTAGAATCATCCACAAATTGTAGATGAGTAATAGAGTTAGCCCCCACTACCACTATTATTCCTTCCAAGTCCCTTTTGTTTCCATTTTTGGTTAATGTTCTCCCTAACACTTTTTCTAATATGATGATTAGATAGGGAGATAGAGGATCTCCTTGTCTAATTCCTCTTGAAGCCCTAAAAAGGTGAGAGGGGTAACCATTTATCATCATTGAATATGAAACCGATGATATGCACCCTATAGTCCATTGAACCCACTCTTAGGAAAATCCAAAATGTAATATACTTTTTGGAGAAATTGTCAGTCCACTCTATCATATCCTTTAGATAGATCTAATCTAATGAACATGGAGGGCTTATTTTTCATAAGAATGGAATGAAACACCTCTTGAGCCAATAAAGTTTTATCAATTATATGTTGGCCTTCTACAAAGGCCCTATTCTGGAGAGACTATCTTATGGAGTAAGGGCTTCATTCTCTTTGCCATTATTTTTGTGATGATATTATAGAGGGCATTACATAAGTCTATTTTTCTGAAGTTGGATATTGTGTTTGTTTTCTAGGATTTTGGTATTAGTGCTATATAAGTTTTATTAATTTCCTTTAGCACCACCTTTACAATTTTTACTTCTTCTACTACCTCCAATAAGTCTTCTTGGATGATAGTCCAAAATTTATGGTAGAAATCAATGGGGAATCCATTTGGTCATACGGTATTTCCTTTTTTTATTTTAAACACCACTTGTTTCAATTCCTCACTTGTTGTTAGAAAAAAAAGGACTTTATTATCTGATTGTGTGATAGTGTTGGGGATATTCTTTAGGATCCCCTCCTAGGATTCTAAATCTAGCTCTATGACCTAGAATAGTGTAGAGAAGTAATCCACTACAACTTCCTTCATCCCCTCTTTTGTATACACATATTCCCCATTTCATTCCCTCAATAATGTTATGAAGTTGTGGTCTTGCCTTAATAAAAGGGATTTGTGGAAAAATCTCATATTTTGATCCCCTTTCTGCAACCATTGGACTCTTGAATTCTATTTCTATAGGATCTCTTATCTTTTATCCTATTCTTCCATGAGTGTTGTAAGTATAAGCTCCTCCCTACTCCACTCCTCTGTTAGGCCTTGATTCCTAATATTTGCATTCATTTGCTCTAGTTGTATAGTGATTTAATTTATTTTGTTGGACATCACCAATCTCCTCCCAATTCCACTTATTGAGCTTAATTTTGATATATTGCAATCTTTTGGTAAATATGAACATGTGGGTAACATATATGGGTTTTCCTTCTCACTAGCACTAAAATATTTTATCTCATAGTCTACTATCTCTTAACCACATAAGCTAGAATCTAAAGTATGCATGGCATATTGTGGACCTCCACATTTCCACTAGCACTGGCCAATGATCTAATCCTAGATTATCCAAAGTCATAGTTCTTAGTATATGTCCTTTGATAATAAAATTTTCTGACAAGAACCTATCCAATCTCTCTAGGATACATTCTTCCCCTTTCCTTCTATTGGACCAAGTCGTCAGTTTGTTCTCTAGAATAATTTCCACTAGGAGGAGATGAGATATGTGCTCTAGCATAATATTTGCATTACCATCCAAGATTTGGTTTCCCAAAGCTTCTCTACCAAAGAGGTAATAGTGTTGAAGTACCCCTACTATGGGCATTGCATCAGGGTGATGCTTTAAGAAGCAAGAAATAATTTTCTATTTTTACATTTTTTCCTCTATGGCCATGGGTGAGTAGACATTTATAGATAATATATTGTGATCTGATTGTATGCTTTGTACTACCAACCCTAATATGCCCTAACTTCCTATTGAGGAATGTATTTATAATTTATGAGGGGTCCTAAAAGAAGACCACACCTCCTAACACTCTTGTGGATCCTAATGCTTCCATCCTTCCAATGGGTCATTTTTTTTTGTTTAGACCCTCCATCTCTTCCACTATGAGTTTTATCTCTTGAAGGAACACCAAATGTAGTTCATTCACTTGTATCATATGCTTAACCTCATTATGTTTAGATAAGCTACCGTTCAACCCTTTCACATTCCATGTGATTATCTTAATTAATTTACATGGGGGTGAACATTTAGATGAGGTATTTAACCTTCCCCTCTGCTAACAACATTTCTCCATATTTAGCTAAATTTTATTGATTAGTTTTCCTACCTACTCTTTAGTTGGTATCAATTTTCAATTTCTTGGCAGTTTCAGAGGCATATATCTGCATTTTCATGCAGATTATCCCTAATTGGAACTTTCTACATTTAGACTCTAGCCAAGAGGCCTATAAAATGATATTCCTTTCTCAGTTTTATGGAACCCAGACTTTTGAATTGCTAAGCCATGAAGTGTTGCCAAAAAATCCACCTAGTTCTCCCATTTCTTAACTCACTGTTGTTGGATTACCACTTTGGATTTGAAGTCTACTTTATTGCTCCCAAAATGACACTATGTGCAACCCCATACACTATTTGGATCTGGTTATGCCAAGGTATAGGCCTACGATAGTTATTGTATTGCCCCAAGATGATTCGTAGATGAAACCATCTCGATCCGATATGATCTCAGCCAAGTGACTATTTTTTTTATTTTATGTTCCTCTTAGCTAAGATTCATTCATTTCTTGTTCCTGCATCAATCAATATTTTTATTATTAAATGCATGCATTTGTCTTTCATTTTTTTTATCAATTTCATATTCAATACGGGTTCAACTTTGGTGGGTCCTTTATATGTTAGTGATTTGTTTGCTTGTTTTCTTTGTGTGCAGGTTACATGGCTCCAAGACAATGAAACATAGAGGATTCAAACCTCATGCGGTGGTCCTCAAAAACTTTCTCCCTAACAAATTGTGTTAGCATGGAGATATTTATATTGCACAAGGAATATCATTGATAAAAATAGTATTAACACCCCTATTGTATTCATTGTATCATTGGTTGAAATCCCCTTGAGGGGATCATATTGTAACACTTTGAAAGAATGGCATAATATAAAGATCCATTTCATTTGTTCAATCACCGTGTTTCATTGATATTTAGTTGTTTGGTGCAAATTTTTTGCTTTTAGGAAGAGAAGTTCACTAGAATTTAAGCTTATATAATAACTTAGACTCTTTTCTAGAAGAGCAATGAAAAATAAGACCTTTGATTTATCATTGTTGATCATTTTACCCATTACTGTTGTGAAGGATTTGAGTATCATTTTAAATTTGAATGCCTCTTTTATTATTTTCTTATCGACCAAGGTAGAATCATCCACAAATTATAGATGAGTAATAGAGTTAGCCCCCACTACCACTACCACTATTATTCCTTCAAAGTCCCTTTTGTTTCTATTGTTGGTTAATATTCTCCCTACCACTTTTGCTAATATGATGATTAGATAAGGGGATAGAGGATCTCCTTGTATAATTCCTCTTGAAGCCTTAAAAATGTGAGAGGAGCAACCATTTATCATCATTGAATATCAAACTTATGATATGCACCCTATAGTCCATTGAACCCATTCCTGGAAAAATCCAAAATGTAATAATACTTTTTGGAGAAATGTAATAATGAACATGGAGGGCTTCTTTTGCATATGTATGGAATGAAGCACCACTTGAGCCAATACAATTTCATCAATTATATGTTGGCCTTCTACAAAGGTCCCTATTCTGGAGATACCATCTTATGGAGTAAGGGCTTCAATATTTTCGTCATTTATTTTTTTGATGATATTAGAGAGGACATTGCATAAGGCTATTGGTATGAAGTTGGATATTGTGTTTTCCTTCTAATATTTCGGTATTAGTGTTATATAAGTTTTATTAACTTCCTTTAGCACCATCTTTGCAATTTTGACTTCTTCTACTACCTCCAATAAGTCTTCTTGGATGATATTCCAAAATTCATGGTAGAACTCAATGGGGAATCCATTTGACCCTGAAGTCTTTTATTTTTTCATTTTAAACACTACTTGTTTCAAATCCTCACTTGTTGTTGGCACACTAAGGACTAGATTCTCTTATTGTGTTATAGTGTTGGGGATATTCTTGAGGATCCCCTCCTAGGATTGTGAAACTAGCTCTATGGCCTAGAATAGTGTAGAGAAGTAATCCAATACAACTTCCTTCATCCCCTCTTTTGTATACACATATTCCCCATTTCGGTTCCTAAATCATGTTATGAAGTTGTGGGCTTGCCTTGATAAAAGATATTTGTGGAAGAATATCATATTTTTATTCCCTTCCTACAACCATTGGACTCTTGAATTCTATTTGTAGATGATCTCTTCTCTTTTATCCCATTCTTCCACAAGTGTTGTAATTCTAAGCTCCTCCCTACTCCACTCCTCTGTCAGGCCTCGAGTCCTAATATTTGCATTCAGTTGCTCTAGTTGTATAGTGATTTTATTTTTTTTGTTGGACATCACCAAACTCCTCCCAATTCCACTTATTGAGATTAATTTTGATATATTGCAATATTTTGGTAATATTAACATGTGGGTACCATATATGGGTTTTCCTTCTCTCTAGCACTAAAGGATGTAATCTCATTGTCTACTATCTCTTAACCACATAAGCTAGAATCTAAAGGATGCATGGCATCTTTCGGACCTCTATATTTCCACCAGCATTGGCCAATGATCCTATCCTAGATTATCCAAAGTTATAGTTCTTAGTATATGTCCTTTGATAATAAAGTCTCTTGACAACAAGAACCTATCCAATATCTCTAGGATACGATCTTCTCCTTTACTTCTATTGGACCAAATCATCAGTTTATTCTCTAGAATAATGTCCACTAGGAGGAGATGAGAGATGTGCTCTAGCATAACATTTGCACTACCATCCAAGATTCGATTTCCCCTATCTTCTCTACCAAAGAGGTAATATTGTTGAAGTCCCCCTACTATGTGTATTACATCAGGGTGATGCTTTAAGAAGCAAGAAATGATTTTTTGTTTATAAATTTTTTCCTTTATGACCATGGGTGAGTAGACATTTAGACATAGCATCTTGTGATCTGATTGTCTACTTTGTACTACCAACCTTAAGATCCCCTAACTTCCTACTGAGGAATGTACTATAATTTATGAGGAGTTCAAAAAGAAGACCACACCTCTTAACACTCTTGTGGATCTCAATGGCCCATTTTTTTGGGTTAGTGTATCGCTCCAAATTTTTTGCATCCTTACCCTCAGGCTATAGGATCCGCGCCCGGAAGGGGGATGCGAGAAGGATGGGACAATACCTCGGACTGAGAGGCCCTTTGAAGGTCCCGCCTCTCGGGGGAGGAGTATAAAGGTGAATTTTTGATGGATGGTGGGTTCACCAGGAAACTTTTGAGTGGCAGTTTCCACGCCTAGGTTGAGAATGGGTTTAATGTGTTTATTTTGTACTTTAATCATTCAACTCCTAGGTTTGGCCAAGATGAATCTAAACTATTCTATATGCCAATACTGATTTAAATGGATACAAAAATAGAAATGAGTACTAAACATAGAGAATATACTAATTAGAACAGTACATACCTGATTTCGGATGTCTGATGAAGATTCTGAGTTTTGTAGCAGTCCAGATCGTCTCAACTCATACGTAATCATCTTATATTTCACATAATCATCGCAAATCATAGTCGGTCATCTGAGATCAGACGAAATCGTCTGAAATCTGACGAATTCATCAGAAACCTGCAATCACAAAAACAGATACAAAATACCAAATATGCAACTGCAGAAGCAACAAAAAATGATAGCAATAATAGTAAACGTGCCTAAATAATGGATTTAAATAACAAACAAGAGAAATGCAATAGATTTAATGTTTGATTTTAACTTTATCATGCGGTTATGCTAAATGAGGTGAACTCCAAGATGCATAAACATAATAACTTAAGATAATGTAGAATTACAAATGGGAAAATACAGAAATAGTTTAAGAAAATGCAAACTCTGGGCTCTGATTGCCCCCAATCTGGACTACAGTCGGGATCGCCTCCAATCGTACGAGATCGTCTGCTCTCCTCGACAAGATCGTCCAAAATCGTCCGGGATCGTTTGCGACGATCCGAGCTAGCTTCGACTAAAAAATAGTAGAGTTCCTGCAAGAAAACATGAAATACAGGATGCAGACAATAGTGCAAGGATGCTCTAGTGTATAAGGAACTAAATCTGCAGGGAAATCCGTCAGCTAGGGGGTTCAGGAGAGTCAGGGAAGGGGAATCAGGGGGATAAACTAGAAAAATCCTAGTTTATATAGGATTAGGGGGAGGCTAGGAGGTTGGAGATCATCCCAATCTGGGAGATCTCCAACGGGGGAATCTCCAACTGCGTAGACGCGCTTCTGCCAAAGTTGGAGAGGTTGTTGAAACAGAAGCTAATTATGAACATTCGGTTTTAGGACGAAATCGTCTGGACGCTCTGTTCCAGACGAATTCGTCAGATCGGGGACGATTTCGTCTGATATGCGACGATATCGTCCAACGGTCAAAACAAATCCTAAAAATGGCACAGAAAAGAAGGGAAGCGGGTAACAAGCGGTTTTGGGATGGTTTTGGGGTTAAAATTTAAATTTTTATCTTTTATCTTTTACTAAGGGTTTAACCGTGCCAATTTTAGGGTGCTACATTTTGCCCCCTCTTTAGCGAATTTTTCGAAGAAAATGCGTTAAAGACGAGTTTTTCTCGTTTTACGAGAAAGCAAAAATTTACTCAATTTTTTAGACGACGATTCTTGGTCGAATCGTACGACTGCTGACTATGGTGCCCCCTCCGTGTTTTTACCCAAATCGAACGTTTGAGGTAAAAACGCGAAAAAGCAAAATTAAAATGTTGTTGATTTTGAATAAAATTAAGAAAAATAGGGAAAACCCTAATTCATTTTTTACTATTCATTTTTACTGTTCCAGAGCTCTACAGAGAGAAACAATGGTGGAGACAGCGCACAGAGCGACAGAGGTCCGACGCGGGCTACGGGTAAGGATCTAATCCTAGTAGATTAGGTTTGATTTTACTTTGTGCAATTTTTTGTTTTAAATTTTGACTGTTTGGGGCATCGCGGCCGTTTTTAGGCCGTCGACGACGTCGGGACGAAATCGTCCCTATTTCGTCGGAATCGTCCCTAGATCGTCGATTTCGTCGGAGGGCAAAATCAACGAACTAGGGGCGATCCCGTTCAACAAGGGGCGATCCCCAAGTTGCGAAATCGGAGATGAATTCATCCTAAAAAGGATGATTTTGCCAAATTTGGGACGATATCATCCAATGGTGGACGATATCATCGCTGTTAAGAAATTAAGCTTGATTAAAATGTTTTTAATTTTATTTTAATGATTGGTTGATTAATGAATTTTTGTTGTTTTATTGTTTGTTTTGTAGAGGGGATTACTAAAGAGAGGGAATGGAAATACGATGGGCTAAGAGATGACTTGGCCGCTCTCGACCAGGCAGAGCGCGATCGACTAGCACAGGTCGGGCTACGACATGTGGCAGAGATGCCACAAGTACCGACGGACATAGGGCTTCTGACAACCCTAGCAGAGAGATGGTATCCGGGGTCATCCTACTTTCGGCTACCGATAGGGGAGATGGCTCCCACACTAGAGGACGTATGGAGGATCATGAGGATCCCCATACAGGGATGGCTCATGATGCCTATGGCCAATCAGGGCCAGGCGATGATGAGACTGATCGGAGACCCGAGCTTCACCCTAGAGAAGGGCGAGGTGAACATTGAGTCTCTACGGTAGATGCCTGGGGCATCCAGGCTGACTCGAGTTTTGGTAGGGGTGGTCGGTGGCTTACTGCTGTGCCACCAGAGCGGGTGCAGACTACCGTGGGTGCTCTCAGACATAGTTTACGACATGAGAGACCACGGGTATAGGTTTACATGGGGTAGCTTTGTACTATGTCACTTGTATAGGATCCTGCATGGGGTCGTATACAAGGGAGGTCGATGTCTGGTCTTGACATCATTGCTACAGATTTGGTGCTGGGAGCACATCACGGTGCGAAGGCCGATAGGGCTCCCATTGATAGGGGTTGATCGAGAGAGGCCTCGGGTTTACTATTGGTGGCTACAGAGAGGGTCACAATGGCGGATAGATCTATCGATGTCACGGAGGTTGTTGGATGACCTCATCCTAGACCAGATCACCTGGAGGCCATGGCGAGAGCACCCTAGGTGGGCAGAGGATGGGCAGGAGCTGGCTCACATCAGGCGAGTCTGGCTGAGGATGGAGCGGGGAGAGGTAGAGCTCCACCGCTATGATCGGGTACTATGATAGTTCGGTCTTCAGTAGGGGATCCCTTCTCTCAGGGATTATGAGTACTCTTAGACTATTTGGGATAGTACTACATTGAGCGGGGCTCCAGACATGCAATGGTTCTAGAGCTAGGATGTTGACGATGCCCCCATCCAGCTAGTGGATGGTGACGATGTTGGGGTGATCGATGGATACGATGCCTGGTACGTAGGCATCCACCCTCCTCGGATGATGAGGGCATAGGGTCCAGTGCACATTGTGGTGCACCGGATGGGGAGGCGGTGCCAGGCTACCATTGAGGCAGCATGGGGTCACGATGGGAGAGAGCAACGATGGTCTCCATAGGAGAGATGCCAGAGGATGGCACGGGCTCCATAGAGGCCGTAGGAGACAAGGCGAGAGGAGGAGAGACTCCCTTCGTAGCAGGGGGAGAGACCACCATCGCCTGATAAGGGCAAGGGTGTCGATGTAGGGGAGAGCAACGAGACGATGGCTCTTCGGGCTGAGGTTGCCCACCTCCGAGCTCAAGTGCAGACGCTGTAGGATGAGGCCACACGGCTCAGAGCTCGGGGTGGAGGAGCGAGCACTCGGGATCTAGCATGGTCTATTGCTCAGACCACATTCTACCAGGGGCTATACTATCACATGGTTCCAGAGAACCAGAGGGTACCACTGCCAGCCCCGATTGCGGAGCCGATCATGATGGGATCATCGAGGACATCCTCACGATCGACGATGAGGACCCGAGACACAGCCTGGACCTCTATGGGACCACCTCCTCCATGTCGGGGCGGGGAGTAGATGAGGCTGAGAGCTCGAGGGCTTCTCAAGGATAGCTGGCTATAGACTGCATAGAGATTGTATAGATTTTTGAGAGGATTGAGTATGCCAGGGTATAGATTGTGGCATACCAATCCAGTTTTGATATGATGTACATAATTTGATATATATATATATATATGGTCTTGTTTTTGATGATATGACTTGTGTATATGTTGTATGATGCTTTAATTTGTGATTGAATATTCATGTAATTATGTCATTTTGAAATATTATATTTTTGATATCATGGCATAAAATTGTAAATGAAATAATCTGATGTAAATAAATTGGTTGTTTTGGTGTAATTTGAAAAATAAAAAGGACTTCTAACAATAATTTCAAAGGACATTGTCGTTGTTATAGACCATTTCATGGAGTCGCCGCTCACTAGGTCGTCAAGCTAATCCCAGGATAGAAATATTGTTAAAAGTGAAAGAGTGCTTAAGAGACTGTCTTAAGACTTGATGTTGTGATGATGAAAATGATGATGGTGATGATTTGTTTTCAGATTTTCATAAAAATATTATGCATGAGATATAAAAGAAATATGATTTTTGCTAGGCATAAATTCCTAAGTGTGATAAAAATTTTTGCATAAGTTCCTAGGAACTATACCATCATTGCAAAATTGAATGTTGACATAATGACCTGAAATAAGATAAGTGTGCGTTCATTTTAAAGCTTAGTTATGTAACATAATGATGTAAGCCATATGTGTTTTTATTAAAATGAATGGGAAAATAAAATTAGAACAATGGTTTGCGCTAGGCATAGACTTATAGGTATAGACTTATACCATCATCGCGAAATCCAAAGAAGAAATGGATATTTTAGTTTTATTGCAAGATTAATTTTTGACTTTTAATAAACAGAAAAATAATAATATGAACATGTTGTTTGAAATCATTTTGTGATTTTGTGAAACAATGTATATAATTGTTTTTATACAAAACAAAAATTCTGAAATAAGAGGATAAAACTATTCCGAAAAGAATTACAAAAATATTTTAAATTATCTCAAAGACAAATGTAGGTTTATAAGGGATCCTCATGTGCAAATGTGAGTTCATTACCGATCTTGATTTATCATAATGATACAAAATCTCTCAAATACAAATGTGTGTGCGATTGTATTGTTCATTCACCAATTTTGAGCAAGATAATTTGATACAAGTAATTTGCCTTAACCAAATGAGTGTTCCTTAACCATGATTTATATGCATGTGACCGTACTAGACTACTATGTAAGTCGGGTTATCAAGAGCTAGCTAATCCATAAGCTGACATAGGTCTATACAAAAGAAGGTCGCTAATGTGACAGACATATCACCACGCTAGGAATTACCCAAGGCCAAGCGGGTTGGGCACAAACCACCTGTTATGGGGCTTACCTCACAGTTTTCGAATAATTGAGAATTCCAGGGATTCAAGCTCATTCACCCTTCTTTTCTTTTCAAGGGGTAGGGAAAGGGATTTTATTGCTTTTTGCTTTTGCTTTTCCTTTTGCTTTTCTTTCTCTTTTTTTTTTTTTTTTGTATTTTTGCTTGGAATTGAGATAATGCTGAAATATTGCTGCGATGGTACAAAATAATATTTTTCTTCTTCTCATTTTCTTTGACTTTTCTTTTTCTTCCTATACTAGGGATACTTGCTCGGATTAGCTGTAGAGCAAGGGATTTTTATTCCGGGTAGGGGTGAGCTTGTCCTTTTGTCAATTCTCAAAGATTCTAGACCATGTGCATGATAGGATAGCAGGGGAAACTTTTCGCTCAGGAAACCACTTCTACTATGTAGCATCATATCGAATTTGCAATGAAATCATTTTAATGTGAAAAGATATACTTGGTTCAAGTAAATAACAAGATCAGTTCTCTATGCTCAAAACTTTATTTAATGCCAATGTGGACTTTGATATAAGAGAGATTAATAATCATACCAAATAAAAGCAAGATATTTATGTATGTGAGTGTGAAAGTGCGGGATTCCAAATAAATGCTCATTTATCCAAAATAATTGAAAATATAACTACAAACTTCAAGAATTGACAAGCACAAAATAAAAGATGTTTTTGAAGATTTTGACGATTTTGATGTTTTTGTATTTTGATTTTAATTGATGAATTGAAAGAAATACAATGTGATTGTTTTTGAAACTTTTTATATAAGTGACTAAAAGGAAATAATATGCAAAACAAATATATACAATGATGAAATGACCAAATTTTATGCATAGTAGCGTTTGAGATGCATAATGTTCATAGGTTCTTTAAGTTCTTTACCATCTAAGGTAGATAATTTGTATGCTCCCGATCCAAATTTAGCAGTAATAATATACGGTCCAAGCCAGTTGGGCTCGAATTTACCTTTAAGGTCTTTAGTTGCATTAGTATTTTTTTGATTTTCTTTTAAAACAAGGTCGCCGGTCTCAAAGGATCGATGATGAACTTTCTTGAGATATGCTCTCTTAAGCTTGTTTTGGTAGGCACGAAGATGCTCCAAAGCATTGATGCACTTTTCATCTAAAAGTTCCAGCTGACTAAATCTGCCAGCACGATATTCATCCCCTACTTCAGTATCTTGAAGTAGTAGAGCCAAAGAAGGAACTTCTAATTCAAAGGGAAAAATAGCTTCAGCGCCATAAACCAAAACGAAAGGTGAAGTTCCAGTGGGGGTGCGAACACTAGTTCGATAGGCCCACAAAGCAGGATATAATTGGATGTGCCAATCTCGACCAGATTTATTGACCAGTCTTTTGAGAATTTTGATTAATGTTTTATTAGATGCTTCTGCTTGGCCATTACCCTGAGGATAATAGGGAGTGGACCAACGATGTTGAATTTTATACTTTTGACATAATTTTTTGACATCTTTATTTTTGAAACAAGTTCCATTATCTGAGATGAGATTTGCAGGAATTCCGAACCTACAAATAATTTGATTAAAGATAAACTTGGAAACTTGGGTTCCCGTACAAGAAGCTAAAGGCATAGCTTCAACCCATTTTGTAAAATACTCGGTAGCGGTTATGATGAATTTGTGTCCATCAGATGACACAGGGTTGATTTTTCCAATGATATCTAGGCCCCATTTTGAAAAGGGCCAAGGAGATGAAATAGCCTGCAGTTCTTGTGCAGGCGCATGGACAAGGTCAGCATGTTTCTGGCACTTGTCGCAATGGCGCACATAATCATGTGCATCATTCTCCATGGTAGGCCAAAAATATCCTATCCGAAGGAGCTTCTTAGCAATGGCGTTACCACTAAAGTGTCCTCCACAAGATCCATCGTGGGCTTCACTCAAAGCTGATCTAGATTCGTCTAGATTCAAACATCTCAATAATATGCCTTCAAAAGATCTCCTATACAAGGTATTACCAATAATCATGAAGCGACTTGCTCGTCTACGTAATAACCTACGCTGGTTACTATGACAACCTTCAGGGAAGGTTCCTTTTTGCAAAAAATTAAATATATCAGTGTACCATGGTTCAGGAGTAGTTTCGTTGATTAGAAACACATCCAAAGGTTCTAAGCATGATTTGCTTGAAGCGGGTTCCTGGAGTCGACGAATAATGATGGTAGCATATTCATCATCTAACTCCAAGGGTAAAAGAGATGCAACTGCAGCCATAGCGTCAGCCGCACGATTGCTAGTTCGAGGAATAGCTTCCAAAGTAACTTGATCAAATAAAGATAATAATTGCAAAACATATGTTTTATATGGGCGTAATTTATCATCTCTGGTCTGATAAACATCATTGATTTGATTTATGACAAGTTGAGAATCACCGAAAACTAATAAATTTTTAATTTTTAGGGCCAAAGCAGCTCGTAATCCAAGGATTAGAGCCTCATATTCAGCAGTATTATTGGTGCAAGCAAACGTTAATTTAAAGGACAGAGGTATAAGATGTTTTTGCGAAGATATTAAAATAATACCCGCACTAGCCCCACTCATGCATCGGGCTCCGTCAAAGTATAGGGACCATTGTTTAGGATGGTCTGCCTCTAATTTAAGGCATTCATCGAGAAACTCAATGATGAGGGGATGGGTAGACTCTAAGGGTGCAACAACTAATTGATCTGCTATGATTTGACCCTTAACAGACTTCTGTCCTATAAACATGAGTTCAAACTCGCTTAGCGCAAGAACCCACTTGGTTGTGCGACCGGATAAGTACTGATCGACTCATGAGATATCGCAAAGGGTCGAATTTGGCAATAACATACGTTTTCTGATCGAGCATATAATGTCGTAGTTTCTGTGTAGAAAATATGACTGCTAGACATAACTTCTCTAATATGGTATAGCGAGTTTCATAACTGATTAAGGTTCTGCTGATGTAATAATTAGCACGTTCTTTCTTCTCATCGTCAAGTTGAGCTAACATAGCTCCTAAGGCAAAATCTGAGGCAGAAATGTACAAGATAAATGGACGATCAGATCTAGGTGGTGAAAGTACTGGTGGTTTAAGGAGATATTGTTTAAGGAGGTCAAATGCTTCCTGGCATTCGTCGTCCCAATGAAAAGAGACATCTTTCTTAAGAAGTTTAAGAAAAGGTCCGGTTTTGTCTGCCAACTTATCAATGAAGCGATGAATAGCTTGAAGCTTACCTTGTAAACTTCGTAATTCAGATATATTTGTGGGTGCGGGCATATCAGTGATAGCCGTGATCTTGAGAGGGTCAATTTCAATGCCACGTAAAGAAACGATAACCCCCAATAATTTATCGGACTTAACTCCGAATATACATTTGGTTGGATTCAATCGGATAAGATACTCCCTTAACCGATCAAATACTTTTCTCAAGTCATTTAAATGATCATCTTCTTTGATGGAACGAGCTATAATATCGTCTACATAATCATGTAGAATATCATGCATCATATCATGAAAGATATAAGTCATGGCTCGTTGATATGTTGCACCTGCATTCTTTAAACCGAATGGCATCACTTTCCAACAAAAGGTTCCCCAAGGGGTAATAAATGTTGTCTTAGCCTGATCTTCAGGAGCTATCCTGATCTGATTATAACCAGAGAATCCATCCATTAAGGATATCATTCCGCTTCCAATAGTAAAATCAATGATTTGATCCATGTTGGGAAGAGGAAAATCATCTTTAGGGCATGCAACATTAATATCTCTAAAGTTTGTACAAACCCTAACTTTGGTAGCTTCTTTCTTAGTTACTGGAACTACATTTGAGATCCATTCAAGCATAATCAATGGCTTGTATAAAAATAACCTTCAACAGTTTTTCTAGTTCTCCTTTGACTAGTAAGGCCACTTTAGGATGCATTTTTCTAAGTTTCTGTTTAACAGGTTTAGCATCCTGGATGGACTACTAGATGATGCATAACTACAGAAGGGTCCAAACCTGGCATGTCTTCATATGTCCAAGCAAAGACATCTTCATAGTCTTTAAGAAATGAAATGTATTTATCTTGTTTTTCTTGACTTAATTCTGATCCAATATTGATTATGTGAGGGTTATCTTCGGTTCCAATGTTAATTTTTATAACGTTTTCAACTTCCATATGTAAATCTCTCTCAAAATTAGGTGGGGCGGGTGAAACACCTAATTCTTGTAATTCTTCCAAGGTTAGCTTGGATAATTCGTCTTGAGGAGTCGAGGCCTCAAGCTGGGCTATACTAGGTATAGAGCCATCAAAATAAAATCCGTTATGTAACAATTCATCAACGGAGACATCATGGAAGATATCCCCTTCCAACTCATCATCGGATTCGACAATCATCTCAGGGTAGGCGATGGATAGCATATTACAGGTAAAGGGATTATTCTTTGAACACAAAGAATCTTGTTTATCCAGATAATCTTGGTAACATGTAAGATGGTCATCCTCCTCAAATGGGAAGGGTTGACCTTTACTAGGAAATAGGCCCACACCGCATCGGGCAGGCCATGGTTCAACCTCAAAAGGTTCTTTCATACCATTTTGGGAAGGTCCCAAACCTTTCCCTTTATAGCCCAATTTAAGCATTATATGTTTAGCTTTAATATACTCATTAGCAAAATAGCATCTAGCATATCCATCACAATATGTCTTGATGTTTCTAGGTATTCTTCCCTAGTCATATCCCTTATAAATAAAAGCACAACTCCCGACTTGGTAAATACTTCCCATAGGCTGTGGGAGGCCCAAGGTACGAGGAGAGGGTGGGAGTTTATTTAAAATAAGGGCATCTTGCATGGCAGTGTTTGTTTTTTCTGATATAAGAATTTTAGATAAATCGGGTAAGAGCTCATCAGTAAGAGCGTAAGAGGTAGAAGGATCATTTCCTATGTTTTTGGATGTAGAAATCATGTCTTTGATAGGCGTAGACGTTGTAGAGATGTGGATGGAAGGATCTAAAGGTATGGAAGTTATAGGAGTAAAACAAGAAGCATTGGTTGTAGGTTTAGGATCCTTTTGAGGTCCTAATGTGGTTTGTTCGGAAGATGGTTGAGCTATATGTAGAGGTGTAGTTGATGGGGGAAAAGTAGATGATGTTATGGGTGAGTGTTTCACACGTTTAGATGGTTGATGAGAATTAGGATGTGTGGATGACAGAGCAGGGCAAAATTGAACTCCAACCGGTTCTGCCAAAGCACACATATCAAAGGGTCTAGGGTCACCATGAATGGTAACCAACTGATTTTTAAATTCGAATTTAACACACTGATGTAAAGTTGAGGGAACAACTCGCATTGCGTTGATCCAAGGGCGACCCAAAAGTATATTGTATGATGCAAGGCAATGTACAATAAACACGGTCGTGTCTAAGGTTCTAGGACCAACTTGCAATGGAATAGTAATAACTCCACACGTTTCTTGTGTTTCGTCATTAAAGGCTTTTATGATCATATCAGTTCTTTTCATTTCATCACTTCTAAAGCCAAATATTTGGTAGAAGTCAAAAGTGCATATGTTTAAAGATGAACCATTATCAATCAAGACGCGTTTAACGGCTACATCCCCAATTAGGGCAGTAATATATAAGGGGTTATCCTTATGTAAACTATGTTGTGGTATATCTCTATCTCGAAAGTCAATACAATCGACTTCTCGAGTTATGATAGTATTGGACATGGCTTCAGGTTGAATATTTTGTGGTACCATCATTTGGCTTAATGTGAGCATTAATTCATCCCTATGGATAGGAGAAGATCTTAAAAGGTCCAAAAGGGAAATTCTAGCTGTAGTATTGGATAATTGTTCATTAATATTATAAGGAGGCTTAGGTTGAACATTAGGCACATGATTCCCTTTATTGGGATTTTTCAAAACAAATGGAGCTGATCCATCATTCTGAGTTTGATCTTGTTGAGAGTTTTGAGCCTGTTGTCGAGTAACGACTCCGATGGTACCTACAATATTATTTTGAGGATGATGAATTGGTCTCGGTCTAGCGTTTATGGCTTGTTCATTAGAAAGTAACTGATGAGAAGATGGTCGAGTAGTGACTCTTCTAGGAAATGGTTCTTCCGGAACCATAGAATTTGTGATGGGTTGAATAGGATCTGATTCATCTTCAGAACTATTCGATTGATTTGAGGTGATTTCCATGTCACTTTCAGTATCATATTCTACATCACTAAGATCAGGTGTTCGAATATTATATAGAGGTCCTGGACGTAACCATGGATAAAGTTGTGTCAAATATTTCTAAATCATGAATAGGTAAATGCCCACTAATGGCTCCTACATATCGGGTAGGAGGGGGAACATTATGATGTTCAATTTGATTAGCCACCTCTTTACCATGCTTTGGTAAAGGATGTTGAAATATGTCCAATGATTGATTGGCATTCTGATTCCCGACTTTGAGGGATGTTCTTTTGAGCATTATTAGGAGGATTTTGTTTAGGTTGAAAGGCTTGCACCTCCATCTCATTGTTATCAATTAAATCTTGTATTTTATGTTTTAACCATTTACAAGAGTTGGTAGCATGTCCAGGTCCTCTATGGAAATCACAATGTAAATCAGCTCTATATCCGGGTATAGTTGGATCAGGTTCCCGGATATTTGGTAATTGAATCAAACCTCGTGCTAGTAGTTGCGGGAGAATGGTTGATAAAGGTTGATTTAACCTAGTAAATTCTCGAGGTGGTTTATCAGGAGGTTTCAATATGAACTTCTCTGTTGTTTTTGCAGTATTAACATTGGCAATGTTTCTGCTATCAGTGACTCCATCACCCACAACTTGTTTATTTTTATATTGATTTCTGGATGTTTTCTCATCATCTTTCTTTTTGAGCTGACCTCTTCTAATGAGAGCGTCTTCCACTCTTCGGGCTAAGTCTATAGCTTGATCGAAGGTGGTCAAGGTAGCAGTTGATAATTCATAGGATAGTTGTTCTTGTAAATTATTGATAAAAATATCCAACATTTCCCGATAAGGTAACACAAAGTGTAATTTTCCTATCAACTGCCTCCATCGAGCTAAGAAGTCAGCAAAACACTCATCTTTGTCTTGTTTTAGGTTGTACAAATCTTTAATGGTTACATGCCTTTCAATATAGGCACTAAATTGATGCACAAAAGACTCAACGGTCTCTTCAAAATTTCTCAAAGAATGAGTGGGCAATTGATAATACCACTCCAATGCCATCCCTCCTAAACTTTTTGGGAACATTTTTAGTAATAACAAGTCATCATGTGATATATCATGACATGCTATCCTAAACATACGAAGATGCTCTATGGGATCTTCAGTTCCTTTGTATATAGGTAGGACAGGCATGGGAAAGTGTTTAGGATATGGTTGTGCTACAACTATAGGATCTAGAGGTTGACTACACATCTCTCGATAATTGTACGAGGGACGGTAGGGATCTATTTGGTCCATACGGGAGGCTAACTGTTTCACCATGGCTTCCAGATTACCAGTTTGTCCACCATATTGGTTTGGTGGTACATGAGTATGGGATTTGTGAGCGTAGGAAGGCGGGACATAAGGATTAGATGCTATATTGTTGTTATGCAAATGGTTGGTAGGAAGAGTATTATGAAGAAGATTTGTTGGAGCATTATGTTGTATCCCAGATTGTTGGAAATTGGTATTTGGTTTTGTTTTAGGCTTTTGTTGATTTGAGGTATATTGATCAATAGCTTGGCAAAATAGAGCAGTGAATGAAGGTTTCTTTTGTGTGGGAATAACCCTAGGCTTGATAACAGGCACTCTAGGTGGTTGGGTAACCTGTTGTTGTTGCATGTTCTGGATCATAGCGGCCATATCCAAATTGGATGGTCCAGCTTGATCACTTTCTTGATCAACGAAGGACAAAGGATTAGTGCGTGTGTGATATATGTCTTCTAGGGTTGCTTGAGTGTCACTAATTTGATCTTTGTCCATATGGATTGCTCTATTAAGGGTGCCCATATTATTATTGAGGAACTTCCAGAAATGTTCCATGTTCTCAAAAGTAACAGCTCCTTCTGGAGATATTTTAGGGGATGAGGATCCTTCCTCTCTATCATTTCTTTTTGTTCATTTCCTACAACAAATCCTTCTTCTTGTTGGTCGAAGGTTCCTTCTTCCTGAATTGGGTCTTCGGGAAGGACATCTGGGTTATTTTCTGGTTTTCTTAACCAATCTTCTTCTACTTCCGTTTGTTTTCCATTCCTGAGTTTAGTCATTATGTCTAAATTTAGATTTTAGCAAATATATATATTAATATATTTGCAACAAATTTGGGAGGTATATATTTTAATTATATACCTACTATAATGCTTAAAAGAAAATGTTTTGATTTTTGTTATGACTTTGTTTTGTTTTTTATTTTGTTTTTTATGTTTACAAAGACAACAAACAGCACACTGAATGCAAGAAATAACAATAATAAATGAATGGCTTAGTTTTCTATAAATAGTTTATAGATGTCATTGATAGGATCAAGTTCATCAGGAGTCATGAAATGCTCCTCTTCAAATTGGAAATGACTTTTCAAGAACTTGATAAAATGTGCTATAGTGATATTATCTACTTCATACTCTGATTTGTAGAAATAAAGTTCATGGCAATACTCTCGATATAACACAGCTCTAGGAACTCTATACCATATTTTTCTATCCGTAAAAACAACCTCTTGATCCTCTATATGAGATAGAAATTTATGTACTACAACTGCATTCTCGAGGTATTCCTCAAAGGTGTATAACTCAGAAGACACATGGGCTCTTTTATCTGCTAACCACCTATGGCAAGCTCTCTGAAGTTCATGATATAAGGTCACTTGATCGGGATCCAGGATTCTATCTAGGACAAACCTCTTAATTTGCCTAAGTTCTGTTGCCCTAGATCCAATGATACCCAATCTCCTATCAAGTTCGTCCCACAAAGGTTGAACCCTATTTGTTTGAGGTACTCTAAGCACATAAGTAATCTCTATAGTTGTTAATTGATTCTCAACATTAATGGTGACAACTCGTCTTTTATTATAATCTACCATCTAAATATGATATGCAATCTTTGATTCTAAATGCATTTATGTTTTGTTTTTTGGATTGTTTTCAAAAGGTTTTTAGTTTTCACGTCGGGTTCACCAAAATGTATCGCTCCAAATTTTTTGCATCCTTACCCTCGGGCTATAGGATCCACGCCCGAAAGGGGGATGCGAGAAGGATGGGACAATACCTCGGACTGAGAGGCCCTTTGAAGGTCCCGCCTCTCGGGGGAGGAGTATAAAGGTGAATTTTTGACGGATGGTGGGTTCACCAGGAAACTTTTGAGTGGCAGTTTCCACGCCTAGGTTGAGAATGGGTTTAATGTGTTTATTTTGTACTTTAATCATTCAACTCCTAGGTTTGGCCAAGATGAATCTAAACTATTCTATATGCCAATACTGATTTAAATGGATACAAAAATAGAAATGAGTACTAAACACAGAGAATATACTAATTAGAATAGTACATACCTGATTTCGGATGTCTGATGAAGATTCTGAGTTTTGTAGCAGTCCAGATCATCTCAAACTCGTACGTAATCATCTTATATTTCACATAATCATCGCAAATCATAGTCGAGCATCTGAGATCAGACGAAATCATCTGAAATCTGACGAATTCGTCAGAAACCTGCAATCACAAAAATAGATACAAAATACCAAATATGCAACTGCAGAAGCAACGAAAAATGATAGCAATAATAGTAAACGTGCCTAAATAATGGATTTAAATAACAAACAAGAGAAATGCAATAGATTTAATGTTTGATTTTAACTTTATCATGCGGTTATGCTAAATGAGGTGAACTCCAAGATGCATAAACATAATAACTTAAGATAATGCAGAATTACAAATGGGAAAATACAAAAATAGTTTAAGAAAATGCAAACTCCGGGCTCTGATTGCCCCCA
This sequence comes from Wollemia nobilis, assembly GCA_028583015.1. Classification (NCBI taxonomy): domain Eukaryota; kingdom Viridiplantae; phylum Streptophyta; class Pinopsida; order Araucariales; family Araucariaceae; genus Wollemia; species Wollemia nobilis. Next base: position 3,680,357 of record JAQPPZ010002072.1, on the reverse strand, counting down.
ATCTGGACTACAGTCGGGATCGCCTCCAATCGTACGAGATCGTCTGCTCTCCTCGACAAGATCGTCCGAAATCGTCCGGGATCGTTTGCGACGATCCGAGCTAGCTTCGACTGAAAAATAGTAGAGTTCCTGCAAGAAAACATGAAATACAGGATGCAGACAGTAGTGCGAGGATGCTCTAGTGTATAAGGAACTAAATCTGTAGGGAAATCCATCAGCTAGGGGGTTCAGGAGAGTCAGGGGGGAATCGGGGGATAAACTAGAAAAATCCTAGTTTATATAGGATTAGGGGGAGGCTAGGAGGTTGGAGATCATCCCAATCTGGGAGATCTCCAACGGGGGAATCTCCAACTGCGCAGACGCGCTTCTGCCAAGGTTGGAGAGGCTGTTGAAATAGAAGCTAATTATGAACATTCGGTTTTAGGACGAAATCGTCTGGACGCTCTGTTCATGACGAATTCGTCAGATCGGGGATGATTTCGTCTGATATGCGACGATATCGTCCAACGGTCAAAACAAATCCTAAAAATGGCACGAAAAAGAAGGGAAGCGGGTAACAAGCGGTTTTGGGGTGGTTTTGGGGTTAAAATTTAAATTTTTATCTTTTATCTTTTACTAAGGGTTTAACTGCGCCAATTTTAGGGTGCTACAGTTAGACCCTCCATATCTTCCACTATGAGTTTTATCTCTTGAAGGAACACCAAATGTTTTTGATTCACTTGTATCATATGTTTAACCTAATTATGTTTAGATAGGCTACCTTTCAACCCTTTCACATTCCATGTGATGATCTTCATTTATTTACATGGGGGTGAACATTTAGATGAGGTATTTAACCTTCCCCTCTGCTAACAAGTTTTCTCCATATTTGTCTAAATTGTATTGATTAGTTTTCCCACCTTCTCTTTGGTTGGTATCCATTTTCAATTTTTTGATAGTTTCTTGGTGCATCTGGGTTTGCTCAAGGATCCCTTCTAGATCCGAGAATTGAGAATAGGGTATCATTATCCTTTCTACTGATTCCTAAGATATTTCTCCCTTTAGAATGGATTTTTTTTTGTGTTCTTATTCATCTCTATGGTTGTACTTCACCTTTTAAAACTTACAGGTTGTTGAGTTTGATCTTTCAGGTTGGATATAGTTAAAGCTAGGTCCTGGTGGTCTACTGCATTTAATTCTTTGTCTTGGTCTAGGAATGGGGTTTTTTCCACCTTTGTATCTCTTGTCTACATTTCTTCATCTATTAAATTATCAATTTGTAGATGTGTAAACTTGTTAGTTGAGACAAGATCATATTTTTTACTCATAAGTTTCTTTTGTGTATTCATTTTCTTTGGTACTTCAAAACCCTCTAGGATTGTGTTTCCCTTAATTATTTTGGGATCCTATGACCACAATATCTCGCTAGATGTCCATATTCATGGAAAATATGGCATTTGAATGGGACATTCTCATAGTAAAATTCTTGATTCAATTGGTCCTCTCCAAAATACAGTGTAACTTTTTTTGGGCGGCTTATCAAAGTCTATCAAGACATAGATTCAGACATAGACTATTTATTCGAGTTTCAGAGAACTATCTACCATCATCATGTATGTCCCCAAGGTTTTTCCATTGTCATAAAGATTGTTTGGTTCTATAATTTTTCTAGGAGTCTAAATAATCTAACCCATACCGGTCCAATAGATGATATCTCCTCCTCTACTTGAAACCTGGTATGCCATGGTTTCATGAAAAGTCTTTCTCTTTCATAGAACCAAGGCCCACCCTAGAAAATATGTTTGGTCCTCTTAATTTGCAAATAGAACTAGAAATAATCATTAGGATAAGTTGAAATAGTGAACTCACCTCTAGGTTTCCAAGTATGTGATACCTAGGATTCGAATGTGAGGAGGTTGGGGTAGACTCCCATAAATTTATAGATCGACTCCTTTCGCTCCATGGTATCAATGCCATCCTAAGAATATTTCATTTGGAGTTTAACTATCAGGGAACAATCCACTACTTTGATGCATCCCATTTTTGTCTTCTTAGAATTCAATATCGACATTATTAAGGGTTTAAAAAAGTTTTTGACATTATTGTTCACATTGAATCCCCATTGCCCTCCTTATAGAACCTCTTTAAAACTCATCGTCTTAGTTGACCTTGCAAACTTGATCTTGAGGTTGTTGCCTCTACAAGTGGCACCCTATAGGCCCTCCTTTGTAGCCTTGGCATGTTCAACGTGCTTGAAGTACACAAACACATAGTTTCATTGGGGATACGGTTCTATATTATCTATTTCTCCAAATTTAGAGAAGACTTCCATCAACATGACCTTCGTCGTGTCTATGGGTATATTACTCAGCCATAGATTCTGTGATGACGACATCGAGTCTTTATCTTTCACCTTTGTGGCTTGTGCATAGTACTTACTACCATTTGGTGGGGCTATGATTCACAAACCCTCTGCTCATCATCAAAACCCTCATGTGAAGGATTTCAAAACATGGTAGGATTGCTTTAAAATTGGCCATCAATTCTTATCGAAGATTCATGTGGTTCGACAAAGTAGAGGCCACTCAAAACCTAATTTGGTCTCATCCATCAATTTGACGAGGTGGAAGAGCTTGTTAATAAAAATCCTAGACACCCCTTTCTACTTCCTTAGGAAGATTCACACTGCTACTCTTTCGGTTTTAAAACTGTAACCTCATTAAAATCTCATTGGTAAGAATTACCCACCAACTCAGTTGGCCATTATTTTAAGCCATCTACTCTCATTGTTTGGAACCATCTATTGATCCAAACTACTCTTTCAAACCTCAAAGCTTATTACTTGTTACATTCATGTATCAAAATAATTTACTCATGGGAAGTGTGAAAAGTTGAAAAAAGTTTGAGACATACAAAAGCTTTTGTTGATGGAAGGTATTGAATGAAAAAAATAAAATTATATATTTTTTCACCTTAAAATTATCAACTAACATTATAGTTTAATTGATTTTTTTTTACTTTCAACAAGGAGATTAAGGTTAAAATCTTACCTAGCAATACATGTATATTAGTTAAGGTGTTGTATTACCATTATAGGGTGATGATGTAATATGGGTGAAGCTTATATCAATCTCATGTTAGAAATGAAAACAAATTATTTTAAGTGATCTTTAAGAATTATAAGATTTTGTTTTTTAAGTATAAGAATTTTATATATGTAAAATTAAGTTTTCTTTAAGTGTGTGATGATTGTGTGTTTGGTCTCTATTAATAAGTTCAACTCTCACCCTTAAAGAGTCAGTCAAAAATTTCTCACACTATAAAAAAATAAAAATAAAATAATATTAAATTGGATAACTTTTTCTTTTTAATAATATAAAATAATATTAAAATAAAATAATATGCCATTGTCGGGTCAATGAATCGTTCGTCGTCATTTTGACCGAATCAGGAGCAGGACGTGGGAATGATAACGAAAACCCCATGTCCAAGTAAACGTTTTTCTGATGATCCATTTTCTTTTTGGTACAAACCAATGAAATTTTGGGTACGAAGAAGAGTTAAATAATAAATATATATAAATCCAATTGATAATGTTGGTGCAGGAAGGACCAAGCGTGACTCCCGGGTGACTTTGACAGTGTAGAACCCCTTGGTCGTGGTCTCTCAGACCAAGGCGGCCCCACAAGGGTTTTTCGCTTAAATAAAAAGCATAATGAGATAAAAACTCTTTCCTATTATTTCTAGTTATTCCTCCTCCTATTGGTCCTAGATTTGCTTTAGATGCTCCATCAAAATTCAATTTGACCAATATCACTTCTGGTGGTTTCCACTTTATATTCTTTGCCTTCTTTTTATTTCTCCTATACCCAACATCATAATTACATTCAGTGACTTGAATCCATCTATTAACGCTCTCTATTTCAATATTACAAATTGGATGAGTTGATAGGATCTATTTAGACTCCTCTATGGCTAAAAAAATATTTCTTTTCATAACCTTTGATTTTTTTTCCTTTAAATATTTTTCTATTCCTTTCTAGCCATACAATCCAAAGTAATGTATCTTTTGATATATCCTAAATTATCCATGAAGACTCACTGTTAGAAGTGCTCTTCTATTGCTTTAACCATTCATCACCATGCATTTACCAAACATATTAAGAATCCATTACCTTAGCTTCGAGACTATTGTTAGAGTATATTATATTATTACATTATATTTTCTACTTAGGTTAGTTATTTGCTTAACAACATTTGTTATTGTTAAGCGAATATATATTGTTAGCATATATCTCTAGGTGGTTAGGGATATTAGGTTAGTTATTCAAACCATAAGTTCGTTAGGCTATTCTTAGTCTAAGCTATGTATTATTTATTCAATCATTCTCAATACATTTGTTAATGTTCAGACTTACCTTCATTGGTATCAGAGCGAGAGTGGCAGAGTTGGGCATAGGTGATTTCTCATTTTTGAATGTCAAACACTTTTTTTTGAGGTAGGGCACAAATCCTAAGTAACGATACCCCTAAATCTCGACTGGATATCCTCGACATGAACCCCGAGGTGGATCATGAACTTATCGACCATAGGTCGACACTCTAACTGGAAGATCTGACAACAACCGACCATCTGGACTTTTGCATGTATTCCCAGACATGTATCTCGAGGAGCTGACATGGCATACATGTGGTAGTCGATAGCATCTAACGTGGTGGGCACGCAGATCGAGGTGGTGGTGTGGCAAGTTGATCGCCTAACATCGTGATGATGGTGATGTGGCATTGTTTCATTGGCCTAGCTCAATGGTGATGTGGTGTACATTTATTCATTGGTTTCAACAACAAAACAAAGATCCTCGATGTTCGATTACCCGTAGGCAATCGAATATCTTAAGGGGGATTTTTCCTCTTAAACGCCCATTGCAACAACATCCCTCTACATGTGGGATAAAAGTGAGGAATTTTTTTTTCTCACTCATCTAGGTGGGAGGCTTCAAAGACGCAATGCTTCCCCTTCAGTTTCATCAAGAGCGCTAGCTTGACTAGTCGATCGGGCTAGCGCTAGGTAGTTTGTTCCAGGAAGTCAGGGGATCAAACCCCGCACAACATAAAAACTATTTTTTGCTCAAACCGATGGAGGTAACTTTCTTATTAAAAGGGCATAATTTTTTTGCAAAATCCAAAGATACATTGTGCATTTTGTTCTCAAAAGGAGGGATTCAAAACAAAAATTGCACATTTTTTTTGCAAACTGAAGGGGGATCTCAAAATTCCACCAACACTTGTTTATTTTGCAAAACAAGGGGGGACAAAATTGTATTATTTTTTGCAAAATTATAACACAAGGGGGGAATTGTGAATATCAATTTTTTCAAACACAAAATAATTTTTTCTTGCAAAAATCATTGAAAAAAAGGTGCATTTTCGGTTGCATTCGACACCTTAAAATTGATATTGTAAAAATAGGTGCATTTTCGGTTGAATCTGACACCTATATATCAAAATTTGTGGGCACTTTTGATTGTATGTTGCATTTAATTTCCTATTTTTTGCACTTACATCATAAGTTAAAATTCAAAATCACATAAGACCCCAAATTTTAAACCCTTTTGTGCAATTTATTGCACAACAACGTTTGGTATTTAAGGTACCTCTGGCCCACACTTACAGGTAAAGTTGTCATACTTTGGGCTATTTTATCTAACACCTAATATAGTTGCAACAACGAAGTCTGAGCTATTTTTCTCTATAAATCATCAAGAAGAAATAAGCAAAGCCAATTTTATTTTGATATTCACTCCATCATATACCCTAGTTCACTCCTATTTCTTGGCTTAATTTCCTCCAACTAATCATCCTTTTTCGAAATGGTTTTTAGGTAGGTGCCAACAATTTGAGTGACTACTCTTCCAGTACTCATTTGTGGTATATCGAAAGGGGGACCATTTTGGTGATATAAGAAACCTTCATAATGGCCACTATACACATATATATTTCAGATACATAGTTTTTTAAAGGTTTTAATTATGCTCCATGAAAACTAAAATGATAGCCATTCTACAGGTTGAGTATTTGTGGGATGTAGTGGTTGGAACTATAAAATGTCCCGCTACAACAGGTACAAATCAAGAAGCATATGATAAAAACGATAGAAGGTCCCTCATGTTTATCTTGCTTGCTACTATAGATGAAGTACAACCTCACATTTGTGATGATAAAAATGGTAAAGAAGCTTGGGATGCATTAGTTACCATGTATGAAGGGATGAATCAATCCACCATTCTTAACCTTCAATCCTAACTTCATACTATCAGTATGAAATCTGGTGAAACAATAGAATTGTTTCTTTGTAGAGTGACATAATTGAAGTCCGAGTTGAATGCTTTGGGAGAAACAGTAGAGGATAAGCTCTTGACTTCAGTCATTTTAAGAGCTTTACCAGATTATTACTAGGTGTTAATCACATCCCTTCAAGTATAAATGAGACAAGTTACTTTTATGGAGTTGGTAAATTTACTTCAAATTGAGGAGGCAAATCAACTTCAAAGAGATGAAGGGTCAAATAATGCACTTTATTCAAAATGGGGTTAATGAAACGGGATAACTTTCAGAAGGGGGGATCTTCTTCCAAAGGTTCCAAAGGTAAGCAACCTCAACAAGGACAAAAGAAGTATTGCAAAATTTGTGATATGGAAAACCATGATACCAACAAGTGTTGGTTCAAAAATAAACAACCATTTGACCAAGGTCAAAAGAAAAAGGGAAAGAACAAACCAGAAAAGAAGCATAAGCAACCAAAGAAACATGTTTCTTTTTAGGAATCAGACTTAGATTTTGAGAGGGCACACAAGGTGCTCATGATTCACACATATTCTAAGCAAAGAATCATGTGTGGTATATTGATTCCGAAGCCAGTAAACATGACTAGTGATAAATCATGGTTTGAGACATTTGAGGCTAAGGAAGGCAAACTAGTTACCATAGATGATGATAAGAAATACAGAATCCAGGGTAAAGGAAATGTTTCAGTCACTCTTCCTGATGGAAAATGGGCTTAGTCCTTGCGATTACACAAATGAATAACAAGATGATAGATGATTAAATCAAACCTATTCTACTCTTATTTATATTAATCAATGAACAAATAATAATATTAGAAATATAGCCGACTAAGCTATATTAGGGTTGTAACATGGCTCCCCTCCTCGAAAAGCTTTGTCCTCAAAGCTGGAAATGACTGGAAAATACTTTTTGGTTCCCATGTAGCATCTTCTTCTGGTAGGTCCTACCATTTGATTAGAAATTCTTTGATGTGATGGGATCTAAGCATACGTGATCTGCTCTGTAAAATTACTTCTAGCTGGAGATATATACGTCCTTCTTCATCAAGTACTGGTAATTCTGATTGAGAGTGTACTTTTTGTCCGATCACCTTCTTGAGATAGGAAACATGAAATACTGGATGTATACGGGATGAGGGAGGAAGCTCTAGTTGATATGCCACTTCTCCTATGCGATGCACTATTTTGTAAGGACCATAAAATCTTGGAGCCAACTTTTGACTGGTCTTGATCTTCAATGATAGTTGTTTGTAGGGTTGCAGATACAGGAACACCATATCACCTGTATTAAATTATCTTTCGAAATGGTGTGTGTCTTGTTGCTGCTTCATGCGATTTTGTGCTTGGACCAAATTATCTTTGAGAATGTTGAGCATTGATTGTCGGTGTTGGAACCAATCGTCTACTTGGGCCACTTTGGAAGAACCTGGAACATAATATGCTATTGTTGGTGGTTTTACTCCATACAATGCTTCAAATGGAGACATCTTGATGGAATAATGGTATGAAGTGTTGTACCACCATTCTGCTAAAGAAAGCCAATGACTCCATTGATACTGTTTATCTTGAGCAAAACATCTTAGATAGGTACCCAGACATTTGTTAACTATTTCAGTTTGGCCATCTGTTTGAGGATGGTATGCAGAAGACATATTTAACTTGGTACCACTAAGACGAAATAATTCTTTCCAAAAATTGCTAGTAAATATGGGATCACGATCACTTACAATATTTTTGGGCATTCCATGCAATTTGAAAATTGAGTCCATAAATACCTTAGCCACTTTGCTTGCTGAAAATGGATGTTGTAGAGCATTGAAGTGAGCATATTTGGAGAGGCGATCCACTACCACAAAAATTACTGTTTTACCTTCTGATTTAGGAAGACCTTCAATAAAATCCATTGAAATATGTTCCCATTGGCGATCCGGGATAGGTAGTGGTTGAAGCAATCCTGGAGATTTGACTGTTTCACCCTTATTGCGCTGACATACTTCACATTCAGCCACCCATGTTTTGACCTCGGATTTTAATCCTTTCCAATAAAAGTATTGTTTTACCCGTATATATGTCTTCAAAAAATCTGAATGTCCTACTGATGGAGAAGCATGCGATTCTTCCAGAATCCTGGATTTGATGGTAGAATTGTGTGGAATGTAAATGCGATTCTTTCTTCTTAATACCTTGTCATCATAGGAAAAATGAGGATGCTTGGATGATCCTAACATCAATTCTTGAATTATTTGAGCAGTTTATGTATTTGACAACCATTCCTCTTGGAGCTGAGAAACCCATTGGGAACAAGGACCTGAAATAGCATTGATAACCACTTCATCTTCATATTTACATGATAATGCATCTACTGCCACATTTTCTTTCCCTTTCTTATACTCTATAACAAAATCATATCCCAATAATTTTGTTAACCACTTGTTTTGCTCTGGATAAGAAAATCGTTGTTCTAGAAAATGCTTGAGACTACTATGATCTATTTTTATAATAAAGCGACTACTGATTAAGTAGTGTCTCCATTTCTCAACCGCATGTAGAATAGCCAACATTTCTTTCTCATATGTGGACCTTCCCAAATTCTTACCCAAAATTTGTTTACTTTCAAATGCCAAGGGATGCCCTTCTTGCATTAGTACTACCCCAATACCTATTCCCGAAGCATCACATTCAATCACAAATGGTTTGTGAAAATCTGGGGTTGCCAAAACTGGAGTAGTACACATTGCTTCTTTGAGAGCCATGAAGGCTTGAGTGGCTACTTCAGACCAATGAAAAGCATCCTTTTTTGTGAGAGTTGTGAGAGGGGCTGCAATTTTACCATAGTTGCACACAAACTTGTGATAGTAACCAGTAAGACCCAAAAAACCATGAAGTTTCTTGATGGTTTTAGGTAAAGGCCAATCCTGAATGGCCTTAATCTTATTAGGATCCACTTTAACACCTTCATGAGAAATGATATGACCCAAATACTCAACTTCTTGAACACCAAAAGAGCATTTAGAGCATTTGAAAAAAAGTTTTTCCTTATGTAATATATGAAGAACCTTTCCCACATGCATCAAATGATCCTTCCATGTTTTACTATATATTAGAATGTCATCAAAGAAGACTAAGATAAATTTGTGAAGGAATGGATGAAAGACATGGTTCATGAGACTTTGGAATGTGGATGGGGCATTAGTGAGACCAAAAGGCATGACTAAGAATTCATAATGACCTTCATGAGTACGAAAGGTGGTTTTAGGAATGTCCTCATCCCTTACTCTGATTTGATGAAAACCAGAGCGTAGATCCAATTTTGTGAAAAAATTTGCACCATGCAATTCATCTAATAAATCATCTATGATAGGAATAGGGAATTTATCCTTGATGGTGATTTTATTGAGAGGATAAAAATCAGGACACATACACCAAGAATTATCCTTACGATGGGCCAAAACCACTGGTGAAGAATAAGGACTAGTGCTATGATGAATGACTCCATGTTCTAAAAGTTCTTGGACAATTTTCTCAATTTCTATTTTTTGAGGTTGAGGGTATCGATAAGGATGGACATTAGGAGGAAGGCTTCCTGGAACAAGGTGTATGGCATGGTCATGAGATCATTTGGGAGGTAGTCCTTTTGGTTCTTGGAAAACTTCATCATAGTTAGCCACAATATCTTGAAGATCCTTTGAGTGAATTTCAGGAATATCTTGTGCTTGCTTTTCCAAACAATTGATTTGAGCTATGAATCCATAACTCCCTTTCCTTAATATTTTTTCCATGTTGTGAGAACTCACTACCTTTGATGGAGGAGTTGGAATTCCTTGGAGGTGAATGGTCCTTCCATTTTCTTTCCATTCCACAAATAACTTTCTAAAATTAAAACTGACCATGTCCAATTGTTCTAACCATTCAACTCCCAAAATAACCTCTGAATTCCCTAAACTCATAACAAAGAGAGTTCCATGCCAAGTATAACTTCCCATTTGTATCGAAACTGAAGATGTTCTACCAATACATTGAGCATTTCCTCCATTTGCAACTAAAACTTGAAACTTATCTTGATTGGAGGAGTGAATGTGTAAGTTCAATGCCTTAGCAGTTTTAATGTCAATAAAATTATGAGTACTCCCTGAATCGATCAACACATTTATCCTCTTCTATCGAATGAATCCTGGTACCTTGATTGTATGGTGAGTTGTTAATCCCATAAGAGCATGTACTAAAATAGCCATAGTGTCTTCATCACATGTTGCTTCATCATGATCTATTTGTTCTTCAAGCATAGGTGACTCATGTGAATTGATATCCTCTACTTCCTCTTCATCTTCCTTGTTATCATATTCTATTTGAAATTTTTGTCTTGGTACACATGCTTGATATTTTGGATGATGATTGTGATATTTATAGCAGTAATATCTTGATGGTTGGTCATTTCTATGGAAGGAATTATTGTGATATTGAGGATGATTATAGGAGTCACGTCTAAAGGATGTCAAATTTTGCACCTTTTTCTCAACCAACTTAGCAATCTTTATAGTGTCATCTAAAGAGTATGGATCATGTAAGTCTACTTCAATTTGAATATTCTCTTTCAAACCATGTCTAAAAGTTGAAACCACCACATCGGTTTGTAAATCTCCTGTATAAGCAAGAAGACTAGTGAATTCTGAAATATAATCTCTTACCGAGCCAGTTTGTTTAAGTGCCAATAGATGAACTATGTATGAGGATGAACTCCCTTCATCAAATCTCTTGAGAAAAAGCTTCTTGAATTCAGGCCATAAGAGGGGTCGACTATGTTGATGTTTTTGCCAAGCAAACCATTGGTAAGCTTCAGTACCTAGTTTGGAGGAAGCATAAGGAACTTTTTCAGATTCGGGAACCCGATATAGTTCTAAAATGCCTTCCATTTTAGCTATCCAACCACGTGGATCACCACCCTCAAATGTAGGCATATCAGCACGTGGAATATTAACACCTGTAGGCCATCTTGCTTGTTGATAATCTTCCTCTGTATCCTGATCCTCATTATCATGCCTTCTATGGTAGTTATGTGGGGAATGAGGAGCTTCTTGGTTTTGTTTCCTCAATAATTGCTCCAGCATTAAATTCATGGTGCTCATACTAGTCATTAGTTGAGTTATACATGATTGGACATCTTGGTTACTTGCATTGGTGTTTTCCATTTCCTCATGTGTGAGATTTTCATGGGATGAGTTGGAAGGGGCCATGGGGTTAATAGTAGGATGGTTGGGATCAAAGTTGTTAATGCGTAAAGGAGAGTTGTATTGTGTACCTTTATTTCGTGGAGGTCTTCTAGGTGACTTCGAAAGTCCTTCGTTTGTATTATCTGTGCTAGATAATCGCCCGTTTGGTCCTTTAGTCCACCTGCCACTCATGCACTTGCTTTATAAATTTAGCAAAAAATTGAATCAAGTTTGACCAAAAATTGTGGAATAGGTTGACAAAATGTGTGATTTTATTGCAAAGAGAAAAAAATATATTTGTTTGTTTGCCAACTACGAAGTAAATGTTAATTCCAACGATTATAATATCCCAATGGCTAGTTTCACGAACTGATTAGAATTCCAATGATTATATTATTTTAAAGGCTAGTGCGATATAGGACAACGTGACCACATTGACACATGAGACAAGACTAGACTTGATGCAACCAAAAACTAATATGCAATGAGACGATGCAATAATCAACATGACCAATGGATACTATGTGATAAATACCCAATGAGAGGGCAACGGTATGACAATATGACCCGTCACACAAGCTATAGGACAAGAAAATCAAACACAACCCTACAAGATAAGATGACACAAATTATGATGATAGGGAGGCATGGAACTGAGACACAAGGTGTAAGGTTGAGACACTAGATGACAAGGACTGAGGACACATCATAGCTAACACTCACTACGGAGACCAGAAGCACATTACAACAAATAATTCAATAGGGACATGTTACAGCTAACAACTCACCACGGAGACCCTAGGATCGTGACAACAAGATAAAATTTATGCGTATGTACAAGGCTTGGGGGCTTCGTGTGATCGAAGTCACATTACACTACCTGCAATAAAATGATTTTAAACACTTAAAAGCCTACCTCATTGACAATGTGGGATTATTAAGTTATGATGTGTGCAAGGAAAAAAAATACAGAACGTGAAAGGTTGCGATAAGTTTGATAAAATATTGTTTTCTGAAGTGATAACAACAGATGGCAAACATTCAGAATGGAAATTTGTTTACGCAAGGTAAAATGGACTAAAGAATTTAAACGGCGTAGTGGATAGTGCGTTTTGATTAAAGGAATTGGCTATGGTGGAAATGAAATCAGTGGCTTGATAAGACGAAACGACTTGCATGAATTATTGCTTTGAAGTTTATGATGTTATGGAAAACATTAAAGAGTGGAAGTAAATTTATTTTACATACCCATGATAAAAGAAGTTGTATATACACTGCATGCTTGGAGAAAAAATTGACACGAGTGTGCCTTGATAATACTTCGATCACAATATGATTTGGCGAAACGTTTTGGACGATGACACTGCTTGGACTCATTGGTAAATTTTTTTAATAAATTCGTGCATTATCCCCCGTGATTATACTCCTTGACGTGGTGCAAAATTGTGCATTCTGTAAAGAAATTTTTAGGGTTTCCTTCTATGAGTACACGCTGAATTATGTTCCTTTGTTGTGCATTGATTAGGTGGTATATGTCTTAGTTTTGCGTGACTTGGATACGCTTGAATCCCAACACCCACTTTTGCTAATATGAATCTCTCCTGGAATAAAAATTAGCACTCTACTTTGCTGCATCGGGATCAAACAATGTGCACTAACCTTACTAAATATCAATCTCTCCTGTATGAAAAGCAACGCTCTACTTTGTTGTGCTAGGATCAAACAATGTGCACCAATCCTTACTAAATATCAATCTCTCCTGTATGAAAATCAACACTCTACTTTGTTGCGCTAGGATCAAACAATGTGCACCAATCCTTACTATCACCACTTGAACTTGGAATACTGGATATTTATCTTCGAAATCTTACTATAGCCAACACATCGCCCTAGGAGGCTTAAAACTTTAGTCTTGATGGAGAATATCGAACAGTAATGCACCTAGAATCGCTAGCTCTGATACCACTTGAAGCATAGAAATTCAACAAATGACTGCAAATAATTAAATCGAGAAGGAAATAAAATTATTATTACCACTTTAGGAGGGCTAAGTCCTTCACAAATACGAAGGACTTAGACCTTGCGATTATGCAAATGAATAACAAGATGATAGATGATAAAATCAAAACTATTTTTCTCTTATTTATATTCATCGATGAACAAATAATAATATTATAATATAGCCGACTAAGCTATATTAGGGTTATAACACACTTATTGAGATTAATTTTGATATATTGCAATCTTTTGGTAAATATGAACATGTGGGTACCATATATGGGTTTTCCTCCTCGCTAGAACTAAAGGATATCATATCATAGTCTACTATCTCTTAACCACATAAGCTAGAATCTAAAGGGTGCATGGCATCTTGTGGACCTCCATATTTCCACTAGCACTGGCCAATGATCCAATCCTAGATTATCTAGAGTTATAGTTCTTAGTATATATCCTTTGATAACAATAACCTATCCAATCTCTCTAGGATATAGTCTTCCCCTTTCCTTCTATTGGACCAAGTCATCAGTTTTTTCTCTGGAATAATATCCACTAGAAGGAGATGAGAGATGTGCTCTAGCATAACATTTGCACTACCATCCAAGATTGAATTCCCCATATCTTCTCTACCAAAGAGGTAATAGTGTTGAAGTCCCCCTACTATGGGCATTGCATCAGGGTGATGCTTTAAGAAGCAAGAAACAATTTTCTATTTATATATTTTTTCCACTATGGCCATGGGTGAGTAGACATTTATACATAGCATCTTGTGATCTAATTATCTACTTTGTACTACCAACCCTAAGATCCCCTAAATTCATATTGAGGAATGTACTATAATTTATGAGGGGTCCCAAAATAAGACCACACCTACTAACACTCTTGTGGATCCCAATGCTTCCATCCTCCCAATGGGCCATTTTTTTGGGTTAGACCCTCCATCTCTTCCACTATGATTTTTGTCTCTTGAAGGAACACCAAATGTAGTTGATTCACTTGTATCATATGTTTAACCTCATTATGTTTAGATAGGCTACAACCCTTTCACATTCCATGTGATGATATTCATTGATTTACATGGGGGTGAACATTTAGATGAGGTATTTAACCTTCCCCTTGGCTAACAACTTTTCTCCATCTTTGTCTAAATTGTATTGATTAGTTTTTCTACCTACTCTTTGGTTGGTATTCATTTTCAATTTCTTGGTAGTTTCAGTGGCATATATCTATTTTTCATGTAGATTGTCCCTAATTGGCACTTTCTACATTTAGCCTCTAGCCAAGAGGCCTATAAAATGGAATTCCTTTCTTAGTTTTATGGATCCCAAAATTTTGAATTACAAAGCCATGAAATGATACTAAAAAATCTATTAGGTTCTCCCATTGCTCAACTCAATGTTTTTGGATTACCACTTTGGATTTGAAGTCACCTTTCTTGCTCCCAAAATGACACCCTTGTGCAATATCAAATGCTATTTAGATCTGGTTATGCAAGGGTGCAGGTCTGCAACAATAATCATCTCACCCCGAGATGGTCCGTAGATAAAACCGTCTTGACTTGAGACAGTCTCAATAAAGTGACTGCTTTTTCTATTTTATGTTCCTCTTAGATTAGATCCATTTATTTCTTGTTCCTGTATCAGTTTAGATTTTTATTATTACATGCATGTGTTTGTATTTCATTGCGTTTATCAGTTTCATATTCAATATGAGTTCGACTTTGGTGGGCCCTTCATATGCTATTGGTTCGTTTGCTTTTTTTTCTTTGTGTGTAGGTTATAGGGCTCCAAGACAATGAAAGATAGATAATTCGAACCTCGTGCGATGGTCCTCGAAAACTCACTCCCTAAAAAAGTGTTAGCATTGATATATCTATATTGCACCAGGAATATCACTAATAAAAATGGGATTAACACCCCTATTGTATTCATATTATCATTGGTTGAAATCCCCTTGAGAGGATCATATTTAACACTTTGAAAGAATGACATAATATAAAGATCCATTTTGTTTGTTCAATAATCGTGTTTCATTACTATTTAGTTGTTTGGTGCAAATTTCTTGCTTTTAGGAAGAGAAGTTCACTAGAATTTGAGCTTATCTAATAACTTAGACTCTTGTCTAGGAGAGCAATGAAAATAAGACCTTTGATTTATCATTGTTGATCATTTGACCCATTGTTTTTGTGAAGGCTTTGAGTATTATTTTAAATTTGAATACCTTTTTATTATTTTATTATCGACCAAGGTAGAATCATCCATAAATTGTAGATGAGTAATAGAGTTAGCCCCCACTACCACTATTATTCCTTCCAAGTCCCTTTTATTTCTATTGTTGGTTAATGTTATCCCTAACACTTTTTCTAATATGATGATTAGATAGGGAGATAGAGGATCTCCTTGTCTAATTCCTCTTGAAGCCTTAAAAAGGTGAGAGAGGAAATCATTTATCATCATTGAATATGAAAATGATGATGTGCATCCTATAGTCCATTGAACCCACTCCTAGGAAAATCCAAAATGTAACATACTTTTTGGAGAAATTGTCATTCCACTTTATCATATGCTTTAGATAGATCTAATCTAATGAACATGGAGGGCTTCTTTTGCATAAGCATGGAATGAACCACCTCTTGAGACAATAAAGTTTTATCAATTATATGTTGGCCTTCTACAAAGGCCCTATTATGGAGATACTATCTTATGGAGTAACAACTTCAGTATTTCCGCCATTATTTTTGTGATGATATTATAGAGGACATTGCATAAGTCTATTGGTCTGAAGTTGGATATTGTGTTTGCTTTCTAGGATTTTGGTATTAGTGCTATATAAGTTTTATTAACTTCCTTTAGCACAACCTTTGCAATTTTGACTTCTTCTACTACCTACAATAAGTCTTCTTGGATGATAGTCCAAAATTTATGGTAGATCTCAATGGGAAATCCATTTGGTTGTACGGTATTTCCTTTTTTTTTTTAATTTTAAACACCACTTGTTTCAATTCCTCACTTGTTGTTAGTACAATAAGGACTTGATTATCTGATAGTGTTGGGGATATTCTTGAGGATACCCTCCTAGGCTTCTAAATCTAGCTCTATGACCTAGAATAGTGTAGAGAAGTAATCCACTACAACTTCCTTCATCCCCTCTTTTGTATACACCTATTCCCCATTTCGGTCCCTCAATCATGTTATGAAGTTGTGGTCTTACCTTGATAAAAGGGATTTATGGAAGAATCTCATATTTTGATTCCCTTCCTACAATCATTGGACTCTTGAATTCTATTTCTAGATGATATCTTCTCTTTTATACCATTCTTCCACAAGTGTTGTAAGTCTAAGCTCCTCCCTACTCCACTCCTCTGTTAGGCCTTGATTCCTAATATTTGATTCAGTTGCTCTAGTTGTATAGTGATTCCATTTTTTTGTTGGACATCACCAATATCCTCCCAATTCCACTTATTGAGCTTAATTTTGATATATTCCAATCTTTTGGTAAATATGAACATGTGGGTACCATATATGGATTTTCCTTCTCGCTAGAACTAAAGAATATCATCTCATAGTCTACTATCTCTTAACCACATAAGCTAGAATCTAAAGGGTGCATGGAATCTTGTGGACCTCCACATTTCCACTAGCACTGGCCAATGATCCAATCCTAGATTATCTAGAGTTATAGTTTATAGTATATATCATTTGATAATAAAGTCTTTTGACAACAAGAACCTATCTAATCTCTCTAGGATACAGTCTTCCCATTTCCTTCTATTGGACCAAGTCATCAGTTTGTTCTTTGGAATAATATCCACTAGGAGGAGATGAGAGATGTGATCTAGCATAACATTTGCACTACCATTTAATATTAGGTTTCTCATATCTTCTCTACAAAATAGGTAATAGTGTTGAAGTCCCCCTACTATAGGCATTGCATCAGGGTGATGCTTTAAGAAGCAAGAAACAATTTTCTATTTATACCTTTTTTCCTCTATGGCCATGGATGAGTAGACAATTATACATAACATCTTGTGATATGATTGTTTGCTTTGTACTACCAACCCTAAGATGCCCTAACTTCCTATTGAGGAATGTACTATAATTTATGAGGGGTCCTAAAAGAAGACCACACCTCCTAACACTCTTGTGGATCCCAATGCTTCCATCCTTCCAATGGGCCATTTTTTTTGT
Source organism: Wollemia nobilis (assembly GCA_028583015.1). NCBI lineage: Eukaryota > Viridiplantae > Streptophyta > Pinopsida > Araucariales > Araucariaceae > Wollemia > Wollemia nobilis. Next base: position 3,662,642 of record JAQPPZ010002072.1, on the reverse strand, counting down.
TTAGACCCTCCATCTCTTCCACTCTGAGTTTTATCTCTTGAAAGAACACCAAATGTATGTGATTCACTTGTATCATATGTTTAATCCCATTATGTTTAGATAAGCTACCTTTCAACCCTTTCACATTCCATGTGATTATATTCATTGATCTACATGGGGGTGAACATTTAGATGAGGTCTTTAACCTTCCCCTCTGCTAACAACATTTCTCCATCTTTGGGTAAATTGTATTGATTAGTTTTCCTACCTACTCTTTGGTTGGTATCCACTTTCAATTTCTTGGTAGTTTCAGTGGCATATATTTGTTTTTTCATGCAGATTATTCCTAATTGGCACTTGCTACATTTAGCCTCTATCCAAGAGGCCTATAAAATTATATTCCTTTCTCAATTTTATGGAACCCAGACTTTTGAATTGCTAAGCCATGAAGTGTTGCTAAAAATCCACCTAGTTCTCCCATTACTCAACTCACTATTATTGGATTGCTACTTTGGATTTGAAGTCAACTTTCTCGCTCCTAAAATGACACCATGTGCAACCCTAGACACTATTTGGATCTGGTTATGCCAAGGTGCAGACATGCGATAGTGATTGTATTACCCCAAGATGATCCGTAGATGAAACAATCTCGATCCAAGATGGTCTCAGCCAAGTGACAATTTTTTCTATTTTATGTTCCTCTTAGCTTAGATCCGTCATTTCTTGTTCCTGCATCAGTCAAGATTTTTATTATTAAATGCATGCATTTGTATTTCATTTCATTTATCAATTTCATATTCAATACGGGTTCGAATTTGGTGGGCCCTTCATATGTTATTGATTACTTTTCTTGTTTTATTTGTGTGCAGGTTACAGGGCTCCAAGACCATGAAACATAGAGGATTCAAACCTCATGCGGTAGTCCTCAAAAAATATCTCCCTAACAAATTGTGTTAGCACAGAGATATCTATATTGCACAAGGAATATCATTTATAAAAAGAGGAATAACATCCCTATTGTATTCATTTTATCGTTGGTTGAAATACCCTTGAGGGGATCATATTATAACACTTTGAAAGAATGGCATAATATAAAGATCCATTTTGTTTGTTCAATCATCATGTTTCATTAATATTTAGTTTTTTGGTGCAAATTTCCTACTTTTAGGAAGAGTTCACTAGAATTTGAGCTTATATAATAACTTAGACTCTTGTCTAGAAGAGCAATGAAAAATAAGACCTTTGATTTATCATTGTTGATCATTTGACCCATTACTGTTGTGAAGGATTTGAGTATCATTTTAAATTTGAATACCTCTTTTATTGTTTTCTTATCGACCAAGGTAGAATCATCCACAAATTGTAGATGAGTAATAGAGTTAGCCCCCACTACCACTACCATTATTATTCCTTCAAAGTCCCTTTTGTTTCTATTGTTGGTTAATGTTCTCCCTAACACTTTTTCTAATATGATGATTAGATAGGGGGATAAAGGATATCTTTGTCTAATTCATCTTGAAGCCTTAAAATTGTGAGAGGGACAACCACTTATCATCATTGAATATATAACTGATGATATGCACCCTATAGTCCATTGAACCCATTCCTAGAAAAATCCAAAATGTAATAACACTTTTTGGAGAAATTGTCAATCCACTCTATCATATGCTTTAGAAAGATCTAATCTAATGAACATGGAGGGATTCTTTTGCATATGCATGGAATGAAGCACCTCTTGAGCCAATATAATTTCATCAATTATATGTTGGCCTTCTACAAAGGTCCCTATTTTGGAGATACCATCTTATGGAGTAAGGGCTTCAATATTATCACCATTATTTTTGTGATGATATTATAGAGGACATTGCATAAGGCTAATTGTGTTTTCCTTCTAATATTTTGGTATTAGTGCTATATAAGTTTTATTAAATTCCTTTAGCACCACCTTTGCAATTTTGACTTCTTCTACTACCTCCAATAAGTCTTCTTGGATGATATTCCAAAATTCATGGTAGAACTCAATGGGGAATCCATTTGACCCTAAGGTCTTTCCTTTTTAATTTTAAACACTACTTGTTTCAAATCCTCACTTGTTGCTGGCACAATAAGAACTTGATTCTCTGATTGTGTTATAGTGTTGGGGATATTCTTGAGGATCCCCTTCTAGGATTGTAAAACTAGCTCTATGGCCTAGAATAGTGTAGAGAAGTAATCCACTACAACTTCTTTCATCCCCTCTTTTGTATACACATATTCCCCATTTCGGTTCCTCAATCATGTTATGAAGTTTTGGGCTTGCCTTGATAAAAGAGATTTGTGGAAGAATCTCATATTTTGATTCCCTTCCTAGAACCATTTGAATCTTGAATTCTATTTTTAGAGGATCTCTTCTATTTTATCCCATTCTCAACTCCACTCCTCTGTTATACCAAAATCCTCCCAATTCCACTTATTGAGATTAATTTTGATATATTGTAATATTTTGGTAATATGAACATGTGGGTACCATATATGGGTTTTCCTTATCTCTAGCACTAAAGGATTTTATCTCATTGTCTGCTATCTCTTAACCACATATTCTAGAATCTAAAGGATGCATGGCATCTTGTGGACCTCCATATTTCCACCAGCACTGGCCAATGATCCAAACCTAGATTATCCAAAGTTACAGTTCTTAGTATATATCCTTTGATAATAAAGCCTTTTGACAACAAGAACCTATCCAATCTCTCTAGGATACAGTCTTCTTCTTTACTTCTATTGGACCAAGTCATCATGTTCTCTGGAATAATATCCCCTAGGAGGAGATGAGAGATGTGCTCTAGCATAACATTTGCACTACCATCCAAGATTCGATTTCCCCTATCTTCTCTACCAAATATGTAATACTATTGAAGTCCCCTTACTATGGGTATTACATCAGGGTGATGCTTTAAGAAGCAAGAAATTATTTTCTATTTATACCTTTTTTTCTCTATGGCCATGGGTGAGTAGACATTTAGACATAGCATCTTGTGGTTAGATTGTCTGCTTTGTACTACCAACCCTAAGATCCCCTAACTTCCTATTGAGGAATGTACTATAATTTATGAGGGGTCCAAAAATAAGACCACACCTCCTAACACTCTTGTGGATCCCAATGACCCAATTGTTTTGGGATAGACCCTCCATCTCTTCCACTATGAGTTTTGTCTCTTGAAGGAACACCAAATGTAGTTGATTCACTTGTATCATATTTTTAACCTCATCATGTTTAGATAGGCTACCTTTCAACCCTTTCACATTCCATGTGATGATCTTTATTTATTTACATGGGGTGAACATTTAGATGAGGTCTTTAACCTTCCCCTCTACTAACAACTTTTCTCCATCTTTGTCTAAATTGTATTGATTAGTTTTCCTACCTTCTCTTTGGTTGGTATCCATTTTTAATTTCTTGATAGTTTCTTGGTGCATCTAGGTTGGCTCAAGGATCCCTTCTAGATCCGAGACTTGAGAATAGGGTATCATTACCCTTTCTACTGATTCCTAAGATATTTCTCCCTTTAGTATGGATTTTTTTTGTGTTCTTATTCATCTCTATGGTTGTACTTCACCTTTTAAAACTTACAGGTTGTTGAGTTTGATCTTTCAGGTTGGATATAGTTAAAGCTAGGTCCTAGTGGTCTACTGCATTTAATTCTTTGTCTTGGTCTAGGAATGGGGTTTTTTCCACCTTTGTATCTCTTGTCTACATTTCTTCATCTATTAAATTATCAATTTGTAGATGTGTAAACTTGTTAGTTGAGACAAGATCATATTTTTTACTCATAAGTTTATTTTGTGTATTCATTTTCTTTGGTACTTCAAAACCCTCTAGGATTGTGTTTCCCTTAATTTTTTTGGGATCCTATGACCACAATATCTCGCTAGATGTCCATATTCATGGAAAATATGGCATTTGAATGGGACATTCTCATAGTAAACTTCTTGATTCAATTGGTCCTCTCCAAAATACAATGTAACTTTTTTTGGGTGGCTTATCAAAGTCTATCAAGACATAGATTCCAGCATAGACTATTTATTCGAGTTTTAGAGAACTATCTACCATCATCATGTATGTCCCCAAGGTTTTTTCTATTGTCGTAAAGATTGTTTGGTTCTAGAATTTTTCTAGGAGTCTAAATAATCTAACCCATATCGGTCCAATAGATGATATCTCCTCCTCTACTTGAAACCTGGTATGCCATGGTTTCCTGAAAAGTCTTTCTCTTCCATAGAACCAAGGGCCACCCTAGAAAATATGTTTGATCCTCTTCATTTGCAAATAGAACTAGAAATAATCATTAGGATAAGTTGAAATAGTCATCTCTAGGTTTCCAGGTATGTAATACCTAGGCTTCAAATTTCAGGAGGTTGGGGTAGACTCCTATAAATTTACATATCAACCCCTTCGCTCCATAGTATCAATACCATCCTCAATATATTTCATTTGGAGTTTAACTATCAGGGAACCATCGACTACTTTGATGCACCCTATTTTTGTCTTCTTAACATTCAATCTCAACATTATTAAGGGTTTAAAAAAGGTTTTGACACTATTGTTCACATTTAATCCCCATTGCCCTCCTCGTAGAGCCTCTTTAAAACTCATTGTCTTAGTTGGCCTTGGAAACTTGATCTTGAGGTTGTTGCCTCTAAAATTGATGCTCTATAGGCCCTCCTTTGTAGTATTGGCATGTTCATCGTGCTTGAAGTACACAAACACATAGTTTCATTAAGGATACGTTGCTATACTATCAATTTTTCCAAATTTAGAGAAGACTTCTATCAACATGACCTCTGTCGTGTCTATGGGTGTATTACTCAGCCATGGATTCTGTGATGACGACATCGAGTCTTTATATTTCACCTTTGTGGCTTGTGCATAATCCTTGCTGCCATTTGGTGGGGGCTATGATTCACAAACCCTCTGCTCATCATAAAAACCCTCATGTGAAGGATTTCAAAACATGGTAGGGTTACTTTAAAATTGGTCATCAATTCTTATCGAAGATTCATGTGGTCCAACAAAGTGGAGGCCACTCAAAAACCTAATTTTCTACTTCCTTGGGAAGATTCACACTGCTAATATTTCAGTTTTAAAACTGTAACCTCATTAAAATCTCATTTGTAAGAATTACCCACCAACTCAATTGGCCATAATTTTAGGCCATCTACTCTCATTGTTTGGAACCATCTATTGATCCAAACTACTCTTTCAAACCTAAAATCTTATTACTTGTTACATGCATGTATCGAAAGAATTTACTCATGGGAAGTGTGAAAAGTTGAAAAAGGTTTGAGACATACAAAAGCTTTTGTTAATGGAAGGTATTGAATGAAAAAAATAAAATTATATATTTTTTCACCTTAAAATTATCAATTAACATTAGTTAAATTGATTATTTTTTTTACTTTCAACGAGGATATTAAGGTTAAAATCTTACCTAGCAATACATGTATAATAGTTAAGGTGTTGTATTACCATTATAAGGTGATGATGTAATATGGGTGAAGCTTATTTCAATCTCATGTTAGAAATGAAAACAAATTATTTTAAGTGATCCTTAAGAATTATAAGATTTTGTTTTTTAAATATAAGAATTTTATATATGTAAAATTTAGTTTTCTTTAAGAGCAAGTGTGTGAGGTGGTGGGTGTGTGATGATTGTGTGGTTGGTCCCTATTACTAAGTTCAACTCTCACCCTTATGAGAGGTCATGGTAGGAATGGAAATGCCTTGCTTTGAGCTTCAGTCAAAAGTTTTTCGCACTTTAAAAAAATAAAATAAAATAATATTAAATTGGATAACTTTTTTCTTTTTAAATTAATACATAAGATTAAAAAGTAACCTTGTTATTTTTATTTTTTTTGATACATAGGGAAGTTGGTTACATCCACATTGCCAAGTTCAAATTACAGTCAAGTTGCGCTCAACAAGCCTATACCACCTCGTTATTATTGACCTAGCATGAGGAGGACCATTGGTCACTCAAAAAATTCAGATCAGACTACTACCTTTGCAACAGGCATACCCCCAAGATTTAAACCTAGACCTCTTCTTGATAAGTGCTTGGTTATAAAAATAAAATATTTTAATAATATAAAATTAAATCAAATTATATTAACATTGTTTTGTAATAAAAACAATTAAAATCCAACTTATATAATTTAAAGTTTTTTTTTTAAATTAAGTATGAGATTGAAAGGGGCACTTATATTACAATCATCACCACATAGTAGTATTATAACAAAATAATAGTATTACAACAAAGCTTAAATATTATCGATATATAGCTTGACAAAATTTGAACCTTGAACTCCTCTTTAAATATTGAAAAATCTAACCTATTAAACTAATAATACTTATAATATAATTTAAATCTTTATCTTTATTTTACAATTCACTTTTTAAAAACGAAACCTTCCTATTTTTTAATAGGTTAGAAATATCTTTCAAAACAATTTTGATAGTTAACAACGTGGTCGATCCCTCGGCGGCGGGAAATGCACAATAAGACCAGCAAACTTGTTTACATTAGCAATCCTGTAATTGGCAAATAGCTCACCCTAAGCTGGGAGGAAACAGAAACGAAAAAATTGGAATGAATGAAAGATTTTAATTACGTCCGCGAGACCCAAAAATGGTCCATGGGACCTCAAATATGGAAGTACAATTACTCAAATCATATCATATGATCTTTAATATCTTTGAGAAGGTTGTTCCTTCTCCTGTTGATTTGTGTTAGCAATTCTCCAACTTTTTTTATTTTCCTGTCTTCAAATAAATCTGTAATAAACTCGTTCCCAAGTGTTTCTTTGTATTTGTCACGGATATCTGAAAAACTCGGGCATTTATAGATGAAGTGTTCCTCTGTCTCTACTGCCTCTGTGTTGCATAGAGTACATATCCTTTCTTCCCATTGTTCTTTGGGCGTTGTCCATCTCCCTGTTTCACATCTAAGCCTATGAGAGCTAGTCCTTATCTGAGCAATGAGTATTTTTTCCTTCCACTTGATTTCAGCGCCTATATACGCTTTTTCCTTGTGGTCATACGTTGGGTTAAAATTTGCAATATAATATTGTCTTTTCCTGCTTGCATTTTTCCACATTCCACTTCTGAACTTTTCATTCACATAATTTTTAATGTCTTTGTTGACATTTGGGCATTCATTTATGTTGATTTCCCAACGTTTCATCCATTTCTGATTTTGTTTCATCCACGTATTCTTTCGCCTATGTAACTCTTCGTCCCTAACTGCTCTAGGCCATCTATCATTTGTCATGTTTTCTGTTTTTTTTCAAATAACATAACAGCTTGGTCATAGCAATTGCTTCTAAAAGGAACATTCCAGTTTCAGCTAGAATAATTTCATAAGGGGTTGTGTGGGAAGAAAACGTTTCAATTGAAGACTAAAATTGGGAAAACACAAAATACAAGATTTGATTATTCGACACCTAAAAACACGAGCGCCTTCAAATTCAAACACAAATAAATGGAGAAATATTCAAGACGAAAATTTGGCGCTACCTTTAATCCTGTCGTTCCAGAATGGCCACGGCCCAGGCAAGATTTTGTTGATAATTACAAAACAGATATTGAAGCGGAACGAAATTGGAAGGTTTGAAGAAGCGTTTGGCTCTTCCGGTAAAGCACATATGAGTTGCTAAAGGTTGAGATGAACAAAATATGAAGTTGGAATGCATGAATGTGGACGGAATTGCATCCACATACATTCCCATTGCTGGTTCAATGAATCTATCCGTCGTCGTTTTGACCGGATCAGGAGTAGGACGTGGGAATGATAACGAAAACCCCATGTCCAAGTAAACGTTTTTCTGATGATCCATTTTCTTTTTGGTACAAGTCAATGAAATTTTTGGACTTAAAAGGGATAGGTTCTATGGGTTCTTTTGCTTAGGATTTTAGAAGGTTGAGTCTTGAGGTTTTTTTGGTTTGATTTTTTAGTAGATTGGGGTTCCAGATTTTGTGGATTTTTTTTGGTTTGAGGGTTTTTTGGTTTGATTTTCTAGAAGGTTGGGATTCCATTGATTTTGTTTTTATATACACCAGGGTTTTGTAAAAGTACAATTGGTTTGATTTTCTAGAAGGTTGGGTTAAAGGTCTTTGAGGGTTTTTTGGGTTTGATTTTCTAGAAAGTTGGGTCCCATTGATTTTGTTTTTATATAGAACAAGGTTTTGTAAAAGTTCCAAGTGCAATAAAATATATACTATTAAAATCAAATGAAATAATAGTACTTTTTTACATATTTTTATTAAGTGATAAATTTGCACTTAATTAATTATCTTTTTAAATTTGAAATTTTAAATCCTTGGAATATAAGACATGAAAACATTGAAAATAAAACTAAGGTTTATAAAGGTTTCTTACTAATATATATATTAATTATTGTAAATAAATAAAATAATAATATATTTTTTAACCTATTTTTTATTAAAAAATGAAATCTCATTCAATTAATTATCTTTTCAAATTTCAAATCCTTCGAATACAAAGGTCTAAAAACATTAAGGAAATAAGTCTTTTCGTTGGTCGTAAGTGTAAAGTTTGGCTTCAACCTATCAAGGTACTATTGCTCACTTTTGCTTGGATAAAAGGGTACTAACTTTGTGGTGTTTTGGATGCCTTACTTGCAAATAAATGAAATTAAGGGAGATGTATTTTCATGAATTTTGTTTAAAATTTGAAAGGAAGGTACTATTGCTCACTTTTGCTTGGATAAAAGGGTACTAACTTTGTGGTGTTTTGGATGCCTTACTTGCAAATAAATGAAATTAAGGGAGATGTATTTTTATGAATTTTGTTTAAAATTTGAAAAGGATAAATGGTTTTGTTTAAAATTTGGAAAAGACAAATAGATTTGGTTTCGACATGCTTATTTTTTTCTTTAAAAAAATGAATTTCAACCTAATTAAATTTATAAAACAATAAGATTCTTAATAAATTGGAAACTTGGACAGATACCTTGATAATAGAGAAAATATGAATGGATTATTCTTTAGTATGGAAAATCAAGAATGATTGATTGTTACTAAGGATTATTCTTTAGTATGGAAAATCAAGAATGATTGATTGTTACGAAGCATACTTTAGTTTTGGTTTACATGATTCTGGGCATGTCCTAGTTGGAAATCTTATTCCAAGTTAAGAGTAGGTGATCATTAACACAAATTTGGTTTCAAATTTCAGGAGGTCAAAAAAAGTGTATGAGAGCCTTGTCCTCTTCTTTCTAAAGAATCAAATAAAAAATTTTAAGTAAGACAAGAAATTAAGTCTTGTGCTCTATTTTTATATTTTTGACTTTGAGATGACATTGTTTAAATTTTGGATTTTCAAGTACAAAACCCATGTTCAAATCTTGTCAAACAATACATACATAATTATTAATATGGTTTGTGGTAATATTATTATGTGGTTTTCATTCAGGAAACCCAAGTTCAAACCCCACTCGGTATGAGAGGACCAAGACCTCTCATAAAAACTTATATATAACTTAAATTTTTAAGTTGCAAGCTTACTATAGTGGTAAGGGCTTTGGCCTCTCTTCAACAGGTTTAAGCCCCTCAATAAAAACATGTGTAAACTCATTGAAAAAAATATCATTATATAGTTCATTGATATACTATGATAATATAGTTCTATTGTAATATAGATAACATATTGATCCCATCATGAAAATGAATAATATTTAGTCCATGTGAACAACACAACGATTCAGGTTTTGGCTCTTCTTTGAGAGATCCAAGGTTCAAATTGCGGTGTGAGCGAGTGTGTGAGAGGGTGGGTGTGTGTATGGCCATATGTTTGGTCCCTATTGATAAGCTCAACTCTCACCCTTATCATAGGTCATGGTTGATATGAGGATGACCAACCTTGAGCATGAGTCATAGGATATTCTCAAATTTTAACCCAATATAAAAAATGAATAATATTTATATATTTTTAAATTTTATATTTATTTTTTATTATTTTAGCTTTTACATGTGATTTTTTAATAAGTTTCTTTTATATGGTGATCATATCAATCATTTATTGCCATTTGGTTTTCAAGTAAACTTATATGAATTACTCTCCATATTTTATATAAATTTTATGATATCAGATCAACTAATGACTTAGCCACCTCAACAAGTACTAAGGTTTTCAACTAATTTTATATAAATTGTTACACAAATCCTATGATACATATATCAAGATATGACTTAACATACTCATCAAGTTTTCAGGTTCTCAAGTGATATTTTTTTTATTGAAATTGTTGCCAAATTCATATTAACCAAAATCTTAAGGGAACAAATACAATATAAAGGCAGCTCGTCATTTGGGTGTCTACATCCAAACCTAAACACCTAACATCAGAACCATGATAGACTTCCCTCTAGTAGGGACAAATCAAACTCAAGTACATTCACATGATCATGCAGGGCACCCAACACCAAAAATAAGCACATTGAAGACCACACATAGACCCCCACTACAATATGAGGCCATGAAGGACCAACACAAAGGAGAATTGAGAAATATTATGACACTTAAGACACTCGACTACAAGCATTGGAAGTGAACAACCACACAAATGATCCCTTAGTGACCCATGTTAAAAACTAAGATATCCCTAGTGGTTGTTATAGGGATGAAAAAGCATGTCATCACCAAGAATCTTAAACGATGTGCTGGCATAAAACTGAATGACTAGAGACTATTGAGGTACTCCCTCTAATGGACAACCTACATACTATCTATTGAGAAGAGACTACTGCACTACCAAAATAAAAATTGCAAGGGAGTAACCATGCTCGAAAAACATCTACTTAAGGAGATGAGTCTAAGTGAACCTGCTCCACCTCATGCTATGATGAGATCCTAATATGAGGACTGTAATAAGTATTTTTGGCTTCTAATTCCACTTGACCCAAATGCTTCATCAAGTGTGTTTGATTATACATCACCGAGCTATGTTCTCAAGTGATCTTATACGTGTTGTTATATAAATCTCATAATATAGGCTTAAATTATGATTTATTCTATATAGCAATTTTTTTTTTTATAATTTCTTTCCCTACAAGAATAAAACATACAAATTATCAACTTTTATTTGAACAAAAAATAATAAATAAATGAAAATTTTAATTAATTTTAATATCACTTAAATTATACCCACGTGTTGTAGGTGATTTGGAGAGGTTAGGGAAATCCTCTAAGGGATGTCCTTGGTTCGAATCTCCATGCTACCAAACACACATTGGGTACCCAAAATCTAGTTGATAATGCTGGTGCGATCAAGATCAGGCGTGACTCTCGGGTGATTTTGATGGTGTAGAACCCCTTGGTCGTGGTTTCTCAGACCAAGGCAGTCCCCCAAGTATTTTTTGCTAAATTAAACAAAACCACTTAAATTATTAATTAACATTAATTGAATCGACTAAATTTTTTGACTTTCAAATTAGGAGATTCAATTTCAAATCTTATCTAGAAATATATGTATAAGAGTTAAGGTTTTGTATTATCATTATATGGTGATATGTGTTATGGGTGAAGCGTATTTCAATTCCATAGAACAAATAAAAACAAAAAATTTAAAGTAATCTTTAAAAATTATAAGATTTTTTTTTGAAAATATAAGAATATATATATATATATATATATATATATATATATATATATATATATATATATATATATATATAAAGTGATCTTTGAGATTATAAGTTTTCTAAATTAATTATATAATTATTTTTTTGCTTGAGAATAAGGGGTTGTATTGGCCCCATCCTTGACAAATCACAACTTTCCCCTTTAGATCTTGAAATTTTACAAAAATATCCAATTCTCATCTCAATTAAGTTGCTATAGCTAGATACCTACATTAATTTTCATAAAATGTTTGAGTTCTTGATTTTCATTTTCTGGATCTTCTTCAATTTTTTGTGTGAGTACAAATATTACAAAATTTAGCTTCTTCTTTACATTTTCCTACAACAACCTTCACAATACCAAAAATCCACATTTATTGTCTATGCATTACATCTTAGTAGAGTAGTTTTTTTGAAACATCGCACTATCATTATCCGCTCTACCAAATCTGGATTGCTAGTTTCCTTTATGAAGCATAAGTGCAACCACAAAATTGTAATTAATAGTTTATATGAACACACATTAATGTTGTAAAATAAATCAAATATTATCAATAGAAAACATTAAAGTAAATCTTAATCTTTATTTAATTGAAGCAATAAATATTTTCTTGTCAGCTTTAGCTACACTTACTACTTTCTCTAAACAAGAAAAAGAGAATTTAGCTTCAAAATCCTCAATTAAAACCCCTCTATTAGCTAGCCTTTATGCACATATATTCCCTTCCTTTAATGTATGTGTAAACTTGATTTAGTCAAACTCTATAGCAAGGTCTTGTATTTTCACAATTATCTCTTATATGTTCATGGAGCCTTTGTTTTCCTTAAAATTACATTTATTACTATTAGTGAATCACCTTCCATCCATACTCTATTCCATTTCATTTGTTTGTATATTTTTAACCCTTCCAAAGCTACCCAAGCTTCGCCTTCATTATTTATCTTAAATCCACTATTGAAAGGATAATGAGATAAAATCTCTCTCCTATTATTTTTAGGTATTCATCCTATTGGTCCTAGATTTCCTTTAGATGCTCCATCAAAATTCAATTTGATCAATGTCATTTTTTGTGGTTTTCACTTTATATTTTTTTACCTTTTCTCTTATACCCAGCATCATAATTTCATTCAGTGACTTGAATCCATCTATTAAGGCTCTCTACTTCAAGATTATGGGTTATGGCTAAACAAATATTTCTTTTCATAACCTTTGATCTATTTTCCTTTAATATTTTTCTATTCCTTTCAAGATATATAGTCCAAAGTATTGTATCTTTTGATATGTCCTAAATTTTCTATGAAGCCTCACTTTTAGAAGTGCTCTTCTATTGCTTTAACCATACCATTATCATAGTTTCAAGACTATCAAGCAATGTCACAAAATATGGTCTATATTCTCCTCCTCCTTTTTACATAGAATACATTGTGAGGGGATATGAAAACCCATTTTCATAAGGTTATCCCAAGATAAATTTATTTTATGACCTACTAGCCAAACAAACATTTTGATTTTAGGAATGCTTGCGCTATCTCATATATCTCTCCATATTTTTGCAATATTCCTATTTTGTTTTTACAATATATCCACTTTTTGTTGTGTATTCTCCTAAGCTATTCAACTCCCAAATCAACTTATCCTTGGCTCCCCTCAAAATAATCACTATTGTTATATTTCTACTCAATTGCCTTCTAGCATCAATGTCTTGTATACTTTAAAATATATTCTTTTTCATTTGTATCTTCCTTCTTGATCCTTGTACATAATGTTTGAAACTCTATCACCATATTTGTCTTGAAGTAATCTCATCTATGGTTTCAAAATTGGATCTAGATTGAGTGGTTTTTTATCACATTAAGTATCCATCCAAATAAAAAAATTTCTCCATTTCCCACCACCCATCTTAGACATTTAATCACTAGTTACATTGATTTTTTTAACTATTTTATAGTTCAAAACCATCTAGTAGTGAGAATGTAGTAAATATTAAGCTTGAGTCATTAGGCTCTACTTAATTACTTAGAAGAATTATTTTCCATTGTCTTTGACTCTCTTTGTATAATCTCTAAATTACTTTTCTCCTAAGAGCTAAGTTTACATATGCAAGAACTCTTAAACCAAGATCTCCCTTAGTTTTATCATCACTCACCTTGCACCATTTCACCAAAGAAGATTTCCTTCTATCATGTAATCCTCACCACAAAAATGATTGCATAGTATAGATTAAACCTTTTTCTATTGATTTTGGTATAGAATACAAAAACATATAATATGTTGAAATAGTCTGTAGAACGAATTTACTTGGCTACACTTTTCTTGCTAATGATAGCCATCTTTCTTTCCATGTCAATAATATATTTTGAACTTTACTACTTATAACTAGATTCCACAATTTTATCTTTATTCTCCTCTCAAATAAAAACATCTCTAAATAAATTACTTAGAAATTTACAACCCCATTTAAACTAACCTACAAATCCTTATTAATTTTAATTAAAGTGTTTAAAAAAATAAATTTTAGAATAACATATGTTTCATCATCAAAGAATTTAAATTAGAAATTAGATGTGAACAATTTCGTTACTTTTTGTCTCCTCTTTATACCTATCACGTTCCAGCATCAAGTCCCATTTTTTTCCTTAAGGTTCTTGCACTCTTTCACCCACGAACATATATAAATACAAAATACATACAAAATAAACTCTAATTTCACCGGTACTTTTGAGTTTTAAAATGCCAATTCTTCAACGACGGGAGCAGTTATCTGCTCAAACACGCGCAGCCGATGATTTCTTTTGGGAGGCGTCTCAGCAGTACCATTCATGCTTTCTCCTGCCCAACGCCAACAGCACTCCAAGCTCTCTTCTAAACCTGCCATTGACATGTCTGCAGCATTTGATCCTCCTTTTCTGCTTTCCTTCCCCTTACTATTAGCCGCCACAATTTGATTCAACAACTCCTCTGCCCTCTTTGACGACTTCAAATCTTTACGAGAGGAAAGCACTCCTTGAAGAATAGCAGTGGCCTCCTCCAGTTTGCGTTGCTTCATCAGACACATGCTCAAATTGCACGCCTTGTTGTCGTCGGGATCCATTAACTGAGCTTTTCTGCGATGTAATCAACATCAAAGACGTAAATTTCCAATCGTTGCTTTCTCTTTACAACTAAATTAAAGAAATCTCACCTGTAAACTATCTCGGCAGCAGCATAGTTGAGTTGTTGCATGTATGCCCATCCCAGATTACCCTGCCAGCAGCCATAACACTCAGACTTCGCTCTTGCTATACAAACTTATTCTTACAAGTAATAATAAATCAGAGGAGATGCCGAGTTGCAGACCAGAAGTCGGGTAGTCTCTTGCTTTATGGATAGCTGAAACTTCTTTCCATGTGACCGCGCGGATTTCGTAGCTTTCCCGTTAAACGCAGCGCCTTGTTGAATCAGGTGGAGCTTGTGCTTCAACAGCTCGATCTCCTCATCCAAACTTCCACATTTCTACGCACAAGCATCATGCGAACAGAAGATTATATATAAAATTTATTAAATACAACTATTAACATGACGAGAGATACATATGCTTGGAGGTGTACCTTGTAAAGATCGATAAGCACGTTGTCGAGAGACTCCTGTGCTTGCTCGGAGCAAAGGTCTCTGAAGGATTTGACGGCTTCAATGGCCTCAAAGGGTCTATTCTGCTGCTTCATCAGAGAGGCCATATCCTTGAGGGCGCTGTCGACACGGTCCCCGGCACGTATGGCTTCCCAGAACAGGGCTATGGCCCTCTCGGGTTCCTTGTCCACAAGCTGTCCTCACAGAACGCAACTCGTCACTTAACGGTTATGAGCATCTGAAATTTTGAGAAAAGAATGCAAATTGGAAGAATACACGACCTGAAGATGCTTGGCCCTGCCGTAAGGGGTGTCCGCAAGGGGAACCTTGTATATAACATGTAACGGATCGTTTTTCACTTGCGCTTTCAAAGAACATGTCTGCTGAGAAGGCGGCTCAGTTTGAGGTTTTGTCCTCCGTGGTAAGGGCGAAGGCCTGGTACTCACCTCCATTTTATTATATTTTATAGTTTCGATCCTTCGGCGGCGGGAAACGCACAAGGAGACCAACGGACCTGTTTACATTAGCAATCCTGTAACTGGCAAATAGCTCATCCCTAGGCTGGGGGGAAACAGAAACAAAAAATTGGAAGAAAATGTTTCAATTGAAGACTAAAATTGAGAAAACACACAAGACCAGATTCGTTTATTCGACACTTTGAAAGACGAGCGCCTTCAAATTCAGACACAAATATTGCAATGGCCACGGTCCAGCAAGAATTTGTTGATAATTATAAAACAGATATTAAAGTTGAACGAAATTGGAAGCTTTGAAGAAGCGTTTGGCTCTTCTGATAAGCATATATGAGTTGCGAAAGGTGGAGATGAACAAAACATGAAGAGGAGAGAATACATGAATGTGGACGGAATTGCATCCACATACATTGCCATTGCTGGTCCAATGAATCGTCCGTCGTCGTTTTGACCGGATCACGAGCACGAATAATAACGAAAACCCCGTCCAAGTAAACGTTGTTCTGGATGATCCCGTGCTTGTCTTGTAGTCCGTTCTTGGGTCTGTTAATTTCGTTTTTATTTGATAGTCTTGGGATTTATAAACATACATACTATTAAACACAAATGAGATAATTGGTTTTTTTTTATAAAAGATAAAAATGCTTTTAATTAATTAAACAAGATTTTATTTCTTAATAAAAATATGTTAAAAAAAAATTAAAAAATAAATTATTATCTCATTTATTTTTTAACACATTCTTATTAAAAAATAAAATTTTAAGGAAGCCACTTGCATTATTGGTTATGTGACCCGGGTTCAATCCTCATGGTGGATTACTTAAAAAAAAAAAAAAAACATTTAATTAATTATCTTTTTTGAGTGTATGGTAGATCAAGGACATGGTGAGCCACATTAAAAGTTATTTGGTATCAGGTTGAGGATGTTATTTTGGTTTATGTAGGTAGAAGGAAAAATGCAACACATGACTTTTTGGTTAAAAAATGATGTGAGCATCTTGTTGGATACTGGTTGAAATTTTATGAGAACAAAGATATTGTAAATTGGATGGAGGTGAACAAACAAATTTTATTACTAGCTAGTAGTGATTTGGGCAATGAAGTGTGTGGGATTGCCTTTGGTATGGTATAACGTTGTTGCTTATAGTGTTCTTAGTTTCAATTTGGGATAGCCCCCAAAGTCATGGTAAGAGAGAGAAGCAATTTGGGTCCTCTAGAATAATTTTAATGAAAATTGTAATCAAGATTGCTTTTTGATGAGTGTTTACCAACATTAGGTTGGCGTTTCCAATCCCAAGCCCCCTCCGAGGTCTCCCTCACTTGGAGTAAAATTTTACTGAGGTGGGGTAGGGGTTATAGTGGTAGCTTTTCAAATTTGATCCATGTTTGTGAGGATAATATGACGAAGACTGTTGTTGATTTCCTTGTGTAGCAAAAAAAAAAATTGTAATAGGATAGGAGTTTTTGTTCTTTGGATACAATAGGAACATTTTATCCAAGGAGATATTAGAGTTAGTTTTATTAGTATCATAGGATTGGCCAAAAGTGGTAGGTCAATTATTGTAACTTTGAATTTGTCTTTTTAATACAATTTTCACCTTTTTCAAAAAATATATATATATCTTTTTAAATTTGGATTTTTGACCAATTATAATATTAATTTCTTTCTTTATAGACATGAACACATTTTCAAGAAAATGCTTTCAATAATAGTTGATGAGCATAGAAAATAATATTATTTTTTATCCAATTCTCATATCTACTTTTGTTGATAGCATTGATGATAATCTTCTAATGACCCTCAATTGAAATATATTTTTATCTTTTTTCAATTGTAATTTTGATCCCTATAAGAAGTGCTCTAGCCTAGTCAATGTTTTATATAATTCTAAGTAAACTAGGAGAATTTTACCTTCTTTATTAAAAAAAAACACCCCCTCCACTTGCTTTTCCAAAATTTTCTTCGAAAGCACTATCAAAATTGATTTTGTTAAACCTAATTTTTGGAAATTTTCAATTTATCACATATCTTTTATGTTAACTATATTATCATAAATGACCCTTGTGTATATATTCAAATCATGTGACCAAGAGAGGCTAGCACCTCTTCTTCCATACTTGAGACTTCCCATGGTGAGCACCATATTTATAAACATTCTACAAAAGAGGCAATAACATGGTTCCAAACCATGGGCATTCTTTTGATATTTATTTTTAAAAACTCTACTATTCCTTGCGACTCATAAATTTCAAAAAATAATAGCAATACCAATCCTCCACATAATGCATACTACTTTAGCTTTGAAACAATTAGTCCATCATTCGTCAACTCATTCAATGTCCATGGAGTTACTCAATATATTCTTATATTTTTGAAAAAGCAACCCCAAATAGTAATAAAGGGACAATGAAGAAGTAAATAATTTGATGTTTCTAGATCCTTCTCACATAAGGCACACCTGAAAAGTCTATGATATCCTCTTCTTTATAGACTATTTTGTAATAATCTTGCTTTGTAATGCTAGTGAAAAGAATGTTGAGGTAAAGAGAGGGCCTCCAATGATTAGACATTCTTCCAAGGGAAAACATTAGGAGTAGAAAATTTTGATCACTCTAAATCCTCATATTTGAACTTGATCAATTATCTACCATCTTTTGATAGATTACAAATCAACTAATCCTTTTATTTGAAAAATAGGCAAATAGAACTCTTGAAGCATCGTCTGAAGCTTTCTAGCTATTTATTTTAGTTACTCTCCTTCAACTAGGTTACCAATAGAAATCCATGATCTATATAATTGTTGTCCACTTTAATATAATTTTTTACTTTTAAACCTTTACAAGCTAAGTATACCTAAGCCAATGATTTTTATTTTGGATTAGAAATAAAAAATAATGTCGATTATCATGTTAAAGTACTAACATTTTTAATTCATTATATGGATTAAATGAGTTTAACTAATATTATATATCATGGTAAAGACAAGATATCTCAATAAGTAAATTTTTTAAATGACTAATTAAATCAAATAGAAACTATATAAAGGTTGTTATTAATTTTCTATGTAAAAACATAATATTTCAATAACTTTTTTATTTTTAAATTATTATATAAAATTAAAATTAATCTTTTTTTGTTAGTGTGAAAAACCCCTACGACCAATGCTCAGGGTTGTGCATCTCCATCCCATCATGACCTTTAATAAGGAATAAATCTGAGCTTATCAATAGGGAATTTAACACAATTATACACACAACCACCCTCTCACACACTCACCCACACTGTGGTTTGAACCTTGGACCTCTTGAAGAAGAGTCAAAAAAAAAATTGGATAGAGAGAAAAACTTCAGAGTTGCTCTTTGGTGGTCGATAGTGTCGTCCCATCCGGGTATACCACTTTCTAAAGGGAAGCCACAAGAGATTTTTTTTATGTATCCATAACGACAGTATAAGGGTGGTTTGAACACTGAACCTCCTATACATTAGTGTTAGAACCATGTCCCAGAAACAAATTGTACTTTGAAGACACACAAAGGGTGATTTAAACACTAATTTTGTTATTATTAAAACAAAATATTTTAATGAATAATTGTTTTTTAATAAGTACATAAAGTTTGTTTTCCTTTCCCAATGGGCCCCACCTGTATTACAACAAAGCTTATATATTATCCATGTATAACTGGACAAGATTTGGACTTGGATCTCCTCCTTGAATATTGAGAAATATAACCAACTAAATTAATGACGTTTAATAATAATAAGTATATAAATTTAAAATAAATTTTATTTATATTATCTCATAACAAAAATAATAAAAAATAAATTATATAATTTAATATGATTTAAACCTTTATCTCTATTAAAAAATCCACTTTTTAAGAACTAACCTTTATAGTTTTAAATCATAATATCAAGAAAATTAAACCATAATAAATTATATGGGATAGACATTAATTTTAACATTGAAGGTATTTGTAACATAGTTTCAACATGGGAAAGAGTGTGGGTTTAATGCTTCTCATTAAATCAATGCTTTTATCAAATTTTAACATATAAAACTTTCTAATTATATCCACCTCAAAACCTAAACTATTTGTTTTACTTTTGATTAGGATTGCAATGTGGGTGTGGTTAGTATGCCTCAGCTACAACTTATGACGATATTTTTATGGTCCTTTCAACTGCTTCATGTATAACTCCCAAGAGGAGACACTTGATCATCTGCTCTTCCAGTGTGCATTTGCAAGAGAGTTATGGAAAAGGTGGCTAGACCTCTTTAAGGTTTACCTAAACTTTCAGGTGACTCTTTCTAATATCTAGGAGATTTGGAAACATAAAAAATTCAAGAATACCTCTATTCGGCTAGGCTGGTCCCTAGGTCCAAGCTTCATCTGGTGGCACATTTGGCTGGAAAAACATTCTAGAATTTTTAGAGGGGAGTTCAGTCCAGTGGAGTTGGTTTGGCATAAAAATTTTACTAATATTTTTGAAATAATCAGAGCTCACTTTAGGGATAAGAAAACTCAGGTGAATTAAGGAACTTCCAAGCCACAAAAGTTGGGACCATGGCAGCCCCCTCCCCTAGGTTGGGAAAAGATCAATTTTGATGGTGCAGCTAAGAATAACCCAGGGGCTGCAGGTATTAGTTTTCTCAGAAGATATTTCAAGGGGAAGATCCTCCATTGGGAGCTAGAGGGTATTGTAAGGGCTACTAACAATGAAGCTAAAGGTTTGACTATCAGGAAAGATTCTCTCAATGCTTGGGAGAATGGGGTTAGAAAGATCATAGTTGAGTCTGATTCACAAATTATGGTGGGGTTTCTGGATGCTATTAGAAATTTCAAACCAAAGGCCTAGAGGATAGAAACATTGTGAGCCAAATTAATTCAATTTAGCAACAATTCGAGGAAGCCATCCAGGTCTATGTTGACAGATAAAATAATACAGTGACTGAATTTTTGGCTAAACATGGCAATGAAAGTCCGATTGGATACATGCTGAATTCTAATCAAGATAGGGACACTTCTAAATGGTGGGAGTTAAACCAAATGGTTCTTAAATTGGCTAGAAAAGACTTAGCTAAGGATGAGGATAGGTCCATAGTCCACTGAGTCTTATGGATCAATGGAGGATGAACAATTATTTTTTGGGTTTTTTTGCTACCTCTTGTAGTACTCTTTAACCCTTTTTTGGATAGCATGGGTAGTGTTTGCAGGACTATCAAGCCTACTAGGTTTCTTAGGATCAGTGTAAAGCATAAATGGGAACAGGTTCAAAGTTTCTACTTTGTAGATGGTACTCAATTTTTTGTTATTTTTGGAGATGTTAATCCGAGTTTTATTCAAATTTTAGGGCTTTCCAAAATTGGTAGACCTATGACTATAATTTGATTCTTGTTCTATCAATATAATTTTTTACCTTTGAAAAAAACTCATGACGAGGAAGGGGTGGCATACTCCACTACAAATCATGATGAGGAAACTATGAGTCTAAATTATTCTTATGGTTATCGTGTTGTTTTATGAAAGAATTGAACTCCTCATACTCTCATTTTATTTGACTTTGATATTGGAGTCAAAAAAGTTTCATTATCAAAGAAACCTAAAACGAGATGAGATATATTTTTTTTTATTTTAGAAAATAAGGAATTGTATTTGGTTTTTTTTTTATCTTTGATGAATTATGATTTTTTTTATATCTTGAGAGTTTACATATAGATTCAATTATCATCTCAAGTAAATTGTTATAGTTAGATACTCGCGTTATATTTCATAAAAAGTATGAATTTTTTATTTTTATTTTTTGAATATTTTTCAATTTTTTGTGTAAAATTTAGCATTCTTCTTGACACAGATTTGCAGTGATTACTTGTAGTTGTAGTCGTTTTCTATGTGAATACAAATATTCTAAAATTCAACATTCTTCTCAATGCAGATTTGTAGTGATTACTTGTAGTTGTAGCTGTTTTTTATGTGAATACAAATATTCCAAAATTTAGCATCCTTCTTGATGCAAATCTGCAATGATTACTCTTAGTTGTAGTTGCAATTGGAGAAAATGAATAGCAAAGCCTAAAGGATATAGAATAGTAATAAAATCATACATGAAAATGAAATAGGAACCAAATAACACAATTAAAGAAATAATTTCTTCATTCATAACTAAATAACATCTTCTTCTTCTCTTCTCTGATTCACCTCTCAAACCCAAAAAAACCCTAGCCTAAAAACATAACTACCCCTAAAGAAAATGAAAAAACTCTATGACATTTTAGATCCCTAATTTATAATAGAAAACCACGCACTAAGAATAAGAAACTAAGGCGGTTACATAATCCCCCATTAGCAACAACCACATACACAACAAGGGTAGTTACATACTCAAAATAAAAGGAAACAACAAGCACACAAGGAAACAAAAAGTACAAGTCCATTAATTAGATGATTATGCATCAATCTCCCCACATTTTAAATTTTTTGAACCTCTTAATTCAAAATAATTTGATTTCTTTGTGAATTTCATGATTTCTTTTGTGGCCCAAGTGTTGTTGGAGTCTAATAAATCGAGTCATACATCTTATAATTCTTGTATCAAGTAGTAACAACCTTAGTGTCTACTATCTTTTCAATTTTCTCCATTTTTTTCATGGTAATTGCTTGGTCAAATCTCCAAAAATATTATCATATTAAAATTCTCCACTACCTACAAGATAGGGGTAAATATCTATGAGATTAAATATAGGACCGCTATCAAATTCATCAATCAAGTTTATTAAATAAGCAATATCATTTATTCACTTTATTATTTTATAAGGGCCAATTTTCTTCGACTTCAATTTATGATAAGTGCCTTGAGGAAATATTTATTTATGCAAGTAAACCATGATTTTCTCACCCTTTTGATACACCTTTTTCCTCTGATGCAAATCTACATTTCTTTTATAATGTTCATTACTTAGTTGCAGCTAGTGTCTAACCTATTGTTGTACATCTTGTATATGTCTCACAAAGTCCACTTCATCTTGGTTAATTCATCTTTCCTCAAAAGGTCAATTAGATCAACTACTCACTTAGAACTTCCAAAAACAATAAATAAGGGAGATTACCAGTAGACTTATTGATTCTATAATTGAAAGCAAACTCAACTTACACCAAAACCAAATCCCATTCCCTTAGATTCTCACTAACTTGGATTTGAAGCAAATTAACCAAAATTTTGTTCACCACCTCTACTTTTCCATCTGTATGAGGGTGATAGGTGGAATTATATTGTAGTTTATTGTTAAGATTTCTCCACAAGGTCCTCCAAAAGTCACTCAAAAAAATTGTATCACGGGCACTAGTGATAGTCTTGGGAAGTCCATGCAAGCAAACAATCTCTTTAAAAATAAATCAGCAACCTTACTTACATCAATAGTCTTCTTACATGGAATAAAGTGGGCTATTTTACAGAATTTATCTATAGCAACAAAAATAGAATCATTACCTCTCTGAGTACGAGGTATTCCTAAAACAAAATCCATGGTCCATCAAGTACAAATAAGGGTTTAGACAAACCCGTGTTCTATTGTTCGCCCTTAGAAACTTGGCAAACTCCACATGTAGAAACAAACTTACTTAAATCCTTTCTTAACTGAGGCCAAAAAAAAATTTACTTACCAAGCTATAAGTTTTATCCTTTCCAGAGTGTCCCCCCAAACCATTTGAATGCATTTTCTTAATTATTTTTTCCCTTCTAGATCCTATGGGACTACAAAGTTGGAGTTCTTTAAACAAAAATCCATCTGCTAGTAAGTATTATCATGGAACTCATTGCTTGCAACTGTTAGATTTATAATGTGCATTATACCTATTTTTTGACACTTGTCATGTTACTTGACATTTGTCATATATTGATATAGGCCTCCTGCCTATATATTGTACTATCTTGTATCAATAAAATATCTCATCTTGTTCTATTACCAACATTTGGTATCAAAGCAGACTTTCCCTGCCCTGTTCGATTGAGGTTGAGGGGGGATTTCCCTCATGGAAATTCCCCTCCTCAATTTTTCTTTCCCCCCTTAATTTTTTTGTAGGTGCTGAGGGGCACTGTTGCGTGTTGTGGTGGTTTGTGGTTATCCTCCTAAAATGAGATGCATAGACCAGCTTGTATGGATGTGATTCTCAAAAGCGAATATAGCACCTAAAATATTGTGCACGAGAAACAGGTTGAAGAAATAGCTCAACAGCTCACAGTGCATGCTTTTGCACTTTAGATCTAGGCTCACAACATTGTTGGTCTATGGCGTCATGAAAAATGACCTCATCTGTCGTAAATTTGTGGGTCCAAGCTTGAAAAAAAATGCCATTGCCCTTCTTCGAAGATATAAATGCTTTGGTTGGGGCGTTGTGATGTGGTGGAAGCGCAAATATTTAAAAAAACAGTTGAAGGCCTGTTTGAAAAAAAAAAGCAGTGAAAATATTATTATTTTTATCCATGATCAATGTCCTGCCCCAAAATTTTTTAGGTTGGGATTTTTTTTATTTTTCGCCCTAGTTTGCAGCATTTGTATTAGAGTTTCATCCTAGGCATAGACGCCCGAGCATATGTTTCATGTGACGCCCGATGTGATTTACGAACTATCGTAGGTGCTTCACCCCTGCTCGATCTCTATTAGTCGTGCGTCTTTAAGCATGCCTGTGAAAACTACAAGAAACAGGTTGAGTAAGGCTCTGATATGTTCTTGGCATTGAAGATACTATAGAACATAGAAGGATACCAATCATGAAGTAAATGGGACACAATGGAGTTTTTTGTGAAGTGCAGATGAGGCAACCCTAGACGCGTTGCTACGATGGCGATTTTGTGCCTAACTGGTGTTTTCTTGTCCCACTATGTGGAATCATGCAAACTGTAGTGATGAGTTCTATCTACCAGCTGCAGCAAAGTGAGGAAGTCTTCTTCTGTGGCACTTGAAGGTTTCATTAGTGGACCTGCTAGTATTTGTTTGATGTGTTGAAGAAGAAATATTTACAGCAGTACGATTCAAAGCTCGAGGTGCACAGACGGAGCGTATCACCAAATAAACTATTTTTTTTATACGACTGTGATAGACTATTATTACCAGATTTCTCCTTCGCACGTGTTTCATCGGATCGTTACAGAGATCAAATTTGTGATGTAGATATTTTATAAATGCCAATTGTAGTATTAATAATGGTGGGCCCGATTTCATGTAGATGCATTTTTGTGCGTCAATGATGTTTAACCTCCACGTTCTCAGATTGTAGTGTTGTAGTGTTAGTCTCACAATGACACTAAGAGGGGGGTGAATCAGTGTAGCTCTTTTAAACTTAAATCTTCAACTCTTAAAGCCGAAACAATGAAAACTTAAAACCAAATAAAGCAAGTATAACAAGAGAACATCACACAACACAAGATGTATCGAGGTTCACCGATTTGGCTACTCATCAAAAATGACTATTTGGACTCCCATCCAAATCCAGCCTATGTAAAGCACCAAATTTACAATCAATTTACCAGCACCCACTGGAAGGAGCATCAACACCTGATTTACCAGCACCAACTGGAAGGACCACCAACCCCTGATTTACCAACACCAACTAGAAGGAGCACCAACCCCTAATGCCAAGCACCAACTTGGACTTCCATTTTGAAACTAGAATATTGACATTAAAATGCCTTCACTTTTACAATACCCTGACTGGTCTATTTCTCACCCAACATCGTCCACAATTCACAAAACACACACCCTTATCGCTCTCCTCTCGCTTGCCTCTCGCTCTCCTCTCGCGCTCCTCTCGCACACTTCACTGAATAAAATCCACTCATCAATTTCTCCAAGCAACACTCCTTTTATAACCATCCTTTCTCTTTGTAACTCTAGTTGTAACTCCTTTCATATTCTCATACGCCACTTGTCAATTGTAACTACTTCTTTATGTAACTCCTTTTGTTTATATTGAGAAGGCATTTCGTCAAACACGTCACATGCAAATAATTGACACCATATTCTCCTACCATGACTGTTCATTTTCTCGGTCATGACTATTCGTTTTCTCCTTCGATGACTATTCGTTTTCTCCTTCATGACTATTCATTTTCTCCTTGCATGACTGTTCGTTTTCTCTTTGCATGTCTGTTCGTTTTCTCCTTGATGACTGTTCGTTTTCTCCTTCATGACTGTTCATTTTCTTTTCCCTTGTGCATGCATGCATTTTGGTTTCCGAAAAAGCTTTTCGTTTCTATTTTGAGGCCCTTCGTTTCCTTTTCTCCACATGGGCATGCATCCGCTTCTTTCCATGACTATTCATTTTCTCCACATGGGCATGCATCCACTTCTTTCCATGACTGTTAGTTTTCTCCTTCCACGACTGTTCATTTTCTCCTTCCACGACTATTCGTTTTCTCCACATGGGCATGCATCCGCTTCTTTCCATGTGTAACGACCATCTTAAATGATTTCAAATTATTAAAGATTCCTTATGGCTCCATGTCACTTTTTGAGTCGTGAAAATACGACATGTCGCGATATCATGACACTTCTGTTTCTCTACTTGCCTGCCCTTTTTGAGTCGAGAAAATGCGACATGTCGCGATATCGTAAAACTTTTGTTTCTCTGCCTGCCTGCCCTTTTTGAGTCATGAAAATGCGACATGTCGCGATATCGCGACACTTTTTCTTTCTCTGCCTGCCTGCCATTTTTGAGTCGCGAAAATGTGACATGTCACGATATCGCGACACTTTTTCTTTCTTTGTCTGCCTGCCCTTTTTGAGTCACGAAAATGCGACATGTCACGATATCGCGACACTTTTTCTTTCTCTGCCTGCCTGCCCTTTTTGAGTCACAAAAATGTGACATGTTGCGATATCGTGACACTTTTTCCTTCTTGCTCTTTCTCCTTGCTTTGGCCCACGAAAATACATGTCACGATATCGCGACACTTTTTCTCCTTGCTCTTTCTCTTTGCTTTGGCCCGCGAAAATACAACATGTCGCGATATCGCGACACTTTTTCTCCTTGTTCTTTATCTTTGCTTTGGCCCACGAAAATACAACATGTCGCGATATCGCGACATTTTTTTTCTCCTTGCATTTTCTCTTTGCTTTGGACCGCGAAAATGCAACATGTCGCGATATCACGACACTTTTTCCTCCTTGCATTTTCTCTTTGCTTTGGCCGCGAAAATGCAACATGTCGCGATATCGCGACACTTTTTCCTTGCTTTTTCGCTTCTCTTTTGTCCGCGAAAATGCAACATGTCACGATATCGCGACACTTTTTCCTCTTTGCTTTTTCGCTTCTCTTTTGGCCATGAAAATGCAACATGTCGCGATATCGCGACACTTTTTCCTCTTTGCTTTTTCGCTTCTCTTTTGGTCGTGAAAATGCAACATGTCACGATATCATGACACTTTTTCCTCTTTGCTTTTTCGCTTCTCTTTTGGTCGTGAAAATGCAACATGTCGCGATATCGCAACACTTTTTTCTCAATGCGGTGTTTTACTTTTTCTCTGATCTTTAGCATATGGGCCACTTCGGTCTTCTTGGACAACCTGTAACAACTTCACCCAAACATCAAAAACATCCTCATAAGCATTTAACATCATTGTACATACTCTGAATAACCTCTGAACTCCTGTCCACTGCATCAACTGATCTATCTGACTATGTTGACAATAATGACAATATTGTCGATGCACCTTGCTCAACAATCTCCCCCTTTAGAATTGTTGGCAACACACATGCAATTTCTTGTAACTCTTGTGCAATTTCCTGTAACTCTTCTCCCCCTTTGACAACAATACCAAAAGGGCTGCTGTAAACTCCCCCTAAGTCCATGCACAACATTCTCAGGAAAAAAATTAGTACACTTAGCAAAAATCACAAATATGAGCAAAAAGATAAACAAATACACAAATGCTCCCCCTAAGAATGTGGTCTCGATAGCTAGTCAATTCTTGGGAAGCGTGACCACTCCCAATTTATTGCGAAGGTACTCAAAGACTTCCTTGGGCAACGGTTTTGTGAAGATATCCGCTACTTGCTCTGTTGTTGGAACAAAATCAAACTTAACCTCACCTTTCGCAACTTTCTCCTTCAAAAAGTGATACCGGATAGCAATATGTTTTGTGCAAGAATGCATAACCGGATTCTTTGAGATGTTAGTGGCACTGGTGTTATCACACTTAGCTGAAATTGGCTCACTAAAGTTAATACCAAGATATTTCATGGTTTGTTTCTACCTGCGTACAACACGTTGTCACTGCAATATATTCTGCCTCTGCTGTGGATAAGGAGACTGACTCTTGTTTCTTAATGTGCCATGCGACCAACCTGTCTCCAAGATAGAATGCACCTCCACTGGTACTCTTTCTGTCATGTACACATCCTGCCCAATCTGCATATGAATACGCAATAAGGGTGAAATCCTTACCTTTTGGATACCATAAACCATACTCCATAGTACCCTTGAGATACCGAAGAATCCTCTTCACTGCTGTCACATGAGTCTCCTTGGGACTAGCCTGAAATCATGCTATCATGCATACTACATTTATCGAAACACATATATAGGGCAACATTCTTTCACTAAACCAAATTATCAGAACTGTTATAATCCATAACTTTGAACAATGGTAGTAAGAACCATCAAAAGTACAACACTGACATATAGCAATACTACAAATGGTGACAACTCTCAATTTAATCACCACCCTTCACGGTACCTCCACAAACAACTACATGAACTGAAACATACTTTGACAACTATACGACAACTTCCCCTGACTACTTGCCTTTCATCCTCAGATAACCAAAAAAATACATAGGAGCATTAAAATAAAACTTTAAGATTGCTCCCCCTGAGGATGTGCTACCTGGAGTTGCTTAGTGCAATAGAGGAGTAGTCTCCTTCAGTCCAAGGAGACACAATTTCCTTTCTTCTTTCTTTCTCCACTCTAGTTTGATTACAGTTTTGGGCTCTTGTTTTGAATTTTCCTTTTTAGTATCTTGTGCATGTTTTTCGGGAAATTTTCTATTTTGTCTCATTCCATTTGGTTGAAATTTTCTTCCCTGAAATTGATTTGATGCAAATGTACTTCGACAATTTCTTGCAATGTTCCCAAAGTTATGACAGTTATAACATTCTACTGCATAATCCATCAAAGGTGAAAACAAATTTATGTTGGGTGGTTGTCTCTTGTGTATCCTTGATGGATGATTATTTTCCTTTCTTTGATGCACATGATTTCTTCTCTGTCTGTGTTGCATTCTTTGTGTCTGATGAAATCTACTGTCTTGCCTTAGATTAGATACAAAAGTTCTTGGACAAAACCTTGCCATATGCCCATGACCATTAACATTTAAAACATTGCACATGGTGTTCAATCAGAGAAACAGATGTATTTCTCCCATCATAACTCTTTGATCTATTATTCAATCCACAATAAATTGCCTTGTGACCATAATGGTTGCATCTAAAACAATAGCCATTAAAAGCATTATTATGAATAAAGTGAGAGTGATAGAACCTCTTTTGTTGTGGTTGCTTTGCTATAGATCTCCTTTGAGATTTTCTTCCTTTTGAAGATTTAGCTTCAAGATTTTCTTGCTTTGATCCTTCAGCAGTGGACTTCTTCTTCTCTGCAGATTTAGAATATGAAGGTTGTTCAGCTTCACATCCAAGACCAAGCTTACCCATGGAGCTTCTTTGTTGCCTTATCATTTTATCTAGCAACTCTGTGCTCTTCTCAAATTTGAGATTTGTATTGGCCTCTTCTAGTTGTTTCTTCAAAAAAACAATCTCTTCTTCTTGTTTGCAGCAAACAATCTCTTTCTCATTGATCTATGACTTGAGAGTTTCTTCAATCCTTTTGGACTCTTCTACTTGCAGCTTTAGATCACTAATAACTTTGTTAGATTCCTACTCATGTTTGCTACATACATCAACTTTATCATGTAGGTGTGACTTCAAGGCTTCTTCTATTTTCTTGGCTTTATGAATTTTTAAGAAGAGATCTTCAATATGATCCCCATATTATTTCAACTTCTTGGACAGTATTTTGTTCTTTTTCCTTTCTATATCCAATTATTCAAGTGCGGCGATCAACTCACCTTCTAGATATACTTCACCCTCAAGGTTTTTATCACATACTTCAGAATTCACTCCTATCTTTTTTAGTTCAATTTTCTCTTCCACAGGAACTGAAACTGACTGAGATGCCTTATTTGAGGAGGATCTATTCTTCTTACCCATTGCGTACTAATCCAAGATCAACCCTAGTTGATTTAGCCTGACAAGGGAAACTTGCTCTAATACCAATTGTTAGTCTCACAATGACACTGAGAGGGGGGGTGAATCAATGTAGCTCTTTTAAACTTAAATCTTCAACTCTTAAAGCCGAAACAATGAAAACTTAAAACCAAATAAAGCAAGTATAACAAGAGAACATCACACAACACAATATGTACCGAGGTTCATCGATTTGGCTACTCGTTGCGATATCATGACACTTTTGTTTATCTGCCTGCTTGCCCTTTTTGAGTCGTGAAAATGCGATATGTCGTGATATCACGACACTTTTTCTTTCTCTGCTTGCCTGCCCTTTTTGAGTCACAAAAATGCCACATGTCACGATATCGCGACACTTTTTCTTTCTCTGCCTGCCTGCCCTTTTTGAGTCGCGAAAATGCGACATGTCGCGATATCGTGACACTTTTTCTTTCTCTGCCTGCCTGCCCTTTTTGAGTCGCAAAAATACGACATGTCATGATATCATGACACTTTTTCCTTCTTGCTCTTTCTCCTTGCTTTGGCCCACGAAAATACAACATGTCGCGATATCGCGACACTTTTTCTCCTTGCTCTTTCTCTTTGCTTTGGCCCGTGAAAATACATGTCGCGATATCGCGACACTTTTTCTCCTTGCTCTTTCTCTTTTCTTTGGCCCACAAAAATACAACATGTCGCGATATCGCGACACTTTTTTCTCCTTACATTTTCTCTTTGCTTTGGCCTACGAAAATACAACATGTCGCGATATCGCGACACTTTTTTCTCCTTGCATTTTCTCTTTGCTTTGGACCACGAAAATGCAACATGTCACGATATCACGACACTTTTTTTCTCCTTGCATTTTCTCTTTGCTTTGGCCGTGAAAATGCAACATGTCACGATATCGCGACACTTTTTCCTCCTTGATTTTTCGCTTCTCTTTTGGCTGCAAAAATGCAACATGTCGCGATATCGCAACACTTTTTCCTCTTTGCTTTTTCGCTTCTCTTTTGGCCGCGAAAATGCAACATGTCGCGATATCGCGACACTTTTTCCTCTTTTCTTTTTCGCTTCTCTTTTGGCCACGAAAATGCAACATGTCGCGATATCGCGACACTTTTTTCTCAATGCGGTGTTTTGATTTTTCTTTGATCTTTAGCATATGGGCCACTTCGGTCTTCTTGGACAACCTGTAACAACTTCACCCAAACATCAAAACATCCTCATAAGCATTTAAAATCATTGTACATACTCTGAATAACCTCTCGAACTCCCCGTCCACCTGCATCAACCGATCTATCTGACTGTGTTGACAACAATGACAATACTGTCGATGCACCTTGCTCAACATGTAGTAATGAATTTTTAATTTGATGCATGGCCAGGTGGGCCAATGTCCATGGTTTTCGAGCACTGTGGTGGTGTTACAGCATGTTTCAGATGATTGATAAAGCGGTGGAAACCCTGGACTACTAAACTAGTGTGGCAGACTTCAATGTGATGTATTTTTTTGTTTGTGCGTTCTACAACAAGCAGGGGGAATAGTATATGTTAACAGTTTTCTCTATCAAATTACAAGATTGGCATTGACAACGAGGTTTTCTATGCCAATATGGTGCCCCACACATATTTCCCATATTCCAATGGCATTGAAAAGTAGACGTGATGAAACACGTGGATGCTAGATCGAGAAATTTGGCAGTCATAGCAAGATCAAGGACGAGTGCAGTGCCAGGAAGATATTTCTGCTTGACCTAGCAAGGTCGTATTGGGAGGGCGTGCAGTCAGAGGAGGCAAACCATGGATAAAAAAAAATTGATGAGCAACTGTTGTGAATTGTTGTTTCAGCGGACGGGATGACCAAAGCGTGTTTATACATGTGGCCGACAATGGAGGCATGGTATATTAAGTTTTAAGTGGAGATGTTTAATTTTAAAATGATGGTGGAACTTATTTAAAACTCAAGGGGGGTATTTTTAATGACACATGGGATAATATTTTAAATCAAAAGTGAAAGAGGTATTTTATTAATGGTCGTGAAGCTATTATAGGCTAAGGGAATTTTTTTTTAAATTTCCACTTTACTTGGTCTATTTAAATTTGTTTTGAAGTGCCCATGATTTAGTTTTATAAAGTGGAAGGGACCACTTTAATGGGCACTTTATTTAAACATGAGGGGCATTTTATTAATGTTCTTTCCACATGGGCAGTGGAAGTGGAATGTAATTTTCCTTGGAGGGAAAATATTTAAATCATGGTGGAGATTTTTATTGGCCAAAAATATGGCCACCTTGGCCATTTTTAATGTTTTTCCACATGGAAGTGGAAGTAGAAGGCCCACATGGACCTATTTTTTCCATATGGAGAGTGGAAGGTCTAGATGGCCCATGTAATTTCCCTACGAGGGAACATTGAGATGTCTGTTTTCTTATTCCGCCTGAGTGCGATGCAAGGAATATTTTATTCATGATGTTCATTTTACTGCCTAGAGAGGCATGCTGCTGATTTTTCCCCTAAAATGAGGGTCCCATTCAGACCCAAACATAAGGGTATTTATAGTCATCGAAAAGGTTTTTCCAAGATGGACACATTAGTCATGTCCAATTCTATTTTTGAGGTAATCCACTATGCATTTTTTTAGCCTCAAATATTGTTGTATTCTAGAGTGCATTTTCGGTTGAACCCGACACTCTTTGTAAGTGATCCTAGTATCTAGTCACCTTCTCTATAGCACCTAGCAGATGCAACAGCTGGTTACCCATGCATTTCGATGGGATGAGGAGGTCACCATAAGGACACCTACTCTAGGGACTACAGACATAGACACCCTAGACTCTATCAAAGGATTTTTTGGATCTACTTTTAAAGACTACAAATGAAGACACTTCAGAAGATTCTCTTCTTTCTTCTACTTCTCCTCCAAATTTGGATTCTATGGATCATTTTATTCTATTTCATGGCTCTTATTTCTTTTGTATTGAGGTGCATTTTTGGTAGATATCGACACATTCTAGATTGAGTTCACCATGAGGGGGTATGTTATTCATGGTGGATCTAGTCAGTGACCTACAAGTGGCAACATACCTGGAGGATGACTTGCAGAGGTAACAGACCCATAAGTGGTTGACCCTAAGGCACACAGGATGACCCTAAGGTATTTATACAGTTGATCCAGTGGCAACAGATCCAAGGAAGTGGCTGATCCTGTGGCCATATACTGAGATGTATACACTGCTTATCTAGCATTATTCACAGTTGGAGAGCCAAGCGCAAAGAGCACAAGCCTAGACCAAATCAATAATAAAGGAGGATGATAGAATTTTTTTAGAGAAGTCAATATTAAGGGGGAATGTTACCTAATATTGACTTATTTTTTTCTATAGTTAGGATAGTGCACATTAAGGGGGAATGTTAGATTTATAATGTGCACTATGCCTATTTTTTGACACTTGTCATGTTACTTGATATTTGTCATATATTGATATAGGCCTCCTGTCTATATATTGTACTATCTTGTATCAATAAAAGATCTCATCTTGTTCTATTACCAACAACAACAACATGATTGTTGAGAGCATTAATAATATTATTGAAATATGGATCAACTAAATATTCTTCCTTCATTTCTTCAAACCTGATAATCTTGTTCGTCATTGAGATAAGAAGGTCATAACTCCTACTTAAAGCATCATCGACCACATTGGTTTTGTCACTCACATGTCATACTATAAATGTATAGCTTTGTAAAAAGGAGACCCATTTGGCATGCTTATGGGAAAACTTGGCTTGGGAGTTGATATATTTTAGTGCTTGATTATCAATCAACAAAATGAATTATATATGCAATATATAGTGCCTCCACTCTTTCAAATTCTAAATAATAGCATACAATTCTTTATCATAAGTGTCATACCTTTTCTTGGCATCATTTAACATTTTACTAAAGTAGGTAACTATCTTGGCTTATTGACTCAACACACCATAATAATCATTATAAAAGCATCACCCTCAATGGTAAAGATCTTCTCAAAGTGTGGGAAAGAAATTATTGGAGCTTCCATCACCTTCCTTTTAAGCTATTCAAAACTTCTCTCAACTACTTGGGTCTCATAAAAGGACTTTCCTTTGGTGCAATAAGTTAATAGAGCACTTATCTCATTGAAGTTCTAATGAAACTCTTATAAAATTCACTAAACCATGAAAACCCCTAACCTCTATAATTTTTTGAGGGATAGGCCATTCAAGTATAGCCTTAATTGTTTTTGGATCCATGCTCACTCCTTCCGCTAAAATCACATTTTCAAGGAAAACCAACTTGTCTCTATAAAACTCACTCTTCTCAAGATATACAATCTTTCCATTTTAAGTGTATCAAACACAACTTGCAAGTGTTTTAAATGCTCTTCCAAGTTTCTAATGAAAATTAAAATGACATCAAAATAAATTATATCAAATTTCCCAATGTGTAGTCTGAATAACTAGTTCATGGTAGACATAATATTGGAAGGGGCATTAGAAATTTTGAATGGAATCACCAACCATTCATATAAACCATCCTTTGTCTTGAACATTATCTTCCATTAATCCTTTTTTTGGATCTATATCTGATGGTAACCACCTCTCAAATCCACCTTGGATAAAATCTTAGTGCCAACTAAGTAGTCTAATAGATCATCTATTCTAGGTAGTGGGTATCGATACTTTACTATGGTTTTGTTGATGGCTCTAGAGTCTACACACATTCTCCATTTGCATCATATTTTGGGTGAGATTATAATAAATGTGGTATAAGGGATCATGCTTTCCCTTATGAACCCTTTCTCTAACAATTTTTTGATCTACCTTCTCATTCTCTCATTTTCTTTAGGAGATAATTTGTAAGCAACTTAGCTAAGAAGCTTTGATCCTGAAACTAAATCAATATGGTGTGTAATACCTCGTGAGGGAGGTAAACCAAATGGTAATTCTTCTATATTTATATTAGAATAATCTGCCAACAATTTTTTCACTTTTAGAGGGGGTCAGATCCCTCTAGTTTCCCTTGCTTCTCTTGGGCATAGCAGATAATAAGCTGCTTATTTAGTTTCTTTGTAGATTTTTTTTTTATAACTCATCGATACAAGTGATAAGACTGATATTTCAACAACTCCTTTAGCTTTCTAGGGTTTTAGAAGATGTCTCCTTACCTCATGTTGCACTTCATAAGTATTATCTCTACCATGATGGATTACTTTCTGGTCATATTTCCAAGGCCTATCCAATAGCAAATGACAAGCATCCATTGACACCACATCACATAGCACTTTGTATTTATAAGGACTAATTTTGAAAGCAATAAGACAAGATTTATCCGCAAGTACACTATGATCCTTCTTAAACCAAGAAATATTGTAAGGGTTATATTTTGAAATGCAAGCAAGTTGCAATTTTTCTATCACTTCTATACTTACTAGATTATCAATAGATCCACCATCTATAATCACCTTGCACATTTTATCTGTATGTTTACATTTTGTTTGGAATACACTCTTTATTTTCCAATTAGCTTTTGGGGCCTCTTTGTTCTAGAATATTAAGGTTCTTTGCATCATCAAGTTCTCACATATTTCTACTTCTACTTCTTTTGCTGGAGGTTCTTCTTCTTCTTGGGCTACCATCACTTTTTTGGGATTTTGAGGGCAGTCTATGGCCTTATGGGTTTCATTACATATGAAATATCTCATTCTCCAAAATATTGTCACCCTCATCCCTACTTATAAAACCTCCCCTTCCTCTGAAGTAAGGCTTCATACTTTCCTCAAGCTCTTATTTTTGGTAGGTTTGGAGGATGTTAGGAACCTACTATTAAAAATAAACTCACACAATTACTATAAATAAAGCAGATATTTATGAGATAACAGAATATAAAAATGCAAAAAGTAAATGCAAAATTAAAAAGTCTCACAACACAAAAATACAGGCCTCTTCGAGGGGGAAACCTCCTTCAATACTTTCATTAATTTACAAAAATATACATTTTTCATGGATCCATGTCTTTTAAAGATACACTTCATGCAACCCTAACCCTAAGCTCAAGAGTTGGCTTACATGCAAAATGCCACTCGAGATAGAATCTTATACCAAATAGCAGTTATATTCTTGATAATGGTTACATGAAATAGCCCCACTTGTCTAGGCACATTACTTGCCACATACCACAGCAAAATATTACAAAATAACATTATAAAATAATTCCCATGTTGGAAGTAGGTTGTTACAATAATCAATTAATAATTACAAATTGGTATTAATATGGGGTCCTAACATGCCCTTCCTCTTCAAATAAATATTTGTCCTCAAAGTTGTAGATGAGGAAAGTGGTGTTGTAGCTGCTAGAGGGATTCCCATGTAGCGTCTTCTAGTTGTAATACTCGCCACTAAACAAGAATCTCAGTGATGGTATGGTTGTGAAGAGTACATGTCCTACGATCCAAAATTTGGTTTGGCTCGAGCAAGATAGAACCCTCTTCATACAATTTAGGTAAAGCATATTGAACCTATAATTGATTGACCAATATCTTCTTGAGAGAGGATATGTGAAAGACATGGTGAATCTTAGATGTAGATAGTAGGGCCAATTTGTATGTAATGGAAACAATCCATTGTAAGACTTGGTAGGGACCATAATATTTGACGAGTTTTTGACACCTACGTAGTTGGAGGGATGATTGTTTATACGATTGCAAGTGATGGAAGACCATATCACCGAATTAGAAAATACAATTTGTACAATGTTGATCAGCTTGTTGGCATAATTAATTTTGGGCCAATTCCAAATTCAGCTTTAGTTGATGGAGGACTTCGGCATGCTAGTAGAGTGTAGTGTTGGAATGCTAAACTTGTTCCTTTTAATTTAATTCAATATTATTTCTTCGATTCCAAAACAAGAGTAATACAGGACCAGACGTAGTAAATGGAATAAAACTGATATGGATATATTTCACCACTCAGGGAGGGCACGTCCCTGTCGTGAATTCCAAAGTGCGATTACGCAATGAATAAAAATAAAAAATATGAGATGATATGAATTAATGAAACACTATGCTAATAAATATGAAATTTTATGCATTTGGAGAACCTGGCCGACGGCTAGGTTTGGTATGTAGCATGACTCCCCTCCTCAGAAAGCTTTGTCCTCAAAGCTAGAAATGTTTGGAAAATACTTTCATGTTCCCATGTGGCATCTTCCTCTGATAGGTCTTGCCATTTGATGAGAAATTCTTGAATCTGGTGTGATCTTAGTCTTCGTATTTTGTGTTGTAATATATCTTCAGGTTGGAGATGTATGCGTCCTTCCTCATCGAGCACTGGTAATTCTGATTGACTTTGCACTTTTTGACCAATTACTTTTTTAAGACCTGAAACATGAAATACCGGGTGTATTCGTGATGATGAAGGTAGCTCTAACTGATAGGCTACTTCTCCAATGCGACGCATAATTTTTTAAGGACCATAGAATCGTGGAGCCAACTTTTGACTGGTCTTTATCCTTAACGTTGATTGTTTGTAAGGTTGCAACCTTAGGAAAACCTTGTCACCGATATTAAAAGTTCGTTCTGATCGGTGCAAGTCTTGTTGTTGTTTCATGCGATTTTGTGCTTGGAATAAATTCTCTTTGAGTATGGTGAGTGTAGACTGCCTTTGTTGAAACCAATCATCCACTTTGGCTACTTTGGATGAACCCGGTATGTAATCTGCTACAATTGGAGGCTTGGTTCCATACAATGCTTCAAAGGGAGACATCTTAATTGAGTAATGGTAAGAAGTGTTGTACCACCATTCTGCCATTGCTAGCCATTGGTCCATTGATATTGTTTATCTTGAACGAAACATCGTAAGTACGTACCCAAACATTTGTTAACTACTTTTTTTTGACCATCTGTCTGGGGATGGTAAGCTGAGGACATGTTCAATTTGGTACCACTAAGTCAAAATAATTCCCGCCAAAATTTACTAGTGAATATGGGGTCTCTATCACTTACAATATTTTTTGGCATACCATGTAATTTGAAAATTGAATCCATAAATACCTTTGCCACCTTGCTTGTGAAAAATGGATGTTGTAAAGCCGGAAAGTGAGCATATTTGGATAACTGATCTACGACTACGAATATTACTGTCCTACCTTCTGACTTTGGAAGACCTTCAATAAAATCCATGGATATATGTTCCCACTGACGGTCAGGGATGGGTAATGGTTGTAACAACCCTGGTGATTTGACTGTTTCTCATTTATTGCGCTGGAAAACTTTGCATTTTGCTACCCATTGTTTGACTTCTACTTTTAATCCTTTCCAACAAAATTATTGTTTGACCCTTAAATATGTTTTCAAAAATATTGAATGTCCCGTTGATGGAGAAGCGTGCGATTCATCGAGGACCTTCGATTTGAGTTCTGAATTGTGTCAAATGTAAATGCGGTTCTTCTTCCAAAGGATTTTATCTTCATAAGAGAACAAAGGGTGTTTAGAGGACCCTATAGATAATTCTTGAATTATCTGAGTAGTTTCGCTATTGGACAACCATTCATCTTGTAGTTGATTCACCCATTGGGAGCAAGGACCTCAAATAGTGTTAATGACTACTTCGTCTTCATATTTCCTGGACAGCGCATCGACGACTAAATTTTCCTTCCCCTTCTTGTATTCGATAACAAAATCATAGCCCAATAGTTTAGTTAGGTTGACATTAATTTGGTGCATACCATCTAGTAAGTGTCAAAGAGTTTCATCCGTGGTAATGGCCGAGTTACTGGATTCTCCTTGTGTGATGTTTTCGTGAGTTGGGGGAGGGTTAGTCGCCATAGGGTCTACCAGTGGATGATGTGGATTATAACTACCAATTTTGAAATGAGAAGGAGAATTTTTTGTACCTGGGCTTCGATGAGGTCTTCTTGCGTTGTTATTGGTTGTCTCCGAGCTTGATAGTCGACCGTCAGGTCCTTTGGTCCACTGTTTGGTCATGCACTTTCAAAAAAAAAAATTGGGCTTCCCTTCTCCAATAATAATTTGATGAATTGCCAAAATTTGTGTGTTTCGCTTCAATTGTCATGCCAACTGCGATGCAAAATTTAAGGTAGCGCTGCCCCTTGACTACACGGAATTTAATGTAACTCACCTGACCACGATTGGCAACGATAGGACACAGTTGACACTACAAACTGGCTGACACGACCGGACATAGGATGCAGACTGACAGCGATAGGACGCGACTGACCGACAGACTGACAGCGAGGACACGGACAGCAAGGAGTGGACTGATTGACAGACTGACAGCGAGGACATGGACAACAAGGAGCAGACTGACTGATAGCGAGGAATGGACTTACTGATAGCGACGATGGACACGACGTGAGAACGACCAGACAAAAATGTGAAGGATATGAACCACAAGACACATGACACAGTGAAGTGACCACAGGACGCATGACCAATGGACGAACCCATGACATGCGTGAAGACTGAAGTAGGACACGTGGGACCAGAGCTAAAATTCCTGAAGACGATTGCTGCTAATTTAAAATGTTGAATGCACTCCTGAATCACGCCATATATAATGGCTTTTTTCGAATACTATCGCAGCGAACTGATGGGATTTTTGGGAGTATTCTGTTCCCTTAAATCGGTGCTTCCCGATAATTTGATGAAGTAAATCGGTGCCTACGTTATTGTGACAGTGAAACACTCACTCGGTTGTTGCTTGGTCTTCACGAATCCTCCACCAGGTTCCACTTGCAGAGGGACGTCTGACGATGTTTTATCGCCGCCTGCGAGGGATTCTTCGGTGACTTGCGCTCATGCCCAGATCGCTAACCTGATACCACTTGGAACGTTAAACTTGTTCCTTTTAATTTAATTCAATATTATTTCTTCGATTCCAAAACAAGAGTAATACAGGACCAGATGCAGTAAATGGAATAAAATTGATATGGATATATTTTGCCACTCAGGGAGGGCATGTCCTCGTTGTGAAGGCCAAAGTGCAATTACGCAATGAATAAAAATAAAAAATATGAGATGATATGAATTAATGAAACACTATGCTAATAAATATGAAATTTTATGCATTTGGAGAACCTAGCCGACGGCTAGGTTTGGTATGTAGCAAGTTTCAATAGCATGGACTTTAGAGTTGCATGGAATATAGGATGAGGGTGTTAACGGATTTTGGCCATAGACTGATTCAAAAGGGGTGATCTTGGTTGTACTGTGATAAGAAGTGTTATACCACCACTTAGCCAAGTGGTGAAGATCAAGCAACACAAACAAACAATCCACATGTATTTTTCCTTTGATCATGTCAGCTCAACAAGCATTTTCATTACTTTCATCCCCAAAAAGAGGATACAAAAGAAAAATCCCCTTTTACAATTTTGAAATTTCCCTCTAATACCCTATTTTCCCCTTTTCTCGCCTAAAACAATGTATTTGAAATTTGAATTTTGGAGGCAAACTTCCTAGGGTCATAACTTTGTGCTCATAGCTCCGATTGACCCGCACGAGATATTTTTGGAAAGGGCACGAGATGAACTATGCGGAGCAGGACTTAGCTAAGACATGCATCTATTTTACATTTTTCAAATTCATCTTCTAAGACCCTAAAAATTCACTTGCAAGTTTGGGTATCTAGATTTTCACTGTTTTTGACAAGGTTTTGCCATAAAACGTACATATCTCCCAAACCGTTTAGGGTATTGGGGTGATTCTTTCACAAATAGCTCTAATTTTCTATCCCCTAGACAACTAAATACACTTAGAAAATAATTGCATAAAATATAAATTTTGGGTGATGCAAGATCACTCTTACACCACTGGATGCTCCTGCATCACCAAGGGAAGCCACTTCTCCCACTATGTAGGATGATCAGAGGTAAAACAATGAAGATAGGTCTCCAAACATTTATTGACAATATTTGTTTGACCATTTGTTTATGGATGATAAGATGAACTCATTTTGAGTTGAGTTCCCTACAACTTAAACAATTCTTACCAAAAATTACTAGTGAAGGTAGGGTCACGATCGGACACAATGGAGGTGGGCATACCATGAAGATGAAAGATAGAATTGAGGAAAACTTGGGTGACTACGGAGGTCGTGTAAGGATGGGAGAGGGGAAAAAAATGAGCATACTTCATGAGATGATCCACTACCACAAAAATAACTGATTTACCTCCCGATTTAGGTAAACCTTCAATAAAGTCCATGGAAATATCTATCCAGGCCTGTTCTGGAATAGGCAAGGGTTGAAGAGTTCCTAGGGAAGGCATTGTTTCTCCTTTCATCCGTTGACAAATGTCACACTCGACCACAAAATTCTGAATGTCCTTCTTCATACCCTTCCAGAAAAAATTTGCTTAATCCTTTCATATGTCTTGAGGAACCCTGAATGGCCTGCAATGGGTGAAGCATGCATTTCCATCATAATGAGTTCCCAAATTGGAGACGTGCGAGGAACAACAAGGCACTGGAGATAGCACAAATATTGTCCATCCC
This sequence comes from Wollemia nobilis, assembly GCA_028583015.1. Lineage (NCBI taxonomy): Eukaryota > Viridiplantae > Streptophyta > Pinopsida > Araucariales > Araucariaceae > Wollemia > Wollemia nobilis. The sequence goes on along the minus strand of JAQPPZ010002072.1, from coordinate 3,621,093 downwards.
AAGTGTACCTTGGACATGATGTAGGCTCCATTTGAAGTGAGGCAACCAAAGTTTGCAATTTTGAATCCTTAAGCACCTCATCTCAAAGAGGATTTATCCATTGTAGTATGGGCACAAAAATGGTACATAGCATACTTTGAGCCTCAAATTGGTGAGAGAGAGCATCCACCACAATGTTCTCTTTGCCCTTTTTATAGGTAATATCATAATCATAGCCCATGAGCTTAGAGACCCACTTTTGTTGTTTGAGGGTAGCAACCTACTGCTCCAAGAAGTATTTAAGACTTTGGTGATCCATTTTAATGGAGAAATGTCACCCAATGAGATAAGGCCACCAGTGAGTAACCACATGCAGAATTGCAAGCATCTCCTTAGCATAAGTTGATTTGCCTAGATTTTTTCTTGAAAGCACTTTACTAGTGAAGGCCACAGGATGCCCTTCCTGCATCAACATAACTCCAATGCCATTGTCAAAAGCATCACTTTCAATTACAAAGGACTTGGAAAAATCAGGCATCACTAAGATGGGAGTGGTTGTCATAGCATGCTTCAAATCAAGGAAAGCCTTCTCAGCTGGACCTATCCAAGTAAAAGAATTCTTCTTTAACATGGTTGTTAAAGGAGCAACAATTTTGCCATAGTTGTGGATGAATTTGTGGTAATACCCTATGAGGCCCAAAAATCCATGAAGACCCTTTAGAGTGTGAGGTTTTGGCCATTCTTGAATGACTTGAATCTTCTTAGGATCAAATTTAACTCCATCCTTGGTGACAATGTGTCCCAAATACTCTACTTCAGTCAACCCAAAAGAACACTTGGACCTCTTAGCATAAAGTTGATGTTGTGCCAAAAGTTGTAGAGTCTGGTCCACATGGATGAGGTGCTCTTCCCAAGAATGACTATAAACCAAGATATCATCAAAGAAAACTAAAATGAATTTACAAAGAAATGGGTAGAAAATGTTGTTCATGAGGCTTTGAAATGTGGAAGGTGCATTGGTCAAGCCAAATGGCATAACCAAGAATTCATAATGACCCTCATGAGTGTGAAATGTTGTTTTGGGGATATCTTCATCCTTGAGCCTGATCTGATGGTACCCTGAGTGAAGATCTAATTTGGAGAAAAACATAGCCCCATGCAGCTCATCCAGTAATTCATCCACCATAGGGATAGGAAACTTATCCTTAATGGTGAGCTTATTGAGCTCACAAAAATCTATACATAATCTCCAAGACCCATATTTCTTTCGAACCAATAAGACAGGAGAAGAGTAAGGGTTGTTACTAGGTCAAATGACTCCAACTTTTAACAACTCCTATACTAACTTCTCTATTTTTGACTTAAGGGCATGAGGGTATCGGTACGACCTAATGTTAGGTGGTACACTACTAGGTACCAATGGAATGGCATGGTCATGGGAGTGACATGGTGGCAATTCTGATGGTTTGACAAAAATTGCATTGTGCTTTGTCAGAACAAGTTGCAAATCTTCTAGAATTTGGTCCACCTTTGAAGTAGTTGGTTGGATTGCAAATATCTGAGTGATGACCCCATGAGAATATTTTTTCAATAACTTCTCCATATGATTTGAGTTGATAATCTGAGGAGGCCCTGCTTGTGAACCACGAAGAGTGTAAGACCTTCCATTATATGAAAACTACATCCATAACTCTACAAAATTCCATGTGATGGTTCCCAATGTACCTAACCATTGAGCTCCCAACACAATATCACATCCCCTTAATTGAAGAGCAAACATATCGATTTTGAGCTCATAATCCCCTATTTTCAATTTAACATTATGACATTTGCCTTTGCAAGGCAAAGTCCCTCCATTTTCCACCATAACCTCAAAGGAATTACATGTGTGTATGTAACAATTGGCTTGCTTGGAAATTCGAGGATCAATAAAGTTGTGTGTGCTTCCAAAATCGATAAGGATTGTAAGATGTTGGCCTTTGAAAAAACCCACAACTTTCATGGTTTGTGGAGTAGTAATCCTTACAAGAGCATGGACAAAAATTTTTGCCTATGGTTCTTCATGTATTTCATCCTCATTTTGAGGTGGTTCTTCTATTGGTTCTACTTCATCATCACTTTGTTCACTATTGATTGGGTCTTCTACATCTATTAGAAACAACTTCTTTTGGGTGCACCTATGCCCTCGAACATATTTTTCATCACAATTGTAGCACAAACCTTGAGCGCATCGAGCATCCATTTCTTCTGTAGTCAAGCATTTGTGGGGAACAATTTTATTTTCATTATTGGTTGGGAACTTGGGAGGAAATGAGGGTTTAGTTTATGGAAATTTAGATGTCCTCCTTTGAGCTGAGAATTTTTCTTTGGCCAACCATGCCAAGCTTATGGCCTGCATCATTGTTTGTGGTTTGAACATCTTGACCTCGACCTGGAGATCATCCTTCAAGCCACTGATGAAACAACTCATAAAAAACCCTTCATTCAACCCTTTGGTTTTGTTAGCCAATTTTTCAAATTGGGTCTGGTAGTCTCAAATTATAGAGGTTTGTCTCAACTTGGTTAGTGCTCCTTGAAAGTCATCATACTCACTAGGGCCAAAGCGAGTGAGTAATTGGGACTCAAAAACTTCCCAAGAGGGGTCGAGAATTGTGTGTTGTAACCATTGGTACCACTGTAATGCTTCAGATTCAAATTTGAAAGAGGCCATAGTGATCCACAAATATTTAGGGATATTATGAAGTTTAAAAAATTGATCTGCATGACATAACCACCCATCTGCATCCTTGTCATTGAACTTAGGAAAGTCTAATTTGGGCATCTTAAAGGGAGTATCTTTGTCAAGGAAATTTTGAAGGTCTTCCTTGTCCTTATGGATGCCTTTCCCATGACCAGAATATTCAATGTCATGATGCTCAAATACCTTTGGGCCATCCTTAATTTTTGCCTCAAGATCTAAGAAGTGATCTTCGAAGTTGGATTTGGAGCGGAGATAGTCACCTCTCAATTGTTGTACCTCATCCTGTACACCTTGCATCATATCGAGAAGTTGACTAAGTTGCAAGTTTATTTGCTCTAGGGTTTGGGCTTGTTCAATCTCCTTTTGGTGTCCATGAGTACCCCCAACCATTTTGGTGTGTTTTGAGCAACCTTGACTGACTTACTAAAAATAGAAGTGTGATTTTAGGAGTTACTATTTATAGTAAGGAGCCCAAAAAAGTGCTTGGGTGCTATATATCAAAATGATCAACTCAAAAATATGGTCACAATGAGCTATGTACCCCAACACTGATTTTGGACACCCTAAAATTTTTTTTTACTATTATTTTGATGAGTCTACTGGTGTGGTCGATTTTTTCTCTAGAGGTTGGGTTCAAAAGTTAGGTTCTATGTTGGCCAACTCTACTCTGTCTATTCTGACTACTGACCACTCCTGACATTATATTATCACCTGTACTATAAATACTAATATTATTCTATGGTTCCCTCTACTGACACTATCTATTCTATTTTGGTCATTGATAACTCTATAATTATTGAATGTTATAGATAATTGTTATTGCCAACTGATAATCTTGACCTGACTATTACTGAAATAAGATACTTGTAGACTCTACCTTGATTATTTTTGTTTGGTTCCCCAATTATTTCCTTTGTGCATGTAATTTATTTTATGATAGGGAAGTCTCCTTTGTATGCTCAATTTTTATGGGAAATTTGTGGTTGTAAGGTTTACACAAATTGAATTTTTTTTTTTACAAGTGGATAGAACTATAGGCCCTCTGTTATACCGTAGTGATGAACGATAGTGCTCGGACCAATATTTTAGGCCACTACTCAAGGAGGATTCCACACATACCCTTGAGCACACTACCTGCCTCTCTAATAGTACGAGAGGGTAATATTTTTGGATGTTGTGTCTGGTGTACTATGGATAATACAAGGCCAAAAAAGCTTCCTAGGGCTAAAGGTTTGTTAAATCCTAGGTGGTCTCCCTAAATACCCGAAGATACATGGGAGCTCAATTCCGTACATGGGTGTTGTCTGAGGCCTAGGTATTGGAGCTTGATCACCCCTCACTTCACTAGATGCTTTATGGGCTATCTAGCTTAGCCAATAATGACAGCTCCTCCATGATATTTTAAAACCCCTAGCATAGGGTTTCTAACCTACACAACTACTACAAAAAAAAGAAATGACTATATTTTTGTTTGTTTTTGTTGGTTTTTTTTTAAATAAAGGATAAACAGAAAATGAAAAACATAGGAAAATTATACCTAACAGTTGAAATGGATGGGCAAGAACTGTCACAGTCGAATAGAACTCGATCCTAGAAAGCGCTCTGATACCACTTGTTAGGAACCTACTATTAAAAATAAACTCACTCACACAAATACTGTAAATAAAATAGAGATTCATGAAATAACAGAATATCACAATGCAAAAAGTAAATGTAAACAATCTCACAACACAAGAATCATAGGCCTCTTCAAGGGGGCAACCTCCTTCAATACTTTCATTAATTTGCAAAAAGATACATTCATTCATGGATCCATGTCTTTTAAAGATACACTTCATGCAACCCTAACCCTAAGCTCAAGAGTTGGCTTACATGCAAAATGCCACTCGAGCTAGAATCTTCTACCAAATAGTAGTTACATTCTTGATAATGGTTACATGAAATGGCCCCACTTGTCTAGGCGCCTTACTTGCCACATACCACTACAAAATATTACAAAATAACATTATAAAGGGATCCCCACATTGGAAGTGGGTCATTACAATAATCAATTGAGAATTACAAAATGGTGTTAGGATGGGGTCCTAATAGAGGAACTTCCTATTCCTCTATTTTGGTTGTTATCACCCTTTTTACTCATCATTTTCTCTTTTGATTCAATTTTTACTTTTTTGTAAGGCATATTCATATACCACATCCATAGTAGGTACCTTGACTAAGGTAAGCTCGTCTTTGAGCTGAAACCTTAGCCCATTAACATACTATGGGTGAAATTGTGTGTCCTATCACCCACTCTTTCCTTTTGTTAAGAAAAGGTGATCACCCTTAGACATGGCTAAGTTTTGGGAGCTCAACTCTTGGGTAGCGGACGTTGATTATTGAAAAAAGTGCCTCATGATATGGTGGAAGATGTTGAAGTTAGCTACGATAAAGGCGATGATATTTTGATGCTGAAGGATGAAAATATGGATTGTTGAGATATTTAAGGTTGATCACAAAAGGTAGCATCAAAAGAAAGAAAAAATGATGAATGATGGACCTTATGCCCTAAAGCCTTACCATATGCCCTAAAGCCTTACCTAGGCTCTCATGAATAATAAACCCATAAAATTTTGGCCAAGTGATAAGGCAAGTGAAGAATTGGGTGCTCGTAAGTATCGATGGAACTCAAAACCTCACCATAATTAGTGGGAAAAGGATCAGGATCCCAAATGCCCGACCATGCAATGGATAGATAAGAAGGATGGTGGTAGGCCAGGGTTATCTCCCAAAGATTCACCCTAAAAGTAGGGTGGAGGGTCATCCAAATTTGTAACCCAACTAAATTTTGGGCATCCATCATCCCCCAAAATATCCCAAAATAGCGTCCAAAGTGAAACTAGGGTGGAGGTCCAAGAGCCTGCCCTATTGAAGGTGAAGCATAGTGGGCATAGTTTTAGGTCTGTAGTAACCAACGAGCGAATACAAAAGCTTCACCCTTTATTTAGCTCTCGCTAGTAGTAGGGAACTCTACAAAAAAGTGTGTACCCTCATTTAATAAGATGCGCAATGATAGGAAAGCATTAAAGAGGTTCGGTACCTCATTCAATGCGCGATGGTTGATTGAATCATGAATCAATCAAAGTGGTCAGCCTCAATTAATCCTCTCATGCAATTAATGCCCTAGGTGTTGGTAAATGAAATGTATTATTTGACAAGGGTTGCTAGGAGGAATCAGATTAATCTAGAGTCTAGATTGACGTAGTTAGATTGGCGTACTCTCGATAGCCACCTTCTATTATATTTTGTAGAAGATTTAGATAGATCCATAGAATAGACATCCCTACTATCATTGCTTGATGGTCTCATCCACCACCCATTATATTCAATACAACATATATTGTAAGGTATATATACCCGAGGGAAAGTTTTTAGCCATTACAATTCATATGTAAAGCTTATGCTACTTTGAAATATAAGTATTTTACTGTTTTATCTCCAAATTGACTCTTGTATGTGTGTGCGAATGTTGTAATTTTATTTTTGCTAAAGCTAGTCGAATGTGCATGCAATAATTCTACTATATGGATTTCTTGCATTTCATTCATTGGTTCTAGAATTTTCTTGTAACAAAGGGTGATAAATGGTAGACAAAAGTAAGGTTGGCTAATCTGTTAGGTAATCTGCTTGTGTTTTTTGTAACGATATCTGCTCATCATGCATGTGTCTTGATGCGGTTAAATTCATCCTTGTCAGTTCTTGCTACAGCTTCTTTTCCCTTGGTTTTTGTTTCCTTTTCATTTTAATTCAAGGCAAGTAGCTAGGACCCCTTAGGATTCAACCTTCTCTGGAGATCGATCATTCGACCTTCCCTAGTATTGGTGGTCGTTCAATGTTGGTGCATATTCACGGGCATGCAAATATTCTCCTACTTTTTTGTTAGGCCGAATTTACCACCAATAGGTTCTGGCACACCTGGTGGGACACAAAAGTCTCACCACTTTTTTGTATACAGATTCTGGTGATACTCTATTGTGTAGTTTCTATGTGTTCACCTGGTAACTTCATTGCATAAAGAACCAGGTTTCTATGATCGGTTGTCTTTAAAGTACAATAGTTCTTAGCAATTTTGTTGGGGACCAACCGATGTTGATGATAAATTATCCTTTTGTTTTTAAAATACTACTTACCCAAAGAACTCAAGGTTTGAAGAGCAACCTTGACCTTATTGGCATAGAATTTATGCTCATTTGGTGATTCCACTCGATAAAAAGAATTCAAAATCTATGAAAAATCAGTACCATAATGGCTCAATGTAAGTGTCCTTGTTGGAATTTTGCAGGCCCTCTGAATATTCAAAAGCTTCACTATATTCCCAAGGCCTCCTTGAAATCCCTGCCAAGTTTTGATGGGGTGGGTAAAACTACATTCAAGCATTGTCAAGACATGGCTTCCATTGTAGTGACCCATAATATCATACATGAAGATGTGATGCTTAGGTTAATCATCCTTTCTCTCAAAGGAAGGACCTTTTCTATGGTACAAATCTCTTGAGGATGGAAGTACTTGTACATGGGCTGATTTTGTGGAGGTGCTCATCAACACATTTGATGATTCAAGGGATCCCCTCTTGATGCTCAATTAGTTCTGGTTTATCAAGTGTGACCCTTAAGAGAACATCATCGACTTCAACATCCACTTCAAAAGAGATTGAAAAATGATACCCCATGAGTTTTAGCCATCCCCTACTCAAGCATACCTATATTATAGCCAAGCCTTCTACCTAGATATAAGCCTTATCATTCCATAGTGAAGGGAGAGAAGATTATTGTAAATTTACAAGGAGGCCATACAGGCTGAAAACATACTGATTTAAGTGGGAAAGTTGTCTCCTAAACATATTCCATCTTCATGTCAAATGTTTGCGAGACCAGTGAAGAAGTCAGGTCGAACCTTGCCAAAGCTATGGAGAGCATGCACTCCACTAATCCTTTCACATAATAAAGAGCATTGGTAGAGAATCAAATGCTAGTGGAGGAAAATGTAGGTTGGGCGATATTTCATTATGAACAAGATGCCAGCACCACAACCTTACCTCAGCCAGCACAAAATATGAGTGCTTGGGGACTCGTGCCCTCACATCCCTCCTTGCTACTAGACTCTCCTATGAGTCAGCGGAGGTTGATGAAAAATTGGAGGTCATTCTACCCGACTGGTGATCCCAAGCTAAGAGAAGGAAGGTCAACGTTGTCCCATGACCTATTTGGAAGATCTCCTCCTCAGTCAACTATTTTCATGGATGGTGGTAGCTCTAACAAGGTACAATAAGCATGGTCTTTCCACCCCAAACCATGTGGTGTATTCACTGTCTCAACACTCTTTAAAGAACTAGCTATCGATTATCAAGCCCTATGGCAACCAGTGAATAATAATTTTGAGCATGCCCTAGTTGGAAAGCTTATCCCAAGTTAAGAGTGGGGGATCACTAACACAAATTTGGTTTCAACTTCCAATAGGTAAAAGAGTACGAGATCCTTGTCCTCCTCTTTTGAAGGAATCAAATGAAAAATTTTAAGTAAAACAAGAAATTAAACCTTGTGCTCTACGTTTATGTCTCTAACTTTGAGATGAAGTTGTTAAAAACTTGGGTTTTCAAATCGAAGACCCATGTTCAAATCTTTTCAAACAACATATTCTTAATTATTAATATGGTTTGTGGTAATAACATTATGTGGTTCATTGGTATACTATAATAATATAGTTATATTGTAATATAGATAACATCTATATCAATCCCATAATGAAAATAAATAATATTTTTAATATTTTTAAAATATAATTTTTATTTTTTTATTATTTGAAATTTTACATGTGATTTTTTAATGAGTTATTTTTATATGGTGTTCATCTCAATCATTGGTTGCTATGGTATTTTTAGGTAAACTTATATGAATTCTTCTCTAGATTTTATATAAATCTTATGATATGAGATCAACTAATGACTTAACCACCTCAACAAGTTCTAGGTTTTCAACTAATCTTATATAAATTGTTAGACAGATCTTATGATACATATATCAAGAGATGACTTAACACACTCATCAAGTTCTTAAGTGATCTTATACATATTATTATATAAATCTCATAATATAAGCTTAATTAATGATTTCTTCCATTTAGCAATTTTGTTTTTATAATTTCTTTCCCTATAAGAATAAAATATTAAAATTATTAACTTTTATTTGAACAAAAAGTAGTAAATTTTAAAATAAAATTGAAAATTTTAATTAATTTTGATATCACTCAATATTATTAATTGACATAAACCAGAATCAATTAATTTTTTTTCCTTTCAAAAGAGGAGACTCAAGTTCAAATCTTACCTAGCAATCCATGTATAATAGTTAAGGTGTTGTATTATAATTATAAGGTGATGATGTAATATGGGTGAAGTGTGTTTCAATCCCATACAACAAATCAAACAAATTATTTTAATTAATCTTTAAAAATTATAATTTTTTTTTTTAGATATAAGAATTTTTTTGTGATATATAAAAATTAAAAGTGATTTTTAAGATTAGAAGTTTTCTAAATTAATTATATAATATTTTTTTTGCTTGATAACAAGGTGTTGTACTTGGGTCCCCCACCCTTGACAAATCACAACTCTCTCCCTTAGAGCTTAAGAGTTTACAAACATATTCAGTTCTCATATCAATTGATTTCTACAACTAGATACCTACTGAAGTAGGGAAAAACGGTGCACCTAATTATGATGAACAATATATGTATCTATCTCCTACTGCTTAAGAGCATCAGACGAAAGCATGCAAGTAAAATGGAAGAGATACCAAATAACGAGAAATGAAGCAAAAGAGAGTAGATTTCTTATTAATTTGGTGGATAAAATCCAAGGTTACATAGCAGTCCCCTTGAGGGCTCAAATATGATTAATTGTTACAAATTGGGTTCCCAAGGATCAAAATCCTTCAAGTTACTCGGGTGCACATCCAGTGTCTTTCCTCATACCCACAATTGAGGTGGGCGGGCTACTGCTATCCTCGCTTGTATATTTGATCTTGAGGTTTTGTGCTCCTTCCTAATGCACTGTAGAGACCTACACCTACACACAAGGAAACTAGAAATATCAAATAGCAAGTGCGTATGATGAAAAATTGCAATCCCCATAGGCATCAAAATACTAGTAATGATAATATGCATGGATCTTATATCAAATCAACTCCAAATGACTTGAAATTACATAGGGATGTAAAATAGAAGGTTTTTGGAAGATATCACAAAAAAAATAACTAAAATTGTGTCCTATTGCATGTCGTATTTGAAGTGATTGTTCCCAACCTACAAAACCTAAAACAAGCAATTTATGCCCCTAAACATATCTAAAACACATGAAACTTGGATAGACTGAATAAAATAATATTTTGAGAAGATCCATGTGGTCATATTTCCAAAATAAAGTACATATTCTTGTGCATGCTCCGATGGACCCTACAAACCTACAAAAACTTCAAAATACGATATCTCATCCAATACAACTCAGAAAAGAATGAAATTTAAACTGCAGTATCATATGATGATATAGAAAATGCCTATTTAAAAATAGTAACAAAATTGTGCATATATTTGTATTTTTTCTAGGGTGGTATGAATTCAACTATCACAAATTGGGGGGCACCTGGGGGTGGGACGCCCATCGAATTCACCTAAATTTTGCCACCAGTTCCACTAGGGAATGGTCTAAAACACTATGAGAGGTATTTTCGTCAAATTTTGAGTGGAAATTCACTCGATTGATAGGTTTTTGTAAACAAATTGCGTCTCTTTGAGTCACTCAATAAGCTTCTTCGCTAAGAAGAGATTTCGAGGGAAAGAGAGCACAATCAGGTGAGGAAAAATATCGGCATCGCTCCATTGTATAAACCTAAAACTCCTATCCTATTTTTAGTGTGTAAAATGCATCCACTTTATAGCCACAGGAGGCTCATGTGCAAAAGGGCATGCAAGGGCATGTGTGGCAAGAGGCGCCACTTGGCCACTAGGGTGGCATGCATCGCAGGAGAAATAAAATATCCTAATTTGGACTCCCTTATGAAGCATGTCATAAGTTTGTTACGTGCTCTGACCCGCTTGCTAGGCTAGGTAGGGCAAATGGCAGTTTTTGGGTGCCATTTGTTCAAAATTTAACTTTTTGCCAGTCAAACTTGCTATTTGCCCCACCTTGGGATGAATGTTGCTATTCACTCTAGGGTGGGATAAATAGGATCTATATTCATCCCAGGGTGGGATGACCTTGAATAAGGAGCCAAAAGGTCCCAAAAATGGGCCAGGACCTTCCAAAACCTTGCACAAAGTGGCTAGAACCACTGTATACCTTTTGAGGGTTGCCCTAGGGGCCTTGGTGTGTCAACTTAGTCGTTTATTTCGGTAGCATAATCGGATTGGCCAGATTTTAGTGTCTACACCTACATCAATGTTCATTAAATATTTGAATTCTTGATTTTCATTTTTTGGATCTTTTTCAATTTTATGTGTGAATACAAATATTTCAAAATTCAACGTCTTTTTTTTTTATATTTTTCTACAACCTTCATAATACCAAAACTCCACCTCTATTGTCTATGCATTGCATCTTAGTAGAGTAATATTTTTGAAAGATCGCACTATCATTGTCCACTTTACCAGATCAAAATTGCTAGTTTCTTTCTTGAATCATAAGTGCAACCACAAAAATTGTAATAAATAGCTTATATGAAAACACATTACTGTTATAAAATAGAGAAAATATTATCAATAGAAAACATTAGAGTAAATCTTATTCATTATTTAATTCAAGCAGTAAACATTTTCTTGTCAACTTTAGCTAAACTTACTACTCCCTCTAACCAAGGAAAAAAGAATTTAACTTCATGATCCTCAATTAAAACCCCTCTATTAGCTAGCCTATCTACACATTTGTTTCTTTTCCCTAACGTATGTATAAATTTGATTTCTTCAAACACTGTAGGAAGGTCTTGTATTTCCACAATTAGTATTTCCACAATTATCTCTTGTATGTTCCGTGGAGCCTTTGCTTTCCTCAAAATTGTATTTATTACTATTAGTGAATCACCTTCCTTCCACACTGTGTTTCATTTTATTTGTTTGCTTATTTTAAACCCTTCCAAAGCTAGCCAAGCTTCAACTTCATTATTTGTCTGAAATTCATTATTGAAAACATAATGAGACAAAATCTCTCTTCTATTATTTCTAGTTATTCCTCCTCTTGTTGGTCTTGGATTTCCTTTATATGCTCCATCAAAATTCAATTTGACCAATGCCACTTTGATAGTTTCTACTTATATTCGTTGCCTTCTTTGTGTCTCCTATACCCAACATTATAATTCCATTCGGTGGCTTGACTCCATCTATTAAGGCTCTCTACTTCAAGATTAGGGATTGGGCGAGTTGATAGGGTCGGTTTAGACTCCTCTATGGCTAAACAAATCTTCCTTTTCATAACCTCTAAACTCTTTTTCTTTAAATATTTTCTATTCCTTTCTAGCCATACAGTCCAAAGTATTGTATCTTTTGATATATCTCAAATTGTCCATAAAACCTCACTTTTAGAAGTGTTTTTCTATTGCTTTAATCATTCTACCATTTATGACCATGCATTTACCAAACATATTAAGAATCCATTGCCATAGTTTCCAGACTAATGAGTAATGTACCAAAATATGGCCTATACTCTCCTCTTCCTTTTTACATAGAATACATTGTGAGAGGCTATGCAAACCCCTTTTGATAAGGTTATCCTAGGATAAAATTCTTCTATGACCTACTAGCCAAACAAACATTTTGACTTTAGGAATGCTCAAGCTATCTCAAATATCTCTCCATATTCTTGCGGTATTCCTATTTTGTTGGTGCTTTACATTATATCCACTTTTTGTTGTGTATTCTCCTGAGCTATTCAACTCTCAAATTAGTTTATCCTCGGCTCCCCTCGAAATAATATTGTTATCTTTCTACTCAACTACCTTCTAGCATCAATGTCTTGTATATTTGTAAAAAAAACTTCTTTCCATTTATATCTTCCTTCCTGATTCTTTACATATGTTTGAAACTCTATCACCATATTTGTCTTGAAGTAATATCATTCATGGTTTCAAAATCGGATCTAGATTGAGTGAATTTTTATCACATTAAGTATCTATACAAATAAAAAAAATTTCTCCACTTCACCACCCATATTAAACCTTTAAACACTAGATAAATCGATTTTTTTAACCGTTCCATAGTACAAAACCATCTAGTAGTGAGAATGCAATAAATATTAAGTTGGTCATTGGGCTCAACTTAATTACTTAGAAGAATTCTTGCTCATTGTCTTTAACTCTTTGTTTAATTTCTAAATTATTTTTCCCCTAAGAGCTAAGTTTACATATGTAAGAACTCTTAAACCAAGACCTCCCTAGTTTTATCATCACACAACTTGCTCCATTTTACCAAAGAAAATTTTCATCACATACACTCCTTCCTCCATTTACCACCATCAATCAAACTAACCTACAAATCTCTGCATTAATTTTAATTAAAGTATTTAAGAAGTAAATTTTAAAATAGGATATGTTTCATCATGAAAGAAACCTAAATAAATGAAAAATTAGATGTGATTAGTTGCGTTACGTTTTTTGCCTTCCTCTTTATACCTATCATGTTCCAGCACCAAGTCCCATTTTTATTCTTAAGGATCTTACACTCTTTCACCCACGAATATATATAAATATAAATACAAAATAAAATCTAATTTCATTGGTCCTTTTGAGTTTTAAGATGCCATTTCTTCCACGGGAGCAGTCATCTGCGCAAACACGCGCAGACGATGATTTTTTTTGGAAGGCGTGTCAGCAGAACCACTCATGCTTTCTCCTCCCCAAGGCCAACACCACTGCAATCTCTCTGCCATATCTGTCATTGTCATGTCAGCATTTGGTCCTTCCTTTCTGCTTTCCATCCCCTTACTATTAGCCGCCCGAATTTGATTCAACAACTCATCTGCCCTCTTCGACGATTTCAAATCTTTACCGGAAGAAAGCACTGCCTGAAGAATAGAAGCGGCCTCCTCCAGCTTGCGTTGCTTCATCAGACATATGCTCAAATTGCACGCCTTGTTGCCATCGGGATCCATTAACTGAGCTTTTCTGCGATGTAATCAACATCAAAGACGAAAATTTCCAATCGTTGCTTTCTCTTTACAAGTTACAACTAAATTAAAGAAATCTCACCTGTAAACTATTTCAGCAGCAGCATAGTTGAGTTGTTGCATGTATGCCCATCCCAGATTACCCTGCCAGCAGCCATAACAGTCAAACTTCGCTCTAGCTATACAAACTTAGGTAATGATAAATAAGAGGAGATGCCGAGTTGCAGACCAGAAGTCGGGTAGTCTCTTGCTTTATGGATAGCTGAAACTTCTTTCCATGTGACCGCGCGGTTTTCATAGCTTTCCCGTTAAACGTGACGCCTTGTTGAATTAGGTGGAGCTTGTGCTTCAACAGCTCGATCTGCTCATCCAAACTTCCACATTTCTACCCACAACCATCATTCGAACATAACATAATATATAAAATTCATAGGTATTAACGGAGAAAGAAATTTCAATTATATTTGCATTATTACATTAACCGGTTAGAAGTCAAGAGGGTCAGTTCCTCACATACATACTCAAACTTGATGTTAATAGAGGTGAGGAATCCCACGTGAACAAGGACCAAAGAGTTGCACCCTTTAAGCGTGCTACCCCATTAGCAAAGAGTATGGTAAGTGGTGAAGCTTATAAACCACTCAAGTCCTACTTTGTGTGAAATTTGAAAAGCTTTAAAATGAATGGTCATATAAAAGAATCCCAGCAATATTGAAGAAGATACGACCTTATCAAGTCAGTCATTTGGAACAAGGGCAATGACGACTTTTTAAGTCGAGAAAAATAAAATTATAAATATTTATAACGAAGGAGTAATGGAGGGCTAGGGCTTTAGTGAGGCAAAACATTTTATCTAGGCATCAAATTTTTCAGCTAAGTTTCTTTTTCCCTTTTTACCTTAAAAATTTGCTTGCCAATTATTATAAATTTTTTTATCAAATATTATATTTGTTATTATGGTAAATCCTTTCCATGGACCGATTTATAGCTAAATCCTTAGAATCATCTCCAATAGTAGAGGTCAGCGAGAAAACCATGGAGGATTAATTCTTACTACTCAAAGATAGGGTAATTTTTGGTAAATTTAATGTGTAATGGTCAGGGCTTCAACCTTGAGAGAATAGATTGATAGGAGTTGGAAGTTTTCAGAAGTGATTCTATCCTTTCTTTACAAATGTTTCTTTCTAACCATTTTTTGTTCTAGGAAAGAAAGAGATAAAATCTTAAAAGAGGGTAATTGGTTTATAAGAGTAAGAGTCTTCCTTACCCATTGGTATGAAGGCTTTTTATCTAAAAATGTAAATCTATCTCTAGTACCAGTTTGGGTTAGGATGTATGGGTTGCCCATTGAATTTTGGGAAATGGATACCTTCAAGGCAATAGACTACATTCTAGGAGAATTTCTTGAGATTTTAGAAACTACAAAAAATAGATTCTTATCTATTTATGTTTGGATATTGGTCATGATTGATATAAGTAAACCTTTACCAAAATCACTTATTCTTAATTATGGGGATAAGATATGGACCCAAACCATGGATTATGAAAACATATTTTTTAGATGTAGAAGATGTCATGAGGTGGGGCATATTGAGAGACATGCCCTAAGAAGAGTCCAACGTAATCATATGGAGAATACCGCAAGAGAAACTTACAAATAGATATGGATGAGGAATGTTTTCAACTTAAAAAAAAATAGAAATAGACAAATGAAAATAAATAAACAGTGGAGACTAGCAAGGAATGATATTGGAAGATATACCAACTATTTTGAGGCTTTGGCCTATGAAAAAAAGGTAGATCAAATATTAGAGGACATAATACAACAAGTTCTAACATATTAACAAGGAACCATCTATTCAGTATGATCTTGATTTAGTAAATAATATTTTCGATGAATCTAAGGAATGTGTCAAATCATATTTTGAAGACTCTCTTGAAGTACCATGCACCATTCAGTAGAAAAAAATTGGTAAAGAAACTGCAATGTCAAATGTTAATACATCTACCATTAATAAGAAAATGTCAAAAAATGAGCAAGACAAGTCAAAAGCTTCCATAGTAGAGCCAAGAGAGAATAAATATGAGGAAAAAGAAAGTTGTGAAAGAATATCGAGGAATAAAAATAATAAGACCTACTCCTGATATAGGCAAGGCAAAAAGAGAAAAACCCTTAAATTATCAAGCAAAATACAAAAAAGCAAGAGCAAACATAGAGAAAGGAACATAAACTAAGTTGGTTGAACTTCTCTTTACCAAACAACAAAATAATATTGGTAGTTCGCAAGAGGGGATAGTAGCCCCTAATGAGACATGATTACCATCTCATGGAATATAAGGTGTGTTAATACCCCTTTAAAGGAGAGGTGTATCAAGGACCTCTGTTTAAGCAATAAGATTGATATTCTTTTATCTAGGAAACTAAAATGACAAAAGAAGTTTTCAAAACTATGAAAGCTGTATGTGTGAGATGTGAATGGGATGTTATAGATTCTGAAGGAGCGACAGGAGGAATTCTAACTTGTTGGTGTCCTATTAGAACTTCTTGTGTAACCATACATAAAACTAGGCATTGTATATTCTCTTTAGTCACATGCTTCTTTGCAGATGTTCATTTCATCTTTATCAATGTCTATGGACCTACAACTCAGTTAGGAAGATTAGAATTTTAGAGTGAGATTGAGGCTTTTATGAGAAGTAAAGACTAAGAAACATAATTCATGATCATAGGATATTTTAATGCCATAACCAAGTTGAATGAAAATTTGGGGGAACCCAAAGTATGAGAGATTTCTCATCTTTTATTCAAAATAATAATCTATGGGAAGTTGAGTTTGAAGAAGGCAACTATACATGGACCAATAACAGGAATTAGACAAATGCATTCTCAAATCATTGGCTGGATGAGGGGACTTGTGATAAAATTAATACCTTGACAAGGATTGGTTCAGATCACTAGCCAATAAAAGTTAAAATGGTGGTAAGTGAATTCAAAAAATATCATACTTTAAATATGAGCAGATGTGGGAAGATCATCCTCAATTCATTGATATTATAGCTAAAACATGGAATTCCTCAAGAAATGGTGGGTTGTATACACTTCCAAAACAAATTAAATCAATGACATCTATATTAAAATAATGGAACAAGAATACTTTTGGAAATATTTTTGAGAAGAAAGAAGAACTAAAAGATAAACTTTCAAATTTTCAAAAAGGTCATCATAATAATCCAAGCTTAGAGAAAAGGGAGTTACTTACTGAATATCAAAATATTTTGAGAAAAGGGAGTTACTTAGTGAATATCAAAATATTTTGAGTAAAGAAGAGAAATTTTGGAGATTGAAATCAAGATAAACTTGGTTAAAAGGAGATAAAAAGACAAAAAAAAATCATAGGATGACAATAGTACAGAGATCAACATCTAGAATTAGTAGAATTAAATCAGTAGACGAAGTTTGGATTAAAGGCCAGAGTGAAATAAAAAAGGAGGCAAGGTCCTTTTATCATAATAATCTAGGATCATAAGAGTTTGGAGTTATTAATGATAAACTTCTATAATAAGTTCCTTTAGTTATAACATATGAAGACAATAGGAAACTAGTGGAGCCTATTACTTTGGAAGAAGTTCATCTAGCTATTTTTTCTTTTAATAAGGACCCCAAGCCTATATGGGCTCTATGTAGCATTCTATCAACATAATTAGAATATAGTGAAGGATTCTTTATTGCAGGGTTATGTATAAGCGTGAAATATTGTAAATTGGCTCTA
Source organism: Wollemia nobilis (assembly GCA_028583015.1). NCBI lineage: Eukaryota > Viridiplantae > Streptophyta > Pinopsida > Araucariales > Araucariaceae > Wollemia > Wollemia nobilis. The sequence continues at coordinate 3,603,419 of JAQPPZ010002072.1, read as the reverse complement.
TTTAGAATTTTCAATATTTTAAATTGGCTAATTTTGGATCCTTTCACTGGGTCCCATTCGCTCGAAATTTATGGGATGGAAGTTTTTTTGGGGTAAATTTTTCCATCGTTGATAATCATGAACCTAATTTTATTTTAATTCGTCGACCTCAAATTACATATGATTTTGATTTTTTCGCCCAATTCGCCTTCAAATTAAAAATGATTTTATATTACCCGCCCAAATCGCCTTCAAATTATAAATGATTTTATTTTTCCCGCCCAAATCGCCTCATATACTACTCATATATATACTGTACTTGGTACCGATAAACATACATCAAAAATACTCTAACTCAAAAATAGCTCTGAAACAACAAAAAACTTGACAAGGTTGCAAAGGAGTGTATGTCGAAATAAGTCAATCAGTTGTAGAGGAGTGTCAATCGGTGCAAGATGATCGGTATAAGTCGATCGGTTGCAAATCCGTGTCTTCCAGTATAAGCAGATCGATTATGGAGTCATTTTTTTCGACATAAGCCGATCGATTGTAGAGTCGTGTCTGTCGGTTGTAGAGGTGTCGATCGACATCATCCTATCGATTGTAGGGATTATCGATCGATATTTTTCTATCAGTTGCAGAGGTGTCGATCAACATTAGTCAGTCAGTTGTAGGACCGTGTCAATCAAAATTAGTCAATCAATTGCAAAGGTCGATCGACATTCGTCTATCGGTTGTAGGGACTGTCGATCGACATTTACCTATCGGTTGTAGGGACTATCGATCAGGATTTTTCAATCAGTTGCAGAGGTGTTGATCGGTATTAGTATGTCGACTGCAAGATTGTGTTGATCAGCATTAGTCGGTCAGTTGCAGTGTTGTTAATCGATATTCGTCGATCGATTACAGAGTTGTCTATCGACATTCCTACCGATTGTCATGCTTGCAGTCGATCGACACTCCTGCAATCAATCGTCATGCCTACAGTCGATCATCATACCTGTAGCCGATCGACATGCCTACAGCAAATTAGCATTCCTGCAGCTGATCGTCATGCCTACAACCGATCGTCATATCGGCCTAAAGTCTTTCATATCGACCTAAAGCTTCTAAGTATGTTGTACATTTTTAGATTTTGCAAATTGATATTCATAGCCCCTAACACAAAAAAATTTGCCATGGTTTGAAAATTTTTGGAGATAAATTAATGAAATTCGCCATAGTTTAAAATTTTTTGGAGACAAATAAATGCAATTCGCCATGTATACTTCTAAAAATTTCATCGAGATTCCAAGATAATTTGCCTTGATTTTATAAATAGATTTCGAGGCTGACCCCTTATGCATAACCCTACTTTATTGGTGATAGTGCAATAGTCTAGGGTAAAACAATACATACTTTATAAAATAAATACAATATATATTACCTTGATTCCAAAAAAGAAGGATGCATAATTTTTTGATTCATTTCGAACCATTAGCCTATGTATTATGGCATATAATATTATTTCCAAAGTGATGGCGAATCAATTAAAACCATTGCTAGACAAAATTATTTCAGAAGAGCAAGAAGAATTTTTGAAAGGGAGACATATTCTAAACGGGGTCATAGTAACTCATACAGTTATGCATTCAACAACTTTAAGAAAAGAGAAAGCAATGATCTTAAAACTTGATATGAGTAAGGCCTATGATAGGGTTAAATGGGATTTTCTTTTTGCAATATTAGAAAAGTTTAGATTTGGAAATAAATGGGTTATATGGATTAAAGCTTATGTCTCTACAGTTTCATATTCAGTGTTGGTCAATTGGTTAGTAATAGAATCATTTAAAGCCAATAGAGGCCTTAGATAAGGGGATCCTCTATCACCATATTTTTTTGGTAGGTAAAATTGCTTAAGTGCGGGGTTTAAATGGGCCCCAAACCCAAGTACATAAACTGGTAGCTAAAACAATAGCATAAGATGACACAGGCCTGCACATTGGCCAACTGCAACCTGAATGAAAAGGACCAAACAATAGCAGAGAAGGCTGAGTGGATGCCTGACATCATAAACACAAAAATACAGCCCGAGCAATACCCACGTAGGGGTTTCTTAAGAGAAGTAACTACCTGTAAACCTTGTAAAGGAGCTATAACAAAAACCCACGTAGGGGATGCTCGCAAAATATCAACAAAAACTATAATAGATACCTGAACAGGAAGAAACATAGTATTCAAAAAGGCCCATGCAGGGGCAATAAAGAACTTAGAAATAGTAATGGGAAGCCCTGGAGCTCAGGTTCCCAGTTATGATGATCTCTTCACACCGCTCGCCCTTTCACCAGAAGTTCTGTCACCTCGACCATCAACTTAACAGTAACTCTGAAATGGAGGTTACGCACAACAACATAACCATTATTCCATGAATTGACAAAGGCTTCAGTGATATCTTGCTCAGCCCCTTTGAACTTGCTGAGGAAAGGAATGAGACCATGAGCTTCCAGAAAGGTCTGAGATAGGGGATCAAGCTGAAGGCTAGATGGCTCAAGCAAGGCCATGTTGGTAAGACTGAGGAAAAAGGAAGACCACAAAAACTAGACACTACGCTTCTTACTACCTAGGACACACAATAGCAGATAAAACCAGACAACAATAGATTGACACAGATTAGGGTTGTAAATATAAATGTTTTTGGCACAATAAATGACCTTTTCGAAAGTTGAGTTGGAGTGATTGGTGGACCACTTAGTAATTCTCCATAGGGAATAGACACTGGAAAATATAGACATGGCACAAGATAGACTATGCAAAGGATAGGACTGGGATAAGATTGGGAGTGCCAATTGATTGAAAAAATGATTCTCAAAATTTGTAAGATGCAAAAAAGAGGATCTCGAGACTTGATGCATATTGACCTTGTTTGACAACATCCAATTACACTGCCTAGACCTACTAAGGGACTTGACATGCTTGGAGAAGACCACCATGAGACAAACCCACTGATAGGGCCTACCTTGGGACATAGCATACTTCATAAAAAGGAAACAGGAGAACCAACCACCAGTACTGATAGCAAGACTAAAATTCACGCTAATCAAAAAACTTCCACCATAAGAATTGGAACCAAAGAAACAAATCATGCTGAAAAAGCTAGAGTCATCATTGGAGAAGTTGACCCACCAAAACCTGTGACCACATATTTCAAACCAAATCATTATTAGTAGCATTTAAAACTTCTTGGGGAAAGCTTTCTTTCCAAATGGATAGTGATTTATGGATAACTCCCCAATTGGCAAGAATATCTGTAGGCCTGTTAGCTTCGTGGTACACATGATTGATAGAGATATCATTGAAATTTTGGGACAACTTCTTAGCTTCCTGAACAATGGTTCTGACATTCCAAGAGGACACCCTATTGTTTTTTAGAGCATTTATAATATTCAAAGAATCTCCCTCAATAAAAAGGTTGCCTTTATAATACTTGAGAAGATCTAGCCCTCTCCACAGTGCACGACCTTCAACAAAATGATTAGTTTGACACCCTAGATACTCAACATAAGCCATAATAACTTGACCATTGTGATCTCTGACAAGACCACCTACACTTGCATCCCCTGGATTTCCTTTGGAGGCACCATCAAAGTTAAGTTTCAGCCACTCACTTGGGGGAGGAATCCAATGGGCACCCACTCTGGGATGGGGGGCTGGAAAACTAGAACTAGAGTTGTAGGGAATTTTTAAGGAAGAGAACATAATAGACTCCAATCTAGAATCAGGAGATTTGGGACAAGGGAAGAGCTAGGAATTTTCTACAGCAAAGGCAATAGCTTTATTGGCAATAGAGATGGGATCCTTAGAGGAGGAAGAAAAACCCTACTATTTCTTTCAAGCCACACTTGCCATAAGATATGATGAAGGGTCACTTTCCATAAAGAAGATAATCTGAGGTTTTTGAAAGGAGTTGGCCATTGGATGAAAAGGTGACTCAATGAATTAGGAGGAACCCATGAGATATGAAAAGTGGACATAAGGTGATCCAAAGCTGTCTTGGAGAAAGAGCACTCCAAAAAGAGGTGATTGATAGATTCCCAAGCATTCATGCACAAATAGCATCTGTTAGGGATAATCATGCCCCTTTTCATAAGATTATCAATCATTAGAATCTTATTTTGGATGGCCAACCAACTGAAATGAGCAACTTTCAAAATGAGATATTTAATCCACACTCGATCATAAGGTATTTGAACCACTTGATAATCAATAGTCAGACCATGAGCAGATTTAACCATGAACAACCCAGAATCAATCTCTTTCCAAAAAGGGGAGTCAAGGGAATTACCAGTGGGGATGACTATTGCATTTAGGATGGTTTTGAGAACTACTGAAGCATCAAATATTTGGCCATTAGCATTTGGAATATGAAAATTTTTCCAACGCTTAGAATCAGATGAAACATCAATGAAATCTTCAACCTTGCTACCAATTAAAGTGTCCAGGAAAGGTTGTAAAATAACAATTTCATTGTTCTCTAAAAGTGGTTGATTAGAGATCCACCTATCAGTCTAAAAGTTAATTTTACTCCCTATGCCTAATTGCCACCTTATCCCCTTCTGAATTAGAGATCTGGTTTGGATAATTGATTTCTAGAAAGTGGAGCCCTCTCTGGGTATATCATCATCTATGAAACAATGATTTTGAAGATATTTTATATTTACAATTGAGACCCATTCAAGGTTGTTGTTGGTGAAAACCTTCCATGCTTGCTTGGCTAACAAGGTTGTGTTCATATTACAAACTCTTCGAAGCCCCAAGCCCCCCTAAATTTTGGGGGAGCACACCTTGTCCCAACTGACCAGATGAAATATTTTCCTATCCTCGACACCTACCCATAAAAATATTTTCTGAATTTGCTCAATTTTCATGTAGACAACAATAGGAACTTTGAAGACGGACATGAAATAAATAGGAACACTTTGGAGATAAGCCATTGTCAGGGTGGCTTTGGCTGCTTGAGAGAGGAGGGTCCCTTTCCAACCTGCAAGTTTTTTGTTAATCCTCTCAATAACATTACTCCACATGGATTCCTTCGGAGCATTGGTGAAAAGAGGGAGGCCCAAATATTGGGTAGGCAACTGAGATATAACACATTGAAAGATGCATGCAATCTTAGCTTGTCTCTCTTGGGGAGTGTTAATGAAGAATATTTTGCTTTTAATATAATTTATTTTCTACCCTACAACCTCCTCATAGGTATCAAGAATACTCTTAATGGCTTTTGCTTCCCACACAGAAGCATGAGTAGCAATGATGGTATCATCAATGAACTGCTGGTGAGACAAGGCTCTTAAATTAGATGCAGCCTTAATGCCTAAAATTATATCATTGGAGTAGGCATTTTTGAGCGCTCTACCCAAGGATTCAACAAGAATGATAAAAAGGATGGGGGATAGAGGATCTCCCTATCTAAGGCCCCTGTTACTAGGGAAAAACCTTATTGCAGATCCATTGACCAGGACTAAAAACTAGGGATTAGAGATGCAGTTATGAACAAGATCAACCCACTCCCTATGAAACCCAAATTTGAGAAGGACAACAATCAAAAAATATCTGTTAACTCTATCAAAAGCCTTATTCATATCAATTTTGAAAAACATGGCAACTTTTTTGTTATGGTTAGTAGAATGAAGGGCTTCATGCAACGTGATAACACCATCAGTAATATTTCTTCCTTTGATAGAGCTACCTTGACAAGGGTCTATGATCTGAGGAAGGATCTCTTTGAGTCTTGTAGCCATGGCTTTAGTAAGAGTTTTGTATAGGACATTGCAAAGACTAATGGGTCTGAAATCTGACATAGATTTACACACAGGCCCTTTGGGAACCAAGGCAATGAAGGTGGAGTTGATACTTCTGGGTATGGATTTAGTTTGCTGAAGTTCAATGATGGCATTGCAAATGTCAGGCCCAATGATGTCCCAAAAATTTTGATAGAACCAGGGGAAAACCCATCAGGGCCTGGGGTTTTATCAGGGTGCATTGAGAAAATAACCTCTTTAATTTCATCAGGGGTGAGGGGTTTGATAAGAGCCAAATTCATATCTGAAGTGACCAGACTGGGTATATGATGGAGCAATTGTCTACCAGCCTGGGTAGAATTTTGGGGGTTGGCTCCCAAAAGGCCTTCAAAGAAATATGAAGCTTCATTTCGAATCTCAAAAATATCCCTGATGATGGATCCATCACTTCTGGTTAATTCTTTAATTTTATTCAAACTTCGGTGCCTTAGGGTAGTGGCATGAAAGAATTTTGTGTTTGAGTCCCCCTCTTTGAGCCAAAGGGCCCTTGATTTTTGCCTCTATAAAGTCTCCTCTTTAGCCAACACATTGTGGTAGTCTACAATAACCTGTCTCTCCTCATTTCTGAGTTGTTCATTGAGCTGCCCATTATGAATTTGGAGTTCAATACTTTTTAGTTTTTGCAAAATATTTTCCTTATTTTTGAATATGTTACCAAAAACTTCTCTGTTCTAGACTCGAATATTTTCTTTGACACACTTAAGTTTTTGGGAAACCCTAAAAATAAAGGACCCATGATAGTCAAATTACCACCAATCAGCAATTTGCATCCATAAATCTGGGTGTTGTGTCCACATAGCTTCAAATATAAATGGGATTTTGAAACAAGGGCCTTTCTCAACTTCAAACAGTAAAGGGCAATGATCAGATCCAACTCTGGGAAGATAGATAAGAGTGCCATCACCCATCATCGGTATAGCTTCTTGAGACAAGAAAACCCTATCAAGTTTTACTTGAATGTGTTGATCCCCAATTCTCCTATTGCTCTAGGTGTATTTTACCCCTTTAGTCTGAACATCCATCAACTCACATTCAGTGACAAAGTTATGAAAATCCTCAATGCTCTTGGTGGGCATCAGGTTCCCTCCCTGCTTATCAGAAGGAAAAATGGGAGAGTTGAAGTCTCCAACAATAATCCATGAAAGGTTTATGAAAGCACTTCTCATCTGACTCAAAGTATCCCATAGACCCCTACGATTGAGAGGATCGTTAGGGGCATAGACATTGGTCAGAACCCAAGAGAAATTACTACTTTTACAGAAAAACATCATATTGAGGACCCTATCGAAAGAGGAAATGATTTTGCCTTCTAACTTGTTTGAGTCCCAAATACAGAGAAGACCCCCAGACGTACCTTGAGTGGGGAAAAAAGCAAAATCACCATTTTTCCAAATAGAATTTGTGATTTTCTGGATTTTATTTTGATCAATCTTCGTTTCTTGCAGAACCATGATAGTGGGTCTGTGTTCTTTCCTCAGAGTGCAAACAAGCCTTTGCTTGACAACACTATTGAGGCCTCTCACATTCCATGAGAGGATCCTCATTTAGAATTTTTGGAAAGTTTTTGGCCTCCCTTAGTTTGTTGCAAGGGAGGTTTGGGCCTTTTTGATTCATCCTTCTCCTGATCGAGAAGATCTTGGAATAAGGTTTTCTGGGTACCATTTGCAATATCATTTTCTATTTCCTTTTTCTTTTGATCATTGATAGAGGGTCTTCCTTTTTTTCTTTTCACTACCAATATCAATAGAATCTTTCTTGATACTTCTAGTGTTAATGGGGCTGAAATCATATTTGTCTTCTTTCTCCACTTTGTCTGAGATGGGACTACCAATTTTTGTATGCCCCTCGAGGGTGGGTGGTGGTTTTGAAAAAATATTGGATGGCCTAGATCTGGTCGGGGATTGGGGTTCCTCTTGATCAAAAACTAGGGTTTCAATTGGATTTGGGGTAATGTCATCCTCACCAGGTTTAGACCCATGAATAAGAGTTCCTTTTAAAACATCAAAATGATTTTGGAAGGCAAAAATGGAACTCACCTTTGGATGATCATCCTTCGAATCTTGGATTTCAATCTACTTTCCTTTGGTATCTTCTAGAATTTATCCCTTCTTCTGATAGTGGCTACTTTGTTGCTTGCCCTATAGGGGTCTACCTTGTTACCACCTGGTCTGCAACCCACTTTGAGAGGTATTGGGGAGTTTCATCTCCTTTGAGTTTCTTAGCAATGGGTATTGGGTTTTGAGATGGCCCTGAGCCTTGCATTCAATGCAGAATGCAGGCTTGTTCTCATATTCTATGGCCTGGCATCTATGGTAGGAGTCGTAAACCAGATTTATCTGAGTGGGAAGCTAGGAATCCAGATTGGCATTGACACAAATTCTAGCATGAACCATGCGAGTGCATGCTCGGGTCACCGGGTCGATTGCAACCAGCTCACCTATATATTTGCCAATGCCCTGTAAGATGTCTTCGTGCCAAAATTGGGTGGGCAGATCTGGAAATCGAACCCAGATTGGTGCAAAATTTATGCTCTATGTCTCAGGGTTGAAATATTCACCCCACTTACGTAGAAAGAGACTCTTCCGACCGAAGAACCAAGGACCCCTGGTAAGAATTTGGGAGGCATCTTCTTCATTGTTGAGATGAATGAGGAAAAACCCTTTGAAAGGGCAACCAACTCCATATTGCCTAGGGTTTTCCATTTGGTATAGGCCCACCACTGAATAGATTCCATATCCAATCATCCTCCAATAAATTTCCCCACCATATTGTGGGATTCAACAGAAATGTAATCCGCCATTAGGTTTTCAGGGATTACCAGATCTTCACCCATTGGGAGTAAGAGGGTTCCACTGCCCGAGGGAGGTTTCACAGACCCTTTCAATTTCTCAGCATAAGACCGTAAAGAGGACTCGATGTCTTGAGTGAGGGACCCATTAAGCATGTGTCCCTTATCGAGAGGATCCTTACCCCCAATGGTCTCCGCCTTCCCGAAACCATCAGAATCTGACTCAGCACCTTCAGTGTCGATAGAAACCGTACCACCCTTGACCATTGTGGGAATTCCACCCTGATTCACCTTATTCGCTTTCCCACCTCCAATCGTAGTCATAGTCATAGTAAATGCCATTTCTACCCTGATTCACTCTGGAGCTGCTTGCACTTAACCCAGATGAAACCCTCGCACAATCGCTTGCCAAAAATCTTGTTCACACATAGGGATGCGCTAGGATCTGTGTTGCTCCAAATGATCTAAAAATTGGTGGAGATATTCTAGGGTTTGTCAGGCATCTACCCTCAAAATTTTAGCTCAATCCAAGTTTGGATGAATGAAATATGGCCAAAACAAGTTTGGCATTTTGGGCAATCTTGCGAAAAACGTCCCTCACAATTTTCCTCTCGAAACCTTATGTTAAGAAAAATTATTCCTTGTATCCCCTTTGTCCAGGACTTTTTATTCCATGGGGCATGTCCCATCCGGGTATACCCCTCAGGCTAGCAAAGGTTTTTTTATGTATCTGACGCAGGCCGCTAGGCTTGAACCCCGGACCTCCTTTCGATGATTGAGGGAACTTGCCAGTAAGGTACCTCTATCACCATATTTGTTCATTATTATAGCATAGGTTTTGGGTACGAACTTGAAGAAGGCTTACAAATATGGGCTTATAAGTGGACTTAAGGTTAGTAATAACATCGACAACATCACCCATCAATACTTTGTAGATTATACAACCTTTTTTAGGAGGGCAAGGATAAACAAGGTCAAATATTTGAATAACTTATTAAAGAAATATGAAAGAGCATCAGGGCAAAAAGTTAATAGGACAAAATTTAAAATTTACTTCCTAAACACCCCAACTAAAATCAAAGCAGGGATATGCAGGTTACTTTAAATGGAGGAGGCAAATTTACCAACAACTTAGCTAGGGATGCCTTTATTTCAGGGGAGAATGAAGATAAAATTATGGAATCCAGTTATAAGTGAAGAACACAAGCTTATACTGAGAGGGGGGGTGAATAGTATAAGATCAACTTTTACTTTTCTTTCCCAAACAATATTATCCAATATTATCAGTATCAATATCAATAGCAGTAATCAAAGTAATAAACAAATCTTCACACACAATAGAGACACCAATTTAACGTGGTCCACCCAATGTGGGCTACTCCACAGAGAAAATATTTCTACTAAATTTTCTCAACAAATATTCTTTGGAATCAATTCCCTATTACAATGCTTATGGACCTCTATCCAAAGGAGACATCAATCCCTTATGCTTGATTTATGGATCTCTCTTCATAGGATAAATCTTTCCTATTTTATCTGGTTCGTAGAACTTGATCCAGGAGACCTTTATCTCCTCAATTGGTTCATGGATCTCTCTCCATAGAAGAACTCTATCTTCCCAGCTTGGTTCATGGATCACACTCCATAGGAGAACTCTTTCCCCTTGCTCTGATTTGTGGATCTCTATTCATAGGAGAACTCTTTCCCCTTTGATCTGGTTGATGATCTTCTAGAAGACTACTACCCCTACTGCTCTAGCTTATGGATATCTCTCCACAAAATACCTCTATCCTCACTACCCTGGCTAATGGATCTCTATCCACTGGAGACTCTTGTCCTCTGCTCTATCACCTCCAAAGCTTACTCTCAACTCTATATCATATCTACAACAAAATCTATCCCAAGTGTAGTACAAATATGCTCTAACTCTGTCTCAATTCTAGCACAAATTTGCTCACAAATTTGTACCAAAACTTGTCCTCAAATCTGTCCCCAAGCCTTAACACAAAGTTTTATCCAATCACAAATCAACTCTGCTTATATTTGTCCCAAGACTTAACACAAAGCTTAAACAAATCAATCAATCAACTATGCTCTTACGTCTTCACAAATACTTGCTCAAATCTACCTACAAGTCTTCACCAAGACTTACCTCAAATATGCCTTCAATTTCTCTCAAGAACTTGCTCAATCTGCTCTCAAGTCTTCACCAAGACTTACCTCAAATCTATTTTCAAGTTCTCTCAAGAACTTGCTCAATTTGCTCTCAAGTCTTCACTAAGACTTGCTCAAATGTACCTACAGGTCTTCACCAAGACTCACCTCCAATCTGCCTTCAAGTTCTCTCTATAACTTGCTCAATCTGCTCTCAAGTCTTCATCGAGACTTGTCTCAAATTTGCTTTCAATTCCTCTCAAGAACTTGCTCAATCTGATCTCAAAACATACTCAGAAAAAATCACAAAATATGATCAATCAATCTCAAATCTTGCACACAATGCTATCAAATACTTTGTCTAATCTTCAAGGTAATTCCTTTAACTTGAAGTAGTTTAGACATATTCTATTCAGAATTCATTTAACCTCTGGAACATATAGAGAATGATGTACTCTATCTTGTAACAACCCTCCTAATTATAGCTCTTGTCTTTTTATCTACAAGATCATGGTGTTGCTAATCAATCTGTGGATGCAGGAACAGATGCACATGCTGGTGGGGAGCATCACTAAAGCGTTGGTATCTTCCTCGATCTACGAGCAACGGGTATCCGAGGAAAGGTAAGTTGGGATGTGATGAGTGGCGGAGTTTTTGCCTATGATAGGGTATTAAAATCCCTTCTGGAAATCCTTCCGCCAGCGGTCCATGTAGATTGCATCCACGTAGCTGCATATTAGGATTTTGTGTATGATTTGCAAAATTTTTATCATGTTTAATAGTTCAAGAATATATATATATATATATATATATATATATACACAATAATAATAATAATAAAATGTCTAAGGGAAAGGTGACCAAAACAATAATGGTAGTAATTGTTATAATCATAAAAGGGGTGGTGATAAAATAATAATAATAATAAAAATAAAAATATTATTATTAAAAATGATAATAATAAGCACTAATTAAAAATAATTATAAATCAACCATGTACTAGAGCTAAGCCTAAGGTCAACCTATTATAAACCATGAGCTAGATCTTAGCCTAAGGTCAACCTATTATAAACCATGAACTAGAGCTAAAACCTAAGATCAACCTATTTTAAACTATGAAATAGAGCGCATCCTATAATAAGACTGTGGGAAAACCTTAAGTCAACCCATACCCTAACTAGGCGGATGAAATTAAATTGACACACGTGGCAGGGAGGAAGCGTGTGTTTCACAAGTGGCATCTCTCTGAATTGCTCTCGTTCTTTATTTAAAGAGAAGTAACCTTGTTTGGAAGGGGGAAAGGAAGGGTGCAAGAATCGGCGGTAAGACTGAAGGGTTAAGGTGGACGACGCACCAGGTCAGGTCGACTCCTTCTGAAAACAATCTTAAAAATTTAACATAAGAGGGTTTAATACAATGGTGGGAATTTTTATTAGGAACAAAGTACGAAATTTGTTATGGGATCTTCTCTGTATGTTGTCTGTGTTTTCTCTTGCAATAGAACTACTGCTAAGTTTAAAATTAAGGGATTTATCAGTATTAAGGGCATTGTCTTGATTACCCATTAAGAAAAATTTAACCAAAAATTATCTGGTTGTGCTTCCCACTTCATTGTAACCCTAATAATATGATTCCGTAATGGGTCTCTTCATTGTGAATATTTACTGCATGGTTGTAGATGTTTTGGTGTGATTATGGGTGCATTTTAACAGTAATGGGATAAAGAATATTTCCTGTGTATTTTATGGATGCCTATACATTTCTTGTAACACCAATTTTTCCTCTCAAATTGTGGGTGCTACGGGTGAGTGTGGCACTGGGTGTTGAAATGGAAATAACTCTGGTGTGCCTCCATATTTTAGTATGTTGTGATTGGAATGGAAAAGTTTGGTATAGTTTTGTATTCATCCTTTCTTTTCTATAGAATGTATTCCTGTATGAAATGATTTTTCTGTCTGCATGGATTTTGAATGTGAGTGCATATAGGGTAGCATGCATTCATGGTAGTTGGCCGCTCTGATCCCATGGTCTTGAAATTTCACTTCCTTAAACCCTAGCTCTATCTGGACGAAGGCGGACCTGGTACTTGTAGTAGGCGTTCAACAATGATGCCACCATGGCCATTAAGCTTTTCATGGGTGCACAGTTTTGCGTCGGATAAATTCAATATCTTTTAAATTGACAGAGGCCAGCATATGAATGGCTATCTCCTATATAATGTTATGAGAATAACCGAAGGCTATGTTTCAATTTGATATCTACTGTAATTTTAAAAGAGATGGTGTTATGGTTTCCAAAATTTTAATCCATAGCCTGTGTGGTACTGTAATATTGTATGTTTAATGTTACCATATCGAAGAGTGATTTTCTTTAGTATGGATATTAAGGAAAAATTATTTTACTATCTGGTTATGAACTATTGGAGTTGCATATTGAGTATATGGTTGCACTATTATCTATTTCGTAATTTGTTATTGGTTGTGTTATTGGTTTTTGATAAGTGGACATCTATGTGTTTTGGTGACCTTACCTTCACTGTCACTTAATTAAATCTTCTGTAGCATCATTCTGACCTTGCTTTTAAACTTAGGAGTGAACCCGTTGGTACTCTTGATGTAATTTTAGAACACCAATTTCAGTATTAAAATGCATATGAACGTCAATAGTTTTTGACCCTTGATTCACCTATAATAATGGATTGACTTTCGGGATATCTAGTAAAATAATGCCACTATGAAAAATTATGGCCTCTGTTCATGTATTAAAAATAGATTGGGACAGTGATTAATTCCACCATAAATCTACTATGTTTGTTAAAAGACCTAAGTTTGTTTTCTGAGATTGTAATTTAGGAATTGGCAGTAATATAATTATTAAATCTTTTGGCCCTCAAACCTACGGATGTCACCGGTGGTTAATCATTAAGTCCCCTAGGTTGATTCAGTATTATTTTCTTCCAAGAAAAGCATGGATGCAGCCTGTATGGGTTTCTGAACTCTGCACCATAAACATTATATTGTTATGATCCAATCCCTTGGCATTAATTTAGAAAAACATTCTGCGATGGCAGCACCCAAATCGTTCTCTATAAATCCATGTTGAAGCCTTTCTAATAGGACTGTGTGTCGGAGATGCTTGGAAGTAAGCAAATTAAATTCTTAAGTGTCTTTATGGTGCAATATTATTAAGGAAACCGTAGCTTCCCTTACCTTCAAGATCTCCTCGACTTTTGGACCCGTCTGGGTGTCACCATATGCTCCTAATATTCTTTAACCGCTGAATTATGTCAGATGTCTTGTTGATATGGCCAATTGATTATCTCTTCATCCAAAGGATGGCACTTAGTTGAAAGCCTTAATCATGATTCCATTAGATTGTGAACTTTATTATGGCGTGTCGTATGCAGTGTTTGACCTCATATGCTTGTGATATCCGGGATCACACCAACCTCTAGATATTCGTGTCTTAAATTTGATGCATAATATTTATTAATAGTAGTTGAAAATTGGGATGTCGTGCGTCGATGTTAGTCTGAGTAAATATGGAAGTATTGGAAGTCTAAAATTTAATCATAGGGCTCCTTAAACAGAATTATATTATGATGATTTGAATTTATGTAAAATTTTATGTTGATCTGGAATTAATTAGCAGTGCTCTCCTTTACGTAATTGTTATTGGGTTTCATGTGTCAGTGATCAGAAAAGATATCATTAGAATTTATATTTGAAAATGAGAGGAAAACATTATTTGTCTTTATGCTATCAGAATATGATACTTGTCTTTATGCATTCAAATAAAAAGGGTAAATAGTTATATGGTTTATGTAAAAAGACTATGAGAGATGGATATTATTTGATTTATGTCTTAATGATAAATGAGAAATGTCCTTAGGATAATGGATCATGGGAAATGTTTTAAAACAAAAGAAAAATTAAATAGAAAATGATATTTGTCAGAAATTGTATGTTGTTACACTTTTGAAAAGTTATATGTTTTTCTTTGAAATTGGAAAAGGGATGACATTTGCTTGGTTTTATGTATAGAGATGTCAATAGACCTTATGTTTTTAATAGGGGAAATTGTTTAAGGAAAATGATTATTTCTTTTAGATGAAGAGAAGAAATTGACAGTCATCTTTATGTATCAAAAGATAGAGAGATTATGTCTTTATGCTTTCAAATTAAGAAGTCATTTATTTATATGCTTAACATAGATATAGAGGAAATTATTGGAAACATTATTATGAGTGTTAAGCTTTGGTTTTCTTCTGATATGGGTAACATGAATTAATCAAGTTAGTGGAACCTGAGAAAATTTTGAATATACCTTAATAATCCCTTCGAAACATTATAAACAAACATCAACCATATTTCGTTAACCCTAGATGAACCTTGTTAAAATACCTCTAGAAGTGGGAAGGTAATCCTCGAGATTGTGGGGAGACAATCTCAGTGATGTTGCGGGTAGGCAACCATCATGGAAATTAAAATTAATGATGATGCGGGTAGGTAATCATCATGGTTTAGGGCTCTAACCACATTTCTGATGGGAAGGTCAGAACGGGAGGTAACGAAGGGTTGTATGGGCATCCCTTCTAGGTTATCCTTGCTAGTGATTGAGTGGTGGAATGTGTTGACTAGGTAATACCGACAACATGATGGTATGGGACATCATGTTGGTTAATCAACACATAACGTCGGGTGGATACCAGGGTATTGGTAAAACCTTAGACGATGCTCCAAGGCAAGTGGTTGATCGTCTAGCTCGAGCATGCATGCGCTAAGCCTTACAGGGCAAAAGGCCTAAAGACTAGCCAATCCTATAAGACACGGGAATGTAAGCATCACACCTCTAGGTGAAATGGGCCCTAGAGGATAAAAGAAACCCACTGCCTGGACTTAGGACCTCGGGAGGAGAGTGAAGTTCCAAAGGGCAACTAAGAAGGACCTGGCCAAATCCTGATCTCATGGGTATTCTGACTGCAATGGAATGGCACTCATGAAGATAATATTAACATGCTCAAACTAGCAAAAGAAATGGATAAGTTAAAATAAGGAATAAAAAAAGAAAAATTTTATGACTCCTAAGTGGTAGTGACTTGGGGAGAATAGACAACCAGGTGGTTGTGACTTGGGGTGTTACATTTGGTATCAGAGCCAAAGGTTGTGAACTATTTAGAAAAATATCTAACTTAATGAATGATAAACTGAATATCTAAGAATTGATTGGGCTCCTTTTTCTTTCTCAGGCCATGGCTAGCTCCTCAAAGAGATCTGCGATGGTACAACAGGAAGGGCTGACCAAAAATCCCATAAGGGTTCTCAGGAAGGCTGGGAGGACCGGGGACATGGGAGGAACCATAGAACCCCCTCGGGTAGTTAGGAGGGAAAAAGAACCTACCCCAAGAGAGGATAAATTGATCCGAATGATGCAATTAATGTGAGATCAAATGAATGAACAAAAAGAACAAATGGAGCAACAAAGAACCCAAATGGCCGAACACATGGCTCAATAGAAAGCTCAAATGTTGGAGCACATGGAACAATAGAAAGCCCAACTAACTCAGTAGCAAGAGATGATCTCCCAACAACAAAAAATAATAGAAAACCTATCCAAGGGAAAGGAAATGGTAACCACTGAGGAGGAGACATCTATTGACCCCGAAAGGCGACAAGTAGGCTCTGAGTTAGATAGGGATATGCGAAAGATAGATATAGCCAAGTTCGATGGCAAAGGAAATGGGGAGGAGGTTGAGAGATGGTTAAATAGTGTAGAAGCCTACTTTGCCATTAGAACCCTCTCATCTAAGTCTAAGACTTCTTGGGTAGTATTTCGACTGACAAGAATTACGGCTGATTGGTGGGACACCTATAAGAGAACTCATAATGTAGAGGTCATTGATGTACATTGGGAAACCTTTGTAAAAGCTTTTAAAGAAAGATTCTTAACTCCACAATTTTACTTAGAAAGAACCACAAAATTTTCAAGATTGACTCAAGGTAATATGACCGTTACCGAATATTATCAACGCTTCGTGCAATTGCTTAAATACATGCTAGAATATGAGCAAAGAACTGAGATTAAGGTCCAAAAATTCCTTTTAGGACTCCACCCAAAAATTGGGCACCTGATCCTGATGTTGAAACCTGCAACCCTCACTGATGCCTGTGACTTGGCTAGGCAGGAAGAGGACAACTATAAGGCCAAGAAGGCCTATTATCAAAAAACCTCTGATAGGGAAGAACCTCAAAAAAAGAAAAATATGGGTTCAGCTAAAAGAGATAGGAACTGGAAGGATAGGAATGAGAACAAAAACCGATTGGGTAAAAACAAGAATCGGTATCAGGGATCCCAGGGTAACAGAGGGGATCAATTTAACCGAGGTAGCCAGGACAAGAGAAATTACAAAGATAGATATGATCAAAAATCTAGAAACCCAGGATTTGGTACTGAGAATGCCAATGATGGAACTAACAAAGAGAGGGCACCACGAACTGGTTGTTGGATCTGCAAGGAACCTCATTATGCAGATAAGTGTCCCATGAGAGCTGATAAAAGGAAGGAATCAATGGAACCCACCCATAAGATATTTGTAGCCATAGGTAATCTTAAACTCAATGGGCAAGCTACCCCCTTTTTATTAAAAGGAAAAATTTATGATAGGAATGTGAGTATTTTAATTGATTCAGGAGCAACAGATAGTTTTATTTCTTCTAGCCTTATGAGGGACATTCCGGAAAAACCTGGATATATGGAAAATGGGTGGAAGGTTGAATATGGGTCTGGACAAACCTATACCATTAATCAATGCCTATTTGACCCTCAGATAATCCTACCTCAAGGAAAAATGAATTGGCATCTGTATGTAGCCCCATTGCATGCTTTTGATATAATCCTAGGAGTGGATTGGCTTAAAGCTCATAAAGCATTATTAAACTTTGAAGAAAGATGGATAGAATTCACTGATGATGCTATTCAGAGGATTCAAATTTATTGTGAATAAAAATCAGTAGAACCTCACCTTCTAACGACCATGCAAGTCAAAAGAGCTATAAATAAAGGAAGTAAAGTCTTTGTAGTTAAAATTAATAAGAAAGAAGACATGGAGACTGGGACAAGTCTATTCCAGACATATCCAGTACTAAACGATTTCAGGGATGTCTTTCCTGAGGATCTGCTAGGTCTCCCACCCCGAAGGGAATTTGATTTCTCTATAGAACTCCTACCAGGAGCGACCCCTGTAGCCCGAGCACCTTACAGAATGACTACCATCGAGCTACAAGAACTCAAGACTCAGCTCCAAGAACTATTAGAAATAGGACTCATTAAACCTAGTGTTTCTCCATGGGGAGCACCCATTTTATTTGTTAAGAAAAAGGATGGGTCACTAAGATTATGTATTGATTACAGGATGCTAAATAAGATGACAATAAAGAACAAGTACTCCTTACCCAGGATAGATGACCTATTTGATCAACTGAAGGGAGCATCAATATTTTCAAAAATTGACCTTAGATCTGGCTATCACCAGCTTAGGATTCGAGAGGAAGACACCCATAAAACTGCCTTTCGAACAAGATATGGCCACTATGAATTTACGGTGCTACCTTTTGGTTTGACCAATGCCCCCGCAACTTTTATGAACTTAATGAATAATGTATTCCGGGAACAACTAGACAAGTTTGTATTGGTATTCCTGGATGACATACTGATATACTCCAAGGATAAAGAGGAACATGACCAGCACATGAAAATTGTTCTCAAAAAACTTAGAGAAAATCAGTTGTATGGAAAATTATCGAAATGTGAGTTCTATACCTCCCAAGTCCGGTATCTGGGTCATGTAATTTTGGCTGAAGGGATATCAGTGGACCCAAGGAAAATAGAGGCTATCATTGAGTGGCCTACCCCAACTAATGTCTCTGAAGTATGAAGTTTTATGGGATTGGTCGGGTATTATCGATGTTTTGTGCAAAACTTCTCTAAGGTAGCTTATCCAATAACCAATCTTCAGAAAAAGGGTAAGGCTTTTAAATGGACTACTCGATGTGAGGAAGCCTTCAAAACTCTTAAGGAAAATTTGACAACAATGCCAATTCTAAGAATACCGGACCCTAAACTACCATTCACGGTATGTACCGATGCCTCCATAGAAGGTTTAGGAGGGGTTCTTATGCAGGAAGAAGGCATTATAGCGTATGAGTCCCGAAAACTTAAGAAACATGAGTTGAATTATGCCACCCATGATTTAGAGCTAGCAACAGTAGTACATGCTCTTAGAATGTGGAGACATTACCTACTGGGTAAACCCTTTGAACTCAAGACTGATCATCAAAGTTTAAGATATATTTTTACCCAACCAATGCTCAATGCTAGGCAGAGGCGATGGATGGAACTACTGGCAGAATATGATTTCGGCATTGAGTATATTAAAGGGAAAGAAAATAAATTAGTCGATGCTCTGAGTCGGAGAAAGCACATTACTGCTATGTCACGATGTCATTTTGAAATAATTGAACAGATAAGGAATCTCCAACTTCAGGATGAATTCTCGCAAAGATGCCGAGATTTGTTAAGGCAAGATTCAGAAAAAGCAAGGGATTTTGAAATACGGGAAAACACGTTGTATTTCAGAAATAGAATGGTGGTGCCAAATGACCAAAACCTAAGGAACATGTTGCTTCAGGAGGCACATTGTGCTCCTTACTCCGCTCATCCAGGCTACGTAAAAATGCACGAAAATATGAGAAAATATTATTATTGGCCAGGAATGAAGAAGGATATCGCAGAATTTGTGGCTAAATGTTTAGAATGCCAAAAGGTGAAGGCAGAGCATTTACACCCTGCAGGATGCCTATATACACATGATATCCCAATTCATAAATGGCAGGTTGTGACCATGGACTTCATTGTTGGGTTGCCTAAAAACCATTTCCAACATGATACCATTATGGTAGTGGTTGACAAATTGACTAAGGTGGCACATTTTCTGCCTGGAAATATCAAGGACGGAGCTCCTACAGTAGCCCATAAATTTTCCAGGGAAGTGGTACGGCTACATGGTTTCCTCAAAATAATTATATCAGATAGAGATTCTCGGTTCACATCCGAGTTTTGGCAAACATTACATCAAGCATGGGGAACAAAACTTAACATTAGCACCGCCTACCATCCTGAAACTGATGGAAAAACAGAAAGAGGGGGGGGGGTGGGGGGGGGGGGTTTGGGGTTTTAAAAACCTGGGGGGAAAGAAAATGCCATTATATTGGAGCAATCTAGAGGATCGGGTAATGATCGGGCTGGATATGGTTAAAGAAATGGAGGAGCAACTAAGCCAAATTCGCCAAAGGCTCAAGGAAGCCTCAGATCGGTAAAAGAGTTATGTCGACCTCAAAAGAACCCCAAGAGAATTCTCTATGGGAGACAGAGTATTCCTAAGGGTTAAGCCAACCAAGAGCTCTATAAAATCCTCTAAATTAAGTCCAATATTTGTAGGACCTTTTACTATTCTTGCCAAAATCAGCCCAGTCGCCTATAAGTTGGCCTTGCCACCCAACTTGTCAAAAATCCATGATACCTTCCATGTGTCCCTCCTCAAGAAATATATTGTTGATCCTTCTCATGTCTAGAATGTTGATCACTTGCAGATGACCGACCCCCTGCGCATTGAAGTCCAACCTATTAGAGTATTGGGATTTCGAACCAAGCAATTAAGAAAATGAAATATTGAGCAGTGTAAGGTCCAATGGGACCAATATTCTAAAAACAATGCCACATGGGAAGATGTGGTTGTCATGAAAAGACAGTTTCCATTTTTATTTGAACAATAACTCCAAAAACAATTTTTTGATTTGTATATATATATATGATGATGTAAAAGTCTGGTTTTAAAGGGACTCCTGGATTGATGATGAAGACATGCTTTCTTTTTAGTAATTATGATTGAGTTTTAAATTCATTGTATGATTTGCTTTGGATCTTATATTTTGGTATGCATTTAAAACATAGGGACTGTGTTTAGTCTTAGAGGGGGAGGATGTAACAACCCTCCTAATTATAGCTCTTGTATTTTTATCTACAAGATCATGGTGTTGCTAATCAATATGTGGATGCAGGAATAGATGCACATGCTGGCGGGGAGCATCACTAAAGCATTGGTATCTTCCTCGATCTATGAGCAATGGGTATCCAAGGAAAGGTAAGTTGGGATGTGATGAGCGGTGGAGTTTTTGCCTATGATAGGGTATTAAAATCCCTTCTGGAAATCCTTCCGCCAATGGTCCATGTAGATTGCATCCACGTAGTTGCATATTAGGATTTTGTGTATGATTTACAAAATTTTTATCATGTTTAATAGTTCAAGAATATATATTATATATATATATATATATATATATATAATAATAATAATAATAAAATGTCTAAGGGAAAGGTGACCAAAACAATAATGGTAGTAATTGTTATAATCATAAAAGGGATGGTGATAAAATAATAATAATAATAATATTATTATTATTATTAAAAATGATAATAATAAGCACTAATTAAAAATAATTATAATCAATGATAAAAGGAGAGTAGTAAGCAATATTATAAACCATGAACTAGAGCTAAACCTAAGGTCAACCTATTATAAACCATGAAATAGAGCGCATCTTATAATAATACTATGGGAAACCTTAAGTCAACCCATACCCTAATTAGGCGGATAAAATTAAATCGACACATGTGGTAGGGAGGAAGCATGTGTTTCACAAGTGGCACCTCTCTGAATTGCTCTCGTTCTTTATTTAAAGAGAAGTAACCTTGTTTGGAAGGGGGAAAGCAAGGGCGCAAGAACCGGTGGTAAGACTGAAGGGTTAAGGTGGACGACGCACCAGGTCAGGTCGACTCCTTTGAAAACAATCTTAAAATTTAACATAAGAGGGTTTAATACAATGGTGGGAAATTTTATTAGGAACAAAGTACAAAATTTGTTATGGGATCTTCTCTGTATGTTGTCTGTGTTTTCTCTTGTAATAGAACTACTGCTAAGTTTAAAATTAAGGGATTTATCAGTATTAAGGGCATTGTCTTGATTACCCATTAAGAAAAATTTAACCAAAAATTATCTGGTTGTGCTTCCCACTTCGTTGTAACCCTAATAATATGATTCCGTAATGGGTCTCTTCATTGTGAATATTTATTGCATGGTTGTAGATGTTTTGGTGTGATTATGGGTGCATTTTAACAGTATGGGACAAAGAATATTTCCTGTGTATTTTGTGAATGCCTATGCATTTCTTGTAACACAAATTTTCCTCTCAAATTGTGGGTGCTACGGGTGAGTGTGGCACTGTGTGTTGAAATGAGGAAATGGAAATAATTTTGGTGTGCCTCCATATTTTAGTATGTTGTGATTGGAATGGAAAAGTTTGGTATAGTTTCTGTATTCATCCTTTCTTTTTTGTAGAATGTATCCCTGTATGAAACAATTTTTTTGTCTGCATGGATTTTGAATGTGAGTGCATATAGGGTAGCATGCATTCATGGTAGTTGGCCGCTCTGATCCCATGGTCTTGAAATTTTAAACCCTAGCTCTAACTGGATGAAGGCGGATCTGGTACTTGAAGTAGGCGTTCAATAGTGATGCCGCCATGGCCATTAAGCTTTTCATGGGTGCACAGTTTTGCGTTGGATGTATTCAATATATTTTTAATTGATAGAGGCCAGTATATGAATGGCTATCTCCTATATATTGTTATGAGAACAGTCGAAGGCTTTGTTTCAATTTGATATCTACTGTATTTTTAAAGAGATGGTGTTATGGTTTCCATAATTATAAAAATCATAGCCTGTGTGGTGCTGTAATCATGTATGTTTATTGTCACCATATCGAAGAACGATTTTCTTTAGTATGGATGTTAAGGAAAAATTATTTCTATATCTGGTTGTGAACTCCTGGAGTTACATATTGTGTATATGGATGCACTGTTATCTATTTTGTACTTTGTTATTGGTTGTGTTGCTGGGTTTTGATAAGTGGATATCTATGTGTTTTGGTGACCTTACCTTCGTTGTTACTTAACTAAATTTTATGTACCATGATTCTGACTTTGCTTTTAAACTTAGGAGTGAACCCGTTGGTACTCTTGATGCAATTTTAGAATGTCAATTTCAGTATTAAAAAGTATATGAACGTCAATAGTTTTGACCCCTTGATTCACCTATAATAACAGATTGACTTTTGGAATAACTAGTAAAATAATGCCATTGCTAAAATTATGGCCTTTTTTCATGTATTAAAAATAGATTGGGACAATGATTAATTCCACCATAAGTCTACTGGATATATTTGTTAAAAGACCTAAGTTTGTTTTCTGAAGATTGGCATTAATATAATTATTAAATCTTTTGATTATGCCCTCAATCCTGCGGATGTCACCGATGGTTAATCATTAAGTTCCCTAGGTTGATTCAGTATTATTTTCTTCCAAGAAAAGCATGGATGTAGCCTGTATGGGTTTCTGAACTCTGCATCATAAACATTATATTGTTATTACCCAATCCCTTGGAATTAAGTAGAAAAATATTCTACAGCAACGGTACCCAAATCATTCTCTATAAATCCATGTTGAAGCCCTTCTAATAGGACTGTGTGCTGGAGATGCTTGGAAGTAAGCAAATTGAATTCTTAAGTGTCTTTAAGGTGCAATATTATTAAGGAAATCGTAGCTTCCCTTACCTTCAAGATCTCCTCGACTTTTGGACCCGTCTGGGTGTCACCATAAGTCCCTAATATTCATTAACTATCGAATTATGTTATATGTCTTGTTGATATGGCCAATTGATTATCTCTTCATCCAAAGGATGGCACTTAGTTGAAAGCCTTAAATCACGATTCCATTATATTATGAGCTTTATTATGGCATGTCGTATGCAGTGTTTGACCTCATATGCTTGTGACAATCGGAATCACACCAACCTCTAGATATCCGTGTCTTAAATTTGATGCATAATATTTATTAATAGTAGTTGAAAATTGGGATGTCGCACGTCGATGTTAGTCCAAGTAAATCTAGAAGTATTGGAAGTCAAAAATTTAATCATAGGGCTCCTTAAATAGAATTATATTATGATGATTCAAATTTTGTAATTATTTTATGTTGATCTGGAATTAATTAGTAGTGCTCTCCTTTACGTAATTGTTATTGGGTTTCATGTGTCAGTGATCAGGAAAAATATCATTAGATTTTATATTCGAAAATGAGAGGAAAATATTATTTGTCTTTATGCTATCAGAATATGATATTTGTCTTTATGCATTCAAATTAAAAGGTAAATAGTTATATGGTTTATGTAAAAGACCATGAAAGACGGATATTATTTGATTTATGTCTTAATGATAAATGGGAAATGTCCTTAGGATAATGGATCATGGGAAATGTTTTAAAACAAAAGGAAAATTAAATAGAAAATGATATTTATCAGAAATTGTATGTTGCTTATACTTTTGAATAAAAAGAGAAAAAGTTATATGTTTTTCTTTGAAATTAAAAAGGGATGACATTTGCTTGGTTTTATGTATAGTGATGACAATAGACCTTATGTTTTTAAGATAGGGGAAATTGTTTAAGGAAAATGATTATTTCTTTTAGATGAAGAGAAGAAATTGACATTCATATTTATGTATCAAAATATAGAGAGATTATGTCTTTATGCTTTCAAATTTTAGTTATTTATATGCTTAACATGGACATAGGGGAAATTATTGGAAATATTATTATGGGTGTTAAGCCTTGGTTTTCTTTTGATATGGGTAACATGAATTAATCAAGTTAGTGGAACCTGAGAAAATTTTGAATATACCTTAATAATCCCTTTGAAACATTATGAACAAACATCAACCATATTCCGTTAACCCTAGATGAACCTTGTTAAAATACCTTTGAAAGTGGGAAGGTAATCCTCGAGATTGTGGGGAGACAATCTTAGTGATGTTGCGGGTAGGCAACCATCATGGAAATAAAATTAATGATGATGCGGGTAGGTAATCATCATGGTTTAGGGCTCTAACCGCATTTTTGATGGGAAGGTCAGAATGAGAGGTAACGAAGGGTTGTATGGGCATCCCTTCTAGGTTATCCTTGCTAGTGATTGAGCGGTGGAATGTGTTGACTAGGTGATACCGACAACACGATGGTATGGGACATCGTGTTGGTTAATCAACACATAATGTCGGGTGGTTACCAGGGTATTGGTAAAACCTTAGACGATGCTCCAAGGCAAGTGGTTGATCGTCTAACTCGAGCATGCATGCGCTAAGCCTTACAGGGCAAAAGGCCTAAATACTGGCCAATCTTGTAAGACACGAGAATGTAAGCATCACACCTCTAGGTGAAATGGGCCCTAGAGGATAAAAGAAACCCACTGCCTAGACTTAGGACCTCGGGAGGAGAGTGAAGTTCCAAAAGGCAACTAAGCAGGATCTGGCCAAATCCTGATCTCATGGGTATTTCGACTACAGTGGAATGACACTCATGAAGATAATATTAACATGCTCAAACTAGCAAAAGAAATGGATAAGTTAAAATAAGGAATAAAACAAAGAAAATTTTTGACTCCCAAGTGGTAGTGACTTGGGGAGAATAGACAACCAGGTGGTTGTGACCTAGGGTGTTACACTATCAAAAACTCAATATGTTCTACTCAATCATTAAGTCTATCGCTTTCACAAATCTGGTTTCTAATGTTTGCACATTCACTTTCAATATCACTCAAATCCAATGCTCAAGAATTTCACTCAATCATTCAATCAATGAAACACAACTTGCTCACTAACCCTAAACAAGTGTTTTCAAACTTCTTCAAACAAAGAGCACAATATGGGTCTCAAACCCTAACTCAAATAATCCTCAATATCTATCTCAAATGTTCTCTAAACATTCACCAATGAAGCATATAAGAATTCACTCAAATATTTCCAACAATGCTTATCAAACAATCCTTTTCACTCCACCTTATATTTCACAACATTCATTCCAACATTTCAAACAAAATATGATGTGCCCATACCTCTTTGCTTTGATGGAGATATGTCTTCAAAACCTGTTTTACTCACAACCAAATCCTTTTGCCAATTCTAGGTTAGATAGCAACAATCTATCTCAAAATCTCCACAAGAATATTTACCTCAACAAATATTTCACCATACAAGAAATACAATAAAATGTCAAGTCACAAATACACCTTATCACTCCTTCACTTTCAAAATAATATTCAACATATATCAAAAATAAAGTTCCTTGTTTACACCTTATAATCTCCTTCTCTTTCACAATAATATTCAACACACATCAAAAATAAAGTTCCTTGTTTACACCTTATAATATCCAATACTTTATTTATTTTCTAAGCACCCAAAATAAAATATTTAATCAACAACCCTTATGACTCCCTAAACAATTTCACACATGCCCTTTTTAATATCACATGGCCTTAAAAACAACTTTTCACTTTCAAAAACCTTTGGCAAATTTAATTCAAGAATCACATACCTTAATTGTTGGCCCACAAAATAAAAATATTGTGCACATCTCAATGACCAATGCCCAAACTCGAACCCATGACCTAAGCCACCACTATGCCTTAGCCCAAGGCTAGGCTACCACCTGTGCTATGCGCCCACACATGAACCAAAGGTCCATGTTTTCGTATTAAAGTCTACCTCTCATGAATTTCATCGAAAACAAAAATTCTTTCCTCCTTCACCAAAAATGAACTGCATGGGATTCAAAACCACGACCTTCCCTTCACAAGCACCTTAGCCACTTTCCAACTACCATCTGTGCTAGCCAGTGCTTTGGAATTATCTTCGCACTCCAAGCGAATTTAAATGCAACTCTGCCTCCTTTTTAAAAACTCACGAACGTCTTCTCCCTTTCGAAAATGGAGCGCACGAATTATATTATCACATGGGCATTCGAATTTCTTAGACTTTGGAAATGAAAAATCATTTCCTTTAAATACTCTTGCCTTTGGATTAAAACACGTCGGCCCTCCTTCGAATTCGAATTTAAATTTGAATTGAAACTTTGAACTTTGGAACTTTGGTGCCATTAATTATTTAAATTAAAATTTTAACCTTAGGTTAAAATATTTTAATTTAAATAAATTAAAACCTTTGCCAACCTTTATAACTTGCTCAATGGACCTTGTCCGGGATATCTTTTTTAATGATTTCTTGGACCTTGTTATTTTTCACCTCTTCCTTTTGCCCAAATATTATAATATTATTATTTATTTTTAAGCCTGCTTCTCTTTTCTTGGGTCTTCAACCTTTTTAGCCTCTTTAGGCATATAATATTTAAAATAAATATTATACCCTTTTCTTTTAACAACTTCCTTGCCTTTTGGAAAATCAACCTTTTGACATCAATGACAACAAAACTGGACATCAAACCTCTTGACATCAATGACAACAAAACTTGCTCAAATTTCCAACAATCTCCCCCTTTGTCATTGATGGCAACCCTCTTTTTCTTTAAGCATATCTTTTACCTTTTTCAATTCTTCTCCCCTTAAGAAACTGCTCCCCCTGACTGAATGCTCTCCCCCTAACTCAAATCTCTCCCCCTTTGACATCAATGGCAAAGGGACTCCTTTGGGGCTAAATATAAGACTCTTAGCTCAGCCCCCTCCCCACCTCCTCTCCTTGAGGTGATTAATTTTGGGGTGGGAGTATCTCTACTCCCAGCATACAATGCTCTTTTTCTTTGTCCACCTTCTTTCTCAATTGATTCTTCTGATTCTTTTGAATATCCTTGTTCTTGCTTGTCTCTGGAAATTTTGTTCTACACCACTTAGCCATATGCCCAACATTATTGCACTTATAACACTTAATGTTGTGGTTCCTTGAAGGTGCAAATATCTTGAAGTTCCTCCTGGTGAAGCCATACCCATTCCTGTCATGAACCCTGCAATCAATTGCTTTATGACCAAAATGATTACAAGAGTAACAATACCCTTGAAAGAGATGCCCATTTCTGAAATTTCTCTTAGTGAAACCATATTCCTTCTTTTCATGTGTCCTACATTGCATAGCCTTGTGACCAAACCTGTGACATGAGAAGCAACATCCTTTGAAGAAATATTTCCTTTGACCCATTGGTCTCTTAGTCCTTTCTTCCCTGTGATGTTTCATGTTCCTTATTTGTGCATTGTTTCCTTCCTTGGTGAACCTTCTATTTTTCAACTTATCCTCATAAGTCTCACTTTCTCCTTCACTCTCTTCTTCTGAAGCTTCTTCTTCTTTGGAGCTTGAGCTTGACTCCTCTCCTTGTTCTCTTTGTCCTTCTTCAAAACCAAGTCCTGTCTTGTTTGATGAAGATCTTTGTGCATTGATAATCTTATCCAAGGTCTTTGAGCTTTTCCCAAACCTGTGTAGCTTGTCTTTAGACTCTTTCACTTCCTTCCTTAGTGAAACTACCTCATGCTCTAATATTTCACATTCTAAGACTTTTACCTCTAAATTTTCTTTAAATATCCTTGTCTTAGATATTGAGTTTGTCAGATCTTGTATAAGCTTTCCTTTCTCTTCATCACATTCTTGAAATTGAATCTTGAGTTTTGAGTTCTGCTTTCTTACCTTTCTTAATTCCTTAAGAGAAAAAATAAGCTCAACTTCTAGATCAACTACTCCTTCCTCTTCATTTTTTGATTCTTCCTCTACTTCTTTGTCTTCAAGAGCATCTTCATACTTTTCAGATTTATCTCCAATAGAAGCACTTCCTTCTTCCTCTATTGCCAAGAAGAGAATTTCTTCTTCTTCATTATCTGAGGATCTTCCATCACTATCACTTGAACTCTTTCCTGTCTTATCTACATAGAAACTCTTCTTATGCCTTTGGAAAAACTTCTTCCCATGCTTGCTTTGTCTATACCTATTTTTCTTTTCATACCTAGATTTTCTTGCTTCCTTGTTCTTATGATCTTGTCTCTCTTCACTACTACTACTTCTAGATTTTGGATAGTTAGATGCATAGTGACCATATTTACCATAATTGAAACACTTAACTATTTTTGTACCTTTGTGCTTTCTTGAGTCCTTCTTGTTCCTTCTACCATAGTTTGCTTCTTCATCACTGGATGACTCATCACTTGAATCTGACTTCTTATCTTTTGTCTTCTTTGCTACTTTGAAGGTTACCTCTTTCTTGGGGATAGGATCCTTTCCTATTCTCATCTCATAAGCTATGAGAGTTCCATGCAACTCATCCATAGTCAAAGTTTCAATATCTTTTGTTTCTTCTATGGTTGAAACCTTTTCACTATACCTCATAGGGAGTGACCTTAAAACCTTTTGACAAACATCTGATTCTTCAAATTTAAACCCAAGTCCTCGCATGGAGTTAACAACCTCATCCACATGAAGTAAGTATGTAGCAATGTCTTCCTCATCCTTCATCTTCAAGTCTTCAAATGTTTTCTTGTGATTTTGCAATTTTGCCATCTTGACCTTTTTGTCTCCCTCATATGTTTTCTTCAACTTTTCCCAAATATCTTTTGTTGATGTGCAATGCATAACTTTTACAAACTCTGCTTCATGTAAACCACTTAAGATTGCATTCATTGCCTTTGCATTATATAGATGTAGGAGCTTACCATATTTATCTGTAGGAGGACTAGTTGGAGGTGTGTATCCATCCTCAACTGCTTGCCATGTCTCATATCCTTGTGCCATCAAGTAAGTCTTCATTCTTATGTTCTAGAAAGCATAATTGTTCCCATCGAACAATGGTGCCTTATTTTTTGAAGATCCACTTTGAGATGCCATCTGTGTTCCTGTATACTTTTCCTTCAAGTTGTTAAACTCTTTCGAAGGAACCCACTCTAATACCAATTGAAGAACACAAGCTTATACTGAGAGGGGGGTGAACAATATAAGACCAACTTTTACTTTTCTTTCCCAAATAATATTATCCAATATTATCAATGGCAATATCAATAGCATTAATCAAAGCAATGCACAAATCATCACACACAATAGAGACACCAATTTAACGTGGTTCACCCAATGTGGGCTACTCCATGAAGAAAATATTTCTACTAAATTTTCTCAACAAATATTCTTGGGAATCAATTCCCTATTACAATGTTTATGGACCTCTATCCAAAGGAGACACCAATCCCCTATGCTCTGATTTGTGGATCTCTCTCCATAGGAGAACTCTTTCCCCTTTTCTCTGGTTTATGGAACTTGATCCAAGAGACCTCTATCTCCTCAACTGGTTCGTGGATCTCTCTCCATAGAAGAACTCTATCTTCCTATCTGGTTCATGGATCACACTCCATAGGAGAACTCTTTCCTCTTGCTCTAGTTTATGGATATCTATCCATAGGAGAACTATTTCCCTCTACTCTGGTTGATGATCTTCTAGAAGACTACTACCCCACTACTCTAGATTGTGGATCTCTCTCCATAGAAGACCTCTATCCTCACTACCCTAGCTAATGGATCTCTATCCACTGGAGACTCTTGTCCTCTGCTCTATCACCTCCAAATATTACTCTCAACTCTATCTCAGATCTACATCAAACTCTATCCCAAGTGTAGTATAAATCTGCTCTAACTCTATCTCAGGTCTAGCACAAATTTGCTCACAAATATATACCAAATCTATCTCAAATCTGTCCTCAAGCCTTAACACAAAGATTGATCCAATCACAAATCAAATCTACTTATATTTACCCCAAGCCTTAACACAAAGCTTGAACAAATAAATCAATCAACTCTGCTCTTACATCTTGACAAATACTTGCTCAAATCTACCTACAAGTCTTCACCAAGACTTGCCTCAAATCTGCCTTCAAGTTCTCTCAAGAACTTGCTCAATCTATTCTCAAGTCTTCACCAAGACTTACCTCAAATTTTTTAAGTTCTCTCAAGAACTTGCTCAATCTACTCTCAAGTCTTCACTAAGACTTGCTCAAATCTACCTACAAGTCTTCACCAAGACTTACCTCAAATCTACCTTCAAGTTCTCTCAAGAACTTGCTCAATATGCTCTCAAGTCTTCACCAAGACTTACCTCAAATATACTTTCAAGTCCTCTCAAGAACTTGCTCAATCTGCTCTCAATACATACTCAAAACAACTCACAAAATATGATCAATCAATCTCAAATCTTGCACACAATGCTATCAAATGCTTTGTCTAATCTTCAAGGTAATTCCTTTAACTTGAAGCAGTTTAGACATATTCTATTCAGAATTTGTTTAACCTCTGGAACATATAGAGAATGATGTACTCTATCAAAAACTCAATATGTTCTACTCAATCATTAAGTCTATCACTTTCACAAATCTGGTTTCTAATGTTTGCACATTCACTTTCAATATCACTCAAATCCAATGCTCAAGAATTTCACTCAATCATTCAACCAATGAAACACAACTTGCTCACTAACCCTAAACAAGTGTTTTCAAACTTCTTCAAACAAAGAGCACAATGTGGGTCTCAAACCCTAACTCAAATAATCCTCAATCTCTATCTCAAATGTTCTCTAAACATTCACCAATGAAGCATATAAGAATTCACTCAAATATTTCCAACAATACTTATCAAACAATCCTTTTCACTCCACCTTATATTTCACAACATTCATTCCAACATTTCAAACAAAATATGATGTGCCCATACCTCTTTGCTTTGATGGAGATATGTCTTCAAAACCTGTTTTACTCACAACCAAATCCTTTTGCCAATTCTAGGTTAGATAGCAACAATCTATCTCAAAATCTCCACAAGAATATTTATCTCAACAAATATTTCACCATACAAGAAATACAATAAAATGTCAAGTCACAAATACACCTTATCACTCCACTTTCAAAATAATATTCAACATATATCAAAATAAAGTTCCTTGTTTTACACCTTATAATCTCCTTCTCTTTCACAATAATATTCAACACACATAAAAAATAAATTTCCTTGTTTACACCTTATAATCTCCAATACTTTATTTATTTTCTAAGCACCCAAAATAAAATATTTAATCAACAACCCTTATGACTCCCTAAACAATTTCACACATGCCCTTTTTAATATCACGTGGCCTCAAAAACAACTTTCCGCTTTCAAAAACCTTTGGCAAATTTAATTCAAGAATCGCATACCTTAATTGTTGACCCATGAAATAAAAATATTGTACACGTCTCAACGACCAGCACCCAAACTCGAACCCGCGACCTAAGCCGTCGATATGCCCTAGCCCAAGGCTAGGCTACCACCTACGCTATGCGCCCACACGTGAACCAAAGGTCCACGTTTTCGTATTAAAGTCTGCCTCTCACGAATTTCATCGAAAATAAAAATTCTTTCCTCCTTCACCAAAAACGAACTGCGTGGGATTCGAAACCACGACCTTCCCTTCACAAGCGCCTTAGCCACTTTCCAACTATCTTCTGTGCTAGCCAGCGCTTTGGAATTATCTTCGCACTCCAAGCGAATTTAAAAGCAACTCTGCCTCCTTTTTAAAAACTCACGAACGTCTTCTCCCTTTCGAAAATGGAGCGCACGAATTATATTATCACATGGGCATTCAAATTTCTTAGACTTTGGAAATGAAAAATCATTTCCTTTAAATACTCTTGCCTTTGGATTAAAACATGTCGGCCCTCCTTCGAATTCGAATTTAAATTCGAATTGAAACTTTGAACTTTGAAACTTTTGGAACTTTGGCGCCATTAATTATTAAAATTAAAATTTTAACCTTAGGTTAAAATATTTTAATTTAAATAAATTAAAACCTTTGCCAACCTTTATAACTTGCTCAATGGACCTTGTCAGGGATATCTTTTTTAATGATTTCTTGGACCTTGTTATTTTTCACCTCTTCCTTTTGCCCAAATATTATAATATTAAATATTATAATATTATTATTTCTTTTTAAGCCTGCTTCTCTTTTCTTGGGTCTTCAACCTTTTTAGCCTCTTTAGGCATATAATATTTAAAATAAATATTATACCCTTTTCTTTTAACAACTTCCTTGCCTTTTGGAAAATCAACCTTTTGACATCAATGACAGCAAAACTGGACATCAAACCTCTTGACATCAATGACAACAAAACTTGCTCAAATTTCCAACAATAAGTAAAGTTTAGAATAAACTACCAGCATGGAAAGGTATATGGTTATCATTAGCAGGAAGAGTGCAACTAATTAAATTTATATTACACGTCATTCCAACATATTATATGTCCTTGTATACTATGCTAAAATCGACATAAAAAAGTTTAATTTTTATTATGCGGTCATTTTTGTGGTCAAGATTACATGATAAAAGAAAATTTTCTTTAGTGAAATGGAGCAAGGTGTGTGATGATAAAACTAGGGAAAGTCTCGGTTTAAGAGTTCTTACAAATACAAACTTAGCTCTTAGGGAAAAAATAATTTCGAGATTGTACAAAGAGTGAAAGACAATGGACAATAATTCTTTTAAGTATGTTGAGCCCAATGACCAACGCTTAATATTTACTACATTATCTCTACCAAATGGTTCTACACAATGGAATGATTTTAAAAAATTAATTGATCTAGTGATTAAAGGTTTAGGATGGATGGTGGGAACTAGAGAAAAAAATTCTATTTGGATGGATACTTGGTGTGATAAAAATCCACTCAATCTAGATTCAATTTTGAAACCATGGATGAGATTAATTCAAGATAAATATGGTGATAGGGTTTCAAACATTTTGTACAAGAATAAAAAATAAATATACAAATGGAAAGAAGATTTTTACAAGTATACAAGACATTGATGCTAGGAGGCAGTTCAGTAGAAATATAACAACAATGATTATTCCGAGGGAAGCCAAGGATATGTTGATTTGGGAGTTGAATAGCTACGGAGAATACACAACAAGAAGTGGATATAATATAAATCACCATCAAAATATGCATATCACAAGAATATGAAGACATATTTGGGACAACTCGAGCATTCCTAAAGTTAAAATGTTTATTTGGCTAGTAGGTCATAGAAGAATTTTATCTTGGGATAACCTTATGAAAAGGGGTTTTCATGGCCCCTCAAAATGTGTTCTTTGTGAAATGGAATAGAGTTTAGACCATCTCTTGGGACACTGCTCAATATTCTAGAAACTATGGTAATGGATTCTTAATATATTTGGTAAATACATGGTGATGAATGGCAGAATTGAGGAATGGTTAAAGCAATAGCAGAGCACTATTAAAAGTGATGTTTTACAAACAATCCAGGATATATCAAAAGATACAATACTTTGTATTTTTTAGCTAAAAAGAAATAGAAGAATATTTAAAAGAAAAAAAAGCAATTTAGAAGCAATGAAAAAATATTTAAAAAGAGGCTCTTCTAGGGTTTCGCTCGCATGTTGTTGTTGCTTGTTTGTTCTTCCATCGACCGCCATACCGTTTGTGCCCTTCTGAGATCTGCACACACTGTGCCATTCTTAGTTACTACTCTGCCTTGGGTGGGGGGCTCCGTCCCTTTCAATGGCTACCTCTCAGGCCGCTATTTCACTGGTTAGTGAAGTTGCAGCTGTTGAGAGCCATGGCACTAGTAAAACAACCCAGGAAGTTTATCTTGAAGGTAGTTCCTCAGTGTCGGACATAACCCTGCCCATGCAGGATGTTGATAATGCTTGCAAATGGCTTGAAAGTCACACCCTGGTAGGGTACTTTCTAGGGAGGATTCCCAGTGACTCGCTAATCCGACAATGGATTCAACAAGTCTGGCAGCCATATGGCATAAAAGTTGATCATATTCAAAACCTTACTAAAGGTTTTTTTCATTTTTAGTTTGTTGTTCCGCAACATGTCGTTACAGTTATGAGCAAAGGGCCTTGGTATATTAGAAATACCCTTTTAATTCTTCAGCCCTGGCATCGTAATTTTATAGTTTCTACTGATGTTTCCTTGTGTGTCCCCATTTGGGTGGAATTCCTAGGTCTCCCTTTGCCCCTTTGGCCATTCTTGCCACAACTTGTCACACCCATTGGCAAGTTTGTGTGCATGGAGCCACATAAATTCTATGTTGTGCGACCATACAAATGCATTTGCATTGAAATTGATCTATCAAAGGATCTTAAGGATTCTATTAATATTCAGGTTGGGGAGACCTATTTTCAACAATGGGTGGTTTATATCAATCTCCCCAATACCTATTATCGGTGTCAATCTGCTGCCCACAAGATAAAATATTGCCCTCTTATGGAGGGTCGATTCAAAAATCGGGCTTCAGTAGAGACACCTTCAAACACAAATAAATCTGCCCCTCCCACTAATGGAGGGGAGGAATGGACTTCTGTCACCAGGAAGAACAACAAAGGAAATCGACCACAAACTTCTATGGGAGCTGGTAAAAAGGAGTCTCAACCGAGCTCTCAGTCTAGGGTTTCTCATGCAACCTCTATAGAAGGAACTTTTGTTTCTCTTCCTATAGGTACCTCTTCTAGTAATAACAAAAAAAATTCCCCAATTATTCAAGCCTCCCAGTCATCTAAGCCATCAGCTATGCCAGTGCCCGCTCCCTCAAGCGAATGCCAGGTTTCTCCACCTAATCTACCTAGTGAAGTTCCCTCACGAAACCCTCGTCGCTCTCATAGTCCAGTTAGGGATACCTCAGGCATCCCTTTGGAGAAGCGATGGCAGACAATTTTTTTGTGAAAACCATAATAGGTTTCTCACAAATACCTTTGAATCCTTAGCATATTTTGAGGACTCTGAGGTCCTCGAAGGAAATATGCTCCTCGATCATGTCTCATGAAGTGCTTATCTTGGAATGTCAGGGGTTTGACAGATCCTGTGCGCAAGTACATAGTGCGTCAGGGTCTAGATGACTTCAAGTTAAAAAATGGTAATATTGATATCCTTTACCTTCAGGAAGTCAAAGTCACTAATTTTATGTTGTCAAGTACTTGCTCCTTTCTCTGGCCTCGAGGCCACACCTTTCATACTATGCATGACATGGGTAAAGGAGGGGCAGTAATTTATCTTTCAGAATCTTATCATTCTAAAATGATCTCTTGGGGTTGTGACCCTTCTAATCATGTTGTTTGGGTTGTGATGGAGATTGATGGCCATATTCTTGGTGTGCTCAACATCTATGCTCCTAATGATGCCAATGATCATTGTGTGTTGTGGTGGTGGGCAACACTCTCTCTTCCCCCTGTTGTTTGGTTGCTCTGTGGGGACTTCAATATGATCGAATTCCCACATGATAAAGTGGGTCTTCTTCCCATGAGGTGGGCTGCAAGGGAAAGAGAAGCATGGCTTTTCATGAAAGAAAATTTGGGGCTCTCTGATCCCAATAGCTGCTTTTTACCCTCTTCATTCCCAGCTAGTGCTTGGTTCACATGGTCTAACAATCAACAAGGTGAGAATCATGTTTTGAAAATATTGGATAGAGCCATGCTCTCAGATTCTGATATTTTCTCCTTCGAGCGGCCCTCATCTTCTTCTCCCTTTATCTCTGTCCATCTCGAGCTCTGCTTGTCTGACCATTCCCCCATTTCCTTTTCCATATTGGTTTCTTCTACTCCCCCTCCTCTTTCTCATTCACAATTTTACCTTAATACCTCCATTTTGCACCACCCCATATTGAGGGCCTATGTTATCAAAATTTGGAATCTTATCCCTAGATCGAAAGGGGCCTCAGGATGGATTGATTGGTGGAATGTTGCTATCCTATGCACTACCCACTTTCTATGCTCGCTTGGGCATAAGATTGCTAAGTTTCATCATCGCTCCAACGTTGCTCTTAAGCGAGAGTTGGAAGTGACCTCTTCTCAACTTCAGTCCAATCCTTTCAATGAGGAGCTTTAGAGACACCTCGCTATGGTTAAACACCAACTTCTTCTAGCAGAGCACTATGATGCCAAAGGAGCTCAAATCAAGGTGAGGTTGCACTGGCTCAAATTTGGAGATAGGGTTACCAAGGAGTTCTTTCAGTGCTTGCATCCTCGTAATCAATTTTTGGGTATTAAATCCCTTAACATTAATGGAGAGCATGTTTCTAATATTCCTAGTATTCTCTCTACTTTTGAAGAGCATTACCAATCTGTATTTGTGGCTCAAGCCCGCTCCCCATAACATGATGAGGCCCTTAAATCCTACCTTTCTGTGGTTCTAGAATGACTTTCTGAGTCTCAAAGAGTTGCCTGTGATAAGGCCCTATCTTTGAAGGATCTGGAGGAAGCTCTTTCTCATATGGCCAATGATAAATCCCCTGGTCTCGATGGCTTCCCTTGTGAATTCTACAAATCCCTTTGGGACATTGTAGGGCCTGATCTTCTCAAAGTCTATCAAGAGGCCTTCTCTAAGGGTTCATTGGGCCCTAATATTAATCAAGGGATTATTAAATTTATCCCCAAGGCTGGTGATCCTAAAATCATCACCAATTGGAGACCTATTACTCTCCTTAATGTCTCTTATAATATCATTGCCAAAGCCCTAGCTTTATGCATCCACCATCTCCTTCCTATTATCGTGCACCTAGAGCAAACTGGCTTCATTCGGGGTAGATACATCCTTGAAAATATTATTGTTGTCTGGGAAGGTATGGAGTGGGCTCGTAATTCTAACCAATAGTCTATGTTCATCAAAATTGACTTTGAGAAAGCATATGATAGGATTGATTGGTCCTTCATTCTAGCCATGCTTAAAGCTCTTGGTTTTGGGCCCTGCTTCATTAGTTCTGTGGAAATATTGTTTGTTGAGGCTTCGATTATTTTATCCATTAATAGACACAAGTCCTCAACCATTGGTCTCTTTCGATCCATTAGACAAGGTTACCCTTTAGCTCCTTCCCTTTATGTCCTTGTTGTTGAAGGGCTTGGCTATTTACTAGCTCATCACGCTGCTCAGGGTTCTATTCGAGGAATTTCTCTCCCCGGAGGTGAGACTCAATTGATCAATGGTCATTTTATTGATGACTCTTTCCTCACTCTTATTGAGGAAGAAGGTGTCATTCAACAAGCGCTTGCTTTCTTGGACACTTTTTATCTAGCTTCTGGATCCTCCATTCAATGGAGAAAGACCCAATGTTATAGGTAGTCTCTCGACCCAATGCCCCACTAGCTTAATCAATATCAATGGAAGATCATCCAAGAGGGGGAAATTTTTCATTTTTTAGGTATTCCTTTTGCCTTTAATGGGTCATTGCCAGAGTTATGGAAGTATGTTGTTAATAGGG
The DNA here is from genome assembly GCA_028583015.1 of Wollemia nobilis. Taxonomy (NCBI): domain Eukaryota; kingdom Viridiplantae; phylum Streptophyta; class Pinopsida; order Araucariales; family Araucariaceae; genus Wollemia; species Wollemia nobilis. The sequence goes on along the minus strand of JAQPPZ010002072.1, from coordinate 3,565,443 downwards.
TGGAACAAAAACTTACCTACTGGTCCACTAAGAAACTCTCCCTTGCTGGTAAATTTCAAATTTGCACTAAAGTCCTTGCGGCCACCCATGTTTATTATTCTTCCTACTGGGTCCCATCCAAAAATTGTTATAAGAAGCTTGATAAGCTTCTGCGAGACTTCTTATGGTCCTCCTCCAATAATGCTTCAGGATTCCACCGTGTTGCCTGGGAGTATTGTTGTCTTCCTAGAAGCCATGGTGGACTTGGCATTATTAATACCCAACATCAAGGTTGGGCCCTTTGTGTTAAGTGGGTCATCAGAGCCCTCACAGGTAATGAGGCCTAGAAGATTCTCATCCGACATTGTATTAGTGAAGGTTCCCCTTTTGGGCATAAGAGTTGGAAGGGCATGGGGTTCCCTTCCCTCCTTGTTGCCCCTGTGTCTATCAAAGTGTCAGGATCCTTCATCATTAGGAGCATTTGGAAAGCTTGGGAGAGTGTTAAACCTTGGCTTAGATGGAATGGATAGAGCTTTTGGCATGGCCTCTCCATCAACCAAATGAATATTTGGTGGTCACCTGTTATCACCTACCAGGGTTTCCCACTTGCGTAGGTTCCTTGGGTTCATGCGTTGAGATTCTTTCGCAAAGGTGTGTGATGCATCACTGATTTCTTTTCTCATCCTACCAGGGATTGGCTCCCTTGGGATGATTTTAGAGCTAAATTTGGGCTTAATCACTCTGACAAGGATACCTTTGAGGCTATCAAGGTTGCTCTCCCTGACTCCATGTTACACAAGATTTATGTGCTTTCTCAGCGACCTTGGTGGAAGGACTGGAAGTGGTATCCGGACACTCCATTACGGAATTATAAGGCCCGATTGGGGTATGGATGGCTCTCTCCTTGCCTCCCCATGATTGAGAAGCTCAATCAATGATGGAAGGTCTCCTCCCCTCGACCTGTTTGGTTGCGCAGGTTCCAGACCACTTGGGCTCCTTTCTTGGAGCCCAAAATTTCTTGTTTTGCTTGGAGTCTTTTGCACCAAGGGCTTCCTGTTGGGGAGCATCTACAACATTTAGGCATCCCCAACCCTTCTTGCCCTTTCTATCTTCAATCTGAAGACTTTATCCATATTTTTTGGGTTTGTGCTCGTGCTCATTCCCTTTGGGAGTGGCTTTTTTCCTTTTTTAGACCCTATTCCTTTGCCATGTTTGAGTGGAAGCATATCATTTTGGGAGATCCCCCACCATTACCGACTATTTTTTTGAAGTGTGGCACTTGTTTCGTATGGCGACCATGTTCAGTTTATGGAGAGCTAGAAATGATTGTATCTTTGGTAAGTGTACTTCCTCTTTGCACATCTCTGCTTTTGAGAAGTCTAATATTATTTCTTCTATGTATTTTCATATTACAGTTCAGGCCAATAAGGTGGCCATGGAGCTCACTCATCTTCAAGAGCTTATTAAATAGTGGGGGAACGCACCGTGCTCAGTAATTCAGGATACTCCTCGTAGCAGATCCAGGTCCACACAACAGTGTCGCTCGCTCTCAAACTGCACTCCTATCCCAGTTCAAGGTGCTTATAGAGATGGTCATGGCTATGTGATTGTTCCTCTCTCCCCCAACTCCTCGACTTGATGCCTGGGGCAACTTAAGAGTTTATGGTTGGGTTTATGTTCCCGACACTTCTAGACAAGGGAGGGACTCATTTTCAGGTGGCTAAAACTTATATGTTTATTTTCTCCATAGTTATGTAAACTGTTATCAGTTTATTCTATCAATTAGTTATGTAAACTGTTATCAGTTTATTCTGTCCATCAGTTATGTAAACTGTAGATTGTTCTCTTGGATTCCCACTCTATTTTGATAGGGACAGTTTTTTTTGGCTGATGGCGTTAGCCACGTGGCGTGTTTATCCGCCTCTTTTTTTTGTTTGTAAAAATGTATTTTGTTAATTCTTTAATATAATGCTTTTTTACATAAAAAATATATATTTGTTTAGCCATGGAGGAGTCTAAACTAACCCTATCAACTCACTCAATCTCTAATCATGAAGCAAAGAGCCTTGATAGATGGAGTCAAGTCATCAAATGAAATTATGATATTGGGGATAGGCTAAACAAAAAGAAGGCAAATAATATAAAGTGAAAACCACTAGATGTGGAGTTGGTCAAATTGAATTTTGATGGAGCATCTAAAGGAAATTGACGATCAATAGGAAGGGGAGAAATAATAGAGGAGATATTTTGTCTCATTAAGCTTTCAATAGTGAATTTAAGATAAATAATGAAGTTGAAGCTTGGGAGGCTTTAGAAGGGTTAAAAATATGCAAACAAATGAAATGGAACAAAGTATGGATGGAAGGTGATTCACTCATAGTAATAAATACAATTTTAAGGAAATGATAGGCTTCATGGAACATAAAAGAGATAATTATGAAAATTCAAGACCTTGCTATAGAGTTTGAAGAAATTAGATTTACACATATATTAAGATAAGGAAACAACTATGCAAACATGTTAGCCAGCCAATAGAGGGGTTTTAATTGAGGATTGTGAAGTTAAATTATATTTTCTTTGATTAGAAGAAGTAGTAAGTTTAACTGCAGCTGACAAGAAAATGTTGACTACCTGAATCAAATAATAATTAAGATTTACTTTAAAGGGGGTTATGATAGTGGGATGTTTTTGGAAATGTTACTCTACTAAGATCCAATGAATAGATAGTAGAGGTGAAGGTTTGGTATTGTGAAGGCTGTTGTAGGAAAATATTAAGAAAAATGCTGAATTTTGAAATATTTGTATTCACTGAAAAAGTTCAAAAAAATGAAATTCAAGAATTGAAACATTTTATATAAAATGATGCAGGTTTCTAGCAATTGAGAATTGAATCAGTTTGTAAACTCTTATACTCTAAATAAAGAAGACTTTAGAGAGTTGTGATTTGTCAAAGATAGAGAACCAAGAATACAAGAGATACATATGCTTGGAGGTGTACCTTGTAAAGTTCGATAAGCACATTGTCTAGAGACTCCTGTGCTTTCTCAGAGCACAGGTCTCTGAAGGATTTGATGGCTTCAATGGCCTCCAAGGGTCTATTCTGCTGCATCATCAGATAGGCCATATCCTTGAGGGCACTGTCGACACGGTCCCCGTCACGTATGGCTTCCCAGAACAGGGCTATGGCCCTCTCCGGGTCCTTGTCCACAAGCTGTCCTCACAAAACGCAACTCGTCACTTAACGGTTCTGTTCATCTCAAATCTTAAAAAAAAAATTGCAAATTGGAAGAATACACGACCTGAAGATGCTTGGCCTTGCCGTAAGGGGTGTCCACAAGGGGAACCTTGTATATAACATGTAACGGATCGTCTCTCACTTGCACTTTCAAAGAACCAGTCGATTTAGTTTGGGAGAAGTTAGTCTGCTGAGAAGGCGGAGCAGTTTGAGCTTCTGTCCTCCCTGGTAGGGGCGAAGGCCTGCTTCTCACCTCCATTTTATTATATTTTATAGTCTCGATCCCTCGGCGGCGGGAAATGCACTGGAAGACCAACAAACCTGTTTACATTAGCAATCCTGTAATTGGCAACTAGATCATCCCTAGGCTGGAAGGAAACAGAAACAAAAAAAATTGGAAGAAAATGTTTCAATTGAAGACTAAAATTGGGAAAACACACCAGAGTCAAGACAAGATTTGATTATTCGACGCTTAAAAACACGAGTGCCTTCAAATTCAAACACAAATAAATGGAGAAAGATTCAAGACGAAAACTTGGCGCTACCTTTAATCCTGTCGTTCCAGAATGGCCACGGCCCAGGCAAGATTTTGTTGGTAGTTACAAAACAGATATTGAAGCGGAACGAAATTGGAAGCTTTGAAGAAGCGTTTGGCTCTTCTGGTAAGCACATATGAGTTGCTAAAGGTGGAGATGAACAAAACATGAAGAGGAGATAATGCATGAATGTGGACGGAATTGCGTCCACATACATTACCATTGACCGGATCAGGAGCAGGACGTAGGAACGATAACGAAATCGATGTCCACGAAAACGGTGTGCTGGATGATCCGCTTTCTTTTTGGTACAAGCCAATGAAGTTTCTATCTAAAGAGTTAAAAGAATAAATATATATTCGCTAAAGGATAGGGTTTATTTCTTTACGGTTGTGATGGGTTGTTTGATTTGTTGGACCGGTTTTGTTGACTTTTTTTTTATCAAAATGGGCTAGAGTTTATAGAGGTTCACACTTAAAATATTTATTAATTAATTATTCAAGGTAAATGTGACTTGACCATGGCAGCATCATGATTTGACGCTACGATCGAAGGCAATGCGACTTGACCTTATGACCGACAGTTCAAAAATGAAAGGTAGTTGTTGATTCCTCTGTGTATCAAACAAAAACTATTAAAGGTAAATAAGACAATAATCTACTTTTTTTATATATTTTTATTAAGAGATAAAATTTTATTATATTTTTAAATACAAAGGCAAGTTGGTTACATCCACACTATTTTTAGTAACTTCCAAGTGTACGGTTCAAGCCACAAGGGTTGCTCCTAACAAGCCTATATCACCTCCTTGTTGTTGATCTGGCATGAGGGAGACCATCGGTCGCTCAAGATTCGTATCGTTTGGCGTGAGAGAGACCATCGATCGCTCAGGATTCATATCGTCTGGCATGAGGGGGATCACCAGTCGCTCAAGATATCGATTTGACACACACTTAGAGGATTCAAATCAAACTACTACCTTTGCAATAGGCATGCCCCCAAGGTTTGAACCTAGGTCTCTTTTTGGTAAGTGTCTGGCCAAATAGACAATTACCAATCCACCTAGCCCTTGGGGACCAGATAAAATCTTATTTAACTAATTATCTTTTAAATTTGGATTTTTGATCAATTAAAATATTTTTATGAATATATTTCTTTATAAATATTGTCATTTTTCCAAGAAAATGCTTTCAACAAATATTGGATGAGCATGAACAATAATGTTATTTTTATCTGATTTCTATATTTATTTTTGTTGACAGTATTTATGACAATTGCTTAATCTCCTTTGGTTGAAATATAGTTTCATCCTTTTTCAATTGCAATTGTGACCCTTATAAGAAGTGCTTTAGCATAGTCAAAGTTCAATATAGTTCTAAGTAAACGAGAAGAATTTTGCCTTTCTTTAGTTCAAAAAGCACCACCTCCACTAACTTTTTCTAAATTTTCTTTGGAAGCACCATCAAAATTAATTTTGTTAAACCTAATTTCTAGAAATTTTTAATTTTCTATAGATCAAAGTAGATCCTTTATGTTACCTACATTATCGTAAATGACCCTTTACATATATATTCAAATCCTATAACCAAGAGAGGCTAGCACCTCTTCTTCCATACCTAAGACTTCCCATGGTGAGCACCATGTTTGTAAATATTTTGCAAAAGAGGCAATATATGGTTCCAAACATGGGCATTCTTTTGAGATTTATTTTTAAAAACTCTATTATTCCTTTCAACCCATAAATTTCAACAAATAATAGCAAAGACCAATTCTCCACATAATGCATACTACTTTAGCTTTGAAACAATTAGTCCATCATTCATCAACCCATTCAATGTTGATGGAGTGACTCAATATATTTTTATATTTTTTAAAAAGCAACTCCAGATAGTAGCAAAAGGACAATGAAGAGGTAAATAATTTGATGTTTCTAGATCCTTCTCACAAAATGCACACCTAAAACGTCTATGATATCCTCTACTTTGCAAATTCTCTCTTGTAAGAATCTTGCTTTGTATTGCTAATTAAAAGAATGTTGAGGCCTAAGAGAGGGCCTCCAATGACCAGACATTCTTCCAAGAGAAATCATTAGGAGTAGGAAATTTTGATTAGTCTAAGTCCTCATCTTTGAACTTGATCAATTATCCACTATTTTATGATAGATTACAAACCGACTCACCCTTTAGATTACAAACAAATAGAACTCTTGAAGCATCTTTTGAAGCTTTCTCATTATTTGTTTTAGTTACTCTCCTTCAACTAAATTAACAATAGAAATCCATAATACATATAATTGTTGTCCACATTAATATATTTTTTTACTTTTGGATATTTACAAGATAGGTATGCTTAAGCCAATGGTTGTCATTTTGGATTAGAAATCTTAATATAAGGCTTCAACCAAGCATCGAACCAAAATTTACAGAATCCCCTTCATTAGTTGACTATCCAATATTTTTCTTAAACAATTGCAAACTATCTGATATGAAGTTCCATAGTAGAAACCCTTAAGGTAGGGTTTGCTTCCTAAATAATTTCAATGCATTGAGAGAACCTATATATTTTTTGAAGTAGCATTTTCACCCCTTTTCGTGATCTTTGAATAATCTCTAGCCAAAATTTATCCATAATTTTAAACTCATAACTCTATAATTTTGCAAGTCTACTCCTCCCAATTTCATTCCTTTACACATCTTATTCCAATTACAAAGAGAACCTAATTTTTTCTCACATCTTTTCCAAATAAGATCTCTTTAAATTTATAAAACTTGGATGTTATAACTACTAGCAATTTTTAAAGTGGCATCACATATATAGGGATGGATTGTAATGTAGTCTTCATGATTTGTAGTCTTTGAATCATTTTTAAGAACTTAACTTTCCAACCTTCCAAACATGATTTGTAGTCTTTGAATCATTTTTAAGAACTTACCTTTCCAACCTTCCAAACATGATTTTATTTTATCAAAAAATTGAGTCCCAAAGATTTTGGACTTGACGATGGAAGCTTTAGAATTATGAATAGAGGTCTAAGGTTTGAATCCTCTAGGGAATAAGGTTGTACATCATTCTTTGGTAATAAAAGAATGGTTGGATAATCATATATTGGATAAACAACATCCTCCATGAGGGTTGTCTCATATGGTCTATGGCCTTGCAAACATTAAAAACTACTTTACCTTTACCTTTACCTTCTTCTTTCCTTTATTAGATAAAGGAATATACCCAGATATCTTGATGGATTTTTCCAACTTTAAACCCAAAAAAGTTAAAATAACATGTTGTAATTATAGGGAAGTGTTAATAAAAAGATCTTGTAATTTTTTTATTGGTAAAAAAAGGGTTTTGAAAGGAATCCTAAACCTTTTACAAAGTCATTCAAAAAGACGTAACCCTTTCGAGATCACCTTCAGACACTAGCCCAGATAGAACTACCTAAAAAACAACCCAAAGACCATATTTGGGGGACAACGAAACAAAGAGAAGCCTAGAACACAGAAGCAAGGGACAAAAAAAACCTGTAAGAACAACAAGAATTATGATCAAAAGACCCCAATTACTTAGACATTTCAGATGGACTCACAGAAATATCCTCAACAGCTTTGGTGCTCCCCTCCATGCTGGATTTAATCACATTCACCATTTTGACAGCTTGTTAGAGGATGGTCCATGTTGTATTAAATACCATGGACATGTTCGCCAAGATGACAGATGGATTGGTGTTAGTTTTCATATGGGCTTCATATTTCTTTCGAGATTAAGTCCTGGTGGGATCTTCTTCTATCTTAGGTTTTTTGATCTTGGTGGGAGATCCATCCAAGGACTCCTTATCACTCTTGATAGAGATTCACCTTTTCTTTTTTTTTGAAAAAGAGATTGACCTTTTACTTGTTGAAGATTTTAATCTAGCTGAGTGTCATTGGGGTTTAGTTTTGATTGAAGGCAAAGTAGTACCTAGAACAACTTTTCCTTTGGATTTATCAGTGTCAACAGAGGTTTTCTCAGTCTCTTCATCACTTAAAGCAATTTTTTAGGGACTATCATGGTTGGGATCAGAATCAAGAGGATAATGGAGAATGTCAATAGTCATGATGGTAGCATTTTGTACCTCCTTCTGTAAAGCATAGTTGTACCATATTAGATGGAGATCCTGATGATTAGAGTGGTTCAATGAGTTATCTTTGAGCTTTCCACCGATAGTTCCAACAATATCAATTGGTAATCAAGGATATTAATATCCTTTATGTCCCTTGGATGGTTTAGAAAGGCTAAATAAAAGCTTTTAAGGGGGATCTTAATCTCGTCCATGGTGAAGTACTACATGATCGGTATCAAGACCCTGTTCCAAGGAGCCAAAATCCTTATTCTTATGATTCTTCCTATTCTTTCACTAGCCTCTTACTAAAATATCTTAGTTCTACTGCTAAGGAATATCTATCACAGTAAATAATAGCCCCATCATTGGGGAGCTTTGTCACTTCTGTAAATAAGCATGTAGTCACTTTGAAATTGAGCCTCTGAATAGTAACATGACCTTTATTACACAAATTGGTAAACTCCATGGATAATTTAGGGTCCACTCCATTGAACTTATGCAAAAAGGGCATGAGTCCGTGGCTATCCAAAATTTCCTTGACATCGACATCAAGATGCAGAGAGTCTGGCTCAAGCAATACCATTACAGTTTTATGAGTGTTTGCAGAGTTGTTCAGAAATTAATTATTGTAGCCCCTGTGCGTTATTAATTTAACCTGTATTTTAGGGATGGAAATAACTAGAACATCTCAAATGCACATTCCACCAATTTTGGGGTTCTCCTTGTTCCAAAGCCAATAATGAGGCCAAGAGGGCCCAAACACATGAGCCAAGATAATGTTGAGATTATATCGACCAGTAAAAATGAAGCTACAATTGACATTCGATCTAACCAAGTTCAAAATGGCATTGGTTAAGGTGATGAAATTAGTCCCTTTGTTGATTCAATGATGGATTCTAACATGGGGTGACCAGATTTTCCATAAAGGTTTGGCATAAGTACCTTTGAAAAGGGATTTGTTGTTAGTGTAATCATTCTCAAAGTCTAGTTGCCACGCATGGTTGTGGGATTGGGTGAAAGGGAGACAAGGTCCATTTACAATTTTGGAAATGATCCCTGAGGTAGAAGGGCCCACTTCTAATATAATTATTAATGAGGCTGGGATGCCATCACTTTTCAAAGAAATCATTTTTGAAATTGGATTACCATCACTTTTCAAAAATATCATTTATATATTTGAATTGTCCCATATATTTATAAACATTTGAGATGAGGCTAGCCAGCTTTCTATGAAACTGAGTTCTAATTTTGGGTCATGGGTTTTAAAACAAACCATTGTGCTAGCAGTGATAGCCACAAGTGACAAGAATAGTCATGCTAGCAAGGATCATGCTAACAAGGATTGGGCTGATAGGGATCATGCTAACGAGGATTGAGCACACAAGGATCATGTTGATGAGGATTAAGTGGATAATGATCTTGCTTATAGGATTAGCCTTCCCAATAAAAGAATTATATTGAAAAAAATTATTATATGTGGCAAAGGTATCTTTTTTGTGCATAGGACACCAACCACATTGATGAGGATCAATGGAAATCTTATGAAGTTTGGATGGCCACCCCAATCTTGAACTGACACTATAGTAGCAAAATTTCATAATTATTGGAAATAACATGAAGGCTTTAAGGAAAATTATCATGCCAAACATGAAGAGACTCTTCTAACACTCCCAAGTTTGTTAGAATATCAGGATTATGGTTCTCTTATCTGTACACATGTTGAATAACCACGTTTTTATATTTATATAGGAACCTTCTATACTCGCTAATGAGATTACAAACACTCTAGGCAGGGGCTTGTGTTCATTTGATATAATTGATGGCATTCATCAAGTCACCTTTGATGATGAGGTTATCAAGATTGAGGTCATCCATAATTGAAATACCCTGGCTTCGGCCACATTATTAGATTGAATACCCATATTCTTGGCAAAGACAAGAATGATTCTTTCCTGGTTGTCTCTAATAATACCACCACCTCCTACTATGTTGGGATTACCTTTGGTCATACCATAAAAATTGAAATTAATCCATATGATCGATAAAGAATACCATATAATCATGGCTCCATCAACATGGGGTATCGAAGGGCCAGAGGGGTCAAAAGGGAGCTTGAAAATAGCACACAAGCAGGACTCCAATATAGCTCTTGGGATATTGAAAGATGAAACTAGACAAGCATTTTCAACAACATTAGTAAGAACATAGAGATACACAAAGTGGGAGTCTATGGAAGAATCACATAATGCTCTATTATTCCTTTCCAACCAGATTTTCCAAGGTAATTAGAAAGACAGAATGACCAGAGGGACTTGAGATGAAAATTGAGAAATGGATTAGGCCATTATTCGCACAAGTCTAAAATGGATCTCGGTTGAACCCATACAATACTAGCCATATCAAAAAGAAGCTGAGAACAAAAAGGGAAAAGGGGCACTCCAAGAACAGGTGTACAATAGATTCCTAATTGGACTTGCATAAGTAGCACCGATTAGGGAGGGGTAAGCCTCTAACAAGGAGGTTATCAATGGTAAGGATCTTGTTTTGAACAGTAAGCCAGAAGAAGAAAGTGATTTTGGATAAAAGGTTATTGAGACAAACAAGTCTGGAGGTAAGCCAACGATTCAAGGGATGATCTTGGAGATGGTAGGCATATTTAAAAGTGAATTTACCATTTTATTAGAGTTTCCAAAAGGGAGTGTCTTGTGAGGGGCTGCTCGGGATAACATATGTTTTGAGAAGATTGATAAATTCTTTAGCTATAACATTTTACTCATTACTAAGGTAATTCTCTAGAATGGATTTCCACACCGAAATTTGGGAAGATCGGTAAAAATAGATCTTGTATTTTGTAGTATTAACCAATTAATCAATAACTTTCTCATAGCATGACAATATTGATTTTAAACTCCATGGCCTCACTATCTAAGGGATGACCTAAAATAAAAGTATCATTAACAAATTGAACACAAGATTCAAAAGGACCATTTGTTGCAACCTATATACCTTTTATTTATCTTTCCATTTTATCTTTGAGAAAGCTCTCCCTAATGCCTTTACAAGAATAATATATAGGTAAGGAGAAAGTGGGTCACGTTGGTAGAGTCCATGGGATGATGATTCAAATAATTCAATAGGTATCCACTAATTAGAATATTAAATTTTTAAGTGCTATAAAAACATCTAATCCATTCATACCAAACTTTATCAAAGCCTAACGTTTTGAGAATACCATGTAGAAAATGTAAACAAACCCTATGATATGCTTTGTTAATATCTAATTTTATAAGCATACCTAGTTTTTCCATGGAATGAAGATATTAAATGACTTTCTTTGCAATGCTTGCATTATCAAGAATTTGTTTACCATTAAAAAACCATCTTATTTCTTTGAGATAACATAGTCCACAATGTTTTTCAATCTATTTGCCATGATATTTAAAATGATCCTATAAATTACATTGAGAAGGCTTTTTGAAGGAAAGTTATTAAGATATTTTCTTTCCTTTCTTGGAAACCAATGTAAAAATATGACATTGAGCTCACTTATTGGAGCCTTCAAGTTTGGCCTCTTTAACTGTATACAACATATTACTCTTCAACAAATCCCAAAAAAAGTGAAATAAAAGTATAGGAAATCCTTCAGAGCCTAGTGCCTTGTTAGGCTGGAAAGAGAAAACTACATCATGTAGATAATCCATAGAGATCTTCCTTGTCACGATTCCATTTTGTCCCTATGATAGTTAATGGAATATTTTACAAAATCTTACCTTGAACACCCTTATCTTGCCTAACATCTAATAAAATATATTTTAAATAATCATTTGCTTCCTTTTTGATATATTTTTCTTACTCAATATTTATTCCATTTGGAGTTGAAATATTTTTTAACTGATAAGAATAAAAAAAAAATTGGTTGTAGCATGAAAGAATTTAGAATTATCCCCTTAAGCCATCTCTCCATAGATTTTTGGGACCAATATGAATCCTCTTTTTTAATATATTGTGATAATAAAAAATAATTATTTTTCTTGCACATAATTATCCTAGTACATTCCATTGATTTCTACTTTCTTGTAAAATTTTGAGTTTGTATTCTATTTCCTCATTTTCTTTAAATATATTACTAGAATATTTGTCATTCCAAATATTCATTTGCCCCTTTACATATTTTAGCTTTTTAAAAAAAACTATACATGTATAATCCTTTAAACTTTGCTTTATTCCAGCATAACATAACAAATTGGAATAAATTAGGGTCTTGGAGCCATATAGACTAAAATTGAATAGCTTGGATGACCATTATTGATAAAATTATATCTTTAGAACATGGGTTTGTGAGATGATCCAACTTGCACTAAAATATCTAAAGATATTGTATACGTTGTTTGTAGCCATGCATTAAATAACAAAAATCTATCCAATATTTTTGTTATATGTGTTTGTCCAATGCATTTATTATCTCATGTATGTTAAGGGATTGAAGGAATAACATCCCATAGACTATTTCAATTGATGAATAAAGCAAAATCCTAAATTGATAGGCCATCTAGGAGTACCACCCTTCTTTTAAAGGATATAGAATTGTGTTTAACTTATTTTCTTCCTTTCCCCCTCCTCCCCGCCAAAAAATCCATACATTATAATTATTAATTATCATTGTATTTGATAAATATATGCTAAGGTCCTTCCAACATCTTTCATAAGCAATAACTATAGTTGGGTCATAATTTTTATAACCCAACTTTAATATTTTCCTCTTTATTATAAAAAGTATGAGCAATCCAATTACTTTTTGCTTCTAACAATTGATAGAAAAGCGAACTCACCGGCTCACCCAGAACTGTTACGAAGTTGTAACAGTGAAACAATATGCTAAATAATGAGATATAGCCAAACTATGTTAAGTACGCTAACATCCCCCTTTATTACATTATTTGGGTAATGTAATAACTAATAGCTATACTAACATCCCCTTACATCATTTTGCAATACAAAGTGAGCTGCGAAACAATTCAAATTTGACACGTCCAAGTGCCTTAGTGAAAATGTCTGCAACTTGAGCATCGATGGGAATGTGTTGAAGCTGAATTCGGTGCTTTGGAACTTCATCTCGAATGAAATGACATTGTGTGTCAATGTGCTTTGTTCTTTCATGATGGACTGGATTCTTGACGAGGTTCGTAACACCCTGATTGTCGCAAAACAAGTGTATTGGAGATTTTGATGGATGGCCCATACTTGTCAGAATGCGACGTAACCATATCACTTCAAACACAGCTTCACGTGCGGCGCAATATTCTGCCTCTGTTGATGAAATAGCAACCACCTATTGCTTCTTGCTATGCCAAGAGACAGGACCGGATCCCAGATGAAAAATGTATCCAGAAGTTGACTTGCAATCATCAAATGATCCGGCATAGTCGGAGTCCATGTATCCTTGCAAGAATAATTTGTTGTTCCTCTTGTATTCTAGGCCATATTCCATAGTACCACGGACATAGTGAAGAACACATTTTGTTGCTTTCCAATGAGTGGTCTTAGGCTCCTGCATGAACCTCGAAAGATAGTTGACAACAAATACGAGATCTGGCCTAGTATTGGTCAGATATATGAGACTCCCAATCAAATGTCGATAGAGAGTACCATCTACCTAAGGTGAATCATCATATCGCGATAACTGAAGTCCATTCTCCATTGGAGTTGTCATTGGCTTGCAATCAGTCATGCGATATTTTTCCAGCAATTTCTTGGCATATTTTTTCTGAGACACTTTGATGGAGTGCTCCTTCTGGCTGAATTCTAGACCAAGACAGTAATGGAGAAGTCCGAGATCTGTCATCTCAAAATATTTGCACAAGTTTCTTTTGACAAGAGAGATCATAGTTTCGAACTCCCTGTAATGAGTAGATCATCCACATAGAGTACAAGCAACACTATCTCAGAACCCTATTTCTTGAAATAGAGGTTTGCATCTGACGGACATCTCTTAAATCCATGCTGCATAAGGTGATTGTCCATTTTTATATACCAAGCTCGAGGAGCTTGTTTCAGACCATATAAGGATTTGACCAATTTGCAAACCTTCTGCTCTTGGCCTTCCACTTCAAATCCTTCTGGCTGAGTCATGTAGACTTCTTCTTGGATATCACCATTTAGAAAGTCACTTTTGACATCCATCTGGTGAACTTTCCACCCATATTGTGCTGCCATAGCACACATAACCCGAATTGTGGTCATCCGAGCAGTAGGTGCAAAAGTTTCCTCATAGTCAATGCCTTCCTTTTGAGCATAGCCCTTTGCAACAAGACGGGCCTTATGCTTATCAATTGTTCCATATGCCTTGTACTTGACTTTATATACCCATTTGCAGCCAATGGGTTTCTTTCCATGCGGCAGATCAACAAGCTTCCAAGTTTTATTTTTCATCAAAGACTCATACTCTATATCCATAGCGGCCTTCCACTGAGGCTCACTGAGAGCATCTTGCACTGATGCAGGTTCAAGATCATCTATGGTAGACATGAACGCCCTGTCATCATCAATATCCATATCCTCTACTTCTGTACTTGGAGTCATAGAAAGTTCCTCAAAAGATTGACAAAGATCATCAACCTCACCAGTTTCTTTGGCTTCTTTCTCCTTTTGAGCCATACTCGCGTGTACGAGGTCTATCCAAATTCAAATTGGGAGAAGTGGATAAATTTGCATCTCTCGATTGTATTTGTACACCATTTAGGATTCTTCTTCGGTGGAGTTGAAGAAGATGTAGAAGGACCTCCTGTCCGTGTTGACGAAGGAATCTTCTCTTCCTTAGATTCCACAATATCTTGGTGTACTTTAGATGGTCTCGTGATGTGAAAGCTTCATCAAAAACAACATCTCTGCTGATATGAATTTTCTTGGTCAAAGGATCTATCAAACGATATCCTTTAGAGTGCTCATCATAACCAAGAAAAATACATCTCAGTTTTTTCTCATCTAGCTTCTTTCTTTTCTCTTTCGATATGTGCATGAAAGCGTGACACCCAAAAATACGTAGATGAGATATGGAGGGTTTTCGACCACTCCATGCTTCCTGTGGAGTCATTCCTTTTAGGGCCTTTGTGGGTGCCCTATTCAATAGATATACTGCAGTGGTGACAGCTTCTGCCCAATATTGTTGCCCAAGAGTAGCTCCTGTGAGCATACAACGAACCATTTCCATGATAGAACGGTTCCTTCTCTCAGCAACTCCATTTTGCTGAGGAGTATAGGCAGTTGTTAACTGTCTCTTGATCCCATGCTTATCTAGGAATGCAGAAAATTCATTAGAGGTAAACTCTCCCCCTCGATCCGAGCGGAGGGTTTTAATAGAAGCTCCCGACTCCTCTCAACGGATTTCTTGAACTCGCCGGAAGAATGCGAAAGCTTCAGATTTCAGCTTGGAGAAAGAAAACCCACATATTTTGTGAGTAGTCATCTACGAATAACCGAAAGTACCTCTTCCCTCCACAACCGTTGGGTGTGAAAGGACTGCACAGATCGGTGTGAATTAACTCCAGAGGTTTTCGTGCTCTTGTTGAGCTCTTCTCAAATGGTACTCTATGCCGCTTTCCTGCCAAGCAGTCGAGCACACTGGCAATGTGGCAGAAATGGAAGGAAGACCCTTTACCATATCATACTTACCGAGCTCAAGTAAGTAGCCAGAACTAAGATGCCCATATCTCTTGTGCCATAGGGAAGTTGCCTCCTTGGTAGAGACAATCATGGCAACATGTGGAGTAGAGATAGCATCTAGTGCAAATAAGCCGTGCTTATATGAAGCTATTGCAATCTGCTTACCCTTCCTGGTAATAGTACAACACTTCTTTCCATTCTCAACACGAAAGTTGACAACCATATTTCTATCCAGGATTTGTGTCACTGACAACAAATTGTTGGCCAATCCCGAACATAGAGGACTTTGTCAATCCGACACTTGCCATCGGGAAGAGTGACCGAAACTCGTACCCTCTCCCCGAACCTTGTAGGTTTTATCATCAACAATGGTGACAAGTTTGCCCTCTTTGGCCACAAATGATTCAAACCACGATCTGTCGCCAATCATATGTTTGCTAGCTCCGTAATCGACATACCAAATAGGATCCCTCTGTGTGGAATCTGTGGTAGTCATGAGCACCTTGTGTGCCCATTCAGAATCTGAGTCAGATTCTTCAATAGCAACATTCACCTGGGGTTGCTTGTTTTTATTTTGTGGTTTGTTTTGGCCTTTCTGCTTGTTCTTATGCCAACACCTGTTGGTGTCATGGTTGTCTTTCTCATAGATCTTGCACCACCTCTTCTTCTGTTGAGGTTGTTTGCCTTTTCCTTTCGTATCCTGTTGAGAATTTCCTCCTTTCTGAAAGTTGCCTCCTTTTTGCCCATTACCTTTCTTCCTAGAACCCTGGCTGTTGGTGTATAGGGCTGTATTGGAAGAATCATCCTTGTGAAGTTGGCGTGCCTCCTATTGTTGAAGCAGATTGACCAACTCGATGTAGGTAATTTGTCATTGAGACACCTGGATGGAGGTTATCAACATATCAAATGAAGAAGGTAAAGCTCTCATCACAAGTGAAATGAGAAGCTTTTCGTCCACAGTATCTCCCAAAGAATTCAATTTCTCTTTCAATTCAGACACTCGCACGTAAAGAGTTCAACTGTTTCACCCTGTCTCAAACTCAGGTTATGAAGTTGTTGTTGAAGATGAAGAATGGTTGAATCATTCTTTCCCTCATAAATGGTTCTAAGGGCATCCCATGCCTCTTTACCACTTGCTTTGTCAGCTATATGAGGTTGCACTTCATCTGAAACAACAAACAAAATGAGCACCTTTGCTCGACTGTCTTTCTTGTCAAAAGCTATCTGATCTGCGGAAGGACCTCGTGGATCCCGTCGTTGGTGAAGGCCTAGTTGCTACTCCAGTAACAATATCCCACAAATATTCCATTTGGAGAATTGCCTTCATCTTATGTTTCCATGGTGTATAATTTGGACCTTTCAATAACTGATGCGGATTAGTCATCAACTTTGCAACAACGGCCATAGTGAAGGTTCCTTATATCACCAATTGGTCCCCCTTTCGATATACCTTTTGCTAGGCCGTTATACCGTACAAAATACCCGCCCTTACGTGAGGGAAACTATAGGTATTTAGAAAGATCAACAAAAATCACCCGCCCTTACGTGAGGGAGACTATAGGTGAGTTTTTGAGATCATACGATACATGGAACATAAGCGGTACTGAAAGGGAATCGCCTTGTTGATGGCACCTACCATAGAAGATTCTTCTCATGCGTGGGGCGTAACTTCCCCTAAACACTATGAAGAATACTTCGTCAGGATTTACGCCTAAACACAAGTGCGATAAAGGGTAGTGGATGGAGTAAAAAAATGCAAAAATGGCTAACTTATCTCTCCCCGACGATTTATAGAGAACAAACTCAGACGTCATTGTAGCAGCTATATTAGGCGGCGGATACAGTAGCCAAATCACGACAGCTTTACCTGTAAGTGCTGGCCAGAGGTATCACAAATACCGAACGCTGCAGTGCAATAAATTGCACGGATGGGTTTTAATTATTCCGGGGACTTAGGGAGTGTATTTGATTTTTTTTAACTTTTAATGAAGTAGTGCAAAAAATGAAATATGCAACATACAACATAAAAAGTGCCCATAAGAATTAACCCACAAGGTGTCGGTCACAGCCGAAAATGCACCTTTTACAATTCGCCAAATTGCTTTTTCAAAAAATTACTCACTTTCCCCCTTTGATTTTTTGAAAAAATATCCCCCCTTAAAAAAAATTCCTTTAACAAAGCATTTTTAATAATTATTATATATTTAAAATTAAAATAAATAATTTTAATTTATATAGTTTTAAAACTTATGAAAAAATAAATTAAAATTAAATTTTAATTTATAAAGTTTAAAAACTATAAAAAAATAATTAAAATTAAAAATTTTAATTAAAAAATAATAATTAAAAAATAACTTTGAAAAAGAAAAAATTTATACCTTAGGGGGGAGTCGGCGGGATTTGAACCCCCGACCTGCTGGCTCCCTGAGCCTTACCGCACAGCTCACTGCCAAGTGAGCTAGCGGGCTGATCCGGAAGGATCAGTTGAGCCCTCCTTTTTCAACCCCTGCTGCTTCTCCGGTTCTCTGGTCGCGCGCTTGGACGCTGCGTTCCGCAGGTTCTCTGTTTTTCCTCCGCTGCGTCCGTTTGTTTTTTTTTTTCTTTTTTTTTTTTTTACGTCGGCTTTTCCGACGGGACGAGGGGGGACGCCGCAAGGCGTGATGCGCGCTGCGTTCGCGTCCTCCAACGGGGGGGCACGTTGGGGAGCGTGCTCACACAACCTCCAATGCGGGGGGGGGAACGTTGGGGAGCGCGCGCGTGCAGATTGCACGTCGCGCAACCTCCAACGGGGGGGGAGCCCTTCCCACCTTCGCATCCGCGCGCAGCGGACGTCTCCCTCGCGCAGATAGGGGGAGGGGGGGCACGTCCCGAGACGTCCCCTTGCTGGATGCCTCCCCTTCGACGTCTGCGGACGTCCGCAGTCCTGCGCAAGGATGCCTCCGCTTCGACATCTGCAGCAGCGGACGTCTGGCGGTGCGTCTGCGCAGCCTGTGCGCTGCGTCCAGCAGCACTGCCTGGCACGCGCGTGCGGCACTGCGTCCAAAATTTGGGGGCGTGCAGCGTGCGCTGCGTTTTTTTTTTTTTTTTTTTTAATAACAATTAATCACGATTGCGTGATTAAAAAATTATTCGCACTCAGAAAAATAATGCAGCAGCCTTCTCCCAGCTAAAAAACGCAGCAACCTCCAGCCTTTCCCTTCACGCCTCCCTGCAAAAAAAATCCCTAGCTGGCTCTGAAATCTGGCTCTGATGCCATGATAGAAATGCGAACCAAAAATATTATTCACAGCAGGGTGTTAAATAATACAGCAGTACAAACTGCATTCCTGGATTAGCCCGAAGAGGGCGCATCTCAACAGGATGTCACTGCAACAAGTTGCTAAAGAAATATAACAACTAACAAATAGCTAAAGTACACTAACAAATTGTCCATCTTATTTGTGTTTGTTCTCATATTTTTTCAATGCCTCCAAAAGTTCTTATAGAAGAAAATTCCAAGTAATTCCCCATATTCCAAATCTTTTGAGTGCATCCTTTGTTATGGAACCTAGGGATAAACATATGGGGATATGATTTTATATTATATATGGTTATTATGGATGGTTGGCATGGGACACACATAACCCAAGGTTGATTATATTATAATATTATTTAATAATAGTGAGTTGGATAGGGGTTTATGAGTAGGCTCCCCAAAGTAGCATTAGAAGATGAGTATATAAATAAGGGATATTATTATTGTAATAATCATAATTTATATAGAGTATTCTCTTGTAATCATTTTTCCTACAAAGTAGCCTCTCATCTCGGAAGATCATGTATAATTATTCCTTCCTTGAGTATTATTGGTATTGCCCTACCTCAAGGGTATTATCTATATCTTTGTCTAAGTGTGTGGATTGTTATTGTGGATATTATATTACGGATGAATATTTAATACTTTTGAATGTTGTAGATGGTTTATGTAATGAGAATAAAGTTTTATACCAAGTGGTATCAAAGCAATAATTTTGAAAAAGTGGAGATTATTTTTTATGGATTGTAGAATTTGGAAAAAAAAACCCTAAAAACATCTCATATTCTAGGAGCCATATCTTTGCATAGACTTGATTAATTTAGACAATTATTTTGCTATATTGTTTTAGATTTGAAGATCTTAAAAACAAGTGTATATTTTAAGGAATATGAGTAGTATTAAGAGAGATATGATCCTTTGGAGTCAACCATTTGGAATAGGAGTAGTAACATTTTTTCAAATTATGTTTTTTCAAAAAATATAATTTATGATATCTTTCAATCTGGGTAAGTAAGTCATGTGTTGTTATGATGTTTGAAGGAGATTTTTTGGGCCTACGTATTTATGTGGAATTTTAGCTTGATATATATTTTATGAAACCCTAGTTTGCATTAACATTTTTATGGATGTAAACTTGTGGAGTTACAATTTTTGTTGGAGAGGATAATATTGTTGGAGTTTATTACATTATTCGACAACTATAAATATTTTGTAAATATCTTATAAATATGTGAGTTTTCCATCATACACACAAGAGCTAGGACACAATATTTTGAATGGAGAGTAGTAGCGCATAGAATCTAAGGCATAATATCTAGGGCATAGGATTTTTCCATCGTATGCATAGGAGCTAGGGCACAAGAGTTTGAGAGCAGTAGTACGCAGAAGCACAAGAGTTTATATCTATTAAATTAATTTTTGGTAATTATGTTTTCCATCGTATCCATAGGAGCTAGGGCACATGATTTTTCCATTGTATGCACAGGAGCTAGGGCATAGGAGTTTGAATGGAGAACAATAGTGCGTAGAGAGCAGCAACATGCAAAAGCTAGGGTATAGGAGTTTTCCATCATACACACAGGAGCTAGGGAATAGGATTTTGAATGGAGAGCAGTAGCACACAGAAGCACAGGAGTTTGAATCTATTAAATAATTTTTTGTAATTGTGTTTTCCATCATATACTCAGGAGCTAAGGTACAGGAGTTTTAATGGATAGCAACAATGTGCATAAGCTAGGGTACAGGAGCTAGGGCATAGGAGTTTGAATGGGGAGTAGTAGTGCACAAAATTTTAAATTCCATGGAGGTAGGAAAATTTTAAAGATGTTTGGTGGCATTGCAGAGGATGCTAAGAATTTTGGAATCGAAGAAGAGGATGCCAGCGAGGATGGATCAGATAATGTTGACAGTGCAGAGCATGTTTATGCCTCGATCGAAGTTGTGAATGTCCTGGGTCTAGGGGGGCTTCCATAGCTCAACCTTAGAACACCCCTTTCATTTCCTTCATAAATAAAATTTGCAATAAAATCAGGTCCACCATTCCTACCTCACAAGACCTGATTCCTCTTATAGTGCCTGGTAGGGAAGTCATTATTTTACTTGAAATCATGGTTCCCTTGATTTTTCTAAAATCCCTATCACTTATAGGGAAATTTTTGGGAGCACGGCCTGATATCGAGTCTGTTAAAAAATGGGTCTTCATGAAATGGTGGTCTATAGGCAACATGGAATGCCTATCCCAAGGGGTTTTTTATGATCTGACTAAATAATCCCCAAGATACTAGTTGGATTCTCATTGGAGGGCCTTGGTTTTTTAGTCGAAGAAGCCTTTTCCTATGTCATTGGGGGGAAAACTTCTCTCTTGAGACCCAGAGCATCAACATGGTACCAATATGGGTTAGATTACCAAGATTACCAGCTTATTTATGGAATGCAAGAATCCTTAATGGTATAGCCCAAACAATTGGAGAATTGGTTACCATTGACTTAGTGATGAAAGCTAGATCTTGCCTTACATAGACCTACATTTGTGTAACAACTAACCTTGATTCTAAGCTTCCCACGTATGTAAAATGAATCATAGGAGAATACTACAAATGTCAAGTTATCGAATACGAAAATAAACCAGCTATTTGTATTGAATGAAAAAGGCAAGGACATCTCAAAAATTAATATCCTAGGCTCAAGAAAGAGTTAAAGAATGGCGGATTCCAAGGTAGGAATGGGTAGAGGAATAGACAACCAACACACTATGTCCAAAAATATAACCAAGGTGACAAGGGCAAGCAACCAATCTCCTCTTAGGCAATGACTCAAGCAGATACCACTCAAGTACATTCACTATTTGCAAATTCCAATCCCTTCTTACCTCTAAACAACCTTGATACCAACTCAGATGTTGAAGTTATCCATGAAGTTGAGGTAAATGGTTGTGAAGCAAATACTTCTGGAGTCACTCCAATATCATAGGATGAAGCCCCTACTAATCCTATCCAAAAAATGGACACCATCCCTAATAGAAATCAGTCCCTTACCAAGTCAGGACCATTGGGTCTTTTATTATCAGTGAGTCTCTAAAACTCATCGATGATTCCCCCCATTTCCCTGTTCTTAAAGAATTGCTATGTTCTTAAAAATGGTGACAAGGAGCCAAAATAAATGGGTTGCTGATGTAGGCAGTGAAAAATAAAAGGAAGTCCAACTAGTCAAGAAATAAGGTGCAAGGAAACTGAGAATGATATCGCTAATGGTGTTAAACCTTGTAATAGGCACCCCTGTTTGCTACTCTGAAATATCTAAGGTTTTTTGCTTTGTTTTCATTTTTGTAATGTTTGATTTTTTTTTTGCCTTTTCTGATGTTTTTTTTGATAGGTATGATATGCAATTGTTTTGGAGATTTTGTGCTTTATAATGTGTGAACATATGCATAAATAAAAACTCTAAATTGCATAAACATAAACTGAAATGAAACAAACTGAAATCCAACACCAAACAACATTATTTTATTCAATTTTTTGACCTAGAAATGCAAGTACAGGTCTGATACAAAATTCTGGAAATGAACCATACACAGCTAAACACACCAAAATGCTCATAACTTCATCAAACGGGCTTCGAATGACATGTCGTAAAATGCAATAATTTTGTACAAGCTAGGCGCTAAATTTTGGATAGTAAACACACCAAAATTTTGACTAAATTTATTGCACACTTCCCAAGGTAATGGTACAACTGGTTGGAAAAGATACGGCCAGCAAAATAAATTCACTCTAGTTCCAAAACCTCATCAAAATGCCTTCATTCTCATCACCCACACTTGGAAAACACATTCTAGGAAACCCAAAATGAGAAACTTCCTTGATTAAGAGATAATAATTCTTTACACATTCTCCAATGCACTCATAAATGGTACCACCAACTCCAATAACCTTCAAATCACACCATAAACACTAAATTTAAGCACACCCAAATAAAAATGACCAAACAGTAGAAGACCCAGAAGATCTCCTCAAACACCCACTGAAGTTGTCAAAATCACAAAGCCTACTGCTACAAATCAAGCTCAAATATGTGTCCCTGGAAGTAGAAACACCCATAACTAAATAGGGAGGATCTTTAACCCCCGAAACCAATGATATCAATAGAGGTTTTTATCTCCAAAAGCCAAATTCTGCAATTGTTGAAGCAAATTTGACAGAGTTCTATTTTGTTGCCAAAAAGAAGATGATGCAAATGAGCTCCAAAAATCTAATATAAACCCCATGCCTCATTTTTAGGTTTTTTTGGCTCCAAACACATTTCAAAAAAATATAATTTTATTGCCCTAAGAACTCCTACGCCCCCCCTTGGCCTATTAGGACAACATTATTTTTAAAAAACATAAAGTTACTTTTTTTCATTTGGTCCTTTTTAATAAAAAAGTAACTTTAATAACTTCCAAATATTTTTTCCAACCTTAGAAAAAAAATAAATTCATCAAATAAGGCAACCCAAACACTACAAATGTGGAATGAAGCATACCAAAGCTGACACTGCCAAAATTAGCAGTTACTATAAATAGTAACTCCATTAGAATCACCCAACAGAGTCCTCAAAAGGACTCAAAACTCCTTAGAACTACTATGACTAGCCTATAGGAGCTCAAAGATAGGCTAACGGGCTATGGTACTAATCAAGAGCGAGGAGGGGATATTACAAACATGCTATCATATCATCTCTTACATAAGAGTCAAATACTGAACTCTTGGTAGATGATGGAAAATGATCTAAACCTCCTCCAACCTCTGGTAGGGGGGGAAATCTTCTTGAAGGAACAATAGATGAAGATCTTCTCATGGAATGTGAGAGGCTTCAATGGGTAGTCCAAAAAAATATTGGTCAGGTCCATGAGAAAATAAAATAAATCGAGTATCATTTTACTACAAAAAACTAAAACTCATTTGGATAATAGTGATAAAATTGCTAAGTCTATGTGGAAAGATAGTGCTTTCATTTATAGTCTGACCTGTGGATCGTTCAGTGGCCTCATGTTTTTGTGGAACAAAGATATTGTAGAAGGAAGACTCATATCCAATTCAGAAAGAATAATCAATATTCTATTGTATAACAAATATACCCAAGCTCAATTGATCATGTCAAATATCTATGTTCACAATGATCCAAGAGGTGGTAGGGCCTTATGGAACACTTTAAGCCAAATGAGAAGCAATTTCCATAACCATATTTGGATGCTTGCAGGTGATTTCAATAGCCCACTCTATCCTTCAAATAAGAAAGGAGGGAACCCCATCACATCTAGGTGCTTTGAAGAATTTGTAGAGTTTGTGGAAAAGAATGAACTCATGGAAATTTAGTTAAAAGGGGTAAAATATACTTGGAGCAACCAAAGAATAGGAAACCTAAAGAACACAAGCTTATACTAAGAGGAGGGTGAACAATATAGCGCCCACTTTTTACTTTCTTTCCAAACCAATATCAATTAATGTCCTTAATTGCAATAACCAAATATAGCAGTGTGCATTAATAACTCAGATAGCAATAGTAAGCAAGAGCACAAGTCACCACACACAATTGAGACACAATATTTAACGTGGTTCCCCCAATGTGGGGTACTCCACAAGATAATATCCTTATAATATTTCACACAGAAATAAGGATCCTTATCCAATACAATGATTACTTTGATCTACTCAAAGCTAGGCAATACACTGATCTTCTCAGGTAGGTAATCCATTGATCTGCTCAGCTAGGCAACACACTGATATGCTCAGGTAGGCAATCCACTGATCTGCTCAGCTAGGAAACACATTGATCTACTCAAGTAGGCAATCCATTGATCTGCTCAGCTAGGCAACACACTAATCTGCTCAGGTAGGCAATCCACTGATCTACTTAGCTAGGCAACATACTGATCTGCTCAGGTAGGTAATCCACTAATCTGCTCAACTAGGCACTCCACTAATCTACTCAACAAGCTCACACAAAACTTGTCCAAATATGCTCAACAATCTCACACAGAACTTGTCCAAATATGCTCAACAAGCTCACACAGAACTTGTCCAAATCTGCTCAACAAGCTCACACAGA
Organism: Wollemia nobilis; assembly: GCA_028583015.1. Classification (NCBI taxonomy): domain Eukaryota; kingdom Viridiplantae; phylum Streptophyta; class Pinopsida; order Araucariales; family Araucariaceae; genus Wollemia; species Wollemia nobilis. The sequence continues at coordinate 3,540,556 of JAQPPZ010002072.1, read as the reverse complement.
ACTTGTCCAAATTTGCTCAAAAAGCTCACACCAAACTTGTCCAAATCTGCTCAACAAGCTCACACATAACTTGTCAAAAAATTCTCAACAACTGTCCACAAATTTGTCCATAAATCTATCCCAAAGGCCTTCTCAAAGGCTCAATCAATCATGCTCAAGTAGTACTCAAATCTCATCCACAAATCTATGAAGGCAAGGCTCAAAGATGAACTCAACAATGAATGGCAATGCACTCTACAATGGATGACAACAATGATCCACAATGATCTCAACTCAAATCAATCTCAAGAATCATAAAGAGAATTGACCAAGATACTCAAATCCAATCTCAACTCAAGTCAATCTCATAGAAGCATAAAGAGAATTGTTAGAGACTCAATATGTTCTAAGCTCAATCTCAACTCAAATCAGAATTATAGAATAGTTTGTTTCATGGAACTTGAACAATCACTTCACACATCACTTGACTAGGCTCAATCAACTCAACTCAACCAATCACCACAAGGGACAACTCTTTCTCACAAACCCTAGTCCAAGCATGTATCAACCAACTCAAATGTTTCCAACAATGCTCAACCACAAATCTCACATAACAATGATACTCATGTTCTTTTCAAGTTCTTTGCATAACCAATGGGCTTCAACAACTATGCTTATAAAACAAGGTTTAAACACAACTCTCAAACCAGAAAACCTTGAAGCATTCAACCAACCACTTTCGAAAAGGAAACCATAATCAATCCTTTTCTCTCCAATGATATTTCAGAAATCAACCACCATAATCAATCAATAGGAGAATGTGCCCATACCTTTTATGAAGATGAAGAAACCTCTTTGGAAATCTGCCACACTCAACAAACTTCTTTTTCAACTTTCAACAAGGGTTAGAGATCATGATTAATATCACAACAATAATACCAAATAACACCTTATCACTCCTACTCAACAAAATGCATCATGTCCCCTTATGAAAGAATTAATCACTTTTGAAAAAGAACAAAACAACCTTCACTTTTGAACCCCTTTACAAAAATAGAAATATCTCTTTACATACACCTTATTTCTCCCTCTAAGAAATTTAATCAAATAGCCCTCGAAATAAGCTTTCCAACGATATATAATATGATATACTTCTAAAAGGAAAATCACCAGAAATCTCTCTTTTTCTCAACATGCATCACAACCCTTATCTCTCCTAGGGCAACCTTAGAAAAATAAAATATTAGGAAAAATTATTAACTTGCCTTTGTCCTCAGCGGGATTCGATCCCCGATCGCTACCCCTGCACCACTCTAACCATGACACCAACAACCACATGAGCCAACCGCTCACATAGAATAGTGAGCGCAAACCTTCTATTTGTTTGCTTCGAGCGTGTCCTCAAACACCACGTGTGCCAAAAGAGTCCTCCCTTTCACTTTGCAAAACTAGCATCGACGGGATTTGAACTTTGGATCTGCTGGTGCTTCAACACCTTACGCGCCTTCCTCTTACCGCTAGGCCATAAGTGCCTACGATTCTTGGTAAGGGACCTCCCTTACTTTTATTGCCTCCTTTCTTCACTGGATTCGAAGGAGTTGTGACGCCTTTGCTCCCTCTTCGAACGAACACCCTTTGCACACTCTTTAACACGTTGGCACCTTTCACTTCCTTAGCAATTTGAACGCATCACCATCATCGAGGACATTGGGAATTAATCAAAAAATTTGGTGGCATATTTATATATGCCTTCCTCCTTTCTTTTGACGTCGGCGCTATAAATTAAACTTTAATATTATATGCCTCCTCCTTTCTTTTGACGTCGGCGCTATAAATTAACTTTTAATTTTAAAATTAAAATTTAATTTTAAATAATTAAAATTTAAACTTAAATATTTAAAATTAAATATCTCCATCACCGGGGCACCTTTTTCGACGAAATGAAAAGCCAACCTGGGTTTTAAGAAAAACCCATTTCAAATCTGCCATCCATGGTTTTAAATAAAACCTTTTATTTTGCCTGCCTTGGTTTTCACAAAAACCCTGTATATATCCATGCTTTCCAAAATATCATAAATGCTTATTTATGAAATACTTTGGCCACCAAAACTCAATGTGATCCATGTGACATCAATGATCCATGTGACATCAATGACAACATAAAATACCTCAAATTTCCAACAATCTCCCCCTTTGTCATTGATGGCAACACCTCTAATGCAAATCACCACAATCATTGCAAAAACCATTTCTGAGAATCAAAGCTGCTCCCCCTGACTCAATACTCTCTTTGGAGGCTACTCCCCCTAACTCAATGCTCTCTTTGGAGGTTGCTCCCCCTAACTCAAATCTCTCCCCCTTACTCAAATCTCTCCCCTTTTGACATCAATGGCAAAAAGGGACACCTATGGGGCTAAAAGATATGACTCTTAAGCTTAGCCCCCTCACCACCTTCTCTCTTGAGGTGATTAATTTTGGGGTGGGAGTACTTTTACTCCCATATTACATTGTTTCTTTCCTCTATCAACTTCCTTCCATATTTTTTTGATATCCTTCTCTTGATGAATTACTTGATCTTCTTGTCTTGAACTTGTTTGACCTTCTTGCCTTGAACCTATTTGGAATTGAGTCCTACACCATTTTGCAATATGTCCAAAGTTATTGCAATTAAAACACTTAATGTTATTATTCCTTGGAGGTGCAAATGTCTTAGGATATCTTCTGGTGAAGCCATATCCTCTTCTGTCATGAATCCTACAATTCATTGCCTTGTGACCATACTCATTGCATGAGTAGCAATACCCATGGAAAAGTTGTCCTTTCCCATATTCTTGTCTTTCATATGACCTGCACTATGAAGCCATGTGCCCAAACCTATGACATGAAAAACATCTTCCATTGAAGAAACCTTGCCTAGACCCCATTGGTCTCTTAGTCTCTTCTCCCTGTTTCTTGTTCCATCTGTTTCTTACTTGTGCATTGTTCCTTTCCTTGTTGAACTTTCTATTATCCAAATTATCCTTAGAAGTCTCACTCTCTCTTTCACTTACTTATTTTGACTCTTCTTATTTTCTGGTGTTTGAGCTTGACTCTCCTTTTTCTGCTTCTTGTTTCCCTTGTTCTTCTTTAGAACTAAGTCCTGTTATGATGACTGATGACCTTTGTGCATTGATAGTCCTTTCCAAGGTCCTTGAATTTTCCTCAAACTTGTGTAGCTTGTCCTTAGAACCTTTTACTTCCATCCTTAGTGAAACTATCTCATGCTCTAATATTTCACACTCTAGATATTTTGTCTTTAATTTTTTGGCCATACCTTCTTCAATTTTCCTTGTCTCTTCAACTTTGATTTTGAAGTTGGTGAGTTCCTGTAAAAACCTTGCTTTTGCTTTTTCATCTTCTTGAGCTTGAACCCTTAATCCTGAGTTCTCCCTTTTTAATTCTTCAAGAGTAACCATAAGCCTTTCACATTCTATCTCTTTTACCTTTGATTGTTCAACCATACCTTTTTCAACTCTTCTTGCCTTTTCAACCTTATCTCTTAAGTCAGATATATCATGTAGAAGCTTTGTCTTACATTTCTCATATTCTTGTATTTGAGCCTTCAATTCTGAATTTTCTCTTTTCAATTCAACAAGTTCCTTAAGAGTGGCTTCCTCCTTTTCTTTATCTGAATCTTCCTCTTCTTCAACATCACTTTCTGTGAATTGTCACTAGAACTGCTGCTAGAACTATTACTAGAACTATTGCTTTCTTTTTCCACAAATAAACTTTTCTTGTTGCAATTGTTGTAGTACGTGCAATCATCATCTAAATGCCCAAATTCTCTGCATATGAAGCATTTTAGTATTCTTAGACCCTTCTTGTACCTGTTTTCTTGCTCAATGGCTATAGCAAGCTCTTCATGTCATTCTTCGATAGATATATCCTCTTCTTTAACTTCAATACCTAGGAATAGGTGTTCTGTTTGGAGTGGAAGTTCTTCTTCTACTTATTTTATCCCATAGAAAAACCCTTCTTCATCTTCATTGTCACTGAGATCATTATCATCTTCTATAGCAAACAAACTCTCATGATTTCTTTGACCATGCCTATTTCCTTGATGTGTCATCTCATCTTCACTATCACTGAAGCCATTGCAATATCCTGATCTGTGATCTCTTTGACCACACACAAAGCATTGTTCTCTTTCACCTTCTATTCCAAGGAATAGATGTTCTTCCTTTTCATCATCTGACTTGTATCTTTCACTATCATTGTTGTGATCTGAGCTATCACTTGCTTCTACAATGTAGTAAGATTTCTTTACCTTACGAAAAATTTTCTTCTTCTCATACCTGTTTTGCTTGTATCTGTCATCTTTGTCATGCTTATGCTTTCCATATTCTTTTCTTTTGTGACCCTATTTTTCATCATCACTATTTTCTTCATGTGGACACTTGTGTGCATAGTGACCAAGATCACCACACTTGTAGCATCCGACTTTCCTCATATCCCTAAAATTCCTTGAGTCCTTATTCCTTTTGATGAAGTTAGCTTCCTCATCATTAATTGGATCTCTATCTATCTCTTGAACCTTCCCTTTCTCTTTCTCTGAAGCCTTGAATGCAATCTCTTTTATTGGAACCTGATGCTTACTCACCCTCATCTCATAAGTTGTGAGAGTTCCTTGTAGTTCTTCCATTGTTAGCTTGTTGATATCCATTGTTTCTTCTATTTCTAAAACCTTTGCATCATACTTCATGGGAAGTGATCTCAAAACCTTTTGAGTAACTTTTGATTCTTTCATCTCAAATCCTAGGCCTCTCATGGTGTTAGTAATCTCATCAACTCGAAGTAAAAACTTTGCAATATCTTCAGAATCTTCCATTTTCAATTCCTCAAATATTTTTCTATGAGTTTGTAGTTTTGACAACTTTACCTTGGAATCTCCTTCATAAGTATTCCGCAACTTGGTCCACATTTCATTAGCTGAATTACATACCATGACCTTTGCAAAATCTATCTCACGTAGCCCACTCAAAATATAATTTATTGCCCTTGCATTGATCTCAACCAATTTCTTGATAGTCTTATCTGCCTCGGGATCACCTTCAACCTTATACTCTTTTTCAACCATCTGCCATACCTCATATCCTTGTGATATCAAGTAGTTCTTCATTCTCATGCTCCTAGAAAGCATAATTGTTACCATCAAACAGTGGTGCCTTATTTGTAGATGATCCATTCTGTGAAGCCATCTGTGTTCTTGTAGAATATGCCCTCAAGTTGTTAGCCTTTTCGAAGGAACCCGCTCTGATACCAATTGAAGAACACAAGCTTATATTGAGAGGGGGGTGAACAGTATAGCACCCACTTTTTACTTTCTTTCCAAACCAATATCAATTAATGTCCTTAATTGCAATAACCAAATATAGCAGTGTGCATTAATAACTCAGATAGCAATAGTAAGCAAGAGCACAAGTCACCACACACAATTGAGACACAAGATTTAACGTGGTTCCCCCAATGTGGGGTACTCCACAAGATAATCTCCTTATAATATTTCACATATAAATAAGGATCCTTATCCAATACAATGATTACTTTGATCTTCTCAAAGCTAGGCAATACACTGATCTACTTAGGTAGGCAATCCATTGATCTTCTCAGCTAGGCAACACATTGATCTGCTCAGGTAGGCAATCCACTAATCTACTCAACTAGGCAACACATTATTAGCTCAAATAGGCAATCCATTGATACGCTCAGCTAGGCAACACATATCTACTCAGGTAGGCAATCCACTAATCTGCTTAGCTAGGCAACACACTGATCTGCTCAGGTAGGCAATCCACTGATCTACTCAACTAGGCAACCCACTGATCTGCTCAAGTAGGCAATCCATATGCTCAACTTGTCCAGATCTACTCAACAAGCTCACACAAAACTTGTCCAAATATTCTCAACAAGCTCACATAGAACTTGTCCAAATCTGCTCAACAAGCTCACACAGAACTTGTCCAAATATTCTCAACAAGCTCACACAGAACTTGTCCAAATCTGCTCAACAAGCTCACACAGAACTTGTCCAAATCTTCTCAACAAGCTCACATAGAACTTGTTCAAATCTGCTAAAAACTTCCACAAATATGTCCAAAATCTATCCCAAAAGCCTTCTCAAAGGCTCAATCAATCATGCTCAAGTAGTACTCAAATCTCATCCACAAATCTATGAAGGCAAGGCTCAATGATGAACTCAACAATGAATGGTAATGCACTCTACAATGGATGACAACAATGATCCACAATGATCTCAACTCAAATCAATCTCAAAAAATTTTAAATTCTCAACTCAAGTCAACTCATAGAAGCATAAAGAGAATTGTTAGAGACTCAATATGTTCTAATCTCAATTGACTAAACTCAACTCAAATCAGAATTATAGAATAGTTTCTTTCATGGAACTTGAACAATCACTTCACACATCACTTGACTAGGCACAATCAACTCAACTCAACCAATCATCACAAGGGACAACTCTTTCTCACAAAACCCTAGTCCAAGCATGTATCAACCAACTCAAATGTTTCCAACAATGCTCAACCACAAATCTCACATAACAATGATACTCATGTTCTTTTCAAGTTCTTTGCATAACCAATGGGCTTCAACAACTATGCTTATAAAACAAGGTTTAAACACAACTCTCAAACCAAAAAACCTTGAAGCATTCAACCAACCACTTTTGAAAAGGAAACCACAATCAATCCTTTTCACTCCAATGATATTTTAGAAATCAACCACCATAATCAATCAATAGGAGAATGTGCCCATACCTTTTATGAAGATGAAGAAACCTCTTTGGAAATCTACCACACTCAACAAACTTCTTTTTCAACTTTCAACAAGGGTTAGAGATCATGATTAATATCACAACAACAATATCCAAATAACACCTTATCACTCCTACTCAACAAAATGCATCATGTCCCCTTATGAAAGAATTAATCACTTTTGAAAAAGAACAAAACAACCTTCACTTTTGAACCCCTTTACAAAAATAGAAATATCTCTTTACATACACCTTATTTCTCCCTCTAAGCAAGTTAATAAAATAGCCCTCAAAATAATCTTTCCAACGATATATAATATGATATACTTCTAAAAGGAAAATCACCAAAAATCTCTCTTTTTCTCAACATGCATCACAACCCTTATCTCTCCTAGGGCAACCTTAGAAAAATAAAATATTAGGAAAAATTATTAACTTGCCTTTGTCCTCAGTGGGATTCGATCCTCGATCGCTGCCCCTACACCACTCTAACTACGGTACCAACAACCACGTGAGCCAACCGCTCACATAGAACAGTGAGCGCAAACCTTCTATTTGTTTGCTCCGAGCGTGTCCTCAAACACCACGTGCGCCAAAAGAGTCCTCCTTTTCACTTTGCAAAACCAACACCGATGGGATTCAAACTTCGGATCTGCTGGTGCTTCAACACCTTACGCGCCTTCCTCTTGCCGCTAGGCCACAAGCGCCTATGGTGCTTGGTAAGGGACCTCCCTTACTTTTATTGCCTCCTTTCTTCGCTGGATTCGAACGAGCTATGACGCCTTTGCTCCCTCTTCGAACGAACACCCTTTGCACACTCTTTAACACGCTGGCACCTTTCGCTTCCTTAGCAATTCGAACGCATCACCATCATCGAGGACATGGGGGATTAATCAAAAAATTTGGTGGCATATTTATATATGCCTTCCTCCTTTCTTTTGACGTCGGTGCTATAAATTAAACTTTAATATTATATGCCTCCTCCTTTCTTTTGACGTCGGCGCTATAAATTAACTTTTAATTTTAAATTTTAATTTTAATTTTAAATAATTAAAATTTAAACTTAAATATTTAAAATTAAATATCTCCATCACCGGGGCACCTTTTTTGATGAAACGAAAAGCCAACCTGGGTTTTAAGAAAAACCCATTTAAAATCTGCCATCCATGGTTTTAAATAAAACCTTTTATTTTTCCTACCTTGGTTTTCACAAAAACCCTGTATATATCCATGCTTTCCAAAATATCATAAATGCTTATTTATGAAATACTTTGGCCACCAAAACTCAATGTGATCCATGTGACATCAATGATCCATGTGACATCAATGACAACATAAAATACCTCAAATTTCCAACAATATCCCCCTTTGTCATTGATGGCAACACCTCTAATGCAAATCACCACAATCATTGCAAAAACCATTTCTGAGAATCAAAGCTGCTCCCCTGACTCAATACTCTCTTTGGAGGTTGCTCTCCCTAACTCAATGCTCTCTTTGGAGGCTACTTCCCCTAACTCAAATATCTCCCCCTTACTCAAATCTCTCCCCCTTTGACATCAATGGCAAAAAGGGACACCTATGGGGCTAAAATATATGACTCTTAAGCTTATCCCCCTCACCACCTTCTCTCTTGAGGTGATTAATTTTGGGGAGTAATTTTACTCCCATATTACATTATTTCTTTCCTTTATCAATTTATTTCCATATTTTTTTTATATCCTTCTCTTGATGAATTACTTTATCTTCTTGTCTTGAACCTGTTTGACCTTCTTGCCTTGAATCTGTTTGGAATTGAGTCCTACACCATTTTAAAATATGTTCAAAGTTATTGCAATTAAAACACTTAATGTTATTATTCCTTGGAGGTGCAAATGTCTTAGGATATCTTCTAGTGAAGTCATATCCTCTTCTGTCATGAATCCTGCAATTCATTGTCTTGTGACCATACTCATTGTATGAGTAGCAATACCCATGGAAAAGTTGTCCTTTCCCATATTCCTATATTTCATATGACCTGCACTGTGAAGCCATGTGCCCAAACCTGTGACATGAAAAACATCTTCCATTGAAGAAGCCTTGCCTAGATCCCATTTGTCTCTTAGTCTCTTCTCCTTGTTTCTTGTTCCATATGTTTCTTACTTGTGCATTGTTCCTTTCCTTGTTTAACTTTCTATTATCCAAATTATCCTTAGAAGTCTCACTCTCTATTTAACTTACTTCTTTTGACTCTTCTTATTTTATGGTGTTTGAGCTTGACTCTCCCTTTTCTACTTCCTGTTTCCCTTGTTCTTCTTTAGAACTAAGTCCTATTATGATGACTGATGACCTTTGTGCATTGATAGTCCTTTCCAAGGTCCTTGAATTTTCCTCAAAATTGTGTAGCTTGTCCTTAGAACCTTTTACTTCCATCCTTAGTGAAACTATCTCATGCTCTAATCTTTCACATTCTTTTGTCTTTAATTTTTTGGCCATACCTTCTTCAATTTTCCTTGCCTCTTCAACTTTGATTTTGAAGTTGGTGAATTCCTATAAAAACCTTGCTTTTTCTTTTTCATGTTCTTGAGCTTGAACCCTTAATCCTGAGTTCTCCCTTTTTAATTCTTCAAGAGTAACCATAAGTCTTTCACATTCTATCTCTTTTACCTTTGATTGTTCAACCATACCTTTTTCAACTCTTCTTGCCTTTTCAACCTTATCTCTTCAGTCAGATATATCATGTAGAAGCTTTGTATTACATTTCTCATCTTCTTGTATTTGATCCTTCAATTCTAAATTTTCTCTTTTCAATTCAACAAGTTCCTTAAGAGTTGCTTCCTCCTTTTCTTTATCTGAATCTTCCTCTTCTTCAACATCACTGTTGTTGGAATTGTTACTAGAACTGCTACTTTCTTTTTCAACAAATAAACTTTTCTTGTTGCAATTGTTGTAGTATGTGCAATCATCATCTAAATGCCAAAATTATTTGCATATGAAGCATTTTAGTATTCATAGACCCTTCTTATACCTTTTTGCTTGATCAATGGCTATAGCAATCTCTTCATGTCGTTCTTATATAGATATATCCTCTTCTTTAACTTCAATACCTAGGAATAGGTGTTGTGTTTGGATTGGAAGTCCTTCTAATTCTTTTATCCCATAGAAAAACCCTTATTTATCTTCATTTTCATTGAGATCATTATCATATTCTATAGCAAATAAACTTTCATGATTTTTTTAACCATGCTTGTTTCTTTGATGTGTCATTTCATCTTCACTATCACTGAAGCCATTGCAATATCCTAATCTGTGATCTCTTTGACCACACATAAATCACTATTCTCTTTCACCTTTTATTCCTAGGAATATATGTTCTTCCTTTTCATAACTTATTCCAAAGAATGTACATTCTTCTTCATCTGACTGGTTTTCATTGCTATGAACTAAACCATCACTTGCTTCTTCAATGTAGTAAGATTTCTTTACCTTACAAAAAAGTTTCTCCTTCTCATACATGTTTTGCTTGTATTTGTCATCTTTGTCATGCTTATGCTTTCCATCTTCTTTTATTTTGTGATCATGTTTTTCATCGTCATTGTTTTCTTCATGTGGACACTTGTGTGCATAGTGACCAATATCACCACACTTGTAGCATTTTACTTTCCTCATATCCATGAAATTCCTTGAGTCCTTATTCCTTTTGATGAAGTTAGTTTCCTCATCATTAACTGGATCTCTATCTATCTCTAGAACCTTCCCTTTATCTTTCTCTGAATCCTTGAATGCAATCTCTTTTATTGGAACCTGATGCTTACTCACCCTCATATCATAAGTTGTGAGAGTTCCTTGTAGTTCTTCCATTGTTAGCTTTTTTGATATCCATTGTTTCTTCTATTTCTGAAACCTTTGTATCATACTTCATGGGAAGTGATCTAAAAACCTTTTGAATAACTTTTGATTCTTTCATCTCAAATTCTAGACTTCTCATGGTGTTAGTAATCTCATCATCTCAAAGTAAAAATTTTGCAATATCTTCAGAATCTTCCATTTTCAATTCCTCAAATATTTTTCTATGAGTTTGTAGTTTTTACAACTTTACCTTAGAATTTCCTTCATAAGTATTGCACAACTTGGTCCACATTTCATTATCTGAATTACATACAATGACCTTTGTAAAATCTATCTCACATAGCCCACTCAAAATATAATTTATTGCCCTTGCATTGATCTCAACCAATTTTTTGATAGTCTTATCTACCTCGGGATCACCTTCAACCTTATACTCTTTTTCAACCATATGCCATACCTCATATCCTTGTGATATGAAGTGGTTATTCATTCTCATGCTCCAGAAAGCATAATTGTTATCATCAAATAGTGGTGCCTTATTTATAGATGATCCATTCTATGAAGCCATCTATGTTCTTGTAGAATCTGCCCTCAAGTTGTTAGCCTGTTCAAAGGAACCCACTCTAATACCAATTTAAGAACACAAGCTTATACTGAGAGGGGGGGTGAACTGTATAGCACCTACTTTTTACTTTCTTTCCAAACTAATATCAATTAATGTCCTTAATTGCAATAACCAAATATAGCAGTGTGCATTAATAACTCAGATAACAATAGTAAACAAGAGCACAAGTCACCACACATAATTGAGACACAAGATTTAACGTGGTTCCCCCAATGTGGGGTACTCCACAAGATAATATCCTTATAATATTGCACACAAAAATAAGGATCATTATCTAATACATTGATTAATTTGATCTAATCAAAGCTAGGAAATACAATGATCTACTTAGGCAGGAAATCCACTGATCTGCTCAGCTAGGCAACACACTGATATGCTGAAGCAAGAAATCCATTGATCTGCTCAGCTAGGTAACACACTAATCTGCTCAGGTAGGCAATCCACTGATCTACTCAGCTAGGCAACACATTGATCTGCTTAGGTAGGTAATCCACTGATCTACTCAGCTAGGCACTCCACTGATCTTCTCAACAAGATCACACAGAACTTGTCCAAATCTGCTCAACAAGCTCACACAAAACTTGTCTAAATTTGCTCAATAATCTCACACATAACTTGTCCAAATCTACTCAAAAAGCTCACACTGAACTTGTCCAAATCTACTCAACAAGCTCACACCGAACTTGTCCAAATCTACTCAACAAGATCACACAGAGCTTGTCCAAATATGCTCAACAAGCTATCCACAAATTTGTCCATAAATCTATCCCAAAAGCCTTTTCAAAGGCTCAATCAATCATACTCAAGTAGTACTCAAATCTCATCCACAAATCTATGAAGGCAAGGCCAAAAGATGAACTCAACAATGAATGGTAATACACTCTTCAAGGATGAAAACTATGATCCACAATGATCTCAACTCAAATCAATATCATAGAAGCATAAAGAGAATTGTTAGAGACTCAATATGTTTTATACTCAAATCCAATATTTTTCTCAACTCAAGGCAATCTCATAGAAGCATAAGGATAATTGTTAGAGACTCAATATGTTCTAACATAGAACCACGTGAGACAACTGCTCACATAGAACAGTGAGTGCAAACCTTCTATTTGTTTGCTCTAAGTGTGTCCTCATATACCATGTGTGCCAAAAGAGTCCTCCCTTTCACTTTGCAAAATCAGCGCTGGAGCGGTTCAAACTTCGGATCTGCTGGTGCTTCAATACCTTATGTGCCTTCCTCTTGCTGCTAGGCCACAAGTGCCAACGGTGCTTGGTAAGGGACCTCCCTTACTTTTATTTCCTCCTTTATCCGTTGGATTCAAATGAGCTGCGACGCCTTTGCTCCCTCTTTGAATGAACACCCTTTGCACACTCTTTAACACGCTGGCACCTTTCGCTTCCTTAGCAATTCGAATGCATCACCATCATCGAGGACATTGGAAATTAATCAAAACATTTGGTGGCATATTTATATATGCCTTCCTCCTTTATTTTGACGTCGGTGCTATAAATTAAACTTTAATATTATATGCCTCCTCCTTTCTTTTGACATCAGCGCTATAAATTAACTTCTAATTTTAAATTTAAATTTAAATTTTAAATAATTAAAATTTAAACTTAATTATTTAAAATTAAATATCTCCATCACCGAGACACCTTTTTTGACGAAATAAAAATCCAACCTGGGTTTTAAGAAAAACCCATTTCAAATCTTCCATCTATGGTTTTAAATAAAACCTTTTATTTTGCCTGCCTTGGTTTTCACAAAAACCCTGTATATATTCATGCTTTCCAAAATATCATAAATGCTTATTTATGAAATACTTTGGCCACCAAAACTCAGTGTGATCCATGTAACATCAATGATCCATGTGACATCAATAACAACATAAAATACCTCAAATTTCCAACAAAACCAGCTCATCCAAATGAGGTTTGATGGATTCTTGGTGTCCAAGGAAGCAATCCAAATTTTTGGTGATGCCACCCTCCACTCTCTTCCAAAAATTGGATCAGATCGCAGTCCATTAGTCCTGGAAAAAATATTTAAGGCTCAGCCTTTAAAATACCCTTCAAATTCAAATAAATGTGGTTACAGCATGAGGGGCTTAGGAACTGCATTTTTGAATGGTGGAGTAAGTCTTTTTTAGGATCACCCATACCTCAAATTGGAAAAAAAAAACTACGCTTTATCAAAAAAAAATTGAAGGTATGGAACATTGAATTCTTTGGAAATATTTTCCAAGATAAACAAGAGATTGTTGATCAGTTGAATTTCATAGAAAGTAAAATTTAAAATGGGATTTTTGAACCTAATTTGAGGTAAAAATAAAAAGAACGTCTATCAGAATATCACAACATCCTTTCCAGGGAAGAGATTTTCTAGAGGTAAAAATCTCATACCCTATGGCTAAAAGAAGGTGATTCCAACACCAAATTCTTTCACACATCCACACTCAAACACAGAAGCAATAATAAAATTAGACAATTATCTAGAATTTATGGGATAATAACCTTCAACATTCATGATATCAATGAAGGGGTTGTGTCACACATTGAAAATATTTTAGGGCCTTGCTCTCCTTGTCAACCTCAAGCTTGAATTACTCTTCTGCAAAACATTCCAACTCTCATATCCCAAGAGTTCAATGACAACCTCCTAAAAGCTTTCACCAATGATGAAATCAAAGATGCAATGTTTTCTATGCAACCCAATAAAGCTCTTGGACCTGATGGTTTTCCTCCTAGGTTCTTCTAGCACTTCTGGGATATAGTGGGCCAAGATATTTTTACAATTGTTCTATATTTCCAACGGAGTAAATCATTACCCAGGGACATTAACTCAAATTTATTGGTGCTTATTTCCAAATACCATAATAGCAAATCCATATAGGATTTCAGACCAATAAGTCTTTGTAATGTCTTTTATAAGCTCATCTCAAAGGTCATTGCTAATAGGCTCAAAGAAGCACTTCCAACCATTATAGATCATTACCAAGGGAGCTCTATCCGAGGGAGATATATCACTAATGGTATAATAATAATCCATGAACTCATCCACTCAGTTTCCAAGAGCAAGAAACCTGGTCTTTTCTTGAAACTTGATATGAATAAAGCTTTTGATCGGGTATCTTGGAAATTTCTCTTTGTTGTCCTTGCCAAATTTGGATTCCATGATGAGTGGATTACCCTAATTAAATAATGTTTAACTTCTACCTAGTTTTCTATCCTTGTTAATGGTTCTATTGTAGGTTTTTTCAAGAGCTCCAGAGGTTTAAGGTAAGGGGACCCGCTCTCTCCCTTCCTCTTCATAATTATGGTTGAAGCCCTTGGGATATCCCTCAAACAAGCGAGCTCTCTTGGTCTCCTCTCTGGAATCAAGCCATCTTCAAGATCTAGGGTTGTTACACACCAACAATTTATAGACGATACGATTTTGACCATCATTTCTTCTATTCTTGAAGCAAAATTAATCTAAACCATCTTAAACTTTTTTGAAGAAGTTGCTGGTCAGAAGGTCAAATTTGACAAGAGAAGAATATTTTTCCTAAAAATCCATGTTCATAGGTTGTAAAACATAGAAAAGAATATTGGGATGTAGCATTTCAAGTCTTCCTTATATATATCTTGGCATACCTTGTTTCACAGAAATATGATAGACATGATGTGGAATAATGTTATTGATAGAATTCTCAAGAAATTAGCTAGCTAGAAAAAATCCCTTTTGATTCAAGTTGTCAAGGAAACTCTTATCCAAGCAAGCCTCTAGAGCATTCCGGTATTTTTCATGTCCATATTCAAAGTCTCGGCCTCAATATGTTAGAAGATTGAGC
This sequence comes from Wollemia nobilis, assembly GCA_028583015.1. Classification (NCBI taxonomy): domain Eukaryota; kingdom Viridiplantae; phylum Streptophyta; class Pinopsida; order Araucariales; family Araucariaceae; genus Wollemia; species Wollemia nobilis. The sequence goes on along the minus strand of JAQPPZ010002072.1, from coordinate 3,525,477 downwards.
AAATACAAAGAAAATTCCTTTGGTCTGAGAATGAAAACCACAATAGACTGCCATTGGTAGCTTGGGATAAAGTCTGCTCTAAGAAAGATAAAGGTGGACTAGGCTTCAGGAAAGTTCACCAAATGAACCTGGCCCTCTTGGCCAAATAGGGATGGAGAATTACCAAAGAAGCTCAAGCCTCATGGATGGATATAATTAGAGGTAAATATCTCCAACATAATTCCTTCTTGGAAGAATTCCCCATTCCCAACGGATCTCACTTCTGGAACTCGATCATCCATACCAGAGAAATTATCAAAAAAGGCCAAAGGTGGTGACTTGGATCTAGCAAGAATATTAAATTTTGGGAAGACTCCTGGCTGAAGGACCATCCACTAATCAAAGAGCCAAGTCTTGCCATTATGAAACCTATCACAGACCAACTATTTGGAGATAAAGTGGCTAATTTTATTTCTCAAATGTCCAACTGCAGGCAATGGAAAATTATTCCTACCAATAACCTTAGAAATGAACTTAAAAATGTTGTAATAGAAATATCAAAACTACTAAGGGTCTGTGTCATTCCAAGCATCCAATCCAGAGACACTCATGTCTAGAAACTTTGTGAGGATGGTCAATTCACAGTCAAAATTGCATATCACATTCAAGATCCTCCAACAAATTCATGGGCCTGTGCAAAGCTTGTCTGGATTAAACACTTAATTCCAAAGGTGAGTTTCTTTTCTTGGCTTACCTCTCAGAATAAAATTTTAACTATTGATAATCTCATTAAAAGAGGTATGTACATCACCAATTGTTGTGTTCTCTATAAGTCTAATTGGGAGTCAACCTTTCATTTGTTCTTGGAATGTTCATTCTTCGTTGGCATATTGAACTCCCTCTTTGATATCTTTAGCATTGTGTGGGTTCAACCATCATCCCTTTGTCAATTGTTAGAACAATGACCAAATCCCTTTTCCAATCCCCAACTAAATTTCCTTTGGTCCACTTGTCTGCATCATTACTTGTGGCAAGTATGGTTGGAGCGTAATAATAGAGTGTTTAATGGTTTCAACAAAAATCCTTGGTCTATCTTCCACCGTGTCATCACTCTTACCTTGGAGAATGCCCAACTTATTTCTACATCTGAAGTCCCTAAACCTGGCCTTGAAACTCGCTTGTTTAATATATTCAATTTTAAGTGCAATCCTTCTGTGGCCTCCCAAACCCGCATTGATAGATCTATTATTAAGTGGACTCCTCCTCTAGTTGGTTGGTTAAAACTAAATTTTGATGGCACAAAAAAAGGGAATCTTGGGATGGTTGGTGTTGGGGGCATTATCAAAAATGATAGGGGTCAAATAATCTTTTCTTATGCATACAATATTGGGATTCAATACAACAACCTTGCAGAAGTGAGAGCCATGTACCAAGGTTTGATAATTATGTAGGAGTTTGATTGTGACCACATCATTGTTGAAGGTGATTCCATGCTTGCTATCAATTGGCTCAAAGGAAATCAAGTCTCACCATGGAGTGTTCACAATATGATTAATGAATGCAAAATATTACTAGGTAGGTATGCAAACATCATTATCCAACACGTGTATAGAGAAGGAAATAAAGCAACATATTTACTTGCAAATAAAGGAGTTCTGGAAGAATCCCTTCGCATTTGGTGGTCTGACTTCCCAGTGGGACTCATGGAGGCAAACCATGGTGATGGAATTTATTTACTTTAGAAAGTATGGTGGTCCAAGTAAGCCTATTGAACCCCAAATGAGACTCCCTTGCCTTTGGCCTAGGAGTAATCACTTCCCGTGTGGTATTTTTATTCCTCATGAGAATTTTGAGATGTAGGTCAATGTCAGCTCAAGTGACAGTTATGGTTTCCTATTCTAGTTTGCGTGGTTCATGTTCATGGTTTTCTTGTTTTGACGGTTTCTCCTATTCATTTTCTAGGTTTGTTGGGAACTGCTAGGTTTTCCTTTTTGTCTTTTTGGATGGTTTGGTTGGGTTTTCTCGGATGCTTTTTTATTTTATTCAACTTTCGATGTTGATCCCAGTTGGGTTCACACCTGTTTCTCTCTGTAAAATATTTTGGGTCCTTTCAAAACCCCTCTATCAATCATAAAAAATATTTTCATAAATATGAGTTATTTAGAGTTTCTCATTTAGTAATGATTAGAGGTTTGTCATTATTAGGATTCAATGAAATATATTTTTCTTATGAAAAATATGAAGAGTCATATCTCTTGGATGTGTGAGGAGATGAATGTATATTGAAGGTGAATTTTCAAGAGTCTTTGTAAAGGCTTTATGTCGAGCAAACATGTGGGCCTTATGTGATGGTAAATTTTAGTACTTCATTAGTACTAGAATACTAAGTGTGTAATCCATGAAATATAATGAGTTTATTATTTGTGTGAATACTTGTGCATATCATTTTGTGTGTGTAATCTTGTTATATTATTGATTAGTGCTTATATTCTAATAGTGGTATCAAATCCATGTTGAGCATATTGTGAGAGAGAGGGCAAATTTTGATAGAAGCCATGTTAAAGCACTTTGGGAAAGAGATATTTTTGAATGAAGCTCACATTGAGAGGAGTTAATGGAGAGTGGAATCCAATGATGATAAAAGTAGTGGTGAAGAGAACTTGATAGTGAATGAAGTAGTAGAGAAGAGAAGCTAATAATAATGAGGAGAAGACACAAGGAACAAATAATATAAGCTAACGATAATGAAGAACTAGAGAAGAGAAGCTGAGGTGAAGAGAAAAAATTTGGTAGAGGTCGTTACAACAACCAATTTGGAAGAAGTAAAGTCACTCTGGAAGGAGTAAAACCATGAAGAACCATGCTAAAAATCATTTAGTAAAGGAGGTAATACCTTGTGAAAGAGAGTGTTTGATAAGAAAGAGAAACATGTTGAAGAAAACGTTTGGAGAGGAGGAGATACACATAAGAGTGAACATTTGGTAAGCTAGAAAAGAAGCACCATTAGAGTGGTGCCAAGTAGCTATGAAATCAGCCATCGGATGAGAATAACAAAGGAGTTGTAGATGTTTTCTGAGTTATAGATATAGATAAGCCTGAGTTGCAAACACTACCTAAGGTACAAAAATTAGCAAAGCCCAAGTCATAGAAAATCTTGAGTTGTAGACATTGAAGACATCGAGGTGACTACAAGGTGGAAAGGAGTTAAGAGATGAGCAATATAGATTTTTTGGTTGATGGTAGTGAAACACCCAAGTGTAGGCAATAAAAATGACATCATTACTAGTGGGAAAGGTATTCAAAATATTTTTTACTTATTCATCCAACGTTAAAGATTAAAGCAATTTCTTTGAAATTATTAAAAGAGAGAAGAGATTAAAGTTAGAATTTAGAAATATTATAGTAAAGAGAAAATAATAAAGTTAGAATATTAAAAGGAATATTAATGAGGTATAAGGTGAAGAAATAAATATTAAGAGATGAGATCTTCATTATAAGTGATGGATAGAATAGCCAAGAAAATATGGAGACGGGAAAAGCATATGGTTGTAGTGTCCTAGGGTGCTTTAGGTGTATAGTGATTTTGTGAGACCCTCTAAACTGGACAACAATTGATCATGTTGAAATAAGGGTGATACTTACATTTTTCTTCAATATTAAGAGTTTTCTATGGTTCAAAAAAATTAAGGGAGCAATGCCTCTAATGGGCAGTTTTACAATCAAGTATGATAGGAAAGAAAGAGGTGAATTGGATAGTGGTGGGTGAATTCAATGTTAAGCTTTCAACTAGGGATTAAGAAGGTGGCATCTCATATTTGGATCATAGGGAAAAATTCATGATCTCTAAATTAAATCAACTCAATTTGATTGATGTCCAATATGCAAGGTCTTCTCATACTTGGATAATCAAACAAGCGAGGTTGGAAAATAGGAAGGTAAAGTTGTATAGATTTTTGGTGTTTGAAGAGCCATTCAGGCTAGAAATCCTCAATTGTACAAAACCATACCACTTTTCAAATCTCTTGGAATAGGATACGAGCCATAAATCTTTCTCTAGACCATTTGGTTAAATGGAGATTAGGGATAAAATTCTAGTTTGGAGGGAGAAGAGGTACCCTGACCATAGAATGACATTGTTTGGAATCTTTAAACAAATCCAACATGTTAAATCCCATCTCAAAATCTGTAAAAGAAACAATAAATCAAACTTTTAGCTTCAGTAGGTTTTGTTGGTTTCTAGGATGGAGGAGTTGGCCACACTCTTCCAAATGGAAATATGCATAGAAGGCTTAAAATAGTAAGATGAGTTGGTCATAAAAAAGTTAGAGAGTATAGAAAAAAAGAGATCTATTGGAAACAAAGCCAAAAATTCTTGGCTTCTAGAGGGGGATCAAAATACAAAGTTCTTCCATCGTTCAGCCTTGATAAAAAGACACTCCAATACACTACACAACCTAAAGATGGACACTATCTGAGGTATGCATATTTTGAAAATATTTTCTCTACTTCTACCCATCCTAATATTGTAGTGCAATAATAGATAATTACATCGCACAAATTACAACGACCAACTAAACTAGGCCCTCTTTAGAATTGTGGATCTAGAGGAGATGAGAGACAATTGTCAACATGAGAACCAAAAATTCCCTAGACCCTAATGGATTTATGATTGATTTTTTCTAGGCTTTTTGGGATAACATAGGGGAGGATGTGACCAGGGTAGTGGAGGAATATCATGCAAATAAAAGTATTTTACAAGCTATGAACTATGGTTTCCTTACTTTGATTCCTAAAGTGGGAGAGGATTCCAACCTTGGAGACTTTCACCTTATTACACTTTGCAATGTAGTCTACAAGATCATTACCAAACTTATGGTTGAAAGGCTCAAGAAGGTACTATATAGTATTATCTCTCTAGAGCAAGGAGGATTTGTGGAGGGCCAACAAATTTTGGATGGAATAATCTTGGCATAAGAAGTAGTTCACACATTGCATCAAAAATGTTGAAGAGGCATGTTTATCAAATTAGACATGTCTAAGGCCTATGATAGAGTCCCTTGGTAGTTTTTGTATCAAATGTTAGAGAACTTTAGTTTCTATCAGGGCTAGAGAAAGTGGATCATGATTTGTATCTCTTAGGCTTCCTTCTTAGTCCTCATCATGGTATTCCCTTGGCTCCCTTTCAAGTCTCTAGAGCAATTTGGCAAGGAGATCATATATCCCTATACCTCTATTATTCTTACTAAAGGATTAGGTAAATTTCTTCAAAGAAGCAAGCAACAAGGAGTTATCTCAAGAGTGCAAGTGGGAGCAATGAATCTAATCCATTTACAATTTGTGTATGACACAAGGCTACTAGGGGCAGCTAACGTCAAGGAGGTAAGAACACTCAAAATTACCTTAACTACATATTTCGAAGCCATAGTCTAGGAAGTGAATGCAACCAAGTCCAAGGTAGTGTTATTTAATACCAAAAGGGATATCCAATATTAAAATCTAAACATATTAGGCTTATCTTAGGGATCCCTCCCACTAGATTACCTGTGGTTTCCACTCCACTATAAGAAGCTAAAGGTAGCAATATGGAAAACACTGGTGGATAAAATTGGTGCAAATATAAAATATTGGATGCACCATAGAATTTATTTTGGAGGAAGAGTGACTCTTCTTCAATTAGTAGTTCAAGAAATACTAGTTTACAAGTTCTATATCCTTGCTACTCCAATTGGAGTCCTAAAGGAGTTGGGCTCGCTCATGCAAAAATTTCTTTAGGATGACCTAAGGATGGGTAAGTGATGGTCTCTAGTAAGTTGGGATAAAATTTGCCAGCCTGAAACAAGTGGAGTATTAGGAATTTAAAAAGTAGCATTGAATAACCAAGCTCTAGCATGCAAGATTTATTGGAGATGGATCTCCAATTAGGAAGTGTTGTTTAGAAAATTCATTACTAGTAAGTATTTGGGTAACATTCCCCATGGGAATCAAGTCACATTCCTATGGGTGGCTAAGGTTCTATTGTTTGGAAGGTGTTGACATTATGATATAAAGTGGTAAAACCAAAACTATTTTGGAAAGTGGGTAGATGGGATAAAGCAAATTTTTGGACCAATTCTTGGGACCAATATCCCCTCTTAATTTCAAAATTTTCAAAGTTGTAGCCCCTTCAATAAAACCTTGAGGCTATAGGTTGGATCGATACATGTTATTTACATACAAGGTAGATTACGACCTTCTCTCTTCTGCAACTAAAGAAGTGGTACAAGTTTCCAGTCCCAATATATTTTAATTTGGTGTCACTATTAGAGAGGATATTAAAGCAATGCCACCTTACAAGAGAGGAGGATGAGGACAAGATAGCTTGGGTTATTGAATTTTTAGGAATCTATATATATTTGGAAAGGTTATAATGAATTGCTCCTCCCCATTGATGTTGCTAGATGTCTCATAGGATAGAATATGGTTGGTAATGGGATTGGCAAATAATTAATTTCTTTGCCTAGCAAGTTATGCATAAGAGTTTCCTCACCTATGATAACTTATAAAAGATATATTTTCATAACACATCTAAATGTATTATGTGCAATACCTAAGAGGATACAATTAATCATTTGCTCTTCCAATGTGATTTTCGCTAGAGTTGTGGAACCCATTGGTTGATCTCTTCAAAGCATGTCTCAACCAATAGCTAACACTTACCAATATATAGGAGGTATGGAAATGAAAAAGGCTAAAAAAAATAATTTAGTTTAGTTGGGTTGGTCTCTGGGTCCAAGATTTATCTGGTGGCACATGTGGCTAAAAAAATGGCAAACGTTTTAGATAGGAATACCCTTTGATAGAACTAGTTTGACAAAAAAGAGTAAACAAGGTTACAAAAATAGTAAAATTTCATGTGAAGAAGCAGAAAAACTAGGAGGAAGAGAATGTTTCCATGAGTCAGACTCATGGGGCTTGGAAACCCCAATCCATAGGTTAGGAAAATATCAACACAAATGGAGCATCCAAGGATAGACCAGGGGTAGTGGCATTGCTTTCCTCATAAGAGACTACAAGTGGAAGGTCCTTAATTGGCAAATAGAAGGGCTAGAAGTAGCAACAAATAATGAAGCAAAGGATTTTAAAATCATACAAGACTCTCTCAATTCTTGAGAGAATGGAGTTAGAAATATCATAGTGGAGTCTAACTCACAAAATTTGGTGGGGTTTCTAGATGAGACTAGGAATTTCAGACTAAAGGTATGGCATATCAACAACATAGTGATTTAGTTCAAAGCCATCTGGTAGTAGTTTAAAGATGTCATTATGGTTCATGTAGGCAGAGGGAAGAATGTTGTGGCTGAATTTTTTGGCTAAAAATGGAAGCAACCATCTTGCTAGTTATTTTTTGAAATCTAGTCAAAATAGGGATATTGTAGATTGGATGGAGGTGAACCATCACATTTTATTACTAGTAAATAGGTGATGAGGCCTAGAAATGCCTCATTATTACACTATGTTTGACATATAAAAAACTGCCATATTACCAAACATGACAAAGTTAATTGCCAAATAGTTGATTAGAATATATTATTTGTTAAGTATTTGCATGATTTTATGTTAGGAATATTATACCCCTGTTTTGACTATTTTTAGCATTTTATGACTGATTTTGCTTGATTAAGTAGCAATTAAAACATGCATTTCAATTAGCCAAATGTGGTATGTTGATGTCCATTAATTTCACAAAGGTGTTTGAATGTTTTCCCACCTTTTGAACTTGTTTGAAATCCACATTGGAGCCAAATTTCTAGGACTGTCATAAATCTGGAAATTCTGCAGAGGACAACCATATAAAAACCAACAAGTTGTCACTTTATAGGAGCACCTTGAAGTTGTCAAGAAAAGCATGAGGAAATGGATGGAATGAGTTCAGAAGGACTAAAGAAGACATCTGACCTATTTAGAAGCATTCCCACATGGTCTAAATAGGCAACAATAGGGTATAACAGAGCAACACTATTGCACAGTTTTAGCATGGTTTCTTGATAAATGAAATGCATGATTTTGATAAGCAACATGATATATTCCCTTGTGTTAATATTTAAATTATTTTCCATGTGCTAATTGGTCTAAAAACTTGCAAATAGCACCAATGATTTGTAATTGTGCAACAGAAACAGGGAAATACAGAAATCACCATGTAAATTCCAGCCAACTGCCAATGAATGGCAAGGCCTAGAATTTACCAACTAAAGAAGGTAAAAATGGTTGGGATCACCTCTTGGAAGTTGGATTAAATGACCTACCTAAAAAAACCAGCTAAAATAGATATTCTAAATGTGTTTTGGGCATAAAGTGCACCTACAACTAGTTATTTCGAAGATCTTCGAAATAACAGGGGAACACACCTCTTTTTGAACACCTATGATTTTTAAGCGGTTGAAAGGGTAAATAAAGGGTGAGAAGATATAGGAATAACCTTCTACAACTGTCCCCACCATTCCCTACTACCAGGAGACACATCTCACAAGCAAACACCCACTGATGCAGCTTACCCTGTCCTGAAATAGACCCAGTCAGTTGCAGAATATTAGGTAAATCAAATGTAAAATAGAAATAGGATATTTTGTGCACATAAAATAGATATTAGATATTATAAATAATATAGCTCCCATATTGGTAGAGCTATTAGGAAATAGGAGATAGCAACAATAGTTATCAGGTTGTAACAGTGTGCAACAGGATTGTCTTGTAGAAGTGTAATGTTATTTTTCAGCTAAATAAAGTGTAGTTTTTTCCATCAGTTTTCATTGTGCATGAGTGTGTTATCATTTAGCAAGTAGAAGAGATATTATACCTTCTTCTGGAAAGGGAAGCAAGGGCCACTTCCAGGCCTAGAAGAAGGACTGACTGACAGGTTTTCCCCTGAACTTTGCTACAACAAAATTTAGTTGAATATTTGTCAATTTCTTTATTTGTTTCACACTAACCATTGTTGTAGCTTTAAGATTTATTTTCCATGTTTAAGAGTGAGTTTTTAGATTGCATAAATGTGTGACAGTTGATAGAATAGTTAATCTATGATTTCTTGATTCCATGTTTCAACAATTAAAGTAATTTGTAGCATTGTATTTGTTTCTTTATTTCCAACAACTTTTCAAGTTTTCTTGCATTTTTCTTTTTTTGTCAGCTACTGTGATAGAAGATTGACAACCTTCTATAATAGAACACTGATAGGTGTTCAATTTGTGTGTTTACTTCAAGCAATTTCCCTTCTGCAAAAGTAATTAGATTTAAATTCTGCAATTGTACTTAGATTTTAGTTTCTGCAATTTAGAATCAGGTTTCCATTTTTACAAGTAAATTAGTTTATTTTATGCAAGATAGGATTAAAAGGTGATCTAAAACCCCCACATAATATGTTCTACCAATAAAACCTACTGCTCCCAAATGAACTAAACTGCAACCCTGCTTAAGTCTTCTCTCGTAAATAGCCTTGGACACCGCCTTGGATTGACAAATCATTGAGATTTAATGATGCTAATAATGACACGCATCATTTTGGCACCATTTCTAGGGACATGGTGTTGTTAGAAGGTGAAAAGCAGCCCAATAATTGTTAAATGTGCTAAGTTGTGAACTTCAGAGTGAAATCTGGATAAATAACTGGTATAAGTAACTATTTTTGGTAAATTGCATTTCAGTCCATTTAGGAAACAAGCAAGAAACCACAGGAAGAAAAATTTCACAAGAGGTTGAAACTATGTCAAAGTTGTCTAAATTTTTTATTTCCAAAAATGTTGGAATTTTCAAAGAATCACAATCATCCACTTCAAGCACTGCAAGATCCTTTGAGAAATCATTACAAGGAGGAAAAATCAGTAGTTCAACACCACTTTCTCTTGACAAATCCATACAATCAGGACAATTTGACAAGATTTATAATTGTTTTTGGGAACCTATAATGGAAGGTTCACTAGAGAATCCAAGGAGAGCCAACAATGTGCTCCACCCTAGTGCAACTAGTGCACCTACCAGAACTTTTCAAAACCCAATTCAATTAGATCCTAATCAAAATGCTCCCATGAAGGTCATTTCACCTTCAGTGTTACCAACTTTCAAGGGAGTTACATCTGAAGACCCCGATATGTTTTTATTTGAGTTTAAAATTGTATGTCAAGCTCATGATTACACTAATGACAATCAAAAGCTCAAATTATTTCCTTCCACTCTTAAAGAGTTAGCTCTACGATGGTTTATTACCTTAGAACCTGATTCAATTAGAACTTGGGATGAGATGGAAAACATATTCTTGGAGAGATACCAAGAATATTGTCAAGTCAAGAATCAAAATGATGAATTTCTTACAATGAAACAAGAGGAAAATGAAATCTTAGAAGACTATCTAGACAGATTTTATTTTGTTCATAAGAGATGTGGAAGTGTTGAACCTAAAATTTGCAAAGTCATATTCTTAAGGGGACTGCAAGATGAATCTAGGGATGCATTGGATATCTTGGGAAGAGGAGATGCAAATGCACTTGAATTTCAAGAAATCCTTAAACTCTGTAAAAATTACTCTCATTCAGGGCATAGAAAACACAAAATTGGTAATGATAAACATGATTTGAAAGAATGCATGAAAGAGGCTGATATTTTAGTACATCTTGATAAAACATTAGATGAAAATAATGAATCTGTTGAACCTTCAGTCATCTATTGTTCAAAATGTAGTGAGAAGCAACACTCTCTTCATGACTGTCCTTTGAACAAAACATTTATACCTGCTACATGTAGCATTTGTCAAAAAGGACACCCCACAGATCAGTGTAGTTTATTTCCAGAACTTAAAAGTGCCTTTGAAAAATAGTCTCAACCTATGAAAGAACACAATTTTGTAGGACAAAGACAAAGGGATAATTTTCTTAAATTTCCATATCAGGATGCTTCTCAATTTCCTGCACATTGGAGGAATAATCCTTGGTATATGACATGGTCTGCTTCAAGGCCACTTCAACAACATTGGAGTCAACCACCATGGGCATATTCCCAAGAGTGGTCTCAACATGGTTGGATGAAACAACAATGGAATCAACAACATCCACCATGGTTGCAGCCAAAACTACAGGGATATCAATGGGTACAACAACAAAAATTGTACAAAGGGCAGCAACATTATCAAAAACATAAATCAAATTTGTTGCCTACTTATACCCATAATTTCTCTCATGGACAACAACAACTAAAAACAAAACAACCTCTGTTTTCAGCTCAACCTGTGGCCAATTCAAACATTGTTAAATAGGTAACCCCTGTCTCTATGGCTGAATCAGAAAATACAACCATAATAAATGCTAGTAACTGTGATAAAACTCAGTTGTGTTCAGGTAAACCACTGCTTGAACCTATTCCACTTATCAGTGTAGAAATGGGAGTTAAAAATAATGAACATGAAAACAAATCCACACTGAAATATCAAAAAGAAAAAGAAGACCTTCCACAGGATAACTCATCAAAGAAAGTACCATATTTTGAACAGTCTGAGATATCAAAAATAACATCTTCACAATCAGATTTGATAAAGGAATTAGAACATTTAACTATTAAAATCCCTTTACTTCAAGCTATTAAATATGTACCAATCATTAATAATATTGTTCAGGAAATGTGTTTTAGGAAACCAAGAAAAAAGAAGAAAGTATATCTTGAAACCATACAAAAAGGTGGAAAATTAGTTGACTTGCTTGCAGGAAAACTTACTCCACCTAAGTGTGATTGTCTAGGAAGCCCAGGGTTTCTTGAATCACATAAGGAAAATGAAAAGAACATTGCAACTTTGGCCTCCATAGTTGTAAAGGGTAATGTAGAAGAGTTGGATTCATCCAAAAAGTTTGTTTTTGCTGAAAATGTTCATATTTCAGATTTTAAAGATGAACCAACTATTGTTCAACAATTATTATGGAATGATGAAAAGCAAAATTTTGAAAATTTGTCACCCATTCCAGTACAAAATAGTTTTCTTCATTTACCACATGGATGTCATAATTTTTTCTCATCTTTTCATTATCATTTATCAAAGTTAATTCTTTCAAGAATTGTTTTTGGTAAACATACACAAATTTTCCATTCTTTTCCACCATATCATTGCTCTCTTAATTCATTAATGCATCATTCTCCAAGAACCAATTCAAAACATCCTGGTACAAAACAAACTGAAATGCAACCAAAACAACCTTTGAACAACAATAGTTGGTTGACTAAAAACCAGGAAGCAAATTTGTTTGATGTATTGATCCAACATCCTAATGCTTTACTAACACTTTATGCATCTTTAGCAGTTGGCATTGAGTTGTTGCAGGTACAAAAAAAATAGATTTTGTATTTGAATGCATTTGATGAACTTTGGTTGGAAGCACTTCACCAAATAGAGTTCATTCAACAAAAATGGAAAATATGGCATGATGATCACATTAAGAGCAACAAGGATGAACCAGAGGAGTTTGAAAATGAAGTTGTTCAACTTTCTTCGGTTGATGATTTAAGGAGGACATTAGTGGTGAATGGACATCTTTTACAGGTGTACCATAAACCACTAACAAAGGTGGAATTTGCTCAATATTTCACACAGTCAAATTTGCATATGATAGAAGAGGCTTCCTCTTCTGACAAAGATTCCAAATGATCATATTTTTGAATCTTGAAAAAAGAAAAAAAATAGATACAAAAGAAAAGAGAGAAAGAAAGAAAAAAAAATTGCAGCAAAAGGCATGTCCCACAAAATGGAGATACATGAGGATAAGCATCAATTTTAGCATGGAGGAGGAACAATGAAGTCAATACTTCATTTCTAGCAATATGGAGGTAATGATGACATAAGAAGCTTCTTACTACTCATATGGAAAGGAAGGTTGCATCATTGTTGCAGCTTTCAACAGAAAAAAGATGGTGTTTTCATATAAATATTGACATGTTTTTGTAGAATAAGGATTGTTCTTATCCAAATAAGAGTGAGAGACATTCTCTCTCATTACATTCTCTCATTGAAGCACTTGAAAAAAAAGGATAGAAGTTGGTTGAAAACCAGAAATGGCAACCTCTTCTGATATAAAAAATGAAAAAAAAAGAGAAATAAAAAGAAAAAGAAAAATGATGAAAAAAATGAATAATTTAGTAGTGAAAACCTCCTTGGAGGCGCTGCTGAGTTGGCTTGCATGAAAATCGGTTTTCCAGTGTGCATTGCCTTGTTGATCCACCCATCATTGTTCCACCATTGTACAAATCTCACACTGCACATGTGTTATATTTATGTTTTCAGATAGCTTGCTAACAATCATCGAAAGCAGCTTGTAAGGTGCATGATAAATTTTTAGGATAGTAAGGTATGTGTTTCTTGCATTTAGTCATAGTAAGTATTTAGCATTTAGTGTATGATAATCGGTATTTGGCATAAACTATTCATACAATATTGGCAAGTTAAAAAAAATGGAACATGTTGTTCAAAATGTCAAGAAACACCCCCTTCTGCCCTTATTTGCATGGGAACTTCAAAACTGTGCAAAAATCTGATTTTGGGATAGACATGGCAGCAATTCTATTTGAATTAGTAGGGCAGGTTTCAGAAGGAGAACTATAATTTGATATCTCACAATTACCTCATACATTTGAGGAGGATAATCTAGAAAATGCACCTAAAAAAATTTGTTTTACTACTATTTGCAATAAAACAACAACATACAAAACAAAAAAATAGCATCTAAACAAAAGGATGGAGAAGGGATTTTTGATGTTATGGAAGGCTTATACACTCTAGAGATGGGCCCACAATAGAATCTACAACTAACTTTTGCATAGGAGGTCATTTCTGCATTTTTGGATGCATCTTTGGAATGAACAGGCATATCTTCGGAATAAATAGGCACATCTTCGGAATGAACAGGAACATCTTCGGAATAAGAAAAATTGTACCAAAATTCCTGAAAATGCTACAGAATAGCAAAATAAGTAGGGCACATCAAATATTGAGGTTCCTAAAGCTCAAAATCATCCCACCACAAGTAGTACATCCCTCCAAAAGATTCAAATTCAAATTTTTGTCAAGTCATACATGTGCTTAATTGTAAAATGCTTGATATAGTGCAGCAAGGAGAAATTTCTCAGGTAGCAGGTGGCAAAAGATATGTTTTCACAAGGATAAAACCTGCATATTACTATGGCCTACAAGGATGCATGAGGGCATGCATCAGTTCAAGCTGGGGAGGATGATGAGGCCTAGAAATGCCTCATTATTACACTATGTTTGACATATAAAAAACTGCCATATTACCAAACATGACAAAGTTAATTGCCAAATAGTTGATTAGAATATATTACTTGTTAAGTATTTGCATGATTTTATGTTAGGAATATTATACCCCTGTTTTGACTATTTTCAGCATTTTATGACTGATTTTGCTTGATTAAGTAGCAATTAAAACATGCATTTCAATTAGCCAAATGTGGTATGCTGATGTCCATTAATTTCACAAAGGTGTTTGAATGTTTTCCCACCTTTTGAACTTGTTTGAAATCCACATTGGAGCCAAATTTCTAGGATTGTCATAAATCTGGAAATTCTGCAGAGGACAACCATATAAAAACCAGCAAGCTATCACTTTATAGGAGCACCTTGAAGTTGTCAAGCAAAGCATGAGGAAATGGATGGAATGAGTTCATAAGGACTAAATAAGACATCTGACCTATTTAGAAGCATTCCCACATGGTCTAAATAGGCAGCAACAAGGTATAACAGAGCAACACTATTGCACAGTTTCAACATGGTTTCCTGATAAATGAAATGCATGATTTTGATAAGCAACATGATATATTCCCTTGTGTTAATATTTAAATTATTTTCCATGTGCTAATTGGTCTAAAAACTTGCAAATAGCACCAATGATTTGTAATTGTGCAACAAAAATAGGGAAATGTAGAAATCACCATGTAAATTCCAACCAACTACCAATGAATGGCAAGGCCTAGAATTTACCAACTAAAGAAGGTAAAAATGGTTGGGATCACCTCCTGGAAGTTGGATTAAATGACCTACCTAAAAAAACCAGCTAAAATGGATATTCTAAATGCATTTTGGGCATAAAGTGCACCTACAACCAGTTATTTCGAAGATCTTCGAAATAATAGGGGAACACGCCTCTTTTTGAACACCTACGATTTTTAAGCGGTTGAAAGGGTAAAGCAAGGGTGAGAAGATATAGGAACAACCTTCTACAACTATCCCCACCATTCCCTACTACCAAGAGACACAACTCACAAGCAAACACCCGTTGATGCAGCCTGCCCTATCCTGAAATAGACCTAGTCAGTTGCAGAATATTAGGCAAATCAAATGTAAAATAGAAATAGGATATTTTGTGCACGTAAATAGATAATTAGAAATTATAAATAAGATAGCTCCCATATTGGTAGAGCTATTAGGAAATAGGATATAGCAACAGTAGTTATCAAGTTGTAACAGTGTGCAGCAGGATTGTCTTGCAGAAGTGTAATGTTATTTTTCAGCTAAATAAAGTGTAGTTTTTTCCATCAGTTTTCATTGTGCATGAGTGTGTTATCATTTAGCAAGTAGAAGAGATATTATACCTTCTTCTAGAAATGGAAGCAAGGGCCACTTCCAGGCCTAGAAGAAGGACTGATAGACTGATAGGTTTTCCCCTGAACTTTGTTGTAGCAGAATTTAGGTGAATATTTGTCAATTTCTTTATTTGTTTCACACTAACCATTGTTGTAGCCTTAATGATTTATTTTCCATGTTTAAGAGTGAGTTTTTAGATTGCATAAATGTGTGACAGTTGATAGAATAGTTAATATGTGATTTCTTGATTCATGTTTCAACAATTAAAGCAATTTGCAACATTGTATTTGTTTCTTTACTTCCAGCAACTTTTCAAGTTTTCTTGCATTTTTCTTTTGTTGTCAGCTACTGTGATAGAATATTGACAACCTTCTGAAATAGAACACTGACAGGTGTTCAATTGGTGTGTTTACTTCAAGCAATTTCCCTTCTGCAAAAGTAATTAGATTTAAATTCTGCAATTGTACTTAGATTTCAGTTTCTGCAATTTAGAATCAGGTTTCCATTTTTGCAAGTAAATTAGTTTATTTTATGCAAGATAGGATTAAAAGGTGATCTAAAACCCCCACATAATCTGTTCTACCAATAAAACCTGCTGCTCCCAAATGAACTAAACTGCAACCCTGCTTAAGTCTTCTCTCGTAAATAGCCTTGGACACCGCCCTGGATTGACAAATCATTGAGATTTAATCTAGGCAATGAAGTGTGTCGGACCAAGGTAGATTATTATGATGATTAGCCTCTTGTTTGACATCACATTATTACTTGTAGAAATCTTCATCCTAATTTTGGGTAGCCCCCAAAGTCATGGTAAGAGGGAGAAGCTATGTTGGGCTCTCTAGAATAGTATTAACCAAAATTGTAATCAGGATAGGAGTTTTTGCTCTTTGTACTACACTAAGAAATTTGTGGTCCAAGAAGATGTTAGAGTTATTTTTATTAGGATTTTGGGGCTGGTCAAAAGTTCCAGGCCAATTATTGTAACTTTGACCTATCTTTTTAATAAGATTTTTACCTTTTAAAAAAAAATGATATTAGCTTAGTCGGTTAGATTCCTCAATAATTAAGGAAGAGATTGAATCTTGCCAAGCGATACAAGGATAATATCCAAGTTGTTATAATACCAGTACATGGTGATTATGTAATATGGGTGGGGCCTGTTTCAATCCTATATAACCAATTAAAATAATAAACACAATTTTACTTAATAGTACTAGCTCAATCAACTGCATTCCTCATTTTAAAGGATGTGACCAAGTAGAATCTTGTCGAATAATATATGCGTAATTTCCAAGCTATTATAATACTACTATGTGATCATGATGTAAATTATTTTAATTCTATATAACCTATTAAAAAATTAACATAATTTTTTTTGAAGTAGGGTTTTGAAAGGGTTACCCTTTCCCTTTTACAATAATAGCCATGTACCCTTTTTGGTGCCATCGAGATTTGAACCAAAATATGTTTTTTATTTATCAAATTTCATAAGGTAATTTTCCCCTTTCAACCAATTTCAAAAATATTTATTATTCAAATAACTTTACACCAATAAAGAACTATTTCTTTAAAATTATATATAAAGTCATGCATGCTAATTTTATATTTCAATATTTTCAAATATCTATATAGAAGGTATGCAAGGGAATCTAT
This sequence comes from Wollemia nobilis, assembly GCA_028583015.1. Lineage (NCBI taxonomy): Eukaryota > Viridiplantae > Streptophyta > Pinopsida > Araucariales > Araucariaceae > Wollemia > Wollemia nobilis. The sequence goes on along the minus strand of JAQPPZ010002072.1, from coordinate 3,508,238 downwards.
CTAATTTGCTTCATTTTAAAGTTTGTGTGGGCTTCTTTTTAAGTCAGTCAAGGAATAAGCATGTTTTGAATCAATTAAATAGGATTAAAACGACCCACCCATATTACATTGTCACTATATAGTAGTATTACAATAAACTTGGTAATTATACATGTATTGTTTGTTAAGATTTGAACCTTAGTCTCCTATTTGAAGATAGAAAATTTTATATGATTAAACTAATATCATTTAATAAATTTGATCTATTCTTTAACATAGAAAATATATTTTATTTATATATTTTAAATTGTAATAAATATATTAGAATATAAATATTATATAGTTTAAATAGGTTTAATGGAAAAGGTTTTGAAATTTTGAATATAAGGTTTAATATTTAACTTAAAGTATAAACCATAATTTAATCTACTTCAACCAAAAAAATAATAATACAACAATAACTTACATTTTATATCAAAAGGTATTAACTCAATAGGTTAGATGCTTAACATTTAAAGAGGAGACCTAAGTTTGACATGGATTTTTGGCAGGTATTACATTATATGGTACCTTGAGTACCATTGTAAATATTTAGATTATGAGTGTGTTTATTATTTATGTCAATGGTATGTGTCAAGATGTGAAGTGTGCTTATGTGTCGTGTGCAAGTGTGAGTTATAAGTGTAAGGTGTCATGTAAGTGAAGAGTTGTGTGAGGTGTCATGTGTGAAGTAGAGAGTTATGTAATCATGAGAGACTTTGTCATTATGTAATATGTGAGAGAAGAGGGAAGGTCAAGAGACATGTATATGAAGAGTCTCATGTAATTATATATTGAAGATAAAGCTCTATATCATGTATCGAAGTAGCAATGCATTTATGCATGCTATAGTAGATTTTATTAATAATATTTTAGTATTTTATGTGTGCATTATTGTGTGAGAAATAATATGTGATCTTGTATTGTGTTATTGATTATCTTAAAACATATAGTGAAAGGAGGGAGTGAGAATTTTTTGTGATGGCTCAAGCGACGTTGGGAGTGAAAGAATTACAATGTTGCAGAATTACAGTGTTTTAAAGGAGCTCAAGTTACAGTTTATTTTTAAAGGAGTGAAATAATTACAGTGTTGTAGAGATCCACATACGGGTTTTTTAGGGTTTATTTTTCATGGTAGCTCAAGTGAAATCCATAGAGGACATAGTGAAAGGAGGGAGTGAAAGAATTTTTTACGGTGGCTCAGGCGATAGCGAGAGTGAAAAAATTACAGTGTTGCAGAGATCCACAGACAGATTTTTAGGGTTTATTTTTTTATGGTGGCTCAAGTGACGGAGGGAGTGAAAGAATTGTAGAGATCCACAGATGGGTTTTTAGGGTTTAATTTTCATAGCAAGAATTTCTCAGGATGGTGGGTGTTTCTCCTCGAATAGGATAGTCAAATAAATAAAGTTGAGCGAGAATTCCTACGATGAGAGTCAAAGAATTTGAATTGAGTAATGGTGGGAGGGAGCAGGCAGGGCTCGATGATGGGTAGAAGGGTGAGGTTAGTAGCGGTCTACAGGTGATGGTAGGATAGGGAGTGAATGTCGGTTCATAGGATTCGGGCGGTTAGGTAGCTGCTAGCGGGTAGGAGAATGGTGAGCAAGTGGCCATTCCTAGGGAGGTGAGTTTACCTGGCAAGTCAGGCTCTGAGGGCCCAATGATTGAGGTAATTATTCCCGGTGGTGAGTCTCCCAGCTCAGTGGTTCATGAGACTCCGTTCACTAGTAATACAGGTGGGTCCCCAAGTTTTGGTACCTTCCTCAAGCTAGGTAAGTTATCCTTTGTCGAGATCACAACTAAGGGTTTTGGGTCTCAAAACTCTTGTTCTCTTTTTGACCTCTCTCCTGCTGGAGATAAGTTGGTCATTCTAGATGATCTTATGGTGGTCACCATGGAGGAGGGCTCGTGGAACCTTGTCAACAAATTCCATGGTGGCAGACCTGATATTGATGCCATAAGGAGATGGGCGATGGTCAAATGGAAACCGAAAGGTTCTCTGGATATTGTTGTGGTTTCTAATGCATTCTTCTTGATTAAACTCAATTGTGAGGAGGACTCAAAGTGGATCCTTGGAGGGGGTCCCTGGTTCTTTGGAAGAAAAGGGTTGTTTCTATGCAAGTGGGGGCCAAATTTTAATCCACGAACCCAGAAGATCAATCTGGCTCCTTTATGGGTACGTCTTCCTAATTTGCCCTTCCATATCTGGCATGAAGACATCCTAAGGGGTATAGCTAAGGTGATTGGTGAGTTAGTGTTAATAGACTCAACCACTAGAGCAAAATCTAGAATGATTTTTGCTCGGATGTGCATAATGGTGGACCTGAAGGTGGAGTTTCTAGGTCATATTGATCTTATTTCCAAACACGGTGTATGGACTCAAATGATAGTCTATGAAAATAGGCTTCTTAAGTGTTCAGTTTGTAGGAGGTTGGGCCACTCGACTGGTTCATGTTTGACTAGAAAGGAGGTTCCCAAGGAGAACTAGGTTAGAAAGTAAGGAAATTTTAAGTCTCAGGGCCATCCTCAGTCAGGGTCATCTGAGGCCTCAGGCCCCAACCAGTTTGCTTCAGAGAACTTGGGACCCAACCAAATTGAGAATGATTCTAGGGTGATGGAAGTTAGCAACCTAGATTCAACTGCTATCAATCAGTCTAGTGTTTATTCTGGCCTCTCATAGGTGGATAGAGTAGAGCTGGTGACTGAAATAGGTATCCTATCAAATTTTCTTCATAATTCCTTTGAATGCTTAAATCTTGAAGATGCTAACCCTAAGGAGGAGAAAGGAAATTAGGATGAGCTAGAGGTGCTTGTCTCACCTCAGAATATGGTGAAAGACTCTAGCTCTTCTCCCAAGCCAAATATGGCCAAGTCATCGAAGTGGGGAGAAGGTTCATCAGGGGTGAAATATTCTCATCCAAAAATAAGAAGTTCTCAAAAGGGATTGGCTGATGTTGGAGTGCCCAGGAAGGTGGGTAAGCCCTCTAACAAAAATGTAAGAAATAGGGAGGTAGAAGTAGATATTGCAGATGGCTTGCAAAGCCAGTTGAAATTTGAGAAAGAGTCTAAAGGGAAGCAACTTAAACTGGATTCATTTTGTCACTCGCCCCATTCTCCTGAGGGGGAAATCACTCCAAATATCATAAATGAGACTCATCACATGGAATATTAGAGGCCTGAATGGGACTGCTAAACAAAGAGTGTTGGCCTCTCTAAGGAAAGAGTTTAAGCTAGATATTATTCTTGTACAGGAAACAAAAATGGATAGTTACAATGTTGAATTAGTTAAAAAGAAAATTTGGAGAGAATCAAATTTTGTTGCCAGCTCGAAAAATGGAGCTTCAGGAGGTCTGTTATGTATGTGGAACCCAAAATCTGTTGAAGGATCGACTCTGCTAGTTTCTGATAGAGTTATAAATATTTTATTTTCTTCCAAAGTCTCAAGGGTCAAGTGGGTTACTTTGAATATTTATGCCCCTAACTCTCCTCAGAATAGGTTGGTATTCTGGGACTCCTTGCGAGTTATGAGAGATATTTTTAACAAGGAAGCATGGCTTTTGGTAGGAGACTTTAATACCCCTTTATACCCATCTGATAAGAAATGAGGGACTCCAGTCTGCAAAAGCATGGAAGACTTTACCTCTTTTGTGAATTCCCAAGAGCTTATGGATTTGGAGTTGAAGGGGTCTAGGTATACGTGGAGCAATCGATGATTGGGATGCCAAAATATTCAGGTCAGGCTAGATAGAATCCTCATATCTAAGGAAGGGCTACCTTTTTTTGGAGATGCATCTTTGCAGTCTCTTCCTAAAGTGGCCTCCGATCATAATCCTCTAGTGCTGGAGCAAGTTCAGAATTATCCATTTTTTCCTAGGCCCTTCATATTCGAGGCCATGTGGCTCCCTCACCCGAACCTGGAAGGTAAGATCAAGGAATGGTGGGCTAAGGGCTTTTTGGGCCACCCTATTGCTCAAGTTGCATCGAAGCTGAGGTATATTAAGGCAAAGCTGAAGGAATGGAATAAATTCATTTTTGGTAATATTTTGTTAAGGAAAAATGAACTCATTGAGCAGCTCAAAGAAGTGGAAGCCATTTCAGCCAGGTCGAAGGTAGTGGAGGTGGTGAGATCCAAAGAAAGAAGTCTGCTTGTGGATTTGCACAATGTCTTGGCTGAAGAAGAGATTATGTGGCATCAAAAATCAAGGAATTTATGGCTCAAATAAGGAGATCGAAACACAAATTTTTTTCATACGTCTACGTTGAGGCATAGGAGTCACAACAGGATCAAGGAAATCAGAAAGGTGGATGGTGAGGTTACTAAGGAAATTAACAAAATTAGGGAAAGTGTTGTGGAGTTCTTCAAAGACTTGTTATGCTCCTCGGTTCCCAAAAACTTGCAAGCGGAAAATCATCTTCTCTATAACATCCCAATGTTGGTCTCTGAAGATATGAACAAGATCCTGTGTGATCCCTTCAATGATGATGAGATCAGAAAGGTGGTATTCTCAATGGGAGGTCTTAAGGCTCCAGGTCCAGATGGTTTCCCGCCTATATTTTTTAGAGGTTTTGGCATATTCTGGGTCTTGATATTTGTAATGCAATCAGAGAGGTCCAAAGATCTAATTTTATCCTGATCGATGTAAATTCCACCTTTTTGGTTTTACTGCCTAAATCATCGGGTGCCAAAGGATTTACAGATTTTAGGCCGATTAGCCTGTGTAATACGATTTTCAAAATTTTGACTAAATCCATGGCCAATAGACTTAAAATTTTGCTCCATTCGATCATTGATGCTCTATAGAGTGGTTTCATGCCCCAATGATAGATTTTGGATGGTGTTATTGTTGTTCATGAGATCATCCACTCTATTGATAAAAGTGGGAGGCCCGAGACTCTTCTCAAGTTGGACATGAACAAGGCGTATGATAGAGTGGCTTAGGATTTTCTTCTTAGGGTCCTTGATAGGTTTGGCTTTGCCCAGTGTTGGTTGAGACTGATTAAATCTTGTATATCTTCAGCCATATTTTTAGTAATTATTAATGGATCTCCGATGGGCTACTTTCATAGCAATAGAGGTCTACATCAGGGAGACCCTTTATCACCCTACCTTTTTATTCTTATGGCTGAGGCATTGGGTAGGTCCATCAAAGCTAATCAGGTTATTCAAGGTTTGAAGCCAACCCAATCGATAGATCCCATATCCCATCACCAATTCATTGATGACACTCTTCTTTCCTTCATGGCATCAATCCCTCAGGCTAAAGTGGTTAAATCAATTTTGGTGGATTTTGAGAATGCGATAGGTCAGAAGGTGAATTTTAAAAAAAGTTTACTTTTTTCTTTCACACCTTGGTTGATAGGTAGAGGAAGATAGTAGATATTCTGGGGTGCAACATTGGTTCCCTTCCCTCGGTTTACCTTGGGATGCCATTGTTCAAAGGTGCATCGAAACCATCATTGTGGGATTTAGTAGTTGAAAGAGTTTAAAAGAAGTTAGCGGGGTGGAAAGGTGCCCTTTTAAGTCAAGTGAGGAATATTTTATTGGTCAAAGCCACTTTACAAAGCATCTTGATGTACTTCCTCTCCTTGTTCAATATTTTGAGGAAAGTTATCGATAAGTTAGAGCAAATCTAATGATCCTTCTTGTGGTCAGGGGTTGAAGAGAAGAAGAGATTCCACTTGGTGGCATGGGATCAAGTCTATAGTAGGAGAGAAGAAGGAGGCTTAGGTTTGAGAAGGTTGAGAATATTGAATAGAGCCTTGATTGCAAAATAATCTTGGAAATTAGTTCAGGATGACAATGTCAGTTGGGTTAAGATTGTGAAGGCTAAGTATCTTGGTGGTGGTAGCAATTTCTTGAAATCCCAAGCTCTCTCGATGGGGTCTACTTTTTGGTCCAGCATAGTTGGTAGTCAGGTGGATGTGCGTAAAGGCCTTCGTTGGGTGGTGGGGGATGGTTATTCCATTGATTTTTGGGGAGATTCTTGGGCCTCGCCATCCCCTCTTGAAGATTGCCTGACCTTCACCTGTCTGAAGCCAATCACAGATAGGTTCTTTGGTCCCAAAGTTTCTGACTTTTTAGAATTATTCAATGGTCATCTTCGGTGGAAGTCCTTTGACTTCCCAAATATTTCTCAGGAGGAGAAACTTGCTTTTATAAATTTAAAAAACTCCATAAAATGGTTCTTAACCCCAAGTACTGGTCTTCATGATAGGCTGGTTTGGGGTCCTGAGAAAGATGGCCAGTTTTTAGTTAAGTCTGCTTATGGCTGCTTGGACTATGATTCGGATCCCTGGTTCTCGATGAATCAAGTCTGGATTAAAGGCCTGACGCCTAAAGTCAATGTGTTCTTCTGGTTGGCAATTCAGGGAAAGTGCCTTACTCTTGATAATCTTCAAAAATGGGGAATGATTTTCCCTAATAGGTGCTTCCTATGTGGTAGGGCTTTTGAATCACCTTTCCACTTATTTTCCCATTGTGCCTATACCCTTGAAGTCTTCCATCAGTTCTTTTTGGAGTTAGGTGTTGCTTGGGTTCTTCCCAACTCGTTGGAGGACCTGGTTGTTCAATGGGTCTCCCCCTTCTCCTCTCCCCACCTATGCTAGTTTTGGAAATTTGGGTTACCCCATATTTGGTGGTGGGTGTGGAAGGAAAGGAATGCCCATGCCTTTAAAAATATTTGCCATCCTGAGTCATCGGTCTCCTCGAGGGCCATTGTAGATACAGTGGAAAATGTGAAAGCTTTAAAACTAGATTCGATAACTTGTGAAGGGGAGATCGGTTTGGAGAGATCGTTGGGTTTTTTAACTCAACCTCAGAATACAGTGAGCAGGGTGAGTCAGGATAGGGCTAGCACGATTTGGGAACCCCCTCCATCGGGTTGGCTGAAATTCAACTTTGATAGAGCTTCTAAAGGGAACCCGGGTTCAACGGGTGCAGGGGGTTTGTTTAGAAACTTGAAGGGCAAAATCCTTCTTGCCTTTGCTAAAAACTTGGGTCACCAAACCAGCCATTTCGTTGAAGCTCGAGCATTATTTCAGGGTGTTTCCCAACTAAACTTGGTGAATTGTAGGAAACTAATCATAGAAGGAGATTCACTCAATGTTATCAACATGATTAATGGCAACCAAAATCCCTCCTGGATTATTGCAAATTTTATAATTGAAGCTAGGAGAATGATTCAAAATTTAGAAGAAGTCCAATTCAAGCACCGGTTTAGGGAAGGTAACAAAGTTGTGGACTTCCTGGCTAATCAAGGTCTTACACAACAAGATCTTCACATTTGGATAGGTAATTTCCCAGATGGCCTTAGATCATTGGACAATGAATTCAGGCAAAGGTCAAACTCGAGTCAGAATACTTAGGGTGGGTGGTTGGAACCCTCCCCATTGGATGTTGCTTTTTGAATGTTTTGGTCGGGCCTGCGTGCCCAGTTTTTTATCTCTGTTTATCCATGCGGGCCTGCGTGCCCAACTTTTATCTCTGTTTGGCTTATGTGTCTGGGTTTGTTTGGCTAGTATATGTTGGTCTGGGTGTAGGTAGTTGTGTCCAAGGGCTGGTTGGCTTTAATGTTTGAAGTGTCCTCAGTCTCCTAGTGGCTGGAGATTAGCTTCTTTTTGTTATAAGGTTTGGAGGTCCTTTCAAAACTCCTTTCGTCCAACTAATAAAATATATATATTATGTGATCTTGTAAGTAGAGATATGATTTGCTAACATGGATAATGTCCAAACTATTATAATATTGTGATTATGATATAATATATATGATATTCATTTCAATCCTATACAATCAATTGATAATATATATATTACACTAAAACATATTATCCCATATATAAATTTTTTAGAACACATTATACAAGATAATATTACCCTAGGAAACACTCAAAGGGAGCCTTTATTCGTAGTATCTAAGGAATCTACACCTTTGCAAGTATTCCCATTAAGCACAACCCTTTAAGGTTCCCCACCTTTCTAGGAAACCCCAAACCCTCCTCAAGCCCCTGGTCACACACTATCAACATTCATTCCCACTCAGATCCAACCTTCAAGCTTTCATGTGACCGACTCACTATTCCCACCCATACTACCCACACACAAGGATGCTAATAGATATTCTTCCAATCATATATATAATTTTATTGATTTGCTCATTCCTTCTCACTTGTCCTTTGTCCCCTCCTCTACTCAAGAGTTGGTACATAATATTGACAATAATAAATCTTATTGATCAATCTAATCTATTCATTCCCTGGTCCATCTATTCCAATTTTACAACCACCACATTTTTTTCCCTTCTATCTTCCAATCACTTAGAGGATTTTTAACCCTCTCCCAAGGGATGTGTTTTTAACCCTCTCCTGGGGGATCGAGAGTTTCAACATTTTTAGTTTTGATGATTTTAGAGGGTAGGTTTTTAGTGTAGAGGGATAAGATGATGTAGCCAATTCTAGGAGTGACACCTCCTCCACCTCCAATGGCGGTGCCCACCATGGATCTATGGCAATTGGGTGACCAACAAGATATATATGGGTTAAAAACCTTATTCACAATGGTGTATTATGATGTAGTCACAAGCGATGCCACAACAGGACATAAGGGTTTGGCCTCTATAGCCATTGGCACAACCCCAATAATATGTGTTGCAATAGGTGTCATCTTAGCAACAGTAGGTACCACTACCTCAACAACCACACAAACTGATGTTATCCAAGGAGATAATGACCCTATGTGTCAGGGACCTACAATATTGGATGGATGACTTGCATAGCCTCTTTTCTATCACTAGAGAAGTATGCCTTCCTAGGGTTTGAGTTTATTTTTTTTGTTTCCAACTTTATGGAGATAAATTTAATCCTTCTAGACTAAATCATCATGATTACCATGTGGACTAGTCTATATCTAATTGTATGTCCTTAGATTTCCAGAAGGTGTTATTTGTTTGTGAGCCTTTGGGATATATGTTGAATAATGGATTTAAGTTTGATAAGTGTTTATTAGGGATTTAAATTTGATGATTTGCAATGTGTTATATTTATTTGTGAGTCCTTGGTATGCATCTCAAATAAGGGATTTATGTTTGATGGTTTATTATGTGTTATATTTATTTATTAGTTTTCATGTGTGTATTTGGAATACATTGTGTTTAACAAATTTAATTTTGATAGTTCAAGTGTTGTTCATTTACGTTTGACAGTTCAAGTGTTTTCCAATCATCAAGAATGAAAAAATAAAGGAAGGTTGTATTTGAGTGAGATTTTAGTGCAATCATACAGGAGATAATCATATAAGATTGTATCTAAATATTTATTTGGCTATGAAGATTTCAAAAAAGTTTATTGAGTTTGTTTGATTATGCTAATATAGGAGTATATATTTTGTACTAATATAGGGAATGACATAGAATAAGGTATTGCAGGACCAGGTGGTTGTTATGACTGCAAAGAGAGACACCTTGTAAGGACATATGACAATGTTAATGTTCTAGCAGAGGTAGATATTAAGGGGAGAGAGGAATGATTTCTAGGTATAGGTTGTATCAGTTGGGACAAGGAAGATCTAGGATGCTATGGTCCAATGTTTGATGGTAGTTGGAACATGGTATAACCATAATTATATGGTCCAATATATGATGACAATTAAGACAAGGTAGAGTCAGGGCACTACAACACAATTTTTCATAAACTAGTTGAATCAAACTTGGGATGAGCTAGATTAAACTTTGAATGAACTTGATCGAGCTTGAAATGAGTTGGATCAAGCTTAGGACAAGCTGGATCAAGTTTAGTATGAGTTGGATCAAGCTTGGAAGGAGGTATGGGTAGATTCTAGGATGGTGGAGTATTATAGGGTCTTATACCATGAGTTCATCCCATAGAACTAGAGGTAATTGTCACCCCCAAGACCTCTAAGGATATTCCTAAGGAACAAGTCATGACTATGCTTGATTACATTAAGAGAGCCCATATATTTTTAAAGTAACAATTTTACCCAATTCTTTCCTTGATCTTTGTATAATCTTCACTCAAGTTTTTCCCCTAAGGCTAAACTAGTAAGTCTATAATTTTCAAGCCAATCCCTCCAATATTCTTTCCTTTGCAAACCCTATCCCACTTACAATAGGAAACTTAAATTTTTCTCACATCCTTTCCAAAAAAATTCTCTTTGAATTTTATCAATTTTTGATACTATACCTACTCATAATCTTCAAATTAACATCATATAACTAAATATGAATTGCAATGTTAGTCTTTATGAGTTGTAGCCTTCCCACCATGGTTAAGAACCGAACTTTCCAACCTACCAAAAAAGATTTCATTCTACCCAAGCAAGAGATCTAAAACTCCCTTTTATATCATGTATGAGATAAAGGAATACCTATGTAGGTTGATGGAAAATTTTCAATTTTAAACCCTAAAATATCCACAAGTCATTGTAAATCTAGGGCAATGTTAATGAAATAAAATCCTAGACATTATAATATTAATCAAATATCTAGTAGCCTTGTCATAGTGTGATAATATTGATTTAAACTCCATGGCCTTACTAAGTGAGAGATGGCCTAAAATAAAAGTATTATCGACAAAATAGATATGAGATTCATAAGGGATCATTTTTTGCAACCCAAATACCTTTGATTTTTCCTTTCATTTTGACCTTTGGGAAAGTTCTCACTTTTTATTTTTCTATATTCTAAAGTTACTTTCAATATCGATATATAAGGATAACAATTGTTTTTCAATTGATTATATGGGATTGAAACAAGCCTCACCCATATTACATAATCACCATACAACAACTTGGCTATTATGCATGTATCAACGATATTCAAACTTGGGTCTCCTTCTTCAAAGGCAAAGAATCTAATTATTCTTGCTAATATCATTTGATATATATAAAGATAACATTAAATGTTATAGATGAAGTTATATTTGAATCACTATTAAATTATATATGAAGATATGAATTTTTAAAAGTAAATTGAATGGCATTAGTTCAACTGGTTAGATTCCTCAATATTTAGGGATGAAACCAAGGTTAGAATCTTACCAAGATACATGGATAATATCCAAGCTTTTGTTACAGAACTTTATTCTTATAAATAGAAATCATTCACCAATATGTAAAAAAATCAAATCATTCATCCACAAATAATATCCACAATAACAATTCATAAATGAGATAGAGATATATAATACCCTTAAGGTAGGGAAACACCAATAATACTCCTTAAGGAAGGAATAACTCCACAAGATCTCCCAAGATGAGAGAGCCACTTAAGGAGGGCAAAGTCCTATAAGTTGCTTCATGGGAAAAGATGATTACATAAGATTGTTCCCCATGATGATTATAATGATAGATATCTCTTCTTTATATACCCATATTTTAATTATACTTTAGGGAGCCTACTACTAATATAATATAATATTATAGTACAATCAACCTTGGGTTATGTGTGGCCCATGCCAACCCATAGACAATATAATAATATATCCCCAAATATATATTCGTAGGTACCCTAACATGCCACCATCCTTACAAATGTTTCATCCTCCAAACATATGAAGAAACAATAAAATATGATTTGCTAAGCAATGTTTGTGTGGGTGAAATTTTGCATGCATCACCCACTCTTCTCTTCAAGTTATTTCCTCTACATGAAAGGAATCCACTCTTTTTTTAATATATTACTAGGCAAGCAAAAGGCACCAAGTGGCGGTGGCAACTGTCATGGATGGATGGTGGAATGAAGCATGGAAAGCCATGGAATGGATGGATATTTTTCTTGAAATTTTGGGTAAAAAATTACCAAAAACTCGCCCAACTCCTTGGGTGGATGTTCTAAGTGGCTAGCATGGGTGAAATATTCGATCGACTTCACCCTAGGAAACAATAAAAACCCTCGCCCATCTTGGGTGAGGAAATGTGAGCACCAATTTGGTGGAACATGTGGAAACACCCACTGAACCCCTTGTAGGTGGAAGGAAGTACCCGTCCGACATGTAAGGTTTCCACCATCGCCTAAAATTCAAATGGAAGATTTATTTGCTAAATCCAAGTGTCTGACACCATACATAGAAGTGACATATTTTCGATGTAATGTTCCTGAGCTATTTCAATATCTGTCATCCACCACCTAGCTAGATAATCACCTAAGTGTTTCAATACATATTTTGTGACCCTTCTAGTATCTAGATTTCATAGGGTGTGCTTGAGTGACTAAGGAGGAGCATGTTCATTATATGGGTTGGGGGTTTATTTTTGCTAACGTTGATCGAGTAGGAGTGCTTTGATTTTGCATCCTGGATCTCATGCACCCACTCATCGATATTAGAATTCACTTCCTGCCTATCATTGATAAAGAGCTATAACAAGGATATCATTGGGAAATCTAGTGCGAGGCTTGTATTTCAAATGGGGTATTGCACGTACATAGATCTTGACGCGGCTATACCCATCCTTATGAGTTTGGTTATGGTATTTTATTTATTTCCTTTCTTATTTCCCTTTTCCCTTTCCTTTTTGTGATGTAGCATACCCCAAGGAATTGACCTCTAGATATCATTCATCCTATCCTTCCAATGCGATGGTTGTTCTATGCTACTTGGCACTAATCCATCTATCCTGCCCTATGCACGATGTCAGATTGGTGACCAATAGTTTTTGATGACTTTTTTGGGGACTGACTGAGTCCCATGATTTAGGAAACCAGATTTTGGTGGCTTTTTGGTTTGCCTAGATCTTCTTAAAGTCACTTGGTGACTCCAATTGAGAGGCACTTCTATATCATGAGATCAATTTCATGCTCGTTCTAAAGATCTAAATATATCAGAGGACTCAAGGTATGGTGAGCAGCCTTGACCTCATAAGTAGAGATAGCATGTTCACCTGGTTACTCTAACTCTGACTCTGACATCACAATTGAGACCTCTAAATACTGATACCTTGATGGCTTGGCCATATTTTCCCAATGGAATGACCCCCATCCCCTCAATCTCCCTCACTAGCATGATATCCCAGAAGCTGCCTTAGATTCCCTACCCAAATATAGTGGCATCAAGAGATATGTGAAGTAGCAACTTAAAAATGTGGCTTCTATGACCATCCTTCATAATATCGTGCACAAAGATGCAATTATCAGGTTACTAGTAGCCTCCCTTGAAGGCAAAGCATGGATCTGGTACAAGACTCTACAGTCGAGGAGCATCTCTACATGGGTGTATTTGGTGAATCCCCTAATAGATATGTTTGGAGAAGTGAACGACCCCTTCCAGTCTCTGAATCAATTCATATTTATCAAGAGAAGCTCTCTTGAGAGTGTGGCAGAATTCAATGTCCATTTTGAGAAGAGTTTGAATAGGATTCCACTACAGATCCTTCCAACCTCCACCTAAGTGCATCTTTTCTATATTTGGGCTCTTGGTCCTGATATCAGTCTCCTTATGCACCAATAAGGGGAAACTCATTTCCCCCAACTCTACAATGAGGCTATCAGGGTTAAGCATGTTCTAATGTGCAGGCTCTAACCCACCAGTTCCCTCTAGAAGCAGGTGCCAGATCATGAAGCAGGGGCAGACCAGGAGCAAGTTTGTCAAAAAGACCACATCCACAAATATGATGTGACCAATCAACCTGAGATCCTTGATAATTTGGGCAAGGACATGGATGCTCATGAGCGAGAGAAGGACTCAATGGTGGAGGAAGATTCAACAAGGTGATTGGCACAATTGGCCAACTTGAAAAGGGATAACATGAAAACATAATCCCTGACAACACTCCACCCTAAAGTTGGAATGCAGTGGCAAAAAATATTGCCACTCTAGCTTTCGAGGGACTGAGTGTTCATGCACTCAGGAAATAAAATAAGAATTATGATTTTATCGTAATTCTAAGCTAGTGGGGAATGCGCTAGATAGATCACAAATAGTACCTCAAATACAATGTGATCTGGTCCAACCACTACAAATTCAAAGGATGATCTATGGATGACAGTCTAGCTCATGAATGCATGTCACACTGTAATTTTGTGGCCAATAAATAAAGCCTTGCATTATGTAGATCCAGTGTATTGGAAATTATAATTTTTATCACCGACCATTAGTGCAACAAGGTTCGATGAAAGGTTACCACCTGGTCAGGCGCCACATGACATCAGTAAGGAATTTTCTAGGAATTTTTTAGAAAATATAACATCCCCCTTAGTCTCTGTGTTGTCTTCCTAGTTTTTTATTCTTTTTTCATTGTTGTCTTGACCCCGTAACCTAATGGATACATTCAACAATTTCTAAAATCTCTCACTCGTCCCCAGGAGTTACAACAAGCCTTAGAACTCACAAATGCAACCACAAGATAGAACGGGTATGCTATAAATAACCCCTATGGTACGATGCAATTTGGGACCATAAAGTTAAAATTGCAAGTTGTGGTTAGAGCTAAAATGGCCTCCTGGTCGATAACAGGTAGTAAAACATGATCATTGTTGGATTGTGTAAAAAATATAGCCTAGGACAAAAGAGATAAAATACAATGGCAATTCGTCTGCTCTTGGAATATCTTATATCTTCGATGGATTGCGTTTAGGTAAATTTAGTCCATAAGAAAACCTCGTGAAAAAGGGTCCATGCCCCATTGGTTTCACTTGACAAGCTTCAGATCACTTTTTCTTTCATTTCTCTCCTTTTTCCCATCCTTTACTCCCCTTCGCATTCTTTCCCCATTTCTTATCTATAACTCTCTCGATTGGTAACAAAGGTTTCATCACTTCTATTGCTTCCTCTCCCCTCTTCCTTCTCCATGTATCTTATATTAAGCTTATTGAACATTTGCTTACTATTTCCACTACTTTTCTTCCTACTACTATTACCTGTAGAAATTCTCTCTGTGTTGACCACCTTGATCTTGTCTTTCTAGCTCTATTTTCCTTGTTGTTCTCTTCCTCTCTTATTATTTGAGCCCATGTTCCTTTCCCTCCACTCTACTTTTTGCTATGTTAAATATCTTATTTCCTCCAACTTCTTTGCGCACTCATTTTCCTCCTTGAGTCCTCTCCTTTGTCGCGTCTGCATTCCTTATGTACCCTTTTTTTTTCCTTTCATCTCCCTATTGTGTTTGTTATATTTACTAAATCTTCTGGGTTCCTTTTTCCACAAGATGGAAAACCCCTATAAGTCACCAAAGTGTGGGTGAAATTTTACATCCGTCACCCACTCTTCCCTTCAAGTGATTTCCTCTACCCGAAAGGAGTCCACTCTTTTTTGAAGATATTACTAGACGGGAAAAAGGTACCAAGTCACAGTGGCAACAATCATGGGTGGATGGTGGAATGAAGTAGAGCAGACCATGGAATGGGGAGGCTTTTTTCTTGAAATACTAGGTGGAATATTCCCAAAAACCCACCCAGCTCCTTGGGTGGATGTTCTAAGTGGCCAGCATGGGTGGAAGATTCAATCGACTTCGCCTTGGAAAAAAAGAAAAACCCTCACCCATCTTGGGTGGGGACATGTGAGCACCAATTTGGAAAAACATGTGGGAACACCCATCAGATCCCCCACGGATGGAAGGAAGTACTGACCCGACATGGAAGGTTTCTACCACCACTCAAAATTCAAAAATAAGACTTATCCACTACTCTAGCAATCCAAGTACCTAACATCGTACATAGAAGTGACAGATTTTTGATGCAATGCTCTCGAGGTGTTTCAATACCTATCATCCACCACCTACCCAAAGGATCACAAATTGAGGAGAAGGACAAAGTAATTGAGTAATAATGAGCCACACAAAATATTGAAGGGTCTATATTGATCCAGAAGCACCTGCCACTCTTCTAGAATATTAATGATTTCCAGTGGATCAGTGTACCAGGGCGATGCTCATCAGCTACAATAGTTGTCTTCCCACCTCCCACCATTAATGTCTAATTTTAAATCTAATGTAAATATAGTTATAAATAGTGAAATGTTGATCATTCCAAAGGGCAGCTCTTTAGCCATCACAATTCTTATGTAAGGTTTCCCCTCTGTAAATACAAAATATGCATTATTTGGCTTCTAACTGTGTCTGCTTGTTCTTCACTGAATGTGTGAATATTTAATTCCTTATTTTCTTAAGTCATCTTGTGTTATTCTAGTATCTGGATTTCATGGGGTGTGCTTGAGTGACTAAGGGGGGCATGTTCATTATATGGTTTGGGGGTTTATTTTTGCTAATGCCGACCAAGCGGGAGTGCTTTGATTTTACATATTGGATCTCATGCACCTGCTCGTCGGTACTAGAATTCACCTCCCATCCATCATTGATAGAGAGTTAGGACAAGGACGTCATTGGATGATCTGGTGTAGGGCTTGTGTTTCAGATGGGGTATTGCACTTGCATAGGTCTTAATACAACTATACCTATCCTTGTGATTTTGACTATGACCTTTTATTTATTTCCTTTCTTCTTTCCCTTTTCCCTTTCCTTTTTATGATGTAGCATAGCTGAAATCACCCTAAGGAACTAGCCGCCTTCAAAGATCATCTATCCTATCCTTCCAATGTGACGGTGATTCTACGTTTCTTAGCACTAATCTATCCACCACGCCTTTCTCACGGTGTTGGATTGGTGACCAATAGTTTGCAACTAGTACCAATCTCGATCATCCATCCATCCTAGTGAAACATCTATTGGTGGTGGTCATTTTTGATGTTGGTATGTCATTTTACCACTTGAGTAACAAAATCTGCTTTTTTGGCTCCACAATTTTGCTACTTTATTTTGATAATTCAAATGATGGGTCCACTTGTTCTTTGATGTTTATGAACCAATCTGAAAACCAAGATCACTATGCTTTCTTTACCAAACACTGTCATACTTAGTGCCCTTATGATTCCATGTTGATCCATAATATTACTGCCTTGATCCATGCCTCCAAGAGTGTTGTCACTCATGGTGATGTGGATGGTGATATGGTGCAACCTTAACTTGATGTTCTATATTCTGTTCTATCTTCTTTGACTCCTCAACATTTTGCTCCACTATTTTAAATTCTTCTACACAGTGTTATTTCATGTTCCCTTTGTTTGGTATGTCCTTGTGCTCTTATAACAAAATTTCCTTGGAATTTGCTATTGTTATTTTCCATGGACTAAGTTATTGTTGCTTCTGCCATGGACTCTGTTGTTGCTACTACCTTCTTGGATTCTATTTTAGGTTCTTCTATTTGTTCTTCAATTTGTTTCTCTGCAACCACTTCTTTTTTTCCTTGGATCCTTGCTCCTTAAGCTAAGAAATATCCTATAATGTTATCTTCTTTTTCCTATACCATAATTTCATAAACTTATTTTGCACATTAATGTTAACAGTACCCAAAGAATCTAACCAAGGATAACCAAGAACAATATCCTCATCATCTCTCTCAATAGCATAAAAATCTGAATGTAAAACATATTTATCCATGGTGATTTTCAAATATTCAAAAATCTGAATATTCTCACCCTCCAATTGTATGTTCTTAATTTTTGTTGCTTGAACCTGCAACCTCTTAGCCAAAACAATATTAATAAAATTATATTTGCTACTAGGGTCAGTGGAAATAATAACATGTTCATTTTGAATGTTTCCATGAACCTGCAAAATAGAACTTTAAATGAATTTAAATGTGTTTGATTATTCTCTTACTTTTTTAAATCCAAAGATGTGCCTTCTACATTCTTCTCATTATCTTCCCTGACATTTTCCTCTTTCTCTTCCTTGAGTAATTTTATTTCTTTTTCATAGTCTTCATTCTGTTTCTTGAGAAATTCTTGCTCTCTTTTAATTTCCTTTTGTTCTTTTTGAAGCATGTTTATTTCTTCTTCATATCCCTTGATGGTGACCTTCAAATTAGCTATCTTTTTATATGGGTCCCATTTACTCAAGAATGCATGCTCCACTTCATCCCAAGTGAACTTATATTTATGGGCACTATTAAAACTATAAAACCAAGAGAGAGATTCTCCTCCAAGATGGTGAGGAAGCATGATGCTCCAAAAATAATTATTAGAATACAAGGATTTAAATAGTTTCCACCATTCTCTAATATCAATATCATCTTCTCCAGAAAACTTTTGTAGTTCCATAGTTGATGCCCCAATGCAAACTAGGATTTTATGAGAATATATATCATGCCCCAATGCAAACTAGGGTTTTATAAAAATATATATATCTCCACTAATTTAAAGCTAAAAATTCTCATAAACAACTAGATTTGTAATTTTTTTCTTCCAAACAAAATAAATTGCAACTGATTTGCTTACCCGAACTAACAAATTTTGTCTTCCAAAAAATTTATGATTTGAAAATTCATCACTAGCCTTATTTCATATGGATGAATTTAGAAGATCATATCTCCCTTAATACTACTTGGATTCCTTAATATAACCACTCATTTTAAAACTCTTCAAATTCTGCACAAAATGATCCAAGAATCATCTGAATCGAATAAACAATCATAGAGATATGGCTCCTGAAAGATGAGATATTTTTCTAAAAAAAAATCTGCCCTAATTCTGCAATTCCACGCAAATAAAATCCTCGTTTTACTAGAATCGTTGTCTCTCCACTGATTTAAAGCTAAAATTTCCATAAAAAACTAGATCTGTAATTTTTCTTCCAAACAAAATAAATTGCAATTGATTTGCTTACCCAAACTAACAAATTTTGTCTTCCAAAAAAATCACGATTTGAAAATTTGTCACTGCCCTTGTTCCATATGGTTGACTTCAAAAGGTTGTATCTCCCTCAATATTGCTTGGATTCCTTCATATGACCACTCATTTTAAAGCTCTTCAAATTCTGCACAAACTGATCCAATAATCGCCTGAATTGGATAAACTTTCGCAGAGATATGGCTCTTGAAAGATGATATTTTTCTAAAAAAATCTACCCTAATTCTGCAATCCACAAAAAATAATCCCCACTTTGCCAAAATCATTGTTGTGATACCACTTGTTACAAAACTTTAATTTCATTAACAAAAATTATTCACCAATATGCAAAAATACCAAATAATTCATCCACAAATAGTTATCCACAATAACAAAGTTTCATTGGACTTTGCTATTGTTATTTCTATGGACTCAATTATTTTTGTTTCTTCCATGGACTCTGTTGTTGCTACTAACTTTTTGGATTTTGTTCCGGGATATTTCTCAGCTTAAAGAGAAAGGATCCAAGGAAAAAAAAGTAGTTACACAGAAAAAAATTGATGCAGGAGCATCCGGTGGTCAAGGAGCAATCTTGCATCCTCCAAATCATTTTATTGTTTGCTTTTATTTTCTAAGTACTTGTGTTGGGTTTGTTTCAAATCTTGGCCCAAGAGGGAGGTTTTGTAAAAAGAAGAGGAAGTTTTAGTGTAAAGGCACAAGTTGCGTTGGGGTCGCGAAATCGCGACCCCAAAGCTTCGGAAGGGCAATGGCCAGTTTGAGTCGCGATATCGCGACTCTTGTTCCGACTTCAACAGCGTTGAACAGTTGGCAATTAAAATCAAAGGCTCGGTGCAGACGAAGAAGGGGAGAAGGTTTTGGTCGCGATATCGCGACGTCGCGATATCGCGGCATCATTTGCAAACGGAAGAGAGGTGACCGTTGGGTCGTGATATCGCGACATGTCATGATATCGCGACATGTCATGATATCGCGACTTTTTCCACCAAGGTGAAAGCAAAGGGACAGTGGGTCACGATATCGCAACATGTCGCGATATCGCGACATGTCGCGGTATCGCGACAAGTATGAAGACAAGCTTGTGGACACGTGTTCAAATGAGAAGGAAAGCCATAGTGACACGCGACCTCCACGTGTGTTAAAGTGGCACGGTCAGTCAAAGACAAAGCAGAAAAAAAATTAATTAATTAAACGAGCGGGCTGCCACGAAGATTGAAATTGAAACTGGCGACCGCGTGTATTAAGATGGGAATGGTCTTCACAACAGTACAAAGCATGGACATTATGGGCGAAACAGAGGCGCAAAAGGACGATCTGACCAAGGCGGCGTTTGCAGGTCAGAGAAGATCTTTAATGAGGTTTTCATGGTGGGTAAGGAAGTGGCCATTTATGACAAAATTTGGGAAGTTCGACCGAGGGAGGGAAAATTAGAATTTGAATTTGTTAGGCAGGGCATTGATGGCCGAGAGGATCGGGGGCCTCGTTAAAAACCCAAAATGCTGTAAGGATGGGGGATGGTGAAGTTCGGGATTGGGGGGGGAGAAGTGGTATACTGGAGAGACTACTGTAAACCGTATTAAGCTATTTTTAATGAAATTACAATGAAATTACTGTGAATGTGTTTGTGTGAATCCCGGCTTGCCATCAGTTATCTTCTTTTTCCTATACCATAGCTTCATAAACTTCTTTTGCACATTATTGTTAACAGTATCCAAATAATCTAACCAAGGATAACCAAGAACAATATCCTCATCATCCATCTCAATAGCATAAAAATTTGAATGTAAAATATATTTATCCATGGTGATATTCAAATATTCAAAAATCTAAACATTCTCACCCTCCAACTGTATTTCCTTAATTTTTGTTATTTGAACCTGTAACCTCTTAGCCAAAACAATATTAATAAATTTATATCTACTACTAGGGTCAATGGAAATAATAACCTATTCCTTTTGAATGCTTCAATGAACCTGCAAAATAGTCTCTTGCTTTTGAAAATCCAAATATATTGCTTCATTCTTCTCATTATCTTCCTTAAATTTTTCCTCTTCCTCCTTGAGTGATTTTATTTATTTTTCATTATCTTCATATTGTTTCTTGAAAACTTCCCATTCTCCTTTCATTTCATTCTGCTCATTTTGAATTCCTTGTAGTATTTTTTCAAGATCTTTGATGATATTCATTAGGCTATCTATATTTGCATCCCTTCCTTCAAGATATCTCTTATAAATATATAACCTTCTTTGTAATTGAAAAGGTACCCATTTTCTCAAGAATTTTGGTTACATTTCTTTCCAAGTGCACCTTGTATTATTCCTAAAAAAGCTTTCTATCGATTGTAAAGCTTCATCCCCAAACAAATTTTGAAAGCAAAAGCGTAACTGCATGCTTTCACCATATTGATATTTTACTATTTTCAACCACTCTCTCACATCCATATCATTTGTTCCAAAAAACTTTTGAAGTGCCATAGTTGATTCCCTAATGCAAACTAGAACTTTTTTACAATATATCATGCCCTAATGCAAAGTAGGGTTTTGTGAAAATATATAGCTTCCCATTGATTTGAAGCTAAAATTCCACATAGACAACTAGATTTGCAATTTTTCTTCCAAACAAAATAAATTACAACTAATTTTCTTACCCGAACTAACAAATTTCATCTTCTAAAAAATTCACGATTTGAAAATTCGTCATTGCCCTTGTTCCAGATGGTTGAATTAAAAAAGTTGTATCTCCCTCAATATTGCTTGGATTCCTTTATATGATCACTCATTTTAAAGCTCTTCAAATTATGCATAGACTGATCAAAGAATCACCTGAATCGAACAAAATTTAGCAAAGATATAGCTCTTAAACAATGATATATTTTTCCAAAAAAAATCTACCCTAATTTTGCAATTTCACATAAAAAAAATCCTCACTTTTCTAGAATCGTTGCTCTAATACCACTTGTTACAGAACTTTATTTTATTAACAAAAATCATTCACCAATATGTAAAATATCAAATAATTCATCCACAAATAATTATCCATAATAACAATCCATAAATGAGAGAGATAGATAATACCCTTAAAGTAGGGAAACACCAATGAAGGTGAGACATTGAATCGATCAATATCTTCTATTTTTCCATATTGTTCATAATGAGGCTTATCTTCAGGATTTGGTCCTAACCACGGCTGGCATAAGGAAGAAGATCGGGAAACTGAGGGTTTGTTTCTAGAGATCGAAGTTGTATTGCGACAGAAGGGATAAAACTGACTTTTTTTTTTTGGTATGGTCTGTTACTGTATTTTGTTGAAACTTGTGTTTCTGAAGTTTTAATATGGCTTTAGAGTTTTTTTTTGTCTTATTTTGTGTAATTTAAGGGTTATAATAGGAAACCCTAATAGAAGGCTTGAAAAAATAGAGAACACTTGAAATTGAAAAATTAGAGTTTACAAGGGGGGAGAATTTAATGGGAGAATCCTTGGTAGAAGGGTTCACACAAGGGACTTATGAGGGAAGGATTTAGAGTCCCAAGGGACCTAATATGTAATCCTTTGCAGAAGCAGTCAGATGCAGTAATGGAAAGAGAGATGATACAAGAGAACAGGCCTGAAAAATCCTACAAGCCATGGGTAAAAGAAAGGAGACTTAAGCTGAAAAAGTCAAAAGAAATGGATGTTTACCTCAAACAAATAATTCCAATGCTAGAAATTATAGAAGAACTCATAGCAAATGATATTGTGTATAATTCCAAGCATACCTTAATATGCAACTTTGTGGAACTCCGACCTTATGCAAGGTTCTTGTAATCCTGGGCCAGAAAGCATTGGGCACCACAAGGGGAATTAGATATCCTCACATTATCGAATGGATACTTCGTAGTTAAATTCACAGTGATATCTAAAAAGGACAGAGCTTTTGAGGGAGGTCTGTATAACATAGGCTCTGTAGGTCTATTCATGTAACCATGGTGACCCACTTTTGATCCTATAACTGAACCCTCAACAACTCCAATTTGGTTAAAATTATTTGCACTTCCTTTAGAATACTGGAAAGAGGAAATTTTGGAGTTGATAAGTAATCTCTTGGGTAAATACATAGGCAGATCAAGAGAATCAACGAAAGGAGGATCGGTAGCGTATGCCATAATTTATGTGGAGATGGACTTGGAAAAACCATTGCCAGCAAAAATTGACCTCAAATTTGGAAGGAATATATGAAGACAACAAATAGACTATGAATATGTGCCTTTCAAGTGTAGAGCATGTCATGAATACGAACATTTAGTTAGAGGCTACCCCAAACTAGCCTAAGGAGAGACAAATTCAAAGAATCCAAACCCAGGAAACCAACCTCAATAAAAAGAAAATGAACAAGTATTTTAGATGATTATGAGAAAAGGAACAAAAAATAATAACCAGGAAAGAGGAAGAAATCAGTAGAAGGGAAGAAATACAAATCAATTCCAATAAGGAAGGGCTCCATACAACAAATATGAGATCCTCAGGCTAGATGATCCAATGGAAGGAGAGGAACTACCACACTCAAATCAAACAAAAAATCTAGAGAAACTGGTAGCATAAGAGGTTCATCATCCACAACATACAAATACAGAAAAAAAACAATACCTAAAAGTAATGAGAGGGGTAGAATAAGGACAATCCATACAGGTACAATTTGCATCAACCAAATAACAATAGATAAAAATATAAAGAGAAGCCACAACTAGATACAGAAGGAGCTCTAGTATTGTTTAATAAAGAGACACATACTTATAAGGAGGTAATTATGGGAATAGCAAAGAAAAACATAGAAAAAACAACCCTTGGGATACGCCAAATGGAAAAAAGGTTGAAAAATACAAACTCTCAAGGAGTAGGTAGAAAGACAAACAAAGAAAAAATACAATAATAAGGAGAACAATTGAGATAGGAAGGTGTGGTTAAAACCATAGCCAACTTCTACAACATGGGTTACAAATGATTTTACACACATGGAATGTAAGGGGATTAAACGGTCGCCTAGATAATTGGCTATTAAACGTATGATATAAGATAACCACCTAGATGTGGTTTTATTACAGGAAACTTGAGCATCACTGGAAGTTATGCAAACAATATCCAAGAGACGTTGGAGGAATGGAGACTATGAGGCCCAAGCTTTCCTGGTGGGTGGTGACTTCAATGCCAAGATATCAGTGAATGACCAAGAGGGAGGCCTAAATAATTTTAGTGAGAAGTACAAACTCCTAATTTTCCAAGCTAATAATCTAAATTTGATTGGCATTCCACCTCTAGGATGTGGTACTACTTGGACCAATAAAAGGAAAGGAGACCAAGCAATAAAATCAAGATTAGATAGGATATTGATAGAGGAAAAAATTCACCAGTTATGGAGTTGTCATTTAGAAATCATAAACCTATTATCTTTTGATCATTTCTTGGTACATCTAAATATCACAAATAGAATACCCCAATCCAAAAACCGCCCCTTCATATTTGAGAACTTTTGGCTTCTAAACCAGGAATTACCAAAGTTTGTTCAACAATGGTGGCAAGAAGGAAAACCAATATTTGGAAAGGCACAATTTCAACTACACTCCATATTTAAATATCAACAAAGAGCAGAGCTAGTTGAGAGAATGCAAGGAGTTGCAGAAATAATTTTTTTGGAACCCCCTTTAGAGGAATCACTCTCCCATGAAAATATATTAATGTAGGAGGAAGATGAACTAGATAAGAAAGAAGAAACCTATTAGAAGCAGATATCTAGACTTACTTGGCTTCAAAAAGGATATAGAAATACAAAGTTCTTTCACCAGTCAACCACAACTAGGAAACACTATAACCAGATTGATGCTTTAACAAATGCAAGACTCCTTGAAACCACCCCTTCAGGTATGCAAAAAGTAGCTAATGAGTATTTCTCCACTTTTTTTACTGTAGATTCACATCTGTCAAAATAATCCCAGGAGGAAATATTGGGAAGTATCTCCAAATTAGCCTCTTAAGAGCAGAACGAGGAGCTTATGAAAGATATCAAAGAAGAAGAGGTGAAAGAAATAATCTTCTCCATGCAATCAAGAAATGCCCTAGGTCCTGATGGATTACCAATAGAATTCTATAAAGCTTTTTAGGATATTATAGGAGAAGATGTAACTAGAGCAGTAGAATAAGCTATATCCAGTGGTAGGATTCTCAAATCCCTCAACCATACTTTTCTAGCTTTGATTCCAAAGGGAGGAGATATGGAGAATCTAACTAATTACAGACTAATATACCTCTGCAATGTGATCTACAAGATCATCACCAAGGTAATAGCCAATAGACTAAAAGTTATATTACCAAATATCATATCTTCTAAACAAGGGGGGTTTTTGTAAGGAAGACAAATATTAGATGGGATTGTAATAGCACAAGAAACTATACATCATATGGGCCAAAGAAAGAACAAATGAATTTTCCTAAAGTTAGATCTATCCAAGGTCTATGACAGAGTGAGTTGGGAATTTCTGAATCAAATGTTGCAAATATTTGGATTCCAAAAAAAATGGATCAACTTGATACTTGAATGCATATCCATAGTCTCCTTTTTAGTGCTCATCAATGTAACCTTCTCCCCGTTGTTCAAGGCTAGTATAGGAATTAGACAAGGAGATACTCTCTCTTCATATTTGTTCATTATTTTTGCAGAAGCACTGGGAAGACTCATACAAAATAAAAAAGCAAAGAACAACATTATAGGAATTCAAATAAATAGAGATATAGCTATCATTCATCTACAATTCATAGATAATACAATATTATGGGGGGAAGCAACAATAAAAGAAGCAACTAGTATCATAGAAATATTGTACTGCTACACTACAACCATTGGCCAACTTCTAAATGAAGAAAAATCTAAAGTTGTCTTCTTTAATGTTCATAAGAGAATCAAAGATCGGATAGCAAACATTCTTAGGTTCTCAATGGCCTCGTGTCCATTAGATTACTTGGGAATTCTCTTAACAAAAAAAATCCTAAAAAATAAATATTAGAAATCTGTAAAAGATAAAATTTTCTCAAAGTTGTTACACTGGTCCCATAGATGGTTAAGCTTTGGAGGCAGAGTGACACTTTTGAATTCTGTGTTACAAGCAATGCCAGTTTACAAATTTTCCATTTTAGAGGCCCCAAAGAGCATTCTCAAAGATTGGATAAACTGATGAGAAAATTCTTATGGTCAGGAGCACAAGAAAATCATAAAAATGCTTTGGTAAGTTGGGAGAAAGTGTATCAACCAAAGTAAGAGGGAGGTCTTGGAATCAGAGTTGCATCAACAAACAACCTAGCACTAATAGGGAAGTTATAATAGTAGTGGATCACAAACCTAGATTAGTTATGGAGTCAAGTTCTAAAAGCTAAATATTACCCTACACACAAAATTGAGGATGTCCCATGGTTGCTAGTTACAGGTGTGGGATCATATATATAGAAAACACTCAAAAGAGGGGCCTCACTGATTAGGGAAGACTTACATTGGAAATTAGGTGATGGGAGAAAAGTTATATTGTGGGATGATTCTTAGGAATTTTTCCCCCCATTATCAAACAATACCCTCATCTTAGTGGCATCAGAGAGACTCTTCATAATCATGGCCAAACTCTTATATCTCAGTATCTCATCCCCCTAAGCCAACAACTAGCAACTTTAGGAAGATGGCAAAATTTGGACCAGTGGCTAGGTGAAGAATGGGAAGCTGAAAACATGAACTGAAAGAAATTCTAGAAAAAATAACATGGCTATGGAAAGATGTACCTGACCAACTAGCATGGGGATATGGGAAACAAGGCACTTACACAATGAAAGCAGGCTACCGAAAGGCTCACCAAAGTAGCAAGAACCAACCCCAACAAAAACATCCCTAGAAAGAAATATGGCAACCAAAAGGCTGGCCAAAAGTTAATTGTTTTGTATGGCAGGTTGCTCACAAAAGCATTATGACTATGGACAATATGAGGAGAAAGGGGTTCATTGGACCCAGTAGATGTGTAATGTGCTTCCAAGAGGTAGAAACTATAAACCACCTCCTTTTTTATTGCTCATATGCTTACACAATCTAGAATTGGTGGTACTCCATATTTAGCCAAACAGAATGGTATCCTCCTAATGGTAGTAATTTTGGGACTATTGGTCACATAACACCTTCAAATCCAAAACACTAAGCACAACTTGGAATTTAGAGATTGACTTCTAGAGACACCTAAAACGCGTCATGCCGAGGTGACTACTCATATGGGACATGCTAGAAGACCATATGGAAGACCTTGGATAGATACCAAGGTATAGCAGTGGTTTTTACCACTCATTTGGGAACCTTTGCCTAGTCAGTGCTAGCCACTGCTGACACCCACGGTTAGCAGAGCTGACCGCGCCTATCAGCCACGGTCAGGACTCAAAGTCAGTTGGCCTTCATCCGACCCAAAATCGGTTGCAATGGCCAATTGGTTGTGGATTGGAGCGGTTTGAGTGAGGAAGGTTCTGGATCCTTCCATCCAACAAGCTCAACCACCCAATCTTGATCTAGGCTTCCTCATGAAGCCACCCCTAGCCCTTAGCAATTGCTATATAATCCCCCTCCAAATTGGGGAAAAGAGAGAGAGAAGCATAATCAATTGAGCAGTGAAGCCCTATCGAATTGCATAATCATTCACATGCATTGATAGGAATACTTTTGCTACCCAATTGGAGATCACATTGCCATGGAGGTCCTAGGAGGATAGGAGAGCCAAGAAATGCTAATCCATGCAATCCATGCACTCACTGAGCAATTCAACCACCAAATATATCAGAGGACATAGAGGCGACCCTTGACCATCAATTTGGCAAGGAGAATCAGAGAATTGGCCCTGATTTGGAGGGTAAACTTACTTTAGGCTCAGCCACGATTGTCAGCCATGGTGAACAGTGCCCACCGCTTGAAGGACCCACGGTCAGAGGGTAATCCCTGATTTCCTTGTTCTTTTTTTTGCAATCTATTTAACTAGGTTAGATTAATCATGTTGTAGGTTTAATTCAGTATTCTAGAGATATTTGATCGATATATTAAGAGTTAATTGCAATTTCCCTTCATTATTGTAGTGTAGGTATAACGAATATTTTTCATGCTTTCATGTCTTCAATTGGTTAATTAGGAGCTTAGATAGATTCATCTTAGTTTCTTTCATGTTTCTAATGGTAGATCATCATGATTTAGATCAATTTACATGCTTTGAATCACTTTCTTGATTTCTTGATTATCATGTTATCTTTTGTGCAAGCACCCTTTAAAAGCCTCATCAAGAGAGGCCTCCTTTGCTATTAATGTTTCTTGTTGTTTATTGCATGTAGGACTAACAGGGTTTTGGGATGCAAGGCAACAAATACCTCTAATCATGGAGAAGAGGGTCATCGACACCCTAGAGTAGTTTGTGTCATCCTGAAAAGGCACTTGGAAATCACACCTACCCTTGAGAGGGAAACATTACATCCTATTGTAACAATTGTATCAAAGTGATTATCCCTAAGAGGGATGTACTTGTAATTTGAATTTGGCTTCAAATATAATGGAATAAAGCGTATTTCTTATTGTCAATTTGTTGTCAATTTCTTGTTCTTGTATGCATTTTGTGTATCTTTCAATTCTT
Source organism: Wollemia nobilis (assembly GCA_028583015.1). Classification (NCBI taxonomy): domain Eukaryota; kingdom Viridiplantae; phylum Streptophyta; class Pinopsida; order Araucariales; family Araucariaceae; genus Wollemia; species Wollemia nobilis. Next base: position 3,479,877 of record JAQPPZ010002072.1, on the reverse strand, counting down.
GCAATAGGAACCGATAGGTGTGAGCCCTTTTTGGATAATACAGAAGGTGATCATGGTGGAACTCCACATTTCATGCCTCAAATTTCTGACTTCTATCATTTTTTATGATAGGTGCTCACCATGGTTGATAGTCATGGTCAAAATTTGTCATCGTGGTTGACATCCACGGGCAATAGTGGTCACCGTGCCATAGAGCCATGGTCAAAATCTAATAAATCAGATAATAGGGAGAAAAAGCTTAATCAAATGAGGATCTGAGGTAGGTCCCACTATCATTCTATTTTTTTTGTTCTCTGTCTGTGTTTTTCTAGAAAGTGCAAAATATTAGCATAATTAGGGAAGGCAATGGAAAGATGTTAAATGCATTGAGTCCTTAGGTCTTTTGATTAGGATCTACTAGTCACTGCTAGGAACAATGGACCTCTGAGTGTAGTCCACCCTAGTATCCAATGGTCTAGGCCCCTCTTGTATGTTAGTTTTGCTTGCATGAGGCCCGATTAGTGGCCATACCATCGTTAGTATGCATTGTCATAATATCATGTAGATTAACCATGCATACTTCTGAAATCAAACGTTCCTTTTTCATAGCATGTAGAATCATTTGAATGTTGTATTATGCATCTTTCTTTTCATGCAAATTAAAAGGAACCACACACACCACGTTTCATAGTAAATGCTAGTGAGTTGGGAGTCACATCCAACCACTAGTAGGGTTTCAATGATGGTGGAGGTGATTTCCATCCATTGGCCCAACTCCCATGTACCTTATGTTACTAGACCAATACCGGATCCAAGAACCTTTCGTAGCCCAGAAAATTTGCATGTACTTCTCTTGAAGGGTATAACACTGACTGGGTGAGATTGGGTGAGGATCTGGGAGGACCTATGCTCCCTACCCAGATGTGGACCTCATCACCACATTTTGGGGGATTACGTGACCTGGAGTTCATCGCTAGGTTGTCGAGCTATGAGCATACAGGTGAAAGCCATTAAAAATTTGAGAAAATCATCAACGTATTGCAAAACATGACAAGAGTTACTTTACTGATACAACAAATTGAAAACACATCAAACAGTTTAGGGCTCATTTTAAAACTGTAAAAGGAGATAATCATCATTGTATTCTTTGCGTGTTAATAAAATTTAAATCTAGACATAGGATACATAATGGTGCAAACATAGAGAGGTCGATCCGGTCATAGACCCGAGATCGAAGCCCAAGCTCCACCTAGTGCACAACACGATGTAGAACACCCTCAATCATAGAATCCTCTTGGATGTCGTTCAATGAGTATTAGAGGGGATAATTCCACATGAGGGGATTCCATTGAGAATACCCTAATTAGAGGAAGTACTAGACATCCCTCTAGACACAGATCAGAGCATGGGACTTCCCAGCATGGGGGTTCTGCACATGGTAGCATTTATCATGATCACATTCCATGGGCATCCATGGGTTCAGCTAAAGAATATGTCATCGAGGGATCCATATTGGTACCCCTTCGACCTGTATCTAAGGGAGGCTCACGACCTCCACCATCAGAGTGTAGACATGTCCAAGATCCACCCATTCAGGGGTGAATGGAGAGGGCTGCTTCCAGCATAGGCCCATGTAGACTCCCTATAGGGGTGAACCTTCTAAGTTCACCATAGATATATCCAAAGTGGGAGCAAATGGTATGCCACCTCATGAGCCATGGCATAGCAAATAGTTGGATGGTCTAGACAGAGTCCTAGGGCATCTAGGATATAAGCCTACGCTTGCACCCTCTCGACCTATGAGTGAGTGTAGCGCAAGCACCATTAGGACTACTCGAGAACATGGAGAGTGCTCCAAGCATTCTCGAGATATGCATGCTCCTACATCGCATGCAGGCACTGAGTATAGGAGATAGCCTGACATGAATGTCATCTTTATAGACTGAGGCAAGAGTGTGGCAAATCAGTCCATTGGAGGACATACCCATAAAGTCACTCGAATAGAGTGCACTCACTAGAGGCCTCAGATGATCGATCATGTTGATAGAGCTCATAGACTGATGTCAGAGTAGAGATGATAGATTCTCCAAGATCAATTGGAGGATGTTCGCATAGAGAAAGAGTACCTCAAAAATGAGAATTCTCAGAGGTAGAGGTTCATAAGATAAAAATTATATGAATAGTGCATGCATGAACAATGCATCCTCGATCAGAAGGAGCATGTAGAGAGAGAGGATCGATTGGCTAGCATCGGTTTACCTCCTCATAGTGAGATCAGGGAGCGTGTCGATAGACGAGTGGCTTCACAACCCGAGTTACACCCTGAGAACATAGACACACATACTCATCGTATGACTCAACATAGAGATCGACATCCAACATCCGAACAACATGAGCATAGGTAGTATGAGAATGAAGTGGGAGAAGAATTAGAACAAGAATATCCAAAAATCTCCCAATTCGAGGAGGAGGGCGAGCCTAGCCCCCCACCTCGATCGAGGAAGAATCTACCTTCGAGGGTGCCTCCAAGGCAATCTCGAGAAGAGGAGTTTCTTTCCTCGCAAGCCTATAAGACCTTAGCAGAGAAGGTCCAAGCCATAGAGAAGCAAGGAATGACTTATCAAAAGCCTACCTTGAACAAAATTCATAATGAACCTCTATGCATGTCAGTGCCTATTCCAGCATATCCTGAGCATTTCAAGATGCCTAGACTAGAAAAGTTTCAAGGAGAGGAAGATGCACAGGAGCACGTGACTAGTTTTCTAGATATGTGCTTTCATATTGAGAGCAATGATGCTTTACTCCTATGCACCTTCATCATGACCCTCTCAGGCCCAGCTCGAGAGTGGTTCAACCAATTAAAGAGGCACAACATCACTAGTTTCAAACAATTAGCTGATGCATTTCTTGAATGCTTCTCCTTCGACATCAAGAAGAAGGTAAATTTATCTGACCTGGCTGCTCTAATGCAACATGATGATGAGCTAGTGATGGATTATGGAAAATTATGGAGGAATATGATGGTAAAGCTACCATTCTCCATCCCATCCTCTGAATTAATATGAATGTTCATGAAGAGTTGTGCCAAGCATATTTTGTTGTTGCTATAGTTGTAGCAATACTAGATATTCGAAGAGGCTTTGGTGCAAGCCAAGGTGATAGAGGACATCAAGTTATAGGAGGGTAACTTGAAGCTCAGGAATAAGAAGGAATGGCATAAGAAAAGCATTGAGAGACAATAGGCCAAGCCGGCCCATGTTAATCAGGTGGTGTTGAACCTTCAAAAAGGAGAAAAAGGGCAGCAAAAGCAAAACTATCAAGCCCAACCTCTGCCTACGTAATATGAGCAGTGCAACAACAATTATAAGGGTAAAAATAAGGAACAATACCCACCTCATATATTCACTCAGTTATCGAAGTCGTTGGCTTCAATTTTTCATCAGTTATGCGAGGCTAAGGCTATAAACTTACCCAAAGTCAAGTTAATGGATCCTAATCAACCTAAGCCTAAGGGCTATAAGGATGATCAATATTGCATCTTTCATCGATCGAAAGGCCATGACATCGAGGTATGTTGGTCTTTCAAACATCTTGTGCAAAATATGATCGAAAGAGGTACACTTCTTGTCGACAACCCACAAGCATCTGATAATAAAAATATGGGGATTTACAAAAATCCTCTACCAAATCATGAGGTACCAAAGAATAATGTTGGCCAAGTCAACCAAGTACGCATCGAACCACCAACCTAGGGGTTCATCGGAATGGTCAACATTGTCACAAGAAATGTGAGGTATGAATGATTGAATCAACCTCTAGTGCCTATTAGAGTCCAAGCTGTACCTCCTCCAAGGCCAGCCCAACATGTGCCTGGCCCACCAACTAGATCGGTGGTGACCATCAAGAGTAGGTTGGTCCAAAACCTACAGATAACTCTAGTAAAGTTGTCAATTTATGAGCTAATTCAGTAGTCTCCTAAGCATAGGGAGATACTCATGGACATCTTAAGGTCCATAGAAGTGCAGCCTCAGGATCTCAAAGCATTTACACACTTCGTGGGGCACATGCAATAGTGTCAAGAACCGATCATTCAATTTCATGACCACGAAGTCAAGATGGTTTCCACTATTATAGCAGACCCACCATTGCATATTATTGCATGTGTGAATCACAAACCATTCAAGCAGGTTTTTATTGACATGGGGTCATCAATAAATATCATAACTACCAAGGCGTTAACTCACTTGAAGTTACCCAAGATGCATATCATCCCTTCTACCTTCACGTTGAGAGCTTTCAATGATGCATTATGCTCAATGGTCGGTACTATAGTTTTACCTATCCAGGTAGGATTGAAGACCATCCCGGTGATGTGTCATGTAATCGAAGGTGCTATGCAGTATAATATACTTCTAGGGAGACCTTGGATCAGAGAAATGCATTGCATCCCTTCTATTTTACATCAATGTATCAAATACATTCATGAGGGATAGGTTCACGTGGTGCCTTCGGATGAAGAACCCTTTAAATATGTGAATCTAGCAGATTTTCGAGGGAATTTGTGCTCCCCTCAATGCACCTGGATGTGCAGCCAATATCACCAATCAAATATCTAGGAGGTAAAATCAAAGAAGTGTGTGCTAGACCTACAATATCCGTATCTCAACGATCGGAGCACATGATAACTACTTCTATTAGACCGACTACATCTATGATATAACGGGATGATAGGAAGTTGAAAGAAAATGTGGGTGAAAATAAGATAAAGCAAATGCCCAAGCCAGTTATCATTGAAGCCCCTACTCCCATGGAAGTAGAGGAAATTCAAGGAGAAGTCGAAGAGGCACTTCAGCCTGCTTCACCTGCATCTTCAATAGGGTCATCTGCACCGTAGGTGACCATCCATTTGGTTAATCCTATATTAGGGGAATATATTATGTAGAATGTGATGTTCATACCTATTATCAAGACTACATAGGACATGGGCTGACCGTGAGCCCATCACCTTCCCATAGGGATGGTGGAACCATTGGGGGTACCACCTAACCAAACCAACTTCATCTATGGAGGGCTAGACCAGATTGCATCTCCCACACCCATGGATGAGGATGATAATGAACCATTCATCATGAATGTTCATTATCTTTCTAACTTATACTATGCCATGTGATACTTTGAGTGTTACCATTGGCATGGTTACGGTCTTGGACTATTTGAGCAGGGCGTAAGAGGCCTATAGAACCATAGTATCAGTTACCTACTGATAGGTTTGGGTTGGGATTTTATAGTGGAGGATAGGATGAACTCCTCATGGCATCTTTAGACCACCTGTACCTCAGTCTAGGGGTGAAGTTGACTTCAATCCTTATCACCCTAATCCTTCTACATTTCAGAGGGATAACCGGCTAGTGACTTATATCACTATAGAGCCACCCGAGAGATATCATGCGAACATCTTGGTGGAGACCGGCCCAGAACCCATTCCAAGAGCTAACTTGGACAATCAAAGTTATGGAGCTATCGATGATATTGGTATGCATTTCTAGAATCTAGATACAGCTATAGACATCGAATCAAAAGTTGCTTCTGAGGACGTTCATGCAGTATCCATCATCGAAAGTGATGGACTAGACTATGATTCTGGAATAGATGATGCTGAGTTATCCTCAAACAATGAGCAATCTGAGGATGAAACTGAGTTGGCCTACTTAGGCCCTACACTCTTGCATCATATTTTACCTTTGGAATCAATGAATATGAGTGAAGAGCCCTTCAATAATGATGATGGCTATCAAGAGATAGCCTACATGGGGCCTCATGTGGAGCATCACCCGATTCCATTAGGTAGAGGTGAGTGTTTGTATTATGATAGTGATGATGAGGATGAAATAGAGAGAGCCTATTTAGGACCTCCCTACTTACGCTATCGTAATGCACCTTATACTATTGAGGAGATGTATAGAGAGATCAATCTCCATCCTCACCTTAGAGGGAGACCATCGAATCTTAATGTGATTTATCATATGGTGTTTCTCGATCCACCAACGTACATGGAGCTCCTTGAGCCCAATGATCCCATCCGATAGTCTATTCATGGACTGGATCCAGAGATCCCCATACCCCTAGAACCACATCTCGAGGATGGAAGTTTTGCTAATGTTGAGTCACTTGCACGTGGTCCTGGAGACATGATCCATTCCATCAATATGATCTCCATTGATTTGACCACTCCACTCCATAATCCAGCCGATCCTTCCAAACCATTGCATCTAAATGTAGATGCTATTGATTGGGATCATGTTGATTCACCTCTAGAGCCTGAAGATTTCTTCCCTAATGAAGAAATGTTGCAACCTTTCCATTTTGTGCCAGGCTATGCACATGATGTCTATCATGTTGAGGATGCTTCCAATGAGGAACCTATAAACCCAGTAGATGACATCCACTTGATCCCTACACCTCATCAGCTTGAGGAGGGATCCCATATGTCAGTAGAGGAAACCTTCGAAGTGGATATCAGTAATGATCCCACCAATCCAAGGAAGGTTAAATTTGGGGAGACTTTGACTCCTGATGAGCATGCCAACCTCATCCCTCTACTGAGAGAGAGACCTGATCTCTTTGCTTGGACTTATAAAGACATGTCGGGTCTAGATCCAAAATTGGTTACTCATAACCTTTCGCTAGATCTATCAAAGAAGCCAATCAAGCAGAAACTCAGGAAGATGCATCCAACAGTAGCCTTAATGGTTAAGGATGAATTGCAAAAGTTGTTGGACGTAGAGTTTGTCATCTCCATCGACTATCTAGAATGGGTATCCAATATGGTGCCTATAGGAAAACCTGATGGGAGGATCCATATCTGTACGGATTTTAGAGACCTAAATAAGGCAACACCAAAGGATTCATTTCCATTGCTGAATATCGATGCTCTTGTAGATGCCACTACAGGTCATGAAATGCTCTCCTTAATGGATGATTTTTCTGGTTACAATCAAATTCGGATTAAGCCCGAAGACCAGCATAAAACCATGTTTATAATGCCATGGGGGACATTTTGCTATAAAGTTATGCCATTCAGCCTTAAGAATGTTGGTGCCACATATCAGTGGGCTATGACATATATTTTTCATGACTATATGCATAAGATCCTAGAGGATTACATTGATGACTTGTTGGCAAAGTCATTATTGCATTCTGAGCATGCGGAGGTCCTGAGGAAGGTCTTCGATCACTTGATAGAGCATAATGTCAGGTTGAATCCTAAGAAGTGCGTATTTGGCGTAACTTCAGGAAAGCTCTTAGGATTCATCATTTCAAAATGAGGCATCGAAGTTGACCCAACAAAGGTCAAGGCTATTTTAGAAATGCGTCCCCCATAAACATCAAAGAATTAAGAAGCCTATAGGGCAAAGTAGCATCCATAAAGTGATTTATCACACAATTATCGGATAAATGTCGACCCATGAATCGACTGCTACACAAGGGGGTCCCATTCAATTGGGATGAGGACTATCGAGCAACCTTTGCTGAGATTAAGCAATACCTAGCGATACCACTAGTGCTAGCTCCACCAAGGCCAGATGTGCCATTTTTGCTATATATATCGACAATCGACTTTGCACTGGGAACCATGTTAGCCCAAAAGAATGTGCAAGACAAAGAGCATGCCATATATTATATTAGCCGAACCTTGGTGAGTTATGAGCTAGGATATGCATACGTTGAAAAGTTATGTTTAGCAGTAGTGTTCACTACAAAGAAATTGTGACACTATATGTTGAGTCATACGACGTATGTCATATCCAAACAAAATCCTTTGTAGTATATGATGAGCAAGACATATCATAATACACGTATTACGAAGTGGATCATGCTATTGATAGAATTCGATCTGGAATTCATAAGCCAAAAGTCCATTAAGGGATAAGTCATAGCTGATCAACTGGTTGAGGCACCTCTCAAAAATAGTAGGCCCCTCACCATAGAGCTTCTTGATGATGCAGTCTTTGCCTTATCAGAAGCACCCAAACCCGAAGAACCGGATAACAAAGCTGATATGACCTTGTTCTTCGATGGTTCAAAGTGTGAGCAAGGGGGTGGTGCAGGAATAGTGTTGTTCATGCCACAAGGAGCTCCAATGCCCTTGTCATTCAAGTTGGACTTTCCTTGCACTAACAATAATGCTGAATATGAAGCCCTAATTTTGGGTCTCCAAATAGCTATCACCATGAAGATAAAAAGGTTAAATATCTTTGGTGATTCCCTTCTCATTGTGAACCAAGTTAAGGGATTATTTCAATGTCGATGTCCAGTATTGAAAGCTTACAAGGATCTTGTTGACATTTATCTAGCTCGACTAGAATGGTATGACATCGAGGCAATCCCTCATTCATCCAATAGATTTGTAGACACAATGGCATATTTGGGATCTCTAATCCCTCAGAATCCATCTACCAATTTCACTACCATCCATGTAAAAATATTGTCACATTCTACTGTGCAATGCGAAGCATTGGATAACAAAGATTCAATCAACATGATTCATGTAGAACCAAACCATGAATGGTTCTACAGAGCTAGAGACTTTCTCAAGAGAGCATCCTAGGGGTCTTTGATCTCGTAGGATCCGATGGGGAGTGGTACTACCATTCACCATAGGGTTGTTTCCAGTCTGCATTTGCAAATGTAGAACCATAGGGGGAACATGTTATCTTGTCAGTCGAAGCTGAAGCTTATCATAATTGGACATCATAGATACATGACTTCCTTAGACTTGGTGTAATCCCTCAGGGATTATCGCATGTCACAAAATGCACATTTAAATAGAAAGTGATAAAGTATGTCTTGTTAGTAGACATCCTATACCGTAGAAGCTATGATGGAGTGCTCCTTCATTGTCTTGAGCCCCAAGAGTCATCTTGGGCAATTTTGTAAGCTCATGATGGTACGTGTGGTGGCCATTTCAGCGGTATGGCTATCATCAAGTGCATCCTTCGCATGGGTTATTATTGGCCCACTATGGAGAAGGATTGCAATGTGTATGTCAGGAAATGCATTAAATGTCAGCATCATGCTAATATTATGCACTTGCCATCATAGGCCTTACAACCCATTCAAGCGGCTTGGCCATTTGCTCAGTGGGGACTTGATCTCATTGGTAAGATCTCTCCTCCATCATCGGGTTGACATACTTTTATTATTATGGCTACTGAGTATTTTACTAAGTGGGTGGAAGCCATTCCCTTAACAATGACAATTGGAGCATGTATTGTTGAGTTTATACTCACCAATATCATAAGTCATTTTGGGATACCATCCAAGATAGTTTTGGATAATGGAACATCATTTAAGAATAAAATTGTGAGAGCTTTGATGTCTAAGTATAGAATCAAACATAGTTTTGTAACTCCATATTATCCGCAAGCAAATGGATAAGTTGAAGCTTCAAATAAGATAGTGGTCTCCATATTGAAAAATATGGTACAAGAGCACCACAAAGATTGGCACATCCAGCTACCCCTTGCATTATGGGCTTATAGGACTAGTATTCGGACACCCATTGGGGCAACTCCATTTTCATTAGTATATGGCATTGAGGCCATTATGCCCTTAGAGTTGGAAATTCCAATGCTGTGCATCACATTGAAAGAGTTCATTGATGATGACACTACATGACAAGCTCACCTAGATCAATTGATGCTACTTGATGAACATCACGTGAATGCCCTTGAGCACCTCCACGTTTATCAAGAGCACTTAAAATGAGCTTACAATAACAAAGTCCATCTGAGAGACTTTGAGGTTGGTGATCTTGTGTTGAAAGAGAACCAATAGAATTCAAATTTATCACCAGAAATGTGAGACAAATTCATGGCTAACTGGTTAGGTCCTTATATGATCTCTGAGAAGATTGGACCTGGGACATATCACTTGACATCGCTTGGAGGAGTTGAAGAGCCTGAACCTCTCAATATCCTTCATCTTAAAGTGTTTTATGCCTAGAACTAGGAAAGGCTCCAAAGGCATCTGTAAGCCCTTTGGTCAATTCAAAAAGGCTCCAAAGGCATCTGTAAGCCCTTTGGTCATTCAGAAAAGGCTCCAAAGGCATCTGTAAGCCCTTTGGTCATTCATAAAAGGCTCCAAAGGTATCTATAATCCCTTTGGTCAAAGCACAAAAGGCTCCAATGGTTTTAAAAATCCCTTGGTCAAAATTTTAAAATCCATAAAAAATTAAAAAGCAATAAAATCAAAAAAAGGAAAAATATCAAAAATAAAAAATATTTGCATTTCATTTGCATCATTGCATTCCATTTTGCATCATGCATCTCATTTTCCACATGCATTTCATCTTTGCATTGCATTAGGCATATTCATCCATCACACTTGCATTGGAATAAATTGTGTTTACAATCTTACAAATGATGCCACGTTTGTGTTTCAATCATGCATCTATGCACTATATTTTTCATCCATTTATCACCCTTGTGAGTAATTGTGTTTTTCAACACAACCCCAATTGTTTCTATGAAGAATATACTAGGGTTTTTTGGTCATTCAACCATACCTAGAGGTCTTCTCAAGAGTTGATAGAAAGCTTGCTTTGCTTTTGTAGTTGAGGTCTAGTTAGTATAGCCCTTAGCATATCAGAATCCTATCACTAATAAACAAATTAAACAATCCTAATAAGGACTAGGGGAATATGAAAGCTACGAAGCAGGACCAGGTATCCTGAGGTGAAAATTTTATTCTTGCTTATCCCCCTATGCGGATGGTATGGGAAATGTTGGCAATTGGCAAAAGGATAGGTTTATTCCCTACCTATAATCCCTTGCTTACGTTAAAATGAGAAATATCCTAGAGTGATATCCTAGATCAATCCTCCATATTGATACCCTAGATCGATATCATAGATGACATCAGATTGATATCCCATATTGATATCATAAGATCGATATCCTAGATCGATATCCCAGAAATAGTTCCCCAAAGAAAAATCCCCAAAGGAAGTTTCTGAATCAAATTATAAAATGTAAATCCCAGAAATTCAAATCAAATGAAGATCAAGTTGTACAAAGAAAATAAAAATCAGTATCAAATCCCTTGCTCAAGAAAAAAAAGAAAGAAAAAATAAAAAAAGAGGATTGTCATATAGTACAAAATAAACAGTGATTTTTATCACTATATATGAGCAAGTATCCCAAAAAATTGAAGAAAATAAGGGAGCGAACTTGAATCCCTGGAATTGTCAGCACTATTGTACCTTACGCATGATGATATGTCTGATACAATAGCATCCTACTTTTGTGCAGACCAATGTTTGAATGTGGAAGAGCTAGCTTCAGGTGTCCTGTATCGCCTAGTGGTCTAGTCCAACTAAAATCTAAACCTAGGATTGGATAAACATTTGCGGACCCCCAATCTTAGCAATGGGCTGAAAGAATCCCGCCTGACATCGGGGTATGCTTATGCCTTATCTAAATATACTCATTTTCACACATAGGGATAATGAACAGTTAGGGCCTATCCTAGCGAAAGCCTTATGTTTCAGAAGTCTAGTATGGTTAGTATACAACTTTTGATAAGTCAACTAGGGTGTTTGAGTCTCATGGAAAACCTCAAAAATTCCCAAATAGCAACAACCAATTTTCAATGCAATCATCAAAACATCAATTTCTTTTATGAGAGTTTGTTTATTAGAATTATTTGTAATATATGTTAGATACCGGATGGATGTCAGAAATGATGTTTAGATGACCACTGACTATGTTATCCATATTATTTTAATTTACAAAATCTTATGAATAGAAAACATACATAATTGCATCTCACATATGGGTGTACTATCTTTCACAAAAATATAAAGCAACTACAATCCATGATTGTTATACATTCTGTGGTGTCATCCATTAGATTGTTAAAACTCATATTGCATACATTATGTTTTAAGTGATTAAAACATACATGTCCATTTCACATAACATTCATCATAGAAAAATACATGCAATACATACATGGCATAAATTATGTCATAGCAACATAAATTAAATGCATACAAGTAAAGCAAAGTTATACATGCATTTAAAATAAACATTGCATCCATATGCATCCATCATAAGTAGTCCATCTACATATATATCTCATAGCATCTAAATCATCTATCTCATATCTATCTAGTGCATGTCATCCATACATCACATCATATAGCATTAAATCAATATAAGCAGTGCATCCATGTGCATCTCATAAAACATAAACAATAAAAAATCATAATAAAATCTACACATATAATGAGTCTCAAATGTCAGATCATATATATATATATATATGTAAAAAATAAATAATGTGTAGTACATCGGTATGGTCAAAAATGCTCGTAGGCTACATATGTGTAGGTCCTCGACCTTACACTCAAAAATGGTACAATGATATCTATAAATTTGTACTAGCTAGGGCCTACACCCCTAGTCTATGAGGCATCGCCATCGCCTCCACCCTCTCGATGGGTCCTCTATGAGCTAGAACCAGAAGATCTATCAGACCTATGAGTCCTGTGACTCGAGCTAGCTGAAGACTATCTTGTCTCTCGAGTGTGAGTCCTCTAAGACCCTGTAGTTGTGGGCATCTCTGGAATCTCACCCCCAAGTAGTCCAATCTACCCTCTCAAGGTGGTAATGTAAGCAGATCTGAGTGAGGCCTCCTCAATATGCTTCTCAACTAGAGCCTGAAGCCTCTTGATCTTATCCCCCTAATCTAAGCCTTCTCACCTACAGTAATGGTACTAAAAGGATGCTAAAGCAACCTATGAAGATGAGGGATCTCCCCCAACCTAGTAAGTAGTAAGTAAAACTATAGAAGTGTCAACTTAGGACTACAAAAGAGTGCGCTCCCTAGTGAGTTTTGTATCTCTCTCTACATGGTAACCTCTCCCTATAGAGTGGCCCTCTCCCCCTCATAGTCATACCATTAGCTCTGGCTATGAGATAGCTTCACCTCTAGAGTGGTGATAGAAGTGTCCTTATGTAGGAGTTGAGTGTGGAGTCTCCCAACTTAGCTCTAGAGGTCGATAATCTGTGCCCTCAGCTACCCTACCTCATTTTCTAGAGGTGCCTCACCCTCCTTGGAGGTCTCCTCCTCTACCTCTACCTGTGGGCCCTCCTCTATAGTGGCCCCTATGCCCCATGCACCCTCAGTCCTCTGGTGGGTCCTACATCCATGAGGGTCCACCTCTCCCTCTACACCCTCTATTATAAATCCATCTATTGGTCGACCTAGAGGTCCCTCTTCATGCCATTAGAAGTTAGCCCACCACCCATCATAATCAGTAGTAGTGCTTACATCCACCAGGCTTGACTCTTGGAAGTCATCATCATCATCCCCTAGTGGAGTCACCTAGGGCTAGGTCAGGTCCCTCTCTAGGACTAGGTATCTATAGATGGTAGGCACCTCTAGGACATCCTATTGAATCCTAAACTACCTCAGTATGTGAGAGTAGTGCTGGTACTCATGTATGTCGACCTTTCGATCGATAACCCACCTATCTCTACATGCCCGATGTAGGTATCTATCTACCTCTGTCTAGGCTGGGTAGTCCATGTATGGTCACCATCGTATCTATTGAGGGTGAAGCTATGCAAATTGACCAATGTAGTGGTCTAGGTCTCCTACATGAGACCTACTCCTGAAGCCCTCCTGCTCCTAGGGCTAGCAAGCTGCGTAGCACTGATGATCCTCAAGGATAGTAGTGATCTCTAGTGGTAAGTCGATGGGGTGCTCTATCAAAATGTGCTACCAACCCCAAATCTATAGGAGTAGACTATAGTCGATGCCCACTCTATTATGGTATGTGATCTGATATAGCTCATGGTAGAGCTGTGCTAAGAAGAGTGCTCCCCCATGCTAGAATAAGAGGTCGCTTGATCGAGCTAACCATAACCTCTTTGGTCCTAGCTAGGAGGTTCCATGGGAACCTCACACCTGATGAGTCTAGGAGGACTATCTGGATGATCAAATGCATGAACATAGCCTCCCATTATGAAAAGAAGCTAGCCTGGAACCACTCCTCGATGTGGATGCCTCCATGGTCGATGCGACCCTAAGCCTCACGACTCCATATGCCAAATATAGCATCAAAAACATCCTTCCTCATCATGGTAGGAGAGGAGGTGATGGCCTCACCATCAATAGGTAGGCGGAAGATGTGGTAGACATCCTCTAGAGTCACTATCATTTCACCCATCGATAGGTGAAATGTGTTGGTCCATGCATCCCAATGATGGGCCAAGGCAGTCAAGTAGGACTGATTAACTCTGATGGTGGGGAGATCCAAGATGTAACCAAACCCCATCATAGCAAACCAACCCCACTCTACGTTAGTGAGAGTGTGGCGTAGGTTGTGAAGGAGATCAGTCTCCCTCACTCTAGTCAAGGCCTGAGTGAAAGCAATCAAATAAAAACAAGAAGAAAAATAATTAAAAATGACTTAAAAATGACAAAAAAATCATAAAATCTCATAAAAAAGCAAAAACATGCACACACATGATCAAAAATTTAAAAAAAATAAAAAAGCACTTCAAAAATGTATTAAATGGCATTAATTGCCAAGAAATTAAAAAAATTAAAAATTTGAAAATTTTTCCTAAAGTTTATGCACCGTGGTTTGGAACCGTGATCGATGCAATGGTAAAAAAGTGACCATTGGGATTTAAATCTCATCATGGATGATAGCCATGGTCCCCAATCTACCAATTGGGAACTACATCTACCACCCATGGCTAAGGAGCATGACCTTTTCAGGGTCATGTCCTCCCCCAAATAAAACCCTAAAAATTAAAACCCTCCCCTCTAACCTAACCTATGCTAAACCTAACTAGGGTGAGGTTCATTATCGATAGTTTAGTGTGGTTCGTTAACCCATTTTTTAGTGTGGTTAATTTTAATCTAGTAATTGGGTGCATGGTCTCGATTTTTGAGTTACCTTAGCGGCATCGGCTCCTCCACTGGTCGAAGCCTCCGGTTGGTCAGCCATCTAGATGGGTGTAGAGTGAGCAAGTCAAGTTTACGGTAGCGTTCCGTGTCAGATTTCACTGTTTACCTCTCAGAGCTCTCAGTTTTTACTATCAGTATTAGGTAAATAATGAAATATTTCAAATGTCAAAACCTTATATATTTTTTGAATTCGGTTCGGATCGTGCCTGACAACCGTGGTCCCCGAATTAGGGTTTTGCGACCGTGACTTAGAGCTATGGTCAAGGAATTTGGACTTTTCCATCGCTTCTGATAGATGCGGTCAACAAACTATAATAAATGCTCACAATTCCCATCATGGAGAGCCTTAAAAGGTCAAATTAAAATTTTCACTAGACCAGAATTGCTATAGAAACATATAAATAAGCATATTTGGTGATGTGAATCATCAGAATGAGCCAAACAAAGCACAACGACATTGGAAAATGTCATCATAAGGTAAAATATAATAACTGGCTGAGATTATAAAGTACATTCAATCGAGGTCATCGCTATGGAAATCCTTTCTTTGAGCATCGCACCTCCTAGCCAATAAAACAAATTCAATTCAAAATTAACAAAAAAATCAAATAAATCAAAAGTCAAATGTGCCTCGTATTCAGTCATTTACCCTATACACTTGGCGGTTGCAGTGACTTGCGCTCCATGCAATCCGACAAGATGAGTAAATTACCATAAGGACATTTGGGGCAAATTCATCATCATGGAATTACTATGCTTCATTTCAATCCCCAAGAAGGCCTTGACGGTCGGACTGCTCCAAGGGAACGAGATATTCATCGCAATTCTCCTATGATATTTTTAGCATATCATCGATAATATGATTCAACATATGCCTAATTAGAATTGTCTTCATTTTGATTCCCTAAGAAGGCCTTCGTGGCTGGACCGCTCCATGGGATAGAAATAGGCAATTACTATTAATAGTTGCAATCATAGTTGATTAGGCCTTGCCAAGTATTCAAATGCTAAATCTTACTTTGTTCAAGATCATTCATAGTGGTCAAGCGACCTCGTCGCTTCATTTATTTGTCATTACCCTCATCGACTCGTCGCTTGAGGGGGTAGTCATAATATCAAATCATAATCAAAGTCAATAGAAGATCCCTTGATCGTAGATCCCTAGATCTTGTCAAAATTGCGTTCATCTTATGAATCATTGCCAAAGACTATCATAAGCTTACCCTTCTGCTAGGGCAAATAGCATATATGATAGTTTGTTTGTAGCTCTCCTCCTTTCGGTTATATAGGCCTAACTCCTATTGTAGCACCAAAGCTACCCGAATGCTTGATGACGAGTGCAAACCCTTTCAAATTAAGCCTTTCATCGAGTTGGAAGCAATGATTCTAGGATGCACGTCCTCTTTGTAGGACTTGGGCATCTAATGTTGATCAGACTAATGATCATCATCCAACCTATGACATCATTTTAGGAGGTCTATTTTTGCTCAGCATTGTTCGATCTCACAATGCATCTCAAAAGGGGCATCTGTAGACACCTAAAATGCATCATGCCGAGGTGACTACTCATATGGGACATGCTAGAAGACCATATGGAAGACCTTGGATAGATACCAAGGTATAGCAGTGGTTTTTACCACTCATTTGGGCACCTTTGCCTAGTCAGTGCTAGCCACTGCCGACACCCATGGTTAGCGAGCTGACCACGCCTGTCAACCGCGAGCTAGGACTCAGAGTCAGTTGGCCTTCATCCGACCCAAAATCGGTTGCAATGGCCAATTGGTTGTGGATTGGAGTGGTTTGAGTGAGGAAGGTTCTGGATCCTTCCATCCAACAAGCTCAACCACCCAATATTGATCTAGGCTTCCTCATGAAGCCACCCCTAGCCCTTGGCAATTGCTATATAATCCCCCTCCGAATTGGGAAAAGAGAGAGAGAAGCATAATCAATTGAGCAATGAAGCCCTATCAAATTGCATAATCATTCACATGCATTGATAGGAATACTTTTGCTACCCAATTGGAGATCACATTGCCATGGAGGTCCTAGGAGGATAGGAGAGCCAAGAAACACTAATCCATGCAATCCATGCACTCACTGAGCAATTCAACCACCAAATCTATCAGAGGACATAGAGGCGACCCTTGACCATCAATTTGGCAAGGAGAATCAGAGAATTGGCCCTGATTTGGAGGGTAAACTTACTTTAGGCTCAGTCATGACTATCAACCATGGTGAACAGTGCCCACCGCTTGAAGGACCCATGGTCAGTGGGTAATCCCTGATTTCCTTGTTCTCTGCTTTGCAGTCTATTTAACTAGGTTAGATTAATCATGTTGTAGGTTTAATTCAGTATTCTAGAGATATTTGACCGATAGATTAAGAGTTAATTGCAATTTCCCTTCATTATTGTAGTGTAGGTATAACGAATATTTTTCATGCTTTCATGTCTTCAATTGGTTAATTAGGAGCTTAGATAGATTCATCTTAGTTTCTTTCATGTTTCTAATGGTAGATCATCATGATTTAGATCAATTTACATGCTTTGAATCACTTTCTTGATTTCTTGATTATCATGTTATCTTTTGTGCAAGCACCCTTTAAAAGCCTCATCAAGAGAGGCCTCCTTTGCTATTAATGTTTCTTGTTGTTTATTGCACGTAGGACTAACAGGGTTTTGGGATGCAAGGCAACAAATGCCTCTAATCATGGAGAAGAGGGTCATCGACACCCTAGAGCAGTTTGTGTCATCCTGAAAGGCACTTGGAAATCACACCTACCCTTGAGAGGGAAACATTACATCCTATTGTAACAATTGTATCAAAGTGATTATCCCTAAGAGGGATGTACTTGTAATTTGACTTTGGCTTCAAATATAATGGAATAAAGCGTATTTCTTATTGTCAATTTGTTGTCAATTTCTTGTTCTTGTATGCATTTTGTGTATCTTTCAATTCTTGCAATAGGAACCGATAGGTGTGAGCCATTTTTGGATCAGACAACTTCATTTGCTGGAAAATATGGTTGGAATGGAACAACAGAATTTTTAAAGAGGAATTCAGCTCAAAAGAGAGGACCTGGAGGATTATGTTAAGGAATTTATTAGAAACAGTAAAGACCAAAGTACAGGAATAATCTCCGATGACAGAGGCAAAATAAAACATTTGGGAACAACTATGGAATTAAATGCAACATGAAAGCTATAAGGAATAGAAAAAAGAACAAAGAGGGCTTTAGTTTTCTTTGTTGGAATAAGACATATACAGTTAAGAAGAAGGTAAAGTTTAAATAACAAGGGATTCAAAGATCCTAGGCAGATAAAAGAAAACAAAAAAACTACATTTTGAGCCTTGCCAAGAAAGGCAGGATATCAAAATGGATTTGTATAAGTTGATCAATTTTTTTTAATAAAATTTTTACCTTTTACTCTAAAAAAAAATTAGGGAAGCACCAATAAAATCCTTAAGGAATAACACCATAAGATCTCCTAATATGAAAGTTCCACTTAAGGAGGGCAAAGTCCCATAAGCCACTTCATGGGCAAAGATGATTAAATAAGACTGTTCTCCATGATGATTACAATTACAAATATCTCTTTTTTATATACCCATCTTCTAATTCTACTTCAGGGAACCTAGTACTAATATAATAATATAATATTATATTATAATACAATCAACCTTGGGTTATGTGTGGCCCATGCCAACCCACATACAATATAATAATATATCCCCAAATATCTATTCCTAGGTACCCTAACAACTTTGTTGTAATACCACTATGATGATTATGTAATATGGGTGGGGCCTGTTTCTGTTAGAGTTAAAGTGCACTATGCCTTCACCTTGACACTTGTCAGTTTCTCTTGACAAGTGTCATGTGTTGAATATATGCTTATGCCTATATATTGTAACCTATTTTTATCAATAACAAATATCTTAGTTTCTCCTCCTAACATTTGGTATCAGAGCAGGCTTTCCCTACCCTGTGAAAACCCTTGAGGGGGGATTTCCCTCATGGAAATCCTCCCTCCTCCCCTCATTTTTTTTAGCTTCTCCATTTTTTTTTAAAACTAGGGAGTATGCTCTCCATCCTTAGATGGATCAGAAACCAGAAGTTGGAAGATTAAATGGGTGCCAATATTTTATTTTTTATTTTTTTTACAGGTCGTTTGAAATTTTAGAAAAATCAAGTTCAAAAATTTCATCAAATGGCTGCGAGCAAGATGTATTGGGGGGAATCCTATTGCTGCTCAAGCTTGTTTTTCCCAAAGCCACATCCTTTGGGACTTCAAAAGCTGTATAAGAAGCCCTTTGTCTTCGATGGCGAGCTTTTGTCTGAAAGAAGCTACACTGTTTCTGTATTCCATGATGTGCTGGATATTAGTTCAGGTTATTCTGCAATAATTTGGATTTTCATGGAGAGGGACTAGACGTTCTGGCAAGTGCTGGTGCTCTCGGCCACGACAAGGAGAGCCATGAGGGAGCTGTCAGTGATCTGAAGCTATCGTTTCTATCAAATAACTGGAAGTTGACTGCCTCAAATGTTGTCCCTTTGCGTTGCATGGCTGATTTCCTAGAAATGATAGTGACCATGGTGGAAAAGTGTGCGCCTGCCTGCGTAGCCTTGGGCAAGACCGAGGGATTTCTAGCGCTCGACTGGTGTGACCGTGTCATCTATACTAGAGGCGAGGGATGGGATTTCTATTGCGATGGAGGATATCGTAACGTCTCGTGTGTGGAACATGCGTTACAAGTCTGGTGATTTTTTGTCTAGGCGGTAGGGACTTGGTCGTGAACAGCAGTAATAGAAAATAGTGGTTGGAGATATGACAATGGAGCGGCTTACAATAGGCACTGAAAGATCAATCTCAGGCCTGGTAGAGATTAGGCCTGGCGGAGATCAGGCCTTGCTACCAGTTTGTTGAAGTTTTTTTTGAGAGTCGCAAATCAATCACCTTGTTTTTTAAGTCTCCATGACTGTAATGTATTGTTTTGTACCTATTTTAAGGTAACTCAGCGGCATTTAAAGCTCTCCAGTTCGAGATGGAGCCTTGGCATATTTTATCGCGTACTTGATGGGTGAGTATGGCATATCCATGGAACGTGGTGTGCCCTGAAGCCTAAAGTGGAGCAAACTCATTGTTAGTGACCCGTAGACACCGATTTCTCCTTTGGTGACTGTCTCTTTGCTCGTTGTCCTGGTGAGTTTGCTCCATTCCAAGCACTACCGCACACTTGGCAGTTCAAGCCAGCTTGAAAAAGCAACAACCATGCTACAGACTACAATGATGGTGGAGATGTAGACTACAATGATAGCAAGAGACTGTTAAAAATTCATGAGCAATCAACGTCCGTGATGCGGTTGCTATATTTGTAGCATATCCTCTTCTAGACCGACTGTGCCTCACCTCGCAGACTGTGAAAGGGAGTATGGCGGCCCTGTGTTGGAGGAGCGAAATGTTTTTTTTTGTTTTGTGTTCGTAAGCACCTTGGACAAGAAATTGAAGCTGCCTTAGAAAACTTATGGTGCCACTCGAGCTGGCGAAAGTCGAACCCTGCTGGTTTTCTTGAGATTGACATGCCATGGTATTTTTTCTGTTGCTAGAGTGTTGCTGCTGCCGTTCAAGGAGCTCGAACCCACAACGTGTCCGACTACTGGGCTTTCGAAAGGTTCGGGGTTTGAACTACGACCCTGCACCACTTCCCCAAGCCGAAGTACCATACCCCCTGGAGAATTATTTCCATCGACGAAGATTTAAAAGTGGGTCACCATGAAATTTGTTCGTCGCATTCGCGTTCAGGAACGTTATCGACGACTTGCTCGCCGACCTCATTCAGTATTTTCTAATTCATTGTTTCTCGGTGCTGCTGTGAGTGAGGCGTGGGAGGAATTGCTGAACTATGGAGGGGGATTCACCTCACTGCCACTGCCACCGCCCTCGTCGCCACCACTGCCCAGATCGTCATACCCGTTGGAGGCACAAATTGGCGCATGTTCGTGGGCTCCACATAACCCATGACATATGTTTAAAATGCCAAATCTTTTTTTTAATGCACAATACTCACTTAAGTCTTAATGGCCCATGCATTTTTTTTAAGTCTTGATGGATGATCCGCTGGAAATTGGGCAGGCTCAAGCAAAATCTTCGTAGCAGGACGTGCCATGAGCCAGGGCCTGCAATCCAGGAGCTGGTCAAAGGGCTTCCTGGGTAAGCCCGATGATTTGATTTGTATGGGGCTTTTCATCCCCTGGACAATGGGGCATGATTGGCATTTTTTATCATTTATTTTTTCACATGGAAGTGGAAGTGGAAGGCCCTCATGGCCTCTTATTGTATTTTTCAGAGAGATGATGGCCCTAAATGGCCCATGTAATTCCCCTACGAGGGAAAAATTGATGATGTTTTTTTCTTCCGCCAGAGAGAGATGCTGCCAAAGTGCGAGGTTTTAATTGTTGTCTTGGAGAGGCATGTTGTTTTTCATTATGATGGAGGCCTCTTTGATAATGGAATATAGGGGTATTTATAGTCGTTGGAAACGTTTTTCCACAACAGACACAATGATGGTGTCAAATTGTAATTTTGAGGCTGTTTCACTTCAGTTTTTTAGCCTCAAAGTTTTTCTACCTTGGAGTGCACTCTCGGTTGTACCCGACACTCCCAAGGTAATTTTATATGTGATCCTTGTACCTAGTGACCTTTTCTATACACTCGGCGAATGCAGCGGTTGGTTACCCATGCATTTCGGTGGGATGAAATGGTCACCATAAGGACACTTATACTAGGGACTACAGACATAAACACCCTAGACTCTATCCGAGGTTTTTTCTAGATCTACTTCTGAAGACTACAGACGAAGACACTTCAGAAGATTCTCTTCTTTTCTTCTTCTCTCCTCCTATTTTGATCTATGGCTCATTTTATTGTATTGAGTGCATTTTCGACAGAGACCAACACTCTTATATGGCTCATTTTTCCTTTGTATTAGGTGCATTTTCGACAGAGACCGACACCTTCTAGATTGAGTTCACCATGAGGAGGGATTTCATACTCATGGTGAATCTAGTCAGTGACCTATGAGAGGCAACATCCTCTGAGGATGACCTGCAGAGGCAACAGACCCAGAAGTGGCTGACCCTAAGGCACCCATGATGACCCCGAGGCACTTAGACAGCTGACCCAGTGGCAACAGACCCGTGGAAGTGGCTGAACCTGAGGCAACAGACCAAGATGTATACATAGTGAATCTAGCATTATTCACAGTTGGAGATCCAAGCACAAAGAGCAAGAGCCTAAGACCAAATTAGCAATAAAGGAGGATGTAGAATTTTCTTTTAGAAGTCAACATTAAGGGGGAATGTTACCTAATGTTGACTTGTTTTTTTCTTTAGTTAGGATAGTGCACTTTAAGGGGGAATGTTAGAGTTAAAGTGCACTATGCCTTCACCTTGACACTTGTCAGTTTCTCTTGACAAGTGTCATGTGTTGAATATAGGCTTATGCCTATATATTGTAACCTATTTTTATCAATAACAAATCTCTTCAGTTTCTCCTCCTAATTGTAACCTATTTTTATCAATAACAAATCTCTTCAGTTTCTCCTCCTAACAGTTTCAATTCCATATAACCAATTTTTTTAATAATCATTTTTTTGAGTTTACACTAGTTTTTTTGAGGGATCTTGGTCCCCTCATACTAAGTGGGGTTTGAACCTCGAACCTCTCAAAGATAGGAAAAATCCCTTACTATTGAAGTAAGCTTACAACTTTTATAAGTTTACATAAGTTTTTATGAGGGGTACCAATCCCCTCATACTGAGTGGGGTTTGAACCTTGGACCTCCCAAAGAGAGGCCAAAGCCCTTACCTCTGTAGTAAGTTTGCAACTAATTTTTTTCAATGATTTTACATGGATTTTTATGAGGGGTCTCGCTCCCCTCATACTGAGTAGGGTTTGAATCTTGGACCTCTCAAAGAGAGACCAAAGCCCTTACCATTGCAATAAGCTTGCAACTATAATCCCATATAACCAATTGAAAATAAAATATTAAATTTTAAATTTTGACTAACAAAAAATATAAATTTTTATTTTTAAATATGGACATCAAAAATCAAATGGCATTAGTTCAACTGCTTTAATTCCTCAACTTTTAAGGAGAAAACCTAGGTTCAAATCTTATAAAGCAATACATGCGTAATTGTAAAGTTGTAATATCATTATAAAGTCATGATATCATACAAGTGGGGTGTGTCTCAATCCCACATAAGTAATTAAAAAAATAACATTATTTTCAATTGGTTATATGGGATTGAAATGACCCCCACCCATATTACATCATCACTACATAGTGGTATTACAAAAAAGCTTGGATAGTATCCATGTCGCAAGATTTTCCCTTGGTCTCCTCCTTAAATGTTGATGAATCTAATCGGTTGAGATAATGCCACTTGAAAAAATAACATTTAATAAATATAAATATAAAAAAAAAAACAATTAAATCTGCTCATGTAGAGGAGTTGGAGAGCAAGTGGGTAGTTAAAACTCTCCATTTATCGAGAGGCCCAGGTTCAAATCTCTCCCCTCACATGTTGCGGATATGTTGTATATAAAAAGGTTCCTCATAAAAAAAAAAAAACAATTAAAAGATAACAATATTTAATAAAATAACAAAAAATATTATTAAATTTAAAATTTAACATAATTTTGTGGTAAGGGCTTCGACCTCTCTTTGAGAGGTCCAAGGTTCAAACCCCACTCAATATGAGGGGACTAGGACCCCTCATAAAAACATGTGTAAACTCATTAAAAAATATTTAACATAATTTTAAGTAATGGTAATAACTCAAACTAATTACATTTCTCATTCTAAAAAAATAGTCCAAGTTAAATCTTGTCTATCAATTTATACATAGCTATCAAGCTATTATAATACCACTATGTGATCATGATGTAACTTATTTTAGTATTTTTTTTAATAAGTTATATGTGGCTTCTATTGGGGCCACTCCTATCAAAATACTAAAATATTACATTTGTTGCAACACACCTTTTTATCAAAATTCATTAAAAAACATACCTTTTTATCACAATATTTTTCATTTCTTTTTCTTTTAGATATATTCTTCAACTTCTTGCAAGTGTCATGTTTCCATAATTAGCTCCTTGATATCATTTTTATTAAGAGATGAAATCTTACTTTGGCCCATTGCCTTCTAAAATTTTAATTTAACTAGGAAGAAGATCAACACCACAATTGGCTAAATTATCAGCTACCAGATTTCCTTCTCTATAAATATGTTCACACTTCCATGAGATCGCCTCTAGTAATAGGTGATGAATATCAACAATAATATTATTTTTTATCCAATCTCCACATTCATTTTTATAAATAGCATTGATGATAATGTGTGAATCCCCTCAATTGAAATATATTTCCATCATTTTTCTGTTACAATTTTAATCCTTGTAAGAAATTCTCTATCCTATGCATAGTTTTTAGTTGAAGTTCCATATGATTACGAGTAAGTGAGTAGAATTTTGCATTCATTATTTATAAAAACACCACCTCCACTAGCGTTTCCCATATTTTTTAGAAGCAGCCTCAAAATTAATTTCGATAAACTCAATTTTTGGACATTTCTATTTTATCGTAGATCAAAGTAGATCCTTCATTTTAATTTCATTATCATAGATGACTCTTTCATGTATGTACAAATCATGTAGCCAAGTTATTAGCATCTCTTTTTTTGCAATTGATACTTCCCATGATGAGCACCATATTTGTAGATATTTTGCAAGAGAAGCAATAATACGGTTTCAAATTTTTTTTTTTTTTTTGAACAAGTGGTTGTACTCAAATCCCCAACACTTGAAAAATTACAACTCTCTCCTTTAGAGCATGAGAGTTTACAAACATATTCATTTCTCATCTCAATTGAGTTGTTATAGCTAGATACCTACATCATTTTTCATAAAATGTCTAAATTCTTGATTTTCAATTTTTGTGTGAATACAAATATTCCATAATTCAACATCCTTCTTCTTGACATTTTTCTACAAAAACCTTCATAAAACCAAAACTTCACCTCTATTGTATATGCATTGCATCTTAGTATAGTAATATTTTTGAAACATCACACTGTCATAGTTTGCTTTATCGAATCTAGATTGCTAGTTTCCTTCCTGAAGCATAAGTGCAACCATAAATATTGTAGTACATAGTTTTATGAAAAACAGGTTAATATTATAAAGTAAAGTAAATATTACCAATGCAAAACAATAAAGTAAATCTTAAACATTATTTGATTCAAGTAGTCAACATTTTTTTGTTAGCTTCAACTAAACTTAATCCTTCCTATAACCATGGAAAAGAGAGTTTAACTTCATGATCCTCAATTAAACCCCCTCTATTGGCTAGCCTATATGCACATTTGTTTTCTTCCCTTAAAGTATGTATAAACTTGATTTCTTCAAACTCTATAGCAAGGTATTGTATTTCCACAATTATATCTTGTATATTTCATGGAGCCTTTGCTTTCCTCAAAATTGCATTTATTACTATTAATGAATCACCTTCTATCCATACTCTGTTCCAATTCAGTTTTTTGCATATTGTTAACCCTTCCAAAGTTGCCCAAGCTTCAACTTTATTATTTGTTTTAAATCCACTATTGAAAGCGTAATGAGACAAAATCTCTCCTCTGTTATTTTTAATTATTTTTTCTCCTCTTGGTCCTAGATTTTATTTGGAATATGATTCCAAACTTGGGCATGATTTTGAGATTTATTTTTAAAATTGTTATTATTTCCAAGCCATAAATTCCAACAAATAATGGCAGGGCCAATCCTTCAAAGAATACATAATAATTTATCTTTGAAATAATTGATCCAACATTTCATCAACTATTTTAATGTTGATGGAGCTACCCAATATAATTTCATATTTAAAAAAAAGTAACTCCAAATGGTGTGAGCAAACAAACAATGAAGAAGTAAATGGTCTGATGTTTTAAAATCCTTCTCAGACAAGACACATCTAAAAGGTCCATAATATCCTCTTCTTTGTAGACTCTCCTATAATAATCTTACTTTGAACTTCTAACCATAGGAATGTTGAGGCCTTAGAGAAAGCCTCTAATGATGAAATATTCTTCGAAGAAAAATATTTAGGAGAAGGAAATTTTTATTGTTCTAAATCCTCATATCCCAACTTGATAAAGTATCCTCTATCCTTTGATAAATTTTAAACCAACTCATTATTTTGTGTAAACATCGATAAGTACAACTCTTGAAGTAGCTTTTGAAGCTCATCTACAATTTTTTTGAGTTCCTCTCCTTCAACTAGGTTTCTCAAATAAATTCATGACCTACAGTTGTTGCTTATAATAATATAGTCTTTGGCCTTTGGACCTTTACATGCTAAGAATGCTTGAGCTAATGGTTACCATTTTGAATCAGAGATAAGAGGATAAGGCTTCAACCAAGCATTAAACCAAAAATTGACATAACTCTCCTCATTGACTAACCATCTAATATGTTTCTTTATCAATTGCAAACTATTTGATATGAAGTTCCATTTTGATGATCCTTTGGGTAGAGTTATTTTTCTAAATAATTTCATTCAATAAAGAAAATATTTATATTTTTGAAGTAACATTTCTGCCAAATTCTTTCGTTGATCTCTGAATAATCTCCACCCAAGCTTTGCTCCTAATGCTAAATTCATTAGTCTATAATTTTGCAAGCCTTCTCCTCCCATGTTCTTTCCTTTGCAAACCCTATCCCACTTACAAAGAGGAAACCTAATTTTTTCCTCATAACCTTTTTATAGAAAGTCTCTTTTGATTTTATCGATTTTTGATGCTATACCTATTGGTAATATTGAAAGTGACATCATATAAATAGGGATGGATTGCAATGTAGTCTTTAAGAGTTGTAGCCGCCATGGTTAAGAACTTACCTTTACAACCTACCAAGCAAGCTTTCATTCTATTAAAAAAAAAGATCCAAAGATCCTTTTTCATTTCCTTTATGAGACAAAGGAATTGCCAAGTAGGTTGATGGAAATTTTTTAATTTTAAACCTTAAAATATTCAAAATAATTTGTTTTAAATGTAGGGCAATATTAATTAAAAAATCATAGATTTTGTAGTATTAACTAACTGTATTTCAATGGCGTAAAAGGTTTAAAATGATTATGGCATGGCGGTTATAGGGACGGATTGCATGAAGATCTATGTGGCGACTTTCGGGACGGACAACGCAGAATACTGTGGCGGCCATAAAAGCTGGATAGCTTGCCCAAATTCGTGGTGGCTACAGATTCCACCATGTTAAAAAAAAAAAAACTAACTGTCTAGTAGCCTTCTCAGAGCATGATAATATTGATTTAAACTCCATGGCCTCACTGATTGAGGGATGACCTAAAAGAAAAGTATCATCAATAATTTGGAGATGAGATTCAAAGGGACCATTTTTTGCAACTTGAATACCTTTGATTTTTCCTTCCATTTTTGCCTTTGAAAAATATCTCCCTAATGCTTTCACAATATAATGAATGGAAAAGGAGAAAGTGGTTCACCTTGACGAAGTCGACAAGATGACTTGAAGTAACCAACAAGAGAACCATTGTTCAAAATAGAAAATTTTGTAGTGCTATAACAACATTTAATCCATTTACACCAACTATAATCAAAACCAAACTTTATGAGAATAACATGTAGAAAATTCCAGGAAACCCTATCATATGCTTTGTTCATATCTAATTTCATAAGCATACCTAGTTTTTTCATGGAATTAAGAGAATGTATGGCCTCTTGTCCAATAATTATACCATCAAGAATTTTTTTACCACAAAAAAAGCCTCCTTGTTCTTATGAGATAACACAACCTAGAATACCCTTCAACCTATTAGCCATAATTTTTGAAATAATATTACAAATCATATTACAGAGGCTTATTAACATATTTGCCTTACCTTTCTTGGGAACCAACGTTACCTTACCTTACCTTATTGATTTAGACCATCCTAGAATACCACCATTATTTTCCAAAGGAGATAGAACAATGTTAAAATGACCCCCAACAATCCATAGATCACAATGAGTAATCATTATATTTGACAAAAATATGCTAAGGTCCTTCCAACACCTTTCATGAGGAGTAACTATGGTTGGAGCATATACATTTATAAAACCAACTTTGATGTTTTTCTTTTTCTTGCAAAATAATCCAACAACCCAATTAATTTTTACTTCTAATAATTGTCCATCCTATTTTCATTTATCCCATATTATTACAATACCAACTGAATCTCCTATAGAAGAAACTGCTAAAAAATCACCCATCTTCCATATCTTCTTAAAAGCATCCTTAAATTCTTCATTGCTTAATTTCTTGTATTAAAATAAACTTAGGACTATAACAACCTATTAATTCCTTAATAACTCTTTTTTAGGGATTGTATTCATACCCCTAATATTCAATGATATCATTTTTATTACAAACACTTTTTATTTTTATTTGTGGGTTTAGTCCCACTTCTTGTTAACACCTGTGAAATTATTATTTGGCTTCCCAAATCAACATCCTTTTGAGTTTATTTTTATCTTTGTTCCTACTTTTATGACCTTTCTCTTTTTTTTTCCATTCCCACCAACACTCTCATCTTCATAAATCTCTTCTATTTTTCTATTTTTTTCATATTTTTCATATGAGAATTATCTTCTAAATATTTATGTTGCCCTAAAGAATCAAAATTGCAAGGGATAATCTCATTAGCATTTTCCTCTTTATGTTGCCTTGAGAAATCTAAACTGCATAGATGATCCTCCATAGTCATTACTTTCTTATGTTTTCTTGGAAACCCTAAATTTCCTTAAATATCTTGTATATTATTTTATTTATTGTACTACTCTTGAAACCCTAAAGTGCAATGAATACACTATGTACTACTTTTATTTTTATTGTAAAGATAATATTTTATGCTACTTGAGGAAAATAACAACGATTTACTTGGATTAAGCTTCATTTGCTTTAAAATTCACCGCAACATATTCTTTTGCTTTACAATTTTTCCTTCCCTATTTCTTTGCACCTTTAGATCCTATATTTTAACTTACGCATTGTACTTCCCCATCCCTCATATCATTTTCTCTTCTAATGGTTGATTCAAATGAATTGTAATGGCCTTTACCACCTGATGATGAAGAGGATTTTTTTCTTGCCACTTTATTAGGAGTGGAAAATATTTGATTTGACCTAGCTTCTCCTATGATATGACCTTGTTTCATATTGAAGCTACCCTCATACCCAAAACAATTTCTCTTTCTCTATCATTGTCACTTTGAAGTCTCTTGCCATGTGCCTAGTTTCATGACATTTGTGACATTATAATGCAATGTTTTCATAATCCACTTGTTGATCCCATTCTCTTGATTCAAATTTAATCCTAATGGACTACAATAAAGGTTTTGAAATATCCATGAAAACACATTTTTGAATGTATACAACATGCATTCTCTCCTTAGTAGTTGTTTCCTCTTGGATGAATTCACCTAGAGTATTAACAATATTCTTCAAAACATTCTTATTGATGAGTTTATAAGGAAGTCCAAAAAGCCTAATCCATATCAAAAGCCTTTTAATAGTTTCTATCTCCAAAAAAAAAAATTCATTCCAACGTCTTAAATATAATGCATATTTTCCCCTTGACAAAGGGCCTCCATCCTTCATTTTATCCCTTATTTCTAAACTAGAGAAAACAATGAGGAAAAATACTTTTAGAAGAAAATTCATGGAGTAATTTGAATTCAATCCCCACTTCCACTTGATCCAATTTTGAATCTCATAAAAACCTAGCTAGTATCCATGGAACTTACATATTAATCCTCTAGTTTTAAGAACCATTATATCATGCTCAATCATCTCATCCTTGTTAATCACTTATGGTGTAGTATTCGGTACTTGGATAGGTTTTGCCATAGATTTGCTCTTCCTCTTGTTGCTAGCTAGGGCATCCATACTTCCAACTAAGGCATCCTTAAAGTAAGGATTTTAAAAAATGACTTTCTTTCTATGTTACCTAGATTTTCTTCACACGAGTTCTTTAAAGTCTCCTAAGATCTAGAACAAAGAGTGGCACTTATTCCTTAATCACACCTTGCTTTCTACTTCCTGCTTCCTTCTCATGCTTCCTCTACTTGCTCATGGTAACATATTTTAATATTAAAAATAAATAATCATAATTTTATTATAGTAGGATGTGTGTGCTTGTGAGTGAATATGTTAAAAATAAATTAAATATAGACATGCGTGCTTATTTTATATTTAAATATTTTTTAATATGTCTTTAGGAGGAGGTGTCCAAGGATATTTATCTAATTTGCTTCATTTTCAAGTTTATCAAGGGCTTCTTTTTAAGTCAATATCATATTTTGAATCATTTATATGGGTTTGAAATGGTCCCATTTGTATAATATTGTCGTTATATTTTTTATTGGATAATAAGAGGTTGTACTTGGATACCCCACCCTTGACAAATTACAACTCTCTTCTTTAGAGCTTGAGAGTTTACAAATAGATACACTTCTCATCTTAATTGAGATGTTATAGCTAGAAACCTACATCATTTTATATAAATTGTTTGAATTATTGATTTTCGTTTTCTAAATCTTTTCAATTTTTTGTATGAAGATAAATATTCCAGCATTTAGCACCCTTCTTGACATTTTCAAATAGCATCCTTCACAATACAAACTTCACCTTTACTATCTATGCGTTGCATCTTAGTAGAGTAATATTTCCAAAACATCACATTATCATAGTCCACTTTACCAAATCTAGATTGTTAGTTTTGTTCCTTGAAACACAAGTGCGACCATAAAAATTATAATAAATAGTTTATATGAAAACATATTATTGTTACAAAATAAAGCAGATATTACCAATGGAAAACATTAAAGTAAATCTTAATCCTTAATTGATTCAGGTAATCAACATTTTTTTGTCAGCTTCAAGTAAACTTACTACTTCCTCTAACCATGGAAAGAAGAATTGAACTTCACGATCCTCAATCAAAATCCCTCTATTGGCTAGCCTATCTGCACATTTTTTTCCTTCCCTTAATGTATGTGTAAACCTGATTTATTCAAACTCTTTAGCAAGATATTTAATTTTCACAATTATCTCTTATATATTCCATGGAACCTTAGCTTTCCTCAAAATTGCATTTATTATTATGAGAGCACCTTCCATCCATATTTTGTTCCATTTTATTTATTTGCATGTTTTTAACCCTTCTAAAGTTACCAAAGCTTCAATTTTATTATTTGTCTTAAATCCACTATTGAAAGCATAATGAGACAAAATCTCTCCTCTATTATTTCTAATAATCCTCCTCCTCCTAATCTTGGATTTCCTTTAAATGCTCCATCAAAATTCAATTTAACCCACTCCACATCTAGTGGTTTTCACTTTATATTATTTGTCTTCTTTTTGCTTCTCTTGTACCAAACATCATAATTCCATTTAATGAATTGACTCCATCTATCAAGGCTCTATGCTTCTATATTAGGGACTAGGTGAGTTGATAGGGTTGGTTAAGACTCCTCTATGGCTAAACATATCTTCCTTTTCATTGCCTCTAAACTACTTTTCTTTCCTTTAAATATTCTTCAATTCCTTTCTACTTTTCTTTCCTTTAAATATTCTTCAATTACTTTCTAGCCATACAATCCAAAGTATTGTATTTTTCGGTATATCCCATATTTTCTATAAAATCTCACTTTTATAAGTGCTTTGTCATTGCTTTAACCAATCTTCAATTCTACTATTCATCACCATGCATTTACCAAACATATTAAGAATCCATTTCCATATATTCCAGAATATTGAGAAATGTCCCAAGGGATGGTCTATACTCTCCCCATTTTTACAAAGAACATATTGAGAGGGGCCATAAAAACCCCTTTTGATAAGGTTATCCCATGATAAAATTCTAATATGAACTACTAGCCAAATAAACATTTTGACTTTAGGAATGTTTGGGCTATCCCAACTATCTCTCCATATTTTAGTGATATTATTTTTTTGGTAAGTTAAGGATTTTTATTAAGGGGACATTTGAAAGGTGCCCCAATGCCTTAGTACAATAGAAAAGAAAGGGATGCAGGGATTACCAAAAATGCATCCTAAAGGAACAAACAAAAGAGACAAGGATGCAAGGATTACCAAAAATGCATCCTAGAGGAACATAAAGGAACACAAAAGGACTAATAGAATTGAAACCAAAAGATAGAGAAACCTCAATGAGCCAACAACAGTAGCCAGGAAGTCGTTCAATCAATGACAGGTACCTTGGTAGTTTTCTTTTTGTCTTCCTTGGTCTCGTCCTTAGAGACGTCCTTGGTCTCGTACTTAGGGAAGTCCTTGGAACTTCCTTGGTGATCTCAATGACGTCATCCTCTTTCA
The DNA here is from genome assembly GCA_028583015.1 of Wollemia nobilis. Lineage (NCBI taxonomy): Eukaryota > Viridiplantae > Streptophyta > Pinopsida > Araucariales > Araucariaceae > Wollemia > Wollemia nobilis. Next base: position 3,447,441 of record JAQPPZ010002072.1, on the reverse strand, counting down.
CCTCAAATTTATTGGTAGCAGTAGAATTTGAAGGGGCCTCCTCATCGAAGGTGTCACAGAAGAACAACAAACTGAGCACGTTCCTTTGATATTTCAATTGTGATATAGCACTCCCTATAGCATCCCAAGCGGTATCCAAATGGGCAATAGTAGCAGACGTAGTTTTGATGATAAATTTATGCAGATACTTTTCAACAGGGTCATTGAGGTCATCCTCATCCTCTTCCTTAACCTTCTCAGGGGTGTGAATTTCTTTGTTTCTGAGCCGTTGGGAACTCCTTGTGGGAGTAACCTCCACTTTTACCTTCTTCCTAGCACTATGAGGGCCTTGACATTTTTCTTCCTTTCCCTTTATTTTGGCACCTCTCACCATAGGAGCAGGTGTGGAAGAAGTGTCATCTTCTGTGTTGTCCTGAATGGTGATATTACCCTTGGAAAACTTCTACAACATAAATGCATAAAGGACCTTGAACAGACCTTGGTGAGAAGGCCAAGCTTCTTCCTTCTTGGTACGGGTTGAGGTTATAGTGATATTATTATTTTGTTGGTGTTGTACATTATATCCACTTCTTGTTGTGTAGTCTCTTGAGATATTCAACTCCCAAATCAATTTATCCTTGGCTCCCCTCGGAATAATCATAGTTATGTTTTTACTAAATTGCCTCCTAGCATCAATGTCTTGTATACTTGTAAAAAATCTTATTTCCATTTGTATATTCCTTCTCGATCCTTGTACAAAATGTTTGAAACCCTATCACCATATTTTTTTTGAAGCAATCTCATCCAAGGTTTCAAAATTGGATCTAAATTGAGTGATTTTTTATTGCACCAAGTATCCATCCAAATAGATTTTTTTCTCCAGTTCCCACCACCCATATTAAACCTTTAACCATAATATCAATAGATTTTTTTTAAACAATTCTAAAGAGCAAAATCATTTGGTAGAGAGAATGCAATATATATTAAACTTGGGTCATTGGGATTAACATACTTAGAAGAATTCTTGTCCATTGTCTTTGACTCTCTTTGTACAATCTTCATATTAATTTTTTCCTAAGAGCTAAGTTTGCATATGTAAGAACTCTTAAACCAAGACCTTCCCTAGATTTAACATCACACGTCTTGCTCCATTTCACCAAAGGAAAATTCCTTTTATCATGTAAATTTGACCATAAAAATGATCGCATAATATAGACTAAACTTTTTTTAACTGATTTTGGCATAGAATACAATGACATAAAATATGTTGGAATGGCCTGTAAGACTAAATTAACTGCACTCTTATTACTAACAATAACCATATACCTTTCCACGCTGGAAGTTTATTCTAAACTTTACTAATAACTAGATTTCATTTTTCTATTATCATCCTCCCCTCAAATAAAGGTATTCCTAGATAAGTTGCAGTTAAATTTACCTCCTTCATTTGAAGTAACCTATAAATTCTTGCTTTGATATTAGTTGGAATGTTAAGGAAGTAAATTTTGGATTTTGTCCTATTAAATTTTTGCCCTGAAGCTCTTTCGTATTTCTTTAAAAATTTATTCAATGCTTTGGCCTTATTTATCCTTGCCCTTCCAAAAGGGTTGTATCATCTACAAACTTTTGATGGATGATGTTGTTGATATTATTACTAACCTTAAGTCCACCATAAAGCCCATATTTGTAATCCTTCTTTAAGTTCCTACTCAAAACCTCTACCATAATAATGAACAAATAAAGAGATAGAGGATCTCCTTGTCTAAGGCCTCTCTTGGCTTTAAAATATTATGTTACTAACCCATTGACCAATACTAAATAAGAAACTATAGAGACACAAGCTTTAATCCATCTAACTCATTTCTTCCCGAATCCAAAATTTTCTAAAATTGTAAAAAAAAATCTTATTTAACCTTATCATATTCTTTACTCATATCAATTTTTAAGATCATTGCTTTCTCTTTTCTTGAAGTTGTTGAATGTATAACTTCATGAGCTACTGTGTTCCCGTCTAGAAGTTGTCTCTCTTTCACAAATCCTCCTTGCTCTTCTGAAATGATTTTGTCTAACAATGACCTTAATCAATCTACCATTACTTTGGAGATAATCTTATACGTCATAATACATAGGCTTATGGGTCTAAAAGAATCAAACAATTCAACATCCTTCTTTTTTGGAATTAGGGTAATATATGTTGCATTTATTTTATAAGGTATGTATTGTTTTACCCTAAACTGTTCCATTGCCACCAATAAAGAATCATTCACTATATCCCAATTATGTTGGTAAAAAATTGCAAAGAGCCCATTTGGACCCTGGGATTTATCCTTATTAAAAGAGAAAAGAGCTAAATGAACTTCTTCTATAGTAATAGGCTTCATCAGTTTTGTATTGTCTTCATTCGTTATAACTGAAAGAACATCTTAAAGAAGTTTATCATTAAGAACTTCAATCTCCTCTGATCCTAAAATATTCTGATAAAAATACTTTGTCTCTTTTCTAATATCACTCTGATCTGCAATCCAAACCCCTTCTATTGATTTAATTCTACTAATTATAGATGTTGATATTTGTACTATAGCCATCCCATGAAAAAACTTTATATTATTATCTTCTTCTTTTAACCATGTTTGTCTTGCTTTTAGTCTCTAGAATTTCTCTTCCATACTCAAAATATTATGATATTCATTAAGCAACTCCCTTTCCTATGAGCTTGGATTATTATGATCACTTTTTTGGAATTTTAAAAGTTTATATTTTAGTTCTTTCTTCTCAAAAATATTTTCAAAAGTTTTTTTGTTCCATTCTTTTAATCTAAATGTCATAGATTTAATTTGATTTGGAAGAGCATACAACCCACCATTACCTAAATAATTCCATGTTTGAGTTATCATATCAAAAAATTGAGGATGGTCTTCCCACATCTACTCAAATTTAAAATATGATATTTTTTTAATTCACTTACCACCATTTTAACTCGTATTGGCTAGTGATATGAACCAATCCTTGTTATGGTATTAATTTTAGTACAAGTTACTTTATCTAGCCAATGATCAAAGAGTATGTATCTATCTAATTTTTCTGCTATTAGGTTATGGTCTGTCCTGTTGTTGGTACAAGTATAGTTGTCTTCTTCAAACTAAACCTCCCATAGATTATTGTTTTGAATAAAAACTTAGAAATCTCTCATACTTTGGGATAATTTCCTAATTCCCCCAAAAATTTCATCCAACTTTGTTATGACAATAAAATCTCCTATGATCATAAATCAGGTTTCTTGGTCTTTACTTCTCATAAAGGCTTCAATCCCACTCCAAACTTCTAGTCTACCTGACTGAGTTGTAGGTCCATAAACATTGATAAGGATGAAACGACAACATGCAAAGTAGCAAGTGACTAAAGAGGCTATCAAATGCCTAGTTTTATGAATGGTTATACAAGATATTCTAGAAGGATTCCAACAAATTATAATTCCCTTTGTCACTCCTTTAGAATCCATAGCATCCCATTCACATTTTGTCCATACTGCTTTCATAGTTTTTAAAACATTTTCTTTTGTTATTTTAGTTTGTTGGATACAAAGAATATCAGGCTTATTACTTAAATAGTATATTGTCGTTATCTAATAGTATTACAATATTACCATAAGCTTGATAATTATGTATGTGTTTTGGTCAGATTTAAACTTTGATCTCTTCTTTAAAAATAAAAAATATGTAATATTGAACTAATGCTATCTAATAAATTTGATTATTTTAATAAATAAAATAAATTTTATTTTCTATATATATAAATGGTTGTAATAAAAATAAATATCATATAATCTAAATAAGTTTACTGGTAAAAGTTTTAAAACTTTAAATCGCGGTGTGGGTGAGTGTGTGAGGGGGTGGGTGTGTGGTGGCTTTGTGTTAAATTCTCTATTGATAAGTATAGCTCTCGGCTTTATGAGGGGTCATGGTTGGAAGGAGACTGCTTAGCCCTGTACGTAGGTCATAGAGGTTTCTCACAATAACCAAATAAATAAATAAAGTTTTAAAACTCTAAATAAATGATATACTATTCAGCTTAAAGTTATAAACCATGTTTTAATTTACTTTAACTAAAAATAATAATATAATAATATTTCATTGAGGTTTCTCACAATAACCAAATAAATAAAAAAAGTTTTAAAACTCTAAATAAATGATATACTATTCAGCTTAAAGTTATAAACCATGTTTTAATTTACTTTAACTAAAAATAATAATATTTCATATGTCATATTATATCATATTAACCTGTAATAATAATATATATCATGTAATCTAAATAAGTTTAATGATAAAAGTTTTAAAACTCTAAATAAATGATTTACTATTCAGCTTAAAGTTATAAACCATGTATTAATTTACTTTAATTAAAAATAGTAATAATATAATAATATTTCATATATCATATTAACCAAAAATAATAAAAATATAATAGTATTCTACATGTTATATTAAATCTCATATATATAATATTTGGTTAGTGCAAGAAACCCCTACGATAAACGTACAGGACTGAGCAATCTCCTCTCATTCATGACCCCTCTAAAGTTGAGAGCTATGCTTATCAATAGAGAATCAATCCCAATCCCAGATTACTTTAAAAAACATTCAAGGGTTAAGTATGAGGGAACTGGGACCCTTCATAAAAACTTGTGTAAATCATTAAATTTTTATCAAGTAACATTAGCTTAACTAGTTAGATTCCTCAACATTTAAAGAGGAAACCAAGGTTCAAATCTTTCCAAGTGATATATAGATAATATTCAAGTATTGTTGTAATATCACTATGTGGTGATGATTTCATGTGAGTGGGTTCTATTTCAATTATATATAATCAATCGAAAAAAAACACTTAACGACACCTAACTTTTACAAAGGTATTAGTCTGAATCCTTTGAGTGCGTCTTAGACCAATGACGATCGATGAGCCACAAAATTGCTCATTTTTTGTACTCTTTTCCCCATAATGTGCGGCATATATTCTTGTAGATATAAATGTTTTATGGAAATTATATATATAATTGACAGTTTATTTTGCATGTTTTCTAATATTTGTCTTTAAGTGTAATTTGTGTAGATTTAGTGGAAATCGTTGCATTTTGGCATGTTTTCGTCAAGGTCCAACTCGGACCTGGCACTTACAAATTAATGAAGGGAAAACATCTACAGAGTATCGGTAAAAAGGCACGAAGTCAGGCACCAAGTCCTTTGAAGCGCCTGACTTCCGTTCGGCATCTAACTATTAGGCACCTAATTTTCGTTAAGCGCCTGCTTCCCGTTGTACGATGGAAGGCGCCTGCTTCCCATTGTACGACGGAAGGCGCCTACTTCCCATTGTACGATGGAAGGCGCCTGCTTCCCGTCATGCGAATGAAAGGTGCCTGCTTCCCGACTTCTTCAACCGCGACGCCTGATTCCCGTTAGCATCAAACTTCAGCATGACTTTGTGGTCGGTAGAACAGAGCGAACGCGTCGACAACCAGCTTGAAAGGATTTTTAGCATCATAACTGAACAAGGGATAATGTCAAAGGTGATTCGTCACCTATGTTGCAACTATTACGTAAATTTATTTTGTAAATCGGGCAAATCAAATATCAACGTATTCTAGAAATAGAATACGTTGAGATATTCTGATATTTTGCCCGATTCAAGCAAACAACTGTAATAATGAATCATGCATTGATTCATTCTAAAATTGTAATAGGGTTGGCTGCATACTTTATAAATATGCAGGCCACCCCTAAAGAAGACCCCCCGGACTTGTTATGTAATTTTCCAGTTGCAAACTGTTAATAAAAATCCCTGCATTATTCTTGTAAAAAGTATTCTCTAAGCATCCGATGAACATTCTACCATGGGCAGAACCTGCTGGAAGCGTGGGCCCACTTGCAACAGAGTTCTTCCCTATTTCCCTATTTTTCTGTAATTATTTTCATAGATTAATTTATTTCCAACATTTTCCCTATTTTCTGTAATTTCCAGCAAGGTAGTTATTTAGAGTTTTTATGTTTTCAGTCCTGTTTCTTAGACTTAGCATAGGATTATGGGTTTAAACATAAACTTCAACGAACATTAAACACCCCCAAAACCATAATCCAAGGGACTCATCTCCGAAGGAGGAATTACAAGCATAGATTTTGCACGGTTGCTCACAAGACTACGAGCTACCCCGGGTTGACAATTAAATGGAGGCAATTAATTGAACCATAGAAAAACTAACCAATATTTTGCCCAAAATTTTGGCACCATTTTCGAGGAGTAGCCATTGTAATTTCCTATTCTGAAGAAAGCTTAGTTACAGTAGTTTAGAGTGTTTTCTTCAGAAACCTTCATCTGAAACTTTGTATGAGTCCACCTAAGAACAGGGGACTAGATGATCATTTTGTCAAAAATAAAGAAGTCATTTCTCAAAATCCTTTCACTTCAGTAGAACCTCAACCTGAGACTGAACTCTCACCATCTCAATCTCCACCTGTGCATTGGCGGCAACACCCACTATTTGCACAGGATCTCTTTGAAACAATTCAGCAGAATCCTAGAGCAGGATCAGAGATAAGTAGAGTTCAATCTGAGGAGGATCTACTGAATGTTGAATGTTGGCAAGTAGTGTTAGATGGAACTATCTCAAACACTGACTTATCCCTCCTTCTGAAGGATAAAAGAAATGAATTAGAAGCATTGATAGCTACTTTGAATGAAGTAGGGGTAGAAACACCAGTAGTAGGTAGAATGGCAGAAAATCTAGAGGAAACATCTACTAGTTTTAGTTTTCCAATAGGAGAGGTAGGAGGAGATCACAAGATGAAACACATCTCTCCTGCCCACCTTCCAAATTTTAGAGGACTACCAATAGAAGATCCAGACCTATTTCTGTTTAAATTTGATGTTTTATGTAGATCTGTGGATTACACCATAGATCCTCAAAAACTAAAATTATTCCCTTCCACCTTAGATGATTCAACTTTGCATTGGTTCATCAGCCTAGGGGATAAATGGATAACTACCTGGGAATAGTTGAAGAAACTTTTCCTAGATCAATATCAAGATTTTGGCAGAGCAAGAGATGCAAGAGAGGAAGTCCTAGACATGACCCAAAAGGAAGGGGAGTCCATGGAAGAATACTGGGATAGGTTTAGCTTCAATCTGCAAAGATCACCCCATTCAAGACTAGGAGATAGGTCCCTAAGAAGTATTTTTTTGAAAGGATTGACAAATGAATCCTTGGAAGCTTTGAACATGATCTCTAGGGGAGACATTTACCAACACCAAATGGATGATATTCGGTAGTTGTGTCAAAATTTCTCAAGAAGAAAGGGTAAATTAACCTCTAGAAATGTTAAGCAATCAACCACTATCACTAAAATAGAAATAGGCAACATGTTAGAAGACCTTAAGAGCGAGATGTTATCATCTTTGGCTCTTCAAATGGATACTCTTCTACTTCAGAGAAAGAAGCAGGAGAATGAGGCAGCATTGGCCTACTTCTATCCTAAATGCAGAGGCAAACACCCCAAAAATGAGTGCCCAAAAAATAAAGTTCGTGTATGTGCTGTTTGTAAGAAGGATCATAAAATGAAGTTGTGTCCACAATTAATGAAATCAAAAGAGGAACCTGAAGTAGCTGAGGCATACTTCATGGGTAATAGGAGGAACTGGCAATAGTCTCCTATGGGTAATAATATGCAATCAGGAATGTCATCCTATGGGGGTAGTAATTACTAGAATCAAGGTCAAAACTAGCCACCCAACATGGGTTGGTATGGTCAACAACCTTGGAATCCATTTCCCCAAGGAGCAAATCCTTACAACCCTTATCCTTGGAACCAATATCAGCAACCTAGGTAGCAATGGAGAAATCAGAATGCTTGGAATCAGTATCCACAACATACTACTCCAGCTCCACTACAACCAAGTCTACCAACTTTACCTACTCCAAGGACTCCTCAGTTACCAGCACAACCAACAACAAACCCAAACAACAAGCAACCAACCTATCATATGGAAAATGAGATGTACCCTATGTATAATATAAAGGTAGATTATGATCCTATCCAGTTAAGGTCAGGAAAGCAATTAGGTGTAGAAGTCACTCCTCTTGTAGAAGAAGAGGAACCAATAGAAATAGAGAAAGGGGAATCACCCCTTATAGAAGAGGTAGAAGAAGAATCAACACCTGTACATAACAAAGAGGAGGTTCCACCTTTTCCACAAAGGTTGTAGGAACCCAAGAAACCAATACAAATAGAGTTTGATATCCTCTCTAGTTTAAAGAACTTAATAGTCACAATTCCTCTCTTTCAGGCCATAAGAGACATACCTATTTATGGGAAGGCCATAAGAGAGTTGTGCCTCAAGAAACTAGGGAGGAAACCAGCTAAATCAATCAGTTTGGTAGGTCAGTTATCTGACCTTATGCTAGGAAATACCTACAACCAGAAGTATTCAGATCTAGGAAGCCCTATGTTGACTATAAAAATAGAAGGTTGTATTTTACCCAACACACTAGTAGATTTGGGGGCTGCCATCAATGTCATGCCCCAGGAAACCATGCAAAAACTAAAATTGACCAACCTGAAGCCCACCAAAACTATGCTGTAGTTGGCAGATAGGTCTACAGTACTTCCTGATGGAATACTGGAAGATATCACTATTGTAGTAGATGCATGGGAGTATCCAACAGATTTTTTAGTATTGCAATCTAAGTCTGGACTAGGTGGATACCCATTAATCTTAGGAAGACCTTGGCTGGCAACAGTTGATGCCTACATAAGTTGTAGAGATGGGAAAATGACCATTTCAGATGGTCATAATATAAAGAAACTGATCATACATCCACCTGCATAGTCTACAGATTTGTTGGGAGAACTAGAGAATGAAAATCAAAATGTTGATGGTCTATCAATGCTCCAACCTGTGATGACACTTGAAGAGTTGGAAGATGAAAATGATGAGGATAGGATGATCTCCCACTTTTTTTAGGGAGAACCTTCCTATCCTCCTCCTGAGTTGCCATTAGTAGGAGTGAAAGACCACCATATTCAGCAAATAGAAGTTGCACCTAGTAGAATGTTGAATGTAGATAACAAGTTGACAATCGAACAATAGACCAAACTGAAACAAACATTGGAAAAACATCAAGATGCCTTTGCTTGGGAGTATTCTGACATGAGAGGAATAGCTCCTGAGACCTGTACACATCAAGTTCTTAGCATTTTTTTAGATATGATTGGAGAGACTATGGAAGTATACATGGATGATTTCATTGTATATGGTGAGACTTTTGAAATTGCCACAGAAAATCTAGAAAAAACACTTAAACGTTGTGAGGAAACTAACCTGTCCTTAAGCAATGAGAAATGCTATATGTTGATGTAGGAAGGGATAGTTTTAGGACATCACCTTTCTGCAGAAGGGATCAAAGTAGACAGAAAGAAAATTGAAGTCATCCAAACTCTACCTACTCCCAAAACACAAAAGGACATTCGTAGTTTCCTAGGATCAATCGGTTACTATAGGAGGTTTATATCAGACTTTAGCAAAACTGCTAAACCTCTTACCACATTGTTAACAAAATATGCAGAGTTTGTCTGGATTGAAGAATGTGAACAAGCATTCAACACCCTGAAGGAAAAACTGATAATTGCTCCTGTACTGAGAGGTCCAAATTGGACCATACCTTTTCACATATATGTTGATGCATCTAACAATGCAATAGGCTCAGTATTGGGACATAAATATGGTGATGATTTTTATGCCATCTATTATGTTAGAAAAAACCTTATAGGTGTTGAATTGAATTATACTGTCATAGAGAAAGAGTTTCTTGTAGTAATACATGCTCTTAACAAATTTCATCATTATATTATAGGTTATCAGGTATTTGTGCACATTGACCACTCAAAAATCAGATACTTGACAAAAAAACTTAGGATTAGTGGTAGAATTATCATATGGTTGTTGCTCTTGTAGGAATTTGATGTGACAATAGTAGACAAGCTAGGAAAAGACAATGTGGTAGCTGATTTCTTGTCTAGATTGACACCTCTAGACTATGCAACTATAGAAGACCAATTTCTAGATGAGCATTTGTTTGCTCTAAATGATCATATACCTTGGTACGTAGATATGGCTAATTATTTAGCCACTGGTAGAGTATCCCCTACACTTTTACCTCATGAAAAATAGACTTTAATTGAGAAAAGTGTAGATTTCTCATGGATTGATGGGTGCCTATTTAAGATAGGACCTGATAAAATCATGAGGAGATGTGTTGTTGGAGAAGAAATAATTGAAATACTAAAGGCTTGCCATGATGAACCTTGTGGTGGCCATTTTGTAGGAAAAAGGACTGCATATAAAGTGTTGCAGGCTGGTTATTACTAGCCTTCACTATTCAAAGATGCAGCCAAGCATGTGAGTCAGTGTGATCAATGTCAGAGGATGGGCAGACCTACTCTCAGATATGAGATGCCACTCCAACCACATGTTCACATTGAACCATTTGATAAATGGGGGATGGACTTCGTAGGACCTATTAATCCATAGTCAGGAGGTAAGAGGTATATCCTAGTTTGTACTGATTATGTGACAAAATGGGTTGAAGTACAGGCTTTGCATGATTCAAAGGAGAAAACTATAGCAGACTTCTTGTATTCAGAAATTTTTACAAGATTTGGGGTCCCAAGGGAGATCACAATAGATCAAGGGCCTCAGTTTACTTCAAGGATGATCCAAGAACTCATGCAACAATACAAAATCAGGCATAACAAAACCACTCCCTACCATCCATAGGAAAATGGGCAAGTTGAGGTGACCAATAGAGAATTGGAGAATATCTTGACAAAGATAGTGCAACAACACAGGAAGGACTAGGCTACTAGATTACCAGAAGTAGTGTGGGCCTACAGGACCACCTGGAAGACTACTACTGGTTTCACACCATTTCAGTTAGTCTATGGGAAAACAACCATGATGCCTATAGAGTTTGAAGTTAAAACACTTAGGACTATTGTAGAATTGAATATCAATCTGGATGATGCACAAAAATATAGAATTCAACAGCTTAATCAGCTGGATGAATACCGCCTTGAGGCTCTACAAAAAATAGAGATCATTCAGAAACAAAGGGCCAAGTGGCATGACCACCACACTAGGCCAAAGTAGCTTAAAGTGGGAGAATGGGCATTACTCTATGATTCTCAATTCTAGGAAAGGAAGGGCAAGCTCATGCAACGTTGGATGGGGCCATATGAAGTAATTGAAATCATCAATAATGGGGTTGTAAGAGTTAGAACAATAGATGGCAACAACATTACATTGACAGTCAATGGCCACCACCTGCATCCATACTATGTGTCTGAAGCATACATGATTGAGTCTAGATTAGGCATGGGGGAGACCCCAGTTGATTCTGATTTTATCTTGAGTTAGTGAGATGTGGACCTAGTCCACATAGTCCCAAAGACAATTATTCTTTTAAATTTTTTTTTTAGTTGTGTTTTTGTTTTGCAGGAACAATGCCCTTTGTGCAACTGTTAGGCAGCTTGGGAGACCTAGGCCTAACAAGCACAAGATCCATGAACCTGCACTTTCCAAGATTTCTAGGAGAATTTTCTTGTAGTAGGAGTAGTTAGTCCCCATTTAGAAAGGGGAATACTAAACTTGAACCTGCACAAGAGTGTTTAGATTGGTATTTTTGGACAATAAAACACTCAACTATTGGTTTAGGGGTAGATGCTAATCTTGTACCTATTTTTCAATCAAAAGCACTGAAAAGGCCTGATCAACCTGACAATACATATACATGGACAAATCAGCACCTTTTGAATAAAATAAAAGTACCATGTGTTTGTATTTTATGGGGAGGTGCCTACTTCTAGTTATTAGAAAAGGTGCCTACTTCCCATTGTATGATGGAAGGCGTTTGCTTCCCATTGTACGGTGAAAGGCACCTACTTCCCTTTGTACGATGAAAGATGTCTGACTCCTAGTATGTTATGAAGATGGCGCCTACATCCTGTTTGCTGATAGTTCAATGTCTGACTCCTAATTTTTTAGGAGAATGATCGACTGCTAATTTTTAGGAAACTGACACCATATCTTCTTAGCATATATAAAAAAAGTTTGTATAAAGTTTGTTTTATATGTATGACACTTAATAGTTAGCAAAAAGGTGCCTGCTTCCCATGAATAGACATAAGCACCTGATTGCTAAGGTGTCTACTTCCTATGTTAAGTAGAGCACTTGATTGCTAAGGCATCTGCTTCCCATGTAAGCAAAGCATCCGATTCCTATGGTGCCTATTTCTAGTTTACAAGGTACCTGCATGTCGTAACTCGAAAAGAAGGTACCTGATTTCCATATAAAAAGGCACCTGATTTTCATTGATTGTGGCCATTTTCTGCCTTGATAGAATAACACGTCAGCCTTGGGATGTGGCTCGAGCCACGTCAGCTCCCCCTACATGTGCAAATTCAACTCCACCATGAACAAAATTAAAAGTTGACGTCTACCAATTTCCAAGGAGGGGACGTTTGTCATCCCAAGGTGCTATGTTTTTTCTAATTTTTGTTTTTAATTTTTGTAAGATTTCTTGAATAACCCATAGTGCAACTACCAAGAACCAATCACGTCCAAGGAAATTTATTGCATGGGAACCATGGCCATCATTGTCTATTGTGGTTTACCCCATCATCAAATGCCAACCAATAGTGATGCACCATGAGCATTTACACATATGCACCCATGAAACAAATTTAGGTGCATGTTTAAATTTTTTGTTTCTTGTCTATATTATTTTCATGAACATGTGTGTCTATGGAAATGTGCCAGCACAACCCCCCATTATTACCTTAACCACTTGAACAAATCCACTTGGCATAATGTTGCATGGCACACCTCTGATTGGTCGATAGTTTATGGTTATCACCTCCGCACAATCAGGCACATGCTTGAAGGAAATTTACTATGGATAACCATAATCACTATTGATTATGGTAATTAACTACCTACGTGCATAAACACAACTATTTTAAAAATTTGATTACTAGCTACTATGCAACCAATTTTAGTAAGAAAAATGTAGAACAGTGAGGCATAATGGTAATTCGAAGGGGAGATAGTAAAATTGTTGAGTGAATTGTGAATCAGAGGTAAAGTATGGGGGAAAGTCAAAAAATCATGACCTTAAGAAGAGTGAGCTGATTGATTGCTCAAGCATTTTTATAGATATCCAAACATAGTTGGATGCTATAGAATGGATGGACTACTATCGATTGGTCAGTCAGGGCTAGGATGCGGTAGTAGTGAATGAATTTGTGGCATCGATGAGTGAAGGGGTCATGCGCATGTGGGGGCTGGAGATCCCAGTCATGGAGGACTTCATCGCCAGAGTTATGGGCCTCCCTCTTACAGGGGAGTGCACGTACAAGGAGGATAACCTTACCCTCTATGCATAGAGATTCTTTGGAGCACCAATAGAGCACCTAACATGTGTTGGATTGCCAAAATAACACATTCTCAAGCTCTAGAGGGCCATTTTTGAATAGATCACCCATTTCTTCACATGCTCTGGTAGGTACTCCCACCTGAATGCCAACCACTTCCATTTCCTCAATCATATTCTACATGGGGATAAAATCAACGTCCCCCACTACCTTGCATGTACCTTGAAATATGAGGCCAGATGATACCAGGCAGGCACCATTTCTGCCCTGGCTCACCATGGCTTGATTTTTGCCTTGGTGAGATATGCAGAGTCACATAGAAATGTGACAATTGAGGAAGTTGTGGGTACTAGTGTAGTAGTAGGGGCACAAGTAGAGGAGGAGGTGCCCATTCAAAATGAATAGTCGACCTAGGAGGTGATAGAACAAGAAATGATGGTGCCTGTATCCCAGCCTATAGGAAATACAGTGGAAGCAGGACAGACCTCATTCCTTGATTTTCCCTAATTTGGGGAGGAAACAGGGTAGGTTCCATCCCCTTCTGCACCCCAATTTGAGGATGAGGTAGTGCAATATTCCATGCCTATCTCCACCAGGATGTGAAGTAGAAGAATGAGGGCATCAAAGGTGGTTTCAAGCTCATCCGATGAGGAGACACCCATCGATGAGCTCAATAGGGAGGAGTATATGGCCCATATTTTATAGGATATTTCTTGTGGGCCAACTCCTCAATAGGAGGTGGCCATGGTAGATGTACCATTGGAGGGCTAGGCGGAAGATCTACAATAGTAGCTGCAGGTTTTGAAAGAGCAAGCTTCCACTTGGGAAGCCAAATTCAAAAAGGAATAGACTCTATTTGAAGAGTCTAGAAAGGAGGCCACCCTCAAAATACATGAATTGTATCAAACAATTTGGCAACTACAAAGGAAATTGTAGTTGTAGGGTGGACCAACAGTAGCTGAACAACCAGCCAGGGTTGATGTAGTAGTGTAGACCGATGGGGCAATAGAAGTGTCCCCTACTGATAAGGAACCAAAATAGGGAGATACTACTATAATGGAAGTAGAGCAGCCCTACTCTACATCCCCCTCTTTAGATCAAATCATTTAGGAGGATGAGGTTGAAGTTGAAGAACCTCAAAATATAGATCAACCTAAAAAGGGGGGAGAAGATGGAGAAAAGGATATGGAGGTCGAAGAGCCTCAAATTATAGATAGAGAAGGAGAGGCAGAGCACTCTCCAATTAATACAAGGGTAGCTCAGCCTCAAGAAGAAGCAACACTCCTTAATGTGTAGCAAGAAGTTATAAAGGAAGAAGGAGTAGTCCCTAATGTGCAACAAGAAGCTATAGAGGAAAAAGAAATAGTCCTTGATGTGCAACAAGTAGCTATAGAGGACCAAGAGGTTCAACAACCTGCATCCCCTATACACTAGGAAATACCAGTTGCACCAACATACCCTGGGGTACAGAGTATCAAGTTGAGATCAAAATAAAAAGTTGTAAGGCCATCTCAGCATCGACCCAGAACTAGAGCAAGAGTTGTAGAGTTGAAGGCCTTGGGCCTTGAATCTGACATAGAATCAGAGCTAGATTTTGATGAGGAATGGGAGGCAGCAAAGACTCAGTTTGCTACCCAAAAATAGAAATTTGAGGAGCTCAAGGAGGAAATTAAAGTAGATAAGAAGAACTGGAAGAAGTCCTCCAAGAAAGCCCTCAAGGAAGTAGAAAAGGAGGCCAGAAAACAATTTGGTAAACCTTGGAAGAATATTCCAGTTGCTCAACCTGAGCAGTTCTAGCATTTGTATGGGTCTAAATATGGGAAGCCCTCTAGGATGTAGGAGTATTTTAAGTAGATGGGATTTCTAGGCCCTATACAGAAAGAGGATCTGGCTTCAAGTAGTAGAACTCCCCCTGTGCCAAAAATAGAGGTTGAAGTTGAACTTGAGCTTGACCCAATAAGGGGAGATTTACCCACATCTAGGGTTGCTAAGGAATCCAACATGGGGTAGGTGCTCGAGGGTGAGAAGTTGCCACTTCACCATGAGTACTAGAAAATGGTTGAGCTTGCATTCTAGAAAGATGCCACCAACTTCATTGGTTTTTATATGAATGTTGATAAGGGTAAGGTGGCCTGGACTAGAGAACCACCCAAGAAGAGGGCAAGGCCAAGTGAACCACTCTGATGCAACAAATGCCAGAAGTAGCAGGGATAGGAGATAACAGCTCCCACAACACCAAAGGGGTGAAAGCCCTAGGATAAAGAGAAAGCCAAGGCCGCTAAGAGAAAGAGGACACAGACCAACCGGGCCTATTGGGATGAGGTGAACAGAACTGGTAATTACTAGTTCAAAGTGGCATAGGGACGTGCCACCCCTTAAGCATGGGGGGATGATGAGCCACAAAATTGCTCATTTTTTGTACTCTTTTCCCCATAATGTGTGGCATATATTCTTGTAGATATAAATGTTTTATGGAAATTATATATATAATTGATAGTTTATTTTGCATGTTTTCTAATATTTGTCTTTAAGTGTAATTTGTGTAGATTTAGTGGAAATCGTTGCATTTTGACATGTTTTCATCAAGGTCCAACTCGGACCTGGCACTTACAAATTAATGAAGGGAAAACATCTATAGAGTATCGGTAAAAAGGCATGAAGTCAGGCGCCAAGTCCTTTGAAGTGCCTGACTTCCATTCGACATCTAACTATTAGGCGCTTGATTTTCGTTAAGCACCTGCTTCCCGTTGTACGATGAAAGGTGCCTGCTTCCCATTGTACGATGAAAGGTGCCTACTTCCCATTGTATGATGGAAGGTACCTACTTCCCATCATGCGAATGAAAGGCGCCTACTTCTCGACTTCTTCAACCGTGATGCCTGATTCCCGTTAGCGTCAAACTTCAGCATGACTCTATGGTCGATAGAACAGAGTGAACGCGTCGAAAACCAGCTTGAAAGGATTTTTAGCATCATAACTGAACATGGGATAATGTCAAAGGTGATTCATCACCTATGTTGCAGCTGTTACATAAATTTATTTTGTAAATCGAGCAAATCGAATATCAACGTATTCTGGAAATAGAATATGCTGAGATATTTTGATATTTTGCCCGATTCAAGCAAACAGTTGTAACAACGAATCATGCATTGATTCATTCTAAAATTGTAATAGGGTTGGCTGCATACTTTATAAATATGCAGGCCACCCCTGAAGAAGACCCCTCGGACTTGTTATGTAATTTTCCAGTTGCAAACTGTTAATAAAAATCCCTGCATTATTCTTGTAAAAAGTATTCTCTAAGCATCCGGTGAACATTCTACCATGGGCAGAACCTGCTGGAAGCATGGGCCCACTTGCAATAGAGTTCTTCCCTATTTCCCTATTTTTCTATAATTATTTTCATAGATTAATTTATTTCCAGCATTTTCCCTATTTTCTGTAATTTCCAGCAAGGTAGTTATTTAGAGTTTTAATGTTTTCAGTCCTATTTCTTAGACTTAGCATAGGATTATGGGTTTAAACATAAACTTCAATGAACATTAAACACCCCCAAACCATAATCCAAGGGACTCATCTCCGAAGGAGGAATTGCAAGCATAGATTTTGCACGGCTGCTCACAAGACTACGAGCTACCCCGGGTTGACAATTAAATGGAGGTAATTAATTGAACCATAGAAAAACTAACCAATGTTTTTCCCAATAAAGAAAGTACGCATCCTAAATGACCGATGGTCCCCCTCACATCGGGTCAACGACAACGAGGTGGAATAGGTCCCTTGTGGTTTGAACCTTGTGCTTGATAGTTACTAAAAATATGTTGGTTGTAACTAACTCTCCTATGAATTAAAAAAACACTCAAAGGTTCCTGAGGGACAACGCAATGGTTTGGGCTTTGGCTCTTATTTGGGAGATCCAACGTTCAAATTGTGACGTGGGGAAGTGTGTAAGGGGGTGGATGTTAAATTCCCTATTGATAAGCATAACTCTTGGTTTTACAAGGGGTCATGGTTGGGAGGAGACTTTTCAGCCCTGTGCGTTGGTCATAGGGGTTTCTCACACTAACCAAATTAAAGAAAAAATACTCAAATGAATATTTGTGTGTGCTAGACCGACAATGACAGTGAGCGATCGTGGTCCCGTGGTCTCCTCATGTTGGGCGAGCGATCGTGGTCCCCCTCACACCGGATCAACAACAACGAAATGGAATATGTTTGGTAAGAGCATCCCCTGTGATTTGAACCCTATGCTTTAAATTTAAAATAAAGTGGTTGTAACCAACTTTCCTATTTAAAAAATATAAACAAAAAACACTCAAAAAATTATTTATTCACATATCCACACCTTTGCAAGTGACACCATTAGCTAAATAATAATAATAAAATACTATATTGTGTGAAAAAAATAAGGTGGTTGTAACTAATTTTTCTATTTTGAAAAAAAAACACTAAAAAGAATCTTTATTGACACATCCACACCTTTGCAAGTGACACCATTAACTAAATAATAAAAATAAAATACTATATTATGTAGAATGACATTAACTCAATCAAAATTCCTTAATGGAATCTTTTGAAACCACACATAAATATTATCCAAACTATTATAATAACACCATTAAATTACATATAACTACTTTAAAAAAACTTATATATTACCTTAAAAACACCCACACCTTTGTAAGGATGCTATTATGATACTGAATCTTATGAAACCACACATAAATATTATTCAAACTATTATAATATTGCCTTTCAATTACATATAACTACTTTAAAAAAACTATATATTATCTTAAAAACACCCATAATTTTTTAAGTGATGCAATTTTAGTAAGGTATTTCATGAGGGGAAGGGTGTGTATGGTTGTGTGTTTAGCCTTATTGATAAGCTTAACTTTCGGCCTTAGAAGTGGTCATGGTTGGAATGAAAATATCCTAGCATCCCCTATTGTTAAGCTTAGCCCTGTTAGTAAGCTTAACTCTCGGCCTTCAGAGGGGTCATGGTTGGAATGGAAATATCCTAACATCCCCTATTGATAATCTTAGTTCTCAACCTTACAAAAAATAATCATTAAAATAAAAATGTTGATAAAAATTAAAAAAAAAATTGCATGTTGCATTAACCACACCCTTTAAAACTATTCTCTACCTTTCCAGGAAATCTCAACCCCAAACCCTCCTCAAGCATTGGTCCCCAACCTTTAAGCTTTCATGTGACTGAGACTCATTACTGCCACCAGCTCATTCTTCTCTCTTGTTCTTTGGCTCCTCTGTTGGAAGCTGGTAAAAAAAGCCCTACTGCCCTACCGACCAATCTACTCTATTCATATATTGGTCCAACCATTTCCTTGTTTCCCTTAAGCATTCGCCACAAATTTTTCCTCAATTCTTAATTCTCACTTCAAGTGTTGTAGAGGATTTTAAACCCTCTCATAAGGTGTGGAGGGTTTCAGCATTTTTCTATTTGAGGGTTTCATTTTTTGGGGTTTGAGGTTTTGGCAGGTAGGTTTTTAGTGTCAAGGTACAAGATCATGCAGCCAATGGGAGCTCCTCCACACCTAATGGTGTTGCCCTCCATGTATCGACAACTCCTCCCACTATGAAAATAAGTCGGCCTGCAACCACTCTTGAACGTGGATGCCTCCATGGTCGATGTGGCCCTGAGCCTCAGGATTTCATCCATCGAAGATAGCATCAAAAACATCCTTCCTCACCATGGTAGGAGAGGAGGTGATGGCCTCACCATCAATAGGCAGACGAAAGATGTGGTAGACATCCTCTAGAGTCATTGTCATTTCACCCATTGGCAGGTGAAATGTGTTGGTTCATGCATCCTAGAGATGGGCCAAGGCAGTCAAGTAGGACTGATCAACTCTAATTGTGGGGAGATCCAAGACATAACCAAAGCCCACCGCAGCAAACCAACCCCGCTCTATGTTAGTGAGAGTGCGGTGTAGGTTGCGAAGGAGATAAGTCTTCCTCACTCTGTTCGTTAGGGCCTGAGTGAAAGCAATCAAATAAAAACAAGAAGAAAAACAATTAAAAATGACTTAAAAATGACAAACAAATCATAAATCTCATAAAAAAAGCAAAAACATGCACACACATGATCAAAAATTTCAAAAAAATCAAAAAAATACTTCACAAATACATTAAATGGCATTAATTGCTAAAAAAACCCAAAAAAATTAAAAATTTGGAAAAATTTCCTAAAGTTCGTGCACCGCGGGTCGGAATCGCGATCGACGCAACGGTCAAAAATCTGATCGTTGGGATTTAAATCCCGTCGCAGCTGACAGCCGCGGTCCCCAATCTACCAATTAGGAACTGCGTCTGCCACCTGCGATTGGGAACGTTATCTTTTCAAGGGCATTTCCCTCCCAAATGTAGCCCCAAAAATAAGAACCCTCCCCTCTAACCTAATCTATGCTAGACCTAACTAGGGTGAGGTTCGTTACCGATAGTTTAGTGAGGTTCGTTAACCCATTCTTTAGTGTGGTTAATTTTAATCCGGTAATTGGGTGCATGGTCTCGATTTTTGAGTTACCTTAGCGGCACCAACTCCTCCACTAGTCGAAGCCTCTGACTGGTCAGCCATCTCGATGGGTGTAGAGCGAGCAAGTCAAGTGTGGTAGCATTCCGTGTCAAATTTCACTATTTACCTCTCATAGCTCTTAGTTTTTACTGCTAGTATCAGGTAAATAATGAAATATTTCAAACGTCAAAACCTTATATATTTTTCAAATTTATTTCGGACTGTGCCTTCCAACCGTGGTCCCCAAATTAGGGTTTTGCGATCGCATATTAGAGTCGCGGTCCTAGAATTTGGAATTTTCCATTGCTTTTGATAGATGCGATCAGCGAACCGTAATAAATGCTCTCAATTCCCACCATGGAAAGCATTAAAAGTTCAAATTAAAAAATTTCACCAGACCAAAATTGCCACAAGAAGCATAAAATAAGCATATTTGGTGATGCAAAATCATCAGAATGAGCCAAACAAAGCACAACAACATTGGAAAATGTCATCATAAGGAAAAATAGAATAACTAGATGATTTTATAAAGTACATTCAATCAAGGTCATCTCTATGGAAATCCTTTCTTTGAGCGTCGCACCTCCCAGCCAATAAAACATATTCAATTCAAAATTAATAAAAAAATCAAATAAATCAAAATTCAAATGTGCCTCGTATTCAGTCATTTATCCTATACACTTGGCGGTTGCAGCAACTTGCGCTCCATGCAATCTAGCAAGATGAGTAAATTACCATAAGGACATTTGGGGAAAATTCATCATCATGGAATTACTATGTTTCATTTCAATCCCCAAGAAGGCCTTGATGACCGGACTGCTCCAAGGGAACGAGATATTCATCGCAATTCTCCTATGATATTTTCAACATATCATCAACAATATGATTCAATACAATGCCTAATTAGAATTATCTTCATTTCGATTCCCTAAGAAGGCCTTCATGGTTGGACCGCTCCATGGGATAGAAATAGGCAATTACTATTAATAGTTGCAATCATAGCTGATTAGGCCTTGCCAAGAATTCAAATGCTAAATCTTACTTTGTTCAAGATCATTCATAGTGGTCAAGCGACCTCGTCGCTTCATTTATTTGTCATTACCCTCATCGACTCGTCGCTTGAGGGGGTAATCATAATATCAAATCATAATCAAAGTCAACAGAATATCTCTTGATCATAGATCCCTAGATCTTGTCAAATTACGTTCGTCTTACGAATCATTACCAAATACTATCATAAGCTTACCCTTATGTTGGGGTAAATAACATATATGACAATTTGTTTGTAGCTCTCCTCCTTTTGGTTATATAGGCCTAACTCCTATTGTAGCACCAAAGCTACCCGAATGCCTGATGATGAGTGCAAACCCTTTCAAATTAAGTTTTTCATCAAGTTGGAAGTAATAATTCTAGGATGCATGTCCTCTTTGTAGGACTTGGGCATCTAATTTTGATCATACTAATGATCATCATCCAACCTACGATATCATTTTAGGAGGTCTATTTTTGCTCAGTGTTGTTCGATCTCACAATGCATCTCAAAAGGGGCATCTATAGACACCTAAAACGCATCATGTTGAGGCGACTACTCATATGGGATTGCTAGAAGACCATATGGAAGACCTTGGATAGATACTAAGGTATAGCAGTGGTTTTTACCACTCATTTGGGCACCTTTGCCTAGTCAATGCTAGTCGATGCTAACACCCACGATTAGAAAAGTTGACTGTGCCTGTCAACCGTGGTTAGGACTCGGAGTTAGTTGGCCTTCATCTGACCCAAAATTAGTTGCAATGGCCAATTGATTACGGATTGGAGCGATTTGAGTGAGGAAGGTTCTGGATCCTTCCATCCAATAAGCTTAACCACCCAATCTTGATCTAGGCTTCCTCATGAATCCACCCCTAGCCCTTGGCAATTGCTATATAATCTCCCTCTATATTGGGAAAAATAGAGATAGAAGCATAATCAATTGAGCAGTGAAGCCCTATCAAATTGCATAATCATTCACATGTATGGATAGGAATAATTTTGTTGCCCAATTGGAGATCACATTGCCATGGAGATCCTAGGAGGATAGGAGAGCCAATAAACGTTAATCTGTGCAATCCATGCACTCACTGAGCAATTCAACCACCAAATCTATCAGAGGACATAGAGGCTACCCTTGACCATCAATTTGGCAAGGATAATCAAAGAATTGGCCCTAATTTGGAGGGCAAACTTACTTCAAGCTCAATCGCAGCTGTCAACCACGGTGAACAGTGCCCACCACTTGAAGGACCTGCGGTCAGCGAGTAATCCATGATTTCCTTGTTCTTTGATTTACAGTCTATTTAACTAGGTTAGATTAATCATGTTGTAGGTTTAATTCAGTATTATAGAGACATTTGACCGACAGATTAAGAGTTAATTGCAATTTCCCTTCATTATTGTAGTGTAGGTATAACGAATCTTTTTCATGCTTTCATGTCTTCAATTGGTTAATTGGGAGCTTAGATAGATTCATCTTAGTTTTTTTCATGTTTCTAATGGTAGATCATCATGATTTAGATCAATTTACATGCTTTGAATCACTTTCTTGATTTCTTGATTATCATGTTATCTTTTGTACAAGCACCCTTTAAAAACCTAATCAAGAGAGGTCGCCTTTGCTATTAATGTTTATTGTTGTTTATTGCACACAGGACTAACGGGGTTTTGGGATGCAAGGCAACAAATGTCTCTAATCATGGAGAAGAGGGTCATCGACACCCTAGATTAGTTTGTGTTATCCTGAGAAGGCACTTGGAAATCACACCTAAACTCGAGGGAGAAACATTACATCCTATTGTAAAAATTGTATCAAAGTGATTATCCCTAAGAGGGATGTACTTGTAATTTGACTTTGGCTTCAAATATAATGGAATAAAGCATATTTCTTATTGTCAATTTCTTGTTCTTGTATGCATTTTGTGTATCTTTTAATTCTTGCAATAGGAACCGATATGTGTGAGCCCTTTTTGGATCAGACAACTTCATTTGCTAGAAAATATGGTTGGAATGGAACAACAAAATTTTTAAAGAGGAATTCGGCTCAAAAGAGAGAACCTGGGGGATTATGTTAAGGAAGTTATTAGAAATAGTACAGAACAAAGTACAGGAAGAATCTCCGATGACAGAGGCAGAACAAAATATTTTGGCACAACTATGGAATCAAATGCAACATGAAAGCTATCAGGAATAGAAAAAAGAACAAAGAGGGCTTCAATAATCTTTGTTGGAAGAAGACATATATAGTTAAGAAGAAGGTAAAGTTTAAAGAATAGGGGATTCAAAGATCCTAGGCAGATAAAAGAAAACAAAAAAACTACATTTTGAGCCTTGCCAAGAAAGGCAGGATATCAAAATGAATTTGTATAAGTTGATCAATTTTTTTTAATAAAATTTTTACCTTTTACTCTAAAAAAAATAGGGAAACACCAATAATAATCCTTAAGGAAGGAATAACTCCATAAGATCCCCTAAGATGAAAGTGCCACTTAAGGAGGGCAAAGTCCCATAAGCCGCTTCGTGGGCAAATATGATTAAATAAGATTGTTCTCCATGATGATTACAATGACAAATATCTCTTCTTTATATACCCTTCTAATTCTACTTCAGGGAACCTAGTACTAATATAATAATATAATATTATATTATAATACAATCAACCTTGGGTTATGTGTGGCCCATGCCAACCCATATACAATATAATAATATATCTCCAAATATCTATTCCTAGGTACCCTAACAACTTTGTTGTAATACCACTATGATGATTATGTAATATGGGTGGGGCTTGTTTCAATTCCATATAACCAATTTTTTAATAAAAAAAATTTTGAGTTTACACAAGTTTTTTTTAGGGATCTTGGTCCCCTCATACTAAGTGGGGTTTGAACCTCGAACCTCTCAAAGATAGGCAAAATCCCTTACTATTGCAGTAAGCTTACAACTTTTATAAGTTTACATAATTTTTTATGAGGGGTCCCAATCCCCTCATACCGAGTGGGGTTTGAACCTTGGACCTCCCAAAGAGAGGCCAAAGCCCTTACCTCTGTAGTAAGCTTGCAACTAATTTTTTTCAATGATTTTACATGGGTTTTTATGAGGGGTCTCGCTCCCCTCATACCGAGTGGGGTTTGAATCTTGGACCTCTCAAAGAGAGACCAAAGCCCTTACCATTGCAATAAGCTTGCAACTATAATCCCATATAACCAATTGAAAATAAAATATTAAATTTTAAATTTTGACTAACAAAAAATATAAACTTTAATTTTTAAATATGGACATCAAAATTCAAATGGCATTAGCTCAACTGCTTTGATTCCTCAACTTTTAAGGAGAAAACCTAGGTTCAAATATTATAAAGCAATACATGCGTAATTGTAAAGTTGTAATATCATTATAAAGTCATGATATCATACAAGTGGGGTGTGTCTCAATCCCACATAAGTAATTAAAAAAAGAACATTATTTTCAATTGGTTATATGGGATTGAAATGACCCCCACATGTATTACATCATCACTACATAGTGGTATTACAAAAAAGCTTGGATATTATCCATGTCGCAAGATTTGAACCTTGGTCTCCTCCTTAAATGTTGATGAATCTAATCGGTTGAGCTAATGCCACTTGAAAAAATAACATTTAATAAATATAAATATAAAAATAATAATTAAAAAATAACAATTTTTTTTTTTTTTGATGAGGAACCTTTTAAAACAAAAAATATTATTAAATTTAAAATTTAACATAATTTTGTGGTAAGGGCTTCAACCTCTCTTTGAGAGGTCCAAGGTTCAAACCCCACTCAATATGAGGGGACTAGGACCCCTCATAAAAACATGTGTAAACTCATTAAAAAAGATTTAACATAATTTTAAGTAATGGTAATAACTCAAACTAATTACATTTCTCATTCTAAAAAAAGAGTCCAAGTTAAATCTTGTCTATCAATTTATACATAATTGCATAACTATCAAGCTATTATAATACCACTATGTGATCATGATGTAACTTATTTTAGTATTTTTTTTAATAAGTTGTATGTGGCTTCTATTGGGGCCACTCCTATCAAAATACTAAAATATTACATTTGTTGCAACACACCTTTTTATCAAAATTCATTAAAAAACATACCTTTTTATCACAATATTTTTCATTTCTTTTTCTTTTAGATATATTCTTCAACTTCGTGCAAGTGTCATGTTTCCATAATTAGCTCCTTGATATCATTTGATTAAGAGATAAAATCTTACTTTGGCCCATTGCCTTCTAAAATTTGAATTTAACCAGGATGAAGATCAACACCACAATTGGCTAAATTATTTGCTACCAGATTTCCTTCTCTATAAATATGCTCACACTTCCAAGAGATTACCTCTAGTAATAGGTGATGAAGATCAACAATAATATTATTTTTTATCCAATCTCCACATTCATTTTTATTAATAGCATTGATGATAATGTGTGAATCCCCCTCAATTGAAATATATTTCCATCATTTTTCTGTTACAATTTTAATCCTTGTAAGAAGTTTTTGAACCTTTGCATAGTTGTTAGTTGAAGTTCCATATGATTCTGAGTAAGTGAGTAGAATTTTGCATTCACTATTTATAAAAACACCACCTCCACTAACATTTCCCATATTTTTTAGAAGCACCATCAAAATTAATTTTGATAAACTCAATTTTTGAACATTTCTATTTTACCGTAGATCAAAGTAGATCCTTCATTTTAATTTCATTATCATAGATGACTCTTTCATGTATGTTCAAATCATGTATCCAAGTTATTAGCATCTCTTTTTTGCAATTGCGACTACCCATGATGAGCACCATATTTGTAGACATTTTCCAAGAGAAGTAATAATACGGTTTCAAATTTCTTCTTTTTTTTTAGAACAAGTGGTTGTACTCAAATCCCCAACACTTGAAAAATTACAACTCTCTCCTTTAGAGCATGAGATTTTACAAACATATTCATTTCTCATCTCAATTGAGTTGTTATAACTAGATACCTACATCATTTTTCATAAAATGTCTAATTTTTTTTTTTTTTTTCTGAATCTTCTTCAATTTTTGTGTGAATACAAATATTCCATAATTCAACATCCTTCTTCTTGACATTTTTCTACAAAAACCTTCATAAAACCAAAACTTCACCTCTATATGCATTTCATATTAGTAGAGTAATATTTTTGAAACATCACACTGTCATAGTTTGCTTTATCGAATCTAGATTGCTAGTTTCCTTCCTGAAGCATAAGTGCAACCATAAATATAGTAGTACATAGTTTTATGAAAAACATGTTAATATTATAAAGTAAAGTAAATATTAACAATGCAAAATAATAAAGTAAATATTAACATTATTTGATTCAAGTTCAACATTTTTTTGTTAGCTTCAACTAAACTTAATCCTTCCTCTAACCATGGAAAATAGAGTTTAACTTCATGATCCTCAATTAAACCCCCTCTATTGGCTGGCCTATCTGCACATTTGTTTTCTTCCCTTAACGTATGTATAAACTTGATTTCTTCAAAATCTATAGCAAGGTCTTGTATTTCCACAATTATCTCTTGTATGTTTCATGGAGATTTTGCTTTCCTCAAAATGGCATTTATTACTATTAATGAATCACCTTCTATCCATACTATGTTCCAATTCAGTTTTTTGCATATTGTTAACCCTTCCAAATTTGCCCAAGCTTCAACTTTATTATTTGTTTTAAATCCACTATTGAAAGCGTAATGAGACAAAATCTCTCCTCTATTATTTTTAATTATTTTTTCTCCTCTTGGTCCTAGATTTTCTTTGGAATATGATTCCAAACTTGGGCATGATTTTGAGATTTATTTTTAAAATTGTTATTATTTTCAAGCCATAAATTCCAACAAATAATGGCAGGGCACATCCTTCAAAGAATACATAATAATTTAGCTTTGAAATAATTGATCCAACATTTCATCAACTCTTTCAATGTTGATGGAGCTACCCAATATAATTTCATATTTAAAAAAAAGTAACTCCAAATGGTGTGAGCAAACAGACAATGAAGAAGTAAATGGTCTGATGTTTTAAAATCCTTCTCAGACAAGACATATCTAAAAGGTCCATAATATCCTCTTCTTTGTAGACTCTCCTATAATAATCTTACTTTGAACTGCTAACCATAGGAATGTTGAGGCCTTAGAGAAAGCCTCTAATGACCAAATATTCTTCCAAGGAAAATATTTAGGAGAAGGAAATTTTGATTGTTCTAAATCCTCATATCCCAACTTGACCAAGTATCCTCTATCCTTTGATAAATTTCAAACCAACTCATTCTTTTGTGTAAAGATCGATAAGTACAACTCCTAAAGTAGCTTTTGAAGCTCATCTACAATTTGTTTGAGTTCCTCTCCTTCAACTAGGTTACTCAAAGAAATTCATGACCTACAGTTGTTGCTCATAATAGTATAGTCTTTGACCTTTGGACCTTTACATGCTAATAATGCTTGAGCTAATGGTTACCATTTTGAATCAGAGATAAGAGGATAAGGCTTCAACCAAGCATCATATGTTTCTTTACCAATTGCAAACTATTTGATATGAAGTTCCATTTTGATGATCCTTTGGGTAGATTTATTTTTCTAAATAATTTCATTGCATCAAGAGAATATTTATATTCTTGAAGTAACATTTCTACCCAATTCTTTCATTGATCTCTGAATAATCTCCACCCAAGCTTTGCTCCTAATGCTAAATTCATTAGTCTACAATTTTGCAAGTTGTCTCCTCCCATGTTCTTTCCTTTGCAAACCCTATCCCACTTACAAAGAGGAAACCTAATTGTTTCCTCACAACCTTTTTATAGAAATTCTCTTTTGATTTTATCGATCTTTGATGCTATAGCTATTGACAATATTGAAAGTGATATCATATAAATAGGGATGGATTGCAATGTAGTCTTTATGAGTTGTAGCCTTCCTACCATGGTTAAGAACTTACCTTTACAACCTACCAAGCAAGCTTTCATTCTATTCAAAAAAGAGATCCAAAGCTCCTTTTTTATTTCCTTTATGAGACAAAGGAATTGCCAAGTAGGTTGATGGAAATTTTTTAATTTTAAACCTTAAAATATTCACAATAATTTGTTTTAAATGTAGGGCAATATTAATTAAAAAATCGTAGATTTTGTAGTATTAACTAACTGTCTAGTAGCCTTGTCAGAGCATGATAATATTGATTTAAACTCCATGGCCTCATTGATTGAGGGATGACCTAAAATAAAAGTATCATCAATAATTTGGATATGAGATTCAATGGGACCATTTTTTGCAACTTGAATACCTTTGATTTTTCCTTCCATTTTTGCCTTTGAAAAATATATCCCTAATGCTTCCACAAGAATAATGAATAGATAAGAAGAAAGTGGATCACCTTGACGAAGTCCACAAGATGACTTGAAGTAACCAACAAGAGAACCATTGTTCAAAATAGAAAAATTTGTAGTGGTATAACAACATTTAATCCATTTACACCAACTATAGTTAAAACCAAACTTTATGAGAATAACATGTAGAAAATTCTAGGGAACCCTATCATATGCTTTGTTCATATCTAATTTCATAAGCATACCTAGTTTTTTCATGGAATAAAGAGAATGTATGGCCTATTGTGCAATAATTATACCATCAAGAATTTGTTTACCACAAAAAAAGCCTCCTTGTTCTTATGAGATAACACAACCTAGAATGCCCTTCAACTTGTTTGCCATAATTTTTGAAATAATATTATAAATCATATTACAGAGGCTTATTAACATAATTTGCATTACCTTTCTTGGGAACCAACGTAATAATAGTAGCATTGATTTCACTTAATATAGCCTTCCTTTTCTAGGCCTCTTCAACTGCAACTAACATATCACTCTTCAATAAATCCCAATTTTTTTGAAAAACAATTGCAGGAAATCCATCGGGGCCAAGTGCCTTGTTAGGATGGAAAGATAAAATTGATTCATGGAGCTCCTCCATAGAGATATTCTTCATCAAGATTTTATTTTTTCCCTGTGTGATAATTGATGGAATATTTTGTAGAACTTTATCTTGTGCCTCCTTATCTTATCTAGTATTTGACAAAATATTTTTTAAATAATCAATTGCTTCCTTCATTATATCTTCTTCGTCCTCAGTATTTATTCCATTTGGATTTAAAATATTTTTGATGTGACAAAAATAAAAAATTGTTTTCGATGTAACATGAATTGTTTTTGTACTTCTATCTACTTCCTTGAGTCATTTCTCTCTAGATTTTTGGAACCTATATGACTCATTTTTCAATGCATTATGATAATCAAAAACTAATTGTTTTTCTTTCACACAAGAATCCTAATCCATTCCATTGATTTCTACTATCTCTTGTAAATTTTTGAGCTTGGATTCAATTTCTTTCTTTTCTTTAAAAATATTACCAAAATATTTGGAATTCCAAATCTTTATTTGCTCCTTTAAATATTTTAACTTTTGAACAACGTTATACGTACATGATCCTTCAAATTTTGATTCATCCCACCATAACATAACCATTTGGAAAATGTCAAGGTCTTGAAGCCACATAGTCTAGAAGCAAAATGGCTTTGGATGACCATTATTAGGTAACTCACAAGTAAAAATAATGGTTTTGTGATCTGATCCTGCTCATAATAAAATATTTGATGAGATTGAATACTTTGTTTGCAACCATTTATTAGATAGCAAGAATTTATCTAGTCTTTTTGCTATATGATTTTACCCAATGCGCCTATTATCCCATGTATATTAAAACCTAAAGGACTAACATCCCAAAGAAATTGATAAATGAAGCAAAATCTTGTATTGATTTAGACCATCCTAGAATACCACCATTATTTTCCAAAGGATATAGAACAATGTTAAAATGACCCCCAACAATCCATAGATCACAATGAGTAATCATTATATTTGACAAAAATATGCTAAGGTCCTTCCAACACCTTTCATGAGGAGTAACTATGGTTGGAGCATATACATTTATAAAACCAACTTTGATGTTTTTATTTTTCTTGCAAAATAATCCAACAACCCAATTACTTTTTACTTCTAATAATTGCCCATCCTATTTGCATTTATCCCATATTATTACAATACCAACTGAATCTCTTCTACAAGAAACTGCTAAACAATCACCCATCTTCCATATCTTCTTAAAAGCATCCTTAAATTCTTCATTGTTTAATTTCTTGTATTAAAATAAACTTAGGACTATAACAACCTATTAATTCCTTAATAACTCTTTTTTAGGGATTTTATTCATACCCCTAATATTCAATGATATCATTTTTATTATAAACACTTTTTATTTTTATTTGTGGGTTTAGTCCCACTTCTTGTTAACACCTGTGAAATTTTTATTTGGCTTCCCAAATCAACATCCTTTTGAGTTCATTTTTATCTTTGTTCCTACTTTTATGACCTTTCTCTTTTTTTTTCCATTCCCACCAACACTCTCATCTTCATCAATCTCTTCTATTTTTCTATTTTTTTCATATTTTTCATATGAGAATTATCTTCTAAAGATTTATGTTGCCCTAAATAATCAAAAGTGCAAGGGATAACCTCATTAGCATTTTCCTATTTATGTTGCCTTGAGAACTCTAAACTGCATAGATGATCCTCCATAGTCATTACTTTCTTATGTTTTCTTGGAAACCCTAAATTTCCTTAAATATCTTGCATATTATTTTATTTATTGTACTACTCTTGAAACCCTAAAGTGCAATGAATACACTATGTACTACTTTCATTTTTATTGTAAGGATAAGATTTTATTCTACTTGAGGAAAATAACAATGATTTACCTAGATTAAGCTTATCTCCTTCACCTCATTTGCTTTAAAATTCACCTCAACATATTCTTTTGCTTTAAAATTTGTCTTTCCCTCTTTCTTTGCACCTTTAGCTCCTATATTTGAACTTACGCATTGTACTTCCTCATCCCTCATATCATTTTTTCTTCTAATGGTTGATTCAAGTGAATTGTAATGGCCTTTACCATCTAATGATGTAGAGGGTTTTTTTCTTGCCACTTTCTTAGGAGTGGAAAATATTTTATTTGACCTAGCTTCTCCTATGATATGACCTTGTTTCATATTGAAGGTACCCTCATACCCAAAAAAAATTATCTCTTTCTCCATCATTGTCACTTTGAAGTCTCTTGCAATGTGCCTAGTTTCATGACATTTGTGACATTATAATGCAATGTTTTCATAATCCACTTGTTGATCCCATTCTCTTGATTCAAATTTAATCCTAATGGACTACAATAAAGGTTTTGAAATATCCATGAAAACGCATTTTTGAATGTATACAACATGCATTCTCTCCTTAGTAGTTGTTTCCTCTTGGATGAATTCACCTAGAGGATTACCAATATTCTTCAAAACATTATTATTGATGAGTTTATAAGGAAGTCCAAAAAGCCTAATCCATACCAAAAGCCTTTTAATAGTTTCTATCTCCACAAAAAAAATCTCACTCCAATGTCTTAAATATAATGCATATTTGCCCCTTAACAAAGGGCCTCCATCCTTCATTTTATCCCTTATTTCTAAACTAGAGAAAACAATGAGGAAAAATACTTTTAGAATAAAATTCATGGAGTAATTTGAATTCAATTCCCACTTCCACTTGATCCAATTTTCAATCTCAGAAAAACCTGGCTAGTATCCATGGAACTTACATATTAACTCTATAGTTTTAAGAACCATTATATCATGCTCAATCATCTCATCCTTGTTAATCACTTCTGGTGTAGTATTCGGTACTTGGATAGGTTTTGCCATAGATTTGCTCTTCCTCTTATTGCTAGCTAGGGCATCCATACTTCCAACTAAGGCATCCTTAAAGTAAGGATTTAAAAAAATGACTTTCTTTCTATGTTACCTAGATTTTCTTCACACGAGTTCTTTAAAGTCTCCTAAGATCTAGAACAAAGAGTGGCACTTATTCCTTAATCACACCTTGCTTTCTACTTCCTGCTTCCTCTACTTGCTCATGGTAACTTATTTTAATATTAAAAATAAATAATCATAATTTTATTATAGTAGGATGTGTGTGCTTGTGAGTGAATATGTTAAAAATAAATTAAATATAGAGACATGCGTGCTTATTTTATATTTAAATATTTTTTAATATGTCTTTAGGAGGAGGTATGCAAGGAAATATATCTAATTTGCTTCATTTTCAAGTTTATCAAGGGCTTCTTTTTAAGTCAATATCATATTTTGAATCATTTATATGGGTTTGAAATGGTCCCATTTGTATAATATTGTCGTTATATTTTTATTGAATAATAAGAGGTTGTACTTGGATACCCCACCCTTGAAAAATTACAACTCTCTTATTTAGAGCTTGAGAGTTTACAAATAGATACACTTCTCATCTTAATTGAGATGTTATAGCTAGAAACCTACATCATTTTATATAAATTGTTTGAATTATTGATTTTCGTTTTCTAAATCTTTTCAATTTTTTGTATGAAGATAAATATTCCAGCATTTAGCACCCTTCTTGACATTTTTGAATAGCATCCTTCACAATACAAACTTCACCTCTACTATCTATGCATTGCATCTTAGTAGAGTAATATTTCCAAAACATCGCATTATCATAGTCCACTTTACCAAATTAAGATTGTTATTTTTGTTCCTGAAACACAAGTGCAACCATAAAAATTATAATAAATATTTTATATGAAAACATATTATTGTTACAAAATAAAGTAGATATTATGAATGGAAAACATTATAGTAAATCTTAATCCTTAATTGATTCAGGTAATCAACATTTTTTTGTCAACTTCAAGTAAAATTACTACTTCCTCTAACCATGGAAATAAGAATTTAACTTCACGATCCTCAATCAAAATCCCTGTATTGGCTAGCCTATCTGCATATTTTTTCCTTCCCTTAATGTATGTGTAAACCTGATTTATTCAAACTCTTTAGCAAGATCTTTAATTTTCACAATTATCTCTTATATATTCCATGGAACCTTAGCTTTCCTCAAAATTGCTTTTAGTATTATGAGAGCACCTTCCATCCATATTTTGTTCCATTTCATTTATTTGCATATTTTTAACCCTTCTAAAGTTACCAAAGCTTCAACTTCATTATTTGTCTTAAATCCAATATTGAAAGCATAATGAGACAAAATCTCTCCTCTATTATTTCTAATAATCCTCCTCCTCCTAGTCTTGGATTTCCTTTAAATGCTCCATCAAAATTCAATTTAACCCACTCCACATCTAGTGGTTTTCACTTTATATTATTTGCCTTCTTTTTGCTTCTCTTGTACCAAACATCATAATTCCTTTTAATGACTTGACTCCATATATCAAGGCTCTATGCTTCTATATTATGGACTAGGTGAGTTGAAAGGGTTGGTTAAGACTCCTCTACGGCTAAACATATCTTCCTTTTCATTGCCTCTAAACTACTTTTCTTTCCTTTAAATATTCTTCTAGTCTTTTCTAGCCATACAATCCAAAGTATTGTATCTTTTGATATATCCTATATTGTCTGTAAAACCTCACTTTTATAAGTGCTTTGTCATTGCTTTAACCAATATTCAATTCTACTATTCATAACCATGCATTTACCAAACATATTAAGAATCCATTGCCATAGATTCCAGACTATTGAGAAATGTCCCAAGAGATGGTCTATACTCTCCACCTTTTTACAATGAACACATTGAGAGGGGCCATAAAAACCTCTTTTGATAAGGTTATCCCATGATAAAATTTTAATATGAACTACTAGCCAAACAAACATTTTAACTTTAGGAATGTTTGGGCTATCCCAACTATCTCTCCATATTTTAGTGATATTATTTTTTGTGGTAAGTTAAGGATTTTCATTAAGGGGACATTTAAAAGGAGCCCCAACACCTTAGTACAACAAAAAAGAAAGGGATGTAGGGATTACCAAAAATGCATCCTAAAGAAACAAACAGAAGAGACAAGGATGCAAGGATTACCAAAAATTCATCCTAGAGGAATAGAAAGGAACACCAAGGACTAATAGAATTGAAACCAAAAGATGGAGAAACCTCAATGAGCCAACAACAGCAGCCAAGAAGTCGTTCAACCAATGACAGGTACCTCGGTAGTTTCTTTTTTATCTTCCTTGATCTCGTCCTTAGGGATGTCCTTTGTCTCGTACTTAGGGAAGTCCTCGGAACTTCCTTGGCGATCTCAATGGCGTCGTCATCTTTCACCTCAAATTTATCGACAACAGTAGAATTTGTAGGGGCCTCCTCATCAAAGGTGTCATAATACAACAAACTGAGCACGTTCCTTTGATATTTCAATTGTGAGATAACACTCTCTATAGCATCCCAAGCCGTATCCAAATGGGAAATAGTAGCAGACGTAGTTTTGATGATATATTTATGCAAATACTTTTCAACAAGGTCATTGAGGTCATCCTCATCCTCTTCCTTAACCTTCTCAAATGTGTGAATTTCTTTGTTTCTGAACCATTGGGAACTCCTAGTGGGAGTAACCTCCACTTTTACCTTCTTCCTAGCACTATGAGGGCCTTGACATTTTTCTTCCTTTCCCTTTATTTTGGCACCTCTCACCATAGGAGCAGGTGTGGAAGAAGTTTCATCTTTTGTGTTGTCCTGAATGGTGATATTACCCTTGGGAAACTTCTACAGCATAAATGCATAAAGGACCTTGAAAATTCCTTGGTGAGAAGGCCAACCTTCTTCCTTCTTAGGGCGTGTTGAGGTTATAGTGATATTATTATTTTGTTGGTGTTGTACATTATATCCACTTCTTTTTGTGTAGTCTCTTGAGTTATTCAACTCCCAAATCAATTTATCCTTGGCTCCCCTCGAAATAATCATAGTTGTTATATTTTTACTAAATTGCCTCCTAGCATCAATGTCTTGTATACTTGTAAAAAATCTTATTTCCATTTGTATATTCCTTCTCAATCCTTGTACCTTGAAACCCTATCACCATATTTGTCTTGAAGCAATCTCATCCAAGGTTTCAAAATTAGATCTAAATTGAGTGGTTTTTTATCACACCAAGTATCCATCCAAATAGATTTTTTTCTCCAGTTCCCACCACCCATATTAAACCTTTAATCATAAGATCAATAGATTTTTTTTAAACCATTCTAAAGAGCAAAATCATTTGGTAGAGAGAATGCAATATATATTAAACTTGGGTATTGGGATCAACATACTTAGAAGAATTCTTGTCCATTTTGACTCTCTTTGTACAATGTTCATATTACTTTTCCCCTAAGAGCTAAGTTTGCATATGTAAGAACTCTTAAACCAAGACCTCCCCTAGATTTAACATCACACGTCTTGCTCCATTTCACCAAAGGAAATTTCCTTTTATCATGTAAACTTGACCATAAAAATGATCGCATAATATAGACTAAACTTTTTTTAACTGATTTTGGCATAGAATACAATAACATAAAATATGTTGGAGTGGCCTGTAAGACTAACTTAATTAACTGCACTCTTCTTACTAACAATAACCATATACCTTTCCAAGCTGGAAGTTTATTCTAAACTTTACTAATAACCAGATTTCATTTTTCTATTATCATCCTCCCCTCAAATAAAGGTATTCCTAGATAAGTTGCAGTTAAATTTACCTCCTTCATTTTAAGTAACCTATAAATTCTTGCTTTGATATTAGTTGGAATGTTAAGGAAGTAAATTTTAGATTTTGTCCTATTAACTTTTTTCCCTGAAGCTCTTTCGTATTCTTTTAAAAATTTATTCAATGCTTTGGCCTCATTTATCCTTGCCCTTCCAAAAGGGTTGTATCATCTACAAAATTTTGATGGATGATGTTGTTGATATTATTACTAACCTTAAGTCCACTTATAAGCCCATATTTTAAATCCTTCTTTAAGTTCCTACTCAAAACCTCTACCATAATAATGAACAAATAAGGAGATAGAGGATCTCCTTGTCTAAGGCCTCTCTTGGCTTTAAAATATTCTGTTACTAACCCATTGACCAATACTAAATAAGAAACTGTAGAGACACAAAATTTAATCCATCTAACCCATTTCTTCCAAAATCCAAACTTTTCTAAAATTGTAAAAACAAATCCTAATTAACCTTATCATAGGCTTTACTCATATCAAGTTTTAAGATCATTGCTTTCTCTTTTCTTGAAGTTGTTGATTGTATAACTTCATGAGTTACTATGTTCCCGTCCAAAATTTGTCTCCCTTTCACAAATCCTCCTTGCTCTTCTGAAATGATTTTGTCTAACAATGGCCTTAATCAATCTGCCATTACTTTGGAGATAATATTATATGCCATAATACATAGGCTTATGGGTCTAAAAGAATCAAACAATTCAACATCCTTCTTTTTTGGAATTAGGGTAATATATGTTGCATTTATTTTATAAGGTATGTATTGTTTTACCCTAAACTGTTCCATTGCCACCAATAAAGAATCCTTCACTATATCCCAATTATGTTGGTAAAAACCTGCAAAGAGCCCATTTGGACCCTGGGATTTATCCTTATTAAAAGAGAAAAGAGCTAAATGAACTTCTTCTAGAGTAATAGGCTTCATCAGTTTTGTATTGTCTTCATTCGTTATAACTGAAAGAACATCTTGAAGAAGTTTATCATTAAGAACTTCAATCTCCTCTGATTCTAAAATATTTTGATAAAAATATATTTGTCTCTTTTCTAATATCACTCTGATCTGCAATCCAAACCCCTTCTATTGATTTAATTCTACTAATTATAAATGTTGATATTTGTACTATAGCCATCCTATGAAAAACTTTATATTATTATCTTCTTCTTTTAACCACGTTTGTCTTGCTTTTAGTCTCTAGAATTTATCTTCCATACTCAAAATATTATGATATTCATTAAGCAACTCCCTTTCCTATGAGCTTGGATTATTATGATCACTTTTTTGAAATTTTAAAAGTTTATCTTTTAGTTCTTTCTTCTCAAAAATATTATCAAACGTGTTTTTGTTCCATTCTTTTAATCTAGATGTCATATATTTAATTTGATTTGGAATAGCATACAACCCACCATTACCTAAATAATTCCATGTTTGAGTTATCATACCAAAAAATTGAGGATGGTCTTCCCACATCTACTCAAATTTAAAATATGATATTTTTTTAATTCACTTACCACCATTTTAACTCGTATTGGCCAGTGGTATGAACCAATCCTTGTTATGGTATTTTTTTAAGTACAAGTTACTTCATATAGCTAATGATCAAAGAGTATGCATCTATCTAATTTTGTTGCTATTAGGTTTTGGTCTCTCCTATTGTTGGTCCAAGTATAGTTGTCTTCTTCAAACTAAACCTCCCATAGATTATTATTTTAAATAAAAACTTAGAAATCTCTCATACTTTGGGATAATTTCTTAATTCCCCCAAAAATTTCATCCAACTTGGTTATGACAATAAAATCTCCTATGATCATAAATTAGGTTTCTTGGTCTTTACTTTTCATAAAGGCTTCAATCCCACTCCAAACTTCTAGTCTACCTGACTGAGTTGTAGGTCCATAAACATTGATAAGGATGAAACAACAACATGCAAAGTAGCAAGTGACTAAAGAGGCTATCAAATGCCTAGTTTTATGAATGGTTATACAGGAGATTCTAGAAGGATTCCAACAAATTATAATTCTCCTTGCCACTCCTTTAGAATCCATAGCATCCCATTCACATTTTGTCCATACTGCTTTCATAGTTTTTAAAACTTTTTCTTTTGTTATTTTAGTTTGTTGGATACAAATAATATCAGGCTTATTAATTAAACATTATATTGTCGTTATATAATAGTATTACAATATTACCATAAGCTTGATAATTATGTATGTATTTTGGTCAGATTTAAACTTTGCTCTCTTCTTTAAAAATAAAAAAATGTGTAAGATGTCGATAGGCAGTTGCCCTATTGGCTAAGATGATGGTTGTTTCTTAAGTGGTCTTGTGTTCAAACCCCTTGAGGGTGGTTGTTGATGTAATTTGTAAACGTTCTCCTAAAAAACAAAAAACAAAAAATGTGTAAGATTGAACTAATGCTATCTAATAAATTTGATTATTTTAATATATAAAATAAATTTTATTATCTATATATATAAATGGCTGTAATAAAAATAAATATCATATAATCTAAATAAGTTTACTGATAAAAGTTTTAAAACTCTAAACCGCGGTGTGGGCGAGTGTGTGAGGGGGTGGGTGTGTGGTGGCTTTGTGTTAAATTCTCTATTGATAAGTATAACTCTCGACTTTATGAGGGGTCATGGTTGGGAGGAGACTGCTTAGCCCTGTACGTCGGTCATAGAGGTTTCTCACAATAACCAAATCAAAAAAAAAGTTTTAAAACTCTAATGATTTATTATTCAGCTTAAAGTTATAAACCATGTTTTAATTTACTTTAACTAAAAATAATAATAATATAATAATATCTCATATGTCATATTATATCATATTAACCTGTAATAAAAATATATATCATGTATTCTAAATAAGTTTAATGATAAAAATTTTAAAACTCTAAATAAATTTTTTACTATTCAGCTTAAAGTTATAAACCATGTATTAATTTACTTTAATTAAAAACAGTAATAATATAATAATATTTCATATATCATATTATATCATATTAACCAAAATAATAAAAATATAATAATATTTTATATGTTATATAATATTAGGTTAGTGCAAGAAACCCCTACGATCAATGTACAAGATTGAGCAGTCTCCTCTCAGTCATGACCCCTCTAAAGTTGAGAGCTATGCTTATCAATAGAGAATTTAACACACAACTAGCACACTCTTATATCAAATCATATTAATTTAACCTAGATCCGTAGCCTTTAAAAAAAAATCTTATATCTAAATATTCATTTCAATCCCAATCCCATATTACTTTAAAAAAACATTCAAGGGTTCAGTATGAGGGAACTGAGACCCCTCATAAAAACTTGTGTAAATCATTAAATTTTTATCAAGTGACATTAGTTTAACTAGTTAGATTCCTCAAAATTTAAAGAGGAAACCAAGGTTCAAATCTTGCCAAGTGATATATAGATAATATCCAAGTATTGTTGTAATATCACTATGTGGTGATGATTTTATGTGAGTGGGGTCTATTTCAATTATGTATAATCAATCAAAAAAAACACTTAACGACACCTAACTTTTGCAAAGGTAGTAGTCATAATCCTTTGAGTGCGTCTTAGACCAATGACGACTGATGAGCCACAAAATTACTCATTTTTTGTACTCTTTTCCCTATAATGTGCGGCATATATTCTTGTAGATATAAATGTTTTATAAAAATTATATATATAATTGATAGCTTATTTTGCATGTTTTCTAATATTTATATTTAAGTGTAATTTGTATATATTTATTGGAAATCGTTGCATTTTGGCATGTTTTCTTGCAAATTAATGAAGGGAAAACATCTGCAGAGTATCAGTAAAAAGGCACGAAGTTAGGCACCAAGTCCTTT
Organism: Wollemia nobilis; assembly: GCA_028583015.1. NCBI lineage: Eukaryota > Viridiplantae > Streptophyta > Pinopsida > Araucariales > Araucariaceae > Wollemia > Wollemia nobilis. The sequence goes on along the minus strand of JAQPPZ010002072.1, from coordinate 3,407,853 downwards.
GAAGTGCCTAACTTCCGTTCGACATCGAACTGTTAGGCGCCTAATTTTCATTAAGCGCCTGCTTCCCATTATACGATGGAAGGCACCTGCTTACCATTGTACGACGGAAGGCGCTTGCTTCTTGTTGTACGACAAAAGACACCTATTTCCCGTCATGTGAACGATAGGTGCCTGCTTCCCAACTTATTCAACCACAATGTCTGATCCCCGTTAACATCAAACTTCAGCAACTTTGTGGTTGACAGAACAGAGCAAACGCATCGGCAACCAGCTTGAAAGGATTTTTTAGCATCATAACTGAACAAGGGATAATGTCAAAGGTGATTCGTCACCTATGTTGCAGCTATTACGTAAATTTATTTTGTAAATTGGACAAATCGAATATTAGTGTATTCTAGAAATAGAATACATTGAGATATTCTGATATTTTACCCGATTCAAGCAAACAATTGTAACATTGAATCATGCATTAATTCATTCTAAAATTGTAACAGGGTTAGTTGCATACTTTATAAATATGCAGACCACCCCTAAAGAAGATCCTCCGGACTTGTTATGTAATTTTTCAATTGCAAATTGTTAATAAAAATTCTTGAATAATTCTTGTAAAAAGTACTCTCTAAGCGTCCGATGAACATTCTACCATGGGCAAAACCTACTAGAAGCATGGGCCCACTTGCAACAGAGTTCTTCCCTATTTTCCTATTTTTATGTAATTATTTTCATATATTAATTTATTTCCAATATTTTCCCTATTTTTTGTAATTTCCAACAAGGTAGTTATTTGGAGTTTTTATGTTTTCAGTCCTATTTCTTAGGCTTAGCATAGGATTATGGGTTTAAACATAAACTTCAAAAAATATTAAAGACTCCCCAAACCATAATCCAAGGGACTCATCTCCGAAGGAGGAATTGCAAGCATAGATTTTGCATGGCTGCTCATAAGACTACGAGCTACCTTGGGTTGATAATTAAATGGAGGTAATTAATTGAACCATAAAAAAACTAACCAATGTTTTGCCCAAAATTTTGGCATCGTTGTCGGGGAGTAGCCATTGTAATTTCCTATTTTTAAGAAAGCATAGTTACAGTAGTTTAGAGTGTTTTCTTCAAAAACCTTCATTTGAAACTTTGTATGAGTCCACCTAAGAACAAGGGACCAGACGGTCGTTTTATCAAAAATAAGGAAGTCATTTCTAAAAATCTTTTCGCTTCAGTAGAACCTCAACCTGAGACTGAACTCTCACCATCTCAATCTCCACCTGTGCATTGGCAACAACACCCACTATTTGCACAGGATCCCTTTGAAACAATTCAACAAAATCCTAGAGAAGGATCAAAGATAAGTAGAGTTCAATCTGAGGAGGATCTACTAAATGTTGAATGTTGGCAAGTAGCGTTAGACAAAACTATCTCAAACACTGACTTATCCCTCCTAAAGGGTAAAAGAAATGAATTAAAAGCATTGACAACTACTTTGAATGAAGTAGGGGTAGAAACACCAATAGTGGGCAGAATGGCAGAAATTCCAGAAGAAACATCTACTAGTTTTAGTTTTCCAATAGGAGAGGCAGGAGGAGTTCATAAGATGAAACACATCTCTCTTGACCACCTTCTAACTTTTAGAGGGCTACCAACATAAGATCTAGACCTATTTTTGTTTAAATTTGATGTTTTATGCAGATATGTGGATTACACCACAGATCCTCATAAACTAAAATTATTTCCTTCCACCTTAGATGATTCAACTTTGCACTAGTTCATCAGCCTAGGGGATAAACAGATAACTACCTGGGAACAATTGAAAAAATATTTCCTAGATCAGTATCAGGATTTTGGCAGAGCAAGAGATGCAAGAGAGGAAGTCCTAGACATGACCCAAAAGGAAGGGGAGTTCGTGGAAGAATACTGGGATAGGTTTACCTTCAATCTGCAAATATCACCCCATTCAAGACTAGGAGATAGGTCCCTAAGAAGTATTTTTTGAAAGGAATAACAAATGAATCCTTGGAAGATTTGAACATGATATCTGGGGGAGACATTTACCAACACCAAATGGATGATATTCGGTAGTTGTGTCGAAATTTCTCAAGAAGAAATGGTAAATTAACCTTTAGAAATTTTAAGCAGTCAACCACTGTCACTAAAACATAAATAGACAATATATTAGAAGACCTTAAGAGCGAGATGTTATCATCTTTGGCTCTTAAAATGGATAATCTTCTACTTCAGAGAAAGAAGCAGGAGAATGAGGTAGCATTGGCCTACTTCTATCCTAAATGCAGAGGTAAACACCCCAGAAACGAGTGCCCAAAAAATAAAGTTTGTGTATGTGTTGTTTTTAGGAAGGATCATAAAACGAAGTGTCCATAATTAATGAAATCAAAATATGAACCTGAAGTAGTCGAGGCATATTTCATGGGTAATAGGAGGAACTGGCAACAGTCTCCTATGGGTAATAATATGCAATCAGGAATGTCATCCTATGGGGGTAGTAATTACTAGAATCAAGGTCAATACCATCCACCCAACATGGGTTGGTATGGTCAACAACATTGGAATCTATTTTCCTAAGGAGCAAATCCTTACAACCCTTATCCTTGGAACCAATATCAGCAACCTAGGTAGCAGTGGAAAAATTAGAATGCTTGGAATCAGTATCCATAACATACTGCTCCAACTCCACTACAACCAAGTTTGCCAACTTTACCTGCTCCAAGGACTCCTCAGTTACCAGCACAGGCAACAACAAATCCAAACAACAAGCAACCAACCTATCAAATGGAAAATGAGATGTACCTTATGTATAATATAAAGGTAGATTACGATCCTATCCAGTTAAGGTCAGGAAAGAAATTAGGTGTAGAAGTCACTCCTCTTGTAGAAGAAGAGGAATCAGTAGAAATAGATAAATGGGAATCACCCCTTATAGAAGAGGTAGAAGAAGAATCAAAACCTGTACATAACAAAGAGGAGGTTCCACCTTTTCCACAAAGGTTGTAGGAACCCAAGAAACCAATATAAATAGATTTTGATATCCTCTCCAGTTTAAAGAACTTAATAGTCACAATTCTTCTCTTTTAGGCCATAAGAGATATACCTATTTACGGGAAGGCCATAAGAGAGTTGTGCCTCAAGAAACTAGGGAGAAAACAAACTAAATCAATCAGTTTGGTAGGTCAGTTATCTGACCTTATGCTATAAAATATCTACAGCTAGAAGTATTCAGATCCAGGAAGCCCTATGTTGACTATAAAAATAGAAGGTTGTATTTTACCCAACACACTAGTAGATTTGGGGACTGCCATCAATGTCATGTCCTAGGAAACCATGCAAAACTTGAAATTGACCAACCTGAATCCCACCAAAACTATGTTGCAGTTGGAAGACAGGTCTACAGTACTTCCTAATGGAATACTGGAAGATATCACTATTGCAGAAGATGCATGGGAGTATCTAGCAGATTTTTTAGTATTGCAATCTTAGGAAGACCTTGGTTGGCAATAGTTGATGCCTACATATGTTGCAAAGATGGGCAAATGACCATTTCAGATGGTCAGGATATAAAGAAACTAATCATACATCCACCTGCACAGTCTGCAGATTTGTTAGGAGAACCAGAGAATGAAAATCAAAATATTGATGGTCTATCAATGCTCCAACCTATGATGACACTTGAAGAGTTGGAAGATGAAAATGAAGAAGATAGGATGATCTCCCACTTTTTCAAGAAGAACCTTCCTGTCCTCCTCTTGATTTGCCATTAGTAGGAGTGAAAGACCACCATATTTAGCAAATAGAAGTTGCACCTAGTAGAATGTTGAATGTAGATAACAAGTTGACAACCGAGCAATAGACCAAACTGGAACAAACATTGGAAAAACATCAAGATGCCTTTGCTTGGGAGTATCCTAACATGAGAGGAATAGCTCTTGAGACCTATACACATCAAGTTCTTAATATTTTTTCAGATATGATTGGAGAGACTGTGGAAGTATACTTAGATGATTTCACTGTATATGGTGACTTTTGAAATTGCCACAAAAAATTTGGAAAAAACACTTAAACGTTGTGAGGAAACTAACTTGCCCTTAAACAATGAGAAATGCTATATGTTGATGCATGAAGGGATAGTTTTAGGACATCACCTTTCTGCAGATGGGATCAAAGTAGACAGAAAGAAAATTGAAGTAATCCAAACTCTACCTACTCCCAAAACATTGGAAAAACATCAAGATGCCTTTGCTTGGGAGTATTCTAATATAAGGAGGTTTATATTAGACTTTAGCAAAACTGCTAAACCTCTTACCACATCGTTAATAAAATATGCAGAGTTTGTTTGGACTGAAGAATATGAATAAACATTCAACACCCTGAAGGAAAAACTGATTACTACTCCTGTACTGAGAGGTCCAATTTGGACCATACCTTTTCACATATATGATGATGCATCTAACAATGCAATAGTCTCAATATTGGTACATAAAGATGGTGATAATTTCTATGCAATTTATTATGTTAGCAAAAACCTTATAGGTGTTGAATTGAATTATACTGTCACAGAGAAAGAGTTCTTGCAGTAATACATGCTCTTAACAAATTTTGTCATTATATTACAGGTTATCAGGTATTTGTGCACACTGACCACTCAACAATCAGATACTTGATAAAAAAACCTGGTATTAGTGGTAGAATTATCATATGGTTGTTGCTCTTGTAGGAATTGTTGAGTGGTATTTTCACCCAATTGTGAAAGTACACTCTTCCTTAGGATTTGGGTTCCAAATCCCCTCTTGCAAAGAAGTTAAACAAACAACTTCTCCAAGGTCTCCGCTATATTTAGCATTTTGCATATGTGTATTAGTAATCTCAAATAAATATATTCATTTTAAATGCTTGGAACACCTTAGTGATTGCAAGTAACTGTAAACAAGGGGCAATGTTGGTTTATTTTACCATGAAACTTTAGTGATTGTTCATTGAACCAAAATAAAGCAAATGTGAGTTGGCCCTCATATGACCACGATGTAGTGCCTTAATTCCTTTTATCTTGAGAGTTTTAAGGTAGATTTTATCTTCTTTATTAAGTCCAAATATGGCTTCTTATCATGAAGATAAAGATAGCTTTCAATATGATCGATAAACTATCCCTCTTTGGTGAAATGAATTTTCACAAAGAAGCAATAATTTATGGCCTTGGATAAAGGGCTTTAAATGTCACTTTAACTTATCCCTCTTAAATGAAATCAAATTTTCATCAAGATGAACAATTAAGTGCTTTGAAGAAAAGACCTTCAATGTAATACTCAAATTACCCCTCTTTCGTAAAATTAGAATTTTTATGAAGAGAGGGTAATTTTAGGCTCAAAATGGAAATTTGTGAAAATGCCATAAAACATAACTCCTTCAATGAAATTGGAATTTTCATGAAGGGAATGTCATCATAGGCTCATGAGTGCAAAACAAAAGAAAAAATGAAATTTGACCTAAAAATGGAAATTTTATATATTTTTTTAAAAAAACAACAACTGATGAATTTTTAAAAATATAAACAACTCGAAAATGAAATTTCAAAGTGCGTATTGGAATTTGAAGTTATAACCTACGCAATGGTGAAATTATTTTTGGATTTTGAAAATTTTTTAAATGTTTATTTTAATGCCTGAAAATTAAAAAAAAGTTAAAATTTGGAAAAAATAAAATGCGAGAAAAAGTTGAAAATTGAAATGCAGAAAATGAAACACATGATACATTCAGTTTGATGCTATCCTATTTCGGCAAAACCGAAGATGTGAGGTTTTCATGCATGCAACCTAACCTATTGGACTTGCAAAACAAGCACAATCCGGATAAGCTAAGTGTTGGCTCCTAGGGTTTTAAATGAGATTTTTCAGATTTAAACATTAGCATGAAGCAACCAAGAAACTTGCATAAACTCCATTTACAAGCCTAAAATCTGAAAAGGAAAAAAAATAGACATTTAATCTTGCATGCAGAAAATAACTCCTCCTTTCTTGCCCATAAAATGCAACTTTCTGAAAATTTCTGCATTAAAAAAATGTTCATTAACAATAGCAGAATTTCTGGTTTTCCCAAACCAGTCCATGTGGAAGGAAAATATCCATGAAGAAAACCCAGTGCCAAGGCCTTGCCTTCATTCCTGCAATCTTCTCTGAAAAGTTTCCAACCCCTTGTTCCTCATTTTGATGGAGTATTTAAAGTTTCCCAATAAACCTCTTCATTTCTCCTTTGACTCTTGGTTTCCACCTTACCTGCACATAAAACAAAATAGGTGAATTAGCTTTAAAAAACAAACTTTAAAAACAAAATAAATTATACTAAAAACATAAAGTTAAACTATAAAAAAAAACTTTAAATTTAAACTATTTTAAAACATAAACTAAAACGTGGTGAATGAAGCACCATGGCTTCATTCACTACTTTTTATTTTTATTTATATTTTATTGTTTTTACTTTTTTTTTTTACTTATATATATATATATATATATATATAATATATATATATATATTCTTTTCACTTTTAAATTTTTTTATTTGTTTATATATATAAAAATATATATAAACTTGTTTTTTTTCTTTTTAAATTCAAAAAGCTTTATTTAATTATTTTTTTTTTTTACTTGCTTTCTCTTTTATTTTAAATTTGATTTAATTAATTTTAAATGTTTGAATTGATTTAATTCAAAGCATTAAAATTAACTAAAACAATAATAATAATATAATAAGGACGAACTTAACCAATCCACTAGACACTCAAAATGAAACGAAAACACCCAAATACCAAAAATAAAAAGGTGGGTCCCCAATTTTGGGGTACGTTGTGGAGCAGCCACAACAAATGGCGACTCTGCTGGGAAATGCTCCTGAGCATTTCGGTGAGAACCCAACCTGAAAACCTTCAAAACTCAAACACAAGCGTCAGCAAATATCCAAAGAATGAAACTAGACGAGAAATACATGAAGCATTAGAATTATTCAGCGTCAGCTCAATGTGTGCGGTGTGATTCATTCCTTATCGTTTGAAATTGATCAACATTCCATTGTCAGTTTTACCTGAATGCATATGTGAGGTTATGAATGATTTGTTCAGGATTTAATGTATGGCAAATATGCTAGAGATATAACAACCTGCTTTGCAAAGGCTCAAACTTTCTAGTACCATGAACAAACATTTTAAAACTGTCAAACCCTCTTAGGACCAAATATGTGTGTATTGAATTAATTTACTAGATCCCAAAGTTGGTTATGTGTCACTACCATCTTGAACCCATGTGCAAGTGTAAGTGAAATCAGAGCTTTGGGGAATAGGATTCCCAACCTAAGCGAGATGGGAATTTAACCCTATCCTTACTACTCTGATCTGGAGTTCATTACCTCATCTTGAACAAAATGATTTAACCTGTTATGGATGAAACTGTCAGGCTAGTCTGTCCGTTTGAGCAATCAGTGGTCTTGCTTTTAGACAAGACATGTTGCCACGCATGAGCATACTCCACTGCCAGTCAGGCGTCTATAGCCCCGATGGAGATTAACCCCATAATCCATGATTTGGCTTTACTTTTGATTTCTTGGACCTTGGGGATGACTACCCATCCTTGCAAGGGACATGTAGTACGATCCTTCCAATCCAATATTAATGATGAAATGATAAATATTTGCTTTGGAATTTCAAGTTCTTGAGTGGGCAAAATAGAAGCTTTGGGGAATCGGATTCTCAACCTAAGCGAGATGAGAATTAGACCCTATCCTTACTACTCCATGAAGGTCAAATCAGAGCTTTGGGGAGTTGGATCCTCAACCTAAGTTCGATGAGGATTTAACCCTATCCTTACTACTCCGATTTTAGGCTTTAAGCTCTATGGGAGTGGTAAAAACCACTGTTTAAGGATTATGTTGCATGATAGGACAGACACGAAATACTCCTTTCGCCTCACCTTTTCTTCCAAGTATGGTTTTGACCATTTTGCTCAAGATCCTCTTTAATATGTGTAGAACGTGCTTGGTTCAAGATAGTTCGGGCATCATTTCCCAACCTTAGGATCCTTTTAATATATGTTATGTAATAACCCTAAGAGGATTCGACACCTTTTCAATGATTGTATTTGAAATGAAGATGCAACTGAGATGAAATGTATATGCAATGTGGAATGTAACATGAGATATGGATGAATGCATTGCTCTTTTTGAAATGCGGATGGAGTATATCACCTACTTTACCATAATTTGTAAAACTGACAACTTCATGCATCACAAGTTCCAAACGATATTCTTTAATGTGTTTGCGATACTCGTGGAGCTTTCTGCAATACAATTCCGATGTTTCATATTCTCTTAGTCTTAGTCAACATTCATAAGGACATAAGTTGACATCTCGCTTTTTTTTTTTTTTTTTCAAGACAAACCAAAAATGTCCAAAGGACCAACACACAAAACTTAAAACCAAAACTGAAATGCAAAACCAACATCAAAACACGAAAACCAAAAGTATATACAAATGTACAATATAATACAAGATGGTGCAAAGTTTGGATTATCATTTTCCCGGATCCCAAACCTGATTAGAATTCTTTAAAAGACATATGACACAATAGGTATGCCAAATGTTGTAGGAATCCAACAACAATAAGATCAAACCAAGCAATGCAAAAAATTTCAACTTGCCTCGCACTCCCCACCCATTTGATTTAGTGTCATTAGTACTCTCATAGGTGAGCTTCAAATCATCAAATTGATTAGACAATGATTGATATTCAATTCCTTTATGTCTATTCTTTAAGATGCAAATTTCATAATTCCATTCATGATTTAGAACTAGGCTTTCTTTATTCAAAATGAAATTTTGTAAGCCAGAGCCTATTTCTAAAAATTTCAAAGCTAATTCATTTTCCATGTTCTTAGGCCAATTAAAATTGTGCAACAATTCACAAGCCTCTAGGATATTTACTAAATTGGGATCATTAGGAGTTTTTATCCTAGGTTCAAGAATTAATTGTTGATGAATTTGATTTAGCAATTTAAATGCATCAAGCTCCTTTTCATTCATTAAAGTAATGTTATCAAAGGTGTGGTTAGAAATTAATCCTTGTTCTTCATTCACCTTCAATGGCATTTCATCATAATGTAGCACTTGTTCTTTCTCCATGATTTGTTTATCAAAGGCACCAAACTTAGGTACCCAATTGAACACATGTCCATCCCTTTCAAACCATAAGTCTTGTCTATCTAGGGGTGGGTTAACTAACATATTTCCATGATCAATCACTTGGGTTGTTTTGGGTAACGTGAGATTTTCAATTGGATCATCAATGATATCAAACCCAAATGATTTAGGTTTTGTAATTTTCTCATTTTGAAATGGCATAATCATTGTAGCACAAGTAAGTGGATCAAGATTTTCAATTTCTTTTCCTTCAAAGGAATCTAAAGCAAGTGACTCTCTTTCTTGATTCATGGTTGTAGAATCCTTATCATGTTCCAAAATTTGATGAGATTCGAATTCCTCTTCCAAAACTTTCTCAAATTGTACAGGATTTATAGTATCCTCATGTGAGGAAGCAATTGAGTTATCCTGCATATTAATTGACACAACAAGTTTGTTAGAAGATTTAGATTGATAATATTCTTCCCATTTCTTCCATGAATCATAGTAATCATCTTCCAAGTTCAAGTTGTGACGTTCAAGTACTTCTTCTTCATCTTCTGATTCATCAACCTGTTTCTCATCCAATTCATCTTCACCTTCCTTAGATGGTCCAGTTATTTCCAAAAGTGGGTTATCTCTTGAATTCAAATTGGTAAAGCTATCATAATCCAAATTTGTAACCCATGATTCAATTTTATCACAATTTGGAAGGTGTGGATCCTCTTGGTCATCACTTTCGAGAGCATCATCCAAAGTGTCTTTCGAGAACAAGTGGTGAAATTCGATTATGTCTTCAACTTCATTTGTTGATTTTATTTCAAATTCATTTTCAGCCACTTGTGATGACTTAGGAGCTTCTACAATGGGATCGATTTTTGAATTTCGTGTCATATAGTTGCTCCAATCCTTTGCAAGTACATCTGACCAAATCATATCCACATAAGTTTGTTCATCCAAATCCTCCTTTTTGGGTAATGATTCTGGATATTTATTTTCCAAAACAAGATGGTGATTATTTGATTCCAACTTCTTGTTACCCATCCATAGAATTTCTTCTCCAAAATCTTCATGCTCTTCAAGAATTTTCGAATAGGTATTTACTTCAACGTGAGTCACCTCAAAATCTCTTGTATCACTTGAAGAAGCATAACATGAAACATCATTAAGATCGGCATTATGAATTTTCTTCCTAGGATGATTTGGATGCATACATTGATGTGCTCGTTTTTGTGGTGGAACATGCCTACATACCTTCTTAACCACTTTCTTTTGCTCTTTTACTTTCGATACGAACTCTTTGGGTTGAGTGGTAGAAGTAGTAGGATTAGTTGGATTGATATCCACGGACAAAGCTTGAACATTTGTTGCAATAGTTCCATGAGTGACCACATGATTCTCTAATTGAGGCATAGTTGGATGGATGGAAGTACTTGTATAAGCACATGTGGGAGCATAAGTTGGTATGGTAGGATAAAGTTGATTGTAGGGAAAAACATTTGATATCAAATTTTGTTGTGCCCATGCTTGATTTACCATCGAGGTTTGATTGCAAGCCCCTAGTTGTCCTACCATAGTTGATTGCTCCATTCCATAACCTTGTGGCCTCAATTGTTGATCTACAATCATAGCTTCTGTGTAGGCCGATGCAAGATCGGTAACCAAGGGATTCATCCTAACAAATATGGCAAACAATGGATCCAATGCTCGAAAGTATATTTGAAGAGCACCACTTTCCTCAATAGTATAGGGAGAAATTAATCTCGCATGAAGCTTTCGAAACCTCAAGTTGAAACTTCTCACTGGCTCATTAGGTTCTCTTTTGCAAGAAGCAAATTGTTGATATATCGTGAGAGGATCAATGAGCAACCTAAATTGATTGATAAATTCATCTTTCAATTGAGTCCAAGATGTAATAGAACCAGTGGGTAAATTGATGTACCAATCATATGCCACCTCATCTAGGGTTCCAGGAAACATTCTACATGCCACATCCTCATGTTCGACATTCCATCTAACTAGGATATCCACATAGGCTTGAATATGTTCCTCGGCTAATGTTGGACCATTGTGTTTAAACTTGGGCAAACGTTTTTCTACGTTCTTGGGTAAATCATGAGAATCTCCACTAATGTTCAAAGGATTAGCATGTATCCCATACCACGTTCTTGCAGTTGTAGCCATTAATGAAACTCAAAGAATAACTTCAAAACCAATTTGTTAGTCATGAATAAAAGAAGGAACCATGACAAAGCAATATTCTAAAAATGTAAATTAGTTTCTGATTCACCAGATCGCATATGCACAAGTGAAGAGCATACTCCTAGTGTTGTAGGCTTTCCGATTCACAAGATCGCATTACACGCAAGTGAAGAGCATAATACCGACAACAAATACATTTTAGACAAAATAATTCCTTACAAATAAGCATGAAATGACTAGCAAATATCAAACATGTAACGTATGAATAATCATGTTAGCATCAACCAAGAGATGTATCCATTAAAATCAAATGAAAGTAATTGCATGGAGACAACCTCGTTAGTCAAGACCAAAATTTTTCAAAATCAAATCAAAACACATTATTCCTGTATGAACAATCAAAAGCGTTAGAACAATGCATAGCAATTTATGTCCTCCTTTTAACACTACAAGGTTGTATTGTTAAAAGAGGGCTAAAGATAATAATCAATAGGGCATGAAATATTCAAAATTTAAATCCCTATAGCATTTAAATCACACTGAAATAAACCAATTCAGGCCCTCCTTCTAGCGCCAAAATGTTGAGTGGTATTTTCACCCAATTGTGAAAGTACACTCTCCCTTAGGATTTGGGTTCCAAATCCCCTCTTGCAAAGAAGTTAAACAAACAACTTCTCCAAGGTCTCCGCTATATTTAGCATTTGCATATGTGTATTAGTAATCTCAAATAAATATATTCATTTTAAATGCTTGGAACACCTTAGTGATTGCAAGTAACTGTAAACAAGGGGCAATGTTGGTTTATTTTACCATGAAACTTTAGTGATTGTTCATTGAACCAAAATAAAGCAAATGTGAGTTGGCCCTCATATGACCACGATGTAGTGCCTTAATTCCTTTTATCTTGAGAGTTTTAAGGTAGATTTTATCTTCTTTATTAAGTCCAAATATGGCTTCTTATCATGAAGATAAAGATAGCTTTCAATATGATCGATAAACTATCCCTCTTTGGTGAAATGAATTTTCACAAAGAAGCAATAATTTATGGCCTTGGATAAAGGGCTTTAAATGTCACTTTAACTTATCCCTCTTAAATGAAATCAAATTTTCATCAAGATGAACAATTAAGTGCTTTGAAGAAAAGACCTTCAATGTAATACTCAAATTACCCCTCTTTCGTAAAATTAGAATTTTTATGAAGAGAGGGTAATTTTAGGCTCAAAATGGAAATTTGTGAAAATGCCATAAAACATAACTCCTTCAATGAAATTGGAATTTTCATGAAGGGAATGTCATCATAGGCTCATGAGTGCAAAACAAAACTGAAAAAATGAAATTTGACCTTAAAATGGAAATTTTCTATTTTCGGATTTTTTAAAATCTGTAATAAAACAACAACTTCGATGAATTTTTAAAAATACTAAACAACTCCGAAAATGAAATTTCAAAGTGCGTATTGGAAGTCTGAAGTATAACCTACGCAATGGTGAAATTATTTTTGAATTTGAAATTTTTAAATGTTTATTTTAATGCCTAAAAATTAAAATGAAGTTAAAATTTTGGAAAATAAAATGGAAAAATGAAGAAAGTTTTTTAAAAAAATGAAAAAAAAAAAAAAAAAGAAATGCAGAAAATGAAACACATGATACATTCAGTTTGATGCTATCCTATTTCGACAAAACCGAAGATGTGAGGTTTTCATGCATGCAACCTAACCTATTGGACTTGCAAAACAAGCACAATCCGGATAAGCTAAGTGCTGGCTCCTAGGGTTTTAAATGAGATTTTTCAGATTTAAACATTAGCATGAAGCAACCAAGAAACTTGCATAAACTCCATTTACAAGCCTAAAATCTGAAAAGGGAAAAAAATAGACATTTAATCTTGCATGCAGAAAATAACTCCTCCTTTCTTGCCCATAAAATGCAACTTTCTGAAAATTTCTGCATTAAAAAAAATGTTCATTAACATGGCAGAAATCTGGTTTTCTCAAAGAACCAGTCCAATGTGGAAGGAAAAATATCCAAAAAAACCCAGTGCCAAGGCCTTGCCTTCATTCCTGCAATCTTCTCTGAAAAGTTTCCAACCCTTTTTTCCTCATTTTGATGGAGTATTTAAAGTTTCCCAATAAACCTCTTCATTTCTCCTTTGACTCTTGGTTTCCACCTTACCTGCACATAAAACAAATAGGTGAATTAGCTTTAAAAAACAAACTTTAAAAACAAAATAAATTATACTAAAAACATAAAGTTAAACTATTAAAAAAAAAACTTTAAATTTAAACTATTTTAAAACATAAACTAAAACGTGGCTTCATTCACTACTTTTTATTTTTATTTATATTTTATTGTTTTTACTTTTTTTTTTTACTTACTTTATATATATATATATATATATATATATATATATATATCTTTTCACTTTTAAATTTTTTATTTGTTTATATATATAAAAAATATATATATAAACTTGTTTTTTTTTCTTTTTAGATTCAAAAAGCTTTATTTAATTATTATTTTTTTTTACTTGCTTTCTCTTTTATTTTAAATTTGATTTAATTAATTTTAAATGTTTGAATTGATTTAATTCAAAGCATTAAAATTAACTAAAACAATAATAATAAAAAAAAAATAATAATAAGGACGAACTTAACCAATCCACTAGACACTCAAAATGAAACGAAAACACCCAAATACCAAAAATAAAAAGGTGGGTCCCCAATTTTGGGGTACGTTGTGGAGCAGCCACAACAGGAATTTGATGTGACAATAGTAGACAAGTCAGGAAAAGACAATGTCGTCGCTGATTTCTTGTCTAGATTGACACCTCCAGACTATGCAACTATAGAAGATCAATTTCCAGATGAATATTTATTTGCTCTAGATGATCAAATACCTTGGTACACAGATATGGCTAATTATTTAGCCATTGAGAGAGTATCCCCTGCACTTTTACCCCATGAAAAACAGACTTTAATTGAGAAAGGTGCAGATTTCTCATGGATTGATGGGTGCCTGTTTAAGACAAGACCCGATCAAATCATGAGGAGATGTGTTGTTGGAGAAGAAATAATTGAAATACTAAGGCTTCCCATGATAAACCTTGTGGTGGCCATTTTTTAGGAAAAAGAACTGCATATAAAGTGTTGCAAGTTGGTTATTATTGGCCTTCACTATTCAAAGATGCAGCCAAGCATGTGAGTCAGTGTGATCAATGTCAAAGGATGGGCAGACCTACTCTTAGAGATGAGATGCCACTCCAACCACATGTTCACATTGAACCATTTGATAAATGGAGGTTGGACTTCGTAGGACCTATTAATCCGCTGTCATGAGGTAAGAGGTATATCCTAGTTTGTATTGATTATGTGACAAAATGGGTTGAAGTGCAGGCTTTGCGTGATTCAAAGGAGAAAACTATAGCAAACTTCTTGTATTCAGTAATTTTTACAAGATTTGGGGTCCTAAGGGAGATCACAACAAATCAAGGGCCTCTGTTTACTTCAAGGATGATCCAAGAACTCATGCAACTATACAAAATCAGGCATAACAAAACCACTCCTTACCATCCACAGGAAAATGGGCAAGTTGAGGTGACCAATAGAGAATTGGAGAATATCCTGACAAAGATAGTGCATCAACACAGGAAGGACTGGGCTACTAGATTACCAAAAGTAGTGTGGACCTACAAGACCACCTGGAAGACTGCTACTGGTTTCACACCATTTCATTTAGTTTATGTGAAAACAACTATGATGCCTATAGAGTTTGGAGTTAAAACACTTAGGACTGCTGTAGAATTGAATATCAATCTAGATGATGCACAAAAAGATAGAATTCAACAGCTTAATCAGCTGGATGAATACCGCCTTAAGGCTTTACAGAAAACATAGATCATTCAGAAATAAAGGGCCAAGTGGCATGACCACCATAATAGGCCAAAATAGCTTAAAGTGGGAGAATGGGCATTACTCTATGATTCTCGGTTCTAGAAAAGGAAGGGCAAGCTCATGCACAATTGGATGAGGCTATATGAAGTAAATGAAATCATAAATAATGGGGTTGTAAAAGTTAGAACAATAGATGGCAGTAACATTACATTAAACAGTCAATGGCCACCGCTTGCATCCATACTACATGTCTAAAGCATACATGTTTGAGTCTAGATTAGGCATGGGGAAGACCCCAGTTGATTCTGATTTTATCTTGAGTTAGTGAGATGTGGACCTAGTCCACATAGTCCCAAAGACAATTATTCTTTTAAATTATTATTTTTAGTTGTGTTTTTGTTTTGCAGGAACAATGCCCTTTGTGCAACTATTAGGCATCCTGGGAGACCTAGGCCTAACAAGCATAGGATCCATGAACCTGCACTTTCCAAGATTTCTAGGAGAATTTGTTTGTAGTAGGAGTAGTTAGTCCCCATTCATAAAGGGGAATACTAAACCTGAACATGCACAAGAGTCTTTAGATTGGTCTTTTTGAATAATAAAACTCTCAACTGTTGGTTTAGGGGCAAATACTGATTTTGTACCTGTTTTTCAATCAGAAGCACTGAAAAGCCCTAATCAACCTGACAGTACATATACATGGACAAATCAACACATGTTGAATAAAATAAAAGTGCCATGTGTTTGTATTTGATGGGGAGGTGCCTGATTCCATTTATTAGAAGGCGCCTACTTCCCATTGTACGATGAAAGACGTGTGCTTCCCGTTGTACGGTGAAAGTCGCCTGCTTCCTGTTGTACAACGAAAGATGCCTGACTCCCAGTATGTTATGAAGATGGCGCATGCATCCCGTTTGCTAAAAATTCAACGTCTGACTCTCGATTCTTCAGGAGAATGATCGACTACCAATTTTTAGGAAACTAACACCATATTTTATTAGCATACATTGTAAAAAAAAGATGTATAAATTTTGTTTTTTACGTACGACACCTAATAGTTAGCAAAAAGATGTCTACTTCCCATGATAGACATAAGCGCCTGATTGCTAAGGTTCCTGCTTCTTATGTTCAGTAGAGCGCATGATTGCTAAGGCGCCTACTTCCCATGTAAGCAAAGCGCCCGATTCCTACGGTGTATGTTTCCAGTTTATAAGGTACCTGCGTGCTATAACTTGAAAAGAAGGTGCCTAATTTCCATACGAAAATGCGTTTGATTTTCGTTGATTGTGGTCATTTTCTCCCTTGATAGAATAATACGTCAACCTTGGGATGTGGCCCGAGCCACGTCAACTCCCCCTACACGTGCAAAGTCAACTCCACCACAGACAAAATTAAAAGTTGACGTCTACCAATTTCCAAGGAGGAGACGTTTGTCATCCCAAGGCGCTACGTTTTTTCTAATTTTTGTTTTTAATTTTTGTAGGATTTCTTGAATAACCCACAGTGCAGCTACCAAGAACCAATCACGTCCAAAGAAATTCATTGCATGGGAACCAGTTGTTTGTTGCGGTTTGCCCCATCATCAAACGCCAACCAATAATGATGCGCCACAAGCATTTACACATATGCACCCACGAAACAAATTTAGGTGCATGTTTAAATTTTATGTTTCTTGTCTATATTATTTTCATGAACATGTGTGTCTATGGAAATGTGTCGGTACAACCCCCCATTATTACCTTAACCAATTGAACAAATCCACTTGGCATAATTTTGCGTGGCACACCTCTGATTGGTTGATATTTTATGGTTATCACCTCCGCACAATCAAGCACATGCTTGAAGGAAATTGATTGTGGATAACCATAATTACTGTTGATTATGGTAATTAATTATTTGCATGCATAAACACAATTGTTTTAAAAAGCTGATTACCAGCTACTGTGCAACCAATTTCAGTAAGAAAAATGTAGAACAGTGAAGCACAATGTTAATTTGAAGGGAAGACAGTAAAATTATTGAGTAAATTATAAATTAGAGGCAAAGCATGGGGGAAATTCGAAAAATCATGACATGAAGAAGAGTGAGTCGATTGATTGCTCAAGCATTTCTGTAGACGTCCAAACATAGTTGGACGCTACAAAATGGATGGACTATTGTCGATTGGTCAATTAGGGCCAGGATGTGGCAGTAGTAAATGAATTTACGGCATCGATGAGCGAATGGATCGTGCGCATGCAAGGGTTGGAGATCCTAGTCACGGAGGACTTCATCACCAGAGTTACGGGCCTCCCTCTTACAAGGGAGCGCACGTACAAAGAAGATAACCTTACCCTCTATGCATAGATATTCTTTGGGACACCAATAGAGCACCTAACACACGTTGGATTGTCAAAACAACACATTCCCGAGCTCTAGAGGGCTATTTTTTAACAGATCGCTCGTTTATTCACATGCTCTGGTAGGTACTCCTACATAATTTCCAACCACTTTCGTTTCCTCAATAATATTCTGCATGGGGACAAAATCAACGTCCCCCACTACCTTGCATGTGCCTTGAAAGATGAGGCCAGACGATACCAGGCAGGCACCATTTCTACCCTGGCTCACCATGGCTTGATTTCTACCTTGGTGAGATATGTAGAGTCACATAAAAATGTGATAATTGAGTAAGTTGTGGGTACTAGTGCAGTAGTAGGGGCACAAGCAAAGGAGGAGGTGCCCATTCAGAATGAACAAACGACTAGGAGATGATAAAACAAAAAATGATGGTGCTTGCATCCTAGCCTATAGGAAGTACAATGGAAGCAGGGCAAACCTTGTCCCCTGATTTTCCCCAATTTGGGGAGGAAACAAGGCAGGTTTTGTCCCCTTCTGCACCCCAATTTGAGGAGGAGGCAATGCAATATTCCATGCCTATCTCCACCAGGACGCAAAGTAGAAGAATGAGGGCGCCAAAGGTGGTTTCAAGCTCATTCGATGAGGAGACACCCATCGAAAAGTTCGACAAGGAGGAGTATATGGTCCATATTTTACAAGACATTTCCTGTGGGCCAAATCCTCAACAGGAGGTGGCCATGGCAGATGTACCACCGGAGGGCTAGGCGGAAGATCTGCAACAGTAGTTGCAGGTTTTGAAAGAGCAAGCTTCCACTTGGGAAGCCAAATTAAAAAAGGAACAAACTTTGTTTGAAGAGTACAGAAAGGAGGTCGCCCTCAAAATACATGAATTGTATCAAACAATTTGACAACTTCAAAGGAAATTGCAGTTGCAAGGTGAACCAACAATAGACGAACAACTAGCCAAGGTTGATGTAGTAGTGCAGACCGATGAGGCAAAAGAATTGCCCCCTGCTGATAAGGAACGAAAACAGGGAGATACTGCTACAATGGAAGTAGAACAACCCTGCTCTTCATCCTCCTCTTCAGATCAAATTATTTAGAAGGATGAGGTTGAAGTTGAAGAACCTCAAAATACAGATCAACCTGAAAAGGGGGGAGAAGATGGAGAAAAGGAGATGAAGGTCGAAGAGCCTCAAATTACAAACAGAGAAGGAGAGGCAGAGCACTCTCTAATTAATACAGGGGCAACTTAGCCTCAAGAAGAAGGAGCAGTCCCCAATGTGCAGTAAGAAGTTGTAGAGAAAGAAGGAGCAGTCCCCAATGTGCAGCAAGAAGCTGCAGAGGAAAAAAAGAAACAGTCCTTGATGTGCAACAAGTAGCTACAGAGGACTAGGAGGTTCAACAACCTGCATCCCCTGTACACTAGGAAATACCAGTTGCACCAACATACCTTGGGGTACAAAATATAAAGCTGAGATCAAAATAAAAAGTCGTAAGGCCATCTCAGCATCGATCCAAAACTAGAGAAAGAGTTGTAGAGTTGAAGGCATTGGGCCTTGAATCTGACACAGAATCAGAGCTAGATTTCGATGAGGAATGGGAGACATCAAAAACTTAGTTTGCTATCCAGAAATAGAAATTTGAGGAGCTTAAGGAGGAAATTAAAGCAGACAAGAAGAACTGGAAGAAGTCCTCCAAGAAAGCCCTCAAGAAAATAGAAAAGGAATCCAAAAACAATATGGCAAACCTTGAAAGAATATTCTAGTTGCTCAACCTGAGTAGTTCTAGTATTTGTATGGGTCTAAATATGGGAAGCCCTCTAGGATGCAGGAGTATTTTAAGCAGATGGGATTTCTAGGCCCTGTACAGAAAGAGGATCTGGCTTCAAGCAGTAGAACTCCTGTGCCAAAAATAGAGGTTGAAGCCGAACCTGAGCTTGACCCAACAAGGGGAGATTTTCTCACAGCCAGGGTTGCTAAGGAATCTAGCATCCCATTTGGAGATAAGGAATCAATGCTTGAGGGTGAGAAGTTACCACTTCACCATGAGTACTGGAAAATGGTTGAGCTTGCATTCCAAAAAGATGCCACCAACTTCTTTGTTTCTTATATGAATGTTGATAAGGGCAAGGTGGCATGGACCAGAGAACCACCCAAGAAGAGGGCAGGGCCAAGTGAACCACTTCGACGCAACAAACGCCATAAGCAGCAGGGACAAGAGACAACAACTCCCACAACACCAAAGGGGTAAAAGCCCTAGTATAAAAATAAAGACAAGGCCACTGAGAGAAAGAGAACACAGATCAACCGGGCCTATTGGGATGAGGTGAACAAAATTGATAATTACCAGTTCAAAGTGGCATAGGGACGTGCCACCCCTTAAGCGATGATGAGCCACATAATTGCTCATTTTTTGTACTCTTTTCCCCATAATGTGCGACATATATTCTTGTAGATATAAATATTTTATGGAAATTATATATATAATTGACAATTTATTTTACATGTTTTCTAATATTTGTCTTTAAGTGTAAATTGTGTAGATTTAGTGGAAATCGTTGCATTTTGGTATATTTTCGTCAAGGTCCAACTAAGACCTGACACTTGTAAATTAATGAAGGGAAAACATCTGTAGAGTATTGGTAAAAAAGTACGAAGTCAGGCGCTAAGTCCTTTGAAGCGCCTGACTTATGTTTGACATCTAATTGTTAGGCGCCTAATTTTCATTAAGCGTCTGCTTCCCATTATACAATGGAAGGCACCTGCTTCCCGTTGTACGACAGAAGGTGTCTGCTTCCCATTATACGACGGAAGGTGCTTGTTTTCCATCATGCGAATGATAGACACCTACTTCCCGACTTCTTCAACCGTGATGCCTGATTCCCGTTAGCGTCAAACTTCAGCACGACTCTATGGTCGACAGAATAGAGCTAACGCGTCGATAACCAGCTTGAAAGGATTTTTTAGCATCATAACTGAACAAGGGATAATGTCAAAGGTGATTCGTCACCTATGTTGTAGTTGTTATGTAAATTTATTTTATAAATTTGGCAAATCGAATATCAACGTATTATGGAAACATAATAGCTAATATATTATGATATTTTGCCTAATTTAAGCAAACAACTATAACAGTGAATCATGCGTTGATTCATTCTAACATTGCAATAGAGCTGGTTGCATACTTTATAAATATGCAGGCCACCCCTAAAGAAGATCCCTCAGACTTGTTATCTAATTTTCCAATTGCAAACTGTTAATAAAAATCCCTGCATTATTCTTGTAAAAAGTACTCTCTAAGTGTCCGGTGAACATTCTACCACGGGCAGAACCTACTGGAAGCGTGGACCCACTTGCAACAAAGTTCTTCCCTATTTCCCTGTTTTTCTGTAATTCTTTTCATAAATTTATTTGTAGCATTTTCCCTATTTTTTGTAATTTCTAGCAAGGTAGTTATTTAGAGTTTTTATGTTTTCAGTCCTATTTCTTAGACTTAGCATAGGATTATGGGTTTAAACATAAACTTCAACTAACATTAAACACCCCCCAAACCATAATCCAAGGGACTCATCTCCGAAGGAGGAATTGCAAGCATAGATTTTGCACGGCTGCTCACAAGACTACGAGCTACCCCGAGTTGACAATTAAATGGAGGCAATTAATTAAACCATAGAAAAACTAACCAATGTTTTGCCCAACAACGATAGTACACATCCCAAATGATCGGTGGTCCCCCTCACGTCGACTCAGCAATGATAATACGCATCACAAATGACCGGTGGTCCCCCTCATGTCGAGTCAACGACAATGAGGTGGAATAGATCCCTTGTGGTTTGAACCTTGCGCTTGGCAGTTACTAAAAATAGGGTGGTTGTA
The DNA here is from genome assembly GCA_028583015.1 of Wollemia nobilis. Classification (NCBI taxonomy): domain Eukaryota; kingdom Viridiplantae; phylum Streptophyta; class Pinopsida; order Araucariales; family Araucariaceae; genus Wollemia; species Wollemia nobilis. Next base: position 3,386,384 of record JAQPPZ010002072.1, on the reverse strand, counting down.
ACTAACTCTCCTATGAATTTAAAAAAACACTCAAAGGGTCCTGAGGGACAACGCAATGGTTTGGGATTTGGCTCTTCTTTGGGAGATCCAACGTTCAAATCACGGTGTGGGCAAGTGTGAGGGGGTGGATGTTAAATTCCCTATTGGTAAGCATAAATCTCGGTTTTATGAGGGGTCATGGTTGAGAGGAGACTTTTCAGCCCTGTGCGTTGGTCATAGGGGTTTCTCACACTAACCAAATTAAAGAAAAAATACTCAAATGAATCTTTGTGCGTGCTAGGCCGACAATGACGGTGAGTGATCGTGGTCCCATGGTCTCCTCATATTAGGCGAGCGATCGTGGTCCCGTGGTCTCCTCATTCTAGGCGAGCGATCATGGTCCCCCTCACACCAAATCAATAACAACGAAATGTAATAAGTTTGGTAAGAGCAACCCCTATGATTTGAACTGTATGCTTTAAAGTTAAAATAAATTGGTTGTAACCAACTTTCTATTTAAAAAAAAAACAAAAAACACTAAAAAAAAAATATCTTTATTCACACATCCACACCTTTGCAAGTTACACCATTAGCTAAATAATAATAATAAAATACTATATTATGTGAAAAAAATAAGGTGGTTGTAAAACACTAAAAATAATCTTTATTCACACATCCACACCTTTGCAAGTGACACCATTAATTAAATAATAAAAATAAAATACTATATTATGCAGAATGATATTAACTCAATCAAAATTCCTTAATGGAATCTTTTGAAACCACACATAAATATTATCCAAACTATTATAATAATACCATTAAATTACATATAACTACTTAAAAAAACTTATATATTACCTTAAAAACACCCACACCTTTGTAAGTGATGCTATTATGATACTAATCTTATGAAACCACACATAAATATTATCCAAATTATTATAATACTGCCTTTCAATTACATATAACTACTTTAAAAAAAATATATATTATCTTAAAAACACCCATTCTTTTTTAAGTGATGCAAGTTTAGTAAGGTATTTCATGAGAGGAGAGGTGTGCATGGTTATGTGTTTAGCCTTGTTGATAAGCTTAACTTTCGGCCTTAGGAGTGGTCATGGTTGGAATGAAAATATCCTATCATCCCCTATTGATAAGCTTAGCCCTGTTAGTAAGCTTAACTCTCGCCCTTCAGATGGGTCATGGTTGAAATGGAAATATGGCTTCGGAGGGGTCAACGGTTGGAATGGAAATATCCTCTATTGATAAACTTAATTCTCAACCTTCTAAAAAATCATCGTAACTTAATTCTCAACCTTATAAAAAATCATCATTTTCATTTTAATAAAAATAAAAAAAAGGTTGTATGTTGCATTAACCACACCCTTTAAAACTATTCTCTACCTTTCCGGGAAATCTCAACCCCAAACCCTCCTCAAGCACCGGTCCCCTACCTTTAAGCTTCCATGTGACCGAGACTCATTACTGCCACCAGCTCATTCTTCTCTCTTATTCTTTGTCATCTCTGTTGGAAGCTGGTAAAAAAAAGCCCTACCGACCAATCTACTCTATTCATATCTTGGTCCAACCGTTTTCCTGTTTCCCTTAAGCAGCCGCCACAAATTTTTCCTCGACTCTTAATTCTCACTTCAAGTGTTGTAGAGGATTTTAAACCCTCTCATTAGGTGTGGAGGGTTTCAGCGTTTTTCTGTTTGAGGGTTTCATTTTTTTCGGGTTTGAGGTTTCGGCGGGTAGGTTTTTAGTGCCGAGGTACAAGATCATGCAGCCAACGGGAGCTCCTCCACCTCCAATGGCGGTGCCCTCCATGTATCGACAGCAGCAGGTGGCGGCAGTACATGGAGTACATATTTTAAGCGACGAGTTTCCATGGGCGTACATCTTTTAGGCGACGAGTTTGCAGGGGCATATGGCTGCTCTCACTGGGGAGAGAGACACATGTGACAGCGAACTCTATGAATACCATGTAGACCAGCAACATTTGATGGAGCAGATCGAGCTCGGGAGGAGCTGGATCGAGCTCGTGATGAGCTGCATCCATCTGGTCCATCAAATGTTATATACTTTCGAGCATGGCATTCATAGAGTTCAATGCTGTCACATCTCCTTGCAGGGTGTCTTTCTCCAGCGTTATAGCAGCTACCTGCGCCTTTAAGCCCTGAGGAGACTGCGCTCAGGATCGTGGTCGGTCTTCAGGTTTTCACATAAGTTGATGCCGTCACCACCACCTGATGGAGAAGGGGAGGCAAGGGACACTAGCACAGGAAGCTCAGGGGGATGATGGGTTTGATTATTTTTTATTTGAAGCTCATGGAGCTGATGCATTTGATTATTTTTTATTTGAATTTGTTATTGTTTCTCTCTCTTCCTCGTTACCACACGAAGCTCATAGAGCCGATGGATTGATTTTTTTTTTTGAATTTGGTTTTGTTTCTCTCTCTTCATGTGTACCTTAATGATCCAGAAGTGATCATTAAAATATTTGTTGGTGATAAATTTTGTGAGCATTTTCAGGCTACTTATAAGTTTATATTCTCTGATATTGACCATTCATGTGTTGAATATTGTTCCTTATACTTCTCACCAAATTTTGAATATCTGCTTTGTAACTTCTGTAATTATTAGGTATACCATTAATACTAATTATTAGGTAGAATATTAGGTAGAACACTAAATTTCGAATATCTGTTTTACAACTTCTGTAATTATTAGGTATAACACTAAATTTTGAATATCTGTTCTGTAATTTCTATAATTATTAGGTATAAAGGGGCTATGATAGGGAGGATGTACCTTCAATTTTTAAGCTATTTTTGCATGCGCGTTGGAGGTGAGCAGCAAGATTTACTTAGAAGGCATGTATATTATTTGGAAAATTTTCCTTGAGCTTTTGGTAGATGTTATTGATAATTCATAGGCGAGCTTTTGGTAGTTTGTATTTATGGATGTTATTAATGATTCATAGGGATGTTTCATTAGCTTGACTAAGACGTATCTTTTAATTTATTTTATAGTCACTAATTACAAAATTTATTTTATTGTCACTGAAGCATCCAATGAAGCTTTTCTTTGTAGAAGTTTAATCCCTATTATTATATAGCTGCACATGTTGTTTGGATTTGGTTCACTTTTATTTTATTTCTTGACAAGGTATAAATTGTATTTAATATCTATTATTATATAGTTGCACATGTTGTTTGAATTTGGTTCACTTTATGACAAGGTGCATTGTATTTAGTTCTAAGGTATGCATCGTATTTAGATCTATGCTTGATGCGGTCAACTAACCCACTGGATTGTAACTTTTAACATAGCAACTGAAGCTTGTAATTTCTTTTGTGACAAGGCATGCATTGCATTTAGTTCCAAGATGTGGTCAACTAAACTAACCCATTGGATTGTAACTTTTAACATAGCAATTGAAGCTTGTAATGGACTCCATAATATGGGCATTTTGCCACAGTGAAAGAAATATTGCCGAGACTTGTCTTTAGTTGCTTCTTTAGATTCTGAAGACTTTCCAGGTATCAGAACTTTTATTTTTTGTATTTTATTGATTCAAAGACTTCTTTGGTGTTTTATAAGAAGACTCCAGAAGTATTTGGATATGCATTTGTAAAATGTATCTTAAGCTGGCTGAAAATATTTTGTCCAACTTGTGAAATCTAGTAGATATTGTCTTGAAAATAGTAGTGGTTTCTCCAATATCTGTATCAATTAAATCTTTCAATATGCAGTTTGTTTATATTGTGCTTGATTGTACTTGACAGGTTTCTGAATTTTACAATCAATTCCACCAAACTTACTCTCTAACATTCGTGCAAGAAATATTTGTTGTTCTAATGGACACATTTCACAAGCTAGGATTCAAACAGCATGTTCTTATCTTGCAGCATTTGTTTTGTCTGGTATGTTATTCATCCTTTGGTCTTATGTTGTTTCTTGAGATGCTGAAGAATTTCCAGGTATCATAACTTATATTTTTTTGAATTGTATCGATTCAAAGACTTCTTTGGTGTTTTATAGGAGGATTTTAGAAGTACTGGGAAGCTATGTATTTGTAAAATGTATCTTAAAGCTAGCTGAAAATATTTTGTCCAACAATTTGTGAAATCTAGTAGATATTGCCTTGAAAATAGTAGTGGTTTCTCCCATCTCTGTATCAATAAAAAATTTAAATCTTTCAATAAGAAATTTGACCATATTGTGCTTGATTGTACTTGACAAGTTTTTGAATTTTTCATTTTCTTATCTTGTAGCATTTGTTTTGTCTGGTATGTTCTTCATCTATTGCCATGTATTTGGTGCTTTTCTATTAATGCTTTTGTAGAGTATTTACATTTTCAATGGATGATTCTGTAGGTGGATTCTAAAGCTTTGATTCAGTCTCTATGGCACATCAATACTCATGGCCCAACAACCTACCCTAATAATGTGGTATTTGTTTCTGAATACACAATAAAACTGTCAAGAACATCATTTCCAAACATGACACTAGCAAAGGAGGTAGCGCTTTTTTGAAAGAATTATTTGCTTCCATCTTTATCCCCTTTTGTTAACGCATGATTTTATTTAAAGGAGTTATCAAGGAATATTGTATAATATAGTTGATCTCTAATCCTTGACTTGAGACAGGTAACACAATTTGTTGATGGGCTTTTCGAGTCACGAATGATCTATCTACTTTCTCGAACCATATCCAAGACTTTCTTGTACAATCCAAAGAGTTGTCAGCTCAGTTAGGGATTTAAAACATTATGTCGCCATTACTTTGTCAGATTCATTTTGAGGGCACAACTGGAATTACTGTTCGTATTTAGCAAGTTGAGTTGAGTTCCAAGGGTTGTGTCTTTGTGTTGAGAGTTATCCATAACTATTAGTGATATATTTGAGCATAGTTGCAGATGCTCTTAAGGTTTGGGATGCTTTTTTGAAAGAATTATTTGCTTCCATCGTTATCCCCTTTTGTTAACGCATGATTTTATTTAAAGGAGTTCTCAAGGAATATTGTATAATATAGTTGATCTCTAATCCTTGACTTGAGACAGGTAACACAATTTTTTGGTGGGCTTTTTGAGTCACGGATGATCTATCTACTTTCTCGAACCATATCCAAGACTTTCTTGTACAATCCAAAGAGTTGTCAGATCAGTTAGGGATTTAAAACATTATGTTGGCATTACTTTGTCAGGATCATTTTTGAGGGCACAACTGGAATTACTGTTCGTATTTAGCAAGTTGAGTTGAGTTCCAAGGGTTGTGTCTTTGTGTTGAGAGTTATCCGTAACTATTAGTGATATCTTTGAGCATAGTTGCAGATGCTCTTAAGGTTTGGGATGCTTTTTTGAAAGAATTATTTGCTTCCATCTTTATCCCCTTTTGTTAACGCATGATTTTATTTAAAGGAGTTCTCAAGGAATATTGTATAATATAGTTGATCTCTAATCCTTGACTTGAGACAGGTAACACAATTTGTTGATGGGCTTTTCGAGTCACGAATGATCTATCTACTTTCTCGAACCATATCCAAGACTTTCTTGTACAATCCAAAGAGTTGTCAGCTCAGTTAGGGATTTAAAACATCATGTTGGCATTACTTTGTCAGATTCATTTTTGAGGGCACAACTGGAATTACTGTTCGTATTTAGCAAGTTGAGTTGAGTTCCAAGGGTTGTGTCTTTGTGTTGAGAGTTATCCATAACTATTAGTGATATCTTTGAGCATAGTTGCAGATGTCTTAAGGTTCGGGATTGGTTCCTGGTAAAATTTCCTTGCTTTCATGGCATCTAACAGTTCAACTCAAGTAGTTGAGGTAGGGGTAGCTCCTTTGGGGCCTAGGAGTAGGCCCATATCACTTGGTTTGGTGGTCAGCCCTGTGTGACAGGCAAAATTTTAAAATGTCAGACAAGTGGGGGTTTCTCCCGACAAGTTTATATCCTTTGATTTTGACCATTCATGTATTGAATATTGCTCCCCATACTTTTCACCAAATTCCAAATATCTATTTTGTAACTTTTGTATTTATTTTGTAATGTAATTGAAATTTATAGATCATGGAGACCCTGCAATTTGTTGTTTTGTATGTAAAGTGATTAATAGTTGTTGTTTGTGTTGCCCCTTTGTGGCCTTCACAATATTTGCAGAGAATTACTATACAATGTGCCTCTCTTGAACATTTATCTTCAAGTGCAAGGCTCTCCAGAATATGAAGTTATCCAAGGGTCGTGCCTTTGTGTTGAGAGTTATCCATAACTATTAGTGATATTTCTTGAACATTTATCTTCAAGTGCAAGGCTCTCCAGAATATGAAGTTATCCAAGGGTTGTGCCTTTGTGTTGAGAGTTATCCATCACTATTAGTGATATTTCTGAGCATAGCTGCAGATGGTCTTAAGGTTTGGGATTGGTTCTTGGTAAAATTTCCTTGCTTTCATGGCATCTAACAATTCAACACAAGTAGTTGAAGTAGGGGTGGCTCCTTTGGGGCCTAGTAGGCCCATATCCCTTGATTTGGTGGTTAGCCTTGTGTGACAAACAAAATTTTAAAATGTCAAACAAGTGTGATTTCTCCTGACAAGTTTATATCCTTTGATCTTGACCATTCATGTTTTGAATATTGTTCCCTATATTTTTCACCAAATTCCGAATATTTGTTTTGTTTGTAACTTCTGTGTTTCTTTTGTAATGTAATTGGAATATATGGATCATGGAGACCCTGCAATTTGTTGCGTCATATGGAATTTGATTAATAATTGTTTGTGTTGCCCCTTTGTGGCCTCACACATTTTCAGAGAATAACTATACAATGTGCCCCTCTTGAGCATTTATCTTCAAGTGCAAGGCTCTCCACAATATGAAAATTGAGGTAGGCTCTGCGTGGATCATGTAGCCTTTTACCAACAAAGTTTTTTAAGTAATGTTTTTGATAGTCAAAACTTCTGCATGCCAATGAAGGTTTGTGCTTCTAAATTATCTATAGTTATAAACAACAAAAAAAATGTGCTGCTGCATTAACTTTTTAGTGTTTATGCCAGTTACCTCTACATGTTAGAAATCTAGGTGTGTAAGCCATTGGTGATGGGAATTTAGAGTGTTGTTCTTTTAACTCCATGAAAGTTGTGCATGTTTTACAGTTAAATTGAAATGCATATTTATGTAACTGTATAAGAATATATGTTATATGTACGATTTTTGTTTGGGTTAAACCATGTAAATACTAAGTTACTGTTACAAATTCATGGTGAGGAATTAATCATCATACATTTGGATGATATATATTTTTTTGAAACATACAGTTGGGGGCACATTGGGGGCCACCCTCCTTGTGAATCGAACTTGGGTCTTCCCTAAGAGAGCCCAATGTCCTTACCATTGGGGTCTCCTCTCGACAAGGACACATCTGGATGATATAAGTATGATATTTGACTGAGAATTTAGTACGTCAAAGCCAAGCAACTCTATATGTTGGCACATCGAGGGCCACCCTTTCCATGAATCGAACTTGGGTCTCCCCCAAGAGAGCCCAATGCCCTTACCATTGCAGTGTCCTGAGGACACATCTGGATGATATATCATATTTGACGGAGAATACAGTATGTCAAAGCTAAGCAACTCTATATGTTGTGTTGTTTTTTGGGATCACTTTTACTATAGAGACAACAAAGGCTCATTTTGCTTCAAAACTAGTATAGCCAGAGTTGGGAAGTATGCTTGAATTTGCTTCACTTATGTAAAAATGAACACTATGTTTTAATTTTTTGGAATTTGAACAGGATACAACTATGAGCTGAGTGTGACTAATCTTTGGAGTCTGCTGTAATACAATATCCACTTTGTTGTCACAAGTTACAGTAGTTTGCAGTTTTTGGTTCCCTGTGAAGATGCTCATTGGTTCGATTTTCACACCATGCTTTCTAATTTAATTGGAAGCCTCTACTTTTTGTATTCACAACTATTGCATGCAATGATTTTTTTTTTTTTTTTGCGTGAAAGACATGCATTTCTTATTTAATTTTGATAAAAATTTACCACAATGCTTGCTCGAATGTGATATTGAGAAGGGGTTCGATTTGATCATGCTTAATTTATTTGGTTGTTACAATGTCTTCGATGCGGGGGAACTTTATTATAGCAATTTAGGTTCAACAAAGGGGGTCTACTGGATATAGGTGGAGATGATCCCAAACATGCAAGGAAGATATTTTTTTTTTTGGATATGTGGAGACAATAACTAACATGTATGAGAGACTTAGGTTTGTTAATAGTTGAATCTAGGGTTGCTACTAAATAACAGTATCTTCATCGGGATCATTAAGTGTTTTTAATTGAGTTGTTCTTAAAAGGTTAAACATAACTAAATAAAGCTATGAAATTATGTTTCAGGTCGCTCTTTTAAAACTTTTCACATTCAAACAAGTACGAGCGTCCTCAAGATTTAGCTGAAATGTAAAACCTGAATGAATATGCTTCATAAGAAAAATTCTTTTATAAAATGTGTACTAAAAGATAGCAACTTGCAAGTTCAATCCAAGATTTATCTATTGTATTGCGTTAAAAAAGAGTGCAACTTGTAAGGACAATCCAGGTTCGATTTCTTGTATTGTGGTAAAGGCAACCTAAACGAATGGATACTTATGATGATGATGATAATGCATGGTGCCTTGGCTCAATCCTTTTTAAATTATACAAAAGTATAATACTTTAATCATTATTTAAAAAAAAAAATGGTTTCTTCCATAATATATTGTGATATAATATTGTGGAATTACAACTATAATGATAGAATTAAATCTTAGTTGGTATTTTTTGAGCTAAACATAAAATTTTAATGTTTACCTATGGAATTGGAAGTATGGCTTATTCGAGTGAACCTTTTCCCTTTCCATTGTGTGTGTCAAACTCATTGGGTTTACAATTTTAACATTTACCCATGCCTTACAATTTTAACATTAATCCATAGGATTAGAATTTTGGTTTACAAGTTAGACTACCTTTCCACTTGTTTGAAATGTATTTAACATATAATCATAACCATTGAGTTGATAGACATAATGCATTAGTTTTTTATTTCACTCTACAATAAGGAGATATATATTTGCTAATGGCTAAAATATTTACTAATCATTTTTCATATCTATAAATATCTTACAATATGATAATTTTTTAAAATATTTTTATAGTGTTCTTATTTATGCCTATAACATTCCAAGATATTTTGTTTTCTCATATAAATATATTTTTGGGTTTGGTCTTCCTCTCTTTTTTTCATTGCCACTAATAATTTCATTTTTAATCTTTTTTTTTTTCATTTAGTTATAGGGGATTGGAACAAGCCCCACTCCATATTACATCATCACCACGTAGTGGTATTACGACAACTTATATATTATCCTTGTAATGCTTGGCAAGATTCAAACTTGGATCTCCTCTTTGAATGTTGAGGAATATAACTGACTGAGCCAATGCCATTTGATATCTTCTTCAATCTTCCCACACTCTCATAGTAAGACTTATTATCTTTAGGTTTTCTTTTGCTATGAAGGAACAAAAGTGCAAAAAATAATCCCAAAAGCATATTCTTCTTTATGTTTCTTGATCCTAAATTGTTGTGAATTTCTTTCATCTTCATTTCTTTATTATGTTGCTCTTGAAACCCTAAAGTGCAAGGGATAACCTTGTTGGGACATTGTAGTGGTCTGTCTTTGAGTTCTCATCCAAGAGACACATGTTCAAATCATTGCATAAGGGATTGAGACCCTTTTAAAAACCCATGCTTTACCTTGAATTTTTTTTTATGGATAAGTATAGATGAAAAACAAAGAATATATTTGGTAGCTTGGGATAGGGTTTGTAGTCCTAACAAGGAAGGATGATTGGAACCTAGAAAAATGAAAGGGTTTAGTAAAGCCTTGGTTAGCAAAATTGGATGGAGGTTGATTCAAGAGAATGAGGCCTTATAGATAAAGATAGTCAAAGTTAAATATCTCGAGAATAATATCTCTTTGCATGTGCAAACCCTCCTCCACGTTCCTCTCTTTGGAATAATTTGGTTAAGATGAGACCTTTTCTTTGGAAAGGGATTTGGTGGAAGGTTGGAGATGGCTCCCAGATTGATTTTTGGGAAGACTCATGGCTCATGGATACTCCTCTAGGGCTGATTGATGAGTTGAATCTTGCTAGAGACCTTTTGGTTGATTCCTTCAGAACAAAAGTCAAAGATTTCATAAATAGAGGAATTGATGGCAAGCAATGGAAAAAGATCAATAGGCATTTTGGTTCAAGAGACACTCATCAAGTAATTATGAAGCTAAATCAAGGATACCATTTAAGTCAAAAGAAGGACAAAGATACTATTATTTGGGCTCCCAATCCCTTTGGTAGCTATTTAGTTAAATTAGGATATGAATCCTAGATCTCTCCCTCCCTAGGTAGCTTTGATGCAAATAACATTTGGAGCAAGTTTTTAATTCCAAAGATTACCTTCTTCTTGTGGTTGGTCGTACAAAATAAGATTTTAACATTGGACAATTTAATGAGAAGGGGATTTTCTCTCCCCAATAGATGTGTGTTATGTCTTAAAAGTGAAGAATCAATCAAGCATATGTTTATGGAGTGCCCCTTCTCTTCAAAGGTTTTCAAATTGATGATGAAGGAATTTGAAATTCAGTGGGTGAAGCCAAAGGATGTTACAAATTTATTAGAACAATGGAAATCTCCCTTTTCCAATTTAGGGTTATCTCAAGCTTGGAAGCTAGCCTTGCCTCACTTTTTTGGGGGTATTTGGAAGGAAAGGAATAACATAATCTTTAAGGAAATGTACAAGAATGAAATCTCAACCTTCAACAAAATTTTGGCTGTAGTTAAGGATAATCTCTCTATTATACCTCATCATAATGATGGAGGAAGGGTAGTGGAAGCCATAATTGCTTTAAAATGGGGCTTTCTTGCAAGCCAAAATTATGATATTGACCCCAAAAGATTGGCTAGATGGAATACAATATGGAAACCACCTCAACTTGGTTGGATTAAAGTGAACTTTGATGGGGCAACTAAGGGAAACCTTGGTAGGGCAAGAGGAGGGGGGATTTTCATAGCAACATTTGTGGAATCTTATGGCATTCAATCCAACCATATGGTAGAAACAAAGGCCATATTCATAGGCATGAGCTTAATGAAGCAACTAAATATAAAGAGGGTCATTATTGAAGGTGACTCTTTAAATATTATTAATTGCTTAAGGGGTAAGAATGAAGCTAGTTGGAACATATAAGATATTATATTAGATGCAAGAGAGATCATTGTAGCCTTGGAGGAGGTTAATATAGTGCATATCTATCCAGAGGGCAACCAAGTAGTGGATTGGTTGACCAATAAAGGTGTAGATAATCCTAAACCAATTTTATGGAGGGATGATTTCCCTAGTGAGTTGAGTATAGTTGAGAGGGAGTTGCAAGCTTATAATAGAAAAAATTATGTTATTTTATTAATCAGTGGTTGCAAGCTGTATTCACCTCTTATAGTCATAGGAAGTGAAACATTTTTATTTTTTCCCTATAAGGGGTTTATGTGACTTCTTGTCTTGTTTTGTTGCTACTCTTTGTAATTGCAGATTGTTGATGTCTTAGTTCCTTTTTGTTTTTTCTAATTCCTTATTGTTTGATTTAATGTAGAGAGTGGTATTGTAAAAAAGGGTTGGGGCCCTTTCAAAAACTCCTTTTCACCCTAATAAAAAAAAGTGCAAGGGATAAACTCTACACCTTTTTCACTTTTATTACCAAGAGAGGATTCTAGATTATTAGAGGGAAATGAAGGTGATTTACATGGAATAAACATGCCCTCTTGAACTTACCCATTGAACTTTCTCATTCCTTATATCCTTCTTTGTTTCTTCAAACGGTTAATCCAAGCGAGCTATGGTGGTCTCTACCATATGACATTGTAGATAGGCTTTCTTTGCCCGTTCTTTTGGAGTGGAATATCCTTGATTTGATCTAAAGCTTTTATTATTGTATGATTTCCTTGCCTCGTCTTGAAGTTTATCTCATGATCAAATTTTTCTTTCTTCATAGTTTTCACTTTGCAAACTCTTGCCATGTGTCCAATCTCATAACAATTGTGGCATTGAAATGTGATATTTCATAATCCACTTGTTGATCCCATTCTCTTGATTTATATTTAATCTTAATGAATTGTGGCAAAGGTTTTGAAACATCTATAACAACACATATTCATGTATATATAGCATGCTTTCACTTCTTAACACTTAGTCCTTCCTTGATGAATTCCACTAGGGTATTTCGAATGTTCTTCAAAACATCCTTATTGATAAGTTGATATAGAAGTCCAAAAAGCCTTACCCACACTAGAAGCTTCTTAATAGTTTTTGTCTAAAAAAAAATTCTTTCCATGGTCTTAAATAAAGGGTATCTCTCCCCCTAAACCATGGACCACCACCTATTATTTTATCCTTGATTTCTGAACTGAAAAATATGATGAGGAAAAAAGCTTCAATCCCCACTTCCACTTGATCCAATTTTGAATCTCCAAAAACCTTAGCTAGAATCTATGGAAATATTATATCATGCTTAATCATATCATATTTTAATAGTCACTTTTGGTGTAGCATATGCCTACCTGGATTGAACTTGCCATGTATTTACTCTTCCACTTAACTCCAACTTGGGCCTCCATACATCCAACTAGGACATCCTGACTTCCCATTAGGGATTTCAAATATGACTTTCTTTCCATACTAGCTAGTGGGGTTCACTCTTGGCTCACACTCCCTTCTGGCTTGCACTCGCTCTTGGCATTCCTTTGCTTTGGTAATTTTTTGAAAACATTGTTCGACGCATTCATGATAAGAGTTTGAAGCATTGATACATTCCAGATAAACCCACTGCTCTTTCGCCATAACTAAATTTCTATGGCTTTGATACTAGTTCCCTCTAGTCTACTCTATGCCTCGATATCTGTTGTCGTTCGATCTATGTTGGGTCTGGTGCTCCTTTGGGTTGCTCTTTTGTGAAAATATGTGTCGCATGAATTCACGCTTCTATGATAAGGTAGTCATAGGGTAGAGTAGAAAATTCGTCACACTCATTAATGCAAATATATAATTATTTTAAAACTAGTTACATTAAATTTAAATGGACTTTATTATAGTGTTTACCATTTGGCAAGTAGATAAACTCAAGCCTTATTGCAATCAAATTGCCATTACTTTATAATGATTTAAACACATAATTTTATCGATAAACTTGACCTCCTTTGGGAGGGGTGTTTTTCGCAGGACTGCCCAAATTATCGAACTTGTTTCGGCCATATCTCACTCATCCGGACTCGGATTGAGCTGAAATTTTAATGGTAGATGCTTGAAAAACCCTAGAATGTCTCCACCAATTTTCAGATCATTTGGAGCAACACAGATCCTAGCGCATCCCTATGTGTGAACAAGATTTTTGGCAAGCGGTTGTGCGAGGGTTTCATCTGGGTTGAGTGCAAGCAGCTCCAGAGGTTGGTTTTTAGGGCCTTTGGGCCCTAGCGGCCAATATTTTTGTGGTTTATGCTCAATATTTTAGCAGGATATGTTGTAGGGGATCCAAGATGGGTTAGAAGTTTGTCTTTCAACAGATCATGCTATGAACTTGAGTGACAACGACTTCCAATTTGCTGCACAAAATATTAGTGAAAACCATACCTTTCCACGACGTCTAGGGCAAGGATTAAAGAGATCACGAAACAAGTTTCAAGCAACTGATCAAAAAATGACTCAGAGATCAAGTGAATCTGGTGCTAAGGTGCACCCACAAAATAATTCTACTGTGAAAACCCCTGTCAAGGGTAAGAATTTTGAAGACTCAACCCTAAAATTGAATTTTAGGGATGCCCTCCGTGGTGGACAACCTCAACCCAATGCTAATATTAATCTTAGGGCTTCCCATAAACCTCTAAGAATGCCTAATATTGATCCCAGGAAAACAGAGTCAAGATGTCTTAAAGCAACTGATGGAACTCCTATTGTTAAGCTTGATATAGGTAACATTCAGACTGACATTGAATATTTGAAAAAAAGAGGACTAATTTGTCGGTTCGTGGGTTTTCGTCCGAGCCTATCTGCTTTCAAAGTTTGGGCTGCAAAAAGCTGGAAAACCAAAGGTGAGTTACAAATCTCTATTTATCCAAATGGTTATTTTCTTGTTTTATTTGCTAATAATGAAGATAGAGAGAAGTTTTCAAGGGGGTCCCTGGTTTTTTGGAAGGGCATGGCTTTTCATGAAGCCTTGGAATACTAAATTTAAAGTCGAAGAAGAGATGTCTTCTACAGCTCCCATGTGGGTTAGACTCTTTGGCCTCCCTATTGAATTTTGGAATCCTATTGTTTTTCTTCAATTGGAAACTCTTTAGGAACTTTTATGATGACTGCTGATTGTACTCAAATTTTTGAACATATTATTTATGCTCGGATTTGTGTTTTAATGGATTTTGACAAACCCCTAGCTAAAAAGATCACATTACAATTTGGTGAAGACACTTGGGAGCAAGTAGTGGACTATGAGAACATTTCTTTTCGTTGTACAATTTGCCATGAATATGGTCATTTGGCTAGTGCTTTGCCCAAATAAAATTCCTGATCAAAAGAAAGAAGATATAAACTCAACAGGTTTCCAAATGCCTAAGAAGAACACTCGAAAAAAACTAGTTATGAAGGATCAATCAAAGTCATCTGCTAATATGTTTGAAATCCTTTCCACAAATGATGTCCCAAATGAGGAAGAGGAAATAATGGAAAAAAAAATCTTAGAAACACAATTTAAAGATGAAGGGAAGAACTCAGAGACAAACCAACAAATCAAAGGTTTTCAACAGAAAAAAGGGAGAAAATTTACACAAGAAAAACAATCTTTTAAATGTCAAAACTTCAAATAATACATGTCCCAATATAGACTCTGTTCAACCCTCTAGTAAAATTTTGGCTGTGTATGAGCATTCTTCAAGGTTAGAAGCCATCTCATATTCAATTAGAGAAAGTCAAGAAACAGGGAAAAAAAAATTGAAGATGGATTCTAATCAAAAAGCAAGTCGCAAGACCAATCAATATCATATGGTAAAAGAAGGTGAAAAGCTTGTAGAGGAAGGTAAGATTAATGCCCTTCCCAACTTTTTTAGCCCTGGTATTAATGAAGATCATCACTTGGAATATTAGAGGACTCAAAGGGAGTCTTTCAAAACAAAATGAAATTAGAAGAATGATTCGGATAAATCATCCACATCTTGTTTTCCTTCAAGAAACGAAGATGTCAATGGAGGATATGGACTCAATTGCCCAGTAAAATTTGGCCAACTGGAAAAGTGGTTTCCCTCAGTTCCTAGGGGACTTTTGGTGGTATTGCTTGTCTTTGGAACCCAAAAGAGGTAGTTATTCACCATATGGTTGGCAATTGGGGTCTGTTGGCTATAGCTATTCAAAGTAGACATTCCAACCAAATTATGCTTTGCATTACTGTTTATGCTCCGACTGCTTTGGAAGAAAAAAGAAGACAGTGGAAGGATATAACTCATATTATCTCTCATTTTTTTTAAGCTTGGATCTTGATTGGAGGAGATTTCAATACCATCCTCTCTCTGGATGAGAAAATGGGGGGAAATAGAAATTTGGACAAAAGCACTGACCTCATGAGCGAATATATTGCAAACCTCCATCTTGTGGACATCCAACCAGATAATGGCCTTATGACTTGGTCTAACAAAAGGCAAGACTTGGCTTGTATAATGGAGAGATTGGATAGGTTTTTGCTCTCTGAAAATTTCTTAATCCATGGTCACATTCCTAAAGTGAAGACTCTTAACAATGTTGGTTCGGAGCACTGGCCAGTCATGGTGGAAATATGGAAAACCAATGTGAGTTTCTCTCCTTTTCGTTTTCAATTAATGTGGCTCAGAGACAGTTCCTTTAGACCTTGTGTGCAACAATGGTAGAAGGTAAGCCTAGGCATGGGACTAAGATGTTCTGTTTTGCCAAGAGACTGCAATACATTAAATCCAAAATCAAGACTTAGAACTAGAAGGAGCTTGGGGATGTTCATAAAAAAAACATGAAGTTATTGCTCAACTTGAAAATTTGAATAAGAAAATCCGTTTAGATGGCCTCACAGAGAATAGAAGTGCAAATGAAATTAAACTCACAACTCAGTTAGAGGAATGGGAAAAAAGAGAACTCTTATGGAAGCAAAAATCTAGAATTCAATGGCTCAAAGAAGGAGATCAAAACACAAATTTCTTCCACAAATCTCTTCTAGCTCGAAGATATCACAACTTTATTTCTTTCCTGAAATCAGATTCTGGAGATGTTGTCTATACTTTGGATGGCATGAACTCTATTGTTGTCGATTACTTTTCCAATATTTTTGCTACTACTCCTCGACTCAGCTTCTCAACAAAATGTTCTTCAAGCAATCCCTTCTCTTATCACTTTTGAAGAGAACTCTATTTTGACTACTCTGTTACTATCAATGAGCTTCAATAGGTAATTTTTAAAATGCAAAAAGGGAAAACCCCAGGTCTTTATGGTTTTTCCATTGAGTTCTACCAAGAGTTCTGGGATATCCTTCATGTTGATTTATTAGAGGTGGTGGAAGAAGCCAGGAAAGCCAAAGAAATTTTGAAGGTTATCAATAAAAATTATATTACTCTTGTTCCAAAAGCTCAAGAGGTTGATCATATCTTAGCTTTTAGACCTATTGCTTTATGTAATGTTCTTCTCAAAATCATTACTAAAATCATGGCAGAAAGGTTGAAGCCTCTTTTGCATAAGATTAAAGGGGTTATGTGAAAGGGCGTCAAATAGTAGATGAGATATTTCTTGCTCAGGAAGCCATCCATTCCATGGATATGCAAAAATATCCTTCCATGTTTATCCGGTTAGACTTATCCAAAGCTTATGACAGAGTGGATTGACACTTCCTTATCAAAGTTTTGAGGCAATTTGGTTTCTCTAAGGATTGGATGGATTGGATTATTGGATGTATCTCTTCAGTTTCCTACTTAATTCTTATCAATGACAGGCCTTCTCAGTCGTTCCCAACTTCTAGAGGTATTAGGCAAGGTGACCCACCATCCCCATTATATTCATAATTCTTGTTGAATGCTTGGGTAGGACTATAACCAAAAATAGGGAAAACAAAACCCTTGAGGGAGTTACCATTGCTCATGGAGCTAGACCTATCTCTCATCTTCAATTTGTGGATGACTATACTCTTTTAGGTAAAGCTACAATTAAGGAAGCTTCTAATATTAAGAAAATCATTAGCTATTTTTCTAAGGCTACTGGGCAGTTGATCAATGAAGATAAATCTAAAGTTATTTTATTTCACTGCAGACAGGAATCCATGGTCTTGGATAAATTAAGATATAAGAAGACCTCCCTTCCAATCACTTATTTAGGTATTCCCATCAATATTCAAAGGCAGAAAAATAAAGATTGGAATTGGTTGTTGGACAAAGTCAAGAAGAAAACTTGAAAGTGGACCAATAGGTGGCTTTATTCTGGGGGTAGAATCATATTGGTAAAATCAGTCCTTCAAGCTATTCCTATTTATGTATCTTTCGTTTTGAATATACCAAAGGCTGTTCTTCGAGATCTAGATCAAATCAGTCATTGATTCCTTTGGAGTGGTACTAAGGAGAAAAGAAAATGGGCCTTGGTGAAATGGGACACTTTATGTCTTCCTAAGAATGAAGGGGGGTTAGGATTTCGGTCTTCTATTAATAACAAAAAAGCTTTAGCTGCTAAATTATATTGGAGGATGTTGCATAACCCCAATGCTGTTTGGGCCAATAATCTTTGTGCTAAATATGCTGAGAACAAAAGTCTTGAAGACCTTGTTCGCTATCAACTTTCCACCAAAGGTTCTCCCATTTTAGCAGTTCTTAAGATTGGTGAGGATTTGATAAATAAAAAATTATTTTGGATCATTCATAATGGTCAACATGCAAATTTTTGGACAGATTCTTGGGATGGTCACAAGCCTTTGATAACTTAGTTTCCCGATTGGAGGCCTTGGATGGAGGAGCTTCACCGAGCTAACTGGATAAAGGTGGCTAATTATTGTCGGTACCATACTAGTAATTCAAAAGTTGGTAGATATTGGATCCCTATTGAGGACTGAACTAATCAAATCCCCAAAAGGCAAAGACAAGATATCCAAGGCATCCTTCATATGAGATCTCTCTCTTGGTCCCATGAAAAATATTGTTTTGGATGGAACAACACTACTAAGGGTGAGTATTCAGTTACTCAAGGTTATTTGACCTTATGCCATAACAATCCCAACCAATCTTCTGACATATTTTCTCAGTTGTGGTCTCAAAACCTCTGGCCTAAGGTGAGGTTCTTTACTTGGCTATTATTGCATTGTAGGATGCTTACTGGTGAGAAACTTATGAAGTGTGGTTTTCGTGGCCCTTTTAGATGTGAAATGTGTGAAGAGAATGTAGAAACTCTTAGCCATATTTTTATTGAGTGTACTTTAGCCTCTGAGCTATGGAGGAGAATGGCCACTTTACTTGGCTTACAATGGTCCATTTTTTTTACTTTTGAACAACTTTGGAGGTATTGGCCTAAACAAGAGGGTGTTGATCATTTTATTAGGCAGTTAGTTTGGATGGGTTCTACCATTCTTCTTTGGAATATCTGGAATGAAAGTGTAGCACCCTAAAATTGGCACGGTTAAAACCTTAGTAAAAAGATAAAATATTAAAATTTGAATTTCAACCCCAAACTGCCCGTTAAACCGCCTTTTACCCGCTTTCCCTGTTTTTCGCACCATTTTTAGGATTTGTTTTGACCGTTGGACGATATCGTCGCAGATTAGACAAAATCGTCCTCGATCTGACGAATTCGTCTGGAATAGAACGTCCAAACGATTTCGTCCCAAAACCAAATTTTCATAATTAGCTTCTGTTTCAATGACCTCTCCAACTCGGGCGAAGCGTGTACGCACGGTTGGAGATTTCCCTGTTGGAGATCTCCCAGATTGGGATGATCCCCAACCTCCCAAACCTCTTTTTAATCCTATATAAACTAGGATTTTTCTAGTTTATCCCCATGCCTCCCTGCCTAATTCTTGTTGATTCTCCCTAAACCCCCAACCCCTTTGTTGACAGGATTTCATTGCAGAGTTAGCTCCTTATTCCCTCGCATTATTGCTTGCATTTTGGTATTTTGCATTTTTTTATTGCAGGAATTCTATTGTTTTTCAGTCGAAGCTAGCTTGGATCGTCGTAGACGATCTCGGACGATTGCGGACGATTTCGTATGTTGGAGGCGATCCTGACTGTAGTCCAGATTGGGGGCAGTCCGAGTTTAGAGTTCGCATTTTCTTAAGCTTTTCTGCATTTTCCATAACATATTTTTGCACTGTTTTAAGTTATTATGTTTTATGCATCTTGGAGTTCACCTCATTTAGCATAGTTGCATGATAAAGGTAAAATCAATCATTAAATTTACTGCATTTCCTCATTTGTTATTAGACACTATTATTTAGGCATGTTTGTTGTTATTTCTATCATTATCCCTTGCTTTTGCATTTGCATATTTGGTATTTTGTGTCTGTTTCTGTGATTGCAGGTTTTTGACGGATTCATCTGACGAATTCGTCTGATTTTAGATGATTCTGTCCTATTTCAGACAACCTTCTGTGATTTGAGACGGTCTCGAGAAATATCAGATGATAATATGCAAACTGAGACGATCTGAACTGCTATAAGACTCAGAATCTCCATCAGACATCTGGAATCAGGTATGAATTCTTCCGGTTAGCATATTCTCCGTAATTTGCATCTATTTCTATTTTCTGTATTCATTGAAATCCGCATTGGCATATAGAATAGTTTAGATTCATATCGGCCAAACCTAGGAGTTGAATGATCAAGCATAAAAATGAACACATCAAACACACTATCAACCTAGGCGTGGAAACTGCCATTTAAAATTTTCCTGGTGAACCCACCATCCGTCGAAAATTCACCCTTATACACCTCCCCGAGAGGCGGGACCTTCAAAGGGCCTCTCAGTCCGAGGTATTGTCCCATCCTTTTCACATCCCCCTTTCGGGCATAGATCCTATAGCCTGAAGGTAAGGGTGCGAAAAATTTGGAGCGATACAGAAAGGAACAACCAAATTTTTAATCAAGATAGGAAGGATATTCACTATATTTGGCAAAAGACCATAGCCAACTTAGTCGAATCAGTCCATCAACTCCTTAATAACCCCCAAAACCCCCACCAAAGATGGGATCAAGTGATGCAAAGATTGAATATTAAATATTCTAAGGGAAACCAACTTAAAGGGAATGTGAGTATTTGTAATATGGATAGGACAAGAAATTGGCAACCTCCTCCTAAGGATTTTAGAAAAGTCAATATTGATGGAGCCTCTAGAGGGAACCCTGGAAAAGCTAGTGCGGGAGGAATTGGTAGACTTTCGGATGGCTCCCTGGTTTTTACTTTTGCTTGAGAATTTGGGTATTCTTTCCAATAAACTTGCTTGAGGGGTATGGTATCCTTAGAGGCCTTCAAGAGGCTACTAAGGTTGGATGGGAAAAGGTGTTAGTTGAGTCTGACTCTCAACTCATGATTAATCTTTTGAAGACTCCTAAGAATCATAAGGTTGATTGAAGAATAAAAATAATTATTGAGAAGATTCAATTAATCCGGATGGGATTTTTGAAAGTTGATTACAATCATGTGGTCAGAGATCAAAACAAGAGTGCTGATGCTTTAGCTAATTGGGCTTTGGACAAAGGTGATCTTACTTGTTATGGCCACCCTCCTAGATGGTGGGCTTCACAAATTAGGGAAGCTCTTCTTTCTATCATTTCTTTGGATGGCTCAAGTTCTAAAGGTACTTAGTTTCTTCTTGCTTTTTTTTTTTTTCTCTTTGGTTCGATCAGGTTATTTTAGTTCCCCAGCTCTTTCTATTCTTCCTTTTGTTTTCTCAGTTGATTCTTGCCTTAAAAGTCTTCTGGTCTAGAAAGGTCATTGTTATGTTCATTTTTTTTTCTTTTTTCTTTTTTGTTTAGTTTTTTAAGGTGTGTGTTATTTTGTTTTGTTTTGTTTTTGTGTTCTTCGTTTTGTTTTTTGTTCTTTTGTTTTTTTGTTTTGTGTTTTTTTTTATGTTTTTTGTTATTGTTCTTGTGTTTTTGTTCTTGTTTTTCTGTTTGTTTGAGTTAATTAGTGTTTTTATGTGTGAGTGTTTTCTATGTATTTTGTTTTATTGTCTGTTGTTGGTTGTTTTTTATTTTAATTTTTTTTAATTTTTTAGGTTTTGGTTGTGTTTATTTTTCATGTTATTTTCGGTTATGTCTTTGTAGTGTTTTTGTCATGTTTGTGTTTTGTTATGTTGTGTTTTTTCTATGTGGTTCGTGTTGTGTTTTTTTTTAATCTTATTGTGTGTGTGTTTGGTTGTGCTTTTCTTTTTGACACACTCAAGGAGCATGTTTTTTATTTTATTTTATTATTTATTTTTAAAATGTTTTTGTGTGATTGTTTGCTCCTTGAGTATGTCAAAGGTGGTAGGCCAGGTTCAAGTCCTGGGCGTTTTTGACGGAATGGATACCCCTGCCTCCTTGGGTCTTACCCGAAAGTGGCATCCCTTCCGGGATGTTTTCCACAAAAAAAAAACATAATTTTATCGATTTAATAAGCTATATATAAATTCTATCAAGGGATACTCACATTTAAACAATAAAATATTACTTTTTTTTGAGTAATACTTCTTATACACATTCGTCGTGGGGATTGAACCCAGGTCACATCATCGATAATGCAAGCGACATCCTTTACTAATAGGTGAATCAGATTATATCAAAGGGTATTTATTTCAACCAATTATATTATTTTAACTTTTAAGTAGACTAAGGTTCAAATATTTCCAAGTGATACATGCATTATAGTCAAGCTATTGTAATAGTAGTATGTGGTCATGATGAATTTGGGTAGGACCATTGGGAGGGGGATTGCAGGAGACTTCCCTGGAAAGTCCTATTCTGCTTCCCTGCTTCCCCCTCCCTGGTCCTGTCCCAGTTCCTTGGTACTTCCTTGGCCCTTCCTTCTTGGTTGGTTGGTGTTGCAGACGATCTCCTTGGGGTGGGAGGTCACTGTTCCTCTTGTCTGCCCCTCTCCATACCTTTTGGAAGGTCCTTTTGAGTGCTTATGATATGGGAAATTCTTGGGACTTTCCCTAGGATTTTTGTGTTGCTTCAAGGATCCTTTTCCCTAGTGCTCTCAGTTTTGTCCCAGGTTTTTTGAAGAGTTCTATTCAGATATGAGGTTCAGAGGTTCGTCTGGTGCGATGCATCGTAGCTTGGGAGTGTGGCTTCATGAGAAGCTCTTCACAGTATTTTAATGGTTTGGACAGGACCATGTGCTTATTCCTATGGTGCTGATCTTTGGATTTTCGGATGTGGGCTTCGTGGTGGGCTCTCAGTATTTTTTGCGGCTTGGGAAGGGTCTCTGTTTTTCTTACTACTGTGATCCCGTTGGTCTTCCTTTTCTAGATCCCTGGAGTTGGTCGATGGTGGTGGAGGAGGTTGTCTTGGGGTTCTTGTTGCATTTTGTGGTCTTGTGGGGGGGACCTGTGCTTAAACGATTGCATCTTTACCCCGTGGCTCCTTCTATTGGGGTTCCCTAGGCTTGGGAGTGTGGCTTCATGAGCAACTCTTCACAGTATCTTAATGGCATGGTTAGGGCCACATGCTTATTTCTGTGGTGCTACTCTTTGGGTTTTTGGATGTGGGTTTGCTAGTGGGCTCTCAAAATTTTTCATGGCTTGGGAAGGGCCTCTTTTTTGCACGCTTTTGTGATCCCGTTGGTCTTCCTTTTTTGGATCCTTGAAACTGTTTGACAGTGGTGTTGGAGTTTGCTGCATTTTTTGGTCCTAAGGGGTACCTGTGCTTAAACGGTTGTAGCTTTACCCCATGGCTCCTTTTTTTGGGGACCTTCCCACATTTTTCTCGTGGCTTGCGGTTCTGTACTGTTGTTTCCTCTATTTTCGTTGTTCTCTGGGTAGCACTCTTCGTTGCAAGGGGATTTCGTGGCCTGTGGTGATCCCCAGTTTGCTATTCCATTCTCTAGGCCTTTGCGGGGTGTTGTTCTCTTGCATCCCTATGTGTTTCCTGGCCCTTCCTGGATGGGTTTTTCCTTTTTCGATGATTTCTCTGCTCCATCCTACTGTTCAGGGTGGTTTTTTGTTTGGCAGTTCTGGTTTTCCGGTGTTACCTTACCGGTTTTTGGTTTTCCCCTACGTGGGATTGTGCATCTTTGTAATTTTCCTTCTTTGGAGGGTTTTTTCTTTTTCTCGTTGTATGGGCTATTCAAATTAGTGACTAGGCGGGAGGGTTCAAATTTTAAAAATTCTCGCTTTTTCCTTTTCTCGTTGGGCGGGTTGTTCAAATTCGTGGTTGGGCATATTTTTTCATGTTTTTCCTGAAGGCTTTCCTTAAGCCTTTCCTTAGGCTTTTCCTCGGGCCTTTCCTTTGGCCTTTTTAGTGGCCTTTCTTGCGACCTTGCTTGTGGTCTAGTGACTTGTTGTAATAAGGTTTTGGGGCCCTTTCAAAACCCATTTTAATGAAATTTAACTTACCAAAAAAAAAAATGGATAGGGCCATTTAAATTCCATATAATTCATTCAATAAAAAATAGGTCAATTAGATTATGTCTAATTTTTATTTCTATCAATTTTTTTTTTATATCTTTTAAAACTGCTTTCCATTAAAACAAGAAAGTGCTAGCTTTGTTATTATATCCAACCTTTTTTTTTTGCTAATTATTTTTCATCTTTCAAATTGCTAATTGTCTTCTATCAAATATTTGATATCATTTTTTTAGAGTGAGAATTTCCATTGACTAGTTGACCTTTAAAAAATTGAATTTGAAAGATTAACCACCTAATTTGTTATGTTTTTCCCACCCTATATCCTTCTATATAAATATGTTGGTATTTCCAATATATTGTCTCCATCAATAAGTGATGGGCATCTAAAACAATGCTATTATTGGTTTAATCCCCACATTCTTTATTTTGACAACATCAATGACCTTCTCTGAATCCCCCTTAATTAAAATGTGCCCATCCTTTTTCATGGCCAACTTGATCATGGTAAGAAGTTCCCTAGCCTCTGCATAGTTGTTTGGTGAAGTTCCATATGATTATGAGTAGGTGAGAAATTTTTTGCCCCGACTGTTCTAAAAAACACCACCTTCACAAGCTTTTCTAGGATTTTATTTGGAAAAGCTCCATAAAAATTTAGTATGATGAACCCAGATTTTGGACATTTCCATATTTTCATGAGTTGATTAGATCATTTGCGTTAAGTCCATTTTCATAGATCACCCTTAGATGTATCTTAAAATCCTCTAATCAAAAGGATGACACATCTTTTTCCAAAATTAAGACTTCCTATGATGAGCACCATGCCTAAAAATATTGTACAAGAAAGATAACCATATGAATCTAAACTTGGGTGTGATTTTGATATATATCTCTGGAAATTCTTTTATTTATTTTAAGAACTCATGATGCTTTAACTTTGAAACAATTCATCAGTTCTAACATCATGAAGAAATACATTCCTATTTGTTTGAAGGAGTATACCCAAATAGTAGAAGCAAAGGAATAATCAAGATGTAGTTGATCTAAAGTTTCTATGTCGTCTTACATAAGAATTTGTTTTTGGAATGTTGACCAAAGGAATGGCTTGACCAAACATTCTTCTAATACAAATCCTTGGGAGTGGAAAATTTTGATTGCTCTAAATATTTATTCCATATTTATAAAGTATCATATTTTTACAAATTCATAAAAAATTGACAAATAAAACTCTTGATGCAATTTTGGACGTCATCCATTGCTTATTTGAGGTTATCTACCTCAACCAACTTGCTAATAGAAATCCAAGTTTTGGAATAATTGCTTACATAATTTTTTTATATGTTTGAAAATTTGCAAGATAAACAAACCCAAGCCAATTGTTGTCATTGTGGATCATTAGTAAGAGCTTAAGGATTCAACTAGGCATTAGGCCAAATAATTATAGAGTCCTCCTCATTGATTGACCATCTCATATGGATTTTAATTAATTAACAAGTCTTTGATATGAAATTCTATGTTGTCCAATCCCTAGGCAAGGTTTCTTTCCTTAACAATTTTATTATATTCATAGAACCATATATAGTTTTGAAGTAACATTTTTTAACCAAATTTTCAATTGCTCTTTGAATAATCTCCATTCCAGTTTTACCTTAAGGTGAAACTCATAAATCTACACTTTCACAAGCCTATCTATCAATTTTTCTTTCCCCTACAAACCTTATACCATTTGATAAGAGGAAACTTAAAATTTATCCTCTCATCCTTTCCAAAGAAAACCTCTATGAATTTTGTCACATAAGTATGCAATGCTTATCAGTGATCTTGAAAATAACATCATATATGTAGGGATAGATTGCAACATAGCTTTTGAGTTGAATTTTTTTGACTACTAGCCAAACACAATTTTATTCTATCTAAAATTGGGTTCCAAAGCTCATTTTTTATTTTCTCCTTATTAGATAAAGGAATACCTAGATATGGTAGTGGCAAGTTTTCAACTTTAAACCCTAATATACATGTAACAATATATAAAAAATCAAGGGTAGTGTTGATAAAACAAGATCTTGGATTTTATTGTATTGACCAATTGTTGAATAGCCATTTCATAGTTTGATAATATTGATTTAAATTTCATAGAATCTCTAACTAAAGGATGTCATAAAAGAAAACTGTCATTAATAGATTATAGATGATATTTGAAGGTGTTGAACTTGTAATATGATTTATGACCAAGACCAACATTGTATGGTGTATTGGATAAGCCTAAGGGTATTTCATTATAAAATGTATTAATTATTTGTAATATTTTATAATGAAAGCCCTATGGGTTGTAGTTAACCTTTATGGTTAAACCCTCTTATAACTTGTAATTAACCTAAAGTGTTCTTGTTATGTTAGATTAGATTAAACCTAATTAAGTAATTGGTTTTTTGGTATTGCTATAAATATTCCATTTCCACTTCTCATTTAAATCATCAAAGTATGTAATTATATCTATGGATACAATGATTATTTATAGTGCATATGGGTACCCCCAATCTCGATGTTTATTTTTCTCTTTTGTTCCTTATTTACACTTTTTGTATAAGATTTGAGTGGATTGATTACTTCTATTAGTTTCTAGAAAATATTATGAATGCCAACATGGTATTACAGTAGGTGTGGATCTTGGGAGGGTGGAGACCATGGGTCAAATCCCTCTGTCCTTGTAGAACCAGAGAGCATATTGCACCAACGTCGTCGACTACGTTAAAAATTTTACCTAACACAATTGGAGGTTATAGTGGTAGTAAGAAGTATGATTCAAACCCACGAAGAGGTGATGAAAAATGTAACGAGTTACCAATTACTCTAGTAGATGCGAAAAAAAGTAGGTGTGGAGCTACCTCACTTGGTCATGCAAATTGTTTTATTGAAGCCTTTGATATTTTTTTTGAATCCTAGTATGAAGAGATAGAAAAAAGCACTTATTCTTCTTTTTTCATCTATTTTGATAACATTAAAGAAGAGATATATTTCTTTTCTTGAAAAGGTTTTTTTTTTAACATGGTTGAATCGGTAGCCGCTACGAATCCAGGTAGGCTGTCCAGCTTTTATGGTCGCCACACTATTCTACGCTGTTCGCTTCGAAAGCCGCCACACAGATCTTCACGTAGTTCGCCCCTATAAAGGCCATGCCACAATCATTTTAAACCTTTTACGCCACTGAAAGCACCAAGAAAGGGACAAGCATTCAGTCCGGCGAGGCTCGAGATTTGAACCTTGGACCTCCACCCCCCTTATGGGGTTTGAAAAGGGTTTTAAAAATTACAATCCTCTATTGCTAATTCTAAAAAAAATCGTTCAAGTAGGTTGTTCATTTTTATATGGAGGAATTGACACCAAAGTTTGAATTCAAAATGGATTTTGTTCACACACTTTGAATTTGGTTTGGCATTCTTACAATTTGAAGCATGCAAAAACCCTCTTTATAAATATGGAAATGCACCTAGAATCAACATAAGGGACTACCATTACGGCTAGGGAAAAACGATGTAAGTTGCTTAGACATGAGAATCTTGAGTTCAAATTCAAGCGGGTGTCATTTTGGCTTGAAATGAAGGCATTTTTTGAGTTTTACGGGAATAATATGAAATTTGTTCCTTCATCATAGCTAGAAGCATGAAATGGTGGTATGCACTATGCTTTGGAGAGAGTGGGTTATGTGATCAAGTTTCAATGCTCTTTTTTTGCATAGGATAATTATGTCTTCATGGGGAGATAAACTTTTAAAGCACCATCATGCGAGCTTGCACAATGGTTAGCAAAAAATATTAAAAAAAAGGAGGACATATGTTTGAATCATGGGGTCATTGTTTTACTTGGTTGCTATGGATTGGGGTATGTTCAAGTGGAGGGGATATGCTTTTCCCTCACATTTGTTTGGTTTCTGAGTTGACTAACACAATGTACCTATCTCCAAGGATATCCAGGTTCAAACCTCTTTATCATCACTTATGCATTTTACAAATAAGGATAGATGGTATGCTTACTAGGTCAATGTGGCGATCTTTCCTACCACATCAAAACCATTTTCAATACTTATACCATCTCAACCAATTTAACCACAACAAGTGGTTGGATTCTAGTTAGTCAAATGCAACCAAGTGGCATAGAATCAGTGGTTGTCACCAACAAATGAGTGACTACCAAGTGGAAAATTGGGAATCGCTGCCATTTTTCTAAGGTTTGAGGCTTTAATTTTTCATTTTGAGGCCTGTTTGTGTAAAACTTCTAGAGGCCATGAATTTTGCATATAAAATCATTTTAAGCCTATTTTTTTCAAATTGCACAATATTTTGAGCTCTGTGCATTTGTGACATCAATATATGGACCTATTGCTATGTCTACGGCTAAATCATATGGAATAGTCATCAATCCCTATCGCCCTATTTTGAAATGGAAAATTTACATTTTCTATGCAATATGAATTTTTATCCTAGTTTTTGGGAGATATAGATGGATTTGTGATAGTTGTAATAGATTTTGAGTTTTTTGAAGGCTTGTACAAAAAGGATTTAGGATGTGCTTTAGTTAATCTCTCTTCCTCTTTTAAGAAATTTATTTTGCTTATTCATGACAATATAATCTTTATATGATATCTTCCTTCTATTTTTAATCCAAGTACTCTTAAAAGTTTTTTACAATTTTTTTTAAGTAGGTTCATGCAAAGCCTCTTTTGGTGATTGAAATAAAATGGAGCACAGGCAAGAGGAATTCTCAAAATAGGGTGATGTATGTTGTGAATGAAAAATTTATGTCTTCAAGACATACCTCATGCAATAAGAAAAGATTGAAAGAGCTTATATTTAAAGGAGGTCAATATTTTGACTTCTTTTCTTCATTTAAAGTCTTAGCAAAAGTTTTTTTTGGATGTGTGTCTAATATTGATAGTGGTGGCTACAGTCAAGCCTAAGTAGATTCTTGTGTATGAAACTATTCTTTAGTAGCAAATTTCAAATGATAGGGGGGATCTAGATGAATATACCTCAAAATGCAGAGGCTTATTATAATATTTATTATGAGGGTGATATTATTGTTACTAATGTCTCCTTTAATTGGTATCTCAATTTAGATTATGGAGGGGTATTGGAATTGTAATTTGATTCATGATGAAGATCAATATTGTATGATGTATTGGATATGTCTAAGGGCATTTCATTGTACAATTTATTAATTATTTGTAATATTTTATTATGTAAGCCCTACGAACTATAGTTAACCTTGTTATGGTTAAACCCTCTTTATAACTTGTAATTAACCTAAAGTCCTCTTGTTATGTCAACTTAGGTTAAACTTTATGATGTCTATGGGTGCCCCCAATATCCATGTTTTTTTCTCTTTTATTCCTTATTTAAACTTTCTATATAAAATTTGAGTGGATGGATTGCTTCAAATATTATGAATTCCAACAGAAGGGGTCATTTGTCTCAGCTTAGATATCTTTTATTTTGACTTCCATTTTTCCTTTAAGAAAGCTATTCCCAAAGCCTCAGTAAGAATAGTGAAAAGAGGAGATAACAGGTCACCTTGATGGACACCATGATATGTTTTAAGATATTCAACAAGGGATCAATCCATAAAAATAGAATATTTTTGAGTGTTATAACATCTAATTCATTAAAATTAAATCATTTTAAGACTATGATCAAGAAGTGAGCCTCACTTTTCTTGTTTTAGATCTTTGGGAAAATTCAAACTTCCATTTTGTCCTTGTGATAATTGATGAAATATTTTATAAAAGCTTAGCTTGATCCTTATGTATATTTATAGATATATAGAGAGAAGACATTAGTAACAATAATATCTCTCCCCATAATGGATGCTCTAATGAGTCTCTACATTTAAGGTCGACTTATTTGAATCCCCCTCATCATCTAAAATATATTATTGCAAAAATACTTCTTGTACAAATATCTCCTTAGTTTGGACCATAGTCATAATTGCCACTATTAGACACTCTAGTACACATAAAAAAAACACTTCTGCTAAGATTTCAAATAAAGAAGAAAAGTCAATATCATCACCTCCTTTAAATAAAATCTCCTTCAATCTTCCATAGTCATATAAAATATGAATTTAAGACACAAATTTTCCTCTCATGGCATACATAACCTTATTTGAATATTCCCTCTTGTCCTTGGACCACTTGATTTTAGTCACCAAAAGAGGCTTTGCATGAACCTGCTTAAAAGAAGAGTTGTAACAAATTTATAAGAGTATATGGACAAGAAATATATGAATAAGGCCATGGAATATTATATCTTCATGAATAAGTTGAATTAATCACCCAAAGGAGATAAAGGTATTAACTAAAGCACATCTTGAATCCTTTTCTTGCAAGCCTCTAAAAGACTCAAAATCTACTACAACTATCATAAATCCATCTACATATCCTAGAACATTAGGCCAACACTTCTAATTACTTTTTGAAATAGAGCAATAGGTTTGGAATATAATCATATAATAGGACATCCCTCCACTGGTAGTATGTCCTTGAACAAATATCAATAATGTAAAGAGCTCAAAACATAATGCAATTTGAAAAAAGGCTTAAAATGCTTCCATATGTAAAAGTTATGGCCTTTGAAGTTTACCCTCCAAAATAACCCTAGAATGACATTTTTGAAAAAAAATAATTAAAAAAAAAATCCCTTCTATTTTTTCTTCAAGGAAAACATAACTTGGAGAAGGTGTAAATTCTCCTAAAAATTAGAACAATTGAAGAAATAAAAAAATTGGTTCTTCCTTTGCCTCTCTTACTAAAGATGCTTATGAATCTTTGAGAAGTAATTCATTCTAGAAGTCAAAATAAATATTGAAGACTTTGAGTAAACTTTATGTATGACCAAGTAATGAAGCTCCATACCCACTCGAATACCATATCAAAAGTCACAATATTTTTTTATAAATGAATAGAAACAATCCATCCACTCAAATATTATATAAAAAGTGTAAAAAGAGGAAAGACAGGAAAGAGAGAAATATTTGGGGACACTCATAGGTACCATAAATAATCACCATATTATCCATAGATAATATTCACAACAGTCCAATGAGAAGATGAGGAGTGGAAGGGGTGTATTTATACTAATACCAAACCTCCCAATAACATAATAAAGTTTAACCTAAAATGATATAGGAAGGGGCATTAAGGTTAATTATAATTTATTAAGTGCGTTTAACCATACTAAGTTTAACCATGATCCATAGGTCTTATATAATAAAAATTTACAATAAATCAATACATTGTACAATCAAATACTCTTAGGTCTATGCGTATTACAATATACAATGCTGGCATTGGTCATGAATCATATTACAATTCCAACATACTCACCTCTCCCTATATTTTTGGGACTATTATAACTTATTTTCAATACATTATGATAACAAAAAAGTAATTGTTTTTCTTGCACATGTAGACACCCAATTTTGAGCACATGGCTTATATTCAAGTTTACCAATCTCATCTTCAATTAGCCAATCAATCAAACAAATTGAATCAATATTTCTTGTGCACAAATTCAAAGCATTTATTTCTCCAAAAGTGAAAGCATCAGGGCATGAGCAAAAGTTTCATAGTGCTTCCAAGACTCGAGTAATGCTTTTTCTAAAATTTTGACTTTGAACTTTCCTACCAAAAATTTGACCTCCAACAGTCATGTCAATAAAAGCGTCATATTTAAAACATCACCAATAATTTTGTACTCCAACACTTTTTATTGTATGCACTAAAACCAAGAAATTTGATTATCGGTACCTTCCAAGCCCACCACCATTTATGGATCCAATCATAGAGATCCAATTTGCAGCTCCCAACTAAAATCATGAATCCAAGATTTTTTATTTTCAATATTCCTCCAATATTGGCATCTTGATATCATTTTCAAATTCTTACCATATCCAATCCTCACTTTCAATGCAATCCTTCGTCAAAGGAGTCATAAATTCGTATAAAATCAACATTGGGGGTGACCAAATCATTAAGAGTTTGAGTTGTAAAATTCTTAATGATATTTATAGTCATAAGAATTTATTATTTTACATGGCAAGATTATGCCAAAATCTTGTCACAACCTTGTGAAGTTCATCCTTGCACGTACTAAAGCTCTTGTTATTACAAGAAAAAATCACTCAAGCTTCGAGCATTCGTCTCCAAGCTTCAAGCATCAAGAATCAAACATTCAATTTTATAAGCTCAAGTTTTCAAATACCCACAATCAAGCTAGCATGCTTCTACAAACAAGGAGAAAACAACCTTAGTTGTTTGGATCGTGCTCTTTCCTCTTATTTGCTTTTGGTACTTTGTTTGTCTTGTAGTTATAAGCTTTAATCTCATTGTTTGTTAGTTTTGCATATTGCATTAACATCTAGTTTAGCATCTCATTTTACCACTTTAGTCTTTATTTTAAGCAAGCAAATCTTAGTTTTTTTTATCATTTGATAGAGTCTTTGTACTCCCAAGCCAGATACCTACATCATTTCAATCATTGATATAGCTTATCTTACATCTAATCTTGCTTTGCTACTCTTAGAAGTAAAAGTGCCATTGGATTTAGGTTAAATGGCACTATTGATATCTATTTTACACAGAGCAAAAGTATTATCTACTAGCAAAAGCATTGGTGGCAATATCAATGACCCTATGGTGATATTGCCATAGAGCATTTATTTAATGCATTCATCATTTTGATCATTTTTATTATCTATTTAAACATGGGTCTAATTTTTATTCAAGGGAGTCCAACATTTTTTGCTAACTATGGCAAGATTGTGGCACCTCTCACTGCTCTTACAAAAAAGGATGCCTTTATTTGGATTGAAGTGTTGGCAATTTGAGTTATTTTATGTTGTCATTGATGTCACATGGATCATTGATGTCACATGGATCACATTTGAGTTTTGGTGGCAAAAGCACTTCATAAAATATCATTTATGATATTTTGGAGAGCATGGATATATACATGGTTTTTGTGAAAACCAAGGCAGGCAAAATAAAAGGTTTTATTTAAAACCATGGATGGCAGATTTGAAATGGGTTTTTCTTAAAACCCAGGTTGGCTTTTCGTTTCATCGAAAAAGGTGCCCCGGTGATGGAGATATTTAATTTTAAATATTTAGTTTAAATTTTAAATTATTTAAAATTTAAATTTAAATTTTAAAATTAAATTTTAAAATTAAAAATAAAATTATAGCGCCGACGTCTAAAGAAAGGAGGAAAGGCATATATTAAAAATAATAGCGCCGACGTCTAAAGAAAGGAGGAAAGGCATATATATATATATATGCCACCAAAAGTTTCGATAAATCCTTGTCCTCGATTTTTGAATGCATTCGAATTGATAATGTAATGCGAAAAGAGCTTGTGTGTTGAAGCGTGTGTAAAGAGGCGTGTGAAGGGTTTACAAAATTTGGGTCCATTGAAGAATCATTCACGGAGGATAACCAAATGCATAGGCACCTTTGGCCTAGTGGTTCGTGCGCTGTGTAAGAAGCAGGAGGTCCTGCGATCGAGTCTCGCCGGGGATGCTTGTTGTGTTGAAACGCTCGAAGCATTTTTGAGTTTTTGAAGGGCGCAGAATATTGAGGTATTTGTTTTGGTTCGTGCCCCTTTGAACACGTGAGGGCATGTGGCCCAATGATGGCTTGGCCATGGTTAAGGCGCTGAGCAAGGAGGCGTCAAGAGATCGAATCCCGTCAAGGACAGAGGCAAGTTAATATTTTTTAATATTTTATTTTTCTAAAGTTGCCCTAGGAGAAATAAGGGTTATGATGCACTTTAAGAAAAAGAGATATTTTTGGTGATTTTCTTTTTGGAAGTATATCATATTATATATCGTTGGAAATCTTATTTCGAGGGCTATTTGATTAACTTGCTTAGAGGGAGAAATAAGGTGTGTGTAAAGAGATATTTCTGATTTTGTAAAGAGGTTCAAAAGTGAAGGTTGCTTTGTTCTTTTTCAAAGGGGATTAATTCTTTCATGAGGGGACATGATGTATTTTATTGAGTAGGAGTAATAAGGTGTTATTTGGATATTATTGTTGTGTTATTAATCATGATCCCTAACCCTTATTGAAAGTTGAAAAAGAAAGTTTGTTGAGTGTGGCAGATTTAGTGGACAACTAATAAGGCATCAAAAGGGTATGAGCAATATTCTCCATTGACTTTGTTTATGGTGGTTGATTTCTGAAATATCATTGGAGAGAAAAGGATTGATTGTGGTTTCCTTTTTGAAAGTGGTTGGTTGAATGCTTCAAGGTTTTCTGGTTTGAGAGTTGTGTTTAAACCTTGTTTTATAAGCATTGTTGTTGAAGCCATTAGTTGTGTGAAAAACTGAGATAGGGTTTGAGAAGAACATGAGTATCATTGTTATGTGAAGAATGTTTTATAAGCATTGTTGTTGAAGATATTGTACAAAGAACTTGAACTTGAGTTAGAGAACAACATGAGTATCATTGTTATGTGAGATTTGTGGTTGAGCATTGTTGGAAATATTTGAGTTGGTTGATACTTGCTTGGACTAGGGTTTGTGAGAAAGAGTTGTTCCTTGTGGTGATTGGTTGAGTAGAGTTGTTTGAGCCTAGTCAAGTGATTGTGTGAAGTGGTTGTTCAAGTTCCATGAAACAAACTATTCTATAATTTTGATTTGAGTTGAGATCATTGTGGATCATTGTTGTCATCCATTGTAGAGTGCATTGCCATTCATTGTTGAGTTCATCATTGAGCCTTGCCTTCATAGATTTGTGGATGAGATTTGAGTGCTACTTGAGCATGATTGATTGAGCCTTTGAGAAGGCTTTTGGGATAGATTTCTGGATAGATTTGTGGCAGCTTTTGTGCATGATTGATTGAGCCTTTGAGAAGGTTTGAAAATTTTGGATAGATTTTTGGATATATTTGTGGTAGATTTTGTGCATGATTGATTGAGCCTTTGAGAAGGCTTTTGGGATAGATTTGTGGTAGAATATTTGAGCAAGTTCTTGGTGAGCTTGTTGAGCAGATTTGAGTAAGTTCTTGGTGAGCTTGCTAGAGAATATTTTGAGCAAGTTCTTGGTGAGCTTGTTGGAGTAGATTTGAGCAAGTTCTTGGTGAGCTTGCTAGAGCATATTTTGAGCAAGTTCTTGGTGAGCTTGCTAGAGCAGATTTTGAGCAAGTTCTTGGTGAGCTTGCTAGAGTAGTTTTGAGCAAGTTCTTGGTGAGCTTGCTAGAGCAGATTTGAGTAAGTTCTTGGTGAGCTTGCTGAGATATTTGAGCAAGTTCTTGGTGAGCTTGTTAGAGTATATTTTGAGTAAGTTCTTGGTGAGCTTTAGAGTGGTTGAGGAAGTTTGAGAGTTAGTGGATTGCCTACCTAAGTAGATTAGTGGATTGCCTTGTTGAGTAGATCAGTGGATTGCCTTGCTAAGCAGATCAAGATTGCCTACTGAGTAGATCAGTGGATTGCCTACCTGAGTAGATCAGTGGATTGCCTACTAGGTGATGAATGATTGCGAGAGATCAGTGGATAGCCTAGCTTTGAGTAGATCAAAGTAATCATTTGTATTGGGATAAGGATCCTTATTTCTTTGTGAAATATTATAAGGAGATTATCTTGTGGAGTACCCCACATTGGGGGAACCACGTTAAATCTTGTGTCTCAATTGTGTGTGGTGATTTGTGCTCTTGCTTACTATTGCTATCTATGTCATTAATGCACATTGCTATATTTGGATATTGCAATTAAGGACACTAATTGATATTGGTTTGGAAAGAAAGTAAAAAGTGGGCGCTATATTGTTCACCCCCTCCTCTCAGTATAAGCTTGTGTTCTTCAATTGGTATCAGAGCGGGTTCCTTCGAAAAGGCTAACAACTTGAGGGTAGATTCTACTGGGTTATAGGATGGACAAATGGTATATTGATAGTGGGTGCTCTAGTCATATGATTGGGTATAAGGATAAGTTCATTTCTCTAAAAGGGAACAACAACGGATCTGTGAGATTTGGTGATAATGCTTCAACTAAAATCAAAGGGAGAGGAACTTTAAGTTTGGATGATGGAAAGACTACTACATAGGGTGTACTCTATGTTGAGGGTCTAAAACACAATCTACTAAGTGTAAGTCAGCTTTGTGATCGAGGGTACATAGTTATTTTTCCTCTACAGGATGCAAAATCAGGGAAACAAAAATAGGGAAGCTTGTTGCAAATGCAGAAAGAACCAATAACAATCTCTACATGCTCAATGAAATAAAAAGGGAAAAATGTCTTCTATCTCAAGAAGAAGAAAGTTGGTTATGGCATAAAAGGTTGTGTCATTTGAACTTCGACAACATAGTAAGGATAAGCAACAAACAAATTGTCGAGAGATCTACCAAAGATAAAAAGACCTTCAAATACAATTTGTGCACAGTGTCAGTATGGAAAGCGAGACAAGATCAAGTTTCAAGGCAAAAGAATATTCCTCTTCCAAGGTTTTAGAATTGATTCATACTGATTTATGTGGTCCTATGAGAACCAAAATTCTGCAAGGTGAAAGCTACTTCATGTTGTTCATAGATGATTATTCTAGAATGACTTGGGTTGTTTTTCTAAAAGAGAAATCAGAGGCATTTGAGCATTTCAAAGTATTCAAAGAAATGGTAGAAAATGAAACAGGAAAGAAGATCAAGTGTTTGTGATCAGATAGAGGAGGGGAATTCATCTCTACAGAATTCATTGAGTTTTGTGCAGAACATGGAATCAGAAAAGAATACTCGTTGCCAGGACTCCTCAAGCAAAATGGAGTAGTAGAAAGAAAGAATAGAACTCTTGAGAATATGGCCAGAGCAATGCTAAATGAATCAAGAATCTCATATGGGTTTTGGAAGGAAGCAATCAGTACAACAGTCTATGTTATGAATAGAGCTCAAGTTAGAACAAAGCAACATAAGACTCCATATGAGTTTTGGAAAGGAAGACCTCCCACGGTAAACTACTTCAGAATTTTTGGAAGTAAGTGTTATATCAAAAGAGAGGATAAGGACTTGGGCAAGTTTGATCCTAGATGCGATGAAGGTATTTTTCTTGGATACTCTACAAAGAGTAAGGCCTACAGATGCTACAATAAAAGAACACATACCATGGTGGAAAGTATAAATGTTAGAGTTGATGAAAGAACAGGAATAAATGAGCCATCTCAGGAAGATATTCTTGAAGAAGAAGAAAGTTGTCAGGAAGAAATGGGTGAAGATTCAGATGAAGAAGATTTGCAGAATATACCTTCCAAAACTTCATCAAGATATATTCAGAAAAATCATCCAGAGGACTTGATCATTGGCAGCCCTGATGTAAGACGAACAAGAAGAGGAATCATAGGCTCAACAGAACAAGCAAATGTTTCACTACTATCCAAGATAGAACCAAAGGATTTCAGAGAGGCAGAAAATGATGAATGTTGGATTAAAGCAATGAAGGAAGAACTAGATCAGATTGAAAAAAGTAAGACTTGGGAATTAGTTCCAAGACCAAAGGGAAAAAATGTAATTGGTACTAAATGGGTCTACAGGAACAAACTGAATGAAGATGGTCAAGTCATCAGAAACAAGGCAAGATTGGTGTGTAAAGGATATGCACAAGTAGAAGGAATTGATTTTGATGAGACCTTTGCACCGAGTTGCAATATTGGAAGCTATACGGATGTTTTTGGCACTTTCAAGCTACAGGAATTTCAAAGTATATCATATGGATGTCAAATCAACATTTTTGAATGGTCACTTAGAAGAAGTTTACATTGAACAACCGAGATGGGTTTAATCAAGCAGATAAGCCAGATTATGTATGCAGATTGAAAAAGGCTCTTTATGGCTTAAAGCAAGCTCCTAGAGCATGGTATTCAAGACTGGATAAATATCTTCGAGAGCAAGGTTTCATAAAGGGAACAGTTGATAGCAATCTATATATTAAAAATAAGGGAAATGATTTGATGATTGTGGAAGTTTATGTGGATGATATTATTTTTGGGGGTAGCAATGACAGAATGTGTCAAGAATTTGCAAGAAACATGACTAATGAGTTTGAAATGTCTATGCTTGGTGAATTAACCTTTTTCCTCGGATTACAGATCTCACAATTAGAAAAAGGGATATTTCTTTCACAAACAAAGTATATAAAGGAGATGTTGAAGAAATTCAAAATGGAAGATAGTAAGCCAATTAGTACTCCAATGGTTACATGGTGCAAATTAAGCAAAGATGATGAATCTCCTGATGCAAATCAAACTCTATACAGATCTATGATTGGTAGCCTATTATATGTTACAGCCACCAGACCAGATATAATATAGGCAGTTGGTTTAGTGGGAAGATTTCAAGCAGCTCCAAAAGAATCACATGTGACAATAGTGAAAAGAATACTCAGATATCTCAAAGGAACAATGGAGTATGGTCTATGGTATCCTAGAAGTAGTAAGTTTACTCTCACAACATACACAGATGCAGATTGGGTAGGAAATATTGATGATAGAAAAAGCACAAGCGGAGGAGCATTCTTTCTTGGTGATTGCCTAGTTTCTTGGCTAAGTAAGAAACAACCATCAGTGTCACTTTCCACAATAGAGGTAGAATATATTGCAGTGGCAACATGTTGTTCACAGGTATTATGGATGAAACAGACTCTCAAATATTTTAGTATAGAACATGATCATCCCATTCCTATTCTATGTGATAATACTAGTGCTATAAGTATCTCGAAGAATCTAGTAATGCATGCTAGAACAAAGCACATTCCAATCAAGTATCACTTTTTAAGAGAACAGGTTACAGAGCAACAAGTAAGATTGGAATATGTTCCTACAAAATATCAGATTGCAGACATATTTACAAAACCATTACCGAGAGAAACGTTTGAGCATTTGAGAGAACATTTGGGAGTAAAAGTACTCCCACCCCAAAATTAATCACCTCAAGAGAGAAGGTGGTGAGGGGGCTAAGCTTAAGAGTCATATCTTTTAGCCCCATAGGTGTCCCTTTTGCCATTGATGTCAAAGGGGGAGAGATTTGAGTAAGAGGGAGAGCATTGAGTTAGGGGGAGCAGCCTCCAAAGAGAGCATTGAGTTAGGGGGAGCAACCTCCATAGAGAGTATTGAGTCAGGGGGAGCAACTTTGATTCTCGGAGATGGTTTTTGCAATGATTGTGGTGATTTGCATTAGAGGTGTTGCCATCAATGACAAAGGGGGAGATTGTTGGCAATTTGAGTTATTTTATGTTGTCATTGATGTCACATGGATCACATTTGAGTTTTGGTGGCAAAAGCACTTCATAAAATATCATTTATGATATTTTGGAGAGCATGGATATATACAGGGTTTTTGTGAAAACCAAGGCAGGCAAAATAAAAGGTTTTATTTAAAACCATGGATGGCAGATTTGAAATGGGTTTTTCTTAAAACCTAGGTTGGCTTTTCGTTTCATCGAAAAATGTGCCCCGGTGATGGAGATATTTAATTTTAAATATTTAGTTTAAATTTTAAATTATTTAAAATTTATAATTAGGAGTCTAAAGAAAGGAGGAAAGAATATTAAAAAAAAAAAAAGAAAGGATATATATATATGCCACCAAAAGCTTCGATAAATCCTTGTCCTCGATTTTCGAATGCATTCGAATTGATAATGTAATGCGAAAAGAGCCTGTGTTGAAGCGTGTGTAAAGAGACGTGTGAAGGGTTTACAAAATTTGGGTCCATTGAAGAATCATTCATGGAGGATAACCAAATGCATAGGCACCTTTGGCCTAGTGGTTCGTGCATTGTGTAAGAAGCAGGAGGTCCTATGATCGAGTCTCGTCGGGGATGCTTGTTGTGTTGAAACGCTCGAAGCATTTTTGAGTTTTCGAAGGGTGTATAATATTGAGGTATTTGTTTTGGTTCATGCCCCTTTGAACACGTGAGGGCATGTGGCCCAATGATGGCTTGGCCATGGTTAAGGCGCTGAGCAAGGAGGCATCAAGAGATCGAATCCCATCAAGGACAGAGGCAAGTTAATATATTTTTTAATATTTTATTTTTCTAAAGTTGCCCTAGGAGAAATAAGGGTTATGATGCACTTTAAGAAAAAGAGAGATTTCTGGTGATTTTCTTTTTGGAAGTATATCATATTATATATCGTTGGAAAGCTTATTTCGAGGGCTATTTGATTAACTTGCTTAGAGGGAGAAATAAGGTGTGTGTAAAGAGATATTTCTGATTTTGTAAAGAGGTTCAAAAGTGAAGGTTGCTTTGTTCTTTTTCAAAGAGGATTAATTCTTTCATGAGGGGACATGATGTATTTTATTGAGTAGGAGTAATAAGGTGTTATTTGGATATTATTGTTGTGTTATTAATCATGATCTCTAACCCTTATTGAAAGTTGAAAAAGAAAGTTTGTTGAGTGTGGCAGATTTAGTGGACAACTAATAAGGCATCAAAAAGGTATGAGCAATATTCTCCATTGACTTTGTTTATGGTGGTTGATTTCTGAAATATCATTGGAGAGAAAAGGATTGATTGTGGTTTCCTTTTCGAAAGTGGTTGGTTGAATGCTTCAAGGTTTTCTGGTTTGAGAGTTGTGTTTAAACCTTGTTTTATAAGCATTGTTGTTGAAGCCATTAGTTGTGTGAAAAACCTGAGATAGGGTTTGAGAAGAACATGAGTATCATTGTTATGTGAAGAATGTTTTATAAGCATTGTTGTTGAAGCCCATTGATTGTACAAAGAACTTGAACTTGAGTTAGAGAAGAACATGAGTATCATTGTTATGTGAGATTTGTGGTTGAGCATTGTTGGAAACATTTTGAGTTGGTTGATACATGCTTGGACTAGGGTTTGTGAGAAAGAGTTGTTCCTTGTTGTGATTGGTTGAGTAGAGTTGTTTGAGCCTAGTCAAGTGATTGAGTGAAGTGGTTGTTCAAGTTCCATGAAACAAACTATTCTATATTTTGATTTGAGTTGAGATCATTGTGGATCATTGTTGTCATCCATTGTAGAGTGCATTGCCATTCATTGTTGAGTTCATCATTGAGCCTTGCCTTCATAGATTTGTGGATGATATTTGAGTGCTACTTGAGCATGATTGATTGAGCCTTTGAGAAGGCTTTTGGATATATTTTTGGTATGATTGATTGAGCCTTTGAGAAGGCTTTTGGGATAGATTTTTGGACAGATTTGTGGTAGCTTTTGTGTATGATTGATTGAGCCTTTGAGAAGGCTTTTGGATAGATTTGTGGAAATATTTGAGAAAGTTATTGGTGAGCTTGATGAGATTTGAGAAAGTTATTGGTGAGCTTGTTGAGAGATTTTGAGAAAGTTCTTGGTGAGCTTGTTGGAGCATATTTTGAGCAAGTTCTTGGTGAGCTTGCTAGAGTATATTTTGAGCAAGTTCTTGGTGAGCTTGCTAGAGCATATTTTGAGCAAGTTCTTGGTGAGCTTGCTAGAGCATATTTTGAGAAAGTTCTTGGTGAGCTTGCTAGAGAATATTTTGAGCAAGTTCTTGGTGAGCTTGCTAGAGCATATTTGAGCAAGTTCTTGGTGAGCTTGCTAGAGCATATTTTGAGTAAGTTCTTGGTGAGCTTGTTGAAAGATCGTGATTGCCTAGTGGTGGTTTGAGTGTTGTGGGGTGTGGTTGTAGGATTGTTTTGAGTAGATCAGTGGATTGCCTAGCTGAGCAGATCAGTGGATTGCCTACTTGAGTAGATCAGTGGATTGCCTACTTGAGTAGATCAGTGGATTGCCTACCTGAGTAGATAAGTGGATTGCCTAGTGGGTTGATTGTGATTAGTGGATAGCCTAGCTTTGAGCAGATCAAAGTAATCATTTGTATTGGGATAAGGATCCCTATTTCTTTGTGAAATATTATAAGGATATTATCTTGTGGAGTACCCCACATTGGGGGAACCATGTTAAATCTTGTGTCTCAATTGTGTGTGGTGATTTGTGCTCTTGCTTACTATTGCTATCTATGTCATTAATGCACATTGCTATATTTGGATATTGTAATTAAGGACACTAATTGATATTGGTTTGGAAAGAAAGTAAAAAGTGGGTGCTATACTGTTCACCCCCCTCTCAGTATAAGCTTGTGTTCTTCAATTGGTATCAGAGCGGGTTCCTTCGAAAAGGCTAACAACTTGAAGGTAGATTCTATTGGGTTATAGGATGGACAAATGGTATATTGATAGTGGGTGCTCTAGTCATATGACTGGGTATAAGGATAAGTTCATTTCTCTAAAAGGGAACAATAATGGATCTGTGAGATTTGGTGATAATGCTTCAGCTAAAATCAAAGGGAGAGGAACTTTAAGTTTGGATGATGGAAAGACTACTACACAGGGTGTACTCTATGTTGAGGGTCTAAAACACAATCTACTAAGTGTAAGTCAGCTTTGTGATCGAGGGTACACAATTATTTTTTCCTCTATAGGATGCAAAATCAGGGAAACAAAAATAGGGAAGCTTGTTGCAAATGTAGAAAGAACCAATAACAATCTCTACATGCTCAATGAAATAAAAAGGGAAAAATGTCTTCTATCTCAAGAAGAAGAAAGTTGGTTATGGCATAAAAGGTTGTGTCATTTGAACTTCGACAACATAGTAAGGATAAGCAACAAACAAATTGTCAGAGATCTACCAAAGATAAAAAGACCTTCAAATACAATT
This sequence comes from Wollemia nobilis, assembly GCA_028583015.1. Taxonomy (NCBI): domain Eukaryota; kingdom Viridiplantae; phylum Streptophyta; class Pinopsida; order Araucariales; family Araucariaceae; genus Wollemia; species Wollemia nobilis. The sequence continues at coordinate 3,344,049 of JAQPPZ010002072.1, read as the reverse complement.
TGTGCATAATGTCAGTATGGAAAGTAGACAAGATCAAGTTTCAAGGCAAAAGAATATTCCTCTTCCAAGGTTTTAGAATTGATTCATACTGATTTATGTGGTCCTATGAGAACCAAAAGTCTGCAAGGTGAAAGCTACTTCATGTTGTTCATAGATGATTATTCTAGAATGACTTGGGTTGTTTTTCTGAAAGAGAAATCAGAGGCATTTGAGCATTTCAAAGTATTCAAAGAAATGGTAGAAAATGAAACAAGAAAGAAGATCAAGTGTTTGCGATCATATAGAGGAGGGGAATTCATCTCTACAGAATTCATTGAGTTTTGTGCAGAACATGGAATCAAAAAAGAATACTCAACAGCCAGGACTCCTCAACAAAATGGAGTAGTAGAAAGAAAGAATAGAACTCTTGAAAATATGGCCAGAGCAATGCTAAATGAATCAAGAATCTCAGATGGGTTTTGGAAGGAAGCAATCAGTACAACAATCTATGTTATGAATAGAGCTCAAGTTAGAACAAAGCAACATAAGACTCCATATGAGTTTTGGAAAGGAAGACCTCCCACGGTAAACTACTTCAGAATTTTTGGAAGTAAGTGTTATATCAAAAGAGAGGATAAGGACTTGGGCAAGTTTGATCCTAGATGCGATGAAGGTATTTTTCTTGGATACTCTACAAAGAGTAAGGCCTACATATGCTACAATAAAAGAACACATACCATGGTGGAAAGTATAAATGTCAGAGTTGATGAAAGAACAAGAATAAATGAGCCATCTCAGGAAGATATTCTTGAAGAAGAAGAAAGTTGTCAGGAAGAAATGGGTGAAGATTCAGATGAAGAAGATTTGTAGAATATACCTTCCAAAACTTCATCAAGATATATTCAGAAAAATCATCCAGAGGACTTGATCATTGGCAACCCTGATGTAAGATGGACAAGAAGAGGAATCATAGGCTCAACAGAACAAGCAAATGTTTCACTACTATCCAAGATAGAACCAAAGGATTTTAGAGAGGTAGAAAATGATGAATGTTGGATTAAAGCAATGAAGGAAGAACTAGATCAGATTGAAAAAAGTAAGACTTGGGAATTAGTTCCAAGACCAAAGGGAAAAAATGTAATTGGTACTAAATGGGTCTACAGGAACAAACTGAATGAAGATGGTCAAGTCATCAGAAACAAGGCAAGATTGGTGTGTAAAGGATATGCACAAGTAGAAGGAATTGATTTTGATGAGACCTTTGCACCAGTTGCAATATTGGAAGCTATACGGATGTTTTTGGCACTTTCAAGCTACAGGAATTTCAAAGTATATCATATGGATGTCAAATCAACATTTTTGAATGGTCACTTAGAAGAAGAAGTTTACATTGAACAACCAGATGGGTTTAATCAAGCAGATAAGCCAGATTATGTATGCAGATTGAAAAAGGCTCTTTATGGCTTAAAGCAAGCTCCTAGAGCATGGTATTCAAGACTGGATAAATATCTTCGAGAGCAAGGTTTCAGAAAGGGAACAGTTGATAGCAATCTGTATATTAAAAATAAGGGAAATGATTTGATGATTGTGGAAGTTTATGTGGATGATATTATTTTTGGGGGTAGCAATGATAGAATGTGTCAAGAATTTGCAAGAAACATGACTAATGAGTTTGAAATGTCTATGCTTGGTGAATTAACCTTTTTCCTCGGATTACAGATCTCACAATTAGAAAAAGGGATATTTCTTTCACAAACAAAGTATATAAAGGAGATGTTGAAGAAATTCAAAATGGAAGATAGTAAGCCAGTTAGTACTCCAATGGTTACAGGGTGCAAATTAAGCAAAGATGATGAATCTCCTGATGCAAATCAAACTCTATACAGATCTATGATTGGTAGCTTGTTATATGTTACAACCACTAGACCAGATATAATACAGGCAGTTGGTTTAGTGGGAAGATTTCAAGCAGCTCCAAAAGAATCACATGTGACAGCAGTGAAAAGAATACTCAGATATCTCAAAGGAACAATGGAGTATGGTCTATGGTATCCTAGAAGCAGTAAGTTTACTCTCACAACATACACAAGATGCATATTGGGCAGGAAATATTGATGATAGAAAAAGCACAAGCGGAGGAGCATTCTTTCTTGGTGATTGCCTAGTTTCTTGGCTAAGTAAGAAACAACCATCAGTGTCACTTTCCACAATAGAGGTAGAATATATTGCAACGGTAACATGTTGTTCACAGGTATTATGGATGAAATAGACTCTCAAATATTTTAGTATAGAACATGATCATCCCATTCCTATTCTGTGTGATAATACTAGTGCTATAAGTATCTCGAAGAATCCAGTAATGCATGCCAGAACAAAGCACATTCCAATCAAGTATCACTTTTTAAGAGAACAGGTTACAGAGCAACAAGTAAGATTGGAATATGTTCCTACAAAAGATCATATTGCAGACATATTTACAAAACCATTACCGAGAGAAATGTTTGAGCATTTGAGAGAACAGCTGGGAGTAAAAGTACTCCCACCCCAAAATTAATCACCTCAAGAGAGAAGGTGGTGAGGGGGCTAAGCTTAAGAGTCATATATTTTAGCCCCATAGGTGTCCCTTTTGCCATTGATGTCAAAGGGGGAGAGATTTGAGTAAGAGGGAGAGCATTGAGTTAGGGGAAGCAGCCTCCAAAGAGAGCATTGAGTTAGGGGGAGCAACCTCCATAGAGAGTATTGAGTCAGGGGGAGCAACTTTGATTCTCAGAGATGGTTTTTGCAATGATTGTGGTGATTTGCATTAGAGGTGTTGCCATCAATGACAAAGGGGGAGATTGTTGGCAATTTGAGTTATTTTATGTTGTCATTGATGTCACATGGATCACATTTGAGTTTTGGTGGCAAAAGCACTTCATAAATTATCATTTATGATATTTTGGAGAGCATGGATATATACAGGTTTTTGTGAAAACCAAGGTAGGCAAAATAAAAGGTTTTATTTAAAACCATGGATGGCAGATTTGAAATGGGTTTTTCTTAAAACCTAGGTTGGCTTTTCGTTTCATCGAAAAATGTGCCTCGGTGATGGAGATATTTAATTTTAAATATTTAGTTTAAATTTTAAATTATTTAAAATTTAAATTTAAATTTTAAAATTAAAAATAAAATTATAGCACCGACGTCTAAAGAAAGGAGGAAAGGCATATATTAAAAATAATAGTGCAGACGTCTAAATAAATGAGGAAAGATATATATATATATATGCCACCAAAATTTTTGATAAATTCTTGTCCTCGATTTTTGAATGCATTCGAATTGATAATGTAATGCGAAAAGAGCCTGTGTTGAAGCGTGTGTAAAGAGGTGTGTGAAGGGTTTATGAAATTTGGGTCCATTGAAGAATCATTCATGGAGGATAATCAAATGCATAGGCACCTTTGGCCTAGTGGTTCGTGCATTGTGTAAGAAGTAGGAGGTCCTACGATCGAGTCTCATCGGGGATGCTTGTTGTGTTGAAACGCTCGAAGCGTTTTTGAGTTTTTGAAGGGCGTATAATATTGAGGTATTTGTTTTGGTTCGTGCCCCTTTGAACACGTGAGGGCATGTGGCCCAATGACGGCTTGGCCATGGTTAAGGTGCTGAGCAAGGAGGCATCAAGGGATCGAATCCCATCAGGGACAGAGGCAAGTTAATATTTTTTTAATATTTTATTTTTCTAAAGTTGCCCTAGGAGAAATAAGGGTTATGATGCACTTTAAGAAAAAGAGAGATTTCTGGTGATTTTCTTTTTGGAAGTATATCATATTATATATCGTTGGAAAGCTTATTTCGAGGGCTATTTGATTAACTTGCTTAGAGGGAGAAATAAGGTGTGTGTAAAGAGATATTTCTGATTTTGTAAAGAGGTTCAAAAGTGAAGGTTGCTTTGTTCTTTTTCAAAGAGGATTAATTCTTTCATGAGGGGACATGATGTATTTTATTGAGTAGGAGTAATAAGGTGTTATTTGGATATTATTGTTGTGTTATTAATCATGATCCCTAACCCTTATTGAAAGTTGAAAAAGAAAGTTTGTTGAGTGTGGCAGATTTAGTGGACAACTAATAAGGCATCAAAAAGGTATGAGCAATATTCTCCATTGACTTTGTTTATGGTGGTTGATTTCTGAAATATCATTGGAGAGAAAAGGATTGATTGTGGTTTCCTTTTCGAAAGTGGTTGGTTGAATGCTTCAAGGTTTTCTGGTTTGAGAGTTGTGTTTAAACCTTGTTTTATAAGCATTGTTGTTGAAGCCATTAGTTGTGTGAAAAACCTGAGATAGGGTTTGAGAAGAACATGAGTATCATTGTTATGTGAAGAATGTTTTATAAGCATTGTTGTTGAAGCCCATTGATTGTACAAAGAACTTGAACTTGAGTTAGAGAAGAACATGAGTATCATTGTTATGTGAGATTTGTGGTTGAGCATTGTTGGAAACATTTTGAGTTGGTTGATACTTGCTTGGACTAGGGTTTGTGAGAAAGAGTTGTTCCTTGTGGTGATTGGTTGAGTAGAGTTGTTTGAGCCTAGTCAAGTGATTGTGTGAAGTGGTTGTTCAAGTTCCATGAAACAAACTATTCTATAATTCTGATTTGAGTTGAGATCATTGTGGATCATTGTTGTCATCCATTGTAGAGTGCATTGCCATTCATTGTTGAGTTCATCATTGAGCCTTGCCTTCATAGATTTGTGGATGAGATTTGAGTGCTACTTGAGCATGATTGATTGAGCCTTTGAGAAGGCTTTTGGGATAGATTTATGGATATATTTGTGGTAGCTTTTGTGCATGATTGATTGAGCCTTTGAGAAGGCTTTTGGGATAGATTTTTGGATAGATTTGTGGAAGATTTTTTTTATAAAGAGATTGATTGAGCTTTGAGAAGGTTTTGGATAGATTTGTGATGATTGATTTGAGAAGTTTGGTTAGATTTTTGGAAGATTTGTTGTAGCTTTTGGATGATTTGAGTTTGAGAAGTTTGGATAGATTTGTGGACATTGGAAGATTTTGAGCAAGTTCTTGGTGAGCTTGTTGAGAATATTTGAGCAAGTTCTTGGTGAGCTTGCTAGAGCATATTTTGAGCAAGTTCTTGGTGAGCTTGTTAGAGCATATTTGAGCAAGTTCTTGGTGAGCTTGCTAGAGCATATTTTGAGCAAGTTCTTGGTGAGCTTGCTAGAGCATATTTGAGCAAGTTCTTGGTGAGCTTGCTAGAGTAAATTTTGAGCAAGTTCTTGGTGAGCTTGCTAGAGCAGATTTGAGCAAGTTCTTGGTGAGCTTGCTAGAGTAGATTTGAGCAAGTTCTTGGTGAGCTTGCTAGAGTAGATTTGAGCAAGTTCTTGGTGAGCTTGCTAGAGTATGGGTTTGTGTTGTTGAGTTGGTTTGTAGTGTTGGTTGGTAGTTTTTGGATTAGTGGATTGCCTACCTAAGAGATCAGGATTGCTGTAGAGATCGATGGATTGCCTACTGAGCAGATCAGTGGATTGCCTACCTGAGCAGATCAGTGGATTGCCTACCTAAGCAGATCAGTGGATTGCCTACCTGAGCAGATTAGTGAATTGCCTTGTTGAGAGATCAATGGATAGCCTAGCTTTGAGAAGATCAAAGTAATCATTTGTATTGGGATAAGGATCTTTATTTCTTTGTGAAATATTATAAGGAGATTATCTTGTGGAGTACCCCACATTGGGGGAACCACGTTAAATCTTGTGTCTCAATTGTGTGTGGTGATTTGTGCTCTTGCTTACTATTGCTATCTATGTCATTAATGCACATTGCTATATTTGGATATTGCAATTAAGGACACTAATTGATATTGGTTTGGAAAGAAAGTAAAAAGTGGGTGCTATACTGTTCACCCCTCCCTCTCAGTATAAGCTTGTATTCTTCTTGAAACTGCTTCTCAAGCCTTTCAATCACTCAAAGGGGTTATATGTTCCACTCCAATTTTGGCCTCCTAATTTTAGTAAGCCATTTTTCATTGAGTGTGATGCTTTTAGCATAGGTATTGGAGTTGTTTTAATGCAAGATGGTCACCCATTGGCTTTTGAAAGTAAGAAAATATCTAGAAATAATTTGGGATGATCTACTTATGAGAAGGAAATATTAGCTATTTTACATGCCATAGAGAAATGGAGGTATTATTTATTAAGTAGTCATTTCATCATTAATACTGACCATAGTAGCCTAAAACATTTCTTAGAACAACATCTCTCATGCCCTGAACAAAATAAATGGATGACCAAACTTTTGGGTTATGATTTTGTCATTGAGTATAATAAAGGTAAGGAAAATGTGGTAGCTGATGCTTTGTCTCATAAATACAAATATGATGTGGCTATCAATGCCATCTCGGGTCCTTGTCCACAATGGCTTTATCAACTTCAATAAGAATGGCTTGCTGATTTAGAGACTGCTAAAATCATTCAAGGATTACAATCAAGATCCTCATTGCATTCTTATTTCTCATATTCATATGGAGTGCTTCGTAAAAAATATCGCATCTATCTTCCTCAATATTCAACTACTAAGTAAATGGTTCTCCAAGATTTTCATGCATCTCCTCTAGGACATTCAAGATTAGCGGGTGAAGCAATTATTTTCTTGAAAAGGCTTAAAATCAGATGTCAATATATTTGTGGTTGAGTGTGAGATATGTCAATGTAACAAAGGAGAGATAATTAGAACTCCTGGGTTGTTGCAACTCTTACTTGCAACTCTTACCTATCCCTAACCGCCAGTGGGAGCACATATCCATGGATTTCATTGAGGGTCTTCCCAAATTATAGGGTAAAACAATGATCTTTGTGGTAGTAGATCATATTTCCATGTAAGATCATTTTTGTGCATTACAACATCCCTATTTAGCAAGTAAGGTGTCCAAGGTATTTCTTGATTCTATTTTCAAGTTACATGGTATGCCCAAAATCATTGTGAGTGATCGTGGTCCTATATTCACTAGTAACTTTTGGAAGGAATTATTTCATCTTAGTGGTACAAAGTTGAGTATGTCTTCTTCATATCACCCCCAGTTGTTAATAAAAGTTTGGGTACTTACCTTTGTTGTTTTTCTCAAGATAAAAAATATCAATGGATTTAGTGGCTCTCCTTAGTAGAATGGTGGTATTATACTTTGTACCATTTTACCCTTAAGATGTCTCCATTTAAATATTTTTATGGTTAAAAGCCTTCAACAATCATAGACTATGTTCCAGGTACGTCCAAAGTAGCCCAGGTAAATGATTTGTTACAATAGCATTAGATTAAGCTTAAACTTATTAAAGATAATTTGACCTAGGTACATAACCATATGAAGCAACAAAAAGATCTACATCGTTTAGAATGACAATTCAACGTAACATATATGGTCTTTTTGCACCTATAACCTTACAAGCAATTGTCCTTGAAGATCAAGTCTAATTAGAAGTTGAATCCTTTATTTTATAGACCCTACAAAGTGGTTCATTGCATTGGTTAAGTAGCATATCAATTGAAGCTTCCACCCTCTTCTCGCATCCATCTAGTTTTTCATGTATCTTATCTCAAACAAGTATTTGGCCAGAAGGTGCAGTCCTAGAAAGAGCTTCCATTACTTGATGATGAAGGTCGAATATCTCTCCATACCAAAGCAATTTTGTGATCCAAAGTGCATCAGCTTTGATCTCGCCAAATTTTGGATTTTCTCTTTAAGTGGTAGGACCTTCTAGAATAATATGCTACATGGGAGCCTAAGAGTATTTTCTAGTATTTTCTAGCTTTGAGGACAAAGCTTTTTGAGAGAGGGAGCCATGTAACGGTTCCAATATAGCCTTGTCGACTAAATATGTTTATCTCAAGCAATTGATTTAATTAGTCGACTCTTGAGAATTAGGGTTAGGTTATCATTGGTTTCATTTATAAATAGGAAGTATGTTTTATTAGTTTGTCATCATTGAAGAATAATTTGAATTTGCGTATATATGCAAGAGATTTTACCCTCTCAAAGTGGCTATGAGACTTTATCCTCTCGGAGTGGTTGTGGATCTGTTTGATTTATTTCATCATTGATTGAATTGGTTTAATCATATCACTGGTTATATTTGTTCAATGTGCAAGGTTTTCTACAATATAAATATTATTTAGTATTTGTTTCACTGCACATGAGAAGAAGATGTGATCAGTTGTGATAAATTCCCAATAATAAGCAAGTTACCTTCATGATGCAAAAATCTATAGAAGTAATCTAAAATCATCCACATCAGCAGGTGTGGGCATGCCGAGCAACCACTATGAATCATCACTATTAGATCTCAATGTTTGAAGCCCTCCACATCACACACTTTACCCCTTCTTAGTTGGCTATGCTTAACATAAAGTAATGGGCCATAAACAGATGGTTACAATCTAATGATGTAGTATGCAAGCCAAAATCAAGATAAAATTAGCATCATCCATATCAATAGAGCATGATCAAAGTGATTAAGCACAATTAGGATGAATGTGACAACCACTCTCTAAGCCTACCCTAAAACCTGTAATATGCTTTGACAACAATCATTCTTGGATAATTTAATTCGTTGTAAAACTCTATATATACTAGAATACAAAATATTCTAAGGGTTGGATCTTTAGTGTTTACAATTGGTATGATTGTATTGATTGAGCCTATACGTCTTCTTGAATGAGAATTAGATTATCGTCTGAACTCTTGCTTAAATCTTTATGTTGAACATGTATGTATGCCTTTCTGAGTGCTAATGATATTCTGTTAAATCTATGAATGGATAATTTTGTTATAGTTTTTATGAATTCTTGATCTCTCCCTGGATTTACTGTTATAGTTCTGGAATGATTTAATGAATAATAAGAGTTCTTCATGTTAACTGTTCTAAATAGCATAAGAGAAGTAAGTTTTTCTGTTAGGAATTTAATTTAAATTCATATTATGAGACTCTCTACACCATGTCTCTTGAAGTTGCTAATTTTGTATCACTTTGGCTCATTTTTCTAACCCTTTGCATTTCTTACTCTGTTCTGCAACCCCTCATTTAGTTATATTATATAGGCACAAGAACTTGCCTTCTATAGAGGTTGGCTCAAAACCCTTGTTTTGAGCCTTCCAGTATCTTGGTTGAAGTCTTAAGGATGCATATTAACCTCATCATTGACTTAGATAGACTTTGAAACCAAGAGTATTCTGGTATACCCGGTGGTATCCAAGGGTCCCACTTTCTCTGATTAGGTAGCTTTCCTATAATAACAAAGCTTTATCACCTATGTCAAAAGCTATATGATTTTGTAAATATTGTAATTACTCGAAGGACTCAAGATTTTAGTGAATAGTTTTGATCTCACTTGCAAAGATTGTATGTTCACCTAACAACTCCATTTACAGAAATATCTAGAATAAATAATGACTCCACTAAGAAGAATACTCAGAATAAAATGGCAAAAGCATAAAGAAACCTAGATATTTCACCAATCACCAATTCTAAAACTCTACAAAGGTAGAATCCTTAGAGCCATGATGGCACAAATTTGTCCAACCTGCAATAGTGTCAAACCACTAAACCTCCCAGTCCTCCATGAAATTCTATAAACTACACTTAAGTTGTTGCCCATTTATGATGGTAGTGAAAAACTACCTATGAGCATTCTCAAGATGTCTTAGCCCTAGCCATTTATTGTAATATTATATTTGAAGATGTCATGATAAGATTGCTTGCCAAATCCTTGTGGTATAAGGCATTGCTTTTATATTTAGAATATAAAAGCATCAGGACATGGGCTGACCTGGTTGAACCATTATCTTAGTACTTTATCATCTAGGGGATCTCTTTGCATTACCCATGTAATTTTATTATATTAAAAGAGACCCTCATGAAGATCTATTAGATTTTAACATAAATTTCAAAATATTATGAAACAAAATACCTTGGGAGATTAGGCCATCACAAGCACATGCTTACATTTACTATTCAATTGGCTCTAAAGGCTGAAAATATGTTGATCTCCATAAGAAAAATCCCTCCCAATATGTATGACTTCAATGATCCATTGCATTACCACAATAATTTACAACCCCTTAGCTCACCATTGTCCCACTTGGTTTATTTGATGGATGCAATGTCCTTAGTTCAATACCCAAACAACAGAATGCATATTGTATTGAACCCTCAGGAATCTCAAGAGAAAATATATCATTCAAAATATGACAAATGAGATTGTTGAGATTAAAAAACATAGGGATAACTATTTTCCATATTTGCACAAGGGTTCAACACTACAAACTCCATTAGTAATGAATCATAAAACACAGGATCTTGTGGCCCTTTATATGAACTGAGACCACGTCCTTATAGTGGAAACAATATTTGTAATTGATCCAAGTAGCCCAAATGTAATTTTAGATTAGGTAGAGCAAGAGGAAGACGAATCAGATGAGAATGAAGCAAAAAGTAGTTCAAACTACAGGAATATTATAAGAAGTCAAAGACAAAGACATGTCATCCAAGAGATTTATGTCAACCCTACCAAAATGACAAGCTAGTCATGTGTTGTATTACCCATCCATATTAAGAGAACAATATATAGACATAGTTAAGATGCGGTAGGATTCTAGAGATTACATCCCAGAAAAGAAAAATTTGAAGTTTCTAAACAAATGGTTTTGGTCAAGGTAGCCTTAGAAGATTTGATGGCCTTTATTAGAACCCAAAATGACATATGAACAATCATCCTTGAACATGAGAAAGGTTAGACCTTATTTGTGTTATATTTCAGTATGTTTGGAGGATGGATATTACATAACTGCCTGATAGATCAAAAGACTAAATTTGCCATCATGCCTAACATAATTTGTGATGCTATGAGCTTGAAATACACTGAAATAGAGCATTACGTTATCCAATTCAATAAAAGGTAAGTCAAAGCAATAGGGATAGCTAAAAATGTGCTAGTGATACTACAAAGGATGCCAAATTTAGCATCAATTCAGGATATCATGGTGGTAGAAGTACCTCCAAATTTTGGGATGGTCTTACCAAAAGAATTTTTGGTGCAAATAGGTGGTCAACTAGGGCATGAATATGTGCAAATAATGGTCCTATGTATTAAAAAATTGGTCCAAATTCATATTGAAGACATCCAACCCTTTCACATGCAAAATTATTGTTAGCTTTTGATGCAACATGTAATGAGAGATGACACACAAGATGTAGAATAAAATGACATAAAGCAAATCTACAAGATGACTGAAAATAATACATATATAAAAATGATGGTGGTGTTTACAAAATAGCTCTGGAGGAAATGAACACTCCATGAATAGAGCTACTGCTCAAGAATGGGCATTGAGCATATTACACCCCACCAAATTACATCATAATGCTACATCATATCACTTTGACTCTATATGACTCTCTCTATGATCTATATCACTATGATGATATTTATGATCTATACCTATGGCCATTTATATAGGAAATAGGTTCCTTGGCCAACACTCTACCTAGATGTGCAAGGGACAACTTGCACATGTACAACTTGCACTTTGATACTTGTGCAGTTATTACATTGCATGAAGTAACTAGATAACTTCCCCCTAAAGTAATCTAATGTCCTAAGTATGTACCAAGGTAAAGGTACATTTACATGATCCAAATGATGTAATAGACTCTATTTCTAACACCCCTGTATTACATTATTTGGATATTGAAGACTTCAATCTTCAATGTGGATCTTCTTCTATTGATGGCTTTGATTCCTCTATAGATGCTTCAGTCTCTGGATGATACAAAAATGAGTTGAAGTTGTGGGTTCTCCTTTCAATTGACCTTGCACTGAATTCCTCCTTCTTTGGATTTATCTTCATCTTCTTCTTCTTTAGCTTTGGTCTTCATGTTATTTCCTATGTTATTTTCTAGTTTGGAGTCCCTTGATGTCAGGCGCTTTTGATGAACACTTGTTCTCATGATTTTGCATGTCATGAGTGGATATGAATAGGTTCTTATTCTCTCTTTTGTACTTATGTAAGACCTACTTTTTTGCCCTTTATAAGTATCAACCTTGATATCAATGTTAGTAGATCCATCTGAAATAAGTTCTAGAAGATAACAATTTATTCTTTGTAGTAATCTTCTTTCATAGCCCTTATAGTATCTGTATTTGAAATGATAGGTGAAAGATGAGTGATTTATTCCATCACAGTATTTGCAAGGATAAAATCTCCAACAATTTATCTTTTCATGACCATATTGGTTACAATAGGTGCATATTAGAGATGATCTGGTAACTTTGAAGTCTACTTTAGGAGCATCATATTTATCTATCTCTTTAATAAGATCTTCAAACCATATATGCACAATTGAAGCTATTCCATATTTTCCTTTTTGAATTAAATCTTGTTGATCAATTCTTTCCTGTCTTGAATCTATTTTGATGTTAGATTCATTGGATGAATCTCCTTTCATGTGGCTTTCAATTTCAGAGCTTATTTCATATTGTATTGGTTCTTCCTTTTCTTGGCCTTTTTCATCATTGTAAACCATCAGATTTTTTATCCATGTTGGTATCTTCCTTATTCCACTTTTTAGTGTGATGCTTAGCATGCTAGTAGTCATTTTTGTATTCTGTTGGGATAGAGTAGACTGCCTTATGACTCCCTAGTTTGCTATGGATAAGATATAGTGCTTTTTGTAAATTATAGTTCAATATATAATTGATTTTGTAAAGGTTTTGTAGATGGCAAAATCAATTCTTATTATCCATTTTTACTCCTATTGAACTAAGCACTGTTCCCAAATTTTAAAGAGGTAATAATGTTGGACCTTTTATCTCCTTTTTGATAGATTTGAGACAATAATAATATGTATATCCAACCTTTGAAAAAGCTTTGATAAACCTCTCTTTATAAATAACCTATTGGGAATTAGGTTTAGTGTATCTAATTTTCCAATTAATTAATTTTATGTAGTAGTCCTTATGACTCCCTAATATTTGGATAAATTAGATCACAATAATATTTGCAAATAATTATTATTTATCCTAGTAGAAATCCTTATTGCTCCTAGGATTTATATTGCAAATATTTTTATATGATAAAGTTTTCCCTTTTGATAAATTACTTTCAATTAATTAAATTCCTTTAATCACAACCTTATAACTCCCAAGGAAAGAAAGCATATAATAATGGGAATTCAACTTTACCTTTCACCAAGAAATATACAATGTTGTTCTTGTTGAGAAGCTAGGGCTACATGTAGTTTACGTAGATGTTGTGACTGCACCCTCCAATGGAAACGCTTGGAGCTATACACGTTCTAAAATTGGTGCTACTTGGACTCTCGCTTTGACCTCGCTTGGATTGAGCATTGAAGGCTCTAGCACCTTCTTTCCATGCTGCAATTCTACATTGTGTGCATAGACGATGAAGAGTAAATATTGAGATGAGAATTAACTTGTGCTCTCTCTTTGACCTCGAGCATTGACGTCCTTAATATGGAGAAGCTTCTTGTCTAAGGTGCCAAGTGGCACGTCCATTTCACATTGAGTGCTTGAGAGGAGTTTGGTGCAAATGATGCATTCATCTTCCTTCTTGTAATGTTCGAATGTTACACTTCTTTAGTAAAACGTTCAATTTCCTTGGAGACAAGTGTATCCCATACACTCAATGCACCAACCTATTTTTGTAACTCCTTTCTTGAAGATGAGCACTCTCTTGCCTTGAGCATTAGGGTTCTCCTTTGGTGACAAGTGTCACACTCTTTCTCTGCATGGATGTCCTCCCTTTCACTAGTTCAAATAGACCTTTTTGGAATCCTTTAAGCTTCAAGAATCCCCAAATCCTCTTTCATTCACTTGCACTTGCTTTCAGCTGGGATATGGAGCAATAATATGGAGGCTTCGAGCACCGATTTTTGCCAATGATCATGGAGTGAGTAATGCTCCAATGGTGCTTTTTTTTCTTTCTTCCTTGCTTGCATACGTCCTCCTTCCGCAGATGCTATTGCTCTTTGATTAATGCTATTCTCCCTTTGTTGTATTTTGTAGGTTCGACCATCTTGGATGCGAGGAGTGTGAGCCTATTGATTGGCTCCTTGAGTTGAGCTTGATTGCTTCTAGCATACGACCACCTTTGGCTGATTTTTTTAGCAAGTGCAGTGCTTCTAGAGCACCTTTAAATCTACCTTTTTCTCCCTGTATAACCAGATTAGGATTTGTGCAATATAATGTAAAATAGGTTTACATAAAGTATTCTTATTGCACCTTCATTTTGCACTCTTTTTTCACATCTAAATTTCTGGTTTTGAGGTAGAATATTTGAGTGCAATAGGGGTTTTGAGTTTGTCCTTTAGAATGGACAACTTCCCCTTTTAGCTTGGATATTTTATGAAAGGTTCCAAGCTTGTAACCACATAATGGAAGCTTTATTTTGTTGTATTTTTCTGCACTATTATTGTGCCTTGAACTTGAGACTCACCAAGTCTCGTTCAATGCTTCCTTTGATGCTCTTTTTGGTGGTTACATTCTTCTCCAAAAACTTGGAGGATAGAGCTTATATTGTGGCTTCCTCAGGCCACCCAAAGTTGCAGATCTCTGTGCACTAATAGTGTCTTTAGACACTTTGATTAATTCTATTTTTGTGCCCTTCTCAAGAACACAAGCAATAATCTTTTTGAGAGCAATCTAATAGTGCAAATATAATAATATTTTAATGCACTAATAATATCACCTTATTACTCCAATTAACTCTCAAAAACTAATGCACTTAATCAATCTACTGCAACTTAATCAAGAATAATCTGAAATGAATCTTCAAGAATTATTCTAAAATTTCTTTAACATAAAGGTAATAGGAGCTAGTCTTCATTTTCTTTTCCAAAGTAGATAATAGGTAGTTGATAGATAGTTTAAATTTTTTGAAATCTAATCAACTCCTAAAGTGCAAATGAACCTTAAATAATCCTTTCTTTTTGCACCTTTTGAAGACTCTAATTTAATTCTCCTTTTTGCAACTTCAATCTAGTTAAGGTGCTTAAACAAATCTGATAAGTAGTCCACTTAATGAATCTACTTGCACCAATAGTTGCTTACCTTTTTTTGAAAGCCCTTTTTACCACTTCTGTAGAGGATGTAGATCTTGGTGTCTATGAACACCAAGTTGTTGTCTTAGATGAGATATTGCAGCTCTTTCTGTAGGCTACCTTGAACAACTTCTTCTTCACCAAAATATGATCTCCCTTTCACGAGCCTAGAATTTTGGTGGCTTGTTCTCCTCTTGTAGTCTCCTCCTTTTTGTTGTAGATGTGAAGAGATATTTGATTTTGAAGTGGTGCCTTATTGCTATGAGAGGCAATATCCAGGTCTCCTAGATTTGGTAGGCTTCTTCTCAATATTCTGTATGTCTTGAGGTCTTCTAATATTTGGCACTCCTTGCCAAATTCTTCTTCTTGGGCTTGTTGTCGGATGGTGATAATTATCCCAAATATTTCACTATCTCCAATAGTGAATTTCTCCAATGAGTTCTCCTTGGAACTCCTTTGATGAAGTCTTCAACAAGGCTCACCAAGCCTTTTACTAGATGCTCGTAGAGACCTCTCCAAGGCCTTTGATTCTATAGCTCCTTCTGGTCTTCCTTGAGATCTTATCTTCAACCTTCTGCTTCTAGAAGTGTTGGTGGTGAGATCTTCTCTTGGATCTCTAATTCTGCTACCTTTGTATTCAAGTAAGACTCTCCTAGTCCTTCATCAATGAGATCTTCTCCTGATCTCTTTTGCTTCAGGTGTTGGATTGATTCTGAAGAAGATACTCCTCCTAACCTTCTTGTAGGAAGCTTTCCCAACTCACTGAATCTTCCTATTCCTGCAACAAAATATTAGTACTAAAATCTACTTTTGAGTTAGATACTTTCTTCTAAAGTCTTCTTCAGGATCAAGGCTTTTGTGGCCTTTTTCAGTATCAAGGCTTCTGTGGCCTTCTTCAGGATCAAGGCTTCTATGGCCTTTTTCAGTACTTCAAGGCTTCTATGGCCTTTTCTTTTGGATCAAGGCTTCTATGGCCTTTTCTTCTGGATCAAGGCTACTATGGCCTTTTCTTCTTGTGAAGTTTCCAATCTAGCAATGGAGATCTCCTATCTCCCAACTTCACCATAATTATGCTCCAAAAGTTTCTTCTGTAGTATTCTTCTCTTGTAGTAACTAACCTCTGCACTATGAAAGCACTCTAACTTTTTGGCAATGAAGTTGAAATCTCCTAGATTTCTATTGTAGGAGGTGTCCCAATCATCTGAGAATCAATTCCCTACAATAAAAGAAACTCCAAGTCAATTTTTCTAGGTCTCTTATATGAGCTTCACTAGTTGGCACATCAAACTAGTGGATCAAATGTTGAGTCCTAGTCTTCACAAGTTTTTCCTTGAAAATCTATGGAAAGACTCCAGCCATATGCAATCTCAGTATTCCAGAATATGAGATTTCTTTCAGTCCTAATCTTTTGGCTCTCCTTAATTCTACCACCTAGACTCTTCTGAGTATTTTTGTTAGTGACTGGTCCAATGGCACGTCAAGTTGACAAAAAACTCAGGGTCAATGATAATGGTGGTTTTCCTATTGACCTATCGTAGCTTTGATACCACTGTTAGCTTTTGATGCAACATGTAATGGGAGATAGCACACACAAGATGCAGAATAAAATGACATAAATAAAATCTGCAAGATGACTAAAAATAATACATATATAAAAATGATGGTGGTGTTTACAAAATAGCTCTAGAGGAAATGAACACTCCATGAATAGAGCTACTTCTCAAGAATGGGCATTGAGCATATTACACCCCACTAGATTACATCACAATGCTACATCATATCACTCTAACTCTATATGACTCTCTCTATGATATATATCACTATGATGATATTTATGATCTATACCTATGGCCCTTTATATAGGAAATAGGTTCCTTGGCCAACACTCTACCTAGATGTGCAAGGGATAGCTTGCACATGTACAACTTGCACTTTGACACTTGTGCAGTTATTACATTGCATGAAGTAACTAGATAACTTCCCCCTAAAGTAATCTAATGTCCTAAGTATGTACCAAGGTAAAGGTACATTTACATGATCCAAATGATGTAATAGACTCTATTTCTAACAAATATGAAGAATACAGGGCAAATATTGCTAAGATTCATAAGTTGGCCAAAATGAAGATCATCGACTAGGTAGAAGATGCACAAAGGTCAACTTGTAAAGCCTCAAATTTAATAAAGTATGATCACATGACATGGCTAAGTTCATGGAATAAGTATGTCTTGTTAGTAAATCACATGGTTGGGATCAAAGTTTAAAAATAATTCCAAAAGCTTCCAAGAAATAAAGTAGAGGATTGGATGACAACAAATGAAGACCTTCTACTATATGGCCAATTAGAGAGCCTTGAATATATTAGTTATATTTAGTTTCTAATTAACAAGATGATGCATAGGAAAGGGTGCATGACAATGGATTTTGATACTTCACGTGATAAATAATGGGCTCTACCACTAGTTTTATACATCACTTTTCTAAAAAGTTTGAAAAAAGAGACAAGCACAAAGTCAATACTATTATAAATTCCTGATCATATTGGTCACACTTCCTAAGATGAATGCCATAGAGAGAAATGTAAAAAGGCATAATTTG
Source organism: Wollemia nobilis (assembly GCA_028583015.1). Classification (NCBI taxonomy): domain Eukaryota; kingdom Viridiplantae; phylum Streptophyta; class Pinopsida; order Araucariales; family Araucariaceae; genus Wollemia; species Wollemia nobilis. The sequence continues at coordinate 3,326,375 of JAQPPZ010002072.1, read as the reverse complement.
GTCTGGTCACTATATATTAGGTGTAAAATATGAAGAAGCAAGCATAGATGTCATACAAGGTACACCATAATTTCATGAATATAGGCTAACTATTAAATATATTTTTTGTAGTAAGTAGAAAATGATAATAAAGGGTTTTTGAGAAAGCCTTAGAATTAAAAAATATTAGATCATATGATCATGGGATATCATGAGAAACCATCAGGCTGAGGATTAAGAGGATGATAATCTGTGCAAAGGATGACTTTGTTGTAAGCAAAAGGCCTACATAAAGGAGTAGATCCTATAAAAAGTTGGGGAGAGGAAGGATGAAAAATTGAATATCAAGATAGCTCGAGCATATATTGTATTTTTACCCCATCACTTTCATTTTTGAGCCCTTTTTCTAAGGAAAAAATCCAAACCCTAGGATATTGGCCAAAAATGATAGAAAGGTAAGAAAGCAAAATCACATAAATATTTGAGACTAGGGAAGAAAAATAAAATTTATTCTATTAGGTATAAATATCTCCTTATCTTCACTTCTCACCATATCTATCTTCCACCAATCTATTTTCTACTTCCCCCCAATTACATTCCTTCCTCCAAATAGTCCAATTTCCTCTTCTTCCTTCTACTTTTTTGACTCTATATCCAAACGAAAAATCTGACAATTTGTCCTTGCAAATAATTGTAGTTATTTTTGATGATAATGATGATATGCAAAGAGGACACTCTGATATCCTCATAATGAATCCAAGTAGTAGGGTGATGACTTGGCATGTATACGTTGAATGCATATGATGTTTGATAGTAAGACCTGGGAAGATGAGCATCATAACTAACCTGATGTCCATTTACCAAGGTACCAAATAAATATTGTCAAGCATATCTTGTATTAATGAAAGTAAACCAATGCAAAGCTATGATTGGCTAAATAAAAGAGAAATAAATGAGTCAGACAACCATTTGGGCAACTAGATATGAGAATATTACACTAGCATTAATAAAAGCCCAGTCCAAATAAAAATAAATTTGACTTCAACTTCAACAAGCATATATAAAACAACACATGAGGATCCAAATGCATGTAGTTCCATGATTATCCTATGAAGCCATGCACTCGATCGAACCATAAAAGAGTCGAATGGAGGAGGAAGCCTACCTATGCAATTTTTTAAATAAGAATGTAGTAAGAGAAAGGAAGCTCCTAAGTACTCCATATATTTTCCTAATGATGCTTGTACGAGTGAAAATTCACCTAAAGCTATAGACCTGGACTTGAAATAATGTTCAAATGTAGTGAAATATGCTCATAGAAATTTAGTTTTACAAGAGATGCCTGTCTTCAGGTATATTTTCTCTCTTTCTTCTTTTTTTCTCTATCCAAAATTCTCCTCCTCTTCTTGCACATTATTCCTATACCTTCGCATCATTCACCTCCATAATAATTTTCTCACCCTACCTACCTAAATATATTTCCACCATAGTCTAACATCCACATTCTTCATCTCACTTATCTTTCTCGCCCCTTCCCTTACAACGATTTCCTTGCCTTGAAATTATTTTATTTTTGACCACTATAACCATCAACTTTTCTCACCATTCTCACCCTCAATAATTTTATCTTTAATCTCCATTTCCCCATCAAAGCTCTCTTATTCTATATATAAGGCACTCTAGGTTCTCAATTTTTATAAGAAAAAATATTTGAAAGTTGCCAATAATGTAGGTGAATTTTCTCATTTGCATCACTATGTGGTAGAATTAGATTGTGGTTCTTTTACTAAGCATGCAATAGTCTAGGAGGAAACTAGAATAACACTAGAAGCGGCCATTGTAGCAAGATTGCAGGAAGATGCAAAGTGCAGATAAGTATTGGAATATTGTAGGAAGATGGAAAGTGTAGAAAAGTGTTGGAAGATTCCAGGAAGATGCAAAGTACAGACAAGTATTGGAAGATTGTAGGAGGATGCAAAGTGCAGACAACTATTGGAATATTGTAGGAAGATGCAAAGTGGAGACAAGTGTTGGAAGAATGTAGGAAGATTCAAAGTGAAGATAAGGTGGCTAGATGTAAAATTGGCTAGGGCAAAGGAAAAGACACTAGGTGGATAACTATCAGATGATATATTGATCCAAGGCATAAAACCTGACATCCAAAAAAAGCAGAGCAATATGGAAAGAAATTTGGTTAAAGTATGGAAAAGTTATTAGGTATACAAGAAGCTGATGTCAGCAACAAGACAACAAAAATCCAACATATGACATATCGAAGGTACAAGACCCGATGCCCATCACCCATCGTTCAAGCAATGAAGATAAGGCCAGTTGAATAAATCACAATGATGATATCAACAAGATGGACTCAAATATTTGACATAATATAAGGCAACATAAAGCAAGAAATTCTAAGGCATTGGGCCTGGTTCTTGGCATCTAGCACTATAACTTGCCAACCCCCTAGTGGTGTCAAACTTTAGAAGGTGATGGTGTCAACATCAAGAGCTTAAATTTTTAGCAAGCCAAATGCAATCCTAGATGTACAATAAGACTAAGATAAGCGACCTGACAACAAATAATTGTAAGAACCAAAGACCCCCAATATTCAACATCATACATGAGCAAATATAGCTACCGAACTTTGCAAACAATGACCATCAAGAGTAAAGTCTTCATTCAACACCCAACAAAGAGAAGTGTAATGCAACATGAGAAGAAGAAGATACGATCGGTTGTGATAAATTCTCGATGATAAGAAAGCTGTCTTCAAGATGCCAACCTCTACATAAGTAATAAAAAACCATCCACATCAGCAGACATGTGCATGCCAAGCAGCTACTAGGAATCATCATTGTCAATAGATCTCAATCGGTGAAGTCCTCCACATCACACACTTGCCCTTGCTTAGTTGGCTATGCTTAATAGAAAGTAGTGGGCCATCAATAGATGGTTAAAATTCGACGATGCAACATGCAAGCCAATCACAAGATATAATTTGCATAATCCACATCAGTAAACATGATCGAAGTAGTTAAATATAACTAGGCTAAATACAACAACCACTCTCTGTGATTGTCCTAAAACCTACAATATGCTCTGACAACAATCATTCTTAGATAACTGAATTCATTGAAAAATATATATATACTAGAATGCAAGACATTCTAAGGGTCAACTCTTTGGCATTTATAATTGATATGATTATATTGATAGAGGATATACGCCTTCTTGAATGAGAATTAGATTTTTAACTAGACTCTTGCTGAACTCTTTATGCTGAACATGTATGCATGCCTTTCTGAGTGCTAATGATTTTTTGTTAAAATTAGGAACAAATAATTTTTTTACAATTATTATACATTCTAGATTTCACCCTAGATTTACTATTATAGTTATGGAATGATTTAGCGAATACTCAAATTTCTTCATGTTAAATATTCTAAATAGCATAAGTGAATTAAGTTCTATTAGGTATTTAATTTAATTTCAAATTACGACTCTCTACACCATGTCTCTTGATGTTGTATACCACTTTTAGCTTGTCTTTCTAACCCTTTGCATTTCTTACTCTAGTCTACAACCCCCCATTTAGTTAGATTAGCTAGGCATAGGAACCGACCTTCTTTGGAGGTTGACTCAAAAACCCTTGTTTCGATCCTTCCAATCTCTTGTCCAGAGTCTTAAGGGCACATATTAACCTCATCATTGACTTAGGCATATTTTCGACTCAAGATGCTTTAGTAGGTATCTCAAATCCTCAAATGATGAAATTGATAGGACACTTCAAAGGGAAATGAGTAATAATTTTATTGACTTAGGAAGCACACATAACTTTGTTGATCAACATGTGGCTAAACAAGGGAATTGTAATATTAATACTTGTAATTCCTTTGAAGTTATGTTTGCTAATGGAGTCAGTATACCATGTAAAGGAAAGTGTTGTAATGTCAAAATACAAATAGGAGTATATAATATTAAGGTTGATATGTTTGCCTTACCACTAGGTGGGTGTGATGTCATTTTGGGAGCATAGTGGTTGCAGATGTTAGGTCCTATCTTGTGGGATTTTTTGAGTTGTGGATGAAATTTAGCCAATAGGGAATATAATACACCTTACAAAGCATGAAATCTAGGGCCACTTCATTCATTTCAACCCATAAGATGGAAATTTTGTTAAAACAATCCTCCCATGGGGTTGTGGCTTGATTATTTACTATAAAAAATTTTGAGGAAAGGGATAAGGATCATCTAGAGGAATTACAAGTTTTATTGCAAAAACATACCTTATTTTTTAAGGAACCCAAAGGACTACCCCCTTTTTGTACTCACAAACATGCGATTCAGCTTATTCTTGGTTAGTATTCCCCCAAATGTCCACCCTTATAGGCATCCATATGCTTAAAAATAAAAAATTGAGAAAATAGTACAGGAACTTTGTGCTATAGGGGTTATTCATCCCAGTGTTAGTCCCTATTCTTCTCCAATGTTGTTGGTCTAGAAGAAGGATGGGTCTTAGTGCTTGTGTGTGGATTTTAGGAAACTTAATAAAATCACTATTATAGTTAAATTTCCCATTCCAGTAATTGATGAGTTGCTAGATGAGTTGCATGGGACCTAATATTTTTTAAAATTGAATTTGCAGTCAAGATATCATCAAATTTGAATCAAGGATGAGGATATTCCTAAAAAAATCTTTAGAACTCATCAAGGGAACTATGAATTCTTGGTTATGCCATTTGGATTGACCAATGCACTTTCCACTTTTTAGAGCTCGATGAATTCTATTTTTTGTTAGTCTTACAATGGCACTGAGAGGGGGGGTCAATCAGTGTAGCTATTTAAATTCAAATCTACAACTCTTAAAGCTGAAGCAAGGAGAACTTAAAATAGATAAAGCAAATATAACAAGAGAGCATTCCACAACACACGATTTAACGAGGTTCACCAATTTTGGCTACTCCTCAAAAATAGACTGCTTGGACTCCCATCCAAATCCGGCCTTTGCAAAGCACCAACTTTACAAACAGTTTACTAGCACACACTAGAAGGAGCACCAACCCCTAATTTATCCGCACCAACGAGAAAGGAGCACCAACCCCCGATTTACCGGCACCAACTGGAAGGAGCACCAACCCCTGATTACAAGCACCAACTTAGATTTCTATTTTGAATCTTAGATTGACATAAATATGCCTTCACTTTTACAAGACCCTTACTGGTCTATTGCTCATCCAACCTCTCTTTCAATTTAGGAAACACATATTCCTTCTGTGCACTTGCTGCCGCACTCTCTCAGTTGCGCTCTACCAGTTGTGCTCTCTCTTCATCACTCTTCTATCAGAAGTGCTCTATCTCCACTCAATATCTCTCTTTGGCTTCTCTTATCCGTCTCTGCCCACTCAGAGCTCAACCTTACGGATCACTCTTACCACTCTGCTTACTACACTCTAACAACCTTCTCTGCTCGCTTACGGCTCTGACAGCCTTATCTGCTCATTTACGGCTCTCTAACAGCCTTCTCTGCTCATTTCGATGCTTTGAAATTCTTATCTGCTCTCTTACACAGTTCAGAGCTCAACCCTAATTCTTAACTTATATGCACATTCTTACAACTCTCTTCACCAACCTTTTCTCAGCACATATTATTTTATCAGTGGCACCTTCCCTCTTTATGGCTGCACATTTTTCAATTTTGAGCGGCTCTTTTTCTTCTACATGCAACTGCCATTTTAAAACAATATATTTCATTTTGAAACCCTAAGTCTTCTATATCTTCCATTATCCCGCATGCAGCCTATTCATAGCTACTCCTGTAAGTAACTCCTTTCTAACACAATATTCTTACACGCAACCTATTAATAGTTATGGCTCTTCGAAACGACTCTCTGTCTATCTCTTGGTCTTCGTCTGATGACTTTCAGTAACCATCGCTACATGATATTTCTCTGTTACGGTTCCTGTAACTGCAGTAATGACTTCTGTTCACTATTCTTATTTAACTGCATGATTTCTATCTATAATTGCACCTAGAATCGTTGTACTAACTTCGGTTAACTCTTATTATTTTGGCTGCATGAATGTATTCTGTAACTGCCCCTTTTACTGTCGTACTGTCTGCAGTTCACTGTTACATTTCTTTGTTTCGACTGAGTTCTCTTCTTAGCTTGCGCCAAGGCGACCTGTCGCGAAATCGCGACAGTTCTACCTCTTTGACTTTTTCTTGCCGTTTGACCGCGAAAACATGACATGCCGCGATATCGTGACACTTTTCGCCTCCTTGTCCTCTTCTCGGCTTGCACTCGTGAAAACACATGTCGCGATATCGCGACACTTTTTGCCTTCGTACACTCTTCTCGGCTTGTACCAGCGAAAACATGACATGTCGCGAAATCGTGACACTTTTCGCTTCCTTGCACTCTTCTTGGCTTGTACCAGCAAAAACATGACATGTCATGAAATCGCGACACTTTTCGCTTCCTTGCACTCTTCTTGGCTTGCACCAGCGAAAACATGACATGTCGCGAAATCGCGACACTTTCGTTGCCTTGTGCTTTTCTCTGCCTTTCACCCGCGAAAATGGAACATGTCGTGAAATCGTGACACTTTCGTTGCCTTGTGCTTTTCTCTACCTTTCGCCCGCAAAAATGGAACATGTCGTGAAATCGTGACACTTTTGCTGCCTTGTGCTTTTCTCTGCATTTCGCCCGTGAAAACGGACCATGTCGCAAAATCGTGACACTTTCGCTGCCTTGTGCTTTTCTCTGCTTCGGGTCGCGAAAACCCGACATGTCGCGATATCGCGACATATTTTCTTCCGTACTGCCTCTCTTGCAAATTGTTGTGAAATCACGACACTTTTCTTTGCAAACTCTTTCTCTCGAACATGTCATGAAATCGCGACACATTTTCGTCCGTACTGCCTCTCTTATAGATTGTCGTGAAATCGCGACACTTTTCTATGCAAGCTCCTTCTCCCCGAACATGTTGCGAAATTGCGACAGTTTTCTTTGCTTGCGCCTTCTCTCCAAACATGTCGCGAAATCGTGACAGTTTTTCTTGCATGCGAAGCTGCTTCAAACATGTCGCGAAATCGCGACAGTTTTCTCTGCATGCGCTTCTTCTTCAAACATGTCGCAAAATCGTGACAGTTTTCTCTGCATGCGCTTCTTCTTCGAACATGTCGCGAAATCACGATAGTTTTTCCACTTGGCTTTTTCTCTGCCAACATGTCACGAAATCGCGACAATTTTTCCACTTGGCTTTTTCTCTGCCAACATGTCGCGAAATCGCGACAGTTTTTCCACTTGGATTTTTCTCTGCCAACATGTCATGAAATCGTGACAGTTTTTCCACTTGGCTTTTTCTCTGCCAACATGTCACGAAATCGCGACAGTTTTTCCACTTGGCTTCTTTGCCTCCAACATGTCGCGAAATCGCGACAGTTTTTCTACTTGGCTTCTTTTCTTCCATTATGTCGCGATATCGCGACAGTTTTCTTTTCTTGCCAAACATGTCGCGATATCGCGACAGTTTTTCTTTCTGGCCAAACATGTCGCGATATCGTGATAGTTTTTCTTTCTGCCTTCTTTCTTCTCAACATGTCGCGATATCGCGACAGTTTCTCATGCTTACTCAACATGTCGCGATATCACGACACTTTTCTTACTTGTCTTTTTCTTTGAGCTTTTGCATATGGGCCACTATGTTCTTCTTGGAGAATCATTGTACATGCTCTGTATGACCACTGAACTCCTGTCCATTGCATCAACCGATCTATTGTCCACTGCATCAACTGATCTCCCTAACTGTGTTGACAACAATGACAATACTTTTGTTGTCTTTTTGCTCATCAATGAACTCCTGTCCATTGCATCAACCGATCCTTTGTCTGTGTTGACAACAATGACAATACTTTGGCTGCACCTTGCACATCATTTTTTGACCTTTCCTTCACAAATTCATTCTAGTCTTCTTTGATGATATTTGATTTATAGTCATTCATGGGAGGAGCATCTCCAACATTTGGATCAAACACTATAACTTTTGTTATAAAATCAACTTTATGCTAAGATATCCAAGTGTTCTTTTGGATTGCAAGAAGTTGAATATTTGGGTCACATTGTAACCAAAGATGGAGTTAAAGTGGACCCTAAAAAATTCAAGTTGTTCAAGACTGGCCTAAGCCTCGAACCTTAAAGGGACTTCATGGATTTTTGGGACTCACTAGATATTATCGTAAATTTGTGCATAATTATGGAAAGATAGCAACTCCCTTGATATCCATGTTGAGAAATAATTCTTTTATGTGGTTAGAACCAACGAAGAAGGATTTCGAAGAGTTTAAGTAAACTATGACCACTACCCCCATGTTAGCAATACGATTTCTCTAAACCTTTCGTAATTGAAAGTGATGCTTTTGTCAATGGCATTGGGGATATTTTGATGCAAGAAGGAAGAACATTGGCCTTCACCAATACAACATCCAAAATTTGGGTAAGTCTACTTATGAAAAGGAGAAGCTTACCATTTTACATGTTGTTAATCATTGATGGCCATAGCTCATTGGGTGTTATTTTTAATCAAGATTGATCATCAAAGCCTCAAATATTTCTTGGAACAAAGGGTGGCCACACAAAAATAACAAAGATGGGTTTCAAAATTATTAGGCTATGATTATGAAATCACCTATAAGAAAGGCAAGGAGAATGTGGTGGCTAATGCCTTATTATGATAATATGAAGATTGGGGATTGCTACATGCTATATATACATCACTTTTGTGATGGATCCATCATCTTAGGGAAGACATAACTTTTTGTTGCTTCACCAAGTCATCATGCCTATATTTTGTTATCGGGTACCTACCTTTCGATCAACCTTGCTCGCCTGGTAGATAGACTTTCCTTAATCCATCGTGGTATCTTTGGCCATGCCACCATCCGAATACGTGGCTTGAAGTTGTATGGTTCTCTTGATACCTACCACATCCTCCCTTATTGAATTCAATGACACCCTCATCACCGTGGCATTGCTCACCACTAATCTCAATCGAGTCCACCCTGTTTACTTAGGATACAATCAACAAGCTCAAGATGTGCTTGTTGAACACCTCGATCTTCGACCTCCATTTGTATAATGCCTCCTCATGCTCCCAACTATCCACTGCCCTACCTTTCCATCTCACCAAATATTCTTTGTGCTAGTGATTCCCCCGTCTAACTATTTTCACAGCCCACAATCGGTCTACCTCCTTCCTAGACTTATCCTAAACATTTATCGACGGTCAATTGGGTTTCATTCACTCTGGGTCAACCTCGCCAACCTTCAATTTTCTTAATTGGCCTATGTGGAACACAAGATGCACTCACAAATGCATAGGGAGTTTTAGTCAATAATCCATGAGGCTTATCTTTTTAGTTATTTCATATGGACCATCGAAACGATGAACCAAGCTTTTTGATTTTCCCTTTGATGGTTTGAAGACTTTTGGCTCCATCCGCAACAACACTTGGTCACCCACATTAAACTCTTTTGGCCTGCATTTAGCATCGGGTCGCACCTTCATTCGTTCAACTGCCCTAATTAAATTTGTTCGTGCCAATTTGACCTACACTTGCCATTCTTTCAAGTATCCGATTTTTGATGGGCATGCACTCAGGTAACCAGCCAACACTGTATGCAGTGCTAACAATTGTTGGCTTGTTGCTAGTTCAAAGGGGGAATATTGACTTGATCGAGACTTATGGCTATTGTAGCAGAACTGAGCCATATCAAGTAAATCGGGCCAGTTTAGCTGATCACTATCCACATAGTGCCTCAAATAAGCCTCCAACACAACATTCACACGTTCGGTCTATCCATCGGTTTGGGGGTGAAAGCGTGAGCTCATCATGAGCTTCATCCCCATTTTATAGAATAATTCCCTCCAAAATCTACTCGTGAACCGAGTATCTTGATAAAAAATAATACTTAGCGATATGCCCCAATATTTGATGATATATTTGAAAAAGTATTCTATTGTAACTTCTGTCAAAAAAGGCTGTGGGTAAGGAATAAACACAACATACTTTGAGAACTGATCGACCACCACCATGATCGATTTAACCCTTTTTGCCTGTGGGAGTTTGGTAATAAAGTCCATGATCACACTAGCCCATGGTCGCACATGTATCTACAACTATAACAGTCCACTTAGTTTCAGGTTCACTGGCTTGTCGTACTGACAAATTAGGCATGTTTGAACATAGTGATCAATGTCCTTGTCCATATGTAACCAGTAAAAACCTTATTCTAATAATACCAATGTACACGCCTGACTTGGGTGGCCTGTCCAAATCTATTGTGGCATTCCTTCATTAAATCCCAGTGTAGTCCATCCCATCTTGGCACGTACAGGTGAGTTTGCCTATACCACAACAATTCATCCTTCCATTGGAAGAGGTTCAACTTCCCCATGCTGACCTATCTACAAACAACTTCAGTAATGGGGTCTTTCACCAATCCCTTCCTTACACATGCTAACATTTATTCACTGAGTTCAACCATGGTTTCTTCGTGCACCATGGCATTTTTGCTTGTCACCTCTTCTATGGAAACCAAATGCATCTTTATACTCAACATATCGACCACAGTGTTCATTCTACCAATTGTATGCACCATCTTAAAATCGAACTCGACAAGGAAATCCTACCAACACACTTGCTTTTCTAGTCAGTTTAGCCTACATCATTAAAAACATGTAAGCAACATTACCAGTATTTACCTTGAAATGGGTGCCCAACAAGCAATGTTGCCACGTCCTCAAGCAATGGATAACGATTATCATTTGTTCTCATGGATGGGGTACCTCTGTTCCACGTCACTTAGCTTGCATGACTCAAATGCCACCCAGTTTCCATCCTGCATGAGCATATCATTGATTGCAAAATCTGATGCATCTTCATGCACCTCGAAGGGTTTTGTAAAATTTGCTATCACTAGGATCGGTTCATATGTTAACTTGGCCTTTAGAAGATCAAATTCTGCCTTGCACCTTTCTGTCCACTTTCACGTGTGGTCCTTTGTCAAGTCGATCAGAGGGGCCGCCAGCTTCGAAAAGCAACTTACAATTTTTTGGTAAAAATTGGCTAGGCCAAGGAATTGCCTAACTCTCCTCACGTCACGTAGCTCTCCCTAATCACGGATAGCTTCGATCTTCTACAGGTCTGGCCAAACTATACCCTACCCAGGATGTGGCCTAAGAATTTCACCTCGACTTGCGCAAAGGAGGATTTCTTCTTTTTCACATAGGGATCGTGCGCCTGCAAAATCTTAAACACTTTCACCAAATATTATTTATGATCCTCCATATTTCGAGAATAGACGAGTATATCATCGAGGTAAAAAACAACACATTTATCAAGTAGGGGGTGGAATACATCATTCATTAAAGTACAAAATGTCTCCGGTGCATTACATAAGCCGAAAGGCATTACCAAAAATTCGAATGAACCATACCTCAATACACATGCAATTTTTTGTTCATCACCCTACACGATTCGAACTTGGTAATACTCCAAACATAGGTCTAGCTTCGAGAACACTCGCGCTCCACTCAGTCGATCAAAGCAATCATTGATCCTCAGCAAGGGGTATTTATTTTTTATTATCTATTTGTTAAGGGCTCGATAATCAACACAACACTGCAATGAGCCATTCACTTTATGCACAAACAACACCGGAGCCCCATAAGGAGACCATGAACGCCTAAGATATCTAACCTCAAGCAGTTCTTCCAAATAATTTTGAATTTTTAGCATCTCGGGACCACTTAGTCGATCGGGCGCCCTTACCGATGGGGTTGCACCAGGCATCAACTCGATGTGATAGTCAATCGCTCGTTGCGGTGGTAGATGGTGCAATAAAGTTTTTGGCATACAATCTTGATATTTTCGTAGAACTTCTTCTATTTTAGGTGGGATAGGAACCAAAGGTTCCTCTTCATCCCAACCTCCAAGAATTGCAGCCAAGAACATGGGTTATTTACCTTTATTTTGAGCAACCTTTCATAAAATCATGGTCGAGCACTCTTGCAATTTGGGTTGCTTTGATGGTACTACACCAATTTGTCTTTTCTACATAGACCGCACTATACAGTGCTTCTTTGGGTCAAAGATGAACAAACTATCCAGGTGTGGAAACACCGCCACCTTGGCAACACGGATGAAGTCTTGACCAAGCACAAGGTCGTAATCATCCAACCACACCATAGACATATCCAAGTGTCCTTCCCACTCGCCCACTTGGATAGCCACATCACGGGACAATCCGCAGGTTCTTTGGGTCGAGGTATTAACCAATTTAAGCTTATGTCCACTTCCTTCATATGGTTACCTAAGGTGGTCAGTACATTTGACATTGATGAAATTATGTGTTGCCTCCATATCCACCACGGCAACGACACACTACCCGATAATCACCATGTCCACGTAGAATAGGTGATTTCTATCACGGACTTCTCCATCATTCAACCATGTGTTCGATGTGGCCAACACATAAAACTTTCTCATCATATTCGTTCTTCATTGGGACTTGAGGGGTCTGGTTGAGCTTCTTGCTACACTATGATGGTGCATGTCTGAACTGGACATTCCTTTTGCGGATGTGGACCCTGACAGGTCCAACACCTCAACCATGGTTTGTCGTCAGTTGACTTGGACAACTCACCTTCAATCCGCTTTCTTTTTGCACCTACTTGGACTTTGTTTGATTTCTCGGGCACCCCCATGGACTGAGATGTGGGCTTGTTTTACTTAGGTAGCAGAACCTTTGTCTTACCCGTGACCTAATTTTATCCCTTACCACCTAGCACCGACGACTTACCTTTTGAACCTTGGCCTGGAGCATTCTTCTTGGTCGTGCCTTCCACCCAAAAATCAAGAAAATTATCGGTTGTAGCTATCACCGATGTTACATCTTTAGGTTTATGTCGTTGGAGCTCCACCTAAGCCCACGACTACAAATCGACTTCAAAAGAGAACAAACGATCAACTTTCGCCATATCTTCGATATCAACCATCAACTCTTGGAAAGCTTTGATATACTCGCGGAGCTTGCCGATATGGCATAGGCTTCACAACTTGTGCCTAGCCAACCAATCAGCATTCTTAGGCCCGAACTGGGTGCGAAGGGCCTTCTTCAACTCCAGCCAGGATTTGACCTTCTTTATCTTTCTCACTTTAGCATTTGTCGCAAGCTTTCTCCACCATGTTTTGGCGGTACCATCGAGATACCTCGTGGTAGTTTTAACCTCCATCTCAGGCGTCAAGTCCCCCAGGGCCGCGAGATACTCACCGACGTCCTAGAAGAAGTTATTGAGGACTTTATCATCACGGACACCATTGTATGGTTTGGCCCCCTCGACCGAGGTGCCTTAGCATTTCTTGCATCATTGCCACTCCCATTGGCATGCTGGTTGACTGTAGCAAGAACAACTATGCAAAACATCATAACTTCGTCTTGCATTTTATGCAAGGCTTCATCATGAGTCGCTTGCATCTCAATTTTTTTCTTTTCATGGTCAATTAGCCAATCCACAAGCCCCACGAGGGCCTCATCCTCTATGACTACCTCCCGCATCACCACCTAATGAGTTCTTACCGGTAGAGTCTGTCATCTTGTAGACTTTAAACAAAGAGCATCAATCTTTATAATAGCCCATGCATCTTTGCGAATGACTTCCAGACGTTGGCTCAACTCCTCGACTAAACTACCTTTGATACCATTTGTCAAAGGATCAACCCCTCGAGGCCTGATGACCCTCCGCAACACCCTAACTCTTGCTTACTCAGCACATGAGGACTATGCCTAACGAACCACCATCTAAAGTATTCACCACGTTCACGAGATTGATATGCAGGGTTTCCATTAATAATGTTCACATTTAAAAAAAAAGCTCAACTACATAAACACAACGCAACACAACCATTGGTCCAAATGCAAATGTATTTCATTAAACCAGGTTACAACACACACAATCGTCAACAACCCTTACATTGGCCAACGAGGAGATTATATAAGCACGTGGCTAAGACAACCAACGACTTGTTCCACACACGCACATGCCCAACATTCAAACTGAGTGGCAGATAGCCAATTAATTACAACCAGCATAGCAGAGTACCCCCAATGGGTCGCTCACCAGTTTATAAATGGCACAACGACTAACTACCATAAAGACACTTAACTATCCGAGTTGCCCATTCAACTCTTTACAATGCAAACCCAAACCCAAGACAACCACCTTCTGTCCTTTGACAGTTCATTCGCTTCTCGATGCATACATGCACTTTGCTTCATCACATATCGGTTGACAACATTCCTGAAAACACTGCCAACATTGACAGACCTATCAGTGTTCTGCCCAAAGGCACTTTTCGTCACTTCACCAAGTCATCGACTAAACTCAGGCACCTATCTTTCGTTATCGGGTGCCTAACTTTCGTTATCGAGCGCCTATCTCCGAGCACCTACCTTCCGGTCAACCTTGCTCGCCTAGCAAGTAGACTTTCCTTAATCCATTGTGGCATCTTTGATGATGCCAACATTCGCATACGTGGCTTGTAGTGGTACGGTTCTCCTGATACCTACCACATCTAGGTACAATCCACATTACCAAAGTTGGAAGAAGAAGGATCCATCATTATTGAGTCTGAATGAATTTTGGATCAAAAATCATGCACCCTTCGCCATCATGTCATCACTGATGTTCTTGTTCAATGGCGAGGATTACAACCCAAAGATGCCACTTGGAAGTCCCTCTAACAACTTCAACAATAATTTTCTCATCTTCAACTTTAAGGACAAAACTTCTTGAAGAGGAAGGATATGTTAGGACCCCATCCTAATAATACTATTATGTAATAACCTTTTTAATGTAAGAACCTATTATAATAATTTGTAATATTTTATAATGAAAAAAATATAATAAATCTATATTATAATTTACTGTAATAAAAAAAATGTAATAAATCTATATTATAATTTTCTGTAATGAATTTTTACATTTACATTTTATATTACAATATTATATTCTTTTATAAATTTACTGTTTCCATTACATTATTTATCTAAATATAACTAGAAGGTTCTTAATTCCATCTCAGTTCGCTTTGCCTGCCATGCACCCTCTTACTCTCTCATAGAACTCGAACCTCAAAACCCTTGGGCGTCAACGGATGCCTAAGATACACATCCGTCATATCTTGTTTAGGGACGCTCCATGAACTGTAGAATGCATTTTATTCATCACCTCCCTCCAAATTGAATAGAACTTCGCCATCGTCCTCACTCACAAGTTTTGGGCATCCTGCTTGTTCCGATTCGAACGTCCTGTCGATCCATGTGTTGCTCTGTTGAGTGTGATAGGCATGACTAGATGGACCCCACTCCCACGTAGATCACTTAAATAAGGTTCATGAATGCCCTTAATGTATCTGGTCATATTTCCATCCACATTCAACGTATCCAATGTCCCTTTTGGTTCCATACCCAGCCATCGTGTTGTTAAAATCTCATAACGCAGAGACCAGAGATGAGCAACCAGCATTCTGGTCAGCAACCAGCATTCTGGTCACCTTAGGTACCTTTGTGGGTATCCCTTAAGCTTTTCAATATTAAAGCCCAAGACTGCATTTCTTCAGGCGAACTCATTTAGCAGACGAGAGTAATACTCCGGACAAGGCATTAGCTCCTCCCTAACTATGTAGTCGATTTTAAGCACATCTTTGTAGCAAGGCACCAATTTTCTTTTCTTGTTGCTTAAGCATAAACATGGTGGAGGGAAGTAACACTAGCTCGCCCACAAAGGAGGCCAATCATCTTATCCCAAAATCCCAGTTGGCGGCCCCGGCTACGTCCGGGCGAAGCGCATTCAGGTACTATCATATTCATGCCTATGCTTTAACCAGGCCTCTGTCTACCCAATTCCCCAAAACTAGATAATGTTAGAACTATATATATATATATATTGAATATCTATCCATGTTCTATTGAACCATATTTCATATCGAAAACCTTTAATGATCATGACTGTTACAGCTCGTGGAGAAGAACTTGGAGGCGGCAGTTACATTGTTCTGGGCAGCCATAAACGCCGGAGACCGCGTAGATAGCGCACTGAAAGACATGGCAGTGGTGATGAAGCAGCTGGGCAGACCCCTTGAAGCCATTGAGGTCATGAGGTCCTTCCGACACCGATGCTCTCCCCATGCACAACAATCCCTCAACAATATTCTCCTTGACCTTTACAAGGTACCCGCCTACACACATTCATATCATGCAATACCCTTCTCTGTGATTAAGGTTTCGAATTCGTATTTAGTGCCTGCTTTATGTGTAGAAATGCAGGATGTTGGATGAGCAGATTGTTCTGCTGAAGGAGAAGCTGCGCCTCATCGAACAAGGACTCGCTTTTAATGGAAAACCAACGAAGACGGCGCGTTCACACGGGAAGAAGTTTCAGGTGTCTCCACAGCAGGAGACCAGTCGGCTTCTGGTACACTTTACTTTATTCTACTAAAACCCACTCGCAGTTTCTACGTTTGTAATTGTTATGGTGAAAAACAGTGGTGAATGAGTGTATAAACTGTGGGCAGGGTAATTTGGGCTGGGCGTATATGCAACAATTTAATTATGCTGCCGCAGAAATGGTTTACAGGTATCGTTTACAGTACTTTTCTGGAAGACAATGAGCCTTCGATTTTGTTTTTTACTTTTCCCATGGGTTTGTAACGGTGGTTCATCTTCGGCGCAGGAAGGCACAGAGTTTAGATCCGGACATGAACAAGGCGTGCAATCTGGGATTTTGCCTCATCAAACAAGGCAAGCGAGAGGAGGCTATCGCCGTTTTGGAGGATGTGAGGTATTGCACGACGAATACAAAGGACCCCAAGTATATGGAGAGAGCCAAGCAATTGCTGAAGGGAATTCATGATTCTAAGCTGGATGGAGGCTCCAGGAGCTCCCTAGCAAACACGTTTGTTGACATGGGAGTAGAGAAAAAGGCTATTAGAGGTAGGAATACTGATGAATTAGAACGTATATGTAAGAAGAGGGATGCTATTACAGTATCGTTAGGAGAACGAGTGCTTGACTTGGATAATGAATTATCTGCAAGTATGGTCAAATGGGCTTCTAAGAGACATAGGCGATTGCAAGTATTTGAAGAAATAATTCCCATCGATGACATCTCTGGTTAATCTTGCAGGAATATGGGTAATGTATATAAATAATCCAGGCATACTTATGTGCTTCCATAATGATTTTTTTTAATAATAAAAACAAACAATAATGATATAGTTGGAGTATATTGGGTCACCTTCAGAATTCAATGCCTGTACCAGTGTCCCCACAGAAGCATTTTAATTTTTTTTAATTTAAAAATTTATAATTTTATAAAGGGATGGGGTATTATCGAGTATTAAGTGTCTCCGCCATACCTCACGATGTCAACAATTCACAGAATGTAAGTTTTTTAATCAGACCACTCTGACAAGACAAAATATAAGTTAAAAAAAAGTTAATCTACGTTAGTAAAGCATACAACTGTATTACCGATAGTTTAAGCAGTATGTTGTAAATTTGTAATCTTTTTGGCTGATTAAATTTGCAACGTTTGGAGCTTTTGCTAAAGCTATTTGCTTGCCGTCTAAGAAGGGCAAAATAAAAATATAGATTTACCTTGTACTCTTCAATTTGAAGTAGGGGAAGTAATCTACTTCAATTTGAAGTGGGGAAGCAATCTAATTATAATTTAAGCTATGCCTTCAAATTTTCGACCATCAACCAAGTTAAAAATTAATAAGATTACAGAGTATTTTTTAATAAAAAATATATAGAGGAAAAAAATATATATAAAGAATATGATAGAGTGTTTACGGATATCAAAATCAAATAATTTTCACTACAGAAAATGAAATTACATTCCAATCAATTATGAAAAGATTAGTATGAAGATGTATCTATAACCAAATACATGATATTTTTAGGTTAATATTGTGAGACTATTTATAACCAAATACTTATAAATACAAGATGCCTTTAGGTCAAATTTGTGAGACTAACCTTCAAGACTAAAATATTACAAAAAATTACAAAATTACCTTTTCTAAGGTTTACATGGGTCCAAAGGGAAAACATAACAAATACAAGTACAAATACTTAGTCGTGGCCTCAAGATAAGGTTAACTACTACATATTCTAACATCACTTCTTAAGCTAAATGAGGGACACAAAGAGAGACTCTTACTTTACATCCCCTTTTAAGGGTCACTCTCCAACTCCAAGAAGCTCCCTCATGTACAAAAAATTGACCTCAACCATGATCTTGGTTAATATGTCCACTAGCTAGTCTAATGAAGGCATAAATACTAGATCTAACATCCCATGAGCATAAAGTCATCTCATAAAGTGCATCCATATCTCTATGTGCTTTGTCTATCTATGGAACACTAGATTGCAGACAAGCTAGATAGTGATGTGATTTTCATGTCAAAGGGTGACTCGAAAGCTATGAGGAATGCCAATCTCCTCCAAAGCATCTGCCATAGATGCTTAGATGCCTCATAAGAAACACAATATTTAACCTTTATGGAAGATTGAGAAATGATTATTTGGTATGTAAAACACCAAGAAACCAAGTCAGATGCCAAGTAGAATGTAAATCTTATGGTGGAATGCCACTCATCCAAATCGCTTACCAAATCAACATCTGGAATTTTTACTAAAATCAAAAGGGAGCCAATGGAGTAGCGAAGGCCCATTTTATAGGTCCCTTTAATGTATCTAAGAATCCTATTATTTGATGTCTAGTGACTCTCTCAAGGTGGCAATATGTATCTAGAGTAATAATTGATAATAAAGTCTATATCCAGTCTAGTGTGAGTGATATAGAGAAGTCCTCCTAGAATAGATTGGTACAATGTGACATCAACTAAAGGTGTGTTGTAGTTAGCTTGAAGTTTCAAACATAAGGTGAAAGGAGTCCAAGTAGGCTTACAATCCTCCACCTTGAATGCTAAAGAAGAATAAGAAATGGTAATGCCATAGTCTATTTCATTAATCTAAATACCTAAGAAATAATGCAAAAGCCCCAATCTATCATCTCAAAGGTGAAAAAAGTAGTGACTTCATATCTTGAATTAGAGTATAAGAGCTTCAAGTAATGGGAAGGTCATAAAAATACAACGCGATCATCAAAGTTTTCTCATCTTGATATTTTATGTAAACATCATGTTCAATCTCAATCATTGAAACCCACAATTGAGAAAAAAAGAATGGATTTTCTCATACCATGCATGAGGAGCCTACTTAAGACCATACTAGGATCTAGTCAAACAATAAACTAATGGAGTAGGGACCTCAAGTTCAATATTGAATGGATACTACATATAAATTTCCTCCTAAATATTCCCATATAGAAATATACTCTTCATGTCCATCTGATGAAATTTCCATCCATAAGAGTCAACAATAGACAAAATCATCCCAACTGAGTCCATCTTGACCATAGGTGTAAAAGTATTAGAATAGTCTATTCCCTACAATTGAGAAAAATCCTTAGTAACAAGGCGTACTTTGTGTTTCTCTACCTAAACATCCAATATGTATTTTGTCCTATTAAACCATTTACAATCAACAACATTATTGTCTTCTAAAAGAGGGACCAACTCCCAAGTTATGTTCTTCATTATTACCTCATACTCTGCCACCATAGCATCTTCCCATTCTAGTTTAGCCTAATAATATTTGAGAGGGTCTTGAGAATGGGCTACCTTTGGAAGTAGTTCTTGGGAAGGAGCCTTTCCATATCATGCAAGATATAGAATAGGATGAGCATCCTTCAAAAGCATCTTAACCCACTTGGGTGTTGGAAAAACCAAAGAATCATGTGTATCCTATGCTATCTCAATAGTAAAAAATAATATTGAAGAATATAACTCATCACCACTCATCTCAAAGTGCAATATTGAAGCATTCTGAATTGAGTGCCCTGTGATGGGCTGTCATTAAGCACATCATTAATTCTCAATGAATTTGTCAATCCGGGGTGGTGTCCAAGGCTATTTACGAGAGAAAGTTCAAGCAGGGTTGTAGTTCAGTTCATTTGGAAGCGATGAGGTCTTATTAGTGGAATTGATTGTGTGGGGGTTTTGTGTCACTTCTACCCCCAAATTGCATAAATTGAACTTTAATCTATTTGCAAGAATGAAAACTAATTGCTAATTGCAGAAATGAAACCCTAGTTACAGTTGCAAGAATGAAGTCTAATTAAATTGCAGAATTGAAACTCTAGTTATAGTTGTAGAATTGAAAGTATATTTAATATTAAAATAATTGAAATGAAGCATAAAAACTAGATCCTGTCAATGCTCTGTAACAGAAGGTCATCAATCTTACATGCGAGGTTTTGACAAGAAAAACAAGAATGCAGGGAAATTACGAGAAAACTTGTAAATTGCTTGGAAATAGAAATTTGCGGTGAATTGGAAAGTTGCTGGGAATGAAAATAATAACCAGATCTACCTCTAATCATATCACAAAAACATTATGAACAAGAATTAAACAACTAGGAATGTTAGATGTGCAAAATAATGAAAATGACAAGTTCACAACTTATTCTGCTGCAGCAAAATCGAGAATAAAACACGTGCAGTTAGTCCTCCTCCTAGGTCTGGAAGTGGCCAGCCTCCTTTCTCAGAAGAAGGTTTGAATTCTTCTTCAAGTCTTACTCACACCTAGACATAACAAAATAAATGGAATGAAACTACACTTTTATTGCTTCAGAAACATAATTACAATTTTGTTGAAATATGTTACAGGTCTGAAATTACTATTCTATTATCTCCCTATTTATTTTCTATCTCCTTTATCTAATCTATCTAATCTCATATCTAATAGCTCAACCTATATGGGAGCCATATTTTATAGATGCCTAAAATCTAATTACAAACAGAAAATATGCTGTTCCTGATATCCTACAGAATTTCCCAGGTTTATCCTAGAAGAAGATCAAATTTGATCTTCTCCATAAACGATGGCTTTGGACGGCAAGGATGACAAAGTTAGATGGGAGATATTTTCCCTTAACTTTCTCAACCTTATTATCCCCTTTTCCATCGCCAAAAGTCAGTCAAAAAGTCAAAAAGTACATTCTATTTTCATTCCGAAGATAAGTGGCTCATTTCGAAGATACTGCAATTCTCATTCCGAAGATCCGCTCATTTCGAAGATACTACAATTCTCATTACGAAGATCCGCTCATTCTCAACAAGGCGTGCAATTTGGGATTTTGCCTCATCAAACAAGGCAAGCGAGAGGAGGCTATCGCCGTTTTGGAGGATGTGAGGTATTGCACGACGTATACAAAGGACCCCAAGTATATGGAGAGAGCCAAGCAATTGCTGAAGGGAATTCATGATTCTAAGCTGGATGGAGGCTCCAGGAGCTCCCTAGCAAACACGTTTGTTGACATGGGAGTAGAGAAAAAGGCTATTAGAGGTAGGAATACTGATGAATTAGAATGTATATGTAAGAAGAGGGATGCTATTACAGTATCGTTAGGAGAACGAGTGCTTGACTTGGATAATGAATTATCTGCAAGTATGGTCAAGTGGGCTTCTAAGAGACATAGGCGATTGCAAGTATTTGAAGAAATAATTCCCATCGATGACATCTCTGGTTAATCTTGCAGGAATATGGGTAATGTATATAAATAATCCAGGCATACTTATGTGCTTCCATAATGATTTTTTTTAATAATAAAAACAAACAATAATGATATAGTTGGAGTATATTGGGTCACCTTCAGAATTCAATGCCTGTACCAGTGTCCCCACAGAAGCATTTTAATTTTTATTTATTTAAAAATTTATAATTTTATAAAGGGATGGGGTATTATCGAGTATTAAGTGTCTCCGTCATACCTCACGATGTCAACAATTCATAGAATGTAAGTTTTTTAATCAGACCACTCTGACAAGACAAAATGTAAGTTAAAAAAAAGTTAATCTACGTTAGTAAAGCATACAATGTAAGTACTGTATTACCGATAGTTTAAGCAGTATATTGTAAATTTGTAATCTTTTTGGCTGATTAAATTTGCAACGTTTGGAGCTTTTGCTAAAGCTATTTTCTTGTCGTCTAAGAAGGGCAAAATAAAAATATAGATTTACCTTGTACTCTTCAATTTGAAGTAGGGGAAGTAATCTACTTCAATTTGAAGTGGGGAAGCAATCTAATTATAATTTAAGCTATGCCTTCAAATTTTCGACCATCAACCAAGTTAAAAATTAATAAGATTACAGAGTTTTTTTTAATAAAAAATATGTAGAGGAAAAAAAATATATATAAAGAATATGATAGAGTGTTTACGGATATCAAAATCAAATAATTTTCATTAAAGAAAATGAAATTACATTCCAATCAATTATGAAAAGATTAGTATGAAGATGTATCTATAAACAAATACATGATATTTTTAGGTTAATATTGTGAGACTATTTATAACCAAATACTTATAAATACAAGATGCCTTTAGGTCAAATTTGTGAGACTAATCTTCAAGAATAAACTATTACAAAAATTACAAAATTACCTTTTCTAAGGTTTACATGGGTCCAAAGGGAAAACATAACAAATACAAGTACAAATACTCAGTCGTGGCCTCAAGATAAGGTTAACTACCACATATTCTAACATCCCTTATTAAGCTAAATTAGGGACAAAAAGAGAGACTTTTACTTTACATCCTCTTTAAGGGTCACTCTCCAACTCCAAGAAGCTCCCTCATGTACAAAAAATTGATCTCAACCATGATCTTGGTTAAGATGTCCACTGGCTAGTCTGATGAAGGCATAAATACTAGATCTAACATCCCATGAGCATAAAGTCATCTCATAAAGTGCATCCATATCTCTATGTGCTTTTTCTACCTATGGAACACTAGATTGCAGACAAGCTAGATAGTGATGTGATTGTCATGTCAAAGGTGACTCGAAAGCTTTGAGGAATGCTAATCTCCTCCAAAATCATGAGCATATGCCTGAGATGCTTATATGCCTCATAAGCAACACAATATTTAGCCTCTATGAAATATTGAGAAATGATTAATTGGTATGTAAAACACCAAGAAACTAAGTCAGATGCCAAGTAGAATGTAAATCTTATGGTGGAATGTAGCTCATCCAAATCACTTACCAAATCAACATCTAAAATTTTTATTAGGATCAAAAGGGAGCCAATGGAGTAGTAAAGGCCCATTTGATTGGTCCCTTTAATGTATCTAATAATCCTATGATTTGATGTCTAGTGACTCTCTCAAGGTGACAGCATGTATCTAGAGTAATAATTGATAATAAAGTCTATATCCAGTCTAGTGTGAGTGATATAGAGAAGTCCTCCTAGAATAGATTGGTATAATGTGACATCAACTAAAGGTGTGTTGTAGTTAGCTTGAAGTTCCAAACATAAGGTGAAAGGAGTCCAAGTAGGCTTACAATCCTCCATCTTGAATGCTAAAGAAGAATAAGAAATGGTAATGCCACAGTCTATTTTATTAATCTAAATACCTAAGAAATAATGCAAAAGCCCCCAATATATCATCTCAAATGTGAAAAAAGTAGTGACTTCATATCTTGAATTAGAGTATAATAGCTTCAAGTAATGGGAATATCATCAACATACAAAACAATAATCAAAGTTTCCTCATCTTGATGTTTTATGTAAACATCATGTTCAATCTCAATCATTGAAACCCACAATTGAGAAAAAAAGAATGGATCTTCTCATACCATGCATGAGGAGCCTACTTAAGTCCATACGAGGATCTAGTCAAGCAACAAACCAATGGAGGAGGGACCTCAAGTTCAATATTGAGTGGATACTACATGTAAATTTTAACTTAAACCTTCCCATATAGAAAGATACTCTTCATGTCCAGCTGATGAACTTTCCATCCATAGGAGTCAACAATAGACAGAATCATCCCAACTGAGTCCATCTTGACCATAGGTTAGAAGTATTAGAATAGTCTACTCCCTATAATTGAGAAAAATCCTTAGTAACAAGACATACTTTGTGTTTCTCTACCTAAACATCCAATATGTATTTGGTCCTATAAACCCATTTACAAGCAACACCATTCTTGTCTTCTAAAAGAGGGACCAAATCCTAAGTTATGTTCTTCATTAGTACCTCATACTCTGCCACTATAGCATCTTCCCATTCTAGATTAGCCTAAGAATATGTGAGAGGGTCTTAAGAATGGGCTACCTTTGGAAGTAGTGCTTGGGAAGGAGCCTTTCCATATCATACAAGATATAGAATAGGATGAACATCCTTCAACAACATCTTGACCCACTTGGGTGTTGGAAAAACCAAAGAATCATGTGTATCCTATGCTATCTCAATAGTAAAAATTAATATTGAAGAATATAACTCATCATCACTCATCTCAAAGTGTAAGATTGAAGCATTATGAATTGAGTGCCCTGGTCATCTTGCCTTACTCCTAAAGAATATGAAGCTACTTGAGATGCTACCTGTAAGGGGATCAAATTGATAGGTAAGAAATAATCACTCAAAAAATAAGGAGAGGATACTCTAATAGGAATAGAGCCAACCAAAATATCAAAAGAACTTGCTGAATCTAGAATAGACAAAGAACTAGAAGAATAAATAGCTAAAAACTCAAGTGGTGGGGTGGAAGGAGTACCTGGAAGAACCTCATAAAAAATGATATCTCTTCTAATCAAATCCTTATTCCTCTGAGGATCATAAATATGATACACCTTTGAGGTATTAGAATGTATGATAAAGATACACCTATGACTCTTTGGTATCTCCTTTTTTTAAGATCCTTGGGTATATAATCCCATGGTAAAGACCCAAAGATGCAAAATAAAGACACATTTGGATTATCCCCTATCAATCTATCAAGAGGTATCATGCCCTATACTACCTTGGTGGGAACCCTATTGATGATGTATGCTACATAAGTGATAGCCTCACACTAGAACTTATGATATAACCATTTGCAATGAATAATACATCATACCATCAACATGATTAATCTATTTTTTCATCCACAATATTATGTTCAAGAGTGTAATGAACAATCCTCTAATATGATATCCCATGAGAGGTCAAAAAATCATGAAAAGCATAGCTAACATATTCACCACTCCATCTATCCTAAGATATATTTGATTATCATATATCTGATTTTCAACAAGAGCCTTGAATGTCTTAAATCTCTCAAAAACCTCATCCTTAGTATGGATAGTGTACAACCACACATATATAGAGAAATCATCAATGAAAATAAGGAAGTACCTATTTCTTGAAAGAGATAGTGTACCTTTAGGTCCATAAAAATTACTATGTAATATCTCCAAAGGATGAGATGCTCTCTTGGCAACCCTTTTTGGAAAGGTATCTCTATGATGTGTTTCCAAAATTCATCCCTCACATGTACCACTTGGAGCAGATATGCATTGAATCCAAATAACCATATGATGTTGACTCATGTATCTCAAGGAACCATAGTTGAAATGTCCAAGCCTATGATGTCACTTTGACTCTCATTATCAACATGAGCAACCATAACAACAATTTTTTTCTTACTAAAAAGAGTGAGAGAAGGGGTAGGTCTTTCTCCCAACTTATATATGTGTTAAGTCTCATCATAATAACCAAAAGCAATAGTTTTGAACCTATACTCTATATCCTTAATTACCCATCTATAAGGCTAGAATTATACTTTCTTATTTATATGAGTAATGTGATAAATAGACAAAAGGTTAGGGCCAATATTAGGAACATGAAGTACCTCATCAAATGATGAAGATCTAATTTTGATATCTACACTCTCTACAACTTGTAATGAAGATTCATCTCGAGTAACAACACATTCCCGTATATTTGTTTTGTTGTAAACTTGAAGAAGATGCTTGTGCTTCATCATGTGCCTAGTAACCTCTAAGTCTGCTAGCCACTCATCCAAAGAAGTCGATGTCCAATATGTAGAATGAACTACAACATAAGCCTATGAGGTTTCTCCATCAAAACTATCCTTACCTTGCACATTGAAAAGAGCAACATCAACACCTCATTTCTTGTTGCTTCCTCAAGTTTTTT
This sequence comes from Wollemia nobilis, assembly GCA_028583015.1. Taxonomy (NCBI): domain Eukaryota; kingdom Viridiplantae; phylum Streptophyta; class Pinopsida; order Araucariales; family Araucariaceae; genus Wollemia; species Wollemia nobilis. The sequence continues at coordinate 3,300,219 of JAQPPZ010002072.1, read as the reverse complement.
GATCCAAATTCTATTAAATTCTACCTTGTGCCCTTTTTTTGCAAAACTCATAGGTAGTATTATTGAAAGGCTTCTTGGCTTATTATTATATTTGGCCTATCCTTTTGCAATTTAGATATTCTCTTGAAGTTTTTTGAATTGAATAATAAACTCATCAAAGGTATAAATTAAGTGCACAGGCAAGGTTGTAATCTTAGCCTCCAATCTACTAATTTATGTGTTTTAGGAACCTACTATTAAAAATAAACTCACTCACATAATTAATGTAAATAAAAAAGAGATTCATGCAATAACATAATATCACAATGTGGAAAGTAAATGCATAATTAAACAATATCACAACACAAAATCGTAGGCCTCTTTGAGGGAGCAACCTCCTTCAATAATTTCATTAATTTACAAAAATATGCCTTCATACATGGATCTATGTCTTTTAAAGATATACTTCATGAAACCCTAACCCTAATTTCAAGAGTTGGCTTAATTGCAAAATACCACTCAAGCTAGAATATTCTACCAAATAGTGGTTACATTCTTGATAACGGTTACATGAAATAGCCCCACTTGTCTAGGCACCTTACTTACCACATACCACTACAAAATATTATAAAATAACATTATAAAAGGATCCTCATGTTGGAAGTGGTTCATTACAATAATCAATTGAGAATTACAAAATAGTGTTAGAATGGGGTCCTAACATGCCCTTCCCCTTCAAAATTTTTTTATCCTCAAAGTTATAAATGAGGAAATTGGTGTTGTAGTTGTTGGAGGGATTCCTACGTAGCATCTTCTGGTTGTAATCCTTGCCACTAAACAAGAACCTTTGTGATGACATGATTGCGAAGAGTATACATTCTACAGTCCAAAATCTAGTTTGGATCGAGCAAGATAGAACCCTCTTCATCCAATTCAGGTAAATAATATTGAACCTATACGTGACTATCCAATACCTTCTTGATAGAGGATACATGAAATATAGGATGAATATTGGACGTAGACGGTAGATCCAGTTTGTAGGTAGTGGCACCAATCCTCTGTAAGACCTGGTAGGGACCATAATATTTGGTAGTGAGATTTTAGCACCTATGTAGCTGGAGATATGATTGTTTATACGGTTGCGAGCGAAGGAAGACCATATTGCTAACTTCAAAACTATGCTCTATATGGTATTGATCATCGTGTTGGTACATCTGGTTTTGGGCCAATTCCAAATTTAGCGTAAGTTGATATAGGACTTCAACATGTTGGTGGACTGTAGTGTCAACACCATGGACTTTGGAGATGTGTGGAATATAGGATGAAGGTGTTGATGAAGGTTGGTTATAAACTACTTTAAAAGGGGTGATCTTGGATGCAATGTGATAAGAAGTGTTATACCACCACTCAAACAACGAAAGCCACTTCACCCACTATGTAGGATTATCAAAGGTAAAATAACAAATATAGGTCTCCAAACATTTATTAACAATATCTATTTGATCATTTGTTTGCAGATGATAAGATGAACTCATTTTGATCTTAGTTCCTTGCAACTTGAACAATTCTTGCCAAAAATTACTAGTGAAGGTAGGGTCACAATCAGACACAATGGAGGTGGGCATACCATGAAGATGAAATACATAATTGAGGAAAAATTGGGCAACTATAGAGGTTGTGTAAGGATGGAAGAGGGGAAAAAAAGAGCATACTTCATGAGACGATCCAATACCGCAAGAACAATTGATTTACCTCTCTATTTAGGTAAACCTTCAATAAAGTCCATGGAAATATCTATCCAGGATTGTTTTGGAATAGACAAGGGTTGAAGAGTGCCCAATGAAGGTATTGTTTCTCCTTTCATCCATTGAAAAAAGTCACACTCGACCACAAAATTTTTAATGTCCTTCTTCATACCCTTTCAGAAAAAAGTTCACTTAATCCTTTCATATGAATTAAGGAACCCTAAATGACCCGCAACGGGTGAAGCATGCATTCATGTCATAATGAGTTCTTGAATTGGAGACGTGTGAGGGACAAGGCACTAGAGATAACATAAATATTATCCATTCCAAGTGTACCCTGGACATGATGTAGGTTTTTTTTGAAGGGAGGCAACAAAAGTTTGCAATTTTGAGTCCTTAAGCACCTTGTCTCGGAGAGGATTTATCCATTGTGGGATGGGCATTAAAATGGCATATAACATACTTTGAGCCTCAAATTGGCAAGAGAGAGCATCCACCACAATGTTCTCTTTTCCATTTTATAGGTAATATCATAATCATAGTCCATGAGCTTAGAGACCTACTTTTATTGTTTGAGGGTAGCAATCCCCTGCTCCAGGAAATATTAAAGACTTTGGTGATCCATTTTAATGAAGAAATGTTACCTAATGAGATAAGCCTACCAGTGAGTAACAATATGTAGAATTGTAACCATCTCCTTATCATAAGTTGATTTACCTAGATTTTTTCTTGAAAGTGCTTTAGTAGTGAAGGCCACAAGACACCGTTCTTGCATCAACACAACTCCAATATCATTCCTAGAAGCATCGCTTTCAATTACGAAGGACTTGTAAAAATTAGGTATAGCTAAGACGAGAGTGGTTGTCATAGTATGCTTCAAATCCAGGAAAGCCTTCTCAGCTAGACCAATCCAAGTAAAAAAATTATTCTTTAACATGGTTGTTTAAAAAAGCAACAATTTTGTCATAGTTACGGATGGATTTGCAGTAATACCCTGTGAGGTCCAAAAATCCATGAAGACCCTTTAGAGTGTGAGGTTTGGACTATTCTTGAAAGGATTTAATCTTCTTGGAATAAACTTTAACTCCATCCTTGGTGATTATGTGTCCCAAATACTCTACTTTAGTCAACCCAGAAGAACACTTAGATCTCTTAGCATAAAGCTAATGCTGAGCCAAAATCTATAGAATCTAATCCATATGGATGAGGTGCTCTTTCCAAGAATGACCATAAACCAAGATATCATCAAAGAAAACTAAGATTAATTTATGAAGAAATGGGCAAAAAATATTTTTCATGTTAGCTTTTGATGCTATGAGCCAAGGGAGAATGCAATCATAGGATATAGAATATGTAGAAATGTAAGATGTTGAAATATACTATAAATGGTAAGTGACAAAAATGATACAATGCTATATGGAGGAAATGAACACTCTAGAATAGATGATAAGAACTACATTGTATCCATCACCAATCTATATGGTGATCTTGTAGAGTATATCTACTACTACCTATAGCTATATGTAAACACTCACTATGAGACTTTTTATATAGAAATATGGATTGCTTGGCCAAGACTCTTCCTAACATGTACATAGACACTTGTGCATTTATTTCATTACTTGAAGTAACTTTCTAACTGTTGGGAGTAAAACTTATGATATATTTTATTAATACAAATGGTTACAATATATAGGCATAAGCCTATATGAAACACATGACACTTGTCAAGAGAAACTGACAAGTGTCAAGGTGAAGGTATAGTGCACTTTAATTCTAACATTCCCCCTTAAAGTGCACTATCCTAACTAAAGAAAAAAAACAAGTCAACATTAGGTAACATTCCCCCTTAATGTTGACTTCTCTAAAAGCAACCTATCATCCTATTTTATTGTTGATTTGGTCTAGGCTCGTGCCTTTTGCGCTTGGCTCTCCAACTATGAATAATGCTAGATTCACTAGGTATACATCTCGGTATGTTGCCTTAGGGTCAACCACTTCCATGGGTCTATTGCCACTAGGTCAGCCATCTAAGTGCCTCAGGGTCATCATGGGTGCCTCAGGGTCAGCCACTTCTGGGCCTGTTGCCTCTGTAGGTCATCCTCAGAGGATGTTGCCTCTTCTAGGTCACTGACTAGCTCCATCATAAATACCAAATCCCTCCTTATGGTGAACTCAATCTAGAAGGTATCGGTATCTGCCAAAAATGCACCTTAATACAAAGGAAAAATGAGCCATATAAGAGTGTCGGTGCACTCAATACAATAAAATGAGCCATAGATCCAAATATTGAGGAGAAGAAGAAAAGAAGAGAATCTTCTGAAGTGTCTTCGTCTGTAGTCTTTAGAAGTAGATCCAAAAAAAATGTTGGATAGAGTCTAGGGTGTCTATGTCTGTAGTCCCTAGAATAAGTGTCCTTATGGTAGTCACCTCATCTTATTAAAATGCATGGGTAACCAGCCACTGCATCCACCAAGTAGAAAGAGGAGAATACTAGATACTAGGTTCACTTACAAGTGCCTTGGGAGTGTCGGGTTCAACCGAGAGTGCACTCCAAGGTAGAAAAATTTGAGGCTTAAAAAACTCAAATGAAACAGCCTTAGAATTACAAATGGACACCACCAATGTGTTCGTCACGAAAAAATGTTTCCAACGACTATAAATACCCCTATACTTGGGTTTGAATGGGGCCTTCAACTTGCTGAAAAAAACAATAGCATGCCTCTCTAGGCAGCAAAATAAACCTCAGGAATAAAAAATTCCCGGCATCGCACTCTGGTGGCATAAAAATAGTCTCAATTTCCCTCGCAGGGGAATTACATGGGCCATGTGGGCCTTCCATTCTCCATGTTGGCCTTACAATTCCACTTAACTATCAATGTGGAAAATTAAAAATTGGCCAATGTCAGCCACGAGCACTCCCTAGTCTCCATACAATTTGAAAAAATGGTTCCTCCACTTTAGTGTATTTTCCCAAACATTTTAAAAAGTAACTTCTAAGTGAACATATTGCCCCATGATTTTTAAAACATCATCAGGCCCATAAGTTTGAGAAATAAAAAAGAATGCATGCTCTTAAACATGAAAAACATGAAATCCTCCCTGATTTTTGGTGAGTAGCTAGATTCAGTGTAGTTGTTCACCATTTGAAAAGCGAAGCCATCTCCTCCAAATTTTGATGCCTCAAATTTAGCATCTCATGCGCCAACTGTGACTTTAACATGCACGATCAAGAAATCAAACATAACGCGGTAGTCCATCCCAAAGTAGAGGAGTGACGCAGCCTCCGATTGGCATCATTTTGGCACAGTCCTCCAACTATAGTTTTCTCAACAAAATATTAGAGTCTATCTTTAGTGAAAATAACTTCACGCATATGCTTTTTAGTGTGCTCAACTTCTTGATGGGGAGCCAAATTGCTCATGCCAAATCTATGTTCTCATTCATCAATTTGGAAAAATATTACAATGATGGCAGCAGTCTGCCAAATAAATTCCTTTATCCCGAAAGATAGTTTCTATTACAACATCTTCCGCCCTGGAAGAAAAATAGCCTAAACAGGTCCAGAATGGCCCTCTTGCCTTTACGTCTGCAACTCTGTCTCCACAGTTTTCTGACCCTTGTGCATGCCTTCGCTTCCCCTTTTAAAATCTCTGGCGTGACTCTCCGTTTCCCTTTTCTGACCCTTCGTTTCATTTTCCATGCCTCTTCGTTGTCTTGGCTTTCGAAACGTCTTCCTCTCCGACTCTTGATCTTCGTCTGCTTTCATTGCACCTTGGTGCCACGTGCTTGTCCAGTGCTACCATTGTAGACTCTGTCCACTTGTCAACCCATGATGACGTTCGGGATACCCATCGCTCGACAATTTCTTCTGTAACGGCCCTTGTAACCGCCTGCCTTTCCTTTCCTTTTGTTTGGTCGCGAAAACGTGACATGTCGCGATATCGCGACATTTTTGCTTTACTGCCTTCCTGTCCCTCTTCGAGTCGCGAAAATGCGACATGTCGCGATATCGCGACACTTTTGCTTTTTCGGCCTTCCTGTCCCTCTTCGAGTCGCGAAAATGCGACATGTCGCGATATCGCGACACTTTTGCTTTTTCGGCCTTCCTGCCCTTTGCGAGTCGCGAAAATGCGACATGTCGCGATATCGCGACACTTTTGCTTTTCGGCCTTCCTGCCCCTTGTGAGTCACGAAAATGCGACATGTCGCGATATCGCGACACTTTTTCTCTTCGCCTCCTCTCACCTTTTGGTCACGATAATGCGACATGTCACGATATCGCGACACTTTTCTCTCCTGCGCCTCCTCTCGCCTTTTGGCCGCGATAATGCGACATGTCGCGATATCGTGACACTTTTCTCTCCTGCGCCTTCCCTCACCTTTTGGTCACGATAATGCGACATGTCGCGATATCGCGACACTTTTTCTCCTTTGCGCTTTCTTTCGTCCTTTGGTCACGAAAATGCGACATGTCACGATATCGCGACATCTTTCCTTTCTGGCTCCTCTTTCTCCTTTTCGGTCATGAAATCGTGACATGTCGCGATATCGTGACACCTTTCCTTTCTGACTCCTCCTCGCCTTTCGGGTCATGAAATCGTGACATGTCACGATATCGTGACAACTTTGCTCTCTGCCTTCTTTCTCTCTTTCGGGTCATGAAATCGCGACATGTCACGATATTGCGATAGTTTCCTTCCTTGCTTTCTTTTTGCTCCGTCGGTCGCGATTTCGTGACATGTCACGACATGTTCTTCTCTGGCCCTTCCGGTCTTCTTTCGGTCATGATTTCATGACATGTCACGAAATCATGACATTTTGCTTCCACCTTCTCTCTCCTTCTTGAGTCATGAAAACGTGACATGTCGCGATATCGCGACACTTTTCTCTGTCGCGATATCGCGACATTAAGGCTAACACTTAGAAATTTTTTTGTTGATGCAAGATTGCTCTGCTGCCACCGGATGCTCCTGCATCAGACAACCGGGGTGGATTGAGAAGTGTCCTTCACTTCTATACTGTTGGAGGAAGACCCAGGCGGTCGACCTCTATTTTTGACAACCAAGTTGCATCTTCGATAGGCCTGCCCTTCCACTTGACCAGATATTCAGAATATTGCCTGTTCTTGGTACTTCTTCCTGCTCGAGTGTCTAGTATTTCCTCGATCTCGCCTGTTTCTGGAGTAGACGTTGGAATACTCCACAATTCTGCACTTGGTGTCTCACTACTGCCTCCTTCATGATATTCTACCAAATCTGCAATGTTGAAAATAGGTGATATGTTAAGGCCACTGGGCAATTCTACTTCATATGCATTGCCTGAATCCCGTTTTCCTAGAATTCGACATGGTCCAAACTTCTTCATCTTCAGCTTGTTATAGGTTTTAGCAAGGAAATCTTTCTTTTCTCAGATGGACCATGACCTCATCTCCCATAACGAATTCCTTGAACCGTCACTTCTGGTCTGCCCTTGTCTTATATTGGTTATTCATATTAGTAATGTGCTTCTTTACTTCTTCATGCACGCTCTTCAGATGCTCTGCAAAGTCCTCAGCCTCGGCACTGCACCTTTCCCCTGTATCCATCTTCCTCAACTCAGAAGCATTCCTTGGACTGCTCCCATACACTATCTCGGAATGGAGATTTGTTAGTACTCCTATTGACAGAATTGTTATATGCAAATTCTGCCTGTGGCAAAACCAAATCCCATCCCGTGGGCTTATCTCCTATCAAGCATCTCAATAGATTTCCCAGACTTCTATTCACCACCTCCGTTTGGCCATCAGTCTATGGATGGTATGCAAAACTGAATTTCAAATCTGTCTTCAGCTTCTTCCACAAAGTCCTCCAGAAATACCCCACAAACTTGGTATCTCTGTCAGAAACGATACTCTTTGGTAGACCATGAAGTCGTACCACCTCTTTGAAAAATAACCCTGCAATGTGAACTGCGTCACTAGTTTTCTGGCAGGGAATAAAATGTGCCATCTTGGAAAACCTGTCAACTACCACAAATATGGAGTCATTTCCCCACTGTGTCCTTGGTAGACCAAGAACGAAATCCATGCTGACGTCCTCCCATGGTCTCTCTGGTACAGGTAATGGCTGATATAATCCAGTGTTCTGGTGCACACCTTTCGCCCTCTGGCATACTCTACAGCTTTGCACAAACTTCTTCACATCTTGCTGCAGTTGCGGCCAATAGTAGTTCTCACTAACCAGGGCAATGGTCTTATCCCGACCAAAATGTCCAGCCAACCCTCCACTGTGTTTCTCCTTGACCAGATTTTCCCTCATTGAACTCCTTGGGATGCACAATTGACTTCCTCTAAACAACATTCCATCTTGGATCAGAAAATCCAACCACTTGGTCCTGTCCAAAGTGACAGGTGCCAAGCAAGCCTTCCAGGCTTCTGCAAAATCAGGATCTTCAGGGTACAAACCCTTCAGTTCATCAAATCCTACCACTTCCACCTTCATTTCTATCAACAAACACTGCCTTCTACTTAAGGCATCTGCAACTCTGTTTGACCTTCCACTCCTGTGCTTCAACACAAAGGTATAACTCTGTAGAAACTCAACCCACTTCAGGTGCCTCTGATTTAGCTTCCCTTGGCTATTAATATACTGTAAGGCCTGATGATCAGTAAATAGAACAAACTCTTTTGGCAACAGGTAATGTCGCCACTTCTTTAGAGCCTGAACCATAGCATAAAACTCTTGATCATAAACCGAATACTTCTTCCTAGCATCATTGAGTTTCTCACTAAAGTAAGCAATAGGTTTACCTTCTTGACTCAAAATAGCTCCTATGGCACTGCCACTAGCATCACAATCTACCTGAAATACCTTATTAAAATCTGGAAGTGCCAAAATAGGTTGCTCTAGTAACCTTCTTCTTCAACAGATCAAAGCTCTTATCTGCTCCTAAGGTCCACTTAAATTCTTTCTTATCCCCTCTCATTGTTTCTGTAAGGGGTGCACAAATACTGCTGAAATTCCTAATGAATTTCCTGTAAAAACTTGCTAGACCATGAAATGATCTTACCTCAGTCGTGCTTCTCGGAGTAGGCCATTCAATGATAGCTCTCACTTTTTTTGGGTCCATTTTTAGACCTTCGACTGAGATGACAAATCCCAGGTATACTAACTCCTTCTTCACGAAATTACACTTCTTCAGATTAATTAACAACTGCTCCTCCCGCAGCTTCTCAAAAACTCTTCTGATATGCATCAGATGTTCGTCCAGGGTTCTGCTAAATATCAAAATATCATCCAAATAGACAATGATGAATTTGCCTAAAAATTCTTTCAATACCTCATTCATCATTCGCATGAATGTGCTTGGTGCATTGGTTAGCCCAAATGGCATGACCAACCATTCATACAAACCCTCTCTGGTCTTGAAGGTTGTCTTCCACTCATCTCCTTCTCTCGACATGAATCCGATCATAACCACTCTTCGGATCAATCTTTGTGAAGTACTTGGCTCCACTCAAATAGTCCATAATGTCATCCATCCTTGGCAATGGAAATCTGTACTTTATGGTGATCTTGTTAATGGCTCGAGAGTCTGTACACATTCTCCACTCTCCATATTTCTTTGGTGCTAGTATTGTAGGTACTGCACATGGACTCAAGCTCTCCCGAATCAGTCCCTTCTCAAGCAACTCCTGGACTTGCCTGTTCAGCTCTTCGCTTTCGTAGGAGTCATTCTATGTGCTGCCTTATTGGGTAAACTAGATCCTGGTACCAAATCTATATGGTGACTGATCTTCCTCACTGGTGGTAAACCCTCAGGCACATTATCAGATACAATGTCTGGAAATTCTTCTAATAGTCCTAAGACTTCTACAGGGGTATCCTTACATTCTTCCTTCCTAACTCTAGGAATTAATGCATAGCACATATGCTCATGCTTTAAACCATCCAAAAATCTTCCCCCTTCAACTAAATAGATTCTAGCGCTGCCACATACCTTTTCGCCCGCTTCCTTCAAGGGCTTCAGCTTATGGCGCACTCCATTCTTCGTCACTGAGTAAGTGTTGGCGCGACCATCATGCACTGCACACCGATCAAACTGCCATGGCCTTCCCAACAACAAATGACAAGCATCCATAGGCAGGATGTCACACAGGACCTCATCACAGTAATTCCCAATATTGAATTTCACTGAGCATTGCTCACTGACCAAAGCCCTATGGTCCTTCTGTAACCACGCAATCCGATATGGATGCGGGTGGCTTCTCCTCTTTAACTGTAACTTAGTAACCATTTCTTCGGAGACCAAGTTATCAGTACTACCATTATCTATAATGATATTACAGACCTTACCCGAACTTCTGCACCTTGTGCGAAACAGGCTCCTCCTCTGGTCTGGTTCTTTCTCCTCATTCAACAGGGTCCTCCTGGTGACCATAACTTCTCCTCCCTCTGCCTCCTCAGAATGTTTTGATTCAGCACCTTCATCTGCCACAACAGCTCTGGCAGGACCCTCAGGTCTCTTATTCATCCTTTCTTGGTGTTGTGGACACTCGTATGCTCGATGTCCTTCTTCGCCATAGTGGAAATAGGTTCCATGAAATCCTCCCCTTCCAAATCCATGTCCAGATCTACCTCTCCCTCTCGGGTAACCATTGTTCTGATTACGGGGTTGGTAGGTGTTCCCCTCTTTCTGGTCCTGGGTATTACTGGTTCCACCAACCTTCATCTGATCCTTATATTTTTCTCCACTGGTCCTTCCACCAGTTCTTCCACCATGACCTCTTCCTCTTTGCTTACCCTCAAACCGTCTGTTCAGCTTCTCTTCAACTTTGAGGGCAAATTGGTAAGCATCCTCAATGGTGCTCATCCTAACCAGACTCAATTCTTCTTGAATACTGGTTCTCAACCCATTGATGTAACGGGCCACCTTCTCCCTGTTAGCCTCTGAATGGCCAATTCTGATTGAGATCTGGAAAAACTCCTCTGTATATTCTTTGATAGACTTGTTTGACTGTCTCAAACTCTACATTTTTCTCAACAGGTCCAATTCATAATCCACGAGAATAAACTGTCTCTTCAATTTTTCCACCATTCGATCCCATCTGGTTATCTTCTCTTTTCTGCTTCTATTCCTTTCTAGTTGCACTTCTTTCCACCATATGCAAGCATGGCCTTTCAACTTCATTTTTGCAAACTTGATTCGATCTGGATCTACAACCTCCTCATACTCAAAATACTCCTCCATATCATTTATCCAATCAATCAACTCTTCTGGATTGAGATTCCTAGAATACGTGGAGACATCAAACTTTGTCTTCTTCCCGATCCGAGATATGGCCTTAACCAATCTAGCTTCTATAGGATTCATTGCTTCTTCTTCTTCTGAGGGATTATCAACCTCCCAAGCTTCATCTTCACTATGATCTTCTCTTCTTGGTTCAATCCCTCTTCGTAACTCCTCTTGCAGGGCTTGCACCTACCTCTGCAAAGCTCTGAAATCTTCTTCAGGTACCACATTTCTCCCACCACCACGGTTTCTTCATGGAGGCATTCTTTCTCACTTTCTTCTCACAACCCTTCCATAGATCCTGGTGCAAACTGCCTCACTTTCGGCGATCTGCTCACACACTCAGGAACTCCTGCTCTGATACCACTTGATGGGGAGCCAAATCGCTCACGCCAAATCTATGTTCTCATTCAACAATTTGGAAAAATATTACAATGATGGCAGCAGTCTGCCAAATAAATTCCTTTATCCCGAAAGATAGTTTCTATTACAACATCTTCCGCCTTGGAAGAAAAACAGCCTAAACAGGTCCAGAATGGCCCTCTTGCCTTTACGTCTGCAACTCTGTCTCCATAGTTTTTTGACCCTTGTGCATGCCTTCGCTTCCCCTTTTAAAAATCTCTGGCATGACTCTCCGTTTCCCTTTTTTGACCCTTCATTTCATTTTCCATGCCTCTTCGTTGTCTTGGCTTCCGAAACGTCTTCCTCTTCGACTCTTGATCTTCATCTGCTTTCATTGCACCTTGGTGCCACGTGCTTGTCCAGTGCTGCCATTGTAGACTCTGTCCACCTGTCAACCCATGATGATGTTCGGGATACCCATCGCTCGACAATTTCTTCTGTAATGGCCCTTGTAACCGCCTGCCTTTCCTTTCCTTTTGTTTGGTCACGAAAATGCGACATGTCACGATATCATGACATTTTTGCTTTACTGCCTTCCTGTCCCTCTTCGAGTCATGAAAATGCGACATGTCACGATATCGCGACACTTTTGCTTTACTGCCTTCCTGCCCTCTTCGAGTCGCGAAAATGCGACATGTCACGATATCGCGACACTTTTGCTTTTCGGCCTTCCTGCCCCTTGTGAGTCGTGAAAATGCGACATGTCGCGATATCGTGACACTTTTGCTTTTCGGCCTTCCTGCCCCTTGTGAGTCATGAAAATGCGACATGTCACGATATCGCGACACTTTTTCTCTCCTACGCCTCCTCTCGCCTTTTGGCCACGATAATGCGACATGTCGTGATATCGTGACACTTTTCTCTCCTGCGCCTTCCCTCGCCTTTTGGTCATGATAATGCGACATGTCACGATATCGCGACACTTTTTCTCCTTTGCGCTTTCTTTCGTCCTTTGGTCACGAAAATGTGACATGTCGCGATATCGCGACATCTTTCCTTTTCGGCTCCTCTTTCCTCTTTTCGGACATGTCACGATATCGCGACACCTTTCCTTTCTGACTCCTCCTCGCCTTTCGGGTCACGAAATCGTGACATGTCGCGATATCGCGACAACTTTGCTCTCTGCCTTCTTTCTCTCTTTCGGGTCACGAAATCACGACAGTTTCCTTCCTTGCTTTCTTTCTGCTCCGTCGGTCGCGATTTCGCGACATGTCGCGAAATCGTGACATTTTCTTCTCTGGCCCTTCCGGTCTTCTTTCGGTCGTGATTTCGTGACATGTCACGAAATCATGACATTTTTGCTCCGCATCTTCTCTCTCCTTCCTGAGTCGCGAAAACGCGACATGTCGCGATATCGCGACACTTTTCTCTGTCGCGATATCGCGACATTAAGGCTAACACTTAGAATTTTTTTTTTTGTTGATGCAAGATTGCTCTGCTGCCACCGGATGCTCTTGCATCACTTCTCTTATCGGATAATCAGCAACAACTCCATGCTATACGACATAATATCCATTACGATCGGTTGAGCTATGATAGGTGATGCAGCTAAAACAAGAGACCACACGTAGCTTTGAATCTGGCATCTTAGAATAGAAGCTTAACCATTTGAATCTAATCAGTAGTTTTCTCGTCCTCCGTGGATGCCATTCGCACCCCAAAAAAAAATTGCTCCGTTAACCAAAAAAAATCTCGGGCACGCTTCTACTGTGCTCGAAACTGCCTGCGTCACGTTGTCTGAGCGAACTTCAAGCATTGGATTTATCCTACAACCATTTGACAGGAAATTTGCCAACCACTTTAGGAGTCTGATTGGATGTGGTTTCACTGGGCAAATACCAAGTGAACTGGGGAGCCTGATAAATCTTAAATATCTGGCTTTGAATTCAAACAAGTTCAGTGATTCCTCCGTCTCTGGGCAACTTGGCCAAATTGACATGGCTGGATCTTGTAGACAATCAGCTTATCGGAAGTCTTTCGGTCTCCAACGCCACTCAGTCTGGATTAGACCAACTTTTAAACGTAAATCATTTTTATTTCAATCTAAACAATCTATCAGGCACCATTCTGACGATGCCCCTCAAAAGTAGGACCTTGGCTGCGGCAGTGACCTCGATCTCCGAGTCGGTGCCAAAAACTATGCTAACAACTCTTCCAATTTATTTTCATCGACAACATCAGAAGAAAAATATAAATTGTCCATCTGGCTTGGCCTTTGGTCATTGTGATGTTGTTTTCGAATTCCAGAGCACCGTCCTGTGCTCTAAAAAGAATCGGAAGCTCACATTTTTGAAGATAAAATAATAATAATTTGTTTCTCTTTATGAATTCAGGATCACTGCTATGCTGCATCATTTTACGAAATGTATTGAAACTCGCTACTATGGCATAAATCACGTCTCTGGTTCTATGTTTGTAGTGTGGTGGCGTCACGGATCAAAGTTCCATCTAAAAGTGCTCCTTCAGGCTCTGTAGATCGAAATAAAATGAGAAATTTGTGGTTGTGATCTGGGACACTACGTTGGCAACACCACCTTCATGGCCATCATTGAGAGCTACAACATGACCCTTTTTGGAAATTTGTTGACGCTGAATCAGGGAATCCGCAGAGGGATACATATGGGAAAAATGGATCTAAAAAAAAAAAAAAAATTGGGGGCAGCCATTAATTTTCAAAAATTTGGTTTCTGATTCATCCATCAAGGATGAAGAGCATACTCCCTATTTTGAAAAAAAAATGGGGGGAAAAATAAAAAAATGGGAAAATGGAGGAAAAAAATGAGGGGGGAATTTCTCGAGGGAAATCCCCCCTCAAGCTCACAAGGCTAGAGAATGCCTGGAGCTCTGATACCAAATGTTGGAAGTATAACTTATGAGATATTTTATTGATACAAAAGGTTACAATATATAGGCATAAGCCTATATGAAACACATGCCACTTATCAAGAGAAACTGACAAGTGTCAAGGTGAAGGCATAGTGCACTTTAATTCTAACACTAACTACCCCCTAAAGTAATATCTACTCTAGTTATGTACCAAAGGTGGTACATTTACATGATCCAAATGATGTAATATACTCTAACACCCCCTGTATTACATTATTTGGGTATTGAAGACTTTAGTCTTCAATATGGATATTCTTCTCTTGAATAGTATTTGGCTTGATCATCCTCTTCTTCTTGTGCACTAGTATTCATGTTATATTCATTGTACCTTGTTGTCAGATGCCTTTGATGAACTAAGTATCTCATAATTTTACATGTTGCAAATGGATCACGGTGACTCCATTTTTCTTCTTTTAGTTATATGTGTAACCTGCTTCTCTAATCTTCACAAATATTAAGCTTGAACTTATGGTTAGTGGATGCTTCTGAAATGAGATCTTGAAAAATATAATCTATTATGTGTAGTAATATTTCTTCATGACTTCTATAGTACTTATATTTATAGTAACAGAAGAAAGATAAATGGTTATTTCCTCCACAATGTTTGCAAGGATGGAGGCTCCAACAATTTACCTTTTCATGACCAAATTGGTTGTAGTAAGTGCATAATAAAGATATTCCACCTGCTTTGTTATCTATTTTAGGAATATCATATTTATCTATCTCCTTGATGAGATGCTTAAACCATATGTGGATAATTGAAGCAATTTCATTCTTACTTTATTCATACACTTGTATGATATCTTTTCGTTCAATACTCTTTTATTTTTCTATATCACCAATTTCTTTTGTTGTCTTATTTGGAGGTGTAACTGATGATTCTATCTTTTCATTATGAGAAATATTTTCATATTCTATTGATCCTTTCCTCATGTCTATATCTTTTTCATTATTATCCATTGAATCATCAATCATGCTTCTAATCTAGATAGGTACTTTTCTTAAACTTTTCCTGATGTTAGTAGTCATCCTTATGACTCCCTAGTAGATGAAGTGTAGTATTCTTTTGTTTCCTATTTGTAGAATACTATATTTTTTCAAGTAGATTGGGTAGATGATCCTTAATTTGATAAAGATATCAAGGCTTCGTTTTGTAGAATCCCTTATTTCTATCTAGTTAAGAGATGTGAACTAATTTGATAAACCTTTCTTAGAATTAGGTTTTGTAGGATTCCTTATATCTCCCTATTAATTAGAATATGCTTAGTTCACTTTCTAAGTTGATTTTGTAATGTTTTGAGAATAATCAACTTATTAATTTTACCTTCTCTTTACCAATGAAGTATGCTTCAATGGTTGGATTTCTTTGTGTCTCCTTAGAATGAGTATGAGATGATTTTTACCAAATAATTCCAACTCTATATGTAGGCAATTGGTTTTGGTATTCTTTCCAATATATTAATTTTCTAAATTCCAATTATATGTAGATAGTTCAAAGTAGTATGCCTTATATCTCCCTACTTTTGGAATATTAGAAAAATAGTATTATTTGCATTTTAATAGTATTTTAACCAATAGTTGACAGCCTTATATCTCCTACTTGTTAATTACAAATATTCAATATCTTGAAATAAGTTTACTTGATATTTACTAATGCTTGTTAGATTTATTCCAATGTAATATATTACCTTATAACAAAGCAATAGTTTATATCACCTTATAACTTTGATTTTAATTAAAGCAAGCAAATTTAATTTACCTTTGTAAGGTTTGATGCTCCACGTCCTTTGTGAGACTTAATGCTCCATGTCCTTTGTGAGACTCTATGTTCTTTGTGAGCTCTATGTACTTTGTGAAGCTTGATGCTTCTACGTCCTTTGTGTGACTTGATACTCTACGTATCTTCACGTATTTTTATGGTGGCTTGATGTGTATTTAGATGATGTATAACTGATGCTTTGACCTCTATGTTCAATCAGATGACTTGTGTATTCCTCCTATCTTTGCACTATCACAGTGCCTATTTTGGTATGGTCTTCTACTCAATGGGTGCTTATCACTGCAAGTCTTGAATGCTTGTTTATAACAGTCCTTGTTGTCTTATTTGACTTCAATTTCAACATGCTATTACTCACTCGAACATTTCAACTAAACCTTCAATTTTCCTTCACTTCTACACCTCCAAGTTGAATGTTTATGTAGCTACATGGCACGTGCATCTTGAGTAACATCTGAGGCATTTATTATTCCTTCCTTGAGAGCTTTCCAAGTGGCTTATGTGCTCCAACATTCATGGGAATATTTTTTAACACTTATGGCTGAATCTAACGCTTTCTCCAAGTGGATTATGGGCTCCAATTTTGAATGATAATGGTGTAATGTATCTTCCTATCACAATTGTTGTGTATATACCTTCGCTCTAACATCTTGGTATTTGTTTATGAATTGAGCACTTATTTTTAGTGATGAAAAATGACAGATGCATGTATTCTTCCCTCCAATGCTTCTCTTCTCCTATATATTCCTTTCACCAATGTACGTCTAGTTGTTTCTTATTTCTCAATGCTTCTTCCAAGCGAGTATGAGTTGGCTCTTCGATGGAGGTCTTCGGTGTTTGGTGCTTGTTCTATGGTGGTCTAATTTAAGTGCTTCTACAATGTACCTCTTATCTAAGCAATATCTCTAGGTACTACTTCTATTTTCCCTTTATTTTTCTTCCAGTGTGCTGGTTTGAATGCTCCCTTTGCAATGATTGATGGATGAAAACCAATGTAGATAATTAACAACCTTTTGCTATAACTTGTGCTTCAAATTGGTTGTTGGCAATGCTTGCTTTCATGGTTGTAAGTTTGTATTTGAACACCATAATGAGAGCTCTTTAATAAATATTCTGACTTGCTTAGAATTTATACTCCTTATACGATCGTTTGTATGACAGTCCTCGCTTGTGGAGGATATGTCTCTAAGACACTTAGATTTTTTTGTATCTCCTACATAGGACAAGATGTTATGGTGCTAAATATTGTAAATAGATTTATAATAGAATACCTTGATTTGCACCTTCTCTTGAAAGCTTCTTTTGCTAGTTATAATGGTGGCTTCTTTGTATTATATTTTGTAGGCAAGGGCTAATTGAAGTTGTCTTATCTACTAGACAACTCTCTCCTTTGCTTGGTTGATCTAAGTAATTAACCCAAACTAATAATCACATAGATAATATACTCTTTGATAAGTAATTGCTGCACAAATATTTTCTATAATGAGCTCTTTAGTGCACCTTGAATCTGAGTCTCACAAAGTCTCTATTTTGGCTTCTACCATTGATTAATGGATTCTTCTTCTTCTCCAATCCTTGGAGGAATTCTATTTTACTTGGTGGCTTCTATAGGCCACAATACCTTATAGGTATTAAGTTTTTAATAGTGTCTTTAGACACTTTGATTATTTACAGATTTTTGTGCCCTTGATTTTAGCAATCAATACACAAAATAATTCTTTGAGAGTAACTAGTTTAACGAACAACTAGTATAGTGCAATGAACCAATAATATTTCCAATCTTAATGCACTTTAATAATATCACCTTATCACTTCTATTAATAAACTCTCAAAATAGTTTCTTTTTTTTGATAGGTAACAGTATATTTATAGCGGGTTTTTTAAATAGGATCCCAAAACCTTAATTACAGTAGTGGCCGAAGCAGTGAAACTTTAAAACCAAAAATAACGTCCCCATCCCGAGGCCCTGGAAACATAAAACAGAAATAGCGTCCCCGTCTTGGGGCCCTGGAAACTATAGAAAACAAAAGTGCCCGAATAAACTTCGTAGCCGAGAATATCCAAAAAAACAAACCCAAAAACAAGACACATTGAAAACAACGAATGCCAGGGGCCAAGCTAACTGGGCCCTGATCCGTCCTCGGCCCGCTCAATCTGTCGCTGGCCCTTGACAGCGCTTTCCTCCAGCTTGTGACAGAGCTCGGACAATAACTTGGCGACATGAGACGTAGCTTGGGCAGCTGTGTTGAGAGCACTGACCGTAGTATCCAGGAGGCCATGGAGTGCCAGCTTCTGCAACGCATCATCTGACTCAGAGCTGATCACAGTGGGCTCCGGGTTCTCTAGTTTGGCATTCTTGGGGCTTTATGCAGTCTAGCTGGGTCCGAGGGAGGCCCTTTTGCACCCTAAACTGGGAGGAAGGGCCCTGTCAGGTCTTGTGCTCGACGCCCTGCCCTTGCGTGTAGGCCTACGACGCTTCAGGGAAGCAGAATCGGTAGGAGCGGGGGAGCCTTTGGCGTCAGGGGAACTAGGGGGAGAAATGCTAGTTTTGAGGGGCGAGACAGAAGAGAGGAGGGGAATGCTGTGCAGCTGGGGCTGGTTGGCCAGGGCATGTCTGTAGAGAACAACCATGAACCCCTGGTGTAAGGGCCGGGAATGGTTCTTGCGGGCACGCTCAATGGTCAGGCCCAAAGAGTAGAGGAGGAAGCGGGGGGTGCTGATGAGGGTAGCTCCACGGAGGTGGTTAAAATAACTGAGATGGAAGCTAAACAACCACTGCTCGGGATCGTCACAGGTAATATATTGCATTATCGGGACAATGGCTTCGTCGAACGGTGCTGGGAGGTGAGAGCGGAGTAAGTTGGCTTTGTCCCACTGGTTGTCTGGGAAGCGGGAGAGCTCCTCTTCCCAGTTGTGTTTATCCCGTCTGACGACACGGCCTTTCTCCTCGTGGTGGAGGCCGGTGACCTTTGTGAGGAAGTCCTTGGAGATTTTGAAGTGCAAACCCTTGAATGTAACTTCCCTATCGTTCCATGACTCCAAGAACCCTTGGGTGATCTCGTCGTCATGGCTAGCGAATTTGCTAAAAAATGGCATAAATTTCTTGGCATCGAAGAATAAGCGAGCAGGGCCGCTCAACTCGAGGACAGGGGGCTCCAAAAAAATAGCTTTGGACACCATGGGGGATGAGCTGGCAAGGTGGGGACAGAGGGGGCAGAAAATGCCAGATCGGGGAAGAAAGAGCAGGGGAGGGGGAATGCGACTGCGGGATGGGACAGGGAGGGGAATAAAAATGCCGTGCAATGGCTTGAGAAGGGGGAGCACTTCCAGCTTTGGAAAGTAGCACACGCGGCTGGGATCGACACGACGGAGAGGGGGCTGAGGGGGCACACCAGGCTGCTGACACGCAAGGATGGGAAAGGTCCACTGCCAAAGCGCCAGTTGGCGGATGCTAAGCAAAGGAGCACCGAGAGTGAGCCACATCGGAGTTGACCTCAAACGGGTTGGCATGGCACGGGAATCAGGCGACGTAGAGATCAAAGCGAGAATGAAGGGGAGTTCTGCCATGCACAAAAAAATGGGTCTTACAAGGCTGCCAGCTGGCCAGCGCGGGTAGCTGACAAGGTAGGGGGTGTGGGCCACTGCAGAGAGGACCTGGGCGGTCCTCACGCGGATAGGGTGGCGAGCCGACGGGTCGACACGGGGCCGAGAAGCACTGAACAACGGATGCACACGTCGGGGGGACTTCGTTGCCCAGCCACGGGGAAGACTAGACACCCGAGAGAACATCATGATTGGGGTGGTCCTACATCGTAATTTGGATTAGGCCTGCAGGGAAGTGCGAGGTCCAGGTGGTGAATTCTCCAACAGTGATGCCTAGATTAGCCATGAAGTCAGCAGCCCTGTTGCCTTCTCTGAGAACATGCTAGAAAGTGTGATCGGGGAAGCCCTGGAGCAGGAAGAGGGCCTCCCGGATGGAGTTCTGGAATCGCCAGGAATAGGACTCGGGCTTGTTGGCGCCTCTGATAATGACTTGGGAGTCGCCTTCAATAATAAGTTTTGGGGAGGAGCCCCTGAGAGCCGACAGACCACTGAACAGGCCAGCAGCTTTGACAAAGTTGTTAGTTTGCCTGCCCAGCAGGACCGCGAAGGCAGTGACCAGATTCCCGAAACCATATCTGATAACCCCGCCAGCCCCAGAGGGCCCGGGGTTGCATTCGGAAGCGCCGTCAAAATTGAGCTTGAGCCACCCGGGGGGGGAGTCCATCTGATCAGGGAGCGATGGGAAGGGGCTGGAGGGGAAGTAGGGGGGGTGATCTGGAAGCCAAGGGAGGAGAGAAGGGAAGCTTCTCTCGATCGCCTGGGTTATGCAGAAAGGGGAATGAGGCGGGAATTCTCAGTGGCAAAGGAGACTGCTTTGGATACCAACCTCTAGGGGGAGCAGGCCGGGGAAGAAAAGGCTCGTCGGTTACGCTCGAGCCAAATTTTCTAGAGCAAGTGAGGAAGGCAAGCCTTATAGAGGAAGCGGAGAAAGGGATGGGCAAAGGGGGTGGGCCACTGAGACAGGAGGTCAGAAATGGAATTGGGGGCCGCCCATTGAATGGAAAAATGGGAGAGGATGAGGCCCAGAGCTTCGAAAGAGAAGGTGCAGTTTAAGAAAATGTGGTTGGTAGACTCCCAAGTGGCACAGCAGAGGAAACATCTGTTGGGGATTTGGAAACCTCGCTTGATCAGATTTTTGATCGTGAGGATTTTATTTTGGACGGCCGCCCAAATGAAATGGCTAATTTTGGGGATCAATTTCTTGGACCAGACCAACTGAGTCGGGAAGGTGGTTGCCCTCGAGGTTCTCTGAATATGGTAAGCAGACTTGATTGAAAAAATGCCACTGGGAGAGCCATGCCAAATGCATCTATCACTGTCATCAAAAGAAGGGATTACTGTCGCACTGAGGATGCGCTGAAGTTTGGCAGCTTGAAGCGGGAACCTGGGGTTCAGGATGGGTTTCCAGGTGGTCTGTCCCTGACACTGGGTCATGTAGTCAGACACTCTGGGTCCATGGTCCGCAAGCCCAGGTTTGAGAAGAAGGAGTTCTTTGTTCGAGCTCAGGGCCTCATCGAGGATCCATCTGTCCTCCCAGAAGTCAATCTTGGCACCGTCTCCAAGGATCCATCTGGTCCCTTGCTGAACAATATCTCTGGTGGAGAGCAGGGCCTTCCAGAAGGCAGATCCATCGCGGGGCTGGGTATCCCCAAGGAAAGGGTGATTGTGGCAGTACTTCCTACGCACAATGCAAACCCATTCGTCGGGGGTATTGGTATGAACCTTCCAGGTATGTTTGGACAGGAGGGCCTTATTCATGGGAACCACCCGTCTGAGCCCGATCCCTCCCTCATCTTTAGGGTGACAGACCAGGGGCCAGAAGACCAGGGGAATCCTTTTCTTGTCTTTGCCTCTCGACCAGAGAAAAAGTTTTTGAATTTGCTCAATGAGAGTAGCAATGGAGGCCAGAATTCTGAAGACCGACATGAAGTATATCGAAATGCTTTGGAGAACGGATGCCAAGAGAGTGGCTCTGCCAGCCTGAGAGAGAAGGTGGCATTTTCAGGGGGCAAGTTTTCTTTGAATCCGCTCAATCACCCCATTCCACAAAACCTTGGAAGATGCCCCTGTGAACAGAGGAAGCCCGAGGTAGGAGGAAGGGAGGGAGCCGGGGGAGCAGCCCAGGATCCGCTTGATTTTGATTTGTCTAGCCACGGGGGTGTTGATGAAGTAAATCTTGCTTTTTTGCAGGTTAATTTTTTGCCCAGCCGCCTCCTCGTACAGGGTAAGGATGCTCTTGAGGGCCTTAGCCTGAGGGACCGAGGCCGAGGAGGCAAGAATGGTGTCGTCCACAAACTGCTGATGGGACACGGGGGGGAGGTCCTGCGCCGGTCTGATGCCCGAGATAAGACCGCGAGTAACAGCGTTCAAAATGGTTCGTCCCAGGGCCTCGGCCAGGATAATAAAGAGAATCGGGGATAGGGGGTCACCTTGGCGGAGACCTCTGGAACTGGGGAAGAACCCGGTCGGGGAACCATTGACCAGGATAGAGAACCAGGGGGAGGACACGCACTTGTTGATGAGATGGACCCAGGAGGGGTGAAACCCAAATTTGAGGAGGACCTTGGACAGGAAGCTCCAATCGACCCTGTCAAAAGCCTTGTTCATATCGAGCTTGAGCAGGAAATGGGCCTTTCTGGAAAGAACAGCTGAGTGAATGGCCTCATGCATGATTTTAACCCCGTCAGTAATCAGCCTACCTTTGACGGAGCTTCCCTGGCAGGGGGAAATGATCAGGGGAAGAATGTATTTAAGGCGTTTTGTCATGGCTTTAGTCAGAATTTTATAGAGGACGTTGCACAAGCTGATGGGACAGAAGTCTGACAGGGACCTTGCAGCCAGGGTCTTTGGGATCAGGGCTATGAAGGTGGTGTTGATGCCTCTAGGAAAGGATCTGGCAAACTGCAGGTCCCGGATGGCAGTGCACACATCAAGGCCCACAATGTCCCAGAAAGCCTGGAAGAAGCGGGGAGGAAACCCATCCGGGCCCGAGGCTGCCTCAGCCTTCATGGAAAAGGTGGCAGCATGGATTTCTGAGTCCGACAAGGCTTGAACCAGCTTTGCATTAGCCATGGCCAGGACGGATGTCGGGATGTGCTCCAGAAGAGAGTCGGCCGCCTTTGAGGACATAGGAGGTCCATCACCCAGGAGCTCTTGGAAGAAGTGGACTGCCTCGACTTGGATGTCCTCTTCCTTGTTGATTATACTACCATTGCTATCAACCAGCTCGACAATTCTGTTGGAACCCCTGTTTCGGAGGGTCGATGCATGAAAGAACTTGGTGTTTGCATCGCCATCTTGGATCCATAGAGCACGCAACTTCTGCCTCCAAAAGGTTTCTTCCCTGGCTAGGATATTGTGGTACTCGCTGAGGGCAGTGCATTCCTCTTCCCTGAGGCCGAGCTCTTGAGAGCCAGCTTGGAATCTGGACTCAATGTCATCGAGTTTATTTTTGATAGCCTCCTTGCTTTCAAAGATATTACCGAACACTTCTTTGTTCCAAGTATTGAGGTGTTCCTTGAGGCGTCTCAACTTGTGGAAGACCTATTTGGCAGGGCGGCCAGGGACAGGGGGAGCTCACCAGTAGCTGACCTGGGCCCGGAGTTCGGGGTGGTGAAGCCACATGGACTCAAACCGGAAGGGTCTCCTTGGGGGGGGCGATGATCAATCTCGAGGAGGAGGGGGCTGTGATCAGACCCGATTTTGGGGAGGGCCAATAGGGAGGCATCGGAAAAAATGGGGAGGGCTTCCTTAGACAAGAACACTCTATCTAACCTTACCTGAATGTGGTTGGGTCTAGCTCGCTTGTTGGACCACGTGAACCGGGCACCCTTCAGGCTGACATCCATGAGCTCATTATGGGCGGTAAAGGCCCCAAAGTCATCCATGCTTTTGGTTCTAACCTTTGAACCCCCACATTTGTCAAAGGAAAATAGGGGGTTGTTGAAATCCTCGAACATGATCTAGGGCAGGGCAGCGAAGGCTTCTCTCATCGAGCTGATTTCCTACCAGAGCCTTGCTTTCTCAACGGGACTGTTGGGGGCATAGACGTTGGATAGGATCCATGATCGCTTAGAGTTGAGGCAGTGGACCAGAATGTTCATGATCCTGGGCGACGAGGAAATGAGCCTTCCCTCGTAGGATCGAGGGTCCCACATGCACATGAGGCCCCCGGCTAAGCCAGCCACGGGGGTGGAGAGAAGTTCACAGTTGCGCCAGGTAGCATGGGCAATTCTTCGGGCGGTGGCGTCATCTATCTTGGTCTCCTATAGGAGGATGAAGGACGGGCGGTGGTCCCTGCGGAGTTGACCGAGGATCCTTTTCTTGGGGACCCCATTGAGTCCCCTGATGTTCCAGGAGATTAACTTCATTTGGCACCCTTTTGGGGTCGCTTGCCCCCATTTCCAGCCTGGGCGGGAAGTTTGGATCGGGCATCGTTCGCCTTGCGAAAGCTCGTGCCAACGTCAGGTAGCGTAGTTTGGGAACCGCTAGCAATGTCATCCTTGGTGATCCTAGACCATTGTTTGCACTGGGTGGGCCGCCCTCATTTACCTTTGTTGCCAAAATCTGTGGTAAAGGATCTGCTCTGAGTCATTTTGGGGCTGACTTCATCAGAATTGAAAGGAGAGCTGCCTTCGGTCTCATCATTAGATCGCTTAGACCCACACACCAAGGGGGTAGGTTTCGGGAAGGATGCCTGGGGGGTCGGGGTCAGAAGGGGGTGGGGGGGAGGGTTGGGTCCCGGTAGCAGTCGGGGCTTGCGAAGGAGCCAGAATGGGGTGCGGGGGGGGATCTGGGATCGAGACCCCGGAGGGGTCGTTGGGGGGGACACCCTCCGAAAAAGCCTCAAGGGCCTGGGGGCCCGAAGGGGAAACATCCTTGAGGGGAGTGCTAGGGTTGGGATGAGATGGATCCTAGGAGGGGGCCCGACCAGAGCTGGGCGGGGGATTGGGATTAGGGCCTTTCGCTTTCCTGAAATTCGGGCATTGGTGAGGGAGGTGGCCTTGAGAGTTGTAGGAGGTGCAAAATGTAGGTTTATTTTCGTAAATAAGGGTTTGGCACCAGAAGAAGGACCCAGAAGAGATGGTCACCGAGGAGGGGAGCTCAGATTCAAGGTTGGCGTTGGCACAGAACCTTGCATGCACCATGCGAGAGCCAGCCTTGGTCGCAGGATCAAAGGCCACTAGGTCTCCAACCGACTGGGCGATGAGCTTAAGAACGTCTTCACGCCACAGATGAAAGGGGAGGTCCGGGAGGCAAACCCAGATCGAAGCAAAGTTGATGCTTTGGGTGCTGGGATGAAAATCTGCACCATAGCGTCTGAGAAAAAGGCTCTTGCGACCCAAGAACCAGGGCTCGCCCGATAGGATCTTCTCAGCATCCTCGTTGTTGTTGAGTTTGATAATGAAAAAGCCTCTGGACAGGGCAACCAGCTGGATATGGCCGGAGACCTTCCATTTGGTGGCCGCCCATTTGCGGATCATCTCCATGTCTGGGCGCCCGCCCAGGAACTTCCCAACCAAGGAGGATGAAGAATCGAAAACCAGGGAAGAGTAAACCTCCTCCTAGATGGAAATGTGGGTGCCTTGGAGGGAAAGTCCGACACCCAGGTCCCGTGCAGGGGTCCTGGAGCCCGCCAAAACCTGATGGTAGGAGGGTTTAGGGCCTCCCGAGGCTCGGCTCAAAATAGTTTCTAATGCACTTATATTCACTGCAATTTTTTTAATGTGGTCCTCTTTTCAATAATCAAATAATAGGAAGAATATATCTAACTCCTATTAATGTGCAAGTAATGAACCTTAACAAAAACTATCTTCTGCACTTCTTTGAGGACTTAAAATGCAACCTTCTATTTTACAACTTCTAAATTCGAATAAGGTGCTCAATGAAGTTAAGTAGTAATCTGAATAAGTGTTCAAGTAATGAACCCTTTTTGCACCTAAGTTGCTTACCTTAATGATGAATATCTTGATGAGTTGATTTACCAAGTATCTTGTATAGAATGGTGGTTGTCCAAAACTATGAATGCTTCTAGTATTCTGCTCTTTAGTAGATGATTTCCAACTTCTCCTTCAGGATATGGCCTAGAAATTCTGAAGTCTTCTAGCTAGTAATGCTATCTTGATTGCTACCCTCTAGCAGTCAATCTATTAATTGAAATATTGGCATTCAGGAACTCTTTCAGTATTTTACTATGAATATATCAAATATCTATATGTACCTTCTTTAGCTATGAAGGGAAATCTTCAAATATTCTTGGATTTGGAAGGTATATTCTACCTAAGTTCTTCTTAAACCTCCTTATCAATTTTTTAACTTCAAACATGATTTTATTCTCAAAATTTTGAATATCTTGAGGTCTTCAATATTCTTCTTTGAGATTTAGCACTCCTTATCAAATTATTCTTCTTTTAGGCTTGTTGTCGGATGGTGACAATTGTCCCAAATATTTCACTGTCTTATGTAGTAAATTTCTCCAATGATTTCTATTAGGAACTTCTTTGATGGATTTTCCAATTTCTAGAATGAGGCTCTCCAAGCCTTCTCCTTGAGACCTCTCCAAGGTCTTTAATCTTATAGTTTTTTTAGTATTCTTGATGAGACATTTCCTTCAACCTTCAGCTTTGGATGTTTTGGCAATAAGATCTCTCTAGTGGATCTCTGAAGTCTGCTTCTTTTGAAATTAATTATAGGGCCTTACTAGTCCTTCTTCAATATTCTAAGGATGGAAGTTCTTTTAATGAGACCTTTGGTGGGTCTCTTCAGCTTCTTCTAGAGGAATTCTTCAATCAGCAAAGGAGATCACCAATATCCTATATTTCATGGAATATTCTATGGAGTCTTCTTCAGGTTCAAGGATTCTATGGTATTTTCTAGCAATAAGGCTTTTGTGGCCTTTTTCAGCAATGTGTAGGTCTACAACAGGGCTTCCTTCAGTTTCATTTTTATGCAACAAGATATTAGTAAGCTGATTCTAAATCTTGTTAATAATGAATCTTCACTAGTTGATTTGTCAATCTAGTGGAGTAGAATGCTAAATCCTACTCTTCACGAGTTTTTCAAAAACCCTATGGAAAGACTCTAGCCAAATGCAATCTAAAAAATTCTAGGACTGATATCAGCTTCCCCTCTCAATATCTCCCATGACTTTCTTATTTCTAGTAACCTACTATGGCTCTCCTTATTCCTATTGATCTACCATGGCTCTGATACCACTATTAGCTTTTGCTATTATGAATCAAGGGAGAATCCAATAATAGGATATAGAATATGTTTAAATATACTATAAATGGTAAGTGATAAAAATAGTACAATGCTATATGGAGGAAATGAATACTCCTGAATTGATGATAAGAACTGCATTGTATCCATCACCAATCTATATGGTAATCTTGTAGAGTATATCTGCTACTACCTACAACAATATGTAAAAACTCACTATGAGACCCTTTATATAGAAAGATGGATTGCTTGGCCAACACTCTTCCTAACCTGCACATAGACACGTGTGCATTTATTACATTACTTGAAGTAACTTGCTAACTACCCCCTAAAGTAATATCCTACTCTAGTTATGTACCATAGATGGTATATTTACTTAACCCAAATGATGTAATATACTCTAACCATTCATGACGCTTTGAAATGTGGAAGGTGCATTGATCACGACAAATGGCATAATTCATAATGATGCTCATGAGTATGAAATACGATTTTGGAAATATCTTCATCTTTGAGATTGATTTGATGGTACCCAGAGCAAAGATCTAATTTGGAGAAAAAAATAGCCCCATGTAGCTCATTCAATAATTCATCCACCATAGGGATAGTTAACTTATCCTTAATGGTGATCTTATTGAGCTCATAAAAATTGATACATAATTATCATGACCCATATTTCTTTTGCACCAATAATATAGGAGAATAGTAAGGGTTATTTCTAGGTTGAATGAATCGAGCTTTTAATAATTCCTATACTAACTTATCTATTTTTTACTTAAGGGCATGAGGATATTGGTACGACCTAATATTAGGTGATATACTAATAGGTACCAATTAAATGGTATGGTCATGGGAGTGATGTGGTGGGAATTTTGATGGTTAGACAAAACTTACGTTGTGCTTTTTCAAAACAAGTTGCAAGTCTTCTAGAATTTTATCCACCTCTAAAGTAGGTGGTTGGATTACAAATATTTGAGAGATGACCCTATGAGAAGATTTTTTCAATAACTTCTTCATACAGTGTTAGGAACCTACTATTAAAAATAAGCACATACACAAAATACTGAAAATAAACAAAAATTCATGCAATATCACAATGCAAAAAAGTAAATGCAAAAATAAATACTCTCATAATAACATTGAATCACAAGCCTTTTCAAGGGGGTAACCTCCTTCAATATTTCATTAATTGGCAAAATAATCCATTCGTACATGGGTCCATGTCTTTTAAAGAGAAACTCCATGTAACCCTACCATAAGGCTCAAGAGTTGGCTGTTGGCAATTTTGGGTACCTTGAGTACATTGCCTTTGCTCAAGTATAGTTGTTGTCATTGATGTCAAGGAGTTCTTGAAGCAATTTGTTTTTATGTCAAAGAATGTGTTTTGATGAAGGTTTCAGTTGGTCAATAAGTCTCCAAGAAAATCAGAGTAGCCTAGTTGCAAAAGATCAAGAAAAAGATAAGTTAGAAAAAGTTTGCAGGCGGCTGGAAAAACTGTCGCGATTTCGCGACATGTTTTAGGAGAGAGAAAGTGCTGGCAAAACTGTCACGATTTCGTGACATGTTTGAGGAGAGAGAAAGTTCTGGAAAAACTGTCACGATTTCGCGACATGTCGGAAGGTAGAGAAAGAAAAGTGTCACGATTTCGCGACACATTGCCAGGAAAGTTGTTCGGACGAGCAAGTGTCACGATTTTGTGACATGTTGCAGAGAGAGAGTCAAAAGCAAAAGTGTCATGATTTCATGACATGCTAAAAGACAAAGTGAGGTTGATTTGTGACAAGCTGCAAAAATCAAAGGAAGGACTATCACGATTTCACGACATGCTGAAAAGCTCAAAGTGAGAACTGTCACGATTTTGTGACTTGCAGCAAAGAGTAGAGCCTGAAAGGAGAAGCGTCGCGATTTCGACGGAAGTTGAAGTGTCACGATTTCGTGACAGGTGGAGAAAGCGTTGAAAGCCAAAAGCGTCTGATTTCGTGACAGGTCAAAGAAGTTGTAGGATGAAAGTGTCACGATTTTAAGTTGAGTTGGGCTTGGTGAGAAAGTGTCACGATTTCGGCAAGAAGTGTCATGATTTCGTGATAGAGTTGCAGATGACATCAGCAGAAGCAGATGTGTCACGATTTCATGATAAAAGCTGAGAGGAAGGCCATGAAGACGAAAGCGTCGTGATTTCGCGACAAAGTTGCAGATGACGTCAACAAAAGGCAAAGGTGTCACGATTTCGCGATAGAAGCGGAGAAGAAGGCTTTGAAGTCTAAAGCGTCATGATTTCATGACAGAAGTGAGATGACGTCAACAAGAGGCAAAGGTGTCACGATTTCATGACAGAAGCACAAAGGAAGTCGACAAAGGCAAAAGTGTCGCGATATCGCTACAGCAAGCTATAGAAGGTGTACGACAGGCAAAGGTGTCGCGATATCGCGACATGTTGAAGTTTCATGCCAGAAGCTACAAGGAGGCAGTGAAGCCGACAAAGTTAAATCTGGGCCGACGTAGCGCAGGGTTTTGCAGCCGACGTGATTAAAGGGTAAACAGCCGACTAAGATCAAGGTTCTAATCTTGAGATTATGAGTATAAAAGGAGGGTTGTTTGAAGAGTTTGATCATCGATCGAAGTGTGCGTTCGAAGAGTGGCGTTCGTAGATTTAGTGCGACAGTGAAGTTCGATCATCCGAAAAGCAGAGTGCAAAGATCGATAGTAGTATAAGAGTGCATTTCGTCGAATCTTCTAAGTGTAGGAGACTGTAAGGAAACAGAGTGCACGAAGACGATACTGCTGTGAATGCGTAGAAGTGCAAAGGTCATTGTTCGATCGAGTGCAGCTGTGACGGCAAGAAAATAGCGAAGGACTATATTTTATGCAGAATAGAGGAAGAGGACAGACCTGTGCCAGACCGAAGGATTGTGTTTGGTGCAGATCAGAGGAAGAGGAAGAGGGCATTTGTGCCAGACCGAAGGACTGTGTTTTGGTGCAAATTCGAGGACCAGCTTTGCGGTGACAGAGTTGAGGACAGAGATCTCCAGCCAGAGCAGGGAAGACAGGTGTCTTCTGTGGATAGAGTTCCACTTGCTAAGGGCAGAGGAGGTAGAGGTCTTCTAGAGGATCACCAGCCAAAGCAGAATTAGGGGAAGGTGTCTCCTTTGAGCTGAGGCTCATAAACATTGTAATCGGGAAGGATTCCCAGAGGACTTTGATATAACTTTTAGAAGAAAATTTTTATCCGTGGAGTAGCCCACCTTGGGTGAACCACGTAAATTGTTGTGTCACTTTGTGGATTATATTTTGTGCATTGTTTTGATTACTGCTATTATTACTGCTATCTTTATTCTGCATGTTATTGATTTGAAAGTTGCTTTGAAAGAAAAAGTTAAAAGTGGTCTTATACTGTTCACCCCCCCTCTCAGTATAAGCTTGTGTTCTTCAATTGGTATCAGAGCAGGTCTCTCCAAAAAAAGCATAACAGCTTGGAGAAGGATCTTTCGAAAGAACATACAGTTTCAGAAAAGGATGAAGAGGTTAAGTTCGATCTCTAAAGTGAATTCTTCTGGGCTTTAAGAATTTCAGGGAAGAGAGTTCTGTTCTCAAGAATCATGACAGGAAGAAGAGATAGCAAGATCAATCTTCAGCCTGAAGAACGATGGATTCCAGTTGGTCACAAAAAGAACAATCATCCAAGGCATCAAAACAGGTTACATAATACTTTCCATGGCTACTATTTTTCTTGCAAGAAATTTGGTCACAAAGCTATACATTGCATTAAATCCGTGAATAGCCATAGTAAGGAAAATGTTAACTCTTTTGCACCTCTTTTGGATAAAAATGTCATATGTTACAATTGCAAGAATGTTGGGCATATAGCAAGGATGTGCAGTTTGAATAGACCTAGCCTAAAGTCTGCTAAAAAGAGAAATGAGATCAAGTCTAAGTCAATGATAGTTCAAACTGCTTTTCATGCTCAAGACAAAGCAGAGAAATGGTATCTTGATAGTGGTTGTTCAAAACATATGACTGGTGAAAAAGATAAGTTTTTGGTCTTAAAAAACACAAACAGAGGAACAGTTAGTTTTGGAGATAACAGGTCTACTAAAATCTGTGGTAAAGGGACTCTTAGCTTGGATGGGAAATCTAAAACTAAAAATGTGCTTTATGTAGAAGGTTTAAGACATAATATTCTAAGTGTGAGTCAACTTTGTGATCAAGGACACATAGTATCTTTCTTTTCAGATAGATGTGAGATTCGTAAAGAAAAAAATGGAAAACTCATTGCTAGTGCTACAAGGACTCCAAACAATCTTTACATGCTAAGTGAGATAAAAAAGGAAAAGTGTTTTCTAACTCAAGAAGATGAGAGTTGGTTATGGCATAAAATATTGGGGCATTTGAGCTTTGATAATCTTGTCAACATTAGTAACAAGGAAGCGGTTAGAGACTTGCCCAAAATAAAAAGGCCCCATAACACCATTTGCAGTCCTTGTCAACATGGAAAACAGACTCAGAACCAATTTTTAAATCAAAAGGGTATACTTCTTCAAAACCATTAGATCTCATTCATACTGATTTATGTGGCCCCACCAGAACTCAGAGCATTCAGGGAGAAAGCTACTTCATGTTGTTTATAGATGATTATTCTAGAATGACTTGGGTGACCTTTCTCAAAGAAAAATCTGAAGCTTTTGAAAAATTCAAAGCTTTCAAAGAAATGATTGAGAATGAGATTGAAAAGAGAATCAAATGCTTGAGATCGGACAGAGGAGGAGAGTTCACCTCTAATGAATTTGTGGAATACTGTGAGCAACAGGGAATTAAAAGAGAATATTCAGTAGCAAGAACTCCTCAACAAAATGGAGTAGTTGAAAGAAAAAATAGAACTATTGAAAATATGGCTAGAGCTATGTTAAATGAGTCAAAACTTTCAGATGGTTTCTGGAAAGAGGCAGTCAAGACAAGCAGTCTACATTATCACCAGGGCCCAACTTAGAGTAAATCATCATAAAACTCCTTATGAGTTGTGGAAAGGAAGACCAGCTACAGTAAAACATTTCAAAGTGTTTGGGAGTAAGTGCTTCATCAGAAGGGAAGATCAGAACTTGGGTAAGTTTGATCCTAGGTGTGATGAGGGAATTTTTCTTGGTTATTCCAGCAGAAGCAAGGCTTACAGATGCTTCAACAAAAGAACGCATACAGTCGTAGAGAGCATAAATGTAACAGTTGATGAAAAGACAGGGATAAGAGAACCTATCAAGGAAATCAGTGATGAAATCTGTCAAGAAGAATTCAGAGAGGTCTCAGATGAAGAAGAAGAAAAATAACAGTTGCTTCCCAAAACTCCGTCACGATATGTTCAGAAACATCATCCCAAAGATTTGATCATTGGTGATCCAAACAGCAGACAAACTAGAAGAAGAGTCATTCCGGCACACGATTCTACAAATATTTCTTTATTATCTCAGATTGAGCCAAGAGATTTCAGTGAAGCATGTGCAGATAAATTTTGGGTAAAAGCAATGGATGAAGAGCTAAATCAAATAGAGAAAAGTGAAACTTGGGATTTAGTTCCAAGACCTAAGAACAAGAATGTCATTGGCACAAAATGGATTTTCAGAAATAAACTCAATGAGGATGGAAAGATTGTCAGAAACAAAGCCAGGTTGGTTTGCAAAGGTTATGCTCAAGTAGAAGGTGTTGATTTCGAAGAGACGTTCGCTCCTGTTGCTCGTCTCGAAGCCATCAGAATGTTTTTGGCCCTTTCAAGCTTCAAAGCATTCAAGGTGTATCAAATGGATGTGAAATCAGCCTTTTTAAATGGAGTTTTGGATGAAGAAGTCTACGTAGAACAGCCAGAAGGCGTGTCTCTCTCAGATCAATCGGACTATGTGTGCAAACTGAAAAAGGCCTTGTATGGGTTAAAGCAAGCACCTAGGGCTTGGTATTCAAGACTTGACAGGTACCTTCATGAGCAAGGTTTCAGGAAAGGTGTGGCAGATAGCAATTTGTATATAAAAGATAAAGGTAATGATATGCTGATTGTAGTTGTCTATGTTGATGATATCATTTTTGGGGGAAATAATACCCAGATGTGCAAAGATTTTGCTAACACCATGCAAAAGGAATTTGAGATGTCTATGATTGGAGAGTTGTCATTCTTTTTGGGTCTTCAGATTGCTCAATCAAAAGACGGTATATTTCTCTCTCAAGGAAAGTATATCAAAGAAATGTTAAAAAAATTTGGGATGATGGACAACAAACCTGTATGTACTCCAATGACTACGGGGTGCAAGATGAGTAAAGATGATGAATCTCCAGTGGCAGATCAAAAATTGTACAGATCGATGATTGGCAGTTTATTATATGTTACAGCTACCAGACCAGATATCATGCAGGCTGTTGGGTTAGTAGCCAGATTTTAGGCTGCTCCGAAAGATTCTCATGTTATAGCAGTTAAAAGGATATTCAGATATCTGAAGGGAACTATGGACTTTGGGCTTTGGTATCCCAAAGGTGATGATTTCACTCTCACAGCCTATACAGATGCAGATTGGGCAGGCAGTAATGATGACAGGAAAAGCACCAGTGGTGGAGCATTCTTTCTAGGAAAGAGTTTGGTTTCTTGGCTAAGTAAGAAACAACCTTCAGTTTCTTTATCTACAGCAGAAGCTGAATATATAGCAGCAGTGGCTGGGTGTACACAAGTTCTATGGATGAAAACCACCTTGGAGGATTTCAAAGTCAAGCATGAACAACCCATCTCCATATTTTGTGATAATACTAGTGCCATAAGTATTTCCAAAAATCCGGTAATGCACTCAAGGACAAAGCATATTTCCATCAAGTATCACTTTCTAAGGGAGAAAGTGCAAGATAAACAGGTCAAGGTAGAATATGTGTCTACTAAAGAGCAGATTGCAGATATCTTCACAAAACCTCTTCCAAGAGATACATTTGAGTATCTAAGGGAGAAATTGGGAGTTGTACTCCCACCCCAGAATTAATCACCTCATCAGGAGGTGGGGGAGGGACTAAGCTAAGAGGCTCATTCTTAGTCCCAAGCCCCAAAGGTGACCCTTTGCCATTGATGACAAAGGGGGAGAGATATGAGTAAGGGGGAGAGCTTCAAGTGAAGAGGAAAGCTTCAAGTCAGGGGAGCAAAATTTCAAAGAAGATTGTGGGTTTCAGTTTTGGCTCTTGAAGATGTGTTTTTAGTAAAGGTTTGCCATCAATGACAAAGGGGGAGATTGTTGGCAATTTTGGGTACCTTGAGTACATTGCCTTTGCTCAAGTATAGTTGTTGTCATTGATGTCAAGGAGTTCTTGAAGCAATTTGTTTTTATGTCAAAGAATGTGTTTTGATGAAGGTTTCAGTTGGTCAGTAAGTCTCCAAGAAAATCAGAGTAGCCCAGTTGCAAAAGATCAAGAAAAAGATAAGTTAGAAAAAGTTTGCAGGCTGGAAAAACTGTCACGATTTCGTGACATGTTTTAGGAGAGAGAAAGCTTGGCAAAACTGTCATGATTTCGTGACATGTTTGAGGAGAGAGAAAGCTGGCAAAACTATCACGATTTCGCGACATGTTTGAGGAGAGAGAAATTTTAGGCAAAACTATCGTGATTTCGTGACATGTTATTTGGATGGAAGGAGAAGGAGAGAAAGAAAAGTGTCACGATTTCGCGACAAGTTGCAGGAAAGTTGTTCGAATGAGAAGTGTCACGATTTCGTGACATGTTGCAGGAGAGATATTCTCAAAGAAAAGTGTCACAATTTCATGACATGTTTAAAGAGTGTGCGATTTGACATAAGGTGAGTCGTGATTTTGTGACTTAAGAGTAAGGAGAAGCGTCACGATTTCTGATGTTGATGTGTGATTTGTGAAAAAGTAGTTGTAGGGAAAAGTGTCACGATTTCATGACATGTTGAGTTGAGGAAGAAGTGTCACGATTTGATGACGAGTTAGATGACATCGCAAGAGGCGATGGTGTCACGATTTCATGACAAAAGTCGAGAAGAAGGCCATTTGAAGATGCAAGAGCGTCATGATTTCATGACGAAGTTGAGATGACGTCAACAAGAGGCAAAGGTGTCACGATTTCATGATAGAAGCCGAGAAGAAGGCTTTGAAGTCTAAAGCGTCACGATTTCACGATAGAAGTGAGATGACGTCAACAAGAGGCAAAGGTGTCACGATTTCACGACAGAAGCGCAAAGGAAGTCGACAAAGGCCAAAGTGTCACGATATCGCCGACAACAAGCTATAGAAGGTGTACGACAGGCAAAGGTGTCACGATATCGTGACATGTTGAAGTTTCACGCTAGAAGCTACAGGGAGGCAGTGAAGCCGACAGAGTTAAATCTGGGCCAACGCAGCACAGGGTTTTGCAGCCGACGTGATTAAAGGGTAAACAACCGACTAAGATCAAGGTTCTAATCTTGAGATTGTGAGTATAAAAGGAGGGCTGTTTGAAGAGTTTGATCATCGATCGAAGTGTGCGTTCGAAGAGTGACGTTCACAGATTTAGTGCGACAGTGAAGTTCGATCATCAAAAAAGCAGAGTGCGAAGATCGATAGCAGTATAAGAGTGCATTTCGTCGAATCTTCTAAGTGTAGGAGACTATAAGGAAACAGAGTGCATGAAGACGATACTGCTGTGAATGCGTAGAAGTGCAAAGGTCGTTGTTCGATCGAGTGCAACTATGATGGCAAGAAAATAACGAAGGACTATATTTTATGCAGAACAGAGGAAGAGGACAGACCTTTGCCAGATCGAAGGATTGTGTTTGGTGCAGATCAGAGGAAGAGGAAGAGGGCATTTGTGCCAGACCGAAGGACTATGTTTTAGTGCAAATTCGAGGACCAGCTTTGCGGTGACAGAGTTGAGGACAGAGATCTCCACCGAGAGCAGGGAAGACAGGTGTCTTCTGTGGATAGAGTTCCACTTGCTAAGGGCAGAGGAGGTAGAGGTCTTCTAGAGGATCACCAGCCAAAGCAGAATTAGGGGAAGGTATCTCCTTTGAGCCGAGGCTCATAAACATTGTAATCGGGAAGGATTCCCGAGAGGACTTTGATATAACTTTTAGAAGAAAAGTTTTATCCGTGGAGTAGCCCACCTTGGGTGAACCACGTAAATTGTTGTGTCACTTTGTGGATTGTATTTTGTGCATTGTTTTGATTACTGCTATTATTACTGCTATCTTTATTCTGCATGTTATTGAATTGAAAGCTGCTTTGAAAGAAAAAGTTAAAAGTGGTCTTATACTGTTCACCCCCCCTCTCAGTATAAGCTTGTGTTCTTCATTGGCTTACATGCAAAATGCCACTCAAGCTAGAATCTTCTACCAAAAATCGGTTACAATATTGATAACGGTTACATGAAATGATCCCACTTGGCTAGGTGCCTTACTTGCCACATACATTACAAAGTATTATAAAATAACATTATATATGGAATCCCCCATGTTGGAAGTGGATCATTACATAAGTAAATGAGAATTACAAAATAACATTAGGATGGGATCCTAACATGTCCTTCCCCTTTGAAAAGCTTTGTCCTCAAATTTGAATATGATAAAATTGGTGCTGGAGTTGTTGAAGAGACTTCCATGTAGCATATTCGCTAGAGTCCACACCATTGAACAAGAATCTTAGTAATGACATGGTTGTAGAGAGTGAGTCTGATGATCCAACTATTCGAGCTTGATCAAGATAGAACCTTCTGCATCCAATTTTGAGAGTGCAGATTGAACCTGTACCTAAGTGCCCACAATATTTTTGATAGAAGAGATATGAAAAATATGATGGAGCTTAGAGGTAGGTGGGAATACTAATTTGTAATGTATGGTACCAATCTGCTGTAAAATATGGTAGGGCCCATAGTGTTTTGTATCAATTTTCTAGCACTTATGAAGCTGTAGAGATGACTGTTTGTATAACTACAAGCAAAGTAAAACCATATCACCCACATCAAAGCTATACTTGGAATAGTGTTGGTCAACTTGGTGCATCCAATTTTGGGCCACATCCAAATTCATCTTCAATTGGCAGAGGACATTGTCATGTTGAATGAGAGTAGTGTCAACTGCATAGACCTTGGAGCTGCTTGGAATGTAAGAGGAAGGCATAAGTGGAGGATGAACAAAAACTACCTTGAAAGGGGTAATCTTGGTCACTGTGTGATAGGAAGTCTTGTACCATGACTCGACCAAAGGAAGCCACTTCGCCCATTGTGTAGGATGATCAAATGCAAAGCAACGAAGGTAGATATCCAAACATTTATTGACAATATCAGTATATCCATCCATTTTTAGATGATAATTTAAACTCATTTTGAGCTAGGTTCCTTCCAAATTAAACAATTCTTTTATTTTTCTTCCAATGTGCTGGTTTGAATGCTCCCTTTGCAATGATCGATGGATGACAACCAACATAGATGATTAACAACCTTTTGCTATAATTTGTGCTTCAAATTGGTTGCTGGGAATGCCTACTTTCATGGTTGTAAGGGTGTATTTGAACACCATAATGAGATCTCTTTGATAGCTCTTCTCACTTGCTTAGAATTTATGCTCCTTATACGACCGCTTGTATGACAGTCCTCGCTTGTGGAGGATATGTCTCTAAGACACTTAGATTTTGTCGTATCTCCTACATAGGATAAGATGTTATGGTGATAAATATTGTAAACAGAGTTATAATAGAATACCTTGATTTGCACCTTCTCTTGCAAGATTCTTTTGCTAGTTCTAATGTCGACTTCTTTGTATTATCTTTTGTAGGCAAGGGCTGATTGAAGTTGTCTTCTCTACTAGACAACTCTCTCCTTTGCTTGGTTGATCTAAGTAATTAACCCAAACTAATAATCACATAGATAATATACTCTTTGATAAGTAATTGTTGCACAAATATTTTTTGTAATGAGCTCTTTAGTGCACCTTGAATCTAAGACTCACCAAGTCTCGATTTTGGCTTCTACCATTGATTAATGGATTCTTTTTCTTCTCCAATCCTTGGAGTAATTTTATTTTACTTGGTGGATTCTATAGGCCACAATACATTATAGGTATTATGTTTTTAATAGTGTCTTTAGACACTTTGATTATTTGCATATTTTTGTGCCCTTGATTTTAGCAATCAATACACAAAATAATTCTTTGAGAGTAACTAGTTTAACGAACAACTAGTATAGTGCAATGAACCAATAATATTTCCAATATTAATGCACTTTAATAATATCACCTTATCACTTCTATTAATAAAATATCAAAGTAGTTTCTAATGCACTTATGTGTACTACCAGAATCAATCAGGATGGTTAGACGTAGGCCTTTAAAAAACCACAACTTCATGGTTTGGGGAGTAGTAATTCTAGCAAGAGCATGAACAAAAATTTTAGCTTGTGATTCTTCCTATATTTCTTCCTCAATTTTGGGTGGTTCCTCTACTGGCTTTGTATCATCATCACTTTTGTCACTAGTGTCAAGCTCATCAACGTCTATGAGGAACAACTTTTTTGGGCACACCTATGTCCATGAACATAATTTTCATCATAATTGTAGGACAAACCTTAGGCACATTGTGCATTTATTTCTTCGGTAGTGAAACATTTGTGTGTAGTAGTTTTATTTTCATTATGATTTTAGAATCTGGGAGGAAAGGAGGATCTAGCTTGTGGAAATTTAGATGTCTATCTTTGAGCTAAAAATTTGGATTCGACCAACCAAGCCAAATTGATAGCCTGCATCATGGTTTGCAGTTTAAACATCTTGATCTTAGCTTGGCAATCATCCTTCAAGCCACTAATAAAAAAAATAATAAAGAACCCTTCATTCAATCCCCTAGTTTTGTTTTCCAATTTTTCAAATTGCATTTGGTAATATCGAACTATAGAATTTTGTTTCAACTTTGTCAATGCTCCTGTAAATTCATCATACTCACTAGGGCCAAATAAAGTGAGTAATTGACACTCAAATTCTTATCAAGAAGGATCGGTAGTATTTTTATACCATTGGTACCACTATAAAGCTTCAGATTCCAAGTTAAAGGAATCCATCTAAACCTGATAGTATCTAGGGACATTATGGAGTGTAAAAAATTGATCAAAATGACACAATTACCCATTTGCATCCTTCCAATTGAACTTAGAATTTCTAAATTAGGCTTCTTAAAGGTAGGATCACAGTCATAGTGAGGGTGAGATTCATTTGTTTCCCTTCCTTTACCTTGATCGGATTGTTTAGTACGATACTTAGACCTTCTTGGACCACCTTGCAATTTGGACTCAATATCTACAAGTTGTTCTTCCAAGTGGTTTTTGGAGGTATGGTAATCATCTCTAAAGCCTTGAAGCTCTTCTTTTATGGATTGATTTACTTTGGTAATGTTATCAAAGGGGATTTTTAGGTATTCCAACAATGAGGTGGTTTGGTCTATCTCTTTTTGATGTCCACGAGTACCAACAACTATTTTAGAGAGTCTTGAACCTCTTTCACTGAATTATTAAAAATAGAAGTGTAGTTACAAGAGTTAC
The DNA here is from genome assembly GCA_028583015.1 of Wollemia nobilis. NCBI lineage: Eukaryota > Viridiplantae > Streptophyta > Pinopsida > Araucariales > Araucariaceae > Wollemia > Wollemia nobilis. Next base: position 3,260,814 of record JAQPPZ010002072.1, on the reverse strand, counting down.
TATTTTTAGTAAGGAGTTCAAAAAATGTTTGGGTGTTATATATCAAACTTATCAACTTGGAATAATTATTATAATGAGCTATATATATCAACACTAGTTTTTGGCACCCCAGTCTTTTCTTTTTAATTTATTATCCTTTTTTTTGATGAGTCTACTCGTGTGGTCGATTTTTGATTTGGAGTTTGGGTTCAAAAGTTGGGTACTGGATCAACTGTCTTTGACCTATGTATTTTGTCTACTGACCACCTTATCATTGCACTCTCTATCCCTATCACCTATACTGCAGTTACTGAAACTAACCCTAGGATTATCTGTACTATACAATTATTAATACTGATAGCTTTATTTTTTCCACTAACAACCTGTAATTTTTGATTGATGCAGATGACTATTACTACCACTATCAACCTGAATGTTACTATCATTGATCCGACCGTTACTTTCACTGACCTAAATGGTACTGGAATATTTTTTACTATCACAGATAGTTGTAGACTCTGTCCCAACTGTTTGGTGCATGTAAAAATTTATTCTTCTATGATAGGGAAGTCCTTATCCGTATGCTTACTTTTATAGGTCGTAAATGCAGGTTTAGCTAAATAGGATGGTTTTGTTTTTGTAGGTTGAATTTTTTGATAGAAAAAGGGTATGTTAAGCAGAGGAGTATGTAATATCTATAAGCCCTATGTTATATCATAATGACGAATAATAGTGCTTAGACCAATATTTTAGGCCACTACCCAAGGAGGATTACACACATACCCTTGAGCATACTATCTACCTCTCTGATAGTACAGGAGTGTAATCATATGGGATGTTGTGTCCTATGGACTATGGATAATACAAGACTAAAAAGCTTCCTATTGGATAATTTTTTTTTAAGCCTAGATGGTCTCCCTAAATACCTAAATATACATGGGAGCTCTATTTTGTGAGTAGGTGTTATTTAAGGCCTAGGTATTGGAGCTTGATCACCCCTCACTTCACTAGACACTTTATGGGCTATCTAGCTTAGCCAATAATGACCAATTCTTCACAATATTTTAAAACTCCTAACATAGAATTTCTAACTATAGATACCTAAAACACATCATGTTTAGGAGACTTCATATGGGTAACTTTATAGACCATATGAATTATATTAGACCTTTCCAAGGCCCAGTAGTGGTCTTAACCACTCATTTAGGGCATCCTAATCCTAAGTAGATCCAACCATTGATATCATCAGCTACAAGCTAGCTACACCTGTAGACAGTTGCTAGACCCCTAGCCACACTGAATGAGAGCGGCTAGCCCTGTAACCAACTTGTGCTCCCAAGATAAGTAAAATTAGTTGCATCTAACCAATTTGCAATGGTTCTTGGGTATTTTTGGCTTGCAAATCTTCTATAAGCCTCACCCTAACTGCTCCATACCATAAGGTTATTGATATTGGCTTCCTTGAGAAGCCAATGTGAGGACTTGGGAAGTCTATAATATGCCTTCCAAAATTGAAGAGAAAGGACCTGATTAGAGAGGAATTCATTGCAGTGAAGCCCTATCGAATTGGAGAGCCATTTTGCATCCCTTGAGGTGTACCAAAGTGATGTCCAATTGTAGTATGATAATTGCCCATGCATCAATGAAGCTTCCAAAGGCCTAAGGAGTAATCTTGTTGTGTTCTCCAACAATTCACTATGAATGCGAGACAATTCACCCCCAAACTGTATCTTGAGACACAACCGACCTTGTGAACACCAATTGCACACCTGAATTGATCATTTTTTATTGAGGATTTCAGAGGACAGATCCCCCATCCTACGATCACTATATTTGATAGTAAGCCGCAGGTGCAACCACTGATGTTGATAGCATATAGCAGAGCCAACTGCTCTGCTTGAAAGTAGCTAGAATTTGATTGGTCATTTTATGCATTTTAGACATAGACTTCACATTCCTTGCATTGTAATTGTTTGCTTATCATAGATTATATACTTTTCAGTATTCTTTCATGCTTTATTTCAATATTTATACGTATTTTATAATTCTTTCATGCATTTCCTTTCTTCCTTGCATTCATTTTGAAACTAGCCTCATCTTGAGAGGCATCATGTGCTATTGATGTGTCTTTTAGTTTTTTTATGTGCAAGTGATAGATTTATTCAAGGGTAAATCATCATTGAGATCATACTCTTGACATCAAATAAGGAGGTAGCTAATAATCCCTCTTATAAGTAAAGTAGTGGAGAAGTAAAAAAACATTGAAGTGCATCTCTCCCCGTTGAGGGGCCACAATCTTGTAATAATTGTATCAAATTGAGGAATTCCCTAAGAGAGAAATATTGTAATCAAGATTCATTATTATTAATAAAGAGAACCCCATATTTTATTATACTTTATATTGCAATGGTCATTTGATTTCCTAATTTCAATTTGTTATATGTTGCAAATAGCATAGGTGCATTATTTTTATTGCTTACAAGTGGTAATCATGGCCAAAACGATCCATTTAATCAGTTTTTTACTCATGTTTTTATATTTTTTTCTTATTGCACGTACACTCGCTTTGAGTGATAGTAGTTAGAAGTACCATCCCCCATCGGCTTCAATGGATAGCTTCACAACCACCCTGATCGTCAGTGGCCAATAGAAAACACAGGAAAAAAAATAGTCAATAGCCTGTTTCTTCATCAGATGAGGATCTACAAGTAAGTAGTCCTCTTTGTGCTTTTATGTTTTCTATACTTGCTTGTGTGTTTAAATGTTAAATCTAGTAATAATTAGAACACATAGTCAAATTTTAAGGGCAAATTGTGAAAATACAATTTCTGTTGCTAGTCGTTGCTAGGAACAGCGACCACTCCTGTCAGTCGTCCTAGAAGCCAATGGCTTGGATCTTAGCTATGCCTATGTACAATGACTATGACTGTGGCCCGTTGATCATAGAGGCAACTACTGTTAGATTTTTTTTTAAGGATTGTGTGCTTGGATTCTAATCAAAGGCTATATCATTTTAGCTGCATGTGCATTCTTTGAAATATAAAGATCATTTGTGTATGCATTTATTTCTGAAAATAAAATGTAATTTTCATGCATATAGGTGAAAAATAATCGAATGTTGTATGATGTATTTTTATTTTCATGCAAATTAAAATGAACCAATCACACACCATGATCCAAGGATAAACATCAGTGGCATTGGGATCTCACATCCAACCCACTAATCAAGACCAATGGTGGAAGTCATTACCACTCGGTTGGATTATTGACATTGTATCATTGTTACCCGTTTGTAGCCAAGGTCGATTCAAGAACTGTATTATCAATGGAAAATTGTATGCACTCCTCTTCGGAGGGTGTATCATTGACCATGGTGTGTTGGGTGAGAATCGATAGTACCTATGCTCCCTAATCGGGTATGGATTTCATCTCCATATCTTGGTGGGTAGATAGCCTGGATGTCATTACCGGGTTTGTCATTGTGAGTGTATAGGTGAAAGCTTTAAATAATCTAAGAATTACATCAACTACTTCAAACATGATAAGAGTTCAGATTGTATTCACAACAAATAAAAACACACGAAACAAGTTTTAGGAAACACAAAGAAAACTTAAATGAGATAATCACCTTGTATACTTTGTTTGTATTAAAACTTACATAAGAGATAATTCACAAGGGTTATGGTCACCACATGGGGCCGTCCTCATTCCAGGATTGAGGTGGCACCCAATGCACCAGAGGGCCTAGATCACCCTAGAGATAACACACTTGACCCTAACATACCTGAATGAATTTTAGGTAGTCTCAAAGGAGACAACACCACTCATGGTGGATCTCCCTAAGAAACCCCGCCCAACAAAACCAACACTAGAACTTCTTGTGATCCAAATGAGATTATTTACAAGCCTAATTTATATCATCACACTAAAATGCTAGATCATCCCAATGAGGGGTGAGATAGAAGGGGTGCGACCATTCACATGCCCATCGTAATACCAAATCCTTTTGATCATGGAGGGTGTCATTTATCCTACCGCAGTATTGGTAAGGAAGGTACGCCTCTTACCCAACCTTGAAAGACCCATCACCTTGAATTCTTAGATCAAGGCACCTCTCATAGGATTTGGCCAATCTCATCCACTTGGGTGGCTATCTGCAATAGTCTTGAACCCAAAAGTGGTATGATATGCCTGTACTAATTAAAGAATATGATATTAATTCATTGGGTGAAACAAATTTGCTATGAACATGAAAGCACTTTTAGAGTTTAACAATAAACTTAAACAAAAAATACCCTATAAATTAGCTTGGCTTATTTTTGTGGTACAACCAGGTGAGTAGACTTGGGTTGTTACATATGGTATCAGAGCAGAAGAGATCTTAAGTTGTAGAACTTTGATTAAATAATTTTGTCTAGATTAACTTATAAATTAACTTACTTCTTTCACCTATAGGTCAAATGGCACGAATGTTGAGAGGTGGATCTTCAGGAAATCCTATGGGAGGTAGGGAGGAAGAAGCCACCAAAAGACCTATAAGGGGACCAAGGATAGGCATAATAAGAGAAGGTCCTCAACGTGAAAGAAGGATGAAATGATTGAATGAACCTCCACCAAATGAGCCTGGTAGGGAGGAAGGAAACCTTGCAAAGGTTGTGCAATTATTACAAACTCATATGGAGAAGCAAAGAGAAGAAATGGCCCAACAAAAAACTCACATGGCCCAACAACAGGAGTTGATTGTTCAACAATAGAAAGTCATAGAAGACTTAGCTAGGGGAAGAGAAACTGGAATAGGCAGGGTAGAGGAAGTACCTAGTGAACCTGTAGGATCCAGTACTGGTAGGGCCAGAGTGAGTAAAGAGTTGGATAGGAACCTAAAGAAGGTTGTAATATCCAAGTTTAATGGGAAAGGTGATGGTGATGCAGTAGAAAATTGGCTAAGTGAACTAGAGTCATACTTTTCCCTGGTGGTTTTATCATCTGAATCTAAAACTACGTTGGTAGTTATGAACATGACTGAAGTAGCCCTAGATTGGTGGAAGTCCTATAAGAAAGGGCATAATATTGAAGCTACAGACCTCAAGTGGGAGGATTTCATTAAGGAATTCAGGGATAGATTTCTAACCAAGCAATATTATGTGGAGAAATTTGGGGAGTTTTCTAATCTACGACAAGAAACTATGTCAGTGCGAGATTACCACCAAAAGTATATTCAACTACTAAAATATGCATCCCAATATGAAAGTAATGAAGAGATGAAGGTTCAAAAATTTATTCTGGGATTGCATCCTAGAATCATGATAGTGGTGAATATGCACAACCCTGTGGATCTTCCTACAACTTTTGATTTGGCACGAAAAGAAGAAGCAAATCAAGAGACTAGAAAAACATACTTTAATTATCAAAAGCTATCTGAAAAGGAAAAATATGAGCTCAGGAAGTGAAAGAGTGTTGGGTTTATGAAATGGGAAAAAGAGAAAAATAAGAAACCTAAAGGAGGAGATCATAATAGATAAGGAGGCAGAAATAGAGCTAACTTTTAGAGTAATAAGTTTAGGAGGGATGGCAAAGAGTTTCCCAAAAGATATGATCAGAGACCAGTAAATCAAGAGAAGGCTAGGGAAACTATGCCTCAGGATAGAATGAGAATAATAATAGAGGAAATAGAGCTCCTCCAAGTGGATGTTATATATGCCAAGGAGCTCATTATGCCAACAAGTGCCCCCATAGAGCTGATCTTCATCAGAAAGCTCTAGAAGAAGCCACTCATAGGATCTTTGCAGTGATAGGTAGTCCCGTACTTGATGGTCAAGTTACTCCTTTCTTATTAAATGGTAAATTTTTTGATAAATATGTGCATATTTTGATAGATAGTGGATCAACTGATAGCTTTATTTCCACTAGATTAGTGAGGGACATACCTGAAAGACCTGGGTTTTTGGCTAATGGTTGGAAGGTAGAGTATGGGTCAGGGCAAACCTACCAAGTCAACCAATGTCTATTTGACCCTCACATCATTTTACCATAAGGAAAAACTAATTGGCATTTGTATGTGGCACCTTTGCATGCCTTTGATATCATTCTTGGTGTTGATTGGTTAAAAGCCCATAAGGCTCTTCTAAATTTTGAGGAAATATGGGTAGAGTTTATGGATGAGTCTAATCAAAGGATTAGGATTCATTGTGATCATGGTGAAATTAAGCCACATTTATTATCTGCAATGCAGATAAAGAAAGTCATTAGGAAGAAGGGAATGATTTTTGTAGTTAAAATGAATAAGAAAGAGGAGATTAAAGTGGAATCTGACCTCTTCCAAAAGCATCCTATCTTGGGAGAATTCAAGGATGTGTTTTTGGAGGACCTTCCAGGGTTACCTCCTCAGAGAGAGTTTGATTTTTCTATTGAGTTGTTACCTAGAGTTGCACCCATTGCAAGGGCACCGTATAGGATGACTCCTATTGAGCTACAAGAGCTCAAAATACAACTTCAAGATTTGTTGGAAAAAGGGCTAATCAAGCCCAGTGTGTCACCATGGGGAGCTCCTATCTTGTTTGTTAAGAAGAAATATGGTACCTTGAGGATGTGCATAGATTATCAGATGTTGAATAAGGTTACTATCAAAAATAGGTACTCATTACCTAGAATTGATGATCTCTTTGATCAATTGAAAGGAGCAACCATCTTCTCAAAGATTGACCTAAGGTCTGGTTATCATCAGTTAAGGATTCGAGAAGAAGACACTTCTAAAATAACTTTTAGAATAAGGTATGGATATTTTGAGTTTATAGTCCTACCTTTTGGGCTAACTAATGCCCCAACCGCATTCATGAATCTCATGAATAGCATTTTTAGAGAGTAATTGGATAGATTTGTGCTCATGTTTCTGGATGATATATTGATCTATTCCAAGAATAAGGAGGAACATGATCAACATATGAGAATTGTACTTGAGATTCTTAGAAAGAATCAGTTATATGGAAAACTATCAAAGTGTGAATTCTACACTCCACAAGTACAGTATTTGGGACATATTGTCTCTATTGAGGGGATTGTAGTCGATCCCAAGAAAATAGAAGCAATTATTGATTGGCTTACACCTACTAATGTGATTGAGGTGTGAAGTTTTATGGGGATTGTAGGCTATTATAGGTGATTTTTCAAAGGGTTTTCAAGAATTTCCCAACCTATTACAAACCTTCAAAGGAAAGGTAAAGCCTTTAAATGGATAGAGTAATGTGAAGAGGCTTTTCAAATTTTGAAATAAATGTTGACAACCACACCAATTTTACAATTACCTGATCCTAATAAGCAGTTTACAGTGTGTACTGATGCATCAATTGAAGGATTAGGAGGGGTTTTGACCCAAGATGATGTGGTTATTACCTTTGAATCAAGGAAACTTAAGAGGCATGAGGTGAATTATGCCACTCATGACTTGGAGTTGGTAGTTGTTGTACATGCCCTTAAGATTTGGAGGCACTATTTGTTGGGAAAACCATTTGAATTAAAGATAGATCACCAAAGTTTAAGATACATATTTACTCAACCCTTATTGAATGCTAGGCAATGATGTTGGATGGAGTTTCTAGTTGAGTATGATTTTGGCATTGAGTATATTAAGGGTAAGGAGAATAAGGTTGTTGATGCTCTGAGTAGGAGAGGGCGTATTGCTGCATTGACAAAATATCAATATGATTTGTTAGATCAAATTAAAAATCAACAACAAAAAGATGAATTTTTCTAGTCTTGTAATGCTCAAATGGAGCAAGAACTTGGAAAGGATACATGCTTTGTATATAAATATGACTTGTTGTATTATAAGAATAGGTTGGTAGTTCCAAATATAGGTGGATTGAGAGAAACAATCCTTAAGGAGGCACACAATACTCCTTATTCGATGCATCCTAGAGGGGTAAAGATGTGCAAGAGCTTGAGAAAGGTCTATTATTGGCCAGGTATGAAAAAGGATATCATTAATTATGTGGCTAGGTGCTTAGAGTGCTAGAAAGTGAAAGTGAAACATCTGCATCTAGCAGGTAGGTTGTACCCACATGAGATACCTACGCAAAAATGGTAAGTGGTATCAATGGACTTTATAGTGGGTTTGCCTAAAACAAGGTTTAGGCATGATGCAATCTTGGTAGTTGTGGATAAGTTAACCAAGGTTGCACATTTTATACCTGGTAATGTGCAAGATGATGCACCTGCAATAGTGAGCAAGTTTTCTAGGGAAGTGGTAAGACTACATGGATTTCTAGAAGTCATAATCTCTGATAGAGATTCTCACTTTACCTCTAAATTTTGGTAGGCTTTGCATGAAGCATTGGGAACCAAATTGAATATTAGTACCACCTATCACCCTGAGATAGATGGGTAGACTGAGAGGGTGAATCAGGTATTAGAGGATATGTTAAGAATGTATTGCATGGATCAACATACAAAGTGGGAAGACTATTTATACCTAGTGGAGTTTACATACAATAATAGTTATCATGCATCACTAGGTATGGCACCTTTTGAAGCCCTATATGGAAGAAGATGTAGAACTCCCTTATCTTGGGATAATCTAGAAGATCGGGTAGTGATCGGATCAAAAACTATAAAAGAAATGGAAGATCAATTGAAAAGAATTCAGTAAAAGTTGAAGGAGGTCATAGATCACTAAAAGAGCTATGCGGACCTCAAAAGGACATCGAGAGAATATTCTGTGGGAGATAGAGTGTTCTTAAGGGTGAAACCAACTAAAAGTTCCATAAAATCTTCCAAACTTGACTCAAGATATGTGGGTCCATTTGAAATTGTGGGCAAGATAAGCCCTGTTGCATACAAACTTGCTCTACCACCAAGCTTATCCAAAATCCATAATGTCTTCCATGTGTCCCTCTTTAGGAAGTATATTTTTTATCCTACTCATGTTTTGGATGTTTCTAAATTGTAGATGATCGATCCACTAAAAATTGAAGTTTGACCTATTCGTATACTTGGTTTTAGGACCAAGAACCTGAGGAAGAGGAGTATAGAGCAATGTCGGGTCCAATGGGACCTCTACTCAGATAGAAATACCATGTGGGAGAATGTGGCAGATATGCAATAATAGTTTCCTTATCTATTTGAGTAGACATAGACATTTTAAAATATTTTATATGGTTTGATGATATATGTATATATGCATATGGATATGAGACTAGACACTGAGTAGAGTAGCTTTGTGTATGTTTTGAGTTACTGAGTAGAGTAGCTTGTGTATGTTTATTTTATGATGATGTATGTTTTGGTTTATGCATGGACATTTGGTTGAATGCAATATGAAATATTAAATGATTTAATTGAGTGCCCAAATTTGAATGATTTGTGATTCAATGATGATTTATAAATTGATATGATTAATTTGGCATATGTGAAAAGCTATATTAGAATGTATTTTATTTTGTTTGACCATGCCATGAAACACAGGGACTGTGTTTGTTTCTAGTGGGGGAGGATGTAACGACCCTCCTCACACGACCTTTGATAGCAATTAAATTGATGATTTAAACTTACCTTTTCCTATAGAATGTGGTACTGTTGATAGGTATTGTGTATGCAAGACCATGTGCTTCAACGGATGGAGTTGGTCAAGGAGGGAAGTGATGATTTGGCTCGTGAGTACATGGAAACTCACACAAATTGTGTTTCATGTAGATGCATTGGAAGTGACTTGCATTATGCGTGTGTTTTATTTTAATATGTGTTTGTTGCCTATAGTGAAGTGGTTTATTGCTATATTTTGTGAGGGTAATAAAAATGTCACAAGGGCATGGGAGCCTTCCTTACATGAGTATTTTATGAAATTTAGATTATTTGTATATTTAGAAATTAATTTGAAAAGTAGGTGAGAATAAAAAAATAATAAAAATAAAATAAAAATAATAAGAATAATTATGGTTTGCATGTATTACTATTATATACGTGTATTATAAATATACATTGTACATGGATAATATTTACTTATATTATAAATTTTAATGAATTGGAAATAAAGGAGAATATTGGGAAATAATATTCGAAGCTTTATTGTATAAAAGATGAAATGTTTAGTGATGCATGTAGTGGTTCGGTGGTGGCAAGTAGTAATCATGATTATGTTTAACTCCTTCCATAATATCTTGAGTGAAATAAGAGGAAATGGTTATCATATTTTGCATGTAGAAGAATAACCTACATCAAGAGGCATAGGCATTGGACTAAGTTCTCAAAAAGAGGATTTTAGAGAGCGTGGTGGAGACTATGTCAGAAGTTAGAGCATATTAGAAATTTGGAAAAAATTTCTAGGTTGAAATATTGTTTATGCTTGTCCTTATGAAATTTATTTTTATGTGAAAGATTGCTTTCGTAGGAAATGCTGAAAGAATTGAATTATATTATTGCATGAGAAATGCATGGTTAAAAATGATGGTTATGAATGCTTGTATTATTGCTTGAAAAAGATTGCAAAATGCACAGTCTTGTATGTTTAAATAATGTGACTGTGAATTTTGCTTACCTATTTGGTAGATAATTCTAGATGCATAGTCTTTTACTATCATAAATGCTATCTATAAATTGTGGATGGTAAAAAAACTACATAAATGTGGTTTTGCTTGTTTGAAATAAGGAAATGGATTGTGAATGGTTGAACATTATTATGTTAATGATGATATGCATGTGCATGTTAGCATAGCTATGTAAATATAGTATTTCATTCATTCCTTGAGCCGATATTTGATTCCTTTCACCACTAAAATTGGTGCTGGTGAAATCGGTGGACTGCAATATTGTGACTGTAATTGTACACAAAAAAGGATGATTGTAGGGTCAGTCGAAGAGAGTTTCACATAATAAACCTGGTGATGATTTTTTTAAATAGATGAAGCCAAAAAAATCTTCTAACTTATAACTCTATTCCAAGTTGAACCTGTGTAGTTTTTTTATTGGTAAAGGGGTTTTGAAAGGATCCCGTAACCTTTTACAAAAATGAGTCTAGCCGAAGAACACTCCATAGCATAGATGCAAAAACATTGAATTAAAATGGATAAAACAAAAAATGTAAGTCTCCCTCATACAACACAAACAAGGGCCCTCATAGGGCTTAGGAGGAGAACCACAAAATCCCTCGCAAGAGCTAAAAAACCCATCCTCAAAAATCCACGCAGGGGCAGGAACGAAACGGAAAGAAAAAACCATAACCTAAAGAGAATCCTACATAGGGAAAACAAAGAAGAAAAGGACATAGACCAACAACCTCAGAGAAACACAGACAACTAAGTGTTTGACTGACTAATTGCATCTTGCCCGTCCTTAGTAGCACCCAACATACTTTTGATCTCCTCCAGTATCTCAAACTGATCCTTGTACTCATCCAGGAGGGTCTCTGCCTGAGATAGTAGAGAGGAAGTCATCCTGGCTGCTCTCCCTAGGGCCTTCATGATATAGTGGAGATCCTAGAGGTGGCCTCTTTCAAAAATATTTGGTCAACAAAATACTCTAGAAGCCAAAAAGGGGTAGGTTTGGTAGAGGTCCCCTCAAGAGGGTGACTCTTCTTAGTATTAGTCTCCTATTTGACCTGAAAAGAGAGTGAATCATCATAACAATAATTATCAACCACAATAGGGACCTTATATTTTTTGTTGCTTGCTTTAGCTCTGGTGGAACGACGAGTGCTCGATGTTCCATCCAAATTTGTGTCAAAATATAGTGTTCGATTGGTTTTTAGAGACGTAGAAGTGTCTCTGCCTGCTCCTCTAGCATTTTTTGTAGGGCCCATGGTGGAGACCATTGCTCCCATGGCCCTTTTATTTTAGCGCTCTAAGACATAACGGTATATTAGTAAGTGCAATCCTTGGTGTAGGGGAAATAAAGAGACTCATCTCTTAACATTGAGGATTGATCTTTCAATAAACCAAAAAACATACTCCAAAATTTTGATTATTTTCTTCCCCCATAAGTGGTTGAGGAAAGCTAATTGAAAGCTTCACAACATTGCTCCGGGACTGTCTAGCGTGAAGTATTGAAGAACCGTGACCATTACTACGTCCCACAGCTTCGGGAGATTATAGAGCCAATTAACCCTAGAGCGAATGCTTCTCTCAATTAATAATTTCCCCTTTGTTCAGGATCCCCATTATCTTTGCAAGGAAGTCCGCGGTGATAGTGAAGCTCAACCCATGGATGAAAACATACCCTCCATACCAAGTATGCATAAACTCTAGGTAAATATCAAGGTCATGGTCGTTAAACAATTGTAATAAATTAAGCAAACCATGGTCACGAAAAATATCCTCAACCAGAGCAGTTAGGTGGAGGACAACGGGTTTGAATTCCTCCATTGGAACAGGGCTAGACCAGATTGAGGGAGCAATGGGAGAATGCACCAAAGTAGATGGGCAAAGGGAAGATACCATCACAATTGGTCGAAAACTAGTGATTAAGAAGATAGGGGAGCCTACTCAATCCCAACTCCACATGCGATGGCACAAAACATGTATACCACACTCTAAAAAAATAGATCATGATTGCACTCAGAGTGGATTCAAACAACACATATGGATTGACGCAAGCAAGAGAAACCAAATAGGAAAGCTGGACCAAAAAATGATAAGCATAGATCGAATAAAAACCTCCTCTCGATGAATTATCATCGAATTTAGAGGCATAAATTATCAGCAACATACTCCACTAGTGGTCATAAGGACAAAACACACAGTCACTCGAGGTAATAGGGCGATGAATTCCAATAATATTGGTACTTGTATAAAAAATGGAAAGGTTGGGAAGAGCACCGCCAATGAAGAGGGTGATCAAGTACCAAAAATTTGCCAAAATTGCCACCTTTGATTGCCTTGGCAAGAGAAAATATTCGTGGTGCTAACAAGGATTAGTAGAGAGCCAATCAAGATGATGGAGTTGCCTCATCATTAACTGATGGTGGACATGCCAAGGAGTCCCATAAAACCCTACGGTAAAGGTGTGATACAACACATGTATATGTGTTTTCATTAGATAAATAGAGGAGAAAAATGTATCTTCTTTTGTTGAGCCTAGGATGGGATAAACTGTGTAAAATTTATCCTAGAAATATACCAAAGTGATATGTTGAACAATGGTAAAGGGTTAGAACCAATAGATGTTGCATGCAATACCTTTCTGTTACCTTGTTGAAACATTCCAAGAGGATTTATAAAACAATGTGTTTTCTTTTACATCTTGGCAAATTGCAATATAGACTTTGTGATAGATTATGTATATTTTAATTTTATGACATGCATTTCTGTGAAGAAGTTTTATCCTTAGAAATAATTAAATATTTGAGACTTGCTTATATTAATACCCAAAGTCTGATAAATTTCTATTTCCAGATTCACATGCTTGGTAATATAGGTCTGTAAAATAAAAATCTATATGAACATTCTCATTGTAATGTTCTTAAAAGTTCATAAAAAGAATAAAACTTACTATGGATGAATAGCCAACTATCATATTCGAAATATGTATATTTTTTTTTGTATTTACATGGTGGAATTGGTAGCCGCCACATATCCAAGCAGGCTGTTCAAATTTTTAAGTCCGCCATAGTATTCTACGTTTTTCACCCTGAAAGCTGCCACACAGATCTTCATGTAGTCCATCCCTATAACCACCATACCACAATAATTTTAAACCTTTTACGCTACTGAAAGCACAAGGAAAGGGAGAAGTGTTCAGTTCGACGAGGCCCGAGATTTGAACCTTGGACCTCCTCCCCCTTACGAGGTTTGGTCGAACCAATTGGTTTACACCTCAAACCTATTTGAAATATGTATGTTAATTAGGTTGCTTCACATAAATTATGAAGAAATGATTTTCAATTTGTATACCAATTATGTTTTCTTGTGTATGATCCATGAACAAAATTACATGGGTATAACAATATATTTAAATCCTTTCTTGTAAAATTATATAAAGTTATAGGGTGTGCATTATCAAATCCTCGAATTTGTAAAATAGAAGAAAACCATTTGGATATTTCTTTAATAAAGCACAACTAAACAGTTGAATCTTTAAATGGTGGTTATAAATCAAAAGAAGTCATATTTTTAGACTTTCGTATGTTGATTAAACCTAAGAAGCCAAAAACGGAAGGATTATACAAAAGAAGGAAAATTTGGGTAAAACCTTACATTGAGTCATATAATGTTATGAAGTCAAATTGCACCTGCGGTATGTAGTGGAGCATGAACAGAAAGATCCACAAGTTAAGATAAGATATGTGTTAACAAACTGCAATGGGTTAATGGTTCCACACATCATTTATAGTGTAATTACATAATCCATTCTTAGATTTTTACCTAGTTAATTAGTAAAGTAGTTTGGGGGAAAACATTACGTTTCTCTATCACAATGTTTTATTGTGTTGGAAAAATAAAACTTTCCTTTGAAATTTGTTTGGAACTATTCTATAAGAAATGGGATAGCTTGGTTATGGAGCAAATATGCTATAGATTTAGGCAAACAAATTTAGAACCATAACTAAAAATAAAATAAATAGACAAATAAAAATGGGAATATTAGATGTTCCATAAAGACTGCTTCAGATTTAACTCAAACTGGTACTACCTTAGAAAGAAATCCCTTATTGGATTAAAGAGTTGAGAAAAGGAAAATTTAGAGTTGATGCTCTAAAATAATCAAACTTATAGATTAATAGTTAACCATAGACCTTTTAATTAATTCAAGCTTAGAGAAAAACTATTAAACCTAAGAAGAGTAATATAGTTGAACTCTAGTAAGGTATTTATCATTACAATAAGGAGTTTTACCTTTTTGTTTTGATTGGAGATAGAAACTATTTATTAGTTTCTTGTAAAGTGCTATGTGATAGAATTTTAAGTGTAATGGAAAATTGTTTAAGCCCTTATGGGAGAGTTAAAACTTAGACATTGGATAGAATGTTAAGAGTACGGAAAATTATATATATATATATATATATATATATGCAAAATAGTTATTTTTGTATGCTTCAATGTAATAGGTTGATTTTCTTCTGTTAAGAGGATTTACATTAGTGAAGGGCAGATATAGCATCATGATATATGGGAAACTCTAGTATTGAGATTTGGATCTATTAAACCTGCATGCCCTTAGGGAAACCATTAAACCATAAGGAAACAACCTAACCAAAATAATAGTTTATTAAGAAGGATAAACAAAAATTATTACCAATGAAAAAGAATGACTTAAAAACCCAATGTTGTTGAGGTGCATATATGCACACAACAAGTCTTGAGGGCAACCATAGCCTGACAGAATTGGTTGAAATATGTGACTTGGTCAGAACTAGTAAAGAGGGGCGGTATGGGATGCCACCTATAGGTTTTTGCTCAGGTAGTATTGTGATAGGTCTCATGTTTCATTTGACTTAGTTGGTTAAGCCACGATGTTTGGTATTGGATAAACGATCATGGGTCATAATGACATGAGTGATCAAGTCCAAGGTCAGGGTATTGACATGGATCTAGTTGACTCAGGATAGGGGACAATCAACTAGACATTGGGTATATGTATGCTTATCCCTTGCATACTAAATTTTGAACAAGTTGACTAGTTAGGTAGTGGGCTCACAAATGCTAAGGGATGGGGAAAGAAAGTTTCCCCATATAGGTATTATGGGCCCCAGAGGATAACCCTAGTCGTGGTTCGACCCTCATGCCAGAACACGAGGACCAATTTAACCTCTTTATGAGCTATGTTCCTTTTTATTTTTCTTGATACTCTAGCAATTCTTATTGTTGGTATTTTAATGTCTTGTATGCCTTTGCATATTGCTTCTTCTTATCATAAGGTTCTTGCCTTCTATGCACTATTAGTTTCAATGGTTGTTCCAATTGGAGCATTTGCTTTTATGTTTTGAGAAAACAAATAACTTTCTTTTGATATTTATTCCAAAATATTGAAGCACCTTATTTGTTAAAAAATGTTTTATTCTTCCTCCCTGTGTTTCTGTTATTCAATATTTTAAGAAACTTAAGCTTTTCTTTCTATGTATTAACATGTTCTTTGGGAATGTTGTAAATGATTTCAATGGGCTATTTTTTTAATGATCCTTCTATATCTTTTAACTTTTTTCAATCTTATTTTCAATGCCTTTTCAAATGGTCTCTTTATGATTTTCAAAAAGAGCTTCTATAGCTTCCTTTTCTTATAGCCTTTAAGGAGCTTCAAATGGCTTCTTCCTTCCAATTTTAAGATTCTTCTATGGCTTATTTTTCTTGTAACCTTTAAGGAGCTTCAAATGACTTTCTTTCTTACCTGAATTAGCCTATTTGTTTTAATTTTAGGATATTTCCTTTGGCAAGGGTTTTTCACCCTAAAACTTTTTAATCTGTTGTGGAATTTTGCTTCACGATGATGAATTTTATACATGGTATAAATTACCCTTGAAACTTACATATTAAACTTGAATTTTCTTTCCTTAAATAGAGTGCCCATTTAATTTCTCTATGTCGAAGCTAGAGGATGATTAGAAGGAGAATTTTTTTTTCTTCTACTTGTTCTGATACATGTTATAACTTATTGCTTTGAATGATTGTATTACAGAAATGAAAGGTATTCAAGTATATAATATGCCCATTTTAGGCATAAAAAACCTTCAAACAAACTTGCAACTATTGTGTCATATCCTACATGCATGTAGCTTGTGAGGGGTGGTTATACCACGTCTTCTCACATGGTCTATGATGTAATAACTCCTAACAAGGTTGATCTCATTGATGTATGATTATTTTTTCTTTTCAAAAATTTCATTCCACATGACAAGTTTTAATTGTTTCCTCGCATATTGTTTAATTTCATTTTTGGAATTAGGGATCCCATAGAATTTAATGCTCTATTTTTCTCTTTATTATTTTATTTCATCCATGTGACTTCTATCCAGTGTATATTTAATGATTTGTTTTGACAACTTCCTCTTTTCATTTCTTTTTATTTTTTTAGGTACCCCAATAGTCTTATCATAACTTTTGCTTCTAGTAAAAAAACCCTTATTTTAGTAAGTAAAATCTTATATGGGATTGATTTTTTAATTCTAAAATTATTTGTAATAAATTTTTTTTGAATTATTTCTATTTGTCTCCATTAAAAAAAAAATTGTATTACTAGCCCACACCTCACACCCATATAGCACCACAAGAATAACTAATTACTCATAAAAGAGCCTAATAGTTTTCCAATTCCATAGCCCTACATTTTTGCTCCTATTTGCAAAGAGTAGAATGCCCTTCATCCTACTTGTATTTATTTCATCCTACATATTTCTTAATTGAGTTTGCTTTGAAAATCTAACACAAGGTATTTGTATTTTGTTACTATCTCTAAAGGATTTTCTTCAAAAAATAGATGGTTACTTTTGCTCTCTTTGAATAGAGAAGACCATAATTTTAGTCTTGCTAGTATTTACTTGCATCCTAACTTATTTATAGAAATGATCTAAATATTTTAAACTTTTTTTTAAACTTTTGAGTATATTTCATTTCCACCCATTTATCCAATTTGTCAATACAAATATCAAATAAAGCAGGTGAAAACGGATAACCCTATTTCACCTTGATATTACTCTCAAAGCACTCAGATAGTCTTTTTGGATTTTTGATTTTGCTACCATCTACTCATAGTTTGTGTACAACTGCTTTATAATTAGTTGGCACGCCATGTTCTTCCATTCTTTCCACAATCTACCTCTAGGTACTATACAAAAAGCTTGTTTAAAGTCCACAAGACAATAATAAAATTATCTTTTTTATTTCATATCCTTTCTATTAGATGCCTTAATATAATGAAGTGACTTATTGTTGAGCACTTTAGCCTAAATCCTGCTTACCTTATTGCCCTCTTTCCTTGAATTTTTTCCTACTAACTAATTTTGTAAAGCCTTTTTACCAAAACTTTTACACATGCACACATGGACTTAAAACCACTATCAAGAGTCGAGGAACTTAAAACCTAGACCTATTCACAACAATCACCCCTTATTACTTGGAATTATAAAATTAAAATATACTTATTTATTTAATTTTCCATGGTGAAATTGGTAGCCGCCACGATGATCTGGGTATGTTGTCCGTCTTTTATGGCTTCCATAGTATTTTGCATTGTCCACCTTGGAAGCCGCCACATAGTACTCATGCAATCCACCCCTATAACCACCATGCCACAATAATTTTAAACCTTTTACGCCACTATAAGCACCAGGAAAGGGACAAGCATTCAGTCTGACAAGGCCCGAGAATTGAACCTTGAACTTTCGGCCCCCTTACGGGGTTTGGAAGAACTAATTTGTCTACAACTCAAACCTAAAATTAAAACATTTATTTCCTTCTTTTATTATTTTTTTAAGCTCTTTGTTTGCTTCTTTTATTGTTTATTTTTTATAACAAGCTCTCAAAAACACACTTCACAATCATTTCATACACACATCCCACCATGGTTTGATCCTGGTTCTCTTGGAAAAGAACCCAAAGCCCAAACCACTACTGTACATGGACTTTAATGTTTGTTTGTTGATTGTCGAATTCAATTTGTGAAGTTAATCCTATTTAAACAAGAGTAAAAAAAATGGTGACCTATCCTTGTCTTTTTATTTTAGTAAACTATGTGTGGCTTCTCTTGGTGGCCACTCCCATTACAAAAACAAAATATTACATTCCTCTCATTACATATGTAACAAGTTAATTAAAGCATACCCAACTTTGCATTTCTATCAAAGATATTCTTCATTTGTCTTTCTATCAAAAATATTTTCCATCTTCCTCAAACTTTTAAGTTTCCATAATCAACTCCTTTAATATTGGATGCCTTTCAAAATTTAAATTATGTCAAGATGAAATTCAACACTGTGAATGACTAAAATATTTGTTGTCTAACTTCTATATCTCTAAATATCTTGTGTATAACAACCTCATAATTTCTTAATATATTTTTTTAGGGTTCTTATCCATTCCCCTAATACTCCAAAATATTATTTTTATTGTTATTTTTTGTTCTTATTTGTGGGTTTAGCCCCACTTCTTGTTAGCACTTGTGATATTTGCTTTTTATTTCTCATATTAATATCCCTCTAGGTTTCTATTTCTCTTTGATTTTACTTCTTGGGTCTTCCTCTCTTTTTTTCATTCTTAGAAATACTTTAATCTTCATTAATCTCTTCAATCTTCTCACACTGCTCATAGTAAGAGTTATCATCTTTATGTTTGCCTTGTTTTGAAGGATCTAAAGTGCAAGGAATAAGCTCAAAAATACAATCATCTTTATGTTTCCCTAGAAACCCTAAAATGTAAGGATGCTCTTCTGTAGCAATTATCTTCTTATTCTTCCCTAGAATACCTAAATTGTTATGGGTTTCATCCATCCTCATTTCTTTAATATGTTGCTTTTGAAACTAAAAACTGCAAGGTATAACAACTTCACCCCTTTCGCATTTATTACCTAAAGAGGATTTTATACTACTTGAGGAAAATGAGGATTTACCCAGAATAAACTTGACCTCTTTTGTCATAGTTGTTTTAGGATTTCTTTCCACATCTTCTTTTGCACCTTTAATTTTTTTGAACTTGCCAAATGATATTGTAGATAGATTTTCTTTGCCTCTTCTTTCGGAGTGGAATATCCTTGATATGATCTATAGATTCTATTATTGTGTGATTTTCTTGCTTCATCTTGAATCTTATCTCATCGCTAGAATTTTTCTCTTTTTTCATAGTTTTAACTTTGTAAACTCTTGCCATGTGTCCAATATCATAACAATTGTGACAACGAAATGCGATATTTTCATAATCTTCTTGTTGATCCCATTCTCTTTATTCAGATTTAATCTTAATGGATTGTGGAAAAGGTTTTGAAATATCCATAGCAACACATATTTGAATATATATATATAACATGCTTTCACTCCTTAGTAGTTAGTCCTTCTTTGATGAATTCCCCAACGGTATTATCAATATTCTTCAAAACATCCTTATAAGCTAATATGAAAGTCCAAAAAACCTAACCCATATTGGAATCTTCTTAATAGTTTTTGTGTAATATGAAAGTCCAAAAAACCTAACCCATATTGGAAGCTTCTTAATAGTTTTTGTGTCAACAAAAAAAAAAAAATCCATGGTAGTAAAGTGCATCTTTTCCCCTAAACCATTGGCCACCAACCATTATTTTATCCCTAATTTTTAAACTGAAAAATATGATGAGGAAAAACCCTTAGGAAGAAAAGTCATAGAGTAATTTGAATTCAATCCCCACTTCCACTTGATCCAATTTTGAATCTCCAAAAACCATGACTATGATCTATGGAACTTACATATTAACCCTCTACTTTTAAGAACCATTATATCATGCTCAATCATCCCATCCTCGATACTTACTTCTGGTGTAACATGTGCTACCTAGATCGAACTTGCCATGTATTAGATCGTTTGCTTATTTGGGCCTCCATACTTCCAACTAGGGCATGCTGAATTTCTATTAGGGCTTTCAAATACGACTTTCTTTCTATACTAGCTAATGGGGCTTGATTTTGGCTTGCACTTCCTCTTGGCTTGCAATAGCTCGTCTCTTCTTTTTTTCAGTGTTCCTTCATTTCAACAATTTTCTAGAAATAATGTTCCACGTATTCGTAGTAAGGGTTTGAAGCATTGATGTATTCTGTATGAACCCATCACTCTTATGCCATGACTGAATCTTGGCTTACACTCCTAAGCTCGTACTTTCTTCTGGATTGCACTCTCTCTTGTCTCTCACTTCTTCCAGGCTCACACTTCCTTTCGTTCAACCTATCCTTATCGTTTTGAACTTATACTAAAATATATTAATTAATTAATTTTATATATATAAATAAAATATTTATCTACATGTTTATATTAACAAAATAATAATTATAAATATAATAGTAATTAATAACTTAAATTAATTTATAAAACGTTTAATGGAAAATAAATATATTTAATAAAAAAAATAATAATAATTATATATATATATATATATATATATATATATATATATATATATATATATTTTTTTTTTTAATTTTGGTAGTGTGGGAAACCTTTACGACCAACATGGCTGGGTAGGTTGCCCCCAATCATAACCCTCCTAAAGCTCAGAGCTAAACACACAACCACCGCACACCCACCCCCTCACACACTCGCCCATGTTACTCGTTTGAACCTTAGACCTCCCAAAGAAGAGCCAAAGCTCGAACCGTTGCTTTGTGCAATGATATGAGATTTGGTTTTTTCATAAGATCTAAGGTTCAATCTGCGATATATGTGGTTGTGTGTTAATCCTCTATTGATAAGAGTAGCTTTCGACCTTAGGAAGAGTCATTAATCCTCTATTGATAAAAATAGCTTTCAACTCTAAGAATAATCAAGGAGGGGAGTCAATGCTAAAAGAAGATTGCTCAACTTTATACGTTGATAGTAAGTATTTATCATACTATTCGAATCCAATTTTTTTTCGCTCATATTACCATATATTATTTTTTTTTTACAAATTTTAATCATTTTTCATAAAATATGCTATAAATTTTAAGAGTGTTTTTGATAAAATAAGTGAGTGCAATAATGAAATGTTGTGAATGCTAAAGAGAACGAAATAAAAGAATTTACTAGTTAATTGGATTAGATTATCTAGCACTTACGACATGATGAGTTAACTTGAAAAGACTAACGAGAAAGGTAAGGCAGTGGTTAGAATATTGAAAAGGATAATATAGCTGTGGCCGGGATTTTAGATTTTTTTAAGGAAACGTAAATTTTAATTATTTGAAAAAGATTATTGAGGAGGACAGTATACCGGTTAAAGTTTTTAAAGTTTTAGATTTTCACCCAAGAAAAAAATAGACCCATAGATAACTAAGGTTTCAAATTTCCTTCCAATTAAGAAAAATAGACCTATTTATATCTAAAAGTAAAGAAAGATGGAAATAATAAACCAACCCTTCAAAGTCCCCTTTAAAAGTCCTACCTTTCACCTATAGAGTGTAAGTTGGAAACGTAATCGCATATGGTGACTTTGAGTACAAGCTATGTAGACGGCCTTGCAACAACTTTAAATGCCTCTCTACCTTGCTTGCAGAAGCAACCGAAACCGGAGAATGGCTGCTGCTTCTCTAGGAGATCCAGCTATGGATGCCGTTGGTGTTACCAACTCCAATTTCTCTAACCCCAACTGGGGTAACGCGCTTCCTGTGGAGAGCGTGCAGGAGCTTGCACGAAACCAACTCCATGACATTCCCCAGCGGTACATCAGACCCCACGACGAGAGACCCTCTTCAACACTAGTCCCTCCTCAGTCCACAATTCCTGTTGTGGACATGCAGAAGCTGCTCTCACCTTCTGGCGATGAAAGGCAACAACACATGGATCTCCTCTCCAACGCCTGCAAACACTGGGGCTTCTTTCAGGTATAAATCATAGCAATACGCCGCGCTCATTTAAATTTGAGGTATTTGAGGTTTTGCTGATTTTTGAAACATTGGTCAGGTTGTGAACCATGGAATTCCGCATTCATTGATAGATCGCATAAGGGGCGTGGCTAAGGAATTCTTTAATCTTCACCTCCAAGAAAAGCAAAAATATGCTCCGCAAGCGGGAGATGTTCAGGGCTACGGCAAGAGCTTCGTGGTGGATGAGCATCATACACTGGACTGGGGCGACTTGCTCGCTTTGGCAATCATGCCTGACCGCCTTAAAAACCTCAATCTCTGGCCCACCAAACCCTCCGATTTTAGGTAAGTTAGTTTAAATAGATAGATAAGTATTAAAATGAAACAAAATTTTAAAATAGTTATAAATTAACAAAAATTTTAACTAGGCGCTTGCACTGATTAGAAAGCAAACGGTTATGATAAGAGAATTAATTTGAGATGGGATGAAATTGCAGAGACACGGTGGAGAGGTATGGAGCCGAGGTGGAAAGGGTGGCTCAGGTGATTTTGAGTCTGTTCGCTGAAAATCTGCAGTTGAAGGACGATTATTTCAAGGAGAAGTTTGGAAGTGAGGCCATGAACCTGATGCGCATGAACTTGTACCCGCCTTGCCCTCGGCCAGATCTGGTGCTGGGTTTGAGTCCTCATTCAGACGGAGGCGGCATAACTCTGCTCCTTCAAGATGACGACGTACAAGGCTTGCATGTCCGTAACAACAACCAATGGATTCCCGTGCAGCCCATTCCTTATGCGCTTGTCGTCAACATCGGTGACTTGGTTGAGGTAACCCTAGGTTTAATGGTCGATTAAGCTTCCAGTTATATAATAATTAAGGTGGGATTATGAGATATGTAAGAATGTGATTGTAGGTAATGACGAACGGGAGATACAAGAGTATAGAGCATCGGGCGGTGACAAACGAGGAGAAGAGCAGACTGTCAATTGCGTTGTTTTACAATCCGGCGGCGGAGGCAGAGGTGGGTCCTGCGGGCAGCCTGGTGGACGAAGAGCACCCGAGTTTGTACAAGAGCTTTGTACACCAAGATTACATCCGCTATTACCTAAGCAAACCACTCAAAGGGAAACATCCTCTTGCAGATTTTGCCAAGATTGATTAACGGACATTAGATTCTTATGTACCCATCTCACTGCGTCACCACAATAAACTTTTAATAATGGCATAGGAAAGAAAATAGCGATGTAGTTAAGCTATTTCTTTCTTGGAATTTCGTCCCATTTTAATATTTTTTAACATTTTTGTCCTTATCTCACTGTAACACGATAATAATGGTATAGGAAAGAAAATAACCATGTAGTTGATATATTGCTTTGTTGAAATTATCATTTACTTTAATATTTTTTTATTAAAGATATATGTGATAAGGACAGGATTGTTTTATAAATTTATGTTTGAAAATAATTATTTTATATTGTTATTTTATTTTGGGATGGATGGTGTTCCTTATCTTTTTTGGTTGTTGTTTTGTCTTTTACATATATTTTTGGTTGTTGCTTTGTGTTTATATATATATATATATATATCAGTTATAACTTTTATTTTAGAGTTAAAAAAAATTACAATGAGATGGATATTTTATATTTTAATGCAGGTCTTCATTTCAGAGTTTGAAAAATTACAATAGGATAGGTGTTTTATACTTTCATGTAGGCCTTACTAAACAACCATGTTTAGAGTTATTTTAGAATCTCCTATTAATGACTTAAGTTCTATAAAAAAAAATCTCAAGACTTTGCAATATCCATTATTAAACTGTTAACCTATCTTACAACCTTTTTATTTTGGGGGTTTTTTATGCTTTCATAAGTATACTCGATTTGAGATTGAACTTGTATAGGTAGAATTTCCTTGTTCTCAAACAACATAGAATTTTTTTGCCAACCACAGACCCCATGCTACTATTAATGTAATGCACTTGTGTTCATTTAAGCCTTTGTCTTTGAACCATTGTTGCATATTCTCCAACAGATTCCTTGTTAGCCACTGTCCCTTCCCCTTAGTAATGAGTAGAATAGACCTCCACACTTCTCTAAAGAAAACATAGTGAACTAATAGGTGATCCATTATTTTTTCTTTCTTTTTATACAAACTACATTGACTTGGACCTTACCAAAACCTCTTTTGTAGAACATCCCATGTCAATGTCTTCTTAGCTAAAGCTAACAAAAAAATTCTGATTTTCAAGTGTGCTTTCACCTTTCAAATCCTACTCCACCACCAAAGGACCTCCTCATTATTATCTTCAAACATTGTCTTGTATCATTCCTTAGGTGTAAACTATCCACTAGCTAGGTTCTTTGACCATACTAAAGAGTCTTTTTCTTGTCTTAGCCTTATAAGAGCCCTTGTCATACCTCTTGTGTACTTACTCTATTGCTCAACTTCATTTCCTTCCTAAAGTAATTCTTCTACTGAAAGCCACCCCTGATTCCATAAATTTGTTTTATCCATGGAAGTTGGATCTGTCAATACCTTGAGCCCCTATCTATTTAGATGTTCTATTGAATTTTGAGATAGCTGGTAATTTTCTCCATTCCCTAGCCAAGGGTCTTTTCCTAGCCTTTCTTTCAATTTCCTATTTTTCAAACTAAAAAATTTCCCACTAATGGAAAAGCCTTCACTAATGCTTTCCAAATGATAGTTGCATTGGTCATTGGATTTATAAAAATTCTAATATATTCTTCAAGAGACATGGAACCCAAATATTTCTCCTTGATAAAGCCATGTCATAATCCTTTACCAACTATCAATCTCCAAAGACTCTTGGCAACTAGTGCTTTCCCAAGTATGTATATTCTTAAGCCTCAATCCTCTTGTTGATTTAGGTTTGACTATATTACTTCATTTAACCAAAGGCATTGCTTCCTTCTCCCTTCTTCTTGTCCAAAGGAAATGGAAACATTTTTTCCTTTTTTTTTTTTCACTAAGCCATGCAGTGCGAAAATAATCATCTATCACACCATGAAGTTACTTTTTTTTTTACTTTATTGTATAACCAAATCCAAACTTTATCTTTTATATATCATCATTCATCAAACACTCTTGTTTTTCGCAAGCATGGAACAAAGTTTAAATCCAAGCTTTGTATTTTATATATCATCATTCATGAAACACTCTTGTTTTTTGCAAGCATGGAACAAAGTTTAAAAGTTTGAAACACTTTGACATGCTCAATGTTTCATCATTTGCATGTCCTAACTCAATAGAGGACCACACATGAAACTTTCAAATACATTTGGAAAACAAAATACATTCAAACATGAAAATTTTATACAATGTATAAAGGTCATATATTTAAGAATAAATAAAGTCATCTAAAGAATAATTTTTTTTTAGATATTTTCTAAGTTTAGTAAATTGATATTTTTATACTTAATTTTTTTAAAGATATTATTTTAATATATAGTTCATTTTGATATTATAAAAAGATAATTAAAATAAAAATATATTGATATTATGTTGCAACAAATTCATGCTTGATAGTTTTTTTACATGTACATAAATATAACTAATTACATTAATATTTTTTTTTTATGGTTTATATTTAAATTAATATGTTATAGCTTAATAGAATTAATTATAATTTAATTAATAATAAAATTTAAAATAATTATATTTAAAATATATTAATCAAATTTGGTCTTTAATTTTTAATTTGAACTAAAAGTTAACATGCATGATATAATAAACTATTCATAAGTTAATTATAAAACAAAAGTATTTGTAAAGTGATTTACTTTAAATTTTATTTTAATTAATAAATTTTAAAAATTATGTGCATAAATGCAACATATATTATTTTAAAAATCAATTTGATTTTTAAACGAGTACTTTTGATCTTAAAATAATTTTATGAATATTTCAATAGAGTGGCATTTTTGCACTTCAAGATCCTAAGGTAATATCTAGTTGCAACACATTTTGTAGGATCTTCATTTTTAGAAAACTGGTCGTCATTGATTTTTTCACAATTAACTTCAAAAATACTATCTAAGGTGCTAATATTTTCTATGGAACTATCTAGATGGTTTTTAGTAACCATTTGGTTTTATCAATGATCTGATTCAAATTCTCTTTTTGGGGTTGAGTCTTATGTTGCTCACGTGATGCTTGTTGGACAATTGGTGCATCTGGAGGATGAGCTTCTTTCTTTTAAACTGAAACATTTGAAGTTTTTGAATCATTCACGTGTAGGGCCTTCTCCTCCACCAAGGAGGAATCAGACTATGATCGAATGATCGGACATCTCTTCTTCAAGTAGCCATATTGTTGACAGCCATCACATTATAAGGAGAAGTTTTCATATTCAATATTTTTGATCCATTCTCCTTTGCTTGATGATATAGTAATGGATTGAGGCACAATAAATGTAACATCCATCCAAACAACCAATCTTGATTTACTCATATTAATTTTACTGGACACATTTTCCTCTGTTTGGGCATCCATATACTGGAATGTAGCAATGGTATTACCAGATTTGGTGATTATCTTCTCTTCCCAAAACTCCACAAGGAGATCATAAAGATTCGCCCAAACTGGAAAGCCATTAACTTCTTCTATAAAGGGGTTGAAACTAGGAGTCCAAGGTCTTATATAGACACCCCCTTGTCCGAAAAACCAATTATATCTATAATCCATTACCCTATCTCTATCTGCTAAATTAGAAAAAGAAACAAAAAATAAATTTTTGGGTAGGTAGGAGAGTTGAAATTTTGTACAGGTCCACCAATCTTTAATGTATCCTTTGAACTCCTCCAGACTTGGTCTTTTACCTTTGATTTTGGAGGTATTTGTTCGGACTTCATGATCAATCACATCCAACCCAAATTTATCCTCGAAATCTTGATCGAGGGTAGAGGTTCATCCACTCTTGAACCCAAAGATCCCTCAGAGATATTTCTTTTGACCAAAGAGACTTTCCCACATACAAAAGAGACGGTTTTTGAACAACCCTCTTACTTCAATGCTTTATTACACCTAAGGTTTGCATCTCTTTCGCAAATACTTAACTAAATTTGTGGCTTTATTTCATCTCTTAACTATACCTAAAATTTATTTATTTTTATAAAAATATTTATTATTATAAACTTGATTAAATTATGTTTAAAATTTTTAAAATTAAAATATGTTATAATTTATTGTTATAGTTTAAATAAAATATGCATATAAATTTTGACCAGGTGTATTTTATAAAATAAGTGATTGCAGTAATAAAATGTTGTGAATACTAAAGGGAAAGAAATAAAAGAATTTACTTGTTATTTGGATTGGATTTACTTTTGAACAACACTTAAGACAAAAGAAAATTATTGAGAAAGATAAGGTAAATGTTGTGAATACTAAAGGGAAATAAATAAAAGAATTTACTTGTTATTTGGATTGGATTTACTCATGAACAACACTTAAGACAAAAGAAAATTATTGAGAAAGATAAGGTAATGGTAAGGTTTTGATTTTTTTTTTAAATTTTAATTATTTAAAAAAACTATTGAAAATGATAACATAGAGTTTTCTAAGTTTTTGATCTTCTTAGACTCCAACTATACCTTAAAAAAATTAAAGTCATTCAAGTTTTAATTATTTGAAAATAATAACATAGCGGTTCGAGTTTTCTAAGTTTTTGATCTTTAGACTCCAACTATACCTAAAAAAAATAAAGCCATTCAAGTTTTAATTATTTTAAAAGACTATTAAAAAGAACGAAATTTTTTAAACATTTTCCTAAAAAAACTCAGATTCAGTTATACTAAAAATAAAAAAATAGACCGATTCATGTTTTAATTGTTTGAAAAGACTATTTAAAAGACAACAATGATTAGGGTTTTTAAAGTTTTGAATTTCAGATTTCAACTATACCTAACCCATTTAGGTTATAATTATTTGAAAAGACTATTAAAAAGAAAAAATAAAGACTATTAAAAAGAAAAAATAAACTCATCCAGTTTTTAATTATTTTAAAGTTTTGAATTTCAGATTTCAATTATACCTAACCAATTTAGGTTAGGTTATAATTATTTGAAAAGACTATTAAAAAGAAAAAATAAACTCATCCAGTGTTTAATTATTTGAAAAGACTATTAAAAAGGACAAAATGATTAATGTTTTGAAAAAATAGACCCATTCAAGTTTTAATTATTTTAAAAACCCACTCAAGATTAAATTATTTGAAAAGACTGACAACAATGATTAATGTTTTAAATTTTCTTGCGAAACTCAGATTCCACCTATACCTAAAAAGGAAAAATAGACCGTTTGATAACTAAAACTAAAATTTACAGCTGTCCAGTTATGCTCCGACAGAAAAAATAGACCGTTGATAACTTAAACTAAAATTTACAGTTACAACCTCCCACTGTCCCAGTTATGCTCGGACAGAGTGTTACCATTCCCGTTACAACCTCCCACTGTCCCAGTTATGTTTGGACAGAGTGTTACCATTCCCATTTGTAACAAAAATAAATACATTTGAAAAGACTAATCAACAATGTGCATAGGAGCTATGGAGACGTTGCAGATCTGGTGGAAGACAAGTTGCATCGTGTATTTGATTGGAAACGCCGGCTTCTCATAACAAAAGTATTGATTTGAATATCGTCCATCTTCGTCTTTTATAGCGATAGAGGTTATTTTGGTCACCACAGCTCTCTTAGTGGTTAGTTGAAGAACGTGAACTCGGATTTAAATTATATTGGTTTACTATATAATTTGATACAGATGTTACATAACTTCAGGTTTCCTTTAGTTTTAATTCAGCTACGAGTTTCCTCCCGCCAACTACGTATTGAGACAGATCATCACCTCCCCAAAGATCAACGTATTTGTAGATTGTGTAGTCTTGATATGGAATCCGATGAGCATTTCATTTTCACCTGGTCTGTTTACTACAAGATACGAGGTAGATATTATTACTTATTTAGAGACACCCATACACTAAAATCTTGTGTAGTCTTGATGTGGAATTGAGGAGCATTTCATTTTCAGCTGTCGTGTCTGCTACGAGATACGAGGTAGATATTATTGTTTATTCAAAGACACCCATACACTAAAATCTTGGATTAATTATGAAGATCAAAGATGCATTGCCCTTTTTATTCGGAAATTATTTAATCTCAGGAAAGAACTACTTAGTAACAATTTGTAGAAGATAACAAGATCCTGACTTATCACTTCATTCTTCCAGCCTCCAGAGGCCATGACCGGGAAGCGTCAGGCTAATCACATAGATACAACAAAATCAACTCATCGTCGACTCTAACAAAGAACATCTGCGATGACATCCAACTCTTGCATCACTCACTTCTCTTCAACCTTAATGTTGGGAGTAATCCTTGATCCACATATCTTGTATATCATATGTCATAATGTTTACTGTTTTTCTTACTTTATTTTCTCTAGAGTTGCATTAGGCACTCCCGTTGCTTTGTATATGTCTTACTTTACAGTTTTATTGACCTCGTTTGGTCACCGATGGACATTAATACAAATTCAAATTCATATAAACTCTATCTCTAAGGGTTACGTAGATTGGTAAGTGCTAGTGCTCTCCAGACTGAAACAATTAGGTGGAATAAGTTTCGTAGATACAATCTTTATAATTTGAACCCCTACCCTTACCAACTATTAAAAATAATGTAATTAATACCAAGTCATCATTTTTCTTCATTTTATCTCTTACGATTTAACATTCAAATTACTATATCAAGAAAATTCATCATTTCCTTCTATGGAATGTAAGTTGTTTAACAATTTGACATTCAAATTACTATATCAAGAAAATTCAACATTTCCTTCACCCTTACCCCTCTCACCTATAGAGTGTAAGTTGTTTAACGATGAAAATTCAAACATTTCCTTCACCTTCACCTCTACCTTTCACCTATAGAGTGTAAGTTGTTTAACGATTTGAAATTCAAATTACTCTACTTCACGTTTACCTTTCTCACCTATGGAGTGTAAGTTGGAAACGTAATTGCATATTGCGACTTTGAGCAGAAGCTATGTACACGACCTTGCAAAAAGTATAAATGTCTGTCTACCCTGGTTGCAGATGCAACCGACAATGGCTGGTGCTCTAGGAGATCCAGCTGTGGATGCAGTTGGTGGTGTTACCAACTCTAATTTCTCTAACCCCAACTGGGGTAGCGCGCTTCCTGTGGAGAGCAGGGTGTCGGTTGCATTGTTTTACAATCCGGCGGCGGAGGCAGAGGTGGGTCCTGCGGGCAGCCTGGTGGACGAAGAGCACCCGTGTTTGTACAAGAGCTTTGGACATCAAGATTACATCCGCTATTACCTCAGCAAACCACTCAAAGGGAAACATCCTCTTGCAGATTTTGCCAAGATTGATTAACGGACATTAGATTCTTATGTACCCATCTCACTGCAACACGACAATAAACTTTTAATAATGGCATAGGAAAGAAAATAGCGATGTAGTTAACCTATTTCTTTCTTGGAATTTCGTCCCATTTTAATATTTTTTAAGATTTTTATGTCCTTATCTCACTGTAACACGATAATAACGGTATAGGAAAGAAAATAACCATGTAGTTGATATATTTGTTTGTTGAAATTTTCATTTACTTTAATATTTTTTTATTAAAGATATATGTGATAGGGGAAGGTGTTTTATAAATTTATGTTTGAAAATAATTATTTTATATTGTTATTTTATTTTGGGATGGGATGGTTTTTCTTATTTTTTGGTTATTGCTTTATATTTATTTATTTATTAATTTATTAATTAAGTTGTAATTTTCGTTTTAGAGTTTGAAATTTTTTTACAATGAAATGGATATTTTATACTTTTATGTAGGCCTACATTTTAGAGTTTGAAAAAATTATAATAAGAGTGAGTGTTTTATATCTTTATGTAGGCCTTACTAAACAACTTTGTTTGGAGTTATTCTAAAATCTTTCACTAATGACTCAAATTTCTTTGAAATGTTTATTAGACCTGTTACAAGAATAACAACTTGTTACAAGCCTTCAATCATCTTATGAAGTGTCACTCTACTTTGTGACCATCAATCATTTCAAAGATATGATCTTAATTATCAAAAGACAACAAAGAGAACACAAAAGGTGTCATAAACCACTTCTATGAAAAAGAAGTGCAAAATATGGTGGAATCAAAGTCCCACACACTACTCCTTCCAAATGGAATATCCAAGGCAACTTTTGATAAACCATATGCTTCCTCAATTAGTTCTTTGTATATATGTTTATAAAATATATTTGCAAATGATGCTTCTAGTAGTTTCACTTCATAATAAGGCCTAGGTATCAAATTTGCATCCCTACTAATCTTGAAGGCCAATCCACCACTAATTTCAAGTCACCAAAAACTTGAAGTTTTGTTATTTTCTATTCCATTGCCATTCTTAACAAAAATATCAAAGCCTTCCACTCTACCACATTATTGGTACCTTCACCAAGACCTAGTTTGAAAGTGAATTTATGATTTTGATATTGGGGCTTTTTAATGCCTTCATAAGTATATTTAATTTGAGATTGAACTTGTATAGGTAGAATTTTCTTACTCTCAAACAACATAGAATTTCTTGTCAACCAAAGACCCCATGCTACTATTAATGTAATGCACTTGTATTCATTTAAGCCTTTGTCTTTGAACCATTGCTGCATATTCTCCAGTAGATTCCTTGTTGGCCACTATCCCTTCCTCTTAGTCATGGGTAGAATAGGACTTGACACTTCTCTAGATAAATCACAGTCAACCGATAGATTTTCCATTGTTTTTTTATCCATTTTATACAAACTGCATTGACTTGGACCCTGCCAGGACCTCTTTTTTGTAGAACATCCCATGTCAACGCCTTCTTAGCTAATGCTAACAAAAAAAAATTGATTTTCAAGGGTGCTTTCACCTTCCAAATCTTGCTCCACCACAAAGGACCTCCTAATTATTATCTTCAAACATTGCCTTGTATCCTTATTTAATTGTAAACTATCCACTAGCTGGGTTATTTGACCATACTAAAGAGTCTTTTTCTTATCTTAGTCTTATAAATAACCTTGTCAAACCTCTTGTATACTTGCTCTATTGCTCAACATCATTTCCTTCCAAAAGTAATTATTCTGCTGAAAGCCATACCTGATTCCATAAATTTATTGTCCTTAGAAGCTGCATTTGTCAATACCCTAAGCCCTATCTTTTTAGATTTTCTATTAAAATTTGAGATAGTTGGTAATTTTCTCCATTCCCTAGCCAAGGGTCTTTTCCTGGCTTTTTTTCAATTTCTTATTTTCCAAACTAAAAAAATGCCCACTAATGAAAAAGCCTTCATTAATGCTTTTCAAATGATAGTTGCATTGGTCATTGACTTGATAGGAAGTCTAATCCATTCTTCAAAGGACATGGAACCCAAATATTTCTCCTTGATAACCTCATGCCATAATCCTTGACCAACTATCAATCTCTAAAAACTCTTGGCAACTAGTGCTTTCCCAAGTATGTATATTCTTAAGCCTCCATCCTCTTGTTGATTTAGGTTTGACTATCTTACTCCATTTAACCACAAGCTTTACATCATTCTCCCTTCTTCTTGTCCAAAGGAAACAGAAGCATTTTTCTTTTTCTTTTTTAACTATTTTAATAACCACGGAGTATCAAAAAAACCATTTATTACTCCATAAAGTTACTTTTTTCCACTTTATAATATAACCAATTCCAAGCTTTGTCTTTTATATATCATCATTCAATGTTTCATCATCTACATGTCCTAAAGCAATAGACTAGACACGTGAAATTTTCAAAAACATTTGGAAAACAAATTACCTTATATAAAAATTTTACAATGTTTAAAGGTCATGTTTGTTAAGAATAAATAGAGTCATCTAAAGAATTACATTTTTAGATATTTTTTAAATTTAGTAAATTGATATTTTTATACTTACTTTTTAAAGATATTATTTAAAATTATATTGTTCATTTTAATATTATAAAAAATATTATTAAAATAAAAAGTATAGATATTTTGTTGCAACAAATGCATGTTTGATATATTTTTTACATGTATTTAAATATAATTAATTATATTAATAATATATTGTATAGTTTAGATTTAAATTAATATGTTAGCCCTTAATAGAATTAATTTAAATTTAATTAATAATAAAATTTATAATGATTATATTTAAAATATATTAATCAAATTTGATCTTTAGTTTTTAATTTGAACTAAAAGTTAACGTGTATATATAATAAACTATTTTAAAGTTTATTATAAAATAAAAGTATTTGTGAAATTCACTTTAAAATTTATTCTAATTAATACATTTTTAAAAATTATGTGCATGAATGCAACATATATCATTCGGGAAGGATGGTGTAGTGGTTAGAGCTTTCGCTTCCCTTTGGGGAGGTCCAAGGTTCAAACCAGTGAAGGGAATAAGTTGGATGGTAATGACCAAGTGACTGTCGATTGACTACTCTAGTTCGATGTCCTGATGTTCACGGTCTCATTGACTGTGCTTTATCCAACGGACTTAGGGTTTATAGACGTAGCCCATTCAATTCATGGAGTTACCGATTTTCCTATAAATAAAAAATACATTTTTAAAAATTACGTTCATGAATGCAACATATATCATTTTAAAAATTTGGAGTTACCGACTTTCCTATGAATAAAAAAATACATTTTTTAAAATTTTGTGCATGAATGCAACATATATCATTTTAAAAATCAATTTGATCTTTAAACGGGTGCTTTTGATCTTAAAAGAATTTGATGAATACTTCAATAAAATACAAATAAATACAAAATATATTATTCTAAAAATCAATTTGATCTTTAAATAAGTGCTTTTGATTTTAAAATAATTTAATATATATTTCAATAAAACATAAAATAACAACTTAAATATTATTATATAGAAAAGATGTCTTTTTATAAATAAAACATGAACTATATAGTTAATTTTACATTATAAAATCTTGAATCTTGTTTAATTAAATACACAAACTCGTTGAAAATACACATAGACACACTTTTAAAGAGAAAGAGATTTTACAAGTTATATATGGCGTCTATTGGCGCCACTCGCATAAAATTATTAAAATATTACATTCTAAGTCAATAAAATGAAATTCAACATGTTTTTTTATCACAAATATTTTTAATTTTTTTTTAATCAAATATAGTCTTCAACTTTGTAGAAGTGTTGGGAAACTTTTGTCTTCTTGAATTGGCTCTGGCGATTTGGCGGGAAAAACCTCTGAGCTGGTGTCGGGCGTTGCTCTAGGGTTCCTGGTGTGCAGGTTCTACCAGGGACTGTGGTGGGTTGACAGTGTGTTTCGTTGAAGGTTCTTCCGCTACCCCAGGAGGGCCCAATGGGGTCTCCTCCTGTTCCTCTCGCTGGGAGAAAGAGCTCTTATGCTGAGATGTTAAAAGAAAACCCTTCGTCTTCCTCTGATGAAGCCCAACGAAGTGCTTTTCAAACGTTACTCAAGAATGCTGGCAAGGGTGCATCTGCACATCGAGTTAATGGCTGCCTCCCGCAATCCGCTACCAGACCAAAGATTGTTATAGAACCGAAGCTGGTTGAAGACACAATCTCCTACCGTGCTCACCATGACCTGATTTGCAAATTCATGGGTATTCGTCCTACTCTGAACTTCCTGCACACCTGGGTTAGACAGAACTGGGAGCCACTAGGTGAGTACTCCTTATGGCCTATAAGTAATGGTTATTTCATTATTAGTTTCTCTTCTTTAGCAGATAGAAACAAAGCATTTGAATCAGAGAAGAGGAACCATGGCCCGACAGGGTTATTTGTTCAACCGTGGAGAGTGGGTTTTGACCCTCGTATTGAACCTACGGCTGTCCCGGTCTGGATCCGGCTGTATGCCCTCCCGATGGAGTTTTGGGGTGAGCAGGTCCTAGAGATGATTGGTAATTCATTAGGCAGATTTCTAGGAGTCTCCAAAGATACTATAGAGGGAAACACAGCTGTCTTTGCTAGGATCTATGTAGAAATGGATATTAGCCAGCCTCTACCAGTCGAGGTGGAACTTGAGTTGACAGGGCTATCCTGGATACAACAGTTAGATTATGAGGCCCTACCTTTTAGATGCAGAGTCTGCCATAAGCACGGCCATTTGGCGAGGTTCTGCCCAAATATTCTGAGCACAAAAGTGGAGGCTCCGCTTGGAAATCCAAATCACCCCAGAGAGGGTAAGTTTACCCCTGTCCAAGAACCATCTAGTATTCCTCAGGGTTCTGATCTCCAGAAAGATGGTTTTGAACAACCGAAGCGAAGGAGAAATAAAAAGAAAAATTCCAAGGAGCAGGCACAACTTAAGCCAACCAATCGGTATGAAATCTTTAAATCCCTAGTGGATCAAGAGGACCAAGTTATGGAAGGAGTGGATGGGAATGTTGAGGATATTAACATCCACTCTCAGGCTTCCCCTTCATTTACTCCTGTCTTAGAACAGGTAATTGAACCCTCTGGGACAATGCAGCCAGAGAACTCAGGGGCATTGGTAATTCACTCCCCAGCACAGCCGGTTATTAAGGATGTCAATATGGGAAGTACAGAAAAGAACAGAGAAAGGCCTGCTCTTGGGATTACCCAGGTGGAAAAGAGGTCTAAAAATAGTAATTCCCAAGGAGCAGGCAAAAAATCCAATAAGGATCTACTAGCAGTACAAGGAGACAAGCTGATCAATGGAGGATCGGTGAGGCCAATTGAGTCTTATTGCTCTCAAGGTTCTCAATGATTATTCAATCCTGGAATGTTAGGGGTTTAAACAGCAGAACCCATCAATCTGTTGTTCAAAGACTTTTAGGAAAATGTAAAACAGACTTTTTGCTCATCCAGGAGACAAAAATGTCTGTAGATCTTATGGGCAAGACTGTTAATAGAATATGGCGGGGTGCTGGGTATATGGATGTGGCTGCTCAAGGTGCCTCGAGGGGGATTGCTACTCTCTGGAACCCTCAGGAATGGACAGCTTTAGAACATATAGCCTGGAGGGGTGTTCTCACATCTCTGTTTAGAAACAATGTCACAGCTGAACATGTTCTTATTACAAACTTCTATGGGGCTCAATGCTTTGATGGCCAGCGGCTCCAATGGAAAGCTGTACACAACATGAGGTCCTCCCAGGAAGTTTTTGACTGGATCATAGCTGGGGATTTTAATGCCAAATTGTCTGTTAGGGATCAGGAAGGTGGTGCCCCAGTTTTGGATCCAGGGGACCGGTTCTTGATTGCCCAAATCCAGGCCTTTAACCTGGTTGATATCAAAGGCCCCGGAACCTACTTTACTTGGACAAATAAGAGGAGAGAGCCACATAGCAGGAAGGTTAAGTTAGACCGGTTTTTGGTCTCTGAAGAGGCATTTATTAAATGGAATATTAAATTTCAGATTTTGGAAGGCCCAGTCTCAGACCACTTTCCCATTTTGTTGGAGGGAGGGACGATGACAGGGCAACACCACAAACCATTTAAATTTGAAAATTTTTGGCTGCAAAAGGAGGATCTCCGAAGGAAAATTCCACAGTGGTGGGAAGAAGGCCGCCTACCCTTTGGGACAGCAATGTTCAAATTCCACAAACAGCTTCATTTTGTCAAGTGTAAATTGAAACAGTGGAGACAAACTAATAAGTCGGACTTCCAGATCCAAAGGGCCCCCTTGATGGCTAGATGGGAAGAGGTGCAAAAACACTTCAGGGAAGGTACCATTACTGAGCACCTTAAAGCTGAGGATGATGCTCTGCGCAAAGCGGTTGAGGACATTGATAATCAAGAAGAAATTTACTGGAAACAGAGAGCAAGAATCACTTGGTTATTAGAAGGTGATAGAAATACAAAATTTTTCCACCGCTCAGCCTGTGCT
This sequence comes from Wollemia nobilis, assembly GCA_028583015.1. Taxonomy (NCBI): domain Eukaryota; kingdom Viridiplantae; phylum Streptophyta; class Pinopsida; order Araucariales; family Araucariaceae; genus Wollemia; species Wollemia nobilis. The sequence goes on along the minus strand of JAQPPZ010002072.1, from coordinate 3,223,477 downwards.
AGGAGACAAATGCACAACATGGAAGTCCTTCAAGATGAGAATGGATACTCTTTTGATACTCTTCCTGGAATGCATTCCCACTCAATGGATTATTTCTCAAACCTTTTTAAGGAAAGTATGGAACAAGATGTGGAAGCTCAAAATGAAGTTATTAATGTCATACCTTCTATTATCTCTCACGAAGAGAATCAGACTCTTCTTAGACCCATTGACAGTGATGAACTAAAGAATGTGGTCTTTGGGATGAGCACTGGCAAATCGCCAGGTCCAGATGGCTTTCCTATTGAGTTTTTTCAGGCCTTCTGGGATACTCTGGAGAAGGATGTTTTGGCTGTCGCAGAGGAGTCCAGAACTAATAAAAGAATGCTTAAGGCTCTCAACCACACCTTCATCACTTTAATTCCAAAAGGGGAGGGGGGGTTCATATCTCTGATTTCAGACCTATTGCCTTATGCAATGTAATATATAAAATAATCACGAAGATTATGGCTGAACGGCTAAAACCTCTTCTCCATAAAATAATTTCCTCTGAGCAAGGGGGTTTTGTTGAAGGAAGACAGATCTTGGATGAAGTGGTCCTTGCTCAGGAGGCAATCCATACAATGCAAACATCAGGCAACAAAGGAATGTTCATAAAGTTGGATATGTCTAAGGCTTATGATAGGGTGGAGTGGGGTTTCCTGGCAAAGATGCTGGCAGCCTTTGGCTTCTCTCAGGACTGGATTGACTGGGTCATGAGCTGTATCTCTACACCTTCTTTCTCTGTTCTAATCAAAGGGCTCCCCTCGACTCCTTTTGGAGCCTCTCGGGGTCTTCGTCAAGGAGACCCTTGCTCTCCTTACCTCTTCCTCATCTTAGCAGAAGGATTAGGCAGACTCTTCCTGAGAAGACGACATCTAGGTCTGATAACAGGTATTAAAGTGGGGGCGGAAGTTTTGACCCACTTACAGTTTGTGGATGACACAGGATTGGTTGGAGTGGCCAGCCTCAGGGAAGCACGTGGAATCAGAGATACTCTAAACATCTACCTTCGGGCCTCAAATCAAGTCATTAATGATAAAAAATCCAAAGTGGTTTTCTTCAATCTTGACCAAAGGTTACAGGAAAGAGTTACTGAGACCCTGGGATTTACTAGGACCTCTCTACCTGTTGTTTACTTGGGGGTTCCTCTGCATTTTAAAAAACTAAAAATTGATATCTGGAAGGATCTTTTGGATGGCATAAAAGATAAAATGAATCATTGGTCTCATAAGTGGTTAAGCTATGGAGGCCGACTAACTTACTTACAGTCAGTTATTCAGGCTATGCCAATATATAAATTCTCCATCCTGGCTGCCCCACATTCTATTTGGAAAGAGCTTGACAAAATGGCTAGAAGTTTTTTATGGGAGGGTGCAAAAGGGGAGAAGAAATGGGCCTTGGTTGGCTGGGATAAGGTTACCCAGCCCAAGGATAAAGGAGGGCTGGGACTGAGAAGCTCCAAGCTTAACAATAAAGCTTTGGCTGGTAAACTGTACTGGAGGTGGATTTCCCAACCAACATCCCTCTTTAGCAGAATTCTTTCTAGTAAATACCTGGGTCATGCTCATCCCAATGATCTGGGTCGCTTCCCTTTGGAGGGTAGTGGATCCTTAGTGTGGCAGGCTCTCAAGCTTGGAGCTCAAGTTATCAAAGATCAATTGTTTTGGAAAGTGGGGAGAGGGGAGAAGGCCCGTTTCTGGACTGACTCCTGGGATCAGCATCCTCCCATCATTGTTGTGTTTCCCGAATTGCAACCCATTAAATCAGCCATAGAAGACAAGGGCTGGATTCAAATTGAGAGTTATTTCAATACCAGCCAAATTGGGGAGTACAAGTTCAAAAAATTCAAGCGGTTGGAAGAGTGGCCAATTCCAATCCCACCGGAGCTGGCACCCATCTTGGAAAAAATTTTGACAGCTAGGTTTCTTACAGGGAGAGATGAGGAGGATGAACTTGCCTGGGGCTATGGGAACCTTGGGGTTTACACTGTAAAGGCGGGATTTGAACAGATTCTCCCAGAGCCCCCCCCACACTCTTTTCCGGTCCATGTTTGGAAGAAGATATGGCACCCCAAGGGCTGGCCGAAGGTGAACTTCTTTGCCTGGCAACTTATGCACAATGGAATTCTCACCTTTGACAATCTCATACATAGAGGCATCATCGGTCCTTCTCAGTGTGTTTTATGCCGCAAGCATGAGGAAACTGCTGATCATTTGATGTTTGAATGCCCCTTCACCCGACAGATTTGGATGCGCTGGTTCTCCCACTTCAAAAGCCAGGCCAACAGTGATGTGACTAGGACCAATATTTGGGACAGATGGAAGAGAGGCAGATTTAAATCCAAAGCTCTTCGAATTGGTTGGGAGCTTGGCTTTCTTTTTATCTGGTGGCAGGTGTGGTTGGAGAGAAATGCCCGCATTTTCCGTGAAACATTCTCTTCACTTGATGGAATATGGCAAGTCATATGGAGCAAAGTTGTGGAAACGGTTGCCATCTACGCTGAGGAGGAAAATCAGTCTGTTTTTGTGCCTTTGGTTGAGGGAGCTGTTGTTCCTGAAAGACAGGCTCATGATAGATGGCACCCTCCCCCAGCAGGCTGGATCAAAATTAATACTGATGGAGCTGCAAAAGGCAATCCGGGTAGCGCTGGAATTGGAGTTGTGTGCCGTGATCATGCTGGGTCCGTGCTTTACTGGGAACTGCAAGGTCTGGGTCATGCTACAAACAATGAAGCAGAAGCCTTGGCTGTTAAATTTGCTTCCATTTGGGCTGTCAAGCAGGGCCACAGGAAGATAATTCTTGAGTCCGACTCCCAAATTCTGGTGGGCGCTCTCGATTGCATGAGGAACTTTGATTTGAAAGCCTGGAGGTTGCGGAGTCTAGTCTCTCAAATAAAGGAACTCTGGAAGGAATTAGATGATGTGGTTCCCATCTATGTGAGTAGAGATTTTAACAAGGCGGCCGATTTCCTTGCTAAGATGGGTGCTGAGAAGGAAGTTGGGATGCAGCTGCATAGTGATATGCCTGTGGAGGATGCTGTGATTAGGCAAGGCCTTGAATGCTACCTGTGATAATGTGTAAAGTTTTTGCTGCTAAGGAAGGTTTTTGTCGTGATTTCGTGACCTGTAGCGGCGTCGTGGCCTCTTGCTGGAAGTTGTCGCGATATCGCGACAGGTTTCGCCTTTACGGCTTTCGATGGGAACTTGTCGCGATATCGCGACATGTCGCGATATCGCGACTTGGTGCGCTTTCGCTGCCCATGATACGAAGTTGTCGCGATTTCGTGACCTTTTTTGCTGACGAGGCCTTCTATGGGAATTTGTCGCGATTTCGCGACCTGCTGCGCCATCGCGGCCTGTGGATGGAAGCCGTCGCGATTTCGTGACGTTTTTGGCGAAGGGGTGACAAGGAAGAAAAATGTCACGATATCGTGACCTGTTTTGCTGTCGTAGCCTCCAGTTGGAATTTGTCACGATTTCGTGACCTGTTGCGCCATCGCGGCCTTTGGTTGCTTGCTGTCACGATTTCGCGACGTTTTCGACGCAGGGGTGACAAGGAGGATTCTCGTCGCGATATCGTGACATTTTTGGTTAATTGGAGCAAAGGGCACATTCCGTCACGATTTCGTGACATTTCTGCTGTTTGGAAGCTGCATGGTAAAATCGTCGCGATATCGCGACAGTTTGGGCACTCTGGCGTCATCTGGATCACTTGTCGCGATATCGCGACAATTTTAAAGACTGCTTGCAATGAGGAGAACTTGTCGCGATATCGCGACAGTTTTGACGATTGGGAGCTGAAAGGAAAATTCGTCGCGATTTCGCGACACTTTTGGCACATTGATGGCTTTGGTAAAAACTGTCGCGATATCGCGACACTTTTGCGGATTGGGAGTCAAGCTGAAAACTCGTCGCGATATCGCGACACTTTTGCTGGCTGGGCGCCTCGGAGAAATTACGTCACGATTTCGTGACCTTTTTGGAGATTTGATGCTTCTTGGAATTCTCGTCGCGATATCGCGACGCCTGTGATGATAGGGCAACGGAGGGAGTTGCTGTCGCGATTTCGTGACTTTTTTGGCGATCGGGCGCCAAGGGCTTTGTCTGTCGCGATTGCGCGACATGTCGCGATTTCGTGACATGTCGCATTTTCGCGGCTGATGGCGCTGTTGCGGTCGCGACGGGGTTGATTGCCGCGATTTCGTGACATGTCGCGATTTTGCGACATGTCGCGTTTTCGCGCCTTGTTGTCTTCTGTGCTCTGTGGTGGTTAGCGTTGCCTTTGTGCTCTCCGCCTGTTGTCTTGTTCTCTGCTGTTGGTTGGGATGAGTTTTCTCCCTTTTGTAACTGCCTTTTGTATTAATACAAGTTTTTCATTTTTTCAAAAAAAAAAAAAAACTTTGTAGAAGTGTTATGTTTCCACAATCACCTACTTTGACATCATTTTGATTAGGAGATAAAATCTCACTTGGCAAGTTGTCTTCTAAAATTTGAATTCCACCAAGATGAAGATCAACATCATGATTGGCTAAATTATTTTTTACTTTATTTCCTTCTTTTTAAATATGATCACATTTTCAAGAGATTATCTCCAATAATAGATGATCAACATCAACAATATTAATATTTGTTATCCAATCCACATCCATTTTTGTTGATAGCATTGGCAATAAATTGTGAATCCCTCTCAATTGAAATGTATTTTCATCATTTTTATATTGCAATTTTAATCCCTATAAGAAGTGCCCTAGCCTTTGCATAGTTATTAGTTGAATTTCCATATTATTCTGAGTAAGTGAGTAGAATTTTACCTTCATTATTTTGAAAAGCACCATCTCCATCAACTTTTTTCTAGATTTCTTTTAGAAGCACCATCAAAATTAATTTTGATAACCTGATTTCAAGACATTTCCATTTTACCCTATATTGAAATAGATTATTTGTTTTAATGCCATCATCATAGATAACTCTTCCATGTATGTTCAAATCCTATATACAAGTTGTTACAACCTCTTTTACTACACTTGAGACTTATGATTAGTACCATATCTATAAACATTTCGTAAGAGAGATAATAATATAATATGATTCTAAACTTAGGCCTGATTTTGAGATTTATTTTAAAAAATTCTATTATTTCTCTCAAGCCATAAATTCCAACAAATAGTGGTAGGGTCGATCCTTCTTAGAATACATAATTCTTTAGCTTTCAAATAATTAATTCAATATTTCATCAACTCTTCCAATGTTGATGTAGCTACCTAGTATATTTTCATATTTTTAAAAAAGTAATCAAAATGGTATGAGTAATGAGACAATGACAAAGTAAATGGTCTAATGTTTCTAAAATATTTTTCATGCAAGGCACATCTTAAAGTTTTATAATATCCTCTTATTTGTAGACTCTCTTCTATATAAATCTTACTTTGAACTACTAACCAAAGGAATATTGGGGCATTAGGAAGAGCCTCTAGTGATATAATATTCTTCCAAGGAAAACATTTGGAAGAAGAAAATTTTGATTGTTCTAAATCCTCATATCTCAACTTGAATAATTATCCACCAACTTTTGAAATATTCCAAACCAAATGATCATTTTGTATAAAAAGCAACAAATAAAACTCTTGAACCATATTTTGAATATCATATGCAATTTGTTTGAGTTCCTCTCCTTAAACCAAGTTACTAGTAGAAATCCATGATTTGGAGTTGTTGCTCATATTAATATAGTATTTAATCTTTGGACCTTTACAAGCTAGGTATGCCCAAGCTAATAGTTACCATTTTGAGTCAAAGATAAGAGGATAAGACTTCAACCAAGCATCAAACCAAAACTTTGCGTAATTCCCCTCATCCATGACCATCTAATAAATATTTTTTTATCAATTGTAAACTATCTGATATGAAGTTCCATGCTAACAATCATTTGGGTAGGGTTATTTTCCTAAATAGTTTTATTGAAACAAGAGAATCTATATATTTTGAATTAATATGTTTTCCAAATTCTTTCCTTGATCTTTGAATTACCTCCACCCAAGCTTTGCCCCTAATGCAAAACTCATAACTATACAATTCTGCAAGCCTACTCCTCCAACATTCTTTCCTTTGGAAACCCTATCCCACTTATATGAAGAAACCTAAATTTTTCCTTGCATCCTTTCCAAAGAAAATCTCTTTGAATTTTATGAATTTCTAATGCTATACCTATCAGCAATCTTGAAAGTGACATCATATAAATAAGGATGGATTGCAATGTAGTCTTTATAAGTTGTAGTATTCCCTCCATGGTTAATAACTTACCTTTCTAACCTTCCAAACAAGCTCTCATTATATCCAAACAAGGGACCCAAAGGTCCTTTTTATTTCCTTTAAGAGATAAATGAATACTCACGTGGGTTGATGGAATTTTTATATTTTATATCCTAAATATTCACAATAATTTATTGTAAATCTAGGGCAATGTTAATGAAAACCTTAGATTTTGTAGTATTAGCCAACTATCTAGTATCCTTCTCATAGCATTATAACATTGATTTAAATGTTGGAGAATATTACATTATTTGGTACATGCTAATGTACCCCCATGGTACCTTTGGTACAATTGTAAATATTAGAAGAGGATATGAGTCTATAGTTTATGGTGTGATTTATATTTCCCCTAAAGTATGTGTCTATGTGTAGTATGAGTACAAGTGTCATGTAACAATGTGTGCAAGTATCATGTAGTTAAGTGTGCAAGTGTGTGCAATGTGTCATATAGGTTAGTTAAGAGTCACGTGTGCGTGTTTTAAGTATACAAGTGAAGATACACATGTATGTGGAAATATGTAAATCCAAGAGGTATGAGAGGTTTGTCTTATGTGTGTAATAGAAAAGGTTGCATATCTCGGATATGTGAGGAGAGAAATCATCAAAGTATTGAAGAGTCATCTTTCTAAGGTTATATTATAGATATAAAGCTCCATGTATTGTATCATCGAAGAATATCATATTATAATCAAGCTTGAAGATTGAATACAAAGCTTATATATTTGATTCATCAATGATATTGTGAGTATATTGTTGATTGATATTGATATTGATATATTTCATGAATGTTATATTCATTGATATTGATATTATGTTGTGATTGAGTCTTCACATATATATTTCCTATAATTTATATTTATTCCTAAGTATTGGAACCTGTGATTGTTAGAGTATATTATATTATTTAGCACATGCCAATATACCACATTCGGTACATATTTAGAGTAGGAGTGTGTCTTATAATAGAGTGAGTATTTACTTTATGTAATGTAATAAATGCACAACTATTATTAGAGCGTGCAAAGTATTTAATAATGTAAATGTGCATATTAGTCCATGTTCACATATGTCCTTAGAGCAGGAAAGTGAAGAGTCTCAAGAAGAGTTAAGACCAAGAGTACTCCATATAAAGAGTCATACCATTATATATGTGTCTATGTGTGTGTGTTTAGGAGATACAATGTAGAGTGAGAGTGTGTGGAAGTATGGTGTATTGAGATCTTTATTCTATATCAAGATGCTATTTTCATGAGCATTTGTTAATGCTAATTTTGAGTTGTTGTAGAAGTTATTTGTGAGTTTTATATAATTAGAATATTGCCATTATCTTATATTTAATAAAATAACTTTATTTTAGATCATGTGGTTATTTTACCTTAAGTTTTAAACATCAAAAGCTAACAATGGTATCAGCGCCACAAGGGAGATTTATAGGAGATAGGAAGGGCCACAATGGAGATTGAGAGGATATAGGAAGATTTAATTTATAGAATTTGAAAGTTGTTATTTGGCTAGAGTCTTTCCATAGGGTTGTAGGAAAACTCATGAAGACTAGGATTCTACATAGATTTCTTTCCATTAAATTTGAAAAATAACTAGTGAAGTTTATTGATTTCATAATTATATAAATTTGGATGTATTTGGTTGCTACTATCTAAGTTTTTGTTACAAAAAATTAGTTCTTAAAATTTGATAAGCTTCCTACAACATATAGAGAAGAATTTCACATTTTATTGCCTAAAATTCTATGTGTTTTCATGCATGGATTAGTTTTGAGTTGCAACAAAAGAGTAGACATTGAATATTAAGGAGGTCAAAGAAAGAGTTTCCATTGAATATTGAGGAATACCCGAGAGAAGAGGCACTCATTGCATACTTAAGAAATAATATAGAAGATTAAATAATTTGAAAACCCAAGAGAAGAGGTTTCAAGAAAATTTGTAAGGAGAAAAAAGGAGAATAGAGAAGCCCTATTAAGAAATTGAAGTATCCATTGGAGATGATTTGAAGAAAGTTTGAGATAGAAGATTGCAAGAAGAACAAAATCATGAAAAGAGGTAATCACATAAAAATTAGGAAAATTTATGTCATCCAACAACAAACCCAAAAGGATTTACGAATGATTCAATGAGAGGATTTTTGGAAAGAAGTTTTCCAAATTTGAGAAAGTACTTTTTGAAGACTTCAAGACATTCAGATTCTTGAAGAAGATGCCAGCAAAGAGGTCAAATTTGAAGAAAAAATTTAGAGGAAGCTAAGGAGGAGAAATAATATTGGAAGATGTCATAAATTGATATTTTTGGAGATAACCATTAAAGTTTTTAAGGTTAAGTTTTGAAGGAGTCGTCAAAATTTTAGAGCAGCATTTGAAGAGTTTATGACTATAAATTTGGGCAACACTAGAAGGAGATAGAGGAGATACTAATTGGAGAATTTTTGGGTAAATTTGGAAGTGTTTTTGGATAGTCGTTTAAATGAGGAATTAACAACAATTTAAGGTAAATAATTGAAGGAGAAATATAGTTTTTGGACAATAAAAAGGTAACGTATTGGCAGCATTTGGAGCTATAAAAATACAGTTTGTGAAAAGCAAAAAGGTAGCAAGTTGAAGGAGATAAATCCATATTTTAGACATCATTTGAAGGATAATTTGAGCTATAAATTTTAGGGTCTTTTGGCAGCATTTTTGGAAGGAGAAAAAGAAGCTTTGGACAACATCTGTTGAAGAAATAAGAAGTTTTTTTTTATAGCATAATTGAAAGGAGAGAAAAAAAATTGAAGAATAAGTTGTAGGGGATGAGAAACAAGATTTTGGGCATCAACTAAAGCAAACAAATTACAACACATTCTAAAGTTTTGTGCATCAAAAGAGTGAAGGAAATAAGCAAGTAAAAGGCAACAAAAGGAGGAGATATAATTTCGTATTTTGAAGAAAAATATTTAAGAGCTTGCTATCACCAAAGAACCAACATTATACCTAAAAAATAATAGAAATTTTGATAAGAAGCAAGAAAGAATAAAGAACAAATTTAGTAAGTTGTAGAGAAGATAACACAACAAGGTAGAGTTGTAATCATAGCACAGGAAGGTGAGTACCCAAGATTTGACAAGCTTAAGAGCAAATCCACTGAATGAGCAAAGGAGGAGCCACCACATAAAGGAGAAAATCCACCAAGTGATCAAAGGAGGAGCCACCACATAGAGAAGCAAAGCCACCAAACAAGCAAAGAAGAAGCCACCCAACGAGCCAAGGAAGAGGTGCAAATTTTTTAGTTAGCCATCGAAGGTTGGAGGAGCCACTAAAATATCCATTATGAGTAGAGGAATCATCATCTATGTATGTTGGAAAGTGTGCAATCAAATAGATTTCATTTGGATGTCAAAGGGGAGTGGAAAATACAACCGGTTCATTTGGCATTGTAACAGTCAAAGAGGAGGTAAACGTTAGTTTTTATAACTACCAATATAGAGCACGTTATATTTGGTTCATGGTGAGGTAGAAAAATTGCACAATCAATCAAGTATTTTTTAAAGGATTCAGAGGATTTTGAGTGTAATCTAAGTGTTACCAGAGAACGAGTGTTGTTTTTTGAAAGGATTCATAGGTGTTTGAGTGCAATATGAGTGTTACCAGAGAACAAGAATTATAAAGGAGCTAAAGAGCCATTTGGGACATAGTTGAAGAGATTTTTATCACTTGGAATTATGGAGGAATTCCAGGGGCCATCGATGGAAGAAATAACACCTTACAAACTGCATTTAATGCATTGAAGGAAAACACATTGAGGGTAAGTTTGAAGAGTGGAGCTCCTAAAGGAGAGCATTGTTTTGAAGCATAGATAAGCTCATACATAGAGAGTTAGGAAGTCAAATTTATTGCTAATTCTAGAGAAGTTATTTGTGAAGGAAACCTAAATGTTCGAATCTCATATATGGAGGAAGTTGAAAGCTTTAAATCCCACACAGGGAGTAAGTCTTATGGAGAATAAATGAGCTGAAGACTTTGTGGAGCATCAGGTTTGAGTGTGATAGAGTGGAGAGAAGCACCATACGTGCAGCAGAAGAGTGATATTTCATGGAAGAGTGTAATTCAAGGGCAAATCAAATGTATTTGATCGAATATTTTGCGCCTAAAGTTGGGAGGTAAAGCAAGTTATTTAAAATTCAATTATTTACCCAAGTTATGAGTTATAAGGTTGGGTAATATTATTATTTTTCTAAGGTTGAAGGAAAATTAATCTAGTTGCTTATAAGATTAATTTAATTATTGGATAGATAAGGCATAAAAGTGAATTTTGAAACCTTAGAGACTTTAATAGTTATTTTTGGAAAGATTGAACAGCCTTGAAATATTTTTGGGAATCCATTTCAAGTTTTGAGAAGATTTTATAAATTTTTATAATTGAATTATTGAAGCATTTTTAATATTTACAAATATTTTGAATTTTGGAGAAATAAGGTTTCCTACATCAAATTAGGAATACAAAAATTTGCAAATACATTCTACTAAATTTCTAAATTTGGAGTTAAAAGGAATTCAACACCAACATAGGATTGTGAACTTTAGAATTTGGAAATCATATTATTGAAATTTGGGAGATATAAGGAATATAACTTAGAGTTTTTGGAAAGTTAGAAAATTTCATTGACATTAGTCTCTCATTCAAAATTAACGAGACAAGGAATCTAACTAAAAGTTTTTGGAAGTAGAGAATTTTATCAAAATTAAAATTGCATCACAATTATCTTTAGTCATACACTCATAATTAGGGAGAAAAAAAGAATTCAAATCAAAGGAAAACTTAGAAGGTTAATTATTTTATCAAAGCTATCTTACATTCAAAATCCTAGGGAGCTATAAGGAATTCTACTTCAAAGGTTTAAAAGATACAAAGCTATAGGAGATAGAATATTTGAAGATATGTTACATGCAATCTAATTTTATTCACATAGCTTAATACCCAACATTGATGGAGATCGAATATTTGATGTCCTAAAAGACAAATTGATTTTATTTTTTAAAGAAGCTAAAGAAGGAAAATTTACTACTTTTATGGGATATCTTCATGAGAAGATTTTTAGATCTTGTAAATATCATTGTATTCATTTCATAAGAATGTCTAATGATGTATCTTTCATTAATTATCTTTAAAAAAATTCAAGGAAAGATACAAGTTGAAAGAAATGATCTCCAAGAAGAGTCATTGGAAAATAGTTCATATTATTGGGATGATTTACTAACTTATTGTGTCAAAGACATACCATCAATGAAAATATAAAAATGGAAGAAAAAGCAAAGCAAGAAAAAGAATCAGATGAAAGGCAAGATGAAGACTGAACCAAAAGAAGAGCACAAGTTCCAGAACCAAGATGAAGACCATATTGAAGACTAAAGTCTTCAATAACCAAATAATGTAATATTGGGGGGTTTTAGAGCATATTACATTATTTGGTACATGTAAATGTGCCACCTTGGGTATATATTTATATTAGGAGTGTGTCTTAGAATAGAGCGAGTATTTAATTTATGCAATGTAATAAGTGAACAAGTATTATTAGAGTGTGCAAAGTATTTAATAATGTAAATGTGCATAATATTCCATGTGCACATGTTTCCTTAGATTAGGAAAGCGAAGAGTCTCAATAAGAGTGAAGGCCAAGAGTACTCCATATGAAAATTATATACGTGTCTATGTGTGTTTGGGAGACACAATGTAGAGTGAGAGTGTGTAGAAGTATGGTGTATTTGATATCTTTATTCTATATCAATATACTATTTTCATGAGTATTTGTTAATGGTAATTTTATAAGTTGTTGTAGAAGTTATTTATGAGTTTTATATGTTTAGAATATTGTCATTATCTTATATTTAATATAGCAACTTTATTTTAGATCTTTTTGTTATTTTACATTAAGTTTTAAGCATCAAAAGCTAACAATGATAATATGGCCAAAAATCCAATATTAAACTCCATGGCCTCACTAAGGGATGGACCAAAACAAAGTGTCATTAACAAATTGGAGATGATATTTGAAGGAAGTTTTTTTTGCAAATTGAATACCTTTGATTTTAACTTCCATTTTTGCTTTTGAGAAATCTCTTTATAATATCTAAGAATAATAAATAGATAAGGAGATGGTAGACCACATTGGTGAAATCATCAAGATGAATTAAAGTAACCAACAAAAGAACCATTGCTCAAAATAGAATATATCACAGTGCGATAACAAAATTTAATCCATTCACACCAACTATATAAAACAATAATTTTTATTAATATCATGTAGAAATATCATATGCTTTGTTCATATCTAATTTCATGAGAATACCTAACTTCCTCATGGAATGAAGAGAATGTATGACCTCCTATACAATGATTGTAAAATCAATAATTTGTTTACCATGAACAAAACCACCTTGGTTCTATGAGATAACACAATCTAGAATATCTTTCAACTTGTTTGCCATAATTTTTGAAATAATTTTATAAATAATATTAAGAAGGTTTATTAGATGAAAATTGTGAAAATATTTATCTCACATTTCTTAAGAACCAATGCAATAAAAGTGATATTTATCTTGTTCATTATAGCCTTCCTTTTTTAGGCCTCTTCACAATTAAACATATCACTTCAATAAATCCTAAAATTTTCAACAGAAAATTGTAGAAAATCCAATAGGGCTAGGATTAGCTCTTTTATAGATATCATCTTCATCAAATTTTTATTTTGTTCTTCTGAGATAATTGATGAACTATTTTGTAAAAGCTTATCTTGTGCATCCTTATCTTGCCTAGTATCTAACAAAATATTTTTTAAATAATTAATTTTTTTTCAATTTGTTATAAGGGATTGAAATGGGCCCTACTCATATTATATTATCACCACATAGTGGTATTACAACAAATCTTAGATATTATCCATGTATCACTTGGTAAGATTTGAACCTTGGTCTCCTCCTTAAATGTTGAGGAATCTAACCGGTTGAGCTAATGCCACTTGATAAAAATTTAATTTTTACATGAGTTTTTATGAGGGTTCTCAATCCCCTCATACCAAATGGGGTTTGAACTTGGGTCTCCTAAATGAAAACCCAAGAACTTTACCACTACGATAAGCTTACAACTATAATAATTAATTGTTTTTTATATCATCTTCTTCAATATTTCTTCCATATAGAGCTAAAATATTTTTTATGTAACAAAAAAAAAAATTGTTGTATCATAAACTTTTTTGTTTTTCTATATCCTTTCTTGAGCCATTTCTTAATAGAATTTTGAAGCCAATATGATTCCTTTTTCAATGCATTATGATAATCCGAAAGTAATTTTTCCATATAAGAATCCTAATCCATTCCATTAGTTTCCACTATCTCTTGTATGAGCTTAGATTTAGTTTACTTATTTTCTTTAAAAATATTACCAAAATTTTTGGTATTCCAAATATTTATTTGCGTCTTTAAATATATCTTATTTTTAACAAAAAAATATATATATGAGCCTTCAAAATTTGTTTCATCCCACCATAAAATAACCATATGAAAGAAATTAGGGTCTTGGATCCACATTGACTAAAAACAAAATGGATTTGGATTATCATTTTTGGGTAAAGATAAGTCAAAAGAATGGGTTTGTGATCTGATTTTTCTTGCAATAAAATATCTAAAGATATTGTATACTCTATTTGTAATTATTTGTTGGATAACAAGAATCTATCCAATATTTTTGCTATATGTGTTTGCCTCATGTGTTTATTATCCCATGTATATTGAAAACTTGAAGGAATAACATCCTACAAACCAAATGAATTGATAAATGATACAAAATATTGCATTGATTTATACCATCCTAGAATACCACCCTTCTTTTCCAAAGGAGATAAAATAGTGTTGAAGTCACCCCCAAGATTCCATAGATCACAATGAATCATCATTGTGTTTAAAAAAGTTATGGTAACGTCCTTCCAACATATTTTATGAGGAGTAACTATAGTTGGAGAATATACATTTATAACCCCAACTTTGATGATTTCCTCTTTCCTGTAAAATAGTCTAGAAACCCAATTGTTTTTTACTTCTAGAAATTGTCCATCCCAATTGCTTTTGTCCCATATTGTTGTAATACTATATGAATATATTATAGAATAAATTGCTATAAAATCACCCTTTTTCCAATTCTTTTTTAAAACATTCTTACATTCCTCACTACTTAATTTTATTTCTTGTATTAAAATAAACTCAGGACTATAACAACCTAATAATTCCTTAATAACTTCTTTTTAGAGGTCTTATTCATACCCCTAATATTCCTTGATATCATTTTTATTATTATTACTTTTTATTTTTATTAGTAGGTTTTGCCCCACTTCTTATTAGTACCTATGATAGTTTTATTTGGCTCCCCAAACCAATATCCTTTGAGTTTTTTTTTCTCATTGTTCATGCTTTGATGACCTTCCTCTATTTTTTTCATTCCCACCACACTCTCATCTTCATCAATTTCTTCTATTTTCCATATTATCCATAATGAGACTTATCTTCTAAAGATTTAAATTGCCCTAAATAATCCAAAATGCAAGGAATATCCTCATAAACACTTTCTTGTTTATGTTTCCTAGAAACCCCTAAAGTGCATGGATAATTATCCATAGTCATTACTTTTTTATGTTGCCCTAGAAACTTGAAATTTCTTTGGATATCCTCCACATGCTTTATTTATTGTGTTACTTTTGAAACCTCAAAGTTCAACAAATACACTCTATACTACTTTTATTTTTATTGTAAAGAGAAGATTTTATTCTACTTGAGAAAAATGAAGATGATTTACTTGGATTAACCTTGACCTCCTTTACCTCATTTGCTTTAAAATTTACCTCCCCACATTCCTTTACTTTTAAAATTTGTGTTCTCATTTTTCTTTGAACCTTTAAATCCTGTATTTGAAGTTGCACATTGTACTTCCTAATACCTTGTGTTATTTTTTCTAGTAGTTGATTTGAGTTAATTATAATGACCTTTGCCATTTTATGATGTAGAGTGATTTTTATTTGATCTAGGTGGATTACCTAATTTTGATAGATGGAATGTGGATTTTGACACATAGACTATGGGTCTATGAAATATAGATTATAAATTTTTATAGATGGACTATGGGTCTATGCCATACAAACTATAGATCTATAATGGGTACAGACCATAGAATACATATTACATAATGGTGTAAACCATAGAATACATATTACATAATGGTGTAAACCATAGAATATGGATTATGAAACAAGAATAGACCATGAAGTGCAAATTATGGAATGGGTACAAACCACTAAGTGTAGATTATGGAATGGGTATAGATCATACAGTGTGAATTATGGAATGAAAACTGACCATAGGATACCTGGTAGTAGCAACAGTCTTTCTGCACCTTGCATCCTATGTCACAAAAGTTGAAATATCATAACTGCCATATTGGAAGTCAAATTATCATAACTACCCTATAATTTATTTAAGAAGTAAGTGATGTTGAGGTTCAAGATATGAGATGGTTGCATGGTGGTATTGCATAGTTACATTTGGAGTTTTATCTAACATCTCTTCTTAGAGATTGTAGGGGCTGGCAAATATCTCTTCTCATAGATTGTCTCCTTTGTAATTCCATTTTTTAGATTAATAAAATATTGCTTCTTATTTTGAAATATGTTTTCTT
Source organism: Wollemia nobilis (assembly GCA_028583015.1). Lineage (NCBI taxonomy): Eukaryota > Viridiplantae > Streptophyta > Pinopsida > Araucariales > Araucariaceae > Wollemia > Wollemia nobilis. The sequence goes on along the minus strand of JAQPPZ010002072.1, from coordinate 3,207,447 downwards.
TCGTGCATCTACTATTACACAACAAAGAATACATTATTCCCAGATTTTTTTTGGATCAATGGTATTAGAGCATTTTTTTTGCAGGTGTATGATTCCAAATATGATATTAGGTTATCAGAATCTTGGGTGTTAGTTGTGCAACTACTTTGTTTACCTACCCATCTATTTCAAATAGTATTATATGGTAGACAATATTGAGACTTTGTGCACATGGACTATTATGCACACTTACATTACCAAAATACTTTGCACACTCTAATAATACTTGTGCATTTATTACATTGCATAAAGTAAAACTCACACTCTAATCTAGGATAGTCTCATAATTTAAAGATGTACCCAAGGTGGTACATTAGCATGTACCAAATAATATAATATATTCCAACACCCCTTATATTATATTATTTGGTTATTGAAGACTTTAGTCTTCAATATGGTTCTTTGTATCTTGTCTTCAATCTATCTCTTTAAGATCAATTTTTGAATTTGCACAAAATGGTTCCTATTTAACCTTTCTGGTATGACACCTTCTTTTCTTCTTTTATTTTCTTTTATTTTGTATCTTCATTGATGATTCTCCTTCTAAGCATTGTGTTAGCAAATTATCACAATAATACAACTTTGATTCTTGTATTGGACTCTTCAAATGAACATCTTCTCCAGGTTTAGTCTTCATCTTGCTTTACTTGATCTAATTCTTTTTCTTGTTTCTTTTCCTTATTTGTTTTTGCACTCTTACTAGAGATTATCCTTCAATGTGGTGAGTTAGTAGATTATCATAATAATATTGACTTGGATTTGATGATTCTTCCTTAAGATAATCATATGAAGCATTTCTTTCAACTTGTATCTTTCCTTGAAAGAGTTCAAAAATAATTAATGAAAGATACATCATTAAACACTCTTATGTAGTGAATACAATGATGTTTTGAGATTTCCAAAAAGACCTAAAAAGTATTTCATGAAGATATCCCATAAAGGTAGTAAATTTTCCTTCTTTAGCTTCTTTGAAGAATAAACTCAATTTGTCTTTTAGAACATTAAATATTCGATCTCCATCAATGTTGGGTATTAAGCCATGTGAATAAAATTTGAATGCATGTAATATTTCTTCACTATCTTCATTAAATACTTTCTTCACTATTTCATCCATAGTTTTCTTGAGTAAGATAGCTTTGATAAAAATACTTAGCTTTCTAAGTTTTCCTTTAAGTTGAATCTCTTATTTCTCCCTAATTATGAATAGAAAGCTAAAGATAATTTTGGATGCAATTTCAAAATCTCTACTTTTATTTCTCCTTAGTTTTGAATGAAAAACTAAGAATAATTTTCAATTGTTAATCTTAATATTGGTAACCTTTTATCTCCCTAGTTAGACTTATCAAATACCTTTTGAAGTAATTTCAGTATTTTAAAACTTTAATCTTTATCTCTCTTTATTCTTGAATAAGAGACTTCAATGCAATTTTTAGTTTTCTAGAAACTTATGTTGAATTCCTTTTATCTCCTAAATCTCAAAAGATATAATTTCTTCAATTCTAAATTTCTAAATCCTATGTTGGTGTTGAATTCCTTATAACTCCAAATTTAGAAATTTAGAAAATTTAGAAATTCTATAAAAAGATATTTGCAAGTTTTGTATTCCTAATTTGATGTAGGAAACCTTATTTCTCCAAACTTATCAAATTGCAAATATTTTAAATTGTTTTGTAAACTCAAATAATCAAATTACAAAACTTTAAATTAATTCCTTCAATTCTTCAAATCAATTTTTAAATATTCATAAAAATTTCAAATAGCAATAATCAGGTTTCTAAGGTTTCAAATATTACTTCAATATCTTATCTCTCCAAAAATCAAGAAAATAAAATAATTACGCTTTAATATTAGAAAATAATAATTTCATCCAACCTTATAACTCCTATCTTGGGCATTAATTAATTTGAAATAAAATAAATTACCTCCAATATTGAGACGTAAATTATCTTAGTCAAAAATGTTTGACCTTCTCTTGATCGGTGCTCCTTCTCTGCTGCACGTATGGTGCTCTTACTTCCATCTGTTGTACTTTTCCTTGCTTTAGAAAAATAGCTCCTTCTCCTCTTTGATTGGTCAACTGACTCCCAAGCTTTTCAAGGTGCTCAAATTAAAACTCAAATATGTTAGCCTTGTTGTTGTAGTAGAAGTGATAGTGGTGCATACTTATTTTTGGACTTGGGTTTGATCCTTCAACTCCATTGGTTCCTCTTGGATGATCCTCTTGCATGAGTCAAATGGTATGTCTCCTCCTTTCTTGCACTCAAACTTCAATAAATGTGCTTACTTGCTTTTGCTCCTCTTTTAGGTGTTCTTTGAAATCAAACTCAAAGTTTTGCTATATTTGGTACCTCAAATCATGCATTAATATATTCATTGCAAATGTTTGAATTACTCCAAGCTTGTTGATGTTTCACTTCTCATGTGCCACATGACACTCAATATCTTCTACTTCTTCAATTTTTCTCACTTTGTTCTCCTTAGGTGTTTCTATTCCCCTTACAACGTTACTTTGCCCAGTTTGGTGAGATTATGATAAATTGGACATTACACTTTATAAGTGTCTTGCCTCTAAAAAAAATTCAAACATCTCCTTCAATCTTAGCACTTGGATTTTACCGTATCTCATCCTCTTCAATGTTTTTTCTTCTCTACATACGTCCATTCAATGTATTTTGCAAAAACATCTCATTTACCTTTGTTTGAGCTCCTAAGTGGATCTATGGCGTTGGAACTTCATCTCGGTGGCTTCCTTTCATTTTTTGGTAAATCTTCCTTGAGTTGTGGTGGCTCTTCCAACTCGATGGTGCTTTTACTTCTTCAAACCGATGGCTCCTCCTTTTCTTGCTCGATGGTTCCCTTGGTGTCTTTAGACACTCTAAAATTTGCTCTATTTTGAGCCCTTATTTGGTCTAAAAGTGTAAATTTACCTTATTTAGTTTCTTTTCACTTCAACAAATTTACACTTTTATAAGCTTGTAAAAATAACATTTAATACTAATATTGTTTCCTCCTCATTTCTCCTTTTTAAACAAACTCTAACTTTGATCTTTACTATTTTATGTTTGCATATTTTAGGATAAGAATGCTACCACCTTATTTTGCTTGAGGAATCTCTATTTCAACTTCTTTTTTCTAAATTTAATAAAGCTAATATGGTGCTCTCAAATACTTAACGTAGATTGGTTTTAATACTTGAATAATAAACTTCTATAGAACTAATATCACATACATTTTTGGCCTCCTTTTGTAGCTAATCTCCTTGGTGATTTGATTCACCCTTTTACTATCTCAAATTTGTAAATTTTGCAGCTTCACTTCCTTTCACTTTGTTGCTCTAAACTTATCAATTTTGTAGCTCTAATTGCTGCCCAAATATCAACTTTCTCAATATCCAAAACTCTTTCATATATACCCCAAAGTTCTGCAAAATGCAGCTTCCTCTTTTCCTTCTAATGCTACCCAATTTTGCAACTCAAATCTCTTCAATTTTCTACTTCAAAAGTCTAATTTTTCCTCCTTATATTGTTGTCCAAGAATATCCTCTATCTCCTTCAAATTGTTGCCTTCTTTTTCTATCAAGCCTTCCTTCAATTGGTTGTTCAAGGGCTCTTCAAAATATGCCCAAATATTCTCCAATATGCAGCTCTATATCTTCTTCAATTTTTTATCCTGTGATCCTTCAACTTCTACCTCAAAAATCAGCAACCTCCTTCTTTGCAAATCAACCTTCAAAATATTTTATGGCTATCCTCAAAATTCTCAAATCTAGTGGTCTCTTCTATTATTTTTCTCCTCCAATATTCTTATCAAATTTTGACTTCAAATTTGACCTCTTTTATTAGCCTCTTCCTCAAGAATCTGAATCTCTTGAGGTCTTTAAAACCTCTTTCTAAAATTTGGCAAACTTCTTGCCAAATCCTTCTTCCTTTTGGGATTGTTGTCATATGGCGATAATTATCCCAAATTCTTCTTCTTAGAAGCTTCTCTTGCTTGCAATCTTCTACCTTGAGTTTTATTTAAATCTTCTCCAGTGGCCACTTCAATTTTTTCAATTGAACTTCTCTAGCATTTCTTCTTCTTTTTCCTTTCAAATTTGTTTGATAATTCTTCTCTTGGATATTCAAATTTTGCAACTCTTCAAGTGGATCTTTTCTTAGTCATCTATCTTCTTTCTCAAATCTACAATGGGGACCTCCTTCTTGGGTCTCCTCAATCTTTAGTCTTCAATATTCTATGGGGATCTCCTTCGTGGGTCTCCTCAATCTTCAATGTCTACAATCTTCAATTTGTAATCTTCAATATTCAATGAGACCTCTTTCTTGGATCCTTAATCTGCAATGTCTAATTTTTTTGTTGCAACTCAAAACTAATCCCTGTACAAGGAAAGCACATAGACTTTCAGGCAACCAAAGATGAAATTCTTCTCTATCTATTGTAGGAAGCTTCTCAACTTTTGAGAACTAATTTTTTACAACAAAAAAACTTAGATAGTAGAAACCAAATACATTCAAATTTCTAGAATTCTAAAAACAATAAACTTTACTAGTTATTCTTTAAAATAGTGGAAATAAATCTATGTTAAATCCTAGTCTTCATAAGTTTTCCTTCAACCTTGTGGAAAGACTCTAGCCAAATAGCAATCTAGAATCTTCTTCAATATATCAAAATTTTCAATAGGACCTCCTTCTTGGGTCTCTTAATCTCATCAATGTTAAGGTCTATCTTCAAGACCTATAAATTTTCTTCTATTCTAAATTTGCTCTTGGAATAGGTAAATCTTCAAACTTCACTGGTTTTCCTTTAACACAGTGAAAAATACTATCTTCCTTGGTTTTCTTTTCCAGAGGTAATTTCTTCAACTTCACTGGTTTCTCCTTAACCAATGGAAATCTCCTTTGTAACTTTAAAACCTATACAAGACAAAACCTTGATGTAGCTCTAATACTATTGTTAGCTTTTGAAGCGAAATAATTAAGATAAAATAACCACAACATATAAAATAAAGTTGCAATATGAAATATAAGATAATTACAATATTCTAAATATATAAAATTCATAAATAACTTCAACAATAACTCATATAATTGCCATTAATAAATGCTCACAAAAATTGTATCTCCATTGAATAAAGATCTCAAATACACCATACTTCCACACACTCTCATTCTACAATATATATCTCACACTCACACACATAGATACATATATAATGGAATGTGACTCTTCATATGGAGCACTCTTGGCCTTCACTCTTCTAGAGACTCTTCATATTCCTATTCTATGGACTAATGTGCACGTGGATTATTATGCACACTTACATTACCAAATACTTTGCACACTCTAATAATACTTGTGAATTTATTACATTGTATAAAGTAAATACTCACACTCTATTCTAGGAAACTCTCCTAATATAAAGATGTAACGAGGGTGGTACATTAGCATGTACCAAATAATGTAATATATTCCAACAAAAAATTTATATTCCTATATTTTAAGGAAAAATTAATGTAGAATTAATGGATAATTGAATGGATTAGCTATCCATACATTTTTCTATCAATAATTTCTCTGATAAATAAAATATTACTCTACTAAAAGCTTAATATTAGTCCAAAATTTATAGAAATCACACAAATATAACCAATAAGTAGAAAACCCTACATGGAATGAGTTTATAGAAGCATTCAGTAATGAATACTACCCAGTAGAAACCTATGAAAACATGTACATGAGATGACAACAACTACATAAAGGTAAAGAATAGTTTGTTTAGGAATATAGCAATGTTTTTCATTCACTATCTATAAAACTTGACATCCAATACACTGAGATACATTGAGTTATCAAGTATTGAGTGGACTATATTGGTACTTAAGGAAGGACATGGACTTCAAGAATAAGCATAAGTACAAATATATAAAAAATATATATATGGTTCAAATGACAAGAAATAAAATACCAAGTATCAACCCAAGAAAGGAAAGATGATTCTTAAAAGCAATAAATTAAAGGAGTTCAATAGCAAAATCAAAACTAGAAGTAGAAAAAGAATCACAAGACAACTGGCCCTAGAAGAATAAGACTAGAAAATGGTGTGACTACCATAAGAGCAACCAACATTCCATAGAAGAGTGTTGAGAAATTCAATCTTTATTTACTAAGACACAACCATCTACATCCAAAACACCAAGACATCCCCTAGCATAGGATAAATGTAAGAAAATCATGGAGTCTAAACCACACATGACTATTGCTACTTTTGCTACACAAATCCAAGTAGAGGGTTTACCTAAGGAGGAGAAATTATTCCACTCACAATTATGGATAAATGGTAAGTCATTAAATTTCATTGTTGATAGTAGGAGTCAAATTAATTTGATCTTTATTGATACTATGAAGTCTCTAAATATGCCTATGAAGCCTCACCTACAACAATATAATATTGGATAGATGAATAAAGGGAGAGATATTCATGTCACTCAACAATGTCTCTCCTATATCATCAAACCATTCAAAGATAATATTTTATATGATGTGGTTCTACTAGATGTATGTGATGTGCTCCTTGGCCAACCGTAAATGTGGTAAATATATGGCATGTATGAGTTAATACCCCATAAAGTCATCATCATCCTTGGGTACCATAAATATAGCATACTAGAGGTAATTCCTTCCACCTTTTTCTCCCTCATAAATGCTAAACAACACAAAAGGATAATTAAAAAAAACAAAATAATTTTGTTCTCTTGATGATCAAATCTCAATTTGTCAAGAAGATAGTTGCTACTATAGTGACTATAAAATAATCACAATAACAATGATAAATGGACCACATCATAACATAATATATTGATATCTTCAAATCACCTACTAGAGTGCCACTCTATTAGGAGGTAAAATACTTCTATCAAAATATGAGGAATGGTGTAGAAAAACATATAAATTATTATGCACCCTATGTAATTGTGAAGTCAACCAAAAGGAAACTAGACCTATACGCACCTTTGCCACTACTTGCTAAGACTTGGGAATATGTTTCCATGGATTTCCTCTCAGGTTTACCTATTTTCAAGCATGGAAATGATTGTGTTTTTATGGTGGTTGATCACTTTTCTAAAATAACTATCATGATTGCTTGTAAGAAGAATGTTACATCTGAAGAAACTATAAAATTATATTTCAACCATGTATTACTTTAGTTTGGTCTACCAAAATCCATTATCTTAGAAAGGGATAATAGATTTTTAAATATCTTCTAGAACACTCTATGGGATATGATGAACACAAAGATCACCTAATATACAATATTTCATCCTTAGACTGATGGAAAAATCTCGTAGGGTTTTAGTCCTTGCAATTAGAGAGATAGGGTTTTAGATCCTCTGCACTACTACTTCTAAATGAGAGTACTATTTGATTTTTTTTATGAATTTCTATGCACTTGTTAAACTAGAGGGCAAAAAAAATACTTTTAATATGCTCCATGTCCAAACATAGGCCTAAAACACAAAGCATACATTTGTTTGCCTCTACGAGCCATCATCTCTACTGTAGTCCAGAATATAATTAATAAACATGTCATCGACGAGCAAAAATTGGGTCAAAACCTTCAATGAGATCGGTAAGGTCTCCAATGATCACATCAAAACATTTGTATCTACTTTCTAGTTTCACTCTTGCATTGTTGATCACCATATCAAGTCGAGAGCTTGAAAATGAGTTTCGATTTGCAACCAAGTATCTCTTGGAAAAGTCCACCACTTCCTTACAATGAAAGCAGTCTTTGAGTTGGGGTGGTGAACTAGAGATTCATGAGAGAAACACCAAAATAGATCCTCATCAACTTCTTCATACCATAATGATCATCTTCGTCCTTCTCCAATAAATTCCAAACATCACATCAAGGTCTCGAGACTGCTCTAATGGATGTCATTCTCGTTCTCTAATTTATTGTTGGCTAGTTAAATTATTTCTTGAGCACGTTTGTATCATAATTCAAATAATGTATCCATCAATGAGGAGAATTTTGTGCCAAGTTTCGATGGGTTTTGCTTCATTGAAACCCTGGTGGCTACTAAGACCATAATGAAACACTCGATCATAGTGCAATTTGCAAGTGAAAGACTTGATTTTACTTGGATCTTCTATGTGTAGCAATAATAGAGAACCATTGTTCTAAATAGAGGGTGTCTATGGAATAAAAAATAATAAGACCTAGATTTATTCGTCCTCCACCATTATTGTTTGTAATTCTTCTCTTTCTTTCCTCTACTATGATTGGAAGTTTTTTTGAGGTTGCAAATTTCGCATTGATTTTCATAGATATGTGTTTGAAGAACTATAGTTGTGTAATGGTGGTATTTGATTTTTTATTATTGCATGCCACAAACTCTCCTCCAAGGTTCCATACCCCTTTCCCACCTTCCATAGACTATACATGCCATTGACTTCCTCAATGTACCAGTTCCTTGAATGACCCCTACCTCTACCAATATATCTTATTACCTTAGATCATGAATGTTCAATAGGAGTCACACTAGGTAGAGTGAATCCCCTCACTCGAAGTGGATGTGCCATGTGACAGGGGCAAAATGGAGTACTCATATTTCTTACCCTCAAATCAATCCATAATCATCGAGGTGAATGAAGGTCTTCATGATCAACATGTGAAGTAGTTAATCCTAGAATTCTCCAATTATGCGTTCATGGGGAATTTCATAAAAAAAGAAAGGCCTTTTTTTTATGTATTGAGAGAATTAAAGTTGCATTGTGAAGAGAAATTCCTTTTTTAACATGTATAAAGTGGTCAGCCAATAAAATTAAACATACAAAAAGAGGACTGTAAGGGACATTTATATTTGAAGGGGATATATTTTTCACAATATTTTTTACAATATTCTTCTTGAGGAAATATTTTTCATGCTGCTTACAAGACCCCTTAACACCTTTTTTAGCATAACTTTTCATAGAGAACTTTTATTTTCATTCTACAAGTTGTGTTGGAAAGTTGGTTCAAAGATATTTCCAATGAGTAGCTACAAGGCACCATTTAGGTGAAGATAGAAGTAGACTTTAATGTATGAAGTGGCATTTTGAAGAAGATTTGTTTATTGTACTTGACCAATTTGAAGGTATTTTTTGTCATTAAGGCATTTCTATTGTACTTCTCTTGGAGGCACCATTTGGGGTTATTTTTTAGCCACTTTCCTCAATAAAATCATGATCTCAAGGGGTGTTTTAGGGCCCCTTGAATCTTACTTATGGAGTTCCTTTTTGTGGTATTATCTTGGCCACATTATGCTTGCATCTCACTTGTGTTTGTTTTTCATTTAAATTCTATGCTTGCTATACCTCCACTCGCCTTTAGGATTTATTTCATATTGTAATCGAGTGTAGTTTCCATTTATATATACACACTTGAATTTATATCTACCACATAAAATTCTAAAAAAAATCTCTTAAGCAAGCAAGCACATTATAACAACAAATATTCCAACCCCCACTTCTTTTTCCACTTCTTCTCTCCTAGGTTGGAATAGGTCATGTGTGCTCACGGTTCCTCCCACTGTTGGAAACACTTGTTGATTCAAAGTGGAAGAGCTAAGTGAACCCTCCACACATCATAGATCTTAAGCGATTAATCTTAGACTCTTTTGAGGACCTCTTCCTTGATACTTGTACTCCTAGTTACCTCCTTGGTTGAGCTCCATCCATTTTATAATGATAGCATCAATAAATCTCCTTAATGGTCTCACACAAAAACTTGAAGGATTTGATCCATTTGCAAATTAGAAATTTTAAATGGAATAAATTTTAATTATGAATAATATGTGGTATTATATGAGAGATAGACAACAAAATAAACCACCATGTACTCCACCTACATATGCTATATCTAGAGCACTATTTGACAAGAATTATAATATAACATTAAGCTTAATCAAGCTATCCACTAGAATTCCATGTAGAGAAACAGTAAGGGTTTTCACTACACCATAAGAAGCTTAGGATGTACTTATGAGACTATTTGATAGACCTAGTCGAGACATAATTTTATTTTTAAAACATAAGTTGCATAATATTTGTATGAAAGGATCACTTACTAGTTATCTCATGGAAGTGAAATCCATTAGAAATAATTTTTTAGTTGTTGGTTCAACTCTCCTTGATAGTGAGTTGATTCCTATCATGTTACATGGTCTCCCTTCTAAATTTTATGCATATGCTACCATGTTAAATCTAACTAGTAAAACATTTAATGCTCCATTTGAAGAAATTGAAGTTCTTAAGCAACATGAGTAAGCACTCATCAAAGATGAAGAAGTTGACTCTACAACAACTATTTGACCAAGGAAACTTTGTAATAGAGACCCATAAGGGGTGTAAATCAATATAATACAAAGACATATAAAGGTCTTAGCCATGTTAATAACATTTGTAGCCATGTCAGCAGCATCAACAACCACAATAGTACCATCAACAACCACATCAACAACCAATATGAAAATCAAGATCTTCCCAAGAGGATCATCAAAATAGAAGACATTAAAATTATAGGCCTCAACAACAACAAAATAAATCCCTATCCTAACAAGATTTATCAAAGGATATTGAAGCTTGTATACAATTTTGAGCAATTATATTGTAATTTTTCTTATTCATATTGTTATTGATATTAGCTAGTTATTTATATTATTGTTATTTTATAAATGTTATATTCATTGAGATTGATCATTTATATTGATTGCTCTAATATTTGAGTTTACTCAAGATCCTAAATATTAGGACTAATGATTAAATATGGCTAAAAAGCCAATAGTGGTATCAAAGCTACTTTGAGTAGACTCTAAATCTAGGATAAAAAAATTGGTGTGAATTTTTAAGAAGAATATGGAGAGATAACTTTTATATTTAAAATATAGCATTAGAGAAGAACTCTTGTGTGAATTTGATTTGAAGGCAAAAAGTTTTAGATTAAAAGCTACTATCAAATAAAAAATATGGTGTGAATTTTGAATTAGATTATTTAGAATTGATTATTGATGAATTGTTGAAGAAAAGAGTTGAATGTTTGCTTCCTAATATATTTATTAAAGGAGACATATTTGAGCTAGTAAAGGATAGGATGAATTCCTATGTTGATAAGCCTAGCATTGATAAGCCAAATATTGGTGGGCTAAGAATGTCAAGAGCATACGTCAAAGGAAAAAGATCTTTTGAATCAATCTCAAAGCGTAGTGAAGTCCAATAGAAGGAATACACTAAAGAGACATCAAATCTTCCTAAGTCTATCAAACGGATGAGGTTATAAATGAGCCAGTAAAACTAATAAGGCCAACAAAAGGATAAAGTTACAAAATATCCAACAAAGCTATCTAAGTCCAAGCAAAAGGACAAGGATAAGAAAAGGCACCATTGAAGTTGCCCAAGATTAGAAACATCCAACAAAAAATCTAGGATAAGAAAGAGAGCCACTGAAGATGCCCAAGATTTGAAAATTATCTAGCAAGGGTTACCCTGATAAGTGAGAACAAGACAAGAGTGTCAAAATCCACCTGAGGTGAAGAAGTAAGAGAATAGAAAAATATAAAAAGGGATCCATTAAAGCTACCTAATTTGAATAATATCTAGAGCAGAGATAAGAATAAAGAGCTACTTGAGTCTAGAAATATTCATATCAAAGTACTCATATGATTTTAAAGGACACCCCATTAGATATCTTCTAGAAGGAAAAAATAAGAAAGAAGCTACCAAGGAATTTACATGAGAAGCAAGAAAACATCCAATTTGAGACAACCATCATATTTTCCAAAGAGTGAAGTAATATTCACCTAAGAGTGAAGTTAAAGCTAAGAGCATTGCATAATTGCCAAATAACATTGCATATCCACCTAAGAGTAACATTATAGTTGCCTAGGAGTATTGGATAAGTGTGAACACCTAACTATATATCTGCTAGAAAGCAAGGGAAATAACTAGAAGTTGAAATACCAAAGTTGAGCCAAAGAGGAGCAAATAATAATTACCAAAATTAGTAAACTGCTTCAAAGTAATGCTCTTGCTAGAGATAACACATTTTCACAAAGAAAGCAACATAAATTATGGATGTGAAGGTAAGGATTAAGATTCCTTAAAATTTTTAAAGTCTTATATTTTATTGGGTGCCAAAAACTAAGTCATTAGATATTAATTTGAGAAAATAAGACTTAGTGAAGTTTGAAAATTATTTGAAAAAGAAATAGGTGAATCTATAAGGATAGAAGAATTATTGCAATGATACATTAAATTTGATATTTGATTTTAAAAAATAGAGATTGGAAAGACAAGGATAAATTGATTTGAAATTAAAAAATTTGAAATGATTATTTGAAGGTTAAATGCAAATTATTTTTTTGCAAATTGAAAAGATTTTTTAAACTGAAGATTGTTGATTGTTTGAATTAAACTTTGGAGAAGTAAGTATTTATACTCCAAAAGCATTAAATTTGAAGAATTTAAAGAGCTTGTGTATTGAGTTTCAATATATCAAATAGTAAGATTTTTCTTTTTCAATCTTAACTTTTGAAAGGACCAAATTATGCATTATGAAAAAACAAAATGAGATTGATTCTTATTGTAGAGAAACTATGGGATATAGTAAATTTAACAAAGGATAAAATAGAATATGAAATATAAAAACAAAATTTGAATAAAATGATCGAAAAGGTCTTATGTTGATTGCATTTGGGATAATTGATGAAATCTAGCCATACATTGGTGAAGCGGAGACTTTAAAATATGCTTGGATAAAATTATGTACAATATCTGGAGGAAAGAACAAAGCAACTATATTGCATTTGTAGTCATAATTATATTCATTAAAGGTTAATAGTGGAGAGAGTATAAAAATCTTTCTTTGAAGGATAGTTGATTTAAAGGCTAAGCTATTAACTTTGGGAGAAAAAGTAGAAGACAAGTTTCTTGTCCAAGTTATATTAAGAGCACTTCTAGAAAGTTACAAACATTTAGTCACTTCACTTCAAGTGCTAAATAAAACAACCACCTTTGATGAATTAGTTAATGTTCTTCAAGAGTATGAAGTAGAAAATTTAGTCAAAGATGAAATGACTAATAATGCTTTAGTATCAAAGGAAAGTGTACCAAGAAATATTGCAACATCATCACACTCTTAGCCTAGATGGATATAAATATAATATCATATATATAGGAAAAGAGGTCATACTAAAAAAAAATTACATATCATTCCTTGAATAAAGGAAATGAATAGACCTTTCCAAAAAAAATAGTCAAAACAATATTAACCTCAATACCAATATGAATGACATTAACAAAAAAGATTAAGAGAAGAAAATCAAAAGGGAAACTTGGTTTAGGAAATTCAAAAGATTCAAGAGTCAGAGAAAGATGAAGAAAGAAATAAAATTTGAGCCCTTACAGCAAAGATCATAGTTGAAGACCAAATTCAAAAGGATGAAAAAGAAAATCATCCAAAAATTTCTAATGGCACTAACATTTCAAAGGCAATTTAAAATAAGACTATAGAAACAGAAGAAGGCCTAAGTTGAAATCTAGACCAATCCAGAATTATAATTTGTGAGCAAACTAAACCAAGAATAGATCATGAAAAAATTGAAGTGCAATATGTTTTTATTAAAATATTTATTGATTAATAATTTGCATCAGCTAATTATTATTAAATAACTTTTGAGAAAGAAAGTAAATAACATATTCATCTTACAGAATCTTCGTTTCTTAGCTTTTTAGTGTAATGATTGTGCTTTTTTATTTGAAAATTCTTTTTACTTTATTTTTTTATTTACTTTTAATTCAATAAAATGAATTTGCTTTTGAACCATAAACAAAGAATATATGTTGTTCATATTAAATATGTGAGCTTATCTAATATTTTTTTAGTTTTATTTTTCTATATAGTTTTGATGGTTTAAATATTATATGATCTTTTTAACTTTTGGTGATATGAGTGTGGTTTTGAATTATTAACATTGTACAGAATTTATTAATATTATTAAAAAAAATTGGTAATTTTTAATTATAATATTCTTATAAGGTTTTAGACATGCAATAGAAATATTTAATTTGTTTTTTTTTTTTTTTTAGAAACCCTTAGACCTACGCACTTGAGCAATCTCTATAATTTGTTATTTTTCAAGGGTTTCACTTTAATTTTATAATTCATATTATTATGATACTAAATTTTTATCAATTGTTATTATTAAAAATGTTGAATTATTTTATATTATAAATTTTTTATGTCTAAAATGTTAACTAACAAAAAAATTGTCTAATATTCTCATAAAACTATTAGAAAAATCAAATCTCAAAAAATACCTTTTTTTTTATAATTGTATTTACTTTTTAGTTATTTTGCAGAAAAGAAACAAAACCTAGTTTCAAAAGGAAAGAAGAGTTCTAATTAGATGGAGATATCATCAAGTAATAATTTTATGTTTTGAAAGATCTATTAGTTAATATGTTGTACAAAATATTACGTTCTTTTCAAGAGAGAATTTAAATTTTAAGTGGAGACGTTTTTCGTAGGACTGCCCAAACTTCCGAACTCGTTTCGGCCATATCTCACTCATCCGAACTCGGATTGAGCTGAAATTTTGAGGGTAGATGCCTGAAAAACCCTAGAACGTCTCCACCAATTTTCATATCATTTGGAGCAACACAGATCCTAGCGCATCCCTATGTGTGAACGATATATTTGGCAAGCGGCTATGCGAGGGTTTCATCCGGGTTGAGTGCAAGCGGCTCCGAGAGGTTGGTTTTTAGGGCCTTCGGGCCCTAGCGGCCAATATTTTTGTGGTTTATGCTCAATATTTTAGCGAGGAAATGTTGCAGGGGATACAAGATGGGTTAGAAATTTGTCTTTCAATAGATCATACTGTGAACTTGAGTGACAACGGCTTCCAATTTGCTGCACAAAAGAAAAGTGAAAACCATACCTTTCCACGGCGTCTAGGGCAAGGATTAAAGAGACCACGAAATAAGTTTCAAGTAGTTGATCAAAAAATGGCTCATATCTCAAGTGAATCTGGTGCTAAGGTGCACCCACAAAATAATTCTACTATGAAAACCCTCGTCAAGGGTAAGAATTTTGAAGACTCGGTCCCAAAAATGAATTTTAGGGATGCCCTTCATTGTGGACAGCCTCAGCCCAATGCTAATATCAATATTAGGGCTTCTCATAAACCTCTAATAATTCCTAAGATTGATCCCGGGAAAACAGAGTCGGGATGTCTTAAAGCAGCTTGATGGAACTCCTATTGTTAAGCTTGATATGGGTAACATTCAGTTCGGCATTGAAGATTTGGAAAAAAGAGGACTAATTTATCGGTTCGTGGGTTTTCGATCGAGTCTATATGCTTTCAAAGTCTGGGCTGCAAAAAGCTGGAAAACTAAAGGTGAGTTACAAATCTCTATTTATCCAAATGGTTATTTTCTTGTTTTATTTGCTAATAATGAAGATAGAGAGAAAACTTTTCAAGGGGGTCCTTGGTTTTTTGGAAGGGCGGGGCTTTTCATGAAGCCCCGGCATACTAAATTTAAAGCCAAAGAAGAGATGCCTTCTATAGCTCCCGTGTGGGTTAGACTCTTTGGCCTCCCTATTGAATTTTGGAATCCTACTATTTTTTCTTCAATTGGAAACTCTTTAGGAACTTTTATGATGACTCGTTGATTGTACTCAAAATTTTGAACATATTATTTATGCTCGAATTTGTGTTTTAATGGATTTTGACAAACCCCTACCTAAAAAGATCACATTACAATTTGGGGAAGACACTTGGGAGCAAGTAGTGGACTATGAGAACATTCCTTTTCATTGTAGAATTTGCCATGAATATGGTCATTTGGCCGGTGCTTGCCCAAATAAAATTCTTGATCAAAAGAAAGAAGATATAAACTCGGCGAGGTTTCCAAATACCTAAGAAGAAGAACACTCGAAAAAAACCGGTAATGAAGGATCAATCAAAGTCATTTGCTAATATGTTTGAAATCCTTTCCACAAATGATGTCCCAAGTGAGGAAGAGGAAATAATGGAAACTGAAATCTTAGAAACACAATTTAAATATGAAGGAAAGAACTCAGAGACAAACCAACAAATCAAAGGTTTTCAACAGAAAAAAAAAAGGAGAAAATTTACACAAGAAAAACAATATTTCAAATGTCAAAACTTCAAATAATGCAGGTCCCAATATAGACTCCATTGAACCATCTAGTAAAATTTTGGTTGTGTATGAGCATTCTTCAAGGTTAGAAGCCATCTCGGATTCAATTGGAATAAGTCAAGAAACAGGGAAAAAAAAATTGAAGATGGATTCTAATCAAAAAGTAGGTCGCAAGACCAATCAATATCATATGGTAAAAGAAGGTGAAAAGCTTGTAGAGGAAGGTAATATTAATGCCCTTCCCAACATTTTTAGCCCTGGTATTAATGAAGATCATCACTTGGAATATTAGAGGACTCAAAGGGAGTCTTTCAAAACAAAATGAAATTAGAAGAATGATTCGGATAAATCATCCACATCTTGTTTTCCTTCAAGAAACAAAGATGTCAATGGAGGATATGGACTTAATTGCCGGTAAAATTTGGCCAGTGGAAAAGTGGTTTCCCTCAGTTCCCAAGGGACTTCGGGTGGCATTGCTTGTCTTTGGGACCCAAAAGAGGTAGTTATTCACCATATGGTTGGCAGTTGGGGTTTGTTGGCTATAGCTATTCAAAGTAGACATTCCAACCAGATTATGCTCTGCATTCTTGTTTATGCCCCGACTTCTTTGGAGGAAAAAAGAAGACAGTGGAAGGATATTACTCATATTATCTCTCATTTTCCTAAAGCTTGGATCTTGATCGGAGGAGATTTCAATACCATCCTCTCTCTGGATGAGAAAAGGGGGGAAATAGAAATTTGGACAAAAGTACTTGACCTCATGAGCGAATATATTGCAAACCTCCATCTTGTGGATATCCAACCGAGATAATGGCCTTATGACTTGGTCTAACGAAGGCAAGGCTTAGCTTGTATAATGGAGAGATTGGATAGGTTTTTGCTCTCTGAAAATTTCTTAATCCATGGTCACATTCCTAAAGTGAAGACTCTTAATAATGTTGGTTCGGATCATTGGCCGGTCATGGTGGAAATGTGGAAAACCAATGTGAGTTTCTCTCCTTTTCATTTTCAATTAATGTGGCTTAGAGACATTTCCTTCGAGACCTCATGTGCAACAATGGTGGAAGGAAGGTAAACCTAGGCATGGGACTAAGATGTTCTGTTTTGCCAAAAGACTGCAATACATTAAATCCAAAATCAAGACTTGGAAGCTGGAAAGAGTTTGGGGATGTTCATAAAAAAAAACATGAAGTTATTGCTCATCTTGAAAATTTGAATAAGAAAATCCGTTTAGATGGCCTCACGAGAGAAGAGAAGTGCGAGATGAAATTAAACTCACAACTCGGTTAGAGGAATGGGAAAAAAGAGAAGAAATCTTATGGAAGCAAAAATCTAGAATTCAATGGCTCAAAGAAGGAGATCGAAACACAAATTTCTTCCACAAATCTCTTCTAGCTCGAAGATCTCACAACTTTATTTCTTCCTTAAAATCAGATTCTGGAGATGTTGTTTATACTTGGGATGGCATGAACTCTATTGTTGTTGATTACTTTTCCAATATTTTTGTTGCTACTCCTCTTGACTCGACTTCACAACAAAATGTTCTTCAAGCAATCCCTTCTCTTATCACTTCGAGGAGAACTCTATTTTGACTTGCTCCTATTACTATCAATGAGCTTCAACAAGTAGTTTTTAAAATGCAAAAAGGAAAACCCCAGGTCCTGATGGTTTTCCTATTGAGTTCTACCAAGAGTTCTGGGATATCCTTCATGTTGATTTATTAGAGGTGGTGGAAGAAGCCAGGAAATCCAAAGAAATTTTGAAGGTTATCAATAAAACTTATATTACTCTTGTTCCAAAAGCTCAAGAGGTTGATCATATCTCAGCTTTTAGACCTATTGCTTTATGTAATGTTCTTCTCAAAATTATTACTAAAATCATGGCGAGAAAGGTTGAAGCCTCTTTTGCATAAGATTATTTCCCCGAGCAAGGGGGATATGTGGAAGGACGTCAAATAGTAGATGAGATAGTTCTTGCTCGGGAAGCCATCCATTCCATGGATATGCAAAATTCTCCTTCTATGTTCATCCGGTTAGACTTATCCAAAGCTTATGACGAGTGGATTGGCACTTCCTTATCAAAGTTTTGAGGCAATTTGGTTTCTCTAAGGATTGGATGGATTGGATTATGGGATGTATCTCTTCAGTTTCCTACTTAGTTCTTATCAATGGCAGGCCTTCTCGGTCTTTCCCGGCTTCCAGAGGTATTAGGCAAGGTGACCCGCTATCCCCTTATTTATTCATCATTCTTGCTTGAATGCTTGGGTAGGACTATAACCAAAAAGAGGGAAAACAAAACCCTTGAGGGAGTTACCATTGCTCATGGAGCTAGACCTATCTCTCATCTTCAATTTGTGGATGACTCTACCCTTTTAGGTAAAGCTACGAGTTAAGGAAGCTTCTAATATTAAGCAAATCATTAGCTATTTTTCTAAGGCTATCGGGCGAGTTGATCAATGAAGACAAATCTAAAGTTATTTTCTTTCACTGCTTCTGCTAGACAGGGAATCCATGGTCTTGGATAAATTAAGATATAAGAAGACCTCTCTTCCAATCACTTATTTAGGTATTCCCATAAATATTCAAAGGCAGAAAAATAAAGATTGGAATTGGTTGTTGGACAAAGTCAAGAAGAAAATTGGAAAGTGGACCAACAAGTGGATTTCTTAGGGGGTAGAATCACCTTGGTAAAATCAGTCCTTCAAGCTATTCCTATTTATGTTTCTTCCGTTTTGAATATCCCAAAGGTTGTTCTTCGAGAATTGGATCAAATCGGTCATCGTTTCCTTTGGAGTGGTACTAAGGAGAAAAGAAAATGGGCCTTGGTGAAATGGGATACTTTATGTCTTCCTAAGAGTGAAGGGGGGTTAGGATTTCGGTCTTCAATTAATAACAACAAAGCTTTAGCTGCTAAATTATATTGGAGGATGTTGCATAACCCCAATGCTCTTTGGGCCAATAATCTCCGTGCTAAATACATTGAGAAAAAAAGTCCTGAAGACCTTGTTCGCTATCAACTTCCTACCAAAGGTTCTCCCATTTTAGCAGTTCTTAAGGCTGGTGAGGATTTGATAAAGAAAAAATTATTTTGGATCATTCATAATGGTCAACATGCAAATTTTTGGATAGATTCTTGGGATGGTCACAAGCCTTTGATAACTCGGTTTCCCGATTGGAGGCCTTGGATGGAGGAGCTTCATCGAGCTAATTGGATAAAGGTGGCTAATTACTATCGGTACCATCCTGGTAATTCAAAGGTTGGTAGATATTGGATCCCTATTGAGGACTGGCCTATTCAAATCCCAGAAAGGCAAAGACAAGATATCCAAGGCATCCTTCATATGAGATCCCTCTCTTGGTCCCATGAAAAAGATTGTTTTGGATGGAACAACACTACTAAGGGTGAGTATTCGGTTGCTCAAGGTTATTTGACCTTATGCCATAATAATCCCAACCATTCTTCTAACATATTTTCTCAATTGTGGGCTCAAAAGCTCTGGCCTAAGGTGAGGTTCTTTAATTGGCTTTTATTGCATCGTAGGGTGCTTCTTGGTGAGCAACTTATGAAGCGTGGTTTTCATGGCCCTTTTAGATGTGAAATGTGTGAAGAGAATGTAGAAAATATCAACCATATTTTTATTGAGTGTACTTTAGCCTCCGAGCTATGGAGGAGAATGGCAACTTTACTTGGCTTACAGTGGTCCAATTTTTTCACTTTTGAACAACTTTGGAGGGATTGGCCTAATCAAGAGGGTGTTGATCATTTTATTAGGCAGTTAGTTTGGATGGGTTCTACCATTCTTCTTTGGAATATTTGGAATGAAAGGAACAACCGAATTTTTAATCAAGATAGGAAGGATATTCACTATATTTGGCAAAAGACCATAGCCAACTTAGTTGAATCGGTCCATCAACTCCTTAATCACCCCCAAAACTCCCACCAAAGATGGGATCAAGTGATGCAAATATTGAAGATTAAACCTTCTAAGGGCAACCAACTTAAAGGGAATGTGAGTATTAGTAAGATGGATAGGACTAGAAATTGGCAACCTCCTCCTAAGGATTTTGGAAAAGTCAATGCTGATGGAGCCTCTAGAGGGAACCCTGGAAAAGCCAGTGTGGGAGGAATTGGTAGACTTTCAGATGGCTCCCTGGTTTTTACTTTTTCTGAGAATTTGGGTATTCTTTCCAATAACCTTGTTGAGGGGTATGGTATCCTTAGAGGCCTTCAGGAGGCTACTAAGGTTGGATGGGAAAAGGTGTTAGTTGAGTCGACTCTCAACTTATGATTAATCTCTTGAAGACTCCTTCTAAGAATCATAAGGTGGATTGGAGAATAAAAAGAATTATTGAGAAGATTCGGTTAATCCGGATGGGATTTTTGAAAGTTGATTACAATCATGTGGTCGAGAGATCAAAACAAGAGTGTTGATGCTTTAGCTAATTGGGCTTTGGACAAAGGTGATCTTACTTGTTATGGCCACCCTCCTATATGGTGGGCTTCTCAAATTAGGGAAGCTCTTCTTTCTATCATTTCTTTGGATGGCTCCGGTTATGAAGGTACCTAGTTTCTTCTTGTTTTTTTTTTTTGTTTCTCTTTGGTTCATTCAGTTTTTTTAGTTCCCTAGCTCATTCTATTCTTTATTTTGTTTCCTCTGTTGATTCTTGCATTAATAGTCTTCTGGTCTAGATAGGTCATTGTTTTGTTCATTTTTTTTTCTTTTGTCTTCTTTGTTTTTTTGTTTAGTTTTTTTAAGGTGGGTGGGTTCTTTTGTTTTGTTTTGTTTTTGTGTTCTTTGTGTTGTTTTTTGTTGTTCTTGTGTTTTTGTTGTTTTGTTTTTTTTATGTTTTTTGTTATTGTTCTTGTGTTTTTTTCGTTCTTGTTCTTGGGTTTCTCTTTGTTTGTGTTATTTCATTTTTTTATGTGTGAGTGTTTTCTATGTTTTTTGTTTTTGTTTATTGTCTGTTGTTGGTTGTTTTTATTTTTATTTTTATTTTATTTATTTTATTTTTTAGGTTTTGGTTGTGTTTATTTTTCATGTTTTTTTGGGTTATGTCTTTGTAGTGTTCTGTTGTTTTTGTCTTGTTTGTGTTTTGTTATGTGGTTCTTGTGTTTTTCTATGTGGTTTGTGTTGTGGTTTCTTTTATCTTATTGTGCGTGTTTGGTTGTGCTTTTGGTTTTGACACACTCAAGGAGCATGTTTTTTATTTTATTTTATTATTTTTGTTGTTATTTACTTTTTTTAATTTGGTTTTGTGTGTTTGTTTGCTCCTTGAGTATGTCAAAGGTGGTAGGCCAGGTCCGAGTCCTGGGCGTTTTTGGCGGAATGGATACCCCTGCCTCCTTGGGTCTTACCCGAAAGTGGCATCCCTTTTGGGATGTTTTCCACAAATTAATATATATATGTTGTACAAAAGCCAATAAATATTGTAGAGAAACTAAATAGGATAGTTTGTTTACATACTTTGTAGCATCAAAATAAGTTTATATAAAATATTCAAATATTGTTTTTGTTTTTGTTTTTATTTTTGTTGTTTTGCAATCACAGTTGTCTTCACGTCATAAAGAAGCCAAGAAGAAGAAAATGAAGCAAAGTAAACAAATGTTGTATATTTTTAGTTTAGTTATAGAGGAAATTTTTTTTCCAAAAAAAAACATTATTTTTATGTATATAATCTTTAAGCATACAATGATAATAAAAAAATTTGGGAAAAAGGGGTAAGGCCCTTTCCAAGGCCTAAAGGAATAGTCATTGGCCATGACTATTTATTTAAGGTCTATTGTCTTGTCTTTTTTCTTTTAATATTTTTTGTTGTGTAATATACTTATGTAATTCTTATTTTTATTTATAATTTGCATTCAAAGAAAACTTTCTCATTTAAATGAATAATCATGGACTCATTTTTACAAATTAACATTGTTTTAGCAATTTTGGTTTTGATTAGGTGGATGAAGGGGTTTTGAAAGGGACCCCAAACCTTTTACAAAATGGATCCAACAAACCTAACTAGACAAAGGGGCACACAAGCCACCGAGAGAACCTAGGATCTTGAAAACAACAAACTCCAAACTAAAAACAAAGGGAGTAAAAGGAACACAACTACAACCACCACCCAAGAAAGCAAAAGGTACCAACAACCCTCACAGGGGAGAACAACAACCAAACTACCCACTCAAGGAAGGCATATTATCTTCTTCCTCCTTCATTGTCTAATTGATTTAATCCCTCTGGGAATTTATCTGACCAAATTGACAGGCTATCCTAAGATAATCCCAAATTAGCCAGGAAGTCTACAAACTTGTTACCTTCCCTAAACACATGATTGAATTGGATAGCTTCCATAGTTTGAGTAATCCTGTGAAATTCTATCAAATTTGAAATAGTCCAGGTTGGAAGATGATTCTCTTTGACCATATTAATAACATTAAGGGAATCTCCTTCAATAATAATCTTCCTACAATCCAAAGAACTCAATTGTAAAACACCTTGGAAAAGTGCTCTAGCTTTCACCACGTGGCTAGTCTGGCTTCCAATATTTTCAATGAAAGTTATAAAAATTCAACCATTGGAGTCCCTAGAGATTCCTTCTACTCCCTTCATACCTGGATTTCCTTTAGATGCTCCATAAAATTTTATTTTCACCCAACCGAGGGGAGGATGTTCCCAAATTGTATCTACTTTAAAATATTGGTGAGTCCTAGGAGACACTTGTAGAGGAGACTTAAATCCCATAATATTTTCAAGCTCTAATTCCTTACTAAGAGAGCCCTTGTCCAAAGAAAAGAGATCCACATTCTCAATAGTAGCAATTACAACCCTCAGAAATACTAACTTCATAGTGTGGGAATTGTTCTTGAAGGCCCTGGAGTTTCTTTCTTTCCAGATGCACCACCAAAAATATGGTAGAGCAAAGGACCAAAAGGATCAAAGGCAAGGTGAGAGGAAAGGGGAATTCCACTGATCCACGAAAGTGGTCAACTCTCTAGGGAAGACCCAATCTAGACCCACATAGCTCAACAACATGCTTAGCACCTCCCATGAAAAAGTGCATATGGAGAAGAGGTGCTCAAGAGTTTCTTCCACCATACCACACAAAAAACACCTATTAGGAACAAGTAAACCTCTTTTTTAAAGATTATCCAGGGTCAAGCACTTTTCTTGAATCGCTAGCCAAAAGAAAATATTAACTTTTGGCATAAGGCCTTTTTGCCACACATCTCAAATAGAAAACCAAGGCTCGTCATGAGCATCTAACAAGGCATAAGCTGATTTAACAGAGAAATAACCATCATTCTCAGCACCCCATATCAACTTATCCTGCTTATTATCAAAAGGTAAAATGATCCACTTCAAAATGTTGTGAAGGGCTTTACAGACAACATCTTCCTTTGATGATAGACTAGGGAACTCAAGGGGCTTCCAACACTTTTTACCATCCACCACCTCAATAAAATCATTGACCTTTGACCCAAAGACCTATCTCAAAATAGGCTCAGCCTGCATGAAATTTGGATAGCAGTTTAGGGGCCTGTTAGCCACCCATTTATCATTCCAAAAATTAATATTCTAGTCATTTCCTAGAAGCCAACTGTCCCCCTAGTAGGATATTCATATGACTTTTGACAATGCTTCTCCAAAATGTAGAGCCCTGTGATGGATTGGGATCAGATAGGATGAAATCCTCATTGTTTAAATATTTGGCTTTCAAAATTTGAACCCAATTCACATTTTCATTTTGTGCTAATCTCCATCCTTGTTTGGAAAGAAGCGCTTAATTCATAATTTTCATTCTTCTCATCCCTAAACCTCCTTTCTATTTCTTGCTACAAACTTGGTCCTAAGCGACCAAAGATAATTTTGTTGTATCTTGTGATACAGACCAGAGAAATGAACATTGAATTTGCTCAAGTTTTTGAAGAATTTTCCCTGGTAGCCTAAAGAGGGAAAGGAAATAGACTGGTATGCTCTGAAGAGTGGATTTTACTAACATAGCTTTACTAGCTTGGCTCAAGAGCACCCCCTTCCATCTAGTGAGTTTCCTCTGAACTCTTTCCACAACTGAATCCCAAAGAGAAGCTTTAACTCCACCCTTAAACATCGACAATCCTAGGTACACAGAAGTGAGGGAATCTATCTCATAACCCAAAATATCATTAATTTTCCTCTTCCTTCTTAGGGGAGTGTTAAAGAAAAAAAAAATTCCTGAGATTCACTTTATGCCCTGCTGCTTTCTCAAAATCTGATAGGATCGCTTTCACAACTCTAGCTTGGGGGATCAAAGCCAAGAGAGATACCAAAGTATCATCGACAAATTGATGGTGAGAAATTGAGTCTATATTTATTTTTGGATTAATCCCTATTAAATTTCATTCAGCTTTGAGATTTTTCCCCAAGGATTATACCAACAAAATGAATAGATATGGGGATAAAGGGGGTCCCCCTGTCGGATGCCCTTGTAAGTGCAAAAGTATCCCACCAGTGATCCATTAATGATAACTGAAAATTTTGTAGAGAAAATGCAGACCTTAATCAATTTTATCTAGCTTGGACTAAATCTAAACTTGGACAGGACTTGAAGTAAGAAGCCCCATGAGACCCTATCATATGCTTTGTCCATGTCAAGTTTTAGAAAGGTGCCCGGCCTACCACTCCTATCAACTGAGTGAATGAGTTCATGCATTGTGATAATGTTGTCAAGTATTTTCCTATCTGTCATAAAATCACTTTGAGAATGATCAATAATCTTTGGAAGGACTTTCAATCTATTTATTAATTATTTTGTAAGAATTTTCAACAACATATTACAAAGAATTATGGGTCTAAAGTTTTTGAATTCCTTAGATCCCATTGTCTTGGGAATGATTACAAGGAAGATAGAGTTGATGTTCGATGAAACCACCTTCAATGATTGGATTTCCCTCAATGCTTCACAAACGTCTTTCCCTACTATTTGCCCAAAAAAAATTAAAAATATTGGAGGGAAACCATCCAAGCCCAAGGCCTTAATCCCTCCCATGGATAATATTGAAATCCTGATTTCATCATCACTAAAGGCAGCGTCCAGTCCAAAATTTATTTCTTCTAAAACCAAAACAAGAATATTTTGCAAGAGTCTATCCTCTACTTGAATGTCCCTAGCTTCTCTTGAACATAGGAGGGTTTTGAAGTATGCAACTACTTCATTCCTGATTTCCTCAATGTCATTAGAAACAGATCCATTGGATTTTAAGATTGCTCGGATTCTATTATTGCTCCTGTTCCTCAAGGTGGGAGTATGAAAAAAAATTGTATTCATGTCACCAACTCAGAGCCAGAGGGATCTAGACTTTTGGTGCCAAAAAAATTCTTCTTCAGCCAAGGAGTTGTGAAACCTTGATAACAACTCTTTTTATTTAAGTCTATCTCTTTCAGTCACTTTTCCCGGACTCAAAAGCATTTTCAAACTCCTAAAGTTGGTCAAAATTTTATTTTTCCTCCTGAATAAATCACCAAAAATATATTTGTTCCACATTTTAAGGTTGGTCTTAACATATCTCAACTTGGATGCCACTTGAGATATTAGTGGGCCTGAGAAAGCATACGACCATCATTCCTTGATTCTTGATTCTATATCTGGATGTTGCAACCACAGCTTCAAATATGAATGGTCTGTGAAAGAAACTCTAATTTTGAATCTTCTCCAAAATTAAAGATTTATGGTCTAAGTCTATTTTTGGTAAAGAATAGAGGATAACATCTCCAAACAAGGGAAAATATTCCTTCGATATTAACACTTTGTCTAGCTTGATTTCAATATTCTGACTCCCTAACCGCATGTTAGTCCTGGTATACTTGGACCCTTTCATATCCATGTTCATCGGCTCTTGATTATTGACAAAGGAGGCAAACTCTTCCATGTTCCTCATGTATATTTTAGAACCACCATTTTAATTAGATGATTATAGAGAAGTATTTAAGTCTCTTGCTAAAACCCAATCTGCACCTCTAAACACCTCCCTCATTGAGACCAAAGAGTTCCAAAGGATTACCCTGTTGGGGTCCGAGTTAGGGGCATAAATATTAGATGTAATCCATATGAATCCTGACTCCTTACAAAAAAAAAGGGTATTAATCATCCTGTCAAATTTTAGCAAAACTAACCTATCCAACTTAGTTGGGTCCCATAAGCAAAGGAGACCCCCAAAAGCTCCATTTGCAAAAATTACCATAAAAGTTACTCACAGGTTACTCTTATTTAAAAGAGAATAAGATTTTTTTGGGGGATTACATAGGAGAGTTGGTCACAACCACATTATTTTTAATAACTCACAAACGCAAGGTTCAAACCATAGGGGTTGTTCCCACAAAACCTATTTTGCCTTGTTATTGTTGACTTGGCATGAAGAGGACCATCGATCGCTCAGGATTTATACCATCATCATCGGTTTGACATGCACTCAGAGGATTCAGATCAAACTAATACCTTTGAAAACAAGCTGATCCTAATAAAATAAGAGAATAAATTATTCTTGAAGCAAAAAGAAGCTTCAAGTTTAAATTTAAAAGTGAAATATAGCTTTAAAAATTTATAATATTTTATTTAGAGTGGAAATGTTTTTAATGTTATCAATTAGAAAATTTCATGGAATTTATATATGTTATTGGTTGGAGGAAGGAGTTAGGAAAGGGTTCTCGAACCTTTTACAAAGAGATAAAATCCTTAAAGAAGGGTTACCCAAAAATATGAGATTAAAAAGAGACAAGACCCATAACAGATTTAAATTTGAAGTTTCCTACCTTATATTAAAGCTCAAAATATATGTATGTTATTGGTTGGAGGAAGGGGTTTTGAAAGGGTCCTTGAACCTTTTACAAAGAGAGAAAGCCCTTAGAGAGGGGTCACCCAAAAAACATGAGACTAAAAAGAGACAAGACCCACAACAGATTTAAATTTGAAGTTTCCCGTCTAAGCAAGGGTCCTACTCAAACAAGAAATTCAAACTTGAAATTTTTTGCCTAAACAGGAAATCTTGCTCAAATAAAAATTTGAATATTTTCCCCCTCCCCAAGTGGGTCTCCACATCATCCAAGGAAAAATCCTCCAAAACCGAAGGTAGAGAAGCACCCTAAGAGCAAAATAGACCCAAAAACACTCAACTAGAGCTAGAAGATCATTTTCAAGAATTAATGATGCACACGACCATAATATGTTCTCCTATGAATGGAATGCAAGCGTACACCATCGATGGAAGATAGGGAGTCCTCCTGGCTCCTAGTAAAACAAGCTCTCTAAGGATGCATGCATCCATAGGATGCCCAAGAAGTGCCAACATCCGCATACCACCAAAAGAAGATAGGGAGTCCTCCTAGCCCCTAGTAATATAAGCTCTCTGAGAATTCATGCACCATCGAAGAAAGATAGGGGGTCCTCTTGGTCCTTGGTAAGACAAGCTCTCTAAGGATGCATGTGACCAAAATATGCTCTCCTAGGAGGGAAAAGTTATCGCACACCATCGAAGGAAGACAACCCAAGATCTCAGAGGATGCGCATGTACCACATCCTCATAGGAAGATAAGGACCCTCCTAGCCCCTATTAATATAAACAAGTCCATCAACTCCAAAAGGAACAAAGCGAGCAAACTAAACACCACAAAAAATTCCAAAAGGGGCTTCTCGAGAAAGAAGAACAATCCCCAAACACAAAATAAGAAATAGTAGCCTTGTCAAAATCCTAGGATAGGAAAACTAACAAAGATAAATTGAAGACCGAAGAATACAATGGAGCAAAAAAGAGCCTCTAAACGTAAAATAAGAAATAGTAGCCTTGCTGAAATCCTAGGATAGGAAAACCAACAAAGATAAATTGAAGGCCAAAGAAAAAAGGGGGCAAAAAGGAACCCCCAAATGCAAAATAAGCAACAACAGTCTTACCAAAATCATAGGAGAGGATATCTAGCAAATATGAAGCCAAAGACAAAAAGGAGGAAAAAAGAAAAATCTGGAGTCTTCCCTGCCAAGGAAGGGCCAAGAAAGAACCACCAAAAGAACCCTTGAATGCAAAATAAAATGCAGAAGCCCTAGGTGGAGAAAAATCGAAGGCTAAAGAAAAAAGAGCTAAATTCACCACGATTCTAGTAGGCTCTACTCCAGCCAGGACCAAGGCAGGAGAAATCCTCTCCAAAAAAATCGACCCAGCACTTCGCATTCCCGCTCTCGCATCACTCCCTACCTTTTAATATTTCTTTTTAATTATAGATATATCTAAGTAATTAATAAATAAATAATTTATACTAATTTAGTCTTTGAATTAAGTTATTTAAAATATTAAATGAGTTAAAGAAAAATAATATATATATATATATATATATATATATTTTAGGGGAATAACCCCCTACCCCACCTCTTTAAATGTTTACTCCGAGTGATGGGACTTGGAGGGGCCTAGAATTGGAACCGTTGACCTCAAGTTAGCAAACACTTAGGCGAAACCAATCGCTACCTTCATCCATTTATTTATTAATATTATGTATCAACTAATTATTCTTAGATAACTTTTGAAAAATAAAATATGATGTTTTCATTTTATAAAGGAATATTTCTATATTTCTTAACATTTTAATTTAATTATTTTTTAATTACTTTTAATTCAATAAAATAAATTTATTTTTTAAATTTGAGCAGCCAATATATGCATAATTGCCAAAAAATATTAAATATGTTATTTATAATTTTTCAATGAGTATTTTTTTTTCTGGTTGGAAAAAGGGGTTTTGAAAGGGTCCCCAAACCATTTACAACTAGAGAAGGCCCACAGATAGGAGCCAGCAAGACAAACTCATGAAATAAAAAATGAGGAAACCTAGAGATAAATCTAAAACATGAGAAACCCTAGAACATCCAAAATAGAGAAAAGCAAAGGGACCACGCAAGGGGGTCCTCATCTGGGTTTGTTGCAACTCAAAAAAAAATCATGGAGGCAAGCTACTCACATTCCTTGAGGGCATCATTACTTGCAGAGATGAGAGAAGTTTTTTCCTCGAGGTTATGGTTTGTGGCCTTACCTCTTTTCCTTTGATACTCCACAAAAGGGGGCTCAAATTGGTTCATCTCACCATTTTGGGTTTTTGAAGATAAAGTTATGGGTCTTCTCCATGCAAGGTTATGCATAGCAACGAATCTTTATAAATTCGTGAATATTAGCATTTTTAGAAACACAAATTGGTGAAATTTGGGGATCTTGGATGTCAGCAGATTCACCCAAAATTTTCATCAACTCACTGCACGTTGATAATTAAATTATCGATCTTTTTTAAATCGCCAACACTCTTGCCTAAACTAAGGACCCTTTTTACCTTGAAATTATAAACTTTTGAAATTATCCCACCAAATTTGCCTCTTATAGTAGTATTTAAACCTAACATGATAATGTTATTTCCCTTTCCCCTGCCATTCGTAATTCGCGTTAGGCATATACGGCTCGGGTGTACATTTGCATCTGATCCACAATCTGGTTGCAAAAGTGCACCCGAGCTACATCCGGGATACTTTTTGCATCTAGCTCACAATTCAAATGCAAAAGTGCACTTGAGTCGCATATGGGATATTTTTATGCATCAGGCTTGGCCCAAGTGCACTTTTGAATCTGGATCGTTCTAGGTGCAAAAAGTGCCCCGGATGCGACCAAGGTGCACTTTTGCGTCCAGCCCGATCTAGGTGCAAAAAGTGCCTCGAATGCGGCCCAGGTGCACTTTTATGTCCGAACCGATCTAAGTGCAAAAAATGCCCCAAATGCAGCCCAGGTGCATTTTTTGCATACGGGTCAATCCAGGTGCAAAAAGTGCACCGGATGCAGCCCAGGTGCACTTTTGCATACGAGTCGATCTGGGTGTAAAAAGTGCCCCGAATGCATCCCATGTGCACTTTTGTGTCCGAGTCGATCCGGGTGCAAAAAGTGTCTCTAATGCGATTTGGGTGCACTTTTGCATTTGGATCGATTCGGGCACAAAAGTGCCCCGGATGCGGCCCAGGTGCACTTTTGCAACTAGGTTGATTCGAGCACAAAAAGTACCTCGGGTGCGGCTCGGGTGCACTTTTGTGTACGGGTTGATCCAAGAGCAAAAAGTGCCCTAGATGTGACCCAATGTACCTTTGCGATCAAGTCAAACCGGTTGCAAAAGTGTCCAGATGTAGCAGTGTGCAGGACAGTTTGCGCGAGGTAGGGAAAAGGGAATTTCAAGGTTTCCAAGGTAAGGAACAAAAAAATGACTCCCTTTTTTTTTAGACCTCCTCACAACCGCAACCAAAAATTCAAAAAACTAATATGACTTGATGTTTTCCAACCCATCAAAAACTCCACACTTAAGCATGTTTGACTGGAGTAGTACTCGGATGGGTGACCTCCTGAGAAGTCTCAGTTTTACACCCTCTAAACTAATGTTTTTCCTAGGTTATAACCCAAGTTAATTAGGACCCTATTTTGCACTTGGTCTACATCCGAGCTCTTTTTTTCACCCGATCTGCATCCACCACTGTTTTATAATTTTTGGTAAAAATTTAAAATAATTCACAATGTCTCCTATATGAATTTGGATAGGATTCGCCTGGATTTCAAAACTAGTTTATCTTTTATTTATTACATTTTGGGTCCAACCCCTTATGCATAACCCTGTCTCCATGCCAATCGACAGAGGCTCTATAGAGGTATCTCTTTGCCATTCAGAGTCTTGACCTCCTCTTGGATATCCACCATGCAATTCAAAACCTGAGTTTCCATTTCAACCAAAAATTGAGCTTTCTATTGGGCATGGTTGGAAGCGTCTTCACTAGAAGAAATCAAAATCCTAGTTTCCTCAATCAGAGCCTCCGTAGGATAGGAAAGTTAAGAAAATTTGGAATCTATGACAACACCTAAAACCATAAGGGAACAAGAGCGAAAGGAATTCACAGAGACTTTATGCTGCAAAAATTTATTAGGCTCATGTAGGGGGAATAGAGGGGCACTAAGAGAAGAGATGCCCTTGTCTAGAGCAAGAGGAACATAACGTCGGCTTGTTTTCATACTTGATAAGTTGCACTCTGTTGCCAAAATCTAACAAAAGCTCAATGGAAGACAATAGTTCAGAGTCAAGGTTGACATTTATACACATTCTTGCATAAACCATTCGATACATGGCTTTAGTTGCATGGTCAAAGGCTATGAGATCTCCAATAGCCCTAGCTATACCTTGAAGGATGTCATCATGCTAGAATTAAATTAGTATTTTAGGAATCCTGACCCAAATTAGGACAGATTTGATGTTTTGTGATTTAGGGTCGTAGTTAGGAGACCATCTACAAAGAAAAAATGTTTTTTTTATCGAAGAACTAGGGTCCACTTGAAAGGATTGGCTTGAATCCTTGATGTTATTTAGCTTAATGAAGAAAAACCCTCTAGGGATGGCTACAAGTTCCATATGCCCACAAGGCTTCCATTTAGTGAATGCCCATCTTCTGATAGTATCCATGTTGGGACGAGAACCAATAAATTTGCTATTGAGGGAAAAGAAGTCGTGATAAATTTGTTATGGAAGCAATCGTAGAAGGAATTCACAGTTTACCTTGGTTGGGAAGCAAGTCAAAGGAAACACCGCCTAAAGGGATCAAAGAAGAGATCCACCCATTTGAAAGGGACCCACTCACGAATTTAAATTTTTTTGTTTTAAAGCATAAAATAAAGGATCCCGCTCATGAAATCAAATTTGAAACAAATTTTCCTGTCTAGGAAAGACTTCTCAATCAAGGAGGACCCACAGAGAGTAAATAACTGCCTAGCCATGAGGCAACAAATATTATAAATTTTCAAAATAATATTTCACTTTTAAATACAAAGCTTAAGTATCTCTTTGCTTTAGGAATAACTTATTCTCTATTGATTATCCCATATCTATCTATCTATCTATCCTATATCCGCATCCCATCCTCACTCATCGTCTGAATCTTATTTGTTCATCGAGCTAAGGTTTAATGGTATTTGTTCTTAATAATTTTATACTAATAAAGTGTGTAATTGTGAGTGTTTAAAATTTTAGGTGCAAATCATTAAAGAGCTACATACTTTTATATGTTAATCATATGGTGTAAAAGCTTACAAATATGATTTATAAAATTAAATACTTTAAATACATTAATGCAATTATGAAAAGTCTAAATACATGAATGTAAATATAAAGTCTAAAAAACTATTAAATAAATTTACATATTTAATATTTTAAAGGATTATGCATATATTGCTTGTTCATAATTAAAAAATAAACTTATTTTAATGAGCTATAAAAGTAATTAAAGAAATAAAGTAAAAATTAAAAAATCAAATAAAAATGCACAATGATTAAATTAAAATGCTAAGAAAATTCTAAGAAATGAAGAACAATTCTTTTATAAAATGAAAATATCACACTTTCTTTTTCAAAAGTTATCTAATAATAATTAGTTGATACAAATTATTAATCAATATATATATTAGATAATTTAATTCAAAGACTGAATTAATATAGATCTTTTTATTTTTATCACCTATTTAGATATATCCCATGTATAATTAAAATAGAAATATGGTTCCAATTTTTTATAGAGTTCAATCCCCATGGCAGATGTTTATAAGAAGTATTATTCCAAAAAAAAATTAAAAAATTAAAAAAGAAATATAAAAATATATATGTATATAAAAGCTCAAAATTTAATGCAATATATATATACTTTTAAGAAAGTTATACCAAAACAATAATAAATATAACATATTTAGAGTGTGAGGGGCGAGGGGGAGGGTCCTACTCCCTCTCCCTGCTCCCCCTCCCCTAGTTCTTGCCCAGTCCCTGGCTCATCTCGGGTCATCCCGCTCTGGGAATGCTTTGTAGCAGATGATCTCCTTAGGGGGAGATCCTTCTCCACTTTTTGCTCCTTTCCCAGCAGTTTCAGGGTTTCCCTGCCTGAGCCCGTGGTCTGGTGCATCCCAGGGGTCTCCTAGGGTTTCCTGCATGTTTCGAGATCCCTTCCCCGATCTCCCTTAGGATTTTCCCTGGGGTGTTTTGTAGGTTTTTTGTGTGGATCTGGTTCCCAGGGCTTCCTCGATCGATGGTGGTGACAGGTTGGGATTTCAACTGCTTCCTGGTGCATACTATGAGGTCCTCTCTGCTTCAGGGTTGGTCTGGGGGGGCCAGTTTCCTCTTCTGCCAGTGACTCCTCTCTGGGATGCCTGTGGTTGTTGTTGGTCCTGTCTCGTTGGATAGGGCCCTTTTCGGTTTCCTGTTCGGAGACTTCTTCTTGCTGGATCTGTGATTTGGTGGACACCCAGGGCATTGGTTGGCCTTTGGGGTGGGCCTCTTCCTCTGCCTGGGTTATTCCTAGTCCCAATTCCTTGAAGCTATCCATGAGCAAGAATGAGGGGATCTTGGTCCCTTCTTTTGGGGTTCCTAGGGTTTCTATTGCATATCTGGATCTTGGGGGGACCCATGATTAGTGCATATAGACCCTGGTTCCCCCAGGTTAGGCTTTTGAGGATCCCATATTTGTGTCGGTTACCGCTTTCCGCCTAGGATCCTCAGGTTGTTCATTTCAATTCTTGTTCAGGGGATTCTGGTACCAGTTCCTTGGATCTGTTCGTGAGCAAGGATGGTGGTTCTTGGGCTTTTTTACTAGATTTGTGGGGGCTTCCTTCTGTATTATCTGGTCTGGGAGGGAGATCAGTGTGTTTGCAACTGTGGTCCCTCCTTCCTCCTTTAGTTTTGGCTTTCGAGATCCTGTCTTTGCGCTTGTTGCTATTTTCCCTGGATCCTTTCGACTTCCTCATTTTTCTCCTTGTTGTGCACAGGGATATCTTGGCCTGTAGATATCCCCAGTAGTGTTGTTCCACTTTTCAGTCTCATGCGAAGGCTTCCCGCTTTTTCTTTAAGGACCCTGATACCATTTTCCAGGTTGTCTCGTTGTTGATCCCTGGCCTGTATCCTGGTGCTGCTTCTTGCTTTGCTCGTGTGGCTGCTTGCTGCTTCTTGCTTTGCTCGCATGGCTGCTTGCTGCTTCACTACACCCTGGGTTGCATCCCGAGCCGTCCCTGGGCGAAGATCCTCTCTAGTTTTCTAAAAATTCCTTGCTACTAGTTTTCGAGCAGGATTTCTGGTTGTAGGCTATTCTTGGCCTTCCCGCTCTCCCCACGCAAGTTTGGGCAGGTGCATTGTATCCACCCCTGGGAGGATCCCAGACTGTTGTATCCATCCCCAGGTGGATCCCAGACTATTGTATCCACCCCTAGGAGGATCCCAGACTGCCAGCAATGGGAGGATGATATTTTTGTGAAGTGGGTCTCACTAGTTGGTACTAGAATCTGGTCTTTTTGCTGGATCAAGGGTTGTTTCTAGCCCTTTCCCTTTTAGTTTGTGTTTATTTTTATGTACTAAGGAATTGCTTTAAATCTCGGTGCTACGGTCCTTTTTGTTATAAGGTTTTGGGATCCTCTTAAAAAACCCAATTTGTATATAAAATTCTAGTTACTTATCAAAAAAAAAATATAACAAATTGGCATTAATTATAATAATCAATGCTCTAAAGTAAGATTACTTTATAAAATTAGCATTGAAATATTATAAATTTTCAAAGCAATATCTCACTTTTAAATACAAAGTTTAAGCTTCTCTTTGCTCTTCAAGAATAACTTCTCTTATTTTTTAGAAGAGAATAACTTATTATCTACTAACAAGGCCAACCACGTGAAGGTGGAAGCTTATCTGGCCTCCCCTACCCATCCCATCCTCACTCATCATCCCCTACCAACCCCGTCCTTACTCGTCCACCATCCTCACTCATCGCCCTAAGGTGCAATCTTATTTGTTTTTAATTATTTTATACTAATAATGTAAATGTGAAAGTGCTTAGAATTTTAAATGCAAATTGTTAAGAGCTATATATTTACATTGTGATATTGTTTTAAAAAGATGCTTATAATATGTTAAAATTCTAAGTTATGAAATTATGAAAAAATTAAATTAGTAATGCAATTATGAAGAGTTTTAATATACAATTGTTTGAATGTCAGGTGCATGAAACTTTTTGAATGTGTGTTGCATTCATAAATACATATATTAGTTGCATAACAATTCATAAATATAATTGTGTATTTGAATTGTGTCAAAGATTGCAGTTTAAATAAGTGTTCATTTAAAAATGCATAACAAGTAGAAAGTGCTTAAGAATAAGTCTAAAGTGAATGCTTATAACTTATAAATGTAATTTGTACATAAATTCATGGATACAAATATTATTGGTGTAAAAAATTTGTAAATGTGACATAACGGCTCTTAACGCTTATTTATATTTATAATGTGATATAAATATTATTGAAAAACCAAAATCAAATCAATAATAATTTGTTAAATAAAATGAGAGCCGTTACGCATAGCTTTTATATAACTCGAATGAATTTAAACCAAAATAAAATTTAAATTGAATTTCGTTACAAATAATAATAAATAAAATTATACAAATATTTGTTTATATACTTGCAAAAGTAAATATAAACAATATTTCACATATGTATATGTCTTAGGCACATCCGTTGCTTTGTAGATGTCTTACTTTCCGTCCTATTGACCTCTTTTGGTCACCAATGGACATTAATACAAATTCAAATTCAAATTCAAATTCATATAAATATACCTAAAATCAATCAATATCATAAAAAAATTTAAAAAGTTTAACAATAAATTTTTAAAACCCCATTTAAATTATAAATAAAATTTTAAAATCGGATCTAAACAGCTATATATAGATTTTGAATGACTATTACAGAAAAACCAAAGTTAATTGTAAAATAAAATTTACATGTTTTTGTTTGACCTGTTGTTTTCTTCTTACTTCATTTATGTCTTGCTCTCATTTCCACCTTATTTGTGTGCAACCAACATTTTTCCTCTCTACCATTGCACTCAACCTTGCTCTTAAAAAAAAAATTAAAATTTAAAATAAACAAAATAATCCAAATAAAAAAGAACAAAACATTTAAAAAATTTAAAAAAAAAAAAAAAAAACTACAAGAATCCTCCTCTTAACAAACCCTAAGAAATTTAAAATAAACAAAATAATTGAAATAAAATAAAAATAAAAATAAAAAACATTTTGAAAAACATAAAGACCTTTGCAAAAAAAATTGAAAGACCAAAAGATTTAAACCAAAGAAAACAGGGAAAATAAAAATAAATTAAAAAAATAGCACAGTGCCATGCTTTTGAACATATAAAATCATTCATTAAATAAGGCAAAACAACAATCACGGCAGTAGAAATGCCCTGCACCTACCCTCCTATGCCCTCTCCTGCCTCTGAGTCGAAATGGAGAGAAGATCGGAAACATTTGCACCTGTCGTCCTCTACCCTCCCCTGTGCCTCTGAGTGGCGAAATGAAAAGAAGACCAAGGAAACCCATTATATACTTCAACGAAATCCAAGAAAATTTCTATTTTGGTTTAATTTCATTCGAGTTATATAAAAGCTTTGTGTAACGGCTCTTAACGCTCTCATTTAATTTAACAAATTATTATTGATTTGATTTTGGTTTTCAATTTAAATTTTATTTTGACTTAATTTCATTCCAGTTATATTTTAAACTTTTAAGTTTTGTGTAAGGGCTCTTGACGCTCTTATTTTCTTTAACAAATTATTATTAATTTGATTTTGGTTTTTAGTAGTGAGGGACAATTGTAGAAAAAAGACTTGTGCAGTAGATTTTTTTTTAAGTTTTATTTTAATGGGTTATTTGTGTTTTTTAGTAAAAGAATGAATTATAGTAATGAAATTAGTCATTTTTTTAATTGATTGAGAAGTGTTTTATTGTATCATATCATATTATTTATGTATAGTTTAGTAAAGCATATTTATTTCACATGAATATAGTATATTTCGAGATCTTGTCCTAGGGGAACAGTGCAACGGTTTGTGCTTTGGCTCTTCTTTGAGAGGTCCAAAGTTCAAACCATAGCGTGGGTGTGTGTGTCTGATTGTACATGTTTGGAGATCTTAGTATTTTTAATGATGGAATTATTTACATTCTTCTTAATCTTTTATACATGCATTATAAGTTGCTTGAATAAGATTATTTAAGAATATGGTGAGCATTACTTTCTTTTGTTGCCCTGTAATACCTATGAATGGAGGTGGCCGACCAACTTGGGGGTAAGGAAAAAAAGAATGCTTTGATCTAGGGCTTTTTAAGAATCCTTTGATGGAAATAAAGGGGCTAGCATGAGGTAAATGATCGTGATAGTAAACAGAGGCTTTGGAGAAGGATATTGAATGTATCTAAAAGCCATTGTAATCTATAGAGAAGGTAAGCGGTTTCAATCCATGTTGAATTTGTTTGGTCATAATTTTTACTCTCTTGTTCTATGTGTGCATGCTTCTTGCTTGTTTTGTTAAGCATTAGGTCCTTCTTTGAACCATTATGTTCAGCCATAGTTGGTGGCCTATTTTTCTTTGTGGACTATTTATGCTTGTTGATTTCTTTGGGGATGGTTGGAGTCCTTCGTTTGGATCCATAAGCTTTGGA
Organism: Wollemia nobilis; assembly: GCA_028583015.1. Lineage (NCBI taxonomy): Eukaryota > Viridiplantae > Streptophyta > Pinopsida > Araucariales > Araucariaceae > Wollemia > Wollemia nobilis. The sequence continues at coordinate 3,169,663 of JAQPPZ010002072.1, read as the reverse complement.
GAGCTTCTCCAGGGTTTTCTGCATAGCCTAGATTGATATAATACCTCTTGTGATGCACCTGCATTATCCTGGTTTCTTTAGGTGCCAAGTTTTAAGTTAGAAACATCGTATTGGTTGTCTATTCTCCTGTATGCTTGAGCAGTATGTCACACTTTGATTTTAACTTGATGCTTCATAGTTGTTAATGCTTGTTAAAGTTTACTATGGTTCCTTTCTGTTTGTTTATCTAGATCCAATTTTTTTTATAACGCAAAGTTTGGATGTCTTCTTTTGAGATTAGTTGTAGTGTGCGTTAAAGCTTTTTTTTGTGGGCTATGTTGGGTGTCAATGTTATCTCATCCATATGACCTATGTCAACCAGAGATGATATTTTATTTATCTTTTCATTGTGTTAGCTTTTAAACATATTTTGATCCTTGGTGGAATTAAAGAAATTTGACCATGCTTAGCTCTATGGTTTTTAATGAAAGATTTAGGGAAATATTAAAAGATGTTTTATGGGATAACTTAGTCTTTAGTTTATAAACCATTGAAATTAGGAAATAAATTAGATATGGAGTTATTATGCTTGGAGCTTCTTTCATTAGAATATTTTAGCTCACTATGTATGGCTTCTAGTAAAGAAACATTGATCTAATAGATTATGGTGATATTTTAATTAGTTAGTGATCTTCCATTTAGTTGCTTGCATTGTATTTTTACATAGTTGCTTGATGAAAGAACTTTGGATTAGAAATAATTATAATGGTTTCCTAAGACTTGAGTAGGTAAGGGGACGATTATAGAGAGAAGTATGAGATTCTATCCTTGTGTGTTGCATTGTATTTTTGTAATGATGCTTGATTAGAAATAATTATAATGGTTTCTTGAGATTTGAGTAGGTAAGGTGACCATTATAGAGAGAAGTATGAGATTCTCTCCTTGTGTGTTGAAATTTATGATGCATGGTTGCTTGCCTTATACATGGTGCATATTTAGTTGCATTACATCATGAGTTGTCCTAATTCCTTTGTTTTCTTAATGTTTGTGGTAAATATTTCTTTATGAAGAAGATCATGAAAATAAGATGGTGCAATGGTCATTTGGACGGACTTTGATGTTTTGGGGAATGAAAAGTTGTTATGTAATTGGAAGTTTTATTATGTAACACTTGGTTATATTTATTCTTGCAATAATAGGGCTTGGAAGCCTTCATTAAAAAATGTAGAGAACTTAGTTTTTGAGAAATGAAGTAATAATTTGGTTATGATTAAAGAAGAAGAAAAGTTATAAGTTAGCTTATGATCTATTTAATTTGCTTTTCTAGTTTAATTTAAATAGATGTTCTATGCTAGCATTATGTTATAAGTTAGCATTACGGTTACTTTAACCTTGTTCTTTAACTTAGCAAGATGCTTCCTTTATGCTAGACTTATATATATTGAGATTTATGTTCTACTTTTTTTTATTATTGATAAAGGGTTTTGAAAGGGACCCAAAACCTTTTTACAAGCCAAACATAGGAGATTTTGAATGGAATGAGAAACCCCAAACTGGTACAAGCCAATAAGGAGGACCAACCAGGGTATCCTCATTACAGAGAAAACAAACACAACAAAAGGGGAGAACACCCACAAGCGAATGCAGGAGAAAGCGAGACAACCAATAGTCAAAAAAGGGGGAAAACCCGCAACACAGAGAGGCCATCCACAAAATATTACTCAGAGAGATAATCCTTGTCGTCGTCGTCCTTGGGGGCGTTCTCCCTAGGTTTTTCCACCTTCTGGATCTTCATTTGATTAATAAACTTGCCCACCCTAAGCAGCATGGATGTGGCTAAGGAGATGATATCATCCAAGTTAGTCATCGGGTCCGTGTTGTCCAAGGGCTGAATAGTGAGCGCATAAGGAGATGATCCAGCCAATGTCTTTCACAATTTACAAGTTGGAGACGTAAATTCAAGCGTGGTAACAATTTCTAGAGATTTATGTTCTACTTTAATTAAAGATCTAGCATGGTGTTACATTATAGCACTTTAATTCTTTATGAGAGAGATATTATTATTTTAAATACCCTGGTTTTGGGTGGGGTTTCTTAGGAATGACTCTAAAAATTTAATAGGATTCCTAAGTCAAATATGACCTAATCTTGAGAGGAGTTATGGTGATGCAAAAACCAAGTGATCATGAGTTTTGGAGGGAGTTGCAAAGATACAATAGCCAAGTACTCATGAATCTGGAAGGAGTTGTGGGGATGCAATAACCAGATACTTATAATTTATGCACCTTAAATGGTGAGGATCGAGTGTTTCATAACTATGAAGCTAATGGAATCAATTATGAGATAATATAAGGAAATACAACCACAAGATATAAAATAAACAAGCAATGATAATTATATGATAATGGTAATATAAAATGCAGGATAAATATATGAGGAACTTCTGCAATAACTTAAAAAATAGCCATTAATGAAAGATCACAAAAATAGTACAATGTCATATGATGGACATTAACACTCCAAAATTTATTAAAGATATACATTATACTCACTATACTTACTCTCTAACTAGCCTCTAGCATCCAAAATCTAGCATTTTTTTCACTCTCTTAAATTCCTATATATAGGGAGATATGTCCCTTGGCCTTTCATCTACCTAACCTATGACTCATGTACAAATAAATTACATGCACATTTACATCATTGTATATTCTAACACTTGTGCATTTATTACATTGCATGAAGTAACTACTCAAACCTTAATCTAAGACAAACTCCTAATCTAAAGATATACCCAAGGTGGTACATTGACATGTACCAAATAATGTAATATATTCCAACACCCCACTATATTAAATTATTTGGGTATTGAATACTTTAGTCTTCAATATGAGTCTTCGTCTTTTAGATGTTCTTCAACTTGATTTGGTCCTTCTTCTTTTGGTTCAGTCTTTGTGATTTCTTCATTGTACTCTCTATTTGTATCTTGATGAGTATCTTCATCTTGTTCCTTCCTATCATGCTTCCTCTTCCTCCTCCTTCTTCTTTGTTTCTGCATTTTTACTAGAGGAATATCTTCTTCATGATGAGTTAGTATATCATCACAATAATATTGACTAGGATTGCTATTTTATTTCATGTTTTGAAAGAGTTCAAAAATAATTAATGATAGATATATCATCAAGCATTCTTATGATGTGAATATAACTATATTTTGAGTATTCCACCAAGCTTTGAAAAGTACTTCATGAAGATAACCAATTAATGTTGTAAAATTTCCTTCCTTTGCTTCTTTGAGGAATAATGAGAATATTTCCTTTTTACTAGCAAATTATTCTTGTATCCTTCAAAGGTATCTATCAAGTTTTGAGAGTAAAATTCCAACTCATGAAATAGTTCGTCATTATTGAATGCATTCCTCACTATTTCATCCATGTTTCTTCTAGATTAACCTTTGAATTCCTTACAGATCCCTAGTGTTTTAAGAATACTTTGAGAATATTAACATTCAATCAATGGTTTAGATAAGAATTTAGTTTTCCAAATCTCTAGGTAGAATACCTTTTAATTCCCAAGTATTTAGAACAATTTTGATGGATAAAACCTTTGTAGTTGTCTACCTTATGACTCCCTAGTTAAGAATATGTGAACAAACTTGATAAAATATTTTCAAATCTTAAGTTTTGTAGAACCCCTTATATCTCCCAAGTGTTTTGAGTATACTATGGTCTTGATAAATTGCTTAGCTTCCTTTAAATTTCTTTTTGAGTTGAAACCCAAATATTTTGATGCCAATTTTAATGTAATGTTCAACTCCTAATTTCACCTTATTTCTCCCTATTGATATATGCACTTTCAATTTGATAAAGTTCTCTATATTTCAAGACTCTATGGTTGGATTTCTTTTGTCCCTTTAATTTGTATAAGAGACAAGTATAAACAATAAATTTTAACTTTCAAGCAATTAATAATTTTGCTTCCTTTATCCTTTAATTCTCAATGGTCTAGTTTTCTAAATTTCAATGATCTAAATTTTGATGTAGTACTCCTTATATCTCCCTATTTGGAAATTTATAAAATGATAATATTTGCAAAAAATAATGCTTCAATTTTCCAAGGTAGAAAACCTTATATCTCCTAGTTTAATTATTTGCCAATATTTTGATTTTTGAATCTCAACTAATGCAATTTGAAATGGTACTTAAAGATATAATCTCCCTATTTAAATTGCTTTCTAATCCACTAAGGTTGTAATTCCCTTATATCTCCAATGCAATAATTAAATAAACTTAACCTTAGATATAATGCACCTTATATCTCCTTGCACTTTAATGGAAAGCAAGTATTAATTTCAATGTAAATATACCTTCCTTGTAATGTGATGTGCTACGTGCTGATTAGCTCCTTCCTTGACTCCACTTTTAAGGCTTATCCATTTTGTATTTCCTTTGTCTTTAAAGTATGATAGTGAGCATTAAATGCTCTACATTCTATGGCACTCTTAAGACTATCTTATTCTTCCTTAAATGCGCTTTCACCTGTGTAAGCTTGATATGCATGCTCTCTTTGGATAGGGCTATTAATACTTCTTTCTCCCTTTGGAATACAAACCACATTTTATGTTGCTCTAGAACATAGGTCTTCTTGTTAGGTGGTGTTGGGAGGTTAAAATATTTTGAAGGCGTTAGTTTAGGTGGCACAAGCCTTATATTATGCTTTAAACATTGAAATAATAATTATTGATTCCTTCTTGTCTTGATTAGAGTGTTATATTAGGCCTGGGTGCTCTTCTCCTTTGTGCAAGTGTTATATTTTTGAAACATTATTGATTCCTTTGGTTGGTGAGGCAAGTTGAGGCTTATTCCTTCTTTGTCCCAAGTGGCATAATATTCCTTTGGTTGGTGAGGCAAGTGGAGGCTTCTTCCTTTGCATGCAACCAAGCTCTTCAATGTTCCTCTCCTTAATGCTCTTCCAACTTCTTGCAAGTTGTCTCACTTCTCTTACAACATACTTTCTTGAACTTCAACATATGGTGGGTCCTTTCCAATGAAGGTGGCTCCTCCTATGGTGTTTAAATGTTTTTTTCCAAGTTGTCGTTCATCCAATTTTCTCTCCTCTTCCACTTATGTAAATATTTGATATTATTTTTCTGTGTTACGTTATTCTCCTTGCATTATACTTCTTGCAACTTGCACTTTGTTACTTTATGTTATCCTTTCTATTGGTGCTATGCTATCCTTACTTAGTCTCCTTTCTTGTTGTAGGTTCCTTGTGCACTATGAGCGTTACCTTCATGAGACTATGGTGCTGAATTTGGTGTCTTTAGACACCTTGAATGGGATGATATTGAGCCCTTAGATGGCTCTATCTCCTTTACTTCATAGCTTGTGCTTTAACTTGGTTAATACTATCGCTTGATGATTGTAACTTTATGCTACTTTGGTGTCTTAAGACACTTAAATTTTACCTTCCTTTTGCTACGTTGAAAAAGACAAGTATGGTGCTATTATGGACTGCAAATAAATCTGTTATAAACTAAGATAGAATACCTTAGTTGCACCTAGATTTTTGAGACTTTCTTAGTCTCTTTATGTAGCTTTCTTTCTTGACTCTAGTATGGTGGCACCTGATCTATTCCTTGGTGGTTATAATGCTCCTTTTGGTGGCTTCTCTTCACCAAGACTTGCTACAGTTTTACCTATGCTCAATGGTGTCTTTTGACACTCCAAGTCAACCTTGTTTTTTGCACTAATCTTACTTACTTGCTTAATACTAAATACACTTTAATGGCTCTTTAAAAATAACTTGTATTATGCACTATCAATTTCTCCTTATTGCTCCTTTTAATCAACTTTCTAACACTAACTTGTGTTAATATATTTTGTAGGTTTCAAGATAATAATGCTACCTCCTTACTCAACTTGAAAACCTTTAAACTCAACCTCCTTATTGCTACTTTTAATAACTCTTAAAATGGTGTTTTAAATGAACTTAAATAATACTAAATAAGAAACTTTAATAACACGAATTATCAAACCTTATTTTGACCTCCTTGTAGTGATCTTGCTTGGTGATTTGGTTCACCTGTTTTCTACCCTAGTTTATAGTTTTTGTAGCTTCAACTCCTTGATCTTTACTGCCCTAAAACTTGTTGTAAATTCTTGAATATTTCACCTTTAGTTGCTATCCTAAAATCCTCTATCTTGCAGCTTCTAATGTTGTCTATTTTCCTTCAACTTGTTGTTCTAGTACATTAAAATTTGCAGCTAGTAGTACTACCCAAATTGTTGCCCTTAACTCTAATTTTTTAAGATTCTAATGCAATAAATTTCTCCTTCGATATGTTGTCCTTGAATCTCTCAAATTTGGTAGAAAAATCCTCCAAATTCTAACTCAATATTACCTCCTAGAAACCCTCAATTTTATATTGTAAAAATCAACAAATTTCTTTCTCCAAATCAGCCTTCAAATCCAAAGTAAATCTTCAAACTTCTAAAGTTTAGTGGTTTCTTCTAGCTCCTTTCTCCTTCTATCTCCTTGACAAAATTTGACTTCAAATTTGACCTCCTTCTTAATAATTTGAATGTCTTGAGGTCTTCAATAATCCCTCCAAATTTTGGCAAACTTCTTGCCAAATACTTTTCCCTTTTGGGCTTGTTGTCGGATGGCGATAATTATCCCAAATTATTCACTATCAATAACTTCTTCTTGCTAGTAATCTTATCACTTGAGTTCTGAAATCTCCTCCAATGGCCTTCTCCAAATCTCCTTCAATGGTCTTCTTCAAGTATTGAATGAGGCTTTCCTAACCTTCTCCTTCTTTCTCCTTTCAATCCTTCCTTGAGACCTCTTATCTTGGGTCTTTAATTTTTGCAGCTTCTCTTTTTATCAAAAATTCAATGAGACCTTTCATGATCTCTTCAATCTTCCAAATATATAAGTTCTTCAATGAGACTTTCTATGGGTCTTCTCTTCACTTCTTCAACAAGAAGTCTTCAATATTCAATGGAGATATCCAATCTCCAATATTCTACAGGACTCTTTTCCTTGAGTATCTTCTTCCTTCAATCTTTAATAAGTCTCCTTTAGCCTTTTGCAATCTTATCAATCTTTTAGTTTGCAAATCTTGTAATGAGACGTTTTTCTTAGGCCTCCAAAATTTTCAGTCTTCAACTTGTTGCTTTAAGTACTGAATTGATTCTAAAGAAGATATTCTTCCTAGCTCTTGTAGGAATCTTTCCAAATTTCTTTGAATCTCCTTTTTCTACAATAAAGTATTAGAAAAACTATAATAGAGAAAATTTTAAATCTAGAGATAATGAATCTTCACTAGTTGATTTGTCAATCTAGTGGAATCAATGCTAAGTCCTAGTCTTCATGAGTTTTTTTGCAACTCTATGGAAAGACTCTAGCCAAATTCAATTTCAAAAATTCTAAAAATGAACTCTCTCTATCTCCTATATTTCCTATAAATCTAGCTTGTGCTCTAATATCATTGTTAGCTTTTGATGATATATATAAGGAAATGCAATCACAATATGTAAAATGAGCATGCTATGATAACTATATGATAATGACAATATAAAATGCAGGAAAAGTATATGAGAAACTTTTGCAATAACTCATAAAATAGCCATTAATGAAAGCTCATGAAAATAGTACAATTTAATATGATGGAGGACATGAACACTTCAAAATTTATGAAATATCTACATTGTGTTAGTCTCACAATGACACTGAGAGGGGGGGTGAATCAGTGTAGCTCTTTTAAAACTTAAATCTTCAACTCCTAAAGCCAAAACAATGAAAACTTAAAACCAAATAAAGCATGTATAACAAGAGAGCATCACACAACACAAGATGTATCGAGGTTCACCGATTTGGCTACTCCTCAAAAATGACTGTTTGGACTACCATCCAAATCCAGCCTTTGCAAAGCAACAACTTTACAATCAATTTACCAACACCCACTGGAAGGAGCACCAACCCCTGATTTATCTGCACCAACAGAAAGGAGCACCAACCCCTGATTTATCTTCACAAATAGAAAGGAGCACCAACCCCTGATTTACCAGCACCAACTGGAAGGAGCACCAACCCCTGATTTATCTACACAAACAAAAAGGAGCACCAACCCCTGATTTACCAGCACCAACTGGAAGGAGCACCAACCCCTGATGCCAAGCACCAACTTGGACTTCAATTCTGAAACTAGAAGATTGACATATAAATGCCTTCACTTTTACAAGACCTTGACTGGTCTATTGCTTACTCAACATCGCCCACAATTCACACAACACACACCCTTCTCGCTCACCTCTCGCGCTCCTCTCGCTCTCTTCATGAGATAAAATCCCCACATAAATTGTCCAAGCAACACTCCTTTTATAACAATCCTTTCTCTTTGTAACTCCAGTTGTAACTCCTCCTTTCAATTCTCATACACCACTTGTCAATTGTAACGCCTTCTTTATGTAACTCCTTTTGTATATATAGAGTAGGCATTTCATCAAACACATTACATGCAAAGAATTGACACCATATTCTCCTACCATGATTGTTCGTCTTCTCGATCATGACTGTTCATTTTCTCCTTTGTGCATGCATGCGTTTTGGTTTTCGAAAAAGCTTTTCATTTCTATTTTAATGACTATTCGTTTTCTCCTTCCACGACTGTTCATTTTCTCCACATGGGCATGCGTCCATTTCTTTCCACGTGTAACGACCATCTTAAATGATTTAAAATCATTAAAGATTCCTTATGGGTCCACGTCACTATGCAGTCTTCAGTTTTACCATCCTGGTCTTCAGTCGTGAAAATGCGACATGTCGCGATATCACGACACTTTTGTTTCACTGCCTGCCTGGCCTTTTCGAGTCACAAAAATGCGACATGTCACGATATCGCGACACTTTTGTTTCTCTACCTGCCTGCCCTTCTTGAGTCACAAAAATGCGACATGTCGATATCACGACACTTTTTCTTTCTCTGCTTGCCTGCCCTTCTTGAGTCGCGAAAATGCGACATGTCACGATATCGCAACACTTTTTCTTTCTCTGCTTGTCTGCCCTTTTTGAGTCATGAAAATGCGACATGTCACGATATCACGACACTTTTTCTTTCTCTCTCTTTCTCCTTGCTTTGGCCCACGAAAATACAACATGTCGTGATATCGCGACACTTTTTCTCCTTGCTCTTTCTCTTTGCTTTGGCCCACGAAAATACAACATGTCGCGATATCGCGACACTTTTTCTCCTTGCTCTTTCTCTTTGCTTTGGCCCTCGAAAATACAACATGTCACGATATCGCGACACTTTTTCTCCTTGCTCTTTCTCTTTGCTTTGGCCCACGAAAATACAACATGTCGCGATATCGCGACACTTTTTCTCCTTGCATTTTCTCTTCTCTTTTGGCCGCAAAAATGCAACATGTCGTGATATCGCGACACTTTTTCCTCTTTGCATTTTCTCTTCTCTTTTGGCCATGAAAATGCAACATGTCACGATATCACGACACTTTTTCCTCTTTGCTTTTTCGCTTCTCTTTTGGATATGGGCCACTTCGGTCTTCTTGGACAACCTGTAACAACTTCACCCATACATCAAAAACATCCTCATAAGCATTTAACATCACTGTACTTACTCTGAGTGACCTCTGAACTCTTGTCCACTGCATCAACCGATATATCTGACTGTGTTGACAACAATGACAATACCGTTGCTGCACCTTGCTCAACAATCTCCCCCTTTGGAATTGTTGGCAACACACGTGCAATTTCTTGTAACTCTTCTCCCCCTTTGACAACAATATCAAAGGGCTACTGCAGACTCCCCCTGAGTCCATGCACAACATTCTCAGGCAAAAATTTATTATACTTAGCAAAAATCACAAACATGAGCAAAAAGATAAACAAATACACAAATGCTCCCCCTGAGAATGTGGTCTCGATAGCTAGTCAATTCTTGGGAAGCGTGACCACTCCCAATTTATTGTGAAGGTACTCAAAGACTTCCTTGGGCAACGGTTTTGTGAAGATATCCGCTACTTGCTCTATTGTTGGAACAAAATCCAACTTAACCTCACCTTCCGCAACTTTCTCCTACGTACAGCACGTTGTCGCTGCAATATATTCTGCCTCTACTATGGATAAGGAGACTGACTCTTGTTTCTTACTATTCCATGTGACCAACCTATCTCCAAGATAGAATGCACCTCCATTGGTACTCTTTCTATCATAAAGTCTTCTTGGATAAGCACTCTAATCTCTGCTCATCATATTATAATTCTTGTTGTACCTTGCTTTTACTTATTTAGTATAGTTTGATCAACACGCAACTCTCAGCTACGTAAAAGTTACTCCCAAATCAAAAGTGATCGACTCTCCAGGTAGCCTACGTGTAATTTCTTCAGCCTTTTGACTGCCACCTCCTTCGTGACTGATGACTTTGCCTTGCATCCATTGTGCAGCTCAATGTCTCTGGTTTCTAACGACTACCATGAATGTTTTCATCACCTACGCAGGTATTGACAGTGGACCATTACATCTAGCATTGGAGCCTCAATCTACGTGCAGTCATCAACACTCGATATTCTGCTTCTTGCTAGGGCATATGTCAGGGCTACTCAATGTCTTAGGTGAACGTTCTTCACGTGATTCCAAGGAGCATTTCTCCTCGCTGCAATCAAGGGATTCCTCGGGCAATATCTCGCATTTCTCAAATAATGCAAGACTTTCTTAGGTGCATAGGCATCTTGTCCTCCTTGGCGCTTCACCACCTGGGCGCTATTCTCTCAACGTCTCTGCCTTGCATGTGCCACTTGGCACTCTTGACCAACTGGGTGCTAGTGCCACTGTTTGCTTTGACTCTAGCATCTCTTTGATAATGGCTACTTCTTTAGAGAAAATTAATGCTCTCTTATTACCTCCACAAACAACTACATGAACTGAAACACACTTTGACAACTATACGACAACTCCCCCTAACTACTTGCCTTTCATCCTCAGATAACCAAACAACATAGGAGCATTAAAATAAAACTTTAAGATTGCTCCCCCTGAGGATGTGCTACCTGGAGCTGCTTAGTGCAATAGAGGAGTAGTCTCCTTCAGTCCAAGGAGACACGATTTCCTCTCTTCTTTCTTTCTCCAACCTTTCTTGAACTTGGGCTTGAGTTTTTCAACTACATATCTATTTTGAACTTTTTGTGAACTTGAACATTTCTCTTGGGTGGTTGTCTCTTGTGCATCCTTGATGGATGATTATTTTCCTTTCTTTGATGCACATGATTTCTTCCCTGTCTGTGTTGCATTCTTTGTGTCTGATGAAATCTACTATCTTGCCTTAGATTAGATACAAAAGTTCTTGGACAAAACCTTGCTATGTGCCCATGACCATTACATTTAAAACATTGCACATGGTGTTCAACTGGAATAACAGATGTATTTCTACTAGCATAACTCTTTGATCTATTATTCAATCCACAATAAATTGCCTTGTGACCATAATGGTTGCATCTAAAACAATAGCCATTAAAAGCATTATTATGAATAAAGTGAGAGTGATAGAACCTCTTTTGTTGTGGTTGCTTTGTTGTAGATCTCCTTTGAGATTTTCTTCCTTTTGAAGATTCAGCTTCAAGCTTTTCTTGCTTTGATCCTTCACCAGTGGACTTCTTCTTTTCTGCATATTTAGAAGATGAAGGTTGTTCAGCTTCACATCCAAGACCAAGCTTACACATGGGGCTTCTTTGTTGCCTTATCATTTTATCTAGCAACTCTGTGCTCTTCTCAAATTTGAGATTTGTATTGGCCTCTTCTAGTTGTTTCCTCAATAAAACAATCTCCTCTTCTTGTTTGCAACAAACAATCTCTTTCTCATTGATCTGTGACTTGAGAGTTTCTTCAATCCTTTTGGACCCTTCTACTTGCAGCTTTAGATCACTAAAAACTTTGTTAGATTCCTCTTCACGTTTGCTACATACATCGATTTTATCATCCAGGTGTGACTTCAAGGCTTCTTCTATTTTCTTGGCTTTATGAATTTGTAAGAAGAGATCTTCAATCTTATCCCCATATTCTTCCAACTTCTTGGACAGTCTTCTATTCTTTTTCCTTTCTATATTCAACTCTTCAAGTGCAGCGATCAACTCACCTTCTAGATATACTTCACCCTCAAGGTTTTCATCACATACTTCAGAATTCACTCCTATCTTTTCTAGTTCAATTTTCTCTTCCATAGGAACTGAAACTGACTGAGATGCCTTATTTGAGGAGGATCTATTCTTCTTACCCATTGCGTACTAATCCAAGATCAACCCTAGCTGATTTAGCTTGACAAGGGAAACTGGCTCTGATACCAATTGTTAGTCTCACAATGACACTGAGAGGGGGGTGAATCAATGTAGCTCTTTTAAAACTTAAATCTTCAACTCCTAAAGCCAAAACAATGAAAACTTAAAACCAAATAAAGCATGTATAACAAGAGAGCATCACACAACACAAGATGTATCGAGGTTCACCGATTTGGCTACTCCTCAAAAATGACTGTTTGGACTACCATCCAAATCCAGCCTTTGCAAAGCAACAACTTTACAATCAATTTACCAGCACCCACTGGAAGGAGCACCAACCCCTGATTTATCTGCACCAATAGAAAGGAGCACCAACCCCTGATTTATCTGCACAAACAAAAAGGAGCACCAACCCCTGATTTACCAGCACTAACTGGAAGGAGCACCAACCCCTGATTTATCTGCACCAACAAAAAGGAGCACCAACCCCTGATTTATCTACACAAATAGAAAGGAGCACCAACCCCTGATTTACCAGCACCAACTGGAAGGAGCACCAACCCCTGATGCCAAGCACCAACTTGGACTTCAATTCTGAAACTAGAAGATTGACATATAAATGCCTTCACTTTTACAAGACCTTGACTGGTCTATTGCTTACTCAACATCGCCCACAATTCACACAACACACACCCTTCTCGCTCGCCTCTCACTCGCCTCTCGCTCTCCTCTCGCTCTCTTCACGAGATAAAATCCCCACATAAATTGTCCAAGCAACACTCCTTTTATAACAATCCTTTCTCTTTGTAACTCCAGTTGTAACTCCTCCTTTCAATTCTCATATGCCACTTGTCAATTGTAACGCCTTCTTTATGTAACTCCTTTTGTATATATAGAGTAGGCATTTCTTCAAACACGTTACATGCAAAGAATTGACACCATATTCTCCTACCATGATTGTTCATCTTCTCGGTCATGACTGTTCGTTTTCTCCTTTGTGCATGCATGCATTTTGGTTTTCGAAAAAGCTTTTCGTTTCTATTTTAATGACTATTTGTTTTCTCCTTCCATGACTGTTCATTTTCTCCACATGGGCATGCGTCCATTTCTTTCCACATGTAACGACCATCTTAAATGATTTAAAATCATTAAAGATTCCTTATGGGTCCACGTCACTATGCAGTCTTCAGTTTTACCATCCTGGTCTTCAGTCACGAAAATACGACATGTCACGATATCGCGACACTTTTGTTTCACTGCCTACTTGGCCTTTTTGAGTCATGAAAATGCGACATGTCGCGATATCGTGACACTTTTCTTACTCTGCCTGCCTGCCCTTTTTGATTCATGAAAATGCGACATGTCGCGATATCGTGACACTTTTTCTTTCTCTGCCTGCCTACCCTTTTTGAGTCATAAAAATGCGACATGTCACGATATCGTGACACTTTTTCTTTCTCTGCCTGGCTGCCCTTTTTGAGTCACAAAAATGTGACATGTCACGATATCGTGACACTTTTTCTTTCTCTCTCTTTCTCCTTGCTTTGGCCCGTGAAAATACATGTCGCGATATCGCGACACTTTTCCTCCTTGCTCTTTCTCTTTGCTTTGGCCCACAAAAATACATGTCGCGATATCGCGACATTTTTTCTCCTTGCTCTTTCTCTTAGCTTTGGCCCCGAAAATACAACATGTCGCGATATCGCGACACTTTTTCTCCTTGCTCTTTCTCTTTGCTTTGGCCCGCGAAAATACAACATGTCGCGATATCGTGACACTTTTTCTCCTTGCATTTTCTCTTCTCTTTTGGCCGTGAAAATGCAACATGTCACGATATCGTGACACTTTTTCCTCTTTGCATTTTCTCTTTCTTTTGGCCACAAAAATGCAACATGTCGCGATATCGCGACACTTTTTCCTCTTTGCTTTTTCGCTTCTCTTTTGGATATGGGCCACTTCGGTCTTCTTGGACAACCTGTAACAACTTCACCCATACATCAAAAACATCCTCATAAGCATTTAACATCATTGTACTTACTCTGAGTGACCTCTGAACTCCTGTCCACTGCATCAACCGATCTATCTGACTGTGTTGACAACAATGACAATACTGTCGCTGCACCTTGCTCAACACATTGTACTCATTATACTTACTCTCTCTAACTAGCCTCTAGCATCCAACATCTAGCATTTTCTTCTCTCTCAAAGGCCTATATATAGGGAGATATGTCCCTTGGCATTTCATCTACCCATGACTCTTCATATACCTAACCTATGACTCATGTACATATGGACTACATGCACATTTACATCATTGCACATTCTAACACTTGTGCATTTATTACATTGCATGAAGTAACTACTCAAACATTAATCTAAGACAAACTCCTAATCTAAAGATGTACACAAGGTGGTACATTGGTATGTACAAAATAATGTAATATAGTCCAATAGTTCTTAGGTATATGTAATTAATTTGGATCTTAGATGCAACTTCTTCAGTATCTTTGCTCTCATTAAATGCAATTTCACGGGTAGTAAAGCTTGTTGTCACTCAACTCGAATGAACTAAATATTTTTTAGGCAATTTTTTGCTTCCTTTGGATTGAATATATCTTGTGTTATCTTAGATGAAGTTGTCCAAATAAATATTTGATGGATTTTTATCACTCTTCCTTATGTTTTTGCTTCTTTTAGCAGAAATAATAAACATTTCTTTGACATCTTTCTTTCAACATTACTTCTAGATTGGATATGCCTCTCAAATGTCTCTCTTTAACACTACATCCAAATTGAGTCTTTGTCTTCAATCGAATTATATCCAAATGGGTTAGAATCTTTGGCAATCCCCTTTCTGATTCATGTGACTTCTCTCTGATATGCTTGCAATGGTTCCCTCTTTTTCTTTTATTTGATGTTTCTTATCTGGTGTATTTTCCTGCTCTATATTATATTTCTTCTCTAGAAATATGTATTCTTTATCTAATATAATGACAAAGGCTATCGATGCATTCATCAGCTTTGGATGGCTCAAACTCTATGGTTATTGGCATCTATTGAAATGTCCACTCTCAACTGGTAGTCGGAGACTTTCTCCTGGTGTCTTAAACCCTGTAATTCTTTCTACTTCTATCTCAAAATAAATATATTAATTCCTACCAATGTTAGTCTTCAATCTCTAGAATTTCAGGATGATATCAATCCCAAAAAATTGAGTAGCTTTTCTCCAAAATCAATGATTTTAATTCAAACTCAAAATATAATATGAGTCTTAATAGCTCTTTAATTTTAAGCTCTTTTGTTTAAATCTTTAAACTCAAATTTAGACCAAAAATTTATTTTGATGCTATCTTTGAATATTCCTCTTCAAAAAATGGAGAGTATGGTAGCTCTGATACCACTGTTGACTTTTTAGCCAAATTATCATTAGGTTCTAATGCATATGATTAAATATACTGATCAAATGTTTGAGTATTCAATATATGTGGTCAATTTTAATAAAAAAACATTAATTTAAAATAACAATAATATGAAGTAAAATACTCAATATCATTCATGCAATAAAATGAAGAAAAATTATAGTATAATTGCTCAAACTGTATACAAGCTTATTTATTTGATGCTTAAAATACATATATTCTTTGATACATTTCTTGGAGCTTTGTCTCCATCATATAACCTTATAAATATGAATGTTGGACTCTTTGACTATTGATCTCCTCACTTATCTGGGAGATGCAACCTTTTCTATTACATGCACAAGATAAACCTCTCATGCTTCTTGGCTTCTCATCTTGCCACTTGTAGACATGACTCTTGACTCTCTATTTGCACACTTTCTTATATGACACTTTGCACACTCCTAAATCTATACACATTCATACTTGTTGTGGCTGCTCCACAACGTACCCCAAAATTGGGGACCCACCTTTTTTGCATGTGTTCCAAGAAGACCGAAGTGGCCCATATGCTAAAGATCAAAGAAAAAAGCAAAACACCACAAGGAGAAAAAGTGTCGCGATATCGCGACATGTTGCATTATCGCGGCCAAAAGAGAAAAAGTGTCGCGATATCGCGACATGTTGCATTTTCACGGCCAAAAGAGAAAAAGTGTCACGATATCGCGACATGTTGCATTGTCGCGGCCAAAAGAGAAAAAGTGTCGCGATATCGCGACATGTTGCATTTTCACGACCAAAAGAGAAAAAGTGTCACGATATCGTGACATGTTGCATCTTCATGGCCAAAAGAGAAAAAGTGTCGCGATATCGCGACATGTTGCATCGTCACGGCCAAAAGAGAAAAAGTGTCGCGATATCGCGACATGTTGCATCATCGCGGCCAAAAGAGAAAAAGTGTCACGATATCGTGACATGTTGCATCGTCACGGCCAAAGGAGGAAAAAGTGTCGCGATATCGCGACATGTTGCATCTTCACGGCCAAAGGAGGAAAAAGTGTCGCGATATCGCGACATGTTGCATCGTCACGGCCAAAAGAGAAAAAGTGTCGCGATATCGCGACATGTTGCATCTTCGTGGCCAAAAGAGAAAAAGTGTCGCGATATCGCGACATGTTGCATTTTCACGACCAAAAGAGAAAAGTGTCGCGATATCGTGACATGTTGCATTTTCATGATTCAAAAGGGCAGGAAATCAGAGAAGCAAGAAGTGTCACGATATCGCGACATGTCCAATTTTTGCCAAGGTAACAGACCTACATAGTGACGTGGACATAAGGACAAAATCCAATGAATAAGACAAAGCATTACATAAGGAATCTTTAATGATTTGAAATCATTTAAGATGGTCGTTACACATGGAGGGAAACAGACGCAAGCCCATGTGGAGAAAATGAAACGAAGGGCCACAAAATAGAAATGAAAAGTTTTTTGGAAACGCACGCATGCACAAGGGAAGGTGAAATGAACAGTTAGGGAAGGTGAAACGAACAACCATTGGAAAATGAAACGAACAGTCATGGAAGGAGAAACAATTTTTTTTAGAAGTTTAAATACGCCATTCAAAGAGGCCAGAAGGGGTTGGAAATTGCTGCGAGCAGAGTTGCAGATTTGAAGGCGAGAGGGCCATTCTGGACCTGTTTGAGTCATTTTTCTTCCATGGACTGGTTTGGGAAAACCAAAAATTTTGCTATTGTAAAATGACACATTTTTAATGCAAAAGTTTTCAGAAATTTGCATCTTGTGGGCAAGAAAGAAGGAGATTCTCTTTGCATGCTATGGATTTAATGTCTATTTCTTTTCTCTTTTTCAGATTTCGAGTTTGTAGATGGAGTTAATGCAAGTTTGCTTGGTTGCTTCATGTGAATGCTTGAACCTGAAATTTATTTTAAACCCTAGGAACCAGAACTTAGTCTATGGGGATTGTGCTTGTTTTGCAAGTCCAATAGGTTAGGTTGCATGCATGGAGACCTCACATCTTTGGTTTTGTCGAAATAGGATAGCATCATACTTGAATGCATTTTATTTTCAGTTTTCTGCATTTCATTTTCATTTTTTGCATTTTATTTTTTCCAAAAATTTTAACTTATTTTAAATTTTCAGGCATTAAAATAAACATTTAAAAATTTTCAAAATCCAAAAAAACAATGAACAATCACTAAAGTTTCATGGTGAAATAAACCAACATTGCCCCTTGTTTATAGTTACTTGCAATCACTAAGGTGTTCCAAGCATTTAAATTGAATATCTTTATTTGAGATTACTAATACACATATGCAAATGCTAATACAACGGAGACCTTGGAGAAGTTGTTTATTTAACTTCTTTGCAAGAGGGGATTTGGAACCCAAATCCTAAAGGAGAGTGTACTTTCACAATTGGGTGAAAATACCACTCAACAGATTGGCGCTAGAAGGAGGGCCTGAATTGTTTTATTTCAGAGTGATTTAAATGCTATAGGGATTTAAATTTTGAATATTTCATGCCCTATTGATTATTATCTTTAGCCCTCTTTTAACAATACAACCTTGTAGTGTTAAAAGGAGGACATGAATCGCTATGCATTGTTCTAACGCTTTTGATTGTTCATACAGGAATAATGTGTTTTGATTTGATTTTGAAAAATTTTTGGTCTTGACTAACGAGGTTGTCTCCATGCAATTACTTTCATTTGATTTTAATGGATACATCTCTTGGTTGATGTTGACATGATTATTAATACGTTACATGTTTGATATTTGCTAGTCAATTTCATGCTTATTTGTAAGGAATTATTTTTTGTCTAAAATGTATTTGTTGTCGGTATTATGCTCTTCACTTGCGTGTAATGCGATCTTGTGAATCGGAAAGCCTACAACACTAGGAGTATGCTCTTCACTTGCGCATATGCGATCCGGTGAATCAAAAACTTACATTTTTAGAATACTGCTTTGTCATGGTTCCTTCTTTCATTCACGACTAACAAATTGATTTTGAAGTTATTCTTTGAATTTCATTAATTGCAGGATTTTCTGTGTCACAAGTTTTCTTTGAGGTATTGAGAGTTTTGTCGGGTTTTGTAGGGTAGTTTCATTTACAATCTGGACCCACCGCATCGCATCGCAACTAGGTCCAAAACAACCGAGGAAACCATATTCCAAAGCCTCTCACTCACTCATAGGAATCCAAGGAATAAAACCGAGCAAATTGTGGTCCCACCAGATATTCTTGTTACAGAAGATCCTTCTGTTTCAGGCGCATCTAGCGGACTTGCATCGGTGGTGTCATTTGCCACTAGTGTACCAATTATCAGTACCATTTCCATGGTTCTTGTAGGGTTATCATCATCGATTTTGAATCAAATGGCCCAACCTCCACCACCTCCTTGGTACGGAGCCCATAACATTCCTTTGAATATTGCAGGGGATATTCACGAGATCCCTAAGAATATAGAGATATTTTTTCCCGAATACAAACCGGATGGCCCAAGGACCGCAGAAGAACATATTCAGGCCTATAGGGATGTTTTGATAAGATTGCAAGTTCAACATGAAGATGTGGCTTGTAGACTCTTCCCCATGAGCCTAGACCAAGTGGCTTACAAATGGTATATTTGCTTACCTACTGGTTTAATTACGTCATGGACGCAAATAGAGGATGCTTTTGTCAACCAATTCGGGTCACCATTAGATCCCACAATCATCTATAATCAGTTCATTACATGCAAAAGAGGCCAGGGTGAGCCAATCCGAACTTTTAATCAGAGATTTCAGAAGTGCTATAATAGAGCAATTCGACATTTTGCCATTGATCCCGTAGTAGCTTTGCAAATATATTTTGGGGCATTGGATCCTATGATGGCAATGTTTGCAAGGCAAAATCCTCAAGTTACCATGCTTGCTCTAGCCTACAATGAAGCTATGACCATTGAACAACAAATGACACCACAGGGTTATGGGTTTTCCCAGATGCCTATGGTAGGACAATATGGTCCATATGGTCAAGCTCCTATGATGAATCGGATCATGGCACCACAAATATCAGGCATAAATGCTTTGCCTTATCAACAACCATATTCATCAACACCCGCTTACGCACCCAATCCAATTCCGATTCAAAGTGTGAATCCCTACGCAAATCAAGTGGCTCAAAATCCAACTCAAATGTTAAGTCAAGATCTCACCAATTACGCAAATCCTATTGGAACTAGCAATAACATAGCTCAACCAAAAGAGATTTATTCGAAGGTTGAAGAGCTCAAAAATATAGTTCACAAATTGAGTAATGATTTGGTTCAAAAATAGAAGTATGAATCCCATGCCCCTCAATCAAATTGAAACTTCAACAATAGAGGGAGACAGGTGGAATACGAAGCCAAACAATGGGGGTGTGCCTTCCCCTATTGCTAATCAGATAGATACTTCACAGGACCAAGTCACTCTAGTTCCATTCTTAATCTTTCTGATTTTGCGTGGGAAAAGGGGTGTAGATTGCATAATACAAAGGAGCATAATGAAAGGAATTGTCCCAAAATTGCTAGGTATACCCATTGTCTCCAAGCTCAAGTGGATGATTTGGAACTTGTGCCAAATAAGGGTCCACCCCAACATCAACAAGGAGAGGACAACATTTTGGTGGTGGAAACTCTATATCGTCAAGAGAGTGAGAATGAGGAAGGTGAAGATGAATGGGGTGAGAAACATGTTGATGAATCAGAAGATGAAGAAGAAGTACTTGAGCATCACAACTTGAACTTGGAGGATGATTACTATGATTCATGGAAGAAATGGGAAGAATATTATCAATCTAAATCTTCTAATAAACTTGTTGTGTCAATTAATATGCAGGATAACTCAATTGCTTCCTCGCATGAGGATACTATAAATCCTGTACAATTTGAGAAAGTTTTGGAAGAGGAATTTGAATCTCATCAAATTTTGGAACATGATAAGGATTCTACAACCATGAATCAAGAAAGAGAGTCATTTGCTTTAGATTCCTTTGAAGGAAAAGAAATTGAAAATCTTGATCCACTTACTTGTGCTACAATGATTATGCCATTTCAAAATGAGAAAATTACAAAACCTAAATCATTTGGGTTTGATATCATTGATGATCCAATTGAAAATCTCACGTTACCCAAAACAACCCAAGTGATTGATCATGGAAATGTGTTAGTTAACCCACCCCTAGATAGACAAGACTTATGGTTTGAAAGGGATGGACATATTTTCAATTGGGTACCTAAGTTTGGTGCCTTTGATAAACGAGTCATGGAGAAAGAACAAGTGCTACATGATGATGAATGTCATGAGAGAAAAGAGGAATTTTCAAATCCTCTTCAAGTAAGGTCAAATGAAAACATGCCAAAGGTAAAATCTCACCTTTTTGGTTTCACCATGCAAAATTCGAATGAAGGTTTGCCTAATGAATGGTTTGATTCAAATATTATTAATGTTATGGCTTTATTGAATGAAAATGAAAGCTTATTTCTACACCATGAATCAAAGTGCGGAATGGACATCTTAAAGAATAGACATAAAGGAATTGAATATCAATCATTGTCTAATCAATTTGAAAACTTGAAACTCCACCATAGGATTATTAATGAAACTAAATCAAATTGGTATGGTGAGAGGGGCAAGTGGAAGTTTGTTTCTTTGTTTGGTTTGATCTTGTTTTTGTTGGATTCCTACAAAACTTGGTATGCGTATCACGTCATACGTCTTTTAAAGAATTCCAATCAGGTTTGGGATCCGGGAAAATGATAATCCAAACTTTTGCACCATCTTGCATTATATTGTACATTTGTATATACTTTTGGTTTTCGTGTTTTGGTTTTGGATTGGATCTCACTTTGGTTTTAAGTTTTGTGTGTTGGTCCTTTGGACACTTTTGGTTTGTTTAAAAAAAAAAAAAAAAAAGCAAGATGTCAACTTAGGTCCTTATGAATGTTGACTAAGACTAGGAGAATATGAAACATCGGAATTGTATTGCAGAAAGCTCCACGAATATCGCAAACACATTAAAGAATATCGTTTGGAACTTGTGATGCATGAAGTTGTCAGTTTTATAAATTATGGCAAAGTAGGTGGTATACTCCATCCGCATTTCAAAAGGAGCAATGCATTCATATCTCATGTTACATTCCGCATTGCATATACATTTCATCTCGGTTGCATCTTCATTTCATGTACAATCATTGAAAAGGTGTCGAATCCTCTTAGGGTTATTACATAACATATATTAAAAGGATCCTAAGGTTGGGAACTGATGCCCGAACTATCTTGAACCAAGCACGTTCTACGCATATTAAAGAGGATCTTGAGCAAAATGGTCAAAACCATACTTGGAAGAAAAGGTGAGGCGAAAGGAGTATTTCGTGTCTATCCTATTATGCAACATAATCCTTAAAACAGTGGTTTTTACCACTCCCATAGTGCTTAAAGCCTAAAATCGGAGTAGTAAGGATAGGGTTAAATCCCCATCGAACTTAGGTTGAGGATCCAACTCCCCAAAGCTCTGATTTGACCTTCATGGAGTAGTAAGGATAGGGTCTAATTCTCATCTCGCTTAGGTTGAGAATCCGATTCCCCAAAGCTTCTATTTTGCCCACTCAAGAACTTGAAATTCCAAAGCAAATATTTTTCATTTCATCATTAATATTGGATTGGAAGGATCGTACTACATGTCCCTTGCAAGGATGGGTAGTCATCCCCAAGGTCCAAGAAATCAAAAGTAAAGCCAAATCATGGATTATGGGGTTAATCTCCACCGGGGCTATAGACGCTTGGTTGGCAGTGGAGTATGCTCATGCGTGGCAACATGTCTTGTCTAAAAGCAAGACCATTGACTGCTCAAACGGACAGACTAGCCTGACAGTTTCATCCATAAGAGGTTAAATCATTTTGTTCAAGATGAGGTAATGAACTCCAGATCGGAGTAGTAAGGATAGGGTTAAATTCCCATCTCGCTTAGGTTGGGAATCCTATTCCCCAAAGCTCTGATTTCACTTACACTTGCACATGGGTTCAAGATGGTAGGGGCACATAACCAACTTTGGGATCTAGTAAATTAATTCAGTATACATATATTTGGTCCTAAGAGGGTTTGACAGTTTTAATATGTTTGTTCATGATACTAGAAAGTCTGAGCCTTTGCAAAGCAGGTTGTTATATCTCTAACATAGTTGTCATACATCAAATCCTGCACAAATCATTCATAGCCTTGCATACGCATCATAAGTGAAACTGACAATGGAAAGTTGAACGAGTTTCAAACGATAGGGAATGAAGCACATTGCACACACCGAGCTGATGCTTAATAATTCTAATGCTTCATGTATTTCTCATCTAGTTTCATTCTTGGGATATTTGCTGACGCTTGTATTTGAGTTTGTGTGTTTTTAGGTTGAGTTCTCACCGAAATGCTCGGGAGCATTTCCCAGAAGAGTCACCATTTGTTGTGGCTGCTCCACAACGTACCCCAAAATTGGGGACCCACCTTTTTTGCATGTGTTCCAAGAAGACCGAAGTGGCCCATATGCTAAAGATCAAAGAAAAAAGCAAAACACCACAAGGAGAAAAAGTGTCACGATATCGCGACATGTTGCACTATCACGGCCAAAAGAGAAAAAGTGTCGCGATATCGCGACATGTTGCAGTTTCATGACCAAAAGAGAAAAAGTGTCACGATATCGCGACATGTTGCATTGTCACGGCCAAAAGAGAAAAAGTGTCACGATATCGTGACATGTTGCATTATCACGGCCAAAAGAGAAAAAGTGTCACGATATCGCGACATGTTGCATTATCGCGGCCAAAAGAGAAAAAGTGTCGCGATATCATGACATGTTGCATCGTCGCGGCCAAAAGAGAAAAAGTGTCATGATATCGCGACATGTTGCATCGTCGCGGCCAAAAGAGAAAAAGTGTCGCGATATCGTGACATGTTGCATTGTCACGGCCAAAGGAGGAAAAAGTGTCATGATATCGCGACATGTTGCATCTTCATGGCCAAAAGAGAAAAAGTGTCACGATATCGCGACATGTTGCATCGTCGCGGCCAAAAGAGAAAAAGTGTCGCGATATCGCGACATGTTGCATTTTCACGGCCAAAAGAGAAAAGTGTCGCGATATCGCGACATGTTGCATTTTGCGATTCAAAAGGAGAGCAAGCGAGAGAGGCAAAAGTGTCACGATATCACGACATGTTCCATTTCGCCAAGGTAACAGAACTGCATAGTGACGTGGACATAAGGACAAAATCCAATGAATAAGACAAAG
The DNA here is from genome assembly GCA_028583015.1 of Wollemia nobilis. Taxonomy (NCBI): domain Eukaryota; kingdom Viridiplantae; phylum Streptophyta; class Pinopsida; order Araucariales; family Araucariaceae; genus Wollemia; species Wollemia nobilis. The sequence continues at coordinate 3,145,669 of JAQPPZ010002072.1, read as the reverse complement.
TGTTACATAAGGAATCTTTAATGATTTGAAATCATTTAAGATGGTCGTTACACACGGAAGGAAACGGACGCAAGCCCATGTGGAGAAAATGAAATGAAGGGCCACAAAATAGAAATGAAAAGTCTTTTGGAAACCAAAACACGCATGCACAAGGGAAGGTGAAACGAACAGTCAGGGAAGGTGAAACGAACAACCATTGGAAAATGAAACGAACAGTCATGGAAGGAGAAACAATTTTTAGAAGTTTAAATACGCCATTCAAAGAGGCCAGAAGGGGTTGGAAATTTCTGCGAGCAGAGTTGCAGATTTGAAGGCGAGAGGGCCATTCTGGACCTGTTTGAGTCATTTTTCTTCCATGGATTGGTTTGGGAAAACCAAAAATTTTGCTATTGTAAAATGACACATTTTTAATGCAGAAGTTTTCAGAAATTTGCATCTTGTGGGCAAGAAATAAGGAGATTCTCTTTGCATGCTATGGATTTAATGTCTATTTCTTTTCTCTTTTTCAGATTTCGAGTTTGTAGATGGAGTTAATGCAAGTTTGCTTGGTTGCTTCATGTGAATGCTTGAACCTGAAATTTATTTTAAACCCTAGGAACCAGCACTTAGTCTATGGGGATTGTGCTTGTTTTGCAAGTCCAATAGGTTAGGTTGCATGCATGGAGACCTCACATCTTCGGTTTTGTCGAAATAGGATAGCATCATACTGAATGCATTTTATTTTCAGTTTTCTGCATTTCATTTTCATTTTTCTGCATTTTATTTTTTCCAGAAATTTTAACTTATTTTAAATTTTCAGGCATTAAAATAAACATTTAAAAAATTTCAAAATCCAAAAAAACAATGAACAATCACTAAAGTTTCATGGTGAAATAAACCAACATTGCCCCTTGTTTACGAGTTACTTGCAATCACTAAGGTGTTCCAAGCATTTAAATTGAATATCTTTATTTGAGATTACTAATACACATATGCAAATGCTAATACGACGGAGACCTTGGAGAAGTTGTTTGTTTAACTTCTTTGCAAGAGGGGATTTGGAACCCAAATCCTAAAGGAGAGTGTACTTTCACAACTGGGTGAAAATACCACTCAACAATACTCTATGACACTTGCACATATCCTACACATACACACATACATAAAGGGTAAATATAAATCTCACTTCTAAACTATATACTCATACCTTAATCTATTACATATTTACATTTGTACCATCAAGGTACCATGGGGGTACATTAGAATGTCCAAATAATGTAATATTCTTGAACAAAAATAATATGTGCCTAAAATTCTTTATCAATAATATATTTAGAAGAAGAGTTACACTCATTCTTCTTGTCAAACATGATATCTCAATAGATGAATAACTTAATGTTAGAATGCATGATTCAATATCTACTCGATTCACTATTGTATCCAATGAAGAGACATAACTTGGATTTCTCATCTAGTTTCATATAATTCTAATTCTACTTTAAAATGTATATCAATGCAATGAATATAAATGTGTAGATACCTGTGTAGACATCCAAAATTTGTACATTGTTCCTCTCCTCATCTTCATGGTCAATCAATTTTCAAAACTCTCAAAAATTGCATAAATTGGCTTTAAAACACTATTCATTTATTAAAATCACTATTCATCACCCTTAGCCCCCTTGGGCTAGCTAAGCCCCTTCCTATATGTAACTATAGGTCCTCATGTGACCTCATCTACAACTCAACCAAGGTTGAATTCTCCACCATGGTTAAAAAGCACTTTATGCATAAAAAGTCAACAATCTTAGTCAAAACTTGCTTTATGGCTAATCCTATGGTTAATTAGGCTAACCATGCTTAACCTTAACCCTCCACCTCACCTAGTCTACTTTGACTAGCCTAGCCTTTCCACCTCACCTAGTCTAGCCTAGTCTAGCCTTACCACCTCTCACCTAGATATTTCCTCCATTTCACACTCTCTTGGGCAATAAATGAGAATTGGAGACTTTTGCACCAAAAAGGCAATTTCAAATTTGGAGATATTTCCAAGTTGGTTTCAATTAATTCCATTTGGATACTTTCCTCTAGGTCATCATGACTTGTATATGGGTGAGGGATTCTCTCACCCAATCTCATTTATGAGCTAGGACACCTCAAGGGGCACCTCTTAGGAGGAAACATCACCACACACCTCATAAGGGACTCCTCTTAGGACACCTCAGCCCCTCCCTTAACCTTGGCCAAGTCTATAAGTAGGTCATTTTCAATATTTTAGGGATTCCAAGTTTAGCTTATAGAAACTCTAATGAAATAACTCTAGACATCTTACATTAATCATACATAAAACACATCCATCATAGCAATAAGGATTTTGTTACACCTATGATACTCCTTGTGACTTAGATAGGTTATCGACAACGAAGGCAACTTATTAAGGTGAACCAACGAAACAGCAAAGGAGCAATAGCATAAGGACAACTCAAAAAGTATATTCTGCAAATTCTATCAAAGAAAATTAAGTTCACATTACCCCGTGCAAATTCTAGGAACAACCAAGTTCGCACCCACCCATGCAAACTTATGCTATAGCAAAATAGAGTTCATCAAACAAGTAAGTACGACTTAGTTTAGGGTTTCATATCATTTTATACAGTTTTATTCATATTTTAAGCTTGATTAAAGAGTCTTTTATCTTCATAAACATGGGGTTTGACTGATTCAGACCCCCAAACATTCTAACTAGATTTTGTAGGTCTAACAAGTACAAGGAACATATCAAACCCGCGATAATTTTGGGATGACTACAACATTATACTCTCTCAAATCGTCGCCAATGTTGCGTCATCCCCTTCCTCTTCTTCATCCTAAATGTTGCACCCACAACTTATACCAAATTCACAACCCCCATATTATGCCACAATATTCCCAAATTACCTCCACATATTAAGTAATTTAGAATATTCACAAACATGGGGTTCGTTGCTAGGTCGAATACAATACTATCATAAAAATACATGAAAACAAAAAAATATTTGCTTATTGTTTGAGTCACAAAAGTGGTTACAACAACATACTAAAATTTCTCACAACTCACTTGCTCGATTGTTCCATAGTCTGCAAACTCATAGTGCACTTCATAGTCTATTTTTAGGTGGTTCACACTCCCACATGGGAACTTTTGGATATAGATAAATTCGCACCCCCCCGTGTGAACCTAGCTTCCAAGCTACAAAACTACACAAAAATTGCTACACAACACAAAGGCTTAACACAGCACAAATCCACACCCTCTATCTATTTTCTTGAGGTTCGCACCCCCCGTGCAAACTTTTGGATACAAAAAAATTTGCACCCCCATGTGAACCTGTGTTTTCCAAGAACAAAGTTTTAGAAACTGCCCCACAACACACAAAGGTCCAAAATAACACACATCCATACCCTCTATCTTTCTTCTCGAGGTTCACACCCCCATGCAAACTTTTAGGTATAGAAAATTTTGCACCTCCCCATATGCAAACCTATGTTTTCCAGAATAAAAAGTTTTAGAACCAGTCATAGAGCTCTCCAAAGCCCAAATTTCACATCTTTTGGTTATTTCTTCACTAGCACACACATCATCATACCTGTTACATGTAGTCATATGCGTGAGGCTCTTCATCATGCCATTGAGGCTGCTCATCACACTGTCATGGCTACTGGTGCTTCCTCTTCCTAGACCAATGATCCACCTTCTGAGTCTAAGAGGATTACATCTGTTGCTCCACCTGATTTTCTAACTGGGCCACCAATGCCTAAGGCAAGTCCCATCTCACATATCACATCTTCTACTCCACCCCATGTGGAGGATGAGACCTATGAGGACACATCTCCTCCAGACGATCTCTCCTCCTCCAATCCACCATCGACATATTATCAACATGTCATTTACACTATGCCTGGTCATCCATTACCCACCATCACTTGTGATGAGCCTACTCCACCTCCATCACCATCTGCTAATCACCCCTTTCTAGAGCATTCCTCTCATCCGCTACTAGGGGATGACTACAACATTATCATCTCTCAAATCATCCCTGATGTCATCACTACTATCCAAATAGTAGGTATGATTTCCACTCCACCTTCTTCTGCACACCCCCTTCCTCTTCTTCATCCCAAATGTTGCACCCACAACAACTTCTATCAAATTCACAACCCCCATATTATCAATATTCATCACTTCCACCACAATATTCCTAAATTCTACCTCAATACTATCAAGTACCACCACACAACCAATTACCTCCATCTCAACAATTCCAACAACAAGAAGTCATTCCATCACAACCACCACTCTCATTCACTCCATAGTTTGATACTAATTTTTTGACCAATTTCCTACCATTATCATCATATGGACCTTTTTTGGCATCTTCCTCCTCTTTTTACCTACCCCCACCCCCTCCTTTCTGTCCATCACCATCCACTCCTCTTTCATCTTATAATCCAAATTACCCCTCATATCTCACCAATCCACCACACTATTTGGCCCACCCTGAGTCTTTCCTTTCTACTCCTTCCATTCCACCTCAGCTCACATCAGTCACCCCTCCACCCTCAAGCCAATTCTCATTTTCTATGCCCTCATCCCTTCCACCCCATCATCAACCCCACCCACCTTCTTCACTTCACCTCCTACTTGGTCCTCCACCACCACAACCCAATCACAACCAACTTTCCAACATCCACAACAATAACAAGTACCAATGCCTGACCAATAGGTTCCTATGTACCATGATATGCAATAACAACCAGTAGTGCAATACTCATACACTTCACCACATCCATCTCAGGTTCCTCTTCCATAATATCAAGCCATGTCAGCACTTGATCCACAATAGGTTGCTTACTACAATCAATGGGAAGAGCAACAATTGCAATACCCACCCCATTTGGGCTATTCGTAGGCATCATCACAAACACTTCTTCCACCTTCTTCTTCACATCCATTCCCATCCCCATCGGATACTACCATTGTGCTCTCTAGTGAACTTCAAGCTATGCAAGAACAAATCAAGAATTTGGATTTATGCACAACTGGTTATGGGCCCCAAAAGCCCATGTATGATGAGTTATGCAATGAACCCATTCATCCATCTATTCCTATGCATCCATATCCTTACCAATTTGAGATCCCCAAATTTGATAAATTCAAAGGTAAGGAAGACCCTAGAGAGCACATCAACAATTATCACTTTGCTTGTTACCAACTCCATGGTAGCGATCCCCTCATGCTTCGCACATTTCCACTTTCACTTGGGGGACAAGCATTAGATTGGTACAATAATTTACCTCATCATAGCCTCTTCAAGTTTGAGTAGTTAGCCAATCTCTTCCTCGAACACTTTTCAATCAATATCAAAACAAAGACGACATTGTCAGATGTGTATGCTTTATGACAATTTGATGATGAACCCATTACTGATTTTGTTTCTCGATGGAGGGTGGTCATTCATGATCTTGCTTTTACCCTTCCACCTACAGAATTAGTCAAACTATTCACCAAAATTTTCCACAAACAAATCTCTCAAACTTTGCAAATCCATCAGAGTCATACTTTTGATGAGGCTATTGCTCAAGCCAAGGTTATCAAGGATATCAAGGTCCAAATAGGTAAGATCAAGCTTCATCCAAAAGCACCTTATCCATCCAAATTTTGATACAATTAAAATCCCTACGTTCCACCCACTTCCAAACCACCTCAAACCAATTAGGTGATACTCACTTCTCCATCCTCATCACCACAACCAACACCACCTCAACCACCACAATATGCATTCCAAACCAATCTACCCCCACCTTCTAATCCATCATAGGGGTGTAACATTCACCCTCCTCATCCATCACATAATTGGACACCTTTATTTGAACCTATGCCCATATTATTCCACCACTTATTTGATGGGGGCCTTATCTCCTTGCCTGATATCCAACTTGATGATCCTAATCATCCCCTACCTCGAGACCACAATGAATAGGCATTCTATGATTTTCATTACCAACGTGGCCATCACCTTGATTCTTACTATATATTTTATCACATCATTCAAGATATCATTGATCGTGGCACCATTTAGGTATCTAATCCCCTTACATCACAAAATTAAAACTTGAGGATCTATCAAAATCCATTACCTAAATATGGGGGTAATAATGCTCAATCCAATCCATGACAAGTTAATCATGTCAATCATGGTCCTTCCCAATAAGGGTTTGTGGGTATGATCAACATTTCTACCCACAACCAATGTTACCCACCACCTTCTGAAGCCCCATGCACTTCTACTTCTCTTCCACCACCTTCTTCTAATCCCCAAATCCTCCACCATTTCCTCCCACCACACCACGTAATATCATCACTATTCATGGTAGCCTTTCACATCAACTCCGCACTACCCCTGCAAGGTTATCCATCTATGACCTTCTACAATAATCACAACCTCATCGTGAGGCTCTCAATGCCATTCTCCACTCTCTTGATCTGGAGACCCATGATACTGATGCTTTTTCCAACTTTATTGGCAATGTCTAGAGATGCTTACAACCTTCTATTAGCTTCCATGACCATGAGATCACCAAAGTTGTAGGAGAGGGGGCGGATCCACCTTTGCATATCCAAGCTTCCATCAATTCTGTTACCTACAAGTGCATCCTCATTGATACTGGATCATCCATAAGTATCATTTCTACCATCACCCTTCACCATCTTCACATACCACCTACTCATCTCGCTACTCCTTCTATGGACCTTCGAGCCTTTGATGGCTCTATGCACCCTACCGTAGGCACAATTGTCTTACCCATTTAGGCTGGCACCAAAACCATTTCCACCCTCTTCCACGTCATTGAAGGGGAGATGCAGTACAATATCCTTTTGGGATGCCCATGGATTTAGGACATGCAATGTGTCCCTTCCATGTTACATCATTGTATTAAATATGTTCATAATGGATTAGTTCACTACATCCCTACCAATAATGACCCATTCAAATTCTGCAATATTATCACTCTTCCACCTAGTCCACCTCTTTCATCTACATAATTCACCCCCACTCCGTGACACTCCCTTGCTACCACCTTTCCATCCCCCTCATTTCCACATCCTACACCAAATTTGAGTGACATACCCTCATCTTCCTCACATCCACCCCCAGCTACTGGTGCTCCCACTACTCCAACATTTTCACATATTCCTTCATCTTCTTCTTTGCCATCTTCCTCCCATGCACCATTTTCCCCATTCACCTTTTCAGCTATGCCATCACCGACTTCCTCTTCTACCACACCTCCTCTCCTTCCCACTCCATCTACACCTTCCCATCGCTTCGTGCCCCATTCCTCATGGTCATGAGTCATCCCTACCACACCAACCATATCTTCTATTCCAACATCTCAGTTCACCCATGCTAACCATCCTATCATAGGAACACCCATCGAATGCTATGAGTGGATGCAATGTGCCACTCAATATGATGACCAATTGGCCCAATCAAATCCCCCTGCTTCATCATCTTCACCTTCTCCTCTACCCACATCAATACCATTGCCATATTCACCACCTAGGGGGTCCTCCCCCAACCTAAGCATCATGACCCTCCTCACATCTCTATACTCATGACCACACCTGGTCTTAGTGAGTATGACATACGAAATGCTTAGGTAATCTCACCCACCATCCAGTCTACCCATGACTTTGGTTGATCCCAGATGTGCCCATGACTGTTGGGATCGTTGTTCCTCTTGGTCCACTTGAAAATTGCACAAACTTCATATATGGGGGACTTGACTCATCTGTGGAGCCTCCAACGCCTCCACCACCCCAAACCAAATTTTATGGTAATCTTAATCACATGTCAAATCTAGATTTTTCCTAGCACTATCTTCATCGTTACAACTAGCATGGCTTTAGACTAGGAAGGTATGAACAAGGGTGTCGTACCCTTATCCATCCTCCTTTATGGATTGCCTAATGATAGGTCTAGAATTGGTTACCATCCTACAACAATCAACACCCTCGAGGATGATTTTCATCATCTCAATCTTGACCCCCTTGAGGTTCTTTTTGATGATGAATTTGAGCTTAATTTTCCTATCGACTATTCATCCCCTCAATCTACGATTGACATTCCATCCACCTTCTTTCGATCATCTCCACCACATGAGGATACTTCTCCCAACATGGTTGAAGCCCTTACCAATCAATTTACCGATTTATCACTCAATCCATATTTTCCAGCTATCATCCCTTCTTCACCTCCACCACCTATTCCCTTCATGCCTTTTCACATGTGATAGCAAGTCCACTATTCCCATTCTCATTCTCATTCCCCATGGTTTTACTTCCTAGTCTCAACCAACCATTTCTTGATTCATCATCATCCTCCTTCGATTCTTCATCACCACCATCTCCCACATCTACCACTTCAAGCATTTTCATCAACATGATTTCTATTGACTTATACACCCCACTTCACTATCCACATCATCCTGATTACATTTTACCACCCATTATCAATTTTATTGATTTTGATAATATTTCATCCACACCATCACCCACTGAGTTCCTCCCATCACCTCAATTATTATGATCTTCTAATGCACCTTTGCCTTCCATTCCACCCCACCTACCTTGGATCAATCATACTAATTTTTATCTAGATGATGAATTCCACCTTCCTGATATCATTGATGATCTCCACCTCATCCCAATGCTCGCTCAACTCCATGATGGTTCTCACATGCTTGTCGAGGACACCATTGATGTTGACATCGATGATGATCCTGACCACCCCCACATTGTCAAACTCATAGCTAGTCTTTCTACCGACGAACGCATCCTCTTCACTACTTTCCTTTGAAAGTACATAAAGGTGTTTGCATGGTCCTACATGGACATGCCTGGCCTTGATCCATCATTAGTTATCCACAACTTGGTATTGGATGATAATGCTAAACCTATCAGGAAAAATTTGCATCGAATGCATCCCACCATTGCTCTAATGGTAAAAGAGGAATTACAAAAACTTCTTGATGTCGAGTTCATACAACCAATCGATTACCCTGAGTGGGTTTCAAACATGGTTCCCATCAGAAAATCCAAGGGGGTATCCACATATGCACTGATTTTAGGGATCTTAACAAAGCTTATCCCAAGGATAATTTTCCACTCCCTAATATCGACACATTGGTCGATGCCACAATAGGGCATAAAATGCTATCACTCATGGATGACTTTTTTGGTTACAATCAAATTTGTGTCAACCTGGATGACCAACATAAAACATCTTTCATGACCCCTTGGGGGACATTTTGTTACAAGGTCATGCCCTTCGGTCTCAAAAATATTGGGGCAACCTATCAACATGCAATGACATATATCTTTCATGACTTCATGCACAAAACTATCAAATATTATGTCGATGATCTTATCACCAAATCCAAAACACGCGACCAACATCTTGAGGACCTCCATCAAATCTTCGATCACCTCCTGGAACACAATGTGTGATTGAATCCAAAAAAATGTGTCTTTGGTGTCACCTCAAGCAAAATATTAGGTTTTATTATCTCACAACATGTGATATCGAGGTTGATCCTCAAAAATTCAAGGCTATCATCGATATGCCTCCCCCTTCAAATCTCAAATAACTACATAGCTTGCAGGGAAAAATACAATCCATTCGATGATTTATCGCCCAACTCTTCGACAAGTGTAAGTCGTTCAATCATCTCCTTCAAAATGGGGTCCCTTTCAAATGGGACAATCAATGTCAAATTACTTTCGATGCCATCAAATATTACCTCACATCTCCATCGGTTCTATCACCACCCCATCCTAGTCGACCTTTTCATCTATACATATCCGCTACTGATTTTGCATTGGGTACACTTCTCACCCAAAAGAATGAGATGAACCATGAATAGGTCATATACTATATCAGTCAAACATTGGTAAGTTATGAGACATGGTATGCTTACATGGAAAAACTTTACCTTGCCATCATCTTTACCACACAAAAGCTATGACATTACATGATCAATCACACTACTTATGTGGTCACCCATGATAATCCACTCTATTACATGATGGGTAAGAGCTACCATAACAGTCACATGACCAAATGGATTATGCTTCTCATGAAATTTAATCTCGAATTCATCAGTCAAAAATCCATCAAAGGCCAAGTCATTGTTGATCATCTAGTTGAAGCACCTTTATCGAGTGATACACCACTACTCATTCAGCTTCCTGATGATTTTATGTTTCATACTACTAAAGTTGAGGAACCTGTAGAACCTGATTCAACTACTGACTTAACCCTCTTCTTTGATGGCTCTCACTATGAACATGGAGGAGGTGTAGGTATAGTCTTCTTTACATCATAAGGGGAGCCCCTCCCCTTTTCCTTCAAGTTAGGCTTTCCTTGCACAAATAATAATACCGAATACGAAGCTCTTATCCTTGACCTTAAGCAAGCAATCTCAATGCACATTCAGTACCTGGACATATTTGGTGACTCCCTTCTCATTGTCAATCAAATTAAGGGAGAATGGCAATGTCGATACCCCATCCTTCAATAGTATAAGCAAGTCATCAAACACTTACTTGCTCAATTTGAGTGGTATGACATCACTACTACTCCACGCTCCACCAATCATTTCACCAACACTATGGCTTCTTTAGGTTCACTCATCCCATAAAATCCACATTCTGACACAACTCATGTGTCCATTCACACCCTCTTCCATTCTACCATTTCCACTTCCCCACCTTCTCATGATGATGGTATCAATATTGTACAAATTGAACCTCATGACCCATGGTTCTACCAGGTCAAATATTACATCAAGCTTGGTATCCTCCCTCTGGATCTGAATTACACTCACAAACATACTTTCAAATAATGAGCAATTTACTACACATTATTGGGAGACATCCTTTACAAGCATAGTCACGATGGCATCCTACTACACTATCTTGAACCACACGAGGCCCAACACGTTATTCAAGAGGCTCATGATGGCACTTGTGGTGGCCATTTTAGTGGCATGGCTATTACCAAATGCATTCTATGGATGGGTTATTATTGGCCCACAATGGAACATGACTATTGTGAATACATCAAAAAGTGTGTCAAATGCCAACACCATGCTAATCTCACACATTTACCTTCTCAAGCTCTTCAACCCATTCAATCAATGTGGCCTTTTTCTCAATGGGATCTAGATCTTATTGGCAAAATCACCCCCACCTCATCTAGTAATCACAAATTCATCATTACTACCATGGAATACTTCATGAAATGGGTTGAAGCCATCCCTCTAGTCCAAATTATAGGTCCCAAAATTATCGACTTTATCACTCAACACATTATCTGTCACTTTGGAATTCCATCCAAGATCATCTTTGACAATGGTATGCCATTCAAGAATAAGAATGTTCATGCATTATGTGAGAAATTCAATATTCAACATAGCTTCTCCACCCCATACTACCCATAAGGTAATGGCCAGGCTGAAGCTACAAACAAAACCATTTGCACCATTCTTCGAAAGACCATTGCAGAATCACATCATGATTGGCACAATCAAATGCCACTGGCCTTATGGGCCTATCGCACAAGCATTCATACTCCAACTAGGGCAACCCCATTTTCTCTTGTATATGGTATTGAAGCCATCATGCCCTTGGAGCTTAAAATTCCATCATTATAGGTCTCTATGCAAGAATTCATTGATGATGACACTACTCATCAAGCCAGGTTAGACCAGTTAACCCTTTTGGATGAATGTCGAATCCATGCCATTGAACATACGCACATTTATCAAGATCATATTTGACATGCCTATAATTCTAAGGTACATCAATATGAATTTTAGGTTGAAGACTTGGTCCTTAAGGAGAACCAACAAATTACTAGCCAACCACACCATCTTCATGATAAATTTGCACCTAATTGGTTGGGTCCTTACATTGTTACCCATAAATTTGGTTCTGGGGCATATCATCTTGCCATGTTGGAAGGTCTTGCTGACCTTGAGCCCATTAAAATTATTCATCTTCAAGAATTTTATGCCTAAGCATTGGCATTAAGGCTCATCATTCTTTGTACATACCATCACGGTTACAAAAAAAAAAAAAAAAAAAACAACAAACACACAATCGACACTCTAAGATGTTCTATCGAATTGCATTATCCAAATATGCTTTTCATCATTTCTTCTCTTCTTCTCCCTTTCCTCTTTAATGAATGTTGTATGGTCATGCTTCGAGTGGCTACATACCTTTCATCTTCCCTTCTCTTTCCCTCTCCCCTTCTTCTTATTACTTGTCAATGTTGTATGGTCACGCTTCGAGCGACTACATACCTTTGATTAGTTTCATTTTCTTCCCTTCTCTCTCTTCTTCCCTTCTTCTTCTTCTTATTTTCTATTCTCATATCATATCCTCTTCATTACTTTCATCACCCCATTCCATCAGATATTATCCTAGGGTAACCTTGTACAGTATTTTACATACTCCATACATTGCAACATCATACCATTCACTGCATCGATCATTGCATATTCACACATTTTCACATGCATATAGATTATGTTCATATCCACATATGTACATATCCATTATGAATACCATACTTGGAGAATTAAATACACACTTGCTAGCACAATATTTTTGGTGTCCAATCCCATTTTCATGAGACTGGATTATCGAACGCTTTGTGATATTCACCCATCTATAGTTACTTCAATCAACCACCATCTAAAGTTGGTAGTTTCTAAAGCACTTCAAATCTTCCCTTGGTTAACTTGCACTCTTTCATGGATCAAATTGCACATCTCACACATTAAGCAAATTTTGAGAATAGGATTGGCAACATTGTGCATATACTGGCTGCCTAGCGAAAGTCACCTCGCTCATCCTATAATTTGCATGATCTAAATAAAACCTTGAGGATCGACAAAAGGACAAGCTACAAAAAAAAAAGAGGGTAGAAAACAAAAGCAAATTCCCAAAAAGAGCACTACAAATGGAATAAAAATCAAAAGAGTACCATCATTCAAGCTTGAATCCCTGAGGTCCTCAGGTCCATATTGAAATCATGGGGTAGATCTCCATCGGAGCTATAGATGCTTGACTAGAAATGGAGTATGCCTTACAAGTGGTGACATGTCTATCACATTAGTGACCTTATTTTGTATAGACCACTGTGCGCTTGTGGATGAGCTAGCTTATAGGCTAAGTTAACAATCAGTTGAAACCATCCTCTCTCAAAATGGTTAAATGAACTTCACTTCACACACACTGATCCATGCTTGGGTTCTTGTTAGCCAAGATAGTTAAGATTTTTGTAAAAATTTTGCTCAGTTATTCAATGGGTTTGATTTCTCAAACTGTTATGTTCGAATCTTTTCAAAGAACTTTTCACATCTGACATATTTGAAATAATGAAATGGATTACACTATCCCTTGTTTTACAAAAATACAAGTGCTTTCTTCACCATTGTTCACATCCACCTGCATTCTCATGCATAGCATATTCATAACCAATTTAATAGAGGATTATTCAATATTTGGTTATATCTCAATCATTCTACATACATCTACTTCTATCACATCTACACATCTATAAATTCACACATCTATGCTATATACACACATTTACATCATTCTCATGTACATACACAATAAAGCAAAAACAAACACACAAATAAATGCAATACGATATAACACCACCAAATATCATGTATATATATATCTCAAAAATACCATCAGGCTACAATAAAATGTGTACCCTTGTGGGTACCTCATCACATGTACATATCATGTATATACTCATCATACAAAAATTATGGATGGCCACCCGACCACCAACACATAACTACATCATATGCACTACTCCATAGGAGTCTCCCCACTCCCCTCCTATGACATCATCTGCTCTATAACACCTCACTCTGGCAATACATCACCCATATCCTACACCATTGGTACCTCTCTCCTCACCTCTAGGACCTCTCCCACTACCTGTGAGGCTACTGATGCTGCCATCTATTGGCTCACCTATGCTACAGAGGGTGTACTATACTAGCTCCATCGAGACTAACTCTGAGATCTTGATCATGACTCTAAATATGCTGGTATCACTAATCCACTCACAATTAGCTTACCCTCACACTATGCTCTCTTTGCATATCCTCTTTCACATGGGCTGCTATCAATCCCTCATTTTCCTACCATAAATGCCCCATCTCTACCCGGAGACTAGCCATCTTTACCCTTGATTTCTCCTTAGCCAACCTCACCTCCTCTACCTCCTCTTTTTGTTCACACGCCCCCATGCAAACTCCTGACAACAAGTATTTTTGGCTACTCATTTTCCTTTGAAAATAGTCTCTCCTATCCATTTTGTCCATACATGCACATACAATGTAAAAACACGCACAAACATACAAAACATGCAAAACAACATGCAAAAACATGCAAAACGAGGTAATCGATGGGAGGTCAAATAGTTCAACTGAACACAAATCTAGATACCTATTTTCCCAAATAGCATAACTGTATGAAAAAATCACATCACACATGTATACAAAGGCCAAAATAGACACATTCTTTCATGTATGCTTTTCGAGGTCACAAAGTCAATGTCAAAACAAAAGACATATCAGGATACCTATTTGGAAAATTTTGCACATAGTGCACACATTTCCACTAGAAAGTGCATCCATGCATTCCAAACACACACATTCACACATTTTCATATATGCACACATTTTGATACACACAAACACATTAAATGTTATTTAACATTTAAAAACTTGCACACATTCCAAGGTTGGTACAGTCCACTTACCTCCGGAATGCCTTCACTTGTACTCGTTCTTGCTTTCCCACTCGCCATAGCTCAACGTCCATTTGAAAATCTAGTAGGGCTCTGCTTCATGATTTCTTCCTCATCACTCTCTCCCTCATTCGCACGATGCAAAATGAGGATTCACATGCCATTTTTGCTTTTATACCTACTTTTTTGCAGGTTCGCACCCATACGTGCGAACGCAAAATTTGCATGCTCTCGTGCAAACTTTTTCATTCGAACCCCAACATGTGAATTTCTTTTTACAGTCACTTTTTCCCAAATTCTAAAATTGATACCCTAAATTAGCCTGGATTTATCATTTTCCAATATTTTTCATCATTTTTCTTATCTTCTTCATCATTATCAATTGATTCATCATCGATATTCATCTCCTCCATCATCAATTCATCGCTTGAGGGGGTAGTCATTCAAAAACATCAAAATTTGCCTTGCACATGATCAAACAACCAAAACATCCAATCACGAATACAACAAATACCTAAGAATTTTTTTGCTAACGATTATCTCAAGTCCTTAATCTAACAAAATTTCTCTTCTCAATCAAAACTCCAATTCAAAACAAAATAATATTTGATAGACCTCAAAATACCTCTGACTATAGACAGCTCATGGATTCCCTTCTTCAAAGTGGTAGTCGTAAGACCACTTATGAATGAAGCACCTGACTAAGCTCTACCCTACGGCTCCAATGGTTTGTCAAATATTGTCAACAGAACTCATCAATCAATCAGAAGCAAAAATTGGCAAAGGCATTTGTTCCTTCCATAATTGGAACATCTCGAGTTGATCACAAAATAAGGTAACATTACACCTTCCCTCGAAAGCAATCATTACAATGTTTCAAAATGTCGTACTCAATCACAAATCATCTTTCTTTTTTATCAATGCATCTCTCTCGCAATCATCCATAAGTCATCAATCATAAATTCTTTGCCTTCCAATCATTCCATCAATTCATATCATCAGTTTTTGTACTAAATCATGTTTTCACACAATCTAGTACAAAAGGGGTAAAATGTAGACACCCAAAAGTTGCACATTGTCCCTCTCCTCATCTTCATGGCCAATCAATTTGCAAAACCCTCAAAAATTGCATAAATTGGCTTTAAAACACTATTCATTTATTAAAATCACTATTCATCATCCTTAGCCCCCTTGGGCTAGCTAAGCCCCTTCCTACGCTTAACTATAGGTCCTCATGTGACCTCATTCACAACTCAACCAAGGTTGAATTCTCCACCATGGTCAAAAAGCACTTTATGCTCAAAAAGTCAACAATCTTAGTCAAAACTTGCTTTATGGCTAATCCTATGGTTAATTAGGCTAATCATGCTTAATCTTAACCCTCCACCTCACCTAGTCTACTTTGACTAGCCTAGCCTTTCCACCTCACCTAGTCTAGCCTTGCCACCTCTCACCTAGATATTTCCTCTATTTCACACTCTCTTGGGCAATAAATGAGAATTGGAGACTTTTGCACCAAAAAGGTAATTTCAAATTTGGAGATATTTCCAAGTTGGTTTCAATAAATGCCATTTGGAGACTTTCCTCCAGGTCATCATGACTTGTAGATGGGTGAGGGATTCTCTCACCCAATCTCATTTATGAGCCAGGACACCTCAAGGGACACCTCTTAGGAGGACACCTCACCACACACACCTCACAGGGGACACCTCATGGGACACCTCAGCCCCTCCCCTAACCTTGGCCAAGTCTATAAGTAGAAGGCCATTTTCACCATTTTAGGGATTCCAATTTTAGCTTACAGAAACTCTACTGAAATCACTCTAGCCATCCAACATCAATCACACATCAAACACATCCATCATAGCAATAGGGTTTTTGTTATATCCATGATACTCCTTGTGACTTAGATAGGTTATCGACAATGAAGGCAACTTTTGAAGGTGACCCGATGAAAGAGCAAAGGAGCAACAACATCAGGACAACTCAGAAAGTATATTCTATGAATTCTACCAAAGATAGTCAAGTTTACATGACCCCATGCAAATTTCCAAGCACAACCAAGTTTACACCCACCCATGTGAACTTTTGCTACAACAAAACAAAGTTCACCGGATAGGTAAGTATGGCTTAGTTTAGGGTTTTATATCATTTTATACAATTTTATTCATGTTTTAAGCTTGATTAAAGAGTCTTTTGTCTTCATAAACATGGGGTTTGACTGAGGCAGACCCCTAAATGTTCTAACTAGATTTTGTAGGTCTAACAGGTACAAGGAACATATCAAACCAATGGTGGCCCATGAGCAAGAAGCCCACCTGCACTGAGGAACATCCAAAAGATGGATCTTGCTGCCTTTGAACACATCGATAAGGGCTTCCTTAGGGAAGACCCACTTGTAGCCTTCAGGGCAAAGTTGTAAAAAGGATTCACCTTGTAACCCCTTTTTATGTCAATACAAAAGTAGTGATTCTACAATTTGATTTATGAATTGTAGTCTTTTGAATGGTTTCAATATGACACAATGAGCTTGATACTTTTCTATGCCTCTTCAATTGTGACACCATTAAATGGAAGTGCAAGTGCATAATACAATAAATGAAGTATAGTACAATTTTTTTCCTAAAATGTTAGTGCTAATTTGGACTTACTCAACTTGCTTTACATCATATATTGAATACTATGATTACACCTCTTCAAAAATCTTTTTTTTTGAGGGGTATAGGCAGTTACCGATAATCATTTAATGTCATGTTGATTTAGGAAAATAGAAAAAATTTTGATTGGTGTACTCCCCCTCAATTTAAGCAAAGTATGAGAATATGATGACCAGTAATATTTTCTATATGATATTTGAATTCTTGTAAATAGTTGAAGGCTTCATCCTTTATCTTTAAGGAGTAAACTCATATTCATCATGTATGATATTCAACAAATAATAAAAAATATCAGCAACCATTGGAATTCAAATCCATGTGTCCACATAAATCAATGTGCAAAAGGTCAAGTGGACTAGCTGCTCTTGAATCCTTCATCCAAATGGAGCTTTATGTTGCTTTCCTGTCAAGCAACTTATACAAATATCACAAGCTTTGTTAGTGATAAAAGTTCTTTTACCATGGCATGAGTGATGACTATCTTTAGGTACCCCAAATTTACATGTCCAAATTGCCTTTCCAAAGTGTGTTAACTTTATATACCTTGTCTTCCAAAGATTATTTATCTCATATTACAATCACAAGTTGAAACATCTTGTCTATGCCTATAACATAGGCAATAATTATCAAACCTTTGAATTGTTCTTGGCACATGTTTTGAGAAATTCAACTCTCAAATTAGATAAAATAACTAATTCCTTCTAGTCTATCATATATCTAGTAGCTTCTAAATGGACATACCAAATTGGACTAAGTTTTAAAATAACATCAATAGTTTGCATAAAATAGACATAGTCTTTCTCTTCTTTGTTAAAATTGGCATTCTCTGCTACATTACCACTTTGGTATTGAGGTGTATTCCTCTTCTCTCAGTGTGGGATGTTCTACTTATCTTCTAATAAATCATACAATATCTTATTTGAAGAATCTTATCACAACATATTATACTTACACTATTGAATTACATTACCTAGTTTCCTAAAAATAAAATTGTAATACTGGAACATGAATAGTTCCCTTGTCCTTGTTGTTATTAATTCTACCCTTTATCTTTTTATTTTTGGAGGGTATGTCACATTTTTTCAACCACATCAATTTCTTACCTTTTGATAAATGAATAAAGCATGTTCATATTTAGTATTCATCTCTCATATTGCTTCCTCCTATTGAAGCAAATTTATAATCATCCTAAAAGTAAAAATTTGATTAGCCACATGTAGAGTTGTCACTAAAATATTGAGCATAGGGGGTAATATTAATAACACTATTGCAACTAGCACATCATCATTGATAGTTTTTTCTAACACTTGATGTAAGGCTCATAAATTAGTAACTCGGTATAATAAACCCTAAGCTTCTCACCACTTTTTTCTTCAAACAATGCAATTGATTGTAGATGTAGAATATAGTTTTGTTTTTTGGATTCAAACACCATATTAAGTTTGTATTATACATCCTTAATCGTTATTACATCATGATTATATGGATGGATTTCATTAGTCATGTCAAACATTATGATCAATCAATATTTTTGGTCTATTTTATCATTTTTTTATTTGATAAGGTTAGTGAGATATATTTTCATGGTACTAGACACCACTCCTCATAAATATTCAAACTCACATTTTAGCAACTCTTAATTAGGAAAATATATTTCTGGTATGATAACAACCATTTTCAACCTTCAAAAAATTAAAAAATAATAATTTGGTTGAATTGGGCTCAAATAAATCTTTCTATCTAGTATAAATACCCCTATACTCATGAAAATTTAATATTTCTCCAACAACAACAAAAATGTTGACATTGTTTTTTGTCAGCAACACTCTATCAACACTTCATTGAATGTTGGCAAGCACTTTGTTGACACTTCAACACTTTGCTTGCGTACAAAAATTCTACCTCCTCTTCGATATAGTTAAATAATTTTATTTAATGTTATAGTTAGTTAATTCATGCACCAATATATTTTTTATTTTTAATTATTGCAAAAGCATTTTTTAATGCATACAACAATAATTTGGTTTTGAATTAGTGATAAAAACTTGAAATAAAAAACATTCAAATAACAATACATTGACAATGTATCTAAACAAAAACTTCATATAACAACTCATTTATACAACAACACATCTCGATGGAAATAATAGACAATGACATATCTAGATGATAACACATCTAGATGACAAAACAAAAACTTAATATAATAATGCATCTAGCTAGTAACTTCAAATAGTAATAGAATTAGATGACAACTTCATGTGACAACATATCTAGGTAGCAACTTCAAAAGACAACTCATTAGGCAAAAAATTAATTTAATTAGATAGTCTTTGATTTTTCATGATGGTCCACAATTTTTTGCATCATGCAAAGTTCACTTATTTGCTAGCAATAACCAATTAAATGGTGCAATGTTTTTCAAAGATGATATTTCAATTTTTTTTGATAAATTAGAGGAGGAGGTTTTGAAAGGGACCCCAAAACCTTTTACAAAGGAAAAAACAAAAGCAGGTCCTCACAAGATGCAATCAATCAAAACACAACAGATAAGGGAACTTGAAAGGTCACTTTGAAGGACCAACAAGGGTAGCAACCAATGGAATGGAGTCTCCAGGAGATGCTAGCTATGGAATAGGGGAAGCCAATAGACAAAAAACACCTATAGTTTAAGGCCCTCAATGACCAAACAAAAATATTCCACCACGATAAATGTATCTTAGTCGTATCCATAACTTTAAATCCCCTTGTAGGAATGGGTATACCCACTATGTTATCCTAAATTTTCCTTCCTATCCAAGATGTAAATTTTTATTCCTTTCACAAGATCGGCTAGGGAGTCCAATATGGGATTTTTTTGGATTTGGGTTGAAGGTTCACTCAATGATCATAATTTCTTAATTCTAATAGGGGTACCTTCGATCATCGCCTTTTGGGGGTGCCTTCAATATTCACCTTCTAAGGGGTGCCTTCAATCTTCATCTTCTAAGGCTTCAATGGAGAACCCTTGAGGACTTCTTGGATTTTTGATTTGCATTTTTCCTTGGAAAATTTACCTCTAGAGGAGCGATGATGAGGTTCAACTTTGATAGACTACGGGGTATCACCCAAATTTGATCCAAAAGTTATATTTCTACCAAATTTAGTTATTTTGATGGAGACAATCTCTAGTTTACCCCCTTTGCTGATGGTATCCTTTCAAGGGCTTTCTTAGCTTGAGCTCTAGACAGGGGTAGGGTCAGTGGGACTAATGGTGTAAGATATAATTATATTCTAGATCTACTTTTGGAGGATGTGTCCATCGATGATCAGGTGCAATCCTTGGTGGATTGGATGAGAGGAATTCTCTTTCCTTATACTCTCAATGGAGAGCTCCATTGACCTACATAAATACTCAAGAACATTAATGGCCTTAATATCCCTGAGATGGTTTAAGAAGGCTAAGTGGAATCTTCCAAGGAGAGAATCAATTTTATCAATTGCAAAGAATTGCATGATAGGGACCATGATCGTATTACAAGGAATAAGGAGAGATTCTCGAATAATCCCCCCTTTCTCTTTGCCTAACTTCTTTTATTTATCGATGAAGAAATTGGTTTCCTAAGCTAGAGAGTGCTTGTCTTTGTGGATCACAACTCCATAATTTGGTAGCTTTATCACCTTGACCAGCAATCGGGCATTGACTTTGATATAGATACCATGAATAGAAACATGACCATTATCCCACGATTGGGTATATTCGTGAGAGAGATCATAATAACCTTCATATAATTTCTTCAAGAAGGGTAGGAAATCATTATTAGCAAGTATTTCCTTGATAATAGTATTCAACTACAAATATTTTGGTCTAAGAGGACCATTTTTTAGTAATAAGAAGGAGCTTCAGGGTGTACCAAATGTTTACATCATGGATAGGAAGGAAATTTTAGGATAACACTATGGGTCTACCCATTCCTACAAGGGTATTTAAAGCAATCCAAGAGTGCAAAACTATTGGAAGCTTATGGGTTACACATGCCAATGGTTTTGGAGAAGATCATGCACCACAACTGTTGATGGGCATCATACTTAGAAATATTAGAGTCATGTACCCCCCTGAAAGGATGATATCACAACCAATAATGATAAAAATGGTATGGGAAATGAAACAATGGAGATGACTATGGATACACATGATGATGATTAATTTGGTCCTAAGGATACTTTGGAAATGATTACTTGAAATGGTGCTCCTAGAAACACTAATGATAATCAGAGGAGTACGAGCAGTAAATTCATTGAGGAAATGTTGGGGTTTACACATGATAAGGATGGAAATAATTGCCATGACATTCACGAGCCTAAACTATGACACGTGGAAACTAGGAATAGGTAGATCCATGAAGATGAAGGAACCCAATGTCATAGGAGTGACAATCAAGGGAAACACTAAGATGATCCTCAAGTGAAAGCTAAACATGGAATACCAAGGAAAGGTGGTCTCGAGCTAAAACATGGATTCGAAAGGGAGTGCCATGAAGGCAAACAAGTTGGTTGAACTAGGGGATAACCTTAGAGACAAGTGGCACATTTTTTGGTTGATATAACATTGAGAGTTTGAGGAAATTTTTCTCACCATACGTGGAGAGATTCTTTATTAAGGCCAATATTGTCCAACAAATCAATGATTTTGTTGCCTTAATTGTAAATATGCTAGATGATAATATTGTTGTGGTGATAAAGGAGTCTATTGGATTCTTTGATTAGGTTTAAGACTCTCAAAGAAGGATCTTAATTCCCTTTGAGATAATTTATAATTTTCAAGGAATCTCCTTCAATTATAATATTACAAGGGTGATCTTTCAGAATGGATAGCCCTTGGAAGAGAGCTCTGGCTTTGGCTACATGGTTAGTTTGGAAGCCAATATTTTTTATGAATGCAAGGATGACATTCTCATTCTAGTCTCTAACGATACCACCACATCCAACTATGCTTGGGTTGCCCTTGACTGCTCCATCAAAGTTTAATTTGAGCTATCCTTTTGGTAGAGGAGTCCACCTAACATTGCTTATTTTAGCAACAATGATGAAAGGACTTGAAGGATCCATGGAAAGGTTGGATGAAGCGACAAGGCTAGACTCAATACCAAGGCTAGGGGTAAGGGGTAAGGAGCCAACTGGAAATTCTTGATAGCAACACATAGAACTATGTTCTTGATTGATAAATGATCCTTAGAGGCATTGGATAAAGCTTTGTTGTTGCATTCTAACCAGATTTACCATAGGTAGTACAAAAGGAAAAAAAACCAAAGCATTTTGAGGTGAAAGTTGGAGAAAGGGTTAGGTCATTTACGGAATAACTCTAGGATAGATTTAGGTTGGACCCAACCAATACTAAAATAATAAAATAGGAAGCTTAGGATCCCATAGGAGAAAAGACATTCCAAGAAAATGCAATGGGTTGACTCCCACCCAAATTGATAAATATAACAACAATTGGGGATGATCATACCCTTGAAAATAAGATTTTCTATGGATAGTATTTTGTTTTGTGTAGCAAGCCAAAAAAAGAAAGAAACTTTGGAAATCAATAATTTGATCCAAATACCATTGATCGGGAGTTGGAAAATAGAAGCCTCATCTTGAAGAAAATGAGAGACATCATCATGAAGGAAATAAGTCAATTTGACCATGACCTGACCACTTTCATAGGACCTCCAAATCGAGGAATCCATAGAGTTATCACTAGAAATAACATAGGTTCTAAGGAGAGTGGATAAATATTTCATAGCAACAACTTGATCTTCCCTAAAATTTCCAAGAGGGATAGATTTTCATGCATGACCATGAGGATATTCTATTAAGAAATTAGTGACTTTGTTCCCAAAAAGGTGATCAATTATGGGTTTCAAAATGGCTCAATTAGGATCATTGAGCAATGGTTTATCATGTATTTATAGGTCTTTCTAGATGTCAATGTGGTGCCCATTGCTAAGTTACCATTTTGGTACCATTCTAAATTTAGTGATTGCATTCCAAAAAGTCAACCCTCTTGGGAGAGTCTCTTCATCCATGAATCTATTGCTTTGGAGGTATTTGCTCTTGATAATTGTTATCCAAGTGTTATTAACATTGGTAAAGATCCTCCAACATTTTTTGGCTATGAGTACCATATTCATTTTACCCATTTTTTTGAATCCTAATCCACCTTGAGACTTTTTGGTACAAATATTGTCCAAGGCAACCTAAGGGAACCTTCTTTTGTTCTCGGCTCCACAAGAATATTTTTTAGATTTGCTCAATTTTATGACAGATAATTGTAGGGGATTTGAAGATAGACGTGAAATACACAGGATTTCTTTTGAGGTAAGCATGCACTAGAGTGACTTTGGCATCTTGACTAAGGAGGTCTCCCTTCCAATTGACAAACTTTTTGAGGATCCTCTCAATGACATTGTTCTACATGCTTTTATATGTGTTTCCACTGAAGAGAGGGAGGCCTAGGTGGGTATAAGGTAAACTAGAGATAGTGCATCCAATAATATGAGAAATATTTGTCTATCAATGGGTGTATTAAGGAAAAATATTTTACTCTTCAAGTAGTTGAGTTTTTGACCAGTGGCTTCTTGATAGAGATTGAGGATGATCTTGATTGCTTTGGATTTGGGAATAGATGACAAAGAGGCTAAGATAGTGTTCTCAAATAATTATTGATGCATAATGGGTTTAAGGGTAGAGGAGGCCTTGATGCCTAAAATATATTTGAGGGAGCATGCATTTTTAAGGGCTCTGCCAAGGTATTCTACAAGAATGATAAAGAGGAAGGGAGACAAGGGATCACCTTGCCTAGGCCTCTGAAGCTTTTGAAGTAACTTATAGTTGACCTATTGATAATGACAGAGAACCAGGATAAAGTGAGGTATTCCTTTATGAGAGTAAAATCATCATGAAACCCAAATTTGGATAGGACCACAAAAAGGAAATTCCATAAGACTTTGTCAAAGGTTTTTTTCATGTCAAGCTTGAGGAAGAACCCAATTTTTTTTCTTTAGAATAAAAAGTGAATGAGTTCATGAATGGTGATAATGCTATAAGTGATGAGTCTACCCTAAACCATGCTTCCATAATATGGATTGATGATGAGCGGGAGGATATCCTTCATTTGTTGGTCATGACTTTGGTGATAGTTTTTTAGGTATTACAAAGACTGATTGACCCATAGTTTAAGAAAGTTTTGCTACCAGGGAAATTTGAAATAAGGGATAGAAAAATTCAAGTTGATATCCCTAGGAAGGAACTTGTTCTTTTGAACTTCCTAAATAGCCTTGGTGACATATTTTCCAACAATATCTCAGAAGCACTAAAAGAAGCATGAGGAAAAGTCATCTGAACCAAGGTGTTTGTTGATATTCATGGAGAAAATGGAATATTTAACTTCATTTTGAGAAAATATTTTGAGAAGATACAAATTTACATCAGGAGGAATGAGGTGTGGAATGTTCTATAGGAGAGAGTTGGAGGCCTGGGTAAAGCATGGGAGGTGGGGTCTGAGGAGATGACATTTCAACTTTGAATTGGAGACAACTATTGGAAAATAAATTAGTTTTGTGCTTTTAAAATTTAGTTGTTCTAGATGCTTCTAGAGTGTTGGTGATTATCCAAAAAATTCAAGCTCAGCGACACAAGGAAATATTAGAAGATGTTGGTATATGTCTTCTAGAACCTACAAACACCTACCAAATATCATGTATATATTTGAAGTTGCATGACATTGTGATATTGAGGAACATTGTTACAACTTATCAAACATTTAAGTTCTTCCTCTTTTTGTAGATATGTGTGTAGTTTTTTTAATTTTCTACATAGTATCAAAGCCCATGGATGTCTAGGCATGGGTATTTATGTGTTTAATTGATTTTGGCCTATGGGCCTATTATTGTGTAGGTGATTAGCTATGGCCCTATGAGAAGATTATCTTGGTGCTACATATTTGGTGCATTGAGGATGGCTAGACCTACCCCTAGGAATTGATGAGAAGAATTTGTCGTATCCATTGTATGGTTTTTTTATTGTGTGTGATCTTGTGAAGGAATTGGTATATCTTTTGGGTGTGTGTCGGGTGGATGACCTCATCATTTTTCCTAGGAATTTTTCTTTTTTTCCAATAAGGGACTAGCTGGAGGTATTGTTGAGAAACGTCAACATGAACAATGAGATACCAGAGTTCACAGGATTGTTGGGCGTGTTGGTATCAGTTCTCCTATTTATTTTACCACTGTAGACCTAAAGCAGCCAAACGAGTCTCTACTTTAGTGGAGGAAATTCTAGAATTTTTTAGGGAGAGGACTATTGTAGTAGAAAACAAATTCTAAAGAAAGGCATGTGTGTGAGCAAAGAAAAATCTAAATAAAGGCATATGCATAAGGATATAGATATTGACCTGTATTTTTGTGTGCAATCTTGAATTCTATTTAACAGTGATAGTAGATGGAAAAGTGTGTGCAACCTACATTTATTGAATTTTTTTTTGAATTTACATGGTAGAATCTATAGCTACCATGAATCCAGGTAGGTTTTCCGAGTTTTATGGTTGTCACAGTATTTTGCATTGTCTACCCCAAAAGCCACCACACAGTTCTTCGCACAATCCACCCCTATAACCACCATGCCACAATCATTTTAAACATTTTACGCCATTGAAAGCACTAGGAAAGGTACAAGCGTTCAGTCCGGTGAGGCCCAAGATATGAACCTTGGACCTCCATCCCCTTATGGGGTTTGGTTGAACCAAATGGTCTATACCTTGAACCTTTAAAATTTATTGAATGTTAATGTTAATTTTGGTTCCAATTAATAATTATAAAATGAAAATAAAGAAGTTGAGAAAATTTTGAATTTTATGTCTTAATGATAACTTATGGAAATGAATGTAAAGTGAAGTCAATTTATGTCTTGGGTTTAAGGGGTGTTAATTAAAATTTAGACAAAAGTGTGTATATGAGGTCAATATCCAAGTATGTGAAAGATGTATTAGGAATCATTAAAGTCATATAATAATTGTTATGAAAATGTATTTTCATTAACATAAATCATTCACCACCATGTAGAAATATCAAATCATTCATACACAAATAATTATCCACAATAACAATCCACATGAGAGATAGAGATAGATAATAACCTTAAGGTAGGGAAACACCAATAATAATATGGAAGTAAGGAATGACTCCACAAGATCTCCCAAGATGAGAGTGCCACTTAAGGAGGGCAAATTCCCATAAGCCACTTTGTGGGTAAATATGATTACATATGATTGATCTCCATGGTGATTACAATGATAAATATATCTTCTTTATATACCATATTCTAATTATACTTTGGAGAGCTTATTACTAATATAATATTATAATACAATCAACCTTGGGTTATGTGTGGCCCATGCCAACCCTTATACAATATAATAATTTATCCCCAAATATATATTCCTAGGTACGCTAACATGCCACCCTCCTTAAAAATATTTCGTCCTCAAAACATATAAAGAAACAAGATAATATGATTTGCTAAGCAATGTTAGCAACTGGTACCAATCTCGATAATCCATCCATCCAAGTAAAATATTTATTGGTGGTGGTGTTCATTGATGTTGGTATACCATTTTGCCACTTGAGTAACCAAATCTGCTTTGTTGGCTCCACGCTTTTGCTACTTTATTTTGATAATTCAAATGATGGGTCCACTTGTTCCTTGATGTTGATGAACCACTCTAAAAACTAGGATCACTATGTTTTCTCTACCAAAAACTACCATACTTGGTGCCCTTCTAATTCCATGTAGAACCATAATATTGATGCCTTGAGCCATACCTCCAAGATTGTTACCACTCATGGTGGTGTGGATGGTGATATGGTGTAACCTTAACTTGATGTTCTACCTTCTTTGACTCAACATTTGGCTCCATTGTTTTAAATTCTTCTACACATTGTTCTTTCATGTTCCCTTTGTTTGGTGTGTCCTTGTGCTCTTTTAACAAATTTCCCTTGGACTTTGCTACTATTATTTCCATGGACTCAATTGTTGTTTCTTCTTCCATGGACTCTATTGTTTCTACTGCCTTCTTGAATTCTATTTCAAATTCTTCTATTTGTTCTTCAATTTGTTTCTCTACAACCACTTATTATTTTTCCTTAGATCCTTGCTCCTTAAGTTGAAAAATATCCTGCAATGTTATATTCTTTTTCATGTACCATAACTTCATAAAATTCTTTTGCACATTAATTTTAACAGTACCCAAAGAATCTAACCAAGGATAACCAAGAACCATGTCCTTATCATCCATATCAATAGCATGAAAATTTGAATGTAAAGTATATTTATCCATGGTGATCTTCAAATTTTCAAAAATCTGAACATTCTCACCCTCAAACTATATTTCCTTAATTTTTTTGCTTGAACCTGTAACCTCTTAGCCAAATAAACATTAATAAAATTATATATGCTACTAGGGTCAATGGAAATAATAACTTGTTCCTTTTGAATGCTTCCATAACCTACAAAATAGAACTTTTAGATGAATTTAAACCCTTTTGATCCTTCTATTGCTTTTGAAAATTCAAATATGTGGCTTCATTCTTATATTTATCTTCCTTAATATTTTGCTCTTTCTCCTTCTTGAGTGATTTTATTTCTTTTTCATAATATTCATTATATTTTTTGAAAACTTCTCATTCTCCTTTTATTTCATTCCACTCATTGTGAATCCCTTCTAGTTTCTTTTCAAGGTCTTTGATGACATCCATTAGGCTATCTATTTTTTTATCCCTTTGTAGAATCCTAAAATTGGCATAGTTAAACCTTAGTAAAAAGATAAAAATTCAAATTTTAACCTCAAACCGCCCGTTAACCGCCTGTTACCCGCTTTCCTCATTTTTCATGCCATTTTTAGGATTTGTTTTGATCGTTGGATGATATCGTCTAAGATCAGACGAAATCATCCCAGATCTGACGAATTCGTCTGGAACAGAACGTCCAGACGATTTCGTCCCAAAATCAAATTTTCATAATTAGCTTTTGTTTCAACAGCCTCTCTAACCTGGGTAGAAAGCGTGTCTGCGCAGTTAGAGTCTCCCCTGTTGGAGATCTCCCAAATTGGGATGATCTCCAACCTCCTAACCTCTCCCTAATCCTATATAAACTGGTATTTTTCCAGTTTATCCCCCTGATTAACCCCTTGAACCCCCTAGCTGACGGATTTCCTTGCAGATTTAGTTCCTTATACTTTAGAGCATCCTCGCACCATCATTTGTATTCTGTATTTCATGTTTTCTTGCAAGAATTTTACTATTTTTCAGTCGAAGCTAGCTCAGATCGTCGCAAGCGATTCCAGGCGATTTTGGACGATCCTGTCGAGAAGCACAGATGATCTCGTACGATTGGAGGCGATCCCGACTGTAGTCCAGATTGGGGGCAATCAGAGTCCAGAGTTTGCATCTCTTTATTATTTTTTGCATTTCTTTATACATTATTTTAGTTATTATATTTATGCATCTTGGAGTTCACCTCATTTAGGATAACCGCATGATAAAGTTAAAATCAATCATTAAATCTATTGCATTTCTCTTATTTGTTATTTGCATTTATTATTTAGGCTTGTTTGTTGTTATTTCTATCATTCTCCTTTGCTTTTGCAATTGCATATTTGGTATTTTGTATCTATTTTTGTGATTGCAGGTTTCTGACGAATTCGTCAGATTGATGACGATCTCGTCTGATCTCAGACGATTACGTATGAGTTGAGACGATCTGGACTGCTACAAAACTCAAAATCTTCATTAGACATCTGAAATCAGGTATGTACTATTCTAATTAGCATATTCTATGTGTTTAGCATTCATTCCTATTTTTTGTATTCATCTAAATCAGCATTGGCATATAGAATAGTTTAGATTCATCTTGGCCAAACCTAGGAATTGAATGATTAAAGCGTAAAATGAACACATCAAACTTACTATCAACCTAGGTGTGGAAACTGCCACTCAAAATTTTCCTGGTGAACCCACCATCCGTCAAAAATTCACCCTTATACCCCTCCCCCGAGAGGTGGGACCTTCAAAGGGCCTCTCAGTCCGAGGTATTGTCCCATCCTTCTCACATCCCCCTTTCGGGCACGGATCCTATAACCTGAAGGTAAGGATGCAAAAAATTTGGAGCGATACATTTTGGTGAACCCGACATGAAAACTAAAAACCTTTTGAAAACAATCCAAAAAATAAAAAACATAAATGCATTTAGAATCAAAGATTGCATATCATATTTAGATGGTAGATTATAATAAAATACGAGTTGTCACCATTAATGTTGAGAATCAATTAGCAGCTATAGAGATTACTTCTGTGCTTAGAGTACCTCAAACAAATAGGGTTCAACCTTTATGGGATGAACTTAATAAGAGATTGAATATCATTAATTCTAGATCAACCGAACTCAGGCAAATTAAGAGGTTTGTCCTAGATAGAATCCCGGATCCCGATCAAGTGACCTTATATCATGAGCTTCGGAGAGCTTGCCATAGGTGGTTAGCGAGATAAGAGAGCCCTTGTGTCTTCCGAGTTGTACACCTTTGAGGAATACCTCGAGAATGCGGTTGTAGTACATAAATTTCTATCTCGTATAGAGGATCAAGAGGTCGTTCTTACTAATAGACAGAGATGGAATAGAGTTCCTAGAGCTGTGTTATATCGAGAGTATTGCCATGAAATCTATTTTTACAAATTAGATTCAGAAGTAGATAATATCACCATAGCACACTTTATCAAATTCTTGAAAAACCATTTCCAATTTGAAGAGGAGCATTTCATGACTCCTGATGAACTTGATCCTATCAATGACATCTATAAACTATTTATAGAAAACTAAGCTATTCTTTTATTATTGTTATTTCTTGCATTCAGTGTGTTGTTTGTTGTCTTTATAAACATAAAAACAAAAAAAAAAAAAATATATAAATAAATAAATAAAAATAAAAACAAAACAAAATCATAACAAAAATCAAAACATTTTATTTTAAGTATTATAGTAGGTATATAGTTAAAATATATACCTCCCAAATTTGTTGCAAATATATTAATATATATTTGCTAAAATCTAAATTTAGACATAATGACTAGACTCGGGAATGGAAAACAGACTGAAGTAGAAGAAGATTGGTTAAGAAATCCAAGAAATAACCCGAGATGTCCTTCCTGAAGACCCAATTCAGGAAGAAGGAACCTTTGATCAACAAGAAGAAGAATTTGTTGTAGGAAATGAACAAAAATAAAATGATAGAGAGGAAGGATCCTCATCCCCTAAAATATCTCCGGAAGGAGCTGTTACTTTTGAGAACATGGAACATTTCTGGAGGTTCCTCCATACTAATATGGGCACTCTTAATAGAGCAGTCCATATGGACAAAGATCAAATTAGTGACACTCAAGCAACCCTAGAAGACATATATCACACACGCACTAATCCCTTGTCCTTCGTTGATCAAGAAAGTGATCAAGTTGGACCATCCAATTTGGATATGGCCGCTATAATCTAGAACATGCAACAACAACAGGATACCCAACCACCTAGAGTGCCTGTTACCAAGCCTAGGGTTATTCCCACACAAAAGAAACCTTCATTCACTGCTCTATTTTGCCAATCTATTGATCAATATACCTCAAATCAACAAAAGTCTAAAACAAAACCAAATACCAATTTCCAACAATCTGGGATACAACATAATGCTACAACAAATCTTCTTCATAATACTCTTCCTACCAACCATTTGCATAACATCAATATAGCATCTAATCCTTATGTCACGCCTACATACGCTCACAAATCCCATACTCATGTACCACCGAACCAATATGGTGGGAAAACTGGTAATCTGGAAGCCATGGTGAAACATTTAGTCTCCCGCATGGACCAGATAGATCCCTACCGTCCCTCGTACAATTATCGAGAGATGTGTAGTCAGCCTCTAGATCCTATAGTTGTAGCACAACCATATCCCAAACACTTTCCTATGCCTCTCCTACCTATATACAAAGGAACCGAAGATCCCATAGAGCATCTTCGTATGTTTAGGATAGCATGTCATGATATATCACATGATGACTTGTTATTACTAAAGATGTTCCCAAAAAGTTTAGGAGGGATGGCATTGGAGTGGTATTATCAACTACCCACTCATTCTTTGAGAAATTTCGAAGAGACCGTCGAGTCTTTTGTGCATCAATTTAGTGCCTACATTGAAATGCATGTAACTATTAAAGATTTGTACAACCTAAAACAAGACAAAGATGAGTGTTTTGCTGACTTCTTAGCTCGATGGAGGCAGTTGATAGGAAAATTACACTTTGTGTTACCTTATCGAGAAATGTTGGATATCTTTATCAATAATTTACAAGAACAATTATCCTATGAGTTATCAACTGCTACCTTGACCACCTTCGATCAAGCTATAGATTTAGCTCGAAGAGTGGAAGATGCTCTTATTAGGAGAGGTCAACTTAAAAAGAAATATGATGAGAAAACATCCAGAAATCAATATAAAAATAAACAAGTTATGGGTGATGGAGTCACTGATAGCAGAAACGTTGCCAATATTTATACTACAAAAACAACAGAGAAGTTCATATTGAAACCTCCTGATAAACCACCTCAAGAATTTACTAGGTTAAATCAACCCTTATCAACCATTCTCCCACAACTATTAGCACGAGGTTTGATTCAGTTACCAAATATCCGAGAACTTGATCCAACTATACCCGGATACAGAGCTGATTTACATTGTGATTTCCATAGAGGGCCCGGACACGCTACCAATTCTTGTAAAATATTAAAACATAAAATACAAGACCTGATTGATAACAATGAGATGGAGGTGCAAGCCTTTCAACCTAAACAAAATCCTTCTAATAATGCTCAAAAGAATATCCCTCAAAATCGGAATCGAATGCCAATCAATCACTGGACATATTTCAACATCCTTTACCAAAGCATGGTAAAGAGGTGGCTAATCAAATTGAGCATCATAATGTTCCCCCTCCTACCCGATATGTAGGAACTATTAGTGGGCATTCACCTACTCATGATGTGGAAGTATTTGACACAACTTTATCCATGGTTACGACCAGACCTCTATATAATACTCAGACACCTGATCTTAGTGATGTAGAATATGAGACTGAAAGTGACATGGAAATCACCTCAAATCAATCGAATAGCTTTGAAGATGAATCAGATCCTATTCAACCTATCACAAGTTTTATGGTTCCAAAAGAACCATTTCCTAGAAGAGTCACTACTAGACCATCTTCTCACCAATTACTTTCTAATGAACAAGCCATAAACGCTAGACCAAGACCTATTCATCATCCTCAAAATAATATTGTAGGTACCATCGGAGCCGTTACTCGACAATAGGCTCAAAAATCTCAATAGGATCAAACTCAGAACGATGGATCAGCTCCATTTGTTTTGAAAAATCCCAATAAAGGGAATTGTAGCACCCTAAAATTGGCGCAGTAAAAATTACAATAATTACATTCACCTTAGTAAATAATTTAAAATTCAAATTTAACCTCCCAAACCGCCCGTTAACCGTCGAGAAATCCGTTTCCCCTTTTTCGTGC
This sequence comes from Wollemia nobilis, assembly GCA_028583015.1. Taxonomy (NCBI): domain Eukaryota; kingdom Viridiplantae; phylum Streptophyta; class Pinopsida; order Araucariales; family Araucariaceae; genus Wollemia; species Wollemia nobilis. Next base: position 3,112,498 of record JAQPPZ010002072.1, on the reverse strand, counting down.
CATTTTTAGAGGTTGTTTTGACCGTTTGACGATATCGTCGCCGATCAGACGATATCGCCCCAGATTTGACGATTTCGTCTGGACTAGGACGTCCAGACGATCTTGTCGCAAAACTGATTTTGCAAAGTTGGATTCTGTTCCAACGGGTCTCCAATCTGGCGTAAGCGTGTCTGCGCCGTTGGGACCCTCCCCCATTGGAGATCTCCCAAATTGGGATGATCTCCAACCTCCTAACTACTCCCCTAAGCCTATTTAATCCTAAACTATTCCTTTAGCACCCCCCGGCCGAAATTCTCTGCAAGTTAACTCCATTCACGTTAAATCATCCCTATTCTTCATTTGCACTAGTTCCATATCAATTTTGTTGTAGGTACATCACTGTTCTTCAGCCGGAGCCAGCACCTATCGTCGCCGACGAACCTGTTCAGATCGGAGGCGAACCTGTCGAATTCGAGGCGATTTCGTACTGATGCGAGACGATCTCGACTGCAGTCCATATTAAGGCAATCAGTGCCTCAAGTTTGCATTTCTCAACCTTTTCTCTGTCATTTTATTCTGCAAATTAGATAGTCTATTCAGTGTTTTATGTTATTTTGCATTTGGAGTTCACCCATTTAGATTAAGTGCATAATTAAATCCTAATTATCATCTAATTAGCATGATTCATTTCTGTCTCTGTGTTTAAGTTTCAGTTTGATAACATTGCTGCCATTTTATATCATTTCCTCTGTTAGCACTGTAGTACTTTTTGTATTTTGCATCTATTTTCGGTTTTGCAGGTCTCTGACGAATTCGTCTGACGAATTCGTCAGATCTCAGACGATCTTGTCTGATTGCAGATGATTCTATCGAATCTCAGACGATCCAGACTGCTTCAACATCAGAATCTTCTTCAGACATCCGGATCAGGTATTCCTCATTTGCATTCTGTAATCTCTCTTTTTTGTCTTTAAACTTGTTTTCTGTATTCATGGAATTTGCATTTTCATATAGATTAATCTAGATTCATTCGGCCAAACCTAGGATATGAATGCTTAAGGTTAAAAATGAACACACTAAAACACATTCCAAAACCTAGGCGTGGAAGCTGCCGTTAAATGTTTCCTGGTGAACCCACCATCCGTCGAAAAATCATCAAAATACACCTCCCTTGAGAGGCGGGACCTTCGCAAAGTCCTCTCAGTCCGAGGTACCACGACATCCTTTTCCCATCCTCCTTCCAGGCACGGATCCAATAGCCTGAAGGTAGGGATGCGAAAAATTTGGAGCGATACATTTTGGTGAACCCGACGTGAATGCATCATAACCTTTTGAAAAACAAAAACAAAAAAAAAACAAAAACAAAAACATATATAGAACAACTAAAACATAGATGCATTTTAAAACATTTAAGTTTGAAAACATGTTTAGATGGTAGCTCCTAAGAAAAGGTTAGCGGTTACTATAAACGTAGAAAATCAATTGGCAGCCATAGAAGTCAATTCTGTCCTTAGTGTGCCTGAAACAAGTAGAAATCAATTCCTGTGGAACGAACTTGATAGAAGACTTAGTCTCATCTCATCTAGGTCCACACAACTTAAGCAAATCAAGAGGCTAGTCCTAGATAGAATCCTGGATCCTCACCAACTAGTTTTTTATCATGAACTTCAGAGAGCCTGCCATAGATGGTTAGCCTATAGGAGAGCTCTAGTATCTTCAGAGTTGTTCACCTTCGAGGAATACCTCGAGAACGCAGCCATTGTGCACCAGTTCCTAGGTTGTGTAGAAGACCAAGAGGTTGTTCTTACAGATAGGGAAATATGGAATAGAGTTCCGCGAGCTGTGTTATATCGAGAGTATTGCCACGAGCTTTACTTTTATCAACCAGCATCTGAAACAGACAACATCACTATAGCTCTTTTCATCAAATTTTTAAAAGAAAACTTTCAATTTGAAGAAGAACACTTCATGACTCCTGAACAACTCGAACCTATTAATGATATTCATAAATTGTTTATAGAAAACTAGATTATTACTTCAGTATTATTTCTTGCATTTATTGTGTTATTTGTTGTCTTTATTATATTGTTTCAAAAAAACTAAAAAACTAAAAAATCAAAAACTTAGCAAAAAACTTAAACATTTCATTTTTCAAATATTGTAGTAGGTATATAGTAAATATATACCTCTTAATTTGTTGCATATATATATATATATATATATATATATATATATATATATATATTTGCTGAAATCAAAACTTAGCACCATGCCTAAACTTAGGAATGGTAAAGAAACTTTAGGAGAAGGAGAAGATTGGTTACAAGATACAACTAAAGACCCAAATGTCCTTCTTGGAGATTCAAATCCGGAAGGAGAAACTCTAGGTCAATCAGACGAAGACTTAGGTGAAGATAAGGAACAAGAAGGAAGTGTTAAAGAGGATGGACCCTCATCCCCTAGAGTAGCTCCAAATGGAACTATTGCCTTTGACAATGCAGAGCATTTCAAGAAATTTCTCATGGATAACATTGATGACCTTAATGTGGCAATTCGCCTTGATAAAGGGCAAATTAGTAACACTCAAGCAGCCATGGAATATATGTGCAATATGCGCACTAATCCCTTGTCTTTCATTGATCAAGAAAGTGACAAGGCTGGACCATCCAATACGGATATGGTCACTATGGCTCAAAACATGTCAAAACAACAGGTTACCCAACCTCCTAAGGAACCTGTTATTCAACCTAAAATCACTCCCATACAAAAGAAACCTTCCTTCACTACTTTGTTCCGCCAAACTATTGAGCAATATGCTTCAAGTAAGCAAAAACCTAAAACAAAGCCAAATACAAACTTTCAACAATCCGGAATACAACATAATCCAACTTCAAAATTCCTCCATAATACTTTTCCTACCAATATTTTACACAACAGTAACATGGCATCTAATCTTCATGTTCCTCCATCATATGCCCATAACACTCATGTCAATGCCCTACCGAACCAATATGGGGGGCAAACTAGTAATCTGGAAGCCATGGTGAAACAATTAGCTTCACGTATGGACCAGATAGATCCCTACCGCCCCTCGTATAATTATCGAGAGATCTGTAGTCAACCTTTGGATCCCATAGTTGTAGCTCAACCATACCCTAAGCATTTTCCCATGCCCGTCCTGCCTATATATAAAGGAACCGAAGATCCCATAGAGCATCTTCGCATGTTTAGGATAGCATGTCACGACATATCGCATGACGACTTGCTATTACTAAAAATGTTCCCCAAAAGTTTAGGTGGAATGGCATTAGAGTGGTACTATCAATTGCCCACTCATTCTTTGAGAAACTTCGAAGAAACAATGGAATCATTTGTCCATCAATTTAGTGCCTACATCGAGAGGCATGTAACTATTAAAGACCTATACAATTTAAAACAAGACAAGGATGAATGCTTTGCCGATTTCTTAGCTAGATGGAGGCAATTGATAGGAAAACTGCACTTTGTGCTGCCTTATAGGGAAATGTTGGACATTTTCATCAACAATTTACAAGAACAGATATCTTATGAGCTATCGACTGCTACTTTAACTACCTTCGATCAAGCTATAGATTTAGCTCGAAGAGTAGAAGATGCCCTCATTAGGAGAGGCCAACTCAGGAAGAAGGATGATGAGAAAACATCCAGAAATCAATATAAAACCAAACAAGTTGTCGGTGACAGAGTCACTGATAGCAGAAACGTTGCTAATATCAATGCAACGAAGACAACAAAAAAATTCATATTGAAACCTCCTGACAAGCCTCCTCGAGAATTCACTAGATTAAACCAACCCTTATCAACTATTTTACCTCAATTACTCGAAAGAGGTTTGATCCAATTACCAGCCATCCGGGAACCTGATCCAACTATACCCGGATATAGAGCTGACTTGCACTGTGATTTCCATAGAGGACCTGGACATTCTACCAACGCTTGTAAAATATTGAAACATAAAATACAAGATTTGATTGACAATAATGAAATGGAAGTGCAAGCCTTCCAACCTAAACAAAACCCTCCTAATAATACTCAAAAGACCATTCCTCAAAATCAAAATCAAAATGCCAATCAAACTCTAGACATATTTCAACACCCTTTACCAAGACATGGTAAAGAGGTAGCCAATCAAATCGAACATCATAATGTTCCCCCTCCTACCCGATATGTAGGAACCATTAGCGGACAATTACCTATTCAGGATCCTCAAATATTTGACACGACCTTATCCCTGGTTACGACCAGGCCCTTACATAATTTTCAAACTTCTGATTCTAGTGATATAGAATCAGATAGTGAAAGTGAACTAGACATTACTTCAAACCAATCAAATAGTTCTGAAAATGAATCAGACCCTATTCAACCCGTCACAGATGCTATGGTTTCGGAAGAACCATTTCCTAGAAGAGTCACTACTCGACCCTCTTCTAATATATTCCTTTCTAATGAAGAAGCCATTAATGCTCAACCGAGACCAGTTCAACGTCTTCACTATAACATTGTAGGTACCATTGGAGTCGTTACTCGACAACAAGCTCAAAACTCTCAACAAGAACCAAACCAGAACGATGGATCAGCTCCATTCATTTTGAAAAACCCCAATAAAGGGAATCATGTTCCTACTGTTCAATCTAAACCCCCTTACAATATTAATGAGCAATTGTCCAATACTACGGCCAGAATTTCCCTCTTAGATTTATTAAGATCCTCTCCCACCCATAGGGATGAGTTGATGCTTACATTGAGCCAAATGATGGTACCTCAAAACATTCAACCTGAAGCTATGGCTAATACTATCATCACTCGAGAGATTGATTGTATTGACTTCCGGGATAAAGATATCCCACAACACAGCTTTACATAAGGACAATCCCTTATACATTACTGCTTTAATTGGAGATGTAGCCATCAAAAGAGTTTTGATTGATAATGGCTCATCTCTAAACATTTGCACCTTTGACTTCTACCAACGATTTGGCTTTAGAAGTGATGAAATGAAGAAAACTGATATGATTATCAAAGCTTTTAATGACGAAACACAAGAAACGTGTGGAGTTATTACCCTCCCATTGCAAGTTGGCCCTAGAACCCTAGAAACAACCGTGTTTATTGTACATTGTCCAAGCATCGTACAATATACTTTTGGGTCGCCCTTGGATCAACGCCATGCGAGCGGTCCCCTCAACTTTACACCAATGTGTTAAATTTGAGTTTAAAAATCAGTTGGTCACTATTCATGGTGACCCTAGACCTTTTGATATGTGTGCTTTGGCAGAACCTGTTGGAGTGCAATTTTGCCCTGCCCTGTCATCCACACATCCTAGTTCTTATTTTTCATCCAAAACTGTGAAACATAAACCCATAACTTCACCTATTTCCCCTCCATTAATTTCATCCTCCTATATAGACCAACAACCCTCTAAACAAATCATTTTAGAACCTCAAAAAGATTTTAAATCTACAACCAATCCTTCAAGTTCTATCCCTATAAATTCAAAACCTGTAGACACATCTATCATACCTTCCACAGCTAAAGACATAGGTAATAAGCCTTCTACATCTTATGCCCTTTCTGATGAACTCTTACCAGATTTATCTACAACCTTAATATCAGAAAAGACAAATGTTTTCATGCAAGATTCAAACCTTTTAAATAACTTACCGCCATCTCCTCGTACTTTGGGCCTCCCACAACCTATGGGAAGTACTTACCAAGTCGGGAGTTGTGCCTTCATTTATAAAGGATATGACTGGGGAAGAATCCCTCGAAATATCAAAACTCATCATGAAGGATATGCTCGGTGTTATTTTACCAATGATTATATTAAAGCTAAACCCATGATGCTTAAAATGGGATATGAAGGGAAAGGCTTGGGACCTTCCCAAAATGGCATGAAAGAACCTTTCGAGGTAGAACCATGGCCTGCCCGCTGTGGCGTGGGCCTATTTCCTAGTAAGGGTCAACCCTTTCCTTTTGAGGATGATGATCATCTCATATGCTATCAAGATTATATGGATAGGCATGTTGATTTGCCTATTAAAAATCAGTCGTTTTCATGCAACATGCTGTCCATAGCATACCCTGAAATGATTGCTGACCCCGATGAAGAGTTGGAAGGAGATATCTTCCATGATGTCTCTGTTGAAGAGATGTTACACAATGGATTTTATTTTGATGGTTCTATACCAACTATAGCCCAACTTGAAGCCACTAATCCTCAGAATGACTTATCTAAATTAACCTTACAAGAATTACAAGAATTGGGCGTTTCACCCGCCCCACCTAACTTTGAAAGAGATCTACACATGGAGGTAGAAAACGTCATTAAAATTAATATTGGAACTGAGGATAATCCTCACATAATCAATATTGGATCAGAATTAAGCCAAGAAAAACAAGAACAATACATTGCATTCCTTAAAGAGTATGAAGATGTCTTCGCTTGGACATACGAAGATATGCCAGGTCTAGACCCTTCTGTAGTCATGCATCATCTAGTGGTCCATCCGGATGCTAAACCCGTTAAACAAAAACTTAGAAAAATGCATCCCAAAGTGGCTCTGCTAGTCAAAGGGGAGTTAGAAAAACTCCTGAATGTTATCTTTATACAAGCTATTGATTATGCTGAATGGATCTCAAACGTAGTTCCAGTCACCAAGAAAGAAGCTACCAAAGTTAGGGTTTGCACAGATTTTAGAGATATTAACGCTGCATGCCCTAAAGATGACTTTCCTCTTCCAAACATGGACCAAATCATTGACTTCACTGCCGAAAGTGGGATGATGTCCTTAATGGATGGATTCTCCGATTATAATCAAATTCGGATAGCTCCTGAAGACCAGGCTAAAATAGCCTTTATTACCCCCTGGGGTACCTTTTGCTGGAAAGTGATGCCATTTGGCTTAAAGAACGCCGGTGCAACTTATCAACGAGCTATGACCTACATTTTTCATGATATGATGCATGATATCCTACATGATTATGTAGATGATATTATAGCTCACTCTATTATTGAAAATAATCATTTAGATGATTTAAGGAAAGTCTTTAATCGATTACGAGAATATCTCATTCGATTAAATCCAGCAAAATGCATATTCGGAGTTAAATCCGACAAACTATTAGGGGTTTTAGTTTCTTTACGTGGTATTGAAATCGACCCTCTCAAGATTGCGGCCATCACTGATATGCCCGCACCGACTAATATATCTGAGTTACGAAGTTTACAAGGTAAGCTTCAAGCCATCCGTCGCTTCATCGATAAGCTGGCGGATAAAACCGGTCCCTTTCTTAAACTCCTTAAGAAGGACGTCCCCTTTAATTGGGATACATAATGTAGAGAAGCTTTTGAACTTCTCAAACAATACCTCCTTAATCCACCTGTGCTTTCACCACCTAAATCCGATCGCCCATTTCTCCTCTATATTTTCGCTTCAGATTCTGCCTTAGGGGCTATGTTAGCTCAACTTGATGATGAAAAGCGAGAACGTGCTAATTATTATATTAGCCGAACCTTCATCAGTTATGAAACCCGCTACACAACGTTGGAAAAACTATGTCTAGCAGTCATGTTTGCTACGCAAAAATTAAGACATTATATGCTTAGTCAAAAAACTTATGTCATTGCTAAATATGATCCCTTAAGGTATCTCATGAGTCGACCTTATTTATCGGGTCGCACAGCCAAGTGGGTTCTTGCTCTAAGCGAGTTTGATCTCACATTCATAGGACAGAAGTCTGTTAAGGGTCAAATCATAGCAGATCAATTAGTCGCTGCACCCTTAGAGTCTACCCATCCCCTCATCATCGAGTTTCCAGATGAATGCCTTCAATTCGAGGCAGACCATACCGAACAATGGTCCTTATACTTTGATGGAGCCCGATGCATGAGTGGGGCTGGTGCGGGTATTATTTTAATATCTCCGCAAAAACATCTTATTCCTCTGTCCTTCAAATTGACATTTGCTTGCACCAACAATATTGTTGAGTATGAAGCTCTAATCCTTGGATTACGAGCTGCCCTAGCGCTAAAAATTAAACACCTTTTAGTTTTTGGTGATTCCCAACTGGTTATAAACCAAATTAATGAAGTTTATCAAACCAGAGATGATAAACTGTGCCCATATAAGGCCTATGTTTTACAATTAATGTCTTTATTTGATCAAGTTACCTTGGAAGCCATTCCTCGAACTAGCAACCGTGCAGCTGATGCTATGGCCGTAGCTGCATCTCTCCTGCCCTTGGAGTTAGATGACGAATATGCTACTATCATTATTCGTCGACTCTAGGAACCCGCTTCAAATAAGTCATGCTTAGAGCCTTTGGATGTGTTTCTAATCAATGAAACAACTCCCGAACCTTGGTATATAGACATATTTGATTTTCTTCAAAATGGGACTTTCCCTGCCAATTCTAATAGAAACCAGTGTCGGTTATTACGTCGACGAGCAAGTCGATTCGTAATAATTGGCAATACTTTATATAGGAGATCTTTTGAAGGTATCTTATTACGATGTTTAAACTTAGAAGAGTCTAAATCAGCCTTGAGTGAAGCCCATGATGGATCTTGTGGAGGACACTTTAGTGGTAGTGTTATTGCTAAAAAGCTCCTTCGGATAGGATACTTTTGGCCTACCATGGAAACGGATGCACATGAATATGTGCGCCATTGCGACAAGTGCCAAAAACATGCTGACCTTGTCCATGCGCCTGCACAAGCGCTGTAAGCTATTTCTTCTCCTTGGCCCTTTTCTAAATGGGGCTTGGATATTATTGGCAAAATCAATCCTGTGTCATCTGATGGACATAAGTTCATCATAACCGCCACGGAGTATTTCACGAAGTGGGTCGAAGCTATGCCTTTAGCTTCCCGCACCGGCACACAAGTTTCTAAATTTATATTTAATCAAATCATTTGCAGGTTCGGAATTCCTGCCAATCTCATCTCTGACAATGGAACTTGTTTCAAAAATAAATATGTTAAAAAATTATGTCAAAAATATAAGATTCAACATCGCCGGTCCACCCCCTATTATCCTCGGGTAATGGTCAAGGTAAGCATCTAACAAAACCTTAATCAAAATTCTCAAAATATTGGTCAATAAACGGCCGTGACCGGCACATTCAATTATATCCAGCATTGTGGGCCTATCGAACTAGTGTTTGAACCCCCACTAGAACTTCACCATTTGTTTTGGTATATGGTGCTGAAGCAGTTTTCCATTTGAATTGGAAGTTCCTTCTTTGGCTCTGCTACTTCAAGATACCGAAGTAGGAGATGAATATCGTGTCGGTAGACTCGACAACTGGAACTCTTAGATGAAAAATGCATCAATGCTTTGGAGCATCTCCGTGCTTACCAAAACAAGCTTAAAAGATCATATGCTAAAAAAGTTCGTCATCGCTCCTTTGAGATCGGTGACCTTGTTTTAAAAGAAAATCAAAAAAATACAAATGCAACTAAGGACATTAAAGGTAAATTCGAGCCCAATTGGCTTGGACCATACATTATTACTGCTAAATTTGAATCAGGAGCATACAAATTATCTACCTTAGATGGTAAAGAACTTAAAGAACCCATGAATATTTTGCATCTTAAACGTTACTATGCATAAATTTGGTCATTCTTCATCCTTGTATATATTTGTTTTCAAAAAATTTTATATTTCTTTCAAATTTATAAAAATCCAAAAACATCAAAAATATTCATAATCTTCAAAACTATCTATTGCATTTATTTAAAGCACTTGTTAAATTTTTTTTATGCTCAAAATCAAAAAAATAAAACCAAAAATCAAAATAATGATAAAAATATAATAACAACTATATGCTTGACTCTTTCGAAACCCAAATAAAGAAGAAAGCGAGAGTCAACAGTCTCAAAACTTCTCAAAAGTGTTTATATATATTTTCTTACAATTATTGCAGTTATATGTTTTAAATTATTTTTGGATAAATTAGCATTTATTTGGCATCCCTCACTTGCACACTCACAACAATAAATATCTTGATTTTATCTGGCATGATTACTAATCTCTCTTATATCAAAGTTCACAAAATTCAATTAAATAAAGTTTGAGCATAGAGAATTGATCTTGTTATTTACTTAAACCAAGCACATCTTTTCACAATAAAATGATTATATTTGTAATTTCCATGTTTTGCTACATAGTAGAACTGATTTCTTGAGCGAAAAGTTTCCCCTGCTATCCTATCATGCACATGGTCTAGAATCTTTGAGAATTGGCAAAAGGACAAGCTCACCCCTACCCGAAATAAAAATCCCTTGCTCTACAGCTAATCCGAGCAAGTATCCCTAGCAAAGAAAAAGAAAAGAAAAGTTCAAGAAAAAGAAAAGAGAAAAGAAAAATGTTATTTCAGCAATGTTCCAAGCATTATCAAGCAAAAGAAATACAAAAAGAAAAATAAGCAAAGTTCAAAAGAAAGCAAGAAAGCAATAAAATCCCTTTCCCTACCCTTTGAAAAGAAAAGAAGGGTTGATGAGCTTGAATCCCTGGAATTCTCAATTATTCGAAAACCGTGAGGTAAGCCCCATAACAGGTGGTTTGTGCCCAACCTCGCTTGGCCTTGGGTAACTCCTAGCGTGGTGATATGTCCGTCACATTAGCGACCTTCTTTTGTACGAGACCTATGTCCGCTTATGGATTAGCTAGCTCTTGATAATCCGACCTACATAGTAGCCTAGTATGGTTATATGCATCTACATCATGGATAATGAACACTTATTTGGTTTCTTCAAATCACTTGTATCATAGTACCTTGCTCAAAACTCGGTAAAAGAACAATGCAATTGCACACACATTTGTATTTGAGAGATTTTGTGTATCATTATGATAAATCAAGATCGGAAATGAATTCACATATGCACATGGGATTCCTTATAAATCTAACTTTTGTCTTCAAAATAATTTGAAATATTATTTTTTGCAACTTGTTTGGAATAAATCAAGTACAATTGTTTACCATACAGACAACTATATAATACAAAAATCAAAAATTTCTTTCAAAATATACAATAAAAAACATATACATATATATCTGGTTGACTTTCGCGACGATGGTATAGTTTCAAAACCAAAATTGGAATTTTATGCCTAGCGCAAGTCCTCATTTTCATATTTTCTATTTCTTTTCAACAAAAATCAACCATGCAATAAAACTATCTTTTTTGGATTTTCGCGATGATGGTATGAGTCTATACCTACATATTCTATGCCTAGCGCAAACCATTGTAACAATTTTATTCCCCATTTATTAAAAATCATGAAAACCATATGACTTAATTCATTATGTTACACAAATTATGCTTTTCAAAAGCAAACACATTTTCATTATTTCATGTCATTATGTCAACCTTCAATTTTGCAATGATGGTATAATTCCTAAAGAATTATCCAAAAAATTTATCATACTTAGGAATTTATGCCTAGCAAAAATCATTTTAAAACATTATTTCATGCACAAATATTTTTTATAAAAATCTGAAAACAAACCATCATCATCACCATTTGCACTATTGCACCAAAGTCTTAAGACAGTTTCTTAAGCACTCTTTTACTTTTTAACAATATTTCTATAAATGGGACTAGCTTGACGACCGAGTGAGCAACGACTCCATGAAATGGTCTATAATAGCGACAATGTCCTTTGAAATTATTGTTAGAAGTCTCTTTTTATTTTTACATTTCATTACAACAAATCAAATTGTTACATCGATTATTTCATTTAAAATATTACACGCATGACATTCAAATTATAATATTCCCAACGACATAATTACATCCAATTATCAAATCAATCAATCAAAACATTAAAAGCATCATAAAAATACATAAGACAAGTCATATGATCAAAAATATCTCATCTATATATATCACAAATATATGTACATCATCAAAACTGGATTGGTATGCCACAATCTGAACCTCGGCATACTCAATCCTCTATCAACAAAAACAAATATAATACAATGTCAGTGTCCAGCCCTCTAGCCTCGAGAGCCCCTCGAGCTCTCTGCCTCATCTCCTCCCCCGCCCCGAGGTGGACGAGGTGGCCCCATCGCCGTCTGTGTAGTCCTCGTCCTCGACCGGGACGTGGTCCTCGATGACCCGATCCTGATCGGATCTGCGATGTTAGCTGGCAGGGGTAGTCTATCCGCCTCTGGCACCAACTGGAAGTATAATGTCTGGTAAAATGTCAGCTGGGCGATAGCCCGTGTCAACTCCCCAGAGCTCGCCCCTCCGCCCCGTGCCCTGAGGCGTGCAATCTCATCCCGCAGCTATGACACCTCAGCCCGGTGTCGTGCAGCCGCATCCTGTAGCGTCTGCACCTGGGCTTGCAGATGATCTCTCTCCGCCCGGAGAGTAGCCATCTCGCTACTCTCTCCTGTATCCACACCCTTGCCCTTATCGAGCGATGGTGGCCTCTGTGGAGATGGGGGTCTCGCCTCCCTCCTCTCCCTCTCTCTCTGTCGCGGCCGCTCCCGTGCCTGTGGCCTCCTCGCCTCTCTCCCGCCGTGACCCTGGGCTGCCTCCATCGCCGCCCGGCGCCGCCTCCCTATCCGACGCACAACCGCATGGATCGGACCCTGTGCCCTCGTCATCCGAGGAGGGCGGATGCCTACGTACCGTGCATCGTAGCCATCGGCTACTCTTGCGTCATCCCCATCCACCGGCTGGATGGGGGCATCATCTGTGTCCTGGCTCCAAAACCGCTGCATGTCGGGAGCCCCGCTAACCGTAGTGTTATCCCGGATAGTCCGAGAAAACTCGTAATCTCTGAGGGATGGGATCCCCTGCTGTAGACCGAACTGCCTCAAAACTCGATCGTACCTATGGAGCTCCACCTCTCCCCTCTCCATCCTCAGCCAGCAAACTCGCCTAACGCGAGCCAACTCCTGTCCATCCTCTGGCCACCCTGGATGCTCCCTCCATGGCCTCCAGGTGATCTGGTCCGGGACTAGGTCATCCAATAGCCTCCGGGACATCGGCAAGTCGATATGTCGTTGTGCCCCTCTTCGAAGCCACCAATAGAAGACTCGGGGCCTCTCCCCGTCAACCCCTATCGGAGGAAGCCCTACCGGCCTCCGCACCGCAATGTGCTCCCAACACCAAACCTATAGTAGCGATGTCATAACTAGACATCGGTCGCCCTTGTACACGACCCCATACAGGATCCTGTACAATCGGCATAGTACAAAATTGCCCCATGAGAACCTGTACCCGTGGTCCCGCATATCGTAGATCACATCTACGAGCATCCACGGCACCCTGCACCCGCTCTGGTGGCACAGCAGAAGTCCACCAACTACTCCAGCTAGAACCCGTGTGAGTGTAGATGCCCCAGGCATCTGGCGTAGTGCCTCGATGTTAACTCCGCCCTTCTCTAGGGCGAAGCTCGGGTCACCGCACAGCCGTCCCATAGCACGGCCCTGATTGGCCGTAGGAGTAATCAGTCGTCCTTGTATGGGGATTCTCAGAATCCTCCATACATCCTCCAAAGTGGGAGTCATCTCCCCTGTAGGTAGCCGAAAACATGAAGAGCCCGGATACCACCTCTCTGCTAGGGCCGTCAGTAGCCCCATGTCCGTAGAAACTTGTGGCATTTCCGCCACATGCAGTAAGCCGGCCTGTGCTAGCTGATCCCGCTCTGCCTGTGTAAGAGCGGCCAAGTCATCTCTCAACCCGCCGTATTTCCATTCTCTCGCTCTTTAGTAATCCTCTCTCCAAACATAAACAACAAAACAACAAGCAATCATTAATAAACAATTCAAGTAATCAATAATGCAAGTTAAAAGTTCAATTTTGTACAATTGATGATATCGCCCACTATTGGACGATATCGTCCCAAATTTGAGCATAATCGTCTCCGATTTCGTAGTTCGAAATCGTCCCTAATTTGATGAAATCGTCCCCCTTTCGACGATTTTACCCTCGGGAAAAATTGTCGATGACGTCGACGGCCCAAAAATGGCCGCGATGCTCAAAAATCATCTAAAAATTACCTACAAAGCATGTAAAGTTAAATTAAAGCATCATAGATCAGTCTGGACTCTTACCCGTAGACCGCGCCGGACCTCTGTCGATCTGTGCGTCGTCTCCACCATTTTTGCTTCGTAGCTCCAAAAACCCAAAAAATGAACAAGTAAAAATGAATTAGGGTTTTACCCTATTTTTTTTAATTTTATTCAAAAATAATATTTTGCTTTTCGCGTTTTTACCTCAAACGTTCGATTTGGGTAAAAACACGGAGGGGGCACCATAGTAAGCTGTCGTACGATTCGACCAAGAATCGTCGCCTAAAAATGGGAATAATTTTTGCTTTCTCGTAGATTGAGAAGAACTCATCTTTAACGCATTTTCTTCGAAAAATTCGCTAAAGAGGGGGCAAAATGTAGCACCCTAAAATTGGCGCAGTAAAAATTACAATAATTACATTCACCTTAGTAAATAATTTAAAATTCAAATTTAACCTCCCAAACCGCCCGTTAACCGTCGGGAAATCCGTTTCCCCCTTTTTCGCGCCATTTTTAGAGGTTGTTTTGACCGTTTGACGATATCGTCGCCGATCAGACGATATCGCCCTAGATTTGACGATTTCGTCTGGACTAGGACGTCCAGACGATCTTGTCGCAAAACTGATTTTGCAAAGTTGGATTCTGTTCCAACGGGTCTCCAATCTGGGCAGAAGCGTGTCTGCGCCGTTGGGACCCTCCCCCGTTGGAGATCTCCCAAATTGGGATGATCTCCAACCTCCTAACTACTCCCCTAAGCCTATTTAATCCTAAACTATTCCTTTAGCACCCCCCTGGCCGAAATTCTCTGCAAGTTAACTCCATTCACGTTAAATCATCCCTATTCTTCATTTGCACTAGTTCCATATCAATTTTGTTGCAGGTACATCACTGTTCTTCAGTCGGAGCCAGCACCTATCGTCGCCGACGAACCTGTTTAGATCGGAGGCGAACCTGTCGAATTCGAGGCGATTTCGTATCGATGCGAGATGATCTCGATCGCAGTCCGTATTAAGGCAATCGCGTTCGAAGTTTGCCTTTCTCAACCTTTTCTCTGTCATTTTATTCCGCAAATTAGATAGTCTATTCAGGTGTTTTATGTTATTTTGCATTTGGAGTTCACCCATTTAGATTAAGTGCATAATTAAATCCTAATTATCATCTAATTAGCATGATTCATTTCTGTCTCCGTGTTTAAGTTTCAGTTTGATAACATTGCTGCCATTTTATATCATTTCCTCTCGTTAGCACTCGTAGTACTTTTTGTATTTTGCATCTATTTTCGGTTTTGCAGGTCTCTGAAGAATTCGTCAGATCTCAACGATCTTGTCTGATTGCAGACGATTCTGTCGAATCTTAGACGATCCAGACTGCTTCAACATCAAAATCTTCTTCAGACATCCGGATCAGGTATTCCTCATTTGCATTCTGTAATCTCTCTGTTTTCTGTCTTTAAACTTGTTTTCTGTATTCATGGAATTTGCATTTTCATATAGATTAATCTAGATTCATTCGGCCAAACCTAGGATATGAATGCTTAAGGTTAAAAATGAACACACTAAAACACATTCCAAAACCTAGGCGTGGAAGCTGCCGTTAAATGTTTCCCGGTGAACCCACCATCCGTCGAAAAATCATCAAAATACACCTCCCTTGAGAGGCGGGACCTTCGCAAAGTCCTCTCAGTCTGAGGTACCGCGACATCCTTTTCCCATCCTCCTTCCAAGCACGGATCCAATAGCCTGAAGGTAGGGATGCGAAAAATTTGGAGCGATACAGGAATCATGCGCCTAATGTTCAACCTAAGCCTCCTTATAATATTAATGAACAATTATCAAATACTATAGCTAGGATTTCCCTTTTGGACCTTTTAAGATCTTCTCTACCCATAGGGATGAATTATCTCACTTACAGCGCCACAAATATTCCCCTGTCCAATACTATCATAACTCGGAATTTGTATTGCGTTCGAGTATACACAACATAGTTTACATAAGGATAACCCCTTATATATTATTGCCCTAATTGGGGATGTAGTCGTTAAATGAGTCTTGATTGATAATGGTTCATCTTTAAACATATGCACTTTTGACTTCTACCAAAGATTTGGCTTTAGAAGTGATGAAATGAAAAGAACTGATATGATCATAAAAGCCTTCAATGACGAAACACAAGAAACATGTGGAGTTATTACTATCCCCTTGCAAGTTGGTCCGAGAACCTTAGACACGACCGTGTTTATTGTACATTGCCTTGCATCATACAATATACTTTTGGGTCGCCCTTGGATCAATGCAATGCGAGTTGTTCCCTCAACTTTACATCAGTGTGTTAAATTCGAATTTAAAAATTAGTTGGTTACCATTCATGGTGATCCTAGACCCTTTGATATGTGTGCTTTGGCAGAACCGGTTGGAGTTCAATTTTGCCCTGCTCTGTCATCCACACATCCTAATTCTCATCAACCGTATAAACATGTGAAACACACACCCATAACATCATCTACTCTTTCCCCATCAACTACACCTCTACATATAGCTCAACCATATTCCGAACAAACCACATTAGGATCTCGAAAAGATCCTAAAACTACAACCAATGCTTCTTGTTTTACTCCTATAACTTCCATACCTATAGACTCATCCATCGATATCTCTATAACATCTACATCCACTACAAGCATCCTTTCCACATCCGACAATGTAGGAAATGTTCCTTCTACCTCTTATGCTCTTACTGATGAGCTCTTACCCGATTTATCTAAAATTCTTATATCAGAAAAAACAAACACTGCCATGCAAGATTCCCTTATTTTAAATAAACTCCCACCCTCTCCTCGTACCTTGGGCCTCCCACAACCTATGGGAAGTATTTACCAAGTCGGGAGTTGTGCTTTTATTTATAAGGGATATGACTGGGGAAGAATACCTAGAAACATCAAGACACATTGTGATGGATATGCTAGATGCTATTTTGCTAATGAGTATATTAAAGCTAAACCCATAATGCTTAAATTGGGATATAAAGGGAAAGGTTTGGGACCTTTCCAAAATGGTATGAAAGAACCTTTTGAGGTAGAACCATGGCCTGCCCGATGTGGTGTGGGCCTATTTCCTAGTAAAGGTCAGCCCTTCCCATTTGAGGATGATGACCACCTCATATGTTACCAAGATTATCTGGATAAACGGGATGTCTTGCATTTAATAATTCTCTTACATGTAATATGCTATCCATAGCTTACCCTGAGATGATTGCCGAATCCGACGATGAGTTGGAGGGGGATATCTTTCATGATGTCTCCATTGAGGAATTGTTACATAACGGATTTTATTTTGATGGCTCTATACCTAGTATAGCCCAGCTTGAGGCCACGACTCCTCAAGATGAATTATCCAAGCTAACCTTGGAAGAATTACAAGAATTAGGTGTTTCACCCACCCCACCTAATTTTGAGAGAGATCTACATATGGAAGTAGAAAACATCATAAAAATTAACATTGGAACCAAAGATAACCCTCACATAATCAACATTGGATCGGAATTGAGTCAAGAAAAACAAGATAAATACATTGCATTCCTTAAACAATATGAAGACGTCTTTGCTTGGACATATGAAGATATGCTAGGATTAGACCCTTCTGTAGTTATGCATCACCTAGTAGTCCATCCGGATGCTAAACCTGTTAAACAAAAACTTAGAAAAATGCATCCTAAAGTGGCCTTACTAGTCAAAGGAGAATTAGAAAAACTCTTAAATGTTATTTTTATACAAGCCATTGATTATGCTGAATGGATCTCAAATGTAGTTCCAAGTAACTAAGAAAGAAGCCACTAAAGTTAGGGTTTGCACAGACTTCAGAGATATTAATGTTGCATGCCCTAAAGATGATTTTCCTCTTCCCAACATGGATCAGATCATTGACTTTATCGCTGGGAGTGGAATGATATCCCTAATGGATGGATTTTTTGGTTATAATCAGATCAGGATAGCTCCTGAAGATCAGGCTAAAACAGCCTTTATTACCCCTTGGGGGACCTTTTGTTGGAAAGTGATGCCATTCGGTTTAAAGAATGCAGGTGCAACATATCAACGAGCCATGACTTATATCTTTCATGATATGATGCATGATATTCTACATGATTATGTAGATGATATTATAGCTCGTTCCATCAAAGAAGATGATCATTTAGATGACTTGAGAAAAGTATTTGATCGGTTAAGGGAGTATCTTATCCGATTGAATCTAGCTAAATGTATATTCGGAGTTAAGTCCGATAAATTATTAGGGGTTATAGTTTCTTTACGTGGCATTGAAATTGACCCTCTCAAGATCGCGGCTATCACTGATATGCCCGCACCCACAAATATATCAGAATTACGAAGTCTACAAGGTAAGCTTCAAGCTATTCGTCGCTTTATTGATAAGTTGGCAAACAAAACCGGACCCTTTCTTAAGCTTCTTAAGAAAGATGTCTCTTTTCATTGGGACGACGAATGTCAGGAAGCATTTGAACTCCTCAAACAATATCTCCTTAAACCACCGATGCTTTCACCACCTAGATCTGATCGTCCATTTATTTTGTACATTTTTGCTTTCGATTTTGCCTTAGGAGCTATGTTAGCTCAACTTGATGATGAGAAGAAAGAACGTGCTAATTATTACATTAGTAGAACCTTAATCAGTTATGAAACTCGCTATACCATATTAGAGAAGTTATGTCTAGCAATCGTATTTTCTACACAGAAACTACGACATTATATGCTCAGCCAAAAAACGTATGTTATTGCCAAATTCGACCCTTTGCGATATCTCATGAGTCGACCGTACTTATCTGGTCGCACAACAAAGTGGGTTCTTGCGCTAAGCGAGTTTGAACTCACGTTTATAGGACAAAAGTCTATTAAGGGTCAAATCATAGCAGATCAATTAGCTGCTGCACCCTTAGAGTCTACCCATCCCCTCATCATTGAGTTTCCCGATGAATGCCTTAAAATAGAGGCAGACCATCCAGAGCAATGGTCCCTATACTTTGACGGAGCCCGATGTATGAGTGGGGCTGGTGCAGGTATTATTTTAATATCTCCACAAAAACATCTTATACCTCTATCCTTCAAACTAACATTTGCTTGTACTAATAACACTGCTAAATATGAAGCTCTTATCCTTGGATTACGAGCTGCTTTAGCGCTAAAAATTAAAAATTTATTGGTTTTTGGTGACTCTCAACTTGTCATAAATCAAATCAATGATGTTTATCAAACCCGAGATGATAAATTGCGTCCATACAAAGCATATGTCTTACAATTATTATCTTTGTTTGATCAAGTTACCTTGGAAGCTATTCCTTGAACTAGCAATCGTGCGGTTGACGCTATGGCTGTAGCTGCATCTCTTTTGCCCTTGGAGTTAGATGACGAATATGCTACCATCATTATTCATCGACTCTAGGAACCCGCTTCAAGCAAATCATGCTTAGAACCTTTGGATGTGTTTCTAATCAACGAAACTACTCCTGAACATTGGTACACTGATATATTTAATTTTCTGCAAAATGGAACCTTCCTTGAAGGTTGTAATAGTAACCAGCGTAGGTTATTACGTAGACGAGCAAGTCGCTTCGTGATTATTGGTAATACCTTGTATAGGAGATCTTTTGAAGGCATCCTATTGAGATGTTTGAATCTAGAAGAATCTAGATCAGCTTTGAGTGAAGCCCACAATGGATCTTGTGGGGGGCATTTTAGTGGTAGCGCCATTGCTAAAAAGCTCCTTAGGATAGGATATTTTTGGCCTACCATGGAGAATGATGCACATGCTTATGTGCATCATTACGACAAGTGCCTGAAACACGTTGACCTTGTCCATGCACCCGCACAAGAGCTGTAGGCTATTTCATCTCCTTGGCCCTTTTCAAAATGGGGCTTAGACATCATTGGAAAAATCAACCCCGTGTCATCTGATGGACACAAATTTATCATAACCGCCACTGAGTATTTCACGAAGTGGGTTGAAGCTATGCCATTAGCTTCTTGTACTGGAACCCAAGTTTCCAAGTTTATTTTTAATCAAATTATTTGTAGGTTCGAAATCCCTGCAAATCTCATTTCAGATAATGGAACTTGTTTCAAAAATAAAGATGTTAAGAAATTATGTCAAAAATATAAAATTCAACATCGTTGGTCCACTCCCTATTATCCTCAGGGTAATGGCCAAGCAGAAGCATCTAATAAAACATTAATCAAAATCCTCAAAAGACTGGTCAATAAATCTAGCCGAGATTGGCATATTCAATTATATCCTGCTTTGTGGGCTTATCGAACTAGCGTTCGTACTCCCACAAGCACTTCCCCCTTTGTTTTGGTCTATGGTGCTGAAGCCGTTTTTCCCTTTGAATTAGAAGTTCCTTCTTTGGCTCTACTACTTCAAGATACTGAAGTAGGAGATGAATATCATGCTGGCAGACTTAGTCAGCTGGAACTCCTAGATGAAAAGTGCATCAATGCTTTGGAGCATCTTCGTGCCTACCAAAACAAGCTTAAGCGAGCATACCTCAAGAAATTTCATCATCGATCCTTTGAGATCGACGACCTTGTCTTAAAAGAAAATCAAAAAAATACTAATGCAACTAAAGACCTTAAAGGTAAATTTGAGCCCAACTGGCTCGGACCATATGTCATCACTGCTAAATTTGGATCGGGAGCATATCGATTAGCTACCTTAGATGGTAAAGATCTTAAAGAACCTATGAACATTATGCATCTTAAACGCTATTATGCATAAAAATCTGGTCATTTCATCATTGTATATATTGTTATTTTGCATATTGTTTCATTTTAGTCATTCATATAAAAATTTCAAAAACAATCACATTGTGTATCTTTTCAATTCATAAATTAAAAATAAAAATAAAATCAAAACATAAAAAAACATCAAAATCGTCAAAATATTCAAAAACATATTTTATTTTCATACCTGTCAATTCTTGAAGTATTGCAGTTATATTTTTAATTATTTTGGATAAATTAGCATTTATTTGGAATCCCGCACTTTCACATTCACATGAATAAATATCTTGATTTTATTTTGTATGATTATTAATCTCTCTTATATCAAAGTCCACAGTTGAATTAAATAAAGTTTTGAGCATAGAGAACTGATCTTGTTATTTACTTGAACCAAGTATATCTTTTCACATTAAAATGATTTCATTGCAAATTCAATATGATGCTACATAGTAGAAATGGTTTCTTGAGCGAAAAGTTTCCCCTGCTATCCTATCATGCACATGGTCTAGAATCTTTGAGAATTGACAAAAGGACAAGCTCACCCCTACCTAGAATAAAAATCCCTTGCTCTACAGCTAATCCGAGCAAGTATCCCTAGCATAGGAAGAAAAAGAAAAGTCAAAGAAAATGAGAAAAAGAAAAATATCATTTTGTACCATCGCAGCAATATTTCAGCATTATCTCAAGTTCCAAGCAAAATACAAAAAAAAAAAAAAAAGAAGCAAAAGAGAAAAGGCAAAAGCAAAATGCAATAAATCCCTTTCCCTACCCCTTGAAAAGAAAATAAGGGTGAATGAGCTTGAATCCCTGGAATTCTCAATTATTCAAAAACTGTGAGGTAAGCCCCATAACAGGTGGTTTGTGCCCAACCCGCTTGGCCTTGGGTAATCCCTAGCGTGGTGATATGTCTGTCACATTAGCGACCTTCTTTTGTACAGACCTATGTCGGCTTATGGATTAGCTAGCTCTTGATAACCTAACTTACATAGTAGTCTGGTACGGTTACATGCATATAAATCATGGTCAACGAACATTCATTTGGTTAATTCAAATTACTTGTATCAAATTATCTTGCTCAAAATTGGTGAACGAACAATACAATTGCACACACATTTGTATTTGAGAGATTCTCTATCATTATGATAAATCAAGATCGGCAATGAACTCACATATGCACATGAGGGTTCCTTACAAATCTACATTTGTCTTTGAGATAATTTAAAATATTTCTGCAACTCTTTTGGAATAAATTTTATTCTTATTTCAGAACATTTGTTTAGTATAAAAACAATTACATACATTGTTTTCAAAAATCCAAAATTCTTTTAAACAACATATTACAAAATCTAGTAAATAAAGTCAAGTTATATATTATTATTTTCTGTTTATCTCAAAATCAAAAATCAATCATGCAATAAAACTAAAATATCAATTTCTTCTTTGGATTTCGCGATGATGGTATAAGTCTATACCTATAATTCTATGCCTAGCGCAAACCATTGTTCTAATTTTATTTTCCCATTTATTTTAAAAAAATTCATAAAAACATATGGCTTACATCATTATGTTACACAATTGTGCTTTAAAAAGAACGCAAACTTATTCTATTTCATGTCATTATGTCAACATTCAATTTTGCAACCATGGTATAATTTCTAAGGAATTGTTCAAAATTTTATCACACTTAGGAATTTATGCCTAGAAAAATCATATTTCTTTTATATGTCATGCATAATATTTTTATGAAAATCTGAAAACAAATCATCACCATCATCACTCCCATCATCACAACACAAAGTCTTAAGACAGTCTCTTAAGCACTCTTTTACTTTTAACAATATTTCTATCCTGGGATTAGCTTGACGACCGAGTGAGCGGCGACTCCATGAAATGGTCTATAACAATGACAATGTCCTTTGAAATTATTGTTAGAAGTCCCTTTTATTTTTCATCAAATCACACCAAAACAACCAATTGTTTACATCAGATTATTTCATTTAAATTTTACAACATGACATAAAATTATAATATTTCTAAAATGACATAATTACATGAATCATCAATAATCAATCAAAATTCAACATTAAAGCATCATACAAACATATAAACAAGTCATATCATCAAAAATACCATATATATATCAACAAATTATGTACATCATATCAAAACTGGACTGGTATGCCACAATCAATAGCCTGGCATACTCAATCCTCTCAAAAAAATATATAATAAAAAATACAATCTCTGTGTAGTGAGCGTCTAGTCTCGAGAAGCCCTCGAGCTCTCAGCCTCGTCTCCTCTCCCACCCTGAGGTGGAGGAGGAGGCCCCATCGAGGTCTGCCCTATGTCGTGGGTCCTCGACATCGATCGTGAGGATGTCCTCGATGATCCCATCCTGATCGGCCCCGTAATGTTGGCTGGCAGCTGTAACCTCTGGCTCTCTGGAACCATCTGGTAGTATGCTCCTTGGTAGAATGTAGTCTGAGCCATAGACCATGCCAACTCCTGCATGCTCGCTCCTCCGCCCCGAGCTCTGAGTCGTGTAGCCTCATCCTGTAGTGTCTGCACCTGAGCCCGGAGGCGGGCAACCTCAGCCCGAAGAGCCGTCGTCTCGCTGCTCTCCCCTACCTCGACACCCTTGCCCTTATCGAGCGATGGTGGTCTCTCCCCCTGCTGAGAAGGGACTCCCCTCTCCCTCCTCCCTGTCTGTTGTGGTCTCTATGGAGCCCGTGCCATCCTCTGGCATCTCTCCTGTGGAGACCGTCGTTGCTCTCTCCCGTCGTGACCCCGTGCTGCCTCAATAGCAGCCTGGTGCCACCTCCCCATCCGTTGCACAATAGCATGCATCGGACCCTATGCCCTCATCATCCGAGGAGGGCGGATGCCTGCGTACCAGGCATCGTATCCATCGGCAACCCCAGCATCGTCACCATCCACTGGCTGGATGGGGGCATCATCTATGTCTTGACTCCATAACCGCTGCATGTTTGGAGCCCCGCTCAGTGTGGTACTATCCCAAATAGTCTGAAAGTACTCGTAATCCCTGAGAGAAGGGATCCCCTACTGTAGATCGAACCAGTAACAATGAACAGTAACAATGAATTAGGGTTTTACCCTATTTTTCTTAATTTTATTTAAAAACAACTTTTTTTTAATTTTTGCTTTTTCGCATTTTTACCTCAAATGTTCGATTTGGGTAAAAACACGGAGGGGGCACCATAGTAAGCAGTCGTATGATTCAACCTAGAATCGTCGTCTAAAAAATTGAGTACATTTTTGCTTTCTCGTAAAATGGGAAGAACTCGTCTTTAACGCATTTTCTTCAAAAAAATTGCTAAAGAGGGGGCAAAATGTAGCACCCTAAAATTGGCACAATTAAACCTTAGTAAAAAGATAAAAATTCAAATTTTAACCTCAAACCGCCCGTTAACCGCCTGTTACCCACTTTCCTCGTTTTTCGTGCCATTTTTAGGATTTTTTTTACCGTTGGATGATATCGTCTAAGATCAGACGAAATCGTCCCAGATCTGACGAATTCTTCTGGAACAGAACGTCCAGACGATTTCGTCCCAAAACCAAATTTTCATAATTAGCTTATGTTTCAACAGCCTCTCTAACCTGGGCAAAAAGCGTGTCTATGCAGTTAGAGTCTCCCTCGTTGGAGATCACCCAAATTTGGATGATCTCCAACCTCCTAACCTCTCCCTAATCCTATATAAACTAGGATTTTTCTAGTTTATCCCCCTGATTGACCCCTTGAACCCCCTAGCTGACGGATTTCCCTACAGATTTAGTTCCTTATACTTTAAAGCATCCTCGCACCATCGTTTGTATTCTGTATTTCATGTTTTCTTGCAAGAATTTTACTATTTTTTAGTCGAAGCTAGCTCAAATCGTCGCAAGCGATTCCAAGTGATTTTGGACGATCCTGTTGAAAAGCGCAGATGATCTCGTACGATTGGAGGCGATCTCGACTGTAGTCCAGATTGGGGGCAATCAGAGTCCTGAGTTTGCATCTCTTTATTGTTTTCTGCATTTCTTTATACATTATTTTAGTTATTATATTTATGCATCTTGGAGTTCACCTCATTTAGGATAACCGCATGATAAAGTTAAAATCAATCATTAAATCTACTGCATTTCTCTTATCTGTTATTTGCATTTATTATTTAGGCATGTTTGCTATTATTTCTATCATTATCCTTTGCTTTTGCAGTGGCATCTTTGGTATTTTGTATCTATTCTTGTGATTGCAGGTTTTTGATGAATTCATCAGATTGACGACGATCTCGTCTGATCTCAGACGATTACGTACAAGTTGAGACGATCTGGACTGCTACAAAACTCAGAATCTTCATCAGACATCTGGAATCAGGTACATACTGTTCTAGTTAGCATATTCTCTATGTTTAGCATTCATTCTTGTTTTTTGTATTCATCTAAATTTGTATTGGCATATAGAATAGTTTAGATTCATCTTGGCCAAACCTAGGAATTGAATGATTAAAGCGCAAAATGAACACATCAAACTTACTATCAACCTAGGTGTGGAAACTGCCACTCAAAAGTTTCCTGGTGAACCCACCATCCGTCAAAAATTCACCCTTATACCCCTCCCTCGAGAGGCGGGACCTTCAAAGGGCCTCTTAGTCCGAGGTATTGTCCCATCCTTCTCGCATCCCCCTTCTGGGCGCGGATCCTATAGCCTAAAGGTAAGGATGCAAAAAATTTGGAGCGATACACCCTTCCTTCAAGATCTCTCTTACAAATATCTAACTTTCTTTGTAATTGAAAAGGTACCCATTTGCTCAAGAATTTTGGTTCCATTTCTTTCCAAGTGCACTTCGGATTGGTCCTAACAAAGCTTTCTACCCATTGTAAAGCTTTACTCAAAAAAAAATTGAAAGAAAAAGCATAACTTCATGCTTTTATCATATTAATATTTTACTATTTTCAACCAATCTCTCACATCCATATCATTTGTTCCAAAAACTTTTGAAGTGCCATAGTTGATTCCCTAGTGCAAACTAATATTTTTTGACAATATATATCTTGCCCTAATGCAAAGTAGGATTTTATAAAAATATATATCTTCCCACCGATTAGAAGCTAAAATTCCACATAGACAACTAGATTTGCAATTTTTCTTCCAAAAAAATGAATCACAATTGATTTGCTTACCCGAACTAGCACATTTTATCTTCCAAAAATTTTGTGATTTGAAAAATTATCACTATCCTTGTTCTATATAGCTGACTTCAAAAGGTTATATCTCCCTCAATACTAATTTGATTCCTTTATATGACCACTCATTTTAAATCTCTTCAAATTCTACATAAAATGATCTAAGAACCATATGAATCGGATAAACTTTCACAAAGATATGGCTCCTAAAAGATGAGACATTTTTCAAAAATAAATTTGCCCTAATTCTGCAATTCCACACAATAAAATACTTTTCTAGAATTGTTGCTCTAATACCATTTTTTATGAAACTTTATTTTCATTAACATAATTTATTCACCACTATGCATAAATATCAAATCATTCATCCACAAATAATTATCCATAATAACAATCCACACAAGAGATAGAGATAGATAATACCCTTAAAATAGGGAAACAACAATAATAATCCTTAAGAAAGGAATAACTCCACAAGATCTCCCAAGATGAGAGTTCCACTTAAGGAGGGCATAGTTCCATAAGCCACTTTGTGGGTAAAGATGATTACATATGATTGATCTCCATGATGATTACAATGACAAATATCTCTTCTTTATATATCCATATTCTAATTCTACGTTGGGGAGCTGACCACTAATATATTTTTTATAATATGGATGAAGGGGTTTTAAAAGGTGCCCCAAACCTTTTACAAGAGTGGATAAACCAACCAAATGGAAACAAGGAATAAAGATATCAACATAGCCAACCAAAAAGGATCCACAAAAGAGATAAACAATAAAGCTACATAATAGTCGAGGAGGACAAACAACAAATTTTCCTAGGGGATCTCTACTATTGTAGATTAGATCCATTTGAAAAAAAAATTATCTCCTCAATATTTCATTTTCTATTTGATTTAATTCATTTGGGAAATCCTCCTACCAAATTGTGCATCTTTCCTACAAAAGTCCCAGGTTTTCTAAACAATCTGTCGATCTATTTATCTCCCTTTAAACATGCTTAATCTCAACTGATTCGAGGGTTAAAATATGTCTTTGTTTTTCAACAAGTTCATTTGTGATCATCCAATAAAGGACCTAAACACCTCTGAGTATATTAATGATATTGAGGAAATCCCCTTCAATAATTACCTTCTTGCCATTCAAAATTTCCAATTGACAAACCCCTTGAAAGAGAGCTCGTGCCTCCGCAAAATGATTGGTTTGATGATCCAAATTTTTAATGAAAGCCAAAAAAATCCTCCTGTCAGAGTCTCCAAACAATCCCCCCATACCAACTAGTTTCAAGTGCCCTTTAGAAGCTCCATCAAAATTTAGCTTCAACTAGCCTAGAGGAGGAGGTTTTCAAATAGTAGTATGTCCATCTAGAGCTTCAGGGCAATGTTCGGGAGAATAATCTCTAAATCGAAGATTTGATTCCACCACCAACTCCTCAATGGAAGTGGCCTTATTTAAATAAATTTCATCCACATTCTCAACAATGGCAACAATAGCATGAAGTTCCACAAACTCAATCAGATGGGAGATATTTTAAAATCTCTAGAATTCCTCTCCTTCCAAATACACCACCAAACATGAGGTAAACCAAAGTACCAAAAAGCTTGAATATGTGAAGTTAGAAATGGAGACCATTGAACGATCAAGTTAGACAACTTTGAGAAAACCCAAACCACACTTACGGTCCTCAGGAACTAGGAGAAGGAACAATCAAACAATAGATGCACAGGTGATTCTTCAGCACTACCACACAGGTAGCATCTGTTTGGAATAACCAATAACCTTTTCTACAAATTATCCAATGTAAGGCACTTACCTTGAGGTGTTAACCAAAATAAAACATTAAATTTTGGGGTAAGACCCTTCAGTCAGATATTACTAACAGGAAACCAGGTATCAAAGGGAACATCTAACAGTATGTAGGCCAACTTAATAAAAAATCAACCATCCTTCTCAGCCCCCCACACCAATCTATCTAGCCTATCCTGGTTAGAAATAACCATCCACTTTAGGATATCCATAAGATATTTTAACGCAATTTCTTCTTCCTATGAAATCCCCATAAAAACAAAAATTTTCTATCATTAATAGAGACAACGAAGTCACATGCCTTTGACTTGAAAGCTTGGCTTGTGATTGGTTCCACTAGACTCAGGTGAGGATATGATTCTAAATATTATAATACAATCAACCTTGGGTTTTGTGTGGCCCATGCCAGCCCTTATATAATATAATAATATATCCCCAAATATCTATTCATAGGTACCCTAACAATAATTCTAGTGTTGAGATGTTATGGTTGGTATAGTTGTGAGTGACTAGATTGGTAAAAACAAACATTTATTTTATGAAAGAAGTGTTGTATTTGGGTTGCATGATCAATTGTATTTGACACTCTTCATTATTATATTGAGAAAAAAAATATCAAAGATCATAAGAAGAAACATTTATATTATGTGAAAATCAAGTAGGAAATAAGACAAGAAATAAGTTGAAGCTCAAAAGAGAGATGCTAGATAAAGTTCTTTATTTTCTAGTAGTAAGTAAATATGGAGAATTATCAACACTTGAGTGAAACTTAAAATGGTTCTTATAAAAGCTAATATTTGTGATGATAGCTTTAAGAATGGTATTATATTTTATGTTTATTTTGTGAATATGATATACAAGGTATTAACCACTCTTGACATGCTTAAGAATGAGTGTAAAAGGCTAAAGAAAACAAATTAAAGGTTGAAGTTTAAGCTTACGATGGCATATGTTTATTATCACACAAGTGACCTTATGTAAAGGAGAGGTTTTTCTTGTGATACTGACAACTTAAACATTGTTGATATTATTGTTGTTTGTATTAAAGATAATCATCCTGATGCCAAAAAAAAGGATGTTCATTATTGTATTGGCCATGGTAAATTTCATGTTGTTAAAAGTGACGATTATGAGTTTGGGCGCTTTGAAAAGCACACCAAAGGTATTGGATCCAAAGTAATAAAAAATGGGATATGATGGAAAATGTTCGGGAAGAAATGTACAGGGCATAAGAAATCCCATAGAGTTGAACATAAGGCCAAAAAATGAAGGCCTTAGTTATGTTGGCCAACCCAATAGTGGAGAAATCAAGTTTATGAAAGGGAAAACCTATGCAGAGGATAAATATTTTAGAGTAATTCATTTTATTCATTATGGTCGATTAGGACATGTGATAACCTAGTGTTGGGATTTGCATCCATGTGATATTTATGAAAAAAAATAATCACTCTAAGAAATATTGTTGGCACAAAGATAAAATGGCAAATGAAATACATGTTGATTATGGAGGAATTAATGTTATAGAATGGAGCAAAGTGAAAGAAATATTGAGTGGATTTTATAGTAGAATGTCTTATTCTCAAAATAGTAGGATAAGATGTAATAGCAAAATTGCATTGTAAGTGATTGTTGGTGACTATTAAGTCTCATTTATGTCCTAGGTTAGGTGGTTGAAAGAGACCATAATGATGGTTATAGTTTAGTAAGGGTTACAATTTATTTATATAAAACCCTTGTTGTAAATGGGTACCTAATTAACCATAAGACCTAAAGAAGCAGGTGGGACCCAACTTCCCTCGGTGTTTTAGAGGTATTAGACAAAACTAAATTAATGGGGTTTTGGAATATAAATTAATTTTGTGCTTTTAGAATTTGATTGTTCTAAATGCTTCTAGAGTGTTGGTGAATCTAGAACATTTAATCTCACCAACACAAGAATATATTAGAAGAAATCAGTGGATGTCTTCTAGAACTTACGATCACCTTCCAAATATCATGTATATATTTGGAGTTGCATGACATTGTGATATTTAGGAACATTGTTGGATTGTATTGAATATTTATATTATTCCTCTTTCTATAGATTTATGTGAGTAGTTTCCTTTTTATTTTCTACAAAAACATACATAATACACTTTAAGATGATAATACCACATGGATGACATTAGTAATGACAACATTGCTCCACTTCAAGGCAATATCAATCTTCTCAACTTTAAGACAATTCATGGCATGTACAAATTTTGCGTTTACTTCATTTGACATGGTCTTTAAACAACCTATTATTGCTTCATTATGAAAACACTTTTCTTAAGATGATATATACTTTTAAAAATAACCTTTGAATTGAGAGTTTCAAATCTTCATTCAAGATGACATGTTCAATGATGCAAATCACACAAAAGATATATTTTTTCAAATAGCTTGAATCTCCCTTGGAATTTAAATGTGATTGGATGATAATAATATGCATCACATCTCAATCATTAAATGACAACTCCAACTTGATTTTGAATGGATAATATTTTGTCTCTCAACTTCAAACCTATAAAGATAAACAAATAAAAATAATAATGTAAAACATTCTCAAATGCAATTGCTTTGGTAGGATATTCCTCCTCATACAAACTTCACTATTGTCATGTCTACAACTCCCAGACTAGTTGGAGAAACATTCTCAAATTTTATAAGGGTGACATAGTGACAAACTATATATTTTTTGTGAAGCTCTACCAT
The DNA here is from genome assembly GCA_028583015.1 of Wollemia nobilis. Lineage (NCBI taxonomy): Eukaryota > Viridiplantae > Streptophyta > Pinopsida > Araucariales > Araucariaceae > Wollemia > Wollemia nobilis. Next base: position 3,081,929 of record JAQPPZ010002072.1, on the reverse strand, counting down.
ACTAGCTAATAATGTAATAGTATTACTTTTTACCATTTCAAGCCACATTTTAAAGCACAAGAATATAAATAAGGATGGGATAGTCTAAGAATTTTAAGAAAGAAGAAATCCATGTTTGGTGATGTAGAATATTTATATAATAGGATAAAAGCATGGTGTTATCACACACATTAGCTACAATCAAGTTTATTGCTTACAAGTCATTGATATGACTTTGAAGGCCTTAAAATGAAATCATATTATATTGTTTTGTAATGAAAAATTATGGAGTAGTAGATACTAGAATGCAAGTTTCAAATATATAAATTTTGTTTAGTTTTATTATAATTACACACACACACCTATCAACTTATGTTTTTATAAGTCTTAGCACAACTTAGGATGCCTCATATGGTTTAATTCATACTATTCTAAAAAATAAACATTGGAATGTAGATTATAGGCATATAAATTTCATTTAGTTTATTGTATTTACATGTATTACATTTATTGTTTATTAAAGGTATGTATGAAAGCAAAAGTAAACTCTTACTCTTAGACAAGTATAAAACAAATTAAATACAAAAATTATAGATCATATCCTTTACACAAGATCTACTTATCTACTTTTATTGTGCATATATATTATAAAAGTTTATTAATATTATGTGTCCCAACATATTTACTCACACAAATTATTCCAATATTTTACATTCTTTAGTTGAAAATATAAAATAAAATAAAAAGTTAAATAGGAACAACAAGAATATATATATTTTTTAACCTATATTTGTATGTGCAAAATACATGTTTACACTAAAGTCTATCATAATAAAAAAATTAGAAACTAAAAACCTTTTATTTAAAGGAGTTATATATTGATAATAAAGTTTGCAAAGTACAAATAGTTTATCCAACAAGTGACTTGGAGGTCACAAGATTACTATCCAAAAGGAGGGACAAAAAACAAAGTAAAACAAAAACTCCCAAAAGCTCCAGAGTTCAAAAGGTGCTAAAAATCCAAATAAAAAAATATCTCCAAATACATAAGGTGTCAAAATTACAAATGATGCTAGAATCACTATGAAGACTAAAAATCCAAAAGTTCTAGAATCACCCAATGTTCCAAGGTTGTCGAGAGGTGTCAGGATCTCTGAAGATGCTAAAATATTGAAAGGCTCTAATATCTCCATCTGCTTTGTTGCTTTCCCTTTCTCGTTTGTCATCACATCTTTGTTGAACTCTTTTCCTTGTAGTTATTAGATTGGAATGCTCTCTTATTATGGCACTATTGGCAAGTTCATTGATGTCTTGTTAAATTCCTGATGAATGTGGGAATATTGCACATGTGTGGTTTTTTGAATCAGTTGTTTCATTTTTCCCAATATCATATGAACTTTTATTAATTTGACCTTTTTCTCCTTGGAGAGAGCATTTATAATGAATTAAAATCCTTGTATATGTGAAAGTGTCTTATCTACTATTCTATTATCAACTCTAGTCCAATCTTGTATGCCAATGCCTTCACCACATTGTTGGAAGTAATTCTAGGTTGATACAATACTTGAGTGCAAGTGCCTCATATTCTTTTATGATCACTTCCCCTATAGTTTCTATACCTAAATTTGATTTATATGCCCTACCAAAGAACATAATAAGACAATGTATCTTTCATGGTGCTATTTCTATTACATTCATGCTAGTTGATATGAACTCTTGAAGATCTAAGTTGTTGATTAGATTTCATTCCTACACGTTCAAGCTTTGTTGATTTTTCTTGTGTTTAAAGGTGGCTTTCAAATTAGTCACTAAGTCTCTAATTATTCTTTCAGTGTGAATACAATTTTTCTCCTTTGCCTTCAAAGATCAACCTGTTCATTTTCTTTCAAATGTTTCAAACAACAAAGAAGGGGATGACTTTCCAAAGTGTTTTGGTTAATGGATTCTTATTTTGTCCCCATTTATAGTTTGATTGCCAATTGACTAGGTAGTCTTCCATGTTCAAATTTGTTAGGACCCCATCCTAAAATTATTTTTGTAATTCTTATTTGATTATGTAAAGACCTACTTTCAATGTGGGGACCCCCTTGTAATGTTATTTTGTAATACTTTTGTAATGGTATGTGGAAAGTAAGGTGCCTATACAAGTGGGACCATTTCATTTAACCGTTATCAAGAATGTAACCAATGTTTGGTAGAATATTCTATATCGAGTGACATTTTGCATGTAAGCCAACTCTTGAGCTTAGGGTTAGGGTTGTATGAAGCTCTTCTTTAAAAGGCATGGAGCTATGTACGAAGGTATATTTTTACAAGTTAATGGAATATTGAAGGAGGTTTCCCCCTCGAAGAGGCTTGCGATACTGATATATTTTGTGAGGTTGTTTCAATTCTACAATTACTTTATGCATAGTGTTATTATGTTATTTGATGAGTTTTTGTTTATTTATAGTATTTTGTGTGAGTTTATTTTCAATACTAGGTTCCTAACAAGTGATATTAGAGTACTTTCTAGGGCTACATTCCACTATAGCTACGATAATTTTTGCCTATCCATCATGATTATTAGGTATAATTTTCCCATGTTTTTCATTTTTTGCTTATCCTTTATTTAAAAAACCAGCAAAAAAATAGTCATTTCTTTTTCTATAGTAGTTATGTAGGTTAGAAACCCTATGTCAAGGTTTTTAAAATATCATGGAGGAGTTATCATTATTGGCTAAGCTAGATAGCCCATAAAGCATTTAGTGAAGTGAGGGGCAATCAAGCTCCAATACCTACACCTTAGACAACACCCATACATGAAATTGAGCTCTCACATATCTTTGGGTATCCTAGGAGACCATCTAGAGTTAAATAAACTTTTATCCATTAGGAAGCTTTTTGGAATTGTATTTTCCATAGTACATGGGACACAACATCCTAGAAGATTACCCTCTTGTACTGTTAGAGAGGTAGATAGTGTTTTCAAGGGTATGTATGGAATCCTTCTTGGGTAGTGGCTTAAAATATTAGTTCGAGCACTATTGTTTGTCATTGCAGTATAACAAAGGACCTATGGGTATTACATACTTCTTTACCTATCGTACCGTGATTCTATCAAAAATTTCAACTTGAAAAAATAAAACCTTCTTGTTCTGATAAACTCGTATTGTTTCCCATAAAATTGAGCATACAAAGGAGACTTCCCTATCATAAAAAAATTGCATGTACCAAAAATTTAGGGTAGAGTCTGCAAGTGTATGTGACAATCAAGAAATATTTTAGTAAGATTTAGGTTAGTGGTAATAACGGTTAGGTCAATGGAAGTAATATTCAGGTCAACGGTGGCAATAACAGTCATTTTTAACAGTCAATAATTACATGGTGGTTTGTGATAAAAACAAAATAGATAGTGTTAGTAACTGCATAGTATAGAGAATCCTAGAGTTAGTGACTGAATAGTGTCAATGGTTATAGTACAAGTGATAGGATAATGTTAGGAGTGGTAAATTGTGAGAACAGATAGGGTAGAGTTAGTTGACACAATACCCAACTTTTGAACCCAACCTTTAAAGGGAAAATCAACCTTACTAGTAGACTCATCAAAACAATAGTAAAAAAAGTTTGGGGTACCCAAAACCAATGTTGTGGTATATAGCTCATTGTGACCATATTTTTGAGCTAATCATTTTGATATATAGCACCCAAATACTTTTTTAGGCTTATTACTAAAAATAATAACCCTTGAAATCACACTTCTATTTTTAGTAAGTCACTAGTAGTCATTCAAATCACACCAAAATGGCTACCGGTACTCATGGACACCAAAAAGAGATGGAATAAACTGCCTCAACACTGGAGACCACCACAAAACAACTTAGTACCATTTTCCAAGACAACCAAGCAATACAGAATAACATCTAATTCTTTAGAAGTGAATGCATACCTCCAAAACTAAAATTCTAGAGGTTAAGTCTAAGCTTCAAGAAAACCCATAAGTATTTGAGTATTAGGATACTGAATAATCAAGGTAAATAAAAGAACCCCATAAGGAAAAGTAAGGTTTTCACACTAATTTTGACCATGATACTACCTTCAAAATGCCTAAATTAGACTTTCCTAAGTTTAATGGAAAATATGCGGATGGGTGGTTATGTCGTGTTGACCAATTCTTCCAACTCCAATGTTCTAAATATTATTGGGTCAAGATGGTTTCTTTAAATTTTGAATCAAAAGCTTTACAGTGGTACTAAAGGCTGCAACACATCATTATTGATCCTTCTTGGAAATATTTTGAGTCCTAATTACTCACTCGATTTGGCCTTAGTGAGTATGATGACTTTCAAGAAGCATTGATAAAGTTGAGATAAACTTCTATAGTTTAGGATTACCAAAGCCAATTTGAGAATTTGGATAACAAAACTAAGGGGTTGAATGAGGGGTTTTTTTATGAGTTGTTTCATTAGTGACTTGAAGGACGATCTCTAGGCCAAGTTAAAGATGTTCAAACCACAAACAATGATGTAGGCTATAAGTTTGGCATGGTTAGCTAAATCCAAATTCTCAGCTCAAAGGAAGACATCTAAAAATTTTAAACTAAACCCTGATTTCCTCCCAAGTTTTCAAATCATAATGAAAATAAAACCATTCAATGGATGCTTGATGTGCTCAAGGTTTGTGCTACAGTTATGATGAAAAAATATTTGAGGGTATAGGTGCACCCAAAAGAAGTCTTTCCTCATAGATTTCGAAGATCCTATCAATAATGACCAAAGTGGTGATGAAACAGAGCCAGTAGAAGACCCATCCCAAGATGAGAAATAAATACAAGAAGAACCATAGGCATAAATTTGTCCATGCTCTTATTGGGATTACTACATAAACCATAAAAGTTGTGGGTTTTTCAAATGCCAACATCTTACAATCCTTATCGATTTGGGATGTATACACAACTTTATTGATCTCTGAATCACCAAATCCAATTATTACATACACACATATATTTCCCTTGAGGTTATGGTGGCCAATGGAGGGATTTTGCCTTGCAAAGGTAAATGTTGCAATGTTAAAGTGAAAATAGGGAATTATGAGCTCACAACCGATGTGTTTGCTCTATGATTAGGGGATGTGATATTGTATTAGGAGATCAATGGTTAGGTACATTAGAAACCATCTCATGGAATTTTATAGAGCTATGGATTCAATCTTCATAGAATGGATAGTCTTACACTCTACGGGGTTCAAAATCAAGGCCTCCTTATATTATCAGCTCAAACTATATGGAGAAGTTTTTAAAAAACTTTCTCATTGGGTCATCACGCAAATATTTGCAATTTAACCACCTACTTTGGAAGTGGACCAAATTAATAAATATTTGTAACTTGTTTTGATAAAGCATAATGCAATTTTTGTTGAACCATTAGACTTGCCATCATGTTGCTCCCATGATCACCATGTCATTCCATTGGTACCTAGTAGTGTACCGCCTAACCTTAGGTCATATTGATACCCTCATTCCCTTAATTCATAGGTAGAGAAGTTAGTGTAGGAATTTTTAAAATTAGAAGCCATTTGCCCAAGTAACAACCCTTACTCTTCTCCTATCTTATTGGTGCAAAAGAAAGATGGCGATTATGTATCAATTTTTGTGAGCTCAATAAGCTCACCATTAAGGATAAGTTTCCTATTGCTAAGGTGGATAAATTATTGGATGAGCTACATGGGACTATGTTTTTCTCCAAATTATAGCTTCACTCCAAATACCATCAGATCAGACTCAAGGATGATAATATTCACAAAACTGCATTTTGTACTCATGAGGGTCATTATGAATTCTTGGTGATGCCATTTGGCTTGACCAATGCACCTTCCACATTTCAAAGCCTTATAAACAAGATTTTTCATCCATTTATTTATAAATTCATTCTAGTTTTATTTGAAGAAATTTTGGTTTACAGTTGCTCTTGGGAAGAGCACCTCTCCCATGTGGATTAGACTTTACAACTTTTGGTACAGCATCAACTTTATGCTAAGTCGTCCAAGTGTACTTTTGGGTTGATGAAAGTGGAATATTTAGGACACATTGTCAGGCAATTCAAGAGTGGTCAAAACGTCACTCTAAAAGATCTTCATGGATTTTTAGGGCTAACAGGCTATTATTGTAAATTTATCCATAATTATAGAAAATTGTTGCTCCCTTAACATTCATGGTAAAAAGGATTTTTTTACTTGGACCGGTCTAACTGAATAGGCTTTCCTAGAGTTGAAGCACACTATGACAACCACTTTGATATTAGTAATACCTGATTTTTCCAAGCCTTTTGTAATTGAAATTGATGCTTTAGGTAATGGTATTAGTGCGATGTTGATATAGGAAGGGCACCCCTTGGCTTTCACTAGTAAAATGCTTTCTAGTCGCAATCTAGGAAAATCAACTTATGCTAAGGAAATACTTGCCATTTTGCATACAATCACTCATTGGTGACCTTATCTCATTGGACATCATTTCTCCATTAAAACATTTTATTAAAGTCTAAAAATTTTCTCAGAGCAACGGGTTTCCACCCTCGAACAACAGAAGTGGGATGTAAGCTCATGGGCTATGATTATAAAATTACTTATAAAAATGATAAGGAGAACATTATGATAGATGACCTTAATCACAAATTTGAGGCTCATAGTATGTTATGTGCCCTTTCTTCACCCATTCCCCAATGGATAAATTTTCTTTATGAGAATGTGCTTAAGGATTCAGGCTTGCAAACTTTGGTTGCCTCCCTTCAAACAGAGCCTACCTCATGTCTTGGATACACTTGGTATGGAAAATATTTATGCTACCACCAGCGCCTTGTTCCTCACACGTCTCCACTCTAAGAAATTATCATGAAGGAAATGCATGCTTCCCTATTGCAAGCCATTCTGGATTTCTCAAAACATATAAAAGGATTAAGCACACCTTTTCCTAGAAAGGTATGAAGAAGGACATACACCATTTTGTGGTAGCATGTGACACCTATCAATGGATGAAAGGTAAAATAATGCATTCTCCAGGAACTCTACAACCCTTTTCTATCTCGAATAGGTTTGGATAGATATTTCCATGGAATTTATTGAAGGGTTACCTAAGTCTAGAGGTAAATTAGATATTTTTATGATAGTGGATTGTCTTTTGAAGTATATTCATTTTTGTTCCCTCTCCCATTATTACATGACCTCCACGGTTGCCCAAATTTTCTTTTATTCTATATTCTGCCTTCATGGCATGCCTGCCTCCATTGTGTCAAATCATGATACTACATTCACTAGTGATTTTTGGTAAGAATTATATAATTTGTAGGGAACTCAACTCAAAATAAGTTCAACTTATCATCCAAAAACATATGGCCAGACCAAGATTATCAAAAAATATTTGGAGACCTACCTTCATTGCTTTACCTCTAACCATCCTACATAATGGGCGAAATGACTTCCCTTGGTCAAGTGGTGGTATAATACTTCTTATCACATAAAGACCAAGGTCACCCCTTTTGAAGTAGTTTATTGATGACCTCCATTCATGCCCTCCTCCAACATTCCAGGTAGCTCCAAGGTCCATGCATTCGACACTACACTCAGCCAACATGTTGAATTCCTCCATAAACTAAAGATGAATTTAGAATCAGGTCAAAAATGGATGTGCTAACAAGCGAATCAACATTATTTTGAGCATAACTTTGATGTTGGTGATATGGTCTTCATTTGCTTGCAATCATATAAATAGTCATCTATCTAACTTTTTAGGTGCAAGAAACTCACTGCCAAATACTATGGGCCCTACCAAGTTTTACAATGGATTGGTGCGACCTACAAATTGGCCCTACCGTTGACATCCAATCTCTAACCTATTTTCATATATTCTCTCTCAAGAAGGTTGTGAAAAATTAGGTACAAGTTCAATCTAATCTCCCATAACTGGATTAAAAATGGTCTATCTTTCTTGAGCTAGAACAATTGTTAGATCATAGGGCATGCACTCTTCACAACCAATACATTACTGAGGTCTTTGTTTAGTGGCATGGTCTAAAATCGAAAGATGCTATATGTGAGTCTCTTCAATAGCTCTAGCACCAGGTTTTATTGGTCATAAATCTGGCCTAACATAAAGGTAAGGGAGGATACTTGTGTGCTCAAGGACTTATGCCAATATTGAACGGCTACCATGTCTGGATAAGGTCGGGTGGCTAATATTTGAAGAAGCCTAGTTCCTGCATCCTAGCTATTGTGCCTAAAAATAAAGGAATAAATGTTGGCAATTTTGGGTACCTTGGGTACATTGCCTTTGCTCAAGTGTATAAGTTGTCATTGATGTCAAGAAGCTTTTGAAGGAATTTGATTTGATGTCAAAAGAATCTAAGTTCAAGGAAGGGTTTTTGTGAAAACCAAGGCAGACAAAATAAAAGGTTTTATTTAAAACCATGGACAACAGATTTGAAATGGGTTTTTCTTAAAACCCAAGTTGGCTTTTCGTTTCGTTGAAAAAGGTGCCCCGGTGATGGAGATATTTATTTTTAAATATTTAGTTTAAATTTTAATTATTTAAAATTTAAATTAAAATATTTTCCATCGACGAAAATCATGTTAAAAAGGGCCGACGTGTTTGGTAATGCATCAAAGTGCATATAAAATGAGGCAAATAAATTCATTAATGTTTGGCTAAGCATTCGATATTAATCTCCTTGAGCATTTTCGATTTCGACATCGAAGCCCCTGCGCCAGCGAAGGAGGAAGACAAGCATGGCGTGGTCAAAGGTGTGACGGGATTGGTCGTGGCGCCGAGGAGGAGGCGCACGCAGACAAGCATTACGCAGTGTTGGTCGTGGCACCAAGGAGGAGGCGCACGCGGTGATAAGGACGAAGGTAATTTGATTAATGCATGCGCCTCAATTTTTGTGCGAGTAAAAGGAGCGTGGATTACGTTGTGGTCAAAGAGGGAACAGGGTTCGATTTTCGTGCCAAGGAAGAGACTTGTTCGGAGATAAGAGGGAGGCCCCTCTCCCTTCCTCACGTGGGCATGGATAGCCCATGTGGTTTAGCCAAGCAACTTGGCTAGAGGAGACGGCGGATCAAATCACGCCGAATCCCCTTTTTAGGGGTGTAAGAGGTATGCTCATGAAATGCAATTTATGCGGAAAGGTAGTGAGTAAAACATATTTTTTTTCTATGGTATTTCCAAAGTTGGTTTGGGAGGTATAAGGTTAGCAAAATTAATATTATCCTTTTGGTTTTATTAAAATGTAATGGAGAGAAAAGGGTGTATGGTGTTGACATGATTTAAATGCTTAGAATTTTATTTTGATGTCAACTATATTTTGGAGGAAGGTCTTTGTTCTATGATTTTCAATATTGTTTAAGGAATAAATTAAATATCCCATGGTGTTGGATATTATTTGAGAGGAGCTTGATGCATGATTAGAAAAAGAGAGATTTCTGGTGTTTTTCCTTATAAAAGTATATCATATTATATATCACTAGAAAGCTTATTTCGAGGGCTATTTGACTAACTCATTTAGAAGGAGAAATAAGGTGTATATAGAAAGAGATATTTCTTTTTGTAAAGAGGTTCAAAAGTGAAGATTGTTGTGCTCTTTTTCAAAGTGTGTTGAGTGTGGCAGATTTCCAAAGGGGTTTCTTCACTTCAAAAAGGTATGGGCACATTCTCCTATTATCTGTTTATGGTGGTTGATTTCTGAAATATCATTGGAGGGAAAAGGATTGTTTGTGGTTTCCTTTTCGAAAGTGGTTGGGTGAATGCTTCAAGGTTGATGTTGAGTTGAATGGTGTTGGTTGACTAAACCTTGTTTGATGAGCATTGTTGTTGAAACCCAAATTGTTGGTGAAAAGAACATGAGTATCATTGTTATATGAGATATTGCATGGTTGGCAATTGTTGGGTTGTGTTTCATGTTCTTGAGAAAAGCATACTACATCTATCTTATTCTTTTGAGATTTGAGATTGAGTTGAGATTGATATTGGGAGTTAAGTATAGAACATATTGAGTCTCTAACAATTCTCTTTATGTTTCTATGAGATTTGAGATTGAGATTGGGAGTTAAGTATAGAACATATTGAGTCTCTAACAATTCTCTTTATGCTTCTATGAGGTTGATGAATCACATTGGGTCTCTAACAATTCTCTTTGTGGGTTCATGCCAAGCAAGTTTTTCTTGATGAACTTGTGAGCAGGTTTTGAACAGGTTCCGTTGGGGACTTGTGAGCAGGTTTTGGATAGGTTCCATTGGGGACTTGTGAGCAGATTTGGACAGGTCCTAGCAGAGGACTTGTGAAGCTGAGTTTGATAGTTCTATCAGAGAACTTGAGGATAGAGGTGCATTGGTTCTATGAGAAGAACCCGAGGACATTTGTGCTAGACCGAAGGACTGTGTTTAGTGCAAATTCGAGGACCAGCTTTGGAGGTGATAGAGTTGAGGACAGAGGTCTCCAACCAGAGCAGGGAAGACAGGTGTCTTCTATGGATAGAGTTCCATTTGCTAAGGGCAGCGGAGGCAGAGGTCTTCTAGAGGATCACCAGAGCAGAGCTAGGGGAAGGTATCTCCTTTGAGCAGAGGCTCATAAATTCAGATTGGGGGAAGGTATCTCCTTTGGGCCGAGGCTCATAAACATTGTAATTGGGAAGGTTTCCCAAAGAACTTTGAGATAACTTTTAGAGAAAAGTTTTGTGGACGTAGCCCAGGCTTTCTGGGTGAACCACGTTAAAATTGGTGTCACTTTGTGGATGATATTGTGCATTGTTTTGATATTGCTTTGGATATATTGCTTTACTATTTTGAAGTATAAAGGAAAAAGTAAAAAGAGGTCTTATACTGTTCACCCCCCTCTCAGTATAAGCTTGTGTTCTTCAATTGGTATCAGAGCCGGTGCCTTCGGAAAAGTTTAACAGCTTGAAGGAAAAGCTAGTGAAGAACACAATGGATTATTCCAAGGGTAAACAACTTCAAGATAGTGATGAGTCTTCTAGTGATGAAGAGGCATATTACAGCAAGAAAGGGGGGTTTTTTGAAAAAAAAAAAAAAGAAAAAAAGTAAGAGGTTTTTTTTTTGGTAATTTTTTTTTTTTTTTTTTTTTCTCTTTTTTTTCCCCGAAAGGGAGGGGGGGGAGGAAAAAAAGGTTTTGTGGGGAAGGGGGTGGAAAAGCACAAGCATCACGGGAGAAGCAAAGATGAGCACAACAATCAAGGAAAGAGGTATTCTCACAAGCACAAGAAGAGTTTCTACCTAGACAAAGCAAGTAAGTGTTCTAGTAGTGATAGTGAATGTTCTTCAAGTGATAATGAAAATGAGATGTTGTTCATATCAAAAAAGAGGAAGAACCGAAACATAGATTCATTATCATGAAATGTCTTAGATGTGGAAATTTTGGTCACCTTGAGGATGATTGCACAAATAATGATTTGGTTTCTAGTATGTATGAGGATGCTTCAGAAAACTATAAGGAAGATGCATGTATGGTTTTTGAAAAGGGTAGCACCTCTAGTGATAAGAAATCTGAAAAAGGCTTTGATGATTCAAAAGGAAATCAAATAAAGGATCTTGAAAGTGAACTTATTAGTGCTCTTAGTGCTTTGAAAAAGGAAAGAAAGAAGAATGCTAGACTCAAGGATAAGTTAGATGAATGTTGTATGGAGAGAGATGATCTTATAGAAAGTCTTGACATCTCTATGGCTAAGACACAAGAACTCAAGGATGAGTTAGAGTCTAAGGTTCTTGAGTATAGTGAGTTAGAACAGAAAATGGCTTCTTTGAATGAGGAAACTAAAGAGTACAAGGATAAGCTTTACAGGTTTCAAGATAGCTCCAAAAAGGTAAAGTCCATCATCAAAGATCAAAGAAGGGCAACAGATAAAACAGGTATTGGTTTTTGTAAGAAACACAAGGAACAGGTTGGGGAATCTAGTAAGAGATTCCAAAAAGAAAATAGAATTCAGAATGAGAAGAAGTTTTCAGAACCTAAGAGGTCAATTAAAGGAAAGTTTCAAGGTAGATGTTTTGCTTGTCACAGGTTTGGTCACATGGCTTCACATTGCATGGCTCAAGTGAAGGAGGTAAATGACAGTTTTAGAAGTGCTAGTTACTTTCAAGGGTATTGCTACTCTTGTCAACAGTTTGGGCACAAGGCAGTTCATTGCAAGGCAAATAATAGGAACAGGTTTGGCCAGAACAGGGTTAGTCAGAATAGGTGGATTCAAAGAACAGGTATGCCTCAAAGAAATAACATTGTTACTTGTTACAAGTGCAACAATGAAGGTCACACAACTAGACAGTGTAGAGCTGAACTTCCAAGGTACAGGAACAGAAACAGTGGTATGAATAGGTCCAAGGATCAAGGCATGGTTAAGAACAGGAATATGGACAAAGAGTACAAGAGAAGGCCCGACAAGGAAGTTATAGACGCTGATGATGATCAGTGCCTAATGGGAGTTTTACTCCCACCCAAGAATTAATCACCTCAACAGGAGGTGGGGGAGGGACTAAGCTAAGAGGCTCATTCTTAGTCCCGAGCCCCAAAGGTGGCCCTTTGCCATTGATGACAAAGGGGGAGAGATATGAGTAAGGGGGAGAGCTTCAAAGTGAAGAGGAAAGCTTCAAGTCGTGGGGAGCAAAACTTCAAAGGAAGATTCTCAGTTGTGGGCACAGTTGGTTTCGGTTTTGGCTCTTGAGAAGTGTTTTCGATGAAAGGTTTGCCATCAATGACAAAGGGGGAGATTGTTGGCAATTTTGGGTACCTTGGGTACATTGCCTTTGCTCAAGTGTATAAGTTGTCATTGATGTCAAGAAGCTTTTGAAGGAATTTGATTTGATGTCAAAAGAATCTAAGTTCAAGGAAGGGTTTTTGTGAAAACCAAGGCAGACAAAATAAAAGGTTTTATTTAAAACCATGGACAATAGATTTGAAATGGGTTTTTCTTAAAACCCAAGTTGGCTTTTCGTTTCGTTGAAAAAGGTGCCCCGATGATGGAGATATTTATTTTTAAATATTTAGTTTAAATTTTAATTATTTAAAATTTAAATTAAAATATTTTCCATCGACGAAAATCATGTTAAAAAGGGCCGACGTGTTTGGTAATGCATCAAAGTGCATATAAAATGAGGCAAATAAATTCATTAATGTTTGGCTAAGCATTCGATATTAATCTCTGAGCATTTTCGATTTCGACATCGAAGCCCCTGCGCCAGCGAAGGAGGAAGACAAGCATGGCGTGGTCAAAGGTGTGACGGGATTGGTCGTGGCACCGAGGAGGAGGCGCACGCGGACAAGCGTTACACGGTTGGTCATGGCACCAAGGAGGAGGCGCACGCGATGATAAGGACGAAGGTAATTTGATTAATGCATGCGCCTCAGTTTTTGTGCGAGTAAAAGGAGCGTGGATTACGTTGTGGTCAAAGAGGGAACAGGGTTCGGTTTTCATGCCAAGGAAGAGACTTGTTCGGAGATAAGAGGGAGGCCCCTCTCCCTTCCTCACGTGGGCATGGATAGCCCACGCGGTTTAGCCAAGCAACTTGGCTAGAGGAGACGGCGGATCAAATCACGCCGAATCCCCTTTTTAGGGGTGTAAGAGGTATGCTCATGAAATGCAATTTATGCGGAAGGGTAGTGAGTAAAACATATTTTTTTGTCTATGGTATTTCCAAAGTTGGTTTGGGAGGTATAAGGTTAGCAAAATTAATATTATCCTTTTGGTTTTATTAAAATGTAATGGAGAGAAAAGGGTGTATGGTGTTGACATGATTTAAATGCTTAGAATTTTATTTTGATGTCAACTATATTTTGGAGGAAGGTCTTTGTTCTATGATTTTCAATATTGTTTAAGGAATAAATTAAATATCCCATGGTGTTGGATATTATTTGAGAGGAGCTTGATGCATGATTAGAAAAAGAGAGATTTCTGGTGTTTTTCCTTATAAAAGTATATCATATTATATATCACTAGAAAGCTTATTTCGAGGGCTATTTGACTAACTCATTTAGAAGGAGAAATAAGGTGTATATAGAAAGAGATATTTCTTTTTGTAAAGAGGTTCAAAAGTGAAGATTGTTGTGCTCTTTTTCAAAGTGTGTTGAGTGTGGCAGATTTCCAAAGGGGTTTCTTCACTTCAAAAAGGTATGGGCACATTCTCCTATTATCTGTTTATGGTGGTTGATTTCTGAAATATCATTGGAGGGAAAAGGATTGTTTGTGGTTTCCTTTTCGAAAGTGGTTGGGTGAATGCTTCAAGGTTGATGTTGAGTTGAATGGTGTTGGTTGACTAAACCTTGTTTGATGAGCATTGTTGTTGAAACCCAAATTGTTGGTGAAAAGAACATGAGTATCATTGTTATATGAGATATTGCATGGTTGGCAATTGTTGGGTTGTGTTTCATGTTCTTGAGAAAAGCATACTACATCTATCTTATTCTTTTGAGATTTGAGATTGAGTTGAGATTGATATTGGGAGTTAAGTATAGAACATATTGAGTCTCTAACAATTCTCTTTATGTTTCTATGAGATTTGAGATTGAGATTGGGAGTTAAGTATAGAACATATTGAGTCTCTAACAATTCTCTTTATGCTTCTATGAGGTTGATGAATCACATTGGGTCTCTAACAATTCTCTTTGTGGGTTCATGCCAAGCAAGTTTTTCTTGATGAACTTGTGAGCAGGTTTTGAACAGGTTCCGTTGGGGACTTGTGAGCAGGTTTTGGATAGGTTCCATTGGGGACTTGTGAGCAGATTTGGACAGGTCCTAGCAGAGGACTTGTGAAGTTGAGTTTGATAGTTCTATCAGAGAACTTGAGGACAGAGGTGCATTGGTTCTATGAGAAGAACCCGAGGACATTTGTGCTAGACCGAAGGACTGTGTTTAGTGCAAATTCAAGGACCAACTTTGGAGGTGATAGAGTTGAGGACAGAGGTCTCCGACCAGAGCAGGGAAGACGAGTGTCTTCTGTGGATAGAGTTCCACTTGCTAAGGGCAGCAGAGGCAGAGGTCTTCTAGAGGATCACCAGAGCAGAGCTAGGGAAAGGTATCTCCTTTGAGTAGAGGCTCATAAATTCAGATTGGGGGAAGGTATCTCCTTTGGGCCGAGGCTCATAAACATTGTAATTGGGAAGGTTTCCCAAAGAACTTTGAGATAACTTTTAGAGAAAAGTTTTGTGGACGTAGCCCAGGATTTTTGGGTGAACCACGTTAAAATTGGTGTCACTTTGTGGATGATATTGTGCATTGTTTTGATATTGCTTTGGATATATTGCTTTACTGTTTTGAAGTATAAAGGAAAAAGTAAAAAGAGGTCTTATACTGTTCACCCCCCCCTCTCAGTATAAGCTTGTGTTCTTCAATAAAAATGCGGGAAAGAAAGGAAAATAGATCGTATCCAAAACTAACAAGGATGGGTATAGTTACATCAAGACACATGCATGATAAGATAACATTGTGAGCATAAATAAAAGCAAGTTACCTAATAGATAAACTAGCCTTGCCCTTACTTGACATTCAACACTAATGATTGAAGGTAAATTCTAGAACCAGTTAATGGGGTGCATGAAATACAGGATGTAGAATTAGAGCACGTCCACCCAACTAGCCTTAGCAAAAATAAACCCCCAATCCCATATGAATTGTGAATTATAGAACCATTGAGTGAAATGCATGAAATATAAATAGCAAAATTAGAGCAAATCACTCAGATAGCTTTAGCAAAAATAAGCATCCATCATTCAATGCAAAAAATGTAAGGATAAATTTGAAGACCAAACAGTAATTACTTATATTCACACAGTAGCATAAGCTTTACATATGAATTGTAATGGCTAAAGAGTTACCCTTTGGAATGGCTGGCATTTGAGTATATATAATAATTTTAACAATAAATTCAATCTACATGCATTAATAGCGATAGGCGTGAAGATATGATTGAAATGGATAGGTGCGTAGCTAGTAGTCTACTTCTTGGAAGAATGGTGGTTGTCTGAAAAGGTTAGGTGCTTCTGCACAAATTTGAGCCCTTGATCATCTTGAAATTCCTACCAAACCATAAATCTTCATCTACTTTACCCCTTCATCCAGACGATGGGCCCAAGTGGGTGGGCAACCAGAGTTAATTACCTCTAAAATCATGCATTTCAAATTATCACTTTCGTGCCTATTGATAGCATGTACTTGGACAACTGAGATCATTAATACTTCTTCCTAATGCTCTCCTTTGATGTACGATGATTCTAGTGTTGGGATAATGTTCAAGCTTGCTCTCCTGCCTACCATTTTCCCAAAATTCTGCTCGATGCAACATTGCAAAGGGGCAGGTGATTGGGCCTGGTTCTTAATTACCACTTTCCCAAAACTTTGCCCATCCTTCCACCCTAAGCAGGGCAAGAATCTGGGTAGAGACCATCCCATGCTAACCTCTAGAACCTATTAGCTTTTGATGTAGCAAGCATGGAGAGATAGCAATCACAAGATGCAGAATAATATGAAAGAAAGTAAATCTGCTAGATGACTGAAATATGCAATAAATAGAAATGATATAAAATATTACAATGTAGCTATGGAGGAAATGAACACTCCAATATAAAGCTACTGAACTACATTGCACCCATCACCAATGGATGGTGTCTCACACAGAACTAAGCTACACTATGTCCCCCGACTCTCTATGTCTATGACTCTATATCTCTATCTATCTATGAGGCCATCCTTATATAGGTAAAATAGGATACTTGGCCAACACTCTATCTAGTTGTGCAAGGGACAACTTGCACATGTACAACTTGCACATTGACACTTGTGCACTTATTACATTGCATGAAGTAACTAGATAACTTGCCCCTAAAGTAATCTAAGTATGTACCTTGGAAGATACATTTACATAACCCAAATGATGGAATAGACTCTATTTCTAACACCCCCTGTATTACATTATTTGGGTATTGAAGACTTTAGTCTTCAATATGGATCTTCTTCTTCTTCCTCCTGATCTTCTATTGCATTCTTTGTAACCTGTTCAAGCAAATGATTAGTGTCTCTATAATATGTAGCATTTGTTGATAAAGCTTTCACCTCATAGGTATCTATGGGTTCTTCCAGTTCTTCAATTTCTTCTATCCTCTGTACCAGGTGTCCCTTTTGATTTCTCTTCTGATATTCCAGTTGAGGATAATTGGTTGGTCACTGAAATTGTTGTTGATGAGGGTTCCTTTGATATTGTCGAGTTTGAAAAGGATTTCCACTATGCATCTGATTTCCTTGCTTTCGATTTTTGGGATTGTATCTGCAATAGCTGGTACTATGACCTTTCTTTCTACATATCTGACAATACCATGTTTTTCGTCCTCTTGTTGAAGATGCAATATTTCCCTGTGGATTATCTTTTGATGCCAATGCAGTGTTAGTCAATTCATCTTTCACAGTATTTTCTACTTCATATTCTTGAAGTATATTGACTAGATCATCAAAAGAAGTATCTTTACTTAGAACCTGTAAATATGTGACCAAGTGTTTATAACTGTCTGGAAGTGCTCTCATGGTTACTTGAGTGAGAAGTTCATCCTTAACTGATTCTCCTAAGGTCAATAGTTTACCTTTAATATCTGCAACCTTCCTTAGGAACAGTTCTATGCTTTCTCCACTATTCATCTTTAGAGAGTGAAGTTGAGTCTGGAGATGAAGGATAGTCACCTTATTCTTCCCTTCAAATATTTTTTCTAGACTTGTCCATGCATCTGAAGATGTTTTGGCTGAACTGATATATGGTTGAATCTCATCAGTGATAGCAAAAGTTATTATCATTAAGGCTTTTGAGTCATTTTCTTCAAACTTTAGGATTTCAGTTTCACCTGTAGTAGGTCTCTGTGTTTTCCCTTTGACAACATCCCAAAGTTTTTCATATACTAAGATTGCTTTCACTTTATTTTTCCAAGAGAAATAATTTGGCCCCTTGAGTAGTTGAGATTCTGCTAGGAAGAATTTGTTTGATGCCATTTAAATCTCCCTAATATCAATCCTTGGATATGTAGGCTTCCTTATGTCTCCCTAGATATGTTTTGGAGTATGATATAGTGCTTTTGTAAGATATAGTTCAATTTTTGGTTGATTTTGTACAAGTTTTGTAAAGATCAAAAATCAACTTCTTAACTCCTTAATACTCCTATTGAACTAAGCACTTTTCAATTTTTGAAGAGGTTTTAATGTTGGATTTCTTTTGTCCCTAAAGAGAAATTTTTTGAGACAAGAATATAAATTTCCAACTTTGATAAAATATTTTAATAACCCCTTTTGAAACCCTTAGGAATTTTATTCAAGTGTTTCTAATTTCCAAAAAACTAGTTTGAAGTTGTAACCCTTATCACTCCCAAATTTGGAAAACTAGAACACATTAATATTTACAAACTTTAAATGGATTAATTCCAAGTAGAATCCCTTATTTCTCCTAAGTTATATTTTGCAAATATTATATTAATTTCCTAAGTTTTGCTTTCAAACAAAGATTGATTTTAATTAATATATCAACCTTATCTTATAACCTTATAACTCCCTTTTTAAAATGAAAGCAAATTGAATGAGAAAATTAAGGCTTTGTACCTTTATGACGTTGGGTGAATATGGTAGTAAACTCTCCTTCTTGAGCATGAATTCCCAAGGCTTTAATGCTCTATGTAAATGTTGGTTGATCGAGAGTCTTTTCAACTATACCCAACTTGCTTTGGATCCCTATCAAATCACACCTGAATTGGTATCGAGCATCTATCGTTAATCTATCAAATCCAAATTGTGAGTGTTGCATTGATCTAGAGACAAATTTATCGAGATATCATCGATCTATTGAGTAGCTTCCAAATGCTGCTCGTATTATTTTCAATTATTGCGCTTCCTTTCCATGGTCCAAGGCATCTTTAATATGTGATAGGATGAGTGACAAGTGTCATTGTATAAGTTTTTGAATGCTCATGGAAGCTTTGACTTGGTTGGTGGAGGTGTTAAACTCACTCCACTATTTGTGACAAATGTCACTTTTGGATGAAAATATTTTTATTCTCTCTTGAGCATTATCCAAGAAATGCTCCTTCCTCAACGTCTACAAGCTATCTTGTTGTAACGTATGTCAAGTTGTATGTAACTCCATTGTTTGGAGTATGGGCACCAAGAAATGTAACATCTTCTTTGTGAGTGTTATAGAGGATCTCTCATAGGATGACAAGTGGCAGTTGCATGCCTTTCTCTCTATCAACGCTTATTTGAAGACTCTCCAATGCGTTTTCCACCTTGATCTTTGTTGTTTTACGTAGATGCTGAAGTGTCTCCAACCAAGCTAATGGTTGAGTTGTGGTGGAGATATGGTGGAGCTTTGGTGGAGATATGGAGTAGCTTTGGTGGCCCTTGAATGGAGTCTGAATGGTAGCGCTTGGATGAAGACTCCTTGATGCTTTACTCCATTGTTAGCTTTCACTTATGGTAGAAATGCTTTGATAAGAATGCTCCTTTGCTTTGACATCTATTTGCTTTATCTTCTACTTTGTACACTGCTTGATCTTCCCTTATGCCTTGTCTTCTATAGGTTCGACCATCCAAGATGAGCCCCTTTGAGTGGCTCCTATTGCTTGGGAAGAGTGCTTACATTCAACCCTTTCTTGGCTATTTTTCCTGTGTTTATTGTGCCTTTTTGGGGCACATTCAAATCTGCTTTTAGACTGTAAAAAACCAGATTAAAATGGTGCTATAAAATGTACTATAGTATGTACATAAACCTCCTTTGATGCACCTTCTTTTGCACTCTTATTTCAGATCAGAAATTCTGGTTTTATGGCAGATTTTTCTCCTGCAATACAAGGGTTTTGAGGTTGTCTTTTATGAGTAGACACCTTCCCCTTTTTGCTTGGACACTTAGATAACAACTCCAAGCTTAGATAATAGTAGATAGAAGCTTTTTATTTTATGCAATTTTCTGCACTTTCTTTTCTTGCATTCAATCTTTTAATGCTTTTGGATTTGAGACTCACCAAGTCTCAATCTTTGAAGCTTCTATTTTTGTTTTTGGTTAGTTGTGTTCTTCTCCAAGTTTTGGAGGATTCTAACCTTTTTGGGTGGCTTATTTAGGCCACTATGAGTTGCAGATTTATGTGCTTCAATAGTGTCTTTAGACACTTGATACAAATCAGATTTTGTGCCCTTCAAGAACACAAAACTAATTTCTTTTGAGAGTAGTATAATAGTACAAGTCTTTCACTTTTAATGCACTAAGATTACACCTTATCACTCCAATCAACTCTCAAATTAATGCACTAAGAATTTACTACAACTAATCAAGAATAACCTAAAATGAATCTTTAAGAGTTATTCTGCAATTTCACTACAACTAATATTGTAGGACTTAGTCTTCTTTTTATTTTTCCAAAATAGATAATAGGTAGTTGATAGAAGCAATTTTGAAATCTAATCAACTCCTAATAAAAGTGCAAATGAACCTTAAAAAGAACTTTTTCTTTTGCACTTTTGAAGACTGTAATCCAATTTTCTATTTGCAACTTTAATCCAAATTTAGGTGCTTCTAACAAATCTGATAGGTAAATGAATTAATGAACCTACTTGCACCAAAAATTTGCATACCTTTTTTGTAGTAGCTCTTTTATCACTTCTATAGAGGATGTAGATCTTGGTGTCTAGAATCACCAAGTTGTTGCTACGAGAATGTCCTTGCAGCTCTTTGTAGACTATCTTGAATAGCTCCTTCTTCACCAAATGATGGTCTCGACCTTTCTTTTATGAGCCTAGGATTTGATGGCTTGTTCTCCTCTTCTGTTCTCCTCCTTCTGATGTATATTTGGAGAAGTCTTTGTCTCTGAAGTGATGCCTTCTTGTTGTGAGAGGTAATATTCAAATATTCAAGATTTGGTGAGCTTCTTCTATCTTCAAGTCTTCTTGTCGATTTTTGACTTCAAGCAGGATCTTCTTCTGAGATTTGGCACTCCTTGCCAAATTCTTCTTCATATAATTGGCACTCCTTGCCAAATTCTTCTTCTCTTGGGCTTGTTGTCGGATGGCGATAATTGTCCCAAGTCCTTCACTATCAGAGGCTTCTCCTTGGTAGTGGATTTCTCCAATGAGTTCTCCTTTGATAATATCTTTAGTAAGGCTCTCCTAGCCTTTTTTTGGATGCTCAATAAGACCTTCCCAAGGTCTCTAATCTAACAACTTTTGATGGTATTCCTTGAGACCTTGTCTTCAACCTTCTACTTTTGGAAGTGTTGGTGATGAGATCTACTTCTGGATCTCTGATTCTACTACTTCTAGATTCGAGCAGGACTCACCTAGTCCTTATTCTCCTTCTCCTTCCTTGACTGGAAGTTCTACAATGAGATCTTCTCCTGATCTCTTTGATTTTGCTTCAGGTGCTGAATTGATTCTAAAGAAGATACCCTTCCTAACTTTCTTGTAGGAAGTTTCCCAACTCACTGAATCTTCTTTCCCTACAACAAAGTATTAGTACTAAAATATTTAGTCTACTTCTGAATCAGATATTCTCTTCGAATTTAGGATCAAGGCTTCTATGGCCTTTTTTAGTATCAAGGCTTCTATGGCCTTTTTTAGTACCAAGGCTTCTATGGCCTTTTTTAGTATCAAGGCTTCTGTGGCCTTTTTTAGTACCAAGGCTCCTGTGGCCTTTTGGTATCAAGACTTCTGTGGCTTCTCCTTCAAGGCTCCTGTGGCCTTTTCTCCAAGGCTTCTATGGCCTTTTTATGTCAAGGCTTCTATGGCCTATTCTTCAACTTGTGAAGTTCTTTGATTCAACAATGGAGATCTTCAGTCTCCTGACTTCACCACAACTCTTCACAAGAAGTCTTCTTCCATAGTATTCTTCTCTTGCACAAGGAACCAATCTCTGCACTATGAGGGCACACCGACCTTCGGGCAACGAAGTTGGAGTCTCCTAGATTTCTATCGTAGGAGGAGTCCCAATCCTCTGAGAATTAGTTTTCTACAAACAAAAGAAACTTTAGGCACTAGTTAGAAAATTCTAGATATCTTGGATAATCCTCACTAAATGATTTGTCAATCCAGTGGCTTGAATCTTGAGTCTTGGTCTTCACGAGTTTTTCTTGAAACTCTTGTGGAAAGACTCTAGTCAATTGCAATCTCAGTATTTCCTGGAACTGAGATTTCTTTCAGTCCTCACTCGTGACTCTCCCTAATTCTACCACCTAGATTCTTCTGAGAGATTTTGATAGTGGTTGGTCCAGTGGTGCATCAGTTTGTCAAAATGCTCAGGCTCAATGATAATGGTGGCTTTCCTATAGACCTACACAGACTAGATCTACCGTAGCTCTGATACCACTGTTAGCTTTTGATGTAGCAAGCATGGAGAGATAGCAATCACAAGATGCAGAATAATATGAAAGAAAGTAAATCTGCTAGATGACTAAAATATGCAATAAATAGAAATGATATAAAAGATTACAATGTAGCTATGGAGGAAATGAACACTCCAATATAAAGCTATTGAACTACATTGCACCCATCACCAATGGATGGTGTCACACACAGAACTAAGCTACACTAGAACCTCTACCCTAGCTAGGGTAGGCCTTATGAACCATGCTAGATATCCAACCGGGTGAAGTTTTAGGAGAACCATTACCTTTTACTTGGGGTGGTATTTTGGGAGCAAGAAGTGGTGTACCACCATCCCATTCTTTTGCCTACATTTTGGATAGAGATTTGGTTTTTTTACCCAAAAATTAGGGTGGGGATTCAGGATTTGCCTTTGTCCTCCTAACCTCAGACTTAGACAAATTTGATATGTAGGGATTTTTGATCATGCTTTCACCCTTTGTGGCCTTGTCAAAGGGTAGAATTTTGGGATTACTCCTTGGAAAAAATTGGTTCATCCACCCATCCAACACTTTCTTCTGCCCTATTGTATTTGTAGACACCAAAATCTAGGAATTTTCAACTCACCACATAATTTTGCATAATAAAATATATGCCTAGGTCTAAACTTAGGTATATTAATTCATGTACACTTCACCCACATTGTACACCACAATTATGCATAATAATATATGCCTAAGTCTAAACTTAGGCATAAAAATCCTACATATTATCCTATTTTCTAGATTTTAATAAATCTGGAAAATCCCCCTAGGATACCCTGCCTACCCATTAGACATGTGTCCTAGCCACCTCACCACCCCACATTGCCACATCTCACACACCCTTGTCCCCTTTATCCCTTCACATGGAACAACCCTTACACCTCACTCCACTTGCACCCACATCACCCCAGTTAAGTGAGACACCGTGGGTGACTCACTCTAACTACCTCCCCTCCATTTGGCAACCCAGGATTGCCACTTGGTAGCCCTAGCTTGCCACCTCTCATTTCCCTCCAAAACCTAAAATTGCCTATAAAAGCAACACCATTCCATAAAGCAAAGGGAGGCTAGAAAATGGATTGTTACGTTGTCAAAATCATTGCAAGGAATCGCCAACGATCATTGAGTTCGAGACATCAAGGTCCCGAATCTAAGTTTCGATGTTTCCTCCCATATCCGCACAACTACGCATCTGTGGTTACACAATCCCAAATGCAGGCCCACATTTTCTAAATTGCATACCCACAGTTACACATTCACAACCGCAATCCCATGGTTTCTAAACCGCAAACCCGCGGTTACACAGTCACAACCGCGGACCCGCAGTTCTGCAAAAACTACCAAACTTATTTTGGCCATATCTCCCTCATCCGAACTCGAATCGAGCTAAAATTTGGAGGGTAGGTTCCTGACATCCCCTAGAAAATCTCCACCAATTTTCAGGCCATTTTGAGTAGCAGAGATCAATAAGTTATTAATTTTTTAGAAAGGCATATTATAGTTTAATTTTTATGTTTCCTACAAGCATTCCTTTCAAGGGTTTTCATTTGCATTGTTTTTAAATCATTTATATAGGTGCTACTAATCCCCTTTTTTGGTTTGCATGTGTGCAGGAGATAGGTATCTGAAGAGCTATTGAAGCTAGGAGTGGCCCATCATTGGATACTCAAGCCCACTCACCAATTGGATTGGAGCGAAAGAAGACCAAAGACACCACCAATAATCTGATTAGCCAAAGGGGTTTTCCCCTCTTTGTGCCCATTGTATCATGTGAAAGCAAGCATTCACTTATTGTAATCATACCCCTATGCACTTGGGGCAAATCACTTGTAAAAGAGGAGACTAAGGCTCCAATAAAATTCAAT
Organism: Wollemia nobilis; assembly: GCA_028583015.1. NCBI lineage: Eukaryota > Viridiplantae > Streptophyta > Pinopsida > Araucariales > Araucariaceae > Wollemia > Wollemia nobilis. The sequence goes on along the minus strand of JAQPPZ010002072.1, from coordinate 3,057,701 downwards.
ACAAAATTCATTTATTTTGCAATTTCTTGTTTTCTATTTATTTTATTTGCAAGGTGTTGTCTTCTTTTGCTTACAAAATGGCGATCACGGTGGGACCTCCCAAGGGTTTCATTTTGTTTTGCCTTGCTTTATTTTAATCTTACTAATCTCTGTTTGCATGTACAGGTGCTAATGATTTGAAACGCGTGAGAATTCAATCTCGGGTTGGCAAATCTGGATTGTGCTTAACCTATCACTATGAAACCGTGCATCCACGGTTTCTAATTTGTGAAACCGTGCATCCATGGTTTCTAATTTGAGGAAACACGCATTCGCGGTTGCTGCACTGTTGAAACGTGGACCGACGGTTGAAAGCTAGGAAGGAGCAACGAAAGGAACACACGTATGTACCCTATGCCATATTTTTAATTTCTCCTTTAGTTCTGGATTTAGGTTGCATTTAAGTAGATTAAGGGTTTCAGTTTTGTATGCCAATGCTTGCATTTAGGTCTTAGGATAGAAAAATCTACTTAAATCTTGCATTCATAAACACAATAACAAAGCAAAATAAACGAGAATCTGCATATGCATAGTAGGGAATAATCATATTGCATGTACCAGGTTAGAAATAACCTAGGTATTTCTTTTTTAGGGTTTGGGCTTGTATTCGACTTTTGTTCTATTGACAGAAAGGACCCGCGCACCCGCGGTTGGGATCTCCCAAATGCGCATGTGCGGTTGGCAAACCGCGTACCCATGGTTTACCAAAACTAACCGCCCACCCGCGGTTAGCCCTGTTAAACAGAATTGGGCCGAGTCTTACCTGGATTTGCAATTTTACCCCTGATATGATTTTGTCTGCTATTCTATGTCTTTCCTACTTTCTGCATTAGGCATAAAAATAGAATTGCATGTTAGATTTGCATCGCACAATAGAAAACAAAACCTTCACACACACACGTATAATTAAAACATTGGTCCGGTTGGATTTCATCACCAACCCCCAATTCAGACCGGTGACGTTGGAATTCATCTCCTTCCACCGGCTTGCCCCCTAGATCATCCGTAGATAGGATAAAAGCGCTCTTTAAGCTGGTATAAGTCATTGGTATTCAAGTTGTCTCCCACTATTGGAATGATTGTTGAATCAAAGTGGAAGAGCTAGGCGAACCCCCCACTGGGATTTAAGCGGTGTACCCTAGCCTCTTTTGAGAAATCACGCTTGGTGCTAGTGTTCTTAATCACCATATTCATTGAGTTCTATTATTCTATTCCAAAAAGAACAAAATCTCTTCAAAAACTTCAAAAAAAAAAAAACAAAAACACACCGAAAAAAAAATTAAAAAATTTAGTGTAAACTAGGGTCAAACACTTTGTATGTTTATTTGCTTGGCATGTTGTATTGCATTGTACTTTCTTTTTCATTCACATAGATAGCATATTAGCGTATGGTAGTGACTCGTAATCAAGCTAAGAAATTAGTGTCAAGCCAAAGTCAGTGGTCATCCCCTATGGCCTCTCAGTCTGGCAATGTCCCTCACACTTCGGTGGTGGGACAAGTAGATGTGCCTCTTTCTATGTCCCCGAGTCTTGATATAGGGCCTTCTAGTAATACCCCCAACATGGACATAGACATTATGCATAGAGCTACTCACACAACTATACTTGAGACACCTAGGAGTGAACCTCCTACAACAGTAGACAGTCAGGTCACCATGATAGATATGGACACTGTTAGAATGTACTTGAATGCAGCTAGAATGGTCTTCCCATCATTACCACCACTCTCCATCCCATCACGTGTCGTACCCTCATCACAACAAGAATCCATATTCACCTATCCACAATAGTCACAATAGATTTTCACCAATCCTCTCTTTGAGTTGGTTGTTGTAGCATTAGCCAATCAACCATTGTCATCCAACCAAATTCCCCCCACATTATCACAACAAATGACCATTACCACTAATCCCTTGTATGAAACAATTCCTATTGTTTTGCAAGCCCCAACATCCATTCCTCCATCCACACTTGTAGGACATACATCTCATACCATTCCACAATCAGTGGCGATACCCTTTGCTACTTACCCCCCATCTACCTCCACTACCATGGTTGTTCCACAACCAATTCAGTCCACCACATCACAGGTAGCAGTCCCTATGTCAAATGCAATTGCTATGCAACAAGCTTTCTTACAGTTGTAGCAAATGATTTTAGATAATGCTAACCATAGCATGAACCCTGACCCTAACCAACATTTGCAAGGGATTGAGCAAAATATTCCACCTACATCTCATCAACCTAATGCCTTTATCCAAGATCCATCTTGGGTAATGCATCCTCCCTCTACCACTGTGGTTCACAATCAACCACCACACCCATATGCTAATGCAGTAGGTCAGCATAATATCATACCTTCATCACCCCATCCATATCATAACATCCCTCAACATCCATACCATAACACATTTCCGCCAAACATGTCTTATCATCCCCAACCTACATACAATCCACCCCATTACCAGCAACATCAAGTACATTCGAGTGTCAGTCCTGTAGATGATCCTAGATACCAGTTTTTATAGAGTCAGATTGATAGTCTTGCCATGCAAACCCTAGGCTTGCAATACCAAAAGCCAACTTTAAGGCAACTACTCAATCACCCTATTCATGCTTCGATACCAGAACCGCCATATCCACATGATTTCCAAATACCGAAGCTTGAATTTAAAGGAGAAGAGGATCCCCGAGAGCATGTAACAAGATTTGTGAATGCATGCTTCAGAATCAAAAGCAATGATGCATTGCTATTACATACATTTCCTCAAACATTAGGGGGGAAGCCCAAGACTGGTACAACCATCTCCCGCATCAAAGTATTTTTACCTTTGAACAACTAGCGGACCAGTTTCTGGAAAGATTCACCCTAAATGTTAGAAAACAAACAACATTGACTGATTTGATTTACCTAAAACAATATGACGATGAATCAGTCTATGACTTTGGCAACAGATGGAGATCAGTCATGATCAAGTTACCATTTTCACTCCCTATGCCAGAGATAATACGAATGTTCACGAAGAGTTTTGGTAGACCCATCTCTTCATTGCTACAACTACAACAATATAGAACATTCGATGAGGCACTCGCCCAAGCAAAACTGATTGAAGAAATCAAAATTCAAGAAGGCGAGATTAAGCCTAAGAAGAAAGAGTGGCACAATAAGAATCAAAAGGGGAATAACCACGGTCAGTCCAAGACCGCACAGGTTAATCAGATAGTTTTGAGCCAACCACAATCAAATCAACCGGCTCAAACACAAATCCAACAACCCCAACAACAACAACAACCACATCAACCAAATTATCAAGCGGTTCCACCCCCACAACAGGCACAAAATCAGACACAACCTATGAAAAGGCAACAACATCATTTTAAACCAAAAAGAAATTACACGCCAGTACAAGAGCCATATTCATTAGTATTTCAGAAGTTGTATGCGGCAAAACTTTTTAATTTACTAGAAATGAAACCTGATGATCCTAACAAACCAAAGACAAAAGGTTACAAAGAACACCTCTTTTGCATCTATCATAGACAAAGAGGACATGATATTGAAGGTTGTCATGGATTTAAAGGAATTGTGCAAGATTTATTGGAAGCGGGTACAATCAAAATTGACAACCCACTAGCCCAAAATAACCAAAACCTAGGCATATATCAGACACCTTTGCCACATCGAGAGGTGAATCAACAACCGATGGGAGCATCAACTTCTACAGTTCCTCCCAATCAGGTTAATTATGTGTCTCAACTGCCACAAGGTTTTGTAGGGGCTATCAGTATAGTTACCCATGGACAAAGGTAAGCTAATCGCACAACCCAAGCTCCGATAGCATCACCAACTAATGTGCCCATACAACTTGGATCGAGTGGGCCACCACTACCATTCCACAACCGCCCTGTTGTTACATTGAACAGCCGGTTGACACAGAGTTTGAAGATGGCTTCAACAAAATTGTCAATTTATGAACTAATACAACAATCAACACCTCACAGGGAAGCATTGATGGAAATTTTAAAGTCTATTCAAGTACAATCAGAAGACCCCAATGCATTCAATTCCTTTGTGGGTAGTGTGCAAAAGTGCATGGAACCCTCGATAGTATTCTATGACTTCGAGGAAAAACAAATATCAGCAGATTCACCTGATCCGCCATTGCACATAGTAGCTCACATTGACAGGAAACCCTTCAAGAGAGTGCTTATTGATACAGGTTCTTCAATCAACCTCATTACCACACCTGCCATGATGAAGCTCAACGTCCCATCATCTCACATCACAACATCCACATTCACTCTTAGGGCCTTTAATGACGCTTTATGCTCAACTAGTAGGGAATGTTGTTCTTCCCGTCACAGTGGGGGTGAAAACAATACATGTTCTCTTTCACATCTTGGAAGGGGAAATGCAATATAACATACTTCTTGGATGCCCTTGGATTAGGGAAATGAAATGTGTGCCTTCAACATTGCATCAATGCTTAAAATATGTGCATGAAGGCAAGGTACATTGCATACCAGCTGACATTGAACCTTTCAAATACTGCAACTTTATTTCAAATCCTTATGAGCCTTTACTCCCATCAACACATCTAACCATCCAACCACTAGTCATTAGAACCATTCCATCAAACACCACATCATCAAAAGCACCCATTCTAGAAGAGTTGCCTATAGTTGATCCAACTTTCGCATCTAAAAGCGTTAGCTCAACGCATCCTTCAAACACCACATTTCATTTTCAAATTACACCCACTCATCCTGCTAATCAATTGCCAGCTCCATCTAGTACACTTCTAGATTCAAAGCCACCATTCACATTCAAAGCACAACCCACATCATCAACCACTACTTCACAGTCATTAGAACCCGTAGTCTCACAAATAGGGCCACCTGTTAGAGATAATCCAATGCCACCAATAGAGCCAAGAGCTAAGGCTCAAGAACCCTCTTCATCCATCGAGCCATTAGCCACACAACCATCTAGAGTTGCAGTACATCTCGCCAATCCAAGTATTGGTGAGTACATTATTGAAAGTGTCACAGTTACACCACCTATCGAGTCAGTCAAAGATTACGGTCACCCTCGCGACCCACCTTTAGCTATTGGTGATATATATAGAATGGGTTCTCAAACAAATGCAATCAATTTCATATATGGAGGGATGGATTCTTCATCGGACCCATCTCCTCAAAATGACAACTCTTTACAAGAGTTTAATGAAAACATTGATTATCTATCGAACCCAAGTTTCCCAGTCAGATATTTTTGAAGGGTTAATTGGCAAGGATATGGACTTGGAAGACATGAACAAGGTCCTCACCACATTATTGAACCAGAATATAGAGAGCCAAGTGACCGCTCCGGTCTAGGCTATAAACCTTCCATCGCAAGCTCTTCGCTTAATCAAGCTTTCCAAGAACTTGACATAGAATGCGAACAAGAGGAGGAAAAGAGCGATGATGAGGATGAACCTAATGATGAGGATGAACATAATGATGAGGATGAACAACTAGAAAGTAGATACCAAATCTACAATTTTTACCCTCGAGAGCAAGCTTTACAATGAGAGGCAGATTATGAAGATCCTACTGCGATAGCATACCTTAGGCAAGACCTTGAGCCACTAATGCTAGGACCTCATACAAATGCTAATGGATTCTGGATGAGTGACAGTGATGATGATGAAACTAAAATGATTTTTATCAACCATGCTCTTGAGATACAAGCCAGGAGAATGCTCCAAGATGAAGCACGTCCTGAATGGTTTAATCAAGAAGAAGAAGAACCTCAGGAAGAGATAATATATGGAGAAACCATGCAGAAGGATAACTGGTATCAACAAAAGTTTCCAATAGACCGCACACTTTTTTGGCTAAACAAAGAGCGTGAGGGTCCTGAACCGAACCTCCTCCATCACATTGGCAAAGCATACAACAAAACCAATCACACACATTAGGTCAGTTGCAACCTAGAGAATACGAGTCATCAATTCTTGAATCGCAACCACCTCATTTCCATCAAGTCAACATGATTTCTGTTGATTTGCTCACCCCACTCCGCAATCCATATAATGAGACAAAATCGATCTATATCGACACCAGTCTCATAGCCATGGACAAGATTTCATCCCCACCATCCACTGCTGACTTCATCCTATCCGAAGAGTTGTTGCACGCTTCAAACGCTTATATTCCGCAACAACCTTCATCATCAAACAATTCAGTTTTTCAAACTGAGATAGAAGGGGACACCCCGGACACATTTGAAAATGTGGTAGATGATATCCACCTCATCCCAACTCCGCATCAGCTAGAAGAAGGTTCTCACATGCTAATAGAAGAGTCTATAGATGTGAACCTTAGTGAAGACGTGGACAATCCCCAAATTGTCAAAATAGCAAAAGAATTATCCATAGAAGAAAAAGAAAGCATCATAAACATGCTTATTAAAAATAAGGAAGTGTTCGCATGGTCCTACAAAGACATGCCTGGCTTAGATCCGGACTTGGTAGTCCACAACCTTACGCTAGCACATGATGCCAAGCCGTTCAAGCGAAGCTTAGGAAAGTTCATCCAACAGTCGCATTAATTGTGAAAGAAGAGTTGCAAAAGTTATTGGATGTACACTTCATAGTACCAATCGATTATCTTGAATGGCTTTCAAACATGGTACCCATTCGCAAACCGAATGGGGGATACGAGTATGCACTGATTTTTGAGATTTAAACAAAGCGTGTCCAAAGGATGATTTTCCTTTGCCAAATATAGATCAATTAGTAGACTCTTGTGCTGGTCATGAAATGCTCTCCTTAATGGACGGTTTCTCCGGATACAACCAAATTCGGATTAATCTCGAAGATCAACATAAAACAACGTTTACAACGCCTTGGGGGACATTCTGCTATAGAGTGATGCCTTTTGGATTAAAGAATGTAGGAGCTACATATCAGCATGCCATGACGTACATATTTCATGATTATATGCATAAGATAATCGAATATTATGTAGATGATCTTATTGCTAAATCAAAAATGCGTCTTGAACACATAGATGTGCTAGAAAAGGCATTCGATCGATTAATAGAACATAAGGTAAGGTTAAATCCTAAGAAGTGTGTATTTGGTGTAACATCAAGAAAACTTCTAGGATTCATTGTCTCCAAGAGAGGCATTGAAGTAGACCCAGGCAAGGTAAAAGCAATATTAGAAATGTCACCTCCCAAAAACTTGAAAGAGTTGTGAAGTTTACAAGGAAAAGTCCAATCTATTCATCGATTCATTGCGCAACTCTCAGATAAATGCAGGCCTTTTAATCGCCTGTTACAAAAAGGAGTGATATTTTCTTGGACAACTGAATGTCAGGAGGCATTTGATGATATAAAGAAATATCTAGCCTCACCGTCGGTTCTTACGCCACCAAAAATAGGAGTCCCATTTCACCTATACATTTTTGCAATAGATTTTGCTTTAGGAACAATGCTTGCACAAAAGAATGAGAAAAATAAAGAGCAAGCGGTTTATTACATCAGTCGAACATTGGTAAGTTACGAAACAAGATATGCTTATGTCGAAAAGTTATGCTTAGCAGTGGTTTTCACCACCAAGAAACTTAGACATTACATGCTAAGCAATACCACCTATGTTATAGCTAGAGAAAACCCTTTGCGATACATGATGAATCGCACTTACAACAACACCCGCACTGCTAAATGGATAATGCTTTTAATGGAATTCGACCTCGAATTCACAAGTCAAAAATCCATAAAAGGGCAAGTAATAGTTGATCAATTAGCGAAAGCTCCGCTGCACAATGATACACCATTAATAATTGAACTTCTCGACGATTCAGTGTTTTCTATCACAGAACAAGAAGAAATAGTTTCACCTGAGGATGAAGCAGATATGACAATGTTCTTTGATGGATCAAAGTGCAAAAAAGGGCAAGGTGCAGGAGTTGTGTTTTACACACCTGAAGGAATACCTATTCCTTTATCATTCAAACTCGACTTCACATGCACTAACAATAATGCAGAATATGAAGCCTTAATACTAGGTCTTAAATCAGCTATAGCAATGGGAATAAAAAGAATAAGCATTTTTGGTGATTCTCAATTGGTTGTCTACCAAATAAAAGGAGAATACCAATGTAAAGAGCCAGTCTTAAAGAGATATCACGAAGTAGCGATACAGTTGCTAGGAAAATTTGACTGGTATGAAATTAGTAACTTGCCACGATCGACAAATAGATTTGCGGATGCAATGGCTTCCTTGGGATCTCTCATCCCTAAAAATGAACATGGAGAAATGCAACCGCTAATCATAACAATAGTGTCTAAACCATCAATTCAAAAAGCAGAATCTATAGGTGAGAAGAATGTTTGTTTGATACATGTCGAACCTTACAATTCTTACCTTGATGAGATAAAATATTTTCTCAAATCAGGCACACTACCAATGGAAATGACACGAACTGCAAAAAGAACATTCAAACAAAGAGCCATTCGTTTCACTTTACTTGGAGATGTGTTATATAAACGTAGTTATGATGGAATACTACTACGATGTTTAAATCCAATTGAAGTAGAAAGAGCAATATCAGAAGCCCACGATGGTACTTGCGGTGGTCACTTTAGCGGAATGGCAATTGCAAAAAGAATATTGCGCATGGGATACTATTGGCCGACAATGGAAAATGACTATTGCAAATATGTCAAAAGATGCCAAAAATACCAACATCATGCAAACTTGACCCATGTGCCATCACAAAATTTGCAACCCATTCAAATTTTGTGGCCCTTTTCACAATGGGGCCTTGACTTGATCGGTAAAATAACACCTGCTTCATCAGGACAACATAAATTCATCATAAACGCTACAGAATACTTCACAAAATGGGTGGAAGCAATTCCACTGACAACTACGACTGGACCTCGAATAGCGGAGTTTATACTTCAACATATTATCTGTCATTTTGGAATACCCTCAAAAATAATTTTTGATAATGGAAAGTCATTTAAGAATAAGGATGTTAGAGCATTGTGCAATAAATTCAAAATACTACACAACTTCTCAACACCTTATTACCCACAAGCAAACGGGCAAGTTGAAGCAACAAATAAAATAGTCATATCCATTCTCAAGAAAGTGGTAAAAGATAATCATCGAGATTGGCATACTCACCTCCCTTTAGCACTATGGGCTTACAGAACAAGCATAAGAACGCCAACGGGAGCAACACCATTTTCACTAGTTTACGGTGCATAAGCAATATTACCATTGGAGCTCGAGATACCATCCTTGCGAATCGAGATACAGGAATTCATGAACGATGATACAACTAGACAGGAGCGTCTTGACCAATTGACAATTATTGATGAGAAACGTATTAATGCTCTAGAACATTTACGAGTATATCAAGATAGAGTCAAGCACGCTTACAACGCAAAAGTCCATCCTCATGAATTTCAAGTGGGGGACCTAGTGCTCAAAGAAAATCAACAAAATACTAATGCTTTACCGCACTTAAGGGATAAATTTGCAGCAAATTGGTTGGGCCCATATATAGTAAAGCAAAAATTGGGACAAGGAACGTATAGACTCTCCAATTTAGAAGGGAAATTGGAGCCATAACCATTGAACATTATGCACCTAAAGGCATTTTATGCATAAAACGACTTGCAATATATGTATATATATGTACATGGCTAAAAAAAAATAAAAAATAAAAAAATATAAAAAAAAATAAAAATAATATATATAGTTGCATCCATCCCATCCCTTGCTCAGTAATATTTAATAGTGGTGATGATAAGACCAAGAAAACAAATTCCAAGAATTGGGGGTATTCAACTAAGATTCTTTACAACTCACAAATCATACACATCATATATGATATATCATACAATTTTCAGTCACTCAAACATGTCTAGTGAAAAACCAAACTTCATGAAGTGTCCAATTTTCTTTAGGACCAAAGCACTTTCATCACATTAAGAAAATCTTGAGTATGGTAGATTGACCCAAAAGCAATCTGGAACCAAATACACTTTTACAAATCTTAAAACATCTTGAATAATAGAAAGATAACGCCAATTTGGGTAAACCTCAAAGCGAAAAAAGTCAAATTCTTCGCTTACCCTATCACGCAACATAGTCCAAAAACAAAAATAGTGGTTATCACCACTACCACAGTGAAACAACAAATATAAATAAATGTAGAGTAGTAAGGATAGGGTAACATTCTCATCATACTTCGGTTGAGAATCCGATTCCCCAAAACTCTACACAAAAAACAATTAACAACACACACCACAGATCTCTAAAGCTGAAAAGATCGTACTATGTTCCCCTCAGAAAGTTATGTAGTCATCACAAAGGCTTAAAGATCAAAATCATTGGACTATGGAGTGAGCCTCCACCGGGGCTATAGACGCTTGACTGGCAGTGGAGTAAACTCATGCAGGGCGACATGTCTCTCTCTTAAGAGGGAGACCTCTGAACGCACATACGGGTAAGCTAGCCAAAAAGGAAAACCCATAAAGGTACCATCCAAAAATTACTCAAGATGGGGCAATAAACATCACAATCACATGCACTGGTTCTGGATTGCTTAGGGTCATCGACACGCAAGATTTAGAAAATGAACTTCACTTGCACACAATATGGTCCTAAAGAAAGTAAGATAACATTCAAGAAAAATGGTTAACATTACTAGCTTCTTTGAGTATTTGAGAATATTTTCAGTTACATACCAAAAGCAAAATCATTATCCATATCACCATCCACATACCATTTATACATACCACATACATCACCACAAAGAATAATCAAGTGGGAACCCCCAATTGCAAATATGAATGAGTAAAGGTCAACTACTCCGAGCTAAATAAGATTACATGAGCACCATGCATACCTTCATTCAGTTACATAACTATAAATCAAAATGCATTTTACATGTTCACTTGCATTCATTATCATAGCATTAACATAGAAATATAAGATTGCATAATATAAACATTGCAAAAGCATAAATAAGAAGAATACATATACAAATAACGCATGTGGATACCGAAATAAAATGCCATGTATATATATATATATATGTGAAAGTCTACAAAGTACAAAATGCCCGAAGGTAGTATACATCGGAGCACTGAGGCTCATACTAAGATAAAATATACAAAAAAAAAAAATAAGGCAAATACAACATCTAGCTAGTGCCAGTAGGATCCCTCCGTGGACCCTACGTTGTAGAAGCCCCATGAGAGCTAGAAGTACGATGAGTCCTATGACTCGTCTCAGTCCCTCAGGTAGTAGTGGCAGTAGATGATGAAGGAGGAATAGGTAAAGGAATCTGATGCTCATGAAGAATGTTCTCCAACATCTCGATGTAGACAGCCTGCTTACGTAGGCTCCTCAAATCAACACCCTGGTGAGTGACCCTCTGAGAAATATCTGCTCATAGAGAAGCAATAGTCAGAGCTGAATCATCACCTCCAACACCTGACTACAACCGAGAAAGCTCACCCTATAAATGGGTAATCTCACCATCGAGTCTAGTGATCTCTGCATCCTTAGCAGCCACAACAGTGCTGCTAGGTCCAACCCGTAGCCCATCCACCTCAGCCTGAAGATGAGTCACCTCACCCTGATACCATGCTAACTCGGCCTTCACTCGACCCAGCTCCAAATCTAGGCTATCTCACTCAGCCTGGAGAATCCCCCACTCCTCCTCTGACCATCGAGGAGGTAAACCCTCATCATCATCACCACCACCCTCCTCAGGCGGCTGAACGTCCATGCCCATGTCAGCTCTCGAAGAGCTACCACATCGATGCTTCATCGACCAAGGAACCCATCCACCCACATCAACATCATCACCACTCCCATCATCATCTACAATGATGCTAGGAGTCCACAAAGGTTGACTCATAAACCAAGCATCATACTCAACAGTCGTGCCAACATCATCCAAGTCAAGCACCTCCAAGTCTGAGTCATCAATAGGATCATCGACTCACCAAAAATTAGGAGCAATAGGCAACCCCAACTCATCACCCCATCGCCTGTACGTAATAGGCGCATCCGAAACATCCTGAATAAGACCAAATTATCGTAGTATGTGAGAGAACTGGATAAACTCCATATCCCTCAAATGGGTACCAACAACCCATCATCCCCGCCTAATGCGATGAAGCTCCATTGCATCCGTCACCCAATCCAAACCCCTCCAAGGCCACCAACACATCAGGTCCCTAGTCAGAGAACTCAAGATATCTCTGAACTCCGATGCACTCATAGTAGATCGACTGACCTCCTCACTGAGTAACCACCTGTATGCCCAGGGAGAGGTGGCATCCACGCCACAAGGCAAACCAGTAAGGCGACCAATGATAACATGCTCCCAACACCAAATCTGGAGCAACAAACTGTAGCCTAGGCCCTTGCACCCGTGCCTCTTCACCTCATAGAGCTCGCTATAAACCTCGTAGAGAAGAGCAGGAGCCCAAGCTAACCGACGAGGATCAGCTATCAAGTCAAGAACAATAGACACCTGGTTCCATGGGATCCTCGATCCCATGGAATTGGGCAACAACATGTTGCTCAAAATGTACATCATAAAGGCAGGCAATGCACCCAAGCTGCCAGCTGTAAAGAGATCCAGATACGCAATGTCGCCCCTACTGCAATCGATGTCCCACATCTCACCAAATAGAGGGAAAAGGGCCTCCTTCTTGTCAAGGCCAACACGAATGGTAGGACCCTCGATAGGGACGCGAAAGATATGGTAGATATCCTCAAGAGTGATAGTCAGCTCCCCTGTTGGGAGCTAAAATGTGCCTCTGTCTGGATCCCAATGCTCAACAAGTGCCGAAAGGAGATCCTCATCAGCTCGGACGGTGCCTAACCGCCCGCAACCATCTAAACCAATGGTCTGAAGTAGAGTCCAATCATCATCAGAAAGTGCTTTCGCACTTTTCGAATGGTCCTCGACCACCTATGTCGAGCATCAAGAAGCTTAACCTGAAAAGAAAACATATAAAAAAATGAAATTTAGCACAACATGCTAGAAATAAAGCAAAAAAAAAAAAATTTACCTACCCTAGGTAATAAAAGCAAAAAAAATTTTTTTACCTATGCATGGTAATAAAAAAAAAAAAAATTTACCTACCCTAGGTAATAAAAGCAAAAAAATTTTTTTACCTATGCATGGTAATAAAAAAAAAAAATTTTTTACCTACCCTAGGTAATAAAAGCAAAAAAATTTTTTTACCTACATAGGTAATAAAAGCAAAAATGAAAAATTTTACCTATGCTAGGTAATAAAAAAAAAAAAAAATTTACCTACCCTAGGTAATAAAAAAAAAAAATTTTTACCTATACATAGGTAATAAAAAAAAAAAAAATTTTTTTACCTACCCTAGGTAATAAAAGCAAAAATGAAAAATTTCTACCTACCATAAACAAAAAAAAAAACAAGTTCATTGCCAACCCCGCTTAATGAGCAAAAAAATAATAATTTACCAGCCCCGCTTAGTTTTCAAACAAGAAAAACAAATGCAAAACAAAAAATATATAAAGGCCAAATCGCCTACCTCTGCAAACCGGCCACCAACTTCCGCTCCAGCCGAGCCACCACCACCGCTCCCCTCGCCAACCTCCATCTCACTCATCACTTCAACCAATAAACCAATGACAACTGGCAGAATGATTTTGAAAATGATAACAACCTATAAATAGCCGCTTTTAGCGATGAAAAACACGCGCGTGCAAAAATGCAAACCCGCGTTTTGAGGCGCAAAAACACAAAAACGCAGTTTCATAAAGGAAAACGCAAATCCACGTTTTTCAAAAATAACCGCAAGTCAGCGGTTTCAAAAAAAAATGCAATCCACCTAATCATCTGGAGTGAAACTCGTATCTAGTGGATTATCCTATACACCTAGCGGTTGCAGCGACTAGCAATCCATGCAATCCGGTTGGATGGGTAAATCACCATAAGGAAGCTCATTCAAAAATCGCAACAAGCAACAATGAATCAAGACGATAGGCCCCTAAATCTATGAGCTTAAATGTGTTCAAAAATAGATTTGCAAGGTAATCCTACAATACCTTCCGTTGGGTCAAAAGCGGGACAACAAACAACAATTTGGTAAAATCAAAAACCGCTAGAGCATCAAATCCTCGACGACTGGTTCCTTAAGCCCATCATTTGGAAGGAATTGCTAAAGTCATAGTGGATGAAAACTCAAAGAGTGGTCAGATTTTTACCATGTATTCTACACATTAATGAAACCAAAAGCAAAATTGCAAGAACACAAATAATCCCAAGCTTGGGGCACAAAGAAATCAAGACAAAATTCATTAACAATATCAACATCATTCAATTACAACCCACTTTCAACATCCGTATTTCGTCAATTGACTTATGGGTGTCAACCTTTACCCAATCATCAATTGAGGGGGTAAGCAAACAAATCAAAATTTTAAATTCATTCATTCTGTATGTCAAAGAGAAATGAACCCATTCATCCAATAAAGTTAGATGTCATTAGTTTTTGCACCGCATTGTGTTGTACACAACGCAGTACAAAAAGGGGCAACTGTAGACACCAAAATCTAGCACCCTTTAGTTCACATTCACCACCTCACCATCAAATCCTGCATAATAAAGATATATGCCTAAGTTCTAACTTAGGGATATAAAATCCTGCACATCATTATACTTTCCTAATTTATTTAATTAGGAAAATCACCCTAGGATACCCTGTCTACCCATTGGACATGTGTCCTGGACACTTCATCCAACATCCATGCCACATCTTACCCACTCCTGTCCCCTTTGTCCTTGCACATGAGATAGATTCCCAACACCCATGCCACAACTCCTTTGTTGTTGTCCCCTTGTCCCTTCACATAAAACAACATCCCACATCCCACTCCACTTGGAGCCACATCACCCTAGTTAAGTGAGCCACACTGAGTGACTCACTATAACTGCCCCTTCCACCTGGCAGTCCAGATTTGCCACTTGGCAAGTCAGGCTTGCCACCTCACATTTCCCTCCAAAGCCCTAGGCAGCCTATAAAGACACCATCAATCCACCAAACAAAGGGAGCTGAATCTGCATACCGACAGGCTACCGAAATAGATCTAGACCCAACGAGAAATTGAGGGCGCAAGCTTGACTCTGACCGTTGGCTCGAATTTCGAGGCAATCTGTTATTCAATCGAAATCGCCCGTCCATGGTTCCACAGTCGAAAATGTGCATCCACGGTTTCACAACCGCAGGTCCACGGTTTCCAGCCCACAACCGCGCTTCCACGGTTCCACAGTCCCGAGAACAAAAATGGGTTTCATCGACAGAGATTAGCGATTTGAGTATTAAGCAAGGCTTGGTTTGTTAATTGTTTTGTGCTATCTGCTTTTCATCCATATCAGTAATAGGTTTATGTGTAGCATTAGGTTTATCGCTTGAATATACGGGTGCTACTAATCCCCCTTTGTTGGTTTGCATGTGTGCAAGTAACAGGTATTTGAAGAGCTATTGAAGCTAGGAGTGGCCCATCATTGGATACTCAAGCCCACTCACCAATTGGATTGGAGCGAAAGAAGACCAAAGACACCACCAATAATTTGATTAGCCAAAGGGGTTTTTCCCCTCTTTGTGCCCATTCTATCATGTGAAAGCAAGCATTCACTTATTGTAATCATACCCCTATGCACTTGGGGCAAATCACTTGTAAAAAGGAGACTAAGGCTCCAATAAGATTCAATACAAAATCCTTTAATTCTGCAATTGCTTGTCTTTCATTATTTTACTTGCAAGGTGTTGTCTTCTTTTGCTTACATTATTCAACATGAATGCTATCTGCCTTTAACTCTTAGGCTTGCCTCAACCATTAATACAAGAGCCCATAAATCAAGATTCAAAACTCAACCATTTTTATGGATCATCATATTGTATGCAAAAAAGGAAAGAGTGGGTGAAGGGTGTAAAATTTCACCCACACTCTTGGCAACTCATAAGGGATTTCCACTTTGGGGAAAAAAGGGAACCCCAAATAGAGAAGTTGAGCACATAACACTTTTAAATAGGGAGGAAAACAAAAATAAGGGGGCAGAGAGGGCACAAAGAAAGACAACCATGGAAGTTTGCAAGACAAATAAGGGGGACAAACAAAAGAGTGGAATACAAACACAACAACTAGGCAGAACATAGTGAAAAGAGAAGAAAGAAGGGTAACCCAGGAGAGATAACATGATGCAAGGGGAGGGACTTTTGGAAACGAAAACAATAAAACATAGGAGGGAAGGAAGAGGAAGAAGGAGGAACCATAGGGTGGTTGCACTCACTACATGACGTAGCCACCAGAACAACAATAGCTAATGGAGAAAATAAAAAATAAAGGGGATACAAAATAGGATGCAACCCTGGGATCATCCCATGGGAAGGTCATCATGAATTACCTGCTCCATGGGACACCACCACAGACTACACATTGATCAACATAATCCACTATAGCCATAAGTTATTTCAAGGATAGACAAAATACCAAAATACATTTGTCCATTCCATCAGAGATTTCTTCTTGACAAAATATAATAAAAATCTGCTCCATCCATCACCCTTGCCATGGGATAGGCCACCTATACTTTAAGTATCATTTTTCTTGTTGTGTCCCAATCACTGTAATATCTTATATAGATTAATTCTTGAACTCAATCGTGACACAAGCACTACCTTGGAAGGACCAAGATAGACGATCTGGTAGTACATCCCAATATTTTGGGTAATGTGTTGTCCTACCTATTATGATTACAAATTTTCAAGAGTAATATCCATTGGCTATGGAGTCACAATGACAAATGAGGGATAAAATAGCAAGGCAAAGAGGAAAACATACAAACAAAAGAAAGTACCACTATGAAAGAGATACCACCTGGGAAAACCTTTGTCTATCGGACTCTAGAAGTTAAATTTAAACACCCCACCACCTCTTTCCAAGACGATGTCAGCCACAATACAACAACATCCATGTTGTAATTTTATTTATATGTTGGCTATCTATAAAATTGTGGTGTGTGACACACGCCTACCATTGAGGTAAATAAGTTCACCCCCTAAACCTACAATATTTGGACCTTAAAATCCTAAACCTGAGTTTTTCCTTAGGATCTATCTAGCATCATCTGGAGTCACCATTAATTATGATATGACCTGGACTAATCTTAGCAACTTGCCTGAAGATCCTCGCTCCTTGTTCCTTCGTCGTCGATAGAGGGGCTAATCTTGTCACTCCATCTTGAGCTTTGATCAAAATATTTACCTCAAAGAGACACATAGCATTTTGGAAAGTTCTTCTCTTATTGCTAGTACTTCATCAGTAGTCTTCCAATCACCATGCTTACCATCATTAACAATCTTGTTTATTTTGGAGACCACAAATTGCCTTGGTACAAGGGACATTTGTTGGTACTGAAAGAGACTTAGGAAAGGGTGGCTCTTCATTTTTTACATCCTGTTCTTGGGGGAATAGGGATGGGTTATACAAGGAGTGCTTGGAATAATTTGTTTTTAGACTCTCACCTTTCCTTTTTGGATATCCCTAACGTGAGCTATAGACAATGATATTATCTATGACGAGGAATGCATTAATGCTTTTCTTGTACAAGAAGGATTAATCCCCTTCCTTGGTTATTTTACAAAACCATATTCTTTGCTCAAGAACATCCTCCTTTTTGTAGTTGGTTGGAGATAGGATTGATAGACAAGTAACCAATGATTGATAATTTCCTTATTTTTGACCAGTGAGGACTTCCTTCCTATGTCTTCATCCTCTATAGTCAATCAGTGACTTTGCAACTCCTGCCGCATTTGGTACATATTATTTTGCATTACTTGGTATTTCCATGATGGTATCTCTATAGGAAATATGCTAAAAAAAAATTGAGGTGAATGGACATCTTCATGAGGCAAAACTTTTCTAGTCTGGATCAAGATAATTTCAGCTTGAAGCGCTTCTTTGAAAATTTGAGGAAACCTCCTATCTTTAGACTGATAAAGGAAGAGTCTGATATCGGGACCCAGGGCTTGAGTATAGTATATGAATGCTTGAGCTTGGGATGGTCAGAACTGAGGGGCAATTTTTCTCCAACTTATTTCAAATCGGACATTGAAGTTTACAATATCTTCAAGAGGGGATATCTTGATAAATGAGAATTGGGTAAGCAAGGAGAAGGGATCTTTCGATCTATCAAATGTATCAATAAGATATTTTTCCAGGATATCCCATGCACCAATGCTCCTTTATTATAGATATTTATACCATACGAATGGTGTACCTTACAGAGATAGAAAAAGCAACCTAATCATTACATCTTCATGTGTGATATTATGGAGGGTAGCCAAGGAAGCTACATCTTCAAGATGTTCACATGTCGTTCCTTTTGTGCCATCATACATTGGCAAGGTATTTAGTGTAGCTTTTGGAATGTCATAAAAATAAGGGATGCTGAGGGGATGAGAGTCATTCCATCTGGGATAATGTTGGGCCATTAGAGCACCACTCCTTGAGGTCTTCTGGGTTTTCTTCTCAAGTTGGAATCGTCGGGTGAGTATGCTTTCTCTATTGGTAAGATCAAGGCTACTCATCAAACCCTGATTCCTTTGAGGAAAAGAGATTTAAAGGAATAAAAATGAAACTGGTTATGACATCTACATTTTTATCAAAGGATTTGCTAGGTGATTTAACAAGGTATGGGTAAACTAGAGATCACCAAACTTTGATCTCCAGGTGTTCCAAAAATTGTTGGTCACAAATCCAACCTAATGGAAAGGCAAGAGAGGATATTTGTGTGCCTTTGGACCTACACCAACATTGAACGACCATCGCACCTAGGGAAGGTCAGGCGATCGATCTCAAAAGAAGGACAGTTCCTGCATCCTAATTACTATGCCTAAAAATGAAGGGAAATGGGAGTAGGAAAGAAATAAAAATAGGTCATATTCAAAATTAACAAGGATGGATATAGCCACATCAAGACACATGCACGACAAGCTAACACTATGAGCATAAATACAAGTGGGTTACCTAATAGATCAACCAACCTTACACTTGACATTCAACACTGATGATTGAAGGTGAATTCCAGAACCAGTAAATGAGATGCATGAAATCCAAGATGTAGAATTAGAGCACGTCCACCCAACTAGCCTTAGCAGAAATAAATTCCCAACCCAATATAAAATGTGAATTGCAAAACCATTGTGTGAATTGCATGAAATCCAGATAATATAATTAGAGCAAAATTAGTTAGACAACTTTAGCATAAATAAGTATTCATCATTATACGCAAAAAATGTAAGAACAAATTTGGAGACCAAATAGAAAAACACTTATATTCACATAGTAGTGTAAGATTTACATATGAATTGTAATGGCTAATGAGTTACCCCTTGGAATGGCTAGTATTCCAGTATTTATAATAATTTTTACAATAAATTCAAACTACATGCATTAATAGCGATAGACGGGAAGATATGACTGAAACGTATAGGCGCCCAGCTAGTACTCTACTTCTTGGAAGAATGATGGTTGTTCGAAAAGGGTAGGTGCTTTTGTGTAAATATGAGTTCTTGATCATTTTGACATTATTACCAGGCCATAAATCTTTATCTACTTTACCCCTTCATCCATATGGTGGGCCTTAAATCAAGTGGGTGGGAAACCAGAGTTAATTACCTCTAAATTCAAATTACCACTTTTGTGCCTATTGATAGTTGTACTTGGATATCTGATATCATTAATGCTTCTCCCTGATGCTATCCTTTGATGGGAAATGATTCTAGTATTGGGTGGATATTCAAGCTTGCTCTCCTACCTGCCATTCTCCCAAAGTTTTGCTCGACACAACATTGCAAGGGATCGGGTGATCAGGCTTGGTTATTAAATTTTGTCTTTCCAAAACTCCACATATCCTTCCACCCTAAGAAGGGCAGGAATTTGGGCAGATACCATCACATGCTAACATTCAAAACCTCCACCCTAGCCTGGGTAGACCTTATGAACCATGTCAAATATCTGCCTGAGTGAAGTATGAGGAGAACCATTTTCTTTCACTTGGGGTGGCAGTTTGGGAGCAAGAAGCGATGTACCACCATCCCATTCTTTCACCAACATGTTGGGAGGAGATTTGGATTTTTTACCCAAAAATTAGGGCAGGGATTCATGATCTACCTTGAATGCTTTTCCTGCCCAATTGCTCGCCCGAAATCATATTTATCCATATTTGATACGTCGGGATTTTTGATCATGCTTTCACCCTTTGTGACCTTGTCAAAGGGTAGGTTTTTGGATTTTTTCCTTGCTTGGCAACAACTAATTCATTTGCCCATCCAACATCTACTTTCGTCCTATTGTATTCAACATGAACGCTATTTACCTTTAACTCTTAGGCTCGCCTCAACCATTAATGCAAGAGCCCGTCAATCAGGCTTCAAAACTCAACCATTTTTATGGATCATCATCTTGCATGCAAAAAAGAAGAGTGGGTGAAGGGTATAAAATTTCACCCATAGTTCCTCATCTATAGCTTTGAGAACAAAGATTTTTTAAGGGGAAGGACATGTTAGGACCCCATCCTAATTTTATTTTTGTAATTGTCATTTGATTATGTAATGACCCACTTCCAATGTGGGGACCCCCTTATAATGTTATTTTGTAATACTTTTGTAATGGTATGTGGCAAGTAAGGTGCCTAGACAAGTGGGGTCAATTTCATTTAATTGTTATCAAAAATGTAACTGATATTTGGTAGAAGATTCTAGCTCGAGTGATATTTTGCATGTAAGCCAACTCTTGTAGGGTTGCATGAAGCTTTTATTTAAAAGACATGGAGCTATGTACGAAGGTATATTTTTGCCAGTTAATGAAATATTGAAGGTTGTCATCTCGAAGAGGCCCACAATACTAAGTATTTTGTGAGATTGTTTCAATTTTACAATTACTTTCTGTATAGTATTATTCTGTTATTTTATGAAAATATATTTATTTACAGTATTTTGTGTGAGTGAGTTTATTTTCAATGGTAGGTTCCTAACAAAAACTCCTAGTAAGGAGATCCAAAATAATGGGCTATCTTTAACCAAATGTGAGAGGTTGAGTTACACTAAAAAAATAAGTGGGACATAGTGTCATTGTGCTTCAAATATCTAGAACACACATGGGGACCAATAATATTCCTTTCTTGTAAGTTATCACATGTGAGAATCTTATTTTGTAAAACTAACCATAATAGACTTGAATCCTAGGTGATAAATTTAGATTTCAAATTGCTACCAATATTTTATTAGGAAGTCCATCTAGTTGTATATGTGTATCCATCTAAAATGTATATTCACCTAATTTATTTATGTCTCCCCAAATAAGTTGATCCAAACTCTATTGTCTCAATAGTTTCATGTTGTGTTTTTTCTTGAAATGATCTCATTCTATTGTTAGGGGTGATGGTAGTAGAAGATCTCTCCATTCCACCATGTTGTTGTGCTAATAAAAATTTCCATTAAGCTTTGAGATCTACAAAAATTATAACAGTTCTTTGAGAGCTAAGCTTAACTACTTAGTAAAGGAGGTTTGCCAAGTATTGGATCATTCCATAAGTCAATTTGAGATCCATCTCCTGGAAGCCAAGAGATCTTGTTTAGGATCAATTGCTTGGCTTCCACAATATGTTTCTATATTAGAGAGGTTGTAGACCTTACGTTAAGTTTTCTCATTAACTGCATTCCTATTGTTGAGTCTAAATATTTAATTTTCAAAATCCTTTTCTATGAAAAATCTAAAAGCTAAGATAGATGCCACAAGAGAAAAATCCATATTAAAATACTTAATTTAATGTATTTATATATTTCGTTTTTTAAATTTTTATTCTATAGTGTAAATTTCTCTTTTATTTCTTAACCAGAATCACACTTATTTTACTTGAAGTAGCCTTTCTTCTACTTCTCATAGGAAATTTGCCACACTATTCAGGGTCATGTTCCAAGGAGAATTGAAACATTATATAATCAATTTTGTGACATAGACATGTTATAGTGATAATAGTAGGAAACACTTGTGGATAAAATAAGCTAAAATTCGAGTGTAGTTATTTCTAAAAGATATTTCCCATGTTGCAGGCTCTCTTAGGGAACCATAATTATTATCGATGGGTAAAAAAACACATCGGGAGATTTGTGTTGTTAAAGCACCACAAGTTTAGTGTTAATAATAATTATCATCTATCATTTTAATTATGGTATTCCTCACAAAGAAGCAAAAGTATTATAGCATGCTTAAATTTGATAGAGAACAAGAACAAAAATGGCGTCTACTTCATATAAGGATTGTAAACATTATTCTCGTTATTTGGAGAAAACCTCTACAACATGTATTTGACCTATATGCTTTCATTAATATTCTTTTTTTTTGTAAATATATTTTCTTCTTATTCTTTCATATAACTATATGATGTAATACTTTAAAAGATAAAGTAAATGTCTTCTCCCATCTACTCATATTATTATAAGTATTGAGCTTGCTCTTTCATTCACACTTACTAAATGGTTAATATATAGAAATAAAAAATCATCCTACAAATAAAGAAATTCTATCTATTGAATATCTTTGTACCCTTAGTGTCAATTAATAGTATTAATTAATTATCCTTTTATGAGCCATTTTTATAAATATTTTTGTTACAATATACTTAAATATATTCTTCATAAACATTAAAACATTACCATGGCAAACTACTACCTTGCATAGGACTTACCCTAAAGAGAAACACTATTTAATGTTATATTACAAAAACCTTAGTGCACTTGGAGAACCCTTAAGATGTATTTTCAAAGATGAAAAGTCATCAATAAATAAAAGTATGGGCACTAAAAGTTATTTGTTTTAACAAACAAAGAGAGAGATCCAAATGATGTAGCATGTAGGAGGAAGATATGGGAACAAATTTAAGTCAAGTAACCTCTTTTGGGATGGTAGGACAAGGGAGGAGATTCCAATGCCTAAAGAAATTTTAACATTAAAGTGGGCACATGAATTAATAGAATTTAGTTCATGAAAGGCTTAAATTGTTGGAAGTATTACATTATTTGGTCCCCTTGTAAATATTAGTTTAGTAAAACGATTTATATTTTTATATAATTATATATTGGAGACAAAGCTCCATGCAATATAATCTATCTAAATCATTCTTGTAATCTTTTGATATTATATATATTTGAGTTATATTTATGAGAAATTGTTGTTATTTCAATATTGAGATTCATTGTTATTTTATCTGGCATTTATCATATTTATACTTTATCCTGGATAAAGTAATCAGTGAGTTAATCCTGGATAAAGTAATCAATGAGTTAATCTATCTGGAAAGCTAACAGTGGTATTAGAAGAAGAGAGCCAGAAGCTGAAGTATTCGAGTCAAAATATTACAAGCATGTGTGAAGCTACCATGTTGGAAGAGAGTGCCTATGCTAAAAGACTATTTCTATGTTTAAGTGCCTGAGGAAGGAGTGGATGTTATAGCATAAATAGGAATACACAAAGATTATAGTGAGTGAAAAAATAAAGGTATTAAATCTTTTTTAATGAAAAACATCAATAAAGCACATTAGCAGAATGAGAAGTTTTTTTAAGAAATATTTATAAATTCTTTATTAAAAGATTGAGGTTTTTTTTTAAGATTTTAGAGCTTTGGGAGATATAAGGAGTTAGAGAATAAATAATTTAGAGAAGGATTGGGAGAAATTTAAAAAATGTGAGAAGAAGATATCATTTTCGGATAATTAATAATTGTTTGAGATTCCCACATATTATATTAAAAAAATGAATCTTTGAAGGTTTGTTTATAGTGGAAGAAACATTGTTGCACGGGTTTTTTTCTTTTTGGCTGAAAAATTAAACTATAGAAGAGGAACAATGAAAGTATGAGAAAGAATTTGAGTTAAAAAAAAAAGTGGACGAACACTGAAGAGATTGTTGTGAATACTGCCAAGATAGAACCTTAGAAGATAGAATATTTTTAGTGGAAAATATTGAAGAGTTGAGACATCAATCTTCACGAATCTACGAGCTAGTTGGAGAAATATAAACAAAATAAAAAAAGCACCAATAGGAGCTTTAAAAATTAAAATAAATAACGATCTGACGTATTTTTATTTCAATTTGATGGAGGAAAAATTGTGAGGGACGTTTTCATAGGATTGCCCAAACTATCGAATTTGTTTCAACCGTATGTCACTCATTCGGACTTGGATTGAGCTAAAATTTTGAGGGTAGATGCCTAACAAACCCTAGAATGTCTCCACCAATTTTTAGATAATTTGGAGCAACATATATCCTAGCGCTTCCCTATGTGTGAACGAGATTTTTGGTAAGTGACTGTGTAAGGGTTTCATCTGGGTTAAGTGCAAGTAGCTCCAAAGGTTGGTTTTTGGGAGCTTTGAGCCCTAGTGACCAATACTTTTGTGGCATCTATTCAATATTTTAGAAGGAAATGTTGCAGGGGATCCAATATGGGTTAAAAATTTATCTTTCGACAGATATTCATATTGTGAACTTGAGTGACAACAACTTCCAACTTGCTGCACAAAAAAAAAGTGAAAATCATACCTTTCCACAGTGCCTAGGGCATTGATTAACGAGATCACAAAACAAGTTTCAAGCAGCTGATCAAAAAATGGCTCAGATCTCAAATGAATCTAGTACTAAGGTGCACCTACAAAATAAATCTATTGTGGAAACCCCTATCAAGGGTAATAATTTCGAAGAATCAACCCCAAAAATAAATTTTAGGGATGCCCTCCATGGTGGACAACCTCATACTAATGCTAATATTAATCTTAGGGCTTCTCGTAAACCTCTAAGAATTCCTAAGATTGATCCTAGGAAAATAGATTCAAGATGTCTTAAAGCAGCTGATGGAACTCCTATTGTTAAGCTTGATATGGGCAACATTTAGACTTGCATTGAAGATCTAGAAAAAAGAGGATTAATTTATCGTTTCGTGGGTTTTTGTCCAAGCCTATCTGCTTTCAAAGTCTGGGCTACAAAAAGCTAGAAAACTAAAGGTGAGTTATAAATATCTATTTATCCAAATGGTTATTTTCTTGTTTTATTTTCTAATAGTGAATATAGAGAGAAAACTTTTCAAGGGGGTCCCTGGTTCTTTAGAAGGGCGGGGCTTTTCATGAAGCCCTGGCATACTAAATTTAAAGTTGAAGAAGAGATGCCTTCTATAGGTCCCGTGTGTATTAGACTCTTTGGCCTCCCAATTAAATGCTGGAATCCAACTATTTTTTCTTCAATTAGAAACTCTTTAGAAACATTTATGATGACTACTAATTGTACTCAAAAATTTAAACATATTATTTATGCTCAGATTTGTGTTTTAATGGATTTTGACAAACCCCTACCTAAAAATATCACTCTACAATTTGGGTAGGACACTTAGGAGCAAGTAGTGGACTATGAGAACATTCCTTTTCATTGTAGAATTTGCCATGAATATGGTCATTTGGCTAGTGTTTGCCCAAATAAAATTCTAGATCAAAAGAAAGAATATATAAATTCAATAAGGTTCCAAATACCTAAGAAGAAGAACACTCAGAAAAAACTAGTTATGAAGGATCAATCAAAGTTATCTGCTAATATGTTTGAAATTCTTTCCACAAATAAGGTCTCAAGTGAGGAAGAGGAAATAATGGAAACAGAAATATTAGAAACATAATTTAAAGATAAAGGGAAAACTCAGAGACAAACCAACAAATCAAAAGGATTTCAACAGAAAAAAAAAAAAAAATGGAGAAAATATTCACAAGAAAAATAATCTTTTAAATGTTAAAACTTCAAATAATATAGGTCCCAATATAGACTCTATTGAACCTTCTGGTAACATTTTGACTGTGTACAATCATTCGTCAATATTAGAAGCCATCTCAGATTCAATTGGAGTAAGTTAAGAAACAAGAAAAAAAAACTAAATATGGATTCTAATCAAAAGGTAGGTCGCAAGACTAATCAATATCATATGGTAAAAGAAGGTAAAAATCTTGTAGAGGAAGGTAATATTAATGCCCTTCCCAAATTTTTTAGCCCTGGTATTAATGAAGATCATCACTTGAAAATTAGAGGACTCAAAGGGAGTCTTTCAAAACAAAATGAAATTAGAAGAATGATTCAAATAAATCATCCACATCTTGTTTTCCTTCAAGAAACAAAGATGTCAATAGAGGATATGGATTCAATTAGTAGTAAAATGTGGCTAGCTAGAAAAGTGGTTTCCCTCAGTTCCCAGGGGATTTTTGGTGGCATTGCTTGCCTTTGGGACCCAAAAGAGGTAGTTATTCACCATATGATTGGCAGTTGGAATATTTTAGCTATAGCTATTCAAAGCAAACATTCCAACAAAATTATGCTCTGCATTACTGTTTATGCTCCGACTAATTTGGAGGAAAAGAGAAGACAGTGGAAGAATATTACTTATATTATCTCTCATTTTCCTGAAGCTTGGATCTTGATCGGAGGAGATTTCAATACCATCCTCTCTCTATATGAGAAAATGGGGGGAAATATAAATTTGGACTAGATCACTGATCTCAAGAGCAAATATATTACAAACCTTCATCTTGTGGACATCCACCTAGATAATGGCCTTATGACTTGGTCTAACAGAAGGCAAGGCTTAGATTGTATAATGGAGAGATTGGATAGGTTCTTTCTCTCTGACAATTTCTTAATCCATGGTCACATTCCTAAAGTGAAGACTCTTAACAATGTTGGTTCGTATCACTGTTTTGTCATTGTGGAAATGTGGAAAACCAATGTGAGTTTCTCTCCTTTTTTATTTTAGTTAATGTGGCTTAGAGATAATTCCTAAACCTCGAGTGCAACAATGGTGGAAGGAAGGTAAACCTAGGTATGGGACTAAGATGTTCTATTTTACCAAAATATTGCAATTCATTAAATCCAAAATCAAGACTTTGAACTGGAACAAGTTTGGGGATGTTCATAAAAAACATGAAGTTATTGCTCAGCTTGAAAATTTGAATAAGAAAATCCATTTAGATGGCCTCACAGAGAGTACAAGTGCAGATGAAATTAAACTCATAGCTCAGTTAGAGGAATGGGAAAAAAGATAAGAACTCTTATGGAAGCAAAAATATAGAATTCAATGGCTCAAAGAAGGTGATCAAAACACAAATTTCTTCGACAAATCTCTTCTAGCTCGAAGATCTCACGACTTTATTTCTTCCCTGAAATCAGATTCTGGAGATGTTGTCTACACTTGGGATGGCATGAACTCTATTGTTGTCAAATACTTTTCCAATATTTTTATTGCTACTCCTCTTGACTCGACTTCTCAACAAAATATTCTTCAAGCAATCCCTTCTCTTATCACTTTTGAGGAGAACTCTATTTTGAATGCTCTTGTTACTATCAATAAGCTTTAACATGAAGTTTTTAAAATGCAAAAAGAGAAAACCCCAGGTCCTGATGGTTTTCCCATTGAGTTCTACCAAGAGTTTTGGGATATCCTTCATGTTGATTTATTAGAGGTGGTGGAAGAAGCCAGGAAAGCTAAAGAAATTTTGAAGGTTATCAATAAAACTTAAATTACTCTTATTCCAAAAGCTTAAGATACTGAACATATCTCAGCTTTTAGACCTATTGCTTTATGTAATGTTCTTATCAAAATCATTACTAAGATCATGGCAGAAAGGTTGAAGCCTCTTTTGCATAAGATTATTTCCCCTGAACAAAGGGGTTATGTGGAAGGGCGTCAAATATTTGATGAGATAGTTCTTGCTCAAGAAGCCATCCATTCCATGGATATGCAAAAATCTCCTTCCATGTTCATTCGGTTAGACTTATCCAAAGCTTATGATAGAGTGGATTGACACTTCCTTATCAAAGTTTTGAGGCAATTTGGTTTCTCTCAAGATTGGATGGATTGGATTATAGGATGTATCTCTTTAGTTTCCTACTTAGTTCTTATCAATGGCAAGCCTTCTCAATTATTCCTAGATTCTAGAGGTATTAGGCAAGGTGACCCCCTATCCCCTTATTTATTCATCATTATTGTTGAATGCTTAGGTAGGGCTATAACCAAAAAGAGAGAATACAAAACCCTTGAGGGAGTTACCATTGCTCATGGAGATAGACCTATCTCTCGTATTCAATTTGTTGATGACTCTACTCTTTTAGGTAAAACTACAATTAAGGAAGCTTCTACTATTAAGAAAATCATTAGTTGTTTTTCTAAGGCTATTGGGCAATTGATCAATGAAGATAAATATAAAGTCATTTTCTTTCATTGCTCTTCCATATAGGAATCCATGGTCTTGGATAAATTAAGATATAAGAAGACCTCCCTTCCAATCACTTATTTAGGTATTCCCATCAATACTCGAAGACAGAAAAAAAAATATTGGAATTGGTTGTTGGAAAAAGTCAATAAGATAATTGGAAAGTGGACCAATAGGTGATTTTCTTCTAGGGGTAGAATCACCTTGGTAAAATTAGTCCTTCAGGCTATTCCTATTTATGTTTCTACAGTGTTGAATATCCCAAAGGTTGTTCATCGAGAATTGGATCAAATCTGTCATCAGTTACTCTGGAGTGGTACTAAGGAGAAAAGAAGATGGGCCTTGGTGAAATGGGACACTTTATGTCTTCCTAATAATTAAGGGGGGTTAGGATTCTTAAGAGCGAAAACTGAAGGGATTTATATTATTCATGAAATGAGTTACATATATAGGCAGAAGGCCTATATGACAAACTGAAAAGTGTTAGTATAAACTGACAAGTGTCAAAATAGAGGCATAGTGCACTTTAATTCTAACATTCCCCCTTAAAGTGCACTATCTTAACTAAAGAAAAAAAACAAGTCAACATTAGGTAACATTCCCCCTTAATGTTGACTTCTAAAAAATTCTACATCCTCCTTTATTGCTGATTTGGTCTAGGCTCGTGCTCTCTGCGCTTGGCTCTCCAACTGTGAATAATGCTAGATTCACTGTGTATACATCTCGGTCTGTTGCCTCAGGGTCAGCCACTTCAACGGGTCTATTGCCACTGGGTCAGCCGTCTAAGTGCCTCAGGGTCATCATGGGTGCCTCAGGGTCAGCCACATCTAGGTCTGTTGCCTCTGCAGGTCATCCTCAGAGGATGTTGCCACTCATAGGTCACTGACTAGATCCACCATGAATATAAAGTCCCTCCTCATGGTGAACTCAATCTAGAAGGTGTCGGTCTATGTCGAAAATGCACCTTAATACAAAGGAAAATGGTCAGCCACTTCCACGGGTCTGTTGCCACTGGGTCAGTCGTATAAGTGCCTCGGGGTCATCATGGGTGCCTCAGGGTCATCATGGGTGCCTCAAGGTCAGTCACTTCTGGGTCTGTTGCCTCTGCAGGTCATCTTCAGAGGATGTTGCCTCTCGTAGGTCACTGACTAGATTCACCATAAATATCAAATCTTTCCTTATGGTGAACTCAATCTAGAAGGTGTCGATCCTTGCCAAAAATGCACCTAATACAAAGGAAAAAGGAGCCATTTAAGAGCGTCGGTCTCTGCCGAAAATGCACTCAATACAATAAAATGAGCCATAGATCAAAATAGGAGAGAAGAATAAAAGAAGAGAATCTTCTGAAGTGTCTTCGTCTGTGCTCTGATACCAAATGTTAGGAGCAAAAACTAAAGGGATTTATATTATTCATGAAATGAGTTACATATATAGGCAGAAGGCCTATATGACAAACTAACAAGTGTCAGTATAAACTGACAAGTGTCAATACAGAGGCATAGTGCACTTTAATTCTAACAAGGATTTTAGTCTGCTATTAATAACAACAAAGCTTTAACTACTAAATTATATTGGAGGATTTTGCATAACCCCAATGCTCTTTGGACCAAGAATCTTCGTGCTAAATATGCTGAGAACAAAAATCCTGAAGACCTTGTTCGCTATCAATTACCTTCCAAAGGTTCTCCCATTTTAGCAGTTCTTAAGACTGGTGATGATTTGATAAAGAAAAAATTATTTTGGATCATTCATAATTGTCAACGGGCAAATTTTTGGATATATTCTTGGGATGGTCACAAGCCTTTGATAACTTAGTTTCCTTACTGGAGGTCTTGGATGGAGGAGCTTCACCGAGCTAACTGGATAAAGGTGGCTAATTATTGTCGATACCATACTGGTAATTCAGAGGTTGGTAGATATTGGATCCCTATTGAGGACTAACCTATTCAAATCCCATAAAGGCAAAGGCAAGATATCCAATGCATCCTTCATATGAGATATCTCTCTTGGTCCTATGATAAATATTGTTTTGGATGGAACAACACTACTAAGGGTGAGTATTCAGTTGCTCAAGGTTATTTGGCCTTATGCCATAATAATCCCAACCAATCATTTGACATCTTTTCTCAGTTGTGGGCTCAAATGCTCTAGCCTAAGGTGAGGTTCTTTACTTGGATTTTATTGCATCATAGGGTGCTTACTAGGGAGCATCTTATGAAACATGGCTTTCATGGACCTTTTAGATGTGAAATGTGTGGAGAGAATGTGGAAACTCTCAACCATATTTTTATTGAGTGTACTTTAATCTCTAAGCTTTGGAGGAGAATGACCACTTTACTTG
This sequence comes from Wollemia nobilis, assembly GCA_028583015.1. Lineage (NCBI taxonomy): Eukaryota > Viridiplantae > Streptophyta > Pinopsida > Araucariales > Araucariaceae > Wollemia > Wollemia nobilis. The sequence goes on along the minus strand of JAQPPZ010002072.1, from coordinate 3,026,952 downwards.
GCTTACAATGGTCCAATTTTTGTACTTTTGAACAAATTTGGAGGGATTGGCCTAATCAAGAGGGTGTTGATCATTTTATTAGGAAGTTAGTTTGGGTGGGTTCTATCATTCTTCTTTGGAATATCTATAATGAAAGGAACAACCGTATTTCTAATCAAGAAAGGAAGGATATTCACTATATCTGGAAGAAGACCATTGCCAACTTAGTTGAATCAGTCCATTAGCTCCTTAATCACCCCCAAAACTCCCACCAAATATGGGATCAAGTGATGCAAAGATTGAAGATTAACTCTTTTAAGAGAAACCATCTTAAAGGGAATGTGAGTAATTGCAAGATGGATAAAACAAGGAATTGGCAACCTCCTCCTAAGGATTTTGGAAAAGTCAATACTGATGAAGCCTCTAGAGGGAACTCTAGAAAAGCTAGTGTAGGAGGAATTGGTAGACTTTCAGATGGGTCCCTGGTTTTTACTTTTGCTAAGAATTTGGGTATTCTATCCAATAACCTTGTTGAAGGGTATGCTATCCTTAGAGGCCTTCAAGAGGCTACTAAGGTTGGTTGGGAAAATGTACTAGTTGAGTCTGACTCTCAACTCATGATTAATCTTTTGAAGACTCCTTCTAAGAATCATAAGGTTGATTGGAGAATAAAAAGAATTATTGAGAAGATTCGGTTAATCCATATGGGATTTTTAAAATTTGATAACAATCATGTGGTCAAATATTAGAACAAGAGTGTTGATGCTTTAGCTAATTGGGCTTTAAACAAAGGTGATCTTACTTGCTATGGCCACCCTCCTAGATGGTGGGCTTCACAAATAAGGGAAGCTCTTCTTTCTATCATTTCTTTGGATGGCTCCAGCTTACGAAGGTACCTAGTTTCTTCTTGCTTTATTTTTGCTTCTCTTTGGTTCAGTCAGGGTATTTTAGTTCCCTAGCTCAAACTAATCTTTCTTTCATTTCCTCTGTTGAATCTTGCCTTAATAGTCTTTTGGACTAGAAATGTCATTGTTGTGTTCTATTTTTTTCTTTTCTTTTTTTCTATTTATGTGTGTGTTTTTTTTGTTTTGTTTTATTTTTGTGTTTTTTGTGTTGTTTTTTGTTCTTGTGTTTTTGTTGTTCTTATGCTTGTGTTTCTGTATGTTTTTGTTAATTGGTGTTTTTGTGTTTTGTTGTGTGACTGTTTTCTATGTTTTTATTTTTCTCTGTTGTCTATTGTTGGTTTTTTTTTTTATTTTTTTTTATTTTTTTTTTATTTTTTAGGTTTAGGTTGTTTTTGTTGGTTGTGTCTTTGTAGCGTGTTGTTGTTTTATGTTTTGTTATGTTGTTGTTGGGGTTTTTTTATGTGGTTCGTGTTGTGTTTTTTTATCTTATTGTGTGTGTTTGGTTGTGCTTTATCTTTTTGACACACTCAAGGAGCATGTTTTTTTATTTTTTGTTTTTTTAATCTTTTTGTGTGTTTGTGTTTGTGTTTGTGTTTGTGTTTGTGTGTTCTTGTTTTTTGTTATTTAAGGTTTTCTCCTTGAGTATGTCAAAAGTGGTAGACTAGGTGCGAGCCTTAGGTGATTTTGGCAGAAGTGATTCCCCTGCCTCCTTGGGTCTTACCCGAAAGTGGCATCCCTTTTGGGATGTTTTCCACACAAGAAAAAATATTTTTATTTCAAGCTCTTATGAAGAATCTAAGAGCAAGATAAAAAAATCCTCCAGCAGATAGAATTCATTTGAATCTATTCAGATTAACAACCAAAATAAAAGGCCACAAGAGCCTTGATAGTGAAAAGGCCACAATAGCCTTGATCCTGAAGAAGACTTAAAAATAAAGTATTTAACTCAGAAGCAAATTTTAGTGCTAATATTTTATTTTAGGAACAGGAAGATTCAGTGAGTTGGGAAAGCTTCCTACAATAAGGTTAGGAGTATCTTCTTTAGAATCAATCTAGAACCTGAAGCAAAAGAGATCAGGAGAATATCTCATTGATGAAGAAGGACTAGGAGAGTCTTGCTCGAATACAAAGGTAGTAGAATCAGATATCTAGGAGTAGATATCACCACCAACACTTCTAAAAGTATAAGGTTGAATATAAGGTCTCAAGGAAGACCAAAAAAAAACTACAAAATCAAAGACCTTGGAGAGGTCTCCACGAGCATCCAGTAAAAGGCTTGGCGAGCCTTACTGAAGACTTCATAAAAGGAGTTCCAAGGAGAACTCATTGGAAAAATTCACTATTGAAGATAGTGAAATATTTGGGATAATTATCGCCATCCGAAAACAAGCCTAAGAAGAAGAATTTGGCAAGAAGTGCCAAATCTCAGAAGACCTCAAGACATACAAAATATTGAGAATAAGCCTACCAAATCTAGGAGACCTATATATTGCCTCTCACAGCAAGAAGGCACCACTTCATAATCAAAGCTCTCTTCACATCTACGACAAAAATGAGGATACTACAAGAGGAGAACAAGCCACTAAAAATTCTAGGCTCATGAAAGGGAGACCATCTTTTGGTGAAGACGAAGCTATTCAAGGAAGCCTATAAAAAGAGTTGGAAGATTTCATCTAAGACAACAACTTGGTGATCATAGACACCAAGATCTACATCCTCTACAGAAGTGGAGAAAAGGGCTTTCAGAAAAAGGTAAGCAACTATTGGTGCAAGTAGATTTATTAAGTGGACTACTTATCAAAAAAAATTAATCGCCTTAACTAGATTGAATTTGCAAAAAGGGGAATTAAATTAGAGTCTTCAACAGGTGAAAAAATAAAAGATTTTTTAAGTTTCATTTGCACTTTACGAGTTGATTAGATTTCAAAAATCTTAAACTATCTATCAACTATCTATTATCTACTTTGAAAAATAAAATGAAGACTAGCTCCTATTATTTTTCTGTTAAATAAATTTTAGAATAATTCTTGAAGATTCATTTCAGATCATTCTTTATTAGTTGTAGTAGATTGATTAAGTGCATTAGTTTTTAAGAGTTAATTGAAGTAATAAGGTGACATTATTAGTGCATTAAAATATTATTATATTTGCACTATTAGATTGCTCTAAAAAATATTATTGTGTGTGTTCTTGAGAAGGGCACAAAAACAAAATTAATCAAAGTGTCTAAAGACACTATTAGTGCATAGAGATCTGCACCTTTGGTTGGCCTGAGGAAGCCACAAAAGAATCTCTATCCTCAACGTTTTGGAGAAGAAAGTAACCACCTAAAAGAGCATCAAAGGAAGCATTGAACTAGACTTGGTGAGTCTCAAGTTCAAGGCAAGTGCAAAAAAATACAACAAAATAAAGCTTCCATCATGTGGTTACAAGCTTGGAACCTTTCATTAAACGTCCAAGCTAAAAGGGGAAGGTGTCCATTCTAAAGGACAAAATCAAAACCCCTATTGCACTCAAATATTCTGCCTCAAAACCAAAAATTTAGATGTGAAAAAAGAGTGCAAAATGAAGGTGCAATAAGAATTTTTTTTTTTTTGTAAGTAGATTAATTTATATACAAAACGAGTTTTTTAAGAGGATCCCACAACCTTAAAACATGAGAGGTCGAAGACTTTACCAATAGAAGGAGACCATTGGCCTAATACATTAGGTACCATATGAAAAATTTCCAAAAAAAAATCCCAAAGTGATGCCCATGAGGGCTACATCAAACCCTCCCAACGGGGGTCAAAACAACTGAAAAAACCATAAAAAAAACACATAAGAATCCATTATATAGATCGTTGCCACCAGACGACAAAAAGGATCACATCCCAGGAACCTCCCTTACACGTCCATATCCTCCTGCTAGACCACCTTTTGAGGGCCTTTGGGAAAGGATCGTTCTCGTTATGCCTGCCACGAACCATCATGACGAAAGTGCCAATTGGACCCGGTGGCACAGGTGTCGTGGCTCTCCCCAATCCCGTCCACCTAGGCTTGGTCCTTTCATCACTCTTATGTGGAGACATTAATAATGTCCTGGCTGGTGATCTTCTCAATGTCCACTGGGAAACACTGACACCACACCACAAGACATGTGGACTTTAAACCTTTGTTTGCTAAGTGATCAGCTAGACCATTGCCCTCCCTGTAGGTATGCTTGATCTGGACCTGGTTCCTCCGAAGTAGGATGCTCCTGGCCTCAGTGATGATATTGTAAACCTTCCACGCCGGATCCTTAGAAGTCATCATGTATTTGATGATGTTCAAAGAGTCCCCTTCAATAACCAAAGGACGGGGATCCTCCGTCATGAGCTCGAGTCCTCTCAGCAGTCCTCTAGCCTCTGCGATATGATTGGTTTGACACCCTAAGTTTTCATATAAAGTCATAATAAGCTTTCCATTGTGATCTCAAACTGACCCCCCTACAGCGGCCACCCCTGGGTTGCATTATATGCCCCATAAAAATTTAGCTTCAACCACCCGTGAGGAGGCCTGACCCACCTGACATTCTTCTTGGAGACCCGCGGATCCTCCTGCTCCTTACTCTCCTCGGATAGTTTCAAGTATTTGAATAATCCTTCTTCGAACACATGTTTGGGCCAAGGGCTGGGGATAAGCTTGGCATTATCAATGGCAAAGGCGATGGCCCTATGAGCGACTGAGGGAGAATCCCTGGGGGGTGATCGAAGACCAGACCATTGCGTTCCAACCATACCTGCCATAGAAATTGGTGGAAGCAAGCATTCCATAGGAAACGAAGCTTAGGGTTTTTAAAAGGATTGACCCATTGGAATAAATCCTCTTTGATGGTCTTGGGGGAGATCCATTGGATCTAGAAGGTGGAGAGGATGGCACCAAGGACCGACCCAATGTAGCCACAGTGTAGGAAGAGATGGTCAGAGGACTCACACGCAGACTCGCACAAGTAGCATCTATTTGCCAAAGCAAAACCCCTCTTATGAATATTGTCAATAGTGAGGGCTTTGTTCTGAAAAGCAATCCAAGAAAATAAATTTACCTTTGGGATCAGTCCTTTCCTCCAGACCACGTTGAAAGGAAAGTCTGAATTTAGCCCTTTGCATTGTAAACCATATGTAGTTTTGACAGAGAAACCCCCATCATCGATCCCCCTCCAAATCAATCTGTTCGATCCTCTGCTAGTGGGAAGATGATGTCCTTGAGGATGGAGGACAGGAAGCCAACCTCCGTCTCTAGCCCTTCTTCATTGATGACTTTCCAATGTCGGGAGCCATTTCTCCATTCAATGAAATCGGCCACTTTTTGCCCAAAATTGTTATCCAAGAAACTTTTAAGTTGAACCAGCCCGGTCTTTTCTGACAAAGGATCCTCTAGGACCCACCTGTCATTCCAAAAGTCTATACTTTGACCATCCCCAAGGATCCACTTGATTCTATTTTGGATCAACTGTCTGGATTGGCCAATGGCTTTCCAAAAAGCCGACCCCTCGGTGGGTATTCCACCCTAAAAAAGGGGAGTGTTGTTGAGGTATTTCCTCCTGACAATCCTAACCCATTCAACCGGTTCTTCGACTAATATCCTCCAAGTGTGTTTGGCGATGAGCGCTAGGTTCATCATGGCCATTCTTTTGAGCCCTAATCCACCTTGCTTTTTGCTTCTGCACACTTTATCCCAGGCTACCAGAGGAATCCTGGACTTATTTTCATTGTCTGACCAAAGGAAATTTTGTTGAGCCTACTCGATATTGAGAAGAACTGAGGTAGGCAATCTGAAAAAAAACATGAAGAAGATCAGAATCCCTTGGAGGTATGCCATGGTAAGGGTTGCCTTGGCAGCTTGGGATAGGAGCTTGCCTTTCCACGATGTCAACTTTTTGTGGATCCTCTCAATCACCATATTCCACATCCCTTCCTTTGCACGCCCACAAAAAAGATGGAGGCAAAGATAGGTGGTGGGAAGGTAGTCAATAGAGCATCCCAGGATCCTTGCAATTTGAACTTGATTCTTGGTCGGGTTGTTGATGAAAAATATCTTGCTTTTGATGTAATTTACTTTTTGGCCGATAGCCTTCTTATAGAGTCCAAGGATTCGTTTGATGGATTTAGCTTGAGATACTGACGCAATGGTGGACAGAAGTGTGTCATCCACAAAATGCTGATGGGTGATAACATCAATATCTGAGGCAGGGAGAATACCTGTCACCTTATTCCAACGTGGGTCGTCCTTGAGAGCTCTTCCCATTGCTTCTGCAAGGATAATGAAAATGATGGGGGACAGAGGATCCCCTTGGCATAAACCTCTTGAGCTCTGAAAGAAACCAGCGGGTGAGCCATTGACTAGGATCGAGAACCAAGGAGAGGAAATGCAGCCCTGGATGAGATCGACCCACAGGGGGTGGAAGCCAAACTTGAGACGGATCTTCTGGAGGAAACATCTATCAACCCTATCGAATGCTTTGTTCATATCCAGCTTAAGAAATAAGGCAACCTTCTTAGACATTGAGGCCAAATGCAAGGTTTCATGGATCGAGATGACCCCATCCAGGATGTTCCTCCCTTTTATCGAGCTACCTTGGGATTGATCAATGATGAGGGGAAGTATGGCCTTCAACCTGTTGGCCATAACCTTGGTCAAAACTTTATAGATGACATTGCATAATCTGATGGGCCTATAATTAGAGATAGATTTGCAAGCAGAGACTTTTGGGATGAGGGCCATGAAGGTGGAATTGAAACTGCGAGGGATGACTTTGGTTTCCTAAATTTCTCTAATAGCCTTACATCATTCCCCACCACATCCCACATAGTTTGGAAGAACCTTGGAGATAAACCATCCGGTCCAGGGGCTTTATCGGGTTGCATTGAAAACAAGGCCTCTTTAACTTCATCACGGGTGAAGGGATCCACTAGTCTGGAGTTCAAATCTTGAGGAACGATGCAGGGGATATTAGCAAGAATAGTATCATGAGCTTGACTATCACCCTCTGAGGCACTTCTCAAGAGTTTCTGGAAGAAAGACACTGCTTCGATCTTGATCTCCACAATATCAGTGGAAGATGATCCGTTGCTGCACACGATCTCTCTAATCTTGTTGGATGCTCTGTGTCACATGGTGGAGGCATGAAAGAACCTTGTATTGGCATCGCCTTCCTTGACCCATAGGTCTCTTGACTTTTGCCTCCATAAGGTTTCCTCTCTAGCCAAGATATTATGGAATTTTGCTAGGAGGTTCCTTTCCTCCTCCCTAGTGGGGTTGTTGTGATCCCCTGCTTCGATTCTCCTTTCTATCTCCTAAATTTTCTTAGTAATTGCTTTATTATTGGCAAAAAGGTTACCAAAGACCTCCCTATTCCATATTTTCAGGTTTTCTTTGACCATCTTCAGCATCTGAGCCAACTGAGAAGTGGCATACCCTTTGACATTTTGATGCCACCAAGAGGACACTTGATTTTTGAAATCCTTGTGTTGGGTCCACATGGATTCAAAATGGAAAGGATTTTTGAAGGAGGGAGGCCTACCATATTCAAGGAGGATGGGATTGTGGTTTGATCCGATCTGAGGTAAGGCCATCAAAGTGGCATCGCCAAACCATGGGATAACTTCTTGAGAAATTAGGAACCTGTCCAAATTCACCTGGATGAGTCCGCTATCAATCCTCCTGTTGCTCCAAGTAAAAGAGGATCCTTTGAGCTGAACATCCATAAGCTCATTGGTATTGACAAACCCTCTGAAATCCTCCATGCTTCTACTGTAAGAGTCGTTGCCTCCTATCTTTTCAGATGGATGCAAAGAACTATTGAAGTCCCCTGATAAGATCCAAGGAAAAGTGTTAAAGGTGGTCCTCATTTGAGTTACTTTTTCCCACATCGTGACCCGCTCAATGGGTGAGTTTGGGGTATAAATATTTGACAGAATCCAAGACTGCTTACTACTATTGGAATGAAACAAAATGTTTAGGATCCTATTCGAGGATAACAGAAGCCTTCCTTCGACCAGGGTAGAGTCACAAAGACACATAAGCCCCCCCGACGTGCCTTGAGTAGGACTGATAAGGCAATCTCCATTGGTCCAAATGGCCTTATCAGCATTTCGAGAATAGAATTCATCGATCTTGGTTTCTTGCATAATTAATATGGAAGGATTGATCCTTTTCCTTAGGTCAGCCACCAACCTTTGCTTCGCTGCCTTGTTTAGGCCCCTCACGTTCCATGATAGGACCTTCATCTCTTGGGTTTAGGGTTTTTCCTGCCTATCTTCACCAACTAGAATGGGGGTTTGGTTCCTTACTTTTCGTTGTCAGACTCGTCGGAGAAAAGCGTCGACTGGGTCCCATTTGTGATATCCTCTGTTGTTTCCTTATTTATTTTCTCATTGTTAGTGGGTCTCCCTCTTTTCCTTTCACTGTCATAGTCTATTGTCTGTTTCCTGCTCTTGGTGTTCCTAGGGCTAATCCTTCCTGAGAGAGATGGGCCTTCTTTTTCATATGAAGGAGAAGGGGGTGCCTCTTCCCTATTCGAGTAATTTGGGGATTTTCTATTGCTCACCAGGTACTCATCCATATAAGAATTTGAAAAAACAATTTCAAGAGGGGGCTGTACCTGGGCCGTTGGATCCTATATGTTAGGACTTGTGAGAACCAGAGATTTTGGGAGCATCTCTTGCTCCTTTTGGCCTGGTAGGGATCCTTCTCCTTGCTCATTGGTTTGCTTACCTTGTTCTACAGTGGCACTCTGGCTAGCCTCCTAAGGTGCTCAATGAGCAGGATTAAGCAAGATGTGTTTCGGGCCTACCGATGATTCCTTGTTGAGAGGGAGGATACCCTAGTTCCTTTGCATGCCCTTGGTTGGACCTATCGCCTTTTGGTTCTGGGTCCTCAAACCAGGGCACTGATTCGGTAGATGACCTTGGGTGCAGCAGTGAGTACAAAAGGTAGGCTTATTTTCATACTCGATGGGCTGCCTCCTGACCATATGGGATCCTCTGTACAAATTGATAAAGGAGGGTAGCTTTGTTTCCAAGTTAGTGGAGACACAGAAGCGGGCATGGACCATCCTATATTGGACTTTGGTGGAAGGATTGATGGCAATGAGCTCACCTATGGAGCGGACTATCCCTTGAATGACATCCTCATGCCAGAACTAGAAAGGGAGGTTTGGCAACCAAACCCATAGAGGAGCTACATTTATGTTTTGATTTTCAGGGTTAAAATCATCCCCCCACTTTCAAAGAAAGAGGCTCCTGCATCCGAGGAACCACGGTTCCCCAACTAAGATGTTACAGCAGTCCTCCTGAGTATTGAGTCTGATGGCGAAGAAACCTCAAGAGAGCAACGATTTCCATGTTTTCGTTGGTTTTCCACTTGGAAAATGCCCATTTTTGGATGGTCTCCATGTCTAGTCTCTCTCCTACAAACTTGTCAATTAGAGTGAAACTCTCAAGCTCCATGTAGCTATCCATTAGGTCTTCAGGGATTACCAGGTTTGTTCCACAAGGAAGCAATTATTGGGAGGGTTGCTTTGTTGAGGATCCTGGTCTCAGGACCTGAGCGTAGGACCCTTTTTGGTTTAGGTTTAGCCCACCCTTTTATCCCTCCTTGTCAGGAGGGTCTTTACCACGCCTGTTCGACCCATCCGCCTAGGTCCCTGATGCATCAGCCATTACCCCATCAACCGTGCCAAGACTGGTCCCTCTTGGACTCTCGCTTGACTGTCCTGCCTCCTTTCTATCGTATCCTCCCAGTCACTCTCCATCCGTCGCTTGATCTCTACCTGTCTCGCTCTCCATCCAAGAGTCGACCCTAAAGAAAATCCACTTAACCCCACTTCTTATTAATACCTATGATATTTGTATTTCTCAATAAGAACGTTTTATCTAAGCTTATTTTACATTATATTGCAAAAATCCTAATTTGGTTATACAGGGAGAAAAATGTAGATTTAAAGGTGCTCTAGAGGCGCTACACTTGCTGGAAAAATCAGCCAAAGGCAGTCGTATGCTAGTAGCAATCAAGCTTAGCTCAAGGAGCCAATCAATGGGCTCATACTCCTCACATCCAAGATGGTCGAACTTGCAAGATACAATGTGCAAAACAAAGGGAGAACAATGTTAATCAAAGAGCAATATCATCTACGAAAGGAGGATGTAAGCAAGCAAGGAAGAAAGGAAAACAAAGCACCATTGGAGTATCACTTACTCCACGATCATTGGAAGAAATTGGTGCTCGAAACCTCCATGCTATTACTCCATATCCTAGTTGAAAGTAAGTGCAAGTGAATGAAATAGGAGTTGGGGATTCTTGAAGTTTAAATAATCTCCAAAAAAAGGTCCATTTGAACCAGTGAAAGGGAGGAAATCCATGCAGAGAAGAATGTAGCACTTATCACCAAAGGAGAACCCTAACGCTCAAGTCAAAAGAGCACTCATCTTCAAGAAAAGAGTTACAAAAATAGGTTTGTGCATTGAGTGTATGGGATACACTTGTCTCTTGGAAGCTCAAACATTTTTCTAAAGAGTGTAACATCCAAATGTTACAAGAAGGAATATGAATGTATCATTTGCACCAAAATCCTCTCAAGAACTCAATGTGAAATGGACATGCCACTTGGCACCTTAGATAAGAAGCTTCTCCATATTAAGGACGTCAACGACCAAGTTCAAAAAGAGAGGGCAAGTAAATTCTCATCTTGGCATTTACACTTCGCCATTTGCGTGCATAGTGTAGAATTGTAGCATGGAAAGAAGGTGCTAGAGCCTTCAATTCTCAATCCAAGTGAGGTCAAAGAAAGAGTCCAAGCAGCACCGATTTTGGAATGCGTATAACTCAAAGCGATTCCATTGAAGGGTGTGATCACAACGTCAAGACATCTATGTAAATTGCATGTAGCTCTAGCTTCTTAGCAAGAACAGTGACGTATATTGCTTGGTGAAAGGTAAAGTTTAAATCCCATTATTATATGCTTTATTTCCTTAGGAGTCATAAGGTTGTAATTAAAGGAATTTAATTAATTGAGATAAATTTATCAAAGGGAAAACTTTATCATATAAAAATAATATTTGCAATATAAATCCTAGGAGCAATAAGGATTTCTACTGGAATAAATAATAATAATTTGCAAATATTATTGTGATCTAATTTATCCAAATATTAAGGAGTCATAAGAGCTACTACATCAAATTAATTAATTGGAAAATTAGATACACTAAACCCAATTTCCAATAGGTTATTTAAAAAGATAGGTTTATCAAAGCTTTTTCAAAGGTTGAATATACATATTATTATTGTCTTAAATCTATCAAAAGGAGATAAAAGGTCCAACATTATTACCTCTTTAAAATTTGGGATCGGTGCTTAAGTTCAATAGGAGTAATAAGGGCTAATAAGAATTGATTTTGGCATTTACAAAACCTTTACAAAATCAATCAAATATTGAACTATAATTTAAAAAAAAACAATATATATTATCCATAGCAAACTAGGGATTCATAAGGCATTCTACAAAATTGGTAATATTAGCTTCTATCGAATATTATCAAGTCAAATATAAGCTTTCCTAAAAACCTAAATATCCTTAGGAGTAAATACTCACATTACTTGGGAGACATAAGGTAGTCTAAAAAACAAGGATAAATAAAGGTTTTATCAAATAAAGCTTATATTCTTCAAGAATCATATATCTTATCATAAGGAGTCATAAAGTAGACTTCTAAGATTCTTGAAAAATCTAGAAGGATCTATCATGGATGATATCTTAAGAAATGCCTTCAATAATGAAGAACTACTACATGAAGTAGAATATTACTCCCAAAACTTAATAGATACTCTAGAAGGATATGAGTATTTATCCAATAGTGACAAAGAAATTTTTTCTTTGTTTCTTAAAGAAGCAAAAGAAGGTAACTTTACATGGTGGAATTCACAAAGACTGGTTATTTTCACCAGAAGGATGTCTGATGATATATCTATCACTAATTGTGTTTGTACTTACTCAACACAAGGAATGAGATAAAGAACAATATTAGTGTGATGATAAACTAACCTATCATGAAGCAGAAATTCTACCAACTCCAATGTAGAATCACAAGAGGAGAAGAAAAATAAAAAGGAAGAAAAAGCATGCCAAAAAGAAACTTGGCATCATGAAGACTGAACCAGTTGAACACATGCAATAGTCAGAAGAACCTCTAGTCACAATTTACTTTGCATCATATGAAGACACGAATTATCTACTGAACTTGATCACAGTGAGCAGTGAAGAATTCAACCTCCTTTATCTGATGGAAGAATATCCACATTGAAGATTGAAGTCTTCAATATCCAAATAATGTAATACATAGGGGTGTTAGAAATAGAGTCTATTGCATCATTTGGATCATGTAAATGTACCTTTACCTTGGTACATAGGACATTAGATTACTTTAGGAGGAAGTTATCTAGGTACTTCATGCAATGTAATAACTGCACAAGTGTCAAAGTGCAAGTTGTATATGTGCAAGTTATCCCTTGTACATCTAGGTAGAGTGTTGGCCAAGGAATTTATTTCCTATATAAAGGTCCATAGGTATAGATCATAGATATAGAGAAATATAGATAGAGAGTATATAGTTGTATATAGAGTCAGAGTGATATGATGTAGCATTGTGATGTAATCTAGTGGGGTGAAATATGCTCAATGCCTATTTTTAGTAGAAGCTCTATTCATGGAGTGTTCATTTCCTCTAGAGCTATATTGTAAACATCTCCATCATTTATATATATATATGATTTTTAGTCATCTCGTAGATTTACTTTATGTCATTTTATTTTGCATCTTGTGTTTGCTATCTCCCATCACATGTTGCATCAAAAGCTAACAGAGTAACCCAATCTATTAAAAAATAACCATTAAACATTGACATCATCATAATAATAAAGTGTTCATTGACCAAAGGTCTTTGAGGTTTCACCTATCATCTCCAATATCGAATCTTTTGAATAAAATTGAAGTGCAATCTACCACATACGATAGCAAGATAAAAATATATCTACTCATATTCATTCCATGGATTTCCTCTCATATTTTAGAAGCATAAATAAGCTAACAATAACTCATAACAATTTTCCTTCATTTAAGAGCAAGAACGTAATAAAATTCATTTACTTTTACAACTAACCATAAAAATTAACACACATTATAAACACATAACACCATAATTACCTTGGGAAAAACCCCGAAGGGAAAACCCAGCCATGAAAAATTCCCTTTCTTATTATTTCTATAAGGTGCTTAATTCATACATCGGATAGACATTTCTTTATGTCTTAAACTCCTAATGGGGACATTATGTTTTCCCTTGGCTTCAACTTTTATGAATTGTTTCTTTTATCCATAAATACAATTTCATCTCCATTAGAAACACAAATTAAACCCGAGGTATCTTCTTTACACATAAAAACCTTGGTTACTTTCACAAATACAAAACACCCTTTGTTTCACAATACATAAATATATTTCGAAGCCAATGTAGAGCTTGCCATTATTACTCGACTCCTTTTTTTTTAGTAAAAGGTAAAAAAAATTATTCAAAAAAAATTGATCAGCTTATACAAAACCCTTTTGGTATCCTACCTTTCATGGCAAGGCTCAAAATACAATTTTTATGTTTTCTTTTATCTGCCCAGGATCTCTGAATCCCCTATTCTTTAAAATTGACCTCATTCTTAACTGATATGTCCTCTTCCAACAAAGATTATTGAAGCCCTCTTTGTTCTTTTTCTATTCTTGATAGCTTTCATGTTGCATTTGATTCCATAGTTGTGCCCAAATGTCTTGTTCTACCTCTGTCATCAAAGATTCTTCCTGTACTTTGGTCTGCACTGTTTCTAATAACTTCCTTAACATAATTCCCCAAGTACTCTCTTATGAACCGAATTCCTCTTTAAAAATTTTGTTGTTCCATTCCAACCATATTTGTCAGAAGATGAAGCCAATCCCTAAATTCCAAGTTGTGCTTAGTGTTATGGATTTGAAGGTGTTATGTGACCATTAGTCCCAAAAATTACTACCATTAGGAGGATACCATTTTGTTTGGCTAAAGATGGAGTACCACCAATTTCAGATTGTGTAAGCATAGGAGAAATAAAAAAGGATGTGGTTTTAGTTTCTACCTCTTGAAAGCACATTACACATCTACTGGGTTTAATGAACCCCTTTCTCCTCATATTGTCCTGAGTCATAATAATTTTGTGAGCAACCTACCATATAAAATAATTTACCTTCGGCCAACCTTTTGGTTGCCATATTTTGTTCCAGGTAAGTTGTTGTTGGGGTTGGTTCCTACTACTTTGGTGAGCCTTTCCGTAGCTTGCTTTCACTGTGTAAGTGCCTTGTTTCCCATATCCCCATGCTAGTTGGTCAGGTCCATCTTTCCATAGCCATGTTATTTTTTCTAGGATTTCTTTCAATTCCCATTTTTTGGCTTCGTATTCTTCACCTAACCACTGGTCCAAAATTTTGCCATCTTCCTGAAGCTGCTAATTGTTGGCTTGGGGGGATGAGATACTAAGATATAAGATTTTGGCCCTGATTATGGAGAGTCTCTTTGATGCCACTAAGATGAGGGTATTGTTTGATAATGGGGGAGGGAATTCCCAAGAATCATCCCACAAACTGACTTTTATCCCATCACCTACTTTCCAATGTAAGTCTTCCTTAATCAATGAGGCCCATCTTTTGAGTGTTTTCCATATCTCTGATCCCACACCTATAACTGGCAACTGTGGGACATCCTCCATTTCATGTGCAGGGTAATATTTAGCTTTTAGAACTTGAATCCATAATTGATTTGGGTTTGTGATCCACCTATAGTATTTCTTCCCTATTAGTGCTAGATTGTTTGTTGTTGCAGCTCTGATTCTAAGACCTCCCTCTTCCTTTGGTTGATAGACTTTCTCCCAACTTACCAAAGCATTTTTTTATTTTCTTGTGCTCTTGACCAAAAGAATTTTCTCATCAATTTTTCCAAATCTTTGATTATGCTCTTTGGGGCTGCTAAAATGGAAAATTTGTAAACTAGCATTGCTTGTAACATTGATTTCAAAAGTGTGACTCAACCTCCAAAGCTTAACCATCTACGAGACCAGTGAGACAACTTTGAGAAAAATTTATCTTTTATGGATTTCCAATCTTTCCTTTTTAGGATTTTTTTTGTTAAAGGAATTCCCAAGTAATCTAATGGACACAGGGCCATTGAGAACCTAAGAATATTTGCTATTTGATCTCTAATTCTCTTATGTACATTAAAGAAGACAACTTTGGATTTTTCTTCATTTAGAAGTTGGTTCGTCGATTTAGTGTAATAGTATAATATTTCTATGATACCATTTGCTTCTTTTATTGTTGCTTCCCCCCATAATCTTGTATCATCTACAAATTGTAGATGAGTGATAGCTATATCTCTGTTTATTTGAATTCTTGTAATGTTGTTCTCTGCTTTTTTCTTCTGTATGAGTCTTCCTAGTCCTTCTGCAAAAATAATGAACAAATATGGAGAGAGAGGATCTCCTTGTCTAATTCCTTTGTTGTCCTTGAACAGTGGGGAGGGGGTTCCATTGATGAGAATTAAAAAGGAGACTATGGAGATGCATTCAAGTATCCAGTTGATCCAATATTTTTGGAATCCAAATCTTTGCAAAATTTGATCTAGAAATTCCCAACTCACTCTGTCATAGGCCTTGGATAGATCTAACTTCAGGAACATTCCTTTGTTCTTTCTTTGGTCCATCTGATGTATAGTTTCTTGTACTATTACAATCTCATCTAATTTTTGTCTACCCTGCACAAATCCCCCTTATTCAGGAGATATAATATTTGGTAATATAGCTTTTAGTCTGTTGGCTATTACCTTGGTGATGATCTTGTAGATCACATTGCAAAGGGTTATTGGTCTGTAATTGATTAGATTATCCATATCTCCTCCATTTTGGATCAAAGCTAGAAAAGTATGGTTGAGGGATTTGAGAATTCTACCATTGGATCTGGTTTCTTCTACTGCTCTAATTATATCTTCTCCTATAATATACCAAAAAGCTTTGTAGAATTCTATTGGTAATCCATCAGGACCTGGGGCTTTTCCTGATTGCATGGAGAATATTATTTCCTTCACCTCTTCTTCTTTGATCTCTTTCATAAGCTCCTCATTCTGCTCTTGAAAGACTAATTTAGGGATACTTCCCAATATTTCCTCTTGGGATTGTTTTGATAGATGTGAATCTACAGTAAACAAAGTGGAGAAAAACTCATTAGCTACTTTTTGCATACCTAAAGTGGTGGTTTCTAGAAGTCCATCTGTATTTTTTAAAGCATCAATCCGGTTATAGTATTTTCTAGTTGTGGTCAACTGGTGAAAGAACTTTGTATTCCTATATCCTTCTTGAAGCCAAGTAATTCTAGATCTTTGCTTCTAATAGGTTTCTTCTTTTTTATATAGCTCCTCTTACTCATGCATTAAGATATTTTCATGGGAGAGTAATTCATCTTAAAGGGGTTTCAAATGAATTCATCTTGCAACTCCTTGCATTCTCTCAACTAGCTCTGCTCTTTATTGCTGAAAATATGATCTTTGGAATTTGCTCTAGTTTTTCAAATTTTCAATCTGGAGTGTAGCTAAAATTATGCCTTTCCAAATGCTGGTTTCCCTTGCTGCCACCATTTTTGAACTAAATTTGGTAATTCCTGGTTTAGAAGCCAAAAGTTCTCAAATCTGAATGGGCAATTTTTGGACTAGGGTATTCTGTTTGTAATATTTAATCGTACCAGGAAATGGTTGGAAGATAACAAGTTTATGATTTGTGAATGATAGCTCTATAATTGTTGAATTTCTTCCTCTATCAATATCCTATCTAATCCTGATTTTTTGCTTGGTCTCCTTTCCTTTTATTGGTCCAAGTAGTACCACATCCTAGAGGTGGAATGTCAATCAGATTTAAATTATTAGCTTGGACAATCAAGATTTTGTCCTTCTCACTGAGATGATTTAGGCCTTCCTCTTGGTCATTCACTGACATCTTGGCATTGAAGTATCCACCCACCAAGAACCTATCTTCTGGGTAAGCTTCTCTAATAGCCTATATTGACTTCCATTAGGATTTTTGTTCTTGCACTTCCTTCATCCCATAAAAGTTAATAATCATCCAGACTAAGTCTGATTCTCTATCTCTCAATCTGGTCATCAAGATCCCTCTAGCTGATGTTGCTCCTACCTACTAAAAAGTGTCTTTATTCCACAAAGTGACCATTTACTTAGAGAAACCATGGGAAGCTTGGGCCTCATAGTCTCCATTCCTCCAACATCTCTTGGATATTGTTTGCATTGCTTCCAGTGATGCTCTAGTTTCTTGTAATAAAACCACATCTAGATGGTTATCTTCTATCATATGTTTAACAAAAAATTGTCAGGTGTTGTCGTTTAATCCCCTTACATTCCATGTGTGTATAATCATTGGGAACCCGTGTTGTAGAAGTTGGCTATGGGTTTAACCATACTTGCCTCTCTCAATTGTTCTCCTTGTTGTTGTATTTTTTATTTGTTTGTCTTTCTACCTACTCCTTGAGAGTTTGCATTTTTTAGCCTTTTCTCCATTTGGCTTATCTTGAGGGTTGGCTTTTCTCTGCTATTCCCATAATTACCTCCTTAGATGTATGATTTTTCCCTTCTATTATATCATCTTTAATCATTTCTTTTAGTTTCCTATAAAGCCTTTTTATTTCTTCTTCATATCCTTTGATAGCGACCTTCAAACTAGCTATTTTTTTACGTGGGTCCCACCGACTCAAGAATGCATGCACCATTCATCTTCGATGTAATTATAATACTTTCCTTATAAAAACTTGCCCATAAAATATAATCTTCCTCTCTTAAAATTTTGATAAGTTGGCATGGCAAAAAATGATCACTAAAATATAGAGATCTAAACTTCATCCACCATTCTCGAGCATCAATGTCATCCTTTCCAGTAAAAATTGGTAATTCCATGATCTCAACCCACAAAAATTTCCTAAAACAACAACGATTTTGGAGGAAAAAAACTAAGGTCTTTCATTTTTTTTATATCTCCTCTATTCCTTAACAAGGATGCTTGTTTTTTTTATTTGGTTAGTGTGAGAAACCCCTATGACCAACACTCAGGGCTAGGCATCCCCATACCACCATGATCTCTCATAAGGGGGAGAGCTGAGCTTATCAATAGGGACCAAACACAACCATACACACACCCATCCCCTCACACATTCGCCCACGCCATAGTTTAAACCTTGGACCTCCTGAAGAAGAGATAAAGCCCGAACCATTGTGTTGTTTTCCCCCTTATTATCCTCAATTTTATTTGACTTATATTTCAATAAATTTGAAGAATAACATAATATTAGTGGAACGGAAGATTTCTATATAGTTATGCTTTATATCCTTAACTGTATTTGGCTTATATTTCAATAATTTAGAAGAACAACTAAATGTTAGTGGAAGGAAAGGTTTCTAGCGAAATAGTTATTCGAAGTATTGATTAAATATAATACCTAAATGATGATTTTGCACTTGTATTATACAAACCATTCGAGTTTACTAAAATTTTCTAGTTATTCAAAATTTTGTATGTGTTTTTTAAATTTTTGTATAATATAAATAAATTTAATTCTAAAGAATTGAATATTAAAAATAACAAATCCAAAAAATTCAAAAAATTAAATATTAGAGATAAATCCAAAATTTGAAAATTCAAAAGCGAGTAAGGCATGTATACCCATAAAATTCCATACTAAACCCAAAAGAATATGAAATGGTCATTACAAAACAATACTGGAGAATAATAAGGTGCCGACAAGCTTGAAGAAGGACAACAACAATGAAGAGGACTAATCGAAAAATAACAATAAAGAATATTCTTCCACATAAACATGTGGAGAATAAGGAACAATCAAAGGCACTAACCATCATCGAACGAGGAGATAAATCAGACCAATATAGGGGACAAAAGAAGAAAAAAGAGACGGAGGCAAAACGACAACACACAAGAACACAGAAGGAAAAAAATCAAGGATAAAAAAATAAAAAATGAAAGCAAGAAAACATTTAGCATGGAAAGTGCAGGTCACCAAAATGAGTTTCAAGATAGGGAAGAAATTTACAGTCCCAGAACCACGCCACTCATGTGGGCACCAAGACTTTATGTGCAAAAACTAATGAAGATGAAAGAGAAACTTGAGAGCATGGAAAGGAGGGATAAAATAAGAGATATTGAATTAGATGAGGTTATAAACATCAATCAAAGGCTGGAAAAGGAAAACAACCAACTCAAGGAGCAAGTGTCAAAGCTACAAAACTTTGTGAATATGGGTCAACGTGAATGGCATATCCTCAAACAAGCCATCCACTCCCCAATCAATAATACAATAGAGGTGGAAAAAACAAATGCAAGATAAATAAAAGAGGTACGGGAAACACTCCAAAACATAGAAACAAGAGAAAATGAGTTGTGAAATGAACTAGCAAAGGCAAAGTCATGGTCTCAATTAGTAAAAGAACCAATCTATTAGCAAAAATAGTTGATAGAGAAGCAAGTAAAAATTCAAATAATAGAAGAGAAAGAAAGACATGAGAAGTTATCAAACATAATCATCAAAGGGTTAAAATATTATGGGGATAGGGAAGACATAAACCATTTAACCAGGGACTTCTTATCAGATTGGTTACAATGGAAATGTTAGATCAAACAAGCAGGCAAAATTGGTAAGCTGAGAGAAGGAGGTAGAGATAGGCATATTCGGGTCACATTGATGAGTTATGAGGATAAAACAAGGTTACTAAGAAACAAAGGCATGTTGAGAGGGTCACAATTCTATTTAGATGACAACCTAACCTTTCTACAACAAGAGAAAGAAATAAGGAATGGGAAAAGGTAAGGGTAGCAAGGAATGAATGGAGATGGGTATATTTAAGAAATGGAAAGGCGTACATCCCATCTAAACAAACTCAAAACAAATAGGAAGTATGGTCCACCCGAGAACATCTTACGATGGTAAGTTAGAATTGTAGAGGTTACCCTTGGAGAAGAGGACCCGGGTTAGGGCCCATTGCTAGAGACAAAGATATAATCATCTTGACGAAAACACATGAACACGATGGATGTAGGACTCCAAATTTTGTGGGATACAAGAAAATAACAATATGGAATAAAGCAATAGAAAATGACAAGGGGTAGGGGGTATTATGATTTTAATAAAAGAGGAGTGGGATAGGGTCATTAAAATTGAAAAACAAGATGAAAACAAACAATACATTTGGATAAAGATCCTAGAAAATAAGTCAATTATTAGCATAGCAGCATGTTATTTTGCTCCCAAGAATTCTAAATTTAATAAGAAACATGACCTTAATAGAGAAGATCCATACTCCTCCCTAAAAATAGACATTTTGACGTATAGGAAGTTGGGGGAGATTATACTAATTGGAGACTCCAATGCAATGACAAAAAATAAGCAAGCTAACATTCTAGTAGGTAATGAAGATATTGAGATTAATCCTCTTTGGATGCTAGAAGAGGAAAATCAACAATGGACCAGGACTTCAGAAGATGAGCATGAGGCTATCACGCAATATGGAGAAGAGTTGTTAGCCCTTTGCAGCATACACAACTTGGTTATTTGCAATGGGGTGAAAAGTTGGAAAAATTCAGGAAAGTATACATGCAAAAAATATAAGAAACAAAGTGTAATAGACTATGTAATATGCTCACAAAATTGCATACCAAAAATAGAGGAGCTAGAAGTGGAAGATTCCTTAGTGGAACTTAAGTCAGATCACAACCCAATTGTTATGAAACTTCAAATGCAAGGAGATAAACCAAGGAAAAAACACATGCAAGACAATCAAAACAAACTTCCTCACAAGAGAAACATTCTCTTAACAGAAGAAAATCGACAAAGTTTCAAGGCAACATTGAATAACAAGTTACAGGAAAGGGAAAGAAAGGGACTACCTCACAGTAACAAATATTACAATAAAAGTGAATGGTTAATGCACATTATCCAAGAAGCTCTAAACAAATGCAAGAGAGCTAAAT
Source organism: Wollemia nobilis (assembly GCA_028583015.1). Lineage (NCBI taxonomy): Eukaryota > Viridiplantae > Streptophyta > Pinopsida > Araucariales > Araucariaceae > Wollemia > Wollemia nobilis. Next base: position 3,005,953 of record JAQPPZ010002072.1, on the reverse strand, counting down.
CTAGAAAGAAATAAAGGAATAGCTTCCCAACCAACCTGTGGTTCGATGAAGATTGCAAAGAAGCAAGAATATTACTAAAGGAACCAATGGGTAAAACAAGAGCAAACAAAAAAGCATATGAGAATCTGGTAAGGGCAAACAAAGAAGAATACACTAGAACAAGGAGGAAAGAATTGATTTACTTAGGAAAGTATGAACCAATTTTTTTTTGGAAGGAACTAAGCATGAAAAAGATGCAAACTGAAAATAACATAACAACTAGTTAGTGGTTGGAGTATTCAAAACAATTGTATGAGTGTAGTAACCAGTAAGAGACTCCCCCTACAATCGTTGTCAAGAAATACATTTTCACAAATGAAAGCATTATTCAAGGGATAAAAAAGTTAGCAACTGGTAAATCCCGTGACATAGACAATCTTCAGGTAGAGCATATAAAATGGGGGGTAGATATTCTTGCACCGCAAATCAAAGAGATTTTCAATGAGGTCATACAAAATGGCTTCTCTATAGAATGGACAACTAGCTTGACCATTACTTTGTTTAAAAGTGGAGATGTAAATAATCCCTCAAACTATCGAACTATCATGATCAACCCCCTCTTTGCAAAGCTATTTGGGAGTATGATAGAGCATAGGATTAGCATATGCGTGGAAGAAAAGGGAAAGAGAGCAAAGGAGCAAGTAGGTTGCCCAAGCACTCAACTATTGATCACTGTATCATGCTTAGACACATAGTTGAAAAAATATAGGACAAAAAAGAGGAGGCTTTTTGTTGTTTTGTAGACTTTAAAAAGGCATTTGACACAGTGAAGGCATTTGACATAGTGCCAAGGAAAAAATTATGGAGCAAAATGGAAGAGCTAGAGGTTCAATTTCACTATAGGGCAGTAGTTCACAGATTATATGAGCATGTAAATGCTAGAATCAAAATGCAATAAGGGTTATATGAATGTTTTAGGAGTGACATAGGCGTCAAACAAGGTTACCCTCTATCTCCGACATTATTTGGGTTGTACATTGACAAGTTAGAAGAATGGATAAATAAATTTGGAGGAGAAGGTATGCACTTAGCCAAATATGTGGTAAAACTCCTCATGTATGCAGATGATGTAATTCTTGTGGCCGAAACAGTTAAAGATCTAGAAGATCACCTTTAGAACTCTTTTGTAAGGAAGTTGGGATGCAGGTGAACACGAGCAAAACAAAAATCATGATTTTTTCAGCAAAAAAGAAGAAGCAACATCTCGAATTTTAGTTTGTAGGAGAACCTCTTGAGGTAGTGGTAGAATACAAATATATAGGCATAGACTTTCATGACAAGTTTAATTGGAAAACATGTAGGATGAAAATAACTCTAAGTGGATGGAAAGCGCTATATGCACTTCAAAATCGGTGTAGGAATATTGAGTTGTGGGACTGGAAGACCACCAAGGTCTTATTTGGCCTACTTGTCACACGATAGTGTTGTATGGTTGCGAGGTGTGGGCCAGTGACATGACAAATATAAAATGGAGGCAAATATAAAGGATTCAAAAATGTCTAATTACAAATTTTCTTAGAATTAAGGCCACAGTTCCTTATGAAATTATTCTAGCTGAAACTGGAATGTTCCCTAAGGCAATTGCTATAACCAAGTTATATTACTTGAAAAAATAAAAAACATAAAAAACAACAAATGGCTTAAGACAGTTAGGGATGAAGAGTTGCATAGGTGGAAGAACACATGGATGAAACAAAATCAGAAATGGATGAAACGTTGGGAAATCAACATAAATGAATGCCCAAATTTCAATAAAGACATAAAAAACTATGTGAACAAAAAGTTTAGAAGTGGAATGTGGAAAAATGCAAGCAAGAAAAGACAATACTATATTGCAAAGTTTACTCCAACGTATGACCACAAAGAAAAAACATATATAGGTGCTAAAATCAAGTGGAGGGAAAAAATCCTCATTGCTCATATAAGGACTAACTCTCATAGACTTAGATGTGAAACAAGAAGATGGACAATGCCCAAGGAACAATGAGAAGAAAGGATATGTACTCTATGCAACATAGGGACAATAGAGATAGAGGAACATTTCATCTATGAATGCCCGAGTTTGTTCGGACATTTGTAACAAATACAAAGAAATGCTTGAAAAATGGTCTTTAATAAAGTTATTTGAAAACACTAAAATAAAAAAAGTTGAAGAGTTACTAACCCAAATCAGCAAGAGAAGGAACAACCTTCTCAAGGATATTAACGGTGTTATATGACTTAAATAATTGTGTTTCCCTATCTGAGGTCCCATAAACCATTTGGGTCTTGCGGATGTATTTAAAATCTTTCATTTCAATCAACTTATAATAAAATTATACTCTAAAATTAAAAAATCGCTTTTTAACTACTTAAATAAAAATTATTAATTTAATTAAAAAATTTAATAAGTCTTCACCTAAAAAAAAAAAAAAAAAACCTCTGACTCCATCAAACTTCCATTGCAATACATGCTCCTACTAATTAGCCATTGAACATATACGTGAAAAGCCTCATTGCAATCCCAAGATCTCTCGTCCCGGTCTGAAATCCCTTTTCGAACTTTGAACAATTTTATCGCCATGTGCACGCATTGCTCTGTCGAGGTTTCAAGTGCAATTTAAATACAAATCTCTGTAGCAGCAGAAGAAAGTTTATCTTATGAATCTGTGGATTTGTGTTGACCTTTAATGGTATGTTGCAGCTTTTGTTCCAGAATTAAGTTTTTATTCTTAAATCTCATATAATTGAATTTGTTCTTTGATGTTCGTAGAATTTGCGATCTTGCATTGCAGAAAAAGAAAAATGCAGAAAAACTAAAATTGGAACTTGTACTGGCCCGAAAATTAGTTGATCTATGTTCAGTTACAGGTTACACTGAAAGAGGTGGATAAATACACTTAATATTCAGCTGGAGAATAAATTACAGTGCTTTCTTACAGCTGCTAAAATTATGGTTGTTACTGATAAAATGATTTGTAGGAGTCAGATTCTTTTCGCTATAGGTTGATTTGTCGCCGATATTTAGGTCAATTCTCGATTATTTGACATTAGGCTACTAAATCTCAGAGTATGCCTTTGTACTGACGTTGTAAAAGTCCGTGGGAAGCCGACGTTCGAACTGTATGTTGGCTAATTTTGTTGGACTTTCCCGAAATTTAGGTGTGTGATGAGCGTTAATTTGGCCTATTTTAACCGTTTAGATTTTTTATGTTTAAAGCCCCTTCCCTCTTTTGGTAAATGTTGGGCGGGGGCATGGTTACCTTCATGACCATGTTGTAAGGTTTTTAGTTTAAGCCGTATTCTGGATTTGTAAATTTGAGTCAAGCTCAAGTGTTTCTCAAGCTCAAATGTAGCCGTGATCGTTAGACGACAACCTCCCCCAAATGTTTGGGGAAGATTATGGGCTGCCTGCCCCATAGGTGAGAGAAAATTTAAATTTGGATCATGCTCCTTTGAGTGACTCCGTTTCAATTACAGCAAAAATTCTTAGACCTAAATATTAAACTAAACTTTAAGACATAGCTTGTGGAGATCACGGGGGCGGAATGTCTGGCATTTTTTATGAGAATAATATCTGTACTATCTTTTCCTTGTCAAAAGATGGTTTCTTTACTTGTTAGAAGTGTGGGTGCGTTTGCCTTATAGGTCCCTATAGATTTGAATGGGAAAACCTTTCAGAAAATGGAAATTGTTTTTTTTTACACCTCCTTTTTGGTTTGTTTTCTTCCATGGATTCCTGAATGAATGGACATGCTATAATGCAGTTTACATCCCCAGTAAGTATCGTTGATTTCTTTTCCCTTTTGGTTTTTAACTTCTCAAGAGAAACGACGTTAGAGCTTGAAGTATGATTTATTCTTTTCTTCCATTGATAGCTAGCTAGATCGACAGTTTGAATCGGAGGAACTGTCGTAATGATGGAAAAATCTAATACTTTGGAGTATATCAATCAACTATTTCCTACAGGTGAGTTTTTTTTAACCCTTTCTCAACTATCTTGTAATTCAAAAATATGTTTCATTGGACGTCAAGTGTTAAATCATTGAATTCAAATACGTTCCAACGAGAAAATAAAATCATGCAGCATGAATAAAACTATTTACAGCTGATGGCTTTTATCTTTGATGTAGAATTTATTAGGTAATATGTGGAACCTGTCGTTCACACTTTTTTGGTGAAATAATGAACTAAAATTGTCTTTGACAATATGAATAAGAAGTTGTTGCTTTGTAATATGCAGAAGCATCTTTATCGGGTGTGGAGCCTATGATGCAAAAGATCCGGAATGAAATTAGGCATGTGGACGCAGAAATCTTGGCAGCAGTTCATCAACAGGTGGTTTTTTTAACCAAAAAAAATCTTTCGTATAAATAATTATTTTTCATTCTTTGAATGCTTTGTTATTTTCAAGTAAATACCCATTAGTTATTTGAAGGGAAAGAAAGAACATAATTGATTCCAAGTAATGCACAATAAAGATTGGTGCAAGCAAACAGACAGGGTTAGCATACTTAAAACACATATTGAGGAGGAAAGTATTATGTTCTATATATTGCATAAGCCAGAAATGTTTCAATCACAGTATAGAGTTTGGCATATTTCAAAAATCATTTGATACTGCTGAACTTTAAAGATAAGTAAAATACTTGTAGGGATCATTATGTGCTATGGCATAATGTAACAGACTGCACCTTCACCCTCTGTGGTTGTTCTGAGCTTTAGCAGTACAAGTCATCTGTATGTATGAATCTAACTCGATTATCCTATTGTCTATCAAAGTCATCTCTATCTACTTAATGGTTTACAAGTGCTTCTCTGTTGAATGTTGAGCATATGTATTAGGAATTTTGGCCCCTAGTATCTGCTTGAGTTCAATGTGTGTGTTTTTCAAGAATATATGGGGGGATGATTCTTCTCTGTGTGTGTGGCCAAGTCATCTCCAACTCATCCATAATGATGGTTGATAAGTTCTCCACCATAAATGTTGATTTCTATGGTTTGAATACACACCAATTGAGTATAACCTGTCAAACTAGCAAAAAGGCCTTTATGTAGGTCTGTGTGCTATTACTTCCTATGGAAGTTGATCTAGCTTTGACAAACTTGTTTCAACTGCCTCATGCCATTGCCTGCCTACCTGTGCATTTCTGCTGCATCATCTTTGAGGTAGCAAATTGTGGCTCAATGTTTTTCCCAAATTAGCTTAGATGTCTTCTGAGAAAGTATTAAATACAGGGTCCGCGAAAGGTGTATCGTTACGACACTATAATGCTTGGTGACATTTCTTATTTCCCTAGTAAGATCACTACCCAAAATCACTCTTTGCTTATTTGTAGACTTTCATGTAGCATTTTCAATTTTGTTATTTAACAAATACTCTCTTACCTATACTAGAACCATAAATGGGCCTATACAGATGGATGGTACGCTTGTCAACAACATGGGAGCATTAAAATATCTAATAATTATATTACATGCACATTTTGATATGATTATAGTGTAAGAGGTAATTGTTGCAGACTTGCCATTGTATCTTGACTGTTGTTATCCCATGAATGGACTTGAAAACTTTCAAAGAAAGGTTATCTCTTTATGGACTACATGCATATGAAAGTACCACATAAACATAATATCATCCAAATAGAAGCTAAAAAAGCATACCCATACATATAGGTCCATTCCATGAATCTAATGCAATACATTTCTAGGGGAATTCAAAAATAGACAAAGAGCCATTACTGGAGGAGGACTGGTTAAGTGAAATCGACAACCTCCAGGAAGACCATAAATATTTCTAGGTATCACATGAAGAAATGAACCATGGTAATTGTATAGTTTTATGTAATTTAGATGAATTTAACGAAAGTGGAAAATAGACTATAAGAGAGATCTGGATTATGTATTTCAATAGGGCACAAACTTGAAATGGTGTAGGGGCTAGAATTGAGTTCACCAATCCATATGGAAGACTCGTAGATACATTTGACATCTTCTTTTCAATTGTACTGACAACATTATAGAGCATGAGGTAGTTTGTCTTGGGCTTTAGAATGTAGAATAACTTAGATACAAATAGTTGAATATTTTAGAGACTCTAAGGTAGTTGTAAAGCAGGTGAGATAATTTGTACTATGAAGCACAAGTAGAAATTATATGAGCATTGTGTATGGGATCTGCTTGAAATTTTTAAAGATGTTGACATTGAGGCAATTCCAAAATAGTAGAATCTAGATGTAAATCAACTCATTGTTTAGGTTGATAAGTTTGATCCCATGATGGATGTGTGGTCAAATATGGATGATAAGTTTGATATTCAAACCATCCATTCCTAATAGTGTTAATCATTGGTAAGTCTTCCATAGTGTCCAACAAATCATAGGTTTTCTCAATAAGGAAGTATTAAACGCGTAAGAACACAATAAGTATGGAAATGATATCAAGGTTGACATTATTTAAATGAAGATAAATCAATTGCCCAAGGGTGGATTCTATTTCAGAACCTCTTCAAACCCCATATTAAATAAAAAAAGAGGATTATTCAAGTAAAATTTTCCTGTAGCACGTCTCTATTTTGTAGTTGCTTGCTTATTTTGATCAATTAACTGGATTTGTCAGTTACATTGTGGTTCATTGGCAATTTTGTGATCCAAATGGACCATATAAGCACTCTACAAATAATACAGAATATCCTGTTTACAAATAAGTCAAAGTATTTTGCCAGTAAGAAAAAAAAGATGAACATTTTGTTTCTACAAAGAGGACGATACTTTTTGCCTACAGATAAGACAAATCTGTGGGGAAAAATGAAGAGATATGAGAAAATGGAAAAAGTTCAAACTTGTTTAGCTCTGCCATTTTTTTATCTCAATTTTGAAATGAAAAGTTGTTAGGAAACCATAAATATATTGTATTGGAATATAAAGAAGATTGCTGGAAGCTTTTTGGGCATGTTTTAGAGGAGGCTTATATGGAGCATTGTAAGGAATAGCGAACAAAAGAAGATCTGGTTTGGGCAGATACCTTAGAGTATCTTTGCTTGAATTGCTGTGTAAATTCAATTGATTGTCAAGAAATAAAGTCTTCTTGTTTTCTTGAGGGATTTTATTCCTGAAGGTGCTTTCTCCTCATAAAACATGGTACTATTTTCTTATGCATGATGTTTGAAATATTTTCATGGAGTTTATTTTCCAGATTTGAAGCATCGTATAACTTGTTTTTCCTCTGTTGACCTGATTTGTGCAGTTTTATAGCAGCTAGTGCATTTGGGCTTTTGAAATCTGGTTGAACTACTCTCAAAAGATCTGGTTGACAAATCTCTTTGAATGATTTCAGATCATAATGGTGTTTAAAGCAGTTAATTTTCTGTCTTGTTTGATTGTATGCCTTTAGCTCTACAAGGGAAAAACAATGGTTTAGGTTCTTTGGAAAGGGAGAAACCTGATATTGAAAACAAGAGGTGGAAAGCTGATATAAGAGCCAATGCAGCAGAAGAAATGGTCCATGGACTTGCAGTTGATGAATTTCATAGCATCTCAAACAAATATGGTGGCTACTTAGAGCAAACACATTGTGACCATGATAGATTGGTGAATGTACTTGAGAAAAGCAAATTCATTCCTATGTAGAGTGAAGAAGAAGAAGAGCAACTGGACCATAGAAAGAAAATAGAGCAAGAAGATGACTAAGAGACTTGTAGCAAAACATTACCCTTCAAGATGGAGGCCAAGTTGGAAATTCAGCCATATGGAGGTTAAGATAAAGTGGAGTTGGAAAATTGGTCTAAGCAGTTAGAGGTCACTTTAAAATCCATGGCTATTCTAACGAGAGAGATTTCTTTAACATTCCTAAAGCTGTCACATTATGCTTTTAAATTGTGAAGGAGCCATGTGGAGTCATTGAAGAATAGAGAGTCCATGGTTACCAAGTGGAGTTCCTTCTGGGAATTAACGAGGAAGTGATTTTACTGCATTGGATATGAGGAGAGAAAACATGAAGGGCAGTACCTTTGAAAAGAGGAAGGACAAAATGTTGAAGCATATACAATTGAGGTACGAAATCAAACCATTTTGTTGGGCTACTCACTCACCAATCTAGAGGTGGTGTCAGAATGCCTTGGGGGTATCACGACCATTTAACGAGAGCAGTTTTGCTCTTTAAACTACAAAGCATAGATGAGGCAAGTATACGAGTAAATTATATGGGAAAGTATGGCAAGAAGCTGTTGCACTTGGGTACAACCAAGAAAGAACAGGATTGCAAGAAAGGAGGGCAAACCAAGGATATGGGGATAATTTTAACCAGTTTAAGAGAAAAGGAAGTCAATTTTATTAATGTCCACAAATGACCAAAGTGGGCCAATGGAAGTCATTAAAAATAAATTGTTATGATGCGTTGTAGAAACCATAAAACATGCTAACAAGTAAACTATGTTCCATGGGGGCTCGTCTTGGGATTAGGGGGCTGTTTCGAAGATATGTCGAGCTGTCCCCAAAAGGCCTCCCACCATCCCAAAACATGTCCATCCATCCAAAAAGCTGCCCCTTCATCCTCATCTTGAAATTTTGTGGAACATAGCAAGAAAAACAAAATTGGAGTAAACTATTGTACAATATCATTGGGTGGACCCTAAACATGTTAGTAGCTAAGAAGTGATGAGGAAATCAATAGTCAAGGAAGAAAAGAGAGAAAGGGAAAAGAAGAGCTCAAATGGATCCAATTATCGACTCTAATGAGTAGTGGGAATGCACATTATAAGACAAGTCGTGATTGTCACCAATTGTCACAAAGGAGCCAACATAAGATCTAATGATGATCCTAGGTGAATGGCTAGGAATAAGGGGGTTTTGTGGGATAATCTTGGGAGGGCATAGAGCTTGACTGAAATATACCAACTCAGGAAAAACGAAACACTTGCAGAATTTTACAACAAAATATTGTTCAAAACCCAAGTTGCAGAAAACTGGAAAATACAGCAGAAATAACAGCAGATTATTTTGATTTTTTTTTATTTATATTTGCCGCAACAAAAATAGACTAAGAAACCCTTACAAATCTGATATGCACTTGTCAAACACAAAACTGCCTCCAAACTGCAATAACAACCTCTCCAAGGCTGGACGTTCACTTCCTGGAGCAATATTTGGCCAATGAATCACTTCCCAGGCTGAGCACTCCACCTAGGGTTCCAAACCCTCTCAAATCTGATGCCAAAAACAGTCTTTGAAACCTCTGATCTCAACAATGGATGCACACATGCAAACCCTGAATGGATTTGCCTCTTCAATGGGTAGATAGCCCTAGGGTTTTACCCCTTCAAGCCTCCAATAGATCTCTCCAAAGGGAACCCCAATAATCTCCTGCAGCAGAATGCAAGAGCCCAAAAGAGCAAAGCTCTCCCAAATTCCAAATTCTCCAAATTCACAATGCCCACAAATGAAACCCTAAAGTCCCTTTTATTCTCAAACCCCAAAGTGAGATTAAGTCCCAGCCTTAGATTTAACCATGGAGGGCTGAGATTAGATCTCAATCTCATAAGATCCAATGGCTATGATATAATCTCATGTTGAGATCACTTAAAGTCACTTAAATTATATTGGACCCCACACAACAAAGAAATAAGAAATAATAATAATAATAACTTTCGAAACGTCACTTTGTCAGATGCCTATAATATAGCTTTTTTTTTGACACAAAAACCCTCCTAATACCATAATTAACTCTACTAACCCATATACCAACATTCAAACTTGTCAAAACACACTTATTAACCCCTATAACTCCTATTTTAACCACAAAATATGACGAAATACTCTCAATGACGCCCAAACACACTTAAGACACAAAAGACAATATTTACAATGCTGGAATTATTTTGGGACATTACAAGTCCGCCCCTCCAGATTTGCTTGTCCCCAAGCAATTCATCAAAGCTGGGTGCTTGAAAATTTCTGGTCCCTCCCAAGTAGCATCATCTTCCGGCAAATCCTTCCACTTCACCAAGTATTCAGAAAGAACCTTATTCCTCAATATTTTCTCCCTCATATTCAATAATATTTTAGGAATTAACTCTAACTTACCTTCTTCATCAATAGGAGGCAAAGTTTGTGAAGGTGTAACATGCTGTCCCAAAGCTTTCTTCAAGCAAGATACATGAAATACATTGTGAATCCTACTGCTTGGAAGCAATTCCAACTTATATGCAACTTCACCAACTCTCCTCATCACCCTGTAAGGTCCATAAAAACGTGGCTGCAACTTTTCTGCACCACTATTCTTCAATGTGGTTTGCCGGTAGGGTTGTAATCTCAAGTAAACCACGTCATCCACATTAAATCTACGTTCATGTTCTGATCAGCATACTTCTTCTGTTGATTTTGGGCCTGCTGTAAGTTCTCTCTCAATGATTTCAAGATGTCTTGATGTTGCTGTACAAAATCAGCAGTTGTGGGCACCCTACTATCCTCCAAAAGCAAATCAGAAAACTTAGGAGGTTCATATCCATACAATGCCATGAAAGGTGACATATGATAGGAACTGTTATAGCAATACTCTCCAAGAGACAGCCATTTTACCCAAGACTGCTGCTGCCCTGTAACATAGTTCCGTAAATACCCTTCAACCCATCTATTAACTATCTCTGTTTGCCATCAGTTTGTGGGTGGTAGCTAGTGCTAGGAGTGAGTTGTGTACCACACAATTTGAAGAATTCCTGCCAAAAGTTACTCATGAACTTGCTGTCCCTATCATGAACTATGGTTTTTGGTAAACCATGCAACCTGAAAATCTCCTTAAAAAACAGATCAACAAGTTGTGTTGCTGATGTAGTTATTGTAATGGCAAAGAAATGAGCATATTTTGTCAATCTATTAACTACCACAAAGATGCTATCTTTACCTTGAGTTTTGGGCAAACCTGTGATGAAATGCATGGAAATGCCTTCCCATTTTTGGTGTGGAATAGGCAAGGGCTGAAGTAGACCAGCAGGATGTGTGTTTTCATGCTTGTTTTGTTGGCATGTAGCACACTCCCTAACATGTCTCAAGACATCTTCTTTCAATCCCTTCCAAGAAAACCTCTCTTTCACCACTTTGTATGACTTGTAGAATCCTGGATGGCCTGCCAAAGGAGCATCATGTAAGGCTTCCAAAAATTTTTCTTTCATTTTTGATTTCGGCACTAAATAAATTCTGTTTTTGTACAAAATCAGACCATCTCTGATTTTGTATCTCTCATCTACAACTTCCCCATAAATGATGTCTGAAGCAAATCTGTCCTTAATATATTCTGCCATAATTATGGCCTTCCCATCAGCTTGTACAACAGTAATAGCATGAAATGAGGGGTTTCTAGAAAGTGTATCAGCTGCTGTATTAGCTTTCCTTTTTACATATTGAATCTCAAAATCATAAGCCTGAAATTTAGTCACCCATTTCTGCTGTCTATCACTTAATTCACGGTGTCCTAGAAAGTGTTTAAGACTGTTATGATCAGTCTTAACTATGAATCTGCTGCATACCAAGTATTGCCAAAATTTGGATAATGCATTCATCACTGCAAGCATTTCCTGCTCATAAATATTAAATGTCTTCTCAACTGGACTGAGTTTTCTACTCTCAAAAGCTATAGGCCTCCCCTTTTGCGTCAATACTGCGCCAATCCCTAAACCTGAAACATCACATTCAATCACAAAAGGCTGAGAAAAATCAGGAATAGCCAAAATGGGACATGTCATCATAACTGATTTTAATTTCTGGAATGCATTTTCTGCTGTACTATCCCACTGAAATGCCCCTTTTCTTGTCAAATCAGTCAAAGGAGCTGCCAATTGAGAAAATCCCTTGATAAACCTCCTGTAATAGCTGCATAACCCCAAAAAACTTCTTAATTCAGTCAAAGAGGTGGGTGTGGGCCAGTTTTTAATAGCAGAAATTTTCTGCTCATCTACATGCACACCATTGGCACTGATTATGTGCCCAAGGTACAAAATTTCTGAAAGTCCAAATTCACACTTGGACATCTTGGCAAAGAATTTCTGCTGCTCCAATATGGTCAAAACTGTGTCTAAATGCTGTAAATGTGATTCCCAAGATCTGCTATAAATTAGAATATCATCAAAGAAAACAAGTACATATTTTCTAAGTTGATCCCTGAAAATATGGTTCATAGCAGATTAAAAAGTGGCGGGTGCAATAGTGAGACCAAAAGGCATAACCAAAAATTTAAAGTGTCCAAAATGGCACCTGAAAGCAGTCTTGTGTACATCCTCATCCCTCACTTTAATATGATGGTATCCAGATCTTAAATCTACCTTGGAAAAATAAGTAGCCCCATGCAACTCATCAACTCTAGGAATTGGATACCTATTTTTGATGGTCTTCTTGTTTAAGGCCATATAATCTATGCATATGCGTAAGGTTCAATCCTTTTTCTTCATAAGTGCAACAGAAGAAGCAACAGGACTAGAACTAGGCCTAATATGACCCATGACAAGCAACTCCTTAATAGTCTTTTCAATCTCATCTTTGCAAGCTCTAGGATGCCTATATGGTGTAATCATGACAGGTTTGGAATCAGGTTCTAATTCAATGACATGCTCAAAACCTCTATCAGGTGGAAGACCACTAGGTAGATCACCAAAAACTGGGCTATGTCTATCTAGAATGCATTGTATATCAGGATGGAATTTTATCTCAACTGTGGGTGGTGTAGGCATACCTTTAAGCATGTAAAATGTGGCTTCCCATACAACGTCCTTCTTCTTGAGTATTCTTTCCAAACTGTTGGCTGAAATTTGCTGTGGATATTGGTCTTTTATGCTCCTCAAAGTGATCACCTTCCCATTACATCTGAATTTCATTTCCAAGGTTTTATAGTTGGTGTAGATACCTCCCAATGAATATAACCATTGTACCCCTAAAATAGCATGAGGGATACCTCCCATCATTTGATATACATAAAAATCATCCACCACTGAATAATTACCAAAACAGATTTTTACCTGTCTAACCACTTGGTCACACCTAGTAATTTTGCCATTCCCATTCTTAACACCAAAACCAGAAAAGCTTTCAGTTTTCAGATTCTTTTCAGCCACAAAACCATCATTTATGAAATTATGAGTAGCTCCTCCATCAATTAAAATCACAGCAGAATGATTGTTCAACTTTCCTGGCACCTTCATAGTTATAAATTTTGACTCACCGGTAATAGATGCCAAGACTCCCTCTTCTTCATCTAATTCAGGAGATGGCTGCTCATGTTGTTCTAATTCTGCAAAATCTGCATCTTCATACTCACTTTCAGAATCTGTTTTTTCAATTTCTTGTGCATTTTCATCCTCATTTGGCACATAAAACTCTACTAAATAATTCTGCCCCTTACCTTGACAATGGTGGTCAGGTCCCCATTGTTTTTTGCAAGAAAAACATAAACCTTTCCGCTGTAACTCCTTCCTAGTTGCCTCATCTAACCTTGGTCTTTGCTGATTTGGGTTTTTAGGTGGTTGGAAGCCCTTATTTTGAATCTGATTTGTTTTGTTTATTGGCTGTCCAAATTTAGAGGGCTGTCCCCACTTTGGTTTACTGCTGTTTGTGGAGGTTTCAAGGTCAAAAGCAGTTGAAAACAGCCTCATCTAGCGTCTTAGGCTTGAAAGCCTTTGACAAACCTCTTAAAGGTTCATTTAAACCCTTCAAGAAGAGGTGAATAATCCTATCTTCAGCTATATCAGTGACCATAACTGAAATTTGCTGAAACTCCTCAACATAGCTAGCAACCGAACCCTTTTGTGTAATAATAACCAATTTACTGAAAAATTCATTTTCATCTTGCCTCTCAAACCTATCCAAAAGTTTAGTTGCAAATACTTCAAAAGAATCAATGGCTCCATGGCCTTGAGTGAATAAGCCATGATGCGACCATTGATATGCAACACCTTCAAGATGAAGGGCTGCATATTGGACAGCCTCTTTTCTGTCATAGTGGGTTTGAGAGAAAAATATGTCTGCAATTTTTGTAACCAAGCTCTTGCAAAAATCTTATCACTACCATAAAAAAATGGAAGTGGTAATTTACCCAATTTGTGCCGCAAGTCCCTTCCTCCTTGAGCTTTCCTACCCTGTTTATGTCCCTTCAACTCCAAGTATTTCTCAAAGTCTACCGCAATCTTAAACCCTTGAGGCATGGCCTCATAAGCTGCCCAACGCTCTGCTAATTCTATATCAGGAATTTCTGCATTTTCTTCAGCAGTTTGGGGCTGTACAAACATAGGAGTAGAGGGTTTCCAAATTTTGGATGTCCTAGATGTCTCCCCTACTGGATTAGTTGGTCTAGGGATGATCCTAGCTCCTCCCTGGGTTGAACTTCCACCCTCGTTATTCTGCTGTTGTAAGGGAGCATTTCCCTCTCCAATCCGATTTTTGGGTTGCTGTTGGCCTCTAGAACATAAATCTTGGAGTGACCTCTCCATTCTCATCAATACTTGCAACATAGTATTCTGGGTTCTCTTAAAAACTTCTGCAGCATCCTCAGGCCTAATCTGCTCTTCTGCTCTCTCCATTGTTTGTCTTGACCCTGATTTACTCTTGCTTTTGGTTTGGTAAGGGTGGACCATCAACAAACCCTCAAGATGGCAGGAGTTTTAGCTCTGATACCACTTGAAATATACCAACTCAAGAAAAACAAAACACTTGCAGAATTTTACAACAAAATATTGCTCAAAACCTAAGTTGCAAAAAACTGGAAAATACAGCAGAAATAACAGCAGAATATTTTGATTCTTTTATTTATATTTGCCTCAACAGAAATAGACTAAGAAACCCTTACAAATGTGATATGCACTTGTCAAACACAAAACTGCCTCCAAACTGCAATAACAACCTCTCCAAGGCTGGACGTTCACTTCCTAGAGCAATATTTGGCCAATGAATCACTTCCCAGGCTGAGCGCTCCATCTAGGGTTCCAAACCCTCTCAAATCTGATGCCAAAAACAGTCTTTGTAACCTCTGATCTCAACAATGGATGCACACATGCAAATCCTAAATGGATTTGCCTCTTCAATGGGTAGATAGCCCTAGGGTTTTACCCCTTCAAGCCTCCAATGGATCTCTGCAAAGGGAACCCCAATAATCTCTTGCAGCAGAATGCAAGAGCCCAAAAGAGGAAAGCTCTCTCAAATTCCAAGTTCTCCAAATTCACAATGCTCACAAATGAAACCCTAAAGTCCCCTTTATTCTCAAACCCTAAAGTGAGATTAAGTCCCAGCTTTAGATTTAACCATGGAGGGCTGAGATTAGATCTCAATCTCATAAGATCCAATGGCTATGATATAATCTCATGTTGAGATCACTTAAAGTCACTTAAGTTATATTGGACCCCACCCAACAAAGAAATAAAAGAAATAATAATAATAATAACTTTCGAAACGTCACTTTGTCAGATGCCTATAACATAGCTTTTTTTTTGACACAAAAACCCTCCTAATACCATAATTAACTCTACCAGCCCATATACCAACATTCAAACTTGTCAAAACACACTTATTAACCCCTATAACTCCTATTTTAACCACAAAATATGACGAAATACTCTCAATGATGCCCAAACACACGTAAGACACAAAAGACAATATTTACAATGCTGGAATTATTTTGGGACATTACATTGACCTCTGCATGGAAGAAGGTGCTAGAGTTTAAGTAGTAACTCTTGTATGTGGCGAAGGATGTATAAATTTGAGATTATCATTAGGAGCCCATCAGGCCATGACCACAAGGCTAGAAGAAACAATGAGTACATATGAATCAAAACTCGATGAAGCATGTGTGTGTACATCAATAAGGAATGAGAAAGCAATCCAAAAGGCCTCCAAAGAAGAATAGAAATTGCAAGAGGCAAAAGAGGATATGTTCCTTCTTAAGGAGCATTTTAGAAATGGGAACGATGATGCCTTCATCCATCTTGGTTCATAAATGAACTTGATTTCTAAAAATATTGTACAACAAGTTGGGTTGAAGTCTGAAGTTTATGAATTATCCAAAGCCATATGCATTGGCCTGGTTGCATAAGAACATAGGGATGCATATTACCAAGAAGTTTAAACTCAGGTTTACAATTTCATCTCATTTCATGAAAGAGGTAGAATGTGATGCAGTGCCTTCTCGTATATGTTTGGCGGTTCTAGGCAGCCCATACCTTGGGGGAAAGTGAAGCCATATTGTTTAGAAAAGAACAACTATATTGGCTGATTAAGGAAGGCAAACCATTTCTCATCAATGAATATAAGGAGAGGCAAAAAAATTCTCGCATTTAAACCAATCATGCCAAGAGAGTAGTTAATGCAAGCAACTTACTATGCTCTCTTGGAGAGTCAAACAAACAAGGGATAAAAATGCCTCTTCCCTTTTTTCTTTTTAGTAAGCTCTTGATGGGTGAACAGCCTCCCTATTGGGGAGATGCGTTCCAAATGGATCATTTAAGCATTCTACAAATAAGGCAAATTACATTGTCTAGAAATAAGACAAGACGTTCAACCAAAAAGAGAAACTTTTTGTGTCTACAACTAAGACAATATTTTTGTGTACAAATAAGACAAATGTGAGGAAGAAAAT
The DNA here is from genome assembly GCA_028583015.1 of Wollemia nobilis. NCBI lineage: Eukaryota > Viridiplantae > Streptophyta > Pinopsida > Araucariales > Araucariaceae > Wollemia > Wollemia nobilis. The sequence goes on along the minus strand of JAQPPZ010002072.1, from coordinate 2,989,327 downwards.
CAAGAAAAATGAGAAAAAGAAATTATGCACACTTGACCAACACGTCCCGTGGCATTCCATTTCCATTTGGAGAATGAAAAGTCAATTAGGAAACTATAATTAGTAGTGGAAGCTGGAGGAGAGAGCTGGAAACTTTTTCGGCAAGTTTCAGAGGAGGAGGCTTGTGTGGAGCATTGGATAGCATAGTAAGCAAAAGAGGATTTGGTTTTGGTAGATGATACCTTAAGAGTATTTTTGCTTGAATTGCTATGTACATTACATTGTTCTTTTTTTTTTTTCTAAATTGGTTATATGGGATTGAAACGGGCCCCACACGTATTACATCATGACCACATAGTGGTAGTACAACAATTTGGCAATTATGCATTGCTTGGCAAGATTCGAACTTGTATCCTCCTTGAAAGTTGAAGAATATAACTGGTTAAGCTAATGCCATTTGATATGTACATTACATTGGTCTTGAAAAAATAAAGTGTTCTAATTTTTTGGAGTTTTTATACCCCAAAAGAGGTTCTTCTTATAAAACCTGGAATTACTCTCTTAAGTGTCTGAAATCTGTTTAATGTTCATTTTGCAAATTTGAAGCATGATGTAGCTTGCTTTCATAAGTTTGTTTGGTTTATGCAAATAAATAGCAACTAATGCATTTGATGTTTTGAAGTTTGGTTGATTTATTTGAAGCATGGTGTATCTTGTTTTTCAAAGTTTATCTGGTTGCTTTTGCTCTACATGCTTGTCTACCACGACGCGCTTTACCTCAATTTTATTGCAATGGAGTAGACATTGTCTAATACTTTTTGACTCACATCAATTTGACAGTCTCAGGCAAAGTGCCCCCATAGATGACATGTACAACATTGCACAATGTGTCTTCTCTTAATATCATACTCAATTCCTCTTCTTTTGTTATATTAACGGTTGTTACCAAACCCACCACTAGAGGCACCTCTTTGTGTAGTAGTCTCCCTTTGTGCCATATTCATTTGTCTAGTGTTTTTCAAAGTAAATGGGCTTTCCTTTGTTGAATGTCCATCCTTCCAATTACCATAGAATGTTTGTCCTACTTTGGAGCCATTGCACCTTGCGTCTCATCCATTTTTATATTTGCCAAAAATATGTATCATGTCTAAAATGCACGATTATTGACGCTTGTTCTCCATACAACTCTTGTCCTCCTAGTCCATCTCATTTTTGTACTCACCACTTGTCTTCATAGTTGCTCTCTTGTTTAGAGTTGCTTTTGTCATCGACTTCCCAACTCCAACATTGAGATGATATCTGTGGATTGCTTTCTAAGTTCATGGCCCACTCCAAGGCCTCTTTGTATGATGTTGGAGGGATCACCTTGATCTTCCTATATGTAGGAAGAAGTCCCTCCACAAACCACCTAGCTAGTTGACCAACACTCTCTAGTTGTAGGACTGTACAAATTCTATTTCACATCGATGAATTCTATTAATTTCTACATTCACCTCATTGTCATTGTGCAACAAATTGAATTCCTTTACGAAGTCTTCTTATAACTCTTCATAGGTTTGGTACTTTCCCTCTAATAGTTCCACATTCTAGTCTATTGTGATCCCATGCAGTGTTGTAAGGGATAACATTTTGCAACTTGCCTCATTCATATATCCATTGTCCTTCCAAATTGTAATGTAGATTTTGCATGTCTGACACATTGATTGTAGTTCGAACCAACTGAGTTGTTAGATTTGTAGTCGGCAACAATCATTCTCGCACTGAACACTTGTCATGGGCTGCATCACACTACAATCACTCCAATGTTAGACTTTTGTCATGCCCACTATTGAATGCAAAATATTACATTTGTTCGAGTGTTGGACTTTTGTCTCACACAACATTGGATGCACCATTTTGTAGTGGCTCCTATGCTAGTCTTCTATCTTGGGCACCATCCAACATGCCAAGCTACATTGCATTGGTGTTAGAATCTTGTCTTGTGTAGTGTTCGACGCACTAACCTGTAGCTGCTTTGGTGTCAAACTCTTTTCTTACACTTTATCAGATGTGCCAACTTGCAATTACTATGGTATTGGACTTCCATCTCATGCATTGTCGATTGTGCCACCCTACAGTTGCTCGAGTGCTAGACTTCCATCCCATATACTGCCCCATGCACAACCTGCACCAATCGTGTCAGTATCAACCTTTCTTGCCAAATCAGGATTTCTCTATTGTTAGACTCATCATCACTTGGCGACATCAATGAAGAAGTTTGCATTATTTTCAGGTTTTGATTCCCATCTTCCCCCATCTTGAAGGGGCAAAGGCATACTTGGACTACTACACTTGTCGACCATGCTCTTGTTGGGTCAAACAAAATCAATTTCATTGATCCAGCTTGAAATATTTAAATACATACAGAATGTTATAACTGTACCATAAGGTTATAACAGAAGGTTTAGAATTAGGCTAGTATGTTATACCAAAAATATTGGTAATGACAAATATGCTAACCTTCTAAATAATACACCTGCTCAACTTGAGGTGTAATAACAAATAATTGTAATAAATGCCTATCATCCCTCCCTTATTACATTATTTGGTATACAAAGAGAACTGCGAAACAATTCAAATTTGACACGTGCAAGTGCCTTTGTAAAAATATCCGTAAGTTGTTCTTTGGTGGGAATGTACTGGAGCTAAAACTGGTTATTCTGAACTTGTTCTCGAATGAAATGACACTGAACTTTAATGTGCTTCGTTCTTTCATGAAAACCTGGATTCTTGACCGACTTTAGAACAGCCTGATTCTTGCAATGCAATATTGTTGATAGAGTTTCAGGAACACTCATATCTGACAATATGTGACGTAACCATATCGCTTCGCACATAGCTCCTCATGTAGCGCGATACTCTGCCTTTGTGGATGATAATGCCACAAATTGTTGTTTCTTGCTATGCCACGAGATAGGTTTAGATCCTAGATGAAACACATCCAGATGTTGACCTCCTGTCATCTATAGATCTGTCTTAGTCTGAGTCCGTGTATCGTTGCAAGAAAAATTGATCATTCTTCTTATACCCCAGGCCATACTCCACTGTACCACGAACATCATTCTTAGTCCGAGTCCGTGTATCGTTGCAAGAAAAATTGATCATTCTTCTTATACCCCAGGCCATACTCCATTGTATCACGAACATAATGCAAAACCCTCTTTGCTGCCTTCAATGACACTCCTTAGGTTCTTGCATGAACCTCGAAAGATAACTCACAACAAAGCTGATATTAGTCCTAGTATTTGTTAGGTATATGAGATTCCCAATCAGCTGACAATAAGGAATATCAGATACCTGTGGTGAATCATCATATCGTGGTTTTTGTAAACTTTGCTCCATTGGTGTTGCCTTTTATTACAGTTTGTCATCATAAATTTTTCAAGTAATGTCTTGGCATGCTTTGTCTGTGAGACCACACTGTGATTTTGCTTTTACCATACCTCCAAGCCAAGACAATAGTGCAAATGTCAAAACCAGATCATCAACATACAACACAAGTATGACTATCTCAGATCCAACTTTCTTAAGATAGAGATTTGCGTCATAGGGACTTCTAGTGAAACCATGCTAAAACAGGTGATCATCAATTTTTATGTACCAAGCTCTAAGAGCTTGCTTCAATCCATACAATGACTGGATCAATCTGTAGACCTTTTGATGCTGCCTATTGACAACAAATCCTTTAGGTTGTGTAATGTACACCTCTTCTTTCATATCAATATTAAGGAAGGCACTCTTGACATCCAAATGTTGAAGTTTTCAACCAAACTGTGTTGCCAATGCACAAATTACACGGATGGTCTTAATCTTCGTTGTGGGGGCAAATGTCTCTTCATAATCTATTCCCTCCTTCTATGTATAGCCCTTTGCAATGAGCCGTGCCTTATACTTGTTGATGGATCCATGTGCCTTGTATTTGATTTTGAAGACCTATTTGCAGCCTATGGGCTTCTCTCCTTTTGGTAGATTGACAAGTTCGTGTGTTTTGTTCTTCATCAAAGATTCATACTCTGCATCCATAGTTGCCTTCCATTGTGGTTCCTTCACCGATTCTAGTTCTGAATTCTCCATTACTGAAGTCATCAAGGCTTGATTTACTTCCTGACGTGTACTACTTCGAGTATGCGGTCATGTGGAAGTGATGTTAGGAGCTGCATCAAGTTTAGCATCTCTGATGGTACTAGTGAGCCATTTTGGAATCTTTCTCTGCTGTGATGGAGTTGGAGGTACAAAAACTTCTTTGTTCACTAACTGCTACAAGTTCATGAACAATTTCCTGAACTTCCTCATCTAACTCTGTATCATCATTTATGCTCACAATTGGAGATGTGGCATCTTCGGACTTCGTAGAATCTGCAGTATTTGACTTAGTGTCACAAGCTTCATCAAACACCACATATCTACTTATATGCAATTTCTTGGTGATTGGATCCATCAGTCGATAAGCTTTTGACTCATCATCATACCCAAGAAATATGCATGGTAGGGTCTTAGCATCCAACTTGGTCCTCTATTGCTTTGGCACATGCATGTATGCCTTACTTCCAAAAACTCTAAGATGCACAATTGAAGGCTTCCTCCCAAACCAAGCTTCTTTAGGTGTAACTCCTTTTAGTGCCTTTGTGGGAGCTCTATTAAGAAGATACACGACAATGGCAACAACTTCAGCCCAATATTGCTGCTCTAGATTTGCTTTAGTGAACATGCAGCGAACCATTGCAATGATGGAATGGTTCTTGCTGTCACATTTTGCAAAGGGGTACCAATTCTGAAAAATCTGTAAAAAGTTGCTGCTACCTTCCTTCTCTCTTCCCTTCCAGTCTCCTTCATGCTATTTCCACTTTTCAGCTGTCTATTTTCTGTTCTGCATCTTTGTTGTTCCGTTTTTTTTGACAATTTCGGCAAAGTGTTGAGTCCTCCCAACGTCGCTCCATTTTGGAGCGACGCCGGGAGGCGCTCCTTGTTTCAAGCGACATTGGGCGGGCAGGGGAAAAATTGACCAAAAAGTTTCTAAGTGTTGAGGCTAGCGCCGCCCGCCGTCGCCCAATTTTGCTGCGTCGCCCGGCGTCGCGCCAGTTTTGAGCGACATTGGGCGGAAGAAGGAAAAGCATCAAATCTGTCTAAGTGTTGGCTTCCTAGCGACGTCCGGCGTCGCTCCATTTTGCTGCGACGTCCGGCGTCGCTGCACTTTTTGAGCGACATTGGGCGGACAAAGACGAAAGAAAACAAAATAAAAATCCTAAGTGTCGCGCCGCCCGCCGTCTGAGCGACATTGGGCGGACAAGGACGAAAGAAAACAAAGTAAAAATCCTAAGTGTCGCGCCGCCCGCCGTCGCTGGAATTTGCTTGCGCCGCCCGACGTCGCACCAGTTTCAAGCGACATTGGGCGGAGGGAGAGAAAAAGGAGGTAGAAAGATTCTAAGTGTAGAGCCTTCCATTGTCACTTGGTTTTGCCAGCGCCGCCCATCATCGCGGTCTTTCTCTAGCGCCCCCGACTTTCGCCCCCAGTCAGTAAGGAGAGAAAAGAGGACCAAGTTGTCGTAATTTCTAAGTTTGCCCCCACCCCATATCAGCGAGCTTCAGACTTGGGTCAAGCGCCTGCAGTTTTCGGGGTTTGTGCCCATCAAGATGTGACAGAAGGTGTGCTACCGAGGTACAGGGTAGATGAAAATTGAAGGATGAACTGAACTGTGCCTACCGCATTAACCAGACCTGACTGCTCACCCACCAGATCTTCACGGAGCTGTACCGTTTCCAGGTGGACCTTGTTGCAGGTACACTCGTAGCCATCACGGAGCAACTTTTGGCAGCTTTTGTCAGCTTTGGCAGCTTTTGTCAGGTCTCGGATTCTGTGCTTAAATGTAATTTGGGGGGAAAATCCTGCTATAAATAGCAGTGCTATTTCATTGTAAAAGGGGGGGAACATATTGCTAGAGAACTCTGCTGTGACGGATCACCTTCTAATTAATACAAAGCATCCTTGGCTCTGCTTCTTGTCTCTGTCTTTTATGCTGCCTTCTGCTAGTATTTCTGCTTCATGTCCATTCATATTTCTGTCTGTTTGAATTCTGAATTCTGGATTTGAGCATTGGTGATTGTTTGGATCTGGAATACTAAATAGAAGGATACATAGGGTAGAATAACAACTGCAATTTCTGTTACATGCTTTGTTTTGATTGCTGTTGGTTTGGATGCAAATTTGTAATCGTGCTGCTTGTTCTTCCCCACCTGAAACAAATGATTTCCCCATTTCTTTCTGCACATTTATCCCTTTCCAGCACTCTTATATAAACCCCAAAAAAATTAGATTAGTATAGGAGCCAACCTTCTCCAGAGATTGGCACGGAAGGCATTCCTTCCTTCCGGCCTTTCAATCTGCTAGGCGAATCTAGGGCGCAAAATATTAAAATCCTTTCCTAGTGGCAGATTCGTAACCAACAGTTCCTCCTTTTGACAACCCCATTCTGCTGTGGGGTGTAGGTTGTAGGGAGTTGTCACTTGATCCCATTTTGCTCGAGAAACTATGAAAAGTCGTTGGATGTATATTCCTCTCCTCGATTGGAGCAAAGAACTTGAATGGAACATCAAGTTTCTGTCTTGACACACTTCCTGAATCGTTGTCAATACTTGAGTGCTTATGACTTTAGTGTCAAGAAATATACCCATGTCTTTCGTGAGTAGTCATCCACAAACAACTGAAAGTACTTGTATCCACCATGGGTCTGCACAAATCAGTGTGAATCACATTCAACTATCCTTTTGCTCTATGAGTGCTCAATTGAAAAGGCACTTGATGTTGCTTCCTTGCCAAACAACCTGAGCATACTGGCAAAGTTGGTGAAAGGCTAGGCAGGCTTAACACCATTTGATGCTCACTCAACTCTAGTTCGTATATTGAATTTAGATGACCATATCGCCTATGCCATAGGAAGGTAGCATTTGTTGTTGCAGCGGACAATGCGACATTAGGAGACGATATGACATCGAGTGCAAACAAGCCATTCTTGTAGGAACTAGTTGCCACAATCTTGCTATTTCTCTTGATAAAACACTTCTTGTTGCCATCAACAACGTGATACTCCACCACCACATTTGGAACCATAACTTGTGGTACTGACAACAAATTGTTTGCCAGTCCAGGTACAAGGTACATATAACACCTTTTGGATCGAGCAACTGCCTTGGGGAAGATTGAGAGATACATCTCTCACTCCTTTGACTTTATGTTTTATCATTGGCGATGGCTACTGGTTTCCCATGTTCTTTGGCTTGTAATGAATCAAACCACACTTATCCCTGGTCATGTGCTTGCTAGCACCTAAATCAATATATAAAACTTCATCCTTCGGTCTTTTGATTGCCTTGGACATTAGCACCTTTTGTGCCTGTTCGGATTCCAAATCTGATTCTTCATGCGCAACATGCCCTTGTTGTTGTTTCTTCTTAGGACGTGGTTTGTATTGTGTCTTTTTTTGATTAGTTTTTGATCTCCTTGAGTCATAGGGTTATACCAAGAACTCTTTGTATCATGTCCATCTTTATCACAGATGTGGCAATACCTCTTTGTTTTTGAGGTTGTTTTGTGATGGAGAAGGACCCTTCTTTGGCTTCTTTCTCCTAGATTTCTTGGGTACGAGTCCAGTATTATTCAACTGATCCCTCAACTTGTTGGTTGCCTCTTCCTATTGAAGCATATTCACCAACTCATCAGAGGACACCTTCATATTTGAAGCTTGTAAGGAAGTAATCAACATTTGGAATGAATCTGGTAGAGCTCTAAGTATGATAAATACCAAAATCTTATTGTCCACAATTTCCCCCATGACATTCAGTTTTGCGCTCAATTCGGCAACACGGTGAAGAAAAACTTCAATGCGTTCTCCATATTGGACTTTTAATATGTGAAGTTAAGATTGAAGGTGAAGTATTGTTGATTCATTCTTCCCTTCATAGATGGTAGAAAGATTTTCGCATGCCTCCTTGAATGTTTTTGCTTCACAAATGTGAGGTTGAATAACATTTGCTATGGTAAGAGTGATGATCATCAAATTTTTGCTGTTCATCTTTGTCCTCTTTAGGTCGAGTGATTTTGTTGGTGACAATCTCCCAAACTTTCTCAACTACCAAGATGGTTATCTTATTTTTCCAAGGTCCAAAGTTTGAACCTTTGAGTAGCCGTGAATTTGTAAGAACTTTTGGTACGACCATGGTGAGGGTTCCTTATAATTCCCAAATAGTCCTCTTTCAATATACCACCAGTTTGATATACCAAACCTTTCCATATACTTACCCTTCCCATATATTAGTCGGTTTGTGGAAGAAGCTACTCCTCTTGATATATGTGGCCATACATCAGAGACTTTAAGGTACATGAAAGAGAACAATACGAGGTACCAAGGCAGTATGAAAAGGGATTTGCCCTATCAATGATACCTGCTTAAAGAGAAATCCTTGTACGCAGGTCTAATTTCCTTATATACTTGGAAATTTTGAATTTTAGGATTTATGTCAAGTGATAGTGATGAATATGGTAACATTATGGAGTGAAAGTACAAATTTGTTTGACCTTATATCTTCGAGATGATTTAAAGGGTCGGTGCTCAAACGTTGTTATGGCAACTTTGTTAGGATATACGCACAGTAGCTCAATGCAACAACTTTACTTGTAAATACGGGGTAGAGGTGCCGTTGATACCGAATGTTGCTAGTGTGCCTTAGCACTTATGCAATTGTTTTGTGTTGTTGGTATCATAAATTAATACAAGGCATAAGTTGAAGCAAATTCCACAAATTTCTAAGGTGTCAGTCGCAATCGAAAATGCACCTTTTAAAAAAAATATTACTACCCCCCTCAAATTTGCAATATATTCACCGTAATAGAGAAACACGAACTTGGGTCAAACTTGGCAAGGCCCACTCGAGACTTGGGACTTGAGACTTGCAAAAAACTCGGAAAAACTTGGCAAAAGAAACCCAAAGAAAAAAGTTTTTTCATGCATATCACAATTAATTAATATTTTACAAATAAAAATTAATACTATAAGTGATACAATCTTCAACTACACATGAAATTGGCACGTGAGACAAGCTTAAACTACACATGAAAGTGACAAAACACACTTCAATTAAAGAAATTTTAATGTGTCCAAAATTCAAATATTCTTGTATTTCTTATAATATAAAAAAGATACAAATTACAAAATGTGTCATGACAATGCCTTAATAGGCCCACTATCCATGTCTTGCAATACCTTTGCCCTTTGCCCTAGCAGAAGCTCTAGTCTCTCTTTGTAATTGTGCCCATGCCTCTTCCTATGCCCGTGCCTCTTCCTGTGCCTTGGTTGCTAACTCCTCTGCTAGGTTTTCAAAATCATCCTTACAGAAGAGAGGCTCATGTTGTTGCTTCTGCTCTGGCTTTGTGATCCTTTCAAATGATGGAATCTCGTCTAGGTCAATGGCCTCGCAACTTGATCCCACAATTTTTTTTTATGGTGGAGTTGAAGGTTGTAATGAACAAACACAAGATCATTCAACTTTTGTTGTGTGAGTTTGTTGCACTTCTTGGAGTGTATGTGCTCAAACATACTCCAATTGCGCTCACAACCTAAAGTGCTGCATGGTTGACATAAAACTTTCATGGCGAAGCACTCTAGATTGGGCGTATATGCACTAAAGTCCTCCCACCATAAATCTAGAAAAAGCCAAGAAAAAGGAAATTTAATAATTCACATGTAAAATTGTAAATTGAGATTATTTTTTAAAACAAAATCAAAAGACAATAAATAATAATTCGATGCATCCATTGACTTGAGGAACACAATTCCTCCTGTAGAAGCAACCAAAAAACGAATTAATGTTCTGCCCCTCCCATTGGTCCATCCATTGGACATGATAGTGCAACCCCTCTTCCACACCCTGCACTGCTCATCAAACAAAACTTGAATATTGTCCACGGATTCACGAAGGAAAGGGCCCCTAAGATTGTTATAAGTTGGTGACTTAAATCCTGCACTGCAAACTGAGATGGCATCTATCATTCCCTGCAAGTATGGAGACCTTGCCACATTGAAGGGAAGGTCAAAAAAATAGTAGAAACTTGCAACAACCTTCCTCACTGTCCTGTGCCTCTCCTTGTTCCACGTGGCTATACCCTCAAGCATGAGTTGTGACCCTTGCATGGAATGTTCCCAAAATATGTCTCTTTCGTCCCACTCTTTGGGTGTGCAACTGATGGACTGGAACTTTGGTGGTAAAACCGGCTATAGGTGCTGCTGTTACCCTTTGTACGAGGTCAAGAAGGGGGGGTTGCCATGGCCTGGCTTGTTCTTCGTTTGAGTTCTTTTTTCTTAAGAGTAGTCTGAGAGGATGGCATTGCATTCTCTCTAAACGTCAGTTGACACCTTTGGGCATTCCCTAACATCTTTCCCTTTTTGCCTTGCCAAGTGGTATTTGAGGTGGTTTATGCCTCCAAAAATTTGAGCCCCACAAAAATTGCAAAAAACCTCGCCTTCCCTCGCATACTTCCTTGCTGGATCTCTCTTCGCTGACATTTTCTTGTGGCTGCACATGGAAACAACAAACAATTACTTAGAAACTTTAAAAAAAAAGAAGAAAACAAAAAAAGATGCCTTAGGTTTAAATCCTAGTTTAAACATTGATAGCTGAAAAGAGTTTCTCTAGCTTAAATGCAACAGTTGGGTGGCTGTTGCAATTAGTTTGAGTCTTGAAAAAGAAAAAAAAAACCTGCAACTTAAAAAGAGAAAAAAAAAATGACAGCTGAAAGAGTTTTTCTAGCTCAAATGCAACAGTTGGGTGGCTGTTGCAATTGGTTTGAATCTTAAAAAAAGAAAAAAATGCTTGAAACTGAAAAAGAGAAAAAAAATGACAGTTGAAAAGAGTTTTTCTTACCTCAGATGAATCAGTTGGGCGGTTGTTTGATTCCTTCAATCTGCAAAAAATCTGCAAAAAATCTGGTCTTAGGATGCACTTTTGTGTTTTCTTTGCTCTGGTAATAGGTAGGTACGACTCTCTCTCCAATTTGCAATAGGAAAAATGGGAAAAAAAAGTTTTTATTGCGTTTCCTGAACCTGTGCGACACCAGCTGTGTTTTTGCTCGGGACACGACAAGCTTTTCAAAAACTCGTAAGTTCTGAGTACTCGGTGAGTTTTTAGAAAACTCGGCTGAGTTTGGAAACTTGCGAGTCCGGGCATGAGAACTCGGTGAGGCCGACTTGGACCTGGAAAAACTTGTCGAGTTTCGCTACTATGATATTCACTATAGTCAATATTTAAAAAAAAAATTTATGAGCCCATAAAAACAATAGGAAATTCCAAAAAATTAAACTATTTTTGCTTCCTAGGGCAGTAAAAAAAATTGTGGTTTTGGTGGGGTTTGACACCTTGACCTCTACTTAAAAAATTTATACTTTATTTTTCGTTGCCAACTCCCTTGCTTAATGCTTCATGCATTAAAAAAAAGGAAAATTGACTTTTAACCCCTTGAAATATATGCAATCTTGATGAAATTGGGCAATTGAAAGTTATGAAATAAATGGGGAATTGAACCTGAAATATGCACGAGCTGTAATCCTTAACCCTTGAAGTTAAGCCGGGGTTGTTAGTCAGACTTGATGCACAATGACCTCTGCGTGTTGTGTGTCAGCAACAGCTTAAAACTTGAAATGGGGTTGTTCTTCTTGGATAACACACCACAACATACGCGATGTTCGTGCGCAATCCTATTTGCCTCGCGGGACCACTTGTCCCCTCTGCATCAGTAGCCCTTTGTTTTTTCTTGCAGGTTTGTCCTATTTGTGGCGTTTTCACCATGTGGGATTGCGTCCCAACTCAGCAGCCAACTCCTTGGCAAGGCCCTGCATGTCCTGCTGTGTCTTGCTTTTTCGTCTCCATGTAGGCACGATGGATGGGCTTGTCCACAATCTGTTCCTTGATGGGCTCCAATTGAGCTGTGATGTGGGTCGCGTGGAGGAACCACCGAGGGAGGTGTCCACGATCCATTCCTTGAACAGTTCCAGCCCCCAGAATTCACTGAATTTTGTTGCGTAAAAAAAGTCAGCGTTTTAGCGAGTATTCTTTTGTGTTCCATCAGAGCTTCACTGTCCACACGATTCTTGGAAGTGAAATAATAATTCATCGAAGTGGCGGAAGTTTTCCAATTTGGTGTCTCCTCAATCCATACGTTTTGCTTGATGGACTTTGATTTCTATGAAAATAAACTCTTTGCATCATCAACTTCATTGGAGGAGTGTTCATTAACCCTAGAGAAAAAAACTGCCGTTTTAGGGACTCTTTACTTCAAGAAGAGGGAGGCTTTGGAGCTGCGCCTGAGGTCAGATTTGCCTTGGATTTAGATTTAGTGGTGGGAGAGGTGGAGCTACAATGCTGGAAATCTTTATTAGAGTGATTCTTTTGCTAGGAATTGCTAGAGCTAGAGCCGGTCTGGTAACCATATAATGAGTTTGGCTATTCTGTTGTCCATGATTGCAGCTGTTTATTCAAGCAAAGGCGATTCTCCGAGCATGAATTTGATATCTAGGTAAGAAAATCGTATGTCAAATTCAGATTTGTGAAGGAGGCGGCCTTTGTGGAATAAATCGGCGGCTGGGGACAGTTGATACATTGACATATTGGACCGGCCGAAGTTGAAGTTGTAGGGGAAATCCTCTTGCTCTGATGCCAATGCTGGGTCAAACATAACCAATTTTATTGATCCACCATGAAATATTTAAATACATGCAAAAGGTAATAACCGTAGTAGAGGGTTCTAACAGAAGGTTTAGAATTAAGCTAGTATGTTATAACCAGAAATATTGGGTATAACAAATATGCTAACCTTCTAACTAGTACACCTGCTCAACTTGAGGTGTAATAACAAATAAATGTAATAAATGCCTAAAAATTATGATTTTTCCATTGTCATTATTTATCTTTTGGTCCATGATTCTTGTCGCATCTCTATGTGACCAACTTCAATCCAACTTCATATAGGCAACCGCACCAAAATGTATTGTTGCCAACTTAGTACAAGCAATAACACCAAACCGTAGTGTGCATAAGTTTTCTAGTCATGCAGAAAGATATAGAATGCAATGCTCTACAATACAATTCCATTATATAAAGTTTAAACAAAGATACAGAAGGAGGACTCACAAATATATGTAAATATGCAGCATGCAACATGTATCCTTCATTTTCCGATTTTCTGTATATCATCCGGACTACACTCTCCCTCTCATTTCATCCTTTATCTACAAATAAAAACATCTAAAAAAAAAGTGTCATGGTTTACCAAGGTATGCACGTAATTGCTCACTTTTGCATTGTAATTGCTCAATCTCAATGAGCATAATAGGCCCAACTCGTCTGTCATTCTCACTGTCTTCATCTGAATTGGCTTTGTCACTATCTTCATCCAAAGTGGCATTGTTGCTGCCTAGATTGTGTTTGTCCTCCAAGTTGCTGTGACATCATCAATCTTTTACATGGAAGGTTTCCTTGCTCGAATGCAATCCTCCATTATACAAACATATTGCTTCCTCATCTAAATTGCATCGTTTATTAGTCAAATGGTCTTTGTCCTTAATCACGTGGGCTGTATCCTCAACCTTACAACAAAGTTTGTCTGGATGGCATCCTTCCTTATTTGGACTGCACCCTTCCTCTTGTTTGCCTTCAAAGGAGTTGTTGGTTTCATCTTTGTTCTCATTCTCTGTAGATAAAAACATATGAAAGAAAAAAATGTCATAGTTTACGAAGATACACATGTACTTGGATGTAGACCCATATGGTAGTGTCTTTGTCGACATTTGTACCACTCACTTTTGAATTAGTTACATGTCTACCTTGATGAGCCTTACCACTTTGATTTCTATTCCAATCAAGTTGTCAGTCCATTGGTTTTTGGCTTGCGATTATTTTACATTCTCACTCAAATCGCCCCTATAGACGACATTTACGACATTGCAAAATGTGTCTGCCCTTGGTATCATACATCTTTTGTTATCTTGGCGGTTGTTATGAAACCAACCACTAGAGGTGACTCTATGCAAGAATCTTTGCCTGTGCTACATTCATTTGTTGAGTACTAATCAAAGGAAAAGGGCATTCCTTCATTGAATGTTTGTCCTTACAATTACTGTGTCTGTTTTGCATCTTTGGAGTCATTCCACCTTGTGTCTTGTTCATTTTCTATTCATATAACATATATAGCCTATCTTTATACAAAGCGTTCATAAATGATCTTGCTCCATCACACTCATGCTCCATGTTATGATCATTCCTCATAACACTCGTATTCTGAGTGGCTCTTGTTATCAAAATCATCACTCTTGTCTTCATAGTCACTCTCATCACTAACTTCTTGACCCCACCTTTGAGATGATGTCTTCAAATTGCTTTCTAAGTTCATGGCCTGCTCAAAGACCTCTTAATATGATGCTAGAGGGATCATATTGATGTTATTCCTATACATAGGAAGAAGGCCCTCCATGAACCATCTTTTCTTCAATCCGTCAGACGGTTCCTTCTCCAGTTGGTTGATTGACACTTTCAACCTCAATTATAGGACTAAACAAATTCTGTCACATTGCTCAATTCTATAAATTTTTGCGATGACCTCATCATCATTGCCCAACAACTGGATTTCCTTTTCAAAGGCTTCCCTTAACTCTTCCCAGGTCTATACTAGTCTTCTGGTAGTTTCACATACTAGCCCACTTTAATCCCATGTAATGTCACTAGGAATAAACTCTTCCAATCTGCCTCATTCAGTTGTGTATTTGGCCTTAAAAATTATAATGCTAAATTTCCAATGTCTGAGTGGGTCGTCTGTTTCTCCACCATGAAATGGTGGACACTTATGGGTCACCCCAAAAGTTGGTCATCATTTGAACCAGTTGTCTGTTGATTTGGCATAGGCAAACAACTGCTCCCATGCTAAACTCTTCTTGTGTGCACTGTTGGATGCACAAAGCTACAATCACTCCCATGTAGAACTCTCGTCATTGGCACCATTGAACATTTGACTCTGTATTCACTCCAGTGTCAAAATCTAACATGTCAAGTTTTTATCTGTTAATTGATCCTATTGTGCGAAGTTGATACATGTAGAAAGCTTTGAAATTCATCGAGTGGGTTATGGTGATCTTGGAATCTGTGTTATGGACCCCATTAATGTAATCCGTGTTGGCCTATGTTATTTTTATTTTTACCATATGGCGTATATGAAATGAAATGAAAGATTTTAATTACGTCCGCGAGACCTAAATATGGTCTATGGGACCTCAAATATGGAAGTACAATTACTCAAATCATATCATATGATATTTAATATCTTTGAGAAGGTTGTTCCTTCTCCTGCTGATTTGGGTTAGCAATTCTCCAACTTTTTTTATTTTACTGTCTTCAAATAAATCTGCCATATGGAAGTACAATTACTCAAATCATATCATATGATATTTAATATCTTTGAGAAGGTTGTTCCTTCTCCTGCTGATTTGGGTTAGCAATTCTCCAACCTTTTTTATTTTACTGTCTTCAAATAAATCTGCCATAAACCCGTTCCCAAGTGTTTCTTTGTATTTGTCACGGATATCTGAAAAACTCGGGCATTTATAGATGAAGTGTTCCTCTGTCTCTACTGCCCCTGTGCTGCATAGAGTACATATCCTTTCTTCCCATTGTGCTTTGGGCGTTGTCCATCTCCCTGTTTCACATCTAAGCCTATGAGAGCTAGTCCTTATCTGAGCAATGAGGATTTTTTCCTTCCACTTGATTTCAGTGCCTATATACACTTTTTCCTTGTGGTCATACGTAGGGTTAAAAGTTGCAATATAATATTGTCTTTTCCTGCTTGCATTTTTCCACATTCCACTTAGAAACTTTTCATTCACATAAATTTTTATGTCTTTTTTGACATTTGGGCATTCATTTATGTTGATTTCTCAGCGTTTCATCCATTTCTGATTTTGTTTCATCCATGTATTCTTTCGCCTATGCAACTCTTCATCCCTAGCTGCCCTAGGCCATCTATCATCTTTCATATTTTCAGTATTTTTCAAGTAACGTAACAGCTTGGTCATGGCAATTGCTTATAAAGGGAACGTTCCAGTTTCAGCTAGAATAATTTCATAAGGGGTTAATTTTGAGAAAATTTGTGATTAGATATTTTTGAATCCATTCTATTTGCCTCCATTTTGCATTTGTTGTGCCACTAGCCCACACCTCGCAACCATACAACAAAATTGGTGTAACAAGTAGGCCAAATAAGACCTTGGTGGTCTTCCAGTCCCACAACTCGGCATTCCTACACTTGTTTTGAAGTGCATATAGTGCTCTCCAACCACTTTGAGTTCTTTTCATCCTACATGTATTCCAATTAAGTTTGTCATGAAAGTCTATGCCCAAGTATTTGTATTCTACTACTACCTCAAGCGGTTCTCCTGCAAACTGAAATTCAAGTTGTTGCTTCTTCTTTTTGCTGAAAATATCATAATTTTTGTTTTGCTCGTGTTCACTTGCATCCCAACTTCTTTACAAAAGAGTTCTAGAGCTTGAAGGCTACATGTCAAGTTAGGAGTAGGTAGGAGAATATTGTCTTAGAATCGCATATGTAACTGTCATAGAATCATATATGTAACTGCTAGGGAATATTGTCATAGAATACTGTCATAGAATATTTTCATAGAATATTGCCATAGAATAGTTAGGAAATATGCTTGTAAGCAATATAAAAAAGCAAGGATGTAACCCTCATGGGGATGGAGAAGGTTTGGACTATTTTGTGTAAGGGGGTTACCCCCTCGAAGAGGCAAGTGATATTAATTTCTTTTGTTTGGAGTTCCTGTAATTGCTATTGTTCTGAGTTTCCATGTTTCACTTATTTAATGCTACTATGGTTGGAAATGTGATATTAATCCTATGCTTGTTGTTAGTCCTTGTATTTATAGTTAGAATTATCCTTGGTACAAAATTTCTTGTTTTAGTACAACTTAGAACCATGAATTTCCAGGTGAAATACTCACATCAACGGAAGAGGTTCATTCGAAGTGGTATCAAAGCCCTTTCCAGGGCATGGTAAGATTCTGTTGTGAGAATTTTTTTTTCTTTTAAGCCTAGGTCTATAGGTTAGAAAAGGTGTTCTAGCCGTTTTAAAATATCACAGAGGAGCAATTGTTTTTGGCTAAGCTAGATTACCCACAAAGTTTTTGGTGAAGTGAGTGGTGCTCAGACTCCAATACCTAAGCCTTGGACGACACTTGTATCCGAAATTGAGCTCCCACATACCTTGCATATATTGAGAGACCCTTATTAGGAACCCTAAACCAGATCTTCAAATATAGAAACTGATTGAGTCAACCGTGGAATTGTCCATAATGCACTGAGAAGAGCACTTGGCAAGATTACCCTCATGTACTGCTATTGCAATATATTAGAGGGCTATGGAAGGTACACACACCCTAGCCTAAATTACCTCCCTTCCCTGTTTTTAACTTGTGAAAAATTTAGGTCATAGTCGACTTTTCTTTCAATCTAGAGGATTTTGAAGAAGATACACAACACCAAAAAATACTAAATAAGTTTGGAGGCCAAAAAATTGCCATTTTGTTGTATAGCCCATTGCAATTGTCTTGTTGAGCTGATCGTTTTGGTATATAACAACCATACTCTTTTTTTGGGGATCCCAAAATCATCATTTTGTGGTATAGCCCATATTAATTGACTCTTTGAGCTGATCGTTTTGGTATATAACATCCATACACTTTTTTGGTAACCTTCCTAAAAATAGTAACCTGCTAAAAATAATAATTCTATTTTTAGTAAATGCCACTGGAGACCAGAACTCAAGCAATGGGGGCCAAAATCCACAAGATGAAGGAACAACTCACCAAGTTGGATGCCACAAATGAGCTGATCGTTTTGGTATATAACACCCATACACTTTTTTGGAACCTTCCTAAAAATAGTAACTAAAAATAACAATTCTATTTTTAGTAAATGCCACCAAAGACCAGAACTCAAGCAATGGAGGCCAAAATGCACAAGATGGAGGAACAACTCACTAAGTTGGATGCCATAAATGAACTTATTGCCCAAATGTCTACCCTCACTAGCATGGTCGCAGATTTCAAACATATACAAGACTTAATGATCTAGGACATCGAAGTGCTTAAGCTTAACGATCCAAATTTTGATGGACACATTGAAAATAGCCCCAAAGGTCATAAAGGGAAAGCTCTTGACAGGTCAAACTTTTCCAGGGCCATGATTGAGGATAACTATCAACAATCAGGAAACCATAGAGGCATGACCCCTAGACTCCCTAAGATAGATTTCCCAAGGTTCAATGGGACAAATCCACAAAGTTGGTTAATTAAGGCCGAACAATGGTATGAGCTGCATGAGACACCCATCAACCAACAAATTTTTGTGGCTGCCTTCCATTTTGACCTTGAAGCACTCCATTGGTATCAATGGTTGCGAAAACAAGTACCAAACATTGGTTGGACATAGTTCAAGAATGAACTCCTTGGCCATTTTGGTCCTTCTGAGTTTGAAGACTTTACTGGAGCCCTCACCAAGCTCCAATAGACAAGAATAGTACTTGAGTACATTACAACTTTCGAGAAGTTAGCCAATAGAATAGAAGGCCTTCCCAACATATTTTTTAAGAGTTGTTTCATTAGTGGCCTTAAGGAGGAAATCAAAACTGAGGTGCAAATGCTCAAACCAGCCACATACATGACTGCAATAAGGTTAGCTAAACTTGCAGAAATTAAATGGAATGCCCAACGAAAGGTCTCCAAACCCATAACATTCCAAAATAAAATCTTTGCACCCATAAACAGTAATGCTCCAAAGACTCTAGTAGTAAAAAGGGTAACGTCGGAGGAGATGGCAAATTGCAGAGCCAAGGGACTTTGTTACAATTGTGATGAAAAATGGGCCATTGGGCATAAATGTAAAACACAATGCCTCTACCTTCTAGACATGAGTAGTGCTTCATCTTCTTTGGTAGAGACAGGGGAAGAATTTGTGGACTCAGTTGAAAAACAACTTGATTCAGTGGATGATGAAGCTTTACCCGATGGACCCACAGAGGAGGCACCTACACTTTCCTTGAATGCCATTGCAGGAATCTCGGCACCCTAATGCATGACAGTCCAAGGTTTCCTCAAGGGGCACAAGGTGTTGATATTATTGGACTTTGGCAGAATAGATAACTTCATAGATCCCAGTGTAGCAAAAAGGGCAAATTGCTTCATCTATGACCGGGACCAAATTAATGTCAAGATTGCTAATGGAGACATCATGACTTGTAATGGGCGGTGTCGGAATGCTCGCCTATCCATAGGCGACTACCAATTTCAAACTGATCTCTATGCAATTCCCTTAGGAGGCGTGGACATTGTGTTGGGTTGCCCTTGGTTGAGGACTCTAGGGCCGGTGTTATGGGATTTCTCAAAACTTTGGATGAGGTTCACCATCAACAATAGGACACACCATATAGGGGATAAACAATGGGAAACCCAAGGTCATAACATCCCATCAAATGCAACGGCTGATTAAAAAGGGTCACAGGGCAGTAGTTGGAAGATTTTGTCTAATGCACTATGCAAGTTGAAAAGGTACCCCCGATTTGTCAACCATCCTCACCAAGAATAAAAAAGTCTTCAAGGAGCCAACTTAGCTACCTCCCAGTCGACCAAAGGACCATAGGATCAGTTTGGTACTATGGAGTCGGACCCCAAACATATGACCATACAGGTACCCATATCATCAAAATAATGAGATCGAGAAGATGGTGAAGGAATTATTCGATGCAAGACTTATTTTCCCAAGTACAAGTCCCTTTTCAGCCCCAGTATTGGTAGTACGCAAGAAAGATGGATCATGGAGGATGTGTGTGGAATTTTGTGAACTTAACAATATCACTATCAAGGATGATAAGTTCCCCATACTAGTGATCAATGACTTACTAGACGAGCTACATGGGGCCCAATATTTTACCAAGTTGGACCTTCGGTCTGGATACTATCAAATTTGTGTCCTTGAGGAGGATATAGCTAAAACGACCTTTAGGACTCATGAGGGGGCACTATGAGTTCCTGGTTATGCCTTTTGGCCTCACAAATGCACCTTCCACTTTCCAAGGACTGATGAACAAGGTTCTCAAGCCATATCTATGGAAGTTTGCCTTGGTCTTCTTTGATGATATTTTGGTATATAGTAAGACATGGGAGGAACACCTCCAACACGTCGACCAAGTTTTGAAGCTACTAAAGGAAAATCAACTCTATGTCAAACAATCCAAGTGTACTTTTGGGGTGAAGGAAGTGGAATATTTGGGACATATTGTGGCCAAGGATGGTGTGCGTGTGGACCCTACAAAAATTGAGGCCATGAAGGAATGGCCCAAACCCAAAACATTGAAGAGCCTCCGGGGATTCCTCGAACTCACAAGGTACTATTGCAAATTTGTCAAGGATTATGGTAATATTGTAGTGCCCTTGACAACTATGCTTTGCAAGGACACATTTGTGTGGAACCATGAAGCAGAACATGCCTTTCTTACTCTGAAAAACGCCATTTGCCACACCATAGTTTTAGTAGTTCTTGATTTCTCCAAGACATTTGTGTTAGAGAGTGATGCTTCGGGGTTGGATTGGGGGCCATACTCATGCAAGAAGGTAGATCCCTTGCATTCATCAACAAGGCATTATTAGGATGTAATTTGGCCAAATCAACCTATGAAAAAGAGATGATGGCCATCATCTTTGCAATTCTCCATTGGTGACCATATCTGATAGGGTGGCATTTCATCATCAAGATGGATCATCATAGCCTAAAATATCTTTTGGAACAACGAGTTTCTTCCCTTGAGTAGCAAAAATGGGTCACTAAGCTCTTAGGGTTTGACTATGAGATTGTCTACCACAAGGGTAAGGAGAATGTGGCAACAAACACCCTTTCTAGACTTCCAAAAACATAGGACATTCTAAATGCAGTATCCATCCTCCAGGCTGATTGGTTAGAAGAGCTCAAGTCAAAGTGGCAAGGCGACCCCACACTCACCAAATCGATTCAGGACCTTCAGACAACAACAAGGGATCATCCTAACTACACATGGAGGGAGGGGATACTTTGCTACAAGCAGAGGGTTGTTATTCCATCCACTTTGAAACTCAAGCCTTGAATTTTAACGAAGCTCCATTCTTCACCAATAGGACACACTGGCTTCTTGTGTACCTATGAACAAGTCAAATGCAGTTTTTACTGGCCTGGTTTAAAGACCGATGTGAAGCAATTTGTAGACGATTGTGATACATGCCACCATAAAAAAGGGAAACAAGTTAAAAAACTGAGCTGACTTCAACCCTTACACATTCTTGATTCACCGTGGACAAATATTTCCATGGACTTCATCAAAAGATTTCCTCTATTGGGTAGAAAAATGGTGATCATGGTGGTAGTAGACAAGTTGACCAAGTATGCAAACTTTTGCTCCGTGGGTCATCCTTATATTGTAAGGATAGTGGCCCAAATTTTTATGGACCAGATCTTTCGGCTCCACAGAACCCCTCATTCCATAGTTAGTGATCGTGGTAAGGTGTTTAGTATTAAGTTTTGGGAGGAACTCCACCACATTCAAGGGACACAGCTAAAACGAAGCACGTCTTATCATCCGCAGACTGATGGCCAGACTAAGGTGGTCAACAAATGTCTGGAGACATACCTTAGATGCTTTGTCTTTGACCAACAATCCAAGTGGAGCCAATGGCTTCCCCTAGCGGAATGGTGGTACAACACTTTCCATACAACCACTAAGATGACTCCCTATGAGGTTATATACGACCAATCTCCCCCGACACTTACCTCTTACCTTCCAAGCAGTTCAAGGGTCGAGGCATTTGACACAATCCTCACTCATTAGCAGGAGATCTTAGCTACCTTGAAGCAAAACTTGGCAACTGCCCAAAATCGCATGAAACAACAGGCGGATCAACACAAGACCGAGAGGGAGTTTGCAGAAGGTGACATGGTTTTCCTTCGTCTTCAACCCTACAAGCAGATGTCCTTGAAACAAAAGGGGTGACACAAGTTGGTGCCAAAGTTCTACGGACCTTATAAGGTACTCCAATGGGTAGGGAAGGTTGCTTACAAATTGGAGCTACCGATGTCATCCAAGATCCACTTTGTTTTCCACGTGTCTTGCCTGAAGAAGATGGTGGGGAAACATACCCCAATATAGACGGTCCTTCCTGATCTGAATATAGAAGGATATATTCTTCTTGAACCAGCAGCCATCCGTGACCGACGGACTTGATACCTTTTCTCCCATGACATCACTGAAGTCCTTGTATAGTGGCATGGGCTCCAACCAAAAGATGCCACGTGGGAGCCATTGCAAGAAATCCAACAACAGTTTCCCACTTTTCAGCTTTGAGGACAAAGCTTTTCTAAGGGGGTGTGGCATGTTACATACCCCATGAATGTAATCCATGTTGGCCTATGTTATTTTACCATATGGCGTATATGAAGAAGGCCACATGTCAAGTTAGGAATAGGTAGGAGAATATTGTCATAGAATCACATATGTGACTGTCATAGAATCTTTATATGTAACTGTGAGGGAAAATTGTTAAAGAATAGGCAGGAAATATGCTTGTAAGCAATATAAGAAGGCAAGGATGTAACCCTCACGGGGCTAGAGAAGATTTGGACTATTTTGTGTAAGGAGGTTGTCCCCTTGAAGAGGCAAGCGATATTAATTTCTCTTGTTCTGAGTTTCTGTAATTGCTATTGTTCTGAGTTTCCATGTTTCACTTATTTAATGCTACTGTGGTTGGAAATGCGATATTAATCCTACATTTCGCATTAGTCTTTGTATTTACAGTTAGAATTATCCTCGGTACCTAATTTCTTGTTTCAATACACCTTAGAACCAGGAATTTCCAGGTGAAATACTCACATCAGTTGAAGAGGTTCAATCCAATCTGTTACTTCTTATTATCTGGGAAAGCAGAAGCTGGAGAATCTTGTGAGAGTCTGGATTTAGAATCCCAAGTCTAGAGGTCCTTCAAAAAATTTCTGGAATGAGTGTAACTAATACTTTTAGACATGCCTATCCAAGCCCATCATTCTACATATTAAGGTTGCCCTTTATTCTGCACCTTTTAGGGGGTTGTTGCTAGCTGACTATCCTTAGAGATAATGTTAAATGCCTATATTATTGTCACCTTTCGTGTTCCATTGTTCTTCAGGAAGCATTTGTAGTTGATGATGGAACATGTTTATATTATTAGAGAGAGTCCATAAATAGAAAAGGTTCTGGAAATTTCACTGGGTTATAATTCAAATTTGTCTGGGATGAACTTTATTAAGTAAATTGTGAAATAACATCTATCTTTTGGTAGATTTAAAAAGGGCTGGCCTAAAATGTTTTCAACTTTTCCATGAAGATTATAATTTCACCTTTTCTTTCAAAATTTTTTTCTCTCCCTTTACCAGAATTGTTGTGAGAGAATTTCATGTTGTCCATAATCTAAGCACTTGTTGTATTCTGACATCAACTGCCTTGCATACATCCCCTTTGTGTTTCTTATTGTTTCAGGTATAATTTACGGTTTCTTCTTTTTCTTGCAGAGCAATTCAGGAACAAAAGCCAAACAGGACCTTGCGGATGCAACTCAAGCTATCAAGGTTGGATGTAATGCAATAAATTGGCATAAGCATATACTGTTATTTTTGAGAATTTGCAATTGAAAGATGATCTTTGCACCCATGCACTGACCATTTTATTTGAATATTCTTATGGACCTTGCCATAATATATGGCTGGATTGATTTTATTGAATAAGAGGAATTAAACTTATATTGAATTTGCAGGAACTGATGCATAAGTTAAGAGAAATCAAAATAAAGTCGGAACAAAGTGAAGCTATGGTCCAGGAAATATGTCGGGATATAAAAAAGCTAGATCTTGCAAAGAAGCACATTACGACAACAATCACTGCTCTTCACCGCCTTGCAATGCTAGGTTAGTGGATGTTTACTGTTTTCTCAAGCATTTCTTCTGAAATACATGATTCAGTAAGTAATTGTTTGAAATCAATTTAATATTCATTGACATGTACCCAGCACAAATTTAAAGCTAGAGTGTGGACTCCATGGCAGTATCCTTGAAAGGTCATTTAGGCTTTAGATGATTGCTTTCTAAATATAAATAAGATGCTGTAGAATGAACAGTATTATCCTTTTTGCAATTCATGCATATCATTCATAGAATGATGATAATGAAAATTTTTGTACGACAGGCGACTAAAATTTCACCAAAAGCATTTTATTAAAAGAATTGGCATAAAAACATACAATAATTTTAGGGACAAGATCTATATTTGGTCATTTGAAAATTTTTCTTAATATGCTATCATTTCACTATCCAGTTGCCGACACGAAGGCTTTTCTTGCAAACTTTTGAAAATGTTGAATCACATAAGCAAATTTGCAATAAATAAAATTAAACCAGCAATGTAACTTGGATAACATTATTGATTGTGGAATAAGATTGGGAGGAATGAACAGATATTTATTTGCTCGTCACAAATGATAAGGCAAAATGTTCTTCCTCTTTAACCTTCTCTTGTTTATAGTAATATACAAATGCATTTATAAAGCCTACAATGAGTCTTCACACACATGATCTTTCAATTCTATAAATGGCTTTGAGTTGCTTAACCTTCCAAAATGCACAACCTTGGCTACTTGATTCTAGTTAATTGCAAGCATTTTCTCTATAAATATACTAAATAAGTAAATGCTTAGGTTTTCTATAGGGGGCCTTTTCCCAAGAAACAACTATAGTCAGGTTATATTGCTGATAGAGCCAAAAAAACAATAATATACAGTGATGAAATTCACCATTTCATCGTATTTATAATACAACCCACAACTAATTATACATAGTACTAAAAACAAAAGATAGTATATGCTTTCATCCGTCAAGAGTGTCATCACTAACAAAGAAAACCTTGTAGATTGTAGCTAGCTGAGAGCCCATGCAACCCAAAACATACCATAACCAATACCAGCACAACCACTGACAAACACTAATGACCATTTAAACATTAAAAAAATAAAAATAAAAATAGAAAAATTCCTCAATACATTCCAAGCATCCCTGGGAGACCAGCTAGACAGACACACATTCTCATTCTTAGAACCAGAAAAGCTTTCAGGACAAGACCAGACATTAATCAGCACCATTGATCCAGTCTGAGAAGTTTCGTTAGGTCAGGCACTGCTTCATATGATCAAAATCCTCCCGAGTTGAGTCCATCACTCACATGCTTTCTGACACCTTAATACAATTTGTGTAGGAAATCTCTCTCAGCTACCAAATATTTCTTTTGTCCCTTGCCTTCTTTTGCTTCCTATGCCACCTCATCTATTCATTTTCCATTAAATCTCTTGTTCAGGAAGAGGATATATAATTCATGGATAGAGCTGTGGAAGCCAATCCAATTGTGGTACTATGGACGTTATTATGGGTCCTTGCAAGCCTTGAACCCTTCATCACTCTTGCAATCATTCCCTCAATTTCATGTTTAGTTAGCAATTTCTTAGCACTTCCTACCAGATTAGCCTCTAACAATCTTTTAGCCAGCGCTTCCAGGTTCTCAGCCACCAGAGAATTGGTCATATCCCTACAGGGTTTCCCATTATATTCAGCGTTTCCTGGTCCTTGTCTCTCCATGGTACTGCTAATCTACAATTGTTTTCCTTTAACTTGCACCCCCTTCTCCATTGTATATTGTCTTGATTTTTTTTTTTAAAACAAACTTGCATACTCACTTTCCTCTTCTTTTCCATTTCCCCCACATCTCTATCCTCCATATCAATTCCATCTTTTAATTTCAGCTGGAGATCAAAGTAAACATATTCCTCTATGTATTGTTTCCACGGACATTTCAAAACAGAGTAAAAACCAGTGAAGGACCAGGAGCATTATAGAATTATCCCCAAACACATGTCACTGATGGTAGCTTGATCATGAACAGAAGCAGGCTGCCATGAAAATATTGGTTCTGCTCTCCATTTTGGCCATTCCCTGCATGGTATCAACGGTTTGTTGGGCACATATTATAAGGAGAAGGACACAGAAGATGATGCCATGCCACCTTATTAATAAACTTCTTAAAGTCATTCATAATTTCATACTATAACTGCAATCTGTTTTCCTTGTCATCACCTAGTTTCCTTGTATGGGGAATATACTGTTAGATCAACATCTCAAGTTTCTTTTCAAATATGTTAGGGAGCGAAGGATATGAATGTGGGGATATAATATAATATTGTATTATGGCACGAGTCACACATAAAATTATAATAATATATAACATAGTACCATATTATAATATTATGCACTTATAACTCATAGAAGGTGAACCACCATATGGGTGACCATCTAACTCATAGAAGGTGAACCATCACATTCTTGTATAAAGAGAGATGTACCGGCAATTGTAAAAGGAAGTCATATGAAAGTAATCTTTGTAAACAGTTCGGGCTCATGGAGCTTGGAGATATTGTGGAGTGATTTCTTCTTTAAGGAGTAATTTTGGTGTTGCCCTACCTCGAGGGTATTATTTATCTTTATTTTATTGTGTGGTTTGTTATTATGGAATCTATTTGTGGATGCACGTTTAATATTTCTGCATATTTGTGAATGATTTATTGTTGATGAGAAGAGAGGTTCATAACAATTGGTGTTAGAGCAACGATTTTGGCAAAGTGGGGTTGTTCTTGTAGAGCTAGGGCACATTTGTCCACAAAATGGGGCCATATCTTTCTTTCAACAGTCATTTTTAGAAGATTTTTGCTCCAACATGTAGATCGTTTCTAGTACTACAAAACGACTACTTATTTATTAAATTTTGATAAGTATTGAGAAAGTTTTGGCTGTTTGATGTTTGAGGCATTTATGCTGTTATTTTTGACTCTGCGAATTTTTTTTAAAAGGAAACAAAATTCATATCAATTTTTCTAGTAGTCATTTTCAAAAGCTTTTTGCACCATTGTGTAAATCTTTTTGAGTATTACAAAAATGACTGCTCATTTGTTAAATTCTGATAAGTATTGAAAAAGTTATGGTTGTTTGAAGTTGGGGTATTTATGCTGTATTTTGGTTGTGTGAATTTTTTTTCAAAAGAAAAAAATTCATATCAAATAAGAAAAAAAAAAAAGGGTGATAGTGTTCAAAAAGATTTATTTGAATATAAAATTTTTATTTTGCAAGTTCATGGTTGTATTCAAAAGAAAAAGTTAGTCTCCATAAACCCTAGCAGTAAGCATAACTTCATTAGTAGGGACTTAGCTAACAGTTTGCAAGTTCCAACAACAAAAATTAAAAACATAAAGCTTGAGGGTGAGGATGTTCAGATTTTTGAAGATCACCATGGATAAATATGTTTTACATTCAAATTTTTATGTTATTGAGATGAGTGATGTGGATATTGTTCTTGGTTATCCATGGATGGATTCTTTGGGTACTATTAATATTAATATGCAAAAGAAGTTCATGAAGTTATGGTACAAGAAGAAAAAGATAACATTGTAGGATATTTCTCAGTCTAAGGAAAAACAAGAAGCTATTGTAGGGAAACAAATTGAAGAACAAGTAAAAGAACTTGAAATAGAGTCTAAGGAGGAGGTAGTAATCAAAGAAGAAGCAAAAGCAAAGGATGAACCAAAAGTAGAGGCACAAAAGGTTGAAGAGTCAAAGAAGGTAGAACATCGGGCTAAGGTTGGAGTATATCACCATCCACACCACCATGAGAGACAACAATCATGGAGACAGGGCAAAGAGCATCAGAGGAGCTATGATGGACATACATGGAACCCAAGGATTAATTATGGATATTCAAGTGGCATAAGGGCAAATTGGCATCATCATAGACTACCATCAATCAAGATTTTACTTGGATGGAGGAATAATCAAGATTGGTACCAATTGATAACATTGCTTAGAAAATCATATTATTTAGTTTCTTCTATGTTTCGAGGACGAAACATTTTTGTAAGGGGGGTGGAATGTTAGGCACCTAAGGATATGAATGTGAGGATATAATATAATATTATATTATGGTATGGGTCACACATAAAATTATAATAATATATAACATGGTGCCATATTATAATATTATGCACTTATTAACTCATAGAAGGTGAACCACCACATGGTTGACCTTCTAACTCATGGAAGGTGAACGCTCACTAACTCATGGAAGGTGAACGCTCACATTCTTGTATAAAGAGAGATGTACCACCAATTGTAAAAGGAAGTCATATGAAAGTAATCTTTGTAAATAATTCAGGCTCATGGAGCTTGGAGATATTGTGGAGTGATTCCTTCCTTAAGGAGTAATATTGGTGTTGCCCTACCTCAAGGGTATTATTTATCTCTATTTTATTGTGGAATTTATTTGTGGATGCATGTTTGATATTTCTGCATATGTGTGAATGATTTATTGTTGATGAGAAGAGAGGTTCATAACAAAATATCTGAAATATTTTATCCTAGTAAAGGGGGTCCAATGTCGATATGTAAAAAACTTAGGCCACCTTTTCAGCTAACGTGAGGAGCTCCCTTGGCCAATCATTGTCAAATATTTGGCAATGATTGAACTTAATACAATCCCAACAGTGGCAAGGTAATCTGTCTCCCAATTATTTTCTCTATAAATATGTTTACACATCCATGATTTGATTTGTCCAAGCATTGAGATAATGTCATGAAATATCAAATGATTTTTCCAATCACTGTAACCCTTGCAATTTATTGCATTTGCACCTAGTATACAGTTGTCCTCCATCTCTAAAATTTACCAATGTTTTTCTTTAGCACTCTACAACCCTTGCATTACTTCCATAAGCCTTTGTATTTTTTTTTTTGGTTTTTATTTAAATGGTGGAATCGGTAGCCGCCACGAATCCGGGCAGGCTGTCCAGCTTTTATGGCCGCCACAGTATTCTGCGCTGTTCGCCCGGAAGCCGCCACACAGATCTTCGCGCAGTCCGCCCCTATAACCACCATGCCACAATCATTTTAAACCTTTTACGCCGCTGAAAGCACCAGGAAAGGGACAAGCGTTCAGTCCGGCGAGGCCCGAGATTTGAACCTTGGACCTCCGCCCCCCTTATGGGGTTTGGATGAACCAATTGGTCTACACCTCGGACCTCCATAAGCCTTTGTATTGGCTAGCAATATTTGTCCATTAGAATTCGGAAATACCCTACCATCACCTGACTTCCTAGCATTTCCTTCTGACACTCCATCAAAATTGAGTCTGATAATAGCAGGCTCTGGTTTTCTCCATTTTACTTTCCTTCTGACAGTTCTGCTTTCATGGGACCTCATATTGGGACAATTGATTACAAACATTAATGATCAACTACTTTAATATAATATCGTGACACCATGTACACTACTAAATGTGAGTCTAATTCATTACTTGACACCTTCATAAATACACAGCTGTATATAACCTCATAGTGAACATGACTAAATTAACATGACACGAATAAACACACCATACCTAAAGTTTAGTGGAGGACTTACCTTTGTCTAAATGAGTCTGGGCTACCGATATTTGGAACTCTGCAAACTCACAAACAACTAGACAAAATCTAGATCAAATCTGGTTTGCTACCATGTTGTCAATGTGCTGTCACAATTCACCAATTTGGTCTCAAATCTTTGCTATTTCTATTCCATTTTCCTCGGTTCCTTATGGAAGTATTTGTGTTCATTTGTCTACCTTGGCAACCAGCTTCGGTAGCCACTGCTTATGCAGGTGAGCTTTCTAGGTATGAGGTACACCTTGAAATTTGGAGTTCTATTTGACCTCTGCTTTCTAAAACTGGACTTTGGGCAAAGATCTAAAATCATCAACAGACCAAAAAAGGCCTGTCTGCTGAGCTCTGACTAAAAACGGTTTTTGTAGCTTACCCTTAACTCATTAATCAATGTTAAGAACTTAAAAGTAAAACATCCAACAGAGTCCATATCATTGAATATCATATTCTGATTCATCATCTATGTTTTCAATCAATCTCTAAGTGCAAACATCAATTTTCACTCATCTATTTCATCATTTGTCTTTACTGCTGTTTCTGATCTCTGTCTTTGTTGTTCAGAGATAAATGTCTGAATTTGCAAAAGCCTTGACCAAAATTTCATGGAAACCTGGATAAGGCATGCAGAATGGTAAGTTGATGTTTAGGTCAATAAGACATTGAGTATGATGGCTGGTCTTACTGGTAGGTGAATAACATGGACTCATAACCTGAGTCAACAATGACTCAGTTTTTGGTCTCATGACAATTTAAATATGATTCTGATAAAAATAACTTCATTTCTCTGACATTTCAATGGTGATTTTTTTGATTCACATCTTGCATACCCCTATTGCATATTACCTACACTTGAGTCAGAAGAAAAATATTCAATTAAAAATAAATTCCCCTAATTTCCATTTGCAATTTCACAATTCAATTCGTCAACTCATCTTTTGAATGATGTGACTCAACTGGGAATTTTTCTTTTTCTTCAAATTACTCAACTTGAACTCGAATTCAAATGGGCTATGAAGACATTTATCTCTGATGTTCAACACTTGACTCAACTCTAGACAGTATTTCTTGATATTACAATCATCTTATGATTTCATGACTAGACTCTGAAAAATTGCTCCATTCTTTTAGTAATTACTCAGAAACTTGATTATAACACCATGTAACTTAGAAATGGTATTATTATAGTGTTTCACTGCAATACATTTTGGGGCAAATTTCGGCTGTCCTCATCTGTGAGACGTTTTGGGCATGCCAAGATGGCATTGAAACATTTCAGGCCATATGGAAATGTCCTGAGGGACACTAAGTTGTCTTGACCTCCATGGGATGATTGCAGAAGGCCTTGGGCCAGTTGGGGACAACTTGGCATCTGAATGGCCTGCTCCCCCAAAAAGAAGGAAGTCAGGAATAGAATTAATAAAAAAGAAAAAATGTTGGGGGCCTCCACAAGGGTTACCCTAGCTCTTTTGCCCTAATTGTAGGCCTTGCCATGAAAGAAGACCAAAAAATAAAACATCTCGTCATGCTGCAGCTGAAAGTTTGAAAGAGAAAAAGAAACTCTGGAACTCTTGAGTCTTGTGGCTGGAAAGTTCAAAACCTTAATTGAGGAACTGATATTTTCCGTTGTATGTTATTAAAAGGTAAAACTATTGTTTAGATTATTGCAGAAGGCAAATGACTTCTAACAATTGTAAGTCATTTTTGGGCAAAATACTGTGTTTTATTTTTACACACACACACACACATATTTTTTTTTCTTTTAAACTGTCATCTCCTGTTGTTCCCTCCCCGCAAAATTGTTCTCCTGCGCCCTGCTTACTGGAGATGTGTCACCTTGTCCTCTGCGGTATTGGAGATGTGTCCCCTTGTCCTTTGTCATACTGGTGTTGCATCCCTTTTTGTATTGAAGAGAATATATTTGCATTTCCCTGAGGGAAATCATAAGGCCATGGGACCAATGACGACATATATAATCAGGGTAAGTAATAATACCGTCTACAGTCTGCATGAATGACTTGGCATAAGAGGCCATCTTAGGAATTAGAGCCGAGTAGGAGAGGTTCAAGTAGTTTGAGTGTATTGTCATTAGATGTCCTCCTTGACTAACTAAAGAATCACTCCTCAGGAAGGAGATGGGGGGTGTCCAATGAGTGCCAAAATCAATAGGCAGTCTATGGAAATTCCAATAGAATGGAGAAATGATATAGTTTCCAGTTACCCACCTCTCCTTTGCTTGGAGGATTCATGAATGGAACACACTCTTTGCAGGAAAAAGGGGTAGGTACCATAGTAGAGAAAATTGGTATCGGGAGGTAATCGGCTGGGCAATAAGATGGGAGTTTTTCAAAAATCGGCAAAAAAAAAAAAACCGAAGAAAACAAATTTTTTCTTTGATTTTTTTTTTTCATGCATATTACAATGAATTAACATTATGCAAATCAGATATTGCAATAAAAACAACAATTCAAGTCAAGCCATCATACAAGGCTCAAGCTTTAAGTACACATGAAAGTGACAAAACACATCCTGTATTGCTTATAATATGAAAAGGTACAAATTTACAAGTAACAATTCATTTTTTATATGCCTGCACATGGAAACAAGTAAGAACAAAGTTACAATCACTTGAAAAAAAGGAAAAAAACCTAAACCCTAAACCAAAAGGCTAGGGTTTAGGGTTTAAAATTGAAACATTGACAGCTGAGAAATGGGCTTGCATACATAGTTATCAGGCAGCAATATTTACTTAAAAAAGAGGAGGAAAAAAACCCTGAACCCTAAACCCTAGGGCCTAGAGTAGGGTTTAGGGTTTAAACTTCAATTTCAAAGTTCAAAGTTTCAAATTCAAACACTAACCAGCTGAAAATTGGGCTTGCATACATAGTTAACAGGCAGCAATATTTACTTATTTACTTAAAAAGAGGATGAAAAAAAAAACCTAAGGCCTAGCTTAGGGTTTAAACTTCACAGTTTCAAACATTAACAGTTGAAAAATGGGCTTGCATACATAGTTATCAGGCAGCAATATTTACATAAAAAAAGAAAAAAAACTCAAAACCCTAAACTAGGGTTTCAGAAAAAAACTTCCCTTGCCACAGCTTGAAAAAAAAAAATTATTATTAAAAAAAAAAAAATTGCAGATTTTTTGCCGATTTTTTCAAAAAATTGTGAATCGCGATTTTTTGAAAAAATCGGCAAAAAATCGCCTGCATCTCGATAAGATGCCGATTTGATCGGCCCAACATTGAGACCCGATTTTATCGCGATTTTCCCGATTTTTTTGCGATTTTCTCAACTATGGCAGGTATAGATATATTTTCTAACATGATAGATGATCCCCTATGCACCTTACCTGATGGAGATGGAAGGCGAGTCTAAATATACTTTGTAATTGGAGTGGGTGGGTTGCAAACTTAGCTTCTATGATGCTTGAGGAACTTTTTGATTATGGTGGATTGTCTATTGAAGCAAAAACAGTCTGAACTCTCTCAATTTGTCTCCATTCAGTAGGTCCCAATCTCAACCTCTAGACCTTAGACCCATAAAATATTATGGGTTTAGTGATAGTGTTGAGACTCTCCTTGAGTTTTCTAGTACTAGTGATTCTGTGAGATGAGTAGCTTTGGCTGAGTCACTTGATCCTAGCCGAGTCTCTTTCTATGAAATATACCATAGTTATATATTTTCTTATTTGTGAAGTCATTGCCAAAGGTTTCCCTGATCTCGAGTTGGGTTCCCCCCCCCCAAGAAAAAAGAAAAGAAAAAATGAACAGGTTTCTCAAGCCTTCTGGATACTATGGGTTTAATAATACAATAAGAGAGTTGCATCTTGTAAAGTTTGTCTTGAAAATATGTTTGGAAACATCATTCTGAGATAGAGAGAGAGGCATATCCCTCACAAAGTTGCGATTGATACGTGGATTTGAGATTAAGGGATGGACCTAAGAATTGAACCCTTAAATAAATATAAAGGATATTGCAATCTTAATAGGAAACATGATGATGAAGATCATAATCATAGTCTTATCAAGGTTGACCTTGTGCAGTCTAAGATAACAAAATAGAGCAAGTGCATCCTTCTTTGCATACCCTTGATGGAGTTAGCAAGAAGAATCACATCATGAAGAAAGAGTAATATAGCAATCAATATTAGGTGTAAAAGACACCCATTTCTTTAATGAGTATGATCTCCTATGAAGTCCTTCAACTCATTGATGTATGTAACAAAGAGAGTTGGCGATAGAAGGAACTCATCCTTAACACCAATTGTATCACCTATCTCATTGGAGAACCCATGCATTTCCAAAAATAACCAACCATTCATAAAGCTATATGATAGCTGTGATGAGGAGTACTGAGATGCTCGTATCACGGTCTTTGGAGCAACAGGTGTCTGTGCACCATATTGAAGGCCTCTATAAATTCCACGGAAGAACAAAAGCATTTAGAAGACCTCATTCATGCATTCTCACTAAAGGATGAAGAGCGAAAATTTTCTGTGGTCTAAAAATTTCCTTGAAAACTTGCTTTCCCTCTAGATGGTGTTCAAAGAGCATCATGTCTAGGTCTTTGGCATATATCTTGGCAAATATGTGTCCAACCATAATAGTCTTGTAATTGTTTGGCTTTCAGCTATCTCCAACTTTATGAATGGAATGAATTTTATGCCAAGACCAAGAGGGTAGAAACCACAACAAATGATGTTGAATAACATTTCAAAGGAATAGATAGACTGAATCCCATAATTGAGAAATTTAACTTGAAACCCTTTATAGTCCACGACTTTGTTAGTGCATAACTTTCAAATTGCTCTTTTGCCATTCCTTGGGCAAAAAATTAACAAGAAGGGGGACGTGTGACTTGGATGATAGTTTTGGATGGGATGCCATAGAGAGATTGCATGCTCAACAAAAGGATGTGCATCGATGTTAGATGGGTGGGGTTTCTTTGGGAGGAGGTTATGCCAAAAGACCCTTGGGGAATAATGCTTAGTATCATCAACAATAGATTGGATGGGCAAAGGAGTCAAGAGCATCCTTGTAGAGAACATGTGAGAGAAAGTTATATTTAACCACAACTAAGGATGTAGACAGGGATTAATGCTTTGACATCAATTTGGTGTGGCATATATGTTGGTGTACCTTGCATTGAAATGAAGATTGGCATGGGTTTTATTCTAGGTCTTGAGGGTGAGGGAAGGAATGAAACTAATGAGGAAATAGTAAGAATAAGTAGCAATGTTGCATGGTGAGCTAGTTGGAGCTTACTAGAGACATGCATGTTTTGGGTATGGGAGAGCAAAGATGTATCTGTCAAGACATAGTCAACTAAGTTGGAGTCCCTACTATGTAGGAAGCAAGTGAATCCATTTGAAATTTTAAATGTGGAAAGAAAGGAAACCCATTGAGGATTGGGAGTCCATGTGACTCACACAGTTAGAGGAAGTGTCTCTTATAAGCACTAATAGGATTTTTTGGATTCACTGAATCTCCATGAATCTTTAAATTATTAGCACTTAGCTCAAAATGGAAAAACTTATCTTATGCTAGGTCATGAAGAGGTGTCTGGCAAGTGCTAGTATTGGCGTTGAAATTGCCTAACAAGGTAATGTTGCCCAAAGAAGATTATATAGAGACCTATGGGTAGACGTTAAAGGAACAAATCACTACTTGTGGATGGCAAAGAACAATGATTCCATATGTAAATAACATACTATGTTGAAAATGTCTTGAAGTGGGGACAAACCCTTTAGGATCTGAAACCACACCTATTTAGGGTGTTATTTGAATCAACCAATGATAATCTGGATTGATGGCAATCACGATTAAGACATGCCACGTCTCTTGAGTAATCCGAGCGGAGTAGGGTTGCTAGTGTTCTCATTAGCCATGGAGCCAACGCTCAACAAATGCTAGTTCAAAGACAAGCCTTGATGTCATGGTGCCCACATGGATCTTCATGTAGCAGCTTGATGCCATAACCTAACCTGGTGCCAACACTCTGCCTGGCTCCAACTGTCATAATTACGCTAGTGCCCATGCTGTATGTGACTCCAAGCATGTAACGAACCGTTACACCAAAACCTCGAGATTGGAGTGAAATCCGAATATACCAAGATCATAACAAAACAACAACTGTTATTACCAATCTTAGATAGAAATGTTCCTCTAGTAGAATCTCCATGCCACTACAAGGGGACATATGAACCATTCCGGAAGTGCCCTTCCAAATTGTCTTCTTGTAACTATTTGAAGGGGAACTGTATCAGTTTCCCAACTATTTCTTGTGTAACCGTAACATACATGGCTGTATATAAGCCAGATTCCAGCATAAGTAGCTTCTTTTGGATATTTGCTTATTTCCTACAGGCTTCTTTTGTAGATTAGGACTAGGAACTTAGTATTTTGCTGTCTAGCACATGTACTGGGGCCAAACACTTGCAGCCTGTAGCCCATGTTAAGTGCTATTGCCACCTATGCTACATGAGTGCTTTATATTCTGCAATTTATTTGCATTTACATTATGTGTAGATAACGCTTTCCCTTTTACATATACTCTGATTTTATTGCGTCATTCCCGACCAACATCTTGTTATTTCTTTTATTGGATTTTTGAAGAGGTAACTTGTGCCATATTTTGCCGTACAATTCTGAAGCATAACTCATCCCATCTCATAAGCTGAGTTGGGGAGTTGTCCATGTCATCATCCGGGGCATCGTTGGCAAGGATCATTGTTATTGAAGTAGTTCTCATGTTTTTGTCTTTCACAATTTCCAGCCTTAATTATTGTAGTGACTTCTACATGAGCAGAGCCTTTCAACACGTTTAATAATCGATGCCCACTCATGCATGCTCGTGGTATTAGAAGCAAGGCATCACACCATATTTCATATTTGAGTACCCTAAAAAATGTTGTTCACATGCAAAGATGTCTGATACTGGAAGTCTTCCATAGAGACCTACAGCCTAAATGTCAAGAAGCTTATGCAAGACACATTGGATGAAGAGAGAAACACTCTATTTGGTTAGTTTTGGGATCTCATGATTCAATGGAGTCATGGTAAAAAAATGCTACTACTACATTCTTTTAGACTGACAACCTGCTCAAGTTGCAAACCAACATTGACATTCATAAATTATTAGGCCAAATAAATGTTGAAGAGTTGGACATGTGGCACTAGCAGTCATAATCTTATTACTCTATAAAGTATTTAATTGATGCTGACAAAATCTCCTTCAGTCATAATTGAAGAGCTAGACAAAAATACCCTTGGCCTAAACAATCGTGGGTTTGAACCCCAACAAGATGGAATTTTGGGCGATACGTGTCTCCTCTCATGACTTTGCTGTAATATTTGCAGATGACCTGATTTGACAAAGTCAATTTTATGCTATGTTGCCAAATTGGGTGCTTGGAATTTGCTCATTATTGTCGGTTCGTAGGCCCTCACCCAAAGAAGCCATCTACTCCCCTCCCCCCAAAAAAAAGAAAAAAAAAAAGAAAAGAAAAATAAAGTGTTAAAAGTCCAAGTCCTAATACATGGCCTTATAGGCATTAAGGTCATGTCTGAGATTCTTAAAGAAAGAGAAAACAAAGCCAAGATAAACCCTAAAGAACCCCAAAAAAATGTTTAAAAGTACAAAACCCCTACTTCCAAAATTTTGTTCCAAGATGTGAAATCTTCAACAACAGGGGTTATTTCCATCAAATCCTTGTCCAAATGCGTTCAAGAATGTCTGGTTTCCCTCTTCAAACTTGTAGTTAGTACCAAGAGAGAAAAATAAAAAATGAGCTATTTTCCTGTTTTAAAGCTGTTTTTCTGCATCCATTGTACTTGTGCGAGTTTTTGTGAGAAATTGGCAATTTTTGCTCCGATAAATTGTTGCTATTTAATATTGCGAGAAAACTGATTTATCACGATTTATCGATGATTTTTCCGATTATGCTCGTCACAACTCCATCTCATGTAGTTAAACTAAACTTTGTATAGGCAATGGCGCTAGAATATAGAAATATAATACAATGCAATACAATATAATTCTATTGTCAATAAACAGAGGGTACACAATGGGAATAACACGGAGATACATATGGGTATGTTTCACACAAAATATGTATCCTGCACAGTCCAATTATCTACAATACATTATGGTCCGATCAAGCATACAAAACAGAGACTTGCCTTGACCAGCATCGACCAATGTCATACCTCGACGAATAACATCCATCCACCTCTCCCTTTGACATCTCCCAGATAGATGTATACTTATAGGTATCACGAGATCGATAGGCGGTTGGCAACTGCCTAACTACCACCAAAGTCCCCTTGTATATCAAAACAATAAAAAAAACTAAAACATTATATGACATTATTACAAATACTTACTGTCATATACACACAACACTACGTGACAACACTTATATATATCAACTCTTATCGATGTGTATCTTCAACACATTGCACATGCATCACGTGTGTTCATACCATAGTTATTGTATTAGTCACTCCTCCTACCCGTATACTCATATCTACATACTAAATACGGTGCTTCTCAGATACTGTATCCAAATGTGTCGGAATACATAGATATCATATCCAGACGTATCTGAATGTATTTCCCTATCTGGTCCGTATCTAAGGCATCCGAGTATGGCCTAGGCACGTCTTGAGCTATATGATTAAAAGAAAAATACACTATTAAAAAAAAAATAAAATATTAAGAAAAATGATGATCCTGTTCTTAATTAATGAAAATATCCTATTTAAAACTTATATTCGTATGAAAACTTTTGTGTTCTCTGTTTTTTTTTTTTTTTTTTTTTTTGTATTAAGATATAAAATATATATGCTTTTTATAATGGCATATCCAGCCATATCCATTTTGAGGGGTGTTAAAAAGTTTCTGTATTTGTATCCAATACCATATCCGTATCAGATATTGAATCCGTTTCCATGCAACATAGGTTCATACACTCATGCATTCATGCAAACGTTTACAGTCATGCATCAATTTGTCTGTCTACAGTGTGATTAAGAAACAATGATGATTCTGTTCTTAATTAATGAAAATATCCTCTTTAAAACTCACATTTGTATGAACACTTCTGTGTTCTCTGTTTTTTTCTTTTTCTTTTAAGATATAAAATATATATGCTTTTTATAATGGCATATCCAGCCATATCCATTTTGGGGGTTCTTGAAAATTTTCTGTATCTGTATCCAATACCATATCCGTATCGGATACTGAATCTGTTTCCATGCAACATAGGTTCATACTCTTGTGCATTCATGCAAACGTGTACAGTCATGTGTCAATTTGTCTGTCTACAGTGAGTATCTCAGAGGGACATTGCCCCAGGCCAATTTGTGGTCTGCTACCTTCAATTGAAAACAAAACCTCAAAGAACAAAGAGAGAAATTTTAGGCAGAATGAAGGACAAAGTGTCAGGGTAGAGGGTGCGCTATGATGTCTCCAACGTTTGAAGCTATCCCTATAGCTAGCCATGAAAACACATGGCAAAGTCTATTGGGGATGGCCAGACTCATCGTCTTAATCCAGCAGATGTGTCAAGTGAGGGAAGATTGTAGCCAACAGAGAACAACCATGAAAATGAGGTTCTACGTCAGAGGAAGAGGGATGTTTCCCAATTTTGACTTGTGTTCTCTTCTTTAGATTTGGACATTAAACCTCAAACCTAGGCACAATGTCAAAATCTTGAGCTCGTGGCAATACAAGGTGACAAAGTCTCTGGTAGCAGGCATGCCAGCGATCAGAGTTCTAGCTGGAGAGAATTCCTGCTGGTTGGAGGTCAGCTGGTAGAACCCATGCATTTAGATGTCTCTATTGGTTATTCTTTAAAAACAAAACTAGGAAAGGTCTATGACCTTCTATAAAGAAAATCAGTGAGGAAAGCCAATGCTTATGCAGAGCAGGGAGGAGCTATTTTCTATGACCCAGCATGAAATCAAATGCATACAAATCCCAACCAAGTTCTTGTAAGAGCTTCAATTCAACAGAGATCAGTCAGAACTTTTTACAGTCCACTGTTAACTGGCAGCATTGACAATCAAATTCCGCATGCCAAGATGAAGAGTATCATGCACTAAGCTCCATTCCATATACAACATTAATATGGACCGGAGCCAGAACTCCAAGCCATTCCCAGCCAATCCACCTAGAGAGACAGCATCTGGTGTGCAATGGACAGAGTAGGAAGAACAAAGCAGACAGAAAGCATGGCAAAGACAGACATGCCAAGCATAAGACTATTGACATGGGCAACAAAGAGTTTCTCTAGCTTCAGCCAGTTGTGACATCTGTGGAAATTGGAGATTTGATGGCTTGGATACCATATACTTGATGATGTTTGGTTCACTAATGCAGTGAAATTCTTGTGATTGGATGGAAACAACAGATCTGAGTATGTCAGTGGGGGTTAGCTAAAACTTGTTATATACAGTAATACAGGTATCAAAGTTAACCGATATTACTGTATATGATAAGTTTGGTTCTGGGATACCTGTGCAGATCAACAAGACTGTATTAGTTTTCTTTGTATTGTGTATATTTTATATAGTAAATAAAAATAACCATAGCTAGTGAACAACATTGAAGTGTTTTCACAAGGTGCCAGGTTGTGTGCCTCGTGGATGAGCCATGGATTCAGTAATGGTGAGGGATGAGAAGTCAAGGCAATGTTATTAGGCTTCGAAGTGAAGAAAAAAATGTGAGGAAGACTTGTGGGAATGGATTTGTTGAAGTTCACAAATTAAAAAGCTTAGATGTGAAAGGTCGAATCAACTGGTCACTTGTGGAAAGAACATGGAAAAGGGAAATTACAGAAGGAATAATAAAATAACAAATGGGCCTTTTTTGGCATCACCCATAGCGGTCTTGCATCAACGACTCATAGGGACAAGTTTCTTGCATTCTTCGTTAGAATGACCTGGGCTGTAAGATCATGAAAAATTATCCCAAAATGTATAGCTTCTCCTTCTTAGCTGATTAAACAACATGGCTAGTTGTTCAAGGTAAGTGTCATAGTAGAAGGTATTTGGAATTGATTTATGGTTTGAACCAATGTTTGAAATCTCATCAAGAAATAGTGAGATCTCGTGAAACTCGTGAGAAAAAGTCCACAGCGATTTTTTTTTTTTAACTTGGCGTTGAGAAATCGACTTTTTTCTCACCGAAAACTCGTTGAGAAATTGCCAAAAACTTGGCAAATCTTGATCCAATGCCCAAAATCATAGAAAACAGTTTTAAAAGGGCAAAGCCCTCATTTGCTCTTTTTTTTCTCTCTCCTGTTCAGACCAGAATTTTCCTGGAGGTGAATCACATGCCATAGACTGCATTTGGAGATAGATTCCACGAATTTGACACCAGTTGTTGGAGATTTCAGTGGTAATTTTTTAAAAGGAAATTCTAGGGTTTTTTCCCTATGTTTTCTCTCTTGTTTGTTGTTCCTAAAGCCTTTACGGCCTTGTTTAGCTACTTAGTACTCATGCTTTATTTTTTTCTTTCCCCTTGGAAAAATAGATGGCTTCTTTGGGTGAGGGCCAAGGAACCGACATTGACAACAATTAGTGAATCCCTCAACTCCAACTCCAAGCCTAGGGAGGGACCCAATGTGGAAGCATGGCATTAAAGGGAGCTTGCCAAATCAAGTGTTCTACAAGTATTGTGGCAAGGACATGAGAGGAGGCATCCATCACCTCAAATTTCATCTCATTGGGGCAAAAGGGCATGATGTGGAAACCTGCCCTTTAGTAGATGATACCATAAAAAATGAGGTCAAGGCTTGGGTGTGCACTAAGGAGGCAAAGAAGATAGAGGCGAAATGGACAAGAGTCGCAGTTGGACATGGAGTAGGGCCTTGGGTCTCTTTATATCAATATGAGGCTGAATTGGAGGATGTTGCTGTTGTTGCCAAAGAGTACTGATGGACAATGCGATGGCATATGTATCTGCAGGTAGACTTCTCGAGAAGTACTCCTCTATTTTTTGGAGGCCATGTGCTGCCCATTGCATTGACCTCTTGTTGGAGGACATTGGCAAACTATCATGGGTGAATATTGTGGTGGAAGAGGCGAAGAACTTTACAAGATTTATATACATTGAGCTTGAGGAGGGAGCACAATGAGGGAGGAACATTCTTCATTTGATTGTCACCCGATTTGCCTCGAACTTTATTGCCTTGTAGAGCCTTCTAGCTGCATTGCCTGCTTTGAAGAGGATGTTTCTGAGCAAGGAATAGTATGCCTTGCCATATCATTCAAAAGAGGAGGGGGAGAATGTCTAGAGGCAAGTCTTTCACGACCCATTTGGGTGAGCATGCAAGAAATTTTCAAGGTAATTATTTTGC
The DNA here is from genome assembly GCA_028583015.1 of Wollemia nobilis. NCBI lineage: Eukaryota > Viridiplantae > Streptophyta > Pinopsida > Araucariales > Araucariaceae > Wollemia > Wollemia nobilis. The sequence goes on along the minus strand of JAQPPZ010002072.1, from coordinate 2,947,285 downwards.
TGTTCAAATTTAAAATCTTAGTTTTTAATTTTAGTATTTTAAAAAAAATTTAACTAAAAATTACAGATTTTGATTTGTAATTTTCAGTTATTTATTTTTTTGTAAATTATTCTGATTAATTTTTACTATTCAATTGCAAGAATAGAACCCTTGGTCGGGGTTCTTCACCTTGTAGATGGTGAGAAATTGGCAATGGGGTATTTGTATGGGCGAGAACCGGGGTGCAACAATGTGTATAGGGGGACATCATACTCATTGCAACCTTTAAGATAGAAAAGATCTGCTCCAAATCCTTCTTCAAGCATCGACCGGTCCAATACCACTTGTTAGGTTCGATGCTCGAGTGATTCATGCTGCCACATCCTCCTAACTCTGATCTAATGATTTGTTGCATCAATTTGCTTGTGCCTTTCTCATTATTCTTTACAAAATGCTCTTTGTGTTGGAGTCTTGCATTCCTCTCCCGAATGTGTGGTTCCAATGAATAGGGGTTCTTTCCCCGGGGCCATGATTATCTCCCTAGTTCACTATCACTAATAGATTTTGTTTTCCTACCTTCCCCAGGGGCTCGATATGAGGCCATGGATAGGGCAAAAGAGGCTAGCCAACACTACTATGGAGCCAACCAATACAAATACGAACCCATTTGGCGAATCATTGATAAGATATGAATGAGGCAACTCCATCGACCTCTTAGCAATCTTAATAAAGTTGATGAAGAGGTTGAGGGGGTTCTATGCTTGCCCTGACAGGATGATAGATGACCCCCGTAAAGATTGCCTGATCCTTGTCGAGTTGCAAGCCTACAAGGAGGCTCATGGAGCTTGTTTTCATCCCCCCTTTGCATTGGATTAAGGTCGACTTTGCGACCAGGCAAAAAATTCAAACTTCTAAACTTTTTTTCTTGTAGTTTACAAAATTATAAATTTAAGTTTCTTTTTTGTAGATTTGTGGTGGGAGGATTATGGTGCTAGAACACCTAATCTTAAGAGGATTGCAATCTACAATTAGAGTCAGCCTTGTAGCGCCTTTGGGTGTGAGTGTAATTGGTCTCTATTTGAGGCCGTACACACCAAGAAGCGCACTAGGTTGACCCAAAAGCCTCTCAACAACCTTGTCTTTGTATAGTACAATCTTTGACTTTGCAGAAGACAAGCGGAGTTGAACGAATCCTATGAGGCGATTGACTTGGATGAGCTAGATCCATTTTCAAATTGGATTGCCGAAGGTCCATAGGATATTGAGTTTACTCAAGAGGACATTGAAGCATTAGAGGCAGAAGTAGAGCATATGAGAGGATTGGAGGAAAAAAGACCATGATGATCGTAAACCTAAGGAGCCATCCATCTAGTTCGAGGCGTAGGAAGGAAAAAAAAAGAGTAGTTTAAAATTGCTTTATATTTTGAATGATGTATTTTGGTGGTTTTGAATCTTTGATGATCAAGAATTGTAATTGTACTCTTTTTTAACAAAAATCTAATAAAAAATCAGCTTTATGGCTATCCAAATTTTGTATTTTAAAGTAAAATATTTCCTCTATTTCTTTTTTGCCGAGTTTTCTGGAGTCTCCAAAATTGAAGTGCCAAGCTTTTGCGGAGGTGTGACTTTTCCAACTATGGATTGAACCATATAATTAATTCATGTTCTTCTTTTATTTTGAAAATCCCATGGTGAGGTGCATATAATACTTTCCTGCTTTTAGCAAATGATCTTTAAACTCTGTAGGAGTCATCGCATTATCTGTAGCTGTAGGAGTCATTTTTGGATATCATAGCATCATATTTTGTACAGTTTAACTTTAGACGAATCTTTAAGATTCAATCATCAAAACTTGTTCAAACGACACCAGGAGGATGTGGCTCAGGGGGCAACTAACTAGAATTCTTCTCAGTTGCTTCCCTTGGTGTATTGGTTGAACTGGGTGGGAGAAAACGGACACACTGTTGTCAGTGCATGAGCACGGTATGTTGTGTCCGGACCTCAGTAGAGAGATATCATAGTTTTGCTGTTTTTTAATGATTTTTTTTTTTAAAAGCTAAGTTTACAAATACCATAAACCAAGGGAAAATCAACTAGAAATAAAACTTTGTTGACATTGGATGCTTCCTAACCAATTTTAACCCATTCATCAGTTGGATAATAATGCATTTTTCTTATTAAACAGTTTCGATTTATTTGAGAGTATTAGATAATTCAAGGTAATGTGACTAGCAAGAGATATGGTTGAGGGCTTGCAAAGATGCAAATTAATTCACATTACATCCTATGTTGACTTTTGATTTTGTAATGCTGCAGTGTCAGCTGTGGAACAACTCCAAGTAATGGCATCCAAGCGTCAGTATAAAGAGGCTGCTGGACAGCTTGAGGTTTATTCAAAAATATTCTTCTAGTTCAGATCTTACTGTCAGATTGATGTGGTGATGAAGTCATCATGGTTATTGATGAGCAATTTTAATTCATTTTGCAGGCAGTCAATCAATTGTGTAGCCACTTTGAAGCCTACAGGGATATACCAAAGATTACTGAGCTAAGAGAGAAGTTCAAAAATATAAAACAGGTCTTGAAATCACACGTATTTTCTGACTTCTCAAGGTTTTGCTCCTATTACCTCTTAAATGTATTTATGCTTTCTTGGATGAATAAGCATGTGAGGATTCACATATCAATTTGTAAACATAAAATTATAAGTCTATATTGATGTTTTTTTGTTTATGTTGTATTTATTTTTCTATCTAATTTTCAATAGCAAGAACAGAGGACTGAATTAAGACAGTACTATCAAGTCATCAACATTGTAGACTTCAATTCTAGCAATGATATCTCGAGAGTTTTTCAGGTTATGGTTTTTGTGCAGCTTTTTGATGTGTAGGAGTAGGACTATTTTCAGGTGTAGGTGTGGTACAGAGTAGCCTGTGGATATGCTTAGTTTCTTTGTATTTTTGTCACTGTTGTCCCCTTCTTTTTATGTCCAGTGGAATTTTGTCTTGTATAACTATTTTATTGCATACATGTGTATTGCATTTCATATGCTTACGCAATTCAACAGTTGATTGATTTTAGATTTCAGACTTAGCTGGCTGTCAAATTCTGTAGTATACCTATAGTATATTGTACAGCTTTGCATAATAGAAAAAGGCAAACATATTCAATAGAAAAAGGAACAGTAATGGATGACAGACAAGTAAAAGAGTGATAGGTTATAAAGAGATTACAGGAGGTGCATGAGTTAAGTTATGAGTATGGCCATGCAGCAGAAATTTTTGTAAAATAATAGCTAATGTTAGGTTAATGTAAGGTATGTGAGCTCTCAAAAAACTTATTCTGCACTGAAGTTCATGGAGATACATGACAATATGAATTTTGCAGATCCTTAGCTTATTGAATTGAGATGAATCCATCCCAATCAGGCTTAAGAGGTATCAAATTTGGACTGCCAAATATGGTCCAAAATAAAGTTGTCTAATCCATTTGATCAACATGGGTCTTCTGATGTCCAAGTTTTAAATAAACAAATATAGATTGAATGCATAAACAGTTGTCTATGTTTTCGTTTCCCTTCCCTTGTTTGCATTCTTGTTTCCCGTCCCTCACCTGTTTGAGTCTTTTGGCCTTGCACATGGTAAATGCCACCTTCTTCATTTCCTAATCATGTATGATGAGAGTCAAAGGGAGTAGAGCAGGGTCCCACCGGTACTATGGCCTGGCTTCCAGTTGCATTCAGCAGTCTTTTCCGTTAAATTTTGTCTATGAGTTGATTGACACTTGGAATTTTAATTGTAAGTTTAATAGTTTTTGTTGAGTGATTTTTTACTCCAAGAGTAAGCATTGAATTACATGAACTAATACCATTAAACTTTAGCTTGTATAGTAATATACATTAAACATTTTATAATTTTATTTTTATTTAGGTGGAATTGAAATGGGCCTCACCCATATTACATCATGACCATGTTAATGACCATGTTACTATGGTATTTCAACAAACCACATGGTGGTATTTCGAAAAAATACATATATTGCCTGACAAGATTTGAATCTGGGCTGTTTCCTTGAAATTCCCTGTTCTTAACCATTTGAACTCATGTCGTTTGATTACATTTTATGAACTATTAAAATTTAATGTAAGTTAAATAAATGTTATTAATATTAAGTTTAATTTATTAAACTTAAAATATAAACTAGATTTAATTAAATTATGTAACAAAATTTATATAAATATCTAATTGAAATATATTGTTTGAAGTTGTGTAAAATTGTATATTTATTTTTTTATTTAGAAAGTTGAAATAACAAAGAATTATTTAGTTTGTTTGTGGAAACTTAATGATAAATTTTACAGCTTCCCTTGCCACTGATGAAGTGTTTGCATATTTTTTTGTTTTTCTTTCCTTTGAATTTGATCGTGAATATTACCCATGTAAGTTAAGTTGTCATATATTATCCTCTGGGTGTGGTGTAGTAAGGCCCCACAAAAAAAGTGTCATCAACTGTGATAAATTGTGTGTGACAATTTTGTTAGTCTGCATTGCCAGTTGTTGATTTTTTCCTTCTTAGTGTTTGAAATGACTGTAAGATGTGATCTTGATGTTTCTAATTTGTGGTTTCCCATCTTGCATATGTTCCTGTTGTCTGATGTTTTGTGAAGCCTGGGGACGGCAAGGTTGAAGGAGGATGGTAATTTGATGCAACAGTTGGCAGATGCATGCTTGGTTGTAGATGCTCTTGGGCCTTCTGTGAGAGAGGAACTGATAAGAAGTGTGTGCAATAAGGAGCTTATGGCATATCAACAGATATTTGAAGGGACAGGTTGATCTTTGTTGTGTCTTCTTCCAATTCGTTAGCTAATTACATTGTCAATTTTCTTTGGAGATTGATTGTAACTTTTCTGTAGATGACCGCATTTTTTTATGCAGTCATAAACTTCTAAGTCTAACTATTTTCTGATTGATAAAGAGCAGAAGTGGAAAAATTGGACAAAGCAGAGCGTCGATATGCTTGGATTAATCGTCAGCTCCGAGCAAATGAAGAAATTTGGCAGATCTTCCCTCAGTCTTGGCGGGTTACTTATTTGCTTTGTATCCAATTTTGTAAATTAACAAGGTTGGCTCTCCTGTTCACCCAAACTTCACATTTTCAATGTAGAATGCCATAGACAATGAAAACTTAAACTTTTATTTAATAGGAACAGAGGTGGCTGTAGAAGAATTAGACTCTCTTGCATTTTGGATTAGTAGGAAAGAACACAATATTTTGTGTCATTATTGTTATTGTTGTATCATGCATATGACATTTTTGACTTTCCTAAAGCCAAATGCATTTGATTTATGGTTTATGATAAAAGATGAATGTTGTCATCCAAAGGCACTAAAATTTTAAGCTTCCGAAATTTGAGTAAATGATATTCATGTAACATAATAACATTACAATTTTAGGCAAAAGCTTTTAAATCCATTCATCAACCAACGACTCAAGCATCAGAACTACAATGTGAAAGTTTATTTATTGCTACTGTATGTTTTTTCAAATCATAAACTTCTTACTTGGGCATAGATGGAGTGGGAAGGGTAAATTTATCATGACCTTGGTCAACGGGTCGAAAGGTAGAGAGGTAAAGAATTTGAACAAATGTACAAGGTGGAGTGAATATTTCCTTGTGACCATTAATATATAAGGTGCGTCTCATACCCCAATTAGACTTATGTCTACAATGGGACCTAAAAATCCACCTTTACCTTTACCTTTTATTTAAGCCAATGATTTACATGTTCGTGTATACTATTGGACTGTTTTTGATGCTTTGCTAAATACCTTTGTTGTATACTTGTTCACAAAGATATATGAGTGTTTTCAGACAGCCCTTTTGAACGTGACTGTTTGGCAGTATTCGCATGCTCATTCAACAACATAATTTGAGTAGTTTGGTACATAAATTGGAGTTACAGTGGGTCTTGGGGATTGCTTGTAGCATAGGTCTACTCACCATCATTATGTGATTTGTTTAGAATGCTTATCATCCGATTTGCACATGTATTATAGCTACCTTATGCCACCAGAAGTGAAAAGATGAAATGTGAAGCAAAACAGGAAACACGACTAAACTGAGAAAGGGAAGTCCAACAGTTTCAGGATCACAAATGTTTTAGTTTTTTCTAATTTGTTTTTATATGAAAAAGTAATTAAGAATTACAAATTGTTTAATATTTGCAATCAAATTCAAAAATGCTGATTCTGCACCAGTGAAAATTCCAAGGAAACATCACATGTACAAGATACAAGGTTGCAATAATTCATCAACATGGTCTTTATAAAATTTTACTGTAAATATCAAAGATTGTTCAAAGTTCCTGGATTACAATAAGCAAGCATTGTATGCAACTTGTTAAGCAACCAAAAACACATGCAGGATTTGAGAATTCTGGAATAAGTTCTTATTAGGGTTGATTAGACATATTCACCCTAAGGACACTGAAGGTTTGCTCATAAAGGTCAAATTCATAAATATGTGTTGGCTAACCAGATTCATTCCAAGTGATGATCTTCATGGCTTGCATAGTATGAAAAATAGGGAAGAAAAAGGGAAGGGCAAAGGGGGTGCGGCAACCATCTTCTTAGAAAAAGTGCCTAATGCTAGGATGGATAATGCTGACATTTTACCAGAACAAATATGTGCCTAAATGTACTCACCAACATTTTGAAGGGGAGGTTTTATACAAAGTAAGAAAAATCACTAGTCGGCAAAAACTCGACACACCAATTTTGAAGAGTTTCTCGGCAACTAGGAAAAACTTGGCCAAAAAAAACATTGAAGAAAATAATTTAATTCACAAAAAATGGAAAAACCATTTAGAACAAAAATTAGAGAGCAAGTTGATTTTCTATTAGATTTTTAGAAAAAGAGGTCAATAACATTTTGTGATCATGAATGATCATCAAAAAAATACAACACACTAAAAGTAGTTTTAAACTGCTCTTTGCTTTCCCTTCCTTCCCCACAAATTGGATTCTTGGATAGGTGGTTGAATTCGAGGCTTCTTAGGCAAAGGATCGTCATTGTATAGTTCTTGCAATCCTAGAGTTCGTTCTGCTTATGCCTCCAATAAGATAAGATAAGATAATTCTATAAATGCCCACAGATGGCCATAGCAGGCCAATGGGACTCAATGAAAGGAGCGGTTACCAATTACAATGCATTGTAGTAACCAAAAAGTACTACGAAAATAAGCTAAACTACAATAAAGAATCTAATGTAAGCTACTCTAAAGTGGAACAAATGTATGACATAAGATTACGTCCTCGAGGGTTACACAAAATGAATAAATGCCTCAATGTCCTCTAGAGTGAACATAGTATCATGTGGACCTTCAACAGTCCAATCTGAAAAAGATTGTATCATTAGTCAATTGTCTCATAGGAATCGTTTGCCTCCACTTGTCTGGTGCAAAGCCGAAGATTGTATTAAAAAAAGACAAGGTCATTGAGGCGCTTTTAGGTCAACCTGTTGTGCTTCTTAGTGTGTACGGCCTCAAATTAATGCATTGTAGTAACCAAAAAGTACTACTAAAATAAGCTAAACTATAGTAAAGAATCTAGTGTAAGCTACTCTAAAGTGGAACAAATGTACGACATAAAATTACATCTGTGAGGGGTACACAAAATGAATAGATGCCTAGATGTCCTCTGGAGTGAACACAGTATCCTGTGGACCTTCAACAGTCCAATCTGAGAAATTCCAGGACTCACTGTCATTCATCTCCATTGCCTCCTTCACAGTTCTAGGCTCATCAACATTAGTAGATAAAAAAAAATACATCTAAAATCAGGTGGGCTATACCTTTCTGGTTGCCTTTGCTGCTGAGTGGACCTCCTTACCCAATGATATGGAGGTTCTTCCTCCTCCGAACTGTTCAAGTTTTTTGGAACTTGCTCTTCGTTTGGTCTATCTTGAACTTCTAGTTCAGCCTCAGGTGCAGCCTTCTCAGACTTTGGCTCAAGCTGCACTATTGATTTTGCATTATCACTTGGTTGCTCAACTTTAGGAGAAGACTTGATCTCTCAAAAAATCACATTTTGACTATACACCACCTTTTCTATCTCAGGATTCCAAAGCTTGTATCCTTTCACACCATCAACATATCCAATGAAGATGCATTTTTCTGCTTTGAAATTCAACTTGGATCTATTCTCCTTAGGCACATACACATACTCCTCACAACCAAAATTTTCTGATATGCTGTAGTGAGGATTTCTTGTCCATCCAAACCTCCTATGGGGTTTTATCAACAAGAGCTGATGTAGGATATCCATTAATCAGATAACAAGCTGTACTAACCCCTTTTGCCTAGAATTTTTGATCCAAACCGGCTCCGCTAAGCATACTCCTAGCCCTCTCCATCAACGTCGTGTTCATCCTTTCTACAACTACATTCTGCTGAGGGGTATATGGAGTTGTCTTATGTCGTGCAATGCCATTGTTCTTACAAAATTTGTCAAATTCTGCTGAACAGGATTCTCCATCATTATCTGTTCTCAACATCTTGATCTTCTTTTCTGTTTGGTTCTCAACAAGAACCTTAAACTCTGAACCGACTGAGGACCTTTTATTTTTTCTTGAGAAAATAGACCCATGTATTCTTGGAAAAATCATAAATGAATGTAACATAATGCAGGGATTTTGCAAGTGAAAGTACAACAACTGGACCAAATACATCACTATGAATCAAATCTAAATTCCCTAAAGATCTAGTTGAGCTCGGGTAAAATTGAACACGATTTTGCTTTGCATATATACAATGTTCACAAAAGTCAAAATCTGAAGGACAATCAACTAACCCCTCAACCATATTTTTGCATTTCAAAGCCCTAAGGCCTTTCTCACCATTGTGGCCCATCCACTCATGCCACAACATAGTCTTCTCAGCTAGAAGTTTTAGGTTCTCTGTAACAGGAACCTCCGTACTATTGCATGCAATGGTGTTTGCCTCAAGATGAAATAGGGTTATGTCCCGAACTCCCTTAGCCAAGATCATGGCTCCACGCACCATCTTGCAACTCTCCTTGCTAAAGACCACCTGCACTCTAAGGTCATTTAATCTACTCATAGAGATCAGGTCCCTCGCTAAACCAGGGATGTGCAGTGCGTTGGAAAGGGATTTGAACCGACCAATCTCCAAGTGCGAGTAAGACTCTTCCACGACCTACAACTTTAAGCAAAGAGTTATCTCCTAAATACACCATCCCACCATCAAAATCCGCATACTCGGAAAACCACTCCCGATGGGGAGTCATGTGGTAGGAAGATCTTGAGTCAATCAACCATGCATCCTCACATGCATGCGTGGCAAGGGCTGCAACAAACACGTCACCCATGTCTTGTTGAGGAGCCTTAGAGTCTGAATTGTCATTTGATTCCTTCTTGCTCTTCTTTTCCTTGCAGTCCTTCTTGATGTGGGCTTTCTTGCTATAGTTTCGACACTTTAGAAGTACGGAATCAGCAAAATAAAGCCTAATCAGGCTTTTAGCTTTCCTATCCACCACAGCCCAGTCTTCGTCCTTCATAGATGTAGGTAGACTTCTAGAACAGCAGGCCATAGATCTATGTCTATGAGCAGATCCTCCATTTTAAGCTTCTATAGCTTAGAATTTGTGCCGTTGAATTTTTCTATCTTCAACCGTGATGTACTTGCCATCCTGAAATAAAATCACTTCCTCTGTGCACAACTCCCACTCAAACCAAGATTAATAGCAAAAATCTTCTTTTCCTAACTAAGGATCTCAAAAGCTGGCCAAACTCTGATATCGAATGAAAGGAATCTAGACAAATGTGGAACAACTTCTTACTTAATCTTTAGAGGAAAGCAGTGCAAAACAGGCCTAGACTTTCAATTCCAGCAAGCAAAAATCAAATATACCTCACACAGGAAGTGACATATACCCCAGGAAAACCCTTTTGGGAAAATCCCAACAATCAAGGAGCACTCAAATGTATTAATCAGTAATGAACAATTTGCCTTTACAATACAATTCCATAGTATCCATTCCTTCAGTCCCATTTATCAACAAGGCTGGAAATACACCTGCAGTAACACAGCTGACCTGCAATAAACAACTATCCACAGCTGTCCTACAGTAACATATCTGTCCTGCAATAACACAACTGTCCTGCAGTATCACTACTGACCTGCAGTAACATTGCTGAAATACCACAGACTGCTTAATGCCTATTGTGTATTTATAAACATAAAAATACAAAACCATGGTCTAAAACCATGAACCAAAACCATGGTCTAGTTCACCAGTTTTCTTCCTTTATATATGCTCTTAACATAAGACATGAGAGAGTTAGGATTTGCAAGGTGTATGACACCTATTCCCAACATCTTCCTCGTTGGGGCAACATGTACCCAACGTAAAATAGTAGGCATTGCTTTTGGTATCGTATGTAGATGATTCAATCTTGAGAATTAAATCTTTTCGTACGATGTAGCATCCAAAAGTAATGCAGTGGTGTGGAATGCATTTGGAAATTCTTTGTATACCACAACATATTGCAACAAAAAATTATGTATGTGGTTTGACTAGAAACTTGCCCATTCATACTTTTCTCTGGCCATCATTCCTTCCATGTATGGTATGAAGTATGAACCAAGTGGGCATATCCGAGGCTCTTTGTTCGCCAGATAACTTGGACATAATTATATTCATTGCGCACCGCAATTCATTTGACTTCAGCCTACATCTTCAGTTGGTGGAACTCCACGATTCCTTATGGAGTTCCACCAATTGTCTCAATCATCGTGGCGTCTTGTGGGGGTGCCAAAGGTGGAAACACCACCTTGATCCACTAGTTGATACTATTGCCTGTCGCTATTGCCAAGGTTGCCGTTGTTGCTGCAACTCTCCCATCTGCTTATGCTATTGCCAAAGTTGTTGTTGTTGTTGCAACTCTCCCATCTGCTGTCTCGTCTCCTTTCTAACTGGCTCCTCATTACCAGGCAACCATTCCTCTGCTCCATCAAAGTCTGTGCTCTCCTTAGCCAATCCATTGCTATCTCCTTGTTCGTCTTCTTTCAACGACTCTACTGCCTTATGTTTTTTTGTTGTTGCCTTCTTCGTTATTGCTACTTTTCCTGTGGGTCCAATCTTAATTAATGGGGCAACATGTACCCAACGAAAAATAGTAAGTGTTGCTTTTGGTATTGTATGTGGAGGATTTAGTTTTGAGAATTGAATCTTTTTCGTACGATATAGCATCCAGAAGTAATGCAAGGATGTGGAATTCCATTGATAAATTATTTGTATATCGCAACAAAATTTTTTGTATGCGGTTTGACATGAAACTTGCCCAATCATACTTTTATACGATCATCACTCCTTCCATGTATGGTATGAACCAAGTCGACATATCCAAGGTTCTTTGTTTGCCAGATAACCTGGACATAATTACATTCATTGCGCATCACAATTCATTTGACTTCAGCTGCTACATCTTCAATCTATGACTCCCATGCTTTGTCAGCTTTGCCACTTATACCAGATTGAGGTTTGTGACCTTATTAACAAAATTCTTCAATTGGTAGGGCTCTACTCCCTCCTCTACCAGTTTTGCTGAAGCTGGTAGGTCAAATACCCTCCAAAAACTGTTTGGGGAAAATGACACTCATACTTCTTTGCCACCAAGCATCACCATACTCTGCTTTTTCTTTGCATCATATGTCTACAACATCTCTAGCAGGTATACCTGCAAAATGAACTGAACTCTCACGTTCTAAAATGTTGTTTTCAAATGGTGGTCTTTCGAATGTTCCAACCACCATGTCCTACAAAATTCTCCTATAGGTGTCGTCCAAGTAATTTCTTGTAAGGGGATCTGCATGTACTCTTTTCCCTTACTTTGCTGTTGTGGTGAAGCTATTGGTTCTTTGCCTTTAGATTGCTTGCCATCCATTGTGCTAGTTTTTGACCTCAATCTTGATTGTCTTCCATGCTGTTGCGTTCTCCCTTGTTCAACGTCCATTTTGCATCCCCACTCTCTTTCACATGCACGCTCTTCTTGGCTTCTCTCAATGCCAACACTGACACTTCCTTTGCAGGTACAAGGTCCTTGTCGCAACACAACTTTTGGCAAGAATCTTGGAGGATGTCTTTGTAATGTGACGCATTCTATCCTTTCAAAAATTCTTAGCCTCAGCTGCATTCCTATTGCAGTCCGCTTGGGTTTGGATTTTTGAATCTTTTGATAACAATTAATTCCAACTGTCCCAACTATTTTTTATGTGAATTGGCGTCAACTTGCAGCTCCATGTGGCACGCTTGCACTTTGTGCCTATCATTGCTTTGTTTTGCGTGCCCTCCTTTGCAACCATTTGTACAACTCTGATGGCCTATACTATCTTCCTCTAAATGGCCCGACTCTAGATGGCTTGGTCTTGGGCGACCCAACTTTAGACGGTAGATCCTTGGACGGCTTGGTCCTTGACAATCTTGACTTAGACGGCTCAAATTTGGATGGCCCTTTGCAACCATGTTTCGTTTGTAAGGCAGTTTCTCCAATAGCTTGGACGACCCGTACTCCTTGTAACAACGTTTCTCTTGCTTAGATGGCGTGCCATACTGTTCGTACGGTAGTTGTAATAATTCTTTGCAACACTTATGTGGCCGTTCCTTACACTCCTTCAGACTCCTTTTTATGCAATATTATTGTCTTTCCTCCTTTCTTCTATCTCTAGCATGTTCTTGCTTTTGCTGCAATTTTTCTTCCTGTAAAAGAAAAACAATTTTTACCAGCAATGGGGAGGGATTCCTAGAAAAACCCTTTCCAACGTTATCTCTCCTCCAATGCAACTCCAGTATTTTCCAACACAACTTGCTTATTCTGCAGTGCAACTTCCGTCTTCTCCAACGTAGCTTTCGTCTACTGTGCAATGGGTTGATGCCAAAAATCCTTCGTTTCGTACGACTTGCTAGCTCTTGCACCAAAGATGCTTCCTTCTTGCTCCTCCTTGCTCCTCTTTGACGTTGAGCATTTGAATGAATAAGTGCAAGCTCTTGGCATCTATTTATAAGATGAAGGTAGTAAGGGGACACTTGGCTTGCATGCGACAACTGCCCCTTAACTACCACTTTACCTTCCATAACTGAATTACATGCAATTGAATGTTCTGCATGTCTTCTCTTGTTAACTCGACTTCTGCTACCTTGTGCATGGTGGGTCCGTTGTATTGTCATATACTTTTCTATTTTGTCTTTTTCCCGCTTTTAGCCCAGATGGCCCAGGCGACCAAACGACTTGCCTAGCTTTCTAGACGATCCCTCTAAAAGTTCCCTTGGGCGGTTGACTTGCCCAGACGACCTTCTTTGCAGACCCGGACAACCTGTCCTACTTGACTGCCTTCTTGGTTGTCTTGTCGGTCTAACATTATACTAATTTGGACGACCTTGGTGGCCAGACGACCCACCTCCCCGCCTTGACTGCCTCCTTCGACATCGATTTCTTCATGATGGCCTCCTAAGCTTTGCTTCAATTCCGTCAGCCCTTCGTCTTCTGGCAACTCATCTTCTCCTTCGAACGACTTGACTTCTCTTCCCTTTGAGTCCTTGCATCTGTTGGACGACCTTTCCCTTGCTGCCAATCGGACCGAATGCCTTGACGGCTCAGGTGTAGTCTAAGTTTCCAACATTTTTCCTAGATAACCTTTGAAGAAACTAGACATCTTGACCCTTGGGTTTGACAGCCCAAGGGTCGTTTGGGGTCTTCCTCCTTTTGTTGAGCGGCTAGGGGGTGTGGTCCAGATGGCCCACCTTGCTAGCTAGACGGCTTGTGGGCCATCTTAGGAAGACTACTCCCCCCTAGACAACCAGGAAAGAGCTAGATGGTCTCCCTCCTTGGCTCGACTGATCTAGACAGCCTGTGGGTCCTGACAGCCCACCCAGATTTTTTGAATAGCCTTGATCAATTGTTTGCCTTGGGTTGTTAGGTAGTCTTTGTAGACCATTTTGACTACCCAAGAAACCGTTCAAATTGTTTGGCGGATGTTGGCTTCTCCATTTTATCCGCATTCTTAGTTATTTTTAGTCGGAAGTTTTCTAAAGGTCTTGTTGAGGTACCTCTCGCATCACAACATTCGACAGTAAATTGACATTACCTGCTGGCTAAGCAACTTGTTGCCTCCTTGGTGTTCCTTGTCTCACTCTTCGTCGAAACTTAAATTGGTATTGCTCCATTTTTCCTCCTCACTGCTCAAACTCATCAACGACACACTATTGGATTCATTTTTCAAGTTCCCAAAACTTTCTACTTCATTTGGTGATGTCTGTTTAGGCATTGTAATGATCTGCCTTGTTTGAAATTTGTAGTTCTTGCAAGTGTTTTTGGGTTTTTGATATATTCTGATTTTTTTTTCTTTGTAGTTTTTTTTTTTTTTTTTAAATATGGAAAGAAAATTGCAAGTACAGAAAACTAAACAAACGGCCAACTTGAACAAATCATAACTTTCACAATACTAATCGAAATCACTTGAAATTCGGAAACTAGATAGTATTTATATTCATCTTCAAACCCTTTTAAGGAAATAATGAAAGAACAAAGTACCAGGCTACAATAAATTTCTGAAATCAGAACTCTGGGCTGCTGGTACAGGTGGTACAATGCCTCACGTTTTTGTTTGCAACTTCCAATGTAAGGGTTTCTCCACCAAATGGATCTCATGGAGGGGTCACTCAGACCTGGGCGCCATTATAAAATGCAAGAGTGGCACCAAAAAGCAAGAGAAATAAATACCAAAGCTCACGCTAGCATGGAGTATGTACGGCAGTCTTGGGAGAGAGGTACGGCCTTAGTAAATGCTTGTCAACTCTTCAAATCCTACCAACAATGGCTCCGTTCTGATCTTCAAACCCCCGAAACTGCATAACGTCCCACTATCACTCAACCCCTTGTGTCAATATGTATTGAAATCGCTGCAATAATGTGCTGGAATAGTTCGAACTTCACAAAATCAGGCACAACAACAACTATAACTCTCATAAAATACCACCAACTGTAGTCCCAATCCCTTCGAAACCTCTGAAAACTATCACCAATGCAATATCAACGCATCCTCTGAAGCAAGAATGCCCAAAACCATTCTGAGAGTGTCTCTCAACCCCGAAAATGGTGTTCTTGAGGGTGTTTTTTGTCACCAACAAGCTTCAAAAACCCTGCAAGTGCTATTTGCAAGTGCTCTCCAGATTTCTCACCAAAAACATATGCCAAAAAGATGCCCAAGAATGACCCCCAAACCTCTATTTATTCTTTCCTCAAAGCCAACGTTGAGTTTCTAGATGCTTCTATAGAGGAAATAAACATTAAATCCTCACCTTTTACTTTTAATATTTAAATTTGCATCCTCCAAGGGATCGACCATCCTTTTTAGGCCCGTTAAACATTACTTTATGAAATTATCTTTCCATCAAGTGGTTATAAGACCACTTTATGCATATAATATTAATTTATAACATTAACTATGTAATATTAATTTAATATCACATAATTAAACTGTTCATATTAAAATTTTGGCCTTCCACCTGTCATCCCGACAAACTGAACATAGAAATGGTTACCCTTTTTGCCGTAGATCAACATCCCACTGTCCGCTTCCATGAAACCCCATCTTCACCGACTTACTAAAAATAGTAAGTCCCTTCCAAAACTGTCCAGAATGGCCTGGAAAGGAAACTCGAAACATCTGCACATACTGGAACATCATATTGACATCAATTGGGCTCCCAACCCACTGATTCCTGCCTAGGGGAACCCTGGAGTAGGCAAGTTCACACTCTCCCTCGATACTGACTAGGATGGGGCCATTACAGGCACTTCATGAATATTGTGCCATTCCACTTATCTTGATGCAAGTATGCTAGTTGAATTGTTAGTCTTTTTCCAGAATCTCAACTCCTTGTGCATAGTCATCAGCAATTCCCAAAACTTGCTTGTTTGCCCTACACGTTTGGGGGTCTCTTTTAGACTTGTCCGTTCTCCTGAAAAAACTTCTTCTATTGGTTTCTTGGATATCTTGTTGCATCCTCAATAACTCTTGTGCATGCTGTCTTTGTAACTCTGTTATTTTAGTATTCAGTTGCTCACTTCGTTTGTGTAGTTGTTGTGTTTCCTCACTCATTCTCTGTCGTGAACGTCCAATGGCTGCTAGCAAACTCATTTCCTCGTATTCACTTCCATCAATTCAAGGCTCATGTTTAGGCGGTTCCTCTTGTCCAACATACACCACCGCATTCATTGTATGTTCTCCGCATTAAGTGATCTTAGTCTTTGTTCCTTCTCAACGTTTGGGACCCTGACATGCATACGAATTTGTTGATGCTCTATAGATCGAGGCTACAATCCCTTTTGCTCCACTATTGGTTCCATGTCAATTTCTTGTTTACTTGCATTTTACTCATCATAAAACTATGCTAGCTATTCCACAAATTTGTCCTTATCCAAGTCACTTATATTCAATGCACCATCTATTTTTTTATACAGATCAACTCTCCAACCTCTTGTATCTTGATTCCTTAGAAGGATCTTGAAGACTGACTTGGTACGATTGTCAGTCTGCCCATACTTGTACCTTCGTTTGTCAGTTTGGAATTTATCAAATTTACTTGCACTCTTCTTTATATGGCTTTAACTTCAAACCATTAATTGTCTCAGGGCATTGTGTCAAGTCCAGTTTCTTCAACCTTACTGCGCCATTACTCATTGCTTCATCTACTTGGAAGGGTCCATGCCATAAGATTTTCAACTTTCCTGGCCTGATTTCTCTTTTGCCATTAAACCTCAGCATTAAGTCACTTGCTTTCAAATTCAGCTTCCTTAGGTGCTTATCATGCCACAAATTTCGACGACGTTGGGCAACCTTTGTGGCCCATTGTGCCATCACCCTCTTCTCACCCAATTTGATGAATGTCATTAGCCTCTCGTCTAGTCTCTCTTGGTCACCAAGACAGATATGCACCGCCAATCTCAGACTTGCTACTAGAAACTCCATTGGCACAACTTCCTCCTATCCATATATCAACTGCAATGGTGTATGATTTGTTGTCAGTTTATACGTAGTCCTGTATGACCACAAGATCGATGGCAATTTCTCCTCCCAATCAATATATTCAATACCACATGGTTTGTATATTATGAAAACTAAGACCTTATTCATTGCTTCCACTGCCCATATGCTTTGGGGTAATACAAACTAGACAACGAATGTAGGATCTTGAACTCTGCAGTTAGCTTTTGAATGATCTTCTTGACAAAGTGTCCTTTGCAATTGCTTGTCAACTCAAGATGCACTCCAAATCTCATAATGACTTACTTGTACAAGAATCGTGCTATGCTCTTTGCGGAATTATCAGGCAACGTTCTTGTCTTCACCCACTTTGTCAAGTATTCGATAGATACCACAATGTACCTACATCTTTTGCTGGTTCTTAGTGGTCCAACAAAATCTAGACCCCATCACTCGAACAACTCTTGTGATTGAGATGGATGCAATGGCATGAAGTCCCTCCTTAGTGGCTTCTCAGCTCTTTAGTGCGTATCGCATGCAGTCACAAACTCCTTCGCATTGCCATAGAGGGTGGGCCACCACAACCCCGCTAGAAGCGCCTTTCTCACAATTGCATCTAGCCCTATATGTCCTCCTGCTAGCCCTTCATGAGCTTCCTTCAATGCTAAATTCACTTCCTCGTCCATTACACATCTCTGTTGAACACCATTTGGTCAAATATTGTATCTATATATATATATATATATATTAATTTTTAATTTTTTTAATGGGTTATATGGGATTGAAACGGGCCCCACCTCGTATTACATCATCACCATATAGTGGTATTACAACAAAGCTTGGATATTATCCATGTATCGTTTGGCAAGATTTGAACTTGGGTCTCCTCTTTGAAATGTTGAGGAATCTAACTGGTTGAGCTAATACCACTTGATCTAATCTTGTATATTAAACCACCTATTGACATAAATGATGCTGATTTAATGATGATCTTTTTCTTTTTTGCTGCCATCAACTCCTTTGGCAGCTCCCCTGTTGACAAGTATTCCCTCACGAAATCGTACCATGAAGCGCAATGATTGAAAATAGATGAGCATCTAGAATTTCATTCAACACTCCTTCCATAGGCTCTCTTCAGAGGATCTTGGACAACCGTTTCACTATCAAGTGCTTCTTTCTTGGTCTCACTACCACTCGAAACATGAAATCTTGCAATGTAACAAGCCACTTGCTAACTTGTTTGTGAATGGTCGTCTTGTTGATCAAGTACAACAATTTTTGATGATCTACATAGAAAGCAAAAGGGTTGTCAAGCAAGTAATGTCTAAATTTTTGTATTGCATAAACTATACCTAAGGCTTCCTTCTTCGTAGTGCTGTAATTTTTCTTTGCCTGTGACAACAACCGACTTGAAAAGTATATGCGCTGATCTGACCCATATTGCCCCCCTTGAGCAAGTGTTAGGAACCTTATAGTAAAATAAAAGCACATCCACACGATATTGCAATAATAACAGAAAATAAGCTTGAAATTAACAATATTACAATATGAAATAGAAATGCAACAAATTATATTGCAAAAAGCAAGAACACATTACATAATTGCAAGCCTTTTCAAGGGGGCAACCTTTTTTGAGGCAAATCTTTGATACAACAAAATATGAGATGTCTCTTCTCTTGCCCCCTTGGTTCTTTTATAGACTTTGGCTACCCTAACCCTAATGCTCAAGGGTTCCCATCCACGTGCAAGTGGGGGCCAGGCTAGTAACTCCTAAGTAATAACCGTAACATTTTTAAATAACGTCTTTTTATAATACATAATGGTTACCACATGACTAAACAATTATTAATAATATTAGAATGGGGTCTTAACATGCCCATCCCCTTCAAAAAAGCTTTGTCCTCAAAGCTGGAGATGAGGAAATTGTTGTTGAAGCTGCTGAAGAGACTCCCATGTGGCATCTTCCTATTGTAAACCTTGCCATTGGACCAAGACTTCAATGATCCAAAATGCTATCAGACTCCAGGATAACCGAACCTTCATCATCCAATTTGAAAAGTGTCGATTGGACCTGAACACGGTTGCCGAGTACCTTCTTCAGACAAGAGACATGGAAGACTAGATGGATTTTGGAAGGTTGTAACGCGAGCTTAGAGCCACTTGCCCGATCCATTGCAATACATGGTATTGTCCATAAATCCTTGCTGCAAGCTTTTAATGAGCACGAAGTTGCATTGAGGATTGCTTGTATCGCTGAAGCCAAAGGAAGACCATATCTCCTACATTGAAGCTATGCTCTGAACGGTGTTGATCAATCTGTTGTTGTACCACCATTCAACCAATGGAAGCCACTTAGCCCATTGTGTTGGGTGCTCGGAGATAAAACAATGAAGGCAGATTTCCAAGCATTTGTTGACGATTTTGGTTTGCCCATTTGTTTGCGGATGGTAGGTTGAGCTCATTTGCAGTTGCGTTCCTTGCAGTTTAAACCATTCTTGCCAAATACAACTGGTGAAAGTGGGGTCGCGGTCAGACACAATGGATTTTGTCATACCATGGAGTTTAAAAATGGAGTCCATGAATATTTGAGCAATGGTAGAGGCATGGTAAAGATGGGCTAGGGAACAAAAATGAGCATAGTTTGAGAGACGATCCACAACCACAAGAATGAAGTCCAATAAAATCCATGGAGATATCAGTCCATACATTTTCCGGGTTTGGTAAATGTTGGAGAATGCTTGGAGTACGAACTGTTTGTCCTTTCATATGTTGGCAGATCTCACACTCCACCACAAAAGTTTGGATGTCCTTTGCGTTTAGCCCATTCATATGTCTTCAAAAAACCCAAATGGACTGTTGTGGGTGAAGCATGCATCTCCTTCATGATGTCCTCATGGATTGATGAATTTTTAGGAACAAATTTGCGAGCTTGGTATCTTAACAATTGTCCATCCCATGAATACCCAATGTGAATTGGGGTCCCTTTGGAGCTGCTTCCTCAAAGTTTGCAAGGGCGGGTCTTTGGTTACTTCTTCTTGAAGTTGGAAGACCCACTAGGGAAGTGGGGAAGAGATGGCACACAGTGTGTCCTGATCCTCAAACTGACGTGAGAGGGCATCTGCCGCAATATTCTCCTTTCCTTTCTTGTAAACAATGTCATAATCATACCCCAACAATTTTGAAACCCATTTCTGCTATGCTGGAGTAGATACCCTTTGTTCCAAAAAATATTTCAAACTCTGATGATCCGTTTTAATAGAGAAATGCCTCCCAATGAGATAAGGTTGCCAATGATTGACAACATGGAGGATGGCCATCATTTCTTTTTCATAAGTGGACTTCCCCAGATTTTTTCCCGACAATGCCTTACTAGTGAAAGCTAGGGGTCGCCCTTCTTGCATTAATACTGCACCAATGCCATGGCCCGAAGCATCACTTTCAATTATAAATGGTTTGGAAAAATTGGGAGTGGCTAACATCGATGTTGACATCATGGCTTCCTTCAGATCATCAAAAACTTCAACATATTAAACAACAGGCCCATGACTTCTTGGAAATGGCAAATCAGAAATACAAGGAATACCATAACCAACATTGGGTCCCACATCAATTCAAGGTTGGAAGACTTGCAGGACCACATAGGAAGACAAGAGCCTTTTTGTATGGACCCTACACCATCACCAAGAAGGTGGGAGAGAACCCCTTTGAATTGAATCTTCTATCTTATCTTGGTTTGCATCCAATCTTTGATGTTGGATGTCTCAAGCCCTATCACCCAGCTTTGTTGGACACTTAAGTAGTAACAGGTCAATTGGACATTGAAAAACTCAATCTAGGCAGCTTAGCACCAGTGGAGGAGGATCGGATTGTAGAAATTGAATACAACATACTGCAACATAATTCCATTTCCACTTAAATGAACAAAATATACAATGTAAATAATTTACAATTACAATGCATACATTGTGCACAACATATATCAGACTACTTGGAACAGCACCCAGACGGACTGCAACAACACTCAAACAGACTGTAGCTGCACTCAAACGGATTGCAACAACATTCAGGCAACTCAGTTTGCGAATAGGAAAGTCTATCCTGTTCTAGACTGCTATCTTTCAACATACAAACTTATATCTCCACATTGTACAACAACTCCATGTACGACAATTATATGTACAACAATCACATGTATGACACTCACATGTATTGCAACTTCAATGTATAACAATTCCATTGTACGACAACTCTCATACTGCGACTTCAACCCTGCATACAGAACTTGGAAGGAACAACAACAGATCTATCTACTGCAGCAATAAGCCATATCAACACATACAGGAAACATACAATAGCAATAGATGAAGGATGGAAATGAGTAGATATTGCATTAACAGTGGCCTGTACAGTGGAACACATACGACATTCTCCTTACATACAATACCCAACGTACCCAGTCAACCCTTCCTTCCATGCCAACCACTCCAACCACTATTTGATGCCAACAACAACATGAATGAATGAGGGAAGAGTCTTATTTATACAACTAAAAAGTAGTTGCATCCTCCAACTACCCGACACCTCATCATTTTCTTAAATTACATTTGACAATGTGTTTGACTTACATTTACATTTCATTTGATGACTCACTTTATGACTTGTTTGTACATAACTAATACTTCACTAAACATTACACATTATCACATGAAATATTACATCACCACTTTATAACTTTATTAATTACATGTATGCACATTTTGTCAAACACTTTGCATACAAACTACAAAATAACATAAAATGACAAAACTTATTCACTGATTATGTAGACATGTCAATTTGCTTGCCTACATATATCCCCCCCTCTAGATTTGTTGGTGTCCTCGACGACACATAAGCTGAACACTAGGGATAGAAGCATTGAACACCATACTGGAAGCTCTTGTAGCACTCCTTCCGCTTTCTTCTATTCCAGACATCTTTTGCAACTAGGATCACTTCAAATTGCTGCCCGCAATACATTGTTCTTTGATTGCTTATTCTACTATTGACAATCAGCTATATCATCAACATGTCCAACATGTCCAACATGGTCAAAATGACCATCATTGCCAACATGACCAACATGACGAGCAATGCCTGTGGCCACCATTGTTAGGGGTCAAGGGGGTGGGAGCCCCCTTGTACGGTTCGGTGTAGCACCCCAAAACCTCAACGACAAAACCAAAGAAACCTTCACTGTTTGAAATGAATTTTTCTTTGCACTTTGGTAGCCTTCACTAGACCCACTTAAACGACTGCCCCTTAACTCTGAATGACTTTTCTCTGGATCCACATGATTACTTCTTAGCCTTTGACGATCCTTCCTTAGCCCGTGACAAACATCCCTTGGTCTTAGATGCCTAACTTCCTAGCCTGGGCGGTCCACCTTGGTGCTGTATGGTCTCTTGCCGTACGACATTGCATTGTACAACTTCCTACCATACAACGTTTCATTGGATGATGTTTTGCCGTATGATGCATCCTGTCGTATTGCCTTCCTCTGTATGACATCTTGCCATAATGCCTTGCATTGTATGGCGTTCTATCATATCGCCTCCTGTTGTAGGACCTCCTGCCTCTAGATGGTCTTGGACAAGCTACTACCAGATGGCCTAGCTCCGTGTGACTTGTTTTTGGACGGTTTATCAACTCGTTGTACGGACTTGGTAGCTCATTGTACGACATTGGAAGTTTGTCATAAGGCCTTGGCAACTCGTTGTACGAGCTTACCACTTCGAGATGGCCCTGCTTTGTACGACCCTGCTCAAGATAGTTACATGCCAAACAATCTCTATCTTCATCGTTTGTATCATTCACTCCATCGTCTACATCACTCACTTCCTTATTTGCATCAACCACTTTTGCAACTTCTTCCTATGTAGCTTCAACTATCTATTGGATTTCTACCTCTTCAATTGAAATCAAGTTCACCTCCTCAATTGCAATCAGGTTCATCAAGTTCACCTCCTTAATTGCAATTAGTTTCCTCAAGTTCACTTCCTTTGTTGCAATTAGGCTCATCAAATTCACCTCCTCTGCTTCTTGACTAGGGTTGTGGCTCTTCTTTGGTGCTTCAAACTTTGTGCGCATCATTGGTTCATCTCGACTTGCAACACTTTGACATTGACCTGCGAAATGCCCCCACAAATGGCATTGCCAACATTGTACAATGGGTTTGTCCTCAGTATCATATTCAATTCTATGTCCTCTAGTTATTTGGTGGTTGTCACAGATTGTATCACGAATGGCGTCGCCCCTTGGTATAATCTGCCTATGTGTTGCATATTCCTGTAGCCATGATCTTGCACTCTTGGAGTCACACTCATCCTTAAAATCATTGTTCTTCTCTTTAGAGTCACTTCCTTCATCGACTTTTCGACCCCAACAATTGAACGATGAACTACTCTCATTGTCAGAGTCACTCTCAACATCAGAGTCACTTTCATCTTCAGGGTCACTCTCGTCCACATGACCCCGACACTTTAATGATGTCTTTGCATCACTTTCCAAGGTCAAGGCCTACTCCAAGGCCTCTTGATATGATGTTAGAGGGACCACCGTGATCTTCCAATATGTAGGAAGAAGTCCCTCCATGGGTTCACCTCTTCTTCAATGCATCTGATAGATCTTCCTCCAGATGGTTAAACAACCCTCTCAACCTTCGGTTGTATGAACGAACAAACTCGTTCTCACCCTGTTCCATTCTATAAATTTCAGCAATGACTTCATTGTCATTGTGGAACAATTGAAATTCCTTCACAAATGCTTCGTGCAACTCATCGTAAGTCTGGTAATCGTCCTTTGGTAATCTCATGTACCAGTCGCTCACAATTTCATGCAATGTTGTGGGGAATAACTTCCTCAGATCTGCGGCATTATTTTACCCATTCACTTTCCCCATCATAAGGCAAATTTTCCAATGCATGACTGGGTCTTTTGTTTCCCCTCCATGAAATGTTGGACACTTAAATGACATGCCAATTTTTTTTTTTTTTTGGTGAGAAGTTGACTTGGCATTTGCAGTGGTTGTTTGCATTTCTCTCCTTCACGCACATCATTAGGCGTGCCACACCGTAATTGCTCTCGTGTTGGACTCTCGTCCTATGCACCATGAAATGTGCCAATTTGCAGACTGGACACTTAAATGATATGCCAAAATTGGTCTTTGTTGTGAGAAGTTGACTTGGAATTGGCAGTGGTTGTTTGCGTATCTCTCCTTCACACATCATTAGGTGTGCCACATCGCAATTGCTCTCGTGCTAGACTCTTGTCCTGCGCAACATGAAACATGCCAATCTGTAGTTGCTCCGATGTCGGATTCCCATCCCGCTCACAATTGAACACACCAACCTGCAATTGTCGCACACTATCGGTCATGTCATCTTGTATTTGCACCGATGTCGGACCCTCGTCCCGCTCACCATCAGGCACATCAACTTGCGATTGCTCCAACGCCATTGGTACTTTGTTGTCATGCAATTCTTCACCATTGCGTAACTCACTATCATGTGATTCTTTGCCATTGTCAGGTAACTCTCCATTGTCATCTTGTGATTCACTATTGCCTACATGCAATTCTCTACTACTGACCTACAACTCTTCGCCGCCGACATGCAACTCTCTGCGGCCATCACACAACTCTTTGCGCACAAACCCTTGCACATCTCCTTTGTGTGTGTCCGGTTGCACGTCTGGTTGCGCATCCACTTGCACACCTGGTTGTGCATCCACTTGCACGTCTACTTCATGCGTTAGCCCTTTGTCAATGTCAACAAACAAGTCTGTGTCTTCATCTACTTTGTTGGCTGCATTGTAATCATTCCATCGTTGTTGTTGTGCACCTTCTCGAGTGATTTGCTCATCACAACTCCATGTCACTAGGATTGACCCAACTTCGTATAGGCAACAACACCAGAATGTAGAAATTGAATACAACATACTGCAACATAATTCCATTTCCACTTAAATGAACAAAATATACAATGTAAATAATTTACAATTACAATGCATACATTGTGCACAACATATATTACACTGCCTGGAACTACACCCAGACAGACTTCAGCAACACTCAAACAGACTGCAGGAGCACTCAAATGTACTGCAGCAACATTTAGGCAACTTAGTTTGCGAATAGGAAAGTTTATCCTGTTCCAAACTGCTATCTTTCAACATACATACTTATATCTCCACATTATACAACTTCTTCATGTACAAGAATTGTATGTACAACAATCACATGTACTGCACCTTCAATGTATAACAACTCCGCTGTACAACAACTCTCATACTGCGACTTCAACCCTGCATACAAAACTTGGAAGGAACAACAACAAATCTATCTACTGCAGCAATAAGCCATATCAACACATACAGGAAACATACAATAGCAATAGATGAAGGATGGAAATGAGTAGATATTGCATTAACAGTGGCCTGTACGGTGGAACACGTATGACATTCTCCTTACATACAATACCCAACGTACCCAGTCAACCCTTCCTTCCATGCCAACCACTCCAACCACTATTTGATGCCAACAACAACATGAATGAATGAGGGAAGGGTCTTATTTATACAACTAAAAAGTAGTTGCATCCTCCAACTACCCGACACCTCATCATTTTCTTAAATTACATTTGACATGCATTTGACTTACATTTACATTTCATTTGATGACTCACTTTATGACTTGCCCGTACATAACTAATACTTCACTAAACATTACACATTATCGCATGAAATATTACATCACCACTTTATAACTTTATTAATTATATGTACACACATTTTGTCAAATACTTTGCATACAAACTACAAAATAACATAAAATGACAAAACTTATTCACTGATTACGCAGAAATGTCCATTTGCCTACCTACACAGATTTTTGACACATGGACTAAGACAACTAGAAGATAGCCATTTAGATGTACAGTATGGTGAAGGTAGGACAACTTCGGCACCAATGGGAATGGCTCACAAAAAATCAGATAAAGAAACTTTTTCTGCATCTGATGTCAAACGTTGACGCAATGGGGACCATTGCTTTTCAAAGGGGGATGAATGATCCAAGCATGTGACCCTTTTGGGGTGTGGCTTTATGCCTGAAAGTGCTCAAAAATTTATTTTTTTAATCCTAACCACAATGTTAGGGGCATAACTTTGTGCTGGGGACTCTGTTTTGATCCATTCAAGAGGTGTTGGAAAGATTAGAGTGAGAACAACAATTTCTCCAGGGAACTCTATTGCAGACAAGTTGCTGACAACTTTGTGGAAGAAAAAAATGTTCCAGAGGCCCTAAAAAACACAACAAATATTTACTAAAAATAGTAATTTTTAATTTTTACATTTTCATAGCCAAAATGCATCGCTAGCCATGTTGACACATTAGTAGACGACAAAACACAAAGGACAAGTCATATGCATGTAATTTTCAATTAAATACACTTTGTAACTCATGGAAGGTGAATCACTACATTTTCATATGGATGACCTTCTAACTCATGGAAGGTGAACCACCACATTTCCATGTGGGTGACCTTCCATATTCAATATGGTGGATTTCCAACACACCAAAAATATTGTATAAAGAGATGCACCCCTGATTGTAAAGACATGAGTAATGGATGCAATGTTATAGCCTCATATCTCTTCTCAGAGATTGCTTGCTGAGCAAACAAATCATTATGCTACTTCGTTTATATATTTTTGTGTTTTGTTTTGTTATACTTTGTTATTTCTGAATTGCACTCTTTCTTGATCTTCCTTAACTTGAAATTCTGAGTTTCGAAACAGTCGAAATTCTGATTTTTGGAACAATATCGGTTTCATGTCTCAAAACAGCTTCATAGTGTTTCCCTTGCTTCAAAACGCTTTTGGAAACTAGATACTTTTTTGCTCAAGCCGGGCATTGTTGGCCCTAGTGATCCAAAAATATGATGTTAGGCATAAGATAGGACGTTTATATGATATGGGTTATTTGTATTAACCTTTTTTTTTTAATTGATATATTTAGCTTCTAGAGTGGTTGAGGATACGTATTTCCCTTTATGGTCAGTTGGACTCACCATTTGCAAAGGGGTTCATAAGGCTATTAGCTCTCTCTGCATTTTATATGGATTTTGTTTCTATGAAGAATGGTTCACTTGCCATTTCTTGCCTGGTCCACGCTGCAGGATGTCTAGGGAAGACCTTGAGGATGTTTGGGAAAAACAAAAGTAACTACAACTTCTTTCTGCATAATGTATTTAAGTCAGATCTGAATTTGTCTAGACACATTTGTGATACACTATTACATGTTATCATGTAATTGCCTGCTTGTTTAGCAGGCAGGGTTAAGAAACTGCAGGTGTTCTTAACAACCTTTTCCTGATTGAATGTTTAAGGTTTGTCTTCTCATATTTTAAACCAAAAAGCATCGTATCTGCATTATCTTCAACTTTGCTCTGACTGCATCTTATGCACAAGCATGGTCTCAATTTGTGATTGCATATTTTTCTGTTTCTTGTACTAAGTGATGCAAGCTTATCCTGATTATGACGAGAGACTTTTTGCAAATGTTGTTGGTGAATAATTATAATCAGAATTAAAAAAAATGTAAGTATAGAATTCACATTTTTGCTTATGCTACTTATGGAATTGTTAGTCATATGCCTATTAGTACTTTGCATATATGCAACTAATTTCCAATGTAATCATTTTGAACTAGTTGTACTTGTGTTGATTTAGGGCCCAACTTACTGATATTCTTGATGGTCTGAAAGAGAAGCCAGATGTTGGAACATTATTGCAGGTGCACTTCATACAGCCTTCCTTTTTCCGAAGATTTCATTTCTGAAAAAGTAATCGTAGGGATTATGTACTCTATAGGTCGCTTTATAACAATATGAACCTTTTCCATAGTAGCACATGGGATATTTCATGTTAAGAATGAAGATTTGCAAGCAAAGCTACCCAAATACATTTGTCTTTGTGCATGCAGTCAAGAGTACCCATTTGTTTTTTATGCTCTATTCTCAAAAATGGGATTTTAATCTGGTTTGGAACAGGATAGAAGATATTATAAATTGTGAACTTGTACAACTTTGTACAACTCCCACATATGAAAACCAATATGTTTATATTGGTCTTTGGTGGTTTGTGTGGTCCAAATTACATAAGAATTATCTCCCACAAACAAATATTCTGAACAAGTATTTGAAGCTAAAACCTTTCTTGAAATTTCTTACTTGTTACATGGGTTGCAAGGGTGCAAGGATACGTAGGCTTTGAATACACGACATGTTGTGCAGAACCCAAAACTTCAGTACACGGGTGTGAGGGTGCAAATGGTTAAAAAAATACAATTATATATACACATTCTATATCCATGCATTAAAAGTCATGGATCCATGCTTCTAAAAACTTTAGAATCAAATTTGTTTTCTGTTCTCTCTTTTATTTTTAAAATTATATATGTTAAAAAATACATATACACATTCTATATCCATGCATTAAAGGTCATGGATTCATGCTTTTAAAAAACTTTAGAATCAAATTTGTTTTCTGTTCTCTCTTTTATTATAGTTATTCTCATTTATTTTGTATATGTGAAACACCCATCACATGGGCCATAGGGAGACTCAGGTGCTTATCAGAAGCACCATACAAGTATAATACACATTCTATATCCATGCATTAAAAGTCATGGATCCATGCTTTTAAAAAACTTTAGAATCAAATTTGTTTTCTGTTCTCTCTTTTATTTTTAAAGTGTATATATATATATTAAAAATATACTAGTGTATATACACATTCTATATCCATGCATTAAAAGTCATGGATCCATGCTTTTAGAAAACTTTAGAATCAAATTTGTTTTCTGTTCTCTCTTTTATTATAGTTAATTTAATTCTCATTTATTTTGTATATGTGAAACGGCCATCACATGGGCCATAGGGAGGCTCAGGTGCTTGTCAGAAGCACCAAGCTTGCCCAAATGCACCGTGTGCACCATGTTGCAAACTGATGCATTTAGGTGTGTTATGAGGTGCATCATTGTACAATGTGAGTATGACATATGTGTGCGTTGCAAGTGCATCCCAAGAGTTGTTATGCACCTACACGACAATTATGAGAACACTAGTATAGATCATGGGATTCACTTGGATGAAGTTCTGCACAAAAGGCTTAAGGGATTTACAAAGCTTCTTTGATAGTTTTGTATCAAAAAGGTCTTTCAAAAGTCTAACCAGTTGCTCAAGGTGATCAAAGGAAGATACTATAGCTAGGAGTTTTAATTACTTGTCATCTGCATTAAGTTAATATAGAAGGCTGCTCTCCAATGAGGAACGAATCTCATGTATATGTTGAAAGAATTATTCGTACTAGATGTTTGTGCAATTTCTATGCTTGTAGATAAGTTTTTTAATATAAGGACAATGTTTGTATGTTGTGTGTGATCTTGTTTGTGTTAAATATTTTTAAGAGAGACCTTATTATTTGGTTAACAATTTAGACTTTTGGCATCATTGTGATTTTGTCCTGAAATCATCCATGCAAAGTCATCACATGTAATGTATGCAATTGTTTGTATTCAAAAGCATACAGAGAGGGAAAAAAGAAAAAATGAAAAGGAAGAAATAGGCTTGATAGTGGATTCAAGATGTTAAGGAATAGGACATAAATGCTGCTTCATATATGGTCTAGGAGTTAGGCATGATGGGGCTGTCACTGATGACTAAGAGAGTTCTAGTCAGCACATTCCATGGAGAGTATTGCAGGTTGAAAACAAGCAGAATGAAGGGTGTGACCTAAGTAAAGGAATCGATAGTTAGCGAGGACAGTATGATTTGTAAAATAAACAAGTCCTTTGAACTTGGTGCCGTTGAAGTTTGGCTTTAAAATTGGATTACTTGAAAGGTTAAAGTAGGAAAAACATCCATATGTGTGGAAAGTACATCACAAAGCACCAGATATGCAAAAAATTCAACTGAACATGTAACAATACAAGCAAATTCCATGATAGATGAATTTCAAAAATATTTTTCTCCCTTGAGTGGGAATGAGCTTGATTCTAGTCCATGGTAACCAAGTAAGATCAAGAGGTTCACAAACAGGTAGAAATACCATGCTACTATTTAGATAATAGATACGATTCATATGGAAAGTGATCTGGACAAAACGAATGATAATGAGGAAGAGAATGGAAACCCAGTACAATGTAAGAAGAAGAAATTGCAATGGGAACAAGGATATTTGACATTCAGATCTCAGATATCTGGAGCTCAAACTTCAGTCCTTTAGCATTGTGGGCTATGCCTTCTCATCCTATCACTTCAATCATGTGCTATGACTTTGTTGCTATGGCTGAAGGGGCAAGAAACAGATTGTTGCATATGCTGCGGAAGTTAATGGAGTCATAAAATTATCCTAGGAAACGACTTTGATTTCTTTGAACAAAACATTAGAAAAATTCCAGCCCACTAATATTCATATTTTTTAAATTCATACAAGATTGTGGCTAATAGCATGTGCAACCAATACTGGTATATATTGTTATTCACACAAGATTGTGGCCACAATGTGTGAAGCCAATACTCATATATCATGCTATCCATTCATGAGGAGCACATACAACCAATTCTCATCATAGCCTGATTTATTACAGTTTATATATTAGATTGTACAACTATGTTCCATGGTGATGCATCCTGTGTTTTGGGGGGCGTCTTGGAGACGTGTCTTGACATCCCAAAAAGCTGTCCTATTATCCGGGAAACACATCCCTTGGTCCTAGAAATGTATCATGTCATCTCATGCTAACCCCTTTCTAGAATCTTCATGGAACATAGTTGTACAAAGTTCCATAGATTTTTCAAGAAATGGTGGAAGAAATAGATTGCTGCATATGTCACAGAAGCTAATAGAATCACAAACTTAGCCTAGGAAACAAGTTTGATTTCTTTTAAGAAAACTTTTTAAATTTCCAGCAGGCTAATGGTCATATAATTTTCAAATTCATACAATATTGAATATTGTGGCCAATAACACGTGCAACCAATATTCATATTCATTGCTATATATACAAGATTGCAGTCAACAGCATGTGCAACCAACACCCATATATCATTCTATCCATACATGCTGAGCATGTACAACCAATATCCATCACAGCCTGCTTTATCAGAGTGGGTAGATTAAATTTTACAAAGTTCCAGAGATTTTTCAAGAAATGGAGGAAGAAACAGATTGTTGCACAGGCTATGGAAGTTAATGGAATCATAAATTTAGCCTAGGAAACAAATTTAAATTTCTTCTAAGAAAGTTTAGAAATTTCTAGCAAGCTAATAGTCATATACTTATCAAATTCTTCCAAGATTGTGTCCAATAGTATGTGTAACCAATACACATATATTACTACAAGATTGCAACCAACAGCACGTGCAACCAATACTCACATATCATGCTATACATACATGCTAAGCATGTGCAACCAATATCCATCACAGCCTGATTTATAACAGTTTGTGGATTAGATTGTACAAAGTTCCCAAGATGTTTGAAGAAAAAGCAGGTGAGATTTTTGAGTTTTGTCCCCAAGGTCTGTATGGCCTGCAGCCCTTGGTAGGCTTGATCAAGGTGGCAGTCCAAAACAAGGACCTGATTGAAAAGTCCAAAGCTAATGGATCTGGATCCATATCAACCTGTCAACCAAGGATGGATGAGGTGTTAAAGTAGCAATATGCAGAGCCTCTGGTGGTTGTTTTTGCTTGGTGGAAGATACCTTCATCATGATGAAGTGAAGAAATTGACTAAACAGCCAAAACCATATCCTCTGTTGGCCTCATCTCTATTGGAATTCTTTGTGCATTGAAACTTCCTGTATCCGAATAGGGCTGAACCATTGAGGAAGACTTCTGACAACCAAGCTGAGCTTTCAACTACATATTACAACATCATGGGAATAAGGAGAAGGTGAAGAATATATCCAAAAAAGAGGGTATGGGAAGACAATTTTTTGTATTTGTTCAAATTGGAGATAGTCATAAAACAGACTCCCATTAGAAACTGAGACATGTCTCTAACACTCTTTTTTTGAGTCTTGTTTGGTGCACTTTATGCCAAATAATGATGGTTGGATGACATAGTAGTGCTGCTCTTTAACAGTGTACATAAATTCTTACTGTGCTATTTGTGTCCAAATGTTCCTCCTAAAACAGTTAACTGATAATACTCTTTCAGACCAGACATGATAA
Organism: Wollemia nobilis; assembly: GCA_028583015.1. NCBI lineage: Eukaryota > Viridiplantae > Streptophyta > Pinopsida > Araucariales > Araucariaceae > Wollemia > Wollemia nobilis. Next base: position 2,914,965 of record JAQPPZ010002072.1, on the reverse strand, counting down.
CTTGAGGTTATTGTCCATATTTTTTTTGTACAAGTTGTTACCATGGGCCACCTGGCTCTGCATTTGTATACATCAGGTTAAATGGCATAAGTATTAGGTGACTGGTGTCCACAGTGAATCTGGATGGCTGTCATGATGAATTGGTGACAGCTTTGAAAGTTCAAGCCATATGAATGCTGAGGGTAATGTTGTGCATGTCAGTTCTGTAATTGGGTTGAATGAAAAATAGTAGGAAACCACAAAATCTGGTGCATGAAAGTATGTCTCCTTTTATGAAATTTTGAAGTGACCACTTAAGCTTGTTTTAAGAAAGGAGAATTACAAGGCTGTTGTCTTGCCCTTTTGGCAAGTAGAATGGCTGGCCAATTTGTTTTCAAAATGTGAATGGTATCTTTGAGGGATGTGATTCAAATTCCCAAGGGATTGCACATATAATACAATTCTTTATAGAATTAGAGATTGTATAATTATTGGGGAAAATCTTTGTTCATTTAAGAGAGTAACTCTAAACTTATTCTTTTCAAAAATTTTACAGCTTAATTTTATTTATTTATTTTTGTCATTGTCTTAATAAAGATTCTTTCTAAATATTATGGAAATGCAGGCAGTACAAAGAACCCTTGAATTTGAGGAAGATTTAGCCAGAAGGTTTGGAGAGGTCCCTTCTCTTCATAAGGATGGTGAAAGTGACACTGAAGAGTTGGAGGATGATTTAGAAAGTGATAAACAGAATGTATCAGAGATTAGGAAGAAGTACGAAAAGCGGCGTGCAGCACGAGTTGGGACAGGAACACAACCGAATCGTGTATGGATTCATGCTTACTTTAGAAGTAATGTTTCATTCTTCAGTCCATCTTTCAGATGTAAAGGTTCTGATTGATTTCTGGAACTCCTATGTGATAGGGGAGTGAAGAAGCAAAAGAACTACCTGCTGCTGGAGCTGGGGCAAGTAGCAAATTATTTCGATCAGCTTTTTCCAGTGTTTTATATTTGTTTGTTTTTATTAACTCAATACCATTCATCAAGTCAGAATATGTTGTAACAAATTCATATATATCATAAATATGCAGTTCAATTTTCGTGGAATAATTTCATCTTGCTTTGAACCACATTTGACTGTTTACGTTGAACTGGAGGAGAAGACTTTGATGGAAAGTCTTGAAAAACTTGTCCAGGTTGGTTGCTTTCTAAGAAAACATTATTCTACTGAAGACGATCTGATTTTGCATTGAATTTTTAAACACCTTACCAGTATTCATCTTATGTGGTCACTTCTATTTGAAACGTCTTCTTATAGGAGGAGACATGGGAGGCAGAGGAGGGGAGTCAGACTAATATTCTGTCAAGTAGCACACAGGTCTTTGTTAATACTTTTCTTCTCTTAAGAAAAATATATTTTCTTCAAGATTGTTGTGGATGACTTCCAGTTTCTATTTTTTTATGATCTTGAATTGCTCGTTCTGTGGACAGGACATTGTTTTAGAGTTCAATAGAAACGAATGCAATTATTTGTCATTATAAAACCCCATTTTGTTTCTTAAGAGACAGAAATATTGTCATATTGTTGGCTGGGTTTCTTACTTGTATATGTTTGCCCAATGTGTAAATAATATATATGCATGCTTGCCTAACATGTAGAATCTTCACTGAACAGAAAGATGTTTTTGCTTAGAATTTTGGTATCTGAAAGAACTCCCACTTCTTGTTTCCATAGCCACTACCAGTCTGGAAAGATCTTATAAAATGAATCTCAAATATGCCTAAAATTTAGGTGCTAAAATGAAAATGATTTGGATGCAGGCATTATATTGAAGATTGGCACTAGTGATAATGTTTTTGGGCCATTTCTTCTCTAATACTGCTCAGATTAGCTATTTCTGCCCCTCTTTACCCGCTAAAACAAACTTCAGCATCTGATGGTTGTCGGGCATTGTCATTTGGAGTTAAAATCTAACATATATTGGAATCCGAATTTTTGTTCAAGGTTGCTCATGGAAAAATCAATTTTTTTTTTCCTGGGGTGGTACTCAGATTTGCTTTGGAAGCCATGCTTTGCCACAAAAGCAATTATTTTGCATCTGATGGTGTACTATTGCAAAACTCTGGTGCCTCTTACTCTCAATATTTTATTGAGGCATATTTGATCTAATTACCATATCGGCAGTATGTTGGATTTTATTTTATGATGCCTATAGCCTCTTGTTTTTGCCATGGTGTTCATCACCTAGATTATTTTGACTAAGTCTGTTGTTTGTTGATTTACTTGATTCAACTTTAAAATTAGTTAATTTACATCTAGTAGTTGTGGAGGTAGGTGTTAATTTCACCTTGGGTTTTGGTATTTTCAATTTCATTTTCCCACCCATGGTGAAAACCCTCATTTATTGTCTTGAATTAAAATTTTTGACTTTATCAAAGAAAACTTGGTTTTAGTCACATAAACATTGAACCTCCTCATCTTGGTGTGGTAAGTGTTTTTAATTAGCTTGCGGTTATTGCAAGACAGATATTTCACATCAAATCCTTGATTTAACTATTGGATCATTTTTCTACTTCAATTTAGCCAAAACTTGGACTACTATTTAATTTTGGATGCAAACAAGTTCATCTTTTATCTGTCTTCCAATTTAGGTTCCTCCTTTTCCTATTCTCAACCATAGATCTTCATAGCCTGTGCCTCTTCAAGTCTTAGGTCTTAGGTCTACATATTTTTTTTATTTAAAAGCGAAAAACCCCTTTGCGGGGCCGCCTTGGTCTGAGAGACCACGAACAGGGGGTTCTACACCATCAAAGTCACCCGGGAGTCGCACCTGACCCTGCCCGTACCAACATTATCAATTGGATTTTGGATACCCAATTCAGCTTTTTGGTAGGGTGGAGATTTGAACCTGGGACCTCCCTTGGAGGATTGCCCTCTCCTCTCCAACTCACCTACAACACCTGGGTGGGTCTACATATTTTGGGTTACACCTTTTTGGTATCTATATGTGCTTCCTTTTGCATTTTTGGGTGTAATTTGTCCATTAGGTCACACCCTTTTGTATCTCATGGCCAATAGATGCCACTGGGATGCTGGGAAGAAGTTGGGTGGGTGTTAGGTTTGTGCCAATCTTATGCTTGTTAAAATAAGTACTGAAAATTTAAAGAAAATATTGGCTGAAGACCTTGAGGGGTATATGATACAAGCCCTACAACATTTCTTGTCTCAAACCAAAAATTGAACCAAATGTTCCCAGGTCTGACTTGAATGCCACTTGTAAGGGACCAGTAGATCTCTTATACGAAATTCATTGAATATTCAACATGTTAAAAGAGATATGGATGGATGGATTCCATATACATCAAATTATAAATGGATATATACAATATCAAACAGGTATAATTTAGGACTCATAACCACTCCAAGATACCCTTTAATAAATAATTTTATAATAGTTTTATTATTATAAGGCAGATAATGTATATTATGACAGTGTGTGCTTTCAATATAAAGTGATAAAATGAGGTAGGGACTGGGTTCCTATATTCCAGGCGAAATGTGTTGTATGGCTGTTTTGTTAGTTGTGTGCAGTAGAACAGTCACACAGTTATATCTTTCAATTAGTTTTTATATTCATCACACTTAGGCACAGAATTTAAGACGATTCAAGTAAAACTTTGAGAATAAACATTAAAACGAGATTAAAGCAAAGTAAGTATGTAGGGCTTAGTTGCATTCACGATACCTTTCTAGAATGGGATGTGCATTTTGGGAAAAGGTATTGTGTGTTCAATTTTTTCATTTAATAAATGGTGGTGCTTCCCTAAATGCGAGTCAATTGATTTTCGTGAATATATTTCTTATAAGTAGGATTTAGGTTGAATTTAAGACAATTCAAGTAAAACTTTGAGAATAAACATTAGAACAAGATTAAAACAAAGCAAGTATGTAGGGCTTAATTGCATTCACAATACCTTTCTAGAATGGGATGTGCATTTTGGGAAAAGGTATTGTGTTCAAATTTTTCATTTAACAAATGGTGGTGCTTCCCTAAATGTCAGTCAATTGATTTTTGTGAATATATTTCTGATAAGTAGGATTTAGGCTGCCCTTTTAATTATGGGATATGTAGAACTGAGGGAGTAGTGGGCATAGCTACCACAACTCTTTCTTGTACGTGCTTGTAGTCTGTCTTTGCTGTATAAGAGCCATGCTGCATTTTTGTATATATAATTTTTTGTAGTTAGTTATATGGGATTAAAACAGGCCCCACCTATATTACATCATGACCACATAGTGGTATTACAACAACATTTTGGCAAATACGCATATATTGTTTGGCTAGATTTGAACCCTGATCTCAGCCTTGACAGTCGATGTATTTAACCACTTGAGCTCCCACCTTTGTTTAAAATGTTATGGTTCACCCATGGGATTGGAATCTTGGTCTACAATGTGAAACTCTTTATTCTTCACCACTTGGCCCAAACTCCATTGGCTGCATTTTTGTATATTTGTATATTCACTTTTTGTGGGTTTTTATATAAATTATGCAGGTATTTCTGATAATAAAGAGAAGTTTAAAGAGGTGCAGTGCTCTAACAAAGAACCAGACATTATTCAATTTATTTAAGGTGAGATATATTCAGTAAAATGTTATTTTAAAAATGTGTTTGTTTTGCTCCCCTTTAAATGCTTATAGATGGCACAGGCAATTTGACTTTTATATTTTCTGAAATTTTAAATATCTCTAGTTGACATTAATTTGTTCTGATAGCATGTAAAACTATTCAAATGCATTTAGCAATTAATATTCTGTCTTTCATACATGTTTTTACAGTTCTTAGGACTAAGATGATAACCAAGTCAAACAGTTCATAATAACAGCTAACCATAAATCTTGGATTCAATTCTTAATCTTCAACAACAATTTCCAACACGCTTACTGTGTTCAGCATGATAGGAGACGAGGGGTCTTCATATTCTAAAAGAGTATATGCCTGATTCATGTTACATTTTTCACTTAAAGAAAATAACCTGGCAATTGTTTTTCATCTTTTAATTTCCATCCGTCTTTTGCTACTGGTATTGCTAGACAAGGGACCTTCTCTAAAGGATGTGAGAATTTTGTCTTATGCAGACGTTTTCATATGTAATTCTTTTTTAACTCTTAATGTGGAAGTGCACTTTTCATGTCACAAGAACATTTTGAATTTTACCTAGAATTCATGCCTAATGCATTAATGTTGCATTCCTCATCTTGATTGCATGAACTTCCTTTTAGCAGGGAATCTAGGCAAGCAATAGATCTTTTGTGTTGGGGTTTGAAGGTTAGGGTGTATGGAAATTAGTTTTAAGGATTTTTCTTTGAGGGTGAGATAATCTCAGTCCTCAAGGAAGATGTTCATAAGAGTTGTGTTCACACCACTTGGATCTTATGCTCTGAAGTACTGACAAACTTATTTTGGCTTATTACATGGCACCTAAATAGGTGCCAGCCATTGTTTTTATGGCCTTATAAATGCCCAATCTCAGGATAGAAAGGCGATTGCCTTGACCTATGTATGGCATCATGACATCACAAAAAATAAGTGGACAAATTCATTGAAGACTGATCGAGCACCTTCCAGAGAATTAATTGGGATGTTTGATAAAGAAAATGCATGGTGTTATGAATCTCCACAATAACCAAACCAAATATGCTGAATATGTGCAAGCAGCACTAACGAGAATAAATATCTCAACATTAACATCTAGACTAATTTGAGATGGTTTGATCTCCTAACCTCCTTCAAACACATCATCTACTTGTAAGACAATCTAAGATAGTCCTACAAGGATTCTATTTCCCTTATGCTGGAACTATAGAAAAGGCTACTTTTTTGCATTTTGCCCCTTCACACACATATAAAGAAAAAAGAAGAAAGCAGGAATTAACGGTTTTATTAATGAAGTCTCCATCCTACACTCTTACATGTCTTTTATGTCTTTTAGTTTCTAGGTATAGTTACCTCACCAACCTAACTACTACTAAGAACTAACATTTAATTACCCAGTAACATTAAATACTGACAGTAAATTGTAGATATGATAATATATAATAGATGTTACTGATATTCTGACATCCTTCATCAACACTATTCATGTGTTTTTAACACCCTCTTAACACAATCTTGTAATTATACCAGTGTTTCTGTTTCTTCTATTTACTAGCAACCTTTTTGCTGGGTTTATAAGGTCTTTCAAAGAATACTTCGAGCATATGCCGGAAAGCTTTCTGCAAGGTTGCCTAGAGGAGGAACTGGAATTGTTGCAACTGCCACTGGTACAGATCAAATAAAGGTATCCTTTGAGATTTCAAATTTTTTAATTTAATAATTTCTCTTTTTGTCTTTATAGTGTTGTCTCTCATGGGCTATGGCATTTCTGTATTGAAAAATATGAATTGAAAAGTTATTCATCTTCTTATATTTGACGCTTTTATTGCACAGACTTCAGACAGGGATGAGAGGGTGATATGCTACATAGTTAACACAGCCGAATACTGTCATGAAACAGTAAGCTAAACTGTTGGACCCTGGCTTCTTATATTGTGCTGTGTATTTAAAATTTTATGTATAACCTAAATGCATATCTTGACTGGCTCATTCTTTGTGTGCTCTTTTTATTCATGATTTCCTAGAACTTCCAAATTCTACAGGGCTTATTCTTCAGCGTCAGCATATTAGGCATATGGTGCATAGATATCTGTAAATTTGATGACTATTACTTTCTCTTAAGCATCAAAGAATAGTCATTCACAGAGACCATAAGTGGCTTTTATGTATAATACTTTTACTTTTTAAATTAAACATGTATTCTTTATTTGAGAATGTTATTTTTATAGTACATATCATGGAAATCTTAATTGTATCTCTGTAAGCCTGTGGCTTTTTATTTTGAACCATTCTCCGAAAGTCCAAGCAATCGAATTGAATATGCACTTAGTTTTTTGAATTTATGTTTTTTGCCACTATTCCATAAATTATCTTTCTATGAGTGAACTAAATTCATCACTGAACACACGGCTGTAATTCAACATTTGAATTTCAAAATAAGAAAAGTTTTCATAACTGCTTAATTAATCGATACTCTCAAGTACTGTAATGGAGTTGAAAGAAATATGCAAACAAGAATAGAAGAGCACATTTGGACAATTTGACATGCTGTTAGCATGGAGAAAACCCTTTAGACAAAAAAAAACTCTATTACTAAGGATGATTATTCTTTGTTCTTGCACCAAAATGGCCTTTACAAAGTATACATACTGAAGTTGCTCTCCCATGAAGCTTGGAATCTCTCTCCTTCTGCTGCTCACAGAACCCATCTCTTCTTGTACTGAATATGCTTGAAATTGACCAAAAGGACCTCTAATCCTTTGGAAAGGATGAATTTAATACTTTCGGTATGTCTTCTCTTTGTTTGTCGCCTTGTTACTTTCATGTCAATTACCTTTGGAGATGACTCAACTTTTCTGGCCACGTTTGGACTTGTTTGATCTCTTGTTTAACATGTCAGATGGCATTTTTGGGGCTAAAGTATAACATATAGATGCTGTGCCACTATCTTCTGCAGATGATATAATTGTAGGTTTGTTATTGTTCTTGAGGTTTTCATGGACTGGTCTTTGTTTGTTCGAGTTTTCAGTCTTACTTGTTCTTTGTCCAAAACCTTGTAGAAATTTTCCAGATTGAGTGGAATGATTCTTGATGATGTTTTATACCTGCTAGTGATCCATTTTGGATCATACCTCCCAATGAGAAGATTTTGGCCCAACATAAACTTAGTGGTGTAAAATATGAGGAAATGATTCGTAGTATCTTACACCTTTGTCCTGGGTACCATTTTTGTCTTGCCTGGTAGTTGTCCCTTTAGACAAATTCACCAATGCTCTTGCTCACTCCTGCATGTGGTTTTGCAGTTATGCTCTTCTTTTGTGACAAAATCTCCTCTACTGACTTCTGTTAGGAATCAGGTGCAATCTTCTATGGAAGGAAAATATGTTGTTCCTCTCTGTCATCCAACATGGATAGGCCAAACAGTTGCAAGTTCTCCACATTTAAAACCGAGTACATTTGCATGCAGGGAGGAAAATTCAATCTGAATACATTGTTACCTACTTGTTCTATTATGAAAGGGCCATACCATACCTGCTTAAGCTTCTTGCTTTGCCTACTCCCGCATGTTGTATTTCTCTTCTTTTGTGACAAAGTCCCTTCTTCCAACTTCTCTTAGGAATCAGGTGCAGTCTTCTATGGAAGGTAATATTTTGTTCCTCTCTTTGTCATCCAACATGGATGGCTCAAAGCTTTGCAAATTCTCCATACTTAAAACTGAGTACATTTGCATGTGTGGAGACATATTCAATCTGAATACATTGATGCCTATTTGTTATATTTCGAAAGGACCATTTTTTACCTGCTTAAGCTTCTTCTTTTTGCATGGAATTAGTAAGCACATCTTGTTAATGTGATCAATCACAACCAAAAAATTGTCATTACCTTCTCATGTTCTAGGCAACATAACTATGAAATCCATACAGACTTTCCCATGGTTGCCTTGGCACCAGTAGTTGTGTACAATGTCAAGTTTCTATTGTGTTGCTTGCTCGAGCTATACATGATGCACCCCCAAATCTCATTTTTGAGGGTAGTAGTGAATTGTCCCTTTGAATCATGCTCCTTTGCACCTTGCAATTGCTGATCTACATCCCCATAGTCAGCATATTGCTCATACTTTTCTGTATGCACCTCATGGATGAAAGGTTCAAACTGCATTTATGGTGCTCATAACTGAAATCTTTGATGAAGGAAGCTCAGCAAAGCCTATTTGCTACCCTCTTTGTAGTGTCTACTGCCTTCCTTCTACTCTATTATTAAGAAAAATTAATAAAAAATTATATCATGGATGCTATTGTTGTAGAGGTTGATGATTCATGTGGGTCATTGTGTCCTTCTCCATCAAGTAATACTTATATTTGTTCATCATGTGCACTAGCACATACAACTCCTTGTATGTTGAGAAGTTTAGGACTGCCCCACTAAACCATGAAAAATGATAGCACACTGGTTTTATTTGCTGTAACATCCCTCATTGCATATCCCAATGCATTCATTTCCATCTCAATGGATAGCTGCAAATTAGTCAAAACAAAATATGGAGCATTTCTAATTCCACACATGAATTCATCTAATACATATTGTTGATTTTTACTCCAACGAAAGGACCTACCACGTGTTAGAGCATGTAATGGAGATGCAGTTTTGGAAAAAAAATGCAATAAACTTTTGATGATTTTTAACAATGCCCACTTGCTTACTGTAGTGACATTTGGATATTTTGATCACTTGAAAATAGCCTCAGTCTTTGTCAAATCCATCCTCAGCTTGGCTTCTCCAATTTCATAGTCTAAATAGACCAATGATTGCTTTGGAACTTCACATTTCTTCATGGTGAGTGGGAATTGGTCCCTTTTCAAAGTTTCCAGTACTTGATGCAAATGATGTAGATGTTATTGCTATATATATTAATATCATCAGAGTACACTATCACACACAAGAATTGGTGAACACGAGAATCACATTATTCATCAAACTCATAAAACTGTTGGAGCCTCCAATAATTTATGAGCTTGCCAGAATTATTGTCAATTTATGAACTTGTCCTCTTCATTCCTTCTAGGATAGATTTGTGCTTTGATCAACTCCTAGAAGGTTTCCCATTTTTGTCACAAGTAGATCCTTATTTAACCTCCATGCATCCATATATCTCTCCTGTCATATTAAAGCATGGTTGGGCAGCTTCAAGAAACCGAACTAGATCTTTTGTTCATAATTGAAACCATGAATCTTGAAGTAAACCTCAAGTTGCCTAAGCCAAACATTGAAGTTCTCTTTCATCAACTTGTCACTCAACACTCTTGTCTCCACTTTTAAGGGTGGTTGTGGGGCTACACAACAATTTCTTCTTCAGGCCGTGGGGCTGCATTAACATTAAACTTTGGCAAGCTTTGCAGTCAGGACTTTGCAAAGGAGATGTATCTATCTCAGTTGTGAAATGCCAATGTTTCCAGTTGCACTTGTAGGTTATGCCTACTGACTGCATTATTAAAACCACATTCCTTTACGGATCTGAAATTTGGGGCTCAAGTCTAGGATGCACTGACTGTGCTTGCATTGAAAGGGTCCAGACTATTCTGTTCCAATGGTCCATCCAGTGTATTGTCTAGGCTGCCTTTGGCATGCATCCTCTTCACCTTAAGAGCATCTTCAGAATAATTTTTCACCTTCATTGCCTTATATGCATTGGTGACTGCACATCAGATTGAGAGACGTACCTGTATTTAGTACTGTGTTCCTTAGAATGGATTGCTTCAAGGGACACTTCTCGTCATCATTGGTACTTATACTCATAAGCTAGTTCACTTCTTCAGATAGTTGGCATCTGTATAGATTGACTACCTCCATTCAGTTGCTCTTTTGAATGCCCCTGCCCACCTTCTTGACAACAGGGTGATTAACAAAGCAGTCAGAGATGACTAATATTGACAATATATTCAGATCGCTTAGATCGCTTTGCCCCATCCTCTTAGTCCCAAGGTGGCTTTCTACGTGGAACATTTTATGAAGATTGAAGATGGCATTGTCACTAATTGTGATTGTATCTAGTGACATTGGGCAGACAGGCTTGAGATCCTTCTTGGTTAGCTCAATGCCTAGTGAGTAGCGAAAATTGACAAAAATTGGCGATTTTTGTCAAGTCCGAGTCTGAGTCGGTTTTGTTGAGTCACTCGGGCTCAGGACTTGGTTTTTTGAAAAATTCGGCGATTTTTCAAAAAAACACCGAGTCACTCGAGACTTGTGATTTTTTCAAAATATTGCCGAGTCCTGATCAAAAAATTGGTTGAGGTGGGACAGGTTGGGGAAATGTGATAAAAAGTTGAATTGGGACTCCCCTTCAAAAATTCCTTTCTGTAAAATTCAGTTCAGATAGTGAAGGTATCAATGGTTTTGTCATTGAGGTTTCAGGGTGCTGCCCCTTGACCTTGCAAGAAGCGTTGCCTCTCAACCCCGTAAGAGGCACTACCCCTTGACCTTGCAAGGGGCCTCGCCCCATTGAACTTTGACATAGGTGACGATGGGCATTGCCTGTCATGTTGGTCATGAAGGTCATGTTGATCAAGTTGATGATACGACTGATTGGAGAAAGTGGAGTGAGCAATCAGAGAACAATGTGTTGTGGGCAGCAGTTTGAAGTGATGCCAGTTGCAAAAGATGTTTGGAATAGGAGAGAGTAGAGAGGAGCAGCAACAACAAGAGCCTCTCTTTTCAATGGATGATTTTGAAAGTATAGCGGAGTTAGCAGCAAAGGCACAGGAAGAGGCACGGGCATAGGCACAAAGAGAGAGGACTAGAGCTTTTGCTAGGGCAAAGGGCAAAGGCATTGCAAGACACTAGATAGTGGGCCTATTGAGGCATTTTGACACATTTTGTAATTTGTACCTTTTTTATATCATAAGCAATACAAGAATATTTGAATTTTGGAGGCATTAAAATTTCTTTAATTGAAGTGTGTTTTGTCACTTTCATGTGTAGTTTAAACTTGTATCACTTATAGTATTAATTTTGGATTTGTATAATGTTAATTAATTGTGATATGCATGATTTTTTTTTCCAATGAAAAATTGCATTTTCTTTAGTTCATTTTTTAGCCAAGTTTTTGCTGAGTCCCAAGTTTTTCGAGTCCCTTGCCTTGGCGAGTCCGAGCTGAGTCTGAGTTTCTCATCTATGGTCCAATCCTATTAGTGGCAAGTGGAGACAGACCACCATATTCCTCAAAAGGATAGGGTTTGCCACCTTTTCTCTCTTTGGGTGGTCGAGATTGATGAGCACTTCATTTTCCGATGTCCTATCTATTACAAGATATAAGGGAGGTACCATTTCTTGTATAGAGATGCAAGCGGATTCCTTGCCAGATCTTTATGTTATCTTGATGATAGATGCTTGGTTTTACATCTTCTAGAGGTTATCATTCTTCAACATCAGGTATTATAGGAGAAACTGACTACCATTCAGTTAATCATCTCATTTTTTTCATCCCATCTTTGCTTTCAGGAGCAGTAAGTGTTTATTTGAGGCTACAAATTTCTAGAATGATAATCTCAGATATATGCAGTCATGTCTGCATACGATAGTTGCTGTTAGGGCTATGATTCCTTCTTCTTTTGGCTTGTGGTTGGATGGGACCATGGTTCATCGGCATTGGGTATCAATCACTCCTTATTAAACCAGGCGATGCAGACAAATGTATCTTAACAGTTTCTTGGCTTCGCCTATTGGTTCCTCGGTTATGAATATTAGGAGAATTTTGAGGGTTCAGATTCTATGCCTTTCCAGGATTATCCAACTAGGCCCCCTTTGTCTTGGCTATCCTTTTGGAAGCATCATCAGATACAGTGTTGGCTTATTTAGTATGGTTGATGAAGATAACAAATCTGCTTCTATGTTGCACTTCATTACAATTTTAGGTTGGCTTTTGGATCCACTTGGTCTCTTCTTCCTTGGTTAGTGGTTCCTCCATTTCTCCGTTATTAACAACATTTTAGGATTCGCCCTTTTGTGGCCCCAATCCACGATGCTGAGATCTGTGTTGTATGTTAATATAATTCTAGTTTTCTTTTGTTTATTTATTCTAGTGTAGATTTTTTTTTTTTTTTTGGTATTGATAAAAAAAGAGGGTTGAAGGGCCCCGACCCTTTACAAAGAGCTCAAAAGATGTACAGGAAAAAAACAAGAGAAGATCAGACAAATGCAAGATAGCCCTATCTTAGTAAAACAAACAAACCTTGGCCAGTGTAGTTTGTTTCTGTCAAGTACTTTATTTGTTTGCTACAGTGCATTGTAACAGATTTTCGTTTTCGCCCGCCTTCTCCAGTGACTTCCATTGGCCTATTTTGGTCTCAGTGGGCATTAATAGAATTATCTTATCTTTGTTATATTACCTTTCTTTTTTGTCAAAGTAGCTGTTCAAAAGGGATACCAAGCTCCCTTTCTTCTTTGTCGAAGTAGCTGTTCAATAGACCTCACAACTACAAGATCAGCTCGTATTAGGCTATGCTAATAACTATGGCTTCCAGGTTTGCTGTGCCTTATGTGCATCTTCTCTATGTGAATCCACTATAGAAACCTGGGCACTTCACCTTTTAGAATCAACATTGGGCTCAAAAAGCCTATGCTTCTTAATTACTAGATTTATTATCACAAGATGAAGAATTAGTTATAGAAATGAAGCAACCCCAAGTCTTCCAACATATGCTTTATACAAATCAAACTTGAAATCTCTACTCAGTGAGAAGAATAGAAAAGCCGGTACAAAAGGATTGATTCGCAAAACACTTTTTTTTTTGAGTCAAATGGAATGCTAAGACATAAATGTAGCAGACTATCCAAGATAAGTTTTTTTTATGGGGTTAACGATTTTATGAGAATGTGTCCAAGATTCAGTCATCACAAATTATATGAGGGTATGCAGTCAAGCAGAAGATGATGTTTCATGTTCACTCAGGTTTTTGATCCAAATGATTTCCTCAGCTTGAAAGTCATTAACGTATATTCTGTCATTACCATTTTCTATATTTTTCAGCTTGTAATGAAATCTTTGAATTTGACTTGTATGAAACAAGAAACTAAAAGAAGCATTTGGGATGGTGAGATGAAAATTTGTTAAGGGTTGAGTTTATTTTGTGAAGTTAGATATTCTTAGCAGTGGATAAAAGATATGATACCTATACAGATAGAAACATTTTTTAAATGACACATTAGTATAGTTTTTGTCATCAAATGAAGAACATTTCTTTACAAGAACATTCATGTTATTACATTCTCATCATATTTTGTTAATTACATCATCGCCTACAGTGCTCTGCATGGAAGTGAAATCATATATAAAGGTTACACATGTTGGTCCATCCTTAGTTGCCTTGGAATTGTAGAAGTATGAGTTGTATGGTTTATGATATGCATATTTAAGACTAATTTTCTTTTCTTTCCCTATGCATTAATTCTAGGAATGAAGTCCTATTAGGAGGCATGGATATATTTGATTGCTATTGTGAATACAATATTTGGCATTATGCGGTGTATTATGAATATTGACTCTGAAGCCACTGAAGTTTCATATAGTGGATATGAAAAGGTGCCATATCATTATTGCTGCTTATTGTTTACTTCGCAATACAGGCAGGTCAGTTGGCTGAAAACATTGCAAAGATTATTGACAGTCAGTTTACAGACAAGGTGGATATGTCAGAAGAGCAGGTACATTTATTCTTTTTAAATTTTGACGTATACATGCATATATCTATGTACTCTCAGATTGATTATAGAGAATTGGCCATCTCATTTTCTAAACTATGCAGGATGAGTTTTCAGCAGTTATAACCAGAGCATTGATGACATTAGTGCATGGATTGGAGACGAAACTTGAAACCGAATTGGCTGCAATGACAAGGGTTCCTTGGGCAGCTCTCGAGAGTGTGGGTGATCAATCAGAGTAAGAAAATCTTGCTACCTGCCAATGGGATGTAGGGAAGATTATTGCACATGGAATTTTGTTTAATCGAATTTAGATGACATGGAGTAAAATTTATGTTTAATTGTTACATTGGCAAGAATTTTGATTGATTGTATTCTTGACTTCTAGATGGAAGTGTGAAGTTAGGTTATTTCTTACGTTTTGTGTCATTTGTGTTGATTTCCAGATATGTGAATGGTATCAGCGCAATTTTGTCTAGCAGTGTCCCTGTTTTTGGAGGGCTTCTATCACCTGTTTATTTTCAATTTTTTCTTGATAAGGTATGTCAAGAGAAAAATCTATTATGTTGTGCAGCACAAGGTCTTCAGGTTTCTTATATACCAGAAAAACTGGTAGCTTGTAAGTAAAAGTTGCCAAAGTGATAGGAACCATCAAATTCTAATAAGGAATATTACCATGATTATCATGTTTGAGTTGTCCATTTCCAGTTCTTCAATTGTTAAGTTTCACATTAATATATGGGGATATGTATTTCTACTTTTATTGTTGGAAATGAACCATGGCTTAAACTTACTTTAGATGAGAATTTCTCAAATAAAGGATGAAACTGTAAAAATATTTAGTTCCTCATTTTATTTTTATATTATTTCTCTTTGAGCATGTAACCCTTCTATTTGTGGGCCTTCTCCTATTGCTCTTTCTCTGACAGGTGCTTTAGTTCCATAATCTCCTTTTTGGAGCTACATAGTATGCATCACTCAAGAGTACTTTATAAATGCTTTAAATGGCTTTTCATTCCTCCTACATTTTGGGTTTCTCTTCTTCAGGTATTCTTTCCATGGATATCTAACCTCAGCAAACTGTTTTCACAAAATTTCTAGCATCCTACAAGGCCTGAAAAGTCTTGAATTGCATTTGCATTTTGAAGTTGTCTGATTGCAATATCACCCTAATCCAAAGAATTGTTTATCCTGAAGACTCTTCATTTGCTTCAATCTCCTACCATTCTTCTGGATTCTGCACCATTTCTTGAGTCCCATCTATCAATTAAACTTAGAGGATGACTTAGGAGAAAAAAAAAAGAAAAAAGAAGGGAAAAACTTCCACTTGTCCCATTGCCAGTTTTCCAAAAGTCGCATAAATGTTTTCTTTGTTATTTCCATCTCAGCTGTTTCTGGTATATTTTTGATTCACCTCTCTGGAACTAACTTGTTGATAATCCTTTGTACATACTGGATGAGTTCCAACTAACTTCTTGATGAGCGGATCTAGTGCATAATGCTTAAAGTGTGAAGTGCTTTAGCCTCATGTAGCACACTTGAAATGATTGGTGCTACCACTACAAACATAAATGCCTTGAGATTGTTAATTTGTTTAGAATCTGTAGATTTTCCTCCATACGCAAATTTGCTCTCAATATCTGATTACTGTGATAGGTATATGCCTCCTAAATTAGGGTTGTGAACTTGTGTGAATAATGGCTTATTTATATATTAGAGTACATCACCTGGAAGGAGTCATGACTGTCAATCCAGACCCTATAATAATGTAATACAAAGTTATAAATGAAGGTAGGGGCTAGGTCTACAACATGTCCGCCATATTGAAAAGCTTTGATAGTGAAGCATCACTAAAAATCTTCAAACTGGGAATGAAAATACTTGTTGATCTGATTTTTTCCATGTTTCTATTGCAAAACTGTTTACAAAAGAATGGTTCTTCCTTGAAGCACAAGACGATGAAAATGCTGCGAATACTGAGAATATTACCTCACTCAGTCAGGACTTATCCATCCCAAATCAATCTCAAAAGGTATCATATTTGATTAAAAGTTTTGAGAAAAACTTGTTTGGTCTTGCACCCATTTACCTCTTCACTGATTTGAAAGATCTGTTTGTTTTCATAGAAAACAAAACTTATTTACTTTTCAACATCATGTGGGTGTTGATAAGCTGTTATCAATGGCAATTACTTTCTGGAGCAGTTTGAGAACAATCATTCTCTATTTGAGGTGTCATCAAGGCTCTCAATAGTGGTTACAATTGCATTATTGAGTAGCAACAAGCTTGTCTATGTACTCAATTTTGCTTGTAGATATTTTTTTGTCAAGAAATTGCAATGTGCTTTTAGTTGGTGACTTCTGATCATTCGTCAATTTACATATATCCAAGCAATCAAATGAATGATTTCCTTTTCAGTGTCTGACAAAAGCTTATCAAATAATTGCAAAGGCTTTTTGTGAGAAAATGTTGTTTTTCATGGATTGACAAAGCTTTATTTTGATACTCTGATTTACGGAATTCCTCTTTTTATTCTTTCAGTTCAGCCCTTGTGTGATCTTTTGCCCTAGATTTTTTAATATATGAATAAAATAAATCTGGGACTTGCTCAGCCTATTGCCTAGTAAAATCCCTACAAATTGGGCCTATATGAAATCGCTTGTCAGCTCAGCATTGAGGTACCATCTTTCCTTTACATCATCTGTAAAATAAAGCAATATGAAACAACTTATAAATGTGTTTTTTCTCTTGTAGATATTACACCAAATTTCTGCATCTTTGTTTCTTAAAAAGTTAAGTACGTGAGTCATGCTTTATGTTTTAATGTCCATTCATATATAGTGTCATATATCTTGGCTGCAACTCTTCGTATCTTAAGTTCCATCCTTCAGTGTGTGGGGTTGCAACATTTTGTGTCTCAGATTAAACCATTTCCGATTCCAATCTTGGGTGGCCCTCTTTCTTATCATAAGTGCTCCATTTCATGTCTTGGGTAACAAAGTTTTGTGTTTTTGGACATGCCTTCTCATGTTGTGTCTTACTCTTTCATGTCCTAATTCATGCTGTCACACTTCTGGGTTCACACCATTTTGCATCTTGGTTGTACTCCTTTATGTCTTGGGTTGCACCCCTTGATGTCTTGTGGCATGCTAATTGGACTTGAAGTAGAAGCTAGAGTGGTGTTGAGCAGTTGCCAAAATCTAGCCATTGGTAACTAAAAAATGTACTGACCACTTGCCAACAAGGGTTTAAGGGTACAAGCACTAGACAATTATGGTCACCTACCAAAAATCGATCAACAAGTTCAAGAGTGTAGCTATAATACTACTTGTAAGGGACCCATAGTCCATACGTCTCTTATGTGGAATCCATAAAGTAATCAATACATGTTATATCGTATATAAGAGAGATGAATGGATTCCATTTACACTAAACAGTCGATGGCTATATCTGTACCTATATCTATCTATTTATTTATGTTATTGAGAGGGTATACCATAGAGAGTCATGACTTATGAACCCACTTCAATAGCCTTATAATAGGTTATCAAATAAGGTAGGTTAAATATATTAGAACATACAAGGCAAGAATATTATTTTATAAAATAAGGTAGGGGCTAAATTTACTACATATTGCCCTTAGATTTTCAGTGTGTTCACCTAACTTTCCATTTAATTGACACTTCTTTTCCTCTAAATGTGGCCATATTGTATTGCACTGGTCAATTCCCTTTTTGCAAAGCTGTTTGGAAGCATGATTAGGAGTAGGATCAGCAAGTAGGTAGACGGAAAAGGAAAGATGGCAAAAGGACAGTAGGTTTTAGACCGAAACACTCAATAACAGACCATGTCATCACTTTGAGACATATCATTGAAAAAGTATGGAATGAAAAAGGAGAAGCCTATTGCTGTTTTATGGACTTAAAGAAAATTTTGACACAGTGCATAGAAGTAAACTATGGAGTAGAATGAAAGACTTATACCAGAAAAGTATAGAGCAGCAATTCATAGACTCTACAAGGAGGTCTGAGCTAAAATTAGAACGCAAGCAGGCCTTTTAGAATGCTTTAGAAGTGACATAGGGGTTAAACAAGGATGCCCATTATCCCCTACCTTATTTGATTTATATATTGACAAATTAGAAGAATGGCTAAATCTGAGTGGAGGGGATGGTGTTCATTTGGGAAGATATGTGGTGAGGCTTCTTTTGTATGCAGATGATCTCATTCTGATTGCAAGGTCAGCATAGGGTTTGAGAGAGCATTTAAAGGCCTTAGAGCACTTTTGCAAGGAGGTATGCATGCAAGTAAATACTATCAAAACCAAAAGCATTATCTTCTCCAATCAAAGGAAAAAAAACCAGTTAAAATTTTGTTCTGAAGGGGATCCTCTGGAAGAAGTGACAGAGTACAAATATATTGGGATAGACTTCAATTAAAGTCTCAGTTGGGAAATATGTAGGATGAAAAGAATATTTAGGGGATGGAGAGAACTTTTTGCGTTAGAGAAGCAGAGAGATTGAATTATGGGACTGGAAGACTATATGGGTTTTATTTGGGCTACGAGTGTTACCATTGATGTTGTATGGGTGTGAAGTGTGGGATAGCAGCACATCAGACTCAAAATGGAGGCCAATAGAGAAGATTCAGAAACATCTGATTACAAACAAATTCAAAATAAAAGAGTTAGTTTCATATGAGATTCTTCTAGCAGAAATAGGTACCTTCCCTATAGAGGCAGCTGCTATGGTTCATCTTCTAGGATGTCTTAAAAAATGAAATAGATGGGTGCAAACAAATGGCTAAAGCTGTAATGAAAGATCTGAACAAAAGAAAGAAAACATGGATGAAGCAAAACAACAAGTGGATGAATAAATGGAATATCAACTTGGATGAATGCCCAAATAATAACAAAGACATAAAGACATTTGTTAAGGAAAAATTTAGAGCAGCTATATGGAAAAAGAAGTTAGGAAGAAATATAGAACTTTTTCTTGCTGAATTTAACTCTTCATACAATTGCCACCAAAAGGCCTATATAGGGGGAAACATCAATTGGAGAGCATAGATGCACATGGACCAACAAAGGACCAGCTCACAACAACTTAGATGTAAAATGGGCAGATGGAAGAGACCAAAAAAGGAATGGGAGGAGAGGATATGTTCCTTTTGTACATCAGGGACAGCTTCTTTTCAATTAGTTATATGGGATTGAAATGGGCCGCACCCGTATTATATTATCACCACATAGTGGTATTACAACAGAGCTTGGATATTATCCTTGTATCGTTTGGCAAGACTTGAACCTTGGTCTCCTCTTTAAATATTGAGGAATCTAACCGGTTGAGCTAATGCCCCTTGATATACATCAGGGACAGTTGAGACAGAGGAACATTTTATTTTACAATGCAAGGCATATAGTGATATTCGAGCTAGCTATGTTGATACTCTAGCAGTGGAATCATTGCAAGAATTGTTTGAAGAGGAGAAAGTAGAGAAAGTAGGAGAATTCATCATCAAAATCAGTAGCAAAAGATCAATGTTGCAGAAAGAAAAATGATTGGGTCAGATTTTGGGGTTGGCAGCTATGGTTCTTTGTAAAGTTCCTGTCCCATAGGCTGCTTTTGGCCTTCTGGAAGTTAAAACCCTTCTATTTGTGTTTGGTAGATTGTCATTGACTCATTATATCTATATTTTGATTACCTGCCATTCATTTATGCAATCTATAAGCATTTAAATGGGTTTTTGTTCAGAGCTTAGATATTTCAACACATGGTTATTTAGGAGCACCCATTTTCAGAGTATTTCTGTTTGACCTAATGTGAAAGGGAAAAAAAAACATTTCAGGTGAACGTTTACCCTGTTACTTGCCATTGCTAATTATAACATAGCTGCAAATTAAAATTAATATGCATGGATAACCAATAAAGTCGTTTTTTATTTTTATTTTCAGAAACTGATTTTTCCTTGTGATTGCATGCACCAGTGTTTTTCTTCTCGAATTATACCTTTGCCACTTAAAATATAGCTTAATCATGTAGGTGAAGTTTTACTTTTAAATGTTAGCATACATGCATATTGTAATAAAGCCAATTTGTTTACAGCGACCAGCATTAACAAAAAAGTAATTAGTTCTTTGTTAAGGAATGAAAAATTTAATTAGAAGCTGGATAATGTTTATGCAGTTGGCAGCATCACTAGCTCCTCGGTTTCATCTTAACATCTACAAATGTAAACATATATCAGAGACTGGTGCACAACAGGTAAGTATGGAACACAAAACTGTGATTTCCTTAGGGACTTAAAAATGTGAATGCTAAATATAGTCTAAATCTTTGTCCCTCTTTCTTAAATACTTTGGAGTTGTCATTGTATTGAGAGTAATATTTGGCATACATGATCTGTTTTGGTCTTCAATTTAAGTCACCATATTGAATGTTGTTCCATCTGACGCTTCATATTTTTGGTTACTTCAGATAATGTGGCTTCTAACAAATTATCAAAAAGTATAGTTGGCTTAAAACAAGCCTGCATTAACAAATTTGCTTTGGTATCAAAGTTTTCATTTGCATCTTTGAATATTGCCTCAAAAGGACCTTTTGTTTGATACTTCAGTATTTTGGGTGATCTATACTATACATTAAGATAAGAGGTTTGAATACGGCATTTGAAAGAGATTTTTTCACAATAACAGACAATGCAAAATACCTATGTAAACTGATCCAATTTGTCTTAAATATTGATTTATGATATTTTAAAATCCATGAATGCAGTTGAAGGCACGACAAAGAGATAAATAAAATAGGTACCTTTATGAATTAATAATATTTCTGATTTTATTGTGTTCATCAATGGGAAAGTTCCATTGTACAATAACCAGATAATGGCATGCGGATTAGCAAAAGAATAAGATATAAACATTCAACCATTAAAAAATGTGGGCTTGCAAATTTCCACACATGAGCAGAGCAAAGGACCTTTGATGGCACACATTATGTCTTGTGCTAAGCATATAGCAAGCCTTGTTCTGAGATACTGAAACCATATATAGATACAATCATGTTACAAATAGAAAACCTATGAAAAGGTACTGGGGGGCATTGCCCAAGGTTAGAAACGAGGTCACAAAATCCATAAAAGGATTCTTCAATGTAAATGTTAAAATAAAATTGCTACCCAGTGCCCATTGTGCCTGCATATTGGTGCACCCAAGGTACATAAGGAGTGATTCCCTTTATGTCCAATAGTAAATACAAGCAATTCCCCAACTTATGCTTTGGCTAAATACCTGACTAGAAGACTAAGGCCCATGGAAGGACAAACATCATCCCTTGTCAAAGATTTAGTCCACTTGGTAAAAGCTTAAAGATAGAAGGTAAAGGAAGGTGATCTTCTAGTTAATTTTGACATAATATCGCTATTTACCAGAAGTACCTATCAAAGGAGCAGTTGAGGTGTTAAAAAAAATAACAAAACTTGAAACCCACAAGATTGGTAGAGCTATGGTTGAGATTTACATATTTCAGTTTAAAAGGGGATATATATGGAAAAAACAGTTTGTGTAGCTATGGGCTCTTCCATTTCCAATCATAGCCTACCTTTTTATGGAGGACTATGAAAAGAAGTCTATGGATAGTATCCATTAAAGCCACATGTGTGGGATAGGTTTGTGGATGGCGTCTCATATAATTGGTGTCATGAAGGGGAAGAACTGGAGAAGTTCTTGGGTCATCCACATAGTTTATCAAATAAGATAAAATTCATCATGAAAATAGAAGAAGAGGAACGCTTCCCTTTCCCTAGGTGTCATTATGAAGAAGAAACAGGATGGATATTTGGTGCATGGAATATATGAAAAGAAAATTCATAAGAGTGTTGTACCTCTAGATGAAGTCCCACCACCACCTGTCTCCTAAAGTTGCAATGCTTAACATCATGACAATTGGAGCCTATATTGTGTCATACAAGAACCATTTGGAAAGTGAAATAGCAAACCTCTTAGAAGTCCTTGGGAAGAATGTGTTGGGATTAGTGTCATACACCTTGCAAATCCTAATGCTGAAGTTTAATTAATTATTTTGTATTAATTATGTGTACACATCCATCCCACTTGATGTGGCAATTTTTTGTTATCCTATGTATTATGTACTAAGAGCATGAATAGAGGGAGAAAAAAATAGTGAACTAAAATTAAATGAACAACGCTGGATAAGCCCAAATATTAATGGATACCTGCTGTTAATTCACCATGCATTCTGGGCGGCTGGATAAGACTAACTGGGACTGCCCAGATTTGGTGATAAGTGCTGTTAATCATCATGCATTAAGGCGTTGGAGAAGTCTAAATTTAGACTGCCTAATTTTGGTGATTCATCATGCAGTTAAGGCGCTGGAGAAGTCTAAATTTGGACTGCCAAATCAGTGGATAAGTGCTGTTAATCTGAACATGCAAATTGGGCGGCTGAGAAGTCTAAATTTAGACTGTCTATTTTTGAAGATAAGTGTTGTTAATCCACCTTGCATTCTAAGCGCTGGAAAAGTCTTTAAATAAGGTGTTTGGGGTGGAGATCTAACACACTACGTTCTTGGTATTTGCAAGAGGATTAACAGTCTGTGTATTTCCAGCTTTGCTGATTATTGGGACTGAAGGAGTGGATACTCAGTCACTGTATTGTAAATGCAGATTGCTGATTACGGAATAATACATTGAGTGCTCCTTGATTGTTGGGTTTTTTCCTAAAAGGGTTTTCCCAAGATATATGCTGCATCCTATGTGAGTTATATGTGATTTTCTAAGTGTTGTGTGTTGCTGCAAACAGTTTGTATGTTGCTGCAGTAAGTTTACATGTTTAATTCCTTTGCTGAAATTGAAAGGTCTAGGCCTGTTTTGCACTGCTTTCCTCTAAAGATTAAGTAGGAAGTTGTTCCACATTTATCTAGTTTCCTTTCATTTGGTATTAGAGTTTGGCCAGATTTTGAGATCCTTGGTTAAAAAAAAAGAATTTTTGCTATTAATCTTGGTTTGAGCAGGAGTTGTGCACATGAGTGATCTTATTTCAGGATGGCAAGTATGTCACGGTTGGATATAGATAAGTTCAATGGCACAAACTTTGAGCTATGGAATCTTAAAATAGAGGATCTGCTCATAGATAGAGACCTATGCGCTGCTGTTTTTGAAGCAAACCTACGTTTATAAAGGATGAAGACTGGGCTGTGATGGATCGAAAAGCTAGAAGCCTGATCAGGCTTTGTTTGGTTGATTCCATGTTCCTGAATGTATCTGCAAAGTCCACGACGTTGGCAATCCTATACCAGGCTAAATCCTTGGTAAATAAACTTTTTCTATGGAAGATGCTTTACTATTTGAAGATGGGTGATGGGGATTCAGTTGCAGAGCATTTGAATGCATTCAATATCATTGTGAGCTAGCTACAGTCCATTGGCGTGCAAATGAATGATGAGGATTAATGTTGCAATACTTAACATAATGACAATTGGAGGCTATTGTGTCATACAATGACCATTTGGAAAGTGAAATAGCAAACCTCTTAGAAGTCCTTGGGAGGAATGGACACAATGAGTGACAGTTTTTTTGAGCTTTCCAAAGAGCCGTTTGTATTGAATATACAGAAGGCTAGGATGTGGTGTACAAAACTAATAGTACCTTATATACATGGCAAAATGGAGAAAGTGGAAAGGATCCTCAAACAATAAAGATGGCCTTTGCACCTATGAAAATGTGTAGGAGCCATGTTAGACACAACCAAGGATAGTGTTGATCCTAACTCCATATGGAAGTTCACCTTATCCCTTGCTTATGTGGAAGCCAATATGTAAGGGAACTGAGGAAACCAATAAAATAACAGTTTAAGGAACATTACGACAACATTCAAATCGAAAGGACTACAAAATTCACTTTAGCAAAATTTAAGATCTTTGAATGGCTTGAGAGGAATGGATTTAGAACTAGAAGACAGGCTGAATTTTGAATGGGATTTCTTATTACATACCATATCTTCATTCTTTGTGCTAATAGTGAGGAGGCTTGAGGTAGGTTGTTTAAAATATTTTGTCCTTTTGTTGACTTTAAAGGGCTTTGACGCAGTTGCTTGTTGATTGTTGTTCTATAAACTATGGGACATGGGCAACTCTGAGCTTCTTGTCAGTGCTATCATGAAGCTTTATGAGATTGTGGTTGGTAGACTTTGGGCTTCCCATTGGTTCTCGGAGAAGGTAAGGAATACTACTGGGGTTAAGCAAGGATATCCTCTTTCACCAACTCTCTTTGTCATCTATATTGATGAGCTTGAGGACTTAATTTGACAAGAAAAACATGTAGAGGATGATTGTCTCTTACACCATTTTTTGATGGCAATATTACTCTTTCCAATGACGTAGTTTTCCTTACTTTCTTGAGGCAACAATAATTGGATGCACTTGCTCTGTGTTGTGACCTTAGGAAACTCAATGTCAACCTTAGCAACACTAAGGATATAATCTTTAATAATTTAAAAAATGCACTTTGCATCTTCCACTTCTCTCTGAAAGGTGATCCTGTTGGGATCACATCTTAAAGTTATTTGGGGGTTTAGTCCTTAGGTCCATCCCTTAATTTCCAAACTTGCTTTCCAATCTACATGATAATTGTGATTTTTAAAACTTTTTTCCAAAAGTAGTTAGGATAGTGGGAAAAATTAGCAAGCGGTCTTGCAGAGTCTCTAAATAGGCAATAATAACTCTCTCAAACCTCATAATAAGCATGACATTTGAATATGAAGTGCTCTTTAATTTTCACCTCTTGAATAGAGCAAAAGGCGATACACCCTATCCTCTCAAGGAATATGATAATATCTCCACCCGCAACTAATGTGAGCAAACTCAGAGCTAACCAAGAGGTATCTTGAATCCTCGTGTCCAATGTCAATCCGGAGAGCAATAATGCTATCCTCAATTGTCATAAAGTTCTTAGTTAGAATTCTAACTTAGGACTAAGAGGTTGGGTGGGATGATCCAAGTGACCTGAATATATTGTCAATACATATCGTCCTTGGCTAGTTGGTTAATCACCTTCTTCTAGGAGGAAGATGAGGAGGAGCATTCAAGGAATGTTTTGAAAGGAGACAACCAATCTATGTAGAGATGCCAACTGGTTGGAGTGGTCTAGTTTCAAAATATCAGCCGTGATGACGACCACAAGTGTTTTTAAAGGAATCCCATTACGAGGATCAAAGTGCTAAGTGCTGATATCTCTCATGGCCTGAAATAATTGTCACCCATGGATATAAGGCAATGCAGATGAAAAATAATTCTGAAGATACTCTCAAGGCAAAGAGGATGAGCGTCAAACTCAGCTCGAACAATACAATGTAGAATTTTTCTCTTATGTCGGATGAGTTATTGGAGCAATATAGTTTTGACCCTTTCAATAAGAGCCCAATCAGCACACCCTAGACTTTGGCCCTAGCTTTTAAATTTATAGAGGACTGTGGGTGAGATAATGTAGTCAAAGAGGCACATCTTCATAATGTCTTGGAAGTGCAGCTGGAAACATTGGTGCTCGGAGACTGCAAGGGATGCATATCCCTTGCAAATTCGTGACTGATAAGCTGGCCGAAGATTAAGGGAGGGGCCTATAAACTGAATCCCTGGGTAGGCATATGAGTGGTGAATCCATATAAAGCAGCAGGGAAAGCAAGATGGAATAGAAGAGGAATTTAAAAATGAGACTTGTTTTTTGTACATCTTCAGCCATGCAAATAGACTTGAAGCAAAGTGGTACAAATTTAATATTCTCAATAAAGTCATTAGATTAATTGCTTATGCATTGGATACATTAAGCGTGGGATGTTAATAATGTATTTCATGATTCCTGCCTTAAGAAGAAACTGGAACTTGCATACTCTTGTCCAAATTGAATTGCCAATGAATGATGGACAACTCATGTTTATAACTTGAAAGACACCTGGAAACTTGAACAAGGAAATTGAGCTCAAAAAAATCATGGATCATTGGTCAGGTGAAAGAATCTGCCAGTGGAGGAAGCATCTTGAGAAAACCAGTCTTTCATTGACATGCATCAAAACCAGTCTTTCATTGACATGCATCATGGTTGTCCTATCCTTTGAGGGCAAAGCATTTCAAGATGGGAGACAATTTTATATTTAATTATGATTCAACTATATTACTTACTACATGAAGGGGTTTGACTATTGTTATCTGCATCCTTAACATCTATATATATGACATCTGTTGTACTCAGCATCACTCACTTTTATTATATCTTTGTATCTATAAAACACCATTCTGTGTACATATCTCTATATCAACCATTTCACATAAAAGTACTGCAGTCTATATTATATCAAATAAAGTTTTTATCAAGAGTTGTGTTGGATATGTTGAAACAATCCTTTGTTTAAATATAGTGAAGAAACAATGTGATTGTAGGTTTGTGCAATCTCTGAAAACGGTGACTTCATAATTTAAATCAAGGTCAAATATTAAAGTCCCGGACTCCAGGCTTTGGTAACATATACTGATATGTTATGGGCAAGGTGAAAAAATAGAATCTTCTGGCTGTGATGAAAATACCCAAGACTGGCATAATGTCTCAAGGGAATAGAAATAAATATCTATATTGAAATTGTAGAATTGATCCTTGCATTGATGGAGGAAGCTTTCTTATATAGTTGGTCTATTACATACTTGCAACAACAATAGTCATAATTATAGAGCACATAATAACTAACATATTTTGTAATGATGCCCAGTGAGCTATGGTGGAGTGAATGCTGTGGTGATGACTTAGGTTCAACTCCTGCTAGGCATGCTTCATTCTAATGCAGCTGCATTTAGGTGGGTCTGTGGACAAGGGTAGGTGCAAGTCTCGGACTAATTTCCTTGGAATAGAAACCTCGGACACACACATTCTTAACCTGATAGATCTAAGATTGACAATCCATCCTTATGCATTTTCTAACGACCTGAGATTGAGAGAGTTTCAGATTCACTCACCCAAATGGAAATATGTTATATTAATCACAATTTAAACAATGTCTTCCTTAGAATGATTGCCTACCTTACACCCAGCTTAAGGAACATTAAGGGCATCAGAACATATGATCTAGCAATGCATGTAAGGCATTAGCAACAATGTGGAGCATTTAATGTATTGAAGGGAATGAATGTAGCATGAGTGGTGATATTCCTAACAATGGAATGGTGGAATGACAGATTCAGGAACCAATCAAGACTGCAGTCATAAGACTGTCTTCACAGTCGTACGGTGTCATTGTCCTAAGACAGTACAGTCTCACTTGTATGGTGCAGTCTTGTACCTCATAGTCTCATACAGTAGTCTCGGACGACACAGTCTTGTACAGCACAGTCTTGTATAGTCTCGTACGACACAGTCTTGTATAGTCTCGTACGACACAGTCTCATACAGTCTTGTACGACAACAATTGTACAGTAGTCACACGTACAATGCCCCTGTCTCCCCAAGTGACAAGACGGTGATCTCCAAGACTGTGACACATGCTTGTACTATCTAAACCTTGTACGGTCTGCAACTAACTTGCAGTCCTTCCATGGCAGTTTTCTCCCTGCAACCTGCAACTTATAGGCAGTATCTCTGCAATACTCTAACCACTGCAATCTACAACTATGCCAAACAAATACTACAGTCTGCAACTAGAAACAACATCCAATGCAATACAACATGCAATCTCATTAACATACACAGCATAAATAAAATACAAGTAAGACTGCAATGAATCTGCAAATAACAGAATTGTATTGGCATTCAATGGTGCTTGCTGTAAACAACAATGACGGACTGCAATTACAATGTGCAGGGTTTAATCCTCAGCACTTCCATAACCAGGCCTGCATAATCACAGCATGTAACAATGACATGAACAATCTCCCTTGATGCTCTTACCAATGTCTCTATGATGTTCCAAATGAAAGAGGGGGGGTTTCTATTTAATGATTGTCCTCGGCCGTTGCCAACAATGGCCTCACAGGACAACACATCCAACTGCCAGCCTGATTTAGACATTTGTGACATATGCAAATATTAACCTTTATTGCCTAAAGTCTAATTGCAATTTATTATCAAATTGCATTTTGCCTACATTTCATGTCATTTACATCTCACATGCATTTCACATTTCATTTCATAAGTCACTTTATGACTTTGTCGTACATGCTAATATTTCACATTACATTATCACATTATTACATTATGACTTTATAACTTTATACGTACGCACATTTTGTCAAACACTTTGCGTATAACTACAAAATGGAGACATCAATTTGCCTGCATACAATGAAACATGGTGAGTAGTGAGACATACAATGCAACAAATGCAGGGATACTGAGCCAATTGTAGTTAGGTAAATTCTTTTGGTAACCAAGCACTTTTTGATACCAGGATCTTATGTAATGAAACATATGAAAGAAGCAGCATGATGCTACTCAGTTTCTAAAGTGGAATGGGGCATCCTTATAGAGGGGTTGTAGCATCATTAGGACTAACCTTTGCTCGGAGAAAGCTTTATGTGTAGAGATTAAACCATTGGGGCTACATCCTCTTCAAAAACACAATTTTCGTAGGACTCCTTTGATTCAAAAAGTTTTGGAATATAGAAGTGAAAGAGTTGAACTTACACAAGGGAGTTATATAGCTTTTTCCATTGATTTAGACCAGTACTACTATCCTCTCCAGATTAAATGACATACAACTGCATTATACATGATTCTGAACCATGACCCACTAAAAGAGTGGAAATTTTTTAGCAACTTTCAAAAAGGAGCTTACACACAGAGCAATTTCTTCCAACTCCCACTCACAAATATCGGAAAGTGAAACAAGAATGGTTCTGAGGAATGAACAGAATAAAACAGGTATGGAAGATTAACATGAATGTTCAAAGTGAAAGATCTGTTTGCAGAATCTTTGGGTGAAGGACAGGTTTAATTTATGAACATCAAAGATAGCAAATATTCAATATGCTTTTTAGCACAGAGGGTATGGCATCTTATATGGGATTATAATGCGATCAAGCCTTTGGCGGAGACTTTAGGAGAATTTACCAGTTTTTTGTAGGCCAGACCTTATGCAGGAGCATTACATTGTTATTTTGCTAGATTTATTCACCCAAAGTTCATATGGGAGCAATGCTCACTGTCACTGCACTGTACTTTTAATGAAAATGATGACACTCACTATAGTTGAATGAGTTTCAAGTGCCTGTCTGTGTGCTATTTTCTCATCTCATTAATGACATCTACTTGAATTTAACGGTTTTTTGGAATGTGTTAAGGCTCAAGGAGCATTGTACCTGTGGACACAAACATCAATTGAAATTCTTTATGTATGAACTTATAAGAGTATATGCACATGTTTTGACTAGATGCCAAGTAGAAACATTATTTACTTGGGGGATCATTGATACTTATGTTTCACAACTTGCTTACCTAGGATCTTCTTTCTTGTAACAATTGTAGGATGTATCAATATCACAGTATCGTTCCTTCAGATGATTATTATATAGTTTGTTATCCACCCTGTAACTTTTGTCAACCCTTTTAGATTTTGCATGTTGCCTGCTTGTAGCTCAGGTCTTAAGCAGGTTTTATGGACACATGTCTATGTGGGTGGGTGTATTAACTGGTTATATGGGATTGAAACTGGTTCCACCCTATTACATCATGACCGCATTACCACATAATTTCAACAAACCACTTAGTGGTATTTTATGCACAGTTTTTAATATTTGCTGATTCCTAATTGAATTCTAGCCCCATCCTTCTAAAATTAGAAGAAAGCATTTGGATTGGTTGTCAGCATGTTTCAAGGTTTTTGCCTAATGTTTCTAGTATAATCCATCTAATGTGCAACAATGTATATATTTATTGCAGATGTTGTTAGATACACATGCAGTGAAGACAATTCTCTTGGAGGTGCCCTCAATTGGAGGACAGGTAATGTATCAGTCCCCTGACACTATCACACACAGACATCTTTTGGCTTTGTGTGTTGAAATAATCTAATAGATGAAAAGAATCAAATGCTTAATATCTTCTGTTTGCAGAGCACTCCTTCTCCAGGCTATACAAAATTTGTTGGCCGTGAGATGGGCAAAGCTGAGGCCCTTTTGAAGGTAGGTGCATACTCTCCATACTTGTTATTGACCTAAGTTCATTCATGTAATCCCATGACATTTAAAAATAACGAATAATTCACAGTAGATAAAGATGTATTTCCTTAATTCACATCTATTACTTGCAAATCCATAAGAGAGTTTAAATGGGAACATCTTTTCCTTGTATTTGCAAGCTTCAGCACAAGAATGTGCTTAAGATTAATAACCATTGTAAAAGGAGTTACTAAATATACATTAGTCAAAAGTCAAAACCATGCAGAAACAGTTGTGTTTTGCAACAAAATGATTGGTTCTGGGCCACTAAATGTTTTGTCACCCAAGGTGCAAGTAGTTTCCATATTGGAACTAAGTGAAATTTAACATGGTTTCCTATACTAAGTTTTGGAATGAATGTGAACTTTGAAATTACATTTTTTAAAGCTGTATTGCTTTTTTAATTTTTATTCAGCAACTTCAATCATTTCTTTGTTTCAATTTTGTCTTCAAGCTGTTTTGGTGTTGATGGGATGGTTACTTATCTGTCGACGAAAATATTCTTAACCTTTTTGTCTGTTTATTTGAAAATATAATATGAACTTCGAAGTATTGTTTTCTGAACTCTGACAAGTTCTTTACATGAACCTGAATTAATTTCAAACTGAAATACTGACTCTTCTCACTGCATGAAAATGCAATTGTCCATAACAAGGATAAAAGGTGTATTCAGTTACCCATAAGTAAAGCAACATAGAATGTTGGATATGTTTTTAAACTTCAGATGCAGGGGAAGAATATCAATTACACTGTATTTCACTGCATTCATGTTTGGTCAATCACAATCGATATTTAATATCATAACACTACCCGCTCCCCAAGATAGAATTCTATAGTGGATAATGTAGTTCACACACATTGAATGCTATCCATCTCAAAATGATAATGATCATTATTGGTATTATAGGAAATGGAGCCTTTATAAAAGTTTCAAGGTTAGTTTATGCATCTTGGTAACCTGTTTCTTAGGTCAAGTACAAATGGAGTTTATGCAGTTAAGTCATGTTACCAGTTTCGTAAATTTTAGTCAGCTGAGAGATGTTTATAATACATGTTTCATAAATTTTAGTCAGCTGAGAGATGTTTATAATCCAGATGTGTATTAAACAAGGAATCTATGGACCTGATAGAGTCCTTAAGGCAGCAAAGCTAGATAGCAAATTGGGCAAGGTATTCTTGAAACAATGATTGCTTACACTCTGTCAGCTGTTGGTGTTTCTCACTTGGTCTTGAATGCTTGAGTTCCTTAAAACATATCTTTGGGGCTTTGTTTTGATTATTGTTGGGTTTCAATTCCCAAAAATGTCAGATAGTGTATTTGATTTTGCAGATTTAGGCACCTTTTAGTTTGATAGTCTTTCTTCATTTCTATGACCAAAATTGCCAGTCTTATGTTGTTCTCCTGCTTCATATTTTTTGATGTTAATATTGTCCTTTCCAGTTGAAAACGTTTACTCATTTCTTGTAACTTACAAACAAAAATTTATCCTCGAGTTTTGTGGGCAATCAAAATATTATTCAAGTCAAACCTTTGAAGTTCATTTTCTATGTAGGTAATTCTTTCTCCAATCGAGTCTGTGGCAGACACATACCGAGCACTCCTTCCAGAGGGAACAGCTGCTGATTTCCAGCGGATTCTTGATCTCAAGGTTTTGTAGTTTCATTGAAATGCTCAATTTTTTTTCACATTTTGGATGAAGGCAAAGCCATTGATGTAAACATCATATTTAATGATGCTTTTACTTTTTCTGCAAGAGATGCTAAATCTCAGTTTTTTTCTTAGAGTAAATGTCACCTTACATGGGTGGATTATTTTTCAGGGCTTGAAGAAGGTTGAGCAGCAGAGTCTGTTAGATGATTTTAACAGACATAGTACTGGTATCATCCCACAAACACCTTCTGTGTCTCATATGGCAATTGTACCTGCAGCAATATCAACATCATCTCCTACTCCACCCTCAATTATAGGTGCAATTACAAATCGTGAAGATGTGCTCACACGTGCTGCTGCTCTTGGAAGGGGTGCAGCAACCACTGGTTTCAAAAGATTCTTAGCTCTAACTGAAGCTGCTAAAGATAAAAAGGATGGTCCTTTCCGCAAGCTCTTTAATACTTGAGTTTGGAATTCTTTGGCTTCTCCATCCATTTGTGAATTTCTCTTTATACATCCATTCCACATGCCACCAATTGCTTGATCAACAAATGCAATAGCATATGATGAGTTCATTATTTATCTCAATTGCATGCCAACCATGCATGTGAGCCAATTTTCTGATGTTTGAAATGGCTGGCAGCTTGATTCAGATGCAGACACCTCACATTTTAATCTTTAGTATCAAGTTTATTCTTATTCATTTTCTTCAGTCATGTCTGTAATTAACAAACAAAATGTTTTCAGAGTTGCTCATATTCTAGACTATTTTTTGGACTTTCTGCATTGAAGTTTTGAGTCTGATGTATACTGTAATTGTAAACTCTATTTCATTTCATTTGAGTACCACAGAGACAGAGGGGAACGTTTATTGGAATGCTTCTCATTTCTATTGCCTTGTGAGTTTGCCAGAAAATATACATGGAGTATGAAGGGAAATGCATAACATGGAACACTGTCTTGTAGAAAACATTATTTGTAATAGTTGCTTATTCATTTGTATCAGACCTTTTGTAATCAATATTTGAGAATAGAATCCTCGGACCTTTTGTAATCAATATTTGAGAATAAAATCCTTCCTTCTTATCATACTTTAGTTTCTTGTTTCTAAGTTCAGACCTTATACACAAGCTAAATATTATTGGAGTGTGGTGAAAAATTGTAGATAGTCTATCAGTTCTTCGAAGACAATATAAAAGAATCTATGTTCTGTGGGGATGTGTGCTGGGCTTCGGGGGCCATTCTGGAGATGCATCTCAAGTTGTTCCAGCATCCAGGAAACACGTCCCTGTGTCTCACAAACTTGTCCCGCTGTCTTGCACCATCCTCATCCCAAAAACTTCATGGAACTTAGAAAAGAAGCAGTTAATGCACAAGCATTTTCTTTAGCAAATGAGCTAGTCCAAAGAAGAAAAATATGAGTAAGGCTTACCAATTTTGAAATCAAAGACAATAAAGACAATAAAGCCTATAATCTGGCATCAAAAGTATTGTTCTCTGATTTCGTTGTTGTTGAATTCCCTAAACAAGGATATTAAATACAGTGGTAAAATATTTTACCTTTCCTTCCAAGGACCATAAATTTGTTGTGTATTGTTACTTTGAATGTTAACTGTTTTTATGAGAAAAAAAATTTAAAATAAAAAAATAACATACATTTCTGTTACTGATGGGCTTTGTTGGTCTTTTAATTAAACTCATCCATGCTTCAGTCAGTTATGTGTTTCAGCACTTTATGCCCTTTTGAATTTATTAGATACAGTAAAATAGTTGCATCTTTTGTACAACTGGTTTGAGTTCAAGTTGTTTTAAGCATTTAGATACTGTGAGTTGGTCTTGAGTATTTGGTCTAGTTCAGTCTCAACTTGGGAGCCAGTTGAATTGTGCTACAAATAGGAAGCCAATATTCATTTCTTTGCTCCGGTTAGGGATATGCAAGTGACACCAAAATCAGTTCTGATAAGCTTGTGCTCATCTCCTTTCAAATGGAGTAGATGAATTGAGCTCAAAACATCCTCTAGAATTAATTGTTCAGTCAAAATATATACAAACAAGTAGAGATTTATGCCCTAGATATTTGTGGTGAGAATTTTTTTCCTAATACTAATGGAAAGTGGCTGAAACATTAACAAATTAGTTTAGTTAATGATTGTCAGATACGTTTTGTTCAAAAAATTCAAGGCAAGTCAGCAGTCAAAAAATCAACATCCTCAAGAACAAATGGGTAAAATTAAATCCTCCTCATCAAATTCCCTCGGACAATCAAGTCTAGTTGATACTCAGTAATTGGTACACTTGATGATGAACTCTATTTGTAATCTTGAAGAATTGGAGCTACGTCTGAACAATATTCAAGACTGCAAGAATCGTGAGTTGTCTAGCTCTTGATTTCCTGACTATGACAAAGTCTAGTTGGAGGACAGGATTTGTGATGCAAAGTGAAGTAAGGCACAAGCAAGCAATGCTCAAACAGATTTTTGATTGTTGAATATGGAAAGGAAAATTTAGTGGAGATGTCAAGATTTCATGACAAGAACCAAAATTAAAGACCTGTCAATGAGTCCCTGAGTTAAAAAGCGACAAAAGGCCATCATCCTTGACTGGGAAAGTCAGAAAATTAGGGAGGAAAATATTAATCTTGAGATGGAAACATGTTGAGAATCCGTTCTCAGGGAATAGTAAAAAGAAGTTTGGTAAATATTTCAGCATTTGGAGGTCAGGATAGCAAGAGAAGAGAAAACACACAAATTAACACTAGAGCTCTTACCCACTGACTTCTTGAGTAAAAAGGCAATTAAGAGATAAGAAGAATGCCTACATTTATGGAAATGTACCTTAGCATTGTCACGCATGCAAAATTGAATCCGAAAGCAAATGAAACAGGTATAGTGTTTTAATAGAAAAGCCTTAAAGTTGTTAATTCAAGAAAGTTTCCTGATGCTATAATGCTCAAAGAGTATCCAACTGAATGTATAACATAACATCTCATATTGAGGCGCTCTTAAACTGGGTGGTTACATAAGGTATGAACATGACATATGAAAACAACGACAAGAATTGGGCATGTCGTGTAGAAAACGCAAGCAACGAGCAACATCAAATTGATTTGAGAAGCAATTTAATACATTGTCTAAGGTGGTTGATGAACCACCAAGTAACCACCTAAACTGACTTGGAGAGCGCATAGCGCTATTTTTAAATAATGTAATAAACCTAAACTTATGTGCTAACATCCCCCCTTATTACATTATTGGCAAATACAAAGAGCATTGCGAAACAATTCAAATTTGACACGTGCAAGTGCCTTGGTGAAAATATCTGCAACTTGCTCATCAGTGGGAATGTACTGGAGTTGTATGTGGTGCTTTGGAACTTCATCTCGAATGAAATGACATCGAGTGTCAATGTGTTTGGTACGCTCATGAAAGACTGGATTCTTGACAAGATTCAAAACACCTTGATTGTCGCAAAACAAATGAAGTGGAAGATTCTTTGGAAGACCCATGTTTGTAAGAATGCGACTTAACCACATTATCTCGCAGATTGCTCCACTTGTTGCGCGATATTCTGCCTCTATAGAAGATAAAGCAACCACCTGCTGCTTCTTATTGTGCCAAGAGACAGGTCCAGATCCAAGATGGAAAATGTATCCAAAATTCGACTTGCGATCATCAATGGATCCGGCATAGTCTGAGTCCATGTATCCCTGTAAGAAGAAATTGTCATTCTTCTTGTACTCCAGGCCATAGTCTGTACTACCACGGACATAATGAAGAACTCTCTTTGTTGCTTTCCAATGACTCACCTTAGGTTCCTACATGAACCTTGAAAGATAACCCACAACAAAACTGAGATCTGGCCTGGTATTTGTCAGATATATGAGACTCCCAATCAGTTGGCGATAGAGAGTACCATCTACCTGTGGTGATTTATCATATCGTGATAACTTAAGTCCTGGCTCCATTGGAGTCACTTTAGACTTGCAGTCAATCATGCGATATTTTTTGACCAATGTCTTGGCATACTTCTTTTGTGTTACTCTGATATGATTCTTTTTCTGAGTCACTTCCAAACCAAGACAATAGTGAAGAAGTCCTAGATCTGTCATTTCAAAAGA
The DNA here is from genome assembly GCA_028583015.1 of Wollemia nobilis. Classification (NCBI taxonomy): domain Eukaryota; kingdom Viridiplantae; phylum Streptophyta; class Pinopsida; order Araucariales; family Araucariaceae; genus Wollemia; species Wollemia nobilis. The sequence continues at coordinate 2,878,658 of JAQPPZ010002072.1, read as the reverse complement.
TTGTTTCAAATCATCTTTCACTGCATCAATCATGTTCTCTGAACTGCCTGTTATGATCAGATCATCCACATATAGTACCAAAATCACTATGTCAGAACCATTGTTCTTGATATAGAGATTTGCATCTGAAGGACTTCTTTTGAATCCATGTTGCACTAGGTGACTGTCTATTTTGATGTACCAAGCTCGTGGAGCTTGTTTTAGCCCATACAAGGATTTGACCAACTTGCAAACTTTCTGTTCTTGCCCTTCAACCACAAATCCTTCTGGTTGGGTCATGTACACTTCTTCTTGTAGGTCACCATTCAAGAAAGCACTTTTTACATCCATCTGATGTAACTTCCACCCAAACTGAGCTGCCATGGCACAAAGTACTCGAATGGTAGTCATTTTTGCAATAGGGGCAAAAGTCTCTTCATAATCTATGCCTTCTTTCTGAGCATAGCCCTTTGCAACAAGATGGGCCTTATGCTTATCAATAGTACCATCTGCCTTATACTTCACTTTGAACACCCATTTGCAGCCAATGGGCTTCTTTCTTGAAGGCAGATTAACTAGCTTCCATGTATTATTTTTCATGAGAGATGTATGTTCAACATCCATAGCAGCCTTCCACTGAGGCTCACTAAGTGCATCTTGAACTGTTGTGGGTTCATTCTCATCCAATGCTGACATATAAACCCTTTCATCATCCATATCTGCTTCTCTGTCTTCCTCTGCATCTACAGATAGTTCATCAAACTGTTGGCAAAGCTCGTCAACCTCTGAAGTTGATGCCTCTGCTCTCATCTGCTGAGTCATGCTACGAGTACAAGGTCGATCTAGAGTTAGATCTGGAAGTGAAGTCAACTTTGAATCTCTCAATGTGCTAGTATACCATTTTGGAACCTTGTTCTGTGGGGTTGGAGTCTCTTTCTTAGGCTCCTCTTCCTCCAGGTATACAGTTGTAGATGTGTTATCTGATGTGAAAGCTTCATCAAATACCACGTCTCTACTAGTGTGTGTTTTCTTGGTCATAGGATCTATCAACCGATATCCCTTTGAATGCTCATCGTAACCAAGAAAAATACATTGCAAGGTTTTCTCATCTAACTTCTTCCTCTTCTGTTTTGGTATGTGCATGAATGCCTTACATCCAAAAACCCTTAGATGAGAAATGGAGGGTTTCCTACCACTCCATGCTTCTTGTGGAGTCATGCCCTGTAGAGCTTTTGTGGGTGCTCTATTCAGGAGGTACGATGTTGTACTCACTGCTTCTGCCCAATACTCATGCTCAAGATGTGCCCCCTTAAGCATACATCGAACCATTTCCATAATGGAATGATTCCTCCTTTCAGCAACTCCATTTTGTTGTGGAGTATAGGCGGTTGTCAGCTGTCTCTTAATCCCATGTGCATTCAAAAATGATGAAAATTCCTTGGAGGTATATTCCCCCTCTCGATCTGAGCGGAGGGTTTTGATGGAACATCCTGACTCCTTCTCAACAAGCTTCTTGAACTGTTGAAAGTACATAAATGCCTCTGACTTCAATTGGAGAAAGAAAACCCACATCTTCCGTGAGTAATCATCAACAAACAATTGAAAATACCTCTTTCCACCATAGTTGTTTGGCATAGGACCGCACAGATCGGTGTGTACCAACTCCAAAGGTTTCTTAGATCTTGAAGAGCTAACCTCAAATGGTACCCGGTGTTGCTTCCCTGCTAAGCAATCCGAGCATACTGGCAATGTGGATGAAAGGTTGGGAAGGCCTTTCACCATCTCATATTTGCTCAACTCGAGCAAATATCCTGAACTCAGATGCCCATATCTCTTGTGCCAAAGAGAAGTAGCCTCCTTTGTGGTTGCTGCCATGGCAACATGAGGCGTAGAAACGACATCTAAGATGAACAAGCCATGCTTGTATGATCCTGTTGCTACATGCTTTCCCTTTCTGGTGATGAAACATCTCTTTTTGCCCTCCTCAACACTGAAAACAACATCCATGTCTCTATCCAAGATCTGAGGGATGGACAACAAATTGTTGGCCAATCCAGGAACATAGAGAACCTTCTCAATCTGACATTTGCCATCTGGAAGAGTGACGGAAACATCGCCTTCACCCTGGACTCGGTAGGTCTTATCATCAACTATTGTCACTGGCTTGCCTTCCTTTGCCTCAAATGTCTCAAACCACGATCTATCTCCAGTCATGTGTTTACTGGCACCGAAATCAATATACCACACTACATCTTTCTGCTAAGAAGATGTGTGAGTCATGAGCACCTTGTGTGCTCGCTCAGAATCTGAGTCCGAGTCTGATTCGGCATAAGCAACATTCCCCTTGGGTTGCTTATTCTTCTTATGTGGTTTGTATTTCCCCTTTCCCTTTTTCTTGTGATCTTGGTCATTTTGTTGTTTATTCTTAAACCAACACCTGTTGGTGTCATGGTTATTCATATCACAGATTTTGCAATATTGCTTGTCTTTTTGTTGAGGTTGTTTCCCTTTTCCTTTTGATGAAGATCCTCCCTTCTGAAAATTACCTTGCTTCCTACCCCCTTGTTTGGAGTAGAGGGCATTATCTGGCACTTCATCTTTCTGAAACTGATTTGCCTCCTCAGTTTGAAGCAAATTTACCAATTCCACAAAGGTAACTTGTCTTCCAGACACGTTGAGAGAGGTGATCAACACCTTGTAGGATTCTGGAAAAGCTCTCAAGATGACTGAGGTCAAGAGAGTATCTGCCACTGTCTCTCCCATAGCATTCAATTTGGCTTTCAATTCCGCCACTCTGCATAGGAACAGGTCAACTGTCTCACCAGATTTCATACTGAGTGTATGTAGTTGAGTTTGAAGGTTTAGAATAGTGGATTGATTCTTCCCTTCATAAATGGTAATCAAAGCATCCCAAGCTTCCTTACCATATTTGGCATCACAAATATGAGGTTGGACCTCATCTGTAGTAGCAAGCAGAATAAACATGAGACATCTTCTATCCTTCTTATCAAAGGCCTCTTGATCTGCCCTTGTTGTTGTAGGACGTTTTGTAGTGCCAGTCACTACATCCCACAAATCTTCAACCCGAAGGATAGCTCTCATCTTTGTCTTCCATGGTGCAAAATTAGAACCTTTGAGCAACTGTGAATCTGACAGATATTTGTGAACAAGTGGCCATTGTGAAGGTTCCTTATAACACCAAATGGTCCCCCTTTCTTTATACTTGCAAAGAGTACGTGAAAGGGAATTCAATCAAATTGATGGCACCTGCCTCAAAACCCTTCCAAAGAAGGTTGATGAGTTGGAGGAGTTTAAGCCAAACAATCAGAAAGAATTAGGGTATTAAATGGAGTGAATATCAAAACTGGTTTTCCTTATTTCTCCCCGACGATTTATAGAGAACAATAGCTCAGACGTCGTTGTTGCAGCTATATTAGGCGTTAGATACAGTAGTCCAAGCACGACAACATCACCTGTAAGTGTGGACCAGAGGTACCGTATATACCGAACGCTGCTGTGCAATAAATTGCACAAATAGGTGTAAAATTTGGGGTCTTTTCTTTGCTTTGTATATTTTACTTTATGATTGAAATGCAAGAAAACAAGAAATTTAAATGCAAAAACAATCACAAGTGCCCACAAATTTAAACACTTAGGTGTCGGTTTCCACCAAAAATGCACCTATTACAATGCCAGTTTTGTTACAATGATGATATTCAAATCCAAATGTTCTTTTCAAATCAACAATTTTCTTCCCCCCTTTGTCTTAGAATTTTGCAAAAGAAAATGCTTTTGATCCCCCTTTTTGTTGCAAAATAAACAAGGAAGAAAAAATTGAGATATACCCTTTCAAAGTTTTATGAAGTGCAAATAGTTACTTATCCCTCCATGAGAGAAAAAAAATGCACTAGGGTTTACTCCGATTGTTTTGCTAATAGGGTTAGTGGCAAAATATTTGATTTGGAAAAACAATAAAAAAAACCTTATCCCTCCAAAATAAATCTTGTTTGTTTTAGGAAAAAATATGCCACTTTGCAAACAAGGAAAAACTTAAGGTATACAAAAAAACACCTTTTGGGGAGTCTGTGGGGTTGGAACCCCCGACCTTCATCTCTTGAGCGCCTAGTGCTTGCTGTCTGACCAACTCCGCTAGGTTGGCGGACGAGGAGAGAAAGGCACAATGTGCCTCTTATACGCTAAAGATGCAATTAACAAAAAAAAATTCGTACCACGTGGGATTTGACCCCACAACCTGCTGGCAAGAATCTTATCACGTGTAGGCTCGCCAGTGCAGCTACGACAACCGACGAGTAGTTGGGAGAATCAAAACTGCTTTATCCCATGCGCCCGAACAAAAAAACAAAAGAAAATTTTTGCATTTCTTTGTCCCACATGCACTGTGGGAGGGCAATGAGACGATTTAAAAACCGTCTAAAACACTGTGTTTCAATTGCCTTTGGGCAATCAAGCCCGACATTTTGCCCCCTTGACACCCAACCAAGGAATGCCACGTCACCTCTCCCCTGCAAGAACCAACCGAATGTTGCCAAATCATACGTCTAATCAACAACTACCAAGTGTCGCCTTATCTCGATTTATGTGCATCATGTCACCCATTGTCTCAATCTACATGTTTGCCTTCGATCTGTGTCAGTCTTAGGGTCCTGTATTGATCTGCGTATCTGCCTTCGGTCTGAGTCAGTCTCAGGGCCGGTTGCTGTCTCCGTTCGTGTCGGTGTCAGTCTTAGGGTCGATTGTTGTCTTCGTCTACATCGGTGTCAGTTTGTGTCCGTTTTGTGAGGTCAGTATGCGTTTACATCCATCTTGTGAGGTCAATCTGAGTCTGCGTCCATCTTGTGAGGTCTGTCTGCGTCTGAGTCTTGGAATGTGTTCTTAGATGGAATAGTTAGTAACTACATTGCCCACCGAACCACCTTGCCCAACCGCCTAGCTCTGATACCATGTAGAAAACGCAAGCAACGAGCAACATCAAATTGATTTGAGGAGCAATTTAATACATTGTCGATGAACCACCAAGTAACCACCTAAACTGACTTTGAGAGCGCATAGCACTGTTTCAAATAATTTAATAAACATAAACCTATGTGCTAACATGTCAATGTTGAGAAAATGTGGTGTGATTTCGATAATGAGACTAAAGAAGCAAAACAATAAATTTAAATCTTTGTTTGAAGATTCTAGCTACAAATTTAGACAGTCATTTGTTTAATACTTGTTATTGAATGTAGTCACAACTACAAGCCACGCTCATTAAAGCAACAAAAGAGAAACTTGAGACTTGGAGCCCTACTTTGTTGAGTGTACATTTGATCTTTTGTAAGTGATGTAAATCATAACAAAGCAATATGCATTAAATGACTTCAACCTTTGAAGGTAAATGCTTTATAATTTAGTCTCAATAACATGAAGGTTCCAAAGCATTTGGAAATATTTACCACAAAATTTAGTAGAATTATAGGTGAACCAAACACGACCAACATAATCCTACTTTTCTTAGGGATCTTCAAGCATGGTAGTAAAATTAAATGGGCCTCATTCATTAGTGATTCTTTACACAAGGAATTTCTTGTGGAGGACTCTTATCAATTTCTTTGTAATTTCTTGTTTACTTTCTCTCTCTCTCTCTCCTTGTGTGAATAAATCCCAAACCAAAGGAACAAGTGTTGTAAATTGTGTGTATTATCTAGGATAAATTTAGTACCATATGATTGGTGCATCGATAAATAACTAATAGGATAATATTGCCATTAATTGTATTGTTGAATGGTACATCTATTCCACATTTAGTTGGTGGCATAGATTGTCATCGTATTGGCATCCAAAGAAAAGAGAAACATGAGATGTTATAGGGAAAGAGGATAAGTAATTAAAGTTAAAATATAAACTTTTATTTATAGAGGATCTATACAATGGACCTTGGAGAAGAGATGTGGATTGGAGTGGCCTATACAGTGGATTTCTAAGAGATGTAGAATTCTTTGTGTTGTCTTGACTTCTTATATGTAGATATTGTGTTTATATACAATAATGTATGATAAAACACGAAGAGACCATTGGGAGATGAAGCAACATATTTTAATATTTATAACCTAGGATAGTTTACTAATAACCTCTTCTTTATATTACCTCGGTGTTAGGGTGACATATTGTTGGTACCTTTGGTGATGAGTATCTATAGTAGTGGTGGTTGTCATTAGTATCCATTAATGGTTGGTTAAGGCCCACAACGAGCTAGCTAGGGGCTTCTGATGTGTATTTAAAATTATCTATGAATTAGTCGCTTCTTGAAAAGCAATGGTCCCATTATGTGAACTTGTGAACCGCTTGTCTATCCAACTACGAGTGTGCTACAATTGATGGATAAGTTGATTTGCCCTAAAACCTCAAAATATTGTTATTTATAGAGTACTTATAGTCTAAGCATCTGTTACCAAGTCTTGCTATAGGATTTGTTGATTTAGTGTCCAATTTTGAAAGCTAAAATTGCTCTAGCACATTCAATGTGTCTATCAAAGGAATAAAATATGATTGAAGAAGCTTCATGTTGAAGACTAGTTGGAATCTCGAGTATAGAGGGAGATTTAGCTTGAATATGTCATCATCCATTAGGTGATGATGTATTGGTCAATACTCAAGTGGCCTAATATTTATTTTGAATCCTTGGAGGCCTTCCTTTGAAAAGGTGTAGCCACAATCTATCATCTACTTTGTAATATTGTGGCACTCAATGCTTATTGTTTTTTATTGTACTTGGTGCTAGTTGGTTGTAGTATGACTTTCAATGTGTCCAATATATTCAATGTACTTGCTTGCTTTCTCAACTTCCTTTTAGAGGTAGGTGGAATACAACAATATTTGGAAAAGCTATGTTGATTGGTACCAATGGTTGGAACCTAAGACATACTTGAAAAAGTTTATTGTTAGTGGTTTGTGGTCAATAGTGTTGTGAAACGCTCTATTGTACATAGGATAGGCTCTCATCCCATGTTCACAAATGCTTGGAGTTGTGTATTCTAAGAAGTTGCACATTTTTTTGACAACGTCAACAATAAATTGGGCTAGCTTTGTATCCATTATAGGCATGAGTAAGTTAACACGTTCATCTTGTATTGCATTAAGCATTTTCTTAAGTGTTGTTAGCTGTTGATCAATGACTTGTTACGTCGAGAGGCGTTCCTACAATGGCAGACATGGGGGTGGGAGGCAAAGAGGTCATACATGTCACACCGTAAACAATTTTTTTTATTAAAAAAGTCGACATTAACAAAAACATTTAAAATATTTAAACTAAAACAACCAACTAACCAACCGTTGCAAACATTTAAAATATTTAAACTAAAACAACCGACTAACCAACTGTTGTAACTGTTTAATAAACTAGATTAGATATAAAGGATATATATCTAAAAACGTCGAGAGTTATCAATCTCGAGGTGCCTATCTCATTTCTTGGGGGTGTGATCTCCAAGATAGGCGCCTCGGGATTGATATCTCTAGGCGTTTTTAGATATATATCCTTTATATCTAAGCTAGTAACAAGTGTTGATCAAGTGTTATTATTTTGTATGTCATGGGGTTGTGAATGTAATAAGACAATGTGTAAGGTGTTATGTCTTATGTGATTGGTTTGCAGTTTGGTTGTTAGGCACTTCGGTACAAGGGTGACACTTGGGTTGTAACTAATAGGCGAAAAAATTGTTTTCTAAATAGGTCGAGTCCTATCTACTCATGTCAATCCGAGGATCATAAGCTTGTGAGTGCCACACAGAGTATATGCCTGTAGCATAGAGAATAAGTCCTACATCCGATAGAGAATAAGTCCTACATCCGATGTTTTGAAGGAGTAACGTCTGTTTATTTGAAAGTGTTTCAACTATTCTAATGATTAAAGCAAATAACAGTAATGCAGATAAAGTAAATGTACTCAAAATTAAATATTTAACTAATCACACTTGAAAATTAAAATAACGGAACTAAAATCTGAATAAAAATTACATAAATAAATAAACTACACATGAAAAGAAATTAATTGCACACTCACTCAAAAATAGAAATAAAAGAAATGAAAACATGGGAGGATTACTGCCTGGAGTGGGCCCGAGATCCCGTAGATGATCCGCCCAGCTAGTTGTTAATGAACAACCTATTAATCCATTGAAAATATCAAGCTTTTAATTGATAAAAATTAATTAGTGTCAAGCAAAAATAAAAATTTGTTTCGCGATTAAGGATATTTCTATCAGGGTTGCCCTATGTTTTTATACATACACAGGCAACACTTGTTACAACAGTATGCAACCAAAAATTCTAAATAAATCTTGTGTTGTTGGTCTATAACAACGATTGCGAGGGCATCTATGATTTTTTCCAAAAATGGAGAGTTGTTCGTCAAAATTGAACCTCAGTGGCTAAGAATGATGCTCTAGAGTTTAAAATTTCTTCTGTCATTATTTTGGAAATCGCATGGTCAACGGTCAACGTCTGGTAGTCGAGGTGTAGGCATCCTCTATTGGAGAGTAGGTACTATATTCCTGCTAAGGGTAGGTGCCACATTAATGGGATGTAGGCATCATTCCTTTTGGCTAGGCATGCGCGTACTACATTCCGCGAGATGTAGGCGCTACACTTTAGTGGAGTGTAGGCGCCTTCCTCAGTTGGCGGGGTGTAAGCACCCTATCCTGGGAAAGGTGTAGGTACCTATTACACTCGTTGGAATCGCCTTTATAATTTCTTAGTGTCCCAGAAATAATAATCCTTTCGCATAATGCTAGGATCGCATAGGACCTCGACTCAAAAACATAAAATATTTAGCAAAAACCTGTAACTACACACTCATACAACTAAAAACACCAATCAAGTATAAGTACCACATTTTATCATTAATTATACGCAATAGTCATACAAAAATGTATTTCTAGTGTTAATTATGCCAATGGAATGCCTACACAAATATAAATAAAACGAGCATTTTTTGGTGCTCATCATATCCCCACGCCTAATCGTTGATATGTCCTCATGTCATAGGCTGAGTACTGCCCTGCTTTGATTGCACTACCTTTGGGCCCGAGCATTACCTATTGCTCTATTTTTTACTCGTTGCCCGCCTCTGTTCGATTTCCTAGGTAATTTTGGTAATGGAAGCCAAGCAAGGGTGGCCACTCATCGTTGAAGCTCTAGCTCTGCTTGTTTCCACAAGAAATAATCCTCTAGGGTCATTGCGTCTTCGATAGTTGGTGTATCCCAAGGCATTGTCTGTGGCGTATTTGTAGTTTGTACCTTCGACAAAATTGGTAACTAGGAGTCCTTCGTGGGTGCTCCCTCTTCTTTGGACTCCTCAAGTTCTGGAGATAGAGGTCGTTCTACATTTTTTAGGGGTACCCACATAGGCTCTTTTCCAAACACTCCCATTTGAAATAAATATTTGATCATAGGTGGCACAACAGGGAACAAAATATTGGGACGTCCATCAATAGGGATACCTAGTGTGATTGTCTATTCTTCAGTTGATGGATTGATGTGAATGGTTGATGCTCTCTTCAACCGCTTTGCAACCTTTCTTGCTGCCTTATCTTGCTTCATATTATCTTTGATATCGACCACTTGGTGGTCTGCAAAAACTTCCATTGACATTGCATATTCTTGATCAAAGTCTGGGTCATGTTGTGTCTTGCACTTTAGTTGGCGATGTTGCGCTGGGATGGTTCTCTGTCTTTTCTTACCCTTCTTTTTTTTATTATTCTTTGTTGCGATTGTAGGTGCTTCAGGAGTAAGCACCGAACATTGCTCTCGGGGTAGTGACTACTGGTCATTTTGCTCAGAGGGCTCTATTGCAGGGTGAACTGGCATAAAATTTTCTATTGATATGTTTGATGTTGGTTGTTCTGCTACAGATGGCCCTGCAACCAAATGTTCGACAAATTGGCCAGATGCAGGGTGTTCCACAAACTAACTAGATTGCTCTACTTCTAACTGGTCTAGTGCAAAGTGTCCTGATGCTGAACATTTTGCCTCAAGCTATATGCCCTCATTGTCAGAGATATTCACAATGAAGAGCCCTTATTGAATTACAAGGTTCCTCTGTTCCTTTGAAGCTTCTGCCATGGATGCATCTTGCTGCACCCCTGCATTAGATTATTAGTTGTCTGATGTCAGCCTCCTAGCATTGGAATGGTATGCCCCTGTAGAGGTAATATTTTATTCAAAATATTTAGTTGAGATTTTTGGGTCCATGGCCCACTCTGTTTAGGTAGCAACATCCACTATGTTCTCCCTCTCAACAAGTAATTACCATAGTTGCTACATGGTGTCCTTAAATTGCTGCACAATATATTCCAATTGCTACCGTTTAGCAACAACGGTTTGCTTATAGTCCTCGAATTTTCTTGTAGAATATTATACTTCTCACAATTGGATGTTTTCACCCATGCTTCCAGTAATTGGCCATGAAAGTCCTCCTCTGGTGATCTCTCACTGGGTATTGTCGTAGAGGTCAAATATTTCAAAACCTAGGTAACCTGTTCATCGACTAGGGCACGATATTTTTCCATCAACTCTATATATGTGCCTACATCCATGCTTGATTTGGAGGTAGGTGGTGAAACTGACCTTCTAAGGCTCAAAATTGGTTGCTCTGCCTCTTCGCATTATCGAGGGGTAGACACCTCTGCCTCTTTGTTGGGGGTATCCTCACGTTGTTCCTGTTCGTCTGATGATTCAATTGCAATCAAATATTTTGTGACATCTTGAGGTGGCAGTGCAACTCTCTACCCCTTTGCATGTCGAATTAGGGTTGAAATAAGCCCATGGTGAGCCAGTGCACTCTGCACGCCTGCCTTGTATCTCAAATTTATCTTTTAAAGTGCTCGTAAGGTAGAACAAGACGTTCATCAAGTCACCATGCTATAGATGGCTTAGAAATTGGATATGATTAGCATAAACGACTAAATACCACCCAATGCAGGTGAAAATTTGAGCCAACTACTCAAACACTAGTTTCCATTCATTTGGAAAGCATTGTTTTGGCAATCCTGCATGTCTCCATTGGATTTATGGTTGGTCAAATTTTGGGTGCACACTTCAATTGTGTCCCCCTTGTACGTCCATTCCCCTGTGCATGGTAAACCAATGATTGTCATAATGTAATATTTAGTCACTAGTATGACAAGGGCCCCCATGCACATAGTCACATTCTCCATAGATGCTGCAAATTCTTGGACCATGACAAGGTCTTGGTTCTAGCTGACCAAGCTGCAATAATCCTCCCATATTATCACCTCGAACTGTTCCCACACTACTCCTGTTATGGTGGCCAGGTTGGTGGGCTCAATCTTCCTCTGCGTATGGTTATTTGATGATCTTCCCATGGCTTCTGCACTCGTATCTCTGTATCTCTGTGATTCTTAATGGCAACTACTCCCTTGTAGGTATTATGTTGAATCATGCACCTACCCCCCATTAATAAGGTATGATTACTAAATCCTCATAATCAATACTTTAAGTTCTGAGACATGTGCTGGGATGTGTTTGGGTTTAATCATGAATTTTCTCATGCTCGATTAGTGCCATGTGGTCAAGTGCTGACGTGGGGTTTGTGCAATTGGAAAAAATGTGGGGCACATATCGACACTTAACACAAAAATAATTTTTAGAATAACTATGCATGTAATCAACGAAAAAATAATGGTACTTACCTTGGTGTAGTCCGCATAATGTATTGTGTTACGCTAGGTGACACAAGATGATTAGACGATGCTTGATTATGATGTACCAGAGAATAAGAAGCTCACGACATTCTTCGTGCGATGCATTTCCATTGGCGGTTGTGTTATTGGGCACTGCATTATTTTAGATCTTAAGGTTTCCTATTTTTTTGAAAATAAAAGCATGAGTTATTATTATTCATCACAGTAGTAGTCATACTTCCTCATTGGGACTTGGAAATAGGTGTACCCCACCATTAAAATATTGGGAGTAGGCATACTTCTTCTTTGAAAAGTAGATGTCTTTGTGCTTGATTAGGAGTAGGGATCACCTTATTGGTGGGAAGTAGGCACCTCCTACGTTGGTTTGAATGTAGGCATCACCCTCCTAGTAGGAAGTAGATGCTTCCTAAACTTGTTTGGATGTAGGCACTGCCTTCCTAGTGGGAAGTAGGCACCTCCTACACTACCTAAATGTAGGCACCGCCTTCCTGGTAGGAAGTAGGTGCCTTCTGTGCTTTCCTGGATGTAGGCACCTTCTACACTTGCTTGGATGTAGGCACCACATTCCTAGTGGAAAGTAAGCGCCTTCTGCTCTCGCTCGGGTGTAGGTGACTCCTCCTTATGGGAAGTAGAAGACTACCCTATAATACTAAAAAACAAGGAAAAACAAGGTGGATTGGATCTTGCCTAATAGGCATGACCACCTATAGTCTGCAATGAGTTCCACACTGCCTTGCAAAATGAAACGAAAACAAAAGAAAACCTATTCTAACAATGTTATAAAAATATATATATACATATATCCTCTTTTTTTAATTTTTTTTGGCAAATGCGTTAGTGTTCATCGTGTTGTTGAAAATTTCATTGATGATGGGGTCTCCCCCACGCATTCATATAAGCTTGTTTCATGGATTTGAGGTATATGGTAAGGTCATAATCAGTGTCCATTGACTGTAAAAGTCACTCCATTACCGTCAATGGTTTTAATGTAGATAACCTCATTATTAATTATTTTGACCACCTCATAAGGTCCTAACCACCTCTGTGTGAGCTCTCTATTTTTCTAGGAACCAGGAATCGTACAATAATATCCATTCTCCCTCTATGAATTGCTTTGGCCGGATATGGCAGTCATGACATACTATCCTCTACTTTTGCATTAATTATGTGTGCTGCAAAGCTTCCTGTCTGTATTCGTCCAACCGATTCAATTGGTGGATGCGCTCTTGCTGTGTTGTGTCCATGTTTAGATTAAGCTCAATAGCAGTCCATAGGATTTTTACCTCAAGCTCAATGGACATCATCAAATTTTTCTCGTACACCAACTAAAATGGTGTGAATCCCGTGGTAGTCTTCTAGGTGGTTCGGTATACCTAGATTGCTTCTGAAAGATATTTCTCCTAGTATTTCTTATGTTGCTACATTATCTTAGAATGTTCTCCAACTCATGGTTGGTGACTTCCACTTGACCATTAGCTTGCAAATGGTATGGGGTGGTTTTGTTATGCGTGATCTGATACTACTGCATAAGCTCCTGTATCACACTTGAGGTGAACTGAGCTTCCTAATCCATGGTAATCACCCTGGGACACCGAGCCTGATGAAGATGAACTTGTATAGGAATATGCTACATTTTTTCTTTTATGTTTCCTAGGGCCTGCACTTCAACCCACTTAGTAACATAATCAATACGCACTAAAATATATCTTTTACCGTTAGATTATGGATTGATGAGTCCAATAAAGTCCATTCTCCATTTGTCAAATGGTTCTATATATAAGTGTGGTTGGAGTGGCATTTCATATCACTGTTGGCCAACCCATTCTCTGACATTGGTCACATTGGTGGGCATGTTTGTCTGCATCTTTGAATAGTGAGGGCCAATAATACCTTATCTGTAAAATTTTAAACACAATTCTTTTTCCTACAAAATTCCCACCTCATGGTTCATCATGACAAACTTTTAAAATGGCTGGGACTTCTTCTGCCACACACCTCATGATTTGATTCGAACCAATTTTAAACAAACAACCGTCAATCCATGAGAAGACCACACTCTTTTCGATCAGTTTCCAAGCTTCTCGAGGAGTGAGTGCGGGGGATACCTTACCTATTGCTAGGTAGTTGGCCATGTTAACATACCAAGATATCCGTTCATTCAGAGCAAAGGGATGCTCATCTGTGAACATGTCCTCAATTGTTGTGTTATCTTGTGATGTTAATCTTGATAAAAAATTTGCAACAACGTTATCACTTTTGGGTTTGTCTATGATGGTGACATCAAATTCCTACAAGAGTAAAAGCCATATAATAATTCAACCACTTACTGTTGGCTTGTTCATAAAGTATTTGATGGATGCATGATTTGTATGCACAAAAATTTTGTAGCCAATAATATAATGGCAAAATTTAGTAATAACATGTACAATTGTAAGGAATTCTTTCTCTATGACGGTGTAATTTAGTTCAACACCCATGAGATTTTT